>ML058413.1:0-2771631 GCA_003013855.2 Liriodendron chinense
AGCAAGGACTGGAATTGCTCACGGTAATCACCAAACCATCCCAATTGTCTGGCAAACTAAACAATATCATTAGCGCCTTGACCTCGTCATCAAAAGTGATGCCAACGGATTCCAATTGACTCGTGACTGTATTGAACTTGTTTAGATGTTCAGCCACGCCCCCACCATTTGACATCTTTATGTGAATCGCTGTTTCATAAGATGAACCTTGTTGGACGCCGATGGTTTCTCATACATCGTAGCTAGAGCTTGCATTAATTCTTTTGTGGTCTTTACTTCGGATATATTGAAGGTGACGCTCTTAGACAAAGAGAGTCGGATCGTTTCTAAAGCCTTCCGATCTACTAAAGCCCATTCATTATCTGTCATCTTCTCTGGTTTCTTCTCTTTTCCTTCTAGAGGAATATAGAGGTCATTGTGATACAGATAATCCTCCATCTGCATCTTCCAGAAGGCAAAATTTGAACCATCAAACTTCTCAATTCGTGTCTTCCATTCTTCCGTCATCGCTCCCACTTGAACTAAACTAATAGCTCTGATACCAGTTGTTTCACAGCACGCCAACAATGCCAGTGAACCGAGATCCAATCTTTGATCTCACCCACAAACGATAAACAAGAAGAAAAATAATCTAGAAGTAGAATCAAAACAAACTAACAAACTATAAGACAAATTTTACATGGAAAAACCCCAAACAAGGGTAAAAAACCACGGTGCAAACTTTCACTATGAAGAAGACAAAATTACAAGCAATACACTCACCTTCTCCGATGCTCCCATGCACAGAGATGGCCCTTTTTGCTAACCTTTCGCCTCTTTCTCACCTTGGACGTATAGAAAACCTAATAGCATACCCTAATCCTGGATTACACCCCTCTATATAGTAAAACTCGAAAATAGAACTCAAATAAGAATGCCTGCAAAACTGATCGCGTCCGGTTGAGCGCCTGGCCAATGCCAAATACGTCCAGTGAGTATAGCAAAGGAAAATCCGAATTTCAGGCGCCCGGTCCACAGACCGTCCGAGCACCCGACTGTTCACAGAACAGTCCAAAGACTGTTGTCTCTAAATGCATGAATATCGGGCGCCCGGTCCACAGACCGTCCGGGCACCCGACCACCTCCTGGTGTGATTGGCTCCACACCTCAACAGGTTGGGGCTGTTTTATTACGTTAGGAAATAGTAGTGTTATTCCTATGAGGCCATTCTTCTAATTCCTGTGTACTATGAGGGTAGCCTTGTAATCTACGTAGATATTTAAGAGAAGCTTGGATGATCTCCAAGATCTCTAGATAAACTTGAGAAGATTTCTGGAATAATCTAAGGTATACTCGAGATCAAGAAGGCTATAAATACAATACCTTTATATCCGTTCCATTCATTTGGAGGAAACAATTTCCATGCTCCAAGGTTCTTTCCATGGTATCCTAGCGGCAGATTAGTGCATCTTCATCTTCTCTTAAGCCTATCCCTAACCATAGATCTTCCCTATCCTCTCTTCTCTCAGTTTATTATCTCCTCTTTTTTTCTTTTGTTCTTTTTTCTTTTTTCTTGTCTTTTCTTTCTCCTTGCTTCTTCCTTCCTTATTTCTTGTTTGGTTTTACACACCTCTCTGTCTCTTCTCTCTCCCTTCTTGCTTGGCTGTATGCCGCCTTAGCCCCACAACCTCGCTCCTCTCTTCTTCCTTTTCTATTCCTCATTTGTGTCCAGGTCTCCCCATTTGCATCAAGATATGATGGATGAAATGTCTGTTCTCTATGCTAATGGGACTTGGCTTCTTATCCCCCAACACTCCGCTATGAATATGGCAATCGCTGGGTCTATTTAAGTACTGTGCTGATGGTTTGGTTCAACAGTACAAAGCTGGTCTTGTTGCCATAGGTTATACTCAATAAACAGTCTTAGTGTTGACGAAACCTTTAGTCCTTTGATATAACCTGTAAATGTTCAAACCATTCTCACAATTGTTTGCTCAAGGTTGGTCCATTCCACAACTTGATGTCAAGAGTACCTTTTTTCATGGCGTTCTCTGTAAGAGGTTTGTTTGGAACAACCTCAATGCTTTCGAGTTCCTCTGGCACAAATCATGTTCATCGTTTTTGGAAGGTCATCTATGGACTTAAGTCAGCCCCTCATGCTTGGCTTGAGATGTTCAACAGTGCTTCACTCGAGCTTGGCTTCAATTGCAGCCTTGTAGCTCATCTCTGTTCACCTGGCTTCCTCTGGTCTTGACATTGTTATTCTGAATGTTTTTTTTTTTTTTTTGAAAGATGTCTAAATATAATTGTTCTTGTTCTGAATGTTGATGTGATAAATGACACTGGTTCCTCCTCTCTTCCTTACTATGCTTCTCGCGAGCCATTTTGCTATTAAAGATTTAGGTTCTCTGCATTATTTTGTAGGTTTAGAAGCTACTACTGTTTACTTGGAGTTGTCTTAGACGTAATATGTTTACGATCTTTATCTCGTTTTTGGCTGATTGAAAACCTCTCACTACTCTTGCCATTTCTTCTAAGCCTTTCCCTTATGTGGGTGTTCCTGCCTCTGATACATCTAACTATAGCGATCAATGGGGAACCTTATAATCTCTCACTCACTCACTCAACCTGATTATACTTACGCTGTGAACTTGACGTGTAAATTTATGCATTGGTCTACAGCATCTGATGCAACAAGATTGAAAAAATCTGGAACTAGAATAAATTAAACTGAAGGTAATTACCACATTAAGCTTCAGATCATTGTTCTAAACTCAGTGACTTGATTGAAAATTGTCCAAGTCAGTTCAACTTGTCAGGATTTCTAGCTGAGTGAATCGGTTCTGACTCGGCAGGAATCATTGAGTAGGGCTCCATTTGCAGACACGTGTATGTTTTTCAATAAAAGGAAAAGTGACGGGATGGGATTCAAACCCACAACCTCAAGGAAGTAGTGTATTGAACCTACCTGCCATTGCACTGAGTACTGTGCACTTGACTATTTTTGCCATTTCTAATACTTATATCTACTTTAAATATCTGCAACTCAAAATATCCCTTCATTTATTTATTAAATATCGAGTTGAGTCAAGTAGAGACTTGGCCGAGTCTGAGTCGACTCGACCTGGCTGGATATAGAGTCTAGTTGAGTCAAGTGTTGAGTTTTTGAACTATGCTTCAGATTCTTACGAAAGTCCCACACCACAGAAGAATATGTGGAATAAGGGATTGTTTCTGTGCACAACAGGCTACGGGTAGAAATTAGTATAAAAAACCTACAAAGTGATTGAAGGGGACTGTGAATACTGATCCAACAGCACTTCCGGTCTTCATAAACTATAAAGGAATTAAAGCAACATGTACTTAAGGGGAACAATTGCAATATACATGCCATAAAATTTCAAAATAGCTATTCAAGGATCAATCGTCATTCTTCATAAAATAGTCTTTACCTGTTTCTATTTTCCATGGGGCAAAAGAAACCTAATATAGTCATAGCCATCCATTACTTCTTATCCTAACCCTCTATATCAGTAAAATATTAAAAATGATAAAATATCCCTAAATTCTGTCACAACCGTACATTCTTTTTGTAAATCAGCTGCAACTCATCAAATGATATCTGGATTTTAAAATCTTAGGCTGGTTTGTAGCAAACTCCATAAGCTTTGAAAGGGAATCAATTTTATGTCATTATTTGATACCAAAAATGGCCCACAAAATAAGTGTTGGAAATGCTAAACGGGAACTTGTGCAACAAGTCATGACTAACTCTAACTCTAGCAACTAATCAAATAATAAACGCTATGATCTTTGTTAATCCCATAGCGCCATTGAAGCATTGATTGGGTCCAGATTTTCCATAAGCCCTGATCCAGATCCTCGATTGACCAATTTGGATCATTATGCGGTCCAGATCTTCAATCTAGCACGTGTGCCTAGAGGCATCCCATTTCCATCTTGTAAACCATATTCTTTAATTTGTGAAAGGCACTCTTTCACATGGCCTCCACATTTGGTCAAGTTCATCCTCTTAACTGAATACTCTGATGCTGATTGGGCTGGATCACCTAATGACTAACGGTCTACTCTGGCTATTGTATATTTCTTGGTTGTACTTTCATCTATTGGTATGTCAAGAAAGAACCGATGGTTTCTCGTTCTAGTGCTGAAGCTGAGTGTTGTGCTATGGCATCTACAAACATTAAAGTTGGCTACAGTTTCTACTCCTGAATCTGCATGTGTTGTGATAATGTCAGTGCGACATATATACTGGCAAATCTGGTCTTTCTTGCACGAAAAAAGTGCTCAACTGTTATTTTGTTAGTGAGAAAATTGGCTTTGGGTAGATTTGCGCCATTTTTGCTTCTTTTTTCTCAGCACCCTGCAGATACTTGTGCTAAACTGGTTCTTCAAGATCGTTGTCATTGGATACATGGCAAATTGGGCCTCCAGTCTTTGGCCATACGTAGTTTGAGGGGAAGTGTTAAGAAATAGTGGTATAACTCCTATGAGGCATTCTTGTAATTCCTATTTACTATGAGGATATTGTTGTAATTGTTGTTTATCTTTTAGATAGGCTTGAGAAGATCTCCAGGATCCCTCTACATAAGTTTGAGAAGTTTCCTAGAATCTTCCTTCGTAGACTTGAAGTTCATAAATACCATGTATTCATTCACTTGTACACATACATACCTTTCTAGAACCTTTCATTTGAATGTCGCACCAAGTAGCCATTTCTAAGCCATGAAGGCGTGGTTTGCACTTGGGCAGGGCTAAAAGTAGAACCCAAATTAAGCAGGCTCACTTTCCACACATAGTCCACCCCACATGAAAAATGAGATGTGCAGCAAGGCCCAAGCACACCTCTCTTGCCTCTGTGTGCTTGTGACTACTGAATGATGAGCTTGGGAATGGGGAAGTTCCAAGCATATCGTAATGATGTCTTCTATTCAATTAAAGTTGAGACTAGGCAGAGGAATTTATAGTTTGCATGCTGGGTGTACTTTTCTTGGAATTGTAAATTATAAGCAGTGCCTGTGTAGTTATTGTAGCTTTGCTCGCAACTTGCAGGTGATTGCATTTAGTGATGAGGAGGGTGTTAAGTTCCAATCTACCTTTCTAGGAAGCGCTGCTATTGCTGGTATTCTACCCCTGTCAGCATTGCAGATATCTGACAAAAGGTTTTTCTTAATAATTTTTCGTCAATACTTGTAGTCTATTTCTTCTCCTAACATGGGTTAGCAGTATATTTGATGCATGAAACCTTTATCCAGTGGTGGAACGCTGCAAGACATTCTTAAGATAAACTCTTTTGAAGCTACAGAGGAGAGCTTTCTTCAGCTCAAATATGATCCACAAAAAGTTCGAGGATATATGAGGTATTTTCGGATTCGTGGTCAGTTCTCTTGTTTTGATTACTATAGATAAAATATCAGGACCTGGCTTGCTTAAAATGTTACATGCCACAGGTTCACATTGAGCAAGGTCCTGTGTTGGAAGCTCTTGGTCAACCTCTTGGAGTGGTGGAAGGAATAGCTGGACAGACACGGTTGAGGGCAAGTAACCTTTTACTTTCTGTTGAACTTTATTGTTGTTTCCACCAAGGTTGAGGATTTGGAATGAATATGTGAGTGTTTTCGAAAGAGTGTGCACTCCACTCAATTGAGAACGCACGCCAATCAATTGAGCAATCTGTCCGCCCCCAATTGACTGTATCTGGTGGGCCTCTTGTTGATCCTAACAGTTCATATGGTGTGCCTCACCATCAATTAGAGAAGCCAAACAATCTCCTGTTTCATTATTCTGTCTGATTGGGCAATCATTACATGTGGAGCATTAGTTGTAACTGTCGCCTTCTGAGACTGATCAGATGGTGTTCATCTGATAGAGGAGCAATTAGGCACAGCCCATCTCATGATGGGTCCCACCAGATGAATGGCTTAGATTGCCCAAAGTTAGGCACAATGTATTGCTGGGTCCAAGAGAACCATGGTGCTGCTTTTTGATCGAGCATCATAGAGTACCTCTCTTGTAAGTAATAAATCGATTGGTTAGAGAAATGAATGGGGTGTGCCATATCATATCCAAGAAAGAAACATAAAATATAACTGCTACAATTCCTATTGGGAACAGGTTTTGCCACAATTCCTATTGTGTCTTTGATAGTGCAGTTTGTAGCGTTGTGCGCTAAAATTTCTTTCCATGAATATACATCACTTAATTGCATTTACGTGTACAATGACTTTCACACTAGCTCTGTTCATGTCATGCATGCACCAACTGCATTTTTAAGCAAATGCATAAAGAACACAAATTTATGCATACACACATCAATGCTTGTGATCATCAAATATATTCATCATTGTCATCGTCGTCATCATCATCATCATCTAGGCCTTATACCAACTAATTGGGGCTGCATACATGAACCTTGTTCCACCATACCAATATATTCATGTCTTTATACATGCCACGTTCCAATGTATGGTGTAGTTGCTCATATTCACATACCATTGCCATATGTTCCATACACTTGTCAATCAGGCCCTCATCTTACCCTAACACCCATAAGGGTTAATGACAAACTAAAGGGCCTGTTAGGATAGTGGGAGAAGAAATGAAAACCGTAATGATTATCTAATGATGATTTCTCAAGATTTCCCATGAGCATGGTTAGCCATGTATTCCATTTTGCCAGTCTTGTTTCGATAACAAGTGGTAATCAAAATGAAGCGATGTATTCCATTTTGGCAGTCTTGCAAGTGCACCCTTCATTAGGAGGGGTGCGCTTGCAAGGAAATATGGGGTAGAAAATTGGGGGGTGGGGGGGGGGGGGGGGGTGGGGGGGGGCGGGGGTGGTTGGGGGGGTTGGTGGACTAAAGCTTCCTCACTTTATTGTTCATCCTATTTGTGGAAATTAGTGTCGTCTCTGAAAGAGAAAGTATGAGAGGGCATATGTTTTCATTTGGGGGATGGTGAGAGAATTAGATTTTGGGAGGATAGATGGGTGGGGGAAATGGATTTGGGGGAGAGGTTTCCTTTATTGGTAGGGATAGCTAGGGAAAGGAGTTTGAAGGTGAGTACTTGTTATTCTTTTTCAGGTGAAGAGGTGGTGTGGACTCCTCCTTTTAGAAGAAATTTACGGGATGACGAATTCGAAGAGTTTATTCAATTGTTAGAGTTGCTTCATCCCATTTCTCCAGTGCTATCCGAGGTGGACTCCATGAGATGGTTTAAGGCAAAATTAGGTTCTTTTTCAGTTAGATCTTGCTATCGGATGTTGAATGCAGAAAATGAAGCTAGAGGGGCTGCTCCAACGGCTTTTCTGTGGCATTATGGTGCCCATAAGAAGGTGACAACCTTTGCTTGGTTAGTAAGGAAGAACAAGGTGTTAACAATTGACAACCTCTGCAAGAGGAAGATGATCCTTCCAAATGTCTGCTTAATGTGTCTAAGAAACGCGGAGTTGGTGGATCATTTGTTTATTCATTGTGCTTTCGCGTCGAAGGTATGGGGTTTCTTTCTTCAATCTGTGGGGGTCTTATGGGTGTTCCCAAACTCAATTGAAGAATTACTCTTAGCTTGGCACGGTGGTGGGGAAGGGAAGATAGGAAAAAAAGGTATGGAAATTAAGCTTGCTAGCGATTCTTTGGGCTTTATGGTGGGAAAGGAATGAGAGATGCTCCAAGAACAAAATGCGAGGGGCAAGACAGTTCTTTAGATTGGCCATGCAAAATGTAAAGGATTAGTCGGAAGTGTAGTGGTGGGCTGTCTTGGTTGAGTCCAAGGGAGTTTCGGGGAGGGTTTTTGTTTAGATTTGTATAGTTTTATATTTTTGTATATTCTAGGCTTCGGCCTTCTTTCTATGAAATTTCATCAATGTTCCAAAAATAAAATAAAATAAAATAAAGCTCTCACATTACTCTTCCAGTCTTCCTATATGTTCTGCATGAGAATTTGACTATGGTATTTAGGTAATAATTCCTTTTTGAAATCCAATGTTTCATTTGCTATCCAAACACCAAAATGTCCAATCGTGGGAAAAGTGAACTATTTATCTTTTTGCACTATCCAAACAGCCCAAAGAGGAGAGAGAGAGAGAGAAGAGAGGGAGTAGTGGGTTGTGGTGATCTTACATATGCTCTATGAATGATGGGAGTGAAAAGAATACTGGGAGTTACAATTGATATCTTACAAAGGGCTGTTTATTGTGTTCAGGAGGGAGGGAGGGAGGGGAGGGGGTAGTGGGTTGTGGTGATCTTACATATGCTCTATGAATGCTGGGAGTGACAAGAATACTGAGAGTTACAATTAATATATTACAAAGGGCTCTTTACTTTGTTCAGGATGGAGGGCTCTTTACTTTGTTCAGGATGGAGGGAGGGAGGGAGGGGGTAGTGGGTTGTGTTGATCTTACGTATGCTCTATGAATGATGGGAGTTACAGGAATGGGAGTTACATATGCTCTATGAATGATGGGGGTTACTGGGAGTAAACAGCCCTTTATGTTCTCTAACCATTCCCGTACTTTAATCTTGCTTCAGGAGGTTTTAATTTCAGCCATTAAGAGAAGTAACCTAAGGACTTTTTTAACACAGAAAAACACACATAGGTTCCACATATTGACCAATAACATGGCTTTGAAGCCTTGCAGAACTCTTAGTATGAAATCTATATTTACCCGTAAAGTCTATCCCTAGGGTTAGGAGGATGAGCCAGCATGTTTTAGTTAGATAGTTTCTAAGAAGGGTTTTCTTTGACACTCTGGCAGAATATGATGATTGATACACTGGCACTCAGAAGTGGCAAATTTGGCATACATTAACTCTAGTTAAAGCGAAAAATTTGTGGAACTCACTGTCGCTTAGTCACAGTCCCAAAATCGGATTGTTTAATAATCATAACCTCTGATTTGTGGGCATGTTTGTTGAAATGGAACCTTTGAATAAATTTCATTTTTAACTGTCCTATTAATGTTCACCAATATGATAGTTAGATAAATGTACTTTTTGGTCCACGAAACATATAAACTGGGATTCGATTAATTTGGACTGTTTAATTGGAATTACTTTGATGCCACATGCAATTTCTAAGGGCCTGCATATCATCCATCACACTCTCCTAGAGTATGAAAGTTTCCTCATCTCATAAACAGCATCCAGATATGGCATTTCTCTGCTCCTCATTGGAAGTTACACCAATGGAGATTTGAGCAAAGCACATCCGATCCATCTGGAAAGCAGGAAAACCCAAGCGTACCTAATCCATAGACCAAAGCCTGAAGTCTTAGTTTTAAATTGCTGAAGTCAGTTCTTGTAAAAGAAATCGCTACATAGCAATCTCATGCTTATCTCAGTCCAACTGACTTTTGAGCAGTCAAAGGGATAATTTTCCCCTCTACAATTTTTCAGGTAACAGTGAAAGGTTCACAAGGGCATGCGGGTACAGTGCCAATGTCTATGCGTCAGGATCCAATGGTTGCCGCCGCTGAACATATTGTATTGTTGGAAGATCTTTGTAAGCATCCTGAGAAATACTTAACTTATGATGGACACTGTGATGGTTTCTCCAAGGGATCTCTTTCAGGATCCCTTGTCTGTACAGTTGGAGAAATATCTAGCTGGCCAAGTGCAAGCAATGTCATTCCGGGCCAGGTAATGATGCAATCTGAATTATCATTCTTTTCATGATTTGATTTAAGAATGTCATTCTTTTCAATCCTTTTCCTTTTCTCTCTCTCTCTCTCTCTCTCTCTCTAGGTTTATGCTAGTATTAGGCATGAGTAATTATAGGGTCCTGACTCCTGAGCCTCAACAATCATATAGTGTGCTGATGTGCAGGATTTTGTCCAAGTGGGACCCACTGTTTGGTGATCCTGGCCATTGATATGATGGTCTCCACTTGACAACATGGTTTTAAGACTTGTATGAGTCCTGTGCAACTCATCCGAGTCAACTTTGACTCGTTCAGACCTGATCCAGTTTGATACCATGATTCACCTAGACGATTCGCCCCTGACTCGGATGAGTCCGGTCGATTCAGTTCTGACTTGACCTGAGACCCAAGTCTTTTAATCATGGTTGACAGGGGTGTCTGAAAAATCTCCCAAGGTGCATCCTAATTCTTAGATTTTTGGCTTGCTTTCTGTTGAATGTGGATCAATGCTGTACTTTCTGTTTGCCGCCTATTTGTAGACCACTGATTGAAGGGCTAGGATCTTCCACTTTAAGAGACCTTTGGGGCATTGCTCATCCATGTGTTGCCAATCTGACCGACAATCAGGATAAATGAACCATGGCCACCATAAACAGAATCCTGCACATTTCAGGCTATACACTTGAGATTCAGAAATCAGGAAAGGAAATTCAGGACTTCGTATTTTCTCATTAGTCAATGGTTTGCTCATGGGGCTTGGACAATGTTGTAAAATGTACACACCCTTGCTGGTTGCAGGTAACCTTCACAGTAGATTTACGTGCAATGGATGACAGCACACGTGAAGCTATTGTTTTTGAACTGTCTAATCGCATATATCAAACATGCGATCGTCGTTCTGTTTATTGCATCATTGAACATAAGGTTTGAGAGCTCCATCCCCCCTTTTCAAATTTACTTGCTGCTTGCTTTGTTAATGACGTGGTTTGGTTGGACCCATTTCAGCATAAGGCAGAAGCAGTGCGTTGTGACACAGACCTGAGTCTGCAACTGAAGGCTGCAGCTCATTCAGCACTGAGGAGAATGTCTGCTGAGATTCAGTGGGATGTGCCTGTGCTGATGAGTGGAGCAGGACATGATGCAATGGCCATGTCTCATTTAACCAAGGTGTTTTTTTTTTCTTTTTTCTTTTTCCTTTTCTTTCCGGTTAGTACATACACCCCACTGTTAGTACACCCACCCCCACTCTTAGTCACACCGCAATGTTAGCCACCCCCACTTGGGAATCGATACAAGACCTTGGTGTTGAAATGAGGCTATCTTCACTCAGTCTACCACTTGAGCTATGGATCTGGGTGTTAACCAAGTGCGCTCTATATTGGATATGATCACATGAGGTTTAGGATCTAGTGTGCATCGATCACCATTTAGTTAATGGATCTGAACCTTTCTATCAGTGGACCATCTCTTGAGTGATCTGTAGCCCAAAAATCACCTACGTTGTAAGTTCATATCTATCCAGTCCATCACCCATTGTTGGTGGTGAAGAACAATTTAAAGCAATGATCAAGAAAAAACAAATCTACAGATCAAATGGTTAGAAACAGCCAATCACTGCAAAATTTTCCTTTGGCTCCGTCAATGAGATGACCCATCATGGTTGGTCTGGATTGCTTAACACAACAATCACCAATCTTGTGGGTCATAGCGTTGATGGTACTTTACCAAATGGTACCTGATGCACAGCAGGACTCACCTCCTAAAATAATTTTTTCTTCACTATTTTGTGATAGAATGCTATCGTTGGAGCAGGTTGGCATGTTGTTTGTCCGCTGTCGTGGAGGAGTTAGCCATTCCCCTGCAGAGCATGTTTTGGACGATGATGTTTGGGCCGCGGGTTTGGCACTATTGGCATTTCTTGAGACCAACATGTAAGTTATACACAACGAACAAAAAGCAAGGGGTTTTGGCGTTTTACACACCATGGTTCAGTGATCCAAACCATTGATTTGATTTGACATGCTTCCATGGATGACCTATGCAATCCTAGCCATCGATTCTTTGGATTACCTTTGGTTGTACATGTACCATTGTTATATTTTCTTTCTCAACTGTCTACTTTCTGGCCCCTATGAACTTGGTGAACTGACCATCCTAAGTAGGTTCCTTCATATCAATGTTTTGGATCAGTGAACCATGGATCCATTTTCAAGAAACTGAAAGACCAAGCAAGTGTATATATCTGGGATTGATCATTGAATAATTTCTTGTGGGATTGATCATTGAATAATTTCTTTGTATCTATGTCATGTACAGTATTTGTCTGAACATGTAAAATCGCTAGGTTATGCATAAATGAGGGTTTATGGTGTCTGAGCCTCAGGTGTAGGATTCCGTCCATATTAGGACCGTGGATTGGTTATGTAGACCATTTATCTGATGGGTCCCACTGTGGATGGGAGATGCCTAAAAAATCTCCTGCATTGGAAGATCCTAAACTTTGATCAGTGGCCTGTCAACAGAATTAAAAGCAATGATTCCATTTGATGAAAATAGGCCAAGGATCAAAAGAGTCTGGATCTACCAATCATGGAGGTTTTTGGATCATACCCCATCAGGGCTTGACAAAATCAACAGTCTGATTAATCGGGCATGTGTCCTACACCGTTTTAAATAGCAAATGGCATGTAGTGTAGCATTCACCCCTCTAAACCGTAATGTGTAAGCTACATGCTATTAGATTTTTAATCAAGGTTGCACTTGGTTGCACCAATTTTATAATATTTTCCACCAAATTATTCTGATTAACAATGAAATTTAATAAAATTTCATGATATTCGGTGCAACAAAATGTAACCTAAAGTAATAGGAAAGGGCATTGATTAAGGTAAAGAAAGAGAAATGCAACCTAAAGAAAGAGCAACGGAACTGATTTGATACTGTTACTTCTACTATTTTACTAAAAGCATTGGAAAGATCAACTAATTTCTATTGAAATAGAAAAATGTAATAAATCATTGAAAACATTAATTTATTTTAAGGTTGTAGTGAAAAATAACTCGTAATGTGAGTTATATAACGTGCAGCGTAGGCAAATTAATCATGTAGCGTAGGCTACACACGACTTTAAGCTATTTTCATGTGCTACGTAGCATTAAGGCTAGGCCAAGCTATGTAGTGGTGTCAAGGCTAAGCTCACGCTATATAGCATGGCTATTTAAAACACTGGTCCTACATGTATAGAATTCCAGGCCTCAGTAACCTCTTATGTTTGCCGCATATCAGGACCGTAATCCCTCTTTATAAAATATGTATCAGCCAAATAATCCTAGTGAAAATGCATACTTGATCTTCTAAATTCATGTTGATAAACAAGTTCAATCTGTCATATGGAGCAAGATGGCATACATAAGAGATCCAACAATTATGCATTTTTGTAGTTTATGATTATCTGCGCAAGTGGGACCACAGTCTGGCGATGCAGACCGTTGATGGATAGGCCACACCATGGATGATGCCCTGAACGCCTCCGGATTAAAGGATCCAGACGATGGAAGGTTTTGACGGAGAAAGAGAATTGTTTTGAGGAAAATGTCGGCGAACGGTTCACATTTGATGTACATAAGGTCCTCCATTTAAGCGGCTAGGATTGTCCCAACTCCTAATGGCTAGTTTTAGAGTTTTTGGTAGATTCATGATGGGTCCGACCAGATGAGCAATCCAAATTGTGTTTACTTGCGCATGTACCTAAGGAGATGCATGATGCAAACTACATATACCATTTAGCTTGCCCCCTAATAGCATCATAATGCAGGTTTTAAGTTTGCCATCAAATCCTGTACTCAAAACTGGAGGTGGTCTGGATGTGTGGGCACTCCACCTAAGTTCAACAGAAGAGAGTTCCATGAACAGAGATACGTTTATTGAAAGACCTCATCGTCCCAAAATTTGGTCTTGTTTTTGAAACTTGTGTTCCTAGTTGAACAGTTCCATTGCATTCCACACATTCTGATTGAAGGGTTGGATTGGCCATGTAGGGCAAAACATGTAGTGAACCTTCCTTATTGGCTATGCTATAAGCTTATATAATCCTTTTATTGATTTAAAATTTCTAGGACACTGATTTATATATCCATTAAAGTTTGGTGATGCGAAAGTGAATTCATTCTTCTGTTGATCATCTCTCTCTTAGAGCACATCCTCACCAAGTACTCAATGTCTTCAAGTAGGAAGAGTCCTTAGCCTTGCCGCAGTGTAGACTCCCAGGAGTTTCAACACGAGGCCTGGGGTGGTGAAATCCTACTACGGTGTGAGTGCAGGGGGTGTGTGCACGTGGGTGGGTGTGTAAAAAAAAAAAAGTCTTCAATTAAGAAAAGAAACTTAACACTCTGAGGTCTCTCCGCTTGGATGGGGCGGAGACCCTTCTAAAGTTTTTGTGCCTCTTGGATCATCAAAGCATCAGACCATTGTGAGGTACATAATCGGTAAGGCTGCAACTTGGATTTGATCAACTGACCCAACCCATGTTCAGGCTGGGTTGGGCTGTCAAGGATCTCAGGTTGGGTTCGAGTGGAGCAAATTAGGTTTGGGTTAGATTGGGTCAGGTCGAGCATGGGGGAATTTGAGTTGGGTGCCTCTGATTGGAATTCAGGTCGGGTCATGGGTTAGGTCTTCTTGAGGTTAAGTTGGGCTTGGGTTAACCATCAAGCTGACCCAACCCACTTGAAATCTTGGCTGCCTCATCTTTAATCTTGGAAGCCTTGAATATTGTTCCATTTGTCTTGAGAAGTTTTCCAGCTTTTAAACATCCATTTCCCTACTAAAGCACTTGGAGATGCGGATAGATGGCAATAATCATCACCTCAAATACGATGACCCTTGAAGGCAACTCATTGTTTGTGGCCTTATCCTCAATGCCTCATGGATCGCAACCATTTCGGCCTTTAAGTACGTCCGCCGCACCCTTCGTGTCACTCTTGAACTCGACTATCTTCACGTGTTCATGTTTAGTAGTAGGTAAGGTTCTCGTCTTTACCTCTTCATCAACCACGACATACTCTTACTTGCCAGCGCAATCCTCTAACGAGTCAAGGTCCATTTATCTTCTTGAGTGTTGTCCACTTAGACAGGTCGCTCCGTCTCTCTGAGCTCAATTGCAATGACCTTTGAAATGCCTTGATAAGCAACATGGGCCGATACCAAATGTTACAGACTCGTTAATTCCTTAGCTTTCTCACCCATGCAACTTTCTCGTGTTGGCCCATGGCTACTTCAATTAACCTACAGCTTTGTGCACAATCAAATGTCATGTTGCAAACCTGATTAGGAACAGTATAGATTGTTACCATTGTAGGCCCACCTATATCTAGATCTCAAAGCGTTTCGATATTAAAGGCTTGAATTATGACATTTGACATTTATTCGGTGGTCCAGATACATTCTAGACCCGGTAAACTATTGTAACCTTTTAGAGAACTTCTGTTTGGTTGCAGAATCCAGATTCTAAAGAAAATCCAGATTCCGGTGTTGGAATCCAAAATTGCAGAAACTGGATTGGAAACTCAGATTCCATCTGGAACTTGCTGTTTGATTGAAAACTGTTTAATCCAACCGTTGCTTGCGGCATGGCCCACTTGGGCTTCGGATCCTCTTGAGAACTTGACCCCTGGCCTATAGTAGTCCCGCAAGACAGATGGCCGGATTGGATGACAAATAAACATTATAGTGGGCCCTAGGAAGTTTTTAATGGTGGACGTTCAATAAACACTATTTTCTTGTGGTGTGGTCCACTTGAGATTTAGATCTGCCTCATTTTTTGTCTAATGCCCTTAGTTGAGCTCTCAAAATGGATGGACCGCATGGATATAAAATGCATACATCATAGATGTACAATGCATACATCAAGGTGGGCACCACTCTAGTGACACTCACTTCTGCCTCTTTTCCTTTTCGTAGAAATGCCCCCTACACCGTTTCTACTAATCCCAATTCCAACCAATTCTAACTAATTTAGGTTTCCAGGTGAATCCTGTTTGGTTGGAATTTGCCGCCAAACAAACCTGTTAAAATTGGAATCCAGATTTTAAGCTGGAAACAAGTTTCCAGATGCCAACCAAATTGACCTGTTAAAATTGGAATTCAGATTTTAAGCTGGAAATAGGTTTCCAGATGCCAATCAAACAGACCCTTAAGAGTTGTCTATAGACCTCACAATATTGCAAGGGTCTATTCTAATGTAAAACCATCTACTCACTTCCACTTCATAGAGAGTTAGAAGTGGCTAATTCTATAGTATAACCTCTTTGCATGTAACTACCAATGCACTACCCACACCTTTGGGACAGTGGTAGACTAAGTGAAGATAACCTCGTCTCAACATTGAGGTCAAGGTATCGAATCCCAATGTGGGGGTGGCTAACATTGCAGGGTGACCAACAGTGTGGGTGTGTGTACTAAAAATTAGGGCTCTCGATGGGTTAGATCCGGCTCCAAGTCTAAAAATTTGTAGATGGATTCAGATTGGATTCGGATCTAACTCGGATCCAAAAGATGATATCTATATCCAATCCTTTATAAATAGCCAGATCCATTTTCGATCCAAAATCCATATAACCATTGGATTCAGGTCGGATCTAGGTCCAAATCCACCCCATCACAAATTTAAAAAAAATATATAATATAATATATTAAATTTAGTAGCAAAATGATGCAAATCCCACTATTTACTTGTTGGGTGCGTTTCACACAAACCTTAGGATCTCGCCCCCGCAATGCAATAAAATTATGGACTATGATAATGCAATAATAAAAAGCAAATCAACAATCTCACGACACAAGAGGTTTTTACCTGGAAAACCCTCTAAGAGGTAAAAACCATGGGACTTAGTCCAGATAAACAATCCACTATCTTAGATAACTGTTTACAATCGATCACAAGCACATGCCGCTTGAATCAAACCTTCTTCACCCATGTAGGGATGGATAAACAACAAGAGAACTATGAAAGAAAGAGGATCTCACCGATTACAAGGACGAAGAAGCGCTGAGATGATGGTTGCGCAGAAGAACTCCTCTTCAAGAAACTTCTTCCTTGTACAAGCTTCATGGTTGCGCAGAAGAACTCCTCTTCAAGAAACTTCTTCCTTGTACAAGCTTCCTCTCTCTCTCTCTCTCTCTCTCTCTCTCTCCTTGGACGTGAAAACACCTTAATGGGATAACCTAATCTTGATTTGGAACCCCTTAAGTAAGAAACCGGAGCAATTAGAACCCAATAAGAAAATTGCGTATAAGCAATCCGCGTCGGGTCAGGCGTCCGCCCAAGCCAAAAACGTTCCAGCAAGTTTATAAGAAAAAATTCCAAATATCAGGCGTCCGACTATTGTAAAAACAGTCCAGCAGCAAAGCCGCTTCATCTGATGAAATTTCGGTCGCCCGACCAGAATTTGGTTCGGGCGCCCGACCTCACCAGGGTGCACCCTCTCTCCTCTGTGACTGAGGAGAAAAACCCCATCAAATCTCCCCCTTTCCAACTCAGAAGAAATTCGCCTTCTTCAAGTCAACCAAGTTTTTACAAATCTCAAACTTGCCATTGAGCAATGCTTTGGTCATCATGTCTGACCCATTATCGTCCGTGTGGACCTTCTCAAGTTGTAGCACCTTCTGTTCCAAAGTATTCCTGATTTAGTGATACCGAATCTCTATGTGCTTCGACTTGGAGTGCTGACTTGGATTCTTGCTCAAGTGTATATCACTCTGGCTATCGCAATAGACCACGTGCTGCTCCTGCTTTAGGCTAAGTTCCTGTAATAACCTCTTCATCAAAAGTATCTCCTTGCATGCTTCTGTGATTGCTATGTACTCGGCCTCTGTCGTCGACAATGCCACGACCTTCTGTAGCTTACTCTGCTAAGAGACCGTCCCCCTGCAAATGTGAACATGAACCCCGATGTAGACTTCCTGGAGTTTATGTCACCTGCTATATCTGCATTTGTGTAGCCTTTTAACACAGGTTTTCCGTTACCATAGCATAGGCTCAACCTGGATAAACCTCTTAGATACCGTAGTATCCACTTCACCGCTGCCCAATGTTTTTTGCCAAGATTGGCAAGATACTGGCTGACAACACCAACTGCATATGCTATGTCTAGGTGCGTATACACCATAGCATACATCAAACTTTCTACCGCTGAAGCGTAGGGTATCTTCCGCATCTCTTCTACTTCTGCCTTCGCCTTAGGACACTGCTTGTCGCTCAATTTGAAGTGACCATCTAGTGGAGTACTGACTGGCTTTGCTGCATTCATATTGAACCCCTCTAAGACTTTTTCAATATACCGCTCTTGTGACAGCCAAAGCTTTCTGTTGCTTCTGTCATGGGTTATCTCCATTCCTAGGATCTGTTTTGCCGGGCCCAAGTCTTTCATTGCAAACGACTTGCCCAACTCCTGTTTAAGCCTGTCAATCTTCTTGATGTCTTTTCCCATGATGAGCATGTCATCAACGTACAATAACAGAACTAAGAAATCATCATATGAGAACTTGCGCGTGAACACACAGTGGTCCGACTCCGTTCTGTCATATCCATGCTTTAACATAAATGAGTCGAACTTCTTATACCATTGCGTAGGAGCTTATTTCAGCCCATACAAGCTCTTCCTAAGCCTACAAACCATGTGCTCTTTCCCCTTAATTTCGAACCCCTCAGGTTACCGCATGTAGATCTCTTCTTCCAGGTCACCATAGAGAAAGGTGGTTTTGACATCTAACTGCTCTATCTCCAGATCCATGCTAGCCGCTAACCCAAGCAACACTTGTATGGATGTCATCTTCACCACTGGTGAGAATATCTCCTTAAAGTCTATTCCTTTCCTCTGATCAAATCCTTTCACCACAAATCTGGCATTGAACCTCGTTTGTGAATTCTTTTGCTCATTCTTCTTTCTGAACACCTACTTGTTGTTCAGAGTTTTCTTACCCTTAGGCAATTTCACCGTATCATAAGTGTGGTTCTTATGCAATGATTCCATCTCCTCTTGCATAGCTTTCAACCACTCCCCATTATGCTCGTCGGCTAGGGCCTCAGAATAGTCTTCTGGCTCTCCCCCATCAGTGAGCATAATGTACTCATGCGGTGAGTACTTCTTGGATTGATGTTTGTCCCTTGATGTCCTCCTCACCTGTGGTTCAACAGGTGGATTAGGTGGGGGCCGCTCCCCCTGTCCATCTTTTGTAGGGATTCCCTCATCCTCTGCACCTTACTGTACTCCCCCGTCATCAGGTACCAAGGGAGGAGTAATCGGATCCATGTCTTCCAATTCACCTGAACTAGTTTGGGTCTTCTCTGACTTTTCAATGTCTTCTATACATTGATCTTCAATGAAAACCATCTCTGCTCTTGATGAGCTTTTTCTCGGTTGGGTCCCACAACCTGTAACCGAACTTTTCATCACCGTTTCCTAAGAACACACACTGCCTGATCTTCATATCGAGTTTGGACCTCTCGTCCTTTGGTATGTGAATGGATGCCCTGCATCTAAACACCCTGAGATAACTATACGATGGATCACTTCAGTCCACACTTTCTCATATACTTCTCCATTCAACGGGGCTGATGGAGACTTGTTTATCAAATACACCGTTGTGTACATTGCTTCTCCTCAGAACGTCTTGGGCAACTTTGCATGGGATAACATGCATCTGATTCTCTCTACAATTGTGCGATTCATACGTTCAGCTATACCATTATGCTGGGGGGGGGGGGGTCTTGGGAACCGTCTGTTCATACCGTATACCCAGTGATTTACAATACTCATGGAAGTCACCAATATATTCACCACCATTATCAATGAGGATACACTCTAGTGATATGCCTGTCTCTCTCTCAACCATAACATAAAACAATTTAAACACACCAAAGACTTTATCTTTGGATTTCAAAGTATACACCCAAACCCTCCTTGATGTATCATCTATCAAAGTGACAAAATATAATGCCCCACCCAAAGTTTTTGTCCTCATAGGACCACAAACATAAGAATAAATCAAATCTAATGCATGTACTTTATTAATATGAGAAACAGTTTTAACAAAAGAAACTCTATGTTAGTTCCCAGATAAACAATCAATATAGGTTTTGAGAGGTATACCTGTCACGTCTGGAAGAAGTCGCTTCTTTGCTAGTAGCTGAAGCCTTTTTTTCACTCATGTGGCCTAGACTCCTGTGCCACACGTCAGTAGCTGAATCTTCCGTTGCGTTCAACCCACCCTTGCACACACTAACACTTGGCTTGTAAAGGGTGCAACACTTCTTTCCTCTCGCAGCAATCAACGAACCCTTGATGAACTTTCAGCGCCCACCAACAAACTGGCTTTCATAGCCATCATCATTCAACCTTCCCGTCGACATTAAGTTGAGGCAAAGGTCTGGAATGTGTCTCACATCCCTGAGAACCAATGTGCAGCCCACATCAGTTCACACAAATATCACCGACCCCTACGATCTTCAAAACACCAGAATTTTCCATCTTCACTGTCCCATAGTCACCTGACTTGTAGCTTGTAAAGAAATCCCTGCGTGAAGTCGCATGAAACGAGGCTCCCGAGTCTATCACCCAATCGGTGTCCTGACTCGAAGCCGTGAGACAAACATTGTGATTCGCTGAAAGAATAACAACAACGTTACCATCTGAGGCGACCACAGTAGAATCCGATTCATCTTCCTTCTCCTTTCCTTTACCCTTCTTGTCACCCTTTTTCTTGTGACATTCATGCTTATAGTAGCCCTTCTTGCCACAATTCCACCATTCAACATCTTTCCTAACAACCGACTTGCCTCTTGATTTATCTCGGGCCTTTCTGTCCTTTTTGTTCTTTCCTCTCCCCAGATCTTGTATCACAAGGGCCTCTTGTTGAGCAGGCCTCAAAGACTTCCTCCTTATCTCCTCATTGAAGAGACAGCTTGTTACCTGTTCCATGGATACTTTTCCGTCTGACGCGTAGTTACTCAGAGATACCACCAATGTCTCCCAACTATCAGGCAATGAGCTAAGCAGTAGCAAAGCTTGAAGTTCATCATCCAAGACCATCTTCATGGCGGAGAGCTGGTTTACTATGTTGCTTACCTCATTCATGTGTTCAGCCACAGAATCACCATCTTTGAACTTGAGATTCACAAGTCATCTTATCAGGAATATCTTATTACCGGTTGTCTTCCTCTCATACAACCCTTACAATTTCTGCTATACACTAGCGGCTAAGGTTCCGTAGACACATGGTGGAATACGGAATCATCTAACTATTGTCTAATAAACCCCACCGCCTTCCGGTCCAACTTCTTCTAATCATCATTAGGCATATCATTGATCTTCGCTAATATGCCTAAGATCGAAGCATATAGGTCCTTGCAATAAAGCAAGTCCTCCATCTTAGCCTTCCATATGCTCCAGTTAGAACCATTGAGGCTGATCATCCCTGATGAGCCACCTTCCATAATTCAGAATCGATCTCACTCCGTTCAATCAACCTGGACGCTCTGATACCACTTTGTTGGGTGCGTTTCACACAAACCTTAGGATCTCGCCCTCCAATGCACTAGAATTATGGACTATGATAATGCAATAATCAAAAGAAAATCAACAATCTCACGACACAAGAGGTTTTTATCTGGAAAACCCTCTAAGAGGTAAAAGCCATAGGACCTAGTCCAGATAAACAATCCACTATCTCAGAGAACTGTTTACAACCGATCACAAGCACACACCGCTTGGATCAAACCTTCTTCACCCACGCAGGGATGGATAAACAACAAGAGAACTATGAAAGAAAGAGGATCTCACCAATCACAAGGACGTAGAAGCGCTAAGATGACGGTTGCGCAGAAGAACTCATCTTCAAGCAACTTCTCCCTTCCACAAGCTTCCTTTCTCTCTCACCTTGGACGTAAAAACACCTTAATGAGATAATCTAATCCCGATTTGGAACCCCTTAAGTAAGAAACCGGAGCAATTAGAACCCAATAAGGAAACTATGTATAAGCAGTCCGCATCGAGTCGGGCGCCGGGTCACCAGACCGTCGGGTGCCCGCCCAAGCCAAAAGCGTTCCAGCAAGTTTATAAGAAAAAATCCCAAAGATCGGGCGCCCGATCACCTTGACTGTCGGGCGCCCGACTGTTGTAAAAACAGTCCAGCAGCAAAGCTACTTCATCTGATGGAATTTCGGTCTCCCGACCAGAATTTGGTCCGGGCGCCCGACCTCACCAGGGTGCACTCTCTTTCCTCTGTGATTGAGGAGGAAAACCCCATCAATAATGTGATATAGTCGACCTGAGATTGGCATGTCTCAATTTTGAGACGTGACCTAAAATAATCTGGAAAACGGATGACCGGCACGGATATAACATATATAGTAAGGTGACAATTCCGATCTGGATCGAATTTAATTGGATCCGGCTCCAAGTCCAAAAATCTATAGACGTATTCGAATCGAATTCAGATCTATTCTTGTGAATCCAAATTTGGTCCATTTAATTAATCAGACCTATTTGAAGATCCAAATCCCCATTATACGGATTCCGAGCGAATCGGATCTCGGATCTGGCCCACTCCATTGAGAGCCCTGCTAACAGTGGGATGTGTGAACTAAAAAAAACCCACCAACGCACTTGCACAGTTGCAGTGACAAATGGAGTCGATTTTAAAATCAAGGTCGAATTTCATCACCAACTATAATGATAATTTTCTAATATTTTCGATTTTTTGGGTCTCCTATTAACAGATGGCAAAACTCAAATGTAGCCACGCGTTGTAAAAAATATTTGCTAAATTTCTAGATGAGCTGAAAGATAAGCTACAATGCTTATGATTTCTTGGGTGTATGAATCACACATTCGAGATTTAATCTTTAATCTTTCAGACAAAACAAAATGTCTAAGAAAAGTCATCAAATGGAGCCCTTTCATTTGACTAAAAAGGCCACAAGCAAGATTTAACAACTAAAAAAAAGGGTCCAAAATATTCTACCTCTCCAACGCACCCATCAAAAGGACTATTTGTGCTTTCAACAGATGCTTCAAAAGAAACATGAGATACTGTTTTGCTTAAAAAGGAAGGTTGTGAAGAAAGCGCTTGTGCCTATTCTAGTGGACAGCTTAAATCCTAAGAACTAAATTACTTGCCTGCAGAAAAAAACAATTTCTAGCTGCTATTAACGGAGCTCATTATTTCCATACACATTTGATCGGTAGAGAATTTATCTTGCCAACAAATACTTCAAATCTGGCATGCCCACCCATCCACCTGCCATATCTATTAAAAAGATAAAAGGAACGAAATTCCATATTAATTAGTTATTCTTCTCTCTGACGCACATCACAGTGGGGCCTGCACAGCTCGAACTGATGGGAACTTCCCATGAGGTCGAGCATATATTACCATTTTATATATATATATATATATATATATATATATATATATATATATATATATATAGTCATGGGAAGCTTCCCATGAGGTCGAATTCTGTGAGCCCCACCGTCAAGTGTGAGGGAAATCCATCACGTTAATCAGATGTACGCCACCCGTCAAAGTCAAAGTCATCTCCACCGCCACAAGTGTCCAAAGATACAAAAGTAGTAAAACCAATATTCTTCGCTGCACAATGCCTTGTACGGAGGCACTGTAAATGTACAGCAGGGCAAACTATAATTTCCAGCCATCCATCTAGTGGGCCCTATCCAAATGGCCATTCCATTTCAAAAATCACTCATGACCCATCATTCACTTTCCCTTTATGAGTGGCAACCATTTACCATTTATGTTTTCTACCATGTCTTTGAAGGCCAATGATCGGATGGCTAGGATTTTTCCATCTATATTTTAAACAAAAAAGATCCACAGTAGGGACAAATAAATGGACGGTCCCAAATTCTAGTGATTTCCACCATATCACCTCCCTTTGATTTGGAGCTCATTGTGGAATATTTGATATATATTTCTTTTAATGTTTTTGAGGAGAATGATTCCAGTGCTTTTACTGTGAGGCTCTCAAATGCTGATTTTAAGATCTTATTTTGTATTTTTAAAATTTTGATTGCTTTTGGAAAAAAAAGCACAAAATATAAAAATAAGATGCCATGTAGCGTGTAAAAAATTATTTTTTTGAATGTGGGGAATGCTATTGAGGCCCAAGTGTGTAGCATCTTTGGCACCATTAGGTGGGGCCACCTTGAACATGTCCTGACCCAAGAAACAGGTGGGTCCACTTATTAGGTGGGCTAAACCTGCATGAGAGATAAAATATGACCACAAGGTGGTGTCATGTTGATTGGGAGAAGAGGGTTAGGTTTCCTTCCTTCCCTCTCCTCTTTTTATAGCATTAAAGTAATTGTAAAAAGCCATGATAGTCTACTAGAACATATAAAAACTGATACACCAATACTAACATTCTGAGTTAAAGTTCAAGTATAGATATCAATTAGTCCAGGTTTCGATATGGTTAATCTCTCAATATACATTGATATGCCATCTTCTAAGGGCCCATTTGGATGGGGGAGCAAATGGAGGTAAATGATATTTGGAGTGTGTTCGAATAAAAGTAAATGTTGGGGTTAGGAGCCTCGCAACGAAAGCAATTAAAGTATGACGAAGAACACACCACAATGGCAATCAACAAGCAAATCATCACACACAAGAAGGTAATTCAATTTTTACATGGAAAAACCTATCACGGGTAAAAAAACCACGGTACAAAGCGACACCAATCCACTATGATATCAGAAGTTACAAGAGATAGAAGAAACACAACCCGGATCATAGTCCACAATAGAAATCCCAAGCTACCCAAAGCTAATTCTCTCATGAGGACAAACCCATCCCTTTCCCTTATCCTAGAGAACTCCAAGCTTCGTCCTAACTCTTTTCTCTCACCCTGGAACTCTCCCAATCCCTTGGCCCATCGGCGGCAACCCTAATCCTGGATTACATCCTCTTAAATAGGGAAAAACCGGAATTAGAAATTCCTTGCACAATAAACCCGCGCAAAAGACTAAGTCCAACAAGGACACTGCCAGCCGGACACCTCCACCAGCCGGATGGCCCAAAAACATTCCAGAAAACCTACTGTCTTGATCCAATGTGACCGGCCGGCCGGTCAGTGGTCTTCATGCGTAAAGAGTAGAGGCGTCCAATCCCAAAAGCAAATGTAGTAAATTAAATGAAATGGGGAGTAAATGTGCATGTAAATGAAATCCTCTTTATCATATAGATATGGAAGTAAATAGGGTGAAATGCCTTTCTAAATTCCCTTGGAGAGCCACATGTATAAACAAAGGTGCCTCTATGCACTTGTCCACCATATACATGTCATGCTAATAATATTCGCCAATAATCCAAATATTGGCTACGTCACCAAAATCACACCAAAAGAATGATCCAAACCATCCAAATGATGGCTATTTAAATGGATGGTTAAAAAACGTTTGTAAGTCGCCTGTTTGTGATCCTTAAATTTGTGGCCTACCTGAGGCTTGAAACTTCTTCATTTTTTTGCTGAAGTATAAATTTCAATAGGCTTATTACAATCATTCTATTGAATATATACGAACATTACAAATATTCTTGTGAATATATTGAAAATTTCAAATGCATTTCATTTACTCCCATCCAAACGCTGTATAAAGCCACTTAATTACTCCCTATTCATTGACCTTCAAATCCATTTACTATTTACTTTCATTTACAAGGTCCCAAACGAGCCTTAACGGCTCAAGCTTCTAGAGCAAATGGTTGTCTGACATAGTATGAGAGCAAAAGGTCAAGTGTTTGGTTAATGTATTCTCTCGCAGAGCCATTATACTAGCTTATCATGAACAAAGCGGTAATCAATTTTGATATGTCCGGTCCACCATTGAAAAATTAGATTAGAGGCAATGTGTGTATTTATTGCAGAAGGGTGAAAGATAAAAATTTCTATAATGATGCTTTGGCCCTTTTTTTTTTCGTGTGCCCACCTGCGTGTATGTCATATATATCCATGCCGTTTATCCGTTTTTCCAACTCATTTTAGGACATGGTCCCAAAAATGAGGCAGATCCAAATCAAAGGTGGACCACACCACAGGAAATTGAATGTTCACAATTAAAAATTTTCTAAGGCCTACCATAATAGTTGATTTTGTTGGGGTTAAGAGCCCCACAGTAGAAGCAATCAAAGCAGCGAAGAACAAACCACAATAGCAATTAACAAGCAAATCATTACATACAAGAAGGGAATTCGAATTTTACATGGAAAAAATCCCTTACTAGTAAAAAACCACGGCACAAAGCGACACTAATCCACTATAATATCAGAAGTTACAAGAGATAGAAGAAACACAACCCGGATCACAGCCCGCAAGAGAAAACTCAAGCTAACAAAGCTAATTCTCATATGAGGAGGACAAATTCATCCCTTTCCCTCATATTAGAGAATTCAAAGCTTCCTCCTACCTCTTTCTCTCACCCTAAAACTCTCCCAATCCCTTGGCCCATAGGCGGCAACCCTAATCTCGGATTACATCCCTTTACATAGGAAAAATCGGAATTAGAAACTCCTTGCGCAACAAACCGCAAGAGACCAAGTCTAATTAGAACACTGCTGGAAGGCCGAATGACTTAAAAACAGTCCAGCATGCATGCTTGTTCTGATCTCCACGGTAGCCGGCGGGCGGGCCGATGCTCTTATGGTTGAAGATTGAAGCATCCAATCCCAACAGATTTGCCATCGGTCAAAAGGCAATTGGCATCCGGCGAAGAGGCGGCATCTGGAAATGCCGGACAAAAGGCAACTGGCATCCGGCGAAGAGGCTGCATCTGGCAATGCAGGACAAAAGGCAAAGACCTGTAAGTCTTCGAAGGCAGACTGAGGTCGGTCAATTGAAGAGGGACCGTTTGTTTGATGGCCAGGGTCCAATGTCATGTGACCTTATCTCTTTCCGTTTCTCAAAGAAGATCCCACTTTTATAGAACCAGACAAAAAAATTCCACTAATTAGGATCCTGGTAAAGTATTCTGCCGATAGTATGCTGACACGTGGCATTCTCCTGTCCCTCACACGATTGACTGCACATAAATCAGGACATGATTCTCACACGTGGATACGAGTCGCACGTGCCTCAGATCTGAGCCATAAATTCAGGTCTCAGGTGGACGAGGATTGACTGTGACTGTGTGGGCCCACAGAGATGTCCTTGAAAAATCCATTCCGTCCATCTGTTTCGTATGTTATGGCACATATGAGTTTTAGATCTGCCTGATTTTTAGAATCCTGTCTTATTTTTGTCTTTCAAAACAGATGGACGGGGTGGCTTTGTCACAGATATCTCTGTGGGCCCACACAGCCCCAGGAACATATATATCCTTGTGTGCCGCGGTCACAGGCAATCCGCTTCCGTTTCAGGTAGGCCTGCGCACGGGTCGGATTGGCCCAATTCTAGACCGAACCTAGACATAATTTAAAGGTTCAAGTTCCGGTCCGGGTTATGATCGGGTTAGGCTAACCCAACCCTAACCCTAACCCTGCCCTACTTACAAAAGAGTCAACCCTGATCATATTTGAGCCTATATGTTGAACCGGGTCGGGTCGGGTTAAGGCTAGGATGGAACGTCCACCGTTGGCTGGGATGGAACACTAACCGATAAAAGCACAAAGATTCCATTGTGCGATATACCAATCATTCCAAAGTATTTTTATTTTTATTTTTTATGTGTGGCCATCCAGGATGAGGCCTTTCACATCAATGGTTTGGATCACTGAACAATGGCCCTATTTGAACAATCTGAAAATGTGAACATAACTGTATAAACTTTCGGCCACAAACTCAGGTGGGCTGAAAATGTGAGTATTGAACGTCCAAAATAGGACATAGGGCTATAGAATTTTTGAATCAGGCTAATATTTGTGTTTTCAATTCATCACATTAGGAATGACAATATTTTGAATGGTATAAATGGCATATAAATATCACTGTGGAGCGGGGGATGTTTCAACCGCAAGAATTTTTCAGGCTTTTTTATTTTATTTTATTTTTTTTATAGAATTTTCTGACAGAACTCAAGGAGGTTCGGGTTGGGCAGAACAAGTCGGGTATACATAGGTTGGGGTACGGGTGTGGTTGGTCGAGTTTGACTTGTATCCTAGACTGTACCTAAATTAAAAATGGTCCAACCGCGTTCACTCGGGACTAGACTCTTTTCTTTGACGGGTCGGGTTGGATCGGGTTTTTGCCGGGTCGGACGGGTTGACCCGGCAGATGTGCAGCAAGTGGGTGCTTGAGAGTACTACAAGTTGTAGTGCTCCTGGTTGCATTGGGACACTTAGATAATTCAATTGATTGATCTAAACCGTCCATTAGTTCTAACATAATTTTCATGTGCCACCATGCAAACATAACACCAGTGTGGCACCGTCATAACCCTATGATTATTTTCCTTTAATATGGACGGCCAAGATCATTTCCACAAAATAGGTCTCATGTATAATTCTATCATTCTGTTTGTTGCGTCCACCATAGTTGCTTATGATTATGAAGAGCCACTTTTATTGGACCATCTTCAAAATTAAAGACACACCTGAGATGGACCGTATCATCCAATCAGTGTGATTTTAGCTGCGTAGCTAATAAATTGTGTTCCGGACTTAATAGACGGTTCAGATGAATTTATCAGACTGTCCAAGTGGCCAATTGCAACTAAGAGCATTATTACTCAAATGGTTTGCCTATATGGAAGCAATCACAGGTGCATACATGTGGGAGATGCTTTATATCTGATGGGGTAGAAGGATTAGATCTTCTTGCTCAAAAATCTGGCTGTTTAGCTACCCAAGTGGTTCACAAATGTAGGAAACAAACTAAAGGCTAAGATTTTAGTTACCATTTGTTTTCAAACTGTGGCCCACCTGAGGAGTTGATTGGCTTGGACTTTAGCAATAAGGTCTAAAAAGTATGGCCTATATTAACAAAAATCTTGATCCATCAAACATGTGAGATGTTTGAATGTGTGGCTGTGTGCAGGTGGTTAGGATTTGTGAAACATGCATCCAAATTATGTTATGTCGAGTGGCTTTCAGCAATTTGGAAACAAGTTACACCATTGGTTGTAATCTAGCATGGGCTAAATTACATTTATTGAGTGAATTACTCTATGAGCCTTTTTTATTTTTATTTTTTCAATTCACCATCTAAATAGAGGATAAATAAGAAATTATTATTTATCCTGGTATTTACCTTCAGCACCTAGGGCTGCACACAATTCAATTTATGATTAATTTATCGATTGAATAAAATCGAACAAATCGAATTGGATCGAATAGTTCTCCAAGATCAATTCAATTCAATTTGTTTTTAAAAAAATAATTCAATTTCAATTTTCGGTTCCGATCGATTGAATCGAATCGAAAATCGAATTGATCTGTATCGAATTGAATAGATTGATCAAATTGAATTGAATTGATCTAGTCCATATATATATATATATGGACGATATGGATGAAATAAATACATCATAGTGTGTTTTATCTATGCCGTCCATTCATTTTTACATTAGAATTTAAGGAAAAATTTCAAAAATTAGAAAGATATATATCTCAGGTTACCACACCAAAGCAAAACAATGGGGATTGAACGTACACCACTAAATTCTTCCTAGGGCCCATTGTAATGTTTATTCACCATCCAACCTGTTGATAAGTCACATAGACCTAGAGGAAGGGAAAAAACAAATATCAGCTTGATACTAAACTTCTAAGGCCCCAAAAAGTTTTCAACAATAAGCGTCAATCCCCCACTGTTTTCTTGTGGTGTGGTCCACTTGAAATTTGGATATGTCTCATTTTTTGGATAATGTCTTACAATCAGATGGAAAAATGGATGGAGGGCCTAGATAAAACAAAAACACCATGGTGGGGCCCACAGAGCTTTGAAACCACCTTTCTGCATATCGCACCCATCCAAGAGTTCAAGACAAATCGAATTGCTTGCTTAGTAACTCAACGTGCTTGGCGTACTAAGTAAACTCTGTGGGTCCCACGGTGATTTATTCGTTTTATCCACTCCGTTCATGTACTTTAAACGATGATTGTATGGCTCGAGCCTAAAATTAAAGCGTATACAAAGCTCAAGTGGCACACACCATAGGAAATAGTGTGAATTGGACCTCTACCATTAAAAAATTATTGTAGGTCACAGAAGTTTTAAATCAAGCTAATATTTGTGTTTTTCATTCATACATGTCTACTTGATCTTACGAACAGGTTCGATGACAAATAAACGTCACTGTGGGCCCTAGGAAGGTTTTAGAAATCATTATTCCCACTGTTTCATGCGGTATGGTCCACCTAAGTTTTGAATATGATTCAATTTTGGGCTCAACGGCTAAAATGAGCAGGCAGAATGAATGGACGGTGTGGTAAACCAAATGCATTCAAAATAGGCCCAACTAAGTTTACTCAGTACAACAAAAGCATACTAACTTACTACATAATTTAAAGTTCGCCCAAGAATGAATTAAGTGTGACGTTGGTAACAACTTAGTGGGTGTTACTCCTACCGTGTGGGGCCTACCTTGATGTATTTTTTGTATATCCATTATGTCCATCTAATTTTACGTCTCATTTTAGGACATGATCTAAAATTATAAGAAGATCAAATCTCAGGTGGACCATACTAAGAGAAAGAGTGATGAATAACCATTAAAAACATTTTTCGAGCCTCAAAAGCTTTGGATCAATACAATCTCTCTAATTTTCATGTATGGACTAGTTATTATGCATATGTTTTTAGAAGTATTTATACTAATATTACTATTTGAGATATTATAAAATCTAAACCTATACAACCTATAAGTTTTCAATTTGCAATGTGTGAAAAATCGAATTGAATTGAATTGAAAAATTCATCAATTCAATCTCAATTCAATTCTAAAAAAATTGGGTCAATTCAATTTCAATTTGAAATTTCGAAATTAAGATCAATTCAATTTCAAAATTTTAAGATCAATTCAATTTCAATTTCATCCAAAATTGAATTGATCGAATCGATGTGCAGCCCTATCTGCACCACCCATTGATATTGATTGGATGTTGACAAAAAACTTACTTGAAAAGCTTATGCAATCAATCGAATAAAGAAAGAAACTTTTCCTACTAAAATCTATATAGGGCTCACTGATATGTGTGTGTTTGATCCGTGTCATCCATCCATTTTTTCATTAATTTTAGGGCATGAGCCCAAAAAACGACGATGATCAAAAGCTCAAGTGGACAACACCACAGAAAATAGGAGGATTGAAAGGTTATCATTCATTTCTTCTCCTGGGCCACAGTAATTTTGGGTCAAGTTGGTATTTTTATTTGCCCTTCATGCATGTCAGTGTGACATTATGAATGGGTTGGATGACTAGTGCACATCCCTTGGGCCGTAAACTCATTTTAAATTTTAACGGTAGATGTTTAAATCTCTCCATTTCCTATGGTGTGGTCTACTTGGGCTTTGTATCTGCCTTATTTTTTGGATTCTGCCTTTAAATAAGCATGTAGAACAGATGAACGGCATGGATCAGACACTTGCATAAAGGCGGTCACAAATCTTACAACCTCTTATGCCATGATTTTTTAGGCAAAATTTAAATGTAAATTCCTCTTTTTTCAATAAAGCGTAAAATGTAATAATTAGTCATTTACAGTTTATTTACATTGTAAATTGAAAAACAAACCAGCCCTATTTCATAATGTATAATAACATAGAGATCCTAATCTATAGTCCTTCATGTACACATTATTCAAATCATCAATGAGTAGGGAAGACTCATATTAGCCTTGGTGTACACAAGCATAGGTATCCTAGCAATCCACTGGTCTCATATTTTGAAGATGATGAAAAATGGATGCTTGCCACCTGATGCCATCTAGTGATACAACCTTCTCCGTCTGACATAAATGTTGCAATATATTTGCACCTAGGCATAGGGAGTCAGGCTAAGTGAGAAGCTGGTCTCGAGCCATTGCTCTTTTAGTTTCTACTTTGTTTCATTGGAAGTAACTGCAAGTAGCCAATGACAGATAAGTTATAACTACTTACCTATGTATATTTCTTTGGAAATGCAAGCCTTCCTAAAAAGGTCTCACATTGGGTATTGTGCTATGTACCAAACTTTTGTGGGCCCCACCATGATGTATGTGTTATATCTACGCCGTCCATTCATTTTTCCAAATCATTTTAGGGCATGATCCAAAAAATGAGGAAAATCCAAAGCTCAAGTGGCCCACAATTAGAATAATTACGTCTACCATAGAACATACTGTTATTTGTGGTGTGGTCCACTTAATCTTTTGATCTGCCTCATTTTTGGGCTCATGCCCTAAAATGATTTGAAAAGAGAAATGAATGGTGTGGATATAACACATACATTATGGTGGGGCCCATGGAGTTTTGCTTTTGAAGAGACAATGAAAGGTACACAATTTTCAAGGTGGAATGCCATATCTTAGGTGATAAAAATCAACACTGTTTTTACTGCCATTTACCTCCAATCAAACAAGCCCAGATAATAGTTGGAGGGAAGTGCTCTGCACCTTAGCATATGCATCCGGCTTTCCATGAGAGGCCTAGCATGTGGAACAAGGCTCTCCCAGTGGAGATTGGGATTGACTTATGCTAGGCTCATTTTGATGAACGTCTGCGCCTAAAGTTCCTTTATCTTTAAATGAAATATGAATTTATGAATCTAATCTTCTTCATTGAGATGAGTGCAATTGAGTATTTATAGGCCTGTGGGGCTAAGATTTATTGCACAAGAGGTGGTGGACACATGGCGCATAATAATTGGTTTGCAAAGTGAATCAAGATTTGTCAATCTTAAGCCTATTGCCTACCTGAGTAGTCTAGGGCTGGGTGCTGAAATTAGGTCTACTCCTTAGAACATGAATCGGATGGAGACTTGTTGGCGAAGATGAGATAAGGATGAAATGTATAGGTTGCAAGGCTGCCATTGGACGCATGAAAGCCCCATTTCATAGAGTTCAAACATCTATGTCAATATTGGGATTTGCACATCTCATAGTAGATATTTGAAAAGAAAAGCAGAGTTAAAAGCGAACATCACTATTATTAGAGGATCTGTTGAAAATCATGGTTATTGGCTTTGCTAAGCCCACATGCATATACAAGTCTGCTAATGCACGTGCCATGACATGTGCTAGCGTGACGGAGAGGTAGAATATCCAAGCCATCCATTAGGTGGTTTTCATCATGTCGATACTCTCAAAAATAAATTTGTTCATTTAGTAGGTCGGCTGTTGGGCCCTGAATTATGTATATTCTAACCCCAATTTATAGCACAATTGCATAGTTTAAGTGGTTAAAGTTAAAGATTTATACTTGTTTTTGTGTTTATAGGTAAAAGAGAGAGATATCATGGACTTGATGCTAATTTGAAGGATTTAGAATGATTAGGAGACCAATGTTTGATGAGCTAAAGAAGTGGAGAAAAAACCTTGAAAGAATTAAGTTGAAGACCTGAAATTGTTAGAAAAACAAAGTGCTGAAACGGCAGAAAACAGCCCTGCTGTTTCACCTCCGGCCGGCCGGTTGCCAAATCCGACGGGTCGGCCGACAGGCCGGCCCTAAGGCCAAACAGGTCGGATTTTCATGCTTTTCTGAGCTGAACTTGCTGGACTGTTTTTACCGGGTTTGGCTGGCTGGTGAAAGGTCGGATGGTGTCTAGATGGCTCCTATGTTGTTGTACAAGGTTCGACTGGCCGGCCAGCGTCCAAACTGCATAAGGACTCTACAAAATCCATAACTTTCCAACTTGGTGCAGGACTTCTCCTATAAAAGGCCACCTCCACTCTCTTCCTAAGGCATCTACGAACGTGGGGAGCAAAGAGATCAAGACCTAAGAGGCTTCCTAACCTCATACAACTAGTTTTTCTTTCTTTTCTTAGTTCTAGTTCTAGTTTTACTATGCTTTCTTCTAGTTAACTCTCAGCCAGAGCTGAGATGTGAATCTTCTTAGTTTTTAATCATGCTTTGATACATTGATTTTAATTTATACTTTTGTTGGGGTCCCAAAATGTAGGGGCCCTAAAAACAAACTAAATGGCCACGCACCTCCAAAAGAATCCACTAAATACCTTCTAAACGCACGCAAAACGAAAATTTACGAAAATTGTTTTACTTGGTCATTTTTTTGTAAAATCTCCGGCGGGCCCCGCCGATCATCATGATCAGAACCGTCCAAAATCGAATCAGTAACTTCATTATGAATTATGACAAACAGTGTATGTGATTCCATCATCAAACGAGCCTCACAAACCCATCAATTTCCAAAACCCAATTCGAAGCGTTCAAAAGTCCGTCAATGCACCCATAAATTCGGATGCGCATGCACCCGAAAAATCAACAAAATCATAAAATCATTTATGGATGTATTGTACTCTCACGCATCCATAAATTCAACAAAAATCAGATAACCAATTTAAGGGTGCGTTACACTCCCATGCACCCATAAATTAGGTCACACGCACCAAAAAATTCAGCCGATTATAAAAAAAAACGTTTACGAGCGCACCGGACCTTATTTTAAGTGTTTTTAGGCCCTGTTTAAGTCTATTTTGGGTATTTCAAGTGTTTCGAACGCAATTGAATGGTCAAACGGTCATTCCGAGATCTCTATATGAATAAAATCGCGTAGCATCGAGGTTTGATCCGATTCAACATGATGAATGAAATAAGTTCTCGGGAAGAAGCCGCCAGCGCTCAGAACTATACAAAAGTATCATTATCCACATGTACTGTAAGATATGACCCGATTAGGGTTAGAAGCTAGACAAATGAGATTATGGTTATCATAAAAAACCATATCAAAGAGTTTTAATTCTCTACAAAGCAATTGTTATGAACTGCCACAATACAACAGTCGATGCCCTATCCATTCAAACGGCATCCGTCGGTTGGGCTACTCAGGTACACAATTGCAGATCGGACTTCCCAAGGTCACCTATCCAAACATGACAGGCGCAGGTCCAGAGTCGTCCCTCTCAGTTAGAAACCCTGATAGTCTCAACCTGGATCTCTGGTCAAAATATGGGACATAGACATCTGACTAATACAAAGATGGCTTAGTCCATAAAAAAACAAATACAGGTCTCTACGACCATAAACTCTAAGATTATAGTCCCTGCTGACTAGTCTTCTGCCTTTTAATCAAGGGTCATCGATCATCCGATGTAATTAAGGGCTCGTGCCAGATCACGACTTGGAATGTACTAGATCTCAGAATCTCTGGAATAAAATTCACCTTACGATATCTCTTCTTGTGTATCTTTTGTGAATGCTTGTGATTGTTTATAATTGTTTCTATTACCCAGATCCCTAGAGCAATAATACACAGAAAATTTCATCGTAGTATTTTTAGTTCTAACAGCTTTAAGTATTGAACAATTCATTGTGGTTTGAATAAAGTTGATAATTTTAGATGATTCAGGGAGTTTGCGTGCCAAGTATATGAGTTCTTATCGAATTTCTGAGATTAATCAGAATGGCTTATGGGTTGTTGATTGATGGAAGCTTTTGATTCGAGTTCTCCATGGATCAAAACAGTGGAATCTCTATTAGAACTATGATGGAAAGTTCATGTATCTTGTGTAGAATTTGAGATAGTTGGTGTTGCTTATTGAAGTTGGTTTAATTAAAGTTTTAATCATTGGTCGTAGTCACGTCTAGTGACAAGATTTGATGAAAGCTACGATTGTAAATCTCAACTAGATTGGAAAGAGGCTTGGCCTATACAATTGAGTGTACCCAAGGTCTGAGCTTTATTGAGGGAACCAAATCAGTAAACACCTATGTATTCCATATTGTTTATGTTCTTTGATTGCTATATCTCCGGGCTGGATAGAGATAGAACTTCGATTCCAGTTGTGATATAATCAAATCATTGGATTGAGCATGGTTAAGTCTATAAGAGGATCCTTGATGCTCTAGTCTTTTTTATTTCTTAGATTTCTTGTTTAGTCCCTGTGGATTGACCTCGGTCTTACCGAGAATTATTACTACATTGCAGCCTTGCACTTGAGGCGAGTGAACATGGGCCGCAATGTCAAAATAGTTGGTCAGTAATGAATTTTTTTAGCAAAATATTTTCAACTGCAAATTTTCTTTTCTTCTTTTCCTTCTTGTAAATTGTGACCCACCTGATCGATGATTGAACAACGGTTCTAATTCTATCAATGAAAACCCAATTATCCATAACTTGGGTATTCTAGTATAGGGAATTTTACATGCAGACCGTAGTAACTTAGAACACCAATAAAAAAGAACAAGTATCATTTAAAAGCACATTTTCAACACTTTTTCTGATATTTTAAAAAGCCAATTGGCATTGGATCATTGAACTATGGGCATAGATTGTACAAAAGTGCATTACAATTTTGTTCAACTACCTACTGTTGGAATAGAAGGGCTGGCAGCGAAAGTAAAGCCAGACACAAGCAGCAAATTAAATCAAATGAGCAACATAATGCAATCACAATGAATGCAATCAACCACACATAAACAATCTGAATTTAACATGGAAAAACCCCTCACGGGTAAAAAACCATGGTATAAAGAGACACCAATCCACTATTATATCAGAAGTTACAAGAGGTAAAAGAAACAAAACCCAGATCACAAGCCCACAAGAGAAATCTCAAGCTATCCAAAGCTTATTCTTACATGAGACAGATAGCACCGTCCTTTTCCTCATCCTAGAGAACCCCAAGCTTTTCCCAAGCTTTTCTCTTGCCTTAGAACTCTCTCAATCTCCTCTAGAAAACCTGGCCCCAATGACAAAACTCCTAATCCCGCATTACACCCCTTAAATAGACATAAAACCGATATTAGAAACCTCTTGCGCAAAATCACGCAAGAGACCGGCTCAAATAGGAAACAGGCCGACCGGTTGCGGGCCCTTGTTGCAGAAGATTTGAGGCGTCCAATTCCAATAGCTAATTGTGGGGGCCACTGTGTGGGTATCATCCAACCATCCAAAAGATCTTTTGCGCTACCTTGAAAAATGTGACACTCCCAAAAATCATATTAATCCAATTTTCGAGCGGACCATATCATAGGAAACAATGGACAACTGCCCAAAAACCTCTAAATTCCCTTGGGGGTCCACCTAATGATAATATCATGCTCATTCTTGAGGCATCCTATTTTCTTGTTGGGCAACCCTTGATGGTTTGGATGAACTGTGTGCCATATGAGGCTAGATGTACAAAGCTCTCTCTGCCTCATGCCTGATTCTATTTTTGTAGTAGGGAGAGACCTTAATGGATGGGTTAGATGCCATATACACTGCACTGGTTTCTCATCCATTGACAACTTTTTTGCTAACATGAAACACATGTTCCATGTTATTATATCTTGCCCTAATACCAAATAATGTAGCAGTTGTGTGGGTTAAAAAGAAGAGATCACTATCTTGTTCTAAAAAATAGCCATAAATCCATAAGGATAGAGAAATTTGTAAACACCAAACAGAAAAATGATATTTTTGATGGGGCTTTCCTCCTTAGTGTAGAGGAGAGATCGGTGCAGCCCGGGGGTGGTCGAGTGCCCGGCCAGTTTGGGTCGGGCGACCGAAATTCACCTAGAAGGACAGAAAGTCACTGAACTGTTTTTGGAATAGTCGCGAGCCCGATGGTTAGCTAACCGGGCGCCCGGTGCCCAGGACAGGCGCCCGACCATGTTGGGGCGGGCGACCGAAATTCGACAAGTTATTCTCTAAATTCTTTGGACAATTTTTTGGTTGGCCGGGCCCCCGACGACTTAGGGTCAGGGGCCCGACCATGCGCGGACTGCGAATCCGCAGTTTCCTGTTTTAGCTCGAATTCCTCTGGTGCTCTATTTAAGAGGTTCCGAATCGGAATTAGGGAATCTCAATTGGTTATTTACATTAGGGCTCTCAATGGAGCGGGTTAGATCCGAGATCCGCTCCGCTCCAAACTCGTATAATGGGGAGTTGGATCTTAAAATAGATCCGATTAACTAAATGGGTCGGATTCGGGTTTACAAAAAAAAATCCGAATATGATCGGGTCAGATTCGGATATGACAGTGAGATCTGATCGAATCCCAGTTATCGCATTATGTTTTAAAATTGCAACGTTTAGGCTTCCACAAAAGTGAGTATGGCTCTTCGACTTCCGCTCTTCAACTTTAATACCATGTAATAAATACCTTATCAACACCCGCTCTCTCCACCTCTCTTCCCAAATTCTTCTATTTTAAAGGGTAATCAGATTCATAAACAACGAAAAGAATAACAAGCAAAGGATTAGGTGACAATCTGAGCCATTCAACCATACAATATTCTGAGTATTCACCGTTCATTGTGAGTGTTTTCTCTTTATTTTTTTTATTTTAACAGCGTATTTTATTTTTCTAACCATGTATCATGCAAATTGGGGTGCTGGAAAATCCCCTAATGGTTCAGATCTATGATAGGGTGGGCTACGATTGATGTGGGATCGTTTTATACGAATAGTCCACTCTAAAACCAGTGTTATACAACCCAATTTGCACAGATCTGATTCTTAATAATCTCTTATGCAAAAAGTTATGCGGAACAGATGCCCTTTTGAACGTGAGTGGGGTCCAAAGTGGGACCCACCTTAATGTATATGTTATATCCACATCGGCCATCCGATTTTCCACGTTATTTTAGGCCATGACCCAAAAATTGAGACATGTCCTGATCTCAGGTAGACCATACCGCAGTAAACAGTGGGATTTGAACGTCCACTGTTGAAACTTTCGTACGGCCCACCTTGATGGATGTGTTTCATCCAATCCGTCCATTCGATTTTACATATCATTTTATGTCATGGTACTAAATCTGAAGAAGATCCAGATATTAAGAGGACTATAACATAAGAAACAGTGATGTTGGTCGTCCACCATTGAAACTTTCCCAGAGCTATTATAATATTTATTTTTCATTGAAAAATAAACTAACAATCCTCTTTGATCTTGTCATGGTCTGGCCGAGCTAATGAACGGAATAGATCATGCACGGCGGACCTCTCATAGCCATAAAAAAAGAAAAGAAAAAAAAAGTAGAGGAAGAGTGCGGATCCTCTGTGCATGTGGCAAAGGGAAGCGGATTGCATTACAGAGTAACTCATAAGCGTAGATAAGTGTACTGAGTAAACACTGCGGGCTCCATAGTGATTTATGTATTTCATCCACTCCGTTCATCCATTTTAATGGATAAATTTATATCTTGAGACAAAAAATGATGCATATGAAAAGATTAGGTGGACCATACCACAGGAAACAATGTGAATTGAACCTGTACCGTTGAAAAATTCTTGGGAGCCATGGAAGCTTTAGATCAATCTGATATTTGTTTTTTCCCCTTCATTAATGTCCGTTTGATCTTGTGAACAGGTTGGATGACAAATAAACATCACTGCAGGCCCTAGAAAGGTTTCAACAGTGGAAATCATCATACCCACTGTTTCCTGTGGTATTGTCCACCTGAGTTTTGGATATACTTCGATTTTGGTTTCAACCCCTTGAATGATGTGTAAAATAAGATGGACGGTGTAGATAAACTACATACTTTTACAGTGGGCCCAACTGAGTTTACTCAGTACGATAAGGGCACACTGGCCACTGAGTAACTAAGGACGCAATCTGGATCCCGATTTTCTCTGGATACTTGCGTGAGACCCGGAACCAGCGACGTGAGTGGGACCCTGAACCTAGGGCCCACCTGGATGTATTCATTGTATATCCATGTCGTCCATCTGTTTCTTCATATTATTTTAGGATTCTTTTCCAAAAATGAAGCAGATGCAAATTTTAGGTGGACCACACCAAAGGAAACGGTGCTTACTAAACACCTACCATTAAAAACTTCCTGGCATCCACCATAATGTTTATTGACCATCCAATCTGTTGATAAGGTCATGCAGACTAGGATGAAATGAAAAAAAAAAAAACAAATATCAGGTTCATAGAAAGCTTTTGTGGCCCACAAAAGGTTTAATGGTTATTAACCAGTTTCTTATGGTCCACCGAAACTTGCATCTGCTTCATTTTTTCTATCATGGCATCAAATAAGCCCGAAAAGTAGATGAACGAAATGGATATATAATTCATGCATCGAGGTGGGCTCTTACGGTCAGTGTCCCACCCACATTGATGGTTCTGGGTCTCACCCAAGATTTGTGATGTGGTGGATTCGGACCTAGATCCAACCCGAATCCAATGGCTATATGGATTTTGGATCGGAAATGGATATGGCTATTTATAAATGGATCAGATATGGATATCACCTTTTGGATCCGAGTGGGATCCTAATCCGAGTCCGTATACGGCTATAGATATTCGGATTTGGAGCCGGATCTAAGTGGATCCGATCCAGATCCGACCCATTGAGAGCCCTAATTTACATGTCTAGGGGGGGGGGGGGGGGGAGAGAGAGAGAGAGAGAGAGAGAGAGAGAGAGAGAGAGAGGAAGCTTATTGGAAGAGGAGGTTTTGCTTATGAAGGTGATTCACGGTGCAATTGACGTCTCGACTCTTCAACGTGCTCGTACTCAGTGAGTTTTCTTAGTTTCTAGTCCTTTTATTGTTTATCCACTCCTGCGTGAGTGAAGAAGTTAGATCCAAGCGGGTTGTGCTTGTGATCGAGGTTGTAAACAGTTCTCTTGATAGTGGATTGTTTTTCTGGACGAGGTCCCGTGGTTTTTACCTCTTTAAGGGTTTTCCACATAAAAATCTCTTGTGTCATGTGGTTTATGCTTTGATTTAGTTCATTGCATTCTCATATCCCATAATTCAAGTAGTTTTGGGGCGAGATCCTAAGGTTTTATGAAACGCACCCAACAAAAGTGGTATCAGAGAGTTCAGGTTGTTTGAATAGTAGTGGGATCGGATCTGAATTATGGAAGGTAGCTCATCAAGGATGATCAGCCTTAATGGGTCTAACTGGACCATATAGAAGACTAAGATGGAGGACTTGCTTTATTGCAAGGACTTGTATGCTCCAATCTTAGGCATATTACCGAAGATAAAAGATATGCCAGATGATGATTAGAAAAAGTTGGACCGAAAAGCGGTGTGGTTCATTAGACAATGATTGGATGATTCGGTGTTCCACGATGTGCCTACGGAGACCTTAGCCGCTAGCCTATGGAAGAAATTGCAAGGGCTGTATAAGAGGAAGACAACCGGCAATAAGATCTTCCTGATTAGAAGACTTGTGAATCTCAAGTTTAAAGATAATGGTTCTGTGGCTGAGCACATAAATGAAGTGAGCAATATTGTGAACCAGCTCTCCGCTATGAAGATGATCCTAGATGATGAACTATAGGCTTTGCTATTGCTTAGCTCATTGCCTAATAGTTGGGAGACATTGGTGGTGTCTCTGAGTAACTCTACATCAAACGGAAAGATGTCCATGGAGCAAGTAATAGGTTGTCTCTTCAATGAGGAGACAAGGAGGAAGTTTCAGGGGTCTACTCAGCAAGAGGCCCTTGTGACATAGGATCGGGGGAGAGGAAAGAATAGAAAGAGTGGAAAAGCCCGAGATAAATTCAGAGGCAAGTCTGATGTCATGAGAGATGTTGAGTGTTGGAATTGTGGCAAGAAAGGCCATTATAAAAGTAAATGTCACAAGAATAATGATCAGAAAGGAAAGGGAAGGAAAAAGGTGATGAATCAGACTCTACTGCGGTCACCTCCGATAGCGACGTTGTGGTCATTCTCTCAGCAGATCACAATATTTGTCTCACGACTGCGAATCAGGACACCGATTGGGTGATCGATTCGGGAGCATCTTTTCATGCAACTCCACGAAGGGATTTCTTCACAAGCTACAAGCAAGGCAGCTTCGGTATAGTAAAGATGGGGAACTCTGGAGTATCCCAGATTGTGGGAGTTGGTGATATTTGTGTGAAGACCGATGTTGGTTGTACATTGGTTCTAAAAGATGTGAGACATATTCCCGACTTTCGCCTAACTTGATGTCGACGGGAAGGTTGGATGTGGCCGACTATGAGAGTCGGTTTGTTGGTGGGCACTGGAAGCTCATTAAGGGTTCGATGATCGCAGCAAGAGGGAAGATATGTTGCACCCTATATAAGACATGTATCAGCATATGCAAGGGTGAGTTGAACGCAGCGAAAGATTTAATGATAGACATGTAGCACAGATGGCTCGGCCACATGAGCGAGAAAGGGCTTTCGCTACTAGCAAAGAAGCGCCTCCTTCCAGAGTTGGCAGGTATACCTCTCAAAACATGTATTTATTGTTTATCAGGGAAACAACATAGAGTTTCATTTCTAAAAACTGCTTTTCATGTTAAGAAAATGCATGCATTAGATTTGGTTTATTCTGATGTCTGTGGTCCTATGAGGACAAAATCCTTGGGTGGGGTATTGTATTTTGTCACGTTTATAGACGCGCATCTAAGAGGGTTTGGGTTTATGTTTTGAAATCCAGGGACGAAGTCTTTGGTATGTTTAAAATTTTTCATGCTATTGTTGAGAGAGAGAGACAGGTAAATTATTGAAGTGCATCCGCACTGATAATGGTAGTGAATACATTGGGGCCTTTCATGAGTATTGTAAGTCTCTAGGTATATGGCACGAACAGACGATACCCAAGACCCCCAGCACAATGGTGTATCTGAACGAATGAATCGCACAATTGTAGAGAGAATCAGATACATGTTATCCCATGCAAAGTTGTCCAAGATGTTCTAGGGAGAATCAATACACACAACAGTGTATTTGATAAATAGATCTCTATCAACCCCGTTGAATGGAGAAGTATCTGAGAAGGTGTGAACTGGACGTGATACTTCATATAGTCATCTCAAGGTGTTTGGATGCAGGGCATCCGTTCACGTACCAAAAGACTAGAGGTCTAAGCTCGATATGAAAATCAGGCAGTGTGTGTTCTTGGGGTACGATGATGAAAAATTCGGTTACAGATTGTGGGATCCAACCGAGAAGAAGCTCGTCAGAAGCAGAGATGTGGTTTTCTTTAAAGATCGGTGTATATAAGACATTGAAAAGCCATAGAAGACCCAGCCTAGTTCAGGTGAACTGGATGACATGGATCTGATTACTCCTCCCGTAGTGCCTGATGACGGGGGAGTACAGCAAGATGCAAAGGACGTGTGAATTCCTACAGAAGATGGACCGGGGGAGCAGCTCCCACTTGATCCACCTGTTGAACCATAGGTGAGGAGGACATCAAGGGACAGGCACCCATCCAAGAGGTACTCGCTGCATGAGTACATTATGCTTACCGATGGGGGAGAGCCAAAGGATTACTCTGAAGCCTTAGTTGATGTGCAAAAGGAGTAGTTGAGAGTTATGTAAGAGGAGATGGAATCCTTACATAAGAACCACACCTATGATATGGTGAAATTGTCTAAGGGCAAGAAAGCTCTGAACAACAAGTGGGTGTTCAGAAAGAAGATTGAGCAGAAGAATTCACAGATGAGGTTTAAGGCCAGACTTGTGGTGAAAAGTTTTGGTCAGAGGAAAGGTATAGACTTTGAGGAGATATTCTCATAAATGATGACGATGACGTCCATTCGAATGTTGCTTGGGTTGGTGGTAAGCATTGATCTGGACATAGAGCAGTTAAATGTTAAAATTGCCTTCCTCCATAGTGACTTGAAAGAAGAGATCTATATGCACCAACCAGAGGGGTTCGAAGTCAAGGGTAATGAACATATGTTGTATAGGCTTAGGAAGAGCTTGTATGGGTTAAAATAAGCTCCGAGGCAATGGTATAAGAAGTTTGACTTATTCATATTAAAGCATAGATATGACAGAACGGAGTCGGACCACTGTGTGTTCATGCGTAGGTTCTCAGATGGTGATTTCTTAGTTCTGCTATTATACATTGATGACATGCTCATCATGAAAAAAGATATCAAGAAGATTGACAAGCTGAAACAGGAGTTGGGCAAGTCTTTTGCGATGAAAGATTTGGGCCCGGCTAGACAGATCCTAGGAATGGAGATAACCCGTGACAGAAGCAGCATGAGGCTTTGGTTGTTACAAGAGCGATATATTGAGAAAGTCCTAGAGCGGTTCAATATGAATGCAGCGAAGCCGGTCAGTACTCCACTAGATGGTCACTTCAAATTGGGCGACAAGCAGTGTCCCAAGACGAAGGCAGAGGTAGATGAGATGCAGAAGATACCCTACGCCTCGGCGATAGGAAGTTTGATGTATGCTATGGTGTGTATGCGCCCAAACATAGCATATGTGGTTGGCGTTGTCAGCCGGTATCTTGTCAATCCTAGCAAAGAACATCGGGCAGCGGTGAAGTGGATACTACGGTATCTGTGTGGCTCATCCAGGTTGAGCCTATGCTATGGTGACGAAAAACCTGCGTTAGAAGGCTACATAGATGCAAATATGGCAGGTGACATAGACTCTAGGAAGTCTATATCGGGGTTCATGTTCACGTTTACAGGGGGAGCGGTCGCTTGGCAGAGCAAGCTACAGAAGGTCGTAGCATTGTCGACGACAGAGGCCGAGTACATCGTGGTTACAGAAGTATGCAAGGAGATGCTTTGGATGAAGATGTTCCTACGGGAACTTAGCCTGAAGCAAGAGAAGCACGTGGTCTATTTTGATAGCTAGAGTGCGATACACTTGAGCAAGAATCAAAGTCAGCATTCCAAGTCGAAGCACATAGAAATTTAGTAGCACTGAATTAAGAATACTTTGGAACAGAAAGTGTTACAGCTTGAGAAGGTCCACACGGACGATAACGGGTCATACATGATGATCAAGGCTTTACTCAAGGGCAAGTTTGAGGTTTGTAAAAGCCTGGTTGGCTTGAAGAAGGCGGATTCCTCATGAGTCGGAAAGGGGGAGATTTAATGGGATTTTCCTCGTCAATGTAGAGGAGAGATTGGTGCAACCCGGGGGTGGTCGGGCGCCCGACTAGTTTAGGTCGAGCGACCGAAATTCACCTAGAAGGACAAAAAGTCACTGGACTGTTTTTAGAACAGTTGAACACCCGATGGTCGGCTAACCAGGCACCCGACCATGTTGGAACGGGCGACCGAAATTCGGTAAGTTATTCTCTAAACTCTCTGGACAGTTTTTTGGTTGGCCGGGCGCCCAACCATGCACAGATTGTGAATCCGCAGTTTCTTGTTTTGGCTCTAATTCCTCCGGTGCTCTATTTAAGAGGTTCCAAATCGGGATTAGGGAATCTCAATTGGTTGTTTACACGTCCAAGGAGAGAGAGAGAGAGAGAGAGAGAGAGAGAGAGAGAGAGAGAGAAGAAGAAGAAGAAGAAGAAGCTTGTTGGAAGAGGAGGTTTTGCTTGTGAAGGTGATTCACGGTGCAATTGACTTCTCGGCTCTTCAACGTCCTCGTACTTGATGAGATCTCTCAGTTTCTAGTCCTTTTATTGTTTATCTACTCCTTCATGAGTGAAGAAGGTTAGATCCAAGCGAGTTGTGCTTGTGATCGAAGTTGTAAACAGTTCTCTTGATAGTGGATTGTTTGTCTGGACGAGATCCCATGGTTTTTACCTCTTCGAGGGTTTTCCATGTAAAAATCTCTTGTGACGTGTGGTTTGTGCTTTGATTTAGTTCATTACATTCTCATATCCTATAATTCAAGTAGTTTGGGGGGCGAGATCCTAAGGTTTTGTGAAACGCACCCAACAATTTTTAGATAAGTGAAGACTACGACATATTTGATATACTTATATAAGCAAAAGAAGTCAAATATTCCAATTTAACTCAAAATATAAGACTTTTTTGAAATAGTAAAAATTACTAAAAATAATAAAAAGATGTTTAATCCTATTGAAACCCATAAAAAAATCCACAGATGACTAAAACAGATACTTTGGACAACAAAACTATTAAAGCCCTGAAAATAAAAATAGAACTTATTAAAAATAGTAAGTTTTAACTTAAAATCTTAATTTGACCCTTAAAACGATTGAATTTTGTAAAGTTATTTAAAAGTTAATGTGGAGCTCATCAATAGCTTTCCAATATTGGTGTATTATTTGAGTGAAATAGATAACTAGTTATGGTTGTCAAAAGCTATAGTGCATATTTAAGCAATTTTTGCCTCAGTTCAAGCCTTTCGATCATGATCGTTCATGAAGTTATCCACCACCTTTACTACATCAAACTACTCCACTTGAAGAGAACTTGCCCTTAAGTTAGTTGGTGGTTGCCACTACTCAAGTGCATAATTCTCGAACATAGCTGTAATATTGAAAGTCCACAATATTACCAAGGCCACAAACTTTTAAAGGTGAGTTAATTCAGGGTTCAAATGCTTTTTGTCCAACCAGAAGATAAGCGAGAGGAGTGGAATGATGCCTGTGAAGGAATGCCTCTTGAGGATGAAGAAAAAGAGTTGACCTATGCAAATGAAGGAGTGCATCTTGCTGTTGGATTACTTAATGGATCCAAAGAGGAATCCACAATTCAGTTCCTTGATGGATAACCCAATAGAAATGATTAATGGATTGATAGTTATGGACGAAGGCAAATACTTTCATAGTTATTGAGGCAGCGATCAAAACCCTTCTACCTTCTTAGCAACAACTAAAGTGCATAGATTAATAGCCAGTAGTGGCGACACCAACAATGTGACTAGTAAATGTTAATCAAGAGCAACCAATAACAAATCCATTGTAATTAAAAAGGTGGAAGTTGACACCCCAGATGATAGAGGATTGTAAAGAAATGAAGTTGAGGTTTCATTTTCTAAAATTTCATCATAAGTATAAAATCCCAATATGACATGTAAGCCTTCACCATCAGTTATTGCCAAAGACAAAGAAGATGTGCTACAAAGGCATCACTGGGGTGGGGTACTAACATTATAAACTTAGGGATAAGGTAAATGTGATGCTGAATGTCCTTCATAGGGGGAGATCCATCTAGGAGATCTTATTGTGTAATCTCCTCGAATTTCCTCATCAACAACGTTAATATTTTCGGGATCTTCTTAGGTTCCATATTTTTATCCTTCACTACTAAGGCATACATCTCTCTTGTATTCTTGATCTCTTTTACAAAATCAATATTCATAAGCAAGAATGATCACTCCTCCACTTGGGAAGCTTTGGGTCAGCTCTTCCTTCTCATATGAGTAAGGACAATCTTTCTCACATCTTTAAAGAACATATATGTATTTTCTTTGCCTCTATGCTAGAGCTAATATCATCTTGCCATGGTCTCCCAAGCAACGTGTGACAGACCTCCATGTCAATTGCATCACATATCACTTTAGCTTTATAATATTTATCAATTGATAATAAATTCGACATCATTTTGTTCCCTTGGTTTTGTTGACCTCTTTGATCCAAGCAATTGTGTATGGAAAAGTGTGCTTTTCCATCTTTAGCTATACTTTGTCTGTGTCTTGGACATAATATTCTTGATACTGCCTCGATTGATTACTACTTCAAAAACCTTCCCATTGACTATACACTAATTCTAAAGATGTTGTTTCGTTGTGATTTCGGTTCCTACTTTTTTCTTATGAAAATGGATACCCCTTAATCTGGATACCCCTTAATCTTCACAAGTCTACTCGTTGTCTTCACCCTCGTGATGTTTCTCTATCTCCTCGTTAGGTTCTTCTTGGTCCTTATTCACTTTCCATGAGTTAGTAATCAAGTTAGCCATCTCTCTCTAAGGGAAATAGTTAGACTGATACCCAAGTTAACCACACCTACAATACTTAGTTGATTGGAGTGGAGAAAAGGGGTTCTAAAACATGTTTGTGGTGTTGGCTGCTCCTCCCTTTTGCCTAACTTCTCTGCTCCTTGAATCTTGATTCATATTAGCGGGAAGTTGAGAGTGTCCCCTAATAGGCTATTTGTCTCTAGCCAACATCGTGGCATGTGTGCATTCAGCAGTTCTCCCCACCACTTGGCTTTTTGTGACATATTGGTTTGTTGCATGTTTATTTTACTCACCAACTTGATAGCCTCATTAAGAGTCCATATTGTTGCATCATAACACAATCTTACATAGCCATCTATAGTCCACCCGTGAACCTTACTAGTTGCAATTTAGTCTCAATCAAATCATTACATGAGGACAAAAGTATAATAATTCCACACAATCCTTCATCGTATGAATTTATTGGTGGCAATTTTGGTAATTTTTAGAACAATCCCTAATTGTAATATGTTGGAAGGAATCACACTCACATTAACTTCTTTATCCATGATTAGGTTCATATTGATGCCTTTGAATGCTGCATCCATGAGAGATGGAGTTGCTACCATTAAGTTGATGCTCTACCTTCAAGAATTATGATACAAGATTTACTTTCTTCTCCTCAAGGATTTTTCATAGTCAAAGAATCACTCTACTTATGTGAGAAAATTGAGAAAATCCTCAATGTGAAGATGTCCATTGAAGGAAATGAGATCTACCTTAAGTTGGTAGTCTTGATCTTGTCCAACACTTTTTAGCCGTGCTACACAGGGTAATATCGTCCACCTCCTCATCATTAGACTCATAGCTAAACATTTATGGTCTAAGATTTGATATGGGTGTTGGATTTATTGAACTATGAATTAGCCAACCACAAGTCCATCATCGATTGTGGGCCACTCAATGCCATTAATTTGGTTGTGCCCTATGAACCCAGTTAACTAAGCCACTTCTTGCAGCTCTTAAATGGCTCTTTATACTAGTTAACCTTTTAAAGAATTGTTGCCACCCAATCCAATATTGGAACCCATAATCCAAAGAAAAACCTTACCATTATACCAAATAACATAATAGCTCTAACACCAAATAATGTAGTGGGTGCATGGATAAAAGGGAAGAGATCACTGTCTTCTTCTTAAAAATAGCCTTTAATTCCATAGGATAAAGAATTTTTTAAAAACAAGAGTGAAAATTAATATTATTGAATGAAGTGTTATTTAAAACCTATTTGATGTGCTTATATATAAGTTAAAGAATTTGTATATTCCTAATTCGAATTTAAATAAGATAATTTTTTGAAACAGTAAAATTGATTAAAAATAGTGAAAAACATCTAATCTAACCAAAACTCATAAAAAACCTTTAGGGGGCGTTTTGGGCATGGTATTAGATGGAATTAGGTGGGATAGGATTAGGAAAACATAATTATTATAGGTGGCAGGGGATTGTCTCTTATTACTATAGGACACCATGGGACCCACAAACTCTACACCGTGTTTGTGTCACGGTGGCATTCAATCTTCCATTTGCTGGCTATAGAATGGACATACCAACCAGCATTTGGAACCATTGATAATTAAATGTATGTGTTATATCCACACCGTTCATCCATTTTGCAGCATAATTTTATGGTATGGCCCAAAAATAAGGTAGAGCTTATGTGGACCACAACGCAACAATGGGGACAATGTCGCTCACCGTTGAAATCTTCCTAGGGTCCATTGTGTTCTTTTCTTTCCATCCAACATGTTCATAAGGCCAAACAAACTAGATAAAGGGAAAACAAAAATATCAGCTTGACTCAAAACTTTCATGGCCCCAAACTCATAAAAAACCTTTAGGGGGCGTTTTGGGCATGGTATTAGATGGAATTAGGTGGGATAGGATTAGGAAAACATAATTATTATAGGTGGCAGGGGATTGTCTCTTATTACTATAGGACACCATGGGACCCACAAACTCTACACCGTGTTTGTGTCACGGTGGCATTCAATCTTCCATTTGCTGGCTATAGAATGGACATACCAACCAGCATTTGGAACCATTGATAATTAAATGTATGTGTTATATCCACACCGTTCATCCATTTTGCAGCATAATTTTATGGTATGGCCCAAAAATAAGGTAGAGCTTATGTGGACCACAACGCAACAATGGGGACAATGTCGCTCACCGTTGAAATCTTCCTAGGGTCCATTGTGTTCTTTTCTTTCCATCCAACATGTTCATAAGGCCAAACAAACTAGATAAAGGGAAAACAAAAATATCAGCTTGACTCAAAACTTTCATGGCCCCCAAGAAGTTTCAATGGTATGCATTCAATCCCCATTACCTTTTGTTGTGGGGTCCACTTGAGCTTTGGATTTGCCTGATTTTGGGGCTCATGACTTAAAATTATCTTGAAAAATGGATGGATGGTGTGGATATAGTCCATACATCATGGTGGGACCTACAAAAATTGCTGACATTAGCCCGACCTTATAAAAAAATTTCATACATCATGGCGGGAATTTGTGCTATAGCGCGGAATTTCAGGAGGGACCAAATGCAATTCCATCCCACCTAATCCCAGCCTCCTAAAACACTGGATGGAATTTGCACGGTAACAAATGCAATTCCATCCCACTTAATCCCATATAATACCATGCGCTAAACGCCCCCTTAAATGAGACTTTAGACCATCGCTAGACTCTTAAAATTATAAAAATGAAAAAAAAAATGCGTTCCTCCATAGTGACTTACATGAAGAAATCTATATAAGTCTTCCTCCTGGGTTTCACCATACAACATCTCCAGGTAAAGCGTGTCGCTTGAAAAAGGCATTATATGGCTTAAAGCAGTCTCCATGCGCATGGTTTGAGAGCTTTAGTTCTACAATTCAGAATGTGGGTTTTTAGCGATGTTCGTTTAATCATTCAACCTATGTCAAGTGCTCAAATCCTTCAGTTACTATATTGGCAGTTTGTGTAGATGATATTATTATTACCGGTAATTATGATACTGTCGTTACACAACTCAAGAGCTTCTTAGCTAATACTTTTGAAACCAAGGACCTAGGATCCTCAGGTACTTCCTTGGCATTGAGGTGGTATGTTAAAAAAATGATATATTTATCTCCCAACGAAAGTATACTCTTGATCTCCTTCAATCCATCAGGTTGCTTGGTTTACGACTTATTGATACTTCAGTTGATATGAATCATCATCCATTTAGTACAGAGTTTCCCTCTCTTGATGACCTGGGATTATATTGATGTCTTGTGGGAAAACTTATATATTTGTCGATTACTTGACCGGACATAGTTTATGTCCTGAGTGTTGTCAGTCAATTTATGAAGGCACCCTGTCATCATCACCTTACTGTTATATTTCGCATTCTTCGACATCTCGAAGCATCCCCAAGCAGGGTATTTTGTACTCCGATCACGGATACCTTCATGTTATTGCCTATTGTGACGTTGATTGGGCTGGTTCGTCTAATGACCATCAATCTACCACTAATTTTTGTACATTTGTGGGTGGTAATCTGATGAGTTGGAAGAGTAAGAAGCAGACTGTTGTGGCATGTTCCTCTATTAAATCTAGTTTTACTCCATGGGGCATGTGACCAATGAAGTTGTTTGGTTGAGGATTCTTCTTCAAGAGCTTGGGTTTCTTGATAATTCATCAAATCCCCTCTTTTGTGATAATCAAGACTCAATTTCATATTGCCTCTAATCCCGTAATCCATGAACGAACCAAATATATTGAGATTGACTGCCAATTTGTACGGAAAAAAGTTACGTCGGTATCATTTATACCCCCATATCTCTCCTCCAAGAGCTGATGTGTTTACCAAAGCACTTTCTACCATTTGATTGTTTTCTATGTTGTCTAAGCAGGGCATCCATGACATTCATGCACCAGATAGAGGGAGAGTATTAGAGTGTATCATGTTTGGTAGTCCTTAGCCTATCAAAACATTATTTTCCATACTTTTTATAAGTAAAAGAGAGGGGAGAGAAATCCTTAATTCTCAGCTTTTACATGACGTCACAATTCAAAAATAACCCAAAACCCCCACCTCTATTTAAAACAGATCATAAACATAGAATTCTCAAAGACCATATTAAATCTAAGTCATAATCATCATCAAACAACACCATTCAACATATAAACAATATACAATCAATTTAAACATATTAGAATTGATTAGATCAGGCATTGTGTTCAGAGGTCAATCACACCCCCAACTTGACCATTGGCGATGTTATTAAATTGGAAACTATAGATCTCCTAAACTGTTCATCCACTTGAGCTGAAATTTCAGGCTATGAAACTTTACAATGAGCATTTCATCTTGGCTGCTGGGTTCATGGAAATAGAGTTTCCGGAAGGAAATTGTCCATTGATCATGGAATGGGTGGCTCTGATATCTTGTGTTGGTTTCTTACAGTGGTGAATATTTTAGATGTAGAATATAGGTCCATTAAGCCATACTTCAAAACATAAAATCAATCACATGAGCATATGAGTCAAGCCAAAATAAAATAAATATCCCTGGTGGGCCACCTAGAGAGAATCAAGAGTAGGTATGAGTCTAAAAGCCATATCGGTGAGTCAATTAGCATAATTTTCGATAGACGTGATTTTCACGGTGGGCCACCCTCATTTGATAAGTATCCGGTGATGGCATTTTACTGAGAAGATGGCTAGGGCACCACGAGTGGTGGTGAGCTTTCTAGTATAGGTGACCAGCCAGGAGCAGATTAGGTGCAGCCCTGGCCTCACCGAACACGGTGGGGCCCACCTTAATGTATGCGTAGTATATCCACGCCCTACATCCATTTTTCCATACCATTTTAGGGCAGATCGATCAGCTTGATCCAAAACTTCTGTGGCCCCCAACGTTTCAACAGTGAGCTTCCTATCCCCACTGCTTCATGTAGCGTGGTCCACTCAAGCCTTTGATCTGCCTCCTTTTTCTGTTCATGCTCAAAAATGATCTGTCAAAATCGATGGATGGCGTGGATAAAACCGTCTCTAAGTTGGTGAGGGTAGTATCCAATCGTCCCAAACTTGTGGTATTGTACCATATTTCCTGTCAGATTTAGATTTAGATAGAACATCTAAACCATTAATTATGTAGGACCCATCTTTGATGATCACCTGACACAAAATCAGGACAATCCCCTTACTATATGGGCCACACTGTTTAGAATCAATAAACAACCAACGGTGAGACTCTATACACAGGATTGGTCCGCCTTGAAAGTGGATCAGCCATTTGTTTTCTTCCAGAAAGTTGATATTCACAGTGGCCTGTCTTTTCATGGTACTGATTTCCGTACAAAGGTGCGGTGTTGGCGAGAAAGATGACACTGTACCACTAGATGGGGTACAGTAGCCGGTAGGTGACCATTTCTTCCCAAATTACCAAACCGACGACTTTGGATTTTTTTTTGTCTCTTTTCACGGGTCTTTTCACCGGATTCGGATTGTGTCTTGTAGGACACAACACTACGTTTGTGCTGATCCCCTACCATGATGTATGTCTTTCATGGGAGCGGATTAGGTGTTACCCGGGTAACACTTTAGTGGGTGTTACCCGTACTGTGGGGCCCACCTTGATGATGGGTTGTATATCCATACCGTCCATCTGTTTCTCCAGACAATTTCAGGCCTTGATCCCAAAAATTATAAAGATTTGAATCTCAGGTGGACCATATCACAGGAAAGAGTGGTGATTGAGTACCTCACCATTGAAAATTTCGAAGGGATTTTAGTAATTTTTATTTCCCAGCCAACCGGTTGACAATGCCAAGCAGACCTGAATGTAGACCTGAACGCGAAACGAGTTTGATCGTTTGAATTGACTCGGATCGACTCGATAAAACTCTCTTCAAACAGAAAGTCTTTCTGTTCAAACTTTGTTCCAACATTCAAAGTTTGTTTGAAAAAAAATTAAAGTCAGTTTCAATCACAACCCTATTCGACTTGACTCTTCTCATGGGTCTTTTCACCAGGTTCGGATTGTGTTGTGTACACTACGTTGGTGTTGAACGGTGCTCGACAAGAAGCTCCACGGCCCTACCATGATGTATATCTTTTATGGGAGTGGATTAGGTGTTACTCTTACTGTGGGGGCCACCTTGATGATGCGTTGTATATCCACTCCGTCTATCCATTGCTCCAAACTATTTCAGGTCTTGATACCAAAAATCAAGATCTGAATCTCAGGTGGATCACACCATAAAAGAGTGGTGATTGAGTACCTCACCATTAAAAACTCCAAAGAGCCAATCGTAGGGTTTTCGTGATGTTATTTGCCATCCAACTTATTAATAATGTTAAGACCTGAATGAAGGTAAAAATATAAAGATTATCTTGATCCAAAAAATTTGTAGCCCATAGAAAGCTTTTAATGGCCGTTCGTCACTGGTTTTAATGGTGTGGATGGCCAATAAACATTACGTTAGGCGGCCCAACATAATGTTTTAACTAATCACGGGTCGCTGGTTAACACATGTGGCCTTGTGTTAACGAGTGAAAACATTATGTTTTTCTAAGGCTCATTTTAATTTATATATATATATATATATATATATATATATATATATATATATATATATATATATATATATTTCCATCCAACTTATTGATTAGATCATCGCACACACCTGGATGATGGGAAAACACAAATAAGATTTGAAACTTTTGTAGCCATGCGCTATTGGACCATGCTAGGGGCCCACTGTGTTGTATGTGTTTTATCCATACTGTCCATTTATTTTTCTAGCTGATTTTATGTTATGAGCCCAAAAATTAAGCAGATCAAAATCTTAAGTGGACCAGATCACAGTAAACAATTGTGATTGAACACCACCATTAATTAAAAGCTTCTTGGGGCCAAAAAAGCTTTGGATCAACATGAGATCTGTATTTTCCCCCATCCAGGTCCGTGTGACCTAATCAACAGGTTGAATGGTAAATAAACATTACAGTTGGCAGTAGGAAGTTTTTAATGGTGGTGTTTCAATCACCACTGTTTTCCTGTTCTGTGATCCACTGAGATTTGGATCTGCTTCATTTTTTACTTATGCCTAAAATATTGATCTAAAATGAATGGACGTCCCAAATAAAACACATACATCAATGTGAGGCCCATAGAGCACTGTCCAGTAGCAACTTGCTACTGGCCGTATCAATATGCAATCCGCGACCCTTTTCACCCAGAATAGCATCGAACCATTGTACTCGAGCCCCCCCTTACAATGGCCCATGCTCTATCATCGCGTCCATTAATTTTGTACATGGGTGGTCCATGGTCACACCAATTATGTGATCCATTGATCCCCTCTTTGAGCGGATATTTAGGAGCATCCGATCATTATAGTTTGTATCTTTAGACAGTGGGCCTCACCTAAACGAGTGGTTGTGATAACTAAGGTTGGGGCATTGAACAAAATAATAAGCTATCACAAAATGATAGAGAAAAATTGGAAATCAAAAATCCAAAAATAAGGTCAGGCTGAAGAACCATTGATGGAACTCTATAAACACAGTATACTAGCATATAAACACCAAAAAGAATAATCCCTACATGAGAGAGAGAGAGAGAGAGAGAGAGAATTTGTTCTTTTGAGTTGAGTTAGACCACTACACTGAGGTATTTTCTACATTGCGTCTAGTCGTTATTTTAATATTGGGCTAGCTCACATGCATCAGTTTTTACATGGTTTGGACTGTTATATATTGCAAGAGCAGTTACACCAGGGCTCTTAAACGGCTCTACAACTTCTTATAAAAAATAGAGATGTCTCTCTATTAAACCTCTTTCCCACAGCACTGCTCAACTCCGAACCCAGCCACTAATCCATCACATAAGCCACTATCGCACCAGTCTCGCTTCGATTCATGAGAGAGCGACTCATCTATGTGTGAAGTGCAAAGTGTGCCATTAGTGCCTCTACAGCCACACTGCCTTACATGCCCACACCTTCGCATTGAGTCTGAGTCCATAATCGAGCTCGAGACCGAGCCCATGCCCATGTGAAGCACTGGAACACGCAAGCCTTGATAATCTTCTCTCCTACCAATGAAACCTTAAGATACTCCACGTCCTATTCATAAAAAGGATTTTTTTTCTTCTCTTCCATTCGACATGGGACTATTCCCAAAAGTGAAAACCCAAGTCAATTTCCCAAACACATTGTATACAATATATTATTCTTTATTTATTTAAAATATTTTTAACCAAAACATTTTCTACAAATGGTTTTAGTGTTTAATGGGTGTGGGACTAACGTTTTGGATGGTCCCGCTCACCATACAGGACCGGCTTTTCGAATCGATTAGCATACAATCCTTGTATATATACGACATTCAATGCACAACAAGTCTTTCCTGCCAAGTTGTCAGTTGTGTGTAACATCCTAGCCATGAAAAATGTGGGCCGCCTCATAGAGATTACGTAGAAGAAAAACAAGGGTGGTCCATTCATCAGATGGGCTACACCATTAAGATCAATGGACAGCCGATGGACTGATTCAATGTACAGGTTTGGGCTACCTATATAAGTATACAAATTGGATTTTTCCCTAATTAATCATTACGATGCGGTCCACCATTTACACGGATCAGATTTTCTACAGAAGTGATACAATGGCAAGGAAACAGCCATTGTATATTAAAGTTCAAATACATTGCTGTATGTAAAAATAGGACGGACTGCGTTTCTTGCCACTATATTCTATTCTTTTAATGATCCAAGGGGCTAAGTGTATGGGAACCTTTCCATGGACATAGATTCATTTGGACTCTGGGGCATCCACAACACCTATCTGAACCGTCCATTAGGTATGATACACTCTTCATAGTCTGCCTTGAAACATACATACTGATCAGAGGATCCAAACCATCCATTTAGTGGCATGCAAAATGGATGTATAGGATTATTGTAATAGATAGGCCCACTCGTGGGTGTTTAAAAGCATCTGATGGCTGTGATTTTCTTCCAGGACTGCACCTAATGGACGGTTGAGATAGCTTATGGGAATGCCAACATATCCAAATGCAGCTATGTGCATGGGAATGTTTCCATCCACTTAGCTTGCTGGTTTTTACTTCAATTATTTGCACCTCAATTCTGATTCACGTGGCAAAAGTCATACGAGATCTTAGACGATCGAAAGGTGGGCCCCATTTTTTATGGGTCACATCAAAAAAATCAAATCCATCAAAGAATCCCGGGCATTTGGTTCCACTGCAGGGCTTTCGTGGAAAAGAAATGAGTGGTTGTAAGAAAGGTTCCATTGACTGCCTATTGTCTACACCGAAGCTGTAGCTAACACTCAAATGACCTCATCATGTCTCCCAAAATATCCACGCAGGTTGGCTGGTAAGGTTTCAACGATGGACATCAATATCCCCACTGTTTTCTGTGGTGTGGTCCACTTAAGCTTTGGATATGCCTCAATTTTGGGCTCATCCCATATAATGATCCGGTAAAATGGATGGACGGCATGGATAAAACACATACATCATAGAGGGCCCAAAGAGATTTGACATCAGCTAGCTGGCTGGGTTTTGGGTCACCAGCCAAACCCCATCCAAAATATCCCCCTTTTCACGCAAAAAAGGCTCATTTACATGGATTCGATCATCATGTGGGCCACCACATGAATGTATAGTTATCCATTGCTTTCTATTGTGTGGCCCACCTATTGATCGGAGAAGCCTGATATTTTGGACATCCCATCATCTTGGTGGGCCTCACTCAATGCACGGATTGGATGGTAGAGACGCAAGATGGTGGCCACACAGACAATAGTTAATAAGTAAGTGAATAACTTTTACATTCGTATATAAATGTCCGCCTGCTAGCTCAGCCGGAAGACACAGCAGGTCCGGGGTTAAAATGGCACAGAGATACACTAATTACACCCTAGTCCACAGCTCAAGTGGTGGACTCAGTGAAGATAGCCTCGTTTCAACACTGAGGTCATTCTGATGTTTCTGATGTGACTAACAGGAGATTTCCTGCTAAAGCCTTGCGCAGGAAGACCAAGGTGGGGCCCACGGTGATGTTTTTTGATGAATCTACCCCGTTCATCCGTTTTGGGAGCTCATTTTAGGACGTGAAAAAAAATGAACCAGATCCAAGACTCAAGTGGGCCTCACTAAAGGAAAAGGTGGGTAGGTAAATTACTACCGTTGAAACCTCCCTGGGGTCCACAGTGATGTTTATATGACATCCATACCGTTCATAATGTCACTACTTCTGGGATGAACTGGAAACACGAATATTATCCTGATTCGAAACTCCTGTGGCTTCACAAATATTTCAACTGTGGACATTTAATCCTCATATTTTCGGCCCACTTGAGTCTTGGATCCAGTTCATTTTTGTTCTCATCTCCTAAAATGAGCTCCCAAAACGGATGGACAGGGTGGATTCATCAAAAAAATCACTGTGGGCCCCACCTTGGTTCCCAGCGCAGGAACTTCCTGCGCAAGGCTTTCGCAGGAGATCCGCGCCCGTGGGTGCGTGGGTGCACTAACAATGGGGTGTGTGAATTAACACACACAAAAAAAAAAAAAAAAAAAAAAAAAAAAAAAAAAAAAAAAAAAAAAAAAAAAAAAAAAACACTAATTGCACCTGCGGGTGCATAGTGCGACTAACAGTGTGGGTGCGTTGCATGACCCGTGGTTAAAAGTTTTGGATCAAGCTGTTATTTAGGTGGTATCTTCGTCGATGGCAAATAAACATTCCGGTCGCCCGTGATTTTTTTAAATGGTGGGGATTCAATCAATATTGTTTCCTGTCGTATTGTCCACTTAAGATATGGAGCTTCTTTATTTTTGGGATAATTCCTTAAAATGAGCTGTCAAAATAGATGAATGGTGTGGATTTAAGGCACATACATCAAAGTGGGCCAATCTGCAAGGACTTGGAAACGGGGCCTCATGACTGATATTTTGTTTTCAAGGTAAACGACTGATATCATTTCATCACTCGTGTTTGTTTTTTCAAATTCGGATGATAGCTAAAGTAGTCCAAGATAGTATGCACTTCTTAATTATACATAGCACCATCAGTGAATGGCAGCTTTCATGGCCGGGCCCCACTAGGGATGTCACAGGATGGAAAAAAATTCCATCGGTCTGATGATCCTCAGGACCCCAATTAGTAGACTTTTTCAAACTTAATCGTCCATTCATTCGGGTCGTGATGGGGCCAATGGATTCTTCAGTTAGTGGATCTTGTTGGTCAGTAGATCATCCATAACGGGCATATTGATATGGACGGTAAAGATTACCTCGGACAGGAAGCATGCAGTATGCAGTGGGCATTGCTTGATGAACGGCCCTGATCTTTCACACATTCACCAAGTTGACAAGTGGGGCCCACCGTGATGTATGGGTCTTCTCCACGCCGTTCATCCATTTTTCCTGATCAGTTTAGGTATAAGCCAAAGAATGACGCAGATCCAAGGCTTAAGTGGACCACACCCAGCAATCCAGACCGTTGGTCTGTTATGTTCCACCGTGGGTGGACGAAATCTAAAAGATTAAGATCTGTGGCCTGCAAACAGACAATTAAGAAAAGTGAAAGACAACGACGGTTGACATTCAAATGAAGAACATCTTAATATTAGGTCACTGGATCTCCCATCCTGGGAGATTCAAAGGCAGTCTCCAGGTGGGACTCAACCCACAAATGGTCTGGATCACCGAATCCCATTCCTCGGAACTGAAAATGGGTCCCTACAATGCAAAGATACCGAGCCATGTACCATATAAGTCTTCGTCATTGGTCCACAAGTGCATAGGTGGCCCACTTGATGATCAGATCGCCTGACTTTTTAAACCACTCATCAACGGTGAGGATCACCTTATGACCGGCCTGATCTTTCACACATGTGCCAGATGACACGTGCAAGAAATATTGTGCCATCCCTCGGGTCCCGAACCCGAACCCGAACCCGAACCCGAACTTCTCATCTATAAAACATTCACTCAACTCCTTGCTCTTCCCCCACAAAATCCTCTCTTACCTCACCATGAAGCTTCAAGCTTATCTCAGATTCTTAGCCTTCTACTCTTTTCTCATCCCACTCCTAGCATCTGCAGATTGCGAATGCGGTTCCACCACAGAAGATCGTAACAAAATCAAGGCCCTACGATTGAAATTCATCACGATCGCTTCCGTTCTAACGGCGGGGGCCATCGGCGTATTTCTTCCTATCATAGGAAGGTCCATCGCCGCTTTTCGATCAGATAAAGACATGTTCTTCGTGATCAAAGCGTTCGCCGCCGGGGTTATACTAGCGACGGGCATGATACACATCCTACCGGACGCTTTCAGCAATCTAACGTCCCCATGTCTTAGCAAGAATCCATGGGGGAAATTCCCATTCACAGGATTTGTCGCCATGTTGTCCTCGATCGGGACATTGATGGTGGACACATTCGCGACGGGGTATTATAAGAGGCTACATTTCGGAAAGACGGGGCCCACGGGTAGTGAGAATGTAGACCATGAGCAGACCTCGGAACACGCGGGCCATGTTCATGTGCACACTCATGCAACACATGGGCATGCACACGGACCGGCGGGATTCGTGTCCCAAGATTCAGCCACGACGGACCTACTTCGATACCGTGTTGTGTCACAGGTATGTGTGCAATCAATACATTGGATTATGTAGGATTCATTAAGATAATAAAATGTTCTTCTTCCCTTAAACCCTGGTAATTTGACTTGAAACTCGGCAGAGTCAACTCGACTTGACAATATTTTGAGCCGAGTCATAGAGAAAGAGAAACTCACTACTGACCCACATGTATTTATATATGTATGCATGTGGTTATGTAGGTATCATGCATGTCTTTTTGTATTTATGTATGTAGTTATAAATGTACCTATGCATGGCATGTATGTATGTATGTATCTATGTCATATCTCCCTATTTTTTTTCTAAGATAAAAAGCAAGAAAATGATTTTTTGGCTGTGAACTTGGGAATTAGGTATACTCCCATTTATTAGACATACACCCATTTTAAAAAAAAAAAATTGGCCCATTTATACTATATTTTATACCTTAAAAGTAGAAAAATGGTGCATTTATCAGAAATGGGGGTTCTAGATATCATTTCTTTCATTTTATATCTAATATAACTTGACAATGTTCATGCTAATTTTTAGTGCTAGGATCCTATGCTAGTTCTTTGGCATCTAAAAATTGGTGGTGACTCTTCAACAGTACACATGGCATAGTTGTGCGGCAATCTAGACCGTTCAAATTGCCGAACCAACTGCCAATGGAGCATAACTAAAAAAGTGCACTAAGAGGATAATATGTATTGTATGAATTAGGACCATTCAGTAATTTACTTTTAACCATCCATTTGATAGCCATTAATTGGATGGTTTGGATTGTTTGATCAATGTGATTTTAGAGATATGCTCCATTGAAAATGGGCCCCATGATTTGGATGATCCAGATAGCTTTACATTGATGTCACATGTGAGGAGGATGAGTCACCACTGTTTTAAAAAAGAGTTAACCAGTGATGAATTTTGTTTTTGTTTTATGATGGGGTGTAGGTGTTGGAATTGGGCATTGTGGTTCATTCTGTAATTATTGGAATTTCCGTGGGTGCTTCTGAAAGTCCGTCTACAATAAGGCCTCTTCTAGCTGCCTTGAGTTTCCATCAGTTTTTCGAAGGGATGGGACTGGGAGGATGTGTGGTTCAGGTACATACTCTCCAGCTTGATGTATGTTTTCGTAGAGAGATGCCTGTGTTGATTTTCAACGTATATGGTTATTATACAATTGTTTGGTGTATGTTTGGGATAGTATGTTGATTTTCGTTGTGAGAAAGTTTAAGTGCTTTCAGTTGCATTGGTAAACTTGGGGAGACCAACTGATGAATCCCTACCATCCATTAGGTCTAACATGTAAAAATACATCGATTTGATGGATGGGATGGTTAGGGCTGCATGGTAAAAGCCTTGATTTAGAATCATAATGGATCCACGTTGAAAACCAACAAATGATCCAAACCGTTGACTAAGTCGTTCCTATATAAAAGATAGGACCCAAATGCCTACCAAAGGAAGCTAGGTGGGGTCCATCATGATGCTTGTGATAAATCTACCCTGTTCATTTGTTTTGCCAGAGGTAGAACTAAAATTCAAGCGGACCACACGATAGGAAAAAGTGGGTAGGGAAATGCCTACCATTGAAACCTCCCTAGGGCACAACCTGATGTTTACGTGCCATCCATACCCCTCATAAGGTCATTCCAACTGGGATGAACCGAAAACAAAAAGAACAAAAAAGTAAATAAATAAAAATAAATAAATTTGCCTGATTCAAAACTTCTATGGCCCACCAATGTTTCAACAGTGGACGTTCAGTCCTCACTATTTTCTAATGTGCAGCCCACTTAGAGTTTTGATCTGCTTCATTGTTGGGCCATGTCATAACATAATCTACTATTTTCTAATGTGCAGCCCACTTGAGATTTGGATCTGCTTCATTGTTGGGCCCATGTCATAACATAATCTGGCAAAATAGATGGACGAGTGGATTTCTCACAAACGTCAAGGTGGGCCCCACCTAGCTTCCTGTTGCTGGCAATCCCCGTCCTAAATGATATTGACCATCAGTTTTATAAACCATTGATTGGTGTAATTTTTTGTTCTATGGTGGCCTCTAAATGTGTGTTGGACCTAATGGACGGTCCAAATCAATCGATTGGACTGCATAAGTATCCAGATGCAACTGGGAGCACTTTAACTAATAGGGGTATGAGTGGTATGAGAGCACCATATGATTTTTTACATCATTGGTCAGGCTGTCAATGGACCGGGTTGGCCCGACATGCTTTCGGGCCTGGCCCGCCTTGGGCCGGGCTTGGACTAGAGTATCAGGCCCGCAAGTCGGGTTCGGGCCTAAACTATAAGCTCGATTTTTAAACGTGCTGGGCTTGGACTGAGCTGTTAAAAACCCGTCAGCCTAGCCTGACCTAAATATATTTTTTAAATTTTAAAATTAAAATTAAAATATTTTTTCCCTCTCAAAATTTAAATTTTATATAATTTTTCTTCAAAAATTCATCTCCCTACTATAGTTTTGATAAATTCTGTCATATATGAAAAAGTAAAAGATTAAATTATAGTTTTTCTCTCTATGTGAAATGCTGAGCTCGAGCTGGGCCTGGTTTGGGTTGGACCATGCATTTGCATCTTGGGCTAGGCTCGGGTTAAACTAATGTGGCCCTTTAAAGGCCTGAGTTTGAACATGTGTTGGAAGAGGCGGGCCGGATCTGGATAGAGCTTGGCCCGGACCTAACCCGGCCCATTGACACCCGTCTGATTGAGTTGGAAGAGCATGCACCTTTTCTCATCAAACACCAAAGGAGGAAAGTGAAAGCTGTCCTGGAATCTCTATCATGCAGTAGTGGTGCACCTGCCCATCAATATGGGTCGTCCAATTGATGGGACCCAAGCACAAAAGTCTCCCTCATTGATTAATACCAACCATCCAATTAACAGAATCTTTTTGTACTATGGTCACTAAATTAGGAGGGCATCCAAGGTGGGTGCATCCCTGACTGTGGGGCCATTGTGATGTATATGCTTACATCCACACCGTCCATTCCTTTTGAAATCTCATAAACATGAAGCATATCCAAATTTTACGTGGATCACACCACACGAAAAAGTCATGACTGAATACTTTTTATTTTCCATCCAACCTGTTGATATGGTCACAAAGACCTGGATGAAGGGACCACATGAATATTATTTTGATCAAAAACTTTTATAGCCCACAAGAAGGTTTTAATGGTCAATCACCACTGTTTCTTGTGGTGAGGTCCACCTAAGATTTGTATCTCTTTGTTTTTGGCATAATGCCATAAAATGAGCTGTAAATCGGATGGACGGCGTGGATGTAAGTCATATACATTACGGTGGGCCCCACAGTCTGGGATCCACCCACCTCGGTGGATCCGGGGATCCACCGAAGCCGCACCCCTCAAGTAGTGGTTGGATGGTCCACATCAGTGGGCATCTTTACTTCTACACTGAATTCAGTACATATGCTCATAATCCTTTTTTTTCCCTTTATTTCTTCTGTAGGCGAAATTCAAGGGCTCATCTATGGTGATCATGGCCCTCTTTTTTTCACTGACCACTCCCATCGGGATCGCAGTGGGCATCGGTGTATCGTCCGTTTACCACCAAAACAGTCCAACGGCTCTGATCGTCGAAGGGATTTTCAATTCGGCGTCTGCTGGGATTCTGATCTACATGGCTCTGGTTGATTTGCTGGCCGCTGATTTCATGAGCCCCAGAATGCAGACCAATGGAAAGCTTCAGCTATATTCAAATGGTGCACTACTTTTAGGGGCTGGGTGTATGTCACTGATGGCTACATGGGCCTGAATTCAGCATCTGACCAATCTCCATTTTGGGTAAGAGCGTATTTTGATTTTGGGCCGTCGGTCCTGAGTTATTGTACTGTGTTGGTCCACCTAAGGAAGTCATGTGGCTGACTTTTCAAATGGGTACTCTATTTGGTGGGCCACATCTGATGCACGGTTTTGATGTTTCATGCACGTTACATGTTGGGACGGTTGGTCACATGTAGAGGAAATGCTGGCGCTATTTATAGCGAATTTACTTTCTGTTTACAGTTTTTACAACGTTGATCTAAATGGCCCGGCCGCGTCAAACATGTGGAGATCGTGACCGTTAATTAATATGGTGGATCACCATTTCGATGGCTATTGGACAGGAGTAATAGTGGTTGAACAATGCCGACCGTTCATTTGTCGGGAATTTAAATGGTTGGATGTAGACCACTTGTTTAACGGTTGCTTTGCATGTCACTTGTTGGATGGCTATGATGGTCCACTCCCATTGATTTTTGGGATATGGCCTATTGAAATGATGGCCCACCAGAAAACTGTTTTGGGTCACTACATTCAGCTTATCCTACAGCTCTGGCGCATAGTTCCACTGTCATGTTTCCTAAGAATCCAACACATGCCGAAGGGTCACCACACTATAAAAATGGAACACTCCAAGTGAGCCCCACCATGACTATGGCATTTCAAAAAATCGACTATGCAATCATCAATTAGCCATTCATAGAAAAGAATGGACAACCATTCAAAAACCTCCAAATTCATGTCTGTGGCCCACATGATGGTTGGATGGCTTGCTTTTTGAGTCATCTCATGTCTTATGGTTGGACGATCCTTTAGACAGGTTTGATTCCATACATCAGAGTTGGTTCACCCACTTTTGCATAGGGGAAGTTACTTAGGGCCATTATTTAGGTGAGTTTGGGGTAACAGCCTAGTGGGTGAGTTCCTGATCGTGGGGCCATATATCAATGCCGTCTGCCCATTTTGCCGGCTCATTTTAAGGTATGGGTCCAAAAATAAGAACATTAAAAAATCAGGTGGACGCCATCACAAAAAATTGTGGTCATTCAGCGCTTTGTTAAAAACTTCCTAGGCCAACTATAATGCTTATTTGCCATCCAACCGGTTGATAAGGTTACACATACATGTACGAAGGGAAAACACAAATAACATATTGAAATTTTGTAGTCAACAAAGTTTTTAATGGTCAATTACCACTATTTTTTGTGGTGTGGATGACGTAGATATACAACACATACATCAAGATGGGCTGCTACCCTCGTCGAATCTGCCCCGGCCTAGAACAGTTCAAAATCTGGGCGGAGACCAACCCCAGGATGATGCACCCACCCACCAGTGGGGTTAGTGTCTCCTTAGCATTTCGAACCTGAGCCAAGGCATCTTCCTGCCAAACAACTTCAAAATAGTACACATGGCATGTATTAACTCACATTAAACTGCTAGCCCAGCTGGAGGACGCCTAGGCGTTTCAACAGCAGGTCTCGAGTTCAAGTTGCTAAGGACACACAGTAACCCAGTGGGGGCGGGTGCATCGTGGGGAAAAAAAAACTCACATTAAACCGGCTGAGTCCCTTAGTTACAGTCCAGAAATTAGATTCTTTGAACAATCTTAACCTTTGATTGCACTTCTTTTAATTGAAATCAGACCATTGAATAATTTTTTCATTTTGACCGTCCAATAAATATCCACAAATTTGATATATGATAATCAAATAAGCTAACTCTTAATTAACGATACATCTAAACAGTTGTATAAATAAATTGAAGGGTTTAATTTAAATGCGTATGCCACGTATGCAATGCATAACTAATTTATAAGTGCCTCAATATCGATTGTATACATAATCGGGCCCCACCTTGATGATTTTTTTGTATATCCATTCCGTTCATCGGCTTCTCCAGCCCAGTTTGGGACATGTTCCCAAAAATTAAGTACATCCAAATCTCATATGGCTCACACTATAGGAAACAGTGGTTATTGAACGCCCACCATTAAAAATACCTAGGGCCCACAGTAACGTTTATTTTTCATCCAACCCGTTGATAAGGTGAATCGGTCGCTAAGGATAACATTCCACCTGGGACTCACCCTAATTATTTATGTACCTCACCTGCTAAAATCAACGGCTGTGAGAGAAAGATGATATTTTACTCTTGGAGAATATTCTCGCGCTTTGAACAAGGGTTTAACATATGACTATACACTATAGGTTGCTAGCCTCACAAGCATTTCTCCATGTGGACCACATCCAAACCGTCTATCATCTGGGACGCACTGTGCAGATAATTGGACGCTGATCCTTAATTAGGCAGGCCGTACGTGTATAAATGAAATGGACGGTTAAAAAAACTTTGTAAGATTTTTTTTTTTTTTTAACCATTCATTTTTTCATGAATGCAACGATCAACGTTGATCATTCATTTCTCCCTTTTATTTGTTTATTTAAGATAGCAGAAATATTATTACTTCCAAAAGGGCCAAAAGCCAAAAGAACAAGCGAGTAAAGCTCAAAGAAAACGAAAGGATCCACAGGTGGACCACCCACAACTCGTGAGTAAATAAAATAAAAAATAGAAAAAAAAAAAAAAAAAACCCCACATCCAAACGTTTTTTTGTCTTTTCATTTTGTTTCTTTTTATTGTTTTCAATGTAAGAATGGAATCCCACTTGATAGAATGCTTGTGTTTTCTACATAGAGGGCCATATAGCTAACCTCCAAACTGAGTATACTTTTGCATTGGCTGTTGTCACGACTTTGTTACTAACATCATGGTAGACTACACGTGCAAGTCCTCAGAGCTGCTCACAGGGGGTGGACTGACTGATTTGATTTATTTGAGGAAACGTCTTATATAATGGGACCTGTAAACTAAAATTGCCGAATAGAAAAGGATGGGACAATACATCAATTATGATAATCAAAATAACTAAATAAAAGATAATCATTGAGCTAGAACTTCCCCACCTAACACTCTTAGAAGTTAGGAGATAGAAAAATTACTTCTAAATGGGTCGGGCTGGCCCGTCAGGCTTTTAGTCTAGCCTGCCTTAGGCCGGGCTTAAACTAGAATATCAGGCTAGAATATCAGGCTCAAGGGCCAGGCTTGGGCAAAGTTTTCAAGCCTGGTTTTAAACAGGCCAGGCTCGGGCTCAAATGACCAAAACCCCGTCAGTGCGTCCCAAAAAAATTGGAAATGGTAATATTCAATTTAAATGGGAAAGCCGAGGAGAAGAGAGAAAATGAATGGGAATAATTTTCAATTTATAGAGGTGGGAGACGAGTGGAAAATTTATTTAACATTAGGAAAAGGGTTGCCAGCTTGAGTCAGCCACCATGGTGTTTATGAGAAATCCACTCGACCAACAGGTGTGTCACCCCATGATCTGCCAAGGGACAGAAAAAGATCCCTCGACATTTCAAGTGGGACACAATGTAAGAAACGGTGTATAAGGCAATTCTCACCTTCTAAAATGTTTTCCTTTTTGTGACCTACCTAAATAATAGATGGGGCTGATTTTGAGATTCTAGGCCTAAGATTTGGTTGGGTATCTAATAGTTAGAGTGGATTTTATATAATAATCATGGTGGGGCCCTATAAATATCAAGGGTAGATGTCTCTCTCACCCTTTTCTTATGGTGTGGTCCACATGAAACACGATTCATCCTAATTTTTTAGCCATGTGTATAACATGGGATTACACATCTAATGGTTGGAGTGGATCTTGCATACACATCATGGTGGGCCCCCTAAAAGATGATCGTTAGACATCTAAAGAGAATTAATTCGAACACACCGTCCCATATGAGCGTGCATCTCACAATCATAATTGCATATAATATCTGGGGAAGTGGATCATGGCTTGAGTGGGCTCCATCTTGGTGTTGGTGTCAAATCTACTCTGACCATAAGGTGTGTCACACCATGGTAGGCCCACCTCCTAAAAAAAGACCCATCAATAATTTAAGTGGGCCACACGGTTGGAAAACATATACAAGACAATGCTCACCTTTTGAACTATTTTCCTTAGTGTGGCCCACTTGAATCTGCGAGGAAACTCACTTATTACTTACCCAAGGTAGAGCCTAAAAAAGACAATAAATGGGAATAATCCCCTAAGAAAAAAAGAAAAGAAGCAACCCACATCTTGGGCGCAATGAGAGGAGAGGAAAGCGAAAAAGGGGGAGGAAAAGGGGGAAGAGAGGAAGAACACACTAAGAAAAGAACGCTCATACAACCCGGGCCAAGCATCGCAATATACTAGCTATCTCAGTCCCCATGATGAATCTAGCAGGTGAACGCAAAGGAATGCAATTCAAAGTATATAAAGTTATTTTCAGGCGATCTGGAATAACTCTAATGCGACAATTATTAATAGTAGCAAAATAGTGCAGCCTCTTAACGAATAAGCGCATCTCCCAGGGAGAGGTTGACGGGCCTTCAATGTCATACGAGCTTTGTTGGTTGCCTACTAAAATGTTATATCCTACATGATGATTAATAGACAAAATAGGTAAAGCAGAGGTTAATGTTTGCAAGAACTTATCTATTGTCCCTTAAGTGTGATATTCAAAGCCAATTCTCCAAACGGGCAAAGCATTGGGAGAGTAGCAAAAAAGCCCAACCCTAGATGGCAAGATCTCAATGCAAGTTAAGGTCCAGCTCGGGACTGATCTAAGACGCCGATTAGGGTGGCAAGAAGGGGGATGAACAACGATGGGGCCTGTAGGAAAATTCCAAGCAGCAGAGATAACGCTAGGGGCTTTGGCAGTTATGGAAGGGCTAAATAGAAAAAGAGTCATAGCCCTCATCCCAAGTGATATTCCTTAAGATCGTCTCTTTTGTAGAAGATTTGTCATTGAATACGTGGTTGTTTCTTTCTCTCCAAATATTCCACACAAGGGCTGGGAAGGCTAGTTTGCAAAGGAGGGAAGAATGTGATTAGTTGCATGTTCCACAAGGTAGGAGTAGATCTCACATACACATGATAGTGGGCCCATGAACAATCAAGGGCTTTCATTGCTGTAATGTCTTTGATAGCTGCCAGAGGGATGCAAATTGGGTAGATAGAGATGGACGATCCAGTGAGGGGATCCATGGGGCCCACCTTGATGTATGTGTTTTATCCATGTGGTCCATCCATTTTGAAAGATGATTAAAGATGCTTAGCCTAAAAAGAATGTAGATTGAAGGCTCAAATGAACCACACTACAGGAAAAAAAAATGATGATTGAACGCTTACCATTGAAAACTTCTTAGGGGCCATAGAAGTTTTGATTTAGGCTGTTATTTATGTTTTCCCTTCATACAAGTCTGTGTGACCTTATGAACAAGTTGGATGGCAAATAAACATTATTGTGGGCCTTAGAAAGATTTCAATGGTAGACTTTATTGTAGAGGGGGCAATGGGTCAGGTCAAGTTCGGGTCGCGTCGTTTCCACCTCAACCCTAACCCGACCCAAATTGAATTCGGCTTGGATTTTCCCAACCCTTCCCAACCCAAATTAAACCAGGTCGAGTCGGGTTGACCCGCATTTTAATGATCAACTAACCAATTTGTAGATTAAAGTAGAGATGCACATAACACTAACATTCAATTGAAAACCAAACTATCTGTGTTTAATAGGTTCGTAAGTGCCTATATGTAAATAAAAAAATAAAAAATAAAAATTGAGGCTTTTTTATAGAGTTTCTATTACAGAAATACTAAAAGAGAAAAATAAATGAATAGAATGGAGTGTAGATTTAAAGTATACCTCTTTAAACATTAATGTCATTAGAGTGATGGGATGATGCTTCAAACACATCGATGCTTATCGCCTCATCAATATCACCATTAATCAATTTATCTATTTTGAAAAAGAAAATTAATAATTTATTTCATGCACTTAAAAAATATAATGAAATTAGTTACCTTCTGACCCATACAACCAATCTCTTATACTTATTAATGCTTCAACATTTTCTGATATAAAAACACTCCGAGTTTTATCAAGGACCTTCCCTCCAATGCTAAATGTTGACTTGAAAATAACTATTGAAATAGGAATAGCCAATATATCTTGAGCCATTACAACAAGTTGAGGGTAATGATATTGACTGCGCTTCCAATCTTTTAAAATATTAAAGTCTTCTTGTTCACAAAGAAACTCGTCCAAATACATATCTAACTCTGATTATGACTTTATGGACTTAAAAAAATTCTTAAATCCCTACATTATATATCAAGAAAATATATATTAGTTAAATGAAGATATAAATGCATTTAAATTATAATAAACATGAAAGATAACCTTTTAAATAAAAATACCTGTAGTGGATCAGTGAAACTACTCAAACTGGCACTCGAAGCTAAGGGAACGTCCTATGTACTTGATGGAGCTATTGAAGAGTGATGTGGATATTTTTTATAAAGTTTATCTAACTTCTTACGAATGCGTACTATATATGGCTCAGCATCATCAATGCCATAAAGCTTGATATAACAATACTCAACTAACTTCATCTTATATCGAGGATTGGGAACAACAACAATAACAAATAGAATATTTAATCATCCCAATATTTATCAAACTTGTCCATCATCTGTTATGCAATCATTTTAATGAATCCACGTAAACTTTACATCCCTTCACTAATGCACATTTCAATTTACCACACACCATAAAAATATAAATTAGCCGTTGGATATTTGGTTTCTGAAAATATATTTGTAACATCATAAAAAAACCTTAATAAATTTTGCAATTTCTTTAATAACCATCTACTCTATGTTACTAAGACAATATGTATAATTTGCATCACACAACTTCAAATGACATATCGCTTTGTGATGTACAATTGTGCTCTTCAACATTAAATATGTTAAATTCTACCTAGTTGGTACATCTTAACGCAATCTCATTTTATTTTGAGAAAAAAAAATTTTAACACACTCATCAAACTTTTTTTTCCTTAGTTGGCTGCCTTTGATATACTTGATGGTTTTTCGAACTTCTACAGCAGCTTCATCAATTTCTTTTAAACCATCTTGCACTATAAGATTTATAATATGTGTACAACAACACAAAAAAAATCCACCATCTAATAATAATGCATTCTTTAGCATTAGTTGACATTTTTAGCATTCAACAAACCTCTCATTCGATGAAGCATTGTCTAATGTGATGGAAAATATTTTTTTTCTATATCCCACTCATTCAATAATATAAACATACTTCAGTAATAACGACACCTAAATGTGGAGGCGTCATCGCTCTAAAATCGAAAATCCTTTTTTGTAACTTTCATTACTTGTCAATAAAATGTGTTGTGATGGAAATATATCCATCCGTTGTAATTAAAGTCAAAAGATCTTAAGTAAGACTGACCCTTCCAGGCATTTCTTTTAATGATTCTTGAGCTTTCTTTTTTTGTTTCTTATATAATTTCAAGACATCAGCTTTTGCTGTGTTACAAGTTATATTCTTGATATCATGGTTAAAATAAGTAAAAATATCCATCATCTCATCATGCTCCACTATTTGAAATGGATAGTTGTGTTTTATTATAGCTTTTGTCATTAACTCGCGAAACACGTCTTCATCAAAGTTGGAGGGTTTCAAAATTAAAGAGTCTATTGCTTGCCCACTTGTTAATGATAAGAACATTTGTTGCAAGTTTTTATTTGTTCGTCGTACATAAGATTTCAAATGTTATTTTAAGTTGGTAGTTCCATAGGTACTTTCGGCTATATATTGCTAACCACAATAATTATATTTGGCTCTTTTTCTATCATCTTGTCTAATTAGAATTACTTCAAATTCATCCCGAATACCAGAACGATTTTTTCTTGATCATTTGGATGTTGCCTCAATTATAGAATTTTTTTCAATATCATCATTATCACTATCCAGTGAAACTGACATGATTAGACCACTACAAGGTAAATTAAAATCCATTATTAAAAGTTATACATTTCCACAACAATAAAATTAACATTTGAATGAACTCCATGGCACACTAACAAGTGATGTGTGTTGAAGGAAAATCGAGACTTTACAACCCCACACTTCAAACTTTACAATCTAAGCCACACAAAAATTCAGTCTCAACATGTTATTTTCATTCACACATCCACCTATAACAACATAATTCATCTAAATTCTAAATGAAATACTTACTTTTAAAGAAAATATGTAATAACATATGAGAGCCCATGAAATATGATATTATTTCAATTGTAAAACTTAAAATCAATATATATATATAATTCATTTCACCATAAGTTTAACAAATGACAGAGTTAAATGAAAAACACAAGATATAAGGAGGAAAGCTTGAAGGGTGTAAACATCACCTCAAGTAAAGCATCTATCTCTTAAACCAACTAAGAAGGAAACATTTAGAAAATTCTCAATTTCCTGCGATTAAGATATTTCAATTTATAATAAAATTTTTATTCTAATAAAATTCTAATATAGAAAGATTTATATAAATAGAACCAACTCACCTCTCTAATCCGAGATGACTTGATTATGATTCGACTCAAATTCTCGAAAATATTAAACATATCAAATCTGTAATCATAGCACCCCAACTAGAACTAAGCACTAATTCAGATTACATCAATAAAAATTTCAGATTTTAAATACTAATTGGATTGACTCACTTAAAGCAAACTTTGCACAATGTTAGCTCGCTAATCCAACCATCACTAACCTCTCTTGATAAAACTGGCTGAAATAGAAAGCTGAAATATATACTTGCCAATTAGAAACTGAGTTTATGAAATAAAAAATTGAACTCCATGCTAAGAGCCCCATGACATTAGGTTGCAACAGATTTATTGTCCCACGGGATGAATACTATAATTGACCTATAATTTAAATAGTTCAGGCCCAATGAGTGACACGAATTAGTAACCCAATCTTGAAAAGAGTCACTAACAAGTATAAAATCATATAACAATAACTAGAACAACTCACCTGATTAGCTAAGTTGCAGGACAAAATGGATGGGGTTTTGGTTCTTAAATCTAGGGTTTCTGAATAGCTAAGATGTAGGACAAAAGAATAAGGAAAAAAATTTAATTTTCTTTTATACCTGATTGCTAATCTGCGTGAGAGGGTTTTGAAGGGCTGAGATCACATAAGAATTCCCTCTAATAACTAGTTATGAACGACTAATGTGAGTTGGAAAGTTTCGAACGTGGATTGCTAACATAGTGTAGACACCCCACCTTCGGCTACACTGTTGGTAGAGATAACTGGTTGAACGGAGGACCATACCCCCAAATCCCAAGTCCAAACTCAGCCAAACTCACCCTTGTAAGCCCCATTCCATAGCCCAGTTCAAGCCTGAAACCAGTCAACCCAGTCCTAAAAATCACCCTGAAAAACCCCCCATAAAAAAGTCCAGTCAAAAAATATCAAAAAAGTCAAACTCACTGAGTCAACTCGCTGAGTTAACCCGCTGAGTCAACCCGTCGAGTCAACCCGTCGAGTCAAACCACCGAGTCGACCCGCTGAGTCAACTCACTGAGTCAACCAGCGAGTCCAACAGCAGCCCCGAGGGAACGGCCGTACTCGCTGGAAACCGAGGAGCGGCCGTACGGGCGGCCCATGGCAGGCCGCCCGGAAAAAATTACGAGAATGCCCCTCTCGCTGTTATAAATACCCCCCTCCCCTTCTCATTTCAACAATCAATTCGAAGCCATTCGAGACGACTCAGCCAGAGAGAGCCCGTCCGTCTGAGTCATCCTTCTCCACCCTTAGCCCATTTGTCCACCAAGGAGAGCCCGAGTGAGGAGAGCCTAGCCCTGGTCCAGCCCAGCCTGACCACTGGTCCAAGCCTCCCAGGCCACCCAAGTCTTGATCCAGCCACTCGAAGCCAACCCTTGCGACACCTCCGTCCATCCAGCTACTCTTTTTCCAGCATCATCTCATTTGCATCTAGCATAAGTGCAACATTTACTTTCCTTCCAACCCCCCTGCTTCACTACAAGCACCTTGATTACTCAAGCACACTTGCATATGTCTTTATATTAAAGCACCTGTCAGTTCGAGCGTATGCTCTGGGCTTGCCCGTTGTTGGAACCTGCCCATCAGAAACTCTTACTGTTCAGACCTGCATTCATGCTTCACCACAAAACACCTTGATCATTCAAGCACACTGCATACGTCTTACATTAAGCACCTGTCAGTTCGAGCGTACGCTCTGGGCTTGCCCGTTGTTGGAACCTGCCCATCAGAAACTCTTACTGTTCAGACCCGCATTCATGCATCATGTCATCCATGAGAATATACGAGGATTAAACTAGACTTTCAAGTATTCGATCGATTCTGTGAAGTAGAGACCGTACTTCGGTACGGGCAGTGTGTGGGGTGCTTAACCTCTTCCCACCCTGTAACCGTGATCCCTTACCTTGAATCTCTGACCGCAGATCAACAGGAGTCATTTTAGAGGAAGGAATCTTCGGATTCTCTTCTCTAACGTTTCTACGGGGTCTAGCCGACTGTAGATTCGAAGTAACTGGCTAGTGGCGACTCTGGTCTTATATAAACTCACTTAAATATATTCAGCTCAACACGACAACCAAACAAAGCCCTCGAGAACGAGGCAAGCCAGTGGCACAAACGGCGATTTCGCACTCACGCATCTCTTCTTCTTCTTCTTCCGAAAGGGAAAGGGAGAACGACGTCGTGTGGGAGCGCGGGGAAAATCGGCTAGGGTCCACAGAATGGCGACTCCACTGGGGATTAGCTAGTCCCACTAGTCGTGATCCGACTTGAAAACAGAATCCTTCCCATACTTGAAAGTCATTAATCCTCATACAATCTCATCTGCATAGCATTCTACCCAAACCCAAACTCAAAAAAAAAAATAGAAAATTCCAAAACAAAAAAAATAGAAAATCCCAAAACCCAAAAAGAGTATAGTCCTCACCATTGCGCCACCTCGGGCTCAACGTGTTCGGAGACAGCTTCCCTTCCGCAGCATAATCCGCACTCGGGCTCAGCAAGCCATGTCCGACCACGAAGAAGAAACTCATCACTTCCCTGCTCTCGAAATAGCCGAAGCGCAACCTCCAGCGCAACAGCCCGTTGACAATACGCCAATCATACAAGAATTGGCACAAGGAATGAGAGCAATGCAAGAAATGCTCTTGCAATTCATGCAAGCACAGACCACCGCAGCAGCCAACAATCAGGTTGGCCCAGTTCAGCAAGCTCAGCAGCCATGCTGGGTCCTCCCGGCCTCCAGTTCAAATCAAGCACAACCATCGGAGTCTGCCCAAGACTACCGACAACAGCCACCTCAGCCCTTCGCTGTGGGGCATCCTTCTCAATATTTTCCTGCGACGACAAGGCCATCTCAGAGCACCTCCGTTGCAGGAACATCCAGTCAACTTCCAGTCAATCTTGCAAACAACAATCTCAGTAGATCTCAGCACGTCCCCGCCGATGGGACACCTTTTCAATTTCAGCACATCCCCGCCGATGGGATTTCAATTCAATTTCCAGCAACAGGGACAGCACTGGCGAATGCCCACAATGGGGGTCAGTGTCAAGCCCACATCAATCAGCGGACAGTGGCGAATACCCAACAAGGGGGTCACTTCCCAGCATCTCAGCCTCCTGCAAACAGGAGCACTTTTCAATTCCAGCACATCCCCACCGATGGGATTCCAGTTAATTTCCAGCAGTCTTCAATTCAGCAAAATCCAGTTAATTTCCAGCAAGTTCCAGTTCAACCTTCCGTACAGTCTCCAGTTCAGTTACAATCATTTCAAGCACAAGTTCATCAGAATCCAGTTCAATCATCAAACCAAGTTCAGCAACCCGAGGTTGCTTTTCAACAAGCCCATAGGGTCGAAGACATCGACCACTATGCCGAAGAAGAACGTGCCTTATTCCAGGAGGCACCAGTCGCTCGAACAGATCACTCAGGACTGGACGAGTTGCGGGAGCAGTTCCAGATCTTGCAAAATCAGCTTCAGCGACAGCAAGGAATCGACTTACCTTCGACCAAGTTCAGAGACTTGTGTCCTTTCCCAGATGCTCAGATACCTCAAAACTTTGAGGTTCCAAAGTTCAAAAGATACGACGGCAGCGGTTGTCCCACAGCACATCTCAAGGCCTTCTGTGGAGAGCTGAGTGCAATCTCAGGAAACGAAGGGGGCCTCATTCGATTGTTCCAAAAATCTCTGAAGGGCGATGCCCTAGATTGGTACACTTCATTGGACTGCCACCGCATCAGAACATGGGAACAGCTCTCCCAGGCTTTCGTCGACAGATTCGCATACAATCTCAACATGGCACCCAGAAGAGCCGACCTTGCAGCACTCAGGCAAAGGAGTGATGAAACACTATCAGCTTATGTGGGACGTTGGCGAGCTATGGCAGCCAGAATGCGGATACCCATCGACGACGAAGAACAAATCTCCATGATTGTTCATTCAACATACCCAGGCATATCCGGGTATCTCATCTCGCATCCATATGCGAATTTCTCACAATTGATCCGTGCTGGAGAGCAAGTCGAAGCAGGAATCCGGGCCGGGACGATCTCCCCATGGCCTCATCAAGCCACTCCAGTCAAGAAGAACAGAGTGGAAGGAAGACCTATCGGGCACGGGAATGGAAACCGCAATGGTTCTCCTCCCCGCCCAACAGAGGTAAACAACATCAACACCGCTGCTCAAGGAAATCAACGTGCTCCCCCACAAGGACGTCAACAGTATCAGCAGAATCAAGTTCAGCATCAGCCTCAGCGATATCAGCCACAACCGAATCCTCAGCCACAGCCACCTCGACAACAGCAGCAGTTCAGGGGAAATGGCCAATACTCATACCAGAACAGGCAGAATTACAGGGAGTTCAGGAAGTTCACTCCACTCAGTCAACCACTTAGTCAAATCATGACTACGCTGGTACAAAAGCAGTTACTCACTCTGATGACACCTAGGCCTCCGCCTCATCCTCTGCCTCCGAATTACCGAGAAAATGAGTACTGTGCCTACCATCAAGGGCGTGGCCACGCCACTGACCGATGCTATACTTTGAAGAATGCCATACAGGATCTGATCGACGACCGAAAGATCGTCATCTCGGTTCCTGGAACTTCTCCAGCAGCTTCCACCAACATCCTTCAGAATCCTCTGCCTCAGCATCCAACGGACCCCAGTTCATCCCGTGGCCCTGCCGTCAATAGTATAGAAGAAGGGGACCATATCGATCGCTTCTTCTCCCTTATTCAGTCCATTCACGCCTACACTTATGAGCCAACAAATCCTCCTCCAATCTTGCAAGGGGCAAGTCCCTTTCTTCCCTCAATCTCCGAGCCAGTAGTGCTTGAAGGAGCACCTCCATATGATATACCAGTTGTTCAAGGGGCACCTTACAACCATTCAAGCTGGGAACCAGTCGTCCTGGAAGGAGCACAATCATACATTGAGCCCACATACGAACCTGTCATCTTGCAAGGGGCAACTCCAGAACAATCCAATCCGCAATGGAAGGATTACACTCATCAGCAGCAAGAGCCCGTTGTCTTGGAAGGATCTCTTCCAGTCAAGCCTGTCATATTGCAAGGGGCAAGTCCCGGAGGCATATCAATCACGCTACGGCAGCTCGGACGAACAGAGAAACCTCCTGCCATATCAAGAGGACCAGTATTCATTCCATGGGAGCCTCCTGCCCCAGGAACAGTCAAGCCAGGACCACGACCTTATGTGGTCTATGAAGACAAGCCTCGATACTACCCCCTTCAGCACAGGCAACAATGTAGTTCTTAAGGCAAAAGCTCTATACGAGGAAGATCTGGTACCTACACCAGCACCGTTGCAAGAAACGGTGGTCCTAGAAGGCAAAAGGGAGGAAAACTACAAAGAGGTTCCATGGCACTATCCAGAATGTGCGGAAGTGGGAAACATGAATCCCAACGGGCGTTGCATCCGAAGAGATAATCAAAACAGAGGAGATCCCAAAGGCGTCCTCTCAGGCCTCGGCAACAAAAATGAAGCCGCATACGATGAAGCAACTCAGCTCAAGTCAATCCCTGCACAAATCTCAGTATGGGAGCTACTCTGCACATCTCGCATACACCGAGAAATGTTTGCCAAGACCTTGAATGATGCTCATGTCTCCTCCGATACGGCACCAGAGATGATTGCATTGATGATTGGACAGCTACTGGCTCCGCGCGCCATCACCTTCACCGATAATGAGTTGCCACCAGAGGGACGAGATCATGGGCGATCCCTCAACATAGCCTTACGATACAAAGACCTCTGTGTTCCGCTGGTCCTTATCGATAATGGCTCAAGCTTAAATATCTGCCCACTCAAGACCGCGGAACGCCTGGGAATCAGTCCTTCTTCATTCCGACCCAGCACAATATGCGTCAGAGCATTTGACAACACCCGCCGATCAGTGGAAGGGGAAGTCGACATAGAGGTACAGATAGGTCCAGAAGTTTCTACCATCACATTCCAAATCCTGGATATATCAGCCTCTTTCAACATGCTGCTCGGACGGCCATGGCTGCACAAGGTTGGAGCTGTGCCATCAACCTTACATCAACGGGTGAAGTACATCTGTGGAAATCAAGTGATCTCTATCCATGCAGAGAAGGAGCTCATCATTCCTTCCAATGCTACTGCCACCGAACCAGACATCCCGGTCATCGATATCCAGCACTCTGAAGAAGACATCCCGTTTCACAGTTTCGAATTCGAAACTGTGAACTCTATCGCCAATCCAGAACCGATAAGGGTGGACCGTGTCTTTTCACCGGCAGAGCGTCTGAGCCTCAAATACCGAATGAAGAATCACTTCAAGTCCAGAAAGGTATCGCTAGTATATAACCAACGCAAGTGGGGACTCGGATACAGGTCAACCTTCATGGACAAGAGAAGGAAGAAATTTCGGTGCTCACCCATCCAATTCGTCAAGCCAGGAGAACCTTGCAAAGATCCAGGAGGGAATCAACCGACTGCACTACACAAAGGCCTCCCGATGAGCCTAGTTTGGGCTACGTGGCCCCCCATTCGATGGGATCAAATTCTCGAACCCTCTAAGCCTCCAGAAGAAGAAGAAAATGATAAAGACGAAGAAGGAAGACAAATACAGCAGCTTCAGGACCAGGTTACTCTGACACCTGCTCCCAACCAGGGGCACAACCTGCCTACTTCAAACAGCCAGGGGCACAACCTGCCCACTTCAATCAGCAAGGGGCACGACTCGCCCATCTCATCACCAATTAGCAAGGGGCACGACTTGCCCATCTCTGCAAAGTCAACATCATCAATCATCAGCCAGGGGCAGAAGCAGCCCATCCATTGGACCAAGAAAGGGAAGTGGCCAGCCCTAGATTGGTCTGATGTCCAGGTTCCAAACTTGTGTCTAGCTGTGGAACCAGACGAACTGCAATGCGAGGTAAGTGATCCGGGAGGGACTGAGTACGACTCAGATCTCGAACCTGACCAGCAAGAAGTCATGGTCATTGGGCCAGACCATGATTCTTCGCCCAAAACATCAACCCCCACCTCTCCAGGGGAGGAAGTGTGGGGTCCTGAATGGTCATCTGTTCCCCTAACTTTTGAATCAGCCAAAGAGCCATCTGAGGGCTCTGGCTTCCAAAAAAAAACGCCTGTTTAGGCAGCGACTGGAACTTTGGAACAAGTTGGGATCAATCATTGTCTGCAATGCCCGCTTGTTCGAAGTCCCATGAATTTCGAAAATCCAAAAAAATCAAAAACTTTCAAAAACCAAAAACATCTATCATTTCAATTTCAGAAAAATCTCAAAAACCAAAAAATATTTCTTTTCCTGCATTCAATAGTGTGCCAAGTTCGTCTAAAGAGTCGCATGAGTTTGAAGTCGAATCATATGATTTCGACATCGAATTAGACTTCGAGCTCATGGGTCTGGACGAAGCTCGGGACGAGGAAGATGATGATCCAGCTCCCGAACTAGAGGATCTCCTCAAAAAGTTCGAATCCAAAGCCAATGATATTGCCGATGATTTCGAGATAGTAAACTTGGGGACGCCTGAGATCCCTAGGGAAGTACGCATTGGAAAATCGTTGCCACCTGAGATGAAACAGAAAATGATAGAGTTCCTAGCTCCAAGATTGTCCAACTTCGCGTTCTCATATGAAGACATGCCGGGGCTCGATGAAGAGCTCGTTGTACACCATCTGCCAACCAAGGCAGATATGAAGCCAGTGAAGCAAAAACTCCGAAGAATGAAGCCAGAATGGGCTCTGAAAGTCCGAGATGAAGTCATCAAGCAGTACAACGCGGGATTCTTGGTAGTCTCCAACTACCCTGAATGGCTCGCCAACATCGTACCAGTACCGAAGAAGGACGGCAAGGTTCGAATGTGCATCGACTTCCGAGATCTCAACAAAGCCAGTCCAAAAGATGACTTCCCTTTGCCACATATCGACACTCTGGTCGACAACACCGCTGGATACAAGATCTTCTCATTCATGGACGGGTTCTCAGGTTACAATCAGATCAAGATGGCCGTCGAAGATCGTGAGAAGACAGCATTTATCACTCCCTGGGGAACCTTCTGTTACAGGGTGATGCCGTTCGGTCTGAAGAACGCAGGAGCAACATATCAGCGAGCAATGACAGCACTATTCCACGACATGATGAACAAAGAGCTCGAAGTATATGTGGACGACATGATCGTCAAATCTCGCACAATGGAAGGACACTTTGAAGATCTGAAGAAGTTATTCAACAGATTAGAAAAGTACAAGCTCCGCCTCAACCCTCAGAAATGTGTCTTCGGTGCAATGGGAGGTAAGCTCCTCGGCTTTATGGTGAGCGAGGATGGCATCAGGGTCGACGAGACCAAAACCAGAGCAATCATCGAGATGCCCCCTCCTAGAACAGAGAAAGAAATTCGTGGCTTCCTCGGCAGAATTCAATACATCAGTCGCTTCATCGCGCAGCTCACACCTATCTGTGAGCCCATATTCAAGCTCCTTCGGAAGAATGTCCCAAAAGAATGGAATGATGATTGCCAAGTCGCCTTCGACCGCATCAAGAAGTATCTCATGAATCCTCCAGTCCTAGTGCCTCCCACTCCTGGACGACCACTATTGTTATACATCTCGGTAGCAGCAGAAGCCATTGGCTGTGTCCTCGGCCAACACGACGAAACCGGGAAGAAAGAACAAGCAATATACTATTTGAGTCGAAAGTTCACCGACTACGAGACCAGGTATTCCCCGATCGAGAAGACTTGCCTCGCCCTAGTCTGGGCAACTCAGCGACTCCGTCAATACATGATTGCATTCCCTATTCTCCTTCTCGCTCACATGGATCCGCTCAAGTACCTGTTCGAGAAACCGGCACTCACTGGAAGGATAGCTAAATGGCAGCTACTCTTGTCTGAGTTCGACATCACCTATGTCACTCAAAAGGCAATCAAGGGACAGGCCCTCGCCGATCATCTTGCGGCTCACTCTCTCCTGGACTATCAGCCGCTCAAGACATTCTTCCCTGATGAAGATCTCTTGCTTATTGAAGGGGATGAAAAGAAGAAAAAAGATGAATGGACGTTATTCTTCGACGGCGCAGCAAATTCTAAAGGGAGTGGTATTGGAGCAATCCTCTACTCTCCAGATAATGTCCCTATTCCTATCTCGAGGCGCATCGCATTCGAGTGCACCAACAACATGGCAGAGTACGAAGCATGCATCGCTGGCTTAAGGGAAGCCATAATCTTGGGCGTCAAGAAGCTACGAGTATTTGGAGACTCACAGCTTATCATCAATCAGACCAATGGCGAATGGAAGACCAAAGACGAGAAGTTGATACCATATAATGTGTATCTTGACAATCTGATCGAAGAATTCAAGGAAATCACCTTCTCATACATGCCCAGAGCCAAGAACCAGTTTGCAGATGCTCTCGCCACGCTCGCATCAATGCTCGAGATCCCAAAAGGAGCTTCAGAATGGGAGCTCACAGTCGAAATTCAAGAAGAACCTGCTTTTTGCCTGCAAATAGAAGAAGCCGAAGCTGTCCCTGACAAACCCTGGTATGCCGACATCAAGCAATATCTCGAAACCCAGGAGTATCCAGAGTCAGCAACAGCAACAGATCGCCGAACCATCCAACGTTTGGCCGGCCAGTTCACCATCAGTGGCGAAGTTCTCTACAAGCGATCCTATAATCACATCCTCCTCCGATGCGTCGATGAAACAGAAGCTGCAAAGATCATGAAAGAAATACACGAAGGAATCTGCGGCCCACACATGAATGGGCACATGATGGCAAAGAAGATTCTACGACTCGGCTACTACTGGCTCACCATGGAGACAGACTGTTGCAAGCACGTCAGAAAATGCTTCAAGTGTCAAGAGCATGCGAATAAAATCCATGCCCCATCATCAGAGTTATACAACCTGACCACCCCCTGGCCCTTCTCCATGTGGGGACTCGACATCATCGGCAAGATCAGTCCCAAAGCATCAAATGGTCACGAGTACATACTTGTGGCAGTCGACTACTTCACCAAGTGGGTAGAGGCAGCCTCCTACACCACAATTGCAGCATCTCAAGTGATCAAATTCATGAAGAACAACATCATATGCCGGTATGGAATCCCTAATGCTATCATCACAGATAATGGAACCCCGTTTGTCAACAAGAAGATGGATGACTTCCTCAGCAAGTTCAAGATCCAACGTCATCGATCAAGCCCCTACCGTCCTCAGATGAATGGTGGGGTAGAAGCCGCAAACAAAACAATCGTCAGGATACTCGAGAAGATGGTCGTGACATATCGAGATTGGTCAGATATGCTCCCATATGCACTTTGGGCCTATCGAACGTCTGTACGGTCTGCTACGGGCGTTACTCCTTTCGAGCTTACCTATGGAATGGAAGCAGTTCTACCAGTCGAAGTAGAAATACCATCACTACGGGTGCTATTAGAAAGCGGAATTGAAGAAGGAGAATGGCAACGGGCCAGATTCGATCAGTTGCAGCTAGCAGATGAAAAACGCATGCGTGCACTAAGTCATTCACAATGTTATCAGAAAAGGATCGCTCGGGCTTACAACAAGAGAGTCCGAAAAAGGAGCTTCAAGGTAGGCGACATGGTCATGAAGAAGATTCTACCGTCGCACCTTCCAGATCCCAGAGGAAAGTTCAAACCCTCGTGGGACGGACCACTGATCATCAGAGAAGTACTTCCTGGAGGCGCCCTCAGACTCACCAGCATGAGAGGGGTAGATCTTCCTGAGCCAACCAACGCCGACAACGTGAAGATCTTTCACGGGTAAGTCATTCTGACCTTATCAAGAGTTACTTTAATAGAGCTGAAGTCAAGAGGTCGAAGCTAAGACCTCTGAGAAATCATCCCGTCCACCAACAAGTGTTTCAAATAAGGGGACTCCAAAAGAGAAAAATACAAAAAAAAAAAAAGAGGGGGGGATTAAAAAAGGGACAAAAAAAAAGAGAAAGAAAAAGGGAAGCCAAAGCAAGGCACCCAAGAAAAAATCAACCCAAGAAGAAACACAGTCATCCATCCATCCATCTCAGAGGAGTCTTTAGCAAAGACCGACAGCTCTATTATCGTAACTCGGGATAAGGACTGAAGGACTGCCATCGGCCGGCAACGACGGATTCCCGACCTCTAGCCGCCGCAGTTATCCAGAGATCAAGAAAAAAAAAAAAAGAAAAAGAAAAAGAAAAAGAAAAAGAAAATGTGTGCCTAAACAAAAGGGGCGGAGTGAAAACCCGAAAGGGCGCTCCGAGTAAAAACAGTGGGCATACAGCGGACTTGGTGAAAACCTGAAAGGGCGCCAAGGGTAAAAACAGCACAGCTGCCAAGGGGCAGGCAAGACCAAATACCCGGGACGTGGTGAAAACCTGAAAGGGCGCCACGGGCAAAAATGACGGGAAAAAAGCCGGCTGTGGTGAAAACTCGAAAGAGCGCTGCAGGCAAAAATGGCAAATGAAAAAAAATAAAAAAATAAAAAAAAATAAAAAATAAAAGTGCAGGTACCAAGAAAGCAGACGGTCCAGATCAGTTCAAGCGGTTACAGTTCAAGAACAAGAAGAAGCGCAGTCAGGAACGAAGAGCTCTACAAGTTCTGACAATCTCAGGAGGCAACAGTTTCCGTTGTCTACATCTCTAGGGAACCAAAGGAACACACAAGTCAAATCTCGAGACATCGGTCAAATCATTGACCGAGCCCCAGTTCTGATTCCTATATCCTGACACAAAGTCCAGAAACACTCACAAGACAACTAATGGCACAGTAGATTTTCAAACAGTTTTTTCTCTTTTCAATTAAATGCATTATATTTCTCTTACACATATCATCTTTTTCAAAAATACAAAAAAATGCATCATCATCAATCATATATGCAAAAATCAGTGTGCAGGTGGCCAACACAATCAATCTCTACCCTCCTCCTCGGCCACATCAGGTGAGTCCTCTGACTCATAAAAAGATAGTCTCGCTCTCAACCTGCTCACCTCCATACGCAGGTAATGCGCCTCATCGCGCTCAAGGGTACGGATCGCTGTCTCCTCATCAGACAATCTCTGATCGGCAGCCAATCTCCTCGACATCATCTCGCAATGATACCGAAGTGCAGAGATCTCAGACAGCAGATGGCCATGAGTGGCCAAAAGGAAGCCAGGATCGATAAACGGGCGCTCCTCAAAAGGTTCATATGAACCAGATGAAGAGCCAGCATCTCCAAGAATATCCTGCTCATCCTCATCAGCAGTCTGGTGCCAACAAGGGATACGTCGATACAAAGACTGCTCAGCAACCCAATACTGATATGGGGCGGTCGCCATCGGAAAAGTCCGTAGCTCAAATCCCAGCAAATCAGCTGTCAAATAACTCGCCCAGGAACAATCAATCCGGGTCCTGAAGTCAGAAGATCTAGAGGGGAGTACTCGACGCCCGATACCCGCGAAAGCGAAAAGAGGAACATCCTGCTCATACCCAAACTGCCGCAAGAACCGGATCGGATGGTAAGAGAAGTAAGATCGAAAGCCTACCAACATCAGAGGATGGCGGTGTGCATCGCAAAGCACTGGAGGAAGTGAAAGCCAAGATAACTCCCAACGAACGTTCCAGTCACGAAGTTCAGCTAACATCCTGCGATACAGGGGCTCGCTCATCCTGGCTGTATGAGGAAGGAACTCCAGGATATAACGCATGATGTCAGAGCCCGGGATGCCAGGAAGAGGTACAGGAACGGTCAGAGAAAGGCGCTCCCATAGCCAGACCTGATCACAGAAAACGAAAGAAGTTCAGCTAGAGCAAAACAAATCCTGACAAAGCAAAAGAAAAAGGGTGCAGAAAAGAATACCTGCAGGAAGGCACAACAACCGCGAAGAACGCGAGTGCGGCCCAGGGCACAGTCGGTCAGCCCATCGAATAGCACGGCCAAGATAAGAGAAATAATCCCCTGCCGACGGGCAGCTCGGCTCATCACCTCAAAAAGCAAAGGAGTCTGGGACCTTCGCCATCCCGAGAACAGCACTTCAGCAATCAAGCAAAACATCAGTGCGTTCCGAGCAAAGGTAGAACCAGCCGTACTCTGAGGACCCGAAAAAAGATCATACAGCAAGTCCAAAGAGAACACTACAGCATCCTGGCCACTAGCTGCAGGTCGAACAAGATAAGGGATCCCAAACCAGTTCTGCGGTGTAGCAGTCTTCGGCGATGTCTTCGGCGAAAAGTACTGAGTATAATCCAAGGGTAAGCCTGTCAAGCGTGCAAGCTCCTCCAAAGAAGGCCCCATCTCCATATCATTGAACGCAAACAAGTTCAACGAAGGGACCCAGTCAATCAAGGCAGCTCCGAGCATCCTCCAGTCAATGTCAACTCTAGCCATATGAATCAGACTGCCAAAGCCATAAGACTCCAAGTCTCGAATCTCATAAGCTGACAAGCTATCAAGCCAAGCCAGCAGTCGTGGCGAGCAAGAAGAACGAGGAAGCAGCTGACAAGTCCTCACCGGTATCCCCTCCAGCACAAAAGGCCCAGAAATCGAGGACAACTCATCGAAGATCGGAAGGTCAACAGGCGAAGGAGAAGGAAAAGCTGGAACCTCTGCAGACTCGACAGCCCCTGACCTGTCCCCAGTAACGGCTATGTCTGATATAGTCGCATCGCTGTCTGAAACTGTCACAACCTCAGCCGCATGAGAAGACTCGCCCACCTCATGAATAGAGTGCGCAAAAGACCGACGACCAAGGGAAGGACAATGCTCCCCATCAAAAGGAATATCAGTGAAGATCACACCGCACATCGTGGCACCCTGGCTAATCTGACCGTCAAAGAATGCATCTGAACCATCCAAAAGGGTCCCGGCTACCCCGATCGAAAAATCAACGGCCAAATCCGGACCTGCGGCCCCCTCCAACAGAAAATCATGTATCCAGTCATCATCCTGGCCGATCAAGGGGATCATCGAGGCATCTACACCGTCCATCATCAAGGGGACATCATCAATGATCACATCAAGTCCACCCAAACAAGTGTGCCGCACATCCTGGCCCTCATCCAGAGCATCCAAACCGTCAAAGGTACCATCTGAGCCATCCATACCATCCAGACATGAGATCAGCCCATCTATGTCCCTCATAGTCCCATCATCACCATCCATCACGTCATCCATGGGACCCACACTCAAGGGATGCATAGCCTCACCTATGTCCCATCCCATCATCTCATCCATACCATCCATTCCTCCCATAATGAGGGCCCCATTCAAATCAGAAAATCCAGCCATCCCACCATTAATGGAGCTATTCAAAGCTCCACCAACTCCATTCCCTAACCCCTCATCAATGCTTCCATTCAATGCCCCATCTCCCCCATCCATTAAAGACATCTCCCCATTATCAAAGCTCAATTGAAAATCTGAAGTGTGGGACCCACCTTGGACAGCCCCCACAGCCCCCAAATCTCCACCATCCATTGCCCAAGAAAGGACAAAATGAGAAGAAGACAAGATGAAGAGAAAAGACAAGGGGACAAGAAGATTCATGGCTGGAATCGAACGGTCCAGTACAGGGAATGTGGGGACAGCAGCAACAGACAGCAGAAGATGTCCGAACCAGAGCCAGCCCAGGCCGCTCAAGAGGCGAGCCTTGGGCGGCCTGCCCTGGGCCGCCCGTACGGACGCGGTTCCCCTCTCTCCGCGGGATTGGCTCCAGGGCTTTTGGTAGGTGAGGCTGACAGTCCACGTCAGCAGATGGCGCTCCTTGGGCCGCCCAAGGCTCCGGTCCACTCCAAATTTCAACTGAAGATGATCAAGATCATACAAAAGGTGCCCCACTGGTCCAATCACGAAGCAATGTGACTGGAATAGGGCTGATCAAGCCAAAGAGAAGGAAAGGTGATCAAGTGGGGGCCACAAGCAATTCAAGCCATTCAAAGACTAGATCATCACGATCTAAACCATTGAAGAACCTACATGAGCCATGAAACAACAAGATCAAAGGTTTGATCATCACAAGAAGGGCCAGAATCCAAGATCTAATCATCAAGTGGGCCCGCAAAGCCAAATCAAGCGATCAGAGACGTTCAAGCCATCATCCACACCATGAGAAGCATTCCTAACCTCACAAATCATCAAAAGAAGTGCCCCAAAGTAAAACTAAGGTCTCAAGTGGGCCCACAGGGCCAAATCCATCAATCTGAACCATTCAAGGGCCAAAATCGTCAAGATCCAAACCATTGGAAAGCTTACACAAGTCATGAAGTATCAAGATCGAAAGTCCAATCATCAAAAGGAGGGCCAGAATCCCAGATCCGATCATCAAGTGGGCCCACAAGGCCTAATCAAGCAATCTGAACCATTCAAGTCATCACCCATGCAACTAAGCAGTCTCAAATCATGAAGGAATGAGTCAAGAGTCAAAGCATACAGACATCACCAAGGAATTTGGGAGAAATCAAAGCCTGTATATTCATCCAAAAGAGCCTGATACAAAAGGAGACAAAAATAAAAGTAGAAAGCCATACAAAGCAGAGCCAGCTACAAGTCACCAACATAATCATCATCGCCCCTCCTCGCGTCCCGCTCCCGACGATAAAGATCCATCAAAGGAGCAGTCACTGAACCTCCAGCATACCTACGACGGCCACCTGGAACATAAAGCGAAGGAAGCAAAGGCCCCTGGCCAAATAGCAGATACCACTCGTCATAATCACGATCCGGGATCGTGAAACGGAAGCCAGGCTGGCCCACCAGAGCCTCAACTCTCTCATCAGCTGGCATCCGAGCAGCTGGAGGAGGTGCAGAACAGGGGACCCGAGCCACCCCAGTGACTTGCCGAAGCAATCTCTCTCCCAAGTACCATTGGAAGGACTCAGCGTCAGAAAGCATAATGCGGAGACATGAAGCATCGTATGCCTCCACGCGCTGGGGTGTGTAGTAAAGAGGGAAACTAGCGTACGGCATCCGGGCAAACTGCAGCAGAAGAGGTTACCACGATCAGTTACAAGTACAGTACAAGGACAAAGACAAGCAAGATACTTACGTCCTCGATGGTCAGCCCGTCTATATCAGCACGCCAATTGTCCCCGGGAACTCGGGAGTTCCGCTGACGATTCTGCTGATGCCAGTACATGTGGCGATACTGAGCGGGTTCAATGTCATCTCGCATCCTCGGCGCAAGATGCGGAAAATGGTCATAAAAGCAGGTCTGGATGAAAGTACATTTAAAGATCAGAGAGAGAAAGGAGGCAAACGGCTCCAAAGAGGATGAAAGAAGAGGTACCTCAACAACAGGCCAGAAGCCTGTGAAGGACCGGCTATGCCGACAGGTCTTGTCCAGACCTTGAAAGAGACGGGTCAGGATGGCCCCATTCCAGTTATAGGGGTGATGAAGATCCTCGACTAAACGAAGAAATTTAGGATCAACTCTCTCATTCGCATGGCAAAAAAGAAAGGATCCAAAAGCATAAGTGATCATGGCCCGCGCCTTGTGGAGGGCCTCTCGCTCGGTGGTAGGGACGACGGAAGCAAAATTGTTGTAAAACCATCGCATCTTCACCTGATGGCCTTGGAACTCACCCTCAGGAGGGACGTCACCGACAAGCCGCAGCCAATCAGTGGAAGAGAGGGGAGCTAAAGAGCTAACTTGAGGGACAATTGCCCCATGAAACGGGAAACCTATCTGCATGTAAATGTCCAAAGGGGTTATCCCCCATTCTCCACAAGGAAGCTGGAAGGTGTGGGTCTCATCCCGCCACCTCTCACAAAGGGCCGCAAGCATCATGCGGTTGGCGTCGTTGTTATGGAAGCGTAGGGTGAGGAGGCCAGCAAAAGGAGTACCATCTAGTACTCGCTCAAGCAAGGGCTGTGGCTCCTTCATCCAATTGTCCCAGCGATCCCTGGTACCTCGACCCTTGATGGCAGGAAGAGGTTGATGCTCCATAGCTAGGGAACACATGTGGTCCCCCCAGCGGACAATGAAAGCAGGATCATCCTCGTCAACTACTTGGTGGCCCCTGGTACCATCCGCCATGGAATCCTACAAGCTTGGCAAGGTAAGTCCCTATCCTTTACCCATTAAAATCCAAATTCTCATCCAAGAAACCCATGGGATTGGACTCACATTCAAATGCAAAATCTAAAGTCCAACTCCATGTGTCACTTAGGATATGTGTTGGACCCATTGGAAAAAGTAAGGCCCACCTTAAAGAAGGTGGCATGGCATGCCTTAGGTAAGAAAAGTCCATCATCCAAGGACACATTTTGGACAACAAATGCACTCAAGTGCCATGAAATCAACTAAGGATGAGAGTCCTACTACACATGAGAAGTTCCTCTTCAAAGTCCACATGTGACCAAGGATTGACTCACTTTTATGCCAAGGTCATGATTCTCACTTAGGATGTCTCCATCTTTTCACACATATGCATGGACAAGTGGGGAATAGAAAGGAAACGGGTCTCCAAGAGCAACCCAAATACCTCATCTCAATGGGTTGAAGAGAGCACATAGCCCACTTTGGAGAACATGAGGACCCATTCATGGGTTAACCATGGGCAACCTTATGTGCCTCATCTCGATGAAAGTTTTGACCATGAGAATACAACACGGAGGTCTACCCACAAACATATGAATCAAAGAAGCTAAGGGTAGAAAGTTGATGCACATAGCCCACATGAAGAATCAAGGTTGAAAATGCCCATGAAAAAGGCAAGTTTGGGCAACTTATGTGCACCAACTTTTTCACCAAAAGGGAGACCATTTGAGCACAAAAGAGCATGGCTTGAGGAGTCACCCAACCATCATGAAAATGGATAAGAATGGTACACATAGCCCACTTGAATATCAAAACCCAAAATGTCCCAAGGCATGGGACAAAAATGGGCAACCTATGGGTATCATTCTTTCCCACAAATGGAAAGAAAAACCACTCATACTTGAGAATGATAATGGATGACCCACCAAGTCCCCAAAGAAAAGATCAAGGACCCATGGTTGTATGGATAGCTCACTTGAGAATCATCCATTTGAGATTGATAACATCTAAGGGAAACTCTTGAGAACCACAATCCTACCACAAAAGAAGCCATTTGAACTTAGTGAGATTGTGGGAACAACTCACTCATGGGATTTGTAGATGGTCAAGTAACTCAAGTCCTCCATCCATCAAGAGAGAAAGCATGAAAAGAAAAAGCCTACATGAACAAAGTGTAGTGTGGCACACATGGTCCAAAGAAGTGCCCAAGTTTCAATGAAGGCCCAAAAGCCCATCCACATGAAAAACTCCAAGGAGCCCACCACACTTTGTGCAAAGATGTACATCATAATCAAAGAAATAGTGGAAGACTTGGGCTACTTGTCCATATAAGCCCACTTAGGAAAACTAGCCCACTTGAGATCCAAAATGAAGAATGGGCTAGCCACCTTGATCCATACACATGTAAAGAAAGATGGGGTCACCCAAAATGAGCCCCATGAGCCCAAAACTTGAGATGGGCCCTACCATGCCCATGGGCCCAAACCTTGAAAAAGATAGAAAAGAAAGTAGGCTCCAAAGGAAAAATGACAAAGGCAAGAAAGCATGAGGGAGCCCAAAATGAAGCATTGGGCCCATCAAATACACCAAGGGCCATGACTTCACTTTGAGCCCATTTGATACACATGAAAAGAGGCCCAACTCCCATGAAAAAGATAGTATTTTGCCATGCACACTTGATGACATGGCAAAATTACTCCTTACATGCACATGGAGGGAGTGTGAAAAAGGAAAAAATGATGAAGTGGAGAGCTTGTAATGTCCTTCTCCATGCACCACCTTTGAAAGACTTGTGATCTAAGAAAAGATCAAGAATGCTTGGGCCCACCTTCACACCCCTTTGAATAGCTACATGAAAAAGAAAAAGGATCATGAGAAAAGACAATGAAGATGGAAAAGGACAAGAAAGAGAAAGGGAGTGGTCCATACCTTTACCACTCACCAAAGAAGGACCACCTTGCCGTCCCAAGATTTCTCTAAGGCCCACCACTTGAAAAGAGCAAAGGACCACCAAAGAAGAGAGAGGAAACTTGAAGAAAGAAAGAGTATGAGAGAGAGAAGAGAGAGATTGCACGTTTGAGGGGGGGAGGGTGCCCCATGTTATATAGAAAAGGGGAGGGCACCCTTTTACCCAGCCCCCTGAAGAGACCAGGAGGCAGAGACCGGGCGGGCGGCCCATGGGAGGCCGTCCTAGCCTCCACCTACTTGAAACGACCTCCCTCTCCCTCTCCTTGGGAAGAACTCCTCCTTGGGAAGGGTGGTTGCAAGTGAATCTTGTACCTCCATGTAAGAATGAAGTGATGGAAGAGAATGGTGAGAAAAAAGAGAAAATCTCACCAAAATCTCATCTCATGAGAAATGGGTGAGAAATTGGGTGGATGATGTGGAAAAGTTCCATGGAATTTCCAAGAAAAAGAAAGGAAAATTTGACTTGGTCAAACAATGATCTCAACCATCCAAAGGCATGACCAGATGATCCAAACCATTCCAAGAAGAATCCCAAGAATCTCCGCCCTTGATTACTGTTCACATGTATGAGTTGTGGTCCGAAGACCTTAAACTACGTCGGGATCAAGATCCCGAGGGATTGTCAATAAAACCGGCATCAGTCTTCTTCAAGATCTGGTGGCTCTGGACATTTTCAGAAAACTAAAAAAATATATACATCACTTGTACAGTTTCTGGTCCGAAGACCTTAAACTACGTCGGGATCAAGATCCCGAGGGATTTTTAATAAAAATGGGTATCGATCTCGACCATCAAAATCAGAATCGATGACCCAGAATTTTTTCCAAAAAAAAAGAAAACAAAAAAAATGTCTTTCCTCTTTTAAAGTTTTGGGTCCGAAGACCTTAAACTACGTCGGGATCAACGTCCCGAGAGATTTTTAATAAAAACCAACATCGATCCCAGCCTTTCAGGCCAAGATCTGATGATCTGGATCATTTCGAAAAAAACAAAAAAATGTGTTTGCCCCCCCTTTTACTAAGTCTGGGTCCGAAGACCTTAAACTACGTCGGGATCGACATCCCGAGAGATTTTCAATAAAAGCCGGCGTCGGTCTTGTTTGCTCAAGATCAATGACTCCGGACATTTTCAAAAATCATAAAAATATATTACCAGCCCCGCTTTTAAAGTTTTGGTCCGAAGACCTTAAACTACGTCGGGATTGACATCCCGAGAGATTTTCAATAAAAACCGGCATCAGTCTGGATTGTCCATCCGCTGACACCGGACATTTTTCCAAAAAAAAAAAAAAACATGTTTGCCCCTCTTTTGTACAGTTTCATGGTCCGAAGACCTTAAACTACACGGGGATTAATTTCTCGGGGGACCTTTCTCGCTTTCAACTAAAAACCGGCATCGGCCTCGACCGTTGGGATCATGGTTCGATAACCCGGATCATCTTAAAAACCAGTGTCAATCTCGATTACTCGAGTTGAAGTCTGGAACTTTTTTCAAAACAAAAAAAAATATATATACAATATAAAACAAAAAAAGTTTTCATCACCAGTTTTGATCCATCAATTTATCCCCAGTGGTCCGAAGACCTAAAACTACACTGGGATTAACTTCTCGGGGGCTTTCTTTCCTAACCTGTCCCAGACATGGCTGACACTTGATCGTACGGGTGTCTGGAATCTTTTAAACAGGTAAAGGCTGAGGCGGGCAGAACTCCGCAATCCTGTTCGTGTTGAACGCACCGTGATAGACAACCTTGAGTTGGAAGTCGCTGTTGAAGCTGACGGATGTTCCCTGTTCCTAGAACTCATGAAGGGGATTAAGGCTGTTGGGAGGTGAAGCTCACCCTCACGGAATTGTGAGCAACGTAAGACCCCAAACTGGATTGACTAAGGGAAATGTGAGGATGTGGCTCATCTTGTGGCCGAAGGAGTCCGTCGGACGATACGTGGTCTATGTGCATGGCACATGAGGAACAGGCAACTTTGTGGGTGTGTTGACTGAAAACCCTCAAAATCCCCTCATCCGAAGATGTAAAACTACGGCACTTAACTGTGTGAGACTCGTCTTGCTCGCTGACGTAAAATGGATCGGGTGCCTTACCAGCAGTAGAAGCTGGAAGTGGATGGAAATTCCATATCTTTTCCCTGCATTTCAGAAAAATCACAAAATACAAAAACATTGCAAAATCATCTCTTCAAAAATCACAAAAATATTTCCATCAAATATCTGCAAAAATCACAAAAATACTTCTTTTGCTTTCATCAAAAATATTTCGAAAAATCACAAAAATATTTCCTGTGTTTTCAATAACCAATCTCTATCCTGATCGCTCAGGTAAAGATTCGGACCACATATCTACAAAAAAATCACAAAAATTAGCATCCCCAGCACTACAATTCAGGAGTCTTGAACTCCGCTCACTTCACAGTATGGGATGACGGATCCAATCGCCCGCAAATTGGAATCTTGACCAAAACGGGCAACCAAACACCATCTCAATCACATGTATGCCCAGAAGAACATCTTGAAGTCGGATGATATCCTCGTACATTCTCATTAACAAAGAAACAGCATCTTGGGACGATGGACCTGATCGACCACGGGTCGGGATCTTGACCAATCCGCTGTCCAAATCTCCGTATCAAAAAGAAAAATCCCCAAAGGAAGCACAACCCTGCAAGCAATAAGCTCAAAGTTCTCTACACCCATAGCAAAAGCAAAATCATCAAACTGAAAGAGAATGAGCCAAAGCCATGCATTCATCATGCATCTCCATGCATCAGCATCCATCGCATCAATCATCATGTTTACCTGCTTTCAAAATAAAAGTCGGTTAGCTAAAGACCCCACAGGCATCCCTAGTGGAGGCACATGCGAACCAGATTTTCATTTCAAAAAGATAAAAAATATTTCTATTTGCAAATAAAAACCCCAAGGAGTATCACTCCCCAGAGTGGGTGCCTTTTCAAAAATCCAAAAATGTTTTCCAGTAGAGCGTTCTGCCTCCAACACGCCAGGAGATCTTCCATATCTCTGGGTAGGAGCCAACGCAAAAATCAAATAAGATCCGATGTCTCGCGGTTTCCCCGGAGACCATTGGATCCAATGCACTCAAAGTACGGTCGAACTGAACTCCAGTGTCAGTGCGGTCGTACCACATGCCAAGATACAAAAAGATGAAAGCCAAAAGGCTCGGTCACAGAAACCATTTGAACAGGTGGAAACGATGAATTGTAACCCAAGTATCCAAATCAGCAGATTGGGTGGAAAGAATTCACCCGCACATACCTAGGCGTGGATGCCTGAAGTACCTTGACTGAGTCCAAGTCGGCGTAGTAGAATCCCGTAAGACTATCGGACGCAGGGCGTCTAACCACTTTGACAGTCAAGCAAAACAAGTACTCCTGGAGTGATCTGGGAAAACATCAAACATCACACAATCAGTCTCAGGGTCAGCATCCTCGTAAGACTAACGGACGCAGAGGCTCTGCTGTACCTTTCCGATGTTAGTACCGATCGGGAATGGAAGGGTTGCGATTGGGTACCCAGGTTGCAGCAAACTGCAGGGACAATCGCAACGTTTTCTCCAAACTCTCGCGGTATGTGCGAGTTATCAATTTTCAGACAATCAACTGACTCAGATACAAAGGACAACAAAGATTCCAAACCACAATCAAGGAAAGAATGAATTGCAAACCAAGCATCAAAACCAGCAGATCGGGTGGAAAAGCCCACCCGCACATACCTAGGCGTGGATGCCTGAAGTACCTTGACTGAGTCCAAGTCGGCGTAGTAGAATCCCGTAAGACTATCGGACGCAGGGCGTCTAACCACTTTGACAGTCAAGCGAAACAAGTACTCCTGGAGTGATCTGGGAAAACATCAAACATACAATCAATCACAGGGTCAGTAACCTCGTAAGACTGTCGACGCAGAGGCTCTGCTGTACCTTTCCGATGTTAGTACCGGTCGGGAATGGAAGGGTTGCGATTGGGTACCCAGGTTGCAGCAAACTGCAGGGACAATCGCAACGTTTTCTCCAAACTCCCGCGGTATGTGCAAGTGAGCGATCTCCAAACGATCAACTGGCACAGATGCAAAAGCAAGCAAAGATTTCAGACCATGATCCATGAATGACCGGGTCAGAAGTGGGGTGTCCACTCGCTTTGGCATTCGGTTGCATGCAACCTCTGCCAAAGAGGGGCATCTGTAGACACCCCACCTTCGGCTACACTGTTGGTAGAGATAACTGGTTGAACGGAGGACCATACCCCTAAATCCCAAGTCCAAACTCAGCCAAACTCACCCTTGTAAGCCCCATTCCATAGCCCAGTTCAAGCCTGAAACCAGTCAACCCAGTCCTAAAAATCACCCTGAAAAACCCCCCATAAAAAAGTCCAGTCAAAAAATCCCAAAAAAGTCAAACTCACTGAGTCAACTCGCTGAGTTAACCCGCTGAGTTAACCCGCTGAGTCAACCCGTCGAGTCAACCCGTCGAGTCAAAACACCGAGTCAACCCGTCGAGTCAACCCGTCGAGTCAAACCACCGAGTCGACCCGCTGAGTCAACTCACTGAGTCAACCAGCGAGTCCAACAGCAGCCCCGAGGGAACGGCCGTACTCGCTGGAAACCGAGGAGCGGCCGTACGAGCGGCCCATGGCAGGCCGCCCGGAAAAAATTACGAGAATGCCCCTCTCGCTGTTATAAATACCCCCCTCCCCTTCTCATTTCAACAATCAATTCGAAGCCATTCGAGACGACTCAGCCAGAGAGAGCCCGTCCGTCTGAGTCATCCTTCTCCACCCTTAGCCCATTTGTCCACCAAGGAGAGCCCGAGTGAGGAGAGCCTAGCCCTGGTCCAGCCCAGCCTGACCACTGGTCCAAGCCTCCCAGGCCACCCAAGTCTTGATCCAGCCACTCGAAGCCAACCCTTGCGACACCTCCGTCCATCCAGCTACTCTTTTTCCAGCATCATCTCATTTGCATCTAGCATAAGTGCAACATTTACTTTCCTTCCAACCCCCCTGCTTCACTACAAGCACCTTGATTACTCAAGCACACTTGCATATGTCTTTATATTAAAGCACCTGTCAGTTCGAGCGTATGCTCTGGGCTTGCCCGTTGTTGGAACCTGCCCATCAGAAACTCTTACTGTTCAGACCTGCATTCATGCTTCACCACAAAACACCTTGATCATTCAAGCACACTGCATACGTCTTACATTAAGCACCTGTCAGTTCGAGCGTACGCTCTGGGCTTGCCCGTTGTTGGAACCTGCCCATCAGAAACTCTTACTGTTCAGACCCGCATTCATGCATCATGTCATCCATGAGAATATACGAGGATTAAACTAGACTTTCAAGTATTCGATCGATTCTGTGAAGTAGAGACCGTACTTCGGTACGGGCAGTGTGTGGGGTGCTTAACCTCTTCCCACCCTGTAACCGTGATCCCTTACCTTGAATCTCTGACCGCAGATCAACAGGAGTCATTTTAGAGGAAGGAATCTTCGGATTCTCTTCTCTAACGTTTCTACGGGGTCTAGCCGACTGTAGATTCGAAGTAACTGGCTAGTGGCGACTCTGGTCTTATATAAACTCACTTAAACATATTCAGCTCAACACGACAACCAAACAAAGCCCTCGAGAACGAGGCAAGCCAGTGGCACAAACGGCGATTTCGCACTCACGCATCTCTTCTTCTTCTTCTTCCGAAAGGGAAAGGGAGAACGACGTCGTGTGGGAGCGCGGGGAAAATCGGCGAGGGTCCACACATAGCATTCCGTTTTTTTGGAAATAATCAAAAGAATAAACCGACTTTGGCTACAAACATGAGTCTGATAGCCCTCATCGAGGGAAACCTACATAGTCAGGTAGAGCACATTCAGCTCAATGAAATGAACAATTTAGATTACTTAAAGGTGGGCCACAACGGTCACAGTATAGAGTTTTTGTGGCTGCTGGAAACACAGTTTTTAATTGAAAAACCCTGCTTTCAATCTCTATTTTCACCAATCCCGACGAGTCTAAGCATAAATCTTCACTATACATCTAGTCAATGCTTAACCTTAGCTTCAGAAGAATGGTTCAAATCTGTCGAACCATAGCTCTTGGTGGGCCACCCGTTTGTCCAGGCAGACACCCTGTCCGTTTAAAATAACGGGATAACCCCTTTTGGGCGCCCGTTGGAAAAGGAGAGGGAATGTTTCCCTCTTTCATTTTTTTCACCTTTACTTAATCCAGTGCACGACATGTGCACTAGCATTAGTGCACCCTCGCACCAATAAGGTGGTCCACTGTGTTGCCTTCTGAAATCCACTCCGTTAGTATACGCTCACCAAAAAAATGGGGCTTACTTTCATCAGAAGTGAAATGCACTCCGTCCATCATCCAGTAGGTTGTTTGAAATCTACTTAACCCCTTATATGATTCAGGTCGGGTCGAGTCAGGTCGAGTCAGGTCAACCAAAAATTGAATTCGGGTCAAAATTTTCAACCCTAAACTGAAAAAAATCAGGTTGGGTTGTCTAACACCCCAACCACGAACATCTGAATTTCATCAATTTGGGTATCAAGTTCGAGGTATTAACTATCATATTATGTTAAAAATCAAATCGTAATACATTCACCCACTAAAATAAAAAAAGTTTAATCATCATCGTAGCATATAACTAATTATTAATTGTCTCAAAGTATCAAATGGCGCTAAGGCCTATGTCCGAAATATATCACTTAAAACATAAATAACTTTATAGAGATAAAGACTAAATTCTCTTATTTCCTTTTGGCTCATCTACCAGTTATTCTGTCAAAGTCATTTTCATAGAGACGCATCCATTATGTATTTTCCTGGATAGTTTTCATATACAACACCGTGAGCTAGAAGCCCAGCAAGTAATAATAATTTACATAATTCAATACATATCATGTTTTACCAGATTAACAACAAAATATGTCATCTATCATATAAACAAATCCATACTCAGGAATCACCAGGGCCATGACTGTGCACAACTTTCGGCCTGCCAACACCCATTCAATGATGAGTAGTTTATTCTAGAGTTGACTATACTCCTCCAACCCTGGGCCACAGCCTTAGGAGGAGCCCCTATTGGTACCAACTCGGGTTCGGTTGTAAACTCTATTTGAGAATTTAAAGGATTTCTATCCCCTAGTTATCTGGTGTTCGACTTCAACATCACATTTCAAATAATGGCATATATCAAATAAGCAATTTATATCATAAGATTCATGAATGTATGTTGGAAATATTATCCTAGTGTAGTGTTACTTACCCAAAAGTTTTATTATGCTTGAGCTCCTTGGATACAATCTTCTTTGACTAATTGACGGGTTTTCGATTTTCGTTCTCATAGGGTTTCCTTTTAAATGTTATTCGAATAGGGTTACTTTTATACTTAATCTCATGATTTAATCAATTATTATCTGTTAACACACAATTCTGACCGTTGATTTGACAATTAGATCATCAAGCTAACGATTCATACCTTTGGTTTAGTCTTATCTCATATTTGGTTCATGATTTACCAATCTTAACCATTCATTTTGGATTTATTTTCATATAGGCTTGAGATCCTTCTGATCTGAACGTTAAACTTTAATTAGAACCGTTGATTTAAGATATGATCGGTTGGATCTAGGTTTCTATATATTTAATCTTTCATTTTGATCAATTCACCCATTGATGGATGGTTATGACTAATTGAATTGTTAATCCAAGAGTTTAGACATATTTCGTATAGTTTGAATCCAACTAATTCATCATCTTATGATCAAGGTCAACGTTAGGTCACATTGGTTTCAAGATGGCCTACTTGCGACCTTAAGTGAATAATCGGGTCCATTCACTAGTCAAATCTTACTAAAAAGTCAAGCTTAACCTCTAGAAAAATTACGTGTTAAGATTCATCCGATCCGACCATTCATTTTCTTATTTTTCACAATTTTGGTCCAACAACCCTGATTGATTCTTGATCAGATGATTCGATCTAAATCCGGGTCAAGTGGATCTTATTTTTCTCAACTCTAATTTCTTAATTGGTTTACTAAACCCTTGATCAATAGTTGGATTGAACATAATCATTGATTTAATAATCCATATCATCATTTTTATCTTTTATTTAAATTTTAATGGTTTAGATTTAAAATTAGACTAAGGATCTTGATTAACAAATGAAGATTAAGATTTATAAGGTTTTCGATAAAGATCTACACTTTGCTTGATAAGATCCATCGTTCATTCAAATAAATACAGTGGGCCCCACTTAAGGATGTCTTTAATGTTGATGGGGTCCACCGCTATATTACTTGTTAACGATGGATCTTTCGTCTAAAATTGTGTGGAAACTAATTTGTCATATTTCTAATAACAAGATCTTAAGGTGGGGCCCTTTTTAGAGATAGATGTTAGTTTTTCTATATTGGCCCACCATAAATCTAATGATGAAATCTCTCAATTAACTGATTCATTTATATTGTTAAATATGATAACAATAAATAAATAACTAAATAAGTAAAAATTCAAATCTAAATGAAAAAATTCACATGTACAAAACCTTATAAAAGATTAGGCCCCGCTCTTGCTATTCATTATGTCCGCACAAGGGGCCCATGTGTTTGCCCACGTGAGGCAGCGTGTGGGGTACCATGTTATTACCTACGTGACGATGCTTGGGGCCCACACATGCTACCTAATGGTCAACTCATGGTTTATCTCAGTTTTACACTTTGTGGGGTCCACTTGAATTTGATAAAAAAATATCTAAGAGATGCAGTCTTAGAGAACTCACTTGATAAATGGTTTGGATCAGAAAGTAAGCTTACAGAACTCTCTCTCTCCCTCTCTCTCTCTCTCTGTTTAAAGTATAAGTGCTTACAAAAATAAAGTGTAAGTGCTTACAATAAGAGACTTGGCATTGCTTTATATAGAGGAAGCGAAATCCTCTTGCATTAAACACATGCATGGAAAACACATATCAAATATGTGATAAACACATTTAAATGCATGTAACTCTCATGAAGTAATGAGAAGAGATTTTATCGTGGATGATGATATAAACAACATGTGCATATGTGCTATGGAGATGTGGATCCCACAAGTACAATATTCTTGATCTAGGCGCATGATTAGATTATTTACACCTTATGCCCTCTTATAAAAATGATTTCTTAATCTATGTGACTGGTTAATCGTATGAAAATCACAAGCGTTCATAGAAGCGGTGGTGCACTAATTATTGTACACATGCTTTCATGTGGAATATGGAGTATTAATCAAGTGTGTATGTGCCACGATCGTGTGGGTCATACTAAATGATTCTATATCTAATCATTATATTAAAATGAAGCTTTCATCATAAAGATCATGGAAAAATAGTGTCAATGTTAAATATGCATGATAAATAAAATAATTGATGGTCATGATGATGTCTTGTACACATACTCATGATCTAATAGGATCTAAGCATATATGATATGATCAAATCAAATAGCATGATAGATCTACTTAAGATAAATCATATAAAAGCAGTTTTATTCAAATCAGATTATTAGATTGGTCAATATCTTCAATAAACCATGACCATGTACATATTTGGCCTCATATCTCTAGTTCTACTCAGGAAAAATTATCATACTTATACCATTCCAAAGGTTATAACATGATTAACAAGATGATCGTCACACATTGGATGAATTATTATCTAAGATGGTCAATTTGGAGGATTTAAGTCATCCATCCATCAATCGAACCATTTATAGCATTTGAACTAACGATCCGAATGTAGTTTTACGTTTTATATGACATGGATGTATGATCCAAGTTCAGATCGATATTTCATAAAATGGATTGATTTATATTTATAGTCAAATGCCAAATGATCTACTCAATGGTCAGATTTTATCTTTATTTAAAAATAATTATAATTTATACCCTTAAAATTTGTTCGGTATATTACAGGTTAGGTTGAGTTTGGTTAAATGTTGCCATGTCTACTTTATTGCTGCCAATGCTTCCTTTAGTGTGATCCACTTGAGCCTTGAATTTGACTCCTTTTTTGGCAAATACCCTAAAATGAACTGTAAAAATAGATGGACCGAATGGTTAAACATACACATCATGGTGGGCCTCATAGAGCCCCTGGCATGACTGTCCGTCTTTAGTCTTAGTGGTGTAGTAACCAATCTGCGCCCCTATCAAAGGAGCACCGCCTTTGATTTTTCATGGGGCCTACCCTAATATTGCAATAGGTAGAATTATCTCTGACCATTAGATGTGTAATCCCACTTTATGACCATGGACAAAAATTTAGGCTGACCAGTGATTCAAATGGGTCACATGAAGGGAAATAGTTGGGAGAGAGATGTCCACCCATGATATTTACAATGTGCACCATGATAATTATATAAAATCCTCTCCAACCATTTGATACCACACAAAAACTAAGGATCATTTCCCAAACATCAAGCCCATTCATTATTCAGGTGGGCCACATGAAAGGAAAAGTTTGGAAGATAAGTGTTAGTCTGTATACCTTTTCCAATTGTGTAGTCCATCTGAAACAATGACCTGACTAATCTTTAGACCTTGTGCCTAACATGGGGTGAAATACCTAGTAGTTAGCGTGAATTTCACATAAAGACCATGGTGCCCCCCAAGCCAACAACCCAAGTGGTTGTTCTTTATTGTTGAAGGAAATAATGATGGGACAAAGTGTAAGAGGATTCATCCCACGACCTCTTTTCTTCTTCTTCTTCTTCTTCTTCTTCTTCTTCTTCTCTCTCTCTCTCTCTCTCTCTCTCTCTCTCTCTCTCTGACCAACCTAAATGTGGCCATGCCGCCATCTCCACACACACTTGCCACCATTGCTATAGTAATAGGCCTTCGGCCATTAAAGAAGTGAAGAAGGAAAAGAAGAAGTGGATGAATCCCCCTTAAATTAGTAAGCTCTCTCTCTCTCTCTCTCTCTCTCTCTCTCTCTCTCTCTCTCTCTCTCTCTAGTATTAAGCTTGGGTTCGACCTAGGCCCTGTATAAAAATTTTAGGTTGAATGAGAGTTGGACTAGTTCGGCTCGTGATGGGCCCAAGCTAGGATGGGGCTTGCAATGAAAATTTCGGGCCGGGCTTGGATGGAGGTTGGCCCGACCCTAACCCGACCTATTCGTATTAGATGTATTTTATTGATTTTTTTAGAAAATTGAAATTAATGCTCTATATTAAGGTTTAATCCATCATCTTTGGCGTTTTTCAGTACTTTTATTGAAATTAATTTTTTTTTTATGTTCGACGATAAATTGATCAAATTTAGAGATTTTTTTTATTTTTAATGTATATCACTTGATTTAAGACACAAATACAGAAATTAATACTCTGTTCTAATGTTTAAAAATAGTATTTTGGATGTATGTTGAGAATTAGATTGATCTTTTTCATGTTTTGATGATTTAGAGATAGTTTAAATTTTAGGATATTCGGTTTATCAATTGCTTTCTGTTGATATAGAAATTAATGCTTTCTATATAAGCGTTTTCAAGATTTGCTTGGTGGTTATTATATGTTATAACTTGTGTTATATTTTGTTGAGCTTTATGGATGGATCAAATATGTTTTTCATAGCTAAGTAGATTTCAGTTGAACTGAATGACTACTACTTGGATATGGGCATGCATGCCACATTAATTTGTATTGATCTGATTGGCATTTGCATCTTTTATTTGATAAAACATTTGACTTAACTATGTATGCTGAGGTGATAAAACTTTTAGATGGCTGATGATGTAACCTTAAAAAAATGATATTACAATTGATGAGGCAATTTGTTGTAACGAGCTTTATTTTTAACTTTTAGATAAAGAATTTTGTATTTATGCAATTACTAATTTATGTTCAAAAATATTGATTGCTTAGAAAGCGTTGAATTTCTATATTTTAATGACATGGTTTTGATTTCACATGTTTGGACAATGCAGCAATCTTCGCTTAAGTCTAATGTGATCTTTCACTTGTACTTTCTGTATGCAACCTACATTTGGCTAAATATGAAAATTATGGAATGAATTCTTCGATTCCTGAAATAGAATAGATTAGTGATAACTTATAAAAGGAATGGCAAAATAAAGATTGTTGTATAAAAGTTCCACACAATTCTCTTCTCAGGTTTATGTGCATCTAATGATCGGAATTGAAATCAGTTGGTCATCATGTGAATGGTTATAGGTAAAAAATCCAAGTGATTGGACAACTATGATCATCTAATTGTTGTTAATTTTGCTAGTTGAATGTGGACCATGCTCTAACATTCATTTTTCCAACCATTGGTTAGATGGCTACAACAATTCAATCTCTTTACTTTTTAGTATATGGTCTATTTATCCACTTATTAGGCCATCAAAACAAAAGAAAGATAAATCATTTTGTGGTTGCCTTTAAAAAATTCATGTTCAGGCTTTTATTTTTAATTTCTAACGTTTTAGATTCACTTTCCATTCATTAGACTGTGAGGGAGCGAGTTTGGTGGAATGCGAATGTTAGTCCAAACCGTGCATATTTGTCCACTTGTTTGAATTATTCAAACTTACAAAATTTATTTATAATTTGTGTTTTACAAATCATAAAATTGGTATAATTTGAGATCATTAGAAGTCCTCCAAAACTATCTAAAGAATCCATCCTTTTTTTTCAGCCATGAATCAATCCGCCACTACATATCATCGACGACATATGTTATAATATTTAGCAGCAAATAAACCCGTCGTTAAAAGGTATTCTGCAGTGGAGAAGATGGATCGCCGTCATATTATACTAACGTATAAGGGCAGATCAATATGTCACTAAATATCATCGACGATATATGTTATGGTATTTTGCGACGGATAAAATCATCACCAAAAGGCTGATAGTTTCGCCGCAATAACTTAAAAACATAGGCGGATAGGTCATTCGCCGCTATATATATACCAACGGAGACAACAGTGGCAAATATGTGATTCACCACTGATTTGTCGATATAACATTTAATGGTGGATTTTCATATATACAGCGGTAAAACACTTTGCCACTATAGGTCATTATTGTTGTAGTATTACACGATCTAAGATGATCACACTCTAGTGGGCCCACTGGTATGCCTGATCATAATATCTAATCCTTAGGATGATTTAAGTCATTAATTAAGTAGGTCCACCATATAGAAGTCCTATATTCTCCCATTTGGGTCACATTGATTAATGTCAAGATTAAATATTTCGTAAAATATGTTTTAATATTTATAAGAAAACATCTTAATGGTTAACCAATGTATCTTTATTGGATAATACAAGCAATGTTCTTCTATTTGATCCATTAAGATTACCAACGTTGGATCATGGTAGTCATTATAACATTTAATCTTTGTGAAATGAGACGAATTATAATCACGAATATTAACAGCCTTAACAACATAGATCAAGGATATGAAAGTGTGGTACAAATATTACACATGTAGTGTGATCATATGTGACTATTTTCAAGAGATCCTAAAACTTTACGTCTCCAACAAGATGAGGTTAAATTTTACTTACCTATAATAAAATTGCATATCTCAAAAAGAGGTAGAAATAAACTCAATCATAGAATTATCAAAACTATATATAAATAAGATTTCTATAGATGCTTATGCTTGATCATATTAAACTCTTACTAACTGAATATAATTGTGAGATTAATAACCACCATAGAAGTGATAAGCTCCTAAAATAGCGTGATAAGGAGCATTTTATTAAGCGGATCCACTAGCATCTTCTTAGTAACAAATAGACAAAGCTATCTTTAAGAGGTTCTAGAGTTTTGTATGACTCCAATGAGACAGTGTTAAATTCTACTTACCTAAAATAAAAATTCCACATACATGAAGAGAACCATAAATAAACTCAATAATAGAATCATCAAAACTATATAAATGATATCTCTAAAAATTAATATTTGTGTATAATAGATTATATTAAACTCTCATTAACTGAATACATCTATGAGATTGATAACTCTCATAGAAGTAACATAATCTTGAAATAGTGTGATAGGGAGCCTTTTAGTGAGCGGATCCGCTAGAATATTCTTATACTGATGAGCTCCATAGACACCTGACGATTCTGAACTTTTTCTTTCACAACAAGGTAGTTGACGTTGATGTACCATGACCTTGATGATTGTAGGTTGTTATTTGAGAAGTTCACCGCAACTAGTTATTGCAAAAGATTCTCAAAAGTTCTAGGATCAGCTCCAATACTCGTAAACCAAAGAAGAAGCGCTCTACAGCCATATTACCTGATTCTTGGCTTCATGAAAAGCAACGTACCCTACTTCCATGGTGGATGTGGCTATTGTCAACTATTTTATTTTCTTCTAAGATGCACTCCACCAACCATCATAGAGAAATTACCAAAAGTGGACTTCTTAGTGTTGGTGTAGCTAGCAAAATCTGCATTGGAGTATCCAACCAACTCTAAATGGTTGGACCTTCTATATGTGAGTGCGAAATCATTTGTCCACTATAAGTAGTGTAACACCATTTTTAGTTATCCAATGTTATATCCCCAGGTTAGAGATATATTTGCCTAACATTTCAATTATAAAAAGATATACAGTTGTGTACAAGCGTGCACATATACAATGCTCATTATTACTAATGCGTCGGAAGATCTATTATACGATTTTTTTTCTAAATTATTATTGATGCTCCTTACTATTGACACATATGGAAGATCTTTTATACGATTTTTTTCTAAATTAATATTGGGACACTAAAATTGGCCAAATTTATCGACATTTACAATGGTTAATTGGCTAGAGCGCAAACTTGTATATCGTACATTTCGAGTATCCTATTGATATAAGCCCTATATGATAAGCCACCAGTTCAAGTGATTTGTTACAACGTATCTCAATGTTGATAACAAATGAGGTGTTATGAAAATCATTCATCTCAAAACTTAAGAAAAAATTTCTTAGTGTCGCATCATATTTCAATGTCACTGCTAACTAACAGAATGTCATCAACATACAAACCATTATAATGAACTTACTTATACTAATCTTAACGTAGATAAACTCATCCACAATGTTTTCTACAAGCCACATGAGAAAATTATTTCATGAAATTTCAAGTCCTATTATTATAACGTCTATTTTAACCCATAGATGAATTTCGTAAGTTTGTAAACCATATATTCTTTGCCATTGGCTACAAAACCTTTTGGTTACAACATGTATATCCTCAATAAAATAGATATGATAAAAATAATTAGAATAAAAAATTCACTTGTCCTAAAAATTATCATTACTTAGGGTTTCCAATAAAGTAACAATACCAGTACTCTCATCAGAAAACATTCTACACACTGGCCGTAACTGAAGATTTTTTTTTTCTTTTTTTCTCTTTCTCTTTCAATTTATTACACTACTTCTTTATGTGTTTTATACTCTTATAATAGTAAAACATTACATTTTTATTTTTAAAGTTAGACTCCAATCTACAACTATTACCTTGATTTTTTTATTTCTTTTCTATAGGTCCATTTATGGCCATCAAACCTTCAGCATACCCTTCCTCATCGCTCAACTTTTTTTACAAGCTTTTATGATAGAAAGGAAAATGTAACATCATATATTGTTATGGTCTCATTCTAATAAATAGTTTAATGGAAAGAGTAATTCTAACGTATGGTGAGTTAAGAGACTTATTCAATAAAGTTAGCACAAGATGTTGAAGGAGAGATCAAAGAATATAGCATTAACTGATGATAATTGGGTAGATTTAAACTTGAGGACCATTATCCACTTATGGTTTATGGATGAGATTTTTATAATGTTATAAACAAAAATTTTGAGGAAAAGCTTTGGAAAAAGATGAGAGGTCTCTACATGATGATGTCTGTAACCAACAAATTGTGTTTAAAGTAGCAATTATATACCCCAGAGATGAAAATAGTGTAGGTTTGTCTATGAAAACTTGAAGCAATGAAATAAGATTATTTATCAATTATTGAGCATTAATGTGAAAGTTGACGAAAATAATAAGACCCTAATTTGTTGTGTTTGCTTCCTCCATCACATCATCACCTTGTCAGGAGTTCTAAACATTTGCATTGACGTCTTTGTCGCAGGTGCACACATTTAATAGCCAACAGATCAATAGTTAGAAGTGTATAAACTAAAAAACCACAAGCTAACCAAAACTTAAACAAAGCGCCGATACCAATTGTTGTGTAGCTACACTTGCATACGTTCAATGCCATTAATACAAAATTACTAAAGAATATCCAAAACAAAAGGCTAAAAATCCAAACCAAAGGCAAAAGATGAGGTACATAATGTGATTCAACAATATGCCTACTCCACAAGACAACAGTGTGAAGCTTTCTTCTTCACTAAAAGAAGAAAAACATAAATATAAAATTTACTTCTTATTCCCGACTTTTTACTAAATAAGAAATATCTCACATAAAAATACCTCCGAAAGATACACTCTTTCACCTATTATAGTTGTTATACAAACCATACCATAAGACAGAGCAAAGCCCAACACCTAGGAAACTAGGCTTCACAGTACATGAGAGAGAGAGAGAGAGAGAGAGTCTCTCATATATAGTAAGAGATGCGTGGGGAGACACCACTGTAACATTATACATACATACATACAAATATATACATTCACACACACAAATAACTAAGCTTTTAGATCGACTTTTAAACTTGATATCTCCATTTTATTTTTATACATTTGACATGGGCAAGTGGTCATGGGCACATAAACTGTGGCGGCATTGTCGACACTTTGTTTTCTTATACATGTGCTAAGCTTGGGCTACCCTAGAGAATTTTGGGCTGTGATGGCCTGGCCCACTCCATTGACAGCCCTACACACTAGGCATCACAATCACAATTGAATTAAGTGCACTAAATGGTTGCATGGTCCTTATGATACTTATGCCTGATGCAACAACCTAAATCAAGTCCAATCAATCCAACAGTACATTTTCTCCAATCACATTCGACGGTCAAGATTAATCTTGGCAAAATTTCAAGGCTCCTAGGCTCTTCATAAAGATGCATACATAAAATGTACCTCAAGCACCTACGTGATCTCACACACAAGAGCATGGAGGTGTATGAAGCACCTAAGCACCAAATGAACGGTTTGAAATCCACATAGGCATCATGGGTGGGGTCTACACAGCTCGAATATATGTCAATTAGCGTACATTGGAAGGCGTGAATCTCTCTAAACAGAAAAAAATGAAAAGAGATGCAAATTGCATGACAAAGAAAGAACAACCATGACCCATGATTAGAGAGGGGCCAATGGTATTATCTCTTGCTATATCTATAAAACAAATGCCAAAATATGAGTTTGCCACAGTTTACTAAGTTTTGGCAACTAATCTATCGGATGCGCAACACACATGCATGTCGATCTAGACCATTGGGGGTGTAGTTTGATTGAACATAGCCCAAATGCCACACTGATTAGATGATTCTAACCGTCAGATTACCAGACATCAAACAATTAATCGAATAGACATTGTTCAATGGTCCAGATTTGTTGGGTGAAGCATCATAGTCCTGATTTTACAACCAAAAATTATTTCCATTTACAGTGGGGCCCTTGATTTGGATATGCCATGTGCAAGTTGGGTGTGATGTGACAAAAGTAAATAGGAGAAGTGTGACATAAAATGCTTGAAGTCGTGGATTTCCTCAAAAGCTTTTCAAAGGAAGTTCCTGCTCTAGGATCTTAGGTGGGGTCCACCATGATGTTTATGAGAAATCCACCCTGTTCATCCGTTTTGTGAGTACATTTAAGGACATTCACTAAAAAATGAGCCGGATCAAAGACTCAAGTGGGTTGCACTAAAGGAAAAGGTGGGTAGGTAAATTCCTACCGTTGAGACTTCCCTAGGTCCACAGTTATGTTTATATGCCATCGATACCGTTCATAGCCTCATTCATACTGTGATGAACTAAAAACACAAATATTGGCCTGATTCAAAACTCCTATGGCCCCATAAATGTTTCAATTGTGGACGTTCAATCCTTATGTTTTTTGCCCACTTGAGTCTTGAATTCGGTTCATTTTTTGTAAGACTTCCTAAAATGAGCTCACAAAACAGATGGACAGTGTGAATTTCTCACAAACATCACAATCGGCCCCACCTAGGTTCCCAGCGCAAGAACTTCATGCTAAAGGCTTTCACAGGAATTCCGCGTCCCTTGGGGCCCGTTTGGATACTACCAAAAAAGTTACTTTTTCCACTTACAGTAATGGATAAGTAACTTATTTCAAATAAGTAAGTTTGGTTTATGATTAGTAATAAGAAACTTTTGTACTTATGTGGACGCTTGTCTTTCCGCGCTCCCGACCCTCCCTTCCGAAAAAGGGGGATGTGCGCGCGAATCGTCGTTGTGCCACTGGCTCGCCTCGTTCTCGAGGGCTTTTTTCGGTTGCCGTGTTAAATTGGATATGTTTGGATGAGTTTGTATAAGACCAGAGTCACCACTAGCTAGTTATTTTGAATCTACAGTCGGCTAGACCCCGTAGAAATGTTAGAGAAAGGAATCCGAAAATTCCTTCCTCTAAAATGACTCCTTTTGATCTACGGCCAGAGATTCGAGGTAAGGGATCACGGTTACAGGGTGGGAAGATGTTAAGCACCCCACTCTGCCCGTACTGAAGTACGGTCTCTACTTCACAGAATCGAACTAATACTTGAAAGTCTGATTTAATCCTCGTACACTGTCATGAATGATATGATGTATGAATGTAACTCTGAATAGTAAGAGTTTCTGATGGACAGGTTTCCATTAACAGGCAAGCCCAGAGCATACGCTCGAACTGACAGGTGCTTTATGTGGATGGATGCTGTGTATTTGAATAATCAAAGTGTTTTCAGTGATATGATAAGCAGGGGGGTTGGAAGAATAGTAAATGTTGCACTTATGTTAGATGCGAATGAGATGATGCTAATAAAAGAGTAGCTGGATGGACGAAGGTGTCGCAAGGGTTTGCTTCGAGCGGCTAAGATTGGGACTTAGGTAGCTTGGGAGACTTGGACCAGGGTCAGGCTAGGCTGGACCAAGGCTAGGCTCTTCTCACTCGGGCTCTCCTTGGTGGAGGAATGGGCTAAAGGGATGGAGCTGGACTCGAAATTTCTGAATGTTGAGGGATTTTTTCTAGATGCTGAAACAAGAGAGGAGGGGGGTATTTATAGCAGTGGAGAGTGGCAACTCCCATAAATATGTTTAGGCGGCCCCCGTACGAACTTGTTGCTCTAGCTTCAGAGTGTACGACCCCCGAACCTGAAGCAGCAAAGCCCGAGGTTCAAGGTTCGGAGCTACTTCGAAGCTGTGGCTCGGAACCAGGTGAGTTAACTGGGTTTGAAAGATGGATTGGCACGGTGAGTTGACTGGGTGCAAGTGCTGGACTAACTCAGTGAGTTGACTCAGTGATTTGACTTAGCGAGTTGACTCACCAAGTTTAACTTTTTTAAGAAATTTTTACTGGTTTTTCTTATGGGGGTTTTTCAGGCTGATGTTTAGGGGTGAGTCGACTAGGTTCAGGCTTGAGCTGGGCTATGGATTGGGGCTTACAAGAGTGAGTTTAGCTGGGTTTGGACATGGGATTTGGGGGTATGGTCCTCCATTCATTCAACTATCTCTACCAACATTACAGCCGAAGGTGGGGTGTCTACAGATGCCCCTCTTTGGAAAAGGTTGCGTGCAACCGAATGTCAAAGTGAGTGGACACCCCACTTCTGACTTGGTCATTCATATATCGTGGTCTGAAATCTTTGCTTGCCTCTGTATCTGAGTCAGTTGATTGTCTGAAAATTGATAACTCGCACATATCGCGGGAGTTTGAAAAAAATGTTACGATTGTCCTTGCATGAGCTGTAACCTGGTTACCTAATCGCAACCCTTTCGTTCCCGATCGGTACTAACATCGGAAAGGTACAGTAGAGCATCTGCGTCCGTCATAGTCTTATGAGGTTACCGACCCTGTGATTGATTGTTCGTTGCTTTCCCGGATCACTCTAGGAGTACTTATTTCGCTTGACTATCAAAGTGGTTAGCTGCCCTGCGTCGATGTAGTCTTATGGGAGATCCACTACGCTGACTTGGACTCAGTCAACGTAATTCAGGCATCCATGCCTAGGTATGTGTGGGTGAACTCTTTCCACCCAATCTGCTGGTTTTGATACTTGGGTTACAATTCATCATTTCTACCGTTCAGACGGTTTCTTTGACTCAGCCTTTTGTCTTTCGTCTTTTTGTATCTTGTCATTGGGTATGAATGTACTGACATTGGAGTTTAGTTCGACCTCACTTTGAATGCATTGGATCTGATGGTCTCCGGGAAAACAGCGAGACATCGGATCTTAATTGATTTTTGCGTCGCCTCTTACCTAGAGATATGGAAGGTCTCTTAGTGTTTTGGAGGCCAAACACTCTATTAGAAAAATAGTTTTTGGATTTTGAAAAGATACCCACTCTAGGGAGTGATACTCCATGGGGTTTTTATTTGCAAATAAGAATATATATAATATTTTTTATCTTTTTCGAAAAGGAAATTTGGCTTACACGCGCCTCCACTAGGGACGCATGTGGAGTCTTTGGCTAACCGACTTTTATTTTGAAAGAAGGCAAACATGATGATTAATGCGATGGATGCTGATGGGGATGCATATTTGATGATGTTTGGCTCATTCTCTTTCAGATCGATGATTTTTCTTTCACTGGGGATGCGGAGAACTTTGAGCTTATTGCTTGCAGGGTTGTGCTTCCCTAGAGATTTTCTTTTCAATGCGGATGTTTGGTTAGCGAGTTGGTCAAGATCCCGACCTGTGGTCGATCAGGTCCATCATCCCAAGATGCTGTTTCTTTGTTGATGGGGATGGATGAAGGAGGTTGTTAGTTGTAACCTTAAGATGTTCTTCTCGGGAATGGGTGTGATTGGGATGGTGTTTGGTTGCCAGTTTTGGTCAAAATTCCAATTTGAGCGGAGTTCGAGACTCCTGAAGTATTGTGCTGGGGATAGTGATAATTTTTTGTGATTTTTACAAATATTTAATCCGAATCTTTACCTGATTAGTCAGGATGGAGATCAATTATTGAAAACAAAGGAAATATTTTTGTGATTTTGAAAATATTTGATCCGAGTAAAGATCGTTGTTTATTGAAAATGAGGGAAGTATTTTGTGATTTTTGAAAGATGATTTTGCAATGTTTTGGTATTTTTTTATTTTTCTGAAATGTAAGGAAATGTATAAAATTTTCATCCATTTCCAGCTTCTACTGCTAGTAAGGCACTCGATTCATTTTACGTCAATGAGCAAGACAAATCTCACACAGTTAAGTGCCGTAGTTTTACATTTTCTGATGAGGGGATTTTGAGGGTTTTCAGTCAACACACTTACAAAGTTGCCTGTTCCTCATGTGCATTGCACATAGACCACGTATCGTCCGATGGACTCCTTCGGCCACAAAATGAGCCACATCCTCACATTTTTCTTTGTCAATCCAGTTTGGCGTCTTATGTTGCTCACAATTCCGTGAGGGTGCGCTTCACCTCCCAACTGCCTTAATCCCCTTCATGATTTTTAGGAACAGGGAACATTCATCAGATTCAATAGCGACTTTCAAATCAAGGTTGTCTATCATGGTGCATTCAACACGAACAGGATCGCAGGGTTCTGCCTGCCTCAGCCCTTACCTGTTTAGAAGATTTCGGACACTTGTACGATCAAGTGTCAGCCATGTCCGGGACAAGTTGGGAAAGAAAGCCCCCGAGAAGTTAATCCCAGTGTAATTTTAGGTCTTCGGACCGCTGGGGTAGATTTGTGCAGTTAAAATTAGATGATAAATCTTTCTTTTTTTTGTAAAAGTTCCAGACCTTGACTTGAGTGATCAAGATTGATACTGGTTTTTATGGAAAGCTTAAAATCTTTTTGGTATTTTTGAAATGATCTGGGTTATCGAACCTTGACTCGAAGGGCCGAGATTGATGCCGATTTTTTGTTGGAAATAGAAAAGTCCCCCAAGAAGTTAATCCAAGCGTAGTTTAAGGTCTTCGGGCCCAAAATTATATACATGCTGAAAATACATTCTTTTTGTGATTTTTTTAAAAAGATCTGGATTATCGAACCTTGATCCGAGTGGTCGAGGTCGATGTCAGTTTTTGGTTGAAAGCAGGAAAAGTCCCCCAAGAAATTAATCCCAGTGTAGTTTAAGATCTTCGGACCCGAAATTATGTACAAGCGAGGCTAAAAATTTATATTTTTTTGTATTTTTTATAAAAAATTCAGGTCATCAGATCTTGATCCAAGCGGTTGGGATCTATGCTGGTTTTTATTGAAAATCCCTCGGGATGTTGATCCCGACGTAGTTTAGGGTCTTCGGACCACGACTTTGTAAAAGCGACGCAAGAAATGTATATATATTTTTTTATTTTTAGAAAAATGTCTGGAGTCATTGGATTTTTATTCGAACGATCAAGACAGATGTCGATTTTTATTAAAAGTCTCTCGGGATGTTGATCCTGACGTAGTTTAGGTCTTAGGACCACAACTTCGTGATGGGTGGTAGACAGAGATCAGGGTTCAAAATTCTTGGTGTTTTCTAAAAGTGATTTAGATCATCCGGCCATGACTTTGGATGGTTGAGATCATTGTTTGACCAAGCCAATTCTTTTTTTTTTTCTTGAAAATCTTATGGAGCTTTTTCCACATCATCAAGCTAATTTCTCCCCAATTTCTCACAAGATGAGATTTTGGTGAGATTCCTTTCTCTTTTTCTCATTTTTCTCTTGCATCACTTCATTCTTACATGGAGGTACAAGATTCACTTGCAACTACTCTTCCCAAGGGAAGGTTCTTCCCAAGGAGAGAGAGAGAGAGAGAGAGAGAGAGAGAGAGATCGTTTCAACTTGATGGGAGGACGGCTGGCCCCCTGGGTGCCGCCCAAGCCTCCTCTGCCCACTGGTTTTTTCAGCGGGCTGGGTAATGGGGTACCCTCTCCTTTTCTATATAACATGGGGCACCCTTGGCACTTCCAACGTGCAATCTCTCTCTCTCTCTCTCTCTCTCTCTCTCTCTCTCTCTCTCTCTCTCACACACACACACACACACACACTCTTTCTTTCTTTAAGTTTTTCTTCCTTTTGGTGGCCCTTTTGCTTTTTTCAAGTGGTGAGGCTTTGGTGGAGCTTTGGGACAGCAAAGTGATCCCCCTTTTGTGAGTGGTGAAGGTATGGACCACTCATTTTCTTCATTTCATTGTTTTCCTTTTCTTTTTCTCTTCTCACATTCTCTTTCTTTTCTTCATGTAGGTACTTCAAGAGAGTCAAGGTGGGCCCAAGCTTTTTGGCCTTTTCTACTTTTCCAATCTCTTCTCAAGGTGGTGCATGGAGAGGGGCATTTCAAGCTTCATCTTTCCCCCCCTTTTTTTAATATATACTCCCTCCATGTGTATGTAAAGGGTAATTTTGCCATGTCCATCAAGTGTGCATGGTAAAATATCCAATTTTCTCTCATGGGAGTTGAGCCCCTTTTTATATGTATCAAATGGGCTCAAAGTGAAGTCATAGCCCTTGGTGTATTTGATGGGCCCAATACTTCATTTTTGGCTCCCTCGTGCTCTCTTTTTCTTTTCAAATTTTCCTTATATGCTTTCTCTTCTTTTTCATCTTCTTTTCAAGGTTTGGGCCTATGAGATTGGTAGGGCCCACCTCAAGTTTTGAGCTCACAATGCTCACTTTGGATGGCCCCTTCTTTCTTCACATGTGTATGGACAAAAGTGACTAGCCCATTCTTCACTTTGATCTCAAGTGGGCTAGATTTCTTAGTTGGGCCTTTATGGACAAATGGCCCAAATCTTCCACCATCTCTTGATTATGATGTATATCCTTATACACAAAGTGTGGTGGGCTCCTTGGAATTCCTCCACATAAATGGGCTTTTGGGCCCTCATTGAAACTTGTAAATTTCTTTTAGTCATGTGTGCACCACTACACTTTGTGTATGTAGGATTCTTTCCCTTCATGCCTTTTCTTTGGATGGATGGAGGACTTGGGTTATTTGATCATCTACAAGTCCCATGAGTGAGTTGTTTCAACAATCTCACTAAGTTCAAATGGTTTTCTCATGTTGTAGGGAAGTGGTTCTCAAGAGTTTCCTTTAATGTTACCACCCTCAAATGGATGACCGTTCTTCAAGTGAGTTATCCATACAATCATAGCTCCTTGAACTTCTCTTGGGGTGTTTGGTGGGTCACCCACCATCCTTCTCAAGGATGAGTGATTTTTTTTTTTCAATTTGTGGGAAAGAATGATACCCATAAGTTGCCCAAATTTGTCCCATGCTTTGGGGCATTTTGGATTTTGATTTTCAAGTGGGCTATGTATATCATTCTTAATCACTTTCATGATGGTTGGATAACTCATCAAGCCATGCCCTCTTGTGCTCAAATGGTCTTCTTTTTGGTAAAGAAATTGGTGCACATAAGTTGCCCAAACTTGCCCCTGCATGGACATTTCTAACTTTGATTCTTCATGTGGGCTATATTCATCATATTTTTTTTTACCATTGGCTTCTTTGACTCATATGTTTCTGAGTGGACCACCATATTGTATTCTCGTAGTCAAAACATTTATCAAGATGATGCACATAAGTTGCCTATGATTGACCCATGAAAGGGTTCTTATGGTTCTTCAAATGGGCTATGTGCTCCTTTCAATCCATTGAGGTGGGGCACTTGAGTTGCTCTTGGGGACTAATTTCCTTCCTATTACCCATTTGTCCATGTACATGTGTAAAAAGATGGAAACATCTTAAATGAGGCTCATTGCTTTGATATGGAAAGTGAGCCAAACCTTGGTCACACATGGACTTTGAAAAGGAATTTTTCATATGAAGCTTGATTCTTATCCCACTTTGATCTCATGGCACTTGAGTGCATTTGTTGTCCAAATTGTGTCCTTGGATGGTGGATTTTCCTCACCTAAGGCATGTCATGCAACCCTCTTTAAGGTGGGCCTTGCTTTCTTCAATGGGCCCAACACATATCCTAGGTGACACATGGAGTTGGACATTGGATTTTTGCATTTGAATGTAAGTCCAAATTCATGGGTTTCCTGGATAATGATTTGGATTTTAACGGGTAAAGAATAGGAACTTACCTTGCCAAGCTTGTAGGATTTGATGGCGAACGGCACGAGGGGGCGAAGAGCGTTTAATGAGGATGACCCTGCCTTCATTGTTCGCCGCAGGGACCATATGTGTTCTTTAGCCAAGGAACACCAATCTCTTCCTTCCATAAAAGGTTAGGGCACCCAAGACCTTTGGGATAACTGGGTGGAACAACCGCAGTCGATGCTTGAATGCGTTCTGGACAACACTCCTTTCGCAGGCCTTCTTACATTACGTTTCCACAACAATAATGCCAACCGCATGCTACTTACAGCCCTTTGTGAGAGGTGGAGGGACGAGACCTATACATTTCAACTTCCTTGTGGCGAATGGGGGATAACTCCTCTATATATATATATATATATATATATATATATATATATATATATATATATATCCAAATAGGTTTTCCATTCCATGGGGCAGTTGTTCCCCATGCTGGCTCTCTTGCCCCCATTACCCCAATGACTGGATACGGCTGGTGAGAGCCATCCCACCCGAGAGCGAGTTTCAGAGTAGCCAAGTGAAACTGCGGTGGTTTCACAACACCTTCGCTGTTGTCATCCCTACTACCGACTTGGAAGCCCTTCATAAAGCATAGGCTATGATTACTTATGCCTTCGGTTCATTCCTTTTCTGTCAGTCATGCGAATGAGAGGATCGATCCTAGATTTCTTCGGTTGACTGAGGATCTTCACCATTCATATGATTGGAATGAGGCCATCTTGACTCGCATCTACCAAGGTTTGGATAAGACCTCTCGGAGTAGCAGGTCTTTTACAGGTTTTTGGCCTGTCGTGGAGGTATTCTCTTTAACCTCCCCTGGAGATGTTTGTCTTCTTTCTTCATCTGATCATTGTGTTTGCCCTTGTCCAGACCTATTTCTATGATCATTTTGCTCACCTGTCGCCGAGGATATGAGATGATGTTGAACCATCCTTGTATTGCTTTATGCATTGGCGCCAGCAAAACCATCAGTGAAATCCTTGAGTGTCTGGGGATAATTGGCGTGCTAACATAAATGGATTGACTACCAAGGATGTAAGTATCTTGCTTTCCTCATCCGTCGTGCTGTTCTGCAACTGACTGTGATGATTTTCTTTCTTATAGTTTGCTCGGATGCCATACGCCTGCTTCCCCCTTTACTATACTCCTCAACGCATGGAGGCGTATGATTCTTCATGCCTCCGGATCATGCTCTCTGATGCTGAATCATTTCAATGGTACCTAGGTGAGAGATTGCTCCGACAGATCACCGGTGTGGCCCGGGTTCCTTGTTCTACACCCCCTCTGGCTGCCCAGATTACAAATGATGCTATGACCGATGCTCTCGAGGGTCAGCCTGAATTTCGCTTTACGATCCCAGATTGTGATGATGAGTGGTATTTGCTGTATGGACAAGGACCTCTTCTTCCTTCATTATACTTTCCAGGGGGTCACCGAGGTATGCTAGAGGATCAGTGACAGCTCCTCTAATGGATCTTTACCGTCGGGAGTGGGATGAGAGGAGGGATGATGATGATTATGTTGGTGATCTGTAGTCTGCTTCTCCGAGGATGTATTCAACTCGTCGATGTATGGCCTACTTGTCATTTTGAGGCCCCCTTTTTTACTTTCTTCTGTATCAAAATCTTCTGAATGAAATATAACCCCCGTTTTGCCTCAAATTTCTTGACGATGCTTGGATGCTTTGATTTTCGACTCATTCTTTGATGCTTTGTAGAAGATACAATTCTCAACTGTATGGATGATGACCTCTGATGCTGAATCATTTCAATGGTACCTAGGCGAGAGATTGCTCTGAGAAATCACCGGTGTGGCCCGGGTTCCTTGTTCTGCACCCCCTCTGGCTGCTCAGATTTCGACTGATGCTATGGTCGATGCTCTCGAGGGTCAGCTTGAATTTCGCTTTACGATCCTGGATCGTGATGATGAGTGGTATTTGCTGTATGGATAAGGACCTCTTCTTCCTTCATTATACTTCCAGGGGGTCACCGCAGGTATGCTGGAGGATCAGTGACAGCTCCTCTTATGGACCTTCACCGTTGGGAGCGAGATGAGAGGAGGGATGATGATGATTATGTTGGTGATCTGTAGTCGGCTTCTCCGAGGATGTATTAAGCTCGTCGATGTATGGCCTACTTATCATTTTGAGGCCCCCTTTTTTGCTTTTCTTCTGTATTAAAATCTTCTGAATGAAATATAACCCCCGTTTTGCCTCAAATTTCTTGATGATGCTTGGATGCTTTGATTTTCGACTCATTCTTTGATGCTTTATGGAAGATACAATTCTCAACTGTATGGATGATGACCTGAGCGGTTCAGATTGCTTGATTTGGCCATGTGGGCCCTTTCAGATTTCAATTTTGCTTTGGAACACCTATCCTTGATACTTTATGCGGCTAAGAAGGCTTTCCATGGTGTGGATGATGACTTGAACGGTTCAGATTGCTCTTTTTAGCCATGTGGGCCCACTTGATGATCAGATGCTGGACTCTGGCCTTCTTTCTTGACGATCAAATCATTTATCTTGCTATTTTATGACTCATGTAAGCTCTTCCATGGTTTGGCTCATGATGATCTACCCTTTGAATGACTCAGATTGCCTGTGGGCCCCTCTTGATCAACTTTTCTTTTCTTTGGCTCAGTCAGACCCATTTTGGTCGTAAGTCTTCATGATTGGATAGGTGGAGCACCTTCTAGGTGGTTTAGATCAGATTCGGACAAAATTCAGAGTCGATTGGAGCTTCGGCAGCCCTCAGGGTGCCAACTGATGACATGGACTGGCAATCTCACCTACCAGAGGCTGTGGGGCCAATCCCGCGGAGAGAGAGGGAGATCGTCCGTATGGGCGGCCCCTAGGGAGCCACCTAGACCTCTCTTCATGTTCGATCTGGAATGGCTCTGGTTCGGACATTCTCCTCTGTTTTCCTCTCCCTGTCCCCATATCCCTTGTACTCCCAGGTTCGATTCTAGCCATGAATCTCTCCCTTGTCTCATCTTTCCTTCTCTTTTTATCTTTTTCTTATCTTTCCTCTCTCAAGCAATGGACGGTGGAGATTTAAGGGTTGTGGGGACTATTCATGATGGGTCCCACACTTCAGATTTTTAAATGAGCTTTGATGGACGGGAAATGCCTTTAATGGATGGGGTAGATAGGGCATTAAGAGGGGGTATTGATGAAGACTTAAGCTTGGTGGTTGATGGAGCTTTTAATGACTCCATTAATGGTAGGATGGCTGAAAACTCTGATTTGAATGGGGCATTGACCATGGTAGGATTGGATGGCATGGATGAGATGGGGAGATGGGCCATTGGTGAGGCTATGCACCCTTTGGACGTGGGCCGCATGGATGATGTGATTGATGGTGATGATGGGGTTATGATGGACATAGATGGGTTGATCTCATGTTTAGATTGTATGGATGGTTTAGATGATACCTTTGATGGCTTGGATGCTCTTGATGACGACCGAGATGTGCGGTACACTTGCTTGGGTGGACTTGATGTGATCATTGATGATGTCCCCCTGATGATGGACAATGTGGATGTCCTGATGATCCCTTTAATTGGACAGAGTGATGGTTGGATTCTTGACTTTATGTTGGAGAGGACTGCAAGTCCAGATCTGACCGTAGATTCTTCGATCGGGGTCGCCGAGGCCCTTCTTGACTGCTCAGATGCATTTTTTAGCGGTCAGATTGGTCAGAATGCCACGATGTGTGACGTGATATTTGCTGATAGCCTTTTTTATGGAGAGTACCGACCTTCTCCTGATCGTCGACCCTTTACGCATTCGGTTCATGAGATGGGTGAGTCTTCTCATGCTGCTACGGTCATGACAGTTTCAGATAGCGATGCGACTATATCAGACATAGTCGCTACCGGGGATAGGTTAGGGGCTGTTGAGTTCACAGGGGTTCCAGCTTTTTCTTCTCCTTCGCCCGTTGATCTTTCGATCCTTGATGAGCTGTCATCAATTCCTGGATCTTTTGTTCTGGAGGGATTCCTGTGAGGACTTGCCAATTGCTTCCTCGTCCTTCTTGTTCGCCACGACTGCTTGCTTGGCTTGACAAATTATCAGCTTATGAGATTTAAGAGTTGGAGTCCTATGGCTTTGGCGGTCTGCTGCATATGGCTAGGGTTGACATTGATTGGAGGATGCTTGGGGCTGTATTGATTGACTAGGTCCCTTCGTTGAACTTGTTTGCTGTCACGCCCTGAAATCCGAGACTCGAGTATAACAACTCAGGCTCGAGTTTCAAAGTGTGAACTCAATCCAAATATAACCTGTAGAGATATTTCATTCCACATACCACAATAATACTAAACTGAAGTATTTTATTAACCATGAATTAAATCTCAAATAAAAGTTTAAATCAAACAACTACATCCATTCTGCAAAATATTCAAATCTACTAAAATCTGTTTTGGAGAAGTATCGAGCTCCCCTTAGTTGATCGAATAGGTCGTCGATACGAGGCAAAGGGTATTTATTTTTAATTGTGGCCTTGTTAAGCTGCCGATAGTCAATGCATAGCCTCATCGAGCCGTCCTTCTTCTTCACAAATAGGACCGGAGCTCCCCAAGGTGATGTGCTGGGCCTTATAAATCCTTGGTCCAGCAGTTCTTGTATCTGCTTCTTTAGCTCTCTTAATTCCAATGGGGCCATGCGGTATGCTGCTCTAGAAATCGGGGCGGTCCCTGGTACCAATTCGATGGAAAAGTCCACTTCTCTCCGAGGGGGCAATCCAGGGATTTCTTGGAACACGTCAGAAAATTCGTTAACTATGTGAATTTGTTCGGTATGGTTTTCCTGATCCTCCGTCTCGGATAGTGCTGCCATGCTTATTATTGAATCTACATGTTTGCCCCCATGAAATGTGATAACTGATTGATTTGGGGCGGAGAAGGTCACTGTCTTTTCATAACAGTCTAAGGTGGCGTGATGTGCGGCTAACCAATCCATTCCTAGGATAATTTCGAATCCCGACATATCCATGACAATTAGGTTTGCTGGCAGGCAAGCCTCGCCTATCAAGATGGGACAGTCCTTACATATACGATCTAATACCACCGATCGACCAATGGGTGTGGCAATAGTTAGGTTCCTATCCATATTCTCGCTAACCAATTCCAAAGAAGTGACCAAGGATGCAGAAATAAATGAGTGGGTAGCCCCCGTATCAAACAAAGCTTTGGCAGGTGTTGTGAATATAAAAAGCGTACCTTCGACTACTGTCCCATTTGTGTTATGCTCAGGTGGGGCATCTGTGACTGCGTAGCACTGTGCTGCTGCCTCTTCAGAAACTGGTTCTCCCTCGGGTGGTATTTCTTCATGTTCCTGTGCTATTTCAGGCTCCCCTGCTGGCGGGGCTACTGCGTAAACTCGCCCTTGAGCTTGCTGTCTTGGTGGTTGGTGACCAGGCCTCGTAATAGAGAAAGGTTGTGTTGGTTGCGGCCTTTGGGAGTATTGTGGAGGTCTCTGGTGTTGCACATGTGGTCGATGCTGTGGCTGTGCATATTGTGATGGTGGTCCGCGTGTCTGGGACACCGGGCGAGATGGCCCCTGGACCAATAAAGGGCATGATGACTGCGTGTGACCCACTTCGCCACAATTATAACATCTCCCTTGAAATTGATTGCTGCTCGATGGAGGCGGGGGTGCAGAACTACTCATCATTCGCTGTCTCTTGTCTGCATGTTGGGGTAGTGCAGAAGATGACGCCTTGTTTTTCGACCCCGGGTCGGACTTTTTCTGATCTCGATCCTTCCAAAACTCCTCAAAGTCTCTCTCCACCACCAAGGCCTTATTAAAGACCTCCATGTAAGTCGTCAGTTCGAAGGCCCGCACTCTGCTGCGTATCGGTGGTTTGAGGCCGTTCTCAAATTTTCGGGCCTTATCCTCTTCCTCACGTACCATAGAAGTGGCATACCTTGCCAACTCCGTAAACTTGGCTTCATACTGTCTGACGGAAAGTTTTCCTTGCTCCAATCTCATGAATTCTACTATCTTCTGATCTCGCATAGTCTTTGGGAAGTATTGCTTATTAAATTTATCGCAGAATGAGTCCCAAGTCCACACAGTGCCTGGGGCAACTGATCTCACCATGGATTTCCACCAGTGGTATGCTTCTCCTTCAAGTACAAAGGTGGCTAAAGTAACTTTTTCCTCGTCTCTGCATCCCATCCCATCAAAGAGTTTCTCCATTTCGTTGCGCCAGTGCTCAGCTTCGTTCGAGTCGGGCGATCCGTTGAATGAGGGGGGTCGTAACCGCTTGAATCTTTCTAGTAACCCACCTGAATTCCCATGAGCGGTTGGAGGGGGCATCGGGTTCTGCTGGTTACTCTGAAGCCCAATTACGCTGACCATAGTCCCCAACACCTTCATCATTTCCTGTAACAGCTGGTTTTGTTCGGCCAACCCAGGAATTGCCGTCGTCGTATTGTTAGTAGCGGGTAGGGTGGAGGGCATCCCGTTTTGCTCGCTGCGACCCGTCATGGTAAATCTACGAGTCAAGTAGAATCATAAGTTAATACTTAATAGGGTTGGTGTCGACAAAGGACTGGATTATTCATCTTAAATCTAATCCTAACCCATAACCCTAGGCACTAGAATCTCGAAATTCTCTCTGATACCAAGCTGTCACGCCCTGAAATCCGAGACTCGAGTATAACAACTCAGGCTCGAGTTTCAGAGTGTGAACTCAATCCAAATATAACCTGTAGAGATATTTCATTCCACATACCACAATAATACTAAACTGAAGTATTTTATTAACCATGAATTAAATCTCAAATAAAAGTTTAAATCAAACAACTACATCCATTCTGCAAAATATTCAAATCTACTAAAATCTGTTTTCAATCATCTTCTAAAGGAAATAAATTCAACGCCTAAACAAATATAAGTCTTCTAATAAAAATAATCGTCCAAATATTCTGCTTCAGCTGCTCCTCCTTCCTCTTGATATCCTGCAGGAACTGTGGTGATTTTGGTGAGCTAAAGCCCAGTGAGATCATTTTCATCACAAGTAATATTCCAGTTGATAGAACGTTAGACGTGAAATACTCACAGCTAGGATTATATGAGCATATACAATAATATAATGAAGATCTAAACATCTTATGTCTTATTAGAAGTGAAGCATGTTTATCATGATGTCATGTATGTTATGATACGTGTAAGAGCACAAACGTCTAGGAACTCGTTGCCACTGAACATTAGGAACTGTCGCAAATCAACCATGCTCACCTAACCGGTACATCGAGGCGGCAAATCAACCATGCACGCCAGTGGGCAAATCAACCATGCACCACTGATCCAACCGAGCAAATCAACCATGCTCAATAAGTGAAACGACCAGAACTCGCTGCCACTGCACATTAGGAACCTGTCGCAAATCAACCATGCTCACCTAACCGGTACAGCGAGGCGGCAAATCAACCATGCACGCCAGGAGTCAAATCAACCATGCTCCTGTTCTGTCGTTGTGTATAAGAATGTATATGAATGTCATGAATCATGAGAACATCTCTTCAAGCATACAATGCATATCAAAACCAAGTCCCAATCATACCATGCATGCATTATTCTTATTCAAGTAATTCGTCATCTAACCCTAGTTGATAGTAAACTTGAAACTAAAGAAGGACAACATGTAAGATCTTAGTGTTTCGATACTTACTAGTGTTATTCTAACTAGAAGTCTTGTACACGACCTAATCTAGGTTGAGTTTGCTTAACAATTTTCCTGAGATACTAGTACAGAAAATTTGAGGGAAGAAAACATTAATAAGGAGGAAAATAAATCGGAGGATGGATCTTAGAACAAAATCAAGTGATGGATCCCTTACCTAGGATGCGTACCATACACAAATACAAATCAAATTCCTAAACCTTACTAGAAAAAGAACTAAAGAAGGATCCTTACCTTAGATCCATAACATAAAATGACAAGACAATTGGTATTTGAAGTAAGATGGAAACAAGCTAGTAAGGGGAAGACCAATGGAAATTTCTTTAGAAGAATCACTCACATGAGGAATTGTAGGCTCAATACCAGCCTAAAAACGGAACACGAGTTGGTTCAACGAGTCGCTCAGCGAGTCGACTCGGTTTGGACGACCGGAAAAGAGATTTCTTCCTCTTCCTTCTTTCTTTCTCCTTTTTCTTCTTTCTTTCTTCTTCTCTCTTCTCTTCTTCTTCTTTTTCCCCCTTGCTGCCCCAGCAAGAGAAGCGACAGTAACCACAGCAGCAATCAGCGGCACCGGCTGTAACAGCGGCAACAGCGGTCTCTTACTCTCTCAACCGCTGCTCTCTTTCTCTCTCTATCGTTCCTCTCGTTTCCTTTCTCTCTCTCTCGCAACTTCTCTCTCTCTCTCTCTCTCACAGCTCACTTTCTCCAGTTCTGTAAGGACCCAACGCAAGAATAACGAGTTTTATTACCAGGCTCGCACGCCAGCGCGATCCGCACCCGTCTCCGAATCCAACTTGGATTCGGATATCCATTCTTGCAAAACGAGCCACCTTGAACCGTTGGAACTGTAGGTGGGGTCCACACGACCCAAGGGTAGTCGATCTTGATCGTCCATGCAGGGTACAGACTTGGATCTTGCCCAATATCCGTTTTAAACGACGAGTTGAAGAGAGTTGGCTGATTGGTTGCTGGAACGAAAACTCATGCCAACCTTATTATCTTGACGAGAGAAGTCAGATGGACGGTTTGGATTTTACGATGGGGCCCACCCCGACGGTCGCAAGGAGGCCCACACACGTCAGCGTGCGGACGCTGTAACAGCGTCCGCTGTTTTCGCGAAGAGAAACCGGTGCGAGGTGGGAGTCTTCTACCACCCCCGCTACGTGCGGTGCACGTACACCCACCCCGGGGTTCCACTTTCACGTGGGGCCCACCTGTTGTGATCACCGACGGACGGTGTGGATGAAACCAGCGGCGAGCGTCCGCTCGCGGCACTGAAGCGGACGAAGAAGAAGAAGAAACATCTTCCAAACACGCAGTCAACGCGGGTTGACCGCACATTGATGGTGCACGGGATGCACGTGGGTCCCACCGTGATGTATATACAAAATCCACTCCAATCATCAGATAGGCCAAGTTATTTTAGGGTATGACACCAAAAATGAGACGATTCCGAAGTTAGATGGCCCACTTATGGCCCGATTTCTGATTAGAGCGTTTATAGAATGATCGGAGTGTTGAAATTTAACATGTATGGTTGGATCGTGTCCTAGAACTAGCATCTAAGGTTTTGTACGGTAATGATTACCTGAAATCGTGATCCATGCAAGTATCCTATAACTTGAGTTCACTTAATACCCTATTTTTCTGATTTATTGTAGATTATACGAAACCCGCCACTTCTACCCTATTCCAGTATTCGTGTGGAGCTTTCTAGTGAAAGGATCATACCATAATCCTTACAAGTCGTTTAATATTAACTCATTCATTAATTATTTAATTACTTAATTATTAAATTAAAGTATTAATTAAATTATCTTTGAATTCTAGCGCAACTACTGTAAAACCAGGGTTATTACATTTGCGTTCAACGATATAGAGATGGGACCTTCTTTGGAGGAGCTCGCTCGCTTGACAGGTCTTCCCTGGGATTATGCTCAGTATTTCTCTCCGAAGACTTTGACGAAGACTGCCACTCCGCAAAACTGGTTTGGGATTCCGTATCTTATTCAGCCTGCAGCTGCTGGTCAGGATGCTGTGGTCTTTTTTTTAGACTCGTTGTATGATCTTTTCTCGGGCCCTCGGAGTGTGGCAGGGTCCCTACTTTCTCAGAATGCGCTGATGTTCTGTCTAGTAGCTGAGGTGCTATTCTCGGGATGGCGCAGATCTCAGACCCCTTTGCTATTCGAGGTGATGAGCCGAGTTGTTCGACGGCAGGGGATCATTTCTCTTATCCTGGCTGAGCTGTTTAATAGGCTGACTAACTATGCCCTAGGTCGCACTCGTGTCCTTTGTGGCTGCTGTGCATTTCTCCAGGTATCCTTTTTGTACTTTCTTTTTCTTTTCTTATATTTTGGGAACTACTTTGCTTTAGCTGAATCTCTTTACTTTCTCACAATCAGATCTGGCTATGGGAGCGTTTGTTGCTGACTGTTCTTGTATCATTTTCTGGCACTCGTCGCCCTGACCTCATGCGACATATCATGGCGTTTCTTCCACATACAGCTAAGATGAGCAAGCCCTTCTATCGCATGTGTAGACACCCCACCTTCGGCTACACTGTTGGTAGAGATAGCTGGTTGAATGGAGGACCATACCCCTAAATCCCAACTCCAAACTCAGCCAAACTCACCCTTGTAAGCCCCATTCCATAGCCCAGATCAAGCCTGAACCCAACCAACCCAGTCTTAAACATCAGCCTGAAAAACCCACCAGAAAAAAAGCCAGTCAAAAAATCCCAAAAAAGTTAAACTCACTGAGTCAACCCGCTGAGTCAACCCGCTGAGTCAACCCGCTGAGTCAACCCGTCGAGTCAAAACACCGAGTCAACCCGTCGAGTCAACCCGTCAAGTCAAATCACCGAGTCGACCCGCTGAGTCAACTCACTGAGTCGACCCAGTGAGTCAAACAGCATCCCCGAGGAAGCAACCGTACATCGCTGGAAACCGAGGAGCGGCCGTACGGGCGGCCCATAGCAGGCCGCCCGAGACAAATTACGAGCTCTGCCACTGCTCGCTGCTATAAATACCCCCCTCCCCTTCTCATTTCAACAGACCAATCTGCCCAGTCCAGCGATCGTCCGTCTGAGCCCGTCTCCACCCCTTAGCCCATTTTTCCACCAAGGAGAGCCTGAGTGAGGAGAGCCTAGCCCTGGTCCAGCCCAGCCTGACCACTGGTCCAAGCCTCCCAAGCCATCCAAGTCTTGATCCAGCTACTCGAAGCCAATCCTTGCGACACCTCCGTTCACCCAGCTACTCTTTTCCAGCATCATCTCATTTGCATCTAGCATAAGTGCAACATTTACTTTTCTTCCAACCCCCCTGCTTCACTGCAAGCACCTTGATTATTCAAGTACACTGCATATGTCTTAAATTAAGCACCTGTCAGTTCGAGCGTATGCTCTGGGCTTACCCGTTGTTGGAACCTGCCCATCAGAAACTCTTACTGTTCAGACCCGCATTCATGCATCATGTCATCCATGAGAATATACGAGGATTAAACTAGACTTTCAAGTATCCGATCGATTCTGTGAAGTAGAGACCGTACTTCGGTACGGGCAGTGTGTGGGGTGCTTAACCTCTTCCCACCCTGTAACCGTGATCCCTTACCTTGAATCTTTGGCCGCAGATCAACAGGAGTCATTTTAAAGGAAGGAATCTTCGAATTCCCTTCTCTAACGTTTCTAGCCGACTGTAGATTCAAAGTAACTGGCTAGTGGCGACTCTGGTCTTATATAAACTCACTTAAACATATCCAGCTTAACACGACAACCGAACAAAGCCCTCGAGAACGAAGCAAGCCAGTGGCACAAACGGCGATTTCGTACTCACGCATCCTCGTCTCCTTCTTTTCCCGAAAGGGGAAGGGACGAGAACGTCGTCGTGTGGGAGCGCGGAAAATCGGCGAGGGTCCACAGAATGGCGACTCCACTGGGGATGAGCTAGTCCCACTAGTCGTGATCCGACTTGAAAAACAGAATCCTTCCTGTACTTGAAAGTCATTAATCCTCATACAATCTCATCTGCATAGCATTCTACCCAAAACAAAAAAAAACAGAAAATCCCAAAAAAAAAAAAAAACAGAAAATCCCAAAACCCAAAAAGAGTAGAGTACAGTCCTCACCATTGCGCCTCCTCGGGCTCAACGTACGCGGAGACAACTTCCCTACCACAGCATAATCCGCACTCGGGCTCAACAAGCCATGTCCGACCACGAAGAAGAAACTCATCTCCTTCCTGCTCTTGAGATGACCGAAGCGCAACCTCCAGCGCAACAGCCCATTGATAATACGCTAATCATACAAGAATTGGCACAAGGAGTGAGAGCAATGCAAGAAATGCTCTTGCAATTCATGCAAGCACAAGCCACCGCAGCAGCCAACAATCAAGTTGGCCCAGTTCAGCAGTCTCAGCAACCATGCCGGGTCCTCCCGGCCTCCAGTTCAAATCAAGCACAACCATCGGAGTCTGCCCAAGACTACTGACAGCAGCCATCTCAGCCCTTCGCTATGGGGCATCCTTCTCACTATCTTCCTGCGACGACAAGGCCATCTAAGAGCACTTCCGTTGCAGGAACATCCAGTCAGCTTCCAGTCAATCTTGCAAACAACAATCTCAGTAGATCTCAGCATGTCCCCGCCGATGGGACACCTTTTCAATTTCAGCACATCCCCGCCGAGGGGATTTCAATTCAATTTCCAACAGCAGGGACAGCACTGGCGAATGCCCACAATGGGGGTCAGTGTCAAGCCCACATCAATCAGCGGACAGTGGCGAATACCCAACAAGGGGGTCACTTCCCAGCATCTCAGCCTCCTGCAAACAGGAGCACTTTTCAATTCCAGTGCATCCCCGCCGATGGGATTCCAGTTAATTTCTAGCAATCTTCAATTCAGCAAAATCCAGTTAATTTTCAGCAATCTTCAATTCAGCAAAATCCAGTAAATTTCTAGCAAGTTCCAGTTCAACCTTCAGTACAGTCTCCAGTTCAGTTACCATCATTTCAAGCACAAGTTCATCAGAATCCAGTTCAGTCATCAAATCAATTTCAGCAACCCGCGGTTGCTTTTCAGCAAGCCCATAGGGTCGAAGACATCGACCACTATGCCGAAGAAGAACGTGCCTTACTCCAGGAGGCACCAGTCGTTCGAACAGATCACTCAGGACTGGACGAGTTGCGGGAGTAGTTCCAGATCTTGCAAAATCAGCTTCAGCGACAACAAGGAATTGATCTACCTTCGACCAAGTTCAGAGACTTGTGTCCTTTCCCAGATGCTCAGGTACCTCAAAACTTTGAAGTTCCAAAATTCAAAAGATACGATGGTAGCGGTTGTCCCACAGCACATCTCAAGGCCTTCTGTGGAGAGTTGAGTGCAATCTCAGGAAATGAAGGGGCCCTCATACGTTTGTTCCAAAAGTCTCTGAAGGGCGACGCCCTAGATTGGTACACCTCACTGGACTGCCACCGCATCAGGACGTGGGAACAGCTTTCCCAGGCTTTCGTCGACAGATTTGCATACAATCTCAACATGGCACCCAGAAGAGCCGACCTCGCAGCTCTCAGGCAAAGGAGTGATGAAACACTATCAGCTTATGTGGGTCGTTGGCGGGCTATGGCAGCTCGAATGCGAATGCCTATCGACGACGAAGAACAAATCTCCATGATTGTTCATTCAACATATCCAGGCATATCCGGATATCTCATCTCGCATCCATATGCGAATTTCTCACAATTGATCCGTGCTGGAGAGCAAGTCGAAGCAGGGATCCGGGCTGGGACGATCTCCCCATGGCCTCATCAAGCTACTCCAGTCAAGAGGAACAGAGTGGAAGGAAGACCTATCGGGCACGGGAATGGAAACCGCAGTGGTTCTCCTCCCCGCCCAACAGAGGTAAACAACATCAACACCACTGCTCAAGGAAATCAACATGCTCCCCCACAGGGACGTCAACAGTATCAGCAGAATCAAGTTCAGCATCAGCCTCAGCGGTATCAGCCACAACCGAATCCTCAGCCACAACCACCTCGACAACAACAGCAGTTCAGAGGAAACGGTCAATACTCATATCAAAATAGGCAAAACTACAGGGAGTCCAGGAAATTTACTCCCCTCTCTCAACCACTCAGTCAAGTCATGGCTACTCTGGTGCAGAAGCAATTACTTACTCTAATGGCACCTAGGCCTCCTCCTCATCCTCTGCCACCGAATTACCGAGAAAATGAGTATTGTGCCTACCATCAAGGGCGTGGCCACGCCACTGATCGATGCTTCACTTTGAAGAACGCTATACAAGATCTGATTGATGACCGCAAGATTGTCATCTCAGTCCCTGGAACTCCTGCAGCAGCTTCCACCAACATTCTTCAGAATCCTCTGCCTCAACATCAGACGGACCCCAGTTCATCTCGAGGTCCCACTGTCAACAGTATAGAAGAAGAAGAACGCCTCGATCGCTTCTTCTCCATCCAATCAATTCATGCTTACACTTATGGGCCGAAAAGTCCTCCTCCGATCATGCAAGGGGCAAGTCCCTTTCTTCCTTCAATCTCCGAGCCAGTAGTACTCGAAGGAGCACTTCCATACGATGTGCCAGTTGTGCAAGGGGCACCTTACAACCATTCAAGCTGGGAACCAGTCGTCCTGGAAGGAGCACAATCATACATTGAGCCCACATACGAACCTGTCATCTTGCAAAGGGCAACTCCAGAACAATCAAATCCGCAATGGAAGGATTATACTCATCAGCAGCAAGAGCCCGTTGTCTTGGAAGGAGCTCTTCCAATTGAGCCAGTCATATTGCAAGGGGCAAATCCCGGAGGCGTGTCAATCACACTACGACAGCTGAGACGAACAGAGAAACCTCCTGCCATATCAAGAGGACCAGTATTCATTCCATGGGAGCCTCCTGCCCCAGGAACAATCAAGCCAGGACCACGACCTTATGTGGTCTACGAAGACAAGCCTCGATATTACCCCTTCAGCACAGGCAACAATGTAGTTCTCAAGGCAAAAGCTCCATACGAGGAAGATCTGGTACCCACACCAGCACCGTTGTAAGAGCCGGTGGTCCTAGAAGGCAAAAGGGAGGAAAACTACAAAGAGGTTCCATGGCACTATCCAGAATGTGCGGAAGTGGGGAACATGAATCCCAATGGGCGTTGCATTCGAAGAGATAATCAGAACAGAGGAGATCCCAAAGGCACCCTTTCAGGCCTCGGCAACAAAAATGAAGCCGCATACGATGTGGCGACTCAGCTAAGGTCGATCCCTGCTCAAATCTCAGTATGGGAGCTACTCTGCACATCTCGCATACACCGAGAAATGTTTGCCAAGACCTTGAACGATGCTCACGTCTCCTCTGATACGGCACCAAAAATGATAGCTTTGATGATTGGACAAATCCTGGCTCCGCGCGCCATTACCTTCACAGATAATGAGTTGCCACCAGTAGGGCGAGATCACGGGCGATCCCTCAACATAGCCTTACGATACAAAGACCTCTGTGTCCCACTGGTCCTTATCGATAATGGCTCAAGCTTAAACGTCTACCCACTCAAGACTGTGGAACGTCTGGGAATCAGTCCTTCTTCATTCCGTCCCAGCACTATATGTGTCAGAGCATTCGACAACACCCGCCGATCAGTGGAAGGGGAGGTCGACATAGAGGTACAGATAGGTCCGGAAGTCTCCACCATCACATTCCAAATCCTGGATATATCAGCCTCTTTCAACATGTTGCTCGGACGACCGTGGCTGCACAAGGTTGGAGCTGTGCCATCAACCCTGCATCAACGAGTGAAGTACATCTGTGGAAATCAAGTGATCTCTATCCATGCAGAGAAGGAGCTCATCATTCCTTCCAATGCTGCTGCCACTGAACCAGACATCCCGGTCATCGATATCCAGCACTCTGAGGAAGACATCCCGTTTCATAGTTTCGAATTTGAGACTGTGAACTCTATCGCCAATCCAGAACCGATAAGGGTGGACCGTGTCTTTTCACCGGCAGAGCGTCTGAGCCTCAAATACCGAATGAAGAATCACTTCAAGTCCAGAAAGGTACCGCTGATATATAATCAACGCAAATGGGGACTTGGATACAAGACAACCTTCATGGACGAAGGAAGGAAGAAATTTCGGTGGTCGCCCATCCAGTTCGTCAAGCCAGGAGAACCTTGCAACGATCCAGGAGGGAATCAACCGACTGCACTACACAAAGGCCTCCCGATAAGCCTAGTTTGGGCCACATGGCCCCCCATTCGATGGGATCAAATTCTTGAACCATCTAAGCCTCCAGAAGGAGATGGAGAAGGAAATCAAACACAGCAGCTTCAGGACCAGGTTACTCTGATACCCGCTCCCAACCCGGGGCACAACCTGCCCTCTTCAATCAACCAGGGGCACAACTTGCCCATCTCAGCACCAATTAGGAAGGGGCACGACTTGCCCATCTTTGCAAAGTCAACATCATCAATCATCAGCCAGGGGCAGAAGCAGCCCATCCATTGGACCAAGAAAGGGAAGTGGCCAGCCCTAGATTGGTCAGATGTCCAGATTCCAAACTTGTGTCTAGCTGTGGAACCAGACGAACTGCAATGCGAAGTAAGTAACCCGGGAGGGACTGAGTGCGACTCAGATCTCGAACCCGACCAGCGAGAAGTCATGGTCATTGGGCCAGATCATGATTCTTCGCCCAAATCATCAACCCCCACCTCTCCAGGGGAGGAAGTGTGGGGTCCTGAATGGTCATCTGTTCCCCTCACTTTTGAATCAGCCAAAGAGCCATCTGAGGGCTCTGACTTCCAAAAAAACGTCTGTTTAAGCAGCGACCGAAACTTTGGAACAAGTTGGGCTCAATCATGGTCTGCAATGCCTGCTTGTTCAAAGTCCGACGAATTTCAAAAATCCAAAAAAATCAAAAACTTTCAAAAGCCAAAAACATCTAGCATTTCAATTTCAGAAAAATCTCAAAAACAAAAAAAGATTTCTTTTCCTGCATTCAATAGTGTGCCAAGTTCGTCTAAAGAGTCGCATGAGTTTGAAGTCGAATCATATGATTTCAACATCGAATTAGACTTCGAGCTCATGGGTCTGGACGAAGCTCGGGATGAGGAAAATGATGATCCGGCTCCCGAACTAGAGGATCTCCTCAAAAAGTTTGAATCTAAAGCCAATGTTGTAGCCGATGATTTCGAGATAGTAAACTTGGGGACGCCAGAGATCCCTAGGGAAGTACACATTGGAAAATCGTTGCCACCTGAGATGAAGCAGAAAATGATAGAGTTCCTAGCTCCAAGATTGTCCAACTTTGCGTTCTTATATGAAGACATGCCGGGCTCGATGAAGAGCTCGTTGTACACCATCTGCCAACCAAGGCAGATATGAAGCCAGTGAAGCAGAAACTTCAAAGAATGAAGCCAGAATGGGCTCTGAAAGTCCGAGAAGAAGTCATCAGGCAGTACAACGCAGGATTCTTGGTAGTCTCCAACTACCCTGAATGGCTCGCCAACATCGTGCCAGTACCAAAGAAGGACGACAAGGTTCGAATGTGCATCGACTTCCGAGATCTCAACAAAGCCAGTCCAAAAGATGACTTCCCTTTGCCACATATCGACACTCTGGTCGACAACACTGCTGGATACAAAATCTTCTCATTCATGGACGGGTTCTCAGGTTACAATCAGATCAAGTTGGCCGTCAAAGATCGTGAGAAGACATCGTTCATCACTCCCTGGGGAACCTTCTGTTACAGGGTAATGCCGTTCGGTCTGAAGAACGCAGGAACAACATATCAACGAGCAATGACAGCATTATTCCATGACATGATGAACAAAGAACTTGAAGTATATGTGGACGACATGATCATCAAATCTCGCACAATTGAAGGACACTTTGAAGATCTGAAGAAGTTATTTAACAGATTAGAAAAGTACAAGCTCCGTCTCAACCCGCAGAAATGTGTCTTCGGTGCAATGGGAGGCAAACTCCTCAGCTTTATGGTGAGCGAGGATGGCATCAGGGTCGACGAGACCAAAACCAGAGCAATCATCGAGATGCCCCCTCCTAGAACAGAGAAAGAAATTCGTGGCTTCCTCGGCAGAATTCAATACATCAGTCGCTTCATCGCACAGCTCACACCTATTTGTGAACCCATTTTCAAGCTCCTCCGGAAGAATGTTACAAAAGAATGGAATGATGATTGCTAAGTTGCCTTCGATCGCATCAAGAGATATCTCATGAATCCTCCAGTGCTAGTGCTGCCAGCCCCCGGACGACCCTTATTGTTATACATCTCGGTAGCAGCAGAAGCCATTGGCTGTGTCCTCGGCCAGCACGACGAGACCGGGAAGAAGGAACAAGCAATATACTATTTGAGCCAAAAGTTCACCGACTACGAGACTAGGTATTCCCCGATCGAGAAGACTTGCCTCGCCCTAGTCTGGGCAACTCAGCGACTCCGTCAATACATGATTGCATTCCCTATTCTCCTCCTCGCTCACATGGACCCGCTCAAGTACCTGTTCGAGAAACCGGCACTCACTGGAAGGATAGCTAAATGGCAGCTACTCCTGTCTGAGTTCGACATCACCTACGTCACTCAGAAGGCAATCAAGGGACAGGCCCTCGCCGATCATCTTGCCGCTCACTCTCTCCTAGATTATCAACTGCTCAAGACATTCTTCCCTGATGAAGATCTCTTGCTCATTGAAGAAGAAGAAAAGAAGAAGAAAGGTGAGTGGACGTTATTCTTCGACGGCGCAGCAAATTCTAAAGGAAGTGGTATTGGAGCAATCCTCTACTCTCCAGATGATGTCCCTATTCCTATCTCAAGGCGCATAGCATTCGAGTGCACCAACAATATGGCAGAGTATGAAGCATGCATCGCTGGCTTAAGGGAAGCCATAATCTTGGGCGTCAAGAAGCTACGAGTATTTGGAGACTCACAGCTTATCATCAATCAGACCAATGGCGAATGGAAAACCAAGGACGAGAAGTTGATACCATATCATGTGTATCTTGACAATCTGATCGAGGAATTCAAGGAAATCACCTTCTCATACATGCCCAGAGCCAAGAACCAGTTTGCAGATGCTCTCGCCACACTTGCATCAATGCTCGAGATCCCGAAAGGAGCTTCAGAATGGGAGCTCACACTCGAAATTCAAGATGAACCTGCTTTTTGCCTGCAAATAGAAGAAGCCGAAGCTGTCCCTGACAAACCCTGGTATGCCGACATCAAGCAATATCTCGAAACCCAGGAGTATCCAGAGTCAGCAACAGCAACAGATCGCCGAACCATCCAGCGTTTGGCCGGCCAATTCACCATCAGTGGCGAAGTTCTTTACAAGCGATCCTATAATCACATCCTCCTTCGATGCGTCGACGAAACAGAAGCTGCAAAGATCATGGAAGAAATACACGAAGGAATCTGTGGCCCACACATGAACGGGCACATGATGGCAAAGAAGATTTTACGACTCGGCTACTATTGGCTCACCATGGAGACAGACTGTTGCCAGCACGTCAGAAAATGCTTCAAGTGTCAGGAGCATGCGAATCAAATCCATGCCCCCTCATCAGAATTATACAGCCTGACTACCCCCTGGCCCTTCTCCATGTGGGGGCTCGACATCATCGGCAAGATCAGTCCCAAAGCATCAAATGGTCATGAGTACATACTTGTGGCAGTCGACTACTTCACCAAGTGGGTAGAGGCAGCCTCCTACACCACAATTGTAGCATCTCAGGTGATCAAATTCATGAAGAACAACATCATATGCCGGTATGGAATCCCTAATGCCATCATCACAGATAATGGGACCCCGTTCGTCAATAAGAAGATGGATGACTTCCTCAGAAAATTCAAAATCCAACGTCATCGATCAAGCCCCTACCGTCCCCAGATGAATGGTGGGGTAGAAGCCGCAAACAAGACAAGCGTCAGGATACTCGAGAAGATGGTCGTGACCTATCGAGATTGGTCAGATATGCTCCCATATGCACTTTAGGCCTATCGAACGTCTGTACGGTCTGCTACGGGCGTTACTCCTTTCGAGCTTACTTATGGAATGGAAGCAGTTCTACCAGTCGAGGTGGAAATACCATCACTACGGGTGTTACTAGAAAGCAGAGTTGAAGAAGGAGAATGGCAACGGGCCAGATTCGATCAGTTGCAGCTAGCAGATGAAAAGCGCATGCGTGCCCTAAGTCATTCTCAGTGTTATCAGAAAAGGATCGCTCGGGCTTACAACAAGAGAGTCCGAAAAAGAAGTTTCAAGGTAGGCGACATGGTCATGAAGAAGATTCTACCGTCGCACCTTCCGGATCCCAGAGGAAAGTTCAAACCCTCGTGGGACGGACCACTGATCATCAGAGAAGTACTTCCCGGAGGCGCCCTCAGACTCACCAGCATGAGAGGGTTGGATCTTCCTGAGCCGACCAACGCCGACAACGTGAAGATCTTTCACGGGTAAGTCATTCTGACCTTATCAAGAGTTACTTTAATAGAGCTGAAGTCAAAAGGTCGAAGCTAAGACCTCTGAGAAATCATTTCCATCCACCAACAAGTGTTTCAAATAAGGGGATTCAAAAAGAGAAAAATACAAAAAAAAAAAAGAAGAGGCTATTCAAAAGGAAAAGACAAAAAAAAAGGGAGAGAAAAAGAATATAAAAGAAAAAAAAAGAGAAGAAAAGAGAAAGAAAAAGGGAAGCCAAAGAAAGGCACTCAAGAAAAAAATCAATCCAAGAAGAAACACAGTCATCCATCCATTCATCTCAGAAAGGTCTTTAGCTAAGACCAACAGCTCTATTATCGTAACTCAGGATAAGGGCTGAAAGACTGCCATCGGCCGGCGACGACGGATTCCCAACCTCTAGCCGCCGCAGTTATCCGGAGATCCAAAAAGAAAAAAAAACAAAAAAAAAAGAAAAAGAAAATGTGTGCCTAAACAAAGAGGGCGGAGTGAAAACCCGAAAGGGCGCTCCGAGTAAAAACAGTGGGCATACAGCGGACTCGGTGAAAACCCGAAAGGGCGCCGAGGGTAAAAACAGCATAGCTGCCAAGGGGCAGGCAAGATCAAACACCCGGGACGAGGTGAAAACCCGAAAGGGCGCCACGGGCAAAAATGACGGAAAAAGCCGGCTGTGGTGAAAACTCGAAAGAGTACTGCAGGCAAAAATGGTTCAAAAAGAAAAAAATAAAAATAAAAGTGCAGGTACCAAGAAATCAGAAGGTCTAGATCGGTTCAAGCAGTTACAGTTCAAGACAAGAGGAAGTACAGTCAGGAACAAAGAGCTCTACAAACTCTGACAATCTCAAGAGGCAACAGTTTCCATTGCCTACACCTCTAGGGAACCAAAGGAGCACTCAAGTTAATCTTGAGACATCGGTCAAATCATTGGCCGAGCCCCAGTTCTGATTCCTATATCCCGACACAAAATCCAGACACACTCACAAGACAACTCATGGCACAATAGATTCTCAAAAAGTTTTCTTCCTTTTTTTAAAAAAAAGCATCATATTTCTTTTACACATATCATATCATCTTTTTCAAAAAATACAAAAATGCATCATCATCAATCATATATGCAAAAAAGGAATGTGCAGGTGGCCAACATAGTCAATCTCTACCCTCCTCTTCGGCCACATCAGGTAAGTCCTCTGACCCATAAAAAGATAGTCTCTCTCCCAACCTGCTCACCTCCATACGCAGGTAATGCGCCTCATCGCGCTCAAGGGTACGGATCGCTGTCTCCTTATCAGACAATCTCTGATCGGCAGCCAATCTCCTCGACATCATCTTACAATGATACCGAAGTGCAGAGATCTCAGACAGCAGATGGCCATGAGTGGCCAAAAGGAAGCAAGGATCAATGAAAGGGCGCTCCTCAAAAGGTTCATATGAACCAGATGAAGAGCCAGCATCTCCAAGGATATCCTGCTCATCCTCATCAGCAGTCTGGTGCCAGCAAGGGATACGTCGGTACAAAGACTGCTCAGCAACCCAGTACTGATATGGGGCGGTCGCCATCGGAAAAGTCCGCAGCTCAAAACCCAGCAAATCAGCAGTCAAGTGACTCGCCCAAGAACAATCAATCCGGGTCCTAAAGTCAGAGGATCTGGATGGAAGTGCTCGACGCCCGATACCCGTGAAAGCGAAAGGAGGAACATCCTGCTCATACCCAAACTGCCGCAGGAACCGGATGGGATGGTAAGAAAAGTAGGATCGAAAGCCTACCAACATCAGAGGATGGCGGTGTGCATCGCAAAGCACTGGAGGAAGTGAAAGCCAAGATGACTCCAACGAACGTTCCAGTCACGAAGTTCAGCAAACATCCTACGATACAAGGGCTCGCTCATCCTAGCTGTATGAGGAAGAAACTCCATAATGTGTCGCATAAGGTCTGGGCGACGAGTGTCAGGAAAAGGTACAGGAACAGTCATCGAAAGACGCTCCCATAGCCAGACCTGATCACAAAAAGGAAAAGAAGTTCAACTAGAGCGGAGCAATTCCTAACAAAGCAAGAGGAAAAAGGTGTAGAAAAGATACCTGAAGAAAGGCACAGCAGCCGCGAAGGACACGAGTGCGGCCCAGGGCGCAGTCAGTCAGCCCATTGAACAGTTCGGCCAAGATGAGAGAAATAATCCCCAGCTGTCGAATAGCTCGGCTCATCACTTCAAAAAGCAGAGGGGTCTGGGACCTACGCCATCCCGAGAACAGCACCTCAGCAATCAAGCAGAACATCAGTGCGTTCCGAGCAAAGGTAGAACCGGCCACACTCCAAGGACCCGAAAAAAGATCATACAGTAAGTCCAAGGAGAACACTACAGCATCCTGGCCGGCAGCTGCAGGATGAACAAGATAAGGGATTCCGAACCAGTTCTGCGGTGTAGCAGTCTTCGGCGATGTCTTCGGCGAAAAATACTAAGTATAATCCCAAGGTAGGCCTGTCAAGCGTGCAAGCTCCTCCAAAGAAGGTCCCATCTCCATATCATTAAACACAAACAAGTTCAACGAAGGGACCCAATCAATCAAGGCAGCTCCAAGCATCCTCCAATCAATATCAACTCTAGCCATATGGACCAGACTGTCGAAGCCATAAGACTCTAAATCTCGAATCTCATAGGCTGACAAGCTGTCAAGCCAAGCAAGTAGCCATGGCGAGCAAGAAGGACGAGGAAGCAGCTGACAAGTCCTCACTGGTACCCCCTCCAGAACAAAAGGACCAGAAATCAATGATGACTCATCAAGGATCGGAAGGTCAACGGGCGAAGGAGAAGGAAAAGCTGGAACCTCTGCAGACTCGACAGCCCCTGACCTGTCCCCAGTAACGGCTATGTCTGATATAGTCACATCACTGTCAGAAACTGTCACAACCTCAGCCGCACGGGAAGACTCGCCCACTTCATGAACGGAGTGCGCAAAGGACCGATGACCAAGAGAAGGGCAATGCTCCCCATCAAAAGGGCTACCAGCAAAGATCACACCACACATCGTGGCATCCTGGCTAATCTGACCGTCGAAAAATGCATCTGAACCATCAAAAAGGGTCCCGGCAACCCCGATCGAAGAATCAACAGTCAGATCTGGACCTGCGGCCCTCTCCAACAGGAAATCATGAATCCAGTCATCATCCTAGCCGATCAAAGGGATCATCGAGGCATCCACACCGTCCATCATCAGGGGGACATCATCAATGACCACATCAAGTCCACCCAAGCAAGTATACCACACATCTCGGCCCTCATCCAGAGCATCCAAACCGTCAAAGGTACCATCTGAACCATCCATCCCATCCAAGCATGAGATCAGCCCATCTATGTCCATCATGGTCCCATCACCACCATCCATCACATCATCCATGGGGCCCACACTCAAGGGATGCATAGCCTCACCTATGTCCCATCCCATCATCCTATCTATACCATCCATTCCTCCCATAATGAGGGGCCCATTCAAATATGAAAATCCAACCATCCCACCATTAATGGAGCCATTTAAAACTCCACCAACCACCATCCCTAGCCCCTCATCAATGCCTCCATTCGATGCCCCATCTCCACCATTCATTAAAGAAATCCCTCCATCATTAAAGCCATCAATACTTTCTGAAGTGTGGGACCCACCATGGGCAGCCCCCACAGCCCCTAAATCACCACCATCCATGGCCCAAGAAAGGACAAAGCAAGATGAAGACAAGATGATGAGGAAAGAGGAGACAAAGAGAAGATTCATTGTTGGAATCGAACCTGAACGTACAGAGCAGGTGGGGACAGAAGCAACAGGGACCAGGGAATGTCCGAGCACGAGCCAGCCCAGGCCGCTCAAGAGACAAGCCCTGGGCGGCCTGCTCTAGGCCGCCCGTACGGACATGGATCCCCTCTCTCCGTGGGATTGGCTCTGGGGTTCTTGGTAGGTGAGGCTGACAGTCCACGTCAGCAGATGGCGCTCCATGGGACGCCTAAGGCTCCGGTCCACTCCAGATTTCGACTGAAGTTGATCAAGATCATATAAAGGGTGCCCCACCGGTCCAATCACGAAGCAATACGGCCCGAACATGGCTGATCAAGCTGAAGAAAGGGAAAGGTGATCAAGTGGGGGCCACAAGCAATCCAAGCTATTCAAAGACCAGATCATCATGATCTAAACCATTGAAGGACCTACATGAGTCATCAAACAACAAGATCAAAGGGCTGATCATCAAAAGAAGGGCCAGAATCCAAGATCTAATCATCAAGTGGGCCCGCAAGGCCTAATCAAGCAATCTGAACCGTTCAAGTCATCATCCATGCAGTTAAGAAGCCTCATCTTCCACAAATCATTAAGGAACAAGTCAAAGGTCAAAGCGTCCAGACATCATCAAAGAATTTTGAGACAAATCAAAGATTATATATTCATTCAAAAGAGCTTGACACAAAAGAAGATAAAAGCAAAAGTACAAGGCCATACAAAGAAGAGCACCCGAGCAGGCTACAAGTCGCCAACATAATCATCATTGTCCCTCCTAGCGTCCGGCTCTCGACGATAAAGATCCATCAAAGGAGCAGTCACCGAACCTCCAGCATACCTGCGACGGCCACCTGGAACATAAAGCGAAGGAAGCAGAGGCCCCTGGCCGAACAGCAGATACCACTCATCATAATCACGATCCGGGATCGTGAAACGGAATCCGGGCTGGCCCACGAGAGCCTCAACTCTCTCATCAACCGGCATCCGAGCAGCTGGAGGAGGTGCAGAACAAGGGACCCGAGCCACCCCAGTGACTTGCCGAAGCAACCTCTCCCCCAGGTACCACTGAAAAGATTCAGCGTCCGAAAGCATGATACGGAGACATGAAGCATCGTAAGCCTCCACACGCTGGGGGGTGTAATAGAGAGGGAAACTGGCATACGGCATCCGAGCGAGCTGCAGCAAATAAAATCAACACGATCAGTTACAATACAGCACGAGGGCAAAGACAAGCAAGACACTTACGTCCTCAACAGTCAGCCCGTCTATGTCAGCACGCCAATTGTCCCCGGGAACTCGGGAGTTCCGCTGACGGTTTTGCTGGTGCCAGTACATGTGGCGATACTGAGAGGGCTCAATATCATCCCGCATCCTCGGCGCGAGATGGGGAAAATGGTCATAAAAGCAGGTCTAGACAAAAGCACGTCTAATGATCAGAGAAAGAAAGAAGGCGAAAGCCCTTCAAGAAAGGTGAAAGAAGAGATACCTCAATAACAGGCCAGAAGCCTGTGAAGGACCGGCTATGCCGACAGGTCTTGTCCAAACCTTGAAAGATATGGGTCAAGATAGCCCCATTCCAGTTATAGGGATGATGAAGATCCTCGACTAAACGAAGAAATTTAGGATCAACTCTCTCATTCGCATGGCAGAAAAGAAAGGATCCAAAAGCATAAGTGATCATGGCTCGCGCTTTGTGGAGGGCCTCTCACTCGGTAGTGGGGATGACGGAGGCAAAATTGTTGTAGAACCATCGCATCTTCACTTGATGGCCTTGGAATTCACCCTCGGGTGGGACGTCACCGACAAGCCATAGCCAGTCGGTTGAAGTGAGAGGAGCCAGAGAGCTGACTTGAGGAACAATTGTTCCATTAAACGGGAAGCCTATTTGCATGTAAATGTCCAAGGGGGTTATTCCCCATTCCCCACAAGGGAGCTGGAAGGTGTGGGTCTCATCCCGCCACCTCTCGCAAAGGGCCGCGAGCATCATGCGGTTAGCATCGTTATTATGGAAACGTAAGGTGAGGAGGCCAGCAAAAGGAGTACCATCCAGTACTCATTCAAGCAAGGGCTGTGGATCCTTCACCCAGTCATCCCAGCGATCCCTGGTACCTCGACCTTTGATAGCGGGAAGAGGTTGATGCTCCATAGCTAAGGAACACATGTGGTCCCCTCGGCGGACACTGAAGGCAGGATCATCTTCATCAATCACTCGGTGACCCCTAGTACTATCCGCCATTGAATCCTACAAGCTTGGCAAGGTAAGTCCCTACCCATTACCCATTAAAATCCAAATTATCATCCAAGAAACCCATGGGATTGGACTCACATTCAAATGCAAAATCTAAAGTCCAACTCCATGTGTCACTTAGGATGTGTGTTGGGCCCTTGGGAAAAAGTAAGGCCCACCTTAAAGAAGGTTGCATGGCATGCCTTAGGCAAGAAAAAGTCCATCATCCAAGGACACATTTTAGACAACAAATGCACTCAAGTGCCATGAGATCAACAAAGGATGAGAATCCTACTTCACATGAGAAATCCCTCTTCAAAGTCCATATGTGGCCAAGGATTGATCCACTTTTATGCCAAGGCCATGGTTCTCACTTAAGATGTTTCCATCTTTTTAACACATGGACATGGACAAGTGGGGGATAGAAAGGAAGTGGGCCCCTAAGGACAACCCAAATGCCTCATCTCAATGGATTGGAGAGAGCACATAGCCCACTTTGAAGAATATGAGGACCCATTCATGAGTCAACCATGGGCAACCTTATGTGCCTCATCTTGATGAAAGTTTTGGCCATGAGAATACAACATTGCAGTCCACCCACAAACATATGGAATCAAAGAGGCCAATGGTAAAAATTTTGATGTACATAGCCCACATGAGGAGTCAAAGTTGGAAATGCCCATGTAGAGGCAAGTTTGGGCAACTTATGTGCACCAATTTCTTTACCAAAAAGGGAGACCATTTGAGTACAAGAGGGCATGGCTTGATAAGTCACCCAACCATCATGAAAATGGATAAGAATGGTACACATAGCCCACTTGAAGATCAAAATCCAAAATGCCCCAAAGCATGGGTCAAAATTGGGCAACTTATGGGTATCATTCTTTCCCACAAATTTAAAGGAAAATCACCCATACATGAGAATGATGGTGGATGACCCACCAAGCCCTCAAAGAAAAGATCAAGGAGCTATGGTTGTATGGATAGCTCACTTGAGGATCATCCATTTGATGTTGATAGTATTAAAGGGAAACTCTTGAGAACCACGTTCCTACCTTAAGGAAAAACCATTTGAACCTAGTGAGATTGTTGGAACAACTCACTCATGGGACTTGTAGATGATCAAGTAACTCAAGTTCTCCATCCATTAAAAGAAAAGAGCATGAAAGGAAAAAGCCTACATGAACAAAGTGTAGTGGGGCACACATGGTTCAAAGAAGTGCACAAGTTTCAATGAAGGCCCAAAAGCCCATCCATATGGAAAAACTACAAGGAGCCCACCACACTTTGTACAAGGATGTACATCATAATCAAGAGATGGTGGAAGATTTGGGCCATTTGTCCATAAAGGCCCAACTAGGAAATCTAGCCCACTTGAGATCCAAATGAAGAATGGGCTAGTCATCTTGGTCCATACATATGTGAAGAAAGATGGGGTCACCCAAAGTGAGCCCCATGAGCCCAAAACTTGAGATGGGCCTTACCATGCCCATGGGCCCAAGTCTTGGAAAGAAGATGGAAAAGAAAAAGAAAGCTCCAAAAGAAATGATAAGAACAAGAAAGCATGAGGGAGCCCAAAATGAAGCATTGGGCCCATCAAATACACCAAGGGCCATGACTTCACTTTGAGCCCATTTGATACATATAAAAAGAGGTTCAACTCCCATGAAAAGATAGAGTATTTTGCCATGCACACTTGATGGACATGGCAAAATCACCCTTTACATACACATGAAGGGAGTGTGAAAAGAAGAAAGAAAAAAATGAAGTGGAGAGCTTGCAATGTCCTTCTCCATGCACCACCTTTGGAAAAGACTTGAGGTCTAGAAAATAGCCAAAAACACTTGGGCCCACCCTCACTCTTTTTGAAATAGCTACATGGAAAAAGAAAAGAGTCATGAGAAGAGATAATGAAGAAGGAAAATGACAAGAAAAGGGAAAGGGAGTGGTCCATACCTTTACCACTCACCAAAGAGGGACCACCTTGCTGTCCCAAAATGTCTCTAAGGGCCACCACTTGAGAGAAGAAAAGGACCACCAAAGAAGAGAGAGAAAACTTGAAAAAGAGAGAGTATGAGAGAGAGAAGAGAGAGATTGCACGTTGAGGGGGGCAAGGGTGCCCCATGTTATATAGAAAAGGGGAGGGCACCCTTTTACCCAGCCCACTGAAGAGACCAGAAGGCAGAGACCGTCCGGGCGGCCCATGGGAGGCCGTCCTAGCCCCTACCTAGATGAAATGACTTCTCACCCCCTCTCCTTGGGAAGAACTCCTCCTTGGGAAGGGTGGTTGCAAGTGAATCTTGTACCTCCATGTAAGAATGAAATGATGGAAGAGAATGGTGAGAAAAAAGGAAGAAATCTCACCAAAATCTCATCTCATGAGAAAGGGGTGAGAAATTGGGTTGATGATGTGGAAAAATTCCATAGAATTTTCAAAGAAAAGAAAGAAAAATTTGACTTGGTCAAACAATGATCTCAACCATCCGAGGATATGACCTGATGATCCGAACCATTCCAAGAAGAATTCCCATAATCTCTAACCTGGATTGCTACTCGCTTGTACAGATTTTGGTCCGAAGACCTTAAACTACGTCGGGATCGACATCCCGAGAGATTTTCAATAAAAGCCGGTATCGGTCTTGATCGCTCGAATTAAGATCCGACGACACCGAGTACTTTTAAAAAAAAAATGTCTTTCCTGTTTTGTGCAATACTGGTCCGAAGACCTTAAACTACGTCGGGATCAACATCCCGAGGGATTTTAATAAAAACCAGCATCGATCCCAGTCTTTAAGACCAACATCGGATGATCTGGATCATTTTGAAAAATAAAAAATATATCACCAGCCCCTCTTTTAAAGTTTTTGGGTCCGAAGACCTTAAACTACGTCGGGATCAATATCCCGAGGGATTTTCAATAAAAGCCGGTATCGGTCTTGATCAAGATTCGCTGACACCGGACATTTTCCAAAAACAAAAAAAAAATGTGTTTGCCCCCTTTTATACAGTTTTTGGTCCGAATACCTTAAACTACGTCGGGAACAAAATCCCGAGAGATTTCCAATAAAAACCAGTGTCAATCCTGACCTTTTATGACCTGGAACAGTTTTTAAAAAATCACAAAAAAGAATGTATTTTCAGCATGTACATATTTGCGGTCCGAAGACCTTAAACTACACTGGGATTAATTTCTCGGGGACCTTTCTTGCTTTCAACCAAAAACCGTCATCAGCCTTGATCAAGGTTCGATAACCCGGATCATTTCAAAAATACCAAAAATATTTTAAAGCTTTCCACAAAAACCAGCATTAATCTCGATCATTCGAGCTGAAATCTGGAACTTTTTCCAAAAAAACACAAAAAAAAATGATTCACCAAAAATTTCAACTGCACAAATTCATCCCCAGTGGTCTGAAGACCTAAAACTACACTGAGATTAACTTCTCGGGGGCTTTCTTTCCTAACCTATTCCAGACATGGCTGACACTTGATCGTACGGGTGTCTGGAATCTTCTAAACAGGTAAGGGTTGAGGCGGGCAGAACTCCGCAATCCTGTTCGTGTTGAACGCACCGTGATAGACAACCTTGATTTGGAAGTCGCTGTTGAAGCTGACGGATGTTCCCTGTTCCTAGAACTCATGAAGGGGATTAAGGCTGTTGGGAGGTGAAGCTCACCCTCACGGAATTGTGAGCAACGTAAGACCCCAAACTGGATTGACTAAGGGAAATGTGAGGATGTGGCTCATCCTGTGGCTGAAGGAGTCCGTCGGATGATACGTGGTCTATGTGCATTGCACATGAGGAACAGGCAACTTTGTGGGTGTGATGACTGAAAACCCTCAAGATCCCCTCATCCGAAGATGTAAAACTACGGCACTTAACTGTGTAAGACTCGTCTTGCTCGCTGACGTAAAATGGATCGGGTACCTTACCAGCAGTAGAAGCTGGAAGTGGATGAAAATTCCATACTTTTCCCTGCATTTCATAAAAATCACCAAAATACAAAAACATTGCAAAATCACCTTTTCAAAAATCACAAAAAATATTTCCCTCGCTTTCAATCAAAATATTCTCAAAAATCACAAAAAATATTTCCCTTGCTTTCAATCAAAATATTCTCAAAAATCACAAAAAATATTTCCCTTGCTTTCAATCAAAATATTATCAAAAAATCACAAAAATATTTCCCGTGCCTTCAATCAAAAAATTTACAAAATCACAAACATATTTCCCTTCCTTTCAATCAAAATATTGTCAAAAAATCACAAAAAAATATTTCCCTTGCTTTCAAATCAAATATTTTCGAAAATCACAAAAAATATTTCATGTGTTTTCAATAAACTGATCTCTACCCTGACCACTCAGGTAAAGATCCGGACCCAAATACTTACAAAAATCACAAAAATTGTCACTATCCCCAGCACTACACTTCAGGAGTCTTGAACTCCACTCTCTTCACAATTTGGGATGACGGATCCAATCGCCCGCAAATTGGAATCTTGACCAAAACGGGCAACTAAACACCATCTCAATCACACGCATGCCTAGAAGAACATCTTGAAGTCGGATAACATCCTCGTACATTCTCATTAAGCAAAGAAACAGCATGTTGGGACGATGGACCTGATCGATCACGGGTCGGGATCTTGACCAACCCGCTGACCAAACGCCCGTACAAAAAGAAAAACCCCAGGGAAGCACAACCCTGCAAGCAATAAGCTCAAAGTTCTCTGCACCCACAGCAAAAGTAAAATCATCAAACGAGAAGAGAATGAGCCAAATCATACATTCATCATGCATCTCCCAGCATCAGCATCCATCGCATCAATCATCATGTTTACCTGCTTTCAAAATAAAAGTCAGTTAGCCAAAAGCCCCACAGGCATCCCTAGTGGAGGCGAGTGCAAACCAGATTCCCATTTCAAAAAGATAAAAAATATTTCCATTTACAAATAAAAACCCCACGGAGTATCACTCCCTAGAATGGGTGCCTTTTCAAAAATCCAAAAAATATTTTTCAAGTAGAGCGTTCTGCCTCCAAAACACCAGGAGATCTTCCATATCTCTGGGTAGGAGCCAACGCAAAAATCAAATAAGATCCGATGTCTCGCGGTTTCCCCGGAGACCATCGGATCCAATGCACTCAAAGTACGGTCGAACTGAACTCCAGTGTCAGTGCGGTCGTACCATATGCCAAGATACGAAAAGATGAAAGCTGAAAGGCTCAGTCACAGAAACCATTTGAACAGGTGGAAACGATGAATTGTAACCCAAGTATCAAAATCAGCAGATTGGGTGGAAAGAGTTCACCCGCACATACCTAGGCGTGGATGCCTGAAGTACCTTGACTGAGTCCAAGTCGGCGTAGTAGAATCCCGTAAGACTATCTGACGCAGGGCGTCTAACCACTTTGATAGTCAAGCGAAACAAGTACTCCTGGAGTGATCTGGGAAAGCATCAAACATCACACAATCAGTCTCAGGGTCAGCAACCTCGTAAGACTACGGACGCAGAGGCTCTGCTGTACCTTTCCGGTGTTAGTACCGATCGGGAATGGAAGGGTTGCGATTGGGTACCCAGGTTGCAGCGCATGCAGGGACAATCGCAACGTTTTCTCCAAACTCTCGCGGTATGTGCGAGTTATCAATTTCCAGACAATCAACTGACTCAGATACAAAGGATAACAAAGATTCTAGACCACAATCAAGGAAAGAATGAATTGCAAACCAAGCATCGAAGCCAGCAGATCGGGTGGAAAAAGCCCACCCGCACATACCTAGGGGTGGATGCCTGAAGTACCTTGACTGAGTCCAAGTCGGCGTAGTAGAATCCCGTAAGACTATCTGACGTAGGGCGTCTAACCACTTTGACAGTCAAGAGAAACAAGTACTCCTGGAGTGATCTGGGAAAACATCAAACATCACACAATCAGTCTCAAGGTCAGCATCCTCGTAAGACTGTCGACGCAGAGGCTCTGCTGTACCTTTCCGATGTTAGTACCGATCGGGAATGGAAGGGTTGCGATTGGGTACCCAGGTTGCAGCGCATGCAGGGACAATCGCAACGTTTTCTCTAAACTCCCGCGGTATGTGCGAGTGATCGGTTTCCAAACGATCAACTGACACAGATGCAAAAGCAAGCAAAGATTTCAGAACATGATCTATGAATGACCGGGTCAGAAGTGGGGTGTCCACTCACTTTTGCATTCGGTTGCACGCAACCTCTGCCAAAGAGGGGCATCTGTAGACACCCCACCTTCGGCTACACTGTTGGTAGAGATAGCTGGTTGAATGGAGGACCATACCCCTAAATCCCAAGTCCAAACTCAGCCAAACTCACCCTTGTAAACCCCATTCCATAGCCCAGATCAAGCCTGAACCCAGTCAACCCAGTCTTAAACATCATCCTGAAAAACCCACCAGAAAAAAAGCCAGTCAAAAAATCCCAAAAAAGTCAAACTCGCTGAGTTAACCCGCTGAGTCAACCCGTCGAGTCAAAACACCGAGTCAACCTGTCGAGTCAACCCGTCAAGTCAAATCACCGAGTCGACCCGCTGAGTCAACTCACCGAGTCGACCCAGCGAGTCAAACAGCAGCCCCGAGGAAGCAACCGTACATCGCTGGAAACCGAGGAGCGGCCGTACAGGGACCCATAGCAGGCCGCCCGAGATAAATTACGAGCTCTGCCACTGCTCGCTGCTATAAATACCCCCCTCCCCTTCTCATTTCAACAGACTAATCTGCCCAGTCCAGCGATCGTCCGTCTGAGCCCGTCTCCACCCCTTAGCCCATTTTTCCACCAAGGAGAGGCTGAGTGAGGAGAGCCTAGCCCTGGTCCAGCCCAGCCTGACCACTGGTCCAAGCCTCCCAAGCCATCCAAGTCTTGATCCAACCACTCGAAGCCAATCCTTGCGACACCTCCGTTCACCCAGCTACTCTTTTCCAGCATCATCTCATTTGCATCTAGCATAAGTGCAACATTTACTTTTCTTCCAACCCCCCTGCTTCACTGCAAGCACCTTGATTATTCAAGTACACTGCATATGTCTTAAATTAAGCACCTGTCAGTTCGAGCGTATGCTCTGGGCTTGCCCGTTGTTGGAACCTGCCCATCAGAAACTCTTACTGTTCAGACCCGCATTCATGCATCATGTCATCCATGAGAATATACGAGGATTAAACTAGACTTTCAAGTATCCGATCAATTCTGTTAAGTAGAGACCGTACTTCGGTACGGGCAGTGTGTGGGGTGCTTAACCTCTTCCCACCCTGTAACCGTGATCCCTTACCTTGAATCTTTGGCCGCAGATTAACAGGAGTCATTTTAAAGGAAGGAATCTTCGGATTCCCTTCTCTAACGTTTCTACGGGGTCTAGCCGACTGTAGATTTAAAGTAACTGGCTAGTGGCGACTCTGGTCTTATATAAACTCACTTAAACATATCCAGCTTAACACGACAACCGAACAAAGCCCTCGAGAACGAGGCAAGCCAGTGGCACAAACGGCGATTTCGCACTCACGCATCCTCCTCTCCTTCTTTTCCCGAAAGGGGAAGGGACGAGAACGTCGTCGTGTGGGAGCGCGGAAAATCGGCGAGGGTCCACAGCATGATATTTGCTGAGCTGCGTGACTGGAATGTTCGTTGGGAGTCATCTTGGCTTTCACTTTCTCCAGTACTTTGTGATGCTCATCGTCTTCCTCTGATGCTGGTAGGCTTTCAATCTTACTTTTCTTATCACCCTATTCGGTTCTACGGCAGTTCGGGTATGAACAGGATGTTCCTCCTTTTGCTTTCTCCGGTATCGGGCGTCGAGCACTTCCGGCCAAACTTTAGGACTCGGATTGATGAGTCCTAGGAGAGTCACTTGACAGTTGATTTGCTTGGTTTTGAGCTGCGGCCTTTTCCGATGGCGACTGCCCCATACTAACATTGGGTTGCTGAGCAGTCTCTGTATCAGTGCATTCCTTGCTGGCACCTCACCACTGATGAAGATGAGAAGGATGTTCTTGAGGATGCTGGTTCTTCATCTGGTTCATACGAGACCTTAGAGGAGCGCCCATTTATCGATCTCATCTTTCTCTTGGCCACTCATGGCCACTTGTTGTCTGAGATTTTTGCACTCCGGTATCATTGTGAGATGATGTCGAGGAGATTGGCCGCTGATCAGAGGTTGTCTGATGAGGAGACGGCGATCCGTAGCCTTGAGCGAGATGAGGTGCATTACCTGCGTATGGAGATGGTTGAGAGCGAGGCTATTTCATTATGAGTCAGAGGACTTACCTAACATGGCCGAGGAGGAGGGCAGAGATTGATTTTATGCTTTTTAGGGCTGTGCTAGCCGTTTGTACATCTCTTTTTGCATAGTACATGACCGGTGATGATACACTTTTTTTTTGTATTTTTAAAAGAGATGATATGATAGATTTAAAAGAAATACGATGCATTAATGGAAAGAAAAAACTTTTTTGAGAACTTATTTGTGCCATGAGTTGTCTTGTGAGTGTTTGTCTGGATTTTGTGCCGGGACATAAGAATAAGAACTGAGGCTCGGCCAATGCTTTGACCGACATCTCGAGATTGACTTGTGTGAGATCCCTTTGGTTCTTAGAGGTGTATGCAATGCAAATTGTTACTTCTTGGGAGTTTTATTAGAGTTTGTAGAGTTCTTTGTCCCCGACTGTACTTCTTGTTCTTGAATTGCGACTGCTTGAGCTGATCTGGACCGTTTGGTTTCCTAGTACCTGCACTCTTTTTATTCTTTTTCTATTCGAGTCATTTTTTGCCTGTAGCGCTCTTTCGAGTTTTCACCACAGCCGGCTTTTTCCCATCATTTTTTTCCCATGGCGCCTTTTTGAGTTTTCACCACGTCCTGGGTATTTGATCTTGCCTGCCCCTTGGCAACTATGCTGTTTTTACCCTCAGTGCCTTTCGGGTTTTCACCAAGTCCGCTGTATGCCCACTGTTTTTACTCGGAGCGCCCTTTTGGATTTTCACTCCTCCCTCTTTGTTTAAGCACACATTTTCTTTTTTCTTTTTTTTTTTGGATAACTGCGGCGGCTAGAGGTTGGGAATCCGTCGTTGTCGGCCGATGTTAGCTTTTCGGCTCGTATCCTGAGTTATGATGATAGAGTTGTCGGTCTTAGCCATGGACCCTTCCGAAATGGATGGATGAGTGACTGTGTTTCCTTTCGGGTTGATTTTTTTCTTGAGTGCCTTGTTTTTTGCTTCTCATTTTCTTTCTTATTTTTTTCTTTGTATTCCCCCCCCCCCCCCCCCCCCTCCCTTTCTTTTTTTTTTCTTCTCTCTTTTTTCTTTTGAATCCCTTTATTTGAAACACTTATTGGTGGACGAAAATGATTTCTCAGAAGTTTTAGCTCCGACCCTTTAACTCCAGCTCTATTAATGTAACTCTTGATAAGGTCAGACTGACTTACCCGTGAAAGATCTTCACTTTATCGGCGTTGATTAGCTCAGGAAGATCCACCCCTCTCATGCTGGTGAGTCTGAGGGCGCCTTTAGGAAGTACTTCTTTAATGATTAGCGGTCCGTCCCATGAGGGTTTACACTTTCCTCTTGGATTCGAAAGGTGCGACGGTAGGATCTTCTTCATGGCCATGTCACCTACCGTCAAACTTCTTTTTCGGACTCTCTTGTTGTAGGCCCTAGCGATCCTTTTTTTATAACACTGGGAATGACTTAGCGCACGCATGCGCTTCTCATCTACTAGCTGTAACTGATTGAATCTGGCCCGTTGTCATTCTCCTTCTTCAATTTCGCTTTCCAGTAACACCTTTAGTGATGGTATTTCCACCTCGACTGGTAGAACTGCTTTCATTCCGTAAGTAAGCTCGAAAGGAGTAATGCCTGTAGCAGACCGTACAGACGTTCGATAGGCCCAAAGTGCATATGGGACCATATCTGACCAATCTCGATAAGTCACGACCATCTTCTCGAGTATCCTGACGATTGTCTTGTTTGCGGCTTCTACCCCACCATTCATTTGAGGATGGTAAGGGCTCTATCGATGACGTTGAATCTTGAACTTGCTGAGGAAGTCATCCATCTTCTTATTAACGAAAGGGGTCCCATTATCTGTGATGATAGCATTAGGGATTCCATACCAGCATATGATGTTGTTCTTTATGAATTTGATCACCTGGGATGCTGCAATCATAGTGTAGGAGGCTGCTTCTACCCACTTGGTGAAGTAGTCGACTGCCACAAGTATATACTCATGATCGTTTGATGCTTTGGGACTAATCTTCCCAATGATATCGAGTCCCCACATAGAGAAGGGCAAGGGAGTTGTCAGGTTATACAGTTCTGAGGAGGGGCATGAATTTAATTCGCATGCTTCTGACACTTGAAGCATTTTCTGACGTGCTGGCAACAGTCTGTCTCTATGGTGAGCTAATAGTAGCCGAGTCGTAGAATCTTCTTTGCCATTATGTGCCCGTTCATGTGTAGGCCACAAATTCCTTTGTATATTTCTTTTATGATCTTTGTAGCTTCTGTTTTGTCGACGTATCGAAGGAGGACTTGATTATAAGATCGCTTGTAAAGAACTTCGCCACTGATGGTGAACTAGTGGGCCAAACGCCGGATGGTTCGGCGATCTGTTGCTGCTGCTGCCTCCGGATATTCCTGGGTTTTGAGATATTGCTTGATGTCGGCATACCAGGGTTTGTAAGTGGCTATTTCGGCTTCTTCTATTTGCAGGCACAAAGCAGGTTCATCTTGAGTTTCGACTATGAGCTCCCATTATGAAGCTCCTTTCGGGATCTCGAGCATTGATGCAAGTGTAGCGAGAGCATCTGCAAACTGATTCTTGGCCCTGGGCATGTATGAGAAGGTGATTTCTTTGAATTCTTCGATCAGATTTTCAAGGTACACATGATATGGTATCAACTTCTCATCCTTGGTTTTCCATTCGCCATTGGTTTGATTGATGATAAATTGTGAGTCTCCAAATACTCATAGCTTTTTGACGCCCAAGATTATGGCTTCCCTTAGACCAGCGATGCATGCTTCATATTCTGCCATGTTGTTGGTGCACTCAAATGTTATACGCCTTGAGATAGGAATAGGGACATCGTCTAGAGAGTAGAGGATTGCTCCAATACCACTTCCTTTAGAATTTGCTGCACCATCGAAGAATAACGTCCACTCATCTTTCTTCTTCTTTTCTTCACCTTCGATGAGCAAGAGATCTTCATCAGGGAAGAATGTCTCAAGCAGTTGATAATCCAGGAGAGAGTGAGCGGCGAGATGATCGGCGAGGGCCTGCCCCTTGATTGCCTTCTGAGTGACATAGGTGATATCGAATTCAGACAGGAGTAACTGCCATTTAGCTATCCTTCCAATGAGTGCTGGTTTCTCGAATAGGTATTTGAACGGATCTATGTGAGCGAGGAGGAGAATAGGGAACGCAATCATGTATTAACGGATTCGCTGAGTTGCCCAGACTAGGGCGAGGCAAGTCTTCTCGATCGAGGAATACCTGGTCTTGTAGCCAGTGAACTTTCAACTCAAATAGTATATTGCTTGTTCCTTCTTCCCGGTCTCGTCGTGCTGGCCGAGAACACAGCCAATGGCTTCTGCTGCTACCGAGATGTATAACAATAGTGGTCATCCGGGAGTGGGCGGCACTAGAACTAGAGGATTCATGAGATACTTTTTGATGCGGTCAAAGGCGACTTAGCAATCGTTACTCCATTCTTTTGGAACATTCTTCTGAAGGAGCTTGAATATGGGTTCACGGATAGGTGTGAGCTTTGCGATGAAGCGACTGATGTATTGAATTCTATTGAGGAAGCCACGAATTTCTTTCTCTGTTCTAGGAGGGGGCATCTCAATGATTGCTCTGGTTTTAGTTTCGTTGACCCTGATGCCATCCTCGCTCACCATAAAGCCAAGGAGTTTGCCTCTCATTGCATTGAAGACAAATTTCTGAGGGTTAAGACGGAGCTTGTACTTTTCTAATCTGTTGAATAACTTCTTCAGATCTTCAAAGTGTCCTTCAATTGTGTGAGATTTGACAATCATATCATCCACATATACTTCAAGCTCTTTGTTCATCATGTCGTGGAATAATGTTGTCATTGCTCGCTGATATGTTGCTCTTGCGTTCTTCAGACCGAACGGCATTACCCTGTAACAGAAGGTTCCCCAGGGAGTGATAAACGATGTCTTCTCGCAATATTCAACGGCCATTTTGATCTTATTGTAACTTGAGCATCCGTCCATGAATGAGAAGATCTTATACCCTGCAGTGTTGTCGACCAAAGTGTCGATATGTGGCAAAGGAAAATCATCTTTAGGCTGACTTTGTTGAGATCTCGAAAGTCGATGCACATTTAAACCTTGTCATCCTTCTTCGGTACTGGTATGATGTTGGTGAGCCATTCAGGGTAGTTGGAGACTACGAAGAATCCCGCATTGTATTACTTGATGACTTCATCTCAAACTTTTAGAGCCTATTCTGGCTTCATTCTTCGAAGTTTCTGCTTCACTGGTTTCATATCTAGCTTGGTTGGCAGATGGTGTACAACGAGTTCTTCATCAAGCCCCGACATGTCTTCATATAAGAATGCGAAGTTGGACAATCTTGGAGCCAGGAACTCTATCATTCTTTGCTTTATCTCTGGTGGCAGTGATTTTCCAATGCGTACTTCCCTAGGGATCTTAGGTTTCCCCAAGTTTACTACCTCAAAATCATCGGCTACAATATTGGCTTTAGATTTGAACTTTTTGAGGAGATCCTCTAGTTCGGGAGCCGGGTCATCATCTTCCTCATCCCGAGCTTCGTCTAAACCCATGAGTTCGAAGTCTAATTCGATGTTAAAATCATATGATTCGACTTCAAACTCATGAGACTCTTTAGAAGAACTTGGCACATTATTGAATGCAGGAAAAGAAACGTTTTTAGTTTTTTAAAATTTTCTAGAGTTGAAATGCTAGATGTTTTTGGCTTTTGAAATTTTTTTATTTTTTTGGATTTTTGAAATTTACTGGACCCTAAACAAGCGGGCATTGTAGACCATGATTGATCCCAGCTTGTCCCAGTGTACCACTCACTGCTTAAATTGGTGTGTTTTTTTGGAAGCCAGAGCCCTCAGATGACTTTCTAGCTTATTCAGAAGTTAAGGGAACGGATGACCATTCAGGACCCCACACTCCTTCCCCTGGAGAGGTGGGGGTTTATGATTTGTGTGAAGAATCACAGTCTAGCCCAATGACCATGATTTCTTGCTGGTTGGGTTCGAGATCTAAGTCATACTCAGTCCCTCCCGGATCACTTACCTCGCATTGTAGTTCGTCTAGTTCCCCAGCAAGACACAAGTTCGGAATCTGGACATCGAACCAATCCAGGGCTGGCCATTTTCCTTTCTTGGTCCAATAGATGGGCTGCTTCTACCCCTGGCTGAAGGTTGATAATGTTGATTCTGCTGAGATGGGTGGGTCGTGTCCCTTGTTGATTGATGCTGAGATAGACAAGTTGTGCCCCTGGTTGGCTGGAATTGAAGTGGGCAGGTTGTGCCCCTAGTTGACTGGAATTGAAGTGGGCAGGTTGTGCCCCTGGTTGAGAGCAGGTATCAGAGTACCATGGTCCTAAAGCTGTTGTATTTGTTTTTCTTCTTTGTCTTCATCCTCTCCTTCTTTTTCTGGAGGCTTAGATGGTTCGAGAATCCAGTCCCATCGAATGGGGGGCGACATGGCCCAAGCTAGGCTCATCGGGAGACCTTTGTGTAGTGCAATTGGTTGATTTCTTATGGGATCTCTGCAAGGCTCTCCTGGCCTGATGAATTGAATGGGTGAACACCGACATTTCTTTTTTCTTTTGTCCATGATGACTGACCTGTACTCGAGTCCCCATTTACGTTGATTATATACCAGCGGCATCTTTCTGAACTTGAAATGATTCTTCATCCTATACTTGAGGCTCAGATGTTCTGCTAGTGAAAAGACACGATCCACACTTATCAGTTCTAGATTGGCGATAACGTTCACAGTCTCGAATTTGAAACTATGAAACGAGACGTCTTCTTCAGAGTGTTGGATGTCGATGACAGGGATATCTGGTTTAGTGGCAGCAACATTGGAAGGAAAGATGAGCTCCTTCTCCGGATGGACAGAGATCACTTGGTTCTCACAGATATACTTCACTCGTTGATATAAAGTTGATGGCATAGCTCCAACCTTGTGTAGCTAGGGTCGTCTGAGTAACATATTGAAAGAGGCTAATATATCCAGGATTTGGAATGTGATGGTGGAGATTTCTGGACCTATCTGCACTTCTATGTCGACCTCTCCTTCCACTGATCGGCAAGGGTTGTCGAATGCTCTGACGTACATGGTGCTGGGTCAGAACAAGGACGGATTGATTCCCAGGCGTTCCGCAATCTTGAGTGGACAGACATTTAAGCTGAGCCGTTATCGATAAGGACCAGCGGGACACAAAGGTCTTTATATCGTAAGGCTATATTGAGGGTTCGCCCATGGTCGCGCCCTTCTGGTGGCAATTCATTATCAATGAATGTGATAGCGCGCGGAGCTAGGAGCTGTCCGATCATCAATGCTATCATTTCAAGTGCTGTATAGAAGGAGACATGAGCATCGCTTAAGGTTTTGGCAAACATTTCTCGGTGTATGCGATATGTGCAAAGTAGCTCCTATACCGAAATTTGGGCAAGGATTGACTTGAGCTGAGTCACCACATTATATGCAGTTTCGTTTTCATTGCCGAGGCCTGAGAGAGCGCTTTTGAGATCTCATTTGTTCTGATTATCTCTTCAGATGCAACGCCCATTGGGATTCATGTTTCCTACCTCTGCACATTCTGGATAGTGCCACTGGACTTCTTTATAATTTTCCTCTCCTTTGCTTTCTAGGACCACTAATTCTTGCAACGGTGCTGGTGTGGGTACCAGATCTTCCTCATATGGAGCTTTTGCCTTGAGGACTACATTGTTGCCTGTGCTGAAGGGATAATATCGAGGTTTGTCTTCATAGATCACATAAGGTCGTGGTCCTGGCTTGACTGTTCCAGGAGCAGGAGGTTCCCATGGAATGAACACTGGTCCTCTTGATATGGCGAGGGGTTTATCCATTCGGCCCAACTGTTGTAGTGTAATTGACACGCCTCTGGGATGTCTTTGTGGCTTAGGGACAGAACTTGCCCCTTGCAATATGACTAGCTTGACTGGAGGAGCCCCTTCCAAGATAATGAGTTCTTGTTGCTGATGAGCACAATCCCTTCATTGCGGATTAGATTGTTCCTGAGCTGAAATTGCCCCTTGCAAAATGACAAGTTCGTTTGCGGGCTCGATGTACGATTGTACTCCTTCTAGGATAACCGGTTCCCAACATGAATGGCTGTAAGGTGCCCCTTGCAAGGGGACAAGCCTTTGAACAACTGGTGCATCATATGGAGGTGCTCCTTCGAGTACCAACGGCTTGGAGACTGAAGGAGGAAAGGGGTTTGCCCCTTGCAAGATCGGAGGAGAATTTGTTGGCCCATAAGTTTAAGCATGAATGGACTGGATAAGGGAAAAGAAGTGATCGAGACGCTCTCCTTCTTTTATGCTATTGACGGCAGGGCTACGAGATGAACTGAGGTCTGTCGGATGATGAGGTAGAGGATTCTAAAGGATGTTGGTAGGAGCTGTTGGAGGAGTTTCGGGGACCGAGATGACGATCTTGCGGTCATCAATCAGATTTTGTATGGCATTCTTCAGAGTCATGCATCGATCAGTGGTGTGGCCACGCCCTTGATGGTAAGCACAATATTCATCTTCTCGATAGTTCAGAGGCAGAGGATTTGGAGGAGGCCTGGGTGCCATTAGAGTGAGTAATTGCTTTTGTACCAGCATAGCCATGACTTAACTGAGTGGCTAAGTGAGAGGAGTGAATTTCCTGAACTCCCTGTAATTCTTCCTATTCTGATATGAGTATTGGTCGTTCCTCCTGAACTGCTACTGCTGTCGTGGTGGTTGTTGTGGTTGAGGATTTGGTCGTAGTAGGGGTGGCTATGGCTGATACCTCTGAGGTTGATGCTGAACCTGATTCTGCTAATATGGTTGACATTCTTGTGGGGGAGCATATTGATTGCCCTGAGCAGTGGCGATGATGTTGTTTACCTCTGTCAGGCGAGGAGGAGAACCGCTGCGGTTTCCATTCCCGTATCCAATAGGTCTTCCTTCCACTCTGTTCTGTTTGACTGGAGTGGCCTAATGAGGCCATGGGGAGATTGTCCCTGCGCGGATTCCTGCTTCGACTTGTTCTCCAGCACAGATCAACCGTGAGAAATTCGCATATGGATGCGAGATGAGATATCCAGATATGCCAAGATATGTTGAATGAACAATCATGGAGATTTATTCTTTGTCGTCGATAGGTGTCCATATTCTGGCTGTCATAGCTCGCCAACGTCCCATGTAAGCTGATAACGTTTCGTCACTCCTTTGCTTGAGAGCCGCGAGGTCGACTCTCCTGGGTGCCATGTTGAGATTGTATGCGAATTTGTCGACGAAAGCCTGCGGAGTTGCACCCAAGTCCTGATGCGATAGCAGTCCAATGATGTGTACTAGTCTAGGGCATCGCCCTTTAGAGATTTTTGGAACAAGTGAATGAGGGCTCCTTCATTTCCTAAGATTGCACTCAGCTTTCCACAGAAAGCCTTGAGATGTGCTATGGGACAGCCACTGCCGTTGTATCTTTTGAATTTTGGTACCTCAAAGTTTTAAGGTATCTGAGCATTTGGAAAAGGACACAGGTCTCTGAACTTAGTCGAAGGTAGATCGATTCCCTGTTGTCGCTGAAGTTGATTTTGCAAGATCTAGAACTGCTCCCGCAACTCGTCCAGTCCTGAATGATCTACTCGAACGATTGGTGCCTCTTGAAGTAAGGCACGTTCTTCTTCGACATAGTGGTCAATGTCTTCGACCCTATGGGCTTGCTGAAAAGTAACCGCAGGTTGCTAAAATTGATTCGATGATTGAACTGGATTCTGACGAACTTGTGCTTGAAATGACTATAATTGAGCTGGAGACTGTACTGAATGTTGAATTGGAACTTGTTGAAAATTAACTAAAGATTGTTGGATCGAAGATTGCTGAAAATTAACTGGATCTTGCTGAATTGAAGATTGCTGGAAATTAACTAGAATCCCATCGGCGGGGATGTGCTGGAATTGAAAAGTGCTCCTGTTTGTAGGAGGCTGAGATGTTGGGAAGTGAATCCCCTTGTTGGGTATTCGCCACTGTCCACTGATTGATTTGGGCTTAACACTGGCCCCCATTGTGGGCATTCGCCAGTGTTGTCCCTACTGTTGGAAATTGAATTGAAATCCCATCGGCGGGGATGTGCTGAAATTAAGTAGAGGTCCCATCGGCGAGGACATGCTGAGAAAGGAAAGGGGTCCCATTGGCGAGGACGTGATGGAATCTACTGAGATTGTTGCTTGCAAGATCAACTGGAAGTTGGCTGGAAATCCCTGCGACGGGAATGCTCTGAGACGGTCTTGTCGTCGTAGGAAGGTATTGAGAAGGATGCCCTATAGCGAAGGGCTGAGATGGCTATTGTCGGTAGTCTTGGACAAACTCCGATGGTTGTGCTTGATTTGAACTGGAGGCCGGGGGGACCCAGCATGGCTGCTGAGATTGCTGAACTGGGCCAACTTAATTGTTGACTGCTGCGGTAGCTTGTGCTTGCATGAATTGCAAGAGCATTTCTTGCATTGCTCTCATTCCTTGTGTCAATTCTTACATGATTCGCGTATTCTCAATTGGTTGTTGCGCTGGAGGTTGCGCTTCGGCCATGTCAAGGGCAGGGAAGAGGTGAGCTTCCTCTTCGTGGTCGGACATGACTTGCTGAGCTCAATTACGGATTATGCTATGGAAGGGAAGTTGTTTCCGAAGACATTGAGCCCAAGGAGGCGCAATGGTGAGGAATGTGCTCCACTCTTTTTTTTTAATTTTGGGATTTTTTTTTTTTTTTTTTTGCATGGAATGCTATGCAAATGAGATTGATTCGATGATTGAACTGGATTCTGACGAACTTGTGCTTGAAATGACTATAATTGAGCTAGAGACTGTACTGAATGTTGAATTGGAACTTGCTGAAAATTAACTGGAGATTGCTGGATCGAAGATTACTGAAAATTAACTGGAGCTTGCTGAATTGAAGATTGCTGAAAATTAACTGAAATCCCATCGGCGGGGATGTGCTGGAATTGAAAAGTGCTCCTGTTTGTAGGAGGCTGAGATGCTGGGAAGTGAACCCCCTTGTTAGGTATTCCCCACTGTCCACTGATTGATTTGGGCTTAACACTAACCCCCATTGTGGGCATTCGCCAGTGTTGTCCCTACTGTTGGAAATTGAATTGAAATTCCATCAGCGGGGATGTGCTAAAATTAAGTAGAGGTCCCATCGGCGAGGACATGCTGAGAAAGGAAAGGGGTCCCATTGGCGAGGACGTGCTGAAATCTACTGAGATTGTTGCTTGCAAGATCAACTGGAAGTTGGCCGAAAATCCCTGCGACGGGAATGCTCTGAGACGGTCTTGTCGTCGTAGGAAGGTATTGAGGAGGATGCCCTATAGAGAAGGGCTAAGATGTCTGTTATCGGTAGTCTTGGACAAACTCCGATGGTTGTGCTTGATTTGAAGTGGAGGCCGGGGAGACCCAGCATGGCTACTGAGATTGCTGAACTGGGCCAACTTAATCGTTAACTGCTGCGGTAGCTTGTGCTTGCATGAATTGCAAGAGCATTTCTTGCATTGCTCTCATTCCTTGTGTCAATTCTTACATGATTCGCGTATTCTCAATTGGTTGTTGCGCTGGAGGTTGCGCTTCGGCCATGTCAAGGGCAGGGAAGAGGTGAGCTTCCCCTTGTTGGGTATTCGCCACTGTCCACTGATTGATTTGGGCTTAACACTGGCCCCCATTGTGGGCATTCGCCAGTGTTGTCCCTACTGTTGGAAATTGAATTGAAATCCCATCGGCGGGGATGTGCTGAAATTAAGTAGAGGTCCCATCGGCGAGGACATGCTGAGAAAGGAAAGGGGTCCCATTGGCGAGGACGTGATGGAATCTACTGAGATTGTTGCTTGCAAGATCAACTGGAAGTTGGCTGGAAATCCCTGCGACGGGAATGCTCTGAGACGGTCTTGTCGTCGTAGGAAGGTATTGAGGAGGATGCCCTATAGCGAAGGGCTGAGATGGCTATTGTCGGTAGTCTTGGACAAACTCCGATTGTTGTGCTTGATTTGAACTGAAGGCCGGGGGGACCCAGCATGGCTGCTGAGATTGCTGAACTGAGCCAACTTAATTGTTTACTGCTGCGGTAGCTTGTGCTTGCATGAATTGCAAGAGCATTTCTTGCATTGCTCTCATTCCTTGTGTCAATTCTTACATGATTCGCGTATTCTCAATTGGTTGTTGCGCTGGAGGTTGCGCTTCGGCCATGTCAAGGGCAGGAAAGAGGTGAGCTTCCTCTTCGTGGTCGGACATGACTTGCTGAGCTCAATTACGGATTATGCTACGGAAGGGAAGTTGTTTCCGAAGACATTGAGCCCAAGGAGGCGCAATGGTGAGGAATATGCTCTACTCTTTTTTTTTAATTTTGGGATTTTCTTTTTTTTTTTTTTGGATGGAATGCTATGCAAATGAGATTGTATGAGGACTAATGACTTTCAAGTACAGGAGGGATTCCATTTTTCAAGTTGGATCACGACTAATGGGACTAGCAATTGGTATTCTCAATTAGTTGTTGCGCTGGAGGTTGCGCTTCGGCCATGTCAAGGGCAGGGAAGAGGTGAGCTTCCTCTTCGTGGTCGGACATGACTTGCTGAGCTCGATTGCGGATTATGCTGTGGAAGGGAAGTTGTTTCCGAAGACATTGAGCCCAAGGAGGAGCAATGGTGAGGAATATGCTCTACTCTTTTCTTTTTTTTTGAATTTTGGGATTTTCTTTTTTTTTTTTTTGGATGGAATGCTATGCAAATGAGATTGTATGAGGACTAATGACTTTCAAGTACAGGAGGGATTCTGTTTTTCAAGTTGGATCACGACTAGTGGGACTAGCATATCCCCAGCAGAGTCATCATTCTGTGTACGCTCGCCTTTCCGCGCTCCCGACCCTCCCTTCCGAAAAAGGGGGATGTGCGCGAAATCGCCATTGTGCCACTGGCTGGCCTTGTTCTCGAGGGTTTTTTTCGGTTGTCGTGTTAAATTGGATAAGTTTGGATGAGTTCGTATAAGACCAGAGTCGCCACTAGCCAGTTACTTTAAATTTACAGTCGGCTAGACCCCGTAGAAATGTTAGAGAAAGGAATCCGAAAATTCCTTCCTCTAAAATGACTCCTTTTGATCTACGGCCAGAGATTCGAGGTAAGGGATCACGGTTACAGGGTGGGAAGATGTTAAGCACCCCACTCTGCCCGTACTGAAGTACGGTCTCTACTTCACAGAATCGAACTAATACTTGAAAGTCTGATTTAATCCTCGTACACTGTCATGAATGATATGATGTATGAATGTAACTCTGAACAGTAAGAGTTTCTGATGGACAGGTTTCCATTAACAGGCAAGCCCAGAGCATACGCTCGAACTGACAGGTGCTTTATGCGAGACACATACTGTGTATTTGAATAATCAAAGTGTTTGCAGTAATATGGTAAGCAAGGGGGTTGGAAGAATAGTAAATGTTACACTTATGCTAGATGCGAATGAGACGATACTAATAAAAGAGTAACTGGATGGACAGAGGTGTCGCAAGGGTTTGCTTCGAGCGGTTAAAATTGAGACTTAGGTAGCTTGTGAGACTTAGACCAGGGTCAGGCTAGACTAGACTAGGGTTAGGTTCTTCTCACTCGGGCTCTCCTTGGTGGAGGAATGGGCTAAAGAAATGGAGTTAGACTCAAAATTTCTGGATGTTGAGGGATTTTTTCTGAATGTTGAAACAAGAGAGGAGGAGGGTATTTATAGCAGCAGAGAGTGGCAACTCTCGTAAATATGTTTGGGCGGCCCCTACGGACTCGCTGCTCCAACTTCGGAGCGTATGGCCTCCGAACCTGAAGCAGCAAAGCCCAAGGTTCGAGGTTCGGAGCTACTCCGAAGCTGTGGCTCGGAACCAGGTGAGTTGACTGGGTTTGAAAGATGGATTGACACGGCGAGTTGACTGAGTGCAAGGGCTGGACTGACTCAGTGAGTTAACTCGATGATTTGACTCAGCGAGTTGACTCACCAAGTTTGACTTTTTTAAGAATTTTTTACTGATTTTCTTATGGGGGGGTTTTCAGGCTGATGTTTAGGGGTGAGTCGATTGGGTTCAGGCTTGAGCTGGGTTATGGATTAGGGCTTACAAGGGTGAGTTTGGCTGGGTTTGGACATGGGATTTGGGGGTATGGTCCTCCATTCATTCAACCATCTCTACCAACATTACAGCCAAAGGTGGGGTGTCTACAACTTAAAAGAATATAATCACTTCGGCAAGAAAAAAATTAGCTTTTTAACTTTTTTGGAAAGATGAAAGAGAGGAAAAGTTGAAAAGTATAATGTTTACCAAACATACTTATTTTCTTAATAAGTAGAAACTAATATAAGCTACCTGTGGCATAAGTAACTTCTCTTAAGCAACTTACGATCTAAACGGGCCCTTGAAGTCAAGGTCTTGACTTTGGGTCCATATCACGCGGTATCTTGGGAACTTCTTCAGGACTCCAGTTTCTGGAACTTTGGAAATGAAAACAAGGCGTTAGGCTACTCCAGATATTGGAAACTCTAGATTTTCCATGCCGGGCCCACCTTGATGTATTTGTTGTATATCCATAGCGTCCATCTGTTTTTCCATCTCATTTTAGGATGTGATCCCAAATCTTAATAAGATCCAAATCTCGAGTGTACCATGCCACTAGAAACAGTGATGATCTTTTTGCAAGCCACAAAAGTTTTGGATTCAGCTGATCTTTGTATTTTTTTTTTACCTTCATCCAGATCTTCTTGACATTATCAATAGGTTGAATTGCAAATAAACATCACTAAAACCTTACGATGGGCTTTTTGAAATTTTTAATGCTGAGGCACTCGATCACCACTCTTTCCTGTGGTGTGGTCCACCTGAGATTTGGATATGTATAAGTTTTGGTACTCTGTCCTAAAATGTGCTGCAAAAATGGATGGACGACATTGGTATACAAAAAATCATCAATGTGGCCCCACGGTAAGGGTAACACCTAATCCGCTCCCCATTTTGAAAAGGCAAGCTGATTGCGCGGTATGCACACCACCGTCGTCATCGGTGGTGTGTTGACGTCACCAAGTTATGTGGACCCCACCATGATGTATGTCTTATATCCACACGGTCCATCTATTTGGCGAAATCATTTTAGGGTATGATCCCAAAAATGAGCAATTTTCAAAGCTCAAGTGGACTACACCGCAGAAAGCAGTGGGGACAATTATTTCCACCGTTGACACAATCATAGGGCCTACCATGATGTTTATTTCCATCCGACCTGTTCATAAGGTCACACATACCTGTATAAAAGGATAAAACAAATTTAAGCTTGATCTAAAACTTCTGTGGCCCCCAAAAAGTTTTCAATGGTAGATGTTCAATTCCCACTGTTTTCTGTTGTGTGGTCCACTTGAGCATTGTATGTTCCTCGTTTTTAGGCCCATAGCCTAAAATGGTCTCACAAAATGGATGAACAGTGTGGATATAACATATATGTCATGATGGAGCAGATCCAACTCTCATGTGGACCATACTGTAGAAAACAGGGGTAGTTGAACGCCCCACTATTAAAAACTCTCTAGGGCCACCGTAATGTTGTTAGGGCTGCACACAATTCAATTTATGATCAATTTATTGATCGAATCGAATCGAACAAATTGAATCGAATTGAATTGTTTTCCAAGATCAATTCAATTCAATTTTTTTAAAAAGAAAAAATTTCAATTTCAATTCAATTTCAATATTTGGTTCCGATCGATCGAATCGAATCGAAAATCGAATTGATCTATATCGAATTGAATCGATTGATCAAATTGAATTGAATATATATATATATAATGAAATAGATACATCATGCCGTCCATTCATTTTTACATCTGAATTTAAGGAAAAATTCCAAAAATCAGAAAGATATATATCTCAGATTACTACACCACAACAAAACAATGGGGATTGAACGTCCACCATTAAATTCTTCCTAGGGCCCATTGTAATGTTTGTTTGTCATCCAACCTGTTGATAAGGTCACATATACCTTGAGGAAGGGAAAAAAAAAATATCAGCTTAATACCAAACTTCTAAGACCTCAAAAAGTTTTCAACAATAAGTGTCAATCCCCCATTGTTTTCTTGTGGTGTTGTCCACTTGAGATTTGGATGTCTCATTTTTGGGATAATGTCTTAGAATTAGATGGAAAATGGATGGAGGGCCTAGATAAAACACATACACCATGGTGGGGCCCACAGAGCTTTGAAACCACCCTTTTGCATATCCGCGCCTACCCAAGAGTCCAAGATGAATCGGATTGCGTACTTAGTAACTCAATGCGCTTGGCGTACTGAGTAAACTCTGTGGGGCCCATTGTGATTTATTCATTTTATCCACTCCGTTCATCCACTTTAAAAGATAATTTTATGGCTCGAGCCCAAAATTGAAGCGTATACAAAGCTCAAGTGGCACACACCACAGGAAACAGTGTGAATTGATCCTCTACCATTGAAAAATTATTGTAGGCCGCAAAAGTTTTGAATCAAGCTAATATTTGTGTTTTTCATTCATACATGTCTACCTGATCTTACAAACAGGTTGGATGACAAAGAAATGTCACTGTGGGCCCTAGGAAGGTTTCAAGGGTGGTAATCATTATTCCCACTTTTTCATGTAGCAATGTCCACCCACCTTTCGGATATGCTTCAATTTTGGGCTCAACGGCTAAAATGAGCAGGTAAAACGAATGGATGGTGTCATAAACCAAATGCATTCAAAGTAGGCCTGACTAAGTTTACTCAATATGACAAAAGCATACTAACTTAGTATGCAATTTAAAGTTCGCCCAAGAGTGAATTAAGTGTTACGTTGGTAACAACTTAGTGGGTATTACCCCTACCGTGTGGGGCCTACCTTGATGTATTTTTTGTATATCCATTACGTCCATATCTAATTTTTCGTCTCATTTTAGGACATGATCCAAAATTATAAGAAGATCAAATCTCAGGTGGACCATACCAAGAGAAAGAGTGATGAATAACCATTAAAAACATTTTTCCAGGCCTTAAAAGCTTTGGATCAATATGATCTTTTTAATTTCCATATATGGACTAGTTATTATGCATATGTTCTCAGAAGTATTTCTACTAATATTACTATTTGAGGTACTATAAAATCTAAACCTACAAAACTTATAAGTTTTCAAATTGCTATGTGTGAAAAATCAAATTGAATTGAATCGAAAAATTCATCAATTCAATCTCAATTCAATTCCAAAAAAATTGGGTCAATTCAATTTCAATTCGAAATTTCAAAATTAAGATCAATTCAATTTCAATTTCAATTTTGAAAATTTAAGATCAATTCAATTTCAATTTCAGCCAAAATCGAATTGATCGAATCGATGTGCAGCCCTAAATGTTGTAATGTTTCCGTAATGTTTATTTTCCATCCAACATGTTAATAAGGTGATACAAAACTGGACGAAGAAAAAAAAAAAAAAAAAAACAAATATCAACCCGATCTGAAACTTCTGTGGCCCACAAGAAGTTTTTAGTTGCCAATCACCACTGTTTCCTATGATACGGTCCACCTGAGGCTTGGATAAGCTTCATTTTTTGGATCATGCCCTAAAATGATATGAAAAATGGATGGACGGTGTAGATGTAGAATACAACTAGGTGGACCGCACCTAATCCGCTCCAACGCAGAGGATGATATGCATGGATGTCCGATCCATATCTAATCATATCATATATGGATTGTTCAAAGATCAATTCATTGATGGTTAGATCTAGGTATGGCAATGGACCGGATTTGGTCTCTCTAGTGTTACCCTTAAGACCATATGTTTTCCTTTTATACAGGTCTATGTGACCTTATGAACAGGTTAGATGGAAAATAAACATGGGGGGGGGGGGGGGGGGGGGGGGGGGGGGGGCTCTAGATGTTTTCAACGGTGAGAGTTCAATCTCCATTGCTGCATTTGGTGTGGCCCACTTGGGCTTTAGATTTACCTAATGTTTGGGATCATGCCATAAAATTATCTGTTAAAATAGATGGACAGCGTGGATAAAACATATAGATCATTGTGAGCATAACAGAGCCCCTACCATGACTGTCTAGGTTAGATGGAAAATAAACATTACGGGGGTTCTGAGTTCAATCTCCATTGCTGCATTTGGTGTGGCCCACTTGGGCTTTAGATTTACCTAATGTTTGGGGTCATGCCATAAAATTATCTGTTAAAATAGATGGACGGCGTGGATAAAACATATAGATCATTGTGAGCATAACAGAGCCCCTAACAAGACTATCTATCTCCAACTACGTCCTGGTCGGGTAGTCACGGTAGTGTCCAATCCGCGCCTAACCCGGCCCACTCAAAAAAAAAAAAAAATCCATATTTCTCAATTGAATGTTTGTGATCTACTTGTGGGGTGATTGAGTAAGCCATGCATGCACAACAAGAAATAAATAATTTCGAGCCAAGAAATGAAATGGCATATTTGTAAGATATGACACATGTACATATGAAGTCAGGTCAGGCCAAACTAGGCCAGGTCAAATCCAGCCAATCTAGTAGGTCGAAGCCTAGGTGGTCAGGCTTGTCGGGCGGATGGGCAGTTGGTGCATTACCACCCTTGGTTAAATAATCTCGATTGTTTTTACTCTTACTAGTAAAAAACATCGATTTTCTCATTGTTGGTGGAGGGATAATAATTGAAAAAGCCTCGATTTATAATGTCATTTGTGATGTTGAGTCCTTTGTCAGAACCCTTTTTTTTTGTTATCTAACCTCTTAGGCACTGTTTGAATTTTCGCTAGACCAAGATGCCCTTTTGCTACACCTCTTGCAACATTTTGTGAAGGTCGAAATGGCCTTTTGAGAATTGGGTATGGGCCCCACAAAATTGACTATTGGGGTCACCCCCGGCTAATCTAATCCATTCACTTTAATCGAACATCTACAGAACCAAAGGGGAGTCATTTTAAAAAAAAAAATTGGAGCTTTCTGTGGTCTACACTTACATAATGTTGTGAGTTAATTTTGAATTGTTTTCTCGAGTGTGGTCCATCCATGATGAGTTTTGCCCTCAAACTTGGACAAATGACATCAAATTAAAACTCATTTCATGTGGACGACTTGGATATTCTCCAAGACTCCAATGGACCACACATAAGACGTGAGATGAGTTAAGTGGATGGGTTCTGTGCGCGGAAAAGGCTATTTGGTTATTTTCTTCGTTTCTTTTTTTTTTAAGGAAGGGGATCATTTGATTATTAAAACTGTTGCCACTTCCATGGGACCTACTCCGGCGAGCTTCAAACTTACATCTGGAGTCATTCCCTCCATTCCAACGTGTTTTTTAGTGTTTTTTTTTTTTTTAATTAACTATCATAACTCTATGCAGGTTATAGATCCCACGAAAATGAAGCCCACTCTTGGGCAATCAAATGGTGTCTAAGTGAAATGATTACAAAGCTATCTGAAATTTCGTCAAATTACTTTTCCAACAAATAAAAGATCGCCTAAATCGAACATGTAATGAGGAAGTTATGACTGTTTTCGTTAAATTTGCGAATGACGGAGTATCGACGAATGAAAGTGACTTTGGGCCTGCTTTTGAGCAAACAGTAATGTATAAAAAAATATGATTCTAAAGTCATCTGAAAGTTTCAAATTATTTTTCCAACAAGTATAAGATTATCTAAATTGAACATGTAATAAAGGAGTTATGATCATTTTTGCTGATAGACACTGACTATCACCGACAGATGTTGACACTAACATCCAACCAATATAATAGGTCCACGCCTAGTCCAAAAGTTGTCAGGATTGTCAGGCGGATGGGCCCTCAGTGCATTGTTACCCTTTTTTTACTTTTTACCGGTATAAAACATCCATTTCCTTGTTGTTGGTAGAGAGATTCATATCATTTGGCAAAGGTCTTTTGTTTATTTTTATTTTTTTTTCATGTTTTACCGAAAGAATTGGTAATCAAAAGTAGGAACCATGTCAAGGATCATGTAGCTTAATAATGAGACCACTTTTAGCATAACCTATCTGATCCATCAATTTCTCTAGCCAATGAATGAGCAGTACGTCATCCGATCAAAGTCATTTGTAATAGGAATGGACAATAAGAGGCAGGACCCACGCGAAGGATGATAAAATCTATGAGGACGTCATTTTGGTATAATCAATATAGACCATTCATTTCCTAGCCAAGGATTGGATGGTTGGTTAATACCATCAAAGTGATTTTTTTTTTTTTTTTTATTTATCATTATTACAGTTGCGTCCATAATAGGGACGCGGATTGCCTCCTGCCCTCTCTGTAGCAGATGGCGTACTGAGTAAACTATGTGGGCCCACTGTGATTTATGTATTTTATCCACTCCGTCCATCTATTTTTACAGATAATTTTAGGGGCGTTATCCCAAAAATGACGCATATTCAAATCTCAAGTGGACCATACCAGAGGAAACAGTGTGAATTGAACGTCTACCATTGAAGATTACTTGAGGGCCACAGAAGTTTTGGATCAATCTAATACTTTTTTTTTCCCTTAATCCATATCTGTTTGATCTTATGAACACGTTGGATGACAAATAAACATCACTGTGGGACCTAGGAAGGTTTCAACGGTGGAAATCATTATTCCCACTGTTTTGTGTGATATGGTACATTAGAGCTTTGGATATGCTTCAATTTTGGATTCAACCCTTAAATGAGCTGGAAAAACGGATGGACGGTGTGGATAAACCACATACATTCACGGTGGGCCCAACTGAGTTCTCAGGAGCTAGGAGAGGTTCGGTCCTAACGGGCTTTGTGGGACCCACTTTGAGGTAAGTGGTTTTTCCATTTTGCCATTCATTTTATGGTATGAGCGAAAAAAATAGGCAGATTCAAGGTTCATGTGGACCCCACAATGGGTATCGAATGCCCTGCGTTAAAAACTTCTTTGGAGCATGAACCCTACAATGGGCATCGAATGCCCTGCATTAAAAACTTCTTTGGAGCCGTAGAAATTTTGATCAAAGCTGGTGTTTGTGGCTCATTTCATCTAGGTCTACTTACCTTATGAATAGGTTGGATTGAGGTAAATGCATACTAAGTATAAAGTGGCTAGGATTGTTATATCGGGTGAAATATGGGCCATTCTCCATCCAACGTTTCAGACACACAATTTGAACGGTCCGGATTGACATATGCTTATTCCACGCGTACGGTGATGATGACACCACAAACTTAAAAGTGGTGGTGAACTATCACCCTAGTCTTAAATAAATTTGCCATTACAGGAACTTCTTAAGCTGGGAAGCTAGGTGGATCCCACCATGGTGTTTGTGAGAAATGCTCCCTGTCCATCCGTTTTTCCAGCCATGGGACAAAAAAATGGGGAGGATTCAAAACTCATGTGGGCCATACAAGAGGAAACCTTGTGTATTGAACGACAACCGTTGAAACATTCTTCTAGTTGTGGGAGTTTTATATCAGGTTAAGTTTTTGGTGATTTCATTTCAGTGGTAACGACCTTATGAACGGTTTGGATGGTATGTAGACATCAAGGTAGACCTCAGGAAGATTTCAACCGTAGGAATTTTTTTCCCCACTTTTTCTTCTTGTGTGGCACACTTGATTTTCATATTCTCTTCATTTTTGGCATACTATCCTAAAATGAGCTGTAAAAACGGATGGACAGAGTGAATTTCTCACAAACACCACGGTGGGCCCCACTAACTTCTCATTTCAGGTAATCCGCGTTCAGATCTCGCACCCCTTCCCAACGTAGGACTCGGAGAGCGATGCTAGGCTTCCATGCTGGAACAAGCAACCTGGGTGGGACCCTGACCCTAGGGCCCGGCTCCATGTATGCATAGTATATCCACGCCATCATCTGTTTTTGCCAGCTTCTTTTAGGTCATGGTCCCAAAAATAAAGCAATACAAATTTCAGGTGGGCCACACACGATAGGAAACAATGGTCATTGAACGCCCACTATTAAAAACTTTCTAGGGTCATCAAGTATCCAACCAGTTGATAAGGTTCTCGTTGCTCCGAAACTTTTTGCCCCAGGAAAAGGTTTTTAATGGTCAATAATCACTGTTTCTTGTGGTGTGGCCCACCTAAAATTTACATCTACTTCATTTTTGGGACATAGCCTAAAATAAGCTGGCAAAATAGATGGATTGCATGGATATACAATGCATACATTAATGTGGGTCCTAGAATGGTCATTTAACCCCACTTCCATTCATTTTGCCATATCATTTTAAGGCACAAGCAGTTCAAAAGCTCAAGTGGACCGAAGCTCTTTCAATATCTGGGTGCCTGCGTATGAAGCATTACACACTGCTAGAGTATCAAATAACCAGGAAAGAGGGTGTGTGTGGATGTATATTTCGAAACCATTATTATACTCGGCCGTACATTTGTTCGACATGACAGATATGTCTGCACCAATGGGTGGGCCTCTCGTTCTCTGCATCTTCCTAAAAAGTGAAGTAACAGCTCACCCATATTGCGAAATCATAAGACCATTGGAAACTCCTCACGTGCATATGCATACTTTGTTGGACCACAGGATCCCGCGCTTATGGGGAACATGTAAGACTCCATTAAGTAGGCCACACATGATCGTTAGTTTAGATCATGACTGTTAGATTATTCAGATTGAGCGATTCAGTGGGCCCCACTACAGTTGTGATCATTGCTAATAGGTTTGGGGCGAGACGCTTGAACCGTGGTCCCTATGCGCGGTTATTAAGCCAGATATGGAAACCTACGGTGTGGAGACCCTATAGGAGAGAAGTGTGATGGGTAAGCTTCTCTGGCCCTCTTTCCTATAAATATATGTCTTGGTCCCCTCACCAACACACAAGAGAAAACTGACGCAGGGAGGACGTGGTAGGTCGATCACCGTCTCCCTAACCGAGTGTTTCTCGAATCCACGAGAAGAAATAAAAGGTAAAAAAAAGGAAATAAATTCCGAATAATTGATTTATTGATAATTGAATGAATAAAACGGAATTACAATGCATATAAATAGGAAACTAAACCCTAGGTAAAGTATCAAAATCCAACTCCAACTAAAACTCCTAGAAAATGCAACTTACTATAAATAGTAAACTTACTATTTATAGAAGTCGTTCAATCCTACTAGAACTCTTGGTTTTCGGCTAAAAATAGAAAGTTTTCAAACGGCCTCAACCACGCTGTTCTACGAAATATTCTAAGCCCTTTTCATGTTGGGCACTAACTCTAAAACCATACGGATGCAAAGTTATGATCGAATTAAAACTTACTATAAATAGTAAAAATGAAAATAAACTAGCCTAATGACCGTCGATACGGTCGATTCTCGCGATTCCGGTTTGGGCAACCCGGCGTAGCGGGTTGGTTGGCTAAAGTAGCTCGAGCTACCCCAAATTGATATATTATACGTCCCGTAACTCATTCCGGATTGTGAGATACGACCGATTCACGGTCCTGACGGTCCGGATCACTTTCGGCCCCGTCCGATCTTCTTTTGCCCCATCTGGGCCATGAAATAGTCAGCGACCCGTCCTACATCAGTCTCCTCCACTTCGAAAGAACTCGACCCCGAGTTCTCGTCCAGCTTTGGTTCATGATATTCGTACAGATCTGCCACGTTGAAAGTCCTTGAAATCTCCATGTCATCTGGAAGATCAACAACGTAGGCATTGTCATTGATCTTGCGAATGATCGGTACCGGTCCAATCTTCTTGTGTTTCAACTTGTTGTAGGTCCCGGTAGGAAATCGCTCTTTACGTAGGTGGACCATCACTTGATCTCCTATTTCGAACACTTTGGCGCGCCGATGCTTGTCGGCCGCTTCTTTGTACTTCTCGTTCGAAGCCTGTAATTTGTTGCGCACGTCTGCATGTATATCCATGATTCGGTCTGCCATATGTTCAGTTGTAATGCTCATGCCCGGAAGCTTGGGCAGGGGAACCAAATCGAGTGTGTGACGAGGAACGCACCCATAAACAATCTGGAACGGAGATTTTCCTGTCGATCGGTTTACCATGTTGTTGAACGCAAACTCTGCTTGAGCCAGGGCCATGTCCCACTGCTTCGGTTTGTCACCTGAAAGGCAATGGATGAGATTGCCCAATGTGCGGTTGACGACCTCAGTCTGTCCATCTGTTTGTGGATGATAAGCACTGCTGAAGTGAAGTCGTGTACCGAACCGATTCCACAAGGCTCACCAAAAGTGGCTAACGAACTTTGTGTCCCGGTCTAAAGTGATCGTCTTAGGAATCCCATGTAGTCGCACAACCTCTCTGAAGAAAAGGTTCGCAACGTGTATCGCATCAAAGGTCTTCTTGGACGGAATGAAGTGTGCCATCTTGGAGAATCGGTCTACCACCACGAACACTGAGTCCATGCCGCGTTGTGTACGTGGGAGCCCTAATATAAAATCTATAGATAAATCCTCCCAAGGGGCATCTGGCACGAGTAATGGCGTGTAAAGACCTGTATTTTGAGATTGTCCCTTAGCGGTTTGACAAATATGACATCGTTGTACCGCCCTGCCCACATCACGAGCAAGTTGCGGCCAGTAATACCGCTCTTCCACCATCGCTCGAGTCTTATCTCGTCCTAGATGACCGCCGAGGCCACCGCCGTGCAGCTCGATAATAATTTTGTCCCGTAACGAACTCTGCGGGATGCAAAGTCGATTTCCTTTGAAGAGGAAACCATCTTGAATTAGAAGGTCACTCGGGTGCCCTTCTTGGCACTTTTTCCATGCATCTGCAAAATCCTCGTCCTCGGCATAAAGTTCCTTGAGGCAGTCGAACCCGATCACCTCACTGCTCACTGTAATAAGAAGGGATGCACGTCGGCTTAGTGCATCTGCCACCTTGTTCTGCTGCCCTGATTTGTGTTTCAGAACGAACGTGAATTCCTGTAAAAATGAAATCCATCTAGCATGCATACGATTCACGTTAGTCTGAGTATTGATAAATTTTAAGGCCTGATGATCAGTGTACAGTATAAATTCCCTTTGAATAAGATAATGGCGCCAATGGCGCAGTGCTTGAACCACTGCATATAATTCAAGTTCATAGGTCGACCACTTCTGTCGTGCGTCGCTGAGTTTCTCACTGTAAAAGGCAACCGGCCTGCCCTCCTGAGAAAGGACTCCCCCAATGCCGACAATAGATGCGTCGCATTCTACCTCAAATAGCTTGTCGAAATTAGGGAGTACCAGAACCGGGGTAGTGGACAACCGATGTTTAATTTCTGCAAAGCTCTTCTCAGCCCCTTCGGTCCATTGAAACGGACCCTTCTTCATACAGTCGGTAATCGGCGCGACGATACTGCTGAAGTTCCGCACAAATCGACGATAGAAGGTCGCCAACCCATGAAAACTTCGTACCTCATGAATGTTTGTCGGAGTCGGCCAATCCCGAATAACTCGTACCTTTTCTTCGTCCACTCGGATACCCGTGGACGACACGATGAACCCCAGAAACAATAATTGATCAGTTAAGAAGCTACACTTTTTCAGATTTAAGTATAGCTTGTTGTCGGCCAACACTTGTAGCACTTTTCTGATGTGGGTCATGTGCTCCGTTTCATCCTGACTGTATATTAGAATGTCGTCAAAGTAAACGACAACGAAACGGCCAATGAACGGCTTCAACACTTGGTTCATTAAACGCATGAAGGTGCTTGGTGCGTTGGTCAAACCGAAGGGCATAACCAGCCACTCGTATAGCCCTTCCTTGGTCTTGAAGGCCGTTTTCCACTCGTCACCTGGCCTAATACGGATTTGATGGTATCCACTCCGTAAGTCCAGTTTTGAGAACACCTTGGAGCCCTCGAGCATGTCCAGCATGTCATCCAACCGCGGTATTGGAAATCGATATTTAACTGTTATTTTATTGATCGCGCGGCTATCGATGCACATACGCCATGTTCCGTCCTTCTTTGGGTAAGGAGTGCCGGAACGGCACACGGGCTCATGCTCTCTTTAATAAGACCCTTACGGATCAGTTCCTCCACCTGTCCTTGTAGAATTTCACACTCTTTCGGACTCATCCGATAGTGCGGTCGGTTGGGTAGACTGGACCCTGGGATAAGGTCGATGTGATGTTGTATGTCTCGCATGGGAGGCAACTCATCAGGTAACTCTCCAGGCCAAGTACTTTGAAATTCTTCTAGCAGTGGTTTAAGGCGTTGAGGAATATTAAAGGATCCTGGCTCCTCACCTTTTACCATAACGGCATAAATCTCGCCCGTTTCCTTTGATTCCTTAACAAACTCGCGAATGGTAAGGAGAGAGTTCCCCTCCACTTTAGAAGCTTCAGGGTGTTTGTCTGGTGTCATAGGGGCCAAAACAATTTTCCGACCATCTTTGGTGAACATATATATGTTTTCCCGTCCACTGTGGGTCACATCTCGATCCGATTGCCATGGCCGCCCAAGTAACATGTGGCAGGCTTCCATGTCAACCACATCACAGAGGACCTCATCCTTATAGCTTTTACCAATGGAAAACGAGATAATGCATTGATGAGTTACCTTGGTTTCGTTCACCTTCTTGATCCAACCGATAGAGTAAGGGGTAGGGTGCTTCGTCATAGGCAGATGTAACTTATCCACCATAATTCTCGAGACAATATTTTCGCTACTTCCCACTGTCTATGATCACGTCACAGATTTTGCCCTGCATGGTGCACTTTGTGCGAAAAATATTATGTCGTTGTGGGTGCACTTCCTTCCTGGGAGCGTAAAGTAGTCGTCTTACTACTAGCGATTCCCCATGATCTTCAGTCAGCCAATCGACATCTTCTGTGTCCCCCTCTTCGGCCTGTTCCAATTCAGGGTTGTCTTCTGTTAACTCGCCTTCCACGCCGCCTTCATTCGTAGTTAAGTGTGCTGCAGGGCGTTGGGGGCAAGCGTTCGACCAGTGACCTGGTTGGCCACAACGGAGACAATGGTCTGGTCTTGGCCGACCATATGGGTTGGGGATCCTACTGGAACCTGCTGTAGTGGGAGCTGTACATTGAGGTCTTGAGGAACCGCTTCCCCCGTCCCGGTTCGTGACCGTAGGAGGTTGAGGACGCCCTCCTATAGGCTCCTTGCCTTTGGCCAGCGTTGTATCTTGAGTGGGTCCGGTGTTGGGATTTCGTGTTGTCGGATAGGGTCGAGCAGGGGGCCGTGACAACTGTGTTTCTGATCGACTGGCCAATTGGTTGGCCTCACTCAACGTCCAGACTGGATGCATCTAGACTCGATCCTGGATTGCAAATCGCAATCCACCAATGAATCGTGATACCTGTTGTGCCTCTGATTCCGATAAATTATTCCGTGTAGCCAATCGTTGGAATTCTTCAAGATATTCAGCTACGGTTCGATTTCCCTGACGACAATTTTGGTATTGTTGGAATAAAATTTGTTCATAGTCGTTAGGGAGGAATCGAGCTCTAAGAAGTTGTCTCATTCTAGGCCATGTTCGGATGGGTGCCTTATTCTGACGGGTGCGGGAAACCTGTAGGTTTTCCCACCATGCTGAAGCACCGGATTTAAATTTATAAGCAATTAGTTTTACCTTCTTGTCGTCCGGCACTTCCGTCTAGTCGAAGTATCGCTCGACCTCTGCCAGCCAGTCGAGGAACTCTTCTATTCGAAGTAGGCCATTAGAGCTGGGAAGATCAGCTTTGCCCCGATAGTCTCGTTCTGCTCGTTCCACACGCTCATTCCCTAGCGCAGGTCGTCGTACCAAAATGTCTTCGACCTCATCATCGCTTGGTTCTGAATCGTCTGGTGTAGCCCTACGATTATCCACCTGGGGTGCTCTACGGACAACATGATTGTCCCGTATAGCAACGGTTGGTGGTTGTTGGTCGCCTTGGGCTCGAAGCGGAGCTAGCGATGCTGCAATCTGGTCGAGGGTTGCCTGTATACCTTGCAGGATCAACCGGTTCTCCCGTTGCGCTGCTTCGAAAGCTGTCGCCGTTAGATAGTCCCTTGGAGCACCGTCCTTAGGATGAGGATCCATCCCTTCATTAGAGGTCATCGTCCTGAGGAAGAAACCTCTCTCTGATACCAATGACGCAGGGAGGACGTGGTAGGTCGATCACCGTCTCCCTAACCGAGTGTTTCTCGAATCCACGAGAAGAAATAAAAGGTAAAAAAAATGAAATAAATTCCGAATAATTGATTTATTGATAATTGAATGAATAAAATGGAATTACAATGCATATAAATAGGAAACTAAACCCTAGGTAAAGTATCAAAATCCAACTCCAACTAAAACTCCTAGAAAACGCAACTTACTATAAATAGTAAACTTACTATAAATAGTAAACTTACTATTTATAGAAGTCGTTCAATCCTACTAGAACTATTGGTTTTCGGCCAAAAATAGAAAATTTTCAAACGGCCTCAACCACGCTGTTCTACGAAATATTCTAAGCCCTTTTCATGTTGGGCACTAACTCTAAAACCATACGGATGCAAAGTTATGATCGAATTAAAACTTACTATAAATAGTAAAAATGAAAATAAACTAGCCTAATGACCGTCGATACGGTCGATTCTCGCGATTCCGGTTTGGGCAACCCGGCCCAGCGGGTTGGTTGGCTAAAGTAGCTCGAGCTACCCCAAATTGATATATTATACGTCCCGTAACTCATTCCGGATTGTGAGATACGACCGATTCACGGTCCTAACGGTCCGGATCACTTTCGGCCCCGTCCGGTCTTCTTTTGCCCCATCTGGGCCATGAAATAGTCAGCGACCCGTCCTACATCAAAAACCCTAGTCCCCATTGAGAGGTTCTCCTAAAGGTGTTAGGTGCAGAAGACCAAGTGTTCTTCTCGGCAACACGACGGCATCGGGAATGTCTTCCCAATCAGGTATGGCTTTAAGATTACAGTATGGAATCTCCATTATTCGATGCATAGATGATCCGATTATTCCGCATTAGTATTCAGTATCACAGACCATTGTTTGATGATCCAAAATGGTTAATCTGGTGGGCCATACCACTGATGGAGATATAAAACCCTTCCTTCAAGACTTGCAAATGGATGATGAAGAAGAAAATACGGATGTAACCAACATTCATCGGAACATAGATAATTGATAAAAAGTTATAATCTTCCATCCAAAAATTTCGTACATGTGTGCCAATGGTTTGTGATGTAGACCGCTGATCTCATGACTGTAATGAAAATTGGGGATTCCCAAAAAAAAATTGGAATGAAAAATCATAATTCTTTTATATGATATAAATTTGTAAAAGATTCCATCTTAAAGAATGGAGTCCAACCCATGACTAAGTGGCAGACAATACGTTTCAATGTTGAGGTCATGGGTTGGAGTGCCCATGTGGTTTGTGTGTAAAACATCATGTTAAAGAGCGCCTGAATGAGTGGAAGGTTTGGGGTGGTTTTGATCTTCTCCCTTAGCTCAATACTTGTATTGTCAGAAATATAAATAATATCTCTAAATAATTTAATCCAATGAGACCCGTAATTTTGAATCATGGAAATCGATACGGTTTATGTAGCATGGAAATTTACATGATCAAACATACCTATTTTTAACTTGTCTACTTTATATATCAAAATAGGCTTATACTTCGCGGTACATATGTGTCAACGTAGCGAGTAATGTCTACACCTTGGGTGGGCCCCCCACATGCTCTGTCCCTTCCTAAAAAGTAAGGGTGCCTCACCTACGTGGAATCATAGAACCACTGAAAATTGCTAACCAGCAGATGTATACTTTGCTTAAGCACAGACCCCGCACTCATGGGAACCATTGTTTGATGATCCAAGCTGTTAGTCTGATGGGCCATACTACCAATGGTGATACAGAACCCTTCTTCAAAGGGTTACAAATGGATGGTGAAGAAAAAAATACGATTGTGGCCAACATTCAATGGAGCATAGATAATTGATCAAAAAGTTAGAATCTTCCATCCTAGGATTCCTTATATGTGTGCCAATGGTTTGTGATCTAGACCACTGATCTCATGACCCCAATGGAAATTGTGATTTAAGAAAAATCTTCTGAAATGGAAAATCATAATTCTTTTATACAGTATAATTTTGTAAGAGATTTCATATTGAAGAATGGAGTCTAACTCATGGCTCAATGGTAGACACAATACGTTTTAACATTGAGGTCATGGTTTGAGTGCTCATGTGGTGCATGCGTATGTAAATAAAAATAAAAAAAATCTATATTGAAGTGCTTGAAAGAGTGCTTGAATGAGTGGGAGGCTTGAGGCGGTTGTGATCTTTTCCCTTAGCTAAATACTTTTATTGTTAAAATTATGAATAACATCTCTAAACAATTTGATCTATTGAAATCCATAATATTGAATCATGGAAATCATTACCAATTTTCATCCTAGTAGGACTAATCCATTGTTACTAACATTAGCACTTTCAACGACATAGATCCAATGTAGTTACATGATCAAATATGTCTAATTATAACTTATCCACTTTATATTTAAAAAAAGACTTATAGTCCGTCGTACATTTGCGCCGACATAACGAGTGATATGTTTGTACCCCTGGGTGGGCCCCACATGCTCTGTCTCTTCCTAAAAAGTGAAATAAAGGCTCACCCACACAAAATCATGAGATCATTGGATCTTGCTAACTAACGGATGTATACTATGCTAGAGAATAGGATGTCACACTCATCGAGACCATTGTTTGATGATCTAAACCATTAATTGGTGGGTTATACTACCGATGGTAATACAAAACATTTCCTTCAAAGGCTTGCAAATGGATGATGAAGGAGAAAATATGGTTATGGCCAACATTCAATGAAGCATAGATAATTGATCAAAAGGTTAGAATCTCCCATCCTGGGATTCTGTACATATGTGTCAATGGTTTGTAATCTAGACCACTAATCTTATGACCCCAATGAAAATTGAGGATTCTCGAAAAAAAATTTTAAATGGAAAATCATAAATTTTTTTGTATAGTACAAATTTGTAAGAGAATCCATATTAAAGAATGGACCCATGGCTCAGTGGTAGATAGTATCTTTCAACATTGAGGTCATAGGTTTAAGTGCCCATGTGGTGTGTGTGTGTAAATAAAAAATAATAATAATAAAGAGTGCTTGAATGAGTGAGAGGCTTGAGGTAGCTGTGATCTTCTCCCTTAGTTCAATATTTTTATCATTAGAGTTGTGAATAACACCTCTAAATAATTTGATCCATTGAGCTCGTAATATTGAATCATAAAAATCGTTACCAACTTTTATCGTGGTAGAACTAATTCAGTGTTACTAACATTAGTAATCTAACTCAATGACATAAATCATGTGTGGTTCATGTAGCATAGAAATTATATAATCAAATATGCCTATTTCCAACTTATCCACTTTAGATCTCAAAAAAAATTCCAGAGTTTTACTTATCCAAATATACTGCGGAACATGAAATTGAAAGAAAATAAAATTTATACAGAAATTGTTAACAACTATATACTTTCACTATAAAAGTTTATCAACATATACACTCTCACTAATAAAAGATATCACAAAGACTAATCACTCCTAACGAGTTGTATGTTCCTTAAATGACTTTGCCGTAGTCCTTTAGCGGATCTGGAATCATAAATTCTCTATTGATGTGTTTGATAAATACCTGACGATCATGGACTCTTTCCTTAGCAATAAGAAACTTCATGTCAAGATATCTTGATTTGGCTGAACTTCTATCATTATTAAAGAAATATTGTGTCCTTATTATCACAATAGATCCTCAATGGCCTCGAAACTAAGTCTATGATCTAAAGCCGTTACACTCATTTCACTTTATTTGATGCCTCAAGTAAGCGATGAACTTCGCTTCTATGGTAGACGAAGCTATGAGTTGTTGTTTAATACTTTTTCAAGATATAGCTCCATCGGTTAGTATGAAAATATAACCCGAGGTGGCTTTTTTGTTGTTAAGGCAGTCAACGTAATTAAAATCTGAGTATTCAATCAAATCTGAATAATTGGACATCCGATAGATGAGTATAAAATAGTTTGTTCTTTGCAAACATTGCATCACTATTTAACCACTCTCCAATGAACCATACCTAGGTTGCTTAAATATCTATCAATCATTCCAACTATATACGTTATATTCGGATGCGTACAAACTTAAGCATACAAACGGCTCCCTATTACTAATGCATAAGGGATTTTCTTCATTTCTTTTCTTTACAATCATTATGTGGGCATTGAAGTAGGCTCAGCTTATTGCCTTTATTAATAAGCACTTCACGTAGTGTACAATTTTGCATAGCACATCTACTCAACACTCTATTAAATATAAGTCTTTTATGATAGACAAAGAAGGCCATGGCATCTATCATAATGAATTTGAATATTGATCGCAAAGGATGTGTTTACGTCGAATTTTGTAACAGAGTCCTCCGGACGTTCACCTTCTCTCCAAGTGATTTCCTCCTTGGGCCTGAAAGGAGACAGAAAATAACTAACGGTAGCTGGCGTCCAGCCGTTGGCCCTCCGATGCCTAAGTTAGATAGGGTGAGGTTGAAAAGAGAATAAATAAACGGCGGGGGTTAGATTGAGTATTGTGTACCTTTATCATCAATAGAGTCATCTATTTATACAGATCTAAATGATCCAACCTGCTACGCAAGCTATTAAGATTAGTACTGATTTCATGGGATAAGAAGCTTATCTTGTTAATCCTTGGATAAGGAAGTAGTCAAAACATTCTAGACGTCTAGCTGATTACGTCTCTAGATATTCGGAACTTTAAATAGATATAAGCCAAAATCGGCCTATACGGGCTGCTGGTACTATGAGATGATGGCCATCCATGCCAGAGACCAGAAACTACGACCGCTCATATGTTGGGAGCTGCTCATATCAAGAGTGCTCTCATTCTGGAGATGTGACCCCTTTCGTCGAGCACGAGCCGAGCTGGTCGCATTCTGGAGATGCGACCCCTTTCATCGAGCACGAGCCGGGCTGGTCGCATTTTGGAGATGCGACCCCTTTCGTCGAGCACGAGCCGGGCTGGCCGCATCTTGGAGATGCGACCGCGATTTCTTTAAAGCCAAATTTACCTACAACAAGTGCCCCCCAAACCCTTGGCGTTGAGGAACTATGCCAAGGGTTTTGTTTATATGCGTAGCTGACTGCTGGGAGAGAATCACGCATGATTCATTTAACATGATTCTGCATTTATGATGGCCAGCTTTACGTAGCTTTTCCTGCCGCAAGAAATGAGGCGTCGGTCGCCACGTGTCTTCGTATTTAATGCTTGTGCCCGTTCGTCTGTCGTGCCGGATGAGAGGCTGCCGCGTGTCAACCAAATCAAACGAAATGATTGCGTATAAATATCAGATCCTGCAGAATTTTCTTCATTTTCGAATTTTCGACTGCAGGGTATTCTTCTTTCTTCTTCTCCTTTCTTTCCGATGCAAACCTCTTCGCAGAGGTAGTCCTCCTTCATCTTTTCTTTTTCTATCTTGTTTTTTCTTTTGCAATGTCGGAGTTTTTCGATGAACAGATCGTTCCCCTGGGAGATCACACCCCCGATTCATCTGAATCTAACACTGCCAGGGTACCAGTAGGAAGGTATTCTGCCGCCGGTTACTCCTCAATACTAACAGAAGAATGGCTCTCTAGCCTTCAGGAGAGATATCGGGTCCCAGATTCTGTTACTTTTAGATTACCTGGGAGAGGAGAGACAGCCGATGCACCACCACCAGGCTATGTGGCCTTTTATGAATATTTTTTCAAAGTTGGCGTGCGTCTTCCCTTTCATCCATTCATCCGAAATTTTCTACGTATTTATAAAATTACCCCTGGCCAGCTTATCGTGAACGGCTGGTGGGTGCTTATAAGTACATTCGTCCTCTGGAAACAAGCGGGTAATGATGAGTTAACTGCTGGGGAATTTTTGAAGTTATTCCAGTTAAAACGGGCCCCATCTACCCAGGGTTGGTATTACCTCTGCTTCTGGCACCGGAATAACTTCATTATGGGGAACCCCTCTTCCAATTGCCCTGGATGGAGGAAAAAATGGTTTTACGTCTCCAGCAACTGGGAGTCCGAAGCGGGCTCCGACCCCAAAGGCCATAACGTTAGTCGCTATTTTAGCGAAGGTGGGTTGAGTTTCTGCTCGTTTGTCTGAAAGGGAACAATAATTTCGCTTATGGTGATTGATGTACCTTTCCTATATTTCTTGCAGGCATTCCGACTGGTGTAAAATCGAACCTCCGGGGAGGACTTCACGAAAAGCTAGTAAAGGTTTACAAGCTCTCAGCGGCCGCACGCCACGTTAATGTCGCCTTAGAGCCACGTTGCCTCTGTGCCGCGGGCCTAATTTTACAGGAAGAGATGACGAACGTAGGAGATAAGAGGGGTGCGCTAGAGGTGCTCCCTCGTTTGAAGGGTACAGCCTCGAAGAGGTAAAAGAAAACTATGGCCGGTCCTTCAGCTGCGCCCGGTCCGGCAGAAGGATCTGCTCGCGGCAAACAACCACATGCTACTGAAAAAGGGGGGGCTGCCCCGACTCCTCATGCGACTACGACCCCTCCGGTTGCTATGACTCCTCCGTCTGGCGCTCGTGGCTAGCCAGTAATCGAAGTCGCTGATAATTCGCCGAGCGATCGAAGGGAGGGAGGCCTCCCTCTAAAGGAGACAGTATGCGAGCCTTTTGCTGCTCGCGAGTCCGTGACACCTTCCTTGGGTGCGGCGAATGCTCACGAGACGGGCTCCAACGAGATGGTTGTAGCCCAATCCTCTGGGTCGGGAGTCTTTGTTATCCCATCGTACTTGCACCCAATATGCAAGTTTATGTTCGATAACATCTCCCCCAACTCCTTCGGGAGCCTCCCTGAGCCAAGCCCAGAGGCTCTCTCTACTGATATAGGGGTGAGATTGATTCAGGTAACAGCTACTTTCCCCTCTATCGTTCTGTCTATGGATTAATAACGTAGCGAGCCAATCTAATCCTTCTTTCTTTGTTTATATCAGAGTCTGGATCTCACGCTTCGTGTTAGACGTGACATTGAAGCTGCCCGCCGCACTGTTGAAGATGCAGAAAAGAAGAAAAAGACGATGGAGGCCGAAGTCCAGGGAAGGGACCGCCTGGTGAAGGCATTGGAAGCCCAAATCGCCAAACTGGATGAGGAAAAGCAAATCCTCCTTGTCAAGATTCAGGCCCTGACTGACCGTTTTCAGTCAGTGGACCTTCAACTTGCGAAGCTCCAAGAACTCCATACCAAAAGCGAGAGGGAGAAGGAGATTTTCCGCGAAGACAAGATCCGCCTCGAGGAGCAGTTCAAGGATTCTCGGACTAAGCTCGAGGAGGCCATGAAGAGACTCGACCAGCTGAAGGATGACTCCATTCACTGGGAGGAGGAGTGAGTGGCTCTTGTTCAGATGGTATCTGACGAAGGCTCTCGTGCAGTCTGAGAGTTCCGAACCTCTCAACTCTACGACGAGGAGCGCTATGAAGGTATATCGCTGGTTGCGATTTTGCGGTCAGGGTTATGCAGCAAATTGCTCCGTCTTTCAACCTTGAGGAGTTTGAGAGGGTGGCTTTCGAGGTCGCGGCTAGGGAGCGAGCTGCGGCTGAGAATGAGGTCACCGAAGCCACAGATGCCGTGCCTGCTCCTGAGATCGGCCCTGAAGCTGAGAGCCGCGAGCCTGCTCTAGATGGGGATGACCAATCTTAAAGTGTTGTCCGCATTCCTCTATTTTGTATGTTTTTACACCTTTGAGAAGAATTTATGTATGTAACTGACTTGACATTTTGGTTAATTATAATGAAACATCAATTTCTTCAATGTTGTGTACTTTCCCTAGCTTTTTCGACCTGTGTTGACCGTATACTGACTGCTCGCATAACTAACTCATGAAAAAGTGAATTGGACTCAATCTGGGGGTCGTATGACCATGTCCGCGTTGAGATAGACTGGTCTATCGATTGAGGTTTTAATTCCACCAAGAGTAGAAGATTGGTCAAGAGAATACGTATGTTCTCTTCAGGGCTATTTTTTATCCATAAAATGGAGAAGCAACCAACAAGAATAATCTTAACCCTACCAAGGGTAAGCAATTGGCCAAGAGAATGTATGTATTCTCTTCGGGGCTATTCGAGTCCAATTAAATGGAGTAGCGACCAAATGGAATGATTTTAACCCTACCAAGGGTAGGCAATTGGCCAAGAGAATGTATGTATTCTCTTCGGGGCTATTCGAGTCCAATTAAATGGAGTAGCGACCAAAAGGAATGATTTTAATTCTTATTCATTCGGAATGTCGTTCGAAATTACATCGAATTAAGGGAAATACCGTAATAAGTGTTCCACGTGCCAAGGGCGACGTACGAGTCTTCCCTGCATGTCTTCAAGATAATAAGTACCGGGTCACACAATTTTGATGACTCGATACGGACCTTCCCAATTCGGATCACACGAACGAGTACGAGCTTCGAGGTTCTGTCTGAGGACTAAATCGCCGAGCTGGAAAGCTCTAGGCCGAACTTTAGCGTTACGGTAGCGAGCAATGCGCTGCTGATACGCTGGTGCTAGCATCTAGGAGGCAATTCTCCGTTTTTCCAAGAGATCGAGGTGAAGTCGAAGACTTTCCTGATTACAAGTGGGATCGTACTACTCGATCCGATATGAGGGTACTTGAATTTCAACTGGTACTACCGCGTCGGTACCGAATGCCAAGGAGAAGGGAGTTTCGCCTGTAGACGTGCGAGTCGTAGTCCTATACGCCCATAAGACTTCTGGCAGGAGTTCTGGCCACATGCCTTTACACTCACCGAGCTTGGTCTTCAACTGATGCTTGATGATTTTATTCACTGCTTCAACTTGCCCATTTGCCTGAGGATGATAGGGAGAAGTGCGGATATTGCGTATCTTCCATGTTTCGCAAAATTCATCGAAAGCGGTGTTGTCGAATTGCTTTCCATTGTCGGTGATTATAGTATGGGGGAGTCCATAACGGCATATGATGTTTCTCCATATGAACTTAGTGGTCTGTTTCTCAGTAATTCTGGCTAGTGGCTCCACCTCGGCCCATTTGGTGAAGTAATCGACCCCCACTATCGTGAACCTATTTTGTCTTTTTTCAGTAGGCAAGGGCTCGATGATATCAACCCCCCATTGAGCGAAGGGCCAAGGGCTATCAATTGGAGTCATTTGCTCGGACGGTACATGAGGTATAGAAGAGTATCGCTGGCACTTGTCACATGTTTTAGAGAATTCAATTGCGTCTGCCTTCATAGTGGGCCAATAGTATCCTTGCCTCATCGCCTTATACGCTAGGGATCGCCCCCTTGGGTGGTTACCACATGCCCCCTGGTGTATTTCATCGAGAACACGATGTACTTCTTCTGGGTGAAGACACCTTAAATAGGGCAAGGAAAAACTCTTACGTAACAATATTCTATCTTGTAAGGTATACCTAGCGGCTCGATGACGAATTTGTCGAGCGGCTTTCTTATCGTCTGGGAGGTATCCGTCTCTGAGATAAAGGAGTATGGGGTCCATCCAACATAGAGACGGATGTACCGCAATCACCTGCTCGAGAGTTGCTTGGTCGATACTCGAGTTCTGAAGGTGCTCGATGGGAATTGAATATGATAACTCAGATTCTGGTGCAGAGGCGAGTTTTGCCAAAGAATCAGCGAGTTTATTCTTCTCGCGAGGGATGTGGATTATTTCATAATTCTTTAGCTTTGCGAGCAGGATGAGCACTCGAGATTTGTATAAGGCCATCCTTTCTTCTTTTGCTTCGAATTCACCGAGTACCTGATTAACTATGAGTTGAGAATCACTGTGAATGAGTAAATTCTGAATTGAGAGGACGTTTGCTAGTTCGAGACCAACGATCAAGGCCTCATATTCTGCTTCATTATTCGAGATGCGAGAATCGAAACGTAAAGCGTATTGAAAATGTGACCCGTCTGGGGCGATAAAATTAGGCCCGCTCCATTGCCGGTGGCCCTTGAAGACCCGTCCACGAAGAGTGACCAGGAGGGCTGGTCGCTGATCGTGGCATTATCATCGGAAGAGGAGTATGTGAATTCGGCGATGAAGTCAGCTACGGCCTAGCCCTTGATTGCGGTCCTGGGGCAGAACGATATGTCATGCTCATTGATCTCGACCGCCCATTTAGTTAATCGTCCGGAAGCCTCAGGTTTTTGAAGGACTTGTCGTAGCGGATGATTTGTTGGTACTAAAATAGCGTGGGCTTGAAAGTATAGTCGCAGTTTTCAGGCTGCCATGACTAAAGTAAGGGCTAATTTCTCCATATCAGAATATCGAGTTTCAGCGTCCACCATTGCTCGACTGATATAATAAACGGGCCTTTGTATCCCGGAATCTTCTCTTATTAAAGCGGAGCTAACGGCTGTGGAGGACACAGATAAATAAAGGATGATTTGCTCGTGCGCCACAGGTTTAGATAAAACAGGGGGTGTGCTCATATATTGCTTCAGTTGTTGAAAAGCTTCTTCGCACTATGGTGTCCACTCCCAATCAGATTTGGCTGTGGCACGGAGGAGCTTAAAGAAGGGTAAGCACTTGTCAGATGCCCGTGAAATGAACCTATTTAGCGATGCAATGCGACCAGCTAGACGTTGGACGTCCTTAAGAGTGGTTGGGGATTTCATCTCTATCAATGCTTTTATTTTTTCAGAATTTGCCTCAATTCCTCGCTGGCCGACCATAAATCCAAGAAATTTTCCAGCAGACACTCCGAACGCACATTTTTCTGGGTTTAGCTTCATCTGATATTTCCTCATCAGGTCGAAGGCTTCTCGAAGATCTGAAAGGTGATCGTTTTCTACGACACTTTTCACGAGCATGTCATCAACATAGACTTCCATATTCCTGCCAATTTGCGCGGTGAATATCTTATTGACGAGACACTGATAGGTGGCCCCTGCATTTTTAAGACCAAACGGCATTACCTGGTAGCAGTATAGACCTCAGTCAGTGATGAAGGCAGTATGTTGGCTATCGGGCGGATGCATCATGATCTGGTTATAACCAGAATAAGCGTCCATAAAACTGAGCAGAGCATGCCCAGCTGTTGAATCGACCAACTGGTCGATTCGCGGGGTCGGGAAGCTATCTTTGGGGCACGCTTTGTTCAAATTAGAACAGTCGACACACATTCTCTATTTGCCATTAGATTTTCGAACGAGAACTACATTCGCGACCCATTCTGGGTAGTCAACTTTTTATGAAATTGACCGTAAGCAGCTTCTCGACTTCAGCCTTGATGGCCATTTGCCTTTCTGCAGTGAAGGCACGACGGCGTTGGTGGACGGGTTTATACTTTGGGTCGATGTTCAGATGGTGTGCGATGACACTAGGGTCACTGCCAGGCATGTCTTGGTGAGACCAGGCAAACACATCTTGATATTCAGTGAGGAGGCAGATCAAATTTGCTCGAAAGACGTTCCTCAAAGAGGATCCCACACAAACAACTTTGTATGGGTCATCTTCATTTAAATGAATCGCTACTGTCTCTTCCCCAGGAGTTCCTGATTGGAGTGCATCCTCTCTTGGGTCCAACGAGGTATCCACTGGGGAGTTGGATGAACCTTGTGCTACCATCATAACTGGTGTCGCTTGTGCTTTCTTTCGATCTTGTAGGGCTATCTCATAACAAGACCGGGCCTCTTTTTGGTTTCCTCGTACAACCCCAACACCATTCGAGGTAGGAAATTTGATGCACAAATATAAAGGATGTAAAGCTGCCCCGACCTTATTAAGAGATGGCCGCCCCAAAATGGCGTTGTATGCTGATCTTCGGTCCACCATGAGGAAATTTATGAAGATAGTCGTCTTCGCTGGACTCTCCCCAAAGTTGACTGGAAGGTTAATGCTTCCTTCAGGTGTCACCACTTCGCCCCTGAAGCCGATGAGGGGAGTTGAGACTGGCTTGAGTAGGCTTCTGGCGAGTGCCATTTTGTTGAAAGCCTCCAGGTATAGAATATCGGCAGAGCTACCTGTATCCACCATAATACGATGAGTCAAATAGTTTGATACCTTTAGTGCGACTACGATGAGTCTTCGTGAGGGGAGTGAATTCCCTATGCATCTTCGAGGGAGAAGAAAATTAGAGGATGACTGATTTTTGACGCGTTGGGCGTCTGTTCCAGCCAGTAGATATGTTGGGGCTTCTTGGACGCCTTACGAGTGTATGCTTCTCTTGAAGCTTGAGAATCGCCACCGCAAGCTGGTCCCCCGGCGATGGTACGAATTTCGCCAGTAGGTTCAACGTCTTCTTGTGAAGTATGATGGTGAAGCGACTTCGTCTGGTGGGGTGAGGCTTTTGCCCTTTCTGATGATCGACATCGACGAGTAACATAATCTTGGAGATGGCCCTTTCGAATGAGAGCTTCAATGTGATCTCGCAGAGATATGCAGTCTTGGGTTCTATGCCCATGATCTTTGTGGAAGTAACAAAACTTGCCCTTATCTCTCTTTTTAGGATCAGATTTGATCTTGGCCGGCCATTTTACATATGGTTTATGTTTAATCCCCATTAACACCTTTTCATGGGATCGGTTGAGAGGAGTGTAGTTATGATATTTACCAGAATAAGGCTTCTTGGGAGAGCGCTCTCGTTGATCACGTCGATATTTTTTATCTGGGGGCGAGATTTCCTCCGGCTTGTGCTTCTTACCCTGTATACCATGACGTGCTAGAGTGACTTCTTCTGCATTAATATACTTCTGAGCTTTAGCTTGGAATTCTGTCATGGTTTTTGGAGGATTTTTATCTAAGGCAAATCTGAATTTTTCGCTCGTAATTCCGGCTATGAGGGCGGTGAGACCTTTTTCTTCGGTATATCCTTCAGTTTGGACGGCTTCGGCAGTGAACCGTACTATGAACTCCTTTATCGTCTCCCCATGCTGCTGTTTCAAATCCATTAGGTGGGACGCTGGCTTCTTGGTGCGGATGCTTCCCATGAATTGAGAAAGGAAAAGCTCCGATAACTGTGAAAAGGAGCCAATAGATCGAGGCTTCAGCCCCCGGAACCACGTACGAGCTGCTTCCTTTAAGGTTAGGGAAAAAGCTCTACACATGATTTCCGACCCATGTCCCTCCAGCTCCATAAGAGACCTATAAGTTTCCAAGTGTTCGAGAGGATCGCCTATACCTGTATATGGAGTGATGACAGGTGTACGATATTTTCTAAGTAAAGGTGCTCACATGACCTCGCTGGTGAAAGGAGACTCGGATCGATGTATCGACGCCACCACAGCTGATGGTCGATTTGCCTGATATCGCTGTTCCATGACATCAAAACGATCATGGATTCTTTTGAGGTCTCCTTCCCATGGTAAAGTATAACCTGACGTTTCAACGGTGGACCCCTGAGATTGATGTTGACGAGAAGCACTAGAATGTATGGAATGTGGAGGTAGCACAGGGGGTTGGTTGCTAAGCGGCATTCGATTTGATGGAGGATGATTTGGTTGGACATGTGGCTCGTCCACAGAATGTCTGGAAGCCACCGGTATGGGTTGCGCTGGCAACCCTTCGGAAGGTTGTCTCTGCGGCTCCAGGAAATGCTGATCAAGCTGATTAAACAGGGCTTGAACTCCGGCGTTGAGGGTTAGAAGGGTATTTCCGAGGAAACGCATGACGTCCTCTTGACTTCCGGAAACTTCAAATAACGGGTTCGCTGATGGCACGTTTGGAGCTCCTTGAGGGATGTTTATTGAAGTGGTTTGAGGAACAGGCACTGATTCCGTAACGTTAGGCAGAGGTAATGTCTGCCTTGATGTGGAAGGATGAACAATCTTTTTAGGAGGCATGGTGGAAGGATTTTGATCAGTGGTAAGAACGACTGACTTTGATGATTAAAGCGCCAAACTGTTTACGTCGAATTTTGTAACAGGGTCCTCCGGACGTTCACCTTCTCTCCAAGTGATTTCCTCCTTGGGCCTGAAAGGAGACAGAAAATAACTAAGGGTGGTCGGCGTCCAGCCATTGGTGTTAGTGCACTTTTCCGTGGCATACTAGTGCATCTTGTTTGTCAATCACTTACGTCAGTGAGTCTAGTGTCGGTTGAGCCTAATGAAGACGAAGACCGAAGACTCAAGACGGACCGGCTGCATCAAGGAAGAAGATTCAGGTAAAAGTGATGCCTTGGTGCCTTAACCTTGACCAAAACCCAACCCCTTTGCTTCTTTGATGACCTTGACCTCATTAGGAAACCATTTTGTCATCATAGACTGGCCCTAGGTGTCCGAATTGATCACCCTAACCTTGGCCAAAATATACAGGCTGAAGCATGGCGAGTTCAGCAATAGGAGGGGAGAACCAGGATGGTCCAACAGGTCAAGACCGGTCGGCCAGCAGCTTTGCTGCATTTTCAATAGGCAGCCGACCGGTCAAGACCGGTCCGCCTTCTCATATGAAAGCCTTCAGCAGCTGTACAATGGGCAGTCGACCGATCAAGACCGGTCGGCCTTCACATTTCTTGTGGTTCAGCAGGCCTTGCCGACCGGTCAAGACCGGTCGGCCTATATGTTTTTCAGGCTGTCCAGCAAGGGGTTCCGACCGGTCGGGACCGGTCGGGACAGGTCGGCTCTAGCCATTTTATGCCCGTTTTATGACCGTTGGAGCTCTCTTTTCTTACATATAGAGCTCCGTTTTTTGGCATTGGTAGAGGGATTTTTGTGGAGTGAAGCCACCAATGTAGGAGAACATTTTGAGGCTCATTCCCAACCTATACAAGGCATCTTCCTTGTGCTTTAACACAAGATTAGAGCATTCCAAGCTCATGAAGAAGATGACCTCCATCCCCTCTTGATCTCTAGAGTTTGGAAGCTTCTTGATTGGCAAATCCTTGTCCAAAACTCTAAGATGAAATCGTTGTAGGTAAGAGACTCTAGGCAACCCATTCCCATCAGTTGTAGAGCTCTCAAACCTATCCTCCTAGCACCTTGGGCATCTCAAAGGCATCGCATGCAAGGTGTTTGATCGAGTGTGGCTGAGGCATTGGCGACGCAACGGCTGCACGATCGTGGGAGCAAGGGAAGCTGATTGAAGCACGGGAGAGCGGAGATCAAGCTACCCAATCCGGCGCTAAACAAGGGGCTCATCCGACAAGTAGGTTGTCTTATTTGAGAGCCCATTTTAGAGTTTGTTTGTTGAACTCGACCTAGGGACGTTAGCCGTTCCTTGGCCCGTCAGCCGGGCCTAAACTAAGTCTCCAAGGGGGAGCCTCCGACACGGGAGTAAACGTGCGTTAGGTTGAGAGTAAGCCTATGTTTAAAATTTCGGGTACGGTTGAGAGGTGAACCGATAAAACCTTCGTGTAAAGGTTGAGAGGTGAACCTCATTTAAAACCTCCGATAGTGAATGCCGGTGTGCTCAAAGGGGTTGAGTACTTGAACCGGGAGTGGAATAGACACGTAGTCGAACCACTATACATCCTTGTGTTTGTGATTGTTCTTGAGCACATTTATATCTTCGCATTGTTAGTTTAATTGCTTAATTATGAATGCTTGATAGGAATGTATGCTAGGCGTTTTTTAGATTCATCCTCACACAAGATGTACCTTCACTAGTTGTGTAGACTAGAGCTCATTGATCCACTCTCATAAGTCTACACAAGTTGATTAGGTTAGGATCTTGATTGTTGAATCATTTATCTACATATGATTGCTTTAGACTAGGATTGCTTATTGATTAACCTTATGCTAGTCTTGTGATTGGACCCACTTAGGCTTGGAAGCCGAAGTGTTCTTGCTTACTTAGCGTAATTTGTTGAATTGTGTAAGTAGGCGAAAAGAATTTCAAAGGTCCTAATCACCCCCCCCCCCCCCCCCCCAAGTCCTTAGACATATCTCCGAGTGACTCTACAAGCGGTAAAACCGCAATTTCAGTTGGCCCTCCGATGCCTAAGTTAGATAGGGTGAGGTTGAAAAGAGAACAAATAAACGACGGGGGTTGGAGATTGAGTATTGTGTACCTTTATCCCACTTGTTGTAGGAAAATTTGGCTTTAAAGAGAAGTGAGAATCGCGGTCACATCTCTAAGATGCGGCCAGCCCGGCTCATGCTCGACAAAAGGGGTCGCATCTCCAAAATGCGACCAGCCCGGCTCGTGCTCGACGAAAGGGGTCGCATCTCCAGAATGCGAGCACTCTTGATATGAGCAGCTTCCGACATATGAGCGGTCGTGGTTTCTGGTCTCAGGCATGGATGGCCCTCATCTCATAGTACCAGCAGCCCGTATAGGCTGATTTTGGCTTATATCTATTCAAAGTTCCGAATATCTAAAGACGTAATCAGCTAGACGTCTAGAATGTTTTGACTACTTCATTATCCAAGGATTAACAAGATAAGCTTCTTATCCCATGAAATCAGTACTAATCTTAATAGCTTGCGTAGCAGGTTGGATCATTTAGATCTGTATAAATAGATGACTCTATTGATGATAAAGGTACACAATACTCAATCTCTAACCCCCGTCGTTTATTTGTTCCCTTTTCAACCTCACCCTATCTAACTTAGGCATCGGAGGGCCAACGGCTGGACGCCGGCCACCGTTAGTTATTTTCTATCTCCTTTCAGGCCCAAGGAGGAAATCACTTGGAGAGAAGGTGAACGTCCGGAGGACCCTGTTACAAAATTCGACGTAAACAGGATGCATCACCAAAGTCCTTTATTTTAAATTCTTTGACAAAAATCTCTTAGTTTTATGAAATAATCCCATATCACTACTTGTCAATAAAATATCATTCACATATAACACCAAAATTATAAACTTACTCTCAATATTTTTTATATAAAAGCGTTTAACTATTGCATTATTTTTTAAACTAAGTAATCTGATTACCTAATTAAACTTTACATATCATTGATGGGATGTCTGTTTTAGTCTATATACACGTTATCTTTTATGTCACCATTTAAAAATGCGATTTTTATATCTATCTAATGTACTTCTATATCATAATGAGCTACACGCTTCATGATTGTTCTAAAAGAGTCTTTCATTGATACTGAATAAAAGTATTTTTATAGTTAATGCATTCCTTTTGAATAAAGCCTCCAGCAACAAGTACTTGTACCTTATATCTCTCTATATTGTCTTTACAGACCCGTTTAGTTTTAACTATTCATTTACAACCAAATGACTTTATCTCTTTAAGCAATTCGATAAAATCTTAAATGTCATTGTCATAAACTTTAACTCATTCTGCATGACATATCCATTCAAAGGAGGTGGCACACTTTCTTTGTTTTGATTACAGGATATAGATTCATCCCCCATTCCTATATCAAACTCATGCTCCTTTAAATAGATGATATAATTATTTGATGTAACTGATCTCATCTATCTTTATGATCTCATTAATAATACCTTCGTTTGAAGGTAATTAGGCTTTTTAACATTAGCTCTAGAGACAGCTTAAGAATTTCATGGTGATTCGTAACTACATCTTGTTCAACGATAGGTGTAGCCACGATGTCACTTCGGATAACTAATATAGAAACAGATCATTCTTCCTAAATAACAAAATTCATAGGTGTACTCCTACTAATTTTGATATCCTAAAAAAAATTTAACATTGTTTATTTAAGGTATGGTATTATCTTTAAAAGGACAATAAAATTAATAAAGAATTAATCTTTCTGAATAACTAAAAAAAAAAACTTATAATTTTTTTGTCTAAGTTTTTTTTTCATTAGGATTATAGAATCTTTTCTCTGCTAGACAACCTAAACATAGAAGTGTCTCATATTAGATTTTCTTCTAACCTATCAACGAAAAGGGGTTTTAACAATAGACTTACTTAGGACCCAATTAAAGATATAAACTGTGGTCTTTAAAGCTCCATCCCATATGAATTTTGGTAAGGTTTTGAATTGCTAATCATACTCCTTACTAAAATTGCATTGGGGGATACCCATACGCTGATTGCGTAAGCATGCGGAGCTAGCTAGAACTATAACTAAGTTCTAGGGGGGTGATTAGGACCTTTTTTTTTAAATCCTTTAAAAACTTTTACCTAAGTTAAACTAATTAACAATTACACTAGTTAAGTAATAACACTTAGCTTCCAAGCTTAAGTGGGTCCAATCACAAAGGCTACAAAAGATTAAGCAATTAAACAAACTAGCATAAGCACATGAATTACAAAGATACAACATGTTGAGCTACTAACCAATGTACAATGTCTAGATTACTAATGATATTACTAATCAAGCAACTAGTCTAGTAAATGGAACTACAATATGTGTAGAAGAATTTACTTATCATTTATAGCATACATTTCATTCAAGCATTCATATAATTAACAATTAAATAGACAATGCTAGAATAACAATGTACTCAAATCAATTCTAATTAATTAATTATGATGTAATCAATTGTAATATTTCTTTTTAAGCTATTTCTCTTATATAAATTCAGAAATATACTAAATGAAAACACACAAGCAATTTTTCAATATACTATTTTTATTTCTTCATTTCTTAGTTTTTATCACTCTTTGATACAATTATTTATCCAATCAGCATGCCTTGTCACTAGACAGTTTTTTCACAAGATTGTTATTCCAGTGTTTCTAGTGTTTCTTTTGAACATGACGGTTATTTCATCCCTAAAAACTGAACTCACAACATGAAGAGACATGTAACTTCCATTGAGGAGCAACAATTCATTTTATTTGCAAGTCATCAAGTAGGCCATGCGTGGACATGAGGTTTCTCAGCCATCCATTGATTTTAGTGGTGTTGCTCATCGAGTGAGTTGATAGCTTGATTTTTACACTAAATGAGCTTAGTGATGCCATACACAATTTATACATGATGTTTTACACATGTGGCCCCAAAATACACAAAATTGGACATAAGTTCTATGAGATTTTGTAGAAAAAGTGAGCTACCAGACATATATACCTTTAAAACATAAGTGTCTTCAACCATCCAATTTTAAAAAATAAATTACTTTAAAAAAATAAACCATTTGAAATAAAATCAGGGCCTTTCACTCATTAGGTAAAAATGTACTACATTATTTAAATGAGAAATTTCCATCTGTAAACCTCAAGTTTAACTAACCAGCCAAAATAGACCTTTGAAAACCTTACTTTCCCATTCTAAACTTCAGCTATAGGGACATTTTTTTTAGACAAAAATACCCTTGGAGCATTCGGTGAATTGACAGTGTATTCAATGAATTTCATCGAATTCTTAGTCAATTGACCGAACACTCGGTGAAATTCATCAAGTGTATTTTGGTACGAAAAAGCATGTCCGTACAGCTAAAGTTTAGAATGGGAAAGTAAAGTTTTCGGAGGTCTATTTTGGCTAGTTGGTCAAAACTGAGGTTCACATATGAAAATTTCTCAATTTAAAATCCTTATACTTTGAAACCTTCTTACCATATGCCTACACACACACACACTGTACATATGAATCCAATAATAATTTAGCTTGAATGATTAGGATCATTCCATGTGATTTCCCAAATATTCCAATCTAAGCGTTTTTTCTAAGTATAGATGGCTACGGTGGCATGTCCCAAACATCAGGCCCGTCCATTTATCATGTGGGTCCCAAACGTGGGATTGTCGGCTATCGATTGATTTTGATGGTGTAGCCAACGGGAGCGGATTAGGTGTTACGGGGGGTTACCCTTATGGTGGGGCCCACCTTGATGATGTGCTGTATATCCATGCCGTCCATCCGTTTTTCCAGCCTCTTTTAGAATAGGGTCCCAAAACTGAAGACAGATCCAATTCTCAGCTATAGGAAACAGTGGTGATTGAACACCCACCATTAAAAACTTCCCAGAGCTCACTGTAAGCAGGTCCTTAATGTTTATTTGCCATCCAACCCGTTGATAACATTTGTGGCTTACAAGAAAGTTTCTAATGGTAATTCACCTCTTTTTCCAGTGGTGTACGTCCACCGGAGATTTCGATGTACTTGAGTTTTGGGATAACGTCCTAAAATGATATGAAGAAATGTATGGGCGGAATGGATATGAAATACATTCATCAAGGTGGACCCCACATGGTAAGGGTAACAACTTCTAACAGTGCTGGTTAAGGTCCGACATTAAAAACTTCCTAGGGCCCACTGTAATGTTTATTTTCAGCTTGATCCAAAACTTCTGCGGCCCCCAAAACAAAATTAATGGTGAGTATTCATTACCCACTTTTTCCTGTGGTGTGGTCCACCTGAGATTCGGATCTGCCTCATTTTTTGTGCTCATACCCTAAAGTGAGCTGGAAAATGGATGGACACATAGATAAAAACACATACATACATCATGGTGGGGCCCACGGAGCTTTGACACCAGATAGCTGGCTGGTGTTGCTGGGGTCACTAGCTAGCCAAACCACGTCCACTTAGGATGGTTATCTAGCAAACTGGTATATTGGACCACACAAACATCCATCTATAAAAACACTTCGCTTCTTCTTATACCTACCTCATATTCAACCATGAAGCTCCAAGCTTACTTCACAACACTAGTTTTCTTGTCCTTGCTCTTCCACTCTTAGTATCTGCGGCCTGCAAATGTGTGGACGACGACGAAGAAGATGGAAAACCTAACAAAACTACCAAGGCCTTACAATTGAAGTTGGTTGCAATTGCCTCAATTCTCGTCGCGGGCACTATTGGCGTGTGTCTCCCAATTGTAGGGAAGACCTTCTCCGCTCTTCGACCGGAGAAGGATATCTTCTTCGTGATTAAAGCATTCGCCGCCGGAGTGATACTAGCAACCGGCATGATACATGTCCTACCGGACGCTTTTGACAACCTAACTTCGATGCAACTGATCTGTAAGAATCCAATATGGAAGAATTTCCCATTCGCTGGGTTTGTAGCTATGCTGTCGGCAATCGGAACATTGATGGTGGATGCATTTGCAACCGGATATTATGAGAGGTTACACTTACGGCGCGCACGGTCCATCGATGATGGGAACACAGATGTAGAGCTAACCAGCAGTCATGTGAGCCATGTTAATGTGCACATGCACACAAGGAATGGACATTCGCAAGATTTCGATTCCAATTCGAACTCGACTGATCTCATCCGACACCGTGTCGTGTCGCAGGTAAGTTCAATTTTGATTGAACTATGGTTTACTTAATGCATGGTTTGGATTATTATTATTCTCTAAGTGGATGCTTAAAACATATGTTATGTCTTAACTATGTATTCTTCTTCTTTCTTGAAAAATGATACATTACACCCTATGTTTATGTTGCATACAACTTTTCAACTTTTGGCCACCGAAATACTACCTAAATATTGTAATATTTTAATCCCAACATACAAAGAAAGATGGTGTGTATAAAATAAAATTAAAAAAAAAAATGAAAGATTTAAGTCCTTTTATTGAATTATGGGTTTTTCATAATAGATACTTTGGCTCTCTTCTTTTTCTCTGTTTCATACTAAGCAAGTAGAAGTGGATTGCCACGGGAAAAAGTCACTGCAGGCCTCATCAAATCCCAAATACAAAGAAAGACGGTGTGTATAAAATAAAATTTAAAAAAAATGAAAGATTTAAGTCTTTTTATTGAATTATGGGTTTTTCATAATACATGGTTTGATGATTTATTTTTCTTTCTTATGTGGCAATGAAAAAAAAAAGTAGTTTTATTGAATTATGGGTTTTTCATAATACATGGTTTGATGATTTATTTTTCTTTCTTATGTGCCATTGAACTAGTTTTTTTTCTTTAATATTGGGTATTTGAAAAATATGTTTTTTTCTGAAAATTGTAATTTTTCTATTTCTGGAAAATGATATATCCACCCTATATATGTGTATGATACATACACCTAATAGCACAAAATGTAAGAGAAAAATGATATATACACCCTATGTGTATGATCCATACACCTAATCTTGGAAGTAGAAATAGTACAAAGTGTACTAGTGTAGATATCAGTTTCCTTACTTATTCTCTCTTTTTATCCTTTTTTGAGTTTTATGATATATAAATATGAATTTTTAATTCTGATTTTACCCTTATTTTTAGTGTTGACTGAGGTTCCAGTGCTCTTATAGCACTACAAATTATAGTGCTCGTAGTTGTATTGGACACTCAGTCTAATTGATTCATCTATACCGTCCATTAGATCCAACACAAAATTCATGGGCTACCATGTAAATATTACACTGACCTGACAATCGTAACCATCTGATTACTAGTCTTTATTATGAATGGACAAGATCTTTTACACAAAATAGATCCAATCGAAAATTTGATCAATCTATCTGTTGGGGACCATCGTGGATTGCTTATGATTACAAAGAACCACCTCTTTTAGGCAATCTTAACCATCCCATTCATGGGTTGGACAAAGGATGGCTACAAAAAGTAAGACCGAATCATGGATGGATTGGATCTTTGATAAGTGCGATTTTTGCATACTAGGTCATAAAATGTTTTTGGACTTGATGAACCGTTCAGATCGATCAATTGGACTGAAAATTAACGGATGCAAATAGAAGCACTAGATAATCTCTTAGTGTTATTCTTTGAATTATTTTGCCCTTCATGAATGATGTGTAGGTACTGGAATTGGGGATTGTGGTTCATTCAGTAATTATTGGAATTTCTTTGGGTGCTTCTGAGAGCCCTTCTACCATCAGGCCTCTTGTAGCTGCCTTGAGTTTCCATCAGTTTTTTGAAGGCATGGGTCTTGGAGGATGCATAGCTCAGGTATGAGCAGTTTTTTTTTTGGTCAGTCATACAACGCACCCACCCAGTCAATCGCGCAACACACCCACTCAGTCAGTCATGCGACGCACCCACTGTATGCAGCTATTACAAAATATCTTCTGTGTATATTCCTTCCTATAGAAATGTGATATTGGGGGAGTGGTTCTAGTTGCATACGGAGACATCTACTCAATCAGCCAATCTGGACCGTCCATTAGGTCGAACACACATTTCGTGAGCCACCATGTGAAAATCACACCAATTAGACAACTCTGATAGTAGATCAGTAGCTTACAAAATTGACGGCTGTATATTGGTGATGAAAAAATAGGTCAAATAAAGATTTTGACAATTGGGTTTTCTTGGGATTATCATGGAGTAGTTATGATTTTGAAGAATCATTTTGACCAGATGATCCAAACCATCCCATTAGCTTATCTATCAGCTTGAATGAACTGAGGACTTTCTATCTGCATCCGTAATAACATAATAACTACACTATGGGATGAATGGTAGATAGTCTTTCAGGCTGGAATATCGTCAGGTGGTACTATGGTTGGTTGTAGGCTTTGCTATTCAAGTTGAGTTGACAATTCTCCCTAGCACTGTGTGGGCTTTCTCTTCTTTTGCTTCCCTAGAATGGGGGTTGTGAGCTTCCTCTCTCTTCCTCTTATATTTCTAGGGCTATTGTCCTTTTGAAAGTAATAAAAAAAAAATTTACTATCTTAACCAAAAAAAAAAAAAGAGTGGTCTTAAACTAATGGACAGTCTAAATAGATCAATTTGGATTACTCACATGTTCCAATTCAAGTAAGGAACACCATAACCACGGTGGTCCATGAAAAGTGTACTATAACTCACAGTAGCCAACCATTTCTTTTTTCTCCTTAGGATGTGCTTTATCTCAACAGGGGTAAGGGACTAAAGTTAAAGATGTTGAGGAACCTCTGCCATGCATTTGGTGCACATGCCCATCACTACTGGCCATCCAATTTTGATTAAAACTGACCATCCAAACGCATGCATACGGAAGTCTACCGTATAGACTAACAATAACCGTCCAAGCGACAACCTATTTATTATTGTACGATTGTCTCTAAAGTAGGATTCGTGGTAGCGATGGCCATACACCCCGAGTTCTGATGTATAGCCATACATAAATCACGTACAAGGTCATGAGAAATGCATACAAAATTAGAGTTGAAAAACTCCAACTGGATATCTAGCCGGTTAGAGACTTAGAGTCACTTTCACTCGAATCGAGATTAATAATTTGAGATTTGCTATGGCCAGAGGCAAGCAGAAGGCAGCTAATGTACATGCCACAGCATATGTGATGCAGGGAAGGACGTAATGAGGGGATTCAAGAGCTTTCTCGAATTTATGAGAGAAGAAGCAACAATAGTTAAGGAGTTTTGAAAGAGCTTATATAGTCTAAACAAAATCTTAGAACGTAATTAAGAAAGCCCTAAATAATTTAGGAAAGAAATCTAGAAAACGTGGAAAATTTCCAATTGAAAGGGCAGGTTGGTCTACCAAATCAGCTCCAAGCGTGTCCAATGATCAACTTTCGTTTCAAATACCAAACTATGCTAGTTTTGTCAACTTTTCTTTGAGTCCTTTCTGAACCATGTGTGATAGAAAAGTGCTTGATTTTTATCATATATCAATATGCCAGCGTGGCAGATAGATATAGTATCCACGCCATCCATCAGGTGGACTATACCATCTAGATGTTATTGCCCATCAGGTGGTCCAACCAGGTGTGCCATGGTATTAGAAATAAGTTGATATATAATTGGTTACAAAACTTTGGGTGATTTTTGACAATTGTACATTTATTCAGTTAATTATGGCCCATCTGACTAGTGGACCAACTTGATTCTTGGAATAGGGAATCAATCGTAGTTGTACCTTCTGATGGGTGGCTTAGATATTTCACATGTCCTACCATGGTAGCATATGTAGTGGCCTGTGTATTAGCTGACTTCTACATGCATGCACATGGGTTGAGCAAAGCACCAATGATAAAATTAAAAATATTTAGTCATACTGATACTTTTACAACTCAGTTCTTTGTACCTGTCTCGCCTTCTGATGGGTGGCTTAGATATTTCACCTGTCTCACCAGCTAGCCCAGTTGGAAGACGATTAGGTGTTTCAATAGCAGGTCTCAGGTTCCAAATGCTAAGAAGACACACTAACCAGCCGGTGGGTGGGTGCATTGTGTAACTAACTGTGTGGGTGCGTTGCGCAGCTAATAGGGTGGGTGTGTTGCATGACTAACAAAAAAAAAAAAAAAAACTTTGTTCCTTGTACAACATTGTCTTGGATTTTGTTGAAATTGGTGTTGTTGTATTAATATCAGGTGTTCAAAAAGTATGGATATGTACCCTGTTGGGCGATGCTATCCAAATGGAACATTTTTCAGTAACCAAACAAGCCATGAATCTTGAATAGATTTAAAACCCAGTCAAGTTGAATAGAATAAAAGGGTGTGATGGGTTTCTTCAAAATTAATATGAGTTTTTTCAATTATATTTAATATTTTAAATAATAGACAAATTCTTGAGGCAATGACCTTGCATGGAGGTGTGTATTAGGAAACCCCATATTTCTCTTTCCTCTCTTGTTTGGTAAGAAACGGTAATCGGTGCTCTCTTAGGGCTGTTTGTTTTACTGATTACTACAGTAATGCACTGTAATGTAATGTAAATAGATTAGTAGTATGAAATAAAGCCGTATATAATACTAATATCACTCTTACCGCTTTAATTTTTTTTTTATATGCATGTCAAGTACTCACTATGATTAGATGCATGTGAATATAACTTGTCTAATATGTGTTATATCCACACCGTCCATCCATTTTGCATTATCATTTTAAGGCATGACCCCAAATATAAGCTTAATTCATCCAACACTTTTGTGGACCGCAAGAAGTTTTCAATGGCAGACATTTAATCCCAACTACTTTCTATGGTGTTGCCAATTTCCACTTTGGATGTGCCTCATTTTACATTTTTTGTCTCTTTCCATAAAATGATCTTGCAAGGTAGATGGATGGTGTGGATATAACACATACATCATGATGGGGCCCACAAAATTATGCCACCTCAACACACCTCGCCCATCCAAATCGGTGGCAATTCCATCATATTACCATCATTTGATGGCTGCTTTTATCCAATCAATTACAAGGAGTAATGATGTGAGTCTTACTCTACATTACCAAGTGTAGACACCCCACCTTCGGCTACACTGTTGGTAGAGATAGCTGGATGAATGGAGGACCATACCCCCAAACCCCAAGTCCAAATTCAGCCAAACTCACCCTTGTAAGCCCCAATCCATAGCCCAATTCAAGCCTGAACCCAGTCAACCCAGTCCTAAACATTAGCCTGAAAAACCCCCCATAAGAAAAGCCAGTCAAAAAATCCTAAAAAAGTCAAACTCACTGAGTCAACCCACTGAGTCAACCCGCTGAGTCAACCCGTCGAGTCAAAACATCAAGTTAACCCGTCGAGTCAACCCGCTGAGTCAAATCACCGAGTCGACCCGCTGAGTCAACTCGCTGAGTCAACTCACTGAGTCAACTCACTGAGTCAACCCACCAAGCCAAACAGCAGCCCCGAGGGAGCGACGTACCTCGCCGGAAATCGAGGAACGGCCGTACGGACGGCCCACAGCGGGCCGTCCAAAATTATTTACGAGCTCTGCCACTGCCCGCTGCTATAAATACCCCCCTCCCCTTCTCATTTCGACATCCCTTCGAAGCCATCCAGTCCGAGTGCGATCCGAGTCCTCCTTCACCCTTTAGCCCATTTTTCCACCAAGGAGAGCCCGAGTGAGGAGAGCCTAGCCCTGGTCCAGTCCAGCCTGACCACTGGTCTAAGTCTCCCAAGCCATCCAAGTCCTGATCCAGCCACTCGAAGCCAACCCTTGCGACACCTCCGTCCATCCAACTGCTCTTTTTCCAACATCATCTCATTCGCATCTAGCATAAGTGCAACATTTACTTTTCTTCCAACCCCCCTGCTTCACTGCAAGCACCTTGATTATTCAAGCACACTGCATATGTCTTAAATTAAGCACATGTCAGTTCGAGCGTATGCTCTGGGCTTGCCCGTTGTTGGAACCTGCCCATCAGAAACTCTTACTGTTCAGACCTGCATTCATGCTCCACCCTAAAGCACCTTGATTATTCAAGCACACTGCATACGTCTTATATTAAGCACCTGTCAGTTCGAGCGTATGCTCTGGGTTTGCCCGTTGTTGGAACCTGCCCATCAGAAACTCTTACTGTTCAGACCCGCATTCATGCATCATGTCATCCATGAGAATGTACGAGGATTAAAACAGACTTTCAAGTATTAGTTGGATTCTGTGAAGTAGAGACCGTACTTCGGTACGGGCAGTGTGTGGGGTGCTTAACCTCTTCCCACCCTGTAACCGTGATCCCTTACCTCGAATCTTTGGCCGCAGATCAAAAGAAGTCATTTTGGGGGAAGGAATCTTCGAATCCCTTTCTCTAACGTTTCTACAGGGTCTAGCCGACTGTAGATTCGAAATAACTGGCTAGTGGCGACTCTGGTCTTATATAAACTCATTTAAACACATCCAGCTTAACATGACAACCAAACAAAGCCCTCGAGAACGAGGCAAGCCAGTGGCACAAACGGCGATTTCGCACTCACGCATCCTCCTCTCCTTCTTTTCCCGAAAGGGGAAGGGGCGAGAACGTCGTGTGGGAGCGCGGAAACGGCGAGGGTCCACAGAATGGCGACTCTGCTGGGGATAAGCTACTCCCATTAGTCATGATCCGACTTGAAAAACAGAATCCTCCTATACTTGAAAGTCATTAGTCCTCATACAATCTCATCTGCATAGCATTCCACCCAAAACAAAAAAAATAGAAAATCCCAAAACCCAAAAAAAAAGTAGTGCATACTCCCCACCATTACTCTTCCAAACCAAATCACCCTGCCACGTCCAGTACAAAATCGACATGGCTCTTCCATTATACCTGAGGCTTCCTCTCCACTGTTAAACTCAAGTGAATCCATGTCAATTCCTGGCATCCAAGAGCTACAACAAAGCATGAAGGCCATGCAGGAAATGCTTCTCCGATTCACACAAGCCCAGGTTTCAGCAGCCAGCAATCAAACTGGTCCAGTTCAACAACCATCGAAGGCACTCCCGGCCTCCAGTTCATCCCAACCACAACCGCCAGGAATCACTCAGGACTTTCGATACCCTCCTAACAGGAGCCTTCAATCAAAACAACCCTCGACCTCAGGGCGTTTCTTCCAGTATCCTCCTGCAAACAGGAGCCATTTTCAGGTTTCCTTACAGCCTCCCTTCTCAGCTCTAGTCCAAAGTCCCTATGATGGGAGTAATTATCAGGCCCAACCTCCTTCAAGCAGAAATCATAGGAGCATCAATGACACCAATTATTATGAAAGGGGGCCTTCTCAGTCCTGGCAAGGGGCAAGGTCTCCTTCATCTGGTCCCTCCGAAATAGAGCAACTCCGAGAGCAGATGCAAGAAATGAAGAGGAAGTTGCAGAAGCAACAAGGGGTGGATCTTCCATCCACCAAGTTCAAGGACCTGTGTCCATTCCCCGAAGCGATGGTACCTCAAGGCTTTCAGGTACCAAAATTCAAAAGATATGATGGGACAGGGTGTCCTATAGACCACTTGAGATCATTTTGTGGTGAGCTAGATGCTGTGGCAAGCAACGATGGAGCGTTGATCCGTCTGTTTCAAAAGTCCTTGAAAGATGATGCCCTAGACTGGTACACATCATTGGACTGTCATCGCATCAGGACTTGGGAGCAGCTCTCCAGGGCTTTCGTCGACAAGTTCGCATACAATCTTAACATGGCACCCAGGAGAGCGGACCTCGCAGCTCTCAGGCAAGGAAGTGATGAAACATTGTCAGCTTACGTTGGACGGTGGCGAGCCATGGCCGCTAGAATGAAGACCCCCATCGACGATGAGGAGCAAATCTCCATGATCGTCCACTCGACAAATCCAAGTATCTCCGGATACCTTGTCTCACATCCATATGCGAACTTCACCCAACTCATCTGCGCCGGGGAACAAGTCGAAGCCAGATTAAGGGCTGGGGTGATCTCCCCTTGGTGGCCTTACCAAGCCTCTCTTATACAACCGATAGTGGAAGGTGAGCCTACCGGATATGAAAGTGATAATGATAGTGTTCCCGTCTCCCATCCAATGGAAGAAGATGATCTTGTTGCCTCTACCGAAGGTGCACTACTCCTCCCTCAGCATGGACAACCGCAGCAGCAGCAACAGCCGAGATGGAACTCACAGTTTTCTAATCAAAGTCGGCAAGGGGCACCCCTAACCAGTCAGGTTTCAGAACCCCTCATCCTGCAAGGGGCATCTCCAGTCGATCCAGTCTCCGCAATGCAAGGGGCACCTCCTGCCTATCCAGCTTTCATCAGCCAAGAAAAGCCTCCTCTCCAGTTTATCCGTGCCATCGACTCTAGTTCAGAGTTCGAACCTCTCACCTTGCAAGAGGCACCCTCAACTATTTTGATCCCAGAACCCATCATCATGCAAAGGGCACCTTCAATCGATTCATTCCTCGCACCCATTTCTAACCATGGGCACAATCAGCCCATCTCAGTCAACCAAGGGGACAATCTCCCTAACACAGCATCAGCAAACCAGGGGCACAACCTGCCCGTCTTAGCAACAGCCAGTCAGGGGCACAGCTTTCCCACTCCAGCTTACCAGGGGCAAAGCCTGCCCGTTTCTCCAGCAAACAACTAGGGGCACAACTTGCCCACCGCACCTGTATATTCGGCTTCTACTTCAGCCATCGTCCTCCAAGAAGAAGACCCTTCCTTGGACAGCATGCCACATGCCTTAGCAGAATTGGGGCCCAACTTCAATTATGTGGCCACTATCGAGGAGGTCGAAGGGGAGATTGATGTCCAGGTTCTAATCGATCCAAAAACATCAACCATCACTCTTCAGGTCTTGGACATCTCAGCTTCATTCCATCTCCTTTCCGATCGGACCTGGTTTCACAGAATCGGTGCCATCTCTTCAAATCTTCACCAAAGGGTCAAGCACATCTTCAGAGATAGGGCGATCACCGTCATTACCGATCCCGGACAATTTCTAATGGTAGAAGCATCCAACCTTCGAGAGCCTACCATCCCAGCCATGGACGCACAACGCTCTAATGGGGAGGTCTCATACCATCACAATATAAATTACTTCCCTCGCATATGTCCCATTGGATCGAACTACGTCTTCCTCCCTGCCAAATGTCAAACCTTCTACTATCAACTTGAATATCAAGACTCGACCCCAATCATGGGAGTTCAAGAGAATGTGGATAGAGAAAGACTGCGATATCAGCCTACTTAGATTAGGAAACTAGAGCACAGAAGTATCAGAAGAAGATGTGGTCATCAAGAAGGCAATCTCTGCATCTGCACACCAATCCAGTTTATCAATGCAGGGATTATCTATCCTAATGATAGGCTGGGTTCCACCGATCAAGCGAGCACATTGAGTCTAATAGAGTTGCCCAAAGAAGACTCAAGTAAGGGGCAGGAATTTCCCCCGATCAACTGGATTGCTGTTCTGGTCCCACATCAGCTAGATGAACCCGAAGAGCTGCAATTCATCGGGGACGAACCAGGAGAAACCGCATCCGACACCGACTCGGAGCCCAATTCCAGATCTATCACGACGTTTGGGCACAACACAGAGGGTTGGCCTACTGATCCCTCTGGCCCTGCCTCCTGAGGGGAAGGAGTGCAAGGCAGTAACAGGTTTGTAGTCCCCATGACGGCCAATGAAAGTCGACAGTGCTCGGCTCCCCGAGCCGAATCAAGCAACATCTGGTTCACATCGCCGTCTTGCTCGGGTCCTTTACAAAAAAAATTTCAAAAAAATAAAAAATCAGAAGATTCAAAAACCCAAAACACCAAATATTTCAAAAAAAAAAATTCAAAATTTCAAAAATTCCAAAAAGTTCAAAAAAATCCAGATATTCACAAAATTCCAAAAAACCAGAAAATCCTTGAAAGCAAAAAAAAAATTTAGAAATCTTTTTCAATAAAGGTGTCAAGTCTTTCTGTCAAAGCACTTGAGTATAGAGTTGACTCATAAGATTTCGATCTAGAGTTGGACTTCAAACTCAAGGGTCTGGACAAAGCCAAATGATGAGGAAAATGATGAGCTGACTCCCAAATTAAGAGGGTCTCCTCGAAAGTTCGAACCAAAAGCCGATGTCATCTCAAAAAGTTTCAAAATTATAAACCTAGGATCTCCTGAGACCCATAAGGAAGTGTGCAGTGAGAATCCTTGTCCTCGAAAAATAAGCAGAGAATGATCGAATTTTTGAAGTCATGACTTCCCAATCTTACGTCCTGTGAAGACTCATCGATCAAAAACTCATCAAGCCTATCAAGAAGATGCTGCCAAGACTATGCTTGCATTCCATGCTGGAGTGTGCGACTTGACGAATGATCGAAGAAACCTCACAGCTCGATGAAGACATATTGTTGCCAACATGTCAGAAAGCACTTCAAGTGTCAGCAACATGCACATCGGATCCATGTGTGTGCTTCGAAATTCTACAACCTGATAACGCTCCAGCTATTTCCTGTACGAGGTATCTACATCAACAGAAAGATCGACTCGACATCATCTAGTGCTCATACGCATATACTCGTGGCAGTCGATTACAGCACAAAGTGGATGGAGGTAACATTCTGATCTCGCACGATAATTCTCATGAAGAATGACATCATCAATTGTTAAGGGTTCCCACATGCTATTGACATTGGCAATGGGATGTCCTTCGAAATCTAAGGATGGAGAAGTTCCTCGAGAAGCTTAAAATCAGAAGACAGACCTACAAGTTTGAGTCAAAATCATGTCACCGTGAGTGCTGATGAAGAATGAAGCCGAAGAACGAAAAGTCATATGGGTTTACAACAAGCACTGCTGCATCTATCAAACTCAAGGGGCAAGCCTCAAGAATCAGTGAATTTCTTCTTGGACGCACCGTTCAACTCACCAGCCTGAGGGGTAAGGATCTCCCAGAGTCAATCAACGCCGACAACGTGAGAATCTCTCACAGGTAAGCCAATCCAACCTTATCAAGAGTTACATTAGTAGAGCTGAAGCCAAAAGGTCAAGGCTTAGACATCTGAGAATCCCTTCCCATCCATCAATAAGTGTTCCAAATAAAAGGGTTCAAAAGCCAAAGAAAAAAGAAGAAGAAAAAAAAAAAAGAAAAAGAGAATAGAGCAAAAAAAAAATAGGGGTTAAAAAAAAAAGAGGGGAGGGCACACAACCCACTGTGGACACCCCACCTTCGGCTACACTGTTGGTAGAGATAGCTGGTTGAACGGAGGACCATACCCCCAAATCCCAAGTCCAAACTCAGCCAAACTCACCCTTGTAAGCCCCATTCCATAGCCCAGTTCAAGCCTGAACCCAGTCAACCCAGTCCTAAAAATCACCCTGAAAAACCCCCCATAAAAAAGGCCAGTCAAAAAATCCCAAAAAAGTCAAACTCACTGAGTCAACCCGCTGAGTTAACCCGCTGAGTCAACCCGTCAAATCAACCCGTCGAGTCAAAACACCGAGTCAACCCGTCGAGTCAACCCGTCGAGTCAAATCACCGAGTCGACCCGCTGAGTCAACTCACTGAGTCGACCAGCGAGTCCAACAGCAGCCCCGAGGGAACGGCCGTACTCGCTGGAAACCGAGGAGCGGCCGTACGGGCGGCCCATGGCAGGCCGCCCGAAAAAAATTACGAGAGTGCCCCTCTCTGCTGCTATAAATACCCCCCTCCCCTTCTCATTTCAACAATCCATTCGAATCCATTCGAAGCCTTTCAAGTCCAGCCAGTCCGGGTGCGGTCCGAGTCCTCATCCACCCCTTAGCTCATTTTTCCACCAAGGAGAGCCCGAGTGAGGAGAGTCTAGCCCTGGTCCAGCCCAGCCTGACCACTGGTCCAAGCCTCTCAAGTCACCCAAGTCTTGATCCAGTCACTCGAAGCCAATCCTTGCGACACCTCCGTCCACCCAGCTACTCTTTTCCAGCATCATCTCATTTGCATCTAGCATAAGTGCAACATTTACTTTTCTTCCAACCCCCCTGCTTCACTGCAAGCACTTTGATTATTCAAGCACACTTGCATATGTCTTAAATTAAGCACCTGTCAGTTCGAGCGTATGCTCTGGGCTTGCCCGTTGTTGGAACCTGCCCATCAGAAACTCTTACTGTTCAGACCTGCATTCACGTACATATCACTATAAGCACTTTGAATATTCAAGCACACAGCATGCATCATCTCGCATAAAGCACCTGTCAGTTCGAGCGTACGCTCTGGGCTTGCCCGTTGTTGGAACCTGCCCATCAGAAACTCTTACTGTTCAGACCCGCATTCATGCATCATGTCATCCATGAGAATATACGAGGATTAAACTAGACTTTCAAGTATTCGATCGATTCTGTGAAGTAGAGACCGTACTTCGGTACGGGCAGTGTGTGGGGTGCTTAACCTCTTCCCACCCTGTAACCGTGATCCCTTACCTTGAATCTCTGGCCACAGATCAACAGGAGTCATTTTAGAGGAAAGGATCTTCAGATCCCCTTCTCTAACGTTTCTACGGGGTCTAGCCGACTGTAGATTCGAAGTAACTGGCTAGTGGCGACTCTGGTCTTATATAAACTCACTTAAACATATCCAGCTTAACACGACAACCAAACGAAGCCCTCGAGAACGAGGCAAACCAGTGGCACAAACGGCGATTTCGCACGCACGCACTTCTTCTTCTTCTTCTTCCGAAAGGAAAGGGAGAACGACGTCGTGTGGGAGCGCGGAAAAATCGGCGAGGGTCCACAGAATGGCGACTCTGCTGGGGATAAGCTAGTCCCACTAGTCGTGATCCGACTTGAAAAACAGAATCCTTCCCCTACTTGAAAGTCACTAATCCTCATACAATCTCATTTGCATAGCATTCTATCCAAAACCCAAAAAAAAAATATAGAAAATCCTAAAACCAACAAAAAAAAATAGAAAACCCAAAAAGAATAGAGTACAGTCCTCATCATTGCGCCTCCTCGGGCTCAACGTACGCGGAGACAACATCCCTTCCGCAGCATAATCCGCACTAGGGCTCAGCAAGCCATGTCCGACCACGAAGAAGAAACTCATCACTTCCCTGCTCTCGAAATGACCGAAGCGCAACCTCCAGCGCAACAGCCCGTTGACAATACGCCAATCATACAAGAATTGGCACAAGGAATGAGAGCAATGCAAGAAATGCTCTTGCAATTCATGCAAGCACAAGCCACCGCAGCAGCCAACAATCAAGTTGGCCCAGTTCACCAGTCTCAGCAACCATGCCGGGTCCTCCCGGCCTCCAGTTCAAATCAAGCACAACCATCAGAGTCTGCCCAAGACTACCGACAACAGCCATCTCAGCCCTTGGCTATGGGGCATCCTTCTCAATATCTTCCTGCGACGACAAGGCCATCTCAGAGCACTTCCGTTGCAGGAACATCTAGTCAACTTCCAGTCAATCTTGCAAACAACAATCTCAATAGATCTCAGCATGTCCCCGCCGATGGGACACCTTTTCAATTCCAGCACATCCCCGCCGATGGGATTTCAATTCAATTTCCAGCAACAGGGACAGCACTGGCGAATGCCCACAATGGGGGTCAGTGTCAAGCCCACATCAATCAGCGGACAGTGGCGAATACCCAACAAGGGGGTCACTTCCCAGCATCTCAGCCTCCTGCAAACAGGAGAACTTTTCAATTCCAGCACATCCCCGCCGATGGGATTCCAGTTAATTTCCAGCAATCTTCAATTCAGCAAAATCCAGTTAATTTCCAGCAATCTTCAATTCAGCAAAATCCAGTCAATCTCCAGCAAGTTCCAGTTCAACCTTCAGTACAGTCTCCAGTTCAGTTACCATCATTTCAAGCTCAAGTTTATCAGAATCCAGTTCAATCATCAAATCAATTTCAGCAACCCACGGTTGCTTTTCAGCAAGCCCATAGGGTCGAAGACATCGACCACTATGCCGAAGAAGAACGTGCCTTACTCCAGGAGGCACTTGTCGCTCGAACAGATCACTCAGGACTGGACGAGTTGCAGGAGCAGTTCCAGATCTTGCAAAATCAGCTTCAGCGACAACAAAGAATCGACTTACCTTCGACCAAGTTCAGAGACTTGTGTCCTTTCCCAGATGCTCAAGTACCTCAAAACTTTGAGGTTCCGAAATTCAAGAGATACGATGGCAGCGGTTGTCCCACAGCACATCTCAAGGCTTTCTGCGGGGAGTTGAGTGCAATCGCAGGAAATGAAGGGGCCCTTATTCGTTTGTTCCAAAAATCTCTGAAAGGCGATGCCCTAGATTGGTACACTTCATTGGACTGCCACCGCATCAGAACATGGGAACAGCTTTCCCAGGCTTTCGTCGACAGATTCGCATACAATCTCAACATGGCACCCAGAAGAGCCGACCTCGCAGCACTCAGGCAAAGGAGTGATGAAACACTATCAGCTTATGTGGGACGTTGGCGAGCTATGGCAGCCAGAATGCGGACACCCATCGACGATGAAGAACAAATCTCCATGATTGTTCATTCAACATATCCAGGCATATCCGGGTATCTCATCTCGCATCCATACACGAACTTCTCGCAGCTAATCCGTGCTGGAGAGCAAGTCGAAGCAGGAATCCGTGCCGGGACGATTTCCCCATGGCCTCATCAAGCCACTCCAGTCAAGAGGAACAGAGTGGAAGGAAGACCTATCAGGCACGAGAATGGAAACCGCAGTGGTTCACGTCCCCGCCCAACAGAGGTAAACAACATCAACACCACTACTCAAGGAAATCAACATGCCCCCCCCCCCCCCCCCACAGGGACGTCAACAGTATCAGCAGAATCAAGTTCAGCATCAGCCTCAGCGGTATCAGCCACAACCGAATCCTCAGCCACAAACACCTCGACAACAGCAGCAGTTCAGAGGAAATGGTCAATACTCATACCAGAACAGGCAGAATTACAGGGAGTCCAGGAAGTTCACTCCACTCAGTCAACCACTTAGTCAAATCATGACTACGCTGGTACAAAAGCAGTTACTCACTCTGATGACACCTAGGCCTCCTCCTCATCCTTTGCCACCAAACTACCGAGAAAATGAGTATTGCGCCTATCATCAAGGACGTGGCCACGCCACTGATCGATGCTATACTTTGAAGAATGCCATACAAGACCTGATTGATGACCGCAAGATCGTCATCTCGGTCCCTGGAACTTCTCCAGCAGCTTCCACCAACATCCTTCAGAATCCTCTGCCTCAGCATCCAACGGACCCCAGTTCGTCTCGTGGCCCTGCAGTCAATAGTATAGAAGAAGGGGACCATCTCGATCGCTTCTTCTCCCCCATCCAATCCATTCACGCCTACACTTATGAGCCAACAAATCCTCCTCCAGTCTTGCAAGGTGCAAGTCCCTTTCTTCCTTCAATCTCCGAGCCAGTAGTGCTTGAAGGAGCACCTCCATATGATATACCAGTTGTTCAAGGGGCACCTTACAACCATTCAAGCTGGGAACCAGTCGTCCTGGAAGGAGCACAATCATACATCGAGCCCACATACAAACCTGTCATCTTGCAAGGGGCAACTCCAGAACAATCCAATCCGCAATTGAAGGATTACACTCATCAGCAGCAAGAGCCCGTTGTCTTGGAAGGAGCTCTTCCAGTCAAGCCTGTCATATTGCAAGGGGCAAATCCCGGAGGCGTATCAATCACGCTACAGCAGCTCGGACAAACAGAGAAACCTCCTGCCATATCAAGAGGACCAGTATTCATTCCGTGGGAGCCTCCCGCTCCAGGAACAGTCAAGCCAGGACCACAACCTTATGTGGTCTATGAAGACAAGCCTCGATATTACCCCTTCAGCACAGGCAACAATGTAGTTCTCAAGGCAAAAGCTCCATACGAAGATCTGGTACCCACACCAGCACCGTTGCAAGAACCGATGGTCCTAGAAGGCAAAAGGGAGGAAAACTACAAAGAGGTTCCATGGCACTATCCAGAATGTGCGGAAGTGGGGAACATGAATCCCAATGGGCGTTGCATCCGAAGAGATAATCAGAACAGAGGAGATACCAAAGGCGCTCTCTCAGGCCTCGGCAACAAAAAAGAAGCCGCATACGATGTGGCGACTCAGCTCAAGTCAATCCCTGCACAAATCTCAGTATGGGAGCTACTCTGCACATCTCGCATACACCGAGAAATGTTTGCCAAAACCTTGAACGATGCTCATGTCTCCTCCGATACGACACCAGAAACGATAGCTTTGATGATTGGACAACTCCTGGCTCCGCGCGCCATCACCTTCACAGATAATGAGTTGCCACCAGAAGGGCGCGATCATGGGCGATCCCTCAACATAGCCTTACGATACAAAGACCTCTGTGTTCCGCTGGTCCTTATCGATAATGGCTCAAGCTTAAATGTCTGCCCACTCAAGACCGCGGAACGTCTGGAAATCAGTCCTTCTTCATTCCGACCCAGCACCATATGCGTCAGAGCATTCGACAACACCCGCCGATCAGTGGAAGGGGAGGTCGACATAGAGGTACAGATAGGTCCGGAAGTCTCCACTATCACATTCCAAATCTTGGATATATCAGCCTCTTTCAACATGTTGCTCGGACGACCGTGGCTGCACAAGGTTGGAGCTGTGCCATCAACCCTGCATCAACGAGTAAAGTATATCTGTGGAAATCAAGTGATTTCTATCCATGCAGAGAAGGAGCTCATCATTCCTTCCAATGCTGCTGCCACTGAACCAGACATCCCGGTCATTGATATCCAGCACTCTGAAGAAGACATTCCGTTTCACAGTTTCGAATTCGAGACTGTGAACTCTATCGCCAATCCAGAACCGATAAGGGTGGACCGTGTTTTTCGCCGGCAGAGCGTCTGAGACTCAAATACCGAATGAAGAATCACTTCAAGTCCAGAAATGTACCGCTGATATATAACCAACGCAAATGGGGACTCGGATACAGGTCAACATTCATGGACAAAAGGAGGAAGAAATTTCGGTGCTCACCCATCCAATTCGTCAAGCCAGGAGAACCTTGCAAAGATCCAGGAGGGAATCAACCGACTGCACTACACAAAGGCCTCCCGATGAGTCCAGTTTGGGCCACGTGGCCCCCCATTCGATGGGATCAGATTCTCGAACCATCTAAGCCTCCAGAAGAAGAAGAAAAGGATGAAGACGAAGAAGGAAGTCAAATACAGCAGCTTCGGGACCAGGTTACCCTGACACCTGCTCCCAACCAGGGGCACAACCTGCCCACGTCAGCATCAATCAACCAGGGGCACAACCTGCCCACTTCTCTCAACCAAGGGCACAACCTGCCCACCTCAATTAGCAAGGGGCACAACTTGCCCATCTCAGCACCAATTAGCAAGGGGCACGACTTGCCCATCCCTGCAGAATCAACATCATCAATCATCAGCCAAGGGCAGAAGCAGCCCATCCATTGGACCAAGAAAGGGAAGTGGCCAGCCCTAGATTGGTCTGATGTCCAGGTTCCAAACTTGTGTCTCACTGTGGAACCAGACGAACTGCAATGCGAGGTAAGTGATCCGGGAGGGACTGAGTGCGACTCAGATCTCGAACCCGACCAGCAAGAAGTCATGGTCATTGGGCCAGACCATGATTCTTCGCCCAAATCATCAACCCCCACCTCTTCAGGGGAGGAAGTGTGGGGTCCTGAATGGTCATCTGTTCCCCTCACTTTTGAATCAGCCAAAGAGCCATCTGAGGGCTCTAGCTTTCAAAAAAAAAAAACGCCTGTTTAAGCAGCAACCGGAACTTTGGAACAAGTTGGGCTCAATTATGGTCTGCAATGCCCGCTTGTTCAAAGTCCCATGAATTTCAAAAAGCTAAAAAAATCAAAAACTTTCAAAAACCAAAAACATCTAGCATTTCAATTTCAGAAAAATCTCAAAAACCAAAAAATATTTCTTTTCCTGCATTCAATAGTGTGCCAAGTTCGTCTAAAGAGTCGCATGAGTTCGAAGTCGAATCATATGATTTCGACATCGAATTAGACTTCGAACTCATGGGTCTGGACGAAGCTCGGGATGAGGAAGATGATGATCCTGCTCCCGAACTTGAGGATCTCCTCAAAAAGTTCGAATCCAAAGCCAATGTTGTAGCCAATGATTTCGAGATAGTAAACTTGGGGACACCTGAGATCCCTAGGGAAGTACGCATTGGAAAATCGTTGCCACCTGAGATGAAACAGAAAATGATAGAGTTCCTAGCTCCAAGATTGTCCAACTTCGCGTTCTCATATGAAGACATGCCGGGGCTCGATGAAGAGCTCGTTGTACACCATCTACCAACCAAGGCAGATATGAAGCCAGTGAAGCAGAAACTTCGAAGAATGAAGCCAGAATGGGCTCTGAAAGTCCGAGACGAAGTCATCAAGCAATACAACGCGGGATTCTTGGTAGTCTCCAACTACCCTGAATGGCTCGCCAACATCGTGCCAGTACCAAAGAAGGACGGCAAGGTTCGAATGTGCATCGACTTCCGAGATCTCAACAAAGCCAGTCCAAAAGATGACTTCCCTTTGCCACATATCGACACTCTGGTTGACAACACTGTTGGATACAAAATCTTCTCATTCATGGACGGGTTCTCAGGTTACAATCAGATCAAGATGGCCGTCGAAGATCGTGAGAAGACAGCATTTATCACTCCCTGGGGAACCTTCTGTTACAGGGTGATGCCGTTCGGTCTGAAGAACGCAGGAGCAACATATCAAGCGAGCAATGACAGCACTATTCCACGACATGATGAACAAAGAGCTCGAAGTATATGTGGACGATATGATCGTCAAATCTCGCACAATTGAAGGACACTTTGAAGATCTAAAGAAATTATTCAACAGATTAGAAAAGTACAAGCTCCGCCTCAACCCTCAGAAATGTGTCTTCGGTGCAATGGGAGGTAAGCTCCTCGGCTTTATGGTGAGCGAGGATGGTATCAGGGTCGACGAGACCAAAACCAGAGCAATCATCAAGATGCCCCCTCCTAGAACAGAGAAAGAAATTCGTGGCTTCCTCGGCAGAATTCAATACATCAGTCGCTTCATCGCACAGCTCACACCTATCTATGAGCCCATATTCAAGCTCCTTCGGAAGAACGTCCCAAAAGAATGGAATGACGATTGCCAAGTCGCCTTCGATCGCATCAAGAGATATCTCATGAATCCTCCAGTCCTAGTGCCTCCCACTCCTGGACGACCACTATTGTTATACATCTCGGTAGCAGCAGAAGCCATTGGCTGTGTCCTCGGCCAACACGACGAGACCGGGAAGAAGGAACAAGCAATATACTATTTGAGTCGAAAGTTCACCGACTACGAGACCAGGTATTCCCCGATCGAGAAGACTTGCCTCGCCCTAGTCTGGGCAACTCAGCGACTCCGTCAATACATGATTGCATTCCCTATTCTCCTTCCTCGCTCACATGGATCCGCTCAAGTACCTGTTCGAGAAGCCGGCACTCACTGGAAGGATAGCTAAATGGCAGCTACTCTTGTCTGAGTTCGACATCACCTATGTCACTCAAAAGGCAATCAAGGGACAGGCCCTCGCCGATCATCTTGCGGCTCACTCTCTCCTGGACTATCAGCCGCTCAAGACAGTTCTTTCCCTGATGAAGATCTCTTGCTCATTGAAGAGGAAGAAAAGAAGAAAAAAGATGAATGGACGTTATTCTTCGACGGCGCAGCAAATTCTAAAGGGAGTGGTATTGGAGCAATCCTCTACTCTCCAGATGATGTCCCTATTCCTATCTCGAGGCGCATCGCATTCGAGTGCACCAACAACATGGCAGAGTATGAAGCATGCATCGCTGGCTTAAGGGAAGCCATAATCTTGGGCGTCAAGAAGCTACGAGTAGTTTGGAGACTCACAGCTTATCATCAATCAGACCAATGGCGAATGGAAGACCAAAGGACGAGAAGTTGATACCATATCATGTGTATCTTGACAATCTGATCGAAGAATTCAAGGAAATCACCTTCTCATACATGCCCAGAGCCAAGAACCAGTTCGCAGATGCTCTCGCCACACTCGCATCAATGCTCGAGATCCCAAAAGGAGCTTCAGAATGGGAGCTCACAGTCGAAATTCAAGAAGAACCTGCTTTTTGCCTGCAAATAGAAGAAGCCGAAGCTGTCCCTGACAAACCCTGGTATGCCGACATCAAGCAATATCCTCGAAACCCAGGAGTATCTAGAGTCAGCAACAGCAACAGATCGCCGAACCATTCAGCGTTTGGCCGGCCAATTCACCATCAGTGGCGAAGTTCTCTACAAGCGATCCTATAATCACATCCTTCTCGATGCGTCGATGAAATAGAAGCTGCAAAGATCATGAAGAAATACACGAAGGAATCTGTGGCCCTCACATGAATGGGCACATGATGGCAAAGAAGATTCTACGACTCGGCTACTATTGGCTCACCATGGAGACAGACTGTTGTCAGCACGTCAGAAAATGCTTCAAGTGTCAGGAGCATGCAAATCAAATCCATGCCCCATCATCAGAGTTATACAACCTGACCACCCCCTGGCCCTTCTCCATGTGGGGACTCGACATCATCGGCAAGATCAGTCCCAAAGCATCAAATGGTCACGAGTACATACTTGTGGCAGTCGACTACTTCACCAAGTGGGTAGAGGCAGCCTCCTGCACCACGATTGCAGCATCTCAAGTGATCAAATTTATGAAGAACAACATCATATGCCGGTATGGAATCCCTAATGCCATCATCACAGATAATGGGACCCCGTTCGTCAACAAGAAGATGGATGACTTCCTCAGCAAATTCAAGATCCAACGTCATCGATCAAGCCCCTACCATCCCCAGATGAACGGTGGGGTAGAAGCCGCAAACAAGACAATCGTCAGGATACTTGAGAAGATGGTCGTGACCTATCGAGATTGGTCAGATATGCTCCCATATGCACTTTGGGCCTATCGAACGTCTGTACGGTCTGCTACGGGCGTTACTCCTTTCGAGCTTACTTACGGAATGGAAGCAGTCCTACCAGTCGAGGTGGAAATACCATCACTACGGGTGTTACTAGAAAGCGGAATTGAAGAAGGAGAATGGCAACGGGCCAGATTCGATCAGTTGCAGCTAGCAGATGAAAAGCGCATGCGTGCACTAAGTCATTCACAATGCTATCAGAAAAGGATCGCTCGGGCTTACAACAAGAGAGTCCGGAAAAGAAGTTTCAAGGTAGGCGACATGGTCATGAAGAAGATTCTACCGTCGCACCTTCCAGATCCCAGAGGAAAGTTCAAACCCTCGTGGGACGGGCCACTGATCGTCAGAGAAGTACCTCCCGGAGGCGCCCTCAGACTCACCAGCATGAGAGGGGTGAATCTTCCTGAGCCAACCAATGCCGACAACGTGAAGATCTTTCACGGGTAAGTTATTTTGACCTTATCAAAGGTTGCTTTAATAGAGCTGAAGTCAGGAGGTCGAAGCTAAGACCTCTGAGAAATCATTTCCGTCCACCAACAAGTGTTTAAAAAAAAAGGATTAAAAAAGAAAAGGCAAAAAAAAGAGAAAAAGAATACAGAAGAAAAGAATACAAAAAAAAAAGAGAAAAAAAGAGAAAGAAAAAGGGAAGCCAAAGAAAGGCACTCAAGAAAAAAAATCAATCCAAGAAACACAGTCATCCATCCATTCATCTCAGAGGGGTCTTTAGCAAAGACCGACAACTCTATTATCATAACTCAGGATAAGAGCTGAAAGACTGCCATCGGCCGGCAACGACGGATTCCCGACCCCTAGCCGCCGCAGTTATCCAGAGATCCAGAAAGAAAAAAAAGAGAAAAAAGAAAAAAGAAAATGTGTGCCTAAACAAAGAGGGCGGAGTGAAAACCCGAAAGGGCGCTCCGAGTAAAAACAGTGGGCATACAGCGGACTTGGTGAAAACCTGAAAGGGCGCCAAGGGTAAAAACAGCACAGCTGCCAAGGGGCAGGCAAGACCAAATACCCGGGACGTGGTGAAAACCCGAAAGGGCGCCACGGGCAAAAATGACGGGAAAAAGCCGGCTGTGGTGAAAACTCGAAAGAGCACTGCAGGCAAAAATGGCTCAAAATGAAAAAAAAAAAAAGAAAAAATAAAAGTGCAGGTACCAAGAAAGCAGACGGTCCAGATCAGTTCAAGCGGTTACAGTTCAAGAACAAGAAGAAGCGCAGTCAGGAACGAAGAGCTCTACAAACTCTGACAATCTCAGGAAGCAAGAGTTTCCATTGCCTACATCTCTAGGGAACCAAAGGATCAAGCAAGTCGAATCTCGAGACATCGGTCAAATCATTGACCGAGCCCCAGTTCTCATTCCTATATCCCGACACAAAATCCAGACACACTCACAAGACAACTCATGGCACAGTAGATTTTCAAACAGTTTTCTCTTTTTTAATTAGATGCATCATATTTCTTTTACACATATCATATCATCTTTTTCAAAAAATACAAAAAAAATACATCATCATCAATCATATATGCAAAAAAGAATGTGCAGGTGGCCAACACAATCAATCTCTACCCTCCTCCTCGGCCACATCAAGTGAGTCTTCTGACTCATAAAAAGATAGTCTCGCTCTCAACCTGCTCACCTCCATACGCAGGTAATGCACCTCATCGCGCTCAAGGGTACGGATCGCTGTCTCCTCATCAGACAACCTCCGATCGGCAGCCAATCTCCTCGACATCATCTCACAATGATACCGAAGTGCAGAGATCTCAGACAGCAGATGACCATGAGTGGCCAAGAGGAAGCCAGGATCGATAAACGGGCACTCATCAAAAGGTTCATATGAACCAGATGAAGAGCCAGCATCTCCAAGAATATCCTGCTCATCCTCATCAGTAGTCTGGTGCCAACAAGGGATACGTCGATACAAAGACTGCTCAGCAACCCAGTACTGATATGGGGCGGTCGCCATCGGAAAAGTTCGCAGCTCAAATCCCAACAAATCAGCTGTCAAATAACTCGCCCAACAACAATCAATCCGGGTCCTAAAGTCAGAGGATCTGGATGGAAGTGCTCGACGCCCGATACCCGCGAAAGCGAAAAGAGGAACATCCTGCTCATACCCAAACTGCCGCAGGAACCGAATGGGGTGATAAGAGAAGTAAGATCGAAAGCCTACCAACATCAAAGGATGACGGTGTGCATCGCAAAGCACTGGAGGAAGTGAAAGCCAAGATGACTCCCAACGAACGTTCCAGTCACGAAGTTCAGCGAACATCCTGCGATACAGGGGCTCGCTCATCCTGGCTGTATGAGGAAGGAACTCGATGATATAACGCATAATGTCAGAGCTAGGAATGCCAGGAAGAGGTACAGGAACGGTCAGAGAAAGACGCTCCCATAGCCAGACCTGATCACAAAAAGGAAAAGAAGTTCAGCTAAAGCAAAGCAATCCCCAACAAAGCAAGAAGAAAAAAAAAGGTGTAGAAAGAATACCTGCAGGAAGGCACAGCAGCCGCGAAGAACACGAGTGCGACCCAGGGCGCAGTCAGTCAACCCATCGAATAGCTCGGCCAAGATGAGAGAAATGATCCCCTGCCGACGGACAGCTCGGCTCATCACCTCAAAAAGCAAAGGAGTCTGGGACCTGCGCCATCCCGAGAACAGCACCTCAGCAATCAAACAGAACATCAGTGCATTCTGAGCAAAGGTAGAACCGGCCGTACTCTGAGGACCCGAAAAAAGATCATACAGCAGGTCCAAAGAGAACACAACAGCATCCTGGCCACCAGCTGCAGGCCGAACAAGATAGGGGATCCCAAACCAGTTCTGCGGTGTAGCAGTCTTCGGCGATGTCTTCGGCGAGAAGTACTGAGTATAATCCAAGGGTAAGCCTGTCAAGCGTGCAAGCTCCTCCAAAGAAGGCCCCATCTCCATATCGTTGAACGCAAACAAGTTCAACGAAGGGACCCAGTCAATCAAGGCAGCTCCGAGCATCCTCCAGTCAATGTCAACTCTAGCCATATGAATCAGACTGCCAAAGCCATAGGACTCCAAATCTCGAATCTCATAAACCGACAAGCTGTCAAGCCAAGCAAGCAGTCGTGGCGAGCAAGAAGAACGAGGAAGCAGCTGACAAGTCCTCACCGGTATCCCCTCCAGCACAAAAGGCCCAGAAATCGAGGACAACTCATCAAGGATCGGAAGGTCAACGGGCGAAGGAGAAGGAAAAGCTGGAACCTCTGCAGACTCGACAGCCCCTGACCTGCCCTCAGTAACAGCTGTTAGTGCACTTTTCCGTGGCTTACTAGTGCACCTTGTTTGTCAATCACTTACAGCAGTGAGTCTTGTGTCGGTTGAGCCCAATGAAGACGAAGACCGAAGACTCAAGACGTCCAGCCGCATCTAGGATGAAGATTCAGGTATATGAGATGCCTTGGTGCCTTAACCTCGACCAAAACCTATCCCCTTTGTATCCTTGATGACCTTGACCATATTTAGAACCCTTTAGGCATCATAGATAGGCCCTAGGTGTCACATTTGATCATCCCTACCTAGGACTTCATATACAGGCTGAAGAAAATGGAATTCAGTTTGTTGAAGAGGGGACCCAGGCTGGTCCGACCGGTCAAGACCGGTCGGCCAGCAGCCCTGCTGCATTTGCAAATGGCCAGCCGACCGGTCATGACCGGTCGTCCTTCACAGGTGTTGTGGTCCAGCAAGCCGTGCCGACCGGTCATGACCGGTCGGCCTTCACATTCACACACGTCCAGCAAAGTGCGCCGACCGGTCATGACCGGTCGGCCTGATGTATTTTGGCTGTCCAGTGAGGGGGTCCGACCGGTCGGCCCATGTGTTTGGCCTATGCAATCCTTGTCCTTCAGCAGGGGAGTCCGACCGGTCATGACCGGTCGGGACAGGTCGGCCAGAGCCGTTTTATGGCCGTTTTCTGCCCGTTTTAGAGCCGTTGGAGCCCTCTTTTCTATATATATGGTGCTCCACTCTTGGGCAAAGGGAGAGAAGTTTTTGAGAGCCCATTCCACACTTATCTTGTACATCATTTGGGGCCTCAAAGAGGAGGTTTTCAAGTCATATCCCTTGTGTTTCAAACACAAGTATGGGCATTCAAATGCTATCAAGAGATGACTTGATTCCTCTCTCAAATCTAGAGGTGTGACACTATTCCACATAGGTATATCCTTTGTCCAAGACCTCTAGAAGACTCTCTAGGTGAATCTCCTAGTTGGAACAACCTACACATCCCATGTATGGGATTCACCCATCCTCCTAGCACCTTGGGCATTTCAAGGCATCGCATGCAAGGTGTTTGATCGAATGTGGCTGAGGCATTGGCGACGCAACGGCGACACGATCGAGGGAGCAAAGGGAAGCTGATTGAAGCACGGGAGAGCGGAGATCAAGCAACCCATTACGGCGCTAAACAAGGGGCTCATCCGACAAGTAAGTTGTCTCATTTGAGAGTCCATTTTAGAGTTTGTCTGTCAACTCGCCTTAGGGACGTTAGCCGTTCCTTGGCTCGTCAGCCGGGCCTAAACTAAGTCTCCAAGGGGGAGCCTCCGACAAGGGAGTAAACGTGTGATAAGGTTGAGAGTTAGCCTATGTCTAAAACTCCGGATACGGTTGAGAGGTGAACCGATAAAACCTCCGTGTAAAGGTTGAGAGGTGAACCTCATTTAAAACCTCCGATAGTGAATGCCGGTGTGCTCAAAGGGGTTGAGTACTTGAACCGGGAGTGGAGTAGACAAGTAGTCGAACCACTATACATCCTTGTGTTAGTGATTGTTCTTGAGCACATTCTATCTTTGCATTGTTTGTTTAATTGCTTAATTATGAATGATTGATAGGAATGCATGCTAGGCATTTTACAGGCATCCCCACACAAGATGTACCTTCACTACTTGTGTAGACTTGAGCTCATTGATCCACTCTCATAAGTCTACACAAGATGCATAGGTTAGGAGCTTGATTAGGTGTATCATTTACTTCCTATGCATGCTTAGACTAGGTTTGTTTATTGCTTATCCTCATGCTAGTCTTTTGATTGGACCCACCAAGGCTTGGAAGCCGTGGTGTTCTTGCTTACAACGCTTATCTTGTTCAATTGCATAAGTAGGCGAAAAGAATTTTAAAAAGGTCCTATTCACCCCCCCTCTAGGTCCATAGACATATCTCCAAGTATCTCTACAAGCGGTGAAAACCGCAATTTCATTTGGTATCAAAGCAGGTTCCTCTTTAAGGGCTTAATTGCCTAGAGGTAGATCCTAAAGAGAAACTTGAAAATATGTCTAGAGAGGACTCTTCATCCGTCACTAAGCCTCCTTTCTTTGATGGGTCAAATTATCCATATTGGAAAGCCCGAATGCGCATCTTCTTGGAATCCATTGATTCGGATGTGAGGGACATGGTTGATTTTGGATATGAACCCCCAATGGTTACTATTTCTAAGGAGGGTGAGCCGGATGTTCTCAGGCCAAAAGACAAGGCATTGTGGACTGCTCATGAAAAAGCTCAACGTATTAATAATGCCAAAGGCCTGAATGCCATATTTTGTTCAGTATCGAGAGAAGAATTTGGTCGGATCCAAAACTGCACTACCAGTAAACAAGCATGGGATATTCTTGAAGTTACCCATGAAGGTACAAATGTTGTTAAAAATTCTAAACTCCAACGCCTCTCCACTCTATTTGAAAATATTATTATGGAGGAGGATGAAACGTTTACTGAATTTTATACCAAACTGAACAAAATCACTAATGATATGTGGGGCTTAGGGGATCCGGTTCCGGAACATAGGCTTTGTAGGAAAATTCTAAGATCGCTTCCGGAACGGTTCTCTTCTAAAGTCACCACCATTGAAGAGTGTAGGGATCTAAACACAATGAAAGTTGAAGAACTCATAGGTTCCCTACAAACCTTTGAGTTAGGCTTTAAAGCCCCCTCTAGAAGGAAAAACATCGCCTTCAAGACCTCTCACAGACACAAGAAAATCAAAAGTGAGACGGAGGATGATAGCGATGATGAGGATGATGAGGAAGAACAATTGAACAAAAAATTTAAGAGATTCCTCAAATTTGATAGAGGGTATAGCCGTGACAAGAAGAACAAGAAGGGTGATAAACGTACAGGAAAATCATCCATACCTTCTTCCGTCCGTTGTTACGGTTGCGGTCGTCGTGGCCATATTGCCCCGGAATGTCCGGAAGGGCCTAAACCGAAAGGTAAAAAGGCAATGGCTGCTACTTGGGATGATACGGAGGAGTCCGAATCTGACGATGAGAGCCAACATAATGATCTTGCTCTCTCGGCCTCCATCACGACCCCTTTACCAGATTATCTAAGAGGGGATCCCAACCGCTATCCCTTCTAGGTGAAGGTGTTCCCAACCCCTCACCTCATGCTACATTCTATGAGGGTGTTGTGGAACTTTGCTACCCTTTGGCTTTTTAAACTGAACATGGTTAGAGAGGGTAGCTAGTTATGCTTTTATTGGTAAATCTGAGGATTTCAGCCTCATTTCTGTATGTATGGGCAAATCAGAGGATTCCAGCCTCATTCGCCTAGATTTTGATGATTTAGCATTGTTTGTATTATTACATTTGCTTGCTAGATTATCATCCTACTTAGATTAGCTAACCATCTTGAGTTTTATGCTTCATGTATGCTAATCTTTGCTTAGTATTGGTCTTGATATACCACTAGGGGAGGATGGTTGATTGGGCTATAAGCCCTTTGTGCTTTCATTGCAAATGTATGTCCTTGACCAATATTGCATGATTACCTACGCTTAGATAGTTACATCTTCCTGTTAATCATGTGTTTCTTAGCATGCTCCATGTATTAATGATTCATGCACCCCACACTCTCCGTTTTAGCATGAGCTTATAGTTGTAACTGCGACACACTATCTCCTCTTACCTTAAGTTCATTGGTATATCATTAAGGGGGAGAGAATAGTTTGTCAATTGCTAACAAAAAGGGGGAGAAAGATCATATCCCACCAAAACTAGTTTGCTATGTTTTGTGATGCAGGGATTGACAGGTTGTGGGGGAGCAAACTGAAGCGGAGCAGCATAATTTAGACATGTCAAGAGTCCTGTATTTTATGTTTTATCAATGTAATCTCTTGTTCATGTAATTTGTTTTGGTAGGTTAAGTTTTTGTAAGTAATTGACAAAGGGGGAGATTGTTAGTGCACTTTTCCGTGGCTTACTAGTGCACCTTGTTTGTCAATCACTTATAGCAGTGAGTCTTGTGTCGGTTGAGCCCAATGAAGACGAAGACCGAAGACTCAAGACGTCCAGCCGCATCTAGGATGAAGATTCAGGTATATGAGATGCCTTGGTGCCTTAACCTCGACCAAAACCTATCCCCTTTGTATCCTTGATGACCTTGACCATATTTAGAACCCTTTAGGCATCATAGATAGGCCCTAGGTGTCACATTTGATCATCCCTACCTAGGACTTCATATACAGGCTGAAGAAAATGGAATTCAGTTTGTTGAAGAGGGGACCCAGGCTGGTCCGACCGGTCAAGACCGGTCGGCCAGCAGCCCTGCTGCATTTGCAAATGGCCAGCCGACCGGTCATGACCGGTCGTCCTTCACAGGTGTTGTGGTCCAGCAAGCCGTGCCGACCGGTCATGACCGGTCGGCCTTCACATTCACACACGTCCAGCAAAGTGCGCCGACCGGTCATGACCGGTCGGCCTGATGTATTTTGGCTGTCCAGTGAGGGGGTCCGACCGGTCGGCCCATGTGTTTGGCCTATGCAATCCTTGTCCTTCAGCAGGGGAGTCCGACCGGTCATGACCGGTCGGGACAGGTCGGCCAGAGCCGTTTTATGGCCGTTTTCTGCCCGTTTTAGAGCCGTTGGAGCCCTCTTTTCTATATATGGTGCTCCACTCTTGGGCAAAGGGAGAGAAGTTTTTGAGAGCCCATTCCACACTTATCTTGTACATCATTTGGGGCCTCAAAGAGGAGGTTTTCAAGTCATATCCCTTGTGTTTCAAACACAAGTATGGGCATTCAAATGCTATCAAGAGATGACTTGATTCCTCTCTCAAATCTAGAGGTGTGACACTATTCCACATAGGTATATCCTTTGTCCAAGACCTCTAGAAGACTCTCTAGGTGAATCTCCTAGTTGGAACAACCTACACATCCCATGTATGGGATTCACCCATCCTCCTAGCACCTTGGGCATTTCAAGGCATCGCATGCAAGGTGTTTGATCGAATGTGGCTGAGGCATTGGCGACGCAACGGCGACACGATCGAGGGAGCAAAGGGAAGCTGATTGAAGCACGGGAGAGCGGAGATCAAGCAACCCATTACGGCGCTAAACAAGGGGCTCATCCGACAAGTAAGTTGTCTCATTTGAGAGTCCATTTTAGAGTTTGTCTGTCAACTCGCCTTAGGGACGTTAGCCGTTCCTTGGCTCGTCAGCCGGGCCTAAACTAAGTCTCCAAGGGGGAGCCTCCGACACGGGAGTAAACGTGTGATAAGGTTGAGAGTTAGCCTATGTCTAAAACTCCGGATACGGTTGAGAGGTGAACCGATAAAACCTCCGTGTAAAGGTTGAGAGGTGAACCTCATTTAAAACCTCCGATAGTGAATGCCGGTGTGCTCAAAGGGGTTGAGTACTTGAACCGGGAGTGGAGTAGACAAGTAGTCGAACCACTATACATCCTTGTGTTAGTGATTGTTCTTGAGCACATTCTATCTTTGCATTGTTTGTTTAATTGCTTAATTATGAATGATTGATAGGAATGCATGCTAGGCATTTTACAGGCATCCCCACACAAGATGTACCTTCACTACTTGTGTAGACTTGAGCTCATTGATCCACTCTCATAAGTCTACACAAGATGCATAGGTTAGGAGCTTGATTAGGTGTATCATTTACTTCCTATGCATGCTTAGACTAGGTTTGTTTATTGCTTATCCTCATGCTAGTCTTTTGATTGGACCCACCAAGGCTTGGAAGCCGTGGTGTTCTTGCTTACAACGCTTATCTTGTTCAATTGCATAAGTAGGCGAAAAGAATTTTAAAAAGGTCCTATTCACCCCCCCTCTAGGTCCATAGACATATCTCCAAGTATCTCTACAAGCGGTGAAAACCGCAATTTCAACAGCTATGTCTGATATAGCCGCATCGCTGTCTGAAACTGTCATAATCTCAGCCGCATGAGAAGACTCGCCCACCTCATGAACAGAGTGCGCAAAGGGCCAATGACCAAAAGAAGGACAATGCTCCCAACCAAAAGAGCCATCAGTGAAGATCACACCGCACATCGTGGCATCCTGACCAATCTGACCGTCAAAGAAAACATCTGAACCATCCAAAGGGGTCCCGGCAACCCCGATCAAAGAATCAACGGTCAGATCTGGACCTGCGGCCCCCTCCAACAGAAAATCATGAATCCAGTCATCATCCTGGCCGATCAAAGGGATCATCGAGGCATCCACACCGTCCATCATCAAGGGGACATCATCAATGATCACATCAAGACCACCCAAACAAGTGTGCCGCACATCTCGGCCCTCGTCCAGAGCATCCAAACCGTCAAAGGTACCATCTGAGCCATCCATACCATCTAGACATGAGATCAGCCCATCTATGTCCCTCATAGTCCCATCATCACCGTCCATCACATCATCCATGGGGCCCACACTCAAGGGATGCATAGCCTCACCTATGTCCCATCCCATCATCACATCTATATCATCCATTCCTCCCATGATGAAGGTCCCATTCAAATCTGAAAATCCAGCCATCCCACCATTAATGGACCCATTCAAAGCTCCACCAACCACCAAGCTTAAGTCTTCATCAATGCCCCCTCTTAATGCCCCATCTACCCCATCCATTAAAGGCATCTCCCCATTATCAAAGCTCAGTTGAAAATCTGAAGTGTGGGACCCATCTTGGACAGCCCCCACAGCCCATAAATCCCCACCATCCATTGCCCAAGAAAGGACAAACCAAGATGAAGACAAGATGATGAGGAAAGAAGAGACAAAAAGAATATTCATGGCTGCAATCGAACCCGGACGTGCACGGAATGAGGGGACAAAGACAGTGGACAGTGAAGAATGTCCGAACCAGGGCCAGCCCAGGCTGCTCAAGAGGCGAGCCTTGGGCGGCCTGCCCTGGGCCTCCCGTACGGACACAGATTCCCTCTCTCCGCGGGATTGGCTCCAGGGTTCTTGGTAGGTGAGTCTGACAGTCCACGTCAGCAGATGGCGCTCCGTAGGCCGCCCAAGGCTCTGGTCCACTCCAAATTTCAACTGAAGATGATCAAGATCACACAAAAGGTGCCCCACTGGCCCAATCACGAAGCAATGTGACCGGAATAGGGCTGATCAAGCCAAAGAGAAGGAAAGGTGATCAAGTGAGGTCCACAAGCAATCCAAGCCATTCAAAGACTAGATCATCATGATCCAAACCATTGAAGAACCTACATGAGCCATGAAACAACAAGATCAAAGGGCTGATCATCAAAAGAAGGGCCAGAATCCAAGATCCAATCATCAAGTGGGCCCACAAAGCCAAATCAAGCGATCTGAGGCGTTCAAACCATCATCCACACCATGAGAAGCATTCCTAGCCTCACAAATCATCAAAAGAGGTGCCCCAAAGTAAAGCTAAGGTCTCAGGTGGGCCCGCAGGGCCAAATCCATCAATCTGAACCATTCAAGGGCCAAATCATCAAGATCCAAACCATTGGAAAGCTTACACAAGTCATGGAGTGGCAAGATCAAAAGTCCAATCATCAAAAGAAGGGCTAGAATCCAAGATCCAATCATCAAGTGGGCCCCGCAGGGCCTAAACAAGCGATCTAAACCGTTCAAGTCATTGTCCATGCAGTTGAGGAATCACAAATCATGAAGGAATGAGTCAAGAGTCAAAGCATCCAGACATCACCAAGGAATTTGGGAGAAATCAAAGCCTGTATATTCATCCAAAAGAGCTTGATACAAAAGGGGACAAAAACAAAAGTACAAGGCCATATAAAGTAGAGCCAGCTACAAGTCACCAACATAATCATCATCGCCCCTCCTCGCGTCCCGCTCCCGACGATAAAGATCCATCAAAGGAGCAGTCACTGAACCTCCAGCATACCTGCGACGACCACCTGGAACATAAAGCGAAGGAAGCAGAGGCCCCTGGCCAAACAGCAGATACCACTCGTCATAATCACGATCCGGGATCGTGAAACGGAAGCCAGGCTGGCCCACCAGAGCCTCAACTCTCTCATCAGCTGGCATCCGAGCAGCTAGAGGAGGTGCAGAACAGGGGACCCGAGCCACCCCAGTGACTTGCCGAAGCAATCTCTCTCCCAAGTACCATTGAAAAGACTCAGCGTCAGAAAGCATAATACGGAGACATGAAGCATCGTATGCCTCCACGCGCTGGGGTGTGTAGTAGAGAGGGAAACTAGCGTACGGCATCGGGCAAACTGCAGCAGAAGAGGTTACCACGATCAGTTACAAGTACAGCACAAGGACAAAGACAAGCAAGATACCTACGTCCTCAACGGTCAGCCCGTCTATATCAGCACGCCAATTGTCCCCGGGAACTCGGGAGTTCCGCTGACGATTCTGTTGATGCCAGTACATGTGGCGATACTGAGAGGGTTCAATGTCATCTCGCATCCTCGGCGCAAGATGCGGAAAATGGTCATAAAAGCAGGTCTAGATAAAAGTACATTTAATGATCAGAGAGAGAAAGGAGGCAAATGGCTCCAAGGAAGATGAAAGAAGAGGTACCTCAACGACAGGCCAGAAGCCTGTGAAGGACCGGCTATGCCGACAGGTCTTGTCCAGACCTTGAAAGAGACGGGTCAGGATGGCCCCATTCCAGTTATAGGGGTGATGAAGGTCCTCGACTAAACGAAGAAATTTAGGATCAACTCTCTCATTCGCATGGCAAAAAAGAAAGGATCCAAAAGCATAAGTGATCATGGCCCGCGCCTTATGGAGGGCCTCTCGCTCGGTGGTAGGGACGACGGAAGCAAAATTGTTGTAAAACCATCGCATCTTCACTTGATGGCCTTGGAATTCACCCTCAGGAGGGACGTCACCGACAAGCCGCAACCAATCGGTGGAAGAGAGGGGAGCTAGAGAGCTAACTTGAGGGACAATTGCCCCATGAAACGGGAAACCTATCTGCATGTAAATATCCAAGGGGGTTATTCCCCACTCCCCACAAGGGAGCTGAAAGGTGTGGGTCTCATCCCGCCACCTCTCACAAAGGGCCGCAAGCATCATGCGGTTGGCGTCGTTATTATGGAAGCGTAGGGTGAGGAGGCCAGCAAAAGGAGTACCATCTAGTACTCGCTCAAGCAAGGGCTGTGGCTCTTTCATCCAATTGTCCCAGCGATCCCTGGTACCTCGACCCTTGATAGCAGGAAGAGGTTGATGCTCCATAGCTAGGGAACACATGTGGTCCCCTCGGCGGACAATGAAAGCAGGATCATCCTCGTCAACCACTTGATGACCCCTGGTACCATCCGCCATGGAATCCTACAAGCTTGGCAAGGTAAGTCCCTATCCTTTACCCGTTAAAATCCAAATTATCATCTAAGAAACCCATGGGATTGGACTCACATTCCAATGCAAAATCTAAAGTCCAACTCCATGTGTCACTTAGGATATGTGTTGGGCCCATTGGAAAAGGTAAGGCCCACCTTAAAGAAGGTGGCATGGCATGCCTTAGGTAAGAAAAGTCCATCATCCAAATACACATTTTGGACAACAAATGCATTCAAGTGCCATGAGATCAACTAAGGATGAGAGTCCTACTTCACATGAGAAGTTCCTCTTCAAAGTCCACATGTGGCCAAGGATGGACCCACTTTTATGCCAAGGTCATGATTCTCACTTAGGATGTCTCCATCTTTTTACACATATGCATGGACAAGTGGGGAATAGAAAGGAAACGGGCCCCCAAGAGCAACCCAAATGCCTCATCTCAATGGATTGGAGAGAGCACATAGCCCACTTTGGAGAATATGAGAACCCATTCATGGGTTAACCATGGGCAACCTTATGTGCCTCATCTTGATGAAAGTTTTGACCATGAGAATACAACAAGGAGGTCTACCCACAAACATATGAATCAAAGAAGCTAAGGGTAGAAAGTTGATGCACATAGCCCACATGAAGAATCAAAGTTGAAAATGCCCATGAAAAGGCAAGTTTGGGCAACTTATGTGCACCAACTTGTTCACCAAAAAGGGAGACCATTTGAGCACAAAAGAGCATGGCTTGATGAGTCACCCAACCATCATGAAAATGGATAAGAATGGTACACATAGCCCACTTGAAGATCAAAATCCAAAATGTCCCAAAGCATGGGGACAAAAAAATGGGCAACTTATGGGTACCATTCCTTCTCACAAATGGAAGAAGAAATCACTCATATTTGAATGATGATGGGTGATCCACCAAGCCCCCATAGAAAAGTTCAAGGAGCTATGGTTGTATGGATAGCTCACTTGAGGATCATCCATTTGAGGTTGACAACATTAAAGGGAAACTCTTGAGAATCACATTCCTACCACAAAGAAAACCATTTGAACTTAGTGAGATTGTGGGAACAACTCACTCATGGGACTTGTAGATGGTCAAGTAACTCAAGTCCTCCATCCATCAAAGGAAAAAGCATGAAAAAAAAAGCCTACATGAACAAAGTGTAGTGGTGCACACATGGTCCAAAGAAATCCAAGCTCCAATGAAGGCCCAAAAGCCCATACACATAAAAAAACTCCAAGGAGCCCACCATACTTTGTGCAAAGATGTACATCATAATCAAAGAAATGATGGAAGAATTGGGCCACTTGTCCATAAAGGCCCAACTAGGAAAGCTAGCCCACTTGAAGATCCAAAATGAAGATTGGGCTAGCCTCCTTGGTCCATACACATGTGAAGAAAGATGGGCCCCATGAGCCCAAAACTCGAGATGGGCCCTACCATGACCATGGGCCCAAACCTTGAAAAAAAGATGGAAAAGAAAGGAAGAGCATTAAGGAAAAATGACAAGGGCAAGAAAGCATGAGGGAGCCCAAAATGAAGCATTGGGCCCATCAAATACACCAAGGGCCATGACTTCACTTTGAGCCCATTTGATACACATGAAAAGAGGCCCAACTCCCATGAAAAAGATAGAGTATTTTGCCATGCACACTTGATGACATGGCAAAATCACCCTTTACACACACATGGAGGGAGTGTGAAAAAGGAAAAAATGATGAAGTGGAGAGCTTGCAATGTCCTTCTCCATGCACCACCTTTGAAAGAGACTTGAGATCTAGAAAAAGGTCAAGAATACTTGGGCCCACCTTCACACCTCTTGAAATAGCTACATGAAGAAAAGAAAAAGGACCATGAGAAGAGACAATGAAGATGGAAAAGGACAAGAAAGAGAAAGGAAGTGGTCCATACCTTTACCACTCACCAAAGAAGGACCACCTTGCTGTCCCAAGACCTCTCTAAGGCCCACCACTTGAGAAGAGCAAAGGACCACCAAAGAAGAGAAAGGAAACTTGAAGAAAGAAAGAGTATGAGAGAAAGAAGAGAGAGATTGCACGTTTGAGGGGGGGAGGGTGCCCCATGTTATATAGAAAAGGGGAGGGCACCCTTTTACCCAGCCCCCTGAAGAGACCAGGAGGCACAGACCGGGCGGGCGGCCCATGGGAGGCCGTCCTAGCCTCCACCTAAGTGAGGTGACTTCTCACCTCCTCTCCTTGGGAAGAACTCCTCCTTGGGAAGGGTGGTTGCAAGTGAATCTTGTACCTCCATGTAAGATTGAAGTGATGGAAGAGAATGGTGAGAAAAAGGAAGAAATCTCACCAAAATCTCATCTCATGAGAAATGGGTGAAAAATTGGGATGATGATGTGGAAAATTTCCATGGAATTTTCAAGAAAAGAAAGAAAAAGATTGACTAGGTCAAACAATGATCTCAACCATCCAAAGCTATGACCTGATGATCCGAACCATTCCAAAGAGAATTCCCGCAGTCTCCAACCTGGATTGTTGCTCTTATGTACAGATTTTGGGTCCGAAGACCTTAAACTACGTCGGGATTCACATCCCGAGAGATTTTCAATAAAAGCCGGTATTGGTCTTGATTGATCGAATCAAGAGCCGACGACACCGGGTACTTTCAAAAACCACAAAAAAATATATTTATGCATTTCCAACACTTATTTGTACACAGTTTTGGGTCCGAAGACCTTAAACTACGTCGGGATCAACGTCCCGAGAGATTTTTAATAAAAACCAGCATTGATCCCAGCCTTTCAGGCCAAGATTTGATGATCTGGATCATTTCGAAAAACAAAAATGTGTTTGCCCCCTCTTGTATATGTTTTGGGTCCGAAGACCTTAAACTACGTCGGGATCAACATCCCGAGAGATTTTCAATAAAAGCCGGCGTCGGTCTTGTTTGCTCACATCAAGATCAATGACTCCGGACATTTTCAAAAATCATAAGAATATATCTGCCTCTTTTAAAGTTTTTGGTCCGAAGACCTTAAACTACGTCGGGATCGACATCCCGAGAGATTTTCAATAAAAACCGGCATCAGTCTGGATTGTCCATCCGCTGACACCGGACATTTTTCCAAAAACAAAAAAAAAACATGTTTGCCCCTCTTTTGTACAGTTTCATGGTCCGAAGACCTTAAACTACACTGGGATTAATTTCTCGGGGGACCTTTCTCGCTTTCAGCTAAAAACCGGCATCGGCCTCGACCGTTGGGATCATGGTTCGATAACCCGGATCATTTCAAAAATACCAAAAATATTTTAAAGCTTTCCATAAAAACCAGTATCAATCTTGATCACCCGAGTTGAAATCTGGAACCTTTTCAAAACAAAAAAATATATATATATAAAACAAAAAAAAAATTCACCACTAGTTTCAAACGCACCAATTTATCCCCAGCGGTCCGAAGACCTTAAACTACACTGGGATTAACTTCTCGGGGGCTTTCTTTCCTAACCTGTTCCAGGCATGGCTGACACTTGATCGTACGGGTGTCTGGAATCTCTTAAACAGGTAAGGGCTGTGGCGGGCAGAACTCCGCAATCCTGTTCGTGTTGAACGCACCGTGATAGACAACCTTGATTTGAGAGTCGCTGTTGAAGCTGACGAATGTTCCCTGTTCCTAGAACTCATGAAGGGGATTAAGACTGTTGGGAGGTGGAGCTCACCCTCACGGAATTGTGAGCAACGTAAGACCCCAAACTGGATTGACTAAGGGAAATGTGAGGATGTGGCTCATTTTGTGGCCGAAGGAGTCCGTCGGACGATACGTGGTCTATGTGCATTGCACATGAGGAACAGGCAACTTTGTGGGTGTGTTGGCTGAAAACCCTCAAAATCCCCTCATCCGAAGATGTAAAACTACGGCACTTAACTGTGTGAGACCCGTCTTGCTCGCTGACGTAAAATGGATCGGGTGCCTTACCAGCAGTAGAAGCTGGAAGTGGATGGAAATTCCACATCTTTTCCCTGCATTTCAGAAAAATCACAAAATACAAAAACATTGCAAAATCACCTCTTCAAAAATCACAAAAATATTTCTCTTGCTTTCATCAAAAATATTTCGAAAATCACAAAAAATATTTCCTGTATTTTCAATAACTGATCTCTACCCTGACCGCTCAAGTAAAGATTCGGATCCACATATTTACAAAAAAATCACAAAAATTAGCATCCCCAGCACTACAATTCAGGAGTCTTGAACTCCGCTCACTTCACAGTATGGGATGACGGATCCAATCGCCCACAAATTGGAATCTTGACCAAAACGGGCGACTAGGGCTGTAAATGGTCCGGTTCGGGGCGGGTTTAGCCAAAACCAGACCCGCCCATTTACTAAACGGGTCTGGGTCCAAATTTTAGACCCAGACCCTTTTACTAAATGGGCGGGTCTGGGTCAGGTCTGAGTCAGCCCATCAGACCCATTTATAAATGGGTCCGGGTCTGGTAGAGGGAGATCCACCCAGACCCATTTATAAATGGGCCGGGTCTAATGGGTCCGGGTCTGGATCAAGTATGTGGGCATTTTACAAGGCTTAAAACCGGGTCTGGACGGGTCTGGGCTGGATGGGTCCCTTGTAACATAGACCAAACCCGCCCACTTACTAAATGGGTTTGGGTCGGGTCGGGTCGGGCCTAATATAAAGGAAACCAGACCCAAACCCGCTTAACAAATGGGTCTATTCTTGGACCCAGACCCGTACCATTTAACAAATGGGTCGGGTCTGGGTCGGGTCTAAATGGGTTGGGTCTGGGTACCCCATCGGGTCCACTGACCCATTTACAGCCCTACGGGCGACCAAACACCATCTCAATCACATGTATGCCCAGAAGAACATCTTGAAGTCAAATGATATCCTCGTACATTCTCATTAGCAAAGAAACAGCATCTTGGGACGATGGACCTGATCGACCACGGGTCGGGATCTTGACCAACTCGCTGTCCAAACCTCCGTATCAAAAAGAAAAATCCCCAAGGGAGTACAACCCTGCAAGCAATAAGCTCAAAATTCTCTGCATCTCCAGCAAAAGCAAAATCATCAAACGAGAAGAGAATGAGCCAAGCCATGCATTCATCACGCATCTCCATGCATCAGCATCCATCGCATCAATCATCATGTTTACCTGCTTTCAAAATAAAAGTCGGTTAGCTAAAGACCCCACAGGCATCCCTAGTGGAGGCACATGCAAACCAGATTTTCATTTCAAAAAGACAAAAAATATTACTTTTTGCAAATAAAAACCCCACGGAGTATCACTCCCCAGAGTGGGTGTCTTTTCAAAAGTCCAAAAATATTTTCCCAGTAGAGCGTTCTGCCCCCAAAACACCAGGAGATCTTCCATATCTCTGGGTAGGAGCCGACGCAAAAATCAAATAAGATCCGATGTCTCGCGGTTTCCCCGGAGACCATTGGATCCAATGCACTCAAAGTACGGTCGAACTGAACTCCAGTGTCAGTGCGGTCGTACCACATGACAAGATACGAAAAGATGAAAAGCCAAAAGGCTCGGTCAAAGAAACCATTTGAACAGGTGGAAACGATGAATTGTAACCCAAGAATCAAAATCAGCAGATTGGGTGGAAAGAGTTCACCCGCACATACCTAGGCGTGGATGCCTGAAGTACCTTGACTGAGTCCAAGTCGGCGTAGTAGAATCCCGTAAGACTATCTGACGCAGGGCGTCTAACCACTTTGACAGTCAAGCGAAACAAGTACTCCTGGAGTGATCTGGGAAAACATCAAACATACAATCGATCACAGGGTCAGTAACCTCGTAAGACTAACGGACGCAGAGGCTCTGCTGTACCTTTCCGATGTTAGTACCGATCGGGAATGGAAGGGTTGCGATTGGGTACCCAGGTTGCAGCAAACTGCAGGGACAATCGCAACGTTTTCTCCAAACTCTCGCGGTATGTGCGAGTTATCAATTTCCAGACAATCAACTGACTCAGATACAAAGGATAACAAAGATTCCAGACCACAATCAAGGAAAGAATGAATTGCAAACCAAGCATCAAAACCAGTAGATCGGGTGGAAAAGCCCACCCGCACATACCTAGGCGTGGATGCCTGAAGTACCTTGACTGAGTCCAAGTCGGCGTAGTAGAATCCCGTAAGACTATCTGACGCAGGGCGTCTAACCACTTTGATAGTCAAGCGAAACAAGTACTCCTGGAGTGATCTGGGAAAACATCAAACATACAGTCAATCACAGGGTCAGTAACCTCGTAAGACTGTCGACGCAGAGGCTCTGCTGTACCTTTCCGATGTTAGTACCGATCGGGAATGGAAGGGTTGCGATTGGGTACCCAGGTTGCAGCGCATGCAGGGACAATCGCAACGTTTTCTCCAAACTCCCGCGGTATGTGCGAGTGAGCGATCTCCAAACGATCAACTGGCACAGATGCAAAGGCAAGCAAAGATTTCAGAACATGATCTATGAATGACCGGGTCAGAAGTGGGGTGTCCACTCGCTTTGGCATTCGGTTGCATGCAACCTCTGCCAAAGAGGGGCATCTGTGGACACCCCACCTTCGGCTACACTGTTGATAGAGATAACTGGTTGAATGGAGGACCATACCCCCAAATCCCAAGTCCAAACTCAGCCAAACTCACCCTTGTAAGCCCCATTCCATAGCCCAGTTCAAGCCTGAACCCAGTCAACCCAGTCCTAAAAACCACCCTGAAAAACCCCCCATAAAAAAGGCCAGTCAAAAAATCCCAAAAAAGTCAAACTCACTGAGTCAACCCGCTGAGTCAACCCGCTGAGTTAACCCGCTGAGTCAACCCGTCGAATCAACCCGTCGAGTCAAAACACCGAGTCAACCCGTCGAGTCAACTCGTCGAGTCAAATCACCGAGTCGACCCGCTGAGTCAACTCACTGAGTCGACCAGCGAGTCCAACAGCAGCCCCGAGGGAACGGCCGTACTCGCTGGAAATCGAGGAGCGGCCGTACGGGCGGCCCATGGCAGGCCGCCCGAAAAAAATTACGAGAGTGCCCCTCTCTGCTGCTATAAATACCCCCCTCCCCTTCTCATTTCAACAAGCCATTCGAGTCCATTTCAGCCCGAGAGCTCTGAGTCCATCTCTCCACCCTTTAGCCCATTTTTCCACCAAGGAGAGCCCGAGTGAGGAGAGTCTAACCCTGGTCCAGCCCAGCCTGACCACTGGTCCAAGCCTCCCAAGTCATCCAAGTCTTGATCCAACCACTCGAAGCCAACCCTTGCGACACCTCCGTCCACCCAGCTACTCATTTTCCAGCATCATCTCATTTGCATAAGTGCAACATTTACTTTTCTTCCAACCCCCTGCTTCACTGCAAGCACTTTGATTATTCAAGCACACTTGCATATGTCTTAAATTAAGCACTTGTCAGTTCGAGCGTATGCTCTGGGCTTGCCCGTTGTTGGAACCTGCCCATCAGAAACTCTTACTGTTCAGACCTGCATTCACGCTTCACCATAAAACACCTTGATCATTCAAGCACACTGCATACGTCTTACATTAAGCACCTGTCAGTTCGAGCGTACGCTCTGGGCTTGCCCGTTGTTGGAACCTGCCCATCAGAAACTCTTACTGTTCAGACCCGCATTCATGCATCATGTCATCCATGAGAATATACGAGGATTAAACTAGACTTTCAAGCATTCGATCGATTCTGTGAAGTAGAGACCGTACTTCGGTACGGGCAGTGTGTGGGGTGCTTAACCTCTTCCCACCCTGTAACCGTGATCCCTTACCTTGAATCTCTGGCCGCAGATCAACAGGAGTCATTTTAGAGGAAATGATCTTCAGATCCCCTTCTCTAACGTTTCTACGGGGTCTAGCCGACTGTAGATTCGAAGTAACTGGCTAGTGGCGACTCTGGTCTTATATAAACTCACTTAAACATATTCAGCTCAACACGACAACCAAACAAAGCCCTCGAGAACGAGGCAAGCCAGTGGCACAAACGGCGATTTCGCACTCACGCATCATCCTCTCCTTCTTTTCCAAAAGGGGAAGGGACGAGAAGAACGTCGTGTGGGAGCGCGGAAAAATCGGCGAGGGTCCACAATACCAAACCTACGTAATTGACAAATAAGGTGCACTAGTATGCCACAAAAAAAGTGCACTAACAATCCTACCTAGATACCTCTCCTCTCTCACTCTCTCGACCCAAGCCATCAGCAGCAATGAGCCACCTCCCGCTGGTCGCCACCCACCACCTCCTCCTCCTCGATTCTCCTCTCTCTAGTTGCCTCGCACGGTCTCACCCGTGCCTGATATCCCCGCACCCGAAAGGCACCTGAAAGGCTAAAACCCGTCCCACACGGACACGACTCACCAGTACACCACCCATCCCTATCCTGCATAGGCACCCAACTCTCGTCCCAGTTTCGCACAGCCACCCGACTCTCGGCCCGCACCTAAAATAAGTTAGGGTTTGTTTTTTCTAACCTTGAATGCTTCATTTTTATTGACTTTTATTTGTGTATTTTCAATTTTCATTTATTTGGGAGTTTTCATTTCTATAGGGTTTTTTAAAATTAAAGCCGGGTAGGGTTTCGAATTGGGTAGGATAGGGCAGGGCTTAACTGAATCAGGTAGGATAAGGCAGTGCTGAACTAAATCGGGTAGGGTAGGGTAGGGGCCCTAAGGCTCTGGCTGAACTGAATCAGGTAGGGTAGGGCAGGGCTGAATTAAATTAGGTATGGTATATTTTTGGACATTTTAAAGGGCCAGCAAATAGTCAGATTTGGACAGTCAAATTGACCACAAAACATGTCATGTCCAAATCTGGCCCTTTGGTGGCCTATTTTCTTGTAAGTTGAGGCATTTATATTATTTCTGAATCATTTGTAAGTTGAATCATTCTTGAATCATTTATATTATTTATGACTTGAATCATTTATATATATTTCTGAATTATTTGTAGGTTGAATAATTCTTGAATCATTTATATTATTTCTGAATCATTTGTAAGTTGAATCATTCTTGAATTATTTATATTATTTTTAAATCATTTGTAAGTTGAATCATTTATATTATTTCTGACTTGAATTATTTATATTCTTTCCTCGATATCCAACTTGAATGATGTAATTCCTTATAACCCGCTCTGTCGTAATTCTTACGGTGTATGATGGTTTACAATAAGTTAAATTGCAACTTGTTATACAGAGTTGGTTGGATATCTTCTATTTTTATAAATGCCTTATGGATAGTTAGTTGGATAATGAATGCCAATGGTATTTGCAATTGATGAATGAAAATACACAACTTATAATATATATGTGTGTGTGTGTGTGTGTGTGTGTGTGTTATTCTTGGAGGATTTATTTTTTAGGGGGACATGTTATTCTTGTAGCTTATGGTATGTTGTCCTGATATTGCTTGTATATTACTAGTATGTAGTAGATAATACTAGGTTAATTATTTGAATTCTACTTGTGCAATTTAATTTTTTATTTATTTTAAATACATTCCATTATCAACTTATGGATTGCATTGCTTATTGATTACATTGGTTTATTTTTATGAATTAGACAATTAGTTGCCCATTTGAGAATTTCTATGTAGTCAGGCATAGTATAGTGTGTTTTTTGTGGCATAGAAATCACTCAAATTGTTCTATTTTTGGACTGTTTAATGTTATATAGATAATATACTTTCATATAACCTATTTAAATACTCACACTTGTTTCACGCTCCAGCTCTCTATTTCTCTCTGGATATGTTTTTTCCTTTTTTTATTTTTCATGTCAAATATCTTCACATTGTTTAGATATTTGGCATGGGAATGAAATGGAAGATCAACTTATCTGGAAAGACATAAGGAGATGCTGCCGGAATTTTGGTGTATGCATTTAAATGGGAATCTGAAAGTATTGCAATCTATCCAACCTTGGATGGGTAATTAATTTAGTGTTTAATATATATCTTTTAAGTATTATAGACTTAGGGCCTGTTTGGCAAAACTTATTTTCAGCACTTATAGCTGAAATGAGCAATTTTCAGTGATTTTTTTGTATTCAGATCGTTTGGCAAATCTAAAAAATTAAGTCCTTAATTTAAATTTCACTGAAAATTTTGGATTTTTTTTCAACTTTGCTCCTTTAACTTAAAACTTAAGGCTGAATGTGGTAAGTGATTTAGGTTTTTAATTTTTTTTTATGACAACTCTACCCTCCTATACCTAACTTACCGTGCGCATTCAAAGGGGTAAGTGCGTGGGCTACAAACCAACAAAGTGGATTCGGATTAGTTATGACATCACCAAGTTTTGTGGGCCCCACCATGATGTATGTGTTATATCCATACCGTCCATCCATTTGGAGAGATCATTTTAGGGCATGAACCAAAGAATGAGGCAGATTCAAAGCTCAAGTGGACCCCACCATAGAAAATAGTGGGACAATGACACCCACCATTGAAACCTTCCTAGGGCCCACCATGATTTTTTTGAGATCCAACTTGTTCATAAGTTAACACAGACATGAAAGAAGGGAAAACCCAAATATTTGCTTGATCGAAAACGTTTTTGGCCAACAAGAAGTTTTTAATTATAGATGTTGAATTCCCATTGTTTTCTATGATGGGTCCACTTGAGCTTTCGATCTACCTCATTCTTTGGCTCATGCCCTAATATGATCTCTCTAAATGGATGGAACATGTGGATACAACACATACATCATGGTTGGGCCCACATGACTTGGTGGTGTCACTTCACTAGCGAGTTTAGCTATTGATGAACTTCACTAGCGACTTTAGTTGTTGACGAACTAATCCAAGTTGGGCAAAGTACTTTGGGCCATCATGATATATGTGTTATATCCACACCGTTCATCCATTTCGGCAGATCATTCCTAGTCATGAGCAAAAAAAATGAGACAAATCCAAAGCTCGAGTGGACCACACCACATAAAGCTATTGGGCAATGATGCCACCGTTGAAACCTTCCTAGGGACCACCATAATGTTTATTTGGCATCCATTCTGTTCACAAGGTTACACAGAATTGGATGAATTGAAAACACAAATAGCAGCTTGATCCAAAGCTTCTGTGGCCCCAAGAAGTTTTCATTTGTAGGTGTTCAATTTCCACTACTTTATAAGTGTGGTCCACTTGAGATTTGGATATACCTCTTTTTTTTCTTTTTTTCTTTTTTATCTCATGACCTAAAATAATCTGAAAAAATGGATGAACAATATAGATCTAACAAATACATCATGGTGGGGACACGTAACTTTGTTGCATCAACACATCGTAGAGGTAGGAGTTGTGTTACATGCTGCATAATCCAAGTTAGCTTTTAGAGGGCATGGCTTAAGGGTTATCCAAGTAGTAAGAGTTGTCCTGACCATATGGCCCTGACCGTTCATCAGGTTTCTAGTTCATTTTAGGTTATGTTACAAAAAAGAAGAAGAAGAAAGAAACAGATACAAATCTCAAGTGGACCACACGAAAAATTGGTATAAGACTTTACATGTGTGGCTCATCTTCCACCTATCCAAATCCTTTATCAAGTTCGCCCCACATAGGATTGACCTAAAAACATTGATGGAACAATCTTAACCATTCAATTAGTGGTTATTTGATTGACGATTAGAAATAAAGGATAGAGTGATTCATATTCAATGGGCAAGATCAGATGGTTCGCATCACCCACTTGGTGTGTATGTCCCCTAGTGACACCAATCGTAGTATTATGATGATTATAAAAATAATATAGTTTGTGATCCATTAATGTTATGACCCATCTCACCAAGTGTCTTGATTGTAGAAATAAGGACAATAAATATGTGAAGAAACTTAAAACCTAAACATATAGCGTTGGGATGACTATTATCTACTTGCCTCCATACACAAATAATTTATGTAATTGGACATAACAAACATAAAAGATCTAAACCATACATGTACTTAGCTTTATTTAGTAGGGAATTTATTAAAATTTTATTGATGGCATGATAATAATATGCTTCTTCTTGTACTGTACAAAAATTATAAATTGAAATAATAGGGGCAAATATGACAAATTGTCAATTTTCAGATATTTGTAGTCTATGTTTACCAAACATGTTTTTATGAAAAAAAGTACTTATTTTCAGATATTAGGATTTTTTCAGACAAATTGCCAAACAAAATTTTTAGTACTTTTAAGTACTTAAATTCAGTACTTTAAGTTTCCAACACTTAAATTAAGTTTCAAATCTTATTTTTCAGTTTACCAAACGACACCTTATAGTCCTAGTCTAATATAATATCTTTCAATTAGTAGATGACTAGTGAGGAAGTTCCCAATATTGCTCAATCAATCACTTCACCTCACCGATGATCATAGCTGATGAATGATTAAGTCTAGAAGCAAAGGAGGTGCGTATTGAGATTAGTACCTCCTAAAGTTCATTAACAAAGTAACATGGTCAGCAAACAACGAGCATAGAGGCTTAACAACCTTCCAAACATTTTTTTTTATTTATATATTTTCTTATTAAATAGTTAGATAGGTTGATCTTGGGATTATCTATTTACAAATGAATTGAGTTTAATTAAGATTTCCAACCCCTTTAATAAATTAGTCGTTTTAAATGGACCTAGAGTTATTATCACCCCATCCAAATTCAACCGCACAGTGATTACATGATTCTAAATATCTAGTTAATAACCTATTTAAACAGCCAATTGGTGGCCCGTTTGAGTTTGGCAGTCAAGATAATTGGTCTGATGCCTATCATATTCATGGGCCATAAATGGTGGGGCACGCACAACTATAAGGTTGATGGCCCCTCCCATTCTTCCCTAGAGTTTGCCCACTTAAGATGTGGATTAGGTCTGCATTTTGCTGCACTTCCTAACATTGTGGCCAGACACACACAACATGGTTAGTTACATCAAGCTTTGATGTTGTAGGGAAGGATGCGATCAATTGCAAGAAGCTCCTGTGCACCCACCGTGATGTTTGTGAGAAATTCACCCCATCTATTCATTTTGCAGCTCATTATAAGAAAGAGAACAAAGATGAGAGGATCTAAGGAAACATACATAAATATTGTGGGAGGAACTAGTGGTGATCGAATGACTATCATTGAAACATACATAGGGCACATGAGTTACTCTATTAGGTTAAGTTTTTATGTGTTTCATTTTATCCACCAAAGTGGACCCTAGGAAAATTTTCGACAGCAGGCAATTCCTTCCCCACCTTTTCCTCTTGCGTGGCCTACTTGAGTTTTGGATTTGTCTCATTTTGGTTGGGGAGTGAACTAGGTGCTACTGAGGAACAACTTAGTAGGTGTTACTCCTATCATGCGGCACACATGCATGATATTTTATATATCCACGCATAAGCACATTGGGATGGGGTTCTAAAAATTATGTAGATCCAAATCTCAGGTGCACCATACCATAGGAAAAGTGGTGATTGAGTGCCCCACCATTAAGAACCCACAGTAAGGTTTTAGTAATTTTTATTTGCAATCCAACCAGTTGATAATGTCAAGAACATCGGACGAAGGTTAAAATATAAAGATCAGCTCGCCAAAAAGTTTTTAATGGTCATTCACCACTGTTTTCAGTGGTATGGTCCACCTGAGATTTTGATCTTCTTAGGGTTTGTGATCACGTCTTTAAATGAGATGTAAAAACAGATGGACGGCTTGGATATATAAAAAATACATCAAGATGGGCCTTACACAGTTAGGGTAACACCCGCTAAGTTGTTTCCCGGGTAGCAGCTAATCGGCTCTCATTTTGGTCTCCTGTCCCAGAATGAGCTGGAAAAAAAGATCTACGGAGTGGATTTCTCACAAACATCACGGTGGCCCACCTGGCTTCTGAGTACAGGAATTTCCAGCTTCAGCCTGTCCAAAGCAATCCACCCCTGCAGAGAATGCAAGCAAAAACTTGCGGAACCCTAAGTCATGTGGGGTTCACTGTAGTGGCCGTGTTAGGGTGCGGATTAGGTACTTCTCAGGCTAGGGCTCTGAGGGCCACCGTGGTGTATGGATTCTATCTACACTGTCCATGCATTTTTCCATGTCATTTTAGGATGTAGTCCCAATAATTAGGCAGATCCAAGGTTGAAGTGGGCCACACCACAGGAAGCAGCAGTGCAAATGACGCCTACTGTCGAAACCTTCCTAGTGCCCACCGTGATGTTTATTTTCCATCCAACCTGTTCATAAGATCATAAAGATATGGATTAAGGGAAAGCACAAATATCAGCTTGATCCAAAACTTCTTGTGGCGCCTAAGAAGTTTTCAACGGTCAGACTTTAATCCCCATTTCGCGGTCCACTTGAGCCTGGATCTATCCCATTTTTGGGCCTAAATGGGCAGTGTGGATAAAATCCATAAATCACGGTGGCCTTCAGAGCCCCTAGCCAGTCCGGAGGTTGGGCCGGGCGGGGAAAGTACCTAATCCGCGCCCCAGCTCATTCAAAGGACATGAACCCAAACACTAGAGAGATCCAAAACCAAAACGGACACGCACGACAGGAAGCAATAGGCATGAAAGTGATGACCGTTGAAACCTTCTTAGGCCTGGGATGAAGTAGAACTGTTGGCCTGGCACAGAACTTCCGTAAACCCAGGCCTGAAGAGTTTTCAATGGTTAATGTTCAATCCCCATTATTTCCTGTGGAATGGTCCACTTTGAATTTGAATCCACCTGATGATTTTGGGTACCATGTCCTAAAATGCGATGGCGCAGTGGATACATCATAGACATTAGGGTGGGTCCCGCAGAGATGAGGTTACAGCATAGACATTACGGTGGGTAACTCAGTACGCTAAACCTACTGCGTACTCTGTGGGTCCAGCGTGATTTATGTATTTTATCCACTCCTTCCATCCATTTTAAGGGATAATTTTAGGGTTTGGACACAAAAATGAAGTATATCAAATGCTCAAGCATACCATACAGCAGGAAATACTGTAAATTGAACATCTACCGTTGAAAAATTCTTAGGCAGATCAATATATATATATATATATATATATATATATATATATATATATATATATATATATATATATATTTTCCGTTTGTCCATGCTGTTGTGATCTTATGAACAAGTGAGATGACAAATAAAGATCAATGTGGGCCCTACCAAGGTTTCAACTGTTGAAATCATTCTTTCCATTTTTTAGTTTTTACTGAGCAGTAAAATTCTGCTTTCCACCTCTGTAATTGCACCAACTCAGCCTGCCTGTCAAGCCGAGTTGGCGCAATCACAGGCACAGCAACAAATATTCTTTGCCCAGTAAAAGCAGAGGATCCAAAGCAAAAGATCCGGATTCACCGTAAAAATAGATGAACTGCATTGATAAACTACATACATTCACAGTAAGCCCATCGGAACCGTTGGTCCCTAAATTTTCTAACTGGCCTTGTATTTTTCTAATTGGTTATTGATCGTAGGCTAGGATTGTCCCATCGGGAACTGTGGGTCCCATAATAACGGGTGCAACTTGGGTGAGACTTGAACCGGTGATGGTGGGACCCTGACCGTACGAGCCTACCTCAATGTATTAATTGTATACCTTGATCATATGTTTTTCCAGCTTATTTTCGGCCATGGTACAAAAAATGAAGCAGAAGAAAATTTCAGGTGGACCACACTATAAGAAGCCGTACTTAATGACCATTAAAAACCTTTTTTGGGCAACAAAAGTTTTCTATCACCCTGATATTTGTTTTTTTATTTCATCCCAGTCCATGTAACCTTATAAACAGATTGGATGGTCAATAAACATCACGGTGGACGCTAGAAAGTTTCCAATGGTAGGTGTTCTTGCGGTTTCCTGTGGTGTGGTCCATCTAAAATTTTCATCTGCTTCGTTTTTGCGACCGCATCCTAAACTAATCTGAAGAAACAGATGGACGGCATGGATATACAACGAATGCATACAGGTGGACCCGAGGTTCACGGTCCCACCCACATCGCTGTTTCCGGGTCGCAGACAAGTTGTGCTCCATAACACCTCTCTGTCAGTCACGCTAGCGCAGTCCCTCTCCAAAACCCTCAAACGTCTTCCTCTCTTCGCCAAAAAGCCCTCATCTTGTCTCTCATCCCCTCTCCCTCTCTATCTCTCTGTAAATCAGCATCGTTCATTCCACGATGTCCTTCTACCGCATCCTCATCCAACGGTCACTCCAATCCGGGGCCACCTATCATCTCCGCCACCAAAACCCTCTCTTCTCCCTCACCCACCTCCGTTCCTTCGCCTTCTCCTCCGCCGAGGAAGCCGCCGCCGAGCGCCGCCGCCGGAAGCGCCGCCTCCGTATCGAGCCCCCCCTCCACGCCCTCCGCCGCGACCCGTCGGCCCCACGCCCTAGACCCGACCCGAACGCACCCCGCCTACCCGACTCCACATCTGCCCTAGTCGGCCCCCGCCTCAACCTCCACAACCGGGTCCAATCCCTCATCCGGTCGGGCGACCTAGACTCTGCCTCTGCGACTGCCCGCCATGCCGTCTTCTCCAACACCCGTCCCACTGTCTTCACCTGCAACGCCATCATGGCTGCCATGTTCCGCGCCCGCCGCCTCGACGATGCCGTTGCCCTTTTCCGCTTCTTTTTCGAGCAGTCTAACATCGTCCCCAACGTAGTCTCCTACAACGTCCTCATCAACACCCACTGCGACGCCGGCCGTGTCAACGTCGCCCTCGACGTCTACCGCCACATCCTTGCCCACGCCCCCTTCAGCCCCTCACCCGTCACTTACCGCCACCTCACCAAGGGCCTCACCGACAATGGCCGCATCTCTGAGGCCGTAGACCTCCTCCGTGAGATGCTCAACAAGGGCCACGGTGCCGACTCTCTTGTCTACAACACGCTCATGGATGGCTTCATCAAGCTCGGCAATATGGAGAAAGCGCTTGAGCTCTTTGACGAACTGCGGGAGCGGTGCCTCGTGTACGATGGCGTTGTTCACGCCACCCTCATGGATGCTTACTTCAAGAAAGGGATGGAGAAGGAGGCGATGGACTCTTACCGGACCCTCCTTGATCGGCAGTTCAAGATGAATGCCGTCACTTGCAATACCCTTTTGGAGGTTCTTTTGAGGTACCGGAAGATGAGTGACGCATTGGCACTGTTTGATCACATGCTGGTTGCGCACACACCACCGAATTTCATATCAATGAATACGGATTCTTATAATTTGATGGTGAACGAGTACTGCCAGTTGAAGAAGTTCTCGGAAGCCATTGCGCTTTTCAAAAAGACAGGCACGAAGCCATGTGTGATGGATGTTGGGTGCTATAATAACATCATCGGGAAGCTCTGTGCAGAAGATGGGTGGGTTTCAGTAGCAGAGAAACTGTTTGAGGAAATGCCCACCAAGTCGGTTAATCCAGATGCAGCAACGTACGGCTTTTTGATTGATGGCTATTTTAGAGAAGGCCGAGTTGATGATGTTTTGAGGTTGTTTGAGAAGATGATGGGCGAAGCTGGTTTGAAAGCTGATATCAGTTTCTACAACAAGGTGTTCGATGGGTTGGTTGAAAGAGGTAGGGTCGAGGAGGCTGCCGGGTTCTTAGGGCGGATGGCGGAGAGAGAAGTGAAGCCAGAATCGAGGAGCTACGAGATTGTGATTAAAGCATTCTGCAAGGAAGACAGATTGGACCAAAGTCAGCATTTGCTGGAAGTGATGGTGAAGAACGGCCTCAATGTTAGTCCCACACTCCGTGAGGTTGTATTGGTTGCTTTTGGGAAAGCAGGGCGGAGTGAAGAAGTTGAACAGCTGTTTGAAGAGAAGACGGGCCTGATTGGCAATTCACCAGCTGCAGCTCCTCATGCCGAACAGGTAGCAGCTTGATCTATTTTTGCTAGACACAGTATCACAACACATTGTCCTTCATACTTTTGAGTCGATTGAGGAAAATGGCTGGTTCATTGTATCTTGGATGTTCAGTTGACATCAGTCTAATGGGCGTCCAATGCCAATTAAAATATTAATTGCCATAAGGGGGTCATTGTTGGGAATATGGGTTCTCGTCTTAGCTGATGAGTTTTGCAGGTTGTGTGAGTCAATCTGATGGGTTGTCTAGAGTCTGGACTTACTCCATGTCAAAGACATTTAGATCGTTAAATTATTAATGATATCCATCTTGTCTCTAGTAGAAATAATACCAATCTTTTGTCGGCATTTTGAAGGATTTGTTACACTTTCTTCCATGCATTTGCTTGTATGTTGTGACTGCTCTGCTGTGTCTATGATTCCTTTCCTTGCTCGCAATGTTTATGGTGGTTTATGATTTGTGCTTTTGGAAATTTTGAGCTCTTATCGCAATTTTGAAGGGACTGGTACTTTGTTAATTTCCTATCGTAAGTTAGTTAAGAATGTTAATTTGTCTTATGAATTGTATATTGCCTCAATAACCCATTAGAATTTGGCTAGATTAACACATGATGCGGTCACTGTCATGATGGCCTGAACTATCTGTGTATTATGTTTTCCCAATCTACACGCAGATGATGAATTTTCAATCCTTCACTTGGGATTGATCATGTCAAGCAGGAACAGAAGGATGGGACAACCAGTTTCTGTTATGGTCAACCTCTCCGGCTGCTGTAGGCTTAGATCATCATCAGTCCCCTAGTTTGGATGGGGCATAGCAGCCTGATCTTAATTGGTCAATTGATGCCTGACAAACCCAGTCATCGTGGCTGAAATAGGGATGTTGAGATGGATGGTAACAAGACGAGGAATGATGGAATTAGAAATAATGCATTCAAGGGAATTTATGAGTGGCACCGCCAATAGGTGATAAAATGAGAGAAAGTAGAATTTGATGGTGTGGCCATGTTTATCGAGACCAAGAATTGCACTGGTTAGGAATGAGTTGTATCGAGTTGAAGGATTAAAAGGGCAAGGTGCCAAAAGGACATGTGTGGAAGTAGTAAGGAAATCTTTGATGACCTATGATTTAACTGAGAATACGGTCCTTGATAGAGTGGAATGGCGGTATAGGATGCGTGTAGCAACCCCAATTAGTTGGGATAGGCATAGATGCTGACGATGATTTTAAAGTATTGTATGCAGAATAGAAAATGCTGGCTGTTGGTGAAATTTAGTCTTATAAATAAATTAGTTTTACATGCAATGAAAGAAATCAATGTTAGAGTATTCGCCAAGGTATTCCCAAACAGTAATGGTGGCCGTAATGGCCACAACTATTACCTTTACGATACGAGCTGTAATGGCTGTTATGGCCCTTGTAATGGCCATTATGGTCTCCTTTTTTTATTGAAAAAAAAACCTGAAAAACTTATATCGACCCCATCATGGACCATTACGGGGCCATTGTGGCCTTTACGAGGGGCGTAATGGACCGTTACAGGGGCTGTCACGGCCTTTACTGGTCATTTTTTTCTGTAACGGTTGTTACAGCCTTTATGACCCTGTAACGTGTAACAGTTGCCACAATCACATTTACATAACAGCCTTTACAGCCCCATAATGGCCATTACGACACACCATGGTATTCGCCAAAATGATGATACTTATTGTTTAGATGTATTATATTCATGCGTATGGGGATATTCGTTGGTAGAGTAGCAAATGCGCAGCTCGCTATGGGTTTGGGGCACGTTCCTGATTTTGGACCTTGGGCTGGATTTAGGCTTGCATTTACCTAAAGGCCATCGGTACCCAACCTCCCCCACCTAAAAATTGAAATGCTTCTAGGCAGAATGGCAGATACAAGCCCAATGCTAGCTCAAGGCCTAAAATCAGGCACCAATCCACCCATGGTAACCGCATCAAACCCATAGCGAGCTGCATCAACCCACTTGCCACCCTATCCCATCATACACATGTACGCATTCTGTTTACTTTTATTGAAAAGTTGCTTAGACAATTCAAAGTAGCAAAAAATACAACCTGAGATGGCGAAACAATAGAAACATTTACATTTTTAATCCCAGTTGTCCATTCTAAAACATCTCTCTTGGATTAGTAGGCGTGAAGGAAAACATTTATTCTCGAATCTGATGGACTCCGAAGCATTAGAAACATGGTATACAAAATTGGTTTTGTAAAGGCCGTAACAGCCGTTACATAACGGTAATGGCCACCCGAGTTGAGCCAAGCCGAGCTTTGCGCTATTCAAGCTAGGCTCGTTCAATGACCACCCTGGCTCGTGTTCGGCTCGGCTTGGCCTTCAAGCTAGACCGACATGATCGAGCTGGCTCGACCGAGCTTTCGAGCCAAGTTCAAGCCGGGAAAAAACAAAAATTTAAATAGGCCCAGCCCAAAAGCCCGGCCTAAAACTGTTTAAAATCCGGGCCCAAAGGCAGCCCAAAGCCCATTAATACCCCCCACTTACTTTTATAGAGAGTTTCACCTTTCATTTCTTTGCTCTCTTCTGATGTGGGACTAAACAACATACCTTTCTAGCTAGTCGAGTCAAGTTTCAACCGAGTCGAGCTGAATGGAGATGCGATTGAGCTGAACTTTGAGCCAAGCCGAATCGAGCTTGGGTTAGCTCAAGCTCGGCTTGGAAATCCTTTTGAGCTTGGAAAAATGGCTCGGCTTGGTTCAAACCCAACCTTCAATCGAGCCGAACCGAGCTAGTTCGAGCCTAGTTAACCGAGCTAGCTTGGCTCATGTTCAGCTCTAACCGTTACGCGTTATGGGGCCAAAACAGCCGTAACGGCCGTTACAGGAAAAAAAAAAAAAATTGCCGTAATGGCCATTACGGCCACCATTACCGTTATGAAACACCTTGATTGGAAAATACTTAACACTGGTTTCTTTCATTGTATGTGATACTGATTTATTTTGAATGAGTTTTTCCTTGACATCCATCATTTTCTATTTTGCACACAACACTAAATTGGAGGAACAAAATTCGGAGAGAATGAAACTCAATGGAGATGACATCTTTTCCGACATGGAAGACATTGAGAAGCTCAAAAACCTCTCTAAAATGAAGGATGTCAACATCCAAGGTTTTGAATCAGTACAATAGGCTACAGAGAGTGAACGATGTGTGTGTGTGTGTGTGTGTGTGTGTGTGTGTGTGTGTGTGTGTGTGTGTGTGCGTGCGTGCGTGCGTGCGTGCGTGCGTGCGCGCGCGTGTGCGTGCGTGCGTGCGTGCTGAAAGTCAACCAAATATACCCCAGTCCGACACAAGCCATGTGTTGAAAGTCAACCAAATATACCCCAGTCCGACACAAGCCATGTGCTGAAAGTCAACCAAATATACCCCAGTCCGACACAAGCCAAGCATGAAAAAAGTGAAAATAGTGATGGTTTACCATTTACCCCTCTTCCAATATTTCCCAAGATGGTCCATTCTGCTTTGATTCATCAAATCGCACTCTAATTTTGTGTTTTGATCCTCAAATTGGGCTGATATAGTCTAAAATTACTTTATAAGTTTCCTTGATGGTTGAAATGAAGAAAGAAGGGAAAACATGAGAGAAGTTGAAAAAAAAAATCAAATAGGGACTTTATGACAGTATCGGCTTTGGAGGAACAACCCGTGCCACAAATTCCCAAAGACATGACTATTAAAACAAGAGCTCCAATGGAGCATCAGATTATCAGAACTAATATCCATTCTGGCTACACTTTCTTAATTCTTCCAAGATAAGCATACATCCAGGTTGAATGGTATGAATCATATCTCATGAAAGAAGGGTGTTACCTTGTGAGACACCATAACATGATTGAACAAGGCCACAAATTAATTTGGGCGCCACAATACAACCATCTTCTTCTTCTTCTTCTTCTGGCAGTAAGTTTGAGGTTCTCAGGCATATTGTGTAGTCACACTCTGTGTCCTCTCAGCAACAACCTATTTTCACATGCCAGATTAGCATCTTCCCATCATATGGCGCCACCATGTCGACACATAGTGCTCCTGTTTTGTATTTGGGAGAGATTTGTATATTGGAAGAGTGGGAGAATAGCCTGACTAAGGTTCATACAACACATGGTTCTTTGTAGTGTTGTACATGCATGCTACACGTCATATCTATGCATGCTTTTAGCGTTTCATGCTTCACTAACATTTTGTTCCTAAATATTCTTAGTGTCTTCATATCATATTTTCTGTTGAGAATGGAGATTTCATTGGTGGTGGGTCTTGAAATGTGGGCTTTATTGTGCATGTTGTATTTATAATATCAGTATCTTTTGTGTTCTTGAACTTTCTTTTTGAACATGTCTCGTCACATTCTGGAATCAGCCAACTAGTCCTTTTTTTTTTTTAAAGATTAACAGAACATTAAATTAAGAAGGAGGAAAGGAGTTCCCCATATGAAGAAAGGAGCGATGAGCCCCAGAACATTCATAATCGAGAACTGAGGGATTGGGGAACCGGTAGAAGGGGTAAACATAAACCCGCAACCAAGTGCCCAATCTCTTTAACTATACAGTCCACTCCCCAAGGACAATCATTGATCCCTAACACCTGAGAGCACACTTCTGCAGCCAAGTGCCCAATGGCCCCAATCTCTTTAACTATACAGTCCACCCCCCAAGGACGATCATTGATCCCTGACACCTGAGTGCACACTTCCTTGTGAGGGACCTCTACCATAATTGATAACTGATGAAAATGATTGTGAAAGGCATGCACTGAGCACCTAAGTAACTGCTAGGGACATGGCTTTCTTCTTGGAGTCTGCTTTGACAGGGCCTGAGGAAGCCCACAACGTCACACCATAGCCATCCAGAAGCATTCCTCCCATCCCATGCGATTGAAACACCCCCACCAAGAATCCAGTACCTTTACCGATAAAGAGCCTTTGGTTGAGAGAACTGGTGTTGTAACCACCTTTGCTGACCAGCCATTTTCTCCCATCATTCTGAATCTCAGAGTGCTCTAAATTCATGGAAAGTGTGTGACCTGCTGCCCATGAAGTTTGATTGCCTCTGATTTTCTGGAATATTTTATCTGCCGAGGATTGTGTCCCTTCGAAGATGCAGCTGTTTGTCTCAGTCCATCAGCAGAGCGAAAAAGGAGTCAGGGACCAGAGGAGCTAAACTATGCGTTTAAATTGTCTACCTGCCCAGCTAATCATCTTATCCAGGAGCCTGTCTTGGAAGACCCAAACCATTCCAAAGGAATACAGGACTTGGACCAAATTTCCTGCACGTGGATGAAACATAAACATATGAGACACCAATACTTCGCCCCGTCTACAAATAACGCATCTGTTAGAGGAGCTGTAGCCTCTACCCTCTAGCTGGTCTTGGGTTAAGATTTTTTTTTTCCCACCATCATCCACATGAAGGCTGAAATTCTGCGGGGCACTGCTGAATTCCAGATGCTATCTGGGAAGAGACTAGAGGGACCTTTCGTTATCTCTCTGAAAAATGATTTAGCTGAATATTTACCATAAGATGATCTTTTACAGATTTTTGCATCCTCAAAATTAGCTGAAATTGCTCTGATAATCCCCAGAACTTAGAGAATTGGGCAATTTCATTTTCCTTCAGGTTTCTTCTGAATCTGAAGTCCCAAGTCCACTTTGTTATTATGCGTTCAAATACATTCTCTCACCGTGGCTTGCCACCTGTAAACATCTGGAAAGGAAATTGCAAAGGGCTTGTTCACAATCCATTCATCCTCCCAGAAAGTCACATTAGCTTACTTTACAAAAAAGTCTCCTTTATTGACATGGAATTGAAAGCCTTCTTTGAGGATTGAATCCCCAGCCTTGTTGCTGTCCCCCATGCTACAAATCCCCATCCACACTTCTGAACTTGCTGGCGCAGGCCAGCATTTAGGCTCCCTACCTCTGCTTTCTGTCCCAATTTATCCGCAACTACCCTTCTTCATAGCGCTTTTTTTTTTTTTGGGTGCAAATCTCCTCCACCATTTGCATAATAAACTCCAGTTTCTTTCTTGGATTCAGCCATGCCTAAGGCCCCCTTCCCTTTTAAATTTCTAAACTTCATTCCAATTCACTACACATAATTTTTTGTTGCTCAGATCGTCCCATAAGAAATTCCGTTGAATTTTTTCTATAGATTTTGCCACCTCAACAGGGATTTTAGGGAGGGACAGAAAATATACGGGAAGATTAACTAAAGCAACTTTGATACAAGTTATGAGACTGCCAAAGGATAAAAATCCTGTTTTCCCAGGCTGCAAGATGTTTCTGGAAATTTTCCATTATTGGTTCCCGTGTAGATCTGGGCTGCTATTTTCCCTCCTAACGGCAGCACCAAACAAGTAATGGGTAGAGACCCCATTTGCAGCCCATTACTGAGGCTAAAGAATCTGCCCGCCATGCAGATTTGTTTTCCCTGCCAATAAGCTTTTCTTCAGATTCACTTTCAAACTGGAAACAGCTTCAAAGCATCTTTGGATGCCTTTCAGATTTGCATTTGGGAGTTTTTCTCAGCACACATGATAAGGGTGTCATCGGCAAAATGAATAGGGAGATGGAGAAAGAAGTACTGACTGCAAAACCTTCTATATGACCCATCTCTTCCGCCTTTGACAACATACAGCCAAGACCCTCCACCACTAGGTGAACAGGAAAGGAGAAAGCTGGACATGTGCCTAAGACCTCTGGAGCTGGATGAGAAACCTGCAGGGGAGCTGTTAATCAGAACTGAGAACCATGCCAAGGAGATACATTCTTTGATCCTGCTGCACCATTTTGGCCAAGCCCCAATTTCTCAAGTATATAGATCACAAACCCCCAGTCAACATGATCAAAGACTTTTTCCATGTCAATTTTGCCCAAAACACCTTCCCTCTTGCCTTTTTTAATACATTCATTTGCGACAAGGATACCATCAAGAATCCGTATGTCCGCTAGGAAAGCACCTTGATAAGGTGCAAGGATTTGTGCCATGACTGCTTCAGTCGTTCAGAAAGGACTTGTTCCACTATTTTGTAGATGCTACCTGGAAGGCTAGTAAGTCCGAAATCTGTTATTCTTTCCTCAACAAGGATTTTTGGAATTAAACAAATAAAAGATGCACCATACTTCTACTGAGTGTTTCTCTAGACCGGAATTCAGAGAACACTTCCATTATGCCGCTTTCAAGAGATCCCAACATAGCTTAAAGAATCCCGTGGAGAAGCCATCTGGACCTGGAGATTTCTCTGCTCCCATGGCCCTGATTGCTGCATGAAATTCTTCTTCCTTGATTTCTTTTTCCAGCATCTTTGCCTCCTCCTCCACAAGGGATTGGAATATGATTCCCACCAGAGTAGGCATCTGCACAAGAATTTCACAATTTTTTCTTTGATTTTCCTTGCATCTTCTGTGAGGTCACCATTGACCATAAGCTTGGAGATAGTATTTTTCCTCTTTCTACCATTTGCTGTTCTGTCGAAGAAAACCATAGTTAGGTCCCCTGCTTGGAGCCACAAAGCCTTTGATCACTGACACCATGCAATTTCCTCATGCATAGTGAGCTTGCTAAGGTCCTTGAAGTGGTTAGATCTTTGCACCTTTTCAGAAGACGAGAGACCCACTTCAATTTCTTTCCTATCTAGCAGTCAAATGGACTCTTCAATCTCTTCCTTTCTTGTCGATTGCACTCTACTGATAGTTGTGCTCCCACTTCTTCAATTTGCTTTCATAAACTGCAGTTTCTTTACAAATCTGAATCCTAACCAACCTTGAACTTGATAGTTACTGCACAAATCTCCCACCATTGCTTTAAAATTCAGATATCTCAGCCATTTGTTTTCAAATTTGAAGGGCTGCGGCTCCCATTTCATTTCTTCCATCCAGAATAAGATGGGCCAATGGTCCGAACTCCGAAGCAGTTTTAGTCAGTGTCTCTTGCCTGGAAAAGTGAATCCCTCCTTTCCCATTCCCACCGATGAGAAATCTGTCCACCTGCATAGGATCAAACGGTGTTAATTGTTTGACCATGTGAAGAGACGGCCTGTGCTTGGAAGATCAATAAGATTGCATGAGTTTATAAAATCACCAAATTTCCGTGGGCCACTGGTCTACTCGAGCCACCACTGTTTTCGTTGTTCAATTCAACGTGCCCCCCTCCACGAAAATTCTCATCTCGTCACTGTGGGGCTGTAAACATTGGATATCACCTATACCAAATTGTCTTCCAAATTCTGCAATTTAACGGAGACCGAGAATCTGCCCTTAACTGTATCAGTGTTACAGATTTTGCTGCAATCCCAGACCATAACAATCCCTCTAGCTGAGCCTGTGGCCAGAATCGCTGTCCAGGTATAGTTTATTATGCCCCAAATTTCTGCTGTCTTTTGTCATTTAGACTTTCCAATTTTGATTCTTGAATGAGAATAATATATGGTGCTTTCTTACAATGTTACTGACGATCAGCCTACTGGAGGCCCCCAGCGCCCTAACATTCCACAAGAGCACTTTCACTGAAACTTCTTTTGTTCTCCACCCTGACTGATGTCTTGAGTTTCCTGGGGTCCAATATGCTCTTCTTGTATGTGGTTGGGGTTTCTCCCTGAGGTTTTCTGGCCTATGCGTCTATGACCCCCATTTAATTGAAAAGATTTTGTAGCTCTTCTCTCGGCCTCTGCGCTGTTACTCCAATTTGGTCCACTCCTGGGATCAACTGCATCACTTGAATCATCACAATATTCGGCTTGCCTTTATCCGCAATAGCCACTGGATCTGCACACTCCCAAGTTATCATGTCTGCCTTACAAAAGATCAATCCACCTTTTCTTGATTTCTTTGCACTGCTTCATGGCACCAATCTAATTGTGGTCACGTTGTCTGTTGTGCTAGAAGCCGAGTACTCTGATAAGGATCCTTCATCATCGCTTAGAATGGACCAGTTACTGTCTAGTAGAGGCATCACCATCAATGTGTACCCACAAGTCTGGTGCATACTGAAATACTCTTCAGAGCTGTTGAATCCCGTATCCGACATCTCTATTGCTGATGATCTCAGAAACAGCTTCTTTCCTTGCACCGTTGCAGTATCTTTCATCGACTACAGCATGGGCCCTTCTACATCATTTGCTTCACCAATCCTCAGGGCAAAGCTATCGTTGTTAGGCCCAAAAAACTCTAGACTTACTGTTATGCTTAAGACTCTTGGTTCTTCCCCCAAACTAGCAAATATGGAGTCGAAAACTCTAGAAAGAGAGGGGTTGAAGTCTACTGAGATGCAGCAGTCTTTGCTTTGTTTTAGACCCATCGGCCTCGATGGAGCACTATGTGTCTACGGTTGCTAGTAGGCATGGCTGGGATTCTCTCGCTTGGGAAGGGGACTGGCGTGCAGTGTGGCCTGATGCATGTTCATATGATCACTGTCCTTAATGACATCTCCAAGACAAACACTATCAAACCTGCGCAGGGCCATTCGTCACATTCTGACATACTGGAGTCTTATCCATCCTCCAAAGTTGCAGGCTCGGTGTCTGAGCCTCAACGAAGATTCATGCAGAGTTGCCACAAGTCCTTGATCCAGGCTGCGTACCAGGCTGGGTTTCAGGGATGTGGTCCATCTTCACCACATTGTTATTAGTTAACTGTCTTTTATTTTGAATATGGACCGTTTGGCCCAGCTTTTTTAGTGTGTATTTGGATCCTCTTGTATTGCAAGGTGAGACGATGTAGGAAGGATGCCTTTCGACTCAAATCAGTGTTCTTTGTTGCATGCTCTGAAATGCAATGGATGCAGATTTGGATTGTGAAAGGCAGAAAACACAATCTGCTCTTAGCAAATCGTCCATAATGTCATTGTTGCTTGTGATTGAGGTACATTCAAACACGCCTTCAACCATCCGATTTTTTTTTTCATGCATGTGTGACACACTTATGGTCAATTTGGCCTTTCTTTCTTGGCTAGGGTGCATACTACGTGGGACCCACATGGCGAATGATGCATAAGTGAACCGTTGTTGAACATGAACTGTTGTTTTATTTATTCTTGGTCTAACTGAGAGTTGTTTCGCATTTTTACTAGTGGGTGGGGCACATTCTTCATTAAGCCAAACCGTTTTCCATGCACTAAATATAATCCTGGATTGGATAATCGAAGCCATAGATATTTTGCTTGTTCCTATTAAATGTGAGTCATTGCTGTATTTCTTTCTTGACTGTTTATTTGTTGGGATATATGATAAAGGGCTACGAGTTTTCCATTTGTTAGATTTAGGTGCATGGACCATCCACAGAGGGACCCATCCAAGGTATTCAATTTATAACCTTTTTCTTAACAAACCTATATCGGGTCAGATATAGGTTCTTTGAGTTTTTTTTTTCAATAAAAAGAGAGACCATAACGGCCGTTATTGGGGCTGTAATAGCTATTATGACCCGTATCATAAAGGTAACAATGGTGGCCATTATGGCCACTATTACCGTTATGGAATACCTTGCCTTGGATCCATCATAGCAGTGCTTTGGATTTCACTTAAACATCAAGATATCTTATAGATGAGTCAATGGGGCATTTGTAGGAAGAGATCCTGTGGTGTATGTTGTTTGAAAATGACATAGTTTTTTATTGACAAGACAAGGAAGGGCATAAACACGAGGGTAGAGTTTTGGAGAGGTGCTTCAGAATCTAAAGGATTTAAAATTAGTTTTGATTGACATGTCTAAATTCTTGTTCTAGGTCTGGTTCTCTAGGGGTTATGTGTAAGCAAGCTGTAAGACCTGGAAAAAGCTTATGACCATGTGGAATAGTCTTTTTTGGACAATATAATGCTCCAGATGGGTTTTGGGGATAAATGGAGAAGCTAGATTTTCTCCCATGTTTCCTTTGCTAAGTTCACTGTCTGTATCAATGGCTCTTCCTTTGGCTTCTTTAAAGCCCTCATGGTCTAAGGCAACGTGATCCATCATCTCCTTTTTCTTTTGTCCTTGTCTAGAAACCCTTAGTCATATGCTCTCCTTCTATGAAGTTTCCTTTACTTAATTGGAAGGAGTAGGAAGCTAAAATGCAAAGGTAGAGGTGATAGGAAAAGAAGAGTAGTAGAAGAGGAGAAGAGAAGAGAGAGAGAGAGTTTGGGAAACTTGTGTTGTGTATTCTTTTCCCTCACACCAACACTCTTATTACAATAAAGGAACAGAGTTTTGCAGGAACATGAAGGATGGTGCACATGCACTAATACAACAAGGAAAAGAAAAGATAGAAAAGAGACAATGCCGCTCAAACACCCATGTTTTGGATGAATTCCAAATAAAAGGTTGCTTTTAAACTTTTTCCTAAAACCCGCTTGATGTTTTGAAAATTGGTAAAAAGCCACTCCGGATGAGTTTGACTAACAGTGCTTATAAAATTCCGTCCATTTTATCCAAAAATGACAGTTATGCCCTTATAACCTTCTTTGCCTTTCGCAAGGTGGCCATTCTAACCGTGGAGTACACTATGGCCCCAACAATGATGCGTTTGTTTAATCTACCCCATCCATCCTTGATAGATTATAATTTCAGGGCATGATCGCAAAACTAAAAAAGATCCAAATATTTGGTGGACCCACAAAAGTTAACAATGGAAATTAAATCCTACTATTAAAAAATGTTAGGGCTCACTATATTTCTTTTTATGCCATCCAATTTGTTGATTAGGTAACCTAGATCGAAATTAAGGGCCCCACTATAATTCTTATTTTCCACCCAATGTACTTGGCCCCCAAGAAGTTATCGAGGGTAGGCATTTAATCTCTTATGTTTTCTATAGTGTGGTCCACTTGAAATTTGGTTATGCCTCATATTTGGGCCATTGCCCTAAAATGGCATCTCAAAATGAATGGACGGAGTTGATGTATCACATATATCATAATGAACCTACAACTTTTAGACTCTAATGGGATGGTGTTGGAGGAGCGCCAATTGCTTGCGACCGGAACCAAGGATTAGGTGACACTCTGGACTCATCGAAGACAGTGCGGCCTTTACCATGGGGTCCACCTTAATATATATTTTTTGTATCCATGCCATTCATCCATTTTTCCAGATCAATTTGGGGCATTATTCCAAAATGGAAGCAAATCTAATTATCAGGTGGACCATAGCATATGAAACAGTGGTGACAGACCATTAATGGGCCACAAAAGTTCTGGATCAAGCCGATATTTGTTTTTTTCCTTCATCTAGGCTGATGTGACCTTCTCAATAGATTGTATGGCAAATAAAAACTAAAAAATGTTAAGGTAAACCTTGAGAAGTTTTTATGGTATACTCCACCCGATAATTGGATCTATTTAATTTTTTGGATAATGCCATACAAGTTCACATGTCACATGAGCCATGGCCCGATATTTTGCCTCAGCTGAGGAGCGCTCAACCACAGATTGTTTCTTACTCTTCCACGTGACAAGATTCTCACAAAAAATGTACAATAACCAGATGTAAAGCGACAATCATAGACACTACCGGCACAATCAGCATCAGAATATCCAGAAAGATGAAGATGACCATGGAACCGAAAGTGAAGCCCAAGACCGGGAGCTGATTTGAGATTTCGAAGAATACGGTAGACAACAGTAAGATGTGACGAACGAGGAGCATCCATAAATTGGCTAACAACCCCCACTGCATATGATAGGTCTGGTCGGGTAATAGTCAAGTAGATAAGTCGACCAACAAGGCGCCGATACATCCCCAGATCTGATAGAAGGGCACCATCATCTAGTCGGAGTTTCTGAGAGGAATCCATGGGAGTAACTGTTGGTTTGCATGCTAACATACCTGTTTATGAGAGAAGATTAAGAACATATTTACGCTGAGACAGCACCACCTCTAATTAGGAGCGAGCTACTTCAATGCCCAAGAAATAACGAAGAGGGCCAAGGTCCTTGATTTCAAAACGAGTCTTCAAGAAGGCCTTGACATCTTCCATACCAACAAGATCACTCCCAGATAACACAATATCATCCACATACACAATGAGCACAATAATTCCCGTTGATTGGCGACATATGACGAGAGAATTATCAGCATGACTACGTGCAAAGCCAAACTCAAGGAGAGCATGACTAAATTTCTCAAACCATGCACGTGGAGACTGTTTAAGGCCATAAATCGCCTTCTTCAATCAGTAGACAAGGTGAGGATTGTCAGAGGCTACAAAACCATGCGGCTGATGCATATAAACTTCTTCTACATGATCCCCAAGAAGAAATGCATTCTTCACATCAAGCTGAAAAGGGGGCCAAGACAACTTGACAGCCAAGGAAATGAGCACTCGAATGGAGTTCGGTTTGGCTACATGAGAGACTGTCTCAAAGTAGTCCACGCCATGTGTCTGAGTGTAGCCTTTAGCAACAAACGAAGCTTTGTGACGATTAATGGAGCCGTCGGGAAGAAACTTGATGGTATAAACCCATCGACATCCAACAAGCTTGTGTCCCTCAGGAAGAGAGACCAACTCCCAGGTATGATTTTTCTCAAGGGCAGCAATTTCTTCCATCATTGCTTTTGTCCAGTCAGGACTCTTGAGAGTATTTGAAAGAGAATGAGGAATGTCCACTGAAGAGACCGAAGCTGCAAAAGACTGAAAAGAAGGTGAAAGATGACCATATGAAACAAAGTTATTAATAGGATGCTTAGTGCAAGATCAAGTCCCCTTGCACAAGGCAATGGGGAGATCTTGGCTAGGAAGAGATGGATCACCTGAACAATCATCACAAGTAGGTGAAGTGGTGGATGGTTGAGTGATAGAAGGTCTAGCCCGTCGATGATACACTTGAAGAGGCTTTTAGAGTACCCGGCTCATGAGCAGACGGAGGAACAGAGGAGAGAGTAGTCTCCTCGGAGTTGGTAGGAATAGGAAGAGGAGGAAGAGGTGAATGCTCCCCCTGAGTCGTAAGAGGGTCACCAAGAGACCTACCATGATATGAGAAGTAAGGAATGTCCTGAAAAATGTTACATCAGCCGACACATACTGCTTTCGAGATAAGGGATCATAACACTTATACCCTTTCTGATTGTGAGAGTACCTTATGAAAACACATTTAGTGGCTTGAGGACTAAATTTATCATTACTACCATCCAAAATTTGAACAAAACATGTGCACCCAAATACTTTAAGAGAGATGAAATGGATTGTCATGGGGATACAAAATACCAAAGGAAGATTTATAAGACAAGTTGCGGGATGGTATGCAGTTAATGAGAAATGTGGCAATAAGAAGAGCATCACCCCAAAAATGTTTCGGTAGGCGCATACCAAGAAGAAGAGTTCGAGAGACTTTAAGAAGGTGATAGTTCTTTCGTTCTGTAATACCATTCTGCTGAGGGGTACGCACACAAGATGTCCGAGACAAGATACCATGCTCTTACAAAAAGGATAAAAAAACAGTGGACATATACTCCCCCCCATTATCAAAGTAAAGAGTTTTGATAGAGCATTGAAATTGGGTAAGCACTTCATTATAAAATACCTTAAACATATCAAACACTTTACTTTTGGATTTCAGTAAGTAAACCCAAGTCATCTAAGAATAGTCATCAATGAAGGTAACAAAATATCGGAATCCAAAAGTAGAGAGAACAAGAGCAGGGTCCCAAACATCTGAATGGATAGGTTCAAAAGGTTGAGATTTTCTCCCAGATAAACTAGGAGGAAAGGTGGCACGATGGTGCTTAGACAGTTCGCAAATCTCACAACACAAGATTTTATAGCTAGACATAGATGGGAACAAAAGACTCAACCTAGCTAAAGATGGATGCCCTAAATAGCAATGCCATCGTGACACGGTCGCACGATTAAGGGAAAGAGTACTGGAAGCTGCAACAGGTGTATCATTAAGAAGGTAGATGCCTCCTCGCTCATGGCCCCCACCAATCATCCTCTTCGTCTGAAGGTCCTGGAAAACACAATAAGAGGGAAAGAAAGTCATAGAATAATTCAAGGTTTTAGTGAGAGAGCTGACGAACAATAAATTAAGTGGCAAACAAGGTACATGTAAAACAGAGGACAAGGATAAGGTGGGAAAGAGAGAAACAGGCCTAACTCTCGAGACAGAAGTTTGATTTCCGTTGGCAACAGTAACAAACTGAGACTGGCAAGAAGAAGAGTAAGAGGAGAAGAGTTGGGACTTACCAGTCATGTGAGACGATGCTCCAGAGTCGATGACCCATGAGGTGGGAGATGAAGACGTAAGAAAAGCAATATCTGGCTGAGCGGAAGCTGCATGGGAAGGCTCAGGAATATCACGAACATGTAAGTCGCATCAAAGCATCATAGGCAGCCCGAGAAATAACAAGAGAATCCCCAGGAGATGTTTGCTCAACAACGGAGGAAGATGACTGTCCCTCAGTAGTATCTGTAGCAGTGAAAGAGGCGGTAGCATAAGGACGACGACCATGCAACTACCAACAATAATCAAGAGTGTGATTGGTGCCACCGCAGTGAGAGCATGAGCGGGAGCCATCACGACATCGGCCACGTCCCCCGCAACCATGAGAAAAGCGACCACGATGACTACGATCGCCATCTCGAGCCCTACCACGACCAGCTGGTTCAGAGTCACATCTTAAACCATAAGAGGGAACGTAAGGTCCAGGAAGTGTAGGAGAACGATCCACAACAATATGAGCCGACCGCTCAGGAGGCACGAGAGAATAAGAGGAGAGCACCGAAGTGGAAGCCCCGTTGACACATGGCATAAACAGTCGTTAACAGTGGGAGAGAATCCTTCACAACAACTTGACTTCAAACACTATGATAGTCGGAGTTTAAGCTGGCTAAAAATTGCATGATACGAGTGTCATCATGCTGCTTCAGAGCACGTTCATGATTGTCTTTACACTTGGAGGGAAGAGACTGATAGATATCAAGTTCATCCCACATGCCCCATAAAGTCGAATAATAATCCTTCAACGGTCTAGACTCTTGTTGGAACCGGCTATTATCCGAAATAAGTTGGAACACTCTTAAGAAGTTTTGAGCCTCAGAGAACATATCATGGAGGGTGTCCCAAATGCTCTTAGTCGTAGATAGGAACATAACATAATTATTCACAGAAGGCTCCATACTGTTCAACAACCAAGCTATAACTTGATAATTTTCCTTTGTCCAAGTCTTGTAGCCGGCATCCGAATCGCTAGGAGGGTCATCCAATATGTAAGATAATTTCTCACGAGCCCCCATGAATACTTTGACAAATTGAGCCCATTGAAGTTAGTTGCTACCATTCAACTTAACTGATGTAATCACAAGAGGGCTGGATTCAAGAGATGCAACGGAGGAAGGCGCGACCCCCTTGTCTTCCATAGCTGACCCCAAAACAGAAACACACTCGAAGAGAAGGAGAAATGGCTCACACACAGACCAAACAAGAGAAAAATGGCGACCCTAGGCTACAAAGCAGCCCCCAAACAACCAATGGATGAAGAACGATAGTAAAAAAAAAAAAAGGATTAAACAGCCAAGAGAACCATGCACAGCAACAATGTGTACGGTTGGAAAAGAAAACTCCAAAAAGACAAACAACCAGCCACGTTTTTGGGGTAAAACACCACTTAAAAATGATTTTTTCTTAGAAACTTCTCTATTGAAAGGTTGAGAGAGGTATTTAGACCATTCATGTTGAGGGGATTTGAGAAAAAGCTTAACGATTGAGAGAAATTGAGAAAATGGAGGATTGGGGTCTTGTTTCCGAAAAAAACCCTATTTGAGGAAAAACTCAAGGAAAGAGTGATATAAAAATCACCAAAAAGCATCTCATCATGTTCTCCCAAAATCCAGCAGAAATCTCCATCAAATCATCCCGTACGACCGTATGCTGCTGATGTCAGCGGTCAACTGTTCACGGGACCAAGGTTTGACGCCGGAAATGCGCTCTAAAACCAAGTAGGAAGCTGAAATGCAGAGACAAAGGTGATAGGAAAAGAAGAGTAGTAGAAGAGGAGAAGAGGGGAAGAGAAAAGAGAAGAAAGTTTGAGAAACTCGTGTTGTGTATTCTTTTCCCTCACACAAACACTCTTATTACAATAAAGGAATAGAGTTATGCAGGAACCTGAATAATGGTGCACATGCACTAATAACAAGGAAAATAAAAGATAGAAAAAGATAAACATACACACACATGCCAAGGCTAACACGAAATCTCTACAGGAGGTGTGTTTCCCATACTCTGGGTGTGGGGTTGGCATAAGACGGTTGGATCTGGTCATTGAGGCTTTCATTGGTAAATGGATTTGGAGATTTGCTCTAGAGAACTCTTGTTTATGGAGATCTATAATTGCAACAAAGCATGAGCCAGACATAGGTGGTTGGAAACACTAGGAGAAGGAGAAACACCCTGCAACCAAGATAAGAGAGATGTAAATGCTAATAACTCGTCATCAGAAAGATTCCTATGGAGAAGAGGAGCCCAAACACCATTCTCAACAGGCCCCAAGAAAAACATTTTCACCAAAATCTCTTTAACAAAGCTTAAGGAAGCTAAGGATGGGTAGGAGAAATTGAGGGGGAAAGGACCACACCAAAGGAGTGCAACTTCAAAATAGACATGTAAGACTATTTTCCAAACAAAAGTACACAAGCATAATTTTACAAGTGCAAGGAAACAGTGTGCATTCATGTATGTGTATTATGTATTATCCATGTGATCATGTATATGTATTATGTATTATCCATGTCATCCTGTATATGTATTATCCATGCTGTCCATCTGTTTTACATATCATTTTAGGACATGATCCCAAAATGAAATCATATCCAAAGCTCAAGTGGATCACACCACAGGAAACCAGTGTGCTTATAATCTATGAGCCGAATCAAACCGAGCTAAATCAAATCGAGCTTCGAGCCGAGCCGAGCCGGTACCGCCCTAGTTTGAGCTTGGCTTGTTTTTTCAAACGAGCTTGACTCGGAGGCTCGGTTTGGTTTGAACTTCCATTCAAACCATTCCAAGCCGAGCTTTTTCGAACCAATCCGAGCCGAGTTTCTGAGCTGGCTTGGTTTGTGCCCACCTCTAATCATAATGGTAACGGTGGTGGCCGTTGCAGCCACCGTTACCGTTATGGAACACCTTGGTGTGTAACCAATGCAGAGTATGATAGGTCATGGGCAATTTAACAGGTTGACATTGTTCTCTACGAGTTATTCAAAGTTGAGGGAGGAAAAGGGTAGGGAGCGCACGGATTCAAGGAGTGTGACTGCTGGAATTAGTAGAGAATGTGCAAGAAACTGAAAAGGAAGGCATGCTGAACTAATGATTTTTTTTTTTATATATACTTCTATCATCATCGTCATCACCACGCATGCTGAACTAATGATTTTTTTCTTTTTTATATACTTCTATCATGATCATTATTACTACTACTACTACGCAATTTCTATTGATGAGATTGTTTAGTTAATAATTACACGTCCAATTGATATTAGGGGATTTTTTTATATGTTTTTGATCCATAGATTAACAACCCTAATATTCATCCATGGGACTTTTTTTTTTAATGTTTTTTATCTATAGATCAAGAACCCTAAAATATTCATAACATAGAACATTCCCTATTATTCATCCATGCCCTAAACATAGAACACACCCTAATATTCATCCATGCCCTAAACATAGAACACACCCTCACGCACACCACAGACGCACTCTAGATGATCTGAGCAGCTTATTTTTGCTGTTTCCTATTTAGGATTTTTTTAGTTAAAATAATTTTGAGAAATGATTTGATACTCTGGCAGAGCATGATGGACACAGCCACACACTAATAAATTATTTTGAAATTGCTACCTGGCATGTAAATTATTCAAACTAAACCATCCAATTCTAGGCACTAGTCTGATGCAGCATGAAAAAAATAATTGCTCTTATATGGTAATGGAAATATTAGATTGCCGAGCATTTATTGGACAATTAGAAATATAAAATACCCAATGGTACTACTGTGTGGGGTTTGGGTGAGGTCTGCTCGTATAGACGCGAGTTCGATTCCCCTCCTGTGTTTGATGCACGTGATTGCGTGCATATGCAGGGATTAGTCCCCCCCCCCCCCCCCCCCCCCCTAAAAGGGGGCGGGGACACCCTGTATATATATATATATATATATATATATATATATATATATATATATATATATATATATAAAAGAATGGTCTTATTTCAAAAAGCAAGTTCCATGACTTACTATTTATGGAACCTATTTATATACCATAACTTAATGACTAGGTTCCAAAATTTAACCGGTCTAATATGGGTTCATAAATACCGGTATATCACTTTTTAAGTGCCTGCATATCAGGTTCCATATGCAGCCGGAGTATCCAATAAATCCTTTGGAATTTTTTAAAATACAGAAGGGAAAGACCCAAAGACCAGGGGATCTCACGTCAGAAGGCCTCAAAACGAACCAAAGATAAAGATGTGAAAAGGCTTATTTATAGCCTATCCCTGGACAACAAGAAAAGAAAATGCTCAGGAAAAAGTCATCCATGGAACCATGATGCAACCGTATATCAGCAGGAGCTTGAATATGGATGTTATAAAATTCAGCTACTCGAATCTGGAATCGTAGCCTCCATTGCTGCATACTGCAAAAGAATTGTTGTGCACATCATTTGACTGCACCCCCAAACAAAGCAAAGCAAAGAAAAAAATAAAATAATAAAGAATGGTCTGGATCTAGGTCTCATAAAAATGCCAAGGGTGGCCTGATATACACTGTTGAGCTTTGTGATATTTTAATAGTTTATCACTTCCTAAAAAATTGGAAGATTTTCTCCCTTAAATATTTTAAATATAATTTAAACAAAATAAAATATGGACTTGAATCAACTAAAGACTCAGTCGAGTCTTTGAGTTAACCTGATCCGGATAGACGTTGAATGGAGTCGAGTTTTTGGGGGTTTTGAACTATGGTTTCATCCATGGAACGGTATCGTCTGATATGGAGCGAAGTGACCCGATTTGTAATTTGTACCCGAGAATTGATGTTCGGTGAGGGTGGCAATGGGCTGGGTAGCAGCTTGACCCAGCTTTGAGCCAGGTTTCAACCTACTAGCATGGTCCATGGGAAAGGCTTGGCCCTCACATTATGGTCTGATCATTTTGGGATTGGGCTCAAGTCAATTTAGCCCAACCTGGCCTAGATCTGACTTTATATCTTACAAATGTACAATTCTAATCCTCGGTTAAACAATACATCTAGTCTTAATTGTAGACTAGAGCTGAACATCAAGCCGAACATTGTCGAGTTGGGCCTGTCTCGACTTGGCTTGACCAGCAGACAATCCTAGCTCGAGCTCAGCTCGGCTCGGCCATCGAACTTTTGAGCCACTTCAAGCTTGGAAAAATTCAAAATTTGAATAGGCCCAGCCCAAAAGCCCAGCCTAAACCAGTTCAAAATCTAGGCACATCCGATGTGGGACTAAAAAACCTCACCTTCCAACTACCTAAGTTGAGTCAACACGAACCGACCTTCAAGGCGAGCTTAATCAAGTTCAGTCCAACTCGAACTTGACTTGGTTTTTTTTTTTGAGCCACACCTGCCTAGCTCGACTCGATTTGAACTCAGCAATGAGTCGAATTGAGTTTTTTTTGAGCCAAGTTGAGTCGAGTTAACCGAGTTGGCTTGGCTTGTGTCCAGCTCTATTGTAGACGATTAGTTTCATTCATCTAGATTAAGAAAATTCAAGTGGGAAATAGGGATTTTAGCAATCATCGGACTGGGCTGGGTCCAGCCAATTGGTCCGTGGTCCAACCATTTTGGGATCAGGCCTGTTGTACGCGGCCCATGCCGAGCTTGGGTCGGGCTAGGGCATTTGGACTTAAGTTTTAGGCCGGACCCAGGCCTAGCAACTTAAACTGGCTGCTCTTGATGGGTCCCTGCATCTGATCTTCAGGTGGGTCTCATCGTTTGCATGGCTCCGACGTCCATAATCTAAGAAATTTCTTTAAACGTGCAAGTGCAGAGGATAGAATCACAGAATCTCTCTTATTCCAAACATGCAAAAACACAGAAATTCCCACTCATATCTAGAATGTCTATGACTAGCAGCAGCCCCAATACAACAAGAAAACTCTTTTGGAAAAACCCAACTCACATGCTTCTGGAGTCTTGCAAGAGCATGAAAGAGTTCCAACAGATCCATGCCCAGATCATCAAAGAAGGCCCATCACCTTCAAACACCCTTGCAACCATCAAAGCAATCTTCTTTTGTGCAATTTCACCTCAGGGAAACATAGACTATGCTAAAACCCTCTTCAGGGACCTGCAAAACCCTAACATCTTCTCTTTCAATTCTCTCATTAGAGGCCTATCTACCACCAAAAATCCACTTCAAGCAATCCATCTCTACCGAGAGATGCTCCACAGAGGCCTTCGACCGAACAATTTCACCTTCCCCTTTGTGATCAAAGCCTGCACTGAGTCATCGGCGACTCGGATTGGTGTAACAGTCCATGCCCATGTCGTTAAAGTCGGCCTTGAATCGGATTCATATGTTCTGAGCTCCCTGATTCATATGTATGCTGATGGGAAGGATCTGGAAGCTGCCCGTCAGCTGTTTGATATTTGCTCCCAGTGGGATGTGGTTTCTTGGAACTCGATGATTGATGGGTATGTGAAGTGTGGGGATTTGGCGGTCGCACGTTCGGTGTTTGATCTTATGGAGTGCAGGGATGTGGTTTCTTGGAATACGATGATAAATGGGTACGCAATCGTTGGAAATTTAGCAGAATCACAGGCATTGTTCTATGAGATGCCTGAGAGAAATTTGGTTTCTTGGAATTCTGTGCTGGCAGCATATGCAAAGTGTGGGGATGTCGAAGGGGCGCGTGGAATTTTTAACAAGATGCCTCAGAGAGATGTTGTGTCATGGAATGCTATGTTATCTTGTTATGCCCAGAGCGGGAAATCTAATGAAGCTTTGGCCCTCTTTGAGGAGATGCGGGCTGCAAATGTAAAGCCAACCGATGCAACGATTGTTAGCATGCTATCTGCTTGCGCTCATTTAGGAGCATTGGATCAAGGGGCGCGTCTCCATGCCTACATTGATGACCATAAGATTATGATTGGTACAATTCTGGGCACTGCACTTGTAGACATGTATGCAAAATGTGGAAGCATTTCGCGTGCAACCCAAGTCTTTTATGATATAGAAGAGAAAGATGTGCTTGCCTGGAATACAATCATCTCCGGCATGGCCATGCATGGCCATGCAAATGAAGCATATCGACTTTTTAATGAGATGCAAGAGAGTGGTGCTATACCAGATGATATTACATTCGTCGCTGTGCTTAGTGCATGTAGCCATGCTGGAATGGTAGATGAGGGCCGCCGACTGCTAGGTTGCATGAGCCATAGTTACGGGATCGAACCAAAAGTTGAGCATTATGGATGTGTTATTGATCTTCTAGCTCGGGCTGGATTGTTAGAGGAGGCTTTAGAGCTGATAGGGACCATGCCCATGGAGCCAAATGCCAATGCATGGGGAGCATTGCTCGGAGGTTGCAGGATCCATAAGAACATAGATGTCGGCGAGCGTGTGGGGAAACACCTTCTCAATCTTCAGCCCCACCACAGTGGCCGGTAACTCGACACACCCATGAAACTCTTTTGTGTTACAAATTTCAACTAATTTACAACACTAGATAAGCATAATGTATGCGGCAGGCCAAACTCAACCACGTCTTGGTCTTATTTCACAAGACTCAAACTAGACCAGTCAGGCTTGGCTGAGTTGGCAAAATGGAATAGATTTCTCAGGTCAGACCATGCTGGGCCATGACCCACACTGTTGGGACGCAGATTTCCTACACCACTTGTTGCAGGGAGTTGGTGCGACAAGAAGCTGCATCCATCAGTTGCACCAGCTCATGTAGGACGTCAACCCAAAAATCAAGAAGATTGAAAACTCAAGTGGGCCACACCACAGGAAGCAGTGGGATAAGGACACCCATCATTGAAACCTTCTTGGTGTCCACCATGATGTTTATATGCAATCCAATCCATTCATAAGGTGAGTCCCACCCGGATGAGGAGAAAACACAAATGTCAGCCTGATCCAAAACTTTGGCATGGCCCAAGAGGGTTTCAATGGTTGCATCCCCATCCCCATTCCCATCCCCACTGTTTCCTTTGGTGTGGCCCACTTGAGTTTTGTATCTGCCTTATTTTTGGCCTCAGGTACTAATATGAGCTGGCACTACTGATGGACTACGTGGATATCACACAGACATCATGGTCAACGCCACAGAATTTTTTGTTGCACAGCTCCCTACAACAAATCCAATTAATTGGGATTGGCTGGTGCTCACCTAATTTCAAAGGGTTGGATGGATACAGTGCAATGAGTAATCTTACTTGGCGAAAGGCTGATCAGGGTTTGCAACAATAGTTCTTCATTGAGTCTGAATCAACCGAGTCAATCTAACTCAGGGCAGAATTTTGGTCATGAAGGAGTAGCTTACACTGAAATCCCAATACACTGAGAGATGCAGACAGGCACACGCATGCATCCCATGCTGCCATGCATTGTAAAAATCAGATACACCCAAATTCTCTATATTCATCTAATCTTTTCTTCCACAGATATGTCCTGCTCTCAAACATCTACGCCGCTTCTGATCGATGGGACGATGCCAGGAAGGTGAGAAACCTGATGAAATCCAAAGGTGTTGCTAAATTGCCAGGTCTAAGCATGATAGAGTTGAAAGGGATGGTGCACCGGTTTGTAGCCGGTGACAGGTCGCACCCTGAATCAGACCACATCTACAACAAACTGTCCGAAATCTCAAAACAGTTGAAGATTGCTGTCGGATATTCACCTGATACAAAGCAGGTGTTGTTCGATATTGAGGAAGAGGAGAAGGAACACGCTCTATCCGTTCACAGTGAGAAATTGGCCATTGCATTTGGGTTCATGCACACAGGCCCCTGTACCACCATTAGAATAGTAAAGAACCTTCGAGTATGCAGAGACTGTCACAATGTCACAAAGCTGATTTCGAAGGTTTATGGAAGGGAAATCATCGTGAGGGATCGAAATCGATTCCACCATTTCACAGATGGCACGTGTTCTTGCTTGGATTACTGGTAGAGAATTATTGGATGATCCGAACCATCACATTGGTGGCCATCAGATGGATAGTTAAAAGAAAAATGGTTTATGATCCAAATTAAACAAGCAGCATCAGGAGATCATTTGATCAGTTTGGCCTTTTGGTTATGCTTCTTTGACAATGGGATCTGGAACCACTCACAAAAATGGGCCACATCAACAACGAACATACCTCAAAGGCAGAGTTAATGGATCAGTGCATCCAAGCTGTCACTGTTAAAGCCGATGTTGTTCACACCCTCCCGAAAATCACGTGCTGACAGCAACACCACTCAGGGGTAACATATGGTCACCCAAGCTTCTCTCATGAACCCAGCTTGCCGACGATCACTCAGATTGAGCTTGAACACTTGGAATCTTCCATCGGTGAATGTTCATTGGAACTCATCCACCTAAATTTGGCCTGAACAGGGACGACCGAGGTAAAATCAGCTGCCTATTGTTCTTTGGTTGAGGATAGGGCTGTCAATGGGCCAAGCTCGGGCTCAGCAAAATCAAGATTTTGAGTAGGCCCACCTGAACAGTTCGAAAGCCATGCTCATGACAACCCAGGCCCAGCCCATTGACAGCGATAATGGGAGTGCAATGCCCAAGTCCTCCTTGAGGTTGGATTGAGCTTAGGGTTGAGGACTCAAGCAACCCGAATCCAACCTAATATGCAATATATATGAATCATGATTAATATACATGATATAAATGTGGAATCATGGCTTGCATAGAAAATAGGGTTCATGGCTAGAATCCTTACTATAAACCCTATGCTATATATGGTTCATTATTGGAACTGGCATGGGGCCACATGCTGTGGTCCCCTGTCTTTTGAATAATCTCTCTAAACATTATTGATTTTTTTTTCCTATTTCTTTTTAATGAGAAATGTTCCAGTGGTCCAGCTATAGTGCTCCTAGTTGCATTGGGACACTTGGAATATCCAATTCATTGATCTAGACTGTTCACTAGGACCAATGCACATTTCATGGGCAACTACTCAATCATCTGTGACAAATATAACCATTCGATCAATGATCATTAATATGGATGGTTAAGATCATTCCCACAAAAATAGGTCTAATTGACAATTTGAACCAACTTTGAGAGACCATCATGGATTGCTTATGATTCTAAAGAAGCACTTTATCGTGGCCATCCCATCCATGGCCTGGAAAAAGGATCACTATAAAGATAAGGTGAAACCAAGAATGGATTGGATTGTTGGATCAGTGCAATTTTTGCATGCTAGCCCTAGAAACGTGTTCCAGACATAATGGACAGCCCAGATCGATCAATTCGACTGTCTAACTGAACTGATGCAACTGGGACCACTATAGCTCATAATGCTTTTGAGGGACTTGCATTTCTCTTCATTAATTTTAGTTGATTGGAACAGGTGATTGTAGGCTTCATTTCACTAGTGATATTTTGGTACTCAGTTATTACTGCAGTGATATTTAATTGATGGTTAAATGGATTATGTGTTAATTTACTAGTTGCAGATGTTATCCTCACTCAACCGGACCCAAATGATGTCATCGTTTGTATTCGGTGCCTTGATTTGGGCTTAGGCCGATTCCTCTTAAGGTAGGCCGAGGCTTGGGTTGACCCTCGACTCAACCCAACCCACTTGGGTGGCAACCCTAGTCCACAAGCCAGGCCAACTTGTTTGATATTCCGGCTGTGCTAATGATGGGTTGGGCTTGTGTCATATCCAGGTGTGAAAGTTCAGGCCCATTAGTAATTGGACGGGCTCAAGTCAAGCTCATGAGTCTGATGGGAAGGCCCGGCCGGGGCCATGATTATAAGAATAGTCTGTGGAAGATGTACGCATAATGTTTTGAAGTTATATGATACTCCAACAGTGTATGATGCTTAATATGCAGGCAATTAGAAATTATGCATGTAGGATAATTAAACCAACAAAATTATGAAGTCCACAGTCACTTAGGTGCCATTTGGTAAATTGAAAAATAAGGTCTGAAAATTAATTTAGGTGATGAAAACTTAAAGTGCTGAATTTAAGTACTTATAAGTATTGGAAAATCTCTTTGGTTATTTGTCTAAAAAAAAGTGTTAATGTCTGAAAATGAATACTTCTTCCGTAAAAAAATTTGTTTGGTAAAAACAAATCACAAATGTCTTAAAATTGGCAATTGGTCATATTTGTCCATATTGTCTTTATTTTTATATTTTGTAGAATATGAGATAAAACATGTTATTGCCATGCTACTAAATTTGGCACACTTATGGCCCATTCATATTCATCTCTCCAATATAACTCTTCAATTGATGGACCATGTGCTAATACTCTTCTTATTAGACCATTCATCTCTAGGGTCCCATTTATTACAACATGCTTATGACTCGATGATCTTGAATAATAATAAAGAAATAAAACGCTTTGGCTTGAAAAAAATATTCTTATCTCGTCAAATTAATGGGCTACGTATATACAAATTTTTATCCAATTGGTGTGCACGCCACCAAATCTTTTTCATCCATCATTCAACAAACAAAATAGTTTCAAATGACTTGTATATATTAGCAAACCATAGACATCCATAGCATTATGAACTGGGTATATTGAATTAAAATAAATATATGAAATATCATCCTCTATAGTGATACAGGGCTATCATAAATAAATAAAAACAAGTTGTAAAAGAGAAGGCAATTCAACTATAAAATTAAAAAAAAATTATTTGCAATTTGCCCTCACAAATTAAACATAAGGTTTTGATCAGTTTGTCCAATTGTTCCATCTATGTTTGGCATGTCGTCTTCTTGATTCTCCTACCTTTCTAAATTGATGTCTTTGTCATCATACTAATGAAATAAATTATCTGTAATTGATGCTTTTTGAAAGAAATTATAAATTATCATGCACGTCATCACTATATTCCTTTAAGTTATGAATGAATATGGTGTTATCCTCTTTGAAATTGGAAAGTGTGCCTTCTATACACTGAAAGCTTGCTCAATTACATTCTTCAACTTGGCATGCACGTGGTTGAAAACCTCTTTCATGTCTCTAGCGTAACCACCACTTTGAAAGTCAGACAACCAATATCGCACATTGCGGTATGATGCCATGAACCCCCGTATGTGCCAATGGGCAACATTAACTAAAAAATATTTATGTACAACAAAATGAAAAAATGTATTGTCAATTAAAAAAAATCTAATCATTTGATATAAAACAAAGTACTTTAATGCCTACTAAGAGGGGGCATTGAAAAAATTGTATGCTAGATCACATATAGTATTCATCAAAGCCCTTGAATCATAGGCCACTACTTTCCATACAGTTTGTGCATACATAAAAAATCATAGTAAAGTCACATATATTCATGATATTTTGATAACATTCTGACCTACTCTACCTCTATAAGGCGTTTGCTTATCTATTAGAATGCATCTATGGATGAGAGTTCTATCTATCGCACCAACAACACCTATTGCAAACAAAAGCAATGTAACATTATGGTATAATGAAAAACAACAACAACAATTGAATGTGTATTCTAATATAAATTTAATTGCGCCTTAAATATTTGTCTAAGCTATCGATGGGTTTGGATGTTGTCTTGAGTTTGATTAAATGATGGAAAGACAATCATCTCCTTAGAAAACTTTAGCATGAAAGTATCTATGCACCGTTTCTCCTGAGTTATGAAAATGTAATTTTACAAATCCGTTCCAAATGTTATAGCTAATTCAAAAAACAAAAAAGCAAAAAACAAAAAAACAAAAAAAACAAAAAAAAAAAAAAAACAGAAGAAGAAGAAGTCACTTCTCTTCTATAAAACCGCCTATATTTAGGGTTATTGAGCAAAAAACGCTTGTTTTAAAATATTCCTAGCGAACCGCCTAACCTTATAAAATACGGAGAAAAAACCAGCTCCACCGACTGTGACTAACGATGGGAGACGGAAAATGGCCGTTAACATGTACAAAAAGTCCAAATTGCCCCTCTTTCCTTACAATCTCACAATCATACCCCCATTCAAAGGGGTTGGGCATGCGTAAGATGCAATGGGGCCCACGGACACTATCTATGAGATCGATGCTATCCATATGTTTTGTCATTTCATTTTAGGCCACGAGCCAAAAAAATGGGGCAGATTTGCATAGCTGGGCTACGAAAGTTTTGGATCAAGCTGATATTTGTGTTTTCCCTTCAACCAGGTCCGTGTGACCTTATGAGCAGGCTGGATGCCCCTGATAAATATCAGGGTAGGCCCTAGGAAGTTTTCAACGGTGGTCATTAATATCCCCACTATTTCATCTAGTGCGGTCCACCTACGCCATTGATCTGCCCCATTTTTTTGCTCATGGCCTAAATTGAGCTAGCATATTTAATGGATGGGTTTGATCAGACCCAATATTCCCTACTTTTTCATTTGATGTGTGGCCCACCTGCACCTTGGATCTGCCTAATTTCTCGGCTCATGGCCTAAAATTAGCTGGCCTATTCAATGAACGAGTTCGATCAGATCCATACATTATGGTTGACTCTAGGAAATTTTTAACGCTTGTCATTAATATCCCCATTGTTTCATCTTGTGTGGTCCACTTGGGCTTTGAATTTGCCCCATTTCTTGGCTCGTGGCCTAAAATGAGTTGGCATGTTAATTGAGCGGTTTGATCAGACCCAAACATAATGGTGGACCCTAAGAAATTTTCAATGGTCAATATCCCCACTATTTCATCTAGTGCGGTCCACCTGCGCCTTCGATCTACACCATTTCTTGGCTCATGGCCTAAAATAATCTAAATTATCAATTAGAGTCAAGCCTCCTAAATGATCCAACTCTTAATTTGGCTTTTGTAGCCATCCCTGTGTAATTAGATAATCCAATTTCCGTCAGGCCTTGGACCATTAATTTAGCATTATCTATTGCAGCCAGAAAAAGGAGAACGAAAATTCATACATTTAAAATAAAAATACAGAAAATTTTATTCATATGAAAATCAACAAAGTTGTAGTATAGTATCATAAAAGAGTACATCCATTTGAAATGAAAATACAAATTTTTTTTATGGTTCACTTCACATTCCGTATCTGCCTAATGCACTCCTTTACAGCACTATCCAAATGGTTGGCTCGATCTTCAACAGTAAGCTTCAACATCCGTAACCATCATAAGTAAGCCTCGAATCATAAAGTTGTGACCATCCAGATGAGCTGATCATTCAAGAAGTTTCTTTTGCACATCCAGTAATGCTTCTTCTGCAATTCCAATAATGCACAACTTAGAAAGTTTCAATGATTTTAACCCCCAACGTGTTCAGATGATAGCAAAAAAGGAGAATGAAACCAACAAATTTTTTTAACAAAAACATACAACCTTGACAAACACTAGAAAATGCAATCTCCTCTATTCTTATGGCTGATGCAACTGAACAGGTAGCTAACCTTTTTGAATTATCTCACATTCTAATAAACAATCCAGACAATCCATCCAGCACATTCCAACCAACTGCCTCTCACACCCAACTTGACAACACCTACTTGCACCGACAATAACTAGAGATAACTCTAATACACAGGCATTGTCAGAACCTAAGAACATGTGAAATATGGAATTTCAAATGGATTTGAAGCCAACCATTTGAAATGACTACATGGAATTTTATGTTTACCAAGAATGACTTTGCCAAAAACATACAACAGCAACAGCTTATGGCAGTGATAAGGTTTTGCGTTTTCTTGAGATTGTTATTATTCATGTTGCTATATGAATTCAACAAATGACACTCCAAATGTAAAAATAAAATATAAAGAAAAAACAATGTACAAGAGGAACAATAGAAAAAGGAAAAGAAAAAAAAAATCATAAATTAGAAAAAATCAAAAAAAAAAATTCACAAATCAGAAAATTTGTAAGAGAATCAAGCTGGTAGCTAGAGCTGTACACAAGTCGAGTAAGATCGAAAAACTCGCTCGACTCGCTTGGAAACTGCTCGACTCGGCTCAGATCGGAAGTGAATTTGAGTTGAGCCGAGTCAAAATTCTGATGCTTGAATGTGTTTGAGCGAGCTTCGAGCAGAGCCATGCTCGATTCGGCTCGACTCGTTTGTTGACTTGAACTCGGCTCAATTTGATTCGACTCGGCTTGGCTCGGAGCCGTACTATATATACATAAGTTAATTTTTTTTTAAAACCCTACCCATTTTACCTTTCACCCACCCGAGCGCCCCCCTTTTCAAACCCTAACCCTAACCCACCATCCTCATGTCTGAGCTCGACGGTCGGCCGTCCACTCCACGCCGACAACCCTCACCCCTCACTCTACCCTCTCGACGCCAGCCACCCTCACCTTACCCGCTTGCCGCCAGCCACCCCTGGTTGAGAACCTGCCTGCTCGCTCATCGACGTCGGTAATCCCCCCCCCCCCCTCCCGCATTTTCATGAAAATGCGGGTGACCGACCAAGCCCTGGTTAACAAACCTTGCTTGAAAACACAAACTCGAACTCAGCTCGAAAAACTCGAAATCGACTCGAACTCGAAATCGCTCGATCTGCTAATCGAGCAAGGGCTTGCTCGACTTAGCCGAGTCAAGCCAAGTAACGAGCAGGGGTAGGTGGGTCCGAATCGAGCGCCGAGCAGGGTGATGCTCAATTCGACTCGACTCTTATACAGCTCTACTGGTAGCCCATTGACCCGCTAAGTTGCAGATGTGATAATTTGCTGATAATAAAATTCAAATCAGAAAAGGAAGCATTTAGTGTTATATTAAGCATTCCAAGTATCATTTTAAAAATCCTCACATTTTTGTAACTAACGTACCCAAGCACGTTACACTTTTCTAAGACTCCTTGCATGATTGCCAATAGAGCTCCAGCCAGTCCAGTTGGAGATGTGAATTTAGGCCGAAGTAAATAACACTAATTTGAAGCCAACCATCCTGCAATCCAAAATTAAAATCTGCTGCCCCAGATATCCATTTCCAACACACAAAGCTCCTCAAAGAGTGAAGATAATCATATAAATACGAGAGAGAGAGAGAGAGAGAGAGAGAGAGAGAGAGAGATTTACCTTTCTAAAATTGATGTTTCAATAACACGGTCTATGACTTACCAACCAATGCATCCATGTAACTTACTAACCAATGTAAGTTCAATAAACCCCATGCATATTATCATAGTCCTAAACAAAATTAGATCCAAAATATGGTAAACTCAATCAACCAAAACACTAAAATTAAAAAAAAATAATAAAAATAAAAAAATCAAGTAGGCAACTAAGTCAGTTCCACCAAAATATAATCTATCCAAAGTAGTTAGCTTTTCGCTTCCAAACTTCAAGCCTTTGCTCTACACCAACGGTGCACCTGTAAATATGATAAGTTTTATGAATAAGATAAATAGCATCAAACAAACATACCCATATAGAGTGATGCATAGAATTACCTAATTATGATTAATAGGTTCTTCGCAAGTCCATCGGTTGTGTCCCAAGCCTTGACAACGAGTGCATTTCACCGTTTGTGATGATTTCGTGTGAGACTCATCTTCACCGTGAATTCTTAATTTCCATGGCTGACCCTGAGGACACCAACATTTAGGCGGTAGCACAATGTCATCTACTCTTGGTAAATTTTTTAGGTCCGGTATTGGATGGATAGAGTGCTCATAAAGTTTCTTGCATGTATCAATTGTATAGTATGATGCACAATACTCCTCTATGTTACCCCTTAGCATCCAAATTACAGAAATTGCATGTTTACAAGGGAGGCCAGTAACTTGGAATCAACAATAACTACATGTCCTCTGTCATAGTTTACTATAACTATGCCCTCGGGTGTGATGACCTTAGATTCTTCACCATTCGCTTGTCTCACTATTTAGTAACGAGCTTCACGTGTTGCCTTTTGCAATGACTTTATAGCAATGGGAACAACATAACTTGTCCAAGTGTTTGCATTCCCCCTTTTCACCGCCATGCTATTTATTACTCTTGATCTAATTGTATTCAGGGCATCAACAATAAGTATAGATCGACATGATTGGATGTAATTATTGAAACACCAGGATATGTTGTGTGTAATGTGGACAACCATTGCAAGGTCTTGTTAAAATAGGCTCGAGACCAACAATGTTGTGAGACTTTCTTTATCCATTCATGAGCCGCTGATGACTGATTCTTAACTTCTTTCATTACTTGATTGAAGTCATAAGTCGTGTATGCTTGTGCCTCTCTCCAAAATCTATCTTTGAAAAATCGCCATTTAAATGTCGTCTGAAAATTCTGATATAGGTGGCGAACACAAAATCAATGGAACGCGTATGGAAAGATAGAATCCACTACTTCCACTAACCGCTTTTGTCTATCAGATATTATAACCAACTCTCTTGGCTCCCTAATTCCATCACGTAATACATGAAGAAACCATATCCAATTGTCAGTATTTTCACCTTCAACAATGGCAACTGCTAATGGAAGTATACCATTGTTTCCATCAATGGCTATTGCAGACAACATAGCACATCTGTATTTACTTTTGAGGTGGCACCCATCAAGACCGAAAAAAGGCTTAGTTGTAGTAAGAAAACCATCAATACACATACAAAAACACATAAAAATCTTTTGAATCGATGATCGTCACAATTTTCAACCCGATATCTGATGACAGTACCTGGATTAAATGCTAACAATGCATGAGCAAATCTAGGACCGAGTGCATATGATTCCTCTAGGCCCTGTTTGGATAGGATGAAATTGAAGGAAAGGAAAGGGGGTTTCGCACGAAAGCCCTTTCAAGTCGTTTGCATCGCCGAATCAACTGGAAACGGTGGAAAACTGGATTTGCGAGGCGCGAAATATTTCCAATATTTGTCCCTAAAAATTTCCCTCCCTCCCCCCTCGGAAATCAATTTTCCTTTCCCACGCTTTCCCTCTTATTTAATAGCGATTCGAGCTACATGTCTATGCCACTAGTCAACTACCTCTCCTTCCTTTGATTCAAGGTGCGATTTTTATATTTCTTTTTCATTTATTTATATATATTGTAAATGGGCAAACCCTTTGCAACCTCTAGCCGCTGCAGCATGGCCGTTGCCACCTCTCAGGCAGCGATAGCCATGGCCGCTACCACCTCACGTGATGCGGTATCCATGGTTGTTGCCAATCTTCTCTGGATGCGGCAGCCATGGCCGATGCCACCTCAAGCCATGACAACCATGTTTGTTGCTGATCTTCTCCGAATGCGGCAGCCATGGTCGGTACAAAGGTTGGAGGTGGGCCACAAAGCATGCGAGGCCACCAAAGATGGTGGAGCAAGTGAGTTTCCAACATGAGCAGTGGTACCTCCATTTCAATGTGGAAAATGAGCAACATTGATGAAGATGGATGGTTGTAATCCTCCATAGCACTAAGAGCTCTTTTTTTTTTTTCTTTTTTTTTTTTGGCTTTGCCTAATAAAATTCTCATTTTTCAAAAAAAAAAATCGTTTAAAAAATTCAAATTAAAGAAAAGTGCAATAGCTGCTTTGTGAAATCATCAATTTTCCTTACTATTGAGCATCTTGACGTATAATGAAAAAGCTAATCTATTTCCACGGAATTGTTGCACATCTGGTCAGTATATCTTTCATACCTGTTGTCCATTTACAATCAAATCCATGATTTGGAGGGCCCACATAAGCTCCTATCCTATATCACCACCACATTCTAATCCATTCAATAAAATATTTCAATTTGATGGTGGCGATGATGATGACGACAACCATCTTGAGGTGCTTTTATTCATGTATTATATGGGCCACATATTTGTATGTCAACATCATGAGTCATCCCACACCACTGAAGGTTCCCTTCGAAAAAAGCCACAAAAAGGCATAAAAACCAATTTTCAACGGTTCCTATCTTTTGTCAACACAACACCATTGGCCCCTTTTTTTCTAACGTGTGATACTGACTAACCATACAATAAGAGCATTGTCCTTATCACACCGTATATGTAGCCTCATATTCCTCCACATTTGGCTGTGCTCCTCATTGACCAACATTGTTAACACAAAAGGAAAAGGGGTCATGGGATGTGGGCCCCACCCACTATATATCATCACCACCATTGCATGATGAGATCCAAACCATAGAAATTTTTTTTATTCATGCTATATGTTATTTTTTGTGATCACTTCTCTTTATCATATTTGTTGATAGAATATGATAGTTGTTGAAATTTTTTGTTTTACTTTTTAATAAATTATTTGTAATTGAGCCAAAGTTTGATAAAGTCGCCTTGACCAAACAACCACTGATGAATATACTTCACAATGACACTATAGATGGGCAATGAACAAGGATATAAATTGAAAGAGAAGTTAGCAACTATTATAACGGCAATTGCAACAACTACTGCAATGATGGTGGCATACTACTATGATACATACATATCGAAAGAACCTTCAAGATATAACGGCTTACACAGGCTCCAATTCGTAGAGGGGATAATTCGTGACAATGATACAAATTGCTTGAATCAACTAAGCATGCGTAAAGATAATTTTTTTCGTTTATGCACTTTATTACGAGAGAAAATTTTATTACATTATACGAGGAGAATTAATTTGGAGGAACAGGTTGTAATGTTCTTACATACCCTGGGGCATAATGTAAGAAATAGAGTTATTGGTCACCGTTTTAGCCAGTCTAGTGAAACTGTTAGTCGGCATTTTTCATGAGTATTAAAAGCAGTAGTGGCTCTCCATCCACGTTTTTTGAAGGCTACTCACAAACACCTCCAGAGATGAGATCTAATTATAGATGGAATCCTTATTTTAAGGTGAGTATTATATAACTTCTTTACGTACCAAGAATAAAAACCAACTTTTATTCATAATTAATTTCTTAGAAACTTTTAGGATTATGTTGGCACAATAGATGGGACCCACATCCCTGCATTGGTTCCTGCTAGCTTGCAAGCAAGATTTCGTAATTGAAAAGAATTTATCTCACAAAATGTGATGGCCGCCTGTTCATTCGACTTAAAATTTCATTATGTACTTGCCGGGTGGAAAGGTTCGGCATGTGACGCACGTGTATTGCAACCAACCCTTACAAGAGATGATAAACTTTTGTCCCCACTGGTAAGGATAATTAAAAATATCTTTTAATTTGATATCTTAGTATAAACTCTGAACATCATTTATTAGTTGTGATTGCTTTGTAAAGTAGGAAAATATTATGTTGTTGATGTTGGTTATGCAAACACTCCTGATTTTCTAGCTCCTTACCGTGGAGTACGCTACCATTTAAATGTGTATAGAACAGGGCTCACTCTTCGAAACAAAAAGGAGCTATTCAATTATCGACATTCATCTTTACGCAATGCCATTGAACGATCTTTTGGAGTGCTGAAGGCACGTTTTCCTATATTGAAGCCATCACCATCTTAGAAGATAAGGATGCAAGTTATAATTGTAATAGCTTGTTGCATACTTCATAACTTCATACGGGGAATGGGAGGTGATGAACTAGATTTTGAAGTCACCAATGATGACATTAATCAATCCGTCAATGAAGTTGAGAATGGTGACGAATCATAATATCGGCTATTTCAAACAACCACTCAAAGGGAAAGGGACGACTGAGCACGAATGAGAGATGAAATAGCAGACAGAATATACAATGATGAACATCCACATGCTTAACGTTATTTTATTTTATCATGAACACAACTTGTTATATAAATTTTATAGCAAAGGTAGTTTACAATTAAATTATATTTATTTATTTTTATATTTTATCATGCATTATTGACCAATGTATTTTTTAAATGCATTATTAACCGCGTTTTGTGTGATTGCATGTCTTCAAATTGTTTAGAAGTACACAACTATTAATTTTTGTCTCTTATATTAGAAATGGAAGATGGTAATGGAAAAAAGGTTATACTTGGAAAAATATCCAAATACATTATTTAGACTTCCCAGATGGATGCAATTCTCATTAAGCTGTTATTAGTTCAAGTTCGATTGGGTCGTAAAGCGGATAATGGTATAAAGAAGGAAGCAATGGTAATAACAACAACTGAATTTAAGGATAGGACAGGAATAGAGCTATCTGTCGATAACATCAAAAATAGAATGAAAACATTAAATGATCATTTTAAGTACCTGAAAGATCTGAAAAACGCTAGTGGATTTGGGTGGGACGAAAGCATGAAAAGAATAATTGCTACTGATGAGGTCTGGGAAGAATATATAAAGGTAAATTACTAATATTTAAATTAATTTTTTTTATTTTATACATGTTAATATTATTCTAATATCAATTTTTTTTTTACAGTCACATCCTTATGCAAGGAACTTCCGAAATAAGTGAATAGACCACTTCGACGAGTTAGTTGAAATCATTGGCAATGATCAGGCTGATGGGAGCTTTTCTTTCACTGCTTCTGAGCGATATACACCACTAAGCTCAAATTTCAATGATGAGGAAGCCTATATTCACTCTTTTGATGAAGAGCAATTGCATTCTGTGTCTGATACTCAAGAAGGTTATTTTAATGCTTCATACTCAGATGCACCTACTAGAACTTCACCTGGGGTGCAAGCACGACGCCAAGCTCCTGAGAAGAAAAAGAAGAAGATTGCAGAAGGATTTATGAGCTCACTAGACCACTTATCAAGCCAAGTAGGAAAGATGACAGAGGCATTAGCGCAAGGGCACGTGAATATTTTAATTACAGAAATGGTAGGAGAAGTTCGGAAGGTCTCTGACCTTACTGAAGAAGAATATTTAAAAGCAAGCCTAATTTTATCAGAGAATGATAAGTACAGACAGTGTTTCTTTGCACAAAATGAGTTATCTCGACGTAATTTTTTATTAATGATCATTTCAAGAATATTATAGGTGGTGGTTGGGGAGTTCACATTTTTTTAGAAAGTTTTTCGTTGATGGTACCTTTAGGGTTATGAACTTCTAAACATGTTAATAGATCTTATAGTTGTAATTGGTAATTATTTATTCTAATGAATGGAAGCTTGATCATGCTTATGTCTATGTTTGTGGGGGCCACTTCTGTTTAATATATTTTTAAATTTACATATATTTTGTGATGGAGGATTCATGAGGCTAAATGATGTGGGGTCTATATGATATGCTCACAAATTTTGTAGGGCCTACATGACTTTATTATTACCAAGAAAAATTTACTAGAAAATTTTTATTTTTCCAAACATCTTACTTGAAAATAAAATGAAATTTCCTATGAAAATGTTATTAAAAAACAAATGGGAAAAACAGTCTTTCCTTTTTCACGATTTCTTGGAAACTATATTTCTCGAGAAATATCATTTCCTTTCTCACACAATCCACGAATCCAAACAGGGCCCCAGAGAACCACACACTTTTTTATGGACAATTTTCTTCCCATGTCATACTCTTTTATACGGTAATTCCACACTAAACTTCTGCTTCAGATGTTGTATCAAAACATTTACTTTAATTTCCGGCTCTTTACAGGACCTTCTCGTCTATTATTGAAGAAATTCATGTCGAAGTTGCCATGTGATTTCCAATTCCGTTGATGGAACTGCACACATGTTTGTACATGATTGTTTTGACCATAAAGTTTCGTCTATTTTGGTGTATACTTGCATGGACTCTCCATCGACAATTCTCTCATTTGCACTTTGCTATGACTTGTTTACGGTCGTTATTGATGTATAATATTTCAATCTCACATACGGCACAATAATGATGAAGTGCCGCACGAAAATCTTCCACGTTATCAAACTCTTGTTTCACGAAGAAATTCAAATTGGCCGTAGTAAAATCATTTTGTTATATAGCTTCCTCATCCACCTCGGTCTCGCTAAATACATCAACATTGACATCGCCATGTTTTGACTCATGTGGTGAATCGAGTTCGGATGGATCCTCCCAATTTGACAAATTTGGATCTTCTACTAGTCCAACTATAGGGCTACCATCATAATCATCTCCATCATCACTTCCTTATTTTAGTGCATCTATACCTTTATGTTCTTCTGATGCACCTATAGCTGTAATATATATCTTCAGCTTTAACTTCTTCTTGTTCTTATAAAGATGGAACATCCTTACCATTTCTGGATCATTCTGTAACTCTCATATTTTCTCTTCAAGCTTTTTCCATAACATCTTGTATTTTATTTCAACGTTTTGATTTGTAGAACACTTAGTTAGACTGCGTACAAAACAACTTAAGTCCATAAATGACGTTCTTTCAACATTTAGATCAAATTCTTTCATATTCCCTCCAACATACTCCAACTTCTTAGTTGGTGTCATTACAAAATTTCCTCCAAAATATATTTGTGTCACTACAATATCAGCTGTTGACGTCATCTGTATTACCTACATGAAAGTACAATTTGATTCAGAAGTGGTTGAATGAATATATTTATTTTGGGCCCCACGAGACTACATTACGTATATCTTCCATGCATGGTTTCATTCATACATACATGATACATTCATCCATGGTCCATGGTCCAAATACAAAATACACTACTATTGTTCCACAGGTATAGGCATAAGACAATGGTGCACATGGCCCCATGAGACTACATATGTGCATCATCCATACATAGTTCAATTCATACACACAAGATACATCCATCCATGGTCCATGTTCCAGATATAAAATACACTAGTTATCTTACAGGTATAGACATAAGACATTGTTGTACATGACTGTCCATCCAAACTCACATGACACATCCATCATGGTCCATAGTCCAGATACAATACACGATAGCTGTCCCACGGGTAGAGACAAAAGTGAGTGGTCCCACGAGACAAAAGGCATCATAAAATTTCTACAAGGTGTATCGAGTTGCCCAAAATCGATGCATTGGGTAGAGATAATGGACATAAGATAGTGTACCTGTCCCATGGACCTAGATAAAGATTTTGTAGTTGTGTATAAAGATGCCCATTTTATAAAGCATATGCAGGGCCCACGTTTGCTTTCTAAGACCCAAGACAAAAAAAAATGCCCAATTCACATTGGTCGTACATACACAGCAGGAAACATGTATAAAATGCCAAATAAATAGAAATAGATGCTGACATTAATAGAGATGGAAGAAAAAGGGAGAGTGCAAAGAGATAGAATGAAAGAGGGTTTTACCAATCATCATTCCTATGCACCGTTGATTGAAAGAGGGCTTTACAAATCGTTGTCCGTACAATATCAATTAATTTTATTAGAGAAAATCGCACTAACAATCGTTCTTACCAGAGATGAATTACAACAGAGATGAATTACAACAGAGATGAATCGCACCGCCATTCACACACTTGTTTAGAGTTTTATGCAAGGAGGGTAAAAGGAGTTCTAAATTGTGAGGAAAAGAGAACAGGAGAGGGGAGAGAGAGACCATGAGAGGGATGAAGGCTAATGACCGTCGTCGTTCACACCATAACGACTAAGGTTTCAAATGGGTCTTTTTCACCAATGGATAACAAGGAATGAGGGGAGAGGGTTTTGGGTTTTCTACAGAGGGTTTTTTACCCTAATAAATATCCTACGGTTGCTTAAAGTAAAGGGCATTTTTATCATTTTCAAAATACGGTTCTTACACCGTATATAATAGTAACCCCACATGATGTTAGGTGTTGGAATGTCTAACAGAGGAAAACTTAAGCAATTTGATAGGAATATTTTAAAAGTAGGCATGTTTTGCTCAATAGCCCAAAACATAGGCGGTTCTATGGAGAAAAATCATTTAAATAATTCTTACACTCTTCAGTGATGGATCTAAGAACAACATCATTTTCTAGGGTTTTTAAAATAGCTTGTATATCACTTTGAAACTCATCATTTTTCTCCTTCTTATGACGTTTATTACTAACAAATTAATCAATTTCATTCTCAATATTGATGCTTTCCAAAAGTGGTATGGTGAACAGTGCAAAAGGAGTTTGCGTGTCCAGTTCAGTTGCGATCAGTGAGAGACTTATAATTGATTGAGATTGAGATCCATCATTGGGCATTCCTTCCCTATGTGAACTCTAGCTAGTTGATTCAGTTGCTAATACATTATCAAATGAGGCCTTCGTCCCATCTACAAATTGCAATGACTTATTATGAAATTGTTTTGCATCTGGATATGTTTGTGATACAAAGAAAGTTAAGGCATACTACAGTTAATCACATTAACTTTTTATTAGATTATATAATACAAATATCATAAGGTCAGCATTTACTTTTAAGTAATCTTTCAATCTCTTAGTTGGGCAATCCAACGTGAGTGTAGATTGCTAGTCCCACTGGGACTAGCATAAGGGTGGTTTACAAATCTTGATAGGCCCCGCCATGATGTATGTGTTTTATCCAATCCGTCTATCAATTTTTCCTTCTTATTTTAAGGAAAGATAAAAAAAAAAAAAATGAGACATAAATTTCAGGTGGACCACACCACAGGAAACAGTAGAGATTAAATCTTATCGTTGAAAACTTTTTGGGGGCCACAGAAGTTTAGTATCAATCTGATATTTATTTTTTTTCCCTTCATCTAGGTCTATGTGACCTTATCAACTGGTTGGATAGAAAATAAACATTACAATGGGCCCCAGGAAGATTTTAATGGTGCACGTTCAATCTCCACTGCTTTCCTATGGTGTGGTCCACCTGGGATTTAGATATGTCTCATTTTTGGGATCGTGCCTTAAAATCAGATGGAAAAATGGATGGATAGTGTGGATAAAACACATACATCATTGTGCCACCCCTTATGCTAGTCCACTGGTACTAGTTGATCCGCGCTCACCCAATGTGTTCGTCAATGTGTTAAAGCCATGCCATATAACACTCACTAACTTTGACCATGCTCCATAGTGACTCTCATATAATTTTATGAGTTCTTTAATTGTTTTCGAGTAAATATCTTCTTCTTCTTCTTCTTCTTTTAATTCAGCTCCATGAGATTGGCTTCAAAATTCCTCCATCATGATGTATGTGTTTTATCCACACCATCCATCCATTTTTTTCATATTATTTTATGGAATGAGCAAAAAAGAAATGAGGTAAATCTAAATCTCATTTAGACCATACCAGTCCACAAGACACAATGGTGACTGAACGCCCACCATTAAAAACTTCTTGGGGCCACCAAAGTTTTCGACGTCATTGGTAGCTGTGCTTTCCCTTCATCCAAGTGTGTGTGACCTAATCAATAGGTTGGATGGAAAATAAACATCACCATGGGCCCTATGAAGTTTTTAATGGTGGGCATTCAATCACCATTGTTTCCTATGGTGTGGTCCACCTGAGACTTGGATCTGCCTCATTTGTTTTATCATACCCTAAGATATTTGTCTAAAATGGATGAACGACATGGATAAAACGCGTACGTTATGGTGGATCCCACAGAGCACCGTAGTGGCTACTGGTACTTTCATTAGGCAATCTGTGCCCGGTTCCAGCGAATTACGTGGTGTGCGATGCACCACTGACCTCCCTTGTTTGTAGACGGCACAAAGTTTTGTGGGTGATGCTATAATGTATGTGTTAAACCAAACCGTTCATCCATTTGGCAAGATCATTTTAGTGCATGAGCCCAAAAGTAAGGCATATCCAAAGCTCAAGTGGACCACACCATAGAAAGCAGTGGGGACTGAACATCTACCTTTTACAACTTCTCAGGGCCACCGAAGTTTTCAATCCAGTTGTTATTTGTGTTTTCCCTTCATCTAGGCCATGTGACCTTATGAACAAGTTGGATGACAGATGAAAATCATGGCGGACCATAGGAGTTTTTTTTTTTTTTTTTTTTTTTTAAAGGAAAAGAAAAAGATCAAAATCTCACCTCCAAATCAAACGAAACCCAAAAAAGAGGCAGATCCAAATTTCAGGTGGACCACACCACGAGAAAACATTGGTAATTGAATGCCTCATTAAAAGCTTCCTAGAGCCCACTGTAATGTTTATTTTCCATCCAACTGGTTGATTAGTTCTCACGCAGACCTTGATGTGGGGGAAAGGACAAATCTCAAGTTGATTCAAAACTTTTGTGGCCCCATCCAACCGGTTGATTAGTTCACGCAGACCTTGATGTGGGGGAAAGGACAAATATCAACTTGATTCAAAACTTTTGTGGCCCCCAAGAAGTTTTTAATGATGGGTGTTCAATCACCACTGTTTCCTGTGGTGTGGTCTACCTGAGATTGGGCGCGACTTAGGTGAGACCTCGGAACTAGCGAAGTGGTTGGACCCTGACTTGTCTCACCTCAATTCGTTAAGTTGGGCGGGCGCCTGCGAGAGAGCCAGCACGTGAGAGATGGCATCGTAAAACGGCCTTTTTCTCTCTCCCTACTCATACCATCTCAGTGTCTCTTCCTCTCCCTTGTACGGAAGTAGATTGCGTATGAACTCAATACGCTTAGTAGTAAAGTATGTGGGGTCTACCATGATTTATGTATTTTATCTAATCCGATCATCCACTTTAGCAGATAATTTTATGGCTGGAGACAAAAAATGAAGCATATAAAATTCTATAGTGGACCACACCACAGGAAAAAGTGTGAATTTAACGTGTACCATTGAAAAATTAAAAATTCTTAGGGGCCACAGAAGTTTTGGATCAAGCTGATATTTGTTTTTTCCCTTCATCATGTCTGCGTGATCTTGTGAACAGATTGAATGACAAATAAACATCATTACAGCCCATTAAAGGTATCAACGGTGGGAATTATTATACCCACTGTTTCCTATGATATGGTCCACCTGAAATTTGGATATGCTTGAATTTTGGTTTCAACCCCTTATATGAGCTAGAAAAACGGATGGACGGTATAGATAAACCACATGCATTTATAGTGGGATCTTGTTCTCTCTCTCCATCTCTCTCTCTCTCCAACATGGAAGCCGGAGCAAGCCGTTTTTTTTTTTTTCTTTTTTATATTAACTTTTTTTTTCATATTAATTTTAATTATAAATTATTTTTTAACAAAAAAAAAAGACTCGAATAAAAAACCCTGGCTAACTTTAGGATTTTTTTCATATAATTTTTTTTTATTCCTTTTAGATTGGTTTATCAAAAAATTTAAGAACAGTAAAGAAGGGAAAAAAATCTTTTTTTATTTCTTATACATGTATTTTATAGAATTTTTTTTTCTCACACATATATTTTACAGAAGATATTATTGAATTTATATAGGAGGAGAATCCTCAGTTGGGAGAGATTACAATTAATCACCTATAGAGGGAGAACCAGAGAGAGATGAGGGAGATGGAGAGAGAGGGAGAGACATGAGAGCAGGGGCTTGGACCCCAACGCTAGCCATTAGCGCCATTAGACACTAATGGAGAGTACTTTCTCTCACGTGTGGTTCTCTCTCGCATGGACGCCCAGCTGTACCAAGCTATTCGATTTTCTTTGAAGGCTCCTAAAATCCCAACGCACCACGTCAGGGTCCCATCCACTTCGCTGGTTCTGGGGTCTCACCTAAGTCGCGCCCCCTGAGATTTGGATCTGCCTCGTTTTTGGGCTCACGCCATAAAATGATCCGGCAAAATGTATGGACGGCGCGAATAAAGCACAAACATCCCGACAGAGCACCGAAGAGCAGAAAGTCTCAACCTTTTGTACGGATGCCAACATTTGTGCGCCAGTTGTAGGAGGGAGCGGATTCAGTGCGCCACGGCCTCACCCAACATGGTTTGGCCCTGAATGTGGGCCCACCTTGATGTATTTATTGTACATCCACATTGTCCATCCATTTTTCCAGCTCGTTTTGGGGCATGATCCAAAAACTTCAGTAGAAAAATCTCTAAGTTGAAAATGACATAGGAAACAGTGGTGATTGAACGCCTACAATTAAAACTTCCTAAGCTCCACAGTAATGTCTGCAATTTTTATTTGACATCCAAACTGTTGATAAAGTCACAAAATTTTGGATGAAGGAAAGAATACAAACACCAGCGTGATCCAAAACTTGTGGCCCACAAGTTTGTAATGGTCAATCAACAGTGTTTCCTGTGGTTTGGTCCCTGTGAGTTATGATCTACTTCATTTTTGGAATCATGCCCTAAAAATGAAATGGAAAAGCAGATAAGGTAGATATACCATGCATACAACAAGGTTGGGCCCATGGTCAGGACCGCACCTAATCCGCTCCGGTTGCAGGACTCAAGTCTAGAACTGAGTTGGAAAACTGGCTAATCACCACTCAGTTGCTTAAAAACCCTTCCTCGGGTTCTTTCATATGATATGGTGGTCCTCACTACAGATGGGCCCATGCACCAAGCGCACCTGAAATTGAAAGATCCAAGCCACAAAATACATTTGACATTTTCCACATAAGAAGTTTTCCATTTAGAGATTTTCGAAGGCATGGTCCATATTGAGGTGCCTATGAGTAATCGAGTTGGTAACTGTGTGGTGGTACAATACAAACATCCCTTCACCCCGAGCATATTATATAGCAGCATTGATCACTCCCAATGGTAGGCTTGCATGTGTGCTAAATCCCCCAAAGCTCATCACTGTCCTTTTTTTTATACCTTCTTTTTAAACCTAGAAAATATTTCTAACCCGAGGGTCAGGATCATCACTTGTCTGAATTCTAGAATCTAGAATGTGGCCCATTCAAGGTGGATCCTACCTGAAGTAGGTCTTGAATCCGTAGTTTGCACAGGAGCTATCTTCTTTTACCAAACTGATGAATACATTCTACAAACATCAACCGTGCCACATATAATAACCACAAGGTATGCAATTGCCACAGACCCATCATCATTGCTGTCGTGATCCTTGCCTTCTCCCAGCAAACTCATGGCCAGCTTTTCAAAGATAAATAGGAAAAACATTTGGGATTGGTGGCCCACTAGATGTCAACCTTCCCCTTTAACCCGGCAGTGCTCTTGGAAACCAGCCATGGCAGACGCTTCGAGCTGTTGCAGATTTGTCTACAAACATTTTTTTTTTTTTTCTGTCGTACCTTCTTGAGTCTTATAATTCAATCAGCCCATTCTTCATCGCTATCATCGGTGCCCTGAAATAAAACAAATCTCAGAAACTTCCAACTGCCGCAAAAAACAAAAAACACAAAAAAAAAAAAAAAAAAAAAAAAAAAAAAAAAAATCTGACAACGAGTGCAGTGAAAGCAACCTTATCTTGAGCTTCATGCTTCAAAATGTCAGTTGAAGGTATGGGATTAATTACTATCAATACGACATGTGCAAATTTTTTTTAAATTTGAGAAAAAAAAAAAAAAAAAAACTAGAGACAGGAGTTCAAGAAATTGAGAATAAATCAAACCTGTGATTCACTTGAGATATCGTCTATGTCATCATCTTCGACCTAAGACATGAATTAGAAACGGCAATCATTTATTGAAAATGCTGCATGGACAACAAGCACAAGACTGGAGGAAGAAATTTAATTACGCAAAAAACCAGATACGCCAATTCAAATGACAGACTTTCTACATTAGAATTGTTTTTACCTTACCATTGGATGAAATACCTTTCGTTTTTTTCCACAGATGCAATGATATACAAAGTCACAAGATCTACGAATGGCCAAAATGGTTACGAAAATAATTCATCAGTGATGACACTCAGTTTCATATATACCCCATCAATCTATGCTCTGTCATGTTGTAGATATTTCCCCAAGCCTATATCATGCTATGGTAGTCCATGTCTCCGATAGCAAAACTCCATTTTAAACTTTGTATTAAAAAATATATAAAGAAAACTCATATAATTGATCAAACATTTAAAAATCCATATATTTCTGAGAAAAAAAAAAAAAACTCATTTTTTTGAGGCAAACCAAATTAACTAAAAAAAAAACTTTGGAGGCAGTTTGAAAAATAGAGATTGGTGGTCACACCCATTTATACAATTGAGTAGAGAGTGAAAGTTTTTAGTAGAGATGGATTGATTTATACAAGCATTACTTGAAATGAAGGATTTAAGAGAGGCAAAGAACATCATTCAACTATATATAAACATTATTTTTTATACATATAGATATTTTACTTATTTAACTAAAATTTTCTATATTAACCTTATTTTATATATAATACACACACATATGAATCGAAACCATAACAAACCATATGCCATTTTCTGACTATGGTACCCATATGCCTAATAATATATGGGAGAGGTTTTGACTTATGCATGCACTCAGCAATACTGAATTGCTCTTTCAGCAGCTTACAATTCTAAGCGATCCTTTTTATCAGCAGTAATAATTTAAACATAGCAAGTTCTATGGAGCCAGCCCATCTTTCATAACAAACCTCACAGACAAGGAGATTAAATCCCTTGCTCAGCTTCTAGCTATCTTGGAAGGCCAGTTTGTGTCCATTTCCAATATTGAAAAAAGAATTTAGGAAGTGGGAATTGTTCCAAATTCTCTGTTCGGACTATTCTATAAGAAGCTTACTGGGGCTGGCTAACCCAAAGAAAGAACAGTAGAGCTTTCCATAATAAGTTGGAGGCAGTGGAATCAGGTGGTAGAAAGACTGTTGCAGGATGATATCAGGAGCATTACTGTGCTAGGAATTTTGGGGAGTCACCAGTAGTGGTGATCTCAAACGAGGCTGGAAATGTGAGTGGGATTTCACTGCCTTCAGGTTGGTTGAAGCTCAGTCAATGGTAACTAATCCTGGTCCAACTGGAACTGGAGTGATCATTAGAGGACGATAGGGGAGAGATGTGTTGGACTTAAAGCAGGCCCAATTGGAGCAGGAAAACATGATGAAGCCAAAGTTAGAGCTTTGTGGGTTGGTACGAAGGCAATCAAGAGTAAAGTGCACCCTACAATCATTGAGGGGGGCGCTTCTACCCCTGGAGATTGGTGAGCCAGGTGGAAGAAATTCAGAAGTTGAAGGATTATGTTTCTTTTGTTCACATCAGCAGGAAGGACATGTTGTAGCAAATTATCTGGCTAGCATAGGCGGTTGGGGGTTCCATCCCTCCTGTAATCCCATTGCATTTATTTGCTAATAAAGGCCCTTCCCTTTATAACAAAAGACAACACTAGCAAAGCTCTGATTACAAAAAGAGAAGGATAAAACAGTTGGCTGGATTATCCCACTGTTACAAGTGAGCACACAACTAATAGATGTCACTGCATTCAAACAAATTCACTTGACCAACAAGAACCTTTCAGAGCATTCCAGAACAGCAACTGCTATTACCACTAAGAGTTGAGAATCATCATTACAAATGCCTAGCAGGTTACCAGAATTGGCGTCAATGGAAAAAATCTAACTATGCAATGCTGCCGATAGATTGACTCCATACCCATCCAAAGGGTGTGCAGTGATCAGTAAAATCAACTGCATGTGCATAAATGAGTCCCATACAAATTCCCATGCCATGAAATGCAAAAGTACGGAAACTAATACGTCAAACCTACATTGACTTTCCTAAACCAGACTTAATGAACTCATGCATCTATTGAAGGTGCCATCTTGCTTTTGAAGAGGGGTCATGAATGATGATACAAAAAGAAAAAATAGTACTTCGATATCATGAAGAGAAGAAGAGCAAGGTCCAAGAATGGAGTAAAAAACATTCCCAGTTTAATAATGGGCAAGGAATTTGCTTCATAGTGGATATGCAAGGTATAAATAATTTTGGCAGCTTTGCTAGAAAAAGAAGCTAAAAATCCAAATTTTAGTCACGCTATTCTCAGCTAAATCTTTCTACAAGCAGCTAAGTGGGTTTGGTAACACTGAGGAGGTTAGTCCAACATCCTTTGTTTCGCGCTATGGAGCCCCTCTGAGGTTAGTAATGTTTGCATCGTTAGTGGGTAGAAAAAAGGTGCTAATAGCTGACAATCTTACAAAACGAAGGATGATTCTTGCTAATGTATGTATGTTTGATGTGTTATCAAGATGAGGAATTAGTGGATCATCTTTTCATTCATTGCTCGTACACTAAAAGAATGTGGGATTGTTTTTTCAACCAGTTCGGAGTGGATTGGTGTCACCAGACTCCATCGACCGGTTCTTTTTTGGCATGGAATGGTGGGCCAAAGGAAAAATTGGGAAGAAAGTATGGCGAATAAGCTTGGGAGTGGGTATTTGGTCTCTATGGAAAGAAAGGAATGATCGATGCTTTAGGAATCGGAAGAGAGATGTGGCAGAGGTGTTTAAAAGGGCCAAATCTCAAGTTATGGAATGGGTGGTTGCTTTGAAGCTCTTGTCCCAGTTTCTGGGCAATTGGCTAGAAGCCTAGAAGTGTAATTTTCTCCTTTTTTTGTTTTTAGTTCTTGTAATCTATAGGCTGCGGCCTTTGTTTAATAAATACATCACTTTTGAAGAAAAAAAAATCCAAAATTTAGAAGTGAATGGAGAGAAAAGAACCAGCAAAGCATGTACATGAGATCTCCTTCAATCTGAAGTTGGAAAAGATGGTAATAGATCATAAGCCCAAGAGAGGAGCCAAGACTTCTTCAATCGTGGTAATAGAATTAAGCCATTCTGTTCAGTAATAAACCTTACACATGCCATTAACAGATTTTCCTGAGTTCCCTTTGATACAGCCACTGAAATTCAGCTGTTTCAAGACAATAAGAGAAGATTGCGAACTTCCCACTGCTTCCTCTTCACCCATCTTGATGCAGATGATTTAACTATATAATATTGGGTCACGACCTTTGAATGGATTGGAAAGTCAGCACTTCTACCACTTCAAATAGCAACAATTCAGGCATGGATAGAAGAGAACTTCCTGACTCCTCCCCAAATGATAGGACAAGAAGAATCAAGAGCATTTGAATCAGCTGTCATTCCTGTGAGCAATCTACTTATGAAAAACTGAACAACAGAATTTGGAAAAGAAACAGAAGACAGGCAAAAAGAAAAATCTCCAGCCCCATTAACAACTGACAATGGGGGACACTCATCATTAGTCATTCCAAAAATGCACAATGGATTCTCTGAGTAACCCAGTCGTTTTGGCCCCAATATCCACAGTTGATGAATTTACAAGAGAAACAGTCCGCAATATATTTGTAGTTCTTGGGGACATGCCACCCAACCATCCACAGCTCAAAGAATAATAGATCAGAATAGAATTGCCATAATAAACAAAACGTAACATAACCCAGTAAGAAAATGCTGTATAGCATTAATGATCAATCTACTATGAAAACACTATTAATTAGCCCTAGGAACATATTATTTGTATTTATTTATCAATTAAAAATGGTGTCATATAGCTTCCCGATGTGATTCTCTTTTACCTTTTTGACATTAAGAATTAAGCATATTGGTTTTATGGCATTGGAGGATGATCAAGGTTATGTAGCCAATGAAGCATTATATTCCGCTAGTACAAAAATAAAAACAGACAACTAAAAAGCTAAAAACATTCAAACAGAGATGGGAATTCTCTTGCTTCTAAAGCAAAATAGTCAAAACAATTTCAATGATTATTATAATGATTCAAAGAAATGGACAGAGCCAAACACCAAGTTATCATGATCACTTGCATAAATTTTGAATAAAAGAAAATAAAAGATGAAAAATAGTATAAAACTAAGTCAACCACCACTAGATCTCAACAGAAAGAGTGATTTTACTTTCTTATCAATAGAAAGGTTTTAGTACTTAAATTCATCGAATGATACCTGAGAGTGCTTTTGCTTTGTGACACTTTTCTTCCCTGCATTCAGACAGAAGTCCAGATAAAAGTGAGTTTGGGTTGCCGTCCTGTCTAAACTACTAAAACACACCAAGATTCATGCTAAGCTAAAATTTTGCAAAATCAACTCCAGTGAGCAAGAACAAACCAGAACTGAAAAATAGATTAGCTCATCATAGCTTATGTTTTCAAATGGAGAAAAAATTAAGTATTTTAATAAGTTATGAACCACAAGGTTATCTTCAATTTACAATATAATTTCTTGTTTCACATGCATTGATAAAGATATCATATATCATGAAACCAAATTTCCTACTTAAACAACTGATGGAGAAATATAGGGAGAAGAGGATCTCCACATGGGCCTCATTACATTAGAGAAAGAATGTGATAGGGTCCCTATCTGATGAATGTTGGGAAAAAAAGAAAGTCTCAAGAGGATATATTGACATAGTTAAGAATATGTACGAGGGAGAGCTAACAAATGTGAGGACCACTAGTAGAGAGATAACTAAGTTCCTAATTACTATAGGCTCACACCATGGGTCGGCATTGAGCTTGTGCCTTTTCGCATAGGTTATGGACGAGTTAATAACGCATTTGTAGGAAGAGATAACCATGGTGTATGTTGTTTGCAAATGGCATAATTTTGATTGACAAGATGAGGAAGAGAGTAAATAAAAAGCTAGATTTATGGAGGAATGCTTTAGAATCTAAAGACTTTAATTAAAAGGACTAAAACTAAGTATAGAGAGTGCAAATTTAGTACTAAGAGGAGTGAAAACGAGGAATTACTTAAGATTGTTGACCAAGAAGTTTCCCAAAATGACATGTCACATGTCACACCCCAAAATCTGGCATCCAGGTTGGCGAGACCCCAATCCCGCATCCCAAGACATGACTTAAATATATAATGTAAATAAACTATAAACCACAAATCATTACATCAAACCATTGCATTTCATTCCTCATCGCATATACTTTGCAAAAATATAAACAAATAGATATACAATCATCATAAATTAAAACTCAATCTCTCATCTACTATAATTCCTTTACAACAAACTTAAACCAAATGGAAATCAAAACTAGCTAAACAAAAATGAACTTTTAGAACGCGACTCCACTCACTCTCCTTACTTATCGTCCCTCCTCCACTTCCAAATCCTGAAACTGAGATTTTAAATCCCAACAGGGGTGAGCTGCTAAGCCCAAAAAGGAAGGTCCATACTAGATTCCAAAAATAAACAATTTCCCAAAATAGCATTATTTTTAATATAAAAATTATTCAATAAAATAAATTCCAAATATAACTACTACACAAAAATCATAATTTCCAAACAAGGCAAGTTTCAAATATAGCAAATTTCAAGAACTAGTCAAATTACCAACATTTAACAAGAATAATGTTTACAACTGAAAATAACCACAAGATAGAGACAAAATTCAATTTCTTCAAGAAAAACATGATATCAAATATGGATGCAACATATATGCATAAGGAATGCTTTCATTCCCAATAGGCCAATACACTAGTCATCAGAACACTCGTGCCTTTTATTAACGATAGGCCAACACTCTCCAATACAACCCTCGTCCTTCAATGCTAGTTCACAATCCTAACATGCATAACTACACTTGGATCAAGGTGAGGTACCAACTCAACATGGTCGAGCTAAAACACCCGTCTTTCAGCGAGAGTGCCACAATCCACCCTATACTCCGTATACTCCACCCAGATCAAGGTGAGCCAAAAGGTACCAGTTGGGGATTTAAAGTCCTTCAACCTAAGGGTTGTCGAACCCCACTTATTTTGCTTTTAAAGATTTTCAACCCATTGGACATCAATTTGCCAAACTATTTGTAAGTGTTCCGGGATACTCAATGCATGAATTCCACTCGAATTACATACACGGTCATGTATGAAATCTTTCCACAAACCAACTTTCCAAAATATACTTTTCTTAAGTAACATGCTTTCCATAAGCCACTTTCCATAAATTCATATCTTTTAGGGATAACCCAAGGCAGAGCACCTATAATCTTTTAGGAATAAGTCAGGGCAAAGCACCTGTACTTTTCATAATGCACATGCTTCCATGATACTATGCATACACATGCTCTTTAATTCATGTGAACGCAATAGCCATAAATTCATAAAAACTTAACAAAAACACGTTAATAAATAAAGTGTACCTTGTTGTAATTTTTCTAAAAATTCAGATAAAATTCAAACATATAAACCATTTACGTAGCAGTGTAGATTATCAAGCATATAGCAATGCAATGATGGAATCCGAGTGCATTCCCATTTCATGCAAGGATTTATCTAATTTAGTTGCCGACCTAAGGTCACATAATGTTTCTCAATTGGTTTTATTTTCACAGGGTCTTACAACATCAAATAAAAACTTCAGCAACACCCCGAAATTTCAATCCCCGCGTACATACACTTTGATGTAAATTAATAGTCATAATACTTAAATAATTATGCACATCTCAACATTAAATATTTGACAAAAAAAAATATAATTGTATCTACTAGGAACTTATATCATGATAAAATAGAAGAAACACTTCAACATTAGCTTGTATATCATACTAACTTTTAATTCAAACTAACTTTCAAAAAAAAAAAAAGTAGATACCATCATACTTTTTTTTTGCCAAATATTTAATGTTGAGATGTGCATAACTGTTCAAGTATTATGACATTTAATTCAAATCAATGTGTATGCATGTCAGGATTAAAATCTCGAGGTGTTGCTGTAATTTTTATTTGATGTTGCAAGACTTTATAAAAACAAAATCAAACAAAAAATATTATGCGACCTTAGATTGACAACTAAATTAGATAAATCCTTGCATGAAATGAGAAATGCACCCGAATTCCATCACTATATTGTTATATGCTTGATAATTTACATCGCTATGCAAATAATTTATATTTTTTATTTTATCTGAATTTTTAGAAAAATTACAGCAAGGTACACTTTATTTATTAATATGTTTTCGTTAAGTTTCTACGGATTTATAGCCACTGCATTCATGTGAATTAAAGGGCATGGTATTGTGGAAGCATGTGCATTATGAAAAGTACGGGTCCTTTACCCTGAATTATTCCTAAAAGATTATGCGCGCTTTACCCTTAGTTATCCCTAAAAGATCAAAATTCATAAAAAGTGGCTTGTGGAAAGTATGTTACTTAAAGAAAGTATACTTTAAAAAGTTGGTTTGTAAAAAGATTTTATACATGATTATGTGTGTGATTCGAGTGGAATTCATGCACTGAGTATCCCATAACACTTACGAATGGTTGGGCAAATTGATGTCTCATGGGTTGAAAATCCTTAAAAGCAAGATGAGTGGGGCCCGACGACCCTTAAGTTGAAAGACCTTAAACCTCAATTGGTACCTTTTGGCTCACCTTGATCTAGGATGAGTGTACGAATTATAAGGAGGATTGTGGCACTCTCACGGGAATACGGGTGTTTTAGCTCAACCACGTTGAGTTGGACCCCCACATTGGTTCAAGTGCAGTTACACATGTCAGGATTACGAACTTGCATTAGATGACCGGGGTTGTATTCAGGGATATTGGCTTACTGCTGATAAAAAGGCTCGGGTGTTCTAATGACTAAGTGCATTGGGAATAAAGGCATTCTATACACATGCATACATGTCACATCCATATTTGAAAACATGATTTTCTTAAATAATTGAATTTTATTTGTAGTTATTTCCAGTCGTAAATGTTATTTCTTGTTAAACGTTAGTAATTTGGCTAGTTCTTGAAAATTGTTATAGTTGAAACTTGCCTTATTTGGAAATTATGATTTTTATACAGTTGTTATAATTAGAATTTATTTTGTTGTAGAATTTCTATATTAAAAAAATTGTTATCTTAGGAATTATCTATTTTTTAGAGTGTGTATTTTTGGAATCTAATATGAATCTTCCTCTTTGGGCTTTGCAGCTCACCCTTGTTAGGATTGTCTATTTTTTGTTATCTACTATTTTAGGAAATTGTCTATTTTAGTATGAATCTTCCTCTCTGGGCTTAGCAGCTCACCTTGTTGGGATTTAAAATTTAGGCTTCAGGATTTGGAAGTGGAGGATGACGATAAGCTAGGAAAGTAAGTGGAGTCATGTTCTAGACGTTCATTTTTATTTAGCTAGTTTTAGTTTCCTTTTGGTTGAAGTTTATCGTAAATGAATTATAGTGGATGAGAGATTTGAGTTTTAATTAGTGATGATTGTATATCCACAAGGACTAGTCTCGCCTCAAAATGGAGCAGGGACACCCAAACGTTAAAAAATAATAATAAATAAATAAATAAAATGTGAATCCATTTGTTTATATTTTTGCAAAGTATATGTGATGTGGAATGAAATTTAATGATTTATGGTTTATTTACATTATATATATGAGTCATGTCTTGGGATGCGGGATCGGGGTCTGGCTAACTCGGGTACCAGATTTTGGGGCATGACATGACCACTTTCAATGCCCTAGGTCAATAAGTCATGAGAAGTGGAGAAATTGAAGAGGATGTTGCCCATAGAATGTAAGCTGGTGGAAGAAATGGAGATCTACGTTTGGAGTTCTATGTGATAGTCGTGTACCACTCAAACTGAAAGGGAAATTTTATAGGATAGCTACAAGACCAAACATGTTTTTTTTTTTTTTTTTTTTTTTTTTTTTTTTTTTTGAGAGAGAGAGAGAGATAGAGAAGACCAGCCATGCTTTATGGGACAACGTTAGCAATTAAAGAACAACATGTTCATAAGATGTGTAGCTGAAGTGAGGATGTTGAGGTTGATGAGTGGCAAGATGAGGAAGGATAGAAATTGAAATGAATGCATTTGGGGGAACTACAGAGTAGTACCGTAATAAGTTGAGAGAAAGTAGACTTTAGATGGTTTTTGTCATGTGCCACGGAGACCAAGAACTGCACCGGTTAGAAGTGAGTTGGTGCAAGTTGAAGGGATGTGGGTGGAGGTACTACAAAAAGACCAGATGACCTATGGTCAAAGTGAAGGTTTGGCCCTCGATAAAATGGAAAGGTGGAACATGATTCATGTAGCCAACCCCAATTAATTGGTATAAGCTTAGATGATGATGATGATGATATCATGAAACCAAATACTAACCAGCTTTCTTTCCCTTTGTCTGCATTCCTTTCTTACTAGCTCCCTTGGCCTGCAACAAGCACAGTCCAGCGAGCTTCTTTAGCATTTGTGAAGCCCATCAAATATTCCGTGACCAGAACCTTCACATATGGGGTGCAAATGGGTCAGGCCCTGCCACTTTCATCCAGCCAGATTTGAGCAGAGTCTAGACCTGTGGGCTGGGTATGGGCCTGAGCTTTGAGGCCAATGATTATTTGAGCTAGGCCAGGGCCTATAACTGCTTAATGGCCTGAGAAGCTCACCAGACACGACTTATTTAAACTCTCCTCAGCCCCTAGTACTTGGTAGTTGACCAAATCAGGCCAGGATACTTAACTAGAAGGACAGAATGAGGCTGAAAGAGCCACAGGACAGGCCCCACCTGACCCAGTTGGAACCCTGCTTTCAGATCAACCATATTCTCAAATTTCCAATGTTGGAGAAAAGGTAAGGATGAGTCCAGAGGCATCTTAAATGGCACCAAGTATTTTGTAGCTTCTTACTTTCTCCTGGTTAGCCTTCTGGTTTGAATTGCTTGGCTGCTTCTTTCGAGCAGAACCTGGAAAGACATAAATCAGACACCAGTCATGTTAAAAGAATGAGCAGCAGCATTTGTTCTGGTTAGTGGTTACATGTGAGATTTTATACATTTTACCACAACAATATAAAGCTATCTGGAAAAGTCACAACCTTTTGGTGCCGGAGATTTCTTTACACTCGTTGATTTCTGAAAACACAAAAGCTTTATAAGAAAATCATGCTCATAACTGCAGAATGATGTTTCTGTTCTCATCATAGAATTAAGGTTCAGTTTTATATTAAAAAAATGATAGGACTTCTGAAGCATGCTTAGTTATTAGATGAAAATAAATGGCTTGTGCATTTACTCAAAAATTGAAAATGGTAAAGAAAAGGAAAGCAAGCCTAGAAGAAGTTCAACGCATTCCACATAAGATGACAAAACAAGACTGCAAGAGTAAGAAATCTGACAAAAAAAAACATCTTGCTTCTACAGGGTGCAAACAATTTAAGATTCCCATGGAATCAAGTTTGGTATTTCAGTCCAGCAACACTGCCAAGAAGAGACAGGCATAGTTAGATGGTAGCATAGACAAGTATAAATGGATAATGGAATACTAATATGTTAGCTTCTCTAATGCATCAAAATCTCATCAAACATGGAAGCAATGCTCTGCTAGATGGATGCACTAACATACCCAAAAGGCACAGACCATTTCTTCAGGCATGAGACTATGCATCGATTGCAACAAGAATGCAAGACCAACATGTGATCTTGTCGTGAAAGACACTTCCACAACCCCTTTGTGATGTGGACATCTAGCCTTCAAAGTCTATCGGCGAAGAAAGCGCCCACCACAAGCATCTTCCTTGTGGTTAGGCGATGATTGAGGAGTATCGAAGACTCTACGCACGTGATTTGGCACATGGAAGACACGTGTGTAGGATGGAAGAAGACCCGACTGAAAGAATAGAAGAATGCATTTCTGAAGGTGGTCGGGCGCCCGGCCAAATTTGTCACAGGGCGCCCAAAATTCTGCAATTTTGCAGTTTTCTTGCTGGACAGTTTTTGTCTTAGCCGGGCGCCCGGCCTAATTGGTCACCGGGCACCCGGCCAACGTACGAACTATTTTTTTTATTTGTTTTTTACCAATATTTTAAGGGTATTTTGGTACTTTTCTTCTTGCTTATTTAAGTGGACTAAGCCCTAATAACGTGTTTAGTTAATTGTTAATGAAAAAGCAAACCTCTTTGGTGGCTTCTTTCTTCTCTCTCTCATAGTGCTTTTTTTCTTTCCTTGATCTTCTTCTTCTAATTTCTTCTTGTGCCCCTCCAAGTTCTTCAAGGTAATTATCTTCTTCGTTCTATTTTCTAGTTTTGCTAACCCTTCCTCGATCATACCTTGAGAATCGATCCAAACCCTAAACCCCCAAATTCTCAAATCCCTAATCCGAGAAACTTCCTAATTCTTCAGACTAGTGATCTTCATTGATCGATTGGGTATGACCATGCAAGATCCAGAGGTCTCATCCCTCGCCGGATCCAACCTAAGTAATAATTGAATTCCATACTCCATGGTTGTGATGATGGCCCGCTCCATTGCATGTTTCCTTTATGATTTTCTCAGTTATGATGATTAATGCTAGAATTTTAGATTATTATTGCCTTTTATTTCCGCTGAATAATTGTGTTTATAAACATGCATCATAACTAGGCCATCCTGCATCAAATTTGGTATCAGAGAATAGGCTTGCATGGTATTGTCTAGATCGAGTTATCAAATTAGCATTTTGATTTTTAGGTCTAATTTGGAGAATTTTCAGATTTAGAAAGTTTCCAATTTAGAAACTTTCCAATTTAGAAACTCTCCTAATTTGGAAAATTTTCAGATTTGAGTCGCATCATCTAGAATTAATTAGTGTCAATTCATGGTAGTTTAAATTCATCGCATTCATATTGTGAGTCATCCAGTCCATAAAGTCGAGTTTAGGAAGAAATTAGGACAAGTCCTCCGTTGTGTGCCCATTCGTTTTGGTCATGGTTTTGGATTACACATCTCTACCATAAATCAGGATCAGATTTCAGAGGCTTTAGCCACCATACCTCGATGTCTGGACAACATTGAAAACCATTCTGAAAAATCCTTTCAGGATCTCTTCAACAAATTAGAGGCATTCAACCAGACTAGCCCCAACTATGAAAAAGATGATCAACATTATGCTTCGGTGAACGGCAAGTTGGATGGGTCCAAACGTGATGTTTATGAAGTGGAAGAGTACGTGCCTAACGTCACTAGTGATGAAATGGAAGAAATTGAGGCATCACTCATCATGTTTGATGATGCAAAAGTGTATGCTAGTGATGAAAAGGTCGAAGAGTTTGAGACCGCACCACTTCCAGGTGTCATGTGTGATTTGATTGATGCAAAGTCCCTATCTACGTCTCTTACTGTGGTGAATACAAATGAAATTGAAGAAGAGACTGGTGAGGATATGATGGTAGACACCCACATGACTTGTGATATCCCACCAGATGATTTATGGGATAAATTTTCACCCAAATGGGACATTCAGCACACAATCGATCTTGTCCTTGGGTCGGTCCTATCATGCTCTCCTCCATACTAGGTGAACCTCGCAGAAAATATAGAAATGCAGCATCAATTTGATAAACTTCTGGGGGAAGAATTCAATAAGGAAAGTTTGAGTTGGAGTATTGTTTTGTGTGCTAAGCCTGCCCTTTTCAGGTTAAAAAAACGATAGCATATGGCGCACATGTGGGCATATCCTGGCCGTCCACAAAGCTTTAGTCAAGTGTCATGCCACCTTACGACGTATTCACTTCATGGTGGATATGATGGCCAAAGTCCCTATCCCACATCTTGATGACATTTTGGACATAATGGCTGATGCCAAGATCTGCTCAAGACTTGGTATTAATAGTGTGTGTTCTCAAGTGTTGGGATACCTGAAAATCATCCTTGTTTATAATAATTATAATGAGAAATTATGTGTCACCTATGAGAAGTGTCATTTTGTTTCAGTTTTTCAAGTTCTAAGTCATAAGATTATTTATTTCAAGTCTGTTGCTTTTTCAAAGAGTCATTTAGTTTCACCCATGTCTGTCACCCAAAGGTCTTCAAAGTCAGCTGATGCATTTACACGACACATCCATGATTTGCATACACATATTAAACAATGGAATAATCAAAGCAGTTTTCAGCTGATAATCATCGTAGATCACAAGATTTTCAAGAAGGAGACTGTAATGGTGACGATAAGGCCAGAGCGGTTCTCACAGGGTTCCGTTAAGAAATTACAAGCAGCGTAGTGCTGGACCATTCAAGATATTGCAGAAAATTAGGTCCAACACGTACCGAATCAACCTTCCACCTGAAATGTGCCTTAATCCAACGTTTAATGTGGAGGATCTAGTCCGTTCCCCTAATCCTACCATTGATCCCTCGTCCCTTTCATGGCCTTTCTCTGAGTTTTCTTCGCAACCTACCCCACCCCTTCCTCCACCCATTATTCGTAAAGAGGAAATTGAGGAAATCGTGCATGAAGAGATCGTTTTTACGAGAGACGGAGGTTTCCAAAGATACCTTGTCAAATGAAAGAACAAGCCGCCCTTAGAATCTACATGGTTGATAGAAGTGGAGTTACAGAGCGTTAACCCAGATTTTCTAGAGCGCCACAAGAGTTTTAACTCGTCGGAGTCGAGTTCTTCTCAGACGAGGAGAATGATGCAAACATCTAGCCTTCAAAGTCTATCAGCGAAGAAAGCGCCCACCACAAGCATCTTCCTTGTGGTTAGGCGATGATTGAGGAGTATCGAAGACTCTACGCACGTGATTTGGCACATGGAAGACACGTGTGTAGGATGGAAGAAGACCCGACTGAAAGAATAGAAGAATGCATTTCTGAAGGTGGTCAGGCGTCCGGGCCAAATTTGTCACCGGGCGCCCGAAATTCTACAATTTTGCAGTTTTCTTGCTGGACAGTTTTTGTCTTAGCTGGGCGCCCGGCCTAATTGGTCACCGGGCGCCCGGCCAACGTACGAACTGTTTTTTTTTCCCAATATTTTAGGGGTATTTTGGTACTTTTATGTTTTCTTCTTGCTTATTTAAGTGGGCTAAGCCCTAATAACGTGTTTAGTTGATTGTTAATGAAAAAGCAAACCTCTTTGGTGGCTTCTCTCTTCTCTCTCTCATTATGCTTCTTCTCTTTCCTTGATCTCCTTCTTCTAATTTCTTCTTGTGCCCCTCCAAATTCTTTAAGGTAATTATCTTCTTCATTCTATTTTCTAGTTTTGCTAACCCTTCCTCGATCAAACCTTGAGAATCGATCCAAACCCTAAACCCCCAAATTCTCAAATCCCTAATCCGAGAAACTTCCTGATTCTTCGGACTAGTGATCTTCATTGATCGATTGGGTATGACCATGCAAGATCGGTAGGTCTCATCCCTCGCCGGATCCAACCTAAGTAATAATTGAATTCCATACTCCATGGTTGTGATGATGGCCCGCTCCATTGCATGTTTCCTTTATGATTTTCTCAGTTATGATGATTAATGCTAGAATTTTAGATTATTATTGCTTTTTATTTCCGCTGAATAATTGTGTTTATAAACATGCATCATAACTAGGCCATCCTACATCACTTTGCCAAAATGTTGCCCCTTTGCTGCTTAAGTTATTAAAGACCCATTTGAAGTCCTGACTGTATCAACAATTGTTATTTTTGTGCACAAATCTTGGGTTGGAAATGTCCTTGATGGAATAGAATGGTGGAAAAGGATTCATGTAGCTGACTCCAATTAGTTGGGATAAGGCTTAGATGATGATGATGATATCAGGTTAGAAATCCAAAGTGCTATGAGATTTTATAACCTAAAATGAAGAAATTACAGCAGAAACAACCCTTCTTCAAGTGGATTCTTTGGTGCTCAAGTACACACAAAACTCACCTCCACTAATCGTTGAGTGGATGGTGAGTCTGTACCTTGGAAGCTCCTAGGCGTAAAACGTAGTTTACAACAAAGAAAAGGAGAGAAAAAAACATCAATTTGAATGCTACAGTTGACTTGCGTCATGGATGATGTGGAGGTTGTGGATGTTGAGGGTGTCTTAGTTAGGGCAGAGATCTGACTTCCAATCGTTGCGAGCCTCTTTTGCCCTTCCCCCTCTCTTTATCAGCTCAAAGACTGTTTGAGGCAATAACGATCATGTCCCTCACACTCCTCCATTTAAGAAGACAGCTATTAACTGCCTGCTGTGGGATTTGTCACCAAAAGGCTGTCATGAGACAAGTGTCATGGCATGGATGTTGCCGGTGACACACCTTGCGCGACAAGTCCTGTGTCACAGGCTCTGGTCTATCACAGTATGTGCTAGAATGCATGATTTTGCAGTCATCCACTTCTCCATTTGTTGTGTGGACACCCCTGGTATACTTTTTAACCTTTGAATTGACCCTGAGGTGCCATGGAAGATGGATCTGGAGGACTGATTTGTGCCACAAAGGTTGATCTTGTACATGACTGGAGATCTAGCTATCAGGGATGTTTGCAGTGCTTTAAACCTTCATTTGACTTCTGCTTAGAGATGATGTAATCATTGGTGTCCTATTGAATTGTTGGATTGATCATCTGCGAGGCGCAATTTCAAGAGCATCCATCATAGCCATAGAATCTTGATCAGCTGTTGTGAGAATATCTAAAAGTGATTTAAAATAATCCGGACACTATAAATGGTCTGAATCACATGACATTTTACCTATCAATGATTTTAGTCTATCAATGCCTTCTTGAACTAATAATGATGGTTTGTTGGAGCATGAGGCTTTGGGAAGATGCTTGACCTGGTGAGACTTGAGTCCCATGTCCCAAATTTACCCTCATCCGTTCCAGGGAGTGAGGGAGAAAGATGCCTTGGTCTCACAATGTTGCACCGTCTTCAGGGGCCAATTTTTTAAAGAAACTGAATGATGCCAAGATCAAGGAATTTAAGACCTCAAGAGCAGTTGGACAGCAAGGAGGCAGTTTTTGGAGACAATCTAGAAGCTCAAGAAAATTTTCACTGCATCATTCTATGTACTGTTGTTAGGAATCAATAACAAGAGGAATGTCACCCCTTCAGCACTGACATGAGCATATCAAGTTCCACCCAAGGCATTGCCTTCAGTTGGCTTGTGAGTAGGATGTGGGTATTTCCTGCCGATCACTTGAGGAATAGGAAAATGTAATCACAAACATTTGCATCCTTTGACTTCAGCATACCAAAGTCGATAAGTTGTTTGATTATGTGTCACGGCATGTGAGACTTGTGTGAGGGCACTTCTTTCTTGTTTTTGGAATGGCTCGAGTGATAGCTAGTATGATCAAAGATTTGTTTGATGTATGGAATAAGTGTGGATGGGACAAGAAGAGGAAAATCATGTGAAGAATCCCTTTGTTAACCGGCTTGGGGATAGCCTTGAAGGAGCGGAATGATAAGATTTTTGCTAACAAAGCTACTGAGGCTAATATGTGTCTATGTGGGTAAAGTGGTTGCCTAGCCATTAGTCTCCATGATTCCCAAGGGTGTCGTAAAGAGTCTTTTAAGTGCAGATATGGGGAGGATTATGTTTTGTTTATGGAATGGTGATAACCCACCATCTAAAATTACCTGCTTTAGTGCATGTTCAGCCCTTGTAATGTGTGCCAGCCTCCTTTGGCCTACACTATCTTAATAAGACTTGAGTTATCATTCAAAAAAATGCATTTCTGTATATTACAGCCACAAACTACAAAAGGCCCAAAAGCTAAACATCAGAAATTTTGTAACAATCCTTGCATTGGTCAAGGCATGGAAATCGTTAGTGTCCCAAGTGGCAAAATAACCTCGTGTCCGACACTTGAGAGCAATGTTCGCAGTATCGGTATTGCGTTACGTTTCGCACCCTTGGGATAAAGATACATATTGGGTATCGGTAAGGAAATATCGGTTGTATCACGGAATGTATCGCACTTTTTGGGAAACATGGGGAAACATTGGGAAATTGATTGAATTTTTCATTGAAACTTCAGGGACTGTTAAAATAGACCTTAATACACACATTTAAATCATCATATGTAAAAAAGAAATTCCACATAATGGAGTTCCTTTGTAAAAGGATCCTAAGCTATGCGCTGTCTGACTGAACTGATGCAACTATTGTTTAAATTGATTCCATAAGATATATATAAATGTAAAAAGACATTAATGAAAACACAACCAATTTATTGACAAAGTAAAACAAGCAAGAGAGTTGAGAAATATATCTATGAATGATGCAACTGACTGAGTATCCTCCAAATGCAATTTTAACTATCCTAGTCCAACGCAATGCAAGCTACCCTATATGGCCTAGATCTATATGAGGACTCAATAAAATCTAGAAAATGGCTAACTGGACTCAACAAACTATAAACCCTGCGTAGAGTCGGAGCGCGGGTCAAGCCCGAAAGCCCTACTGATTTTTTTTTTTTAGGGAGGAGAAACTAGAAGAAAATCGAACAAAAAATCATTTTTTTTCCTACAAAATATGGGACTCTTGTGCGTCTGACTGATATTTGGACGATATCGTCCAAGTATCAATGATATTTGGAGCCCACAGTACAAAAAATCATGATATTTTACCGACATAGCATGCGATATCGATACATCGTGTGATATTATTGATATCGATACATCGTGCGATATTATCGATATCGCACGATATATCGTGCGCAGTGTTTTAAATAGCGAATAGCGTGTAGCTTAGCCTTCACCCCTCCGAAGCGTGAGGCGTAAGCTACACACTGCTCAGATTTTTAATCAAGGTTGCACTTGGTTGCACCAAATTAGATGATTAATAATAAAATTTAACAAAATTTCATGATATTTGGTCCAACCAAATGCAACTTAAAGCAATAGCAAGGGGGAATGATTAAATATAAAAGTGAAAAAGAGCAACAAAACTTATTTAAAACTGTTTCTTATATTATGTTACTAGAGGCATTGAAAAGACTAACGAATTTTCATTAAAATAGAAAAATGTAACAAATCATTAAAAACATTATTGATTTTAATGTTATAGTGAAAAATGACTTGTAATATGAGCTATGTAGCATGTAGCGCAGTTTATGAAGCGTGTAGCGTATCCAAATTAATCATGTAGCATAGGCTACACGCAACTTAAGCTATTTTCATGAGCTATGTAGCGTTTAGGTTAAGCTACACTACGTAGCGTAAGCTAAATGCTACATAGCGTAGCTATTTAAAACACTAATCGTGCGATACACAGGAGTCAGTCATTTTTTTTGTTATTACTGGCCCGATATTTATCGGCACTAACCGATATCGATAATATCGGCCGATATTATCAATACTGCAATCACTGCTTGAGAGATCAATGTTTTGATGACCATGACTGTGGCATACCTGTTGAAGAAAAAACTGCACATGCCATCATGTACTTTGTGCATGCATGGAAATGTGTGCATGCTCATAAATATAAGTGTGGAAGTACTTATATCCTCCATGCTCATCTGATTGTTAGATCATGGGGTGAATATAGTTTCTTCTCCAAGATCAAGCATTATTATGAACTTCACTGATACGTATTATGCACAGATATCTCTCCAGAAACCAGAGTATGGACTCTGCTCTAATGATTATTGATATGATGGTTGCAGTGTTGAGGCTGCAGCTAAATTTCACTTACGACTTCCAAGCCAAAACCATCAAATCAGGAGAAATTTGAGAACAATCCCCAAGTGTTGATAAAAATTATGGATATCAAGCTAAAAGATATTATTACAACTCTTAAAAAATAGATCTTATTTTGTCACTGCATTTTTTTCTTGGTCACTGCTAGAAGTTCTTTGGTTGTTAAATAATGTCTTAACATGACCAACCACATCATAAATTACCAGAATATTAAAACCATTCTTAAACAAAGCAGAAAATATTAAGCTCCAACCCAATTTCTTTTTCGATGACCAGGATAAAGGTTGCAAGGAGTTACCTTTTCCTCCACTTTCTCAAACAGGGTAGCTATGGTAGCTTGCACAAGTGTGCCACGTTTATTAAGAGATTTTTCTTTAGATTTCTTCACTGACAGAGGTGACTGCTGAACTTTTCCTGGAGTTTTCATCTCAACATCTTACATTGCCTAAAGCATGAGGGCTACAGGCTGCCACACTAGAATCTTCAGTCTGTACCAGCATTTAAGGAAACACACATGGCGACAGAGAAGATTGAATTTTTCAATGGGGAGATAAAAAAAAATAAAGAATAACAATTAAGACGTTGGAGTATTGAAATAGGAAGGCATGGTAATATCCAGTATAAATTAAATCAGATATAATCCGGATATTTCCAAACAAGGAACCCCTAGTCGCACCATTGACTTCGTCATCTATGTTCTCTTCCTTCATTTTAGACAGGTCAGCATCACTATCAGCAGATTCATCTCCAGAAGATTCTGCAAACCTGCCCCACAAATGAAAGAGAACAAACTAGGTATAAGGACTTTCATTAGCAATCCTAGAAAAAATATTGCAAATTTGAATCACTGGAAAACAATGAATATGGCAAGCATATACAAACAAGCAATAGAATTGGCATCCTCTAATCCTAGTCAATGATATACAGTGAAACCACCAATATCTTGCATACATGCGATACAGCCAAAAAAGACATGGAACCCAATACAGTGAAATAATTTCCAGCTAATTTGAGGAAAGAAAAACAGGCACAGGTAGAGAAAAAAAGAACAATCAATGATTAAATAACATCACCTTGAGATGAGAGAGAATGATATGATAATACAGATACTTTTTAGTTGATGAGTTACATATCAGTTAGGCAGGCTGAAACCGGCACCAACAGGACAGTTACTTCAAAGAAGGGAAACCTTTTATAATTTTTTGGTAGGCAACTTCTGCAAATATATCATCTCAATTCTCAAGGTATTCCCACCATTTTACGGGCTTCTAACTATTTTTAAAACTAAAATAGTTTGAGTTAGTTTGCCAATAAAACAAATCCTTCTTCACAAGGGACCCCATATCACTTTTGCAAACAGTGCCCAAACATAACACAAGTGCATAAAAGGAAACATTCTTCATCATTTCCTGTTTATTAAACTGACCTTTTGCAATTAATCCATCTCTCTATTATATATAACACGAGTAGCCAATGAAAATTTTACCCACACAATCAGTCCTAGAAGAGTTGTGAACTATGGGTTTTAGAAGGACATTAATAGGGATTCCCAACTGCAGCCGTGATTGAGAAAGAGAGGAGGAAGAGATTATAGGAGATTATGGCTCATGCCCACTCTCTTTCTTGTTTCATTGAAGTCAAAAATACAATAATGACAATAATACCCTTAATAACCAAAGCAAGAACTCCCATCATGTCCTAAGCAACTAGTAATAACATAAAGTGACTTAGGACTAAAGATAAGTGAGCCCAATGAAGAATAGGTGGGTCATATAATATGGCCCACATCCAATAACACTCTCTATTAATTTGGAGCATATACATGATGAATACCCAGCTTGACAGAGAAGCGATCTAGCAGAGCACAACCCAGAGCTTTCATGAACATATCCGCCAATTGCTCTTGGGACTTGATAAATGGCATGAAAATTTCGTTGCTAGCAACCTCCTCCCTGATGAAGTGAAATTCGCCTCGATGTGCATGGTTCTCTCTTGATAGACAAGATTGTTGGCAATATGAGAAGCTGCTTGATTTTCACAATACAACCTCATAGGAATATCAATCATAAATCCAAGCTTGCAAATTAATGTCTTTAGCAAAATGAATTCACACGTCGCATGGATCATTGCTCTATATTCAACCTCAGCACTTGCACAAGCCACCACACTCTACTTCTTACTCTTCTAATAAGATTACCACCTATAAAACTACAATAGCCCATATTAGATCAATTATCAGATGGAGAACCAACCCAATCTGCATCAAAATATCCCTCTTCAGTCTTCACAGAGATAACTATTCCGTTATAGAGGATACCATGACCAAAACTTCCTTTAAGGGCCCATTTCGATACCTACCAAATAAGTTGTTTTTCTTATTGATGGCAGCAGTTAAGTAACTTATTTGAGATAAGTTAGTTTGGTTAATAAATAATTATCATTACTTATTTATTGAAAATCAGTTAAGCATTTTAGCTTCTTTTTTTTCTTTGTTTTCTTTTTTTTTTTTTTGCTTTCAACTTTTTCTCCATTGACTGAAAAGAGCCATCTTGCAAAATTGATCCTCTCTCTCTCTCTCTCTCTCTGGCTTGTTTGTAGATTCGATTTTGTAACTTGTGGCTTCAGGCTCCAGGCTTCATTTTTGGGTTGGGCCCCACCTTAACCTTAACAGGCCTAGATACAACCGTTTGAGATTCAGCAAGCCAGCCTTTGAACAGTCTGGGCTTAGCCCATCTACAACCGTATGACTAAAATAGTCCCAGGTTCTTTTAAGGGTTCCACCCAACTTCACTCGGACATTCAGCATGAATGCACCATTTTAGCCATCCCAATGGTGGGACCCATTGTGGATGGAGCATAGGCAGGGATCTCACTGCTTGTTGATCTTAACCTTCCGTTTTCCCCACTAAATTTGGTTACTATCCATTTTCATTCTAGCCGTCCAATACTCCACTTACCATTCACCAACAGGATCATACATGGAGATGTTGGTCCCACCACTCAAATGATTGGGAAGATAGATGATGCACAGTGCTTGTTCGAAGAAATGCCGAGAAGAGAGGTGCTCATCCATAGCTGTAAATTGTGGTACAAGGATGATAAGTATGTTGTTTACCAAACATATTTATTTGCTTAATAAGAAGTAGAAACCAAGATAAGTTACTAAGAGGCATAAGTAGCTTATCTAAGTAACTTACAATACAAACGGACCCTAAATACCTAAAGATGAGAAACACGGCTACCACATAAGGGACCTAGGGAGCCTGCATAAACTGACTAACCATGTTGACTAGATATGTAGTACCAAGTCGATTAATCGTTAAATAGATCAATTTTCCAACCAATCGACGATATCTCCATGGAGCATTAACCAATTCTCCCTAATCCACACTACGTTTCCCTAAGAAGTACCGAAGACAGTCCAAGTCTTTCGTATAGAAGTGTGTTGTAAAATTTTCTTCGACTTATCAACCCTTATTGATGCAGGACACATGATTTATTCCTAGCATGTAACGTAAAGATTATAAAAGAGTCCATAAAGTAATTCAATTAACAAAAGATGTTAACCCACCACGTAATTAAGAGTAAGCAATATGGAATAAAATCCGATTTAACCTAAATCACATGCCCGCATGCTAAAAAATCACATAAATCAATTAAAACTAGGCTCAAATGGAAGGATAGAATTTCCAATTTAACATAAGCACATTCCACACTCAAGGGGCCGACTTGCAAGTTCTAGAATTAGGGTTAGGAAAAGGAAAATTTGAAATTAGAGAAATTAGGGTTTTTAGAAATTGGGAAAAATAGGAAGTTGGGGCTAAATTGGGGAATAGGATAAAGGGCTTAAAGGATTTAGGTATTAAGATAGGGGAATTAGGGTTTTAGATATAGGAAAATTAGGAATTTTAGGTTAATTGAAGGATTTGGGGATCTAGGGTTTAGGAATTTGGGGAAATTGGAAGATTTGGGGTTTTAAATGATAGGATTCGGTTGGGATTGAAGTTGGATAATGAAAAGTTGAAGAAAAAGATGAATTAGATGGTTTTGGATGAGAAGCAAAGAAGAAAGATGAAGTTTTTGAGAAAATACCTCTTTTTGGATAGAAAGGAAGAGAGAATGAAGATAATAGATGGACGCCTCGCACATCCTTTGAATAGGAATGGAATCACACCAAACCTAACTCCAAATCACATTGAGGAATCTTCAAATCGCATGAAGAAGAAGAAATTCTGATTTTTTTTTTTTTAACCATAGCATAGAGAGTTTCACACATCCTCCCTCTTCTCTTTTATAATCTCTAGTGTAGAAATTTACAAAAAGGCAATCTCAGGAAAGATTTCTTAAAAAAAAAAAAAAAAAACCTAGAACTAGCAAATAAACTAAATCCTAATAAAGACAAATAAAGGCGGCCACGATCCAAATAAAGTCAAATAAAACTAAGGCACTTAAGTTTTAAAGGGTCCACAATCGAGGCGGGCCACGATCCAAAGTGATCAAACGGCTCGATACGCGTGATCCAACGGTCCAATCAACGTGTTCCCTCGATCCAACAGTCCAAACTCCTCGAGAATGCAAACCACATGCATCTTCCTACTGTAGGATCTTCAAAGATGCATCAAATGCACGTGGGGTCTTCAAAACGGTCCACTCGAGACCACATAGTGGTCATCCATCCAAAGGAAAACTAGTGATGATCTCCTCTTTTGGTAGACTCTCAATGGAGCTCTTATGTCCTCATCAACTGTCTCCGGCTGAGAAAGCTTCACCTCTGGCGAAATAAAACTCCGATAACGCTCCAAAATGTCGAGGTCAGGTCGTTGAAGCTCTGTCTCTGTGATCCACATACTGTCTGACTTTGGCCTACCCTTCCACTTGACGGGGTACTCCTGATAACATTCATGTCATGTGGAAACCACTCGCTCATCCCAGATATCATTTATCTTTTCTCTTGGTAGATGTGTATGACAGAAGAGGTAGATGTTGGGAAGAATAGTCGGGTATAAACCAATGGTCATAGGACAGGTCAGGGGCATCATCATTAAAGTTCATGTGAGGGTTAGGGGAAGGTCCATGAAACAATATAAGATCTTCCACATTAAAGGTGGAACTGATACCCATGTTAGGTGAAAGATCTATTAAGTAAGCATTCAAACCCAGTCTTTTCAAGATTTTATATGGTCCAATGTTATGGGCTTGTAATTTTTTTATGGCTTCTTATGGAAACCTTTCTAGACGTATTCTAATCATGACTTCATCACCTACCACAAACTCTTTAAATCTACAGCATGAGTCAGCATCATTTTGTATGTTTCATTACTTATATTGATTCTTTTTCTAATCTCCACATGCAAGTCATGAATATGTCGTGTAGATGCATGTGCAGACTCTGAAGGCCTATGGAACACTGACATGAATGAAATTATAGGACGCTCCGATGAAGTAATGAACTCAAAATAGACAACTCTATTAGCTAGAACTTGGGAGATTATAACGAAAGAACACTTCTTATGGGTGACACATAATTTCTCATTCTTTAATATGATAATATCCCACAGACCTGCTTGTTAGAAATCCGGTCAGCGGAAGCACCGAAAAGATTCAAACAATCACCACATGCCATACAAGCAATCAACACAAAGACAAACGAATTTTACATGGAAAACCCTTACAGGAACAAACCATGGCACAAAGCGACACGTCCACTATGAATTCCAGAAGATTACAGAGCTAATCTACCCAAAAGCAAATCCCAAAGATGAACAAGGCACTCTCAAACCTCACAATCTCTCCCCCAAGCCCTAATCTCGAAATAGGACTCCTTGGTATTGATTAGGATACTTCTAAAACAGGATTAGGAAGTGTTTATATAGGCCTCCAACCCAAAATAGAAACATGCAACGCGTAATTACACAACTCCGCGTAAGTTCCCAACCGGTTCGAACCAGTCGGACCGATGCAGAAACAGTCCAGAGAGTTTTGCCTTCAAAACTTCAAAATTCAGCCTCCATCCGGCCAGTCGGCCTCCTCTGTCTGACCGGTCAGACCACATGTCTAGCAAGCTTGTTTTCTCCTCTGTCTAGCATGGGCTCAATCAGACCGGTCGGACCAATCTGTCCGACCAGTCAGACACCCAAAACAATATTTTCGAGACTTTGACAACACTGCTCTAACTGACAGAGGTATTCCTCCTTGTAAGTGTTATAAACAAGGATAATGTTCAAGTATCCCAATACTTGAGAATGCTCACTTTTGATGTTAAGTCATGAGAAGATCTTGGCATTGGCCATTATATTCAACATGTCATCAAGATGCAAGATAGGGGCTCTGGTCATCACATCCACCATGACATGAACACGCCGCAAAGTGAACTGACACTTGATGAGACTTTGTGGGCGGCTAGAATGTGCCCACACGTGCGCCACGTGCCATCGTTCTCGGAAGTGAAAAGGGTGGGCACAGGCACATGAAATAAAACTCAAACTCTCTTAAGTGAACTCTTCCCTAAGAAGCATATCAACTTGCCTCTGCATTTCCACATGCTCCGTGGGGTTCACTTGGTAGGGGGGAAAGCTTGACAAAGTCGACCTAGGGACAAGATCGATTGCGTGTTGAATGTCCCGATTGGGTGGTAGTTCATCCGGTAAGTCATCTGGTAGGATATCACAAGTCCTTTACAAGTCCACAATCACTCCGAACAACAACTCTACGCTAGCCTCAAGAATAACATCACTAGTTATGTGGGTGTCCACCATTGAATCCACACTAGTCTCTTTTTCAAACTTGATCGCTTTCATTATGGTAAGAGACTTAGATTGGGACTCCACATCATACAGGTTACACATGACAACTGGAAGTCGTGCGGCCTTAATTTCTTCGATCTCTTCATCACTAACACCCCCTCCTTCATGTCCAACGACGGTTAGTGATGCCTCAATTTCTTCTTCTTCATCACTATCAATTTCAGGCACGTACTCTTCCTCTTCAAAAACAACTTGTTTAAACCCTTCCAACTTGCCATTCACCAAGACACTGTCTCGCTCTCAGGGAAATATAATTGGTGGTAAATACCCTTCAAGTTGCTCAGAAGCCAAGATCCCCTTAGTGACAGATAGACCACTTTACAAGAAGGTGGCCATATGGGTTCCCTTTTTGGACAGGAAGGTAGGGATGACTTTTTCCTGAGCTAAAGGCTTCTAGCAGTAAGAGATGGGAAGATACTTTTCTTTCAAATGCTCTTTCATCTCGCCCCATCCTGAGATCGGAGCTCCACCTCCCCGCTTAATTCTTCGCTCCAAATCCATCCAAAACGACCTGGCTTGGCCCACCAATTTCAAGTTGGCAAACCTCACTCGACAGTTGTCCGACATATCATACTAGTCAAAATAATATTTCAAGTATTCAAGCCAATCAAGGAATGTCTATAAGGCTATGTGACCATTAAAATATACCAAATCATCGGAGTCCGACTTTCCATTGGGTTTCAAGGGCCACAAGACAACACTTAACAGCCCTAAGTATCTTGAACGCCTACACTCCAGTCATTATAGGGAGACTCAACAACTAAACTCTAGATGCAATGATAATGAAAATAGATATACAACTAACCTAGACATAACGACATGGATTCTAGACACTATATGCAATAGATGTGCTAACAACCATAGATATAATGAATATGATAACCTATGCTAAAACCCTAGGCTTTGATACCAAATTTGATGCAGGACACATGATTTAATGCTAGCATGCAATGTGGAGATTATGAAAGAGTCCATAAAGTAATTCAATTAACAAAAGATGTTAACCCACCATGCAATTAAGAGTAAACAATATGAAATAAAATCTGATTAAACTTAAATCACATGTCGCATGCTAAAAAATCACGTAAATCAATTAAAACTAGGCCTGAATGGAAGGATAGAACTTCCAATTTAGCATAGGCACGTTCTACACTCAAGGGGCTGACTTATAGGTTCTAGGATTAGGGTTAGGAAGAGGAAAATCTGAAATTTGAAAAATTAAGGTTCATGGAAATTGGGGATTTTAGAATTAGGGTTTTTAAAAATTAGGGAAAATAGAAAATTGGGGCTAAATTGGAGAATAGGATAAAAGCCTTAAAGAATTTAGGTATTAAGATATGGGAATTAGGGTTTTAGATATATGAAAATTAGGGATTTTAGGTTAATTGAAAGATTTGAGGATCTAGGGTTTGGGAATTTTGGGAAATTGAAAGATTTGGGGTTTTAGATGATGGGATTCAGTTGGGGTTAAGTTGGATGATGAAAAGTCGAAGAGAAAGATTAATTAGATGGTTTTGGATGCGAAGTGAAGAAGAAAGATGAAGTTTTTGAAAAAATACATCTTTTTGGATAGAAAGGAAGAGAGAAGGAAGATGATAGATGGAAGCCTTGCACGTCCATTGAATATGAATAGAATCACACCAAACCTGACTCCAAATCACATGGAGGAATCTTCAAATCACATGAAGAAGTTCTATTTTTTTTTTAAACATAGCATAGAGAGGTTCACACATCCCCCCATTCTTTTTTATAGTCTCAAGAGCAGAAATTTACAAAAAGGTGCTCTCAGGAAAGATTTCTTAAAAAAAAACATTAAACTAGAACAAAACGTAAAGCAAAGCTCAGAAAAGTTTCAAACTGACAAACAAACTAAATCCTAATAAAGTTAAATAAAACTAAGGCACTTAAGTCCTAAAGTGTCCACGATCGAGGCGGGCCACAATCCAGAGTGGTAAAACGGCCCGATACACGTGATCCAACGGTCCGATCGACGAGTGCACTTGATCCAATAATCCAGACTCAATAATGCAATCCACATACATCTTCTTAGTATAAGGTCTTCAAAGATGCATCAAATGCATGTGGGGTCTTCAAAAAGGTCGACTCGGCCCACTCGGGACCACCTAGTGGTCATCCATCCAAAGGGAAACTGGTGATGGTCTCCTCCTCTTTTAATAGACTCTCAATGGTGTTTTGATGTCCTCATCACTTATACTATCACTACATGTGATGATTATATCATCTACATACATAGCCAACACAATGGTGCTTGTTTCATTTCGCCTTACAAAAGCATAATGGTCTGCCTGGTTACATTTCATCCTGAACTCAAACACCACTTTACTAAATTTGTCGAACCAAACTCTTAGAGATTATTTGAAACAATAAATTGATTTCTTAAGACAGCACAACTTAGCTGACTCTCCTTGAGCAACAAACACAGGCAGTTGCTCCATGTAGACATCTCCAACCAGATCTCCATGAACAAAAGCATTCTTCACATCAATCTAATACAGAGGCCAGTCCAAATTTGTAATAATGGAAACAAGCACACATACAGAATGAAACTTTGACACATGAGAAAAGGTCTTTCAATAGCCGACTCCTAAAGTCTAAGAGTTTTGCAACAAACCTTTTGACTGATCAGCTAAACCATCGAGATTATATTTCTCCTTATATTCCCATCTACACCCAACTGTGCACTTTGTAGCATGTAGTTTAGCTAATGTCCCAGTTTAATTCAGATAAAATGCAGTAATCTCTTCTTCCATAGCATGTTACCACCCATCACAACTCAAAGCCTCCTAGAAAGAACAAGGAATGGAAACAGGTGGCAAGGACGAAGTGTCACAAGGTATGCTTGACCCTGATCCCACACCCGAAGACATGACTTAAATAATTCTACAATGATACAATCACAACCCAAATTCCAAACACAAACGACTACATGGTAACCATCAAGAGTTTTTTTTTTTTTTTTAACTAAAGGCATGAACATTAACTTCATACAAATAAACATCCACATCTTACAATGCCAACTCATTACCATCACTAACCATAAACTTCTTATTCCAAACTCTTTACGATAAAATCCAAACTCTAAAGGAAACTAAATCTAAAACAAAATAAAGATAGCTACAACCCACACCTTATGCTCCCCGACAAGATCCTGTTCCCGAAACTTAAAATCCCAAAAGGTTAAGCTACGAAGCTCAGTGAGAAAATCTCAACACAAGTTTGAAAACACATTCGATCCAAATAAAAAATATTTATCAAAACATTGTAAATCCTTACCATAGAACTTGAAATCAAAGACTGAATAACAAAGTTCTAAAACATATTCATCTCGAGTAAAACAGGTTTTATCAAAACATTGAAAGTTCTTGTACAATGCATGAAAATAAAAAACTCAATAAAAGAAGATTTCGATACCAAATCGTTTGAGGTAAATTATGAATGAATAGATGCAAGCTATACATGAAGTACTCGTCACAATCACTATGGTTCATCCCTTGAACACCAATCGGCTAACACTCTCCCCAAACCCCATCCGGCACCTATCAATAAGAACCTTTTGCAATCCTAACATGCTCACTCGCCCAGCCTAAGCACTGGGTAACCCAATTGCATTCCGTAAGCTGGTCAACCTCTACTCCATCCAACATCTATCAATGGGAACCCTTGCAATACTGACATGCTCACCCACCTGGCCTAGACAATGGAAGACCGATTTGCATTTTGTGGGCTCATCACACCTCTACTCCATCCGACACGTATTGATGGGAACCTTTTGCAATCCTGACATGCTCACCAACCCAGCCTAGAAAATGAAGATCTCAAGTGGTACCATCTCGGGTTTCTAGGACTTTCAACCCAAGGGTCTCGATCGCCCCACCTATTTATACTTTTAAGGATTTTCAACCCAAAGGATTCAATCACCCCACCTATTTTTCTGGTGTTCCACATCCAATGTAATAATGATATGCATGATGCATGAATTTCCTTTCCAAAAATAAATATCTTCAAAATATTACAAACACCTGGGAGATTCAAAAACATTTCCCTACATACTTTCAAGTATCACAAAACCATTTTCCAACATCAAAAGATTCCATAAAGAACATGAATATGCAATGCAAAGAGTTAAATCTAGAAATCTAAAAAATTACATATGAAACCCTTGAATTTCTTAAAAGCGTATATAAGTGCAAAAAACTGCGTAGTAAACCCGGTAACTGTGAATCTGAACAGAAAAGCCCTTGCAAAATTGACCAAAAAGTCCTTGGAAATTCCGAGAAAATACATAGTGGTGCCAGAACTACAGAATTTGTACAAGGGAGTACTTTAACTCTAGAAAATTACACCAAAACCCAAAAATCATCATCAATTAAATAGTTTGTGCGGAAATTCCAATAGAATTCCATACAAAACCCTGGAATCTATCAACGGAAATTGATTTTCAAAAAAATAAACAAAATGGGCAAGAATTCAAGAAAGATAGGAAATAAATCTTTGGTTTCCAAGAAAAAAGGAAAGCGGTAAAGATTAAGAAAGATGAAAATCATACTTCAAGAAAATAAAGAAAGGGTGAAAGGAAATCAAACATTGGGGAATCCTACAACGCATGTTTAGAGGAAAAGGGGGAAATTATTTGAAGATATAGGGAAAGAAATATTTTACCCAAAAGAAAGGGGAATACACAAGAAAGATTTTATCAAAATCCAATTCAAAAGAGAAATTCCAAAACTAGAAGGGAATAGAAAAACCATGTGAGAGATATTTTACCTAGAAAAGCTCTAATACCATGTGGACATGATTTAGAAAGAGAAAGAGGAGGAAGGGAGCCCCCCCCCCCCCCCCCCCCCCCAACCCCCCCCAACATTTTTCGTGTAGTCCTCACTCATGTTAACATGGTGGGATAATATTCATAAAAAGAAAAGAAATTAACATGGTGGGATGCCCATATTATTATCAGATTAACATGCATAAGATAGTCGCATTCTTACAACTAACGACATATATTTCTAGGAATAAAGTATGAACAAATGTTGGCACCTAGTACTTTTCCGCTTGCTAACCATCTTAGAACTAGCAGGCTGATATAGAGCAACTGAAATATGAAGCAATGGTAGTACTTGAATGTTTTCCCAGCTGTTCTTGCAGACTGTCGAACTGGTGTCACTTCCATTGCATCATTTGAAGTCTTTCCAGTTAAAAGATCAGAATCATCAGATACATCGTCCTTTAGCTCAGTTTCAGGAGAAATCGGTTCAACATATTCCTTTCTAGGTTTATTAATACCAGAAGTTTCCCCAGATGTTGCACCAGCCCCACCTTTAAAATCAAAGTCAGCATGTTTTCCCTGAATATATAAAGAAAAAAATGTAAAATGAGAAATAATCATTTCGATACAACAAGAAAACCAGTGAAAAAAAAAATCTTCGGAAAGCAAACCTCATCAATTTCCTTGGGAAACTCGAGTCGAACTTCTTCTGGATTTTCATCTTTTCGCCCAATCCACCATGCATCAGAAAACACAACCTAGCAAAATATGAAGCTAGCAATGAAAAAAAGCTTGATGGCATTTACAAGGGATTTTTGTTTTTTTTTTTTAAGAAGCTTTCTGGTCCATTTCAATGGACCACAAAGTTACATCCATTGAGTGGATATAGACAACATGTCACATGTGTAACAGCATCCAAGCCACTCAAAATGCTCAAGCCATTTAAGTATATCCAAAGATTCAGACCAATATTTACATGAAGTAAATCTCAAATGAAAATGTTCAATTTCTCAAGTCTTCTTAAAGCACCAGTTTTCCACTCCGAAGCTAATATCGATGTCGCTTATGGCTTGATTTTAAATTTTGAAATTGCTCAAGACTAAAAAAAAAAAAGAACAACAACAACAAGATACTAACCATGTTCTCGAAACAATCCTCGCATGTCACATTCTTCGCTGATCTTGCAAATTGCAATGTTAAATACTTGTTCTTTGGATAAACAATTGTACCAAACAACTTCATCCGGCCCTAGCAAACAAGTAACCAAATAACAAAAATCATTAAAATGAAGTACCAAAAAAAAGCCAGAATCTATAATCCTGATCTTTAAGGAAGTGTTTGGTTGTGCGATTGCATAAGCTGCAAAAGAGTTGAAGAGAATGAGCAGAATATTTCAAAGTTAAGAAATTTTAGTTCCTTCTAGATATTATTGCGATTGTTTCTGTTAAAATCCAGCATAAAGTGAATGCACTGACAATTAGGGCAACCCAACCAGAAAGCGGTCGAAAATTTCAGTTACCGGATGGGACACTCAGTTTAGACTAATGCCACAAGTCCACAATAGACCATGATCATATCACTTGGTTAGCCACTGTTGTGCAAGATGCCTTGCATTCTGCAGGGAGTCCGGTCGACCGTGGGAAAATGGGGTCGACCGGAACTCACCGTGAAGTTCATGGTCGACCATGGAATCCCGAGGTCGATCGTGACTCACTGTGATGTTCACAGTAGCGTGACCATTGATTTTTCACGGATTTGCGCAAATAAGGGTATTTAAGTCCGGTTTTATATTAGGGCTTAAATAATACAAGTGTTTTCTCTCAAGGGACAGGAGTTTTACTAAGGGAAGGGGTTTCTATACTTGTAAGGGCTTGGGAAGGGATTTTCTCAAGGGATCTAGGGTTTCCTAGAGGTGCGCATCGCAAGGGGAGATCGGGTACATTTGTAGTCGAATAAGGTAAGTCTGTAAAACTAAGGTTTTGATTATAGTGGATCTTTGTCGTTTTGTGCTGTGGTTTTTCCTGCAAGGGTTTTCCACATTAAATATCTTGTGTTATGTAGTTGCTTGCTTGATTGTTTGGTTATTCTACTTTATTGTTATTGTTCCATCTTCGTTGCATCTGCTTCCATAAAGCGCACGGATTGACAGTAGTGTTAGATCCGAATTTCTAATACCTCGGGTTGATCTGGGTTTGTTGAGGGGTCTGAATCCCAACAAAGTGGTATCAGAGAGTCGGATTTATAGACATTTTAAGAATTCAACAAAGATGTCAAGGCCGAAGTTCGATATACAAAAATTCGACGGGGAAAACAATTTCAGTTTGTGGCAGCAGAAAATGAAGAATATTATATTATCACAAGGGTTGACCAAGGCGTTGTTGGAGACTAAATTGGAGAAGATATCAGATGATAACTGGATTGATCTCAGAGAGAAGGCTATAAGCACCAACCGTTTGTGTCTATCGGATAAAGTCATGTATAGCGTTCTGGATGAGGAATCTCCCTAGCAGATGTGGAAGAAACTAGAAGATCTATACATGACAAAGTCCCTCACTAACAAGTTGTTTGTGAAGAAACGACTTTTTTGCTACAAATGAAGGAATGATCCGATCTTCTGGAGCACATGAACTCGTTAACAAAGATATATGTAGCGGGTTGTTAAAGCTCGGAGAGACGATCCAAGATGAAGATAAAGCGATGCTACTTCTAGCGTCGCTTCCTACATCATACGACTATCTTGTTACTACTCTGTTATATGAGAAGAGTACTCTGAAGACGGAGGAAGTCACCGCAGCGCTCGTCTCTAACGAGATGAAGAAGAAATCAAGCGATGAGGATTCTTAGGCGAAGGAGTTGGTAGCGAAAAGAGTCCAAGGACATGGGAGATTCGTAGAGCGATCTTAGTCTAACGGAAAGAAAAATGGTAGATTGAAATCGAAGGCAAAGAACGGATGCTTCTATTGTAGCAGAAAGGGACACGTCAAAAGAGACTGCCAAGAATGAAAGAATGACCTAGAAAACAAGAATAAAAAGGACACAGGTGAATCGGCTAGCATAGCGGAAGAGAGCTCAGAAGTAGGCCTCCTCTCGGTCTCTTCAGATATGATTCATCTCTCAAATACATGGATACACGATTCAGGATGTTCGTATCACGTGTGCCCAGATAGGACTTGGTTTGATTCCTACAAGTCCTATGATGGTGGAAGTGTTCTGATGGGGAATGATGCAGCATGCAAGGCCATCGAAATAAGGACCATCAAGGTAATGATGTTTGATGGAGTCATACGGACTCTAGGTGATGCTAGGCATGTCCCAAATCTGAAGAAAAATTTAATATCCTTTGGGTTTTAGATACGAATGGGAGCATTATCACTGCAATTGACAGTGTAATCAAGGTCACCAGAGGTACAATGGCGTTAATGAAGAGACATAAGGTTTAAAATATGTACAAGTTAGTAGGGAGCACAGTTATATAGGTGAGGCCGCTGCCACCTCACTCACAGAATCCGGCATAGATAACACAAATTTGTAGCATATGCAGTTAGGGCATACAAACGAGATGGGCATGATGGAACTCCACAAATGGAAACTGCTAACGGGAATTAAGGCGTGCAAGGTGGATTTCTGTGAGCATTGCATCATAAGCAAGCAGTGCAATGTAAGGTTCAAGACTGCTACACACACTAGCAGCGGGATGCTCGACTATATTCATTCTTATGTCTGGGGGCCAGTGATAGTACTGTCTAAGGGAGGAACACAATACTTCGTGAGCTTTATGGACGATTACTCAAGGAAGGTTTAGGTCTACTTTATGAAGCACAAGTCTAAGATATTCGCCAAGTTCAGGAAATGGAAGGCGAAAGTAGAGAAGTAAACCAAGAAACAGGTCAAGTGCCTCAGGTCGAACAATGGTGCAGAGTACAAAGAGGCAGGATTCATAGAATTTGCAAGGAACAAGGCATCACAAGTCACTTCTTAACTCCAGGAACCTCACAGCAGAACAAGGTGGTAAAGAGAATGAACAGAACTCTATTGGAGAGGGCGAGAAGTATGCAGTTGCATGCAGGGCCACCTAAGAGCTTCTAGGCTGAAGCAGTTAACATGACATGCCATATTGTGAATCGGTCACCATCTATAGCGCTAGACTCCAAGGTTGCAGAGGAATTCTGGACAAGTAAGGACGTCAATTACTCGAGATTGAGAATCTTTGGGTGTCCAGCATATGTTCACGTGCAGAGTGGACAGAAGTCGAAGTTGGATCTAAAGTGTAGGAAATGCATTTTTGTCAGGTATGAAAAAAGGTGTCAAAGGCTACAAGCTTTGGAATCAAGTTTCACAGCTTGTGGTTTATTAGCAGAGATGTTATCTTCAATGAGGCATCCATGCTGAAGACGACGTTGCGCCAAGGAAGTTAGATATACATGGTGAGACCGAGAGATTATCGGTGCAGGTGGAGCCAGTTGAGCAGGTGATTGAAGGTGAAAATCAACATGAGTAAGACACCGAGCAAAATAATCAGTAGAATACCCAGGAAAGTATAGCCAGGAACAGGAAGAAAAAAAACCATTAGAACTCTGATTCAATACGGGTTCGAGGACATGGTGTCTTTTGCATTGTTCACATGGAGCAAAGATCCCTCCACCTTTTTAGAGGCTAAGTCTAAAAATGATGGCGATAAGTGGATGTCGGTCATGGTAGAGGAGATAGAATCTCTCCACAGGAATCAAACATGGGAGTTGGTGGAACTTTCAAAAGGTCAGAGGGATATAAGTTGCAAATGGGTTTATAGGAAAAAGAAAGCATTAATAGAGAAAAATGGCGAAAAGTACAAGGCTAGGCTTGTAGCAAAATAGTACTCATGGAGTGAATGAGTGGATTACAATGAGATTTTCTCTCCGATTGTGAAACACACCTCAATCAGGGTGTTACTGGCGATGGTAGTAGAATCCAATTTGAAATTGGAGCAGCTTGATATGAAGACAGCATTCCTTCATAGGAACTTGGAGGAAATTATTTACATAAGGCAGCCAGAAGGATTCGTCGAGCTTGGTAAGGAAAGCCACGTGTGTAGGCTGAAGAAGTCATTGTATGGGCTTAAGCAGTCTCCGAGGCAGTGGTACAAGCAGATCGATTCCTACATAGTGGAGATTGGGTATAACAGGTGTGAGCATGATTACTGCATATACTACAGGGTATTTGAGGACGAGTCCTACATTCTATTGATGCTTTACATAGATTAGATGATGATTGCTGCAAAAGACAAGAAGGGGATACTCTTGCTTAAGTGTCTGTTAAGTAAGGAGTTTGACATGAAGGATCTGGGTGCTGCGAAGAAGATCCTGGATATGGAAATAAAGCATAAACAGAGAGTCTAGGAAACTGTCGCTTTCTCAAAAGGGTTATGAGCAGAAGGAGCTAGAGAGGTTCCACATCGAAGGTGTTTGCGCCAGTTAGCACACCTCTAACAGGTTACTTCAAATTGTCAGTCAGGTCGTGTCCAAGTATAGAAGAAGAGGTTTCAGAAATACCACGGGTGTCGTACGCGAGTGCAATGAGGAGTCTGATGTATGCAATGGTTTGCACGAGGCCGGATATCTCACAGGCAATCGGTGTGGTTAGCAGGTATATGAAAAATCCAGGAAATGAGTATTGAAATGTTGTTAAATGGATTCTCGAGTATCTCAGGGGCACTGTCGACACTGGAATCATGTTCAGGGGACATGGAGCTTCAGGTGGAGTTATAGGCTACGTGGATTCAGACTATGCAGGTGATCTGGACAACAAAAAGTCCACTACGGTATATGTTTTCACATTACCAAACGAACCGACGTGTTGGAGATCTACGCTACAATCTACGATAGCATTGTCTACAACCGAGGTAGAATACATGGCTGCGACGAAGGCGTCAAAGGAGGCATTGTGGTTGAAAGGTTCGATGGATGAACTCGGGTTAAAGCAGGAGGTGATTAAATTGCATTGTGCTAATTAGAGCGCTATCCATCTGGTGATGAATCAGGTGTATCAGGTGAGAACCAAGCACATCAATGTGAGGTTGCACAAGATACGGGAGCTCATTACTTCAAAAGAGATCCATTTTCAAAAGATTCATACGAATGAGAATGCCGCGAACATGTTGACAAAGCCGGTGACCACAAAAAAGTTCAAGCATTGCTTAGACTTCATCAATCTCACTAGTCATTGATGAGATTGGCACCCTTGCACGGGGTGCGGATGGAGTTGCATTCCAAGTGGAAGGATGCAAGGAGCAGTCTATGCTCAAGGTGGAGATTGCACGAGAGATATTCAAGGTGACTTGGCAAAATGCAAGTCAAGGAAGAGATTGTTGTGTAGCATGCCTTGCATTCTGCAGGAACTCCGATCGACTGTGGGAATACAAGGTCGACCGAAACTCACTATGAAGTTCACGGTCGACCGTGGAATTCCGGGGTTGACCATGACTCACTGTGATATTCATGGTCGACCGTGGTGCGACCGTCGGACTTGTGCTGATTTGCGCAAATAAGGATATTTAAGTCTGGTTTTAGATTATGGCTTAAATAAAACGAGTGTTTTCTCTTAAGGTGCAAGGGTTTTGCTCAGAGAGAGGGTTTCTACACTTGTACGGGCCTAGGAAGAGATTTTCTCAAGGGATCTAAGATATGCTGGAGGTGTGCATCACAAGGAGAAATCGGGTACATCTGTAGTCAAATAAGGTGAGTCTATAGAACTCTAAGGTTTTGATTATATTGGATCTCTGTCGCTTTGTGCCGTGGTTTTTTTCCCGCAAGGGTTTTCCACGTTAAATATCTTGTGTTTTATGGTTGCTTGCTTGATTGTTTGGTTATTCTACTTTATTGTTTTCATTCCATCTTCGTTGTATGTGCTTCCGCAAAATGCACGGATCGGCGGTGGTGTTAGATCCGAATTTCTAATACCTAGGGTTGATCCGGGTTTGTTGAGGGGTATGAATCCCAACAGCCACATCACGAATTGCCATGATATAAAAATCTCACTGAGATGGCAATATTAACCACCCACCAGGGACCAGTAGACGAGAATAACAACAACGGCCAGCATTGATCATGAAAACATCCACCAACCAGGTAAGACACAACTAGGATCGTGCAATCCACTCAAATAGCAAACAGTGGTTCATACACAGTGGGACACACATAATGGACTGTCCAGATGATGACTACAGCCTCACATGAAAACATCCACCAACCACGTGTGCCACAACTAGGATTGTCCAATCCGAGTAAGTAGCAAACATTGGTCCATCCACATAAGACCCACTCAATGGACTGTTCAGACGACAGACCAGAGCCCCACATGAAAACATCGACCAGCCCCAATCAGGATCGTCCAATCCACCCAAGTAAAGAACAGTGGTCCAGTGACAGTAGGACCCACCCAATGGACTTTCAAGATGATGGACCACAGCCCCACATTTCCAACTCGCCCTCACATGAAGAACTTGGGACAAATGAGCATTGCACATTTCACTCTGTAGCAACGTAATTATCGCAATCGACCTCAATTGCACATCCAAAAGCAGCCAAAAGAGAAGAAGGAGATGTTAAGACGTTACCTGCGGGAAATCAATGTAGAGGACGGGATTCTTCGTGCCCAAATCCTTCAACTCGCCAATCTTGCCGGCGGAGATCGGAGCAAGGAGGCCAGGAAAGGAAAAGAGGTACCTGTTCTTCCTCTGGCCCTTCTTCAAGATATCTCTGCCCCGGTGTTTTTCAAGGGTTTTGGAAGGACAGAGAGGAGAGATGGGGTTTGAAGGAGTGTGAGAGAGGATGTTTTTGGAGAAGGCTAGGGATTTTAGCCTTCTCCGATCTTCGGTTTCGGGATCTGTCTGGGATTTTTCATCTTTCGGGGGCTTTTTGCCGGAAGAAGATGCGGGTCGCACCATGTCGTTTTTCCCGTTTTCTCTACTATGCGCTCCTCCTGGGAAGAGAGGGGTTTTGAGAAGATTTTACCGGGAGAAATGATCAGATGCGGCCTTAGTATTTTCCCCCGCCAAGATGTCGAAATCGGATTGCTAAGTAAACTCTTCCGGGCCCACCGTGAATGTATGTGGTTTATCCATGCCGTCCATCCGTTTTTCCAGCTCATTTTAGGGGTTGAGCCCGAACTTGAAGCATATCCAAAGGGCATACGACAGGAACAGTGGAACAATGATTTCCACCGTTGAAACCTTTTTAGGTCCCACGGTGGTATTTACTTGTCATCCAACATCTTCATAAGATCACACAGACATAGATGAAGAGAAAACACAAATATTAGCTTGATCCAAAACCTTTGTAGACCCCAAGAATATTCCGACGGTACACTTTCAATTCACAGTGTTCCTACCCCTGTGGTCCACTTGAGCTTTGGATATACTTCATTTTAGGGTTAGCATTAGAGCTGGGCATAAACCAAGCCAGCTCAAAAGCTCGGCTTGGATTGATTTGAAAAGGCTCAGCTTGGATTGGTTCGAATGGAAGCTCAAACCAAACCAAGCCCTGGAGTTCAGCTCGTTTGAGCTCGGATTGATTTGAAAAAGCTCGGCTTGAATTGGTTTGTGTGATCTACTTGAGGTTTGGATATGATTCCATTTTGAGCGTGTATAATACATATGCATGATGATATGGATAATGCATGATACATACACATGAATGCACACGATTTCCTTGCACTTGTAAAATTATGCTGGTGTACTTTTGTTTGGAAAATACTCTTACATGTCTATTTCGTAGCTGCACTCCTTTGGAGGATGTTAGTAGTAAGATATATTTTGTACTTTTTTTATAACTTTTTAAATTCTTTTTTATTTAAATAAACTAGCAAAATAGGAGCTACCACTTATTTAAACTCGACCTTACCCAATTTGAAATTTTCGACCAAATTGATCTCGACTTGAACCAAATTTTTCTAGAGCAAACCAAATTCAAGCCGCATGGGTCAGCTCAAATCCCAAACCAAGCCAATCCACAAACTAAGGTAGCACAAAAACAAGCCAAACCAAACTAGGGTAAACTCGGCTTAGCTCGGATCATTGCCCACCTCTAGTTAGAACACTAAAATTATCTGGCAAAATGGATGGACAGAGTGGATAAAATACATAAATCACGGTGGGCCCCATAGAGTTTACTCTATATGCAAAGAGTAGTGAGTAAGTACGCAATTCGCTTCCCAAGATGTCACTGATTTTCAATATCCTGTCCATGCAAGGGGTGGGCCACACTGCGATGATCTTCTGGTATTTCAAAATGGACAGTAAAAGCTCCGTGGCAACCACAATGATGTGTGTAGCATCCACTTCATACATAAGTTGCACCAACTCATCTTAGGATGTGAGCCCGAAAGTTGAGCTGATCAGAAATTTAAATGGGACACACCACGAGAAACAGGGAAGCAGATTGCATCCAAACCTTGGAATACATTTATCTACACCGTCCATCCCTTTTTCAAGATCATGATAAGGTATGGGCCCAAAAATGAGGCAGATCCAACGCTTCAGTGAACCACACGAGAGATAACTCTTACATTTAATGCACATTAATGTAACCAAGCTCACTCTTTGGTGTGGTCCACAAAAGTGTTAGATATGCCTCAATTTTGGGCTCATACCCTATCATGATCCTGGAAAAGAGATGGACGGCGTGGATAAACAGATACATCACGGTGGGTCCCCCACACAGATTTGGTCCAACACTTAAAGGTCTGACCAGGGGTTGGACGCAATCTGCTTTCGGGAAACTAGGGCTCTCAATAGGTCGGATCTAGATTGGATTCAGTTGGATCCTACTCCAAGTTTGTATATCTGCAGACAGATTCGGATCCAACTCGGATCCAAAAGGTGATATCTATATCCGATGTATTTATAAATTCTTAGATCCATTTTTTATCCAAAATTCATATAACTATCGGGTCAGATCTAGGTCGGAATCCACCCTCAGTTACATATCTAAAAAAAATATAAAATATATAATATAATATATTTAATTTAGTAGAAAAATGATGAAAATCCCACTATGGTTGACCTAAGAGTGACATGGCCTAAAATAATCTATAAAACGAAAGGCCGGCATGAATTTAACACATACAGTAAGGTGACAATGAGTCAGATCTTAATTGGATTCAGATCGAACTCGAATATATTCCCGTGAATCCAAATCCGCTCCATTTAAGTAATCAGACCTATTTTAAGATCCAAATCCGGTCCATTTAACTAATCGGACCTATTTTAAGATCCAAATCTGCATTATACGGATTCAGAGCGAATCAGATCTCGGATTTGACCCACTTGTATGCCCACCATTGAGAGCCCTACGGGAAACAGTATGGGAACGCCCACCATAAAACTTCCCTGGCGGCACCGTAATGCTCATATGCCATCCAACCCGTTCGTAAGGTGAGTCCCGCTAGGATGAAGGGAAAAACCAAATATGAGCCCAATCCAAAACTCCAGCGGACCCCAGGAAGGTTCCACTGGTAGGAGTCTTCAACCCCACTTTTCCCAGAGTATGGCCCACCTTTGAGTTTTGGATGGGCTTGATTGACTCTAGTCTGGGTCACAACTGAGCTAACTGCCAGCAGCCGAAATCAATTTGGGTGGAACCAAAGGACCGATGGCACGATGGTCCTGATCATTAGCTAATTGGACCAGGCCGTGGTCCGATTCGTCAGCTTGCATGCTAGGATTGGACATGGGATCATAACAAATGAACTGGGTCCAGACATTTTCGGGCCAGCAGGCCCAAAGATAACTTGAGTAGGGGGGTATGGCCTATGAAGGTAAGGATGTCAATGGACACCCAAGTCCCAGACCCACGTTACCCTATGGACCTGGTCTGTGAGGCCCAACCCGGGCACAGATATTTCTGTGCAGGGTCCACAGAGATGTCAGTAAGAAATCCACTCCGTGCATCTGTTTCAAAAGACCACAATAGGATAGGATTAAAAATCAGGAAGATCCAAAACTCAGGTGGGCGACCCCAACAAAATAGTGGGAACAGCAACGTCCACTGTTGAAACCTTCCTGGAGCTGACCATGATGTTTATATGCCATCTCAACCGTTCATAGAATTACCAACTCTCAGATAAACTGTAGGAACAAATATCATCCTGATACTAAACTTCTGTCACATCCTGATGTTCAATCCCCACTGTTTCATCTCATATGACCCACCTCAGTTTTGGATATGCCTGATTTTTCCAATCCTGTCCTATTGTGGTCTTTTAAAACAGATGGACGGAGTGGATTTGTCACGGGGCCTCAAACAGATCCCGGCACAGAGAGTCACACGCAATCCGTTCCCTAGACTGTAGACCCCATGGTGTTGGAACCGGGCCGTCAATAGGCGGAGCTGGGCCATGTCCAATGGCTTAGGCTTGGGTTTGACTTTTACCCACACTTGGGCTCTGGCTTTAACTTAAAAGCGCAAGAAAAGAGGAACAGGCCAGGCTCAGATCTCACATCAGTCCAGGCAAAGGCCAGCTTGGTTGGGGCATAAGGGTTAACATTTCATGAGGAATCGCACGTTCCCATTCTGGACACGTGTGAACATAGTTTGACCATCCAAACCATTGGCCTAATGGATCTCACTTTCGATGGGACTAGTAGATTTATCAGCCATGCGCCATCTAACTTGTGGACCATTAAATGAACGGTTTGGACCCTCCATTTCAGCTACACTCATCTTTTGCACAAAATACACGGACACGGTTTGGCTAGTGACGCTGCCACTAGCCACCTGGCTAGTGGTTGGTGCTCTGTGGGCCCATCATGATGTATGTGTTTTATCCACACCGACCATCCACTTTTACAGATTATTTTAGAGCTTTATACCAAGAACGAGGCATATCTAAATTTCAAGCGGACCACATCATGGGAAAAAAATCAGTGATTGAATGTCCACCATTAAAAACCTCCTAGGGCCTACTGTAATGTTTATTTGACATCCAACCTGTTGATTAGGCCATACAGACCTGGATGAAGGGAATAAAATAAATATCAGCTTGATTCAAAACTTTTGAGGCCACCAAGAAGTTTTTAATGGTGGACGTTCAATCAAAACTGTGTGGTCCACTTGAGTTTTGGATATAACTCATTTTTGGTATAATATAATAAAATGATCTGTAAAAATGGATGGACGGAATGGATGAAACAAATACATCATGGTAAGGCCCGCAGAGCACTGACCACTAGGCCATTGGCTAGTGGCATAGTCACTAGCCAATCCGATTCCAAAATACACACACATAAGCATTGTATGTATTGATCGGACCCTACATTTATAATCTTGTAGCTTTATTGGCTATCCACGGTCCAACTTAGGGACTCTTAGATGAACGGTTTGGACCCTACATTTCATCTACACTCATCTTTTGCCGGAAAAAATATCACTAAGGGTGCGTTTTGTGCATGGAGTAAATGAGATTATAGAGGATTCAATGGGATTGACACTTCAATCCCCGCTTTTATTTCCCAACGGCTTGTTTGGTGAAAACAGCCAATATCTGGGATTTAAGCCTTGAATCTTGTGCAAATATTGAGAATGGACTTAAGCATGTATGGATCGGACCCTACATTTTGATTGCTCGACTATTAATTAAATTATCACATTTTAAAATGTTTTTTTTTTTGGTATTTTTGTTCTTTTTCAAATTAAAAATTAAAAAGAAAAATGATAAAGAAGAGAGAGAGAGAGAGAGAGAGAGAGATATAGAAATATAATTTTTACTGTTGTAATTTTTTGTTTCAGTAGTTGTGATTTTACGGAAATATCGAAAATCCAACAGTAAACTATCAAAATCCCACTCTCGTGAACCAAGAAATCCAAATTTCACATGTTTTAATGAGGAAATTCACTCTACAACTTTGTCATGGAGTTTTTCCATTGTTTTACACATATTCAAGAAATAAATGAAAAATATCAGATGGGTCATGTTTCCCCGAACCTGATATTGGGATTGTGATTTAGATAAGCGTCCACATTTTAGTTTATTTATGCCACGTGTACCACACCTAAGTGCCCGAGTATCAAGAGTCCTACTTTACCGTAGTATCAAATAAGACACTGCTTAATTCCATCAACCTGACTCCGCTTGTGCTACTTTTGGTAATACAATGGTACAAAGTTGCACCACTGTCTCACCACATAGAGAAAAAGAAAGGGTGCAAAAAATTACAAAACGCTCTCTTCTACTTTTCTTTCATTGTTTACAAGACATCTCCGCCGTTGAACAAATTCTCCTTTGTTTCTCTGATTTTTCGAAGGCACGCCTCAGCCCTATGAATGGCCATGTCGACCCTGTCCTCTGAGCCAACTCCACACCGTCGAATTTTTTGCTTTGATTTCTGACAATCAACACCGCATTCTTGAAATTTAGAACCTTTCCTCTTCCTTCTGTTAGATGACACTGAACAAAGAAATCGAAGCTTACCCGTTAAAAATGCATCAATAAATAACCAAAAATAACGAAACTGACCTTGAAAAGAAGTAAAAAGGAAGGTAATCGATAAGAATCTACTAGGAGAAGTATATTAAATTACAAAAATACCCTTGAGCAGAGCATTTTGGAAGCAAAATCACGCTTGCCAAAACAGGCCCTGACATTTCGGGGCTTTGACTCGGCAGTTTTCGATCGTAATTTTCAAGAAATCCGGACGCAAGGCCGTAGGAGGAGTACCTTGAGTGCTTGCAGAAGTGGAGTGAGAGTCGTCCCACAAGGAATGGAGATTTTCAGAGAGAAAACGGGAAGAAGAAGAGAACTTGTCGGGTTCTGAGATGAAGGTCTTGAGCTCGAGCTTGAGGTAGTCGAATCGGTTCGGATGCTGGGATTCCAGAATCTGGAGCTCTTCTCTTGCCTGTTCCACGAACCACGACTCCACCGCCATGGAGTAAAATCTCCCTCCCTCTCTATGCTTACAGACGAAGAAAAGAAAAGAATAAGAAAAGGCGCTTTTACAAATCTCCAAAAGTCATTCAACTTTTGTAATAATGCTCTTAGTCGATGTATTAATGTCTGTTTAAAGACGAGCAAACGAAATCGAGAGCAACGAGGCATCCACGCCGCCCATTCTCTCTCGATCTCTCGAAAAGAAAATTAGCCGTTGGGGCCGGAGGTAGTATCGTACGGTTCTGCTTTTTCGCATATACAGGTGGAGCCGGGCGCCGATTTCCTGCGAAAGCCTTGTGGAGGAAGTTCCTGCGCTGGTAACTAAGGTGGGGCCCAAAGTGATGTTTTTTGATGAATCCACCCCGTCCATCCGTTTTGGAGCTCATTTTAGGACATGCGAACAAAAATGAACCGGATCCAAGACTCAAGTGGGCCGAAAACGTGAGGATTGAACGTCCACAGTTGAAATATTTGTGGAGCCACAGGAGTTTCGAATCAGGATAATATTTGTGTTTCCAGTTGATTCCAGTAGTAGTGACGTTATGAACGGTATGGATGTCATATAAACATCACTGTAGACCTCAGGGAGGTTTCAACGGTAGTAATTTACCTGCCCACCTTTTCCTTTAGTGAAGCCCACTTGAGTTTTGGATCCGGTTATTTGTATTTTTATGTTCTAAAATGAGCTCCCAAAACGGATGGACGGGGTGGATTTATCAAAAAAATCACTGTGGGCCCACCTTGGTTCCCAGCGCAGGAACTTCCTGCGCAAGTCTTTCGCTAGGAAATCCGCGCCCGGTGGAGCCCAAGATTCAATGATCGAAATCGGTGATTTGATGGGCACAACGTGTATGGCTTCCAATTTCAAGATTCTAGCCCTATTACCACAGCAATTCACAGTGAGGCACGTAGGAACGGACGCGGATTGGGTAATTCCCTCACCAGTACCTAGCTAGAGACGGACGCTTATGTTAGGGGCTATGTGGGGCCCACATTGATGTATTTGTTTTATCCACGCCGTCCATCCATTTTCACGTATCATTTTAGGGTATGAAGCCAAAAAGCAAGGAGATCGAAGGTTTAAGTGGACCACACCTGAGGAAGCAGTGGTGACAATGATGCCCGACGTTGAAGCCTTCCTAGGGCCCACCTTAATGTTTATTTGCTATCCAACCTGTTCGTAAGGTCACACAGAACTGGATGAGAGGAAAACATAAATATTAGCTTGATCCAAAACTTCTGTGGCCCCAAGAGGTTTTCAATGGTGGACGTTCAATCCCCACTGTTTCCTATGGTGTGGTGCACTCAAGCCTTCAATCTGCCTATTTTTTGGGCCCATGCCCTAAAATGATCTGTCAAAAAGGATGGACGGCGTGGATAAAATACATACATCAACGTGGCCCCACAGAGCCCCTCACAGGACCGTCCCTCCCTAGCTAGGTCCTGGTGGGGGTAGTACCGAATCCGCCACCGGAAGGAACAACCCCAATGAACAGTGGGCCATGTTTTTCCCCACGTGTAGAGAATGAAATCTCGAACTGTACTGTCCTACCACCCCTTTCAGCTCGTGTGACCAAACAATCCGCATTTTCTGGCTGGATGTTTGGCCGGGAAACATTTCCCGCCAAATCAGGCTTTCTCGAGGTACCCCCACTCGCACCCCTCTCCACAACGCGTGCCGACCTCGCAAGCGTGTGGAGCATCTGAGCAGTTTATGTCATGGACCTACCCAAGTCAGACCATTGTCGCCGCATGCTGTATCGAGTGAACATGAGAACTTTTTCTTCATACTCTGTATGGGTGTGATGGTTGATAGGCAGGCGCTTGAAGTAGGTACAGTTTGTAAGTTCGTAGTAGGTTGCTTGAGAATCATATAAACTCCCATTCTTCACATCCAGCTCTCTCGACCACTAAAAAGTTGGTCAATTGATGCAAAAACCGATGATCAACTCATTAGGTGGGCCACGTAGCATATACCTAAGTCAATCCATTGCGCGTCCGTTGTTTTCTCCAGTGTGGCCCACCTGATGAATGGATTGTCGTAATTTTGTGCCCAACGATCTTCAAGGTGGGTCAACCGTTAGGGGCTCAGATGTCGTTTACGCAGGACATGTTGACCGTGGATGAGTGCCGACAGCGAAATTTCGTAACGTATAATAATAATAAATTACCGACCAGTAAGTCGGTCAGGGACGCGGATACCTTTTGGCAGGAACTTCCTGCGACGGGAATGATGTTTGTGTGAAATCCACACCGTTCATCCGTTTTTCCAAGATCATGTAGGGCAAGGGTTAAAATGAAGCAAATTTAAAACTCAAGTGGGCCACACATCAAGAAAACGTGTGTAGGTAAATGCTTACCGTTGAAACTTCTCTGAGTCCACCGTGATGTTTATATACCATCTATACCATTCATTAGGTCATTCCTACTATGATGAACTGAAAGCACAAAAAATAGTCTGATTTAAAACTTCTGTAGCCCCACGCATGTTTCAACGGTGGACGTTCAATCCTCTATCTTGCGGACCACTTGAGTTTTGGATTTGCTTCAGTTGGGACAACCATTGAAGCTATGGGCCCCATTGTGAATCTTCCATGAACCAAAAGTCTCACGCATGGAAAAATCCTGGCACCTTTCAATACGGCCGACAAACAATGCGAAGATTGGGAGAAAATACAAGGACGCGGATTCCCCGAGAAAGCCTTGCGCAGGAAGTTCCTGCACTGGGAACCTAGGTGGGCCCACCGTGATTTTTTCGAGAAATCCACCCCGTCCATCCGCCTTATGAGCTCATTTTAGAACACTATACCAAAAATGAACCAGATCCAAAACTCAAGTGGGCCGCACTAAATAAAAAGGGAAATTCTTACCGTTGAAACCTCCATGGGTTCACAGTGACTTCTGTGACCCCACGAATATTTCAACTGTGGACATTCAATCCTCACATTTTCGGCCCACTTGAGTCTTGTATCTAGTTCATTTTTTCTATAATGTCCTAAAATGATCTCACAAGGAGGATGGACGGGATGGATTTCTCGAACGGTACGCCCCACCTAGGTTCCCAGGGCAGGAAACTTCCGCAAGGCTTTCGCAGGAAATCCTCGTCCAAAATACAACTACTTCCCTTCAAGCCAATGAAAGGCCAAACATTCTCCGGCTAAGATCTTCCAATTGGATGGACCATCCACTGTGGGTCCCATTATATTGAAGCTTTGGATCTGGCCCCACTTGTACCAAGTGAAAACCCGAACGAACTGCACAAAATATTCCGGCCGAGTAGGGTAGTAACCTCTGTGTTCATGCCGCATGACTACGGTGATAGTTCACCACCACCTCTTAAGTTGCATTCATATTTCTCGCAGGTTGATCCAGAGCGTCAGTCCTTAAGAACCATTGAGGTTGTAGCGTAGACCGAAAATTTCTTCCGATTAGAGGACCAACAATCCAATTGGGCGACATCAACTGGACGGTCTGTAAATGATGGGTGGTCCAAATCAGATAGGTGCAGGTCAGATGGTTAATGTCGTTCGGGGCATTCAATTCGACAGGTGATTTGTACAGTCCAGATTACAGTAAATGTTACTTGTACGGTGTAAGACGACGCAGTGTAACTGAGAAAATTGGCAGTCTTTTAACTTTCACGAAGACACCCAGGACCAGACAATTACATCCATGTACCCGCGGCAACAATGGGATACACACAGCTCAATCCAAAACAGCTTGGAAATCACTGTCCGAACCTTCAGATTATTCTCCATCACAGCGACCCACGACTTGGACGGTTTGGATTGTACTATGAGCCATTTTAGCATGCTCGACTATCAGAGCAGTTCTTTTCCATCAGTAGCACAGATGGACCAGCACGAGTTTGTTGAGTGTCACAGTTGCAAGTTAATCTACCTGATGAGTAGACCACCATTTTTGTTGCAGGTCATCATGCGCGGCCCACCTTATGAACCGATCAGATGACCCACACATGCCATATTGGCAAGTATGTCGGGCATGTTACCAATCATATTGGTTGGTTATCAAGATTATTTGCAATCCTTACCGAAAGGAAATATGGTCCCTAATACACAATCACGATTAGCTAAAATGAGATGAAGCAGGAAAAAAAAATCCGAATTCATTAGGTAACCGTCTGTGAGAACTGCATTTTGTGGATTCAGAGTTTCCAAACTCCAAACTGGATTAATCACTAACAAAGCAATTTCCAGATAACACCTCAACTGAAGCTGCGCTACGACACCCACCTACTCCACTTCAGCCAAGTAATCATCAATTTCCGCTGGGCTCAACACTCTGCACATGAACAACATTTATTAGAATGTGAATTGATCAACACAAGTAAGCAGGTATGTGCATGTTGGCACGTTTGTCTGAGCAATAGTATATTATCAGAAAATGCATGTAAATTCACAATGCTGAGATAATAATAGGTTTGATGATCGAAGGCTGGGAAACTAGTTCACTGACCCCAGTTCGGATGAGTTGATTGGGTTCGAACAAGCCCAGTCAAGGGTGTGTAATATAAATTCCAACTCTGCAAAAGCTTACAGATTGGCCTGAGTACCATTTAATAAATGGCACGAAAACACTGCAAACCATTGATTGGACCAACTTTAGTGAGGGATCCAGACAGTCGGATTAGTCGATCTGACCCGTGGATGAGCCGTATAGTACAAAATCGCCATTCGTTGGATGTTCGTAATATTCAATCCATCACCTGTTTTTGGGCAATGAAGGAACATTTACACCGGCGGTCCTGAAAAAATAATCCCACAGATGGAGTGGTTGAAAATTGTCGATTGATGCAATTCTTGACAAGTGACCCATCCATGAGGTGGATTGACATGTTTCACCAACTTTCTGAGTCATGTCAGTTGGTAATATTTACTAAATGCTATAGGAAATACAATGGAATCAGCAATGTTCAAAATAAAAGTAAAAAATAAAAAATAAAATACAATGGAATCAGTCTTTTTTACGAAGAAATCCTAATAAATTTCAGAAATCAAAGACTGTTTTCACATGAGTACAACAATCGGAAGAATGGTTTCATCCAAGCTTCACGTGGAAGTTTCGAGCACGATTAAAACTAGGAATGACAGGAATAGAAGATCCCACAAGCAGAATTTTGAAATCAGGACACCAACTTCCACTCTTAGTCCAAATTTTCAAACGACAGCATGCACAAGCTCAGACAGCAAAAACCAAAGTTGACAACATAATTTGGAGGGTGGGAACTATGTAGATGGACAGGCATAAGCAACCCACTCACAGAAAGCATTCTTTTTTTCTTTTTTATTTGGTCAGCTGGATCAAACTCAAAAAAAAAAAAAAGAATAAGAAGAAGAAGATCTAAATGTTCCATCAAAGTGGCCATAAATTGTGTCAGTTGCATGTAAAGGACGTGACTGAAAGTAGCTGTTCAACCAAAGCCTCGTGCCTTTCCTATATTTACACACTTCTATTCAAGGATTAAAGTATCATCCAAATCCAGTACACATTGCCCGATCTGTACCAGTTTCAGCCATGAACAATATGCCTGTATTGGCCCTTATCAACCCGAGATGGCCCGACACTGGGCAATGCAGCCTGGTTTCAGTGCTGACAGAAACAGTACACTGAAGCCAATCCTTGTATCTACTAAAAGTCAAAAAGAAGACTTGCCTGAATTTTCGATCAGCGCCAATTATGCCAATCTCTATGTTCTTGCCAGAAATTTGCCCTTCAAACCTACAGTACACAAAAAAGGTCATCAGATAAAGAAAGAATTTGATTTAAATACATCTTAAGATTAGATACATCCCAACTGGGGGTGAGAATTATATACCCCTCTTTCAGGGTCAAAATGGCTGTGTGGACAGCGTCATCAAGCTCCATATCATCTGTGTACCTACAGTGGAAAGGGGAGCTTATCAACTACTGCTAAGTGGGAGAAAAAGGAAATTACCATGCAGAGGAGGGGGGGGGGGGGGGGGGGGGGGGACCATGAACATAAATAACACATGAATGAAATCATAGTTCCCAACAATGTAACTGGGGTTTGAACTGAACCCAGATGAGAAGCCGTCGGAATTAGCTCAGGTTCATACATCCTGCACAGTTTCTTCCCCACAGTGAAAATATGTAGCTTTTCTCTTAGAGTGTCGTATTTGTATGCACTGATAACTTCTCTTCAGCATACACAAAGCAGGAAAAGATTTGGGTATGGAAGAGGTGAAGCATCAGTTCTAAAGAGTGAAAGACAACCAAAGTCAACCATATGTACATATGTATGTATGATGCATGCATGCATGTATTTATGTGCATACACAGATTAAAAAATTAAAAATTAAATGTATACACGCATAGTGACATGAAACTTGAGCAATTGGATACTTTCAAGCACTTCAAGAGTTTGAGACTAATTCTGGAAGCCAATAGAGGCAGTTAACCATTCGTGGACCCATAAGAATGCATTCGACAGATCCAAGAATGCACTCAGTGCATCCTCACTTGTAGCATGGGCAGACTAGCATCATGTGAATGATCATAAAAAATTTCATTGAACTTCATTGTAGCATCAGACCTTTTCGCACGGCCTTGATTGCCCTCACATCGTGGACATGGAGGATGAAAGACACGAGACAGGCAATGTCGTCGCCTCGGCTGTAGAACCGAGATGAGATCCTTCCAGGATCGAGTGTGATCACCCCATACCCACTAGGATCGCAGTCTGCACATAGCCAGATGCGAATATCGAGGATGCTTAGGTCAGGAGTTGGATAGCGATCGGACTTAGATCCGCATGGATTGACGCTTTCGCTGTTAACCCCAATTATACCACTCCGTGATGTGCGATTCATACCACATGTGCTAAGGACATTAATTTGTCTGCCCAACCAAAATACCTACATGAGTGTGAGGATGGATCCGTGCTCCCTCACTTTGCGAACGAGCCAGTTTCCAGTAGTTAACCCTAGTGTCCCCATAGACTCGTGACTATGTCAAGAAGTGGAGTTTTGATGACGCTACTTTAGCAGTGTCACCCAAAGGCCACGATATATATTCAGTCTCCATGGGACACATCTAGGAATGCAGTCAAATCAATATGAAATGACATGAGGATCGGGAAAGATCATCAGTAACACACTTTATTTCGAGTACATATCTACGACTCATCAGCCGGCTTACATATCAAGACGTTTAATCAAATTTCACAAAATACTTTCAAAACCTACTATATGATATAGTATTTATCTTGGACAAGAATTTGCAAAATGATCAATTGTTTTCTCGATAAGTGGATAGTGTGTACCTGGGTCAAGTATCATCTTGAGCTCATAACTCAAGAGGGATTAGGAGACACTTGGACCAAAATAGGACTGGATGAGTCTAGAACATGCGAAGAATAGCGGAGACAAGATGTTCCACCTTAGCTAGATGGAAGCTTAATACGGCGCTCTCTCGACTTTAGAAGAACTCCATGTTAAAGTCCCTTGCTATGCATTGTTACACCATCCTCTAACGGCTTGACCTTTTAGAGCAAGTGGTTGTTAAGCTCTAGCCGTTAGAGGATGGCATATCAATGTATATCAAGGGACTTAACTCTCCAACACTCCCCCGCACGTGCGGGGTGGAACTCTGCACGGGAACATATTGGGCAAGGGTGGAGGGACACACAACTCACACCATATACGGTCCCCCATGGGAGAATATATTCTGGTGGCATATTTGCTACTTACGGGATTCGAACATAAGACCTTCCGCTCTGATATCATGTCAAATCACCACCTGATCTAAAAGCTCAAGACTCTAACAAAACTCTGCACAGGAACATACTAGGCAAGGGTGGAGGACACTCACTCACACCATAAACAATGGCCCCACATGGGAGAATATATTCCAATGGCATATTTGCTACTCCCGGGATTTGGGGGGGTGAATGGTAACAGGTAGCCAGCTTGCGCTACCCCCTCCTGTTGTCCCCGATCTCCTTAGGACTCTTGCACCAACCCCTTGATGGTAGACCCCCTATCACACCCTTCGGGGAGCAAACCCCAGGTGTTCCAGACGTTCCTACCAAAGAGTCATTTAAGGCAGCTGGTGCACGGGGCACCTACCCACTTTTCATCCTAAGGCACGTTGGACCCCAACTTCCAGGAACTCCCCGGTATCCCATTCAAGGGAGGAAGTTTCCTAGCATATGGGATTTTAACCTCTCCCCTTGAGGTAACAATATAAGGATATGTTAAGGTCCCGGGATTTGAGCTCTTATACCATGTAAAACAACCGCTTGATCTAAAAGCTCGAGTCATTAAAGGATGGCGTATAAATGCATATCAAGGGACTTAACTCTCCAACATTCCCGATGGTCGCACACCTCACAACTCAATATGACGTGGCACTGAACACTTAAGAGCATACCTTTCGAGAGATCAGAACCATCACTCGTGTATGGCCGAGTGAGAGCTGTTGATCGTAGACCCCATGTGATGGGGCCCACTAGAGTGCCCACACGTAGAGCTGGGCACAAACCAAGCCAGCTCGAAAGTTCGGCTAGAATTGGTTTGAAAAAGCTCGACTTGAATTGGTTCGAATGGAAGTTCAAACCAAACCAAGCCTCGGAGTCAAGCTCGTTTGAAAAAACAAACCAAGCTCAAACTAGGGCAGTACCGGCCTGGCTCGGCTCAGCTCGGCTTGACTCGAAGCTCGATTTGATTCAGCTCGGTTTGATTCGAGCTCGTAGATTGTAAGCACAATGTTTCCTGTGGTGTGATCCACTTGAGCTTTGGATATGATTCCATATTGGGATTATATCCTAAGATAATATGTAAAATAGATGGACAGTGTGGATAATACATATACATGATGACATGGATAATACATAATACATGTACATGAATGCACATTGTTTCCTTGCACTCGTAAAATTATGCTCATGTACTTTTGTTTGGAAAATACTCTTACATGTCTATTTTGATTCGGCTCGTAGATTGTAAGCACATTGTTTCCTGTGGTATGATCCACTTGACCTTTGGATATGACTCCATTTTGGGATCATATCCTACGATAATATGTAAAACAGATGGACAGTGGATAATACATATACATGATGACATGGATAATACATAATACATGTACATGAATGCACACTTGTTTCCTTGCACTTGTAAAATTATGCTCGTGTACTTTTGTTTGGAAAATACTCTTACATGTCTATTTTGATGCTGCACTCCTTTGGAGGATGTTAAACATCATACAATAAGATACTTTTGTAATTTTTTTTTCTAACTTTTTAAATTCTTTTCTATTTAAATAAACAAGTAAAAAAAGAGCCGCCAGCTGTTTGAACTCAGCTCGGCCCGGTTCGAAATTCCAATCCTGGCTTGAACCAGATTTTCTAGAGCAAACCAAACTCGGGCCGCATGGGTCGGCCCGAAGCCCAAACCAAGTCAATCCACAAACTAAGGTGGCAGAAAAACAAACCAAACCAAACCAAACTAGGGCTAACTCGGCTCGGCTCGGCTCGGCCCGGCTCGGCCCGGATCGGCTCTACCCACACGTGTGGCGAGTCCAAGTGAGAATGCCCCAATTAGGTTGCACAATTTGGGCCTCAAATTAAGGCTCCTAAAAGGCAAGTTGGTATACACGGTTCTTATCCAATATTGAGGCAAAATCCCATACCTAAAATTAAGGCTAGAAATCCCATGGGTGGGGCTATATATGATACATATTCATGGAACTAAATGGTATTCACAAGTTGGATGCTCTCTCTCTCTCTCTCTCTCTCTCTCTCTCTCTCTCTCTTCGCAAGTTGGATGCTCTCTCTCTCTCTGGGTTTTCTCCTGCATAGGGTTCGGCCACCATCACACAACCATTAATGTGAGTTGGCCAATCTTTGTTCATCATTGCGTGAGGCCTCCATCACAGGAAAAATTGCTAAATGTGTGGATTGTTTCATCGTTCTCTTGTAGAACGTGTACATTGGGAGTTTGTTTAGATCATCATCGCAAATAGTAATGTGATAAGTCGCCTGGTTCAAGTTCGCCTCTACAAAGTTGGTGTTTAAGTAATCGAACACTGGATATGCCACTACCGACTAGTAGTATCAAAGCCACAGCGGGATGTCCGCCGTTAAAAAAGGGTAACCTGAGAACCTCTTATCAAAAAAGGAAATTAAACTTTTTTGGTGCCTTATCCATGCATCTTCACATGTGGGGTCGTCCATGCACGCGGTGCACAACGACCCGCATATATAAGTTTTTTTTTAACTCATGGATCTACCTACATGTTGGTTAAGTATATACCGCCATGACAACGTCATGATTTTTTTTCCAATCAAAATGGTGATCAAGCAAAATCAAAACACCTTTTTGGATGAATGTTTGGACCGATTGGGATGTTTTGGCGGTAAGGGTTGTTCGAAACGTGATCACGATTGTGTTCGCATGCGAATCGCAAAGCGATCACGATTGTGACTACTCGATCCCAAGGTTAGATCTCGATCCAAACTGCGATCCGGTCTACGCAATTGGCGCCATCCTAAGATTGGCGCCATTGACGCAATGTGTGCAACCGCGCAATCAACACGATCTTCATGATCATGAGATTATAGAACTACAATTGTACTTGGGTTCTACACTTTGGGGGCATTGCCCCTGAGCCCTCAAAAGGGGGTTCGACCGGCTTCGAGGGGCAATTGGAGTTTGATTGGAGAGTTGGCCTCACCGCCGTGTACCCATTTTCGATCCAGGATTCTCTTAGAGTTGGTGGTTGACCATTTTCTCGAGCATCAAGTGTCTACATAAATAAACGATTCCAAACCATTTTTTTTTAAATTGCGATTATTTGTCTTAAACATTATATTTTCAGTTGCCTTGAAAAACGTAACCGCTAATCTCAATAAAGGATAAAAGTTGAACGGGAAGAACTATGATATGTGGCATCGAAAGATCCAATGCCCGTTAAATGACCAAGGTGTCCTTGAAACTTTGACGACTAGCATGGACCCCTCGAGGAAGGAACGACGACTCAACATCAATGTGACCTAGAGACATTCCAGAATTGGTCTAAGCAAGATCAGCGTGCACACTTAACTATTCTCAGTGCCACGCACAATGTTGTCAAATAGCATATGCGATCTCATGTCATCTCATATGCAACGTGATCGCATAATCACATATGCCATTGTTTTTTTTTTTAAATAAAAAATTAAAAAAAGAAAAAGAAAATTCAAAAAAAACAAATAAAAAATCTAAAAAATAGGGAAAACTTGCCTAATTAGGGGTTATTTTACTTATTTCATTGTAGTTTAAGTGTTTCATTAAGTTATATATTTAATTACTCATATTATATTATATTATATATAATTTTTTTACAAAACAATCAATAAGCTAACATTAAAAGAGAATTAATTATTAAAAGCTTCGAACAAAGAAATTTTATTAATAAATGGATAACTTGAAACAACTTACAATTTAATTTACAAATACAATTTACAAAAAACAAGCACAACTTACAAAATATAAAAATTAAACATATTTGAAATAGTTGTAGAGATATTAGAGTAAGAGAGAGAGTAAGAGATTTAAAGCTTTGGGGTAAAGAATAGTGAAAATGGAGGTGATATGACTGCCTATTTATAGGGAAAAGTTTCCCAAATAAAAAAATTACCCCCATTCTGACCATTGGGAAATATGCGATCGCATATTTGTCGCATATAGAAGTATGCCATGGCATACTTGCCAGGATCGCATATGCCATCATGGCATATGCAATCTGATCCATGGTATGCGATCGCACATGCGCATATGCAATTGCATTTGACAACAATGGCCATGCATGACAATTTGATTGGACAATTAGAGGAATGTAAAACAGCCAAAGACGTGTGGAACTTACTACACCTTCAGTTTGTCGACACGACTGCTACCATGTTACATGCACTTTGTCTTTTGAGACATACAAGATGACTCCCAATGTGAGTATAATTGAGTTGGTACCTACCAAGTTCCAACTTCAATTGTGCACTGGATAGAAGTTACTCCTTCATGATGTCCTCCATACACCAAGAGTGCAATGTAGTCTATTATCTGTGGCATGTTTGGTAGGACTTGGATTCACATTACAGTTTTCTTTGTACTCTGTTAATTAATTTCTGGGTTTGATATTATATAGACATGATCATGTTTGTGATGGGTTGTTTAGATTAGACATTGATGATTGTTATTCTTCTTTATCGTATCCTTCCATTTATGTGACTCAATCGCATAAAGAGATTATACCTAAAGCAATCAAACAACATGTTAGATTAGGTCACCTAGGATGCCCAATCTGGATAACTTGTGGCCTCGGGAGTCTCTCGGCTAAGTTTGTCTCCCGTTACAGTTGATTGGGAAATTAGATATGATAGGCAAGAAGTGCACGTTTATTTTGACATTCGGAGGACTCCAAAAGCTATGTCATGATCTACAAACATAGAAAGGAAGATGCATATGCCAAAAAACTTCACTTCTTGACAGTCTTGAGGTTATGTCATGGTGGTATGTACTTAACCAACAAGTCAATCGATCCATGTGCAAAAAAAAAAAAAAAAACTTATATATACAGGTTGTTGTGCACCGCATGCACAGATGACCCCACATGTGGATATGAATAGATCGGTCACCAAAGAAAAATCTTTTTTTCTTATAAGAGGTTCTCGGGTAACCCTTTCGTAACAGAAGATATCCCGTTGTGGCTCTGATACCACTGTCAATAGTGGCGTATTTGGTGTCCGATTATTTTAACACCAACATTGCGAAAGCAAAGTCGAACCAGGGTGACGAATTACATTATTCTTCTTTTTCTTTTCTTTTTTCTTTTTTAAATTAAGAAGCCGCCCAAAGGAGAAAAGAATACATATCACGTTATTTTTTGCACTGATGACCCAAACAAACTCCCAACGTACATGTTGTATGAGAGAGCAATGAAATAATCCACAACTCTAGCAACTCCATCCATGATAGAGGCCCACACAACGATGAGCAGAGATCGGCCGATCCACATTAATGGTGGTGTGGTGGTAGCCAAACCCTATGCAAGAGAAAAAGCCAAGTGAGAGAGAGTGCAGAATGTTCAACCTGTGAATACCATCTAGTTCCACGAATATGTAGCATATTATAGCCCCACCCATGGAGGTGTGATGGTGGTCGAACCCTATGCAAGAGAAAAAGCCAAGAAAGAGAGATGGTGTGAAACGTCCAACCTGTGAATACCATCTAGTTCCACAAATGTGTAGCGAGTCCACGTCAGGTCACCCAATTTAGTTGTACATTTGGCCTCAAATTAAGGCTCCTAAAAGGCAAGCTAGTCTACACAATTCTTGCCCAACATTAAGGCAAAATCCCATGCCTAAAATTAAGGCTAGAAATCCCATGTGAGAGGCTATATATGCTACATATTCGTAGAACTAGATAGCATTCACAAGTTGGATCTCTCTCTCTCTCTCTCTCTCTCTCTCTCTCTCTCTCTCTCTACTTTTTCTCTTACATAGGGTTCGACCATCATCACAACACCATTAATGTGGGTCATCCAACCTCTGGTTGTCATTGCTTGGGCCTTTGGAGTTTGCTTGGGTCATCACCATGAAAAATAATGTGATATGTCACCTAGTTCGAGTTCACTTCTGCACAATTGATGTTCAAGTAATCAAACACCGAATATGCCACTACCGACAATGGTATCAAAGCCATAGCAAGGCGTCTTCTATTACAAAAGGGTAACCCAAGAACCTCTTATGAAAAAAATAAAAAGATTTTTTTTTACCGATCCATGCATCTCAACATGCGGGGTCATCGGTGCACATGGTGCGTAACGACCTGCATATGTAAGTTTTTTTTAGCACATGGATCGACCTACTCATTGGTTAAGTCCATACCACCATGACATAGCCACGTGACTATGTCAAGAAGTAGAATTTTTAGCACATGCATCTACGATTCTACATCTCCATGTTTGTAGATCATGACATAGCCTTTGGAGTGTTCCGAATATTGAATAAACGTGCACTTCTTGGCTCTCATATCCAACTCCACAATCAACTGTGACAGAAAACAAACATAACCGATCAACCCCCAAGGCCGCAGATTATCGACATTGGGCATCCTATGTGACCTAATCTAGCTTATCATTTGATTGATTTAGATATAATCTATTCATGCGATTGAGCCAAATAAACAAAATGAGATGATCAGGGAGAATAACAATCATCAATATCTAATCTAAATAACCCATTACAAACATGACCATATGCGTATAGTATCGAATCCAGAAATAAACTAACAAAGTCCAAAGAAAACTACAATGTGAATCCATATCCAACCAAACAAGACACATAGAGGACATAATGAAGAAACAACATCCGTCCAGTGCACAACTGAAGTTGGAAGGTACGGACTCCTAGTACATTGTCTGAAGAGTTATTCCCCGTATAGATCTTCTAGCTCCCTGTTGGTTATCGTCGCAGTTCTACGAATCCAACTCGGTCCCGCTATGTGCCTTGCTGCTCCTGAATCTATGATCCAATTAGGATTAAATGTGTGAGCAACTAGCACCTCAATGCAAACATAAGAATGTGCAACATGTGGGACATCGGTTCATATCTTCTTCGGCTCCATGCATTCACGCATTCAGCGATGTGGCCCTTCTGCTTGCAGTTCCAACAAGTCAACTTTGCTTTGTACTTACATCCACTACTTTTTCCATGTTTGCACTTGGCCTTCTTTGCGTTCTTACGATCGGACTATGGATCCTCTTTCCTTCAGGCACGCTTGCCCTTGCACTTACATTCTCGCTTAGAAGCCTTAGCAGGTACGGCCTCAGTGATGAAGGCGGCGTTGCTACCCACAGCAGCTCTACGTTTTGCCTCCAGCTCCAAGTGACGCGACAACTGGGTGAACGTCCTCACATTCTTGTTGTGCGTCATTAGGAGCTTCAAGTGCTCCTAAGAGTCAAGAAGAGATCTCAGAATAGCAAATACCTATTGCTCATCGCAAAGCATGTTACCGGTTGCTTTCAGGTCGCGGATCATTTGTGACATTTTACAAAGATGCTCAACCATACTCACGTTAGGAGCTATCTTGTATGTCTCGAAAGACAAAAGTAAGTGCACATAACCTAGTAGCAATCATGCTAGCAAGTTGAAGGCGTAATAAGTTCCACGTCCTTGGTTGTCTTACATTCCTCGAATTGTCCAATCAAATGGTCATGCATGGCGCTGAGAATAGTGAAGTGTGCATGTTGATCTTGCTTAGACCAATTCTGAAATGTCTTTAGGTCACAACAATGTTGAGCCATCGTTTCCTCCTCCAGAGGGTCCATGCTAGTCGTCAAAGTTTCAAGGATACCTTGTTCATCCAGCAGGCACTGAATCTTTTGATGCCACATATCATAGTTCTTCCTGTTCAATTTCTCTCCTACATTGAGATTGGCGATTACGATTTTCAAGGCAATTGCAATCTAATGTTCAAGACAAATAAGCACATTTAAAAAAAAAAAAATACGGTTTGTAAGCATTCATTCTATATACACTTGGAACAACCAAGAATGGTCAGCCACCAACCCTACCTTTTCTAGTCGATAGCAAAAGGAATAGATGCGTCGAACTGATCGTCTCACCCTCCGCAATTGGGAGAAAGGACTAAATCAAATCCCTCACCGACAAGAAAGAAGCATTAGGAAGAGTAGGCGATCATGGGGATTAGCCACCAGCTGATCAAACCAAGGAAACTATAGATGGAACGCAATAAGAAGCGTGAGTGTGATAGAAACTAGGCGGCTCCCGCGTGGTGATTCCTGTGGTGATTTGATTTAGGATTCGTGTAGTTAGTTGCACCAAGGTAGCGGCGTTAAGAATCCTAGATTGAAAAGAGTTACGTGACAGTCAGGCCAGCACTCCAATCAGACACCAATTGCCTAGTTGGATTGATTATTGATCATTCTCAAAATGTCCAAATGAGCTAAGGAGCAACAACTCCCACTCGTCCAATGAGTATATGAATTGCGTGCGTAACTCGAATCAGACATGCAGTTGGTCATGGCCAGATTGCTCTTCTATTCTGTTTCCCTACAAGAGATGCTTTTTTTTTTTTTTTAACAGTTGGAAAATTTTATTAGAGGAGGCAAAAGCAAGAATGTACAAGAAAGGAAAAAACTATACAAACACCCCAGAGCTACTAAAGCTCTGCCCAGTTGGCTGGAAAATGAGCAACAAACTTACAAGATATGCTTTCTATGAGATACATACTTGAAAGGTCCCAAAATTAGAAGCATGGTGGATCTCTTGATGCAAGGGACTAAGAAGCAATTTCAACAATAAGCACTGCTGGATGGAAATATAATAAAGCATCAAGGGCTGCAGAATGTTTAGAAATGGCTTGTTGACCGCAAAACACGCCCTTTATCACAATAGAACGGACAGAACGCAACATCCCCCCTTGCTATCGTCGTTGTCACCATCAGAGCCTTGTCCCGACTTTTGGGGGTCCGGCTTTCGTAACCCCAACTTCACCAACCATTCATGTCTAAGGTCTTATTGTCAGTAAGTGAACAAACATAAATATCCCTTTTCACCACCTCAATCCAAGTCCTTTTAGGTCTTCCTCTCATCCTCCTTTTAGGCCCTTCAACTCTAGTTCAAGCTCCCCTCCCTATTAATTTCGGTAATCCATAACACATGGCCAAACCATCTCAAAATCAACTCTTCATCAATTTCTTACTTGTTGGGTTAGTGAAAGCATAGCAATATCAACCAAATGAATGTTTGTGGGAAAGCAAAGCAGTATCTAAGGATGTGGCAACAAATAGATGGAAAATTCAGCTAAACTAATTTGAAAACTCTACCAAATCAGGTCATAATTCATAAGCCGAAAATAGGTTATCCCGTTCTCTTTAGTTTCATCTGTCCATGTTAAAGAAATTTCCTTCTTAATCCTTTAATCTAGCATTAAAGAAAGACTCAAAGATAACAGTAGGAAGTCCTCATCAATGTACCAGTGTTTTAAATAGCGAACACTGTGTAGTGCAGCATTTACCCCTCTGCAGCATGAGGCTTAAGCTACACGCTGCTTGCAGGTTTTTAATTAAGGTTGTGCTTGTTGCATCAAATATCATGATATTTTGCACTGAATTAGACTGAGTGGTAATAGAATTTCATGATATCTGGTGCAACCAAACACAATATAAAATAACATGAAGAGTAGAGCAAAGATTAACTATAAAAATAAAGAATGAGCAACAGAACTGGTTTAATACTGTTACTTTTATTGATTTTAATAAAATTGCCGAAAAGATTAACTATTTTCTTGAAAAATACAAAAATGTAACAAACGACTGAAAACATATACTTTTTTTAGTGAAAAATAACTCGTAGTATAAGCTACATACCGTATAGTGAATGTAAATTAGCATGTGGTGTAGACTACATCTGACTTAAGCTATTTTCATGAGCTTCGTAGCGTTAAGGCTAAGCTATGCTATGTAACTTACATAGTGCAGCTATTTAAAAAACTGCAATGTACTTGTGAATTTAAAAGAAGACAACAGCTTTTACACAAAATAAACCTGGAAGAATTATTAAAATTTATGTACCTCTTCTCAAGGAACGTCTTGGCATTAGAAACGTTTTTTCCCATGGCCGAAGCTTTCCAGGAGAAGTACGAACCTGAAGGGTCCACCTAGAGCAAAATGAAAATGGCACGTGTAAAAATCCAGAGGTAGATGTTTGTGTCAGGTCAAATGTATTAGCATAGGGATTGCATGAAGGCAGACTGAAGAGGATTCAAGGAACATGTGCCACATGACAAATTTGGGATACAGACCATTGTGAACATGCCCTGGCCAAAAATCAGACAGACGAGCTCATCAGGCGGGCCACACACAAATGTTGAATGGATCATTTATCACTTTGTTCTTGAGTGTTCATTTTTTTTTCACATGTGGCTCGCCCGCTGACAAGTGGAAGGCCCCAACTTATAGAACAGGGCATGCACAAAGCAGGCCCATCTGAAGAATGGCCTAGATCTCGGACACATGTTCCACCTCGCCACGTATCAGACAAATTCTCTTCAAGCTGCTTTCAGGCAAATCTCTTCAGAATGTCTCCCACTTCTATTATGCATTGCCTGTATCAAACATCATTTTTAGCTCCCAAATAAAATAAGAGAACACAAAATAGGACATTGGTGAGCAATAGCCATTGTAAGATGTAATTAAGCATTAGCTGAGCAACGATGGTCCAAATTCACCAAAAACAGATACTGTAACACTGCCATAGCCTGGTTGAGGAAAGGTATTCATCCAGAAGTTAAGAGCTATCTAGTTTTGTTTGCACTTCAGGCTTTGCTAACATCGATAACAACTGCAAAACAATGTTAACATGAAGCAGAGAGACAGGCATACCTGATACAACTGCGGACCATTGTCATCATATCCAGCAACCAGCAGCGAAACCCCAAAAGGCCTAACACCACTGCCAAATGAAGGAGAAAAACATTATCAAAACATTCTTCAAAAGAATAAGGCTCTCGAAGGAAAACTCAACTGGACTCAGGACCCAAGTAGGAGTTTACTAGAAATGGCTGAGCAGTATATCAATTTCCCAAGTTGCTTTTTAAGTTCTGATGTGACTTCTTCTTCTTCTTTTTTTTCTTTTTTTTTTTTGTGTGTGTGTGTGTGTGTGTGTGGGGGGGGGGGGGGGGGGGGGGGGGGGGGGTGTTACTTGAGTGGTTTTTTCAAGTGCAATTTTTTAGCAATTTGAAGGTTTCCAGGTATTTTATATCATCACGTATCACATCAAATTACTTCAATTTTTCTTTTAAAAAACAACATACAATGTATAAGAAGGTTGAATCTTGAATAAATCAGCTTGGCAAGTTTTTTCAAGTACTCGATCAAGATTCTAAATGCCATCTTTAACAAGGTTTGTTAACATGATGGAGAGTTCTAGTGCATGTTTGAACCTTTGCATTTGTTAAAGGACTATAACCCAAAAACATAGAAAAAGTTTCCGGCCTTTTAACTCCCTTTGGAAAATGCACCTTCTACTGCCATTATGAATCAACTGAAGTCCATGACAAAATGAAAATATATAGCATAAGATTGAGAGGAAACGGTTACCCAGATTGAGTGAATTCCTGCATAACAGCAGCTGTTTCCCTTACAAGCTGTGTAACAGGTATTAGCTCCTATTGTCATGATATCAGTACTCAAATTAGAGAGGCTCTACACATGCTGTCTTGTAATGATAGTAAAAAAGTACGGAGATTAAAGAAACAAGTTACGATCTGAAGAATTATTCTATTGCAGTTATAGCACTTGATAAAGTTATCATAAGAGGCTAGAAAATTGAACAACTCAGAAAAGCTAGATGCATAGAGAGTCTGCAACAGAAAATGAAACAAGAACTTTTCTGTAACTTTTTTAATCAATTAACAACTACATATGTAACCATATTATCATGATTCCAATCAATATATATAGGCACCAATTTGCAGCTTTCTTGAAAGGCTTCACGTTTTAAAGCCTAAAAATGATAACATGGTACGATTACAAGATCACCATACTTGGAAACTCGAATGATTTAGTAACTCATTCCAGATCTTGACTTGGATTACATGTGATCTGTTTTACTTGTGTGAACAATTGTTTACTGCCTTAGACATAGTTGTCAGTGTTGGATCCGTAGGGCGTAAACGCAGCGGATACACATAGATTTTAATGTTTTTCATGGATCCAATCCCAAGAACATCCTGCATGCTATAACATCAGATTTCTAAACAAAGATCTAAATTATGAAAACAGCTTAAATCATACCTGCACGCGATGAATCCAATGGACGCTTTTCCTTTACTGAAATTTTTAATGCCTAACCTCTAAACCAAGAGGCCTCTCCCCAATCTATTGTAGGAGGGGATGTCCGGGGAGAAGGGGACGTCCAAGCTCTCTCTACCTAGGGATGCCCCTTCTTTGCAATAGGATCTATTTATAAAGGATTAGGGTTTCAAGTGGATTCTCAATATGGTAATCCATCACCCTATGGACTTCGGTGTACCATACTATAAAGGAAGCCCGTTAAATCGCCTCATATATACAGATAGTTATAATCTAATTCTTCCACTGCCTGGGCCATCTACCATAGATCTACATCCCATGATGATCATATAGGCGGACCATCAAATCATCTTCAGGCGTGATAAAAACGAGTTTTAAATGTTAAATAAAAAACGTTAATGGTTGAAAACCTTCTAAAAGTCTATTAACACCTTTTAGTGTTGGATGCAGCAAAAAAACCACTTGAAGAGTCCCTACCCTAATCTAACCAGATATAGGTCTAAACATGTCCTTATATAAACTTCGTGGATACCATGTTGGCCCACGCAAGAATCAATGAGCACCGATGGATGTACTCAGCATCACCCACTTTCAATGGCCTCTAAAAAGCCTCGTAAAGTGAGCCAAAGTTGCGCAATCAAGATTCGAGACCCATACACACCCTCGGGTCTAAACATTAATCATCTTTCCTGTATTATCAAGTCCTTGATCATATTATCATAGTCTAGGCTAATGGACCCTCAAACTATTGACTTGAACTTTTATCCTCCAATGTAAATGTCTAAAGGTTCAAATCTAGGAACTTGTGTCCATGGCACACCCACACTCCCATGTAAGGGCAAAAAAGGCACAATTGACACCAACTCAGCTCCCGATGGTGGAAACCTTCCATCCTTACCCAAGTCAGTCCCTTCACACAAGATGGCTGTAAATCTCATATCGTAATGTCCACAAATGTCCTAAGCATCTACGTCGGTCATGACTCATCAAGGTACTGAGATCCATGGAACACAAATCTCTCTCTGGTTAGTTACCACTATGTCCAATCTCAAGTTCCCAAGGACCAAAGGATGTACTCCTCACATGCCCATACCATATAAGTTTAAGACAACGGTAGATGGTCAAATACTTTAAGGCATAACATACATGTTCGGAAGGAACCATTATCATCAAGAGTTTGGCTAAGATCAACCCTATCAAGTCCACATGAAGTTGATCGTGGACGCATTAAGGAGATCATAGGCATATATGGGGTTCATTGGAAATCTCGGAGAAAGAGGATATTAATGAATGGTTCACATCATTTGGAAGGTGGCCCACAACCTCATCAGCCTTTGTATCTCCAAGAGAGGCAGTCCTTGTGGCCGGTTGTGAGGAGAAAGGGTGATGTCACCCACTCTCTCTCTCTTCTACTTGTTTCCTTCTTTTTTCTCCCTAAATTACTGATTCTAATTGTTTTAGATTTCAATTTTTGGACTCTCCAAATCCTAGACTAACCACAATTCTATATTAGGGTTTTGGGACTTTAAAAATCTAGAATTTTCTAAGATCCTAAGGGGCCATGTCCTACACAATCCTAGCCATTCAATTATGCTACATCATGCATATGTACTTTTTTTGTTCAAATCTGTCCATCCGTGCGAAGATCGGACTGTGTGGCCGCTTGTGGATGAGGAGCCTACCCTTGGCTTGATGATGGACGAGCCCCATAGCCATTGGACGGCCAAATCAGCATGTGGGGCCCAAAAATTGCACGTGTGTCAGCCCTTGTAATGCCTTGATGACATCGACAAATTGCATCCCACTCTTGAGCCACTTTTTGGTTTCTTTTGAGAGATCCGATCCAGTAGGGTTGTAGTGCTCACCGAGTGAAAAGTAGTTACTTGCCTCGATCAGAGTCTGGATTGCGAAGTTATGGGACAGACAAGATCGGTCATTTATTGAGTGAGCCATATCTCATGACTTGATGTCATATTGGAACGAAATTTGGTTTGTAAAATATTTTCGGTGTGCCCTTGGAGATGATCTAGTTGGATTGGAATGTCCAAATCTGGCCAAATTATTCTTGAAACGATCATGACCATTCTCGAGATGATTTCAACATATCTGATTGATCCTAGATCTTGGGCTGATAATTGACTCCTGGCTCAATTGGCACATCCTGAAGTCATTTGCCAACTTTGATTAACCAAAGGACATCGTGATCATGGAGATCTGATCAAATTAATCCATGGACCTCACATGGTGAGATCAGGACCGCACAATTCTTGGTGATGTTGATTTAAACTTAAATCTTTTTTATCTTGATCCATGGTTTCAGATGGATGTCCACACGTGTGACATGTGGGGCATATACTTTAAATATAAGTTTAAGGCAACACCAAATACTTTAAGGCATGACATACATGTCCTGAAGAACCATGGTCATCAAGATCAATGGCTGAGATTGACCCTATCACGTCCAAGTGACCATTGGAACAAGGCGTAGATTAGTTTTCCAGGGCACAACTCCAACAGTCAAACACGATAACCCTCTAAAAGCTAACGTGGTAATATATTGGATGTTTTTAAACAAGTATTAGCTAACAAAAGCGTATAACGTACCAGAGGAAATCTCAAGAGCTGCGTACATAATGAAACTCGCGAGTAATATATGAAAATACATTGTAACTGATGAGTAATATAGGAAATGAACTAAAAACTGAGAAAAGACCGATTGATATTTTCTTCCTTTCCTCTTCTTTTATCTTCCTTTTTTAGAGAGGGAGGGAGGGAGGGAGACAGTTGAGATATTTTCCTAATACCAATGTCACTACTTGTCTAAAACATAGCGCTAACATGGTTTTCTTTATGAATGAGGAAATTTAATAAACCAGATGGCCCAGTTTTTTCTTTCTTTTTTCTTTTATGAATGATGAAATTTTATTAGAGCACAATGCAAAAACCAAAATTGGTGCAACCTGGTTATTGAATTAATGAGATCTCGACACGCAAATTGCAAAGAAATGGACAAGAGTACATCCACAAGATGGCGTAATGATAGACGTGTCATCGGATGACTCTGTTGTGTGGACAGTTCATAGTTCAGGCAGATTTTCTATCCGATCCTTCTATAAGTTCCTCACATCAACTATCCATCCTTCATCCCACATTTTCCATTTTTGGAAGTATGGTGCTCCCCTGGCGGGAAGAAACAGGGTCCTCACAGTGGACAATTTGATTAAAAGAGGAATGATACTCCCAAACATGTGCATCATGTGTGAACAAGACTGTTATAGGACCGATACAAGGCCGTTACGGTCCGATACGGGGCCGTTACGGCCCATTTTTTTCTGTAACGGCCGTTACGGCCGTTTTAACCCCGTAACGCGTAACGGTCATGACCATTTCCGTTACGTATCGGCCGATACGGCTGATACGTAACCGTTTTGGGATACCTTGCTATGCAGTCCTTTTTAGTTGACTGGCATGAAGGGGGAGTAGGAAAGGAGGGGAAAGCGGTTTGGCATCTAGCGAGGATGGCATGCATTTGGGCCATATGGGCAGAAAGGAATAGGCGCTGTTTTGAAAACAAATCAGCTACGGTTGAAGTCATCAACCACAAAGTGATTACGTGGGTGTTCGAATGGGCCGCTCTCATCAAGGATTTGGACATTTGCGTCCTTATAGCCCTATTGGGGTTGTAATTTGATTTCTTTTTCTGTTTTGTTTTGTGTTGTGTATTTATTCTTTCCCGCTTTTTTGCGGCTTCTGAATAAAATAGTTACCTTTCAAAAACAAAAAAAAAAAAAAGTACATCCACATGAATATTATAGTAGAGAGGGAGAGAACTTTATCAATATCAAATTTCTTCTCTTACAACACTTAACAAAAACTCACACTTAGAACAATATTGAAATTAACTACTTCCTACCCCCCTTCTTTTATAAATTCTAAGTGAATCTCTAATGAGAATCCCCTCAACTAAGAGATTGATTTCAAATACTGACTTCAAATCAATTTAATCTACATATGATGGTAAAAAGCCTAATAATAGTAAAAGCCAATATAGAAAATCCTAATTACATCCCTAAATCAGCCCCAAATCTTCAATCACATCCCCCTCACATCTTTGAATCAGCTCTCATTTCTTCCAAAAATAGTAAATTGCAATTCTTGATTTAAGCTCCCAAGTCTATAAAGAAATAATCCAAAAATCAGCAAATGTTGGGCCCTGAGGTGGGCTATGGGCCCACATTATTTTTGGGCCCTACAGTGAGCCTAGGTGGGCCATGGGCCTGCATCAAGAATTTACACAGGAGCTATGACCAAATCCCCAAAAATCCTAAATATGCAAAAGCTACGGCCCAACAAAAGGAAAGGGGCGTCGACCCCAGGAAACAATCACCCATTGACATCGACCTGAAACATGACACTACTTGGGCCTCTCTTTGCAAGATCATCAGCCTCGGTATTGGCCTCTCTCAGAACATGAGAAAAGGAAATATGCCATTTCATGCAAAGGTCAGAAATCTCATCCCTGAAATATGATACCTGCCGTGAAAACCGAGTAGACGTAACCCAAAAAATGACACTACTTTTTACATATTTATTGACTGAACCCAGTAGATGACTTGGTGCTGACACTGTTATTTTTTACATATTTAACGTTTTTGTACATGACATGAAACATGCCAAGATGTCCAATAAAATAACTGTTGTAGTCACCTTAGCCTTTCTCAGAGCAACTTGGGGTTGGATTTTAAATGGTGGATAGAAAAAAGTTTTATGATCGGCTGCCCACCAGACATGAACCTTCCTCTTTACCCAAGCTTTGAACCTGCCATGGAGAATTTGAGAGGTGCACATGGCAACACTCACATGCTAACATTTTTTCGCCTAGTACTAACCCCCAACCCAACTCATGCATGCCCACGCCAAATCGAAAGCAGGGAAAGGAGGATCATGGAGACAATTGCTCGATGTAAACCTCCCTTTTTTACTCAGGTTTTGGAACCAGCCATGGCAGAGGCTCACATTGACAACCTGCGCTCACACACCATCATCGTTCCTCCTAGTACTAACCCCCAGCCCAAATAGTACATGCATACCCTAAAGGGCAAGTGAGCAAGAAAGGTCATGGAGAGTCAGTTGACAGTCATACTGCCGACCAGCGACCGCGAGGCATGGCAGTGATAATATATACATATGAAGATTAGATATCGAGAACTGCAGTCTTTATGACTATTTTAAACAGTGAGGCTGTTTATACCGAGTTGTACTCAATAAAACGTGCACGCACTCACTTGCACGTGCGTGCACGTGCACCCACATTTGCACGCATGTGCCCAAGCATACATACATATATACACTGAAAACAAATAACAGATACAACTTAACTAATTTTCATCATAACCTTTACATTGCAAGGCAAATGACCTGATGAATATGCATCAATTTCTTTTAATGGGTACCGAAAAATTTACAATAAAGAATGGATAATACAATATCCACCAAGATATTGGATACAAAGAGCCAACACAGACAAGATTGAATTGGCAAATCCATTTGCTTCTTGGGGGAATGATGCTAACCATCACCTAAGGAGCAAGTCAAACCTTTATCTAGCTTGCAATAAACTTAAACCTCCATGGATCCAAACAATTCCACTCAATAAAATTAGACCCTGACGCAAAAGCAACAAGTCCTCTCCAAGACATGAACAAGGAGGATTCCATTTTTACTTGTAAAGTAACTATCTGATCCAGTGTTACAGGACATGCATAGTGTACAATGGATCCTCCTGTACAAATAAGACCTGTGGCTTGATCATCCTGACTGATTATGTGTCCCACCTATGATGGGGGATTGCTCCAAAAAAACTCCCAGATTGGAAGACTCCTAGCCATACAACCATTGCCATTTTTCCTTGGAATGTGAACCATTATGCACTGTTTTGAGCACTAATCATTGCTTTAGTGTTTCTAAATAGTCTATTTGTAGGCCACCCATCTAAGTGTTAGGATATCCCAATCGTAGAGATCTTGGGGGTATCCCTCATCCATGTTGTAATCATCCTCTGGCTCAGATAATTTCTTTTTACTTGGGTACTCCAATCTTCAAACAGAACTTGGGAGTGATTTAACCAAGTCAGACCAACATAGGAAAGAGCCACATGCCGCTAAAGAAACAGTAGAAGAGGCAAATATAGCCTGTGGTTAAAGCCCTAGAACAAGAAGCACTGGATGGAAAGAGAGAAAGAAGTGAAAACTGTCCAACTTTACATATATTAGTGCTTGACAAGAAATGACATTTTCACAGACTATTAAATAAACAGAAACAGCACGTGCTTATGAGATTCCAACAAACCATAAACTTTAAATGCGGCACAAGATATTCAAAGTTGTAGTAGCAAAAGCCTCTAAACTTGCTCAATAGATCCATAGAATCATTGAGGTAGGAGATTTCTTAGCATTGGAAAAAGTGGTGAAAGAAAATGAAGATAAAAGGTTGAAACAGTACTTTGTAAAGTCTGTGATATTGCTCTCCCTGCTTCCTACTTTTCCGAACCAAAACTCTGGAGTCTGGACCCATCCCACTGCACAAGCACGAGCAAGTATGAGCATTAATATCTAAGGTCTAAAGAACAAAAGCCAGCAGAAAAAAAAATGATAAGAACAAAAGTGACTGACAACCAAATAAGGGTGGTTGTTGAACTTCAAAATTGGCAATAAATAGAAGTGTCACCAAGGACGAAAAGAAAGCCGGTAGACAAAATGAACAATTATAACCAAACATTAAGCATAGAGTTCTGCTAAGCCCACATGTGGAAAGCTGGATGTATACAGGTCCACGCCATGCATCAGGCAGGCCACACCATGTCAATAATCTGGCCTAAAAATAGACCAAAATTGGCTCATTAACTGGACCAATGCATGTATGAAAGCAATGGACCCATCCTAAATAACTTCTAGAGGTACACAATCAGCATACACAGGTGGTACCACCTGATGAGCAGACAGGGCCCACGTGAAATGCAGCTCCAATGTCCCATGCAGGTTTGCATGTGTATCCATGTGAAGATATGTGTGCAAGCTCAGCAGAATTCCAGAAAGATGGAACAAGATACAGGAAAAACCAATCCAGCAACAGTTTTCATATCTTAAAAGGTGTTTTGAGACTGGATTGCACCACAAACAACACCTACTCTGCTTCTGCTGTTCCCTGGAATTTATGCTATAGTTTTCATATCTTAAAAGGTGATTTGAGACTGGAATGCACCACAAACAACACTTACTCTGCTTCTGCTGTTCCCTGGAATATATGCTATACAATGTTCAATATCAGATATTAGTTTATCCTCCCTCTAGATCCTATTGTCCCCACTGAAGTGTTGTAGGAGAAGTCTGTAATGGAAGTTTTCTATTGGACGATAAGATTTGAAGGGTGAGATATAATTATTTTTGTCGATTATTACCTTTCAATTCAACTACAGGAACCACCAACGTGATTCAGTTTCTTTTTCTTTTTCCCCTTCCTTTTTTAGAGAGAGAGAGAGAGAGAGAGAGAGAGACAACACGATTTAGTTTTCTTCAAATATTCACAGAAACTTTTTTAGTTATAACAAAAAGTTTATCAAGAAGCACACAGACCAAAGAGAAACAAAGATCTATCAATGCCATGGATGGGAGCACTGTATAGTGTTGTGAGAGCACTAAATCATTTACACATGCTCTAGAAACGAATTGTTCACAAATGAAGCCATGCATGCATTTGTATTAACTAGTGGACTCATCAGGCATTTGCCTGATCTACAAATGAATTGTTTATGGAATCTCTCCTTTCTCAGTAGTGCGCGATGGTTGTGTAAGGTGCAGCATGGCGTGTGACTATTGTTGGCACATGAGGGTGTTGGGAATCATGTATTGATGAGTTCTATTTTTTGTGCAACCAACCATTCAATCATGACCTTCATGTCTGTGGACCCTACACCCTATTTTGTTTGCTTGCACTTTGGGGTTATATGTAATTACTGGGCTGGGCTTGGTGCTAGGTGGGACCGTACTGGCATGTGAGTTGGTGTCAATGTGAGCCTTTGCCATTGCTTGTTCCAAGTCCAAGAGCATGGTAAACAAGGGAGGTTGATGTCTGGTGAGCAACCAAACATAATCTACCATCTAAAAGCCAACCCAAATTTGCTGGAGAAAGGCTAAGATGATGACGACAATAATGACACATATCTATGCACGTACTAAGATGATGACGACAAAGATGACACATATATCTACACCCCTTGTCCATAGCTCAAGTAGTAGACTGAGTGAAGATAACCTCGTTTCAACACTAAGGTCTTGGTATCGATTCCCAAGTGGGGGTGGCTAGCATTGTGGTGTGACTGACAATGGGGGTGAGTGTAATAACGGTGGGGTGTGTGCGCGCGCGCGCATGCACACACACACACACACAAACGATGACACATATATTTATGCACGTATATGTCTATGTATTCATACATATATACATCATGCATCATCTATCCGCATCCACTCATTCATACCACTAAAGGCATGCCGTCGTGCAAAAATGATGCCGATCAGATGATCCTGACTCTTTTTGTGATGCGGGCCATTTTGTTACAACTATCCATTTTCTTTCAAGCCATAGATCATTTGGTTAGCATCGTTAGCCAAAGAGCTTCTTTTACCTTTCAAAAAAAAACACCAAAGAGCTTTCTAATCATAAACAATCCACGGTGAAGCATATTGAAGAGATATTTCAAGATGATTTGACATGTTTTGCTTCTCAGCTTATCTTGACTGTCCATTTTGACATACAATTGATAGAAAGGCTCAGAGCATCTGATCAGTATGATCTTTGCACCATGGCGTGCCCCTGGTAGTGTGAGTGAATTAATGGACAGTCGAGATCTATGATTGAATATCCCACATGTCAATTAAAAGCCTTGGTTGGAGTTTGGATTGTAAGGGAAGTTAATTTGCAGTCTTTTTTTCCTTTTTCTTTTGCTTTTTTTTTTTTTTTTTTTAAAGAACTACGAATTGCTGATCTTCTGGGCAAAAAAATATAAAGCCAATTTATTCTACTTTGAATCCATTAGAATGTATTTGTTTCAAACTATTCATTTTTATTCAAATGAGTTATAATCTGTGTATTGATTTCTACATCATATTTTTTTTATAACCCCCGACATCTTAGGTCCCGATTGGTAGACAGCTAAAAATGAATTCATCTCGTTTTAGTTAACAGTAATTATGTATTAACCAAAACAAGGTGAACTCATTTTTAGCCGTCTACTAAACAAGGCCTTAGAATTTCCTCAATCCAGAGATTCAAGTCTCGATTTTCTGATTTTGCTCATAATGTGATTCCTAATGACTCAACCGTGAGCCTTTCATTGTCCAGACCAATTCAGGCCCAAACTCTCATGGACAAAATATTGACTTTTTTTATCTTTTTCTTTTAAGGATAAATATTGATTTGGACTTTAATTGGCATGTGTTCAAGACTCAAGCTAGCTGATTCACAAAAGTCAAAAGTCGGCGCCCCATTTACTGAATGCTACAGGTTTAGTTTTTAAGGTGCAGCTCTGCAGAGAGGCTTCTTGTTTATTGACGTCATTAATTAACTGATTATCACAGGCATTTGCTAGAGATCACATGCAATTATTCTTAGGCTTTGGTAGTACTATCTAGGTTGAGACAATTTCATCACCTGAAGTTAGATTTCACAAGCTTGGTGCTTTGATTTTTAATTTGGTAAAAAAAAAAAATTATTACAGACCCAGTTCTTGACATTGTGATCCAATCTCCAGTCTCCTATCTCTTGGCCTATGCTCAACGTAGAACTGCTTAAAATCAAGTTGTGGGCAGGACATTTAACAAAGTATGAAGCAACTGCTGAGTTGTTGAGTGCTTAGCAGGCTTGTCTGTCTCTGCATGCTCTATAAATGAATTGTTTGCAAATTCCCCTTTGGGAAACAAATATTTGTGCCAAGGTGCAGCATGGGACATGACTATGTTGGCATGTAAGGGGTGCTCATAATCCTGTATTGATGGGTTCCCTGCCATTTTGTGCAGCCAACTATCCTTCATATGTGTGGGTGCTTCGTGCTTAGCAGTTTGCCCGACAACTGCCCCTCCATGACCGTACTTTACTTTATCACCCTTTGGGACCTACATGAAATAGTTGGGCTGGGGATCAATACGAGGTGAGACCCTGCTGCCAAGTGAGTGGTGTCAAAGTGAGCCTTTGCAATGGCTGGTCCAACAGCCAGGGTAAAAGAGGTAGGCTATCTCTAACAGGTTTCTGGTCATAAAACTTTTGCCAATCTACCATTTAAAAACCAACCCTCAATTGTTGTTGAAAGGCTTGATGATGATGATGAATGGTAAGTTAGGTGAACCTCCACCATGAAAGGTTGATGCCTGGTGCAGCCAACCATCAACCTTTTGCCAATATTCCATTTAAAAGCTAGCTCCAAATTGTTGAGAGAAACTATGATGATGATGATGATGATGATGATCATGATGAAAGGGTGAGGAACAATTCCGGTGGGCCAAGAACATCTTAGAAAGGTTGGGGACCTTGTGGACCTTTCTTTTGGAGCTCAGGATGAAGACATGTATGCTTTCTTTCAGTTCGTCAAGTCCAAAGGAGTTCAATGGCAGCAACATCTTCAAGTTCTAAAATCAAAGAAATCTCCCTAGCGCTAGAGAGAACTTTCCAGCCCTGAATGCTCAATCAACTATGATTTGTCAGGCAAGGCGAGTGGAGGAAAGAGGGCAAGATTGGGTAAAGTCTATTTCTAATGACTATTTTATTGTGGAACGTGTGAGGCCTGGGTTACAAGTTCAAAAGGCCTCAGGCCTGCAGAAATCAAAGCTTGATATCATTGCACTACAAGATTCTAAGTTAAAATCTGTAGACAGAGGTATGCTCGATTCTATCTAGAGAGGCTAAGCAGAAAGATTGGGCTGCTGTTGACGCGTCTAGTGCTGCTAGGGGGATCATTGTCTCTTGGAATTTAGAGATTTGGAGAAAGGACCGAAAGGTTGATATTGTTTCTGGTACTTTTTCCCTGACCATCTTGCTCCGTGATATTTCTTTTGGATTTCAGTGGGCTTTTACTGTTGTTTATGGCCCATGTAGCTACAGTTTGACAGACTAGTTTTAGGCTAAACTTGAAAGCGTCAGACAGAGATGGGAGGCTCCACAGTGTGTTGAGGGGGACTATAACGTGCAGTTTTCTGACACAAAATCCTAGGGAGACCATGTGACTAGAAAGAAGTTTTGCTAATTGGGTGGCCTGTCACAACTTGGTAGACCTTCCTTGGGGCCATGTGACTAGAAAGAAGGTTTGCTAATTGGGTGGCCTGTCACAACTTGGTAGACCTTCCTTGGGGGGGGGGGGGGGGGGGGGGTTGTGCTTGGACAAATTCTTGGTGTTCGCAGACTGGATTGACAAATTCCCTTTGATTAGCCAGAGAGGTTTGCCAAGGACCATTTCAGACCATTGCCCCATTGTCCTGGAAATGGCTGAAGAGAAGTGGGACCCATGGCCTTTCAAATTTGAATCTTCTTGGCTAGAGATCGATTATGTCATACATCTTGTTCCCGAATGGTGGTCATCTTTCTCGATTGAAGGGGCTATGTTGACTTTAGATTAACCAAAATTGGAGTAATTGAAGGCTAAAATCAATGTGTGGAAGAAAGAAGTGAATGGTGCTCAAGAGGCAGAGTTTGGCAAAATGACAAAAGAGATTCATGAATTAGATCTGTTAGAGGAGAGTGGTATTTTGTCGGCGGAAGATAGAGATAAGAGGGTCACTTTATAACAGTCTTTGGATAATCGGTCTGAGAAAGAGGAAATTTAATGGCATCAGAGATCGAGAGCGGTGTGGCTCAAAGAAGGGGATAAAAATACTATATTCTTCTACAGCATCACTAGCACCAGGGCCCTCGGTAATAGAATTTCAATCCTAATTGTGGACAGCTCAAGGACTTCAAAAAAAAAAAAAAAAAGATATGCAATTCCATAGTGCAAGTCTAGAGAGCAATGGGAGAGACCACAATTGGATAACCAAGACTTTCAAGAGATTTCAAGTGTGGACGCTTCTACCTTAGAAGCATCGATATCGGAGGATGAGATTAAAACCGCGATCAGCTCAATGTGTGGGGAAAAGGCCTCAAGTCCAAATGGGTTTCCTATTTTATTTTTTCAAAGGTTTTGGCAGGTGGTGAAGAAAGATGTGATGGACTTTATTGCATAATTTTTTTAGCGTAGCCCCCTTTCTTCCGAGCTCAGGGCTTCCTTCATTGCTCTTATTCCTAAAGTGGAGGGCGTGGAAATTCTTAAAGATTCCAGGCCAATTAGTTTGATAGGGGGTCCTTACAAAATTTTGGCCAAGAACCTTGCTTCTAGATTTAAGGAAGTTTTATCTAAGGTCATCTATGATCACTAAGGTGCTTTCATCACGGTAGACAGATTCTAGATAGTGCAGTAATTGCCCACAAATGTGTAGATGCAAGGAACAGGGAGAGCAGAAGCAGGATTTTTTGTAAGATGGATATCAAAAAGGCCTAGAATCATGTAAATTGGAAATTCCTTTATTATATGCTTCTCAAATTGGGTTGTGATCAGAAGTTGAGGGGGTGGATAAGGTCTTGTGTGCAATCTGCCTCTTTTTCCATTCTCGCGAATGGATCTCCAGAAGGGTTTTAAAAGCTAATGGGGGTCTTCGGCAAGAGTATCCTTTATTCCTTATTTGTTTGTTATGATCGGGGGAGGCTCTTAGTATAATGCTTCAGAAAGGGAAGAACAATGGGGGTTTTCAGTGGGTTCAACACTTTAGCTAGCGGACGTCATATAAGTCATCTTCAGTATGCGAAAAATGCCTTGCTATTTTTTCATGGGGATGTGGCTTTGGCGGAGAATCTTCGAAAAATCATCATATGTTTCAACTTGTTTCAGGTTTGAAAATCAACGTAGCTAAATCGCAAATGTTAGAAATTTGTGTTTGTGAGGATGACTTGTGTCGCCTTGTGAGCATTTTTTGGTGCAAGATGGGGTATTTTCCTTCTACATATCTCGGGCTACCTCTTTGCATTGGGAAGCTAGCCAAGCATCTTTGAAATAAAGTGATCGAAAGAATCAAGAGGAAATTAGCAAGTTGGAAATGTAGGTACTTATCCTTGCGAGGTCGCTTAACTCATATTAAGGCGGCTTTCTCCAATATGGCCATATATTTCATGTCTCTCTTTAAGTGTCCTGAGTCGGTATTAGATAGGCTTGAGAAGCTGAGAAGAGATTTCTTTTGAAAAGGCACCAAGGATGGTAGGAAGTTTCACCTTCTTAAATGGGAAGAGGTACGTAACCCGGTAGAGGAGGGGGGGGGTCTTAGAAGTTTGGGGGACATGAATGTAGCCATTCTTAGGAAATGGATTTGGAGATTTGGTTCTAAACCTAAGAGTTTGTGGAGGGGAGGTGATAAATAGTAAGTATGGCATGCAAGGGGGCAAGTTTCACCTTCTTAAATGGGAAGACGTACGTAACCCCCGTTTTTTTTTTTTTTTTTTTTTTTTTTTCATGAATGTAGCCAATGTAGCCATTCTTAGGAAGTGGATTTGGAGATTTGGTTCTAAACCTAAGAGTTTGTGGAGGGAGGTGATAAATAGTAAGTATGGCATGCAACTGGGCAAGTGGTTTGTGAAGAGGTCTTCTCTCTATAGAGCTTTAAGCATTTGGAAGGCGGTTGCAGCAACGGAACATTTGGTTCATAGGGATATTGCATTCTCGCTTGGCAACAAGATTCGCATCCGGTTTTTAGGTGGATGTTTGGTGTGGGAGAGGTGCACTTCAAGATCTATTCCTAGCTTGTCTTGATTCTGATCACTTCAGCTTGGTGGCAGAATGCTATTTTGTCTACAGTGGCCATGTAGTTTGGAATCCTCCTTGCTGTAGGTATATATGATGGACGAGAAGATTATTGAGTTCACCGAATTAATGGATAATCTTATAAATATTATCCCTTCATATCATGAAAGAGATTCGTTGATTTGGTCAGCACATTGCTTCGGAACATTCTTTGTCCGATTGCTCTATGGGTTGATTAGATCGTCGCACCGGCTTTTGTTTCACTTGTGGGTCAGGAGAGGGTTATTATAAATCAATAATCTCCATAGGAGATCGTTAGTTCTTCCCAACATATATCTAATGTGTATGGATGAGGCGGAGTCGATCAATCACCTCTTTCTCCATTGCCCGTTTGCTTGGAAATTTTGGGATCGTTTTTTGTATGCTTCATACCAATTGGGTTATGCCGAAGACAGTGAAAGAATTTTTGCAGGCGTGGCATGGGGGTGAAGTTGGCAAAGCTAGAAAAGCTAGGTGGAGGCTAATCATCATGGCCGTGCTTTGGGTTATTTGGGTGCCAAGAATGAGTGTTGTTTTCAGAATGAAAGAGTGGGTGTATAGGAGGCCATTAGGCAAGTTAAGTTGTCTGTCTCGAGTTGGGCCATTTATGTAAAAGCATCCTTGGCTGCTAATCTTTTTTGCCTAGGCTGGTTTTGTTCGAGCTGTATTATTTCCTCACTTTTTGTGAGTTTTTTAATAAAATTGTTGTTATCTCTCAAAAAATTGATGATTATGAAGAATAGTTAAGATGATGGTTTCCATTACCTAATAAAGAGGACTTAGTTTTTGCTGATAGATGGAGTGGACAAACCGACATACCTAGAAGTTTTCTAAACCACTCATAACTTGGAGAAGACATGAAAGAGTGGGAGGTGGAAGAATAGTTAGATGATTGGGAATGTTGAGTCTTAGTTGCAATAAGTGCCAAAAAGAAGACGAACACAAATTGCCAGTAACCCCCGGTTATAGGAATCCCATGTAACCCCTGACATGGCTTAATGAAAAAGCTTCATGTGCGCACGTTAATTGCAAGTATCTACTTTTCACTGTGAACCCTACAGGATACAGCCAACACGCACATGTGATGCAGTATCATTGGGCCACGTCAGGGGTTATAGGGGTTACAATCAATTCGTGTCTGAAGAAGATGCTGATGTGGAATCAAGAGTTTCAAGGACTCCCACATCAATAAACCGTGCAGATGGGATTCTCACTATACATGGTTTAGCCTTTTGAATTAAAGAACAAGCAGCACAGTAAATGAAAATACCAATTCACATTAATAGAATTAGTAAGGCAAAAATTCATAAAACCTAACGAGATGTAGAACTGCATCAGGCAGTCATATAACTCATAAAAAGTAAATGGAGTAATACATGTTAGTACTCACCAAAATACAGAGTAAAAGCAACTAAAACTAAGCACAGTATGGCACCTACAAATTACAATGCAATACAAGCAATGTGACTAATCAATCCTAGTAAGCATAAGTTCCACAAAGAACCTGTATACAACTCCAATATTTGGTGTCAAAGACTGTATCTTTTGTACCTGCAATCAAACGAACTCCCAAGATTATTCCCACATTATCTACAGCAGAAGAAAATCTAGGAGGCCATAGTAATTGAAAAAACAACAGATTTTACCACAAAAATCCTCAAAACTCATGACTTATTAAACAATGCCTTGAATGAGAGAGAGAGAGAGAGAGAGAGAGAGAGAGAGAGAGAATTTGCTTTTTTGCAGGGGATGAAATGACCAAAATGCCATTGTCAAATTTCTTTCCTCAGAAGTGATGGAGTTGAGAATTGTGGGGCCCCAGTGGCGTTTAGGTGTACCCCAACATGATCATAAAACGAACCGAAAAACGTGCCAATCCAATAATCAGGTGAGCCACATGTGAATTTGGATGTTTTGGGTTGTGCAATCGTTTTTTATAGAGTGGCCCACCTCATGATTGGATCAGCCTGAGTTTTTATTCATCTGATCATCCTGGAAAGGTGCACATGTTGGACACCATACACAGAATGTGGGCCCCACAATGCTTGACTCCACACCTTTTAGGAAAAATAGATGAGGCCATCTTTCACCCACTGAAGAGCATATTTTGTAACTTTTGAAAAGTTAAGACATTGTTTGGTGATCTTGAGGGGTTTCGCAGCAAAACTCCCACAAAACAAAACCAAACAAACAAAACAAAACAATTGTGCGGATATGGAAAATTCATCGACATCCCAAAGAGCTAGACGCGTGTCAGGAACTTTAGAAATAGAAGCCCCATACCCCTCAAAGAAAAAGGCATGTTAAAGCACTAGTCACTGGCAATGATTATCCACAAATAAAATAAAACAAGGTACCATGGATAATGCAAGGTGCAAAACAAACTAATGATGTTGCAGGCATGCATGCACCAATAATACATGCAAATGAAAAGGGCAGGAAAAAAATCCAAATGTTACGGTACCACTGGTTCTTCCACAACTGGATTAAGAAAAAGATATTAACTCTATTGCAAGGCATAAACAAAAACCTGCATGTCAAACTAGCAGCGATTCTCCCAGGACCGGATTAATAAAAATGATACAAACTATATTGCAAGGCGTGCTTCAAAGTGTAGACCAAATGAATACTGATTGGCCTAGGAAAAAACCTGATAGTTTTTAACAACCAGGATCCCTGGTCTAAGTATTCGCTTCTTATAACTTACAATTAATTATTAAACATAAGCACCACAAAAATACTTTAAATCGGACCAAATGAATATCAAGAAACCAGGGGGGGACCAAAGGGATCATTTGGCTACTAGGAATCCAGCCTCTGAGAAATTGATTCCATGAGTGATGGCTAGATTTGAGTTTTGGTCCAGGGAAAGGTGGGAAATGAATTCCCATGGGAATCCAATTCTTAAGATTTAGGTTGCAAAATTTTGGTAATGGATTCCCATTCAACTACTATATTTTTTGAAGAGGATAAAAAGGCCTCTCCTCTCCTCTCTTGACAATTATTCCCTAGTATCCAAATGCAAAAACTGGATTCCCGAGAGTAGATGCCTCTGTAACCAGATACCACAGACAGAACCTCTTTCACTGGGAAGTGGGTATCTGTTTCGCCAGAAACAGATTCACAGCTACTTTTAAGATTTGAAGGAGCCAAACAACCCAAAATAGCCTTGACAACCAGAATCCTTTGTCCAAGTATCAATCCCCTCCCATAAGTAATAATTAGCAGCAGAAGATACTTCTGTCATCATTGCCGTCATCACCATTATCGTGGTGGTCTTCTGTCATCATTGCCGCCGCCACCATTATCGTGGTGTTCGTGGATGCCCTATTCCAAACATATTTATGAATCATAATGATAACAATCACCCCACATCCCACACGTGCACACTTTGCATGTGTGCACAAGAAATGGCCCACTTTCCATTTTTAGGCAAATCTCTACATTAGGAAATATCTTTACTTTTCATTTCTTTTAAATCTCTACATTAGGTAATTTCCTTTGATATCTTTATATTAGGCAAGAAGTAATCCTAGAATTTTCTTATTTAAGTAGTTTCTCAGCTAGGTGGTTTCTTATTTAAGTAGTTTCCTATTTTTCAAATATTTGCTAGATAGGAATTCTAGTTTTTTTACATTACATAGATTTTATTGCAGATTATAAGGACTAATTATAAATAAAGCTTAGGCCTATGGATTAAGATGGTTGATTGATATTCTCTTTACATGAAAATTCTCTTATTTCTCTATGGTAGTTGTTGAAGGGGGGGAAGTGATCTCCAGTTCAAGACTAGTGGACTGTTGGGCTTGCTCGCAGTCTTGCATTCTTCTCTTTCATGGTTTGAACTTCAAACCGGTATGTTGATTCGCATTGTAATTAGTTTCTTCCTTGACCTAGTGGCATCAATTTGGTTTCAGAGTAGTTTTTGCTCTTGAGATTCTCTTTTCTTTTTCAATTTTCTCCTTTCCCCCATCTTCTTCTTTCCTCAATTTTCATCCCCACAACAATTCCCCTAAATCGACCTATTAATTCAGCCCTTCCACCACAAACCATATATATTCTCCATCAAACCTAAACCACCACCCTATCTCTACCCCAAATTCTACTAGTAAACATCCCTTACCCTATCCTACACCCAACCTTCCAAAAACCTTTCCCATTCACTACATCAAATAAAAAAAAATCCTCGCATACTTTGCAAAGGCCTGTTGTCTTATGCGCACTAGAAGAGGGATGATTTACAATCCTGGGATGGCTACACAACCTCAAGAAAGGACTGTATCAACCTTGCAACAAGTGGTCGATTTTATCACAAAATGGTTGGATGATTTGGAGACCCATTTCAGATTAGAATGAATTATTTGGAATGATGTGTTACTGTTCTCGAAGACGCAAACAAGGGAATCAATTAAGACCCCCGAACCTCTATGGATGGCCTTGAAGGAGATTTAGAGTCCGAGAATGTTGACTCAAGGCATCCTAGCCAGAATGGCGATCTCCAAGAATAAGAATATGAGCCTGGCTACAGGGTCCAACAAAATTGCTATCACAGCATCACATGCAGATGGGGATGTATGTTTCTCTAATTAAGCTAGACACCCAGATAATAAAAGATCCAACAGAACAAAAAAGGAATTTCTCTATTCATCCATCTATCTGTAAAATTGCCTTGGAATAATAAACATATACATGTTTCATGCAAGCTCCAAATCTCCAACCTGATACTTTTTTTTTTTAGAGAGAGAGAGAGAGATCCAACATAACATGGTTCATGCTCTTGGATGAATAAACCTTGGATTTTCCTTTTTTTTATATGTAAGCTAGACTCAAACGCAAGACCTCAATGTCGAATTGCACCCTGCCTACCATCAAGCTGTGGACTAGAACCTGAGGGGCACATTTGATTGCACCAAATCCCATGAAATTACATGATATTTGGTGCAACCAAAAATGCCAGGACCTTGAGATTTATACCATATGAAGGCATAAAATACTTGAAAGCATATGGACAAGCAAGACATTTCGCAGAAGCTTGCCTCAAAATAACTAAGATCTCCAACAACATGAGATTTTTTTTGCAAAAACAAGTTCCAATGGAAATTATACTCTATAATTTAATGGACAATAAATAAATGAAGCATGCATATATACGAAGGAGTCACGTAGTGGCATAGTGGTGTAGTTTTGCATGTAAATAGCATAGGACCTCCACAGAAGATTATTGTAAACAGAAAAATAATAAATAAATGGGAGAATAAGCTCACAATAAGAAAACAAAGCAGCAAAAATTCTTAGTTAGAACAGTATGCACTTACAGATGTCTCATCAACTAAGATGGATGGCAGTTTCTTCTCAGTTGCAATAATAACACCATTGGCAGCTGCAGATATCAGAAAGCAATTTTTTGAGCTTCAAAATTATGAGAAATGCTGATGGAAGTTATAGAAATAACAGCTTCATCTTTTGGGATAAACAAGAGAGAGAGAGAGAGAGAGAGAGTTGATCACATAAAAGCACTATATGTGAACTTTCACATGCAACCCTTTCATTTCCATGAACAAGTCATGTGCATAGAACATCAGAGCTGCACAAAAGATGGGTCACAAAATGAAGATATCTGAATCAGGCTGATCCACACATTTGGCGAGCCACACCTGCAGACCATCGGTTGTCCGTTGATTTCTACGGATTGGCCTGCCTGATGAGTGGACCAGCATGGTTTTAGTCCTAGGTGATATTCATGTTCTATGCCATCTTTTGCATGTTTTGTGTGTTTTATACAAATGACTCATTTCCAGGACAGATATGACTATACGTGAAAGTTCACATACAGTGCCTGCATGTGAACTTTCTCTTTGAAATAAGATTTGGTAGTACAAAAACTTCCAAATGCACCAATACAAGTATATGACAGTAGTCATCAGGTTATGATATGAGATTTTCAAATGAGCCCTGCGAAGGCCATCCATGAGCACCAGACATGCCAACGTGGCAGTGGCGTGTGTGCAAGATTCGCACAGTTAATAAGGTGGGGCCCCATGTGCACTATGACAAAAGAATCAGGTCAGTCAGATCATCAGGTGAGCTGCGTGCATATCTGAAAGAAAAATGTTTGGCTAGAGGGGAATTGACCATCAATCCACAATCGAACTATATGTGTGGCCTACCCATTGACAACAAGAAACAAACATTCATTGATCAGATGTCAGGTTTGTCTAACCAAACTGATGTAACCAATCTACTGTCACTCCCGCTATTTGAGCAGTTCGGATTTCCGGTACATTCCACATGTATAAAGAAACTTCAATCAAATTCATGAATTTCATTTAGTTCCACCTATACCGCAACTCGGGTTCGCCAGCAGCATCTGTGCACCCATTGGGCCCAGATGGTCTGATGATCGGAACCGTCCATGTTCCCGGATGCTATGATATACCACCCACCTAAAAATGTTGCTCTGCGCGGATGATTCTAACCATCACCATGTGCAGATGAATGCAGAACATTACAGAGAATTTTTTTCAACGGCCCACATTTAACCCTGAGTCAAAGCTCAGGATCACCTTTAAAGCGTGATTATCGGAACGCAGTAGGATGTGGGCCGCATGAGGTGAGACGTGTTGGCCATCGTGCATGCATAAAAAAACCTAATAGATCTGTACTTAGTTGAAATCCATCACCATTTATTGCTATTGCAGAGAGAGAGAGGAAGAGAATACCTTTGATTCCGAGAGATGTCTGACCGGATCCAACGGCCATTAGGGCATGCTCGATCTGGACCAGCTTCCCCGAAGGACTGTTACGAAAAGAAATCGGATCATGGTATCAAAAGATCGGCGTACAGGAAGTGTAGAAAGATACGGCGGTGGGTTTTGATATACGGTGGTTCGTACCTGAATGTGGTGAGAGAGAAGGAATACTGGCTATCTCCCATCGTATGTTGCTGTGGACGAGACTGAGGCGAGAGAGAGACAGAGAGAGAGTGAGAGGGGCGGAAATAAAACTACAATAGAGAGAAACCCCTTCGGCAAGAAAAGGGCAGGTTTCTTTCGTCACAAGTTGAGGTGGAAATGGGCTGGGCGGCCCGGCGGGCCATGGCTTGGGCCCTGCAAAACTGGGCCGGGGTTGAACAGTATGGGCCCGGGCCAATAATCAAATGAACCCTGCTACATGTATAAATGGGATTTTCACAGCACTTCAGATAACGGCCTCTGCAAGTGGAAATCAACCGGTGATATTTCTCAAAGGGCGAAACTCCAAAAAGCCTTTCTTTTACTTTCTTTAGAGAGTAATAGAGAGCAGAATTGCGTAGCTCGCATGCTAGGTATATACCTTGGATGATGATTGCACAAACCGAACATCCTAGTAGACTTGTTTGGTTCCACATAATTACTAGTAAAATAAGGTAAATAAATAATAATTATATGTAAGTGCTTCTAATGTGATCTAGTGAGTCTTGAATCATTGAGCCCTCATTAGAAGATAAGGAAGACTAAAAATTCAAATACTTGCAACATCAGGTATAGAAGACACAAGTAAAAGTGAAGTGCCTTGGTTAAACCTAACCTTAGACCTTTTAGGTTTCAAAACAACTTACTTTTGGATGATACAATTCAATAGGAAAATATTTGTTTCATGAGATTCAAAGTTCTTGATTGAAAGAAACCAAAATCAGTAGAAAAACGACAACTGTCAATCGATTCTTGATCGAATCGACAATCCATCGATCAAACTCAATCGATTGAAGGTTCATTGCTTGATTGATCGAAAATGGCCAAAAGTGTCCAGCGAGCTTTACTGATAAATCATAAATTAGTTTGATCGATCGATGAACTAACCGTCATAAATTTATTTAAGCATTTTCTCTATAAATTTAGCAATTAGATATTGTGTGGATGATTTTTTTTGTGAATTATAAGCCTTAGTGCATTTTACTCTTCCCCATTATAGGAATCTTAATGAATCTTCACTCTAATGAGTATTTAAAGCTCCATTTGGGGAAGAACATGACATCTCGCATTCGCAGTAGATTATAAGCAATCATTATAGAAAAATTCATTGTTTGTCATCGTTTAGAATGCCAAACTAGGTGAATTCCCTTATCGGAACTGACTATTCATTAGTTGCAGGAGATTCAACTATCCTCCCGTTATCTTGGCATTTTAATAAAAAGATCACTACCGGTAGTTGATTCAATGAATCGGAAGAAGATCAACTTCAAAGATCGGAGAGCATAAGAGAATCGGATTCAATAGTTGAAGAAGCATCTCAAAGGTGCAACAATGGGGCTCAATCCAACCAAGTAAGGGCTATTGTTTAGAGTCCACTGTATGCTTAATTCTTGTGTGGGGTTGAGTATAGAGTTTGCAAACCAAACTCAAAATGGTTCTTATGTAAGACTGTCACTGGATAAGGGTGCGTGCGTAATCCACCAACACAGGTGTAAACGTGTGAGTTCTTATATAGGATCGAATTCACCGAACATGGGGTACGTACGTGTTAATCTCTGTGAGAACCTCCAACGAGAGTGTACACAAGTCCTCAAATTGTAATTGTAGAGGTTATTGGTGAGTCGATAAAAAACCAATTAAGTATCTGAGCGAGTCACTGACACGGGTGAAAATGTATTCCACAAACACAGGTGAGTATATATAGGTCTTTATATAGATCATTACCAACACAGGTGTATGCATGTAGTTTTGTGGTGAACCCAGTAAAACCACTGTAAAGGTTTATGGTGAATCTATTGAAAACCATTGAGATAATGAAATTCTATACACTCGAGCTTTAGTGTATCCGCCGGGAGTGGAATAAGATCAAGCTGAATTACTATACATCATTGTGTTTGCAATTGTTTATTTGCGTATACAATTATATTATTCCTATGAGTTGAATTGGTAGATGTATTTGGATGCATGAATAGATTGTATGCTGGGCACTTAATTCATAGCACATACAATTAATATTTCATATCTCATATCATAAACTAGTTGCACACAAATAATTGTATATTGTTTAGTTCATATAATTGGATTTACTTAATTACATTAGCTGATAAATAAAATTTAAGTGGTCATGTCCACCCCCCTCTTTGACTCGATCACAATTCCAAGCTTCGCAAGCTCCTGTGTAGCATGGTGTTGTGTTAGACAATTGACGCAATTTTATTATATACTTTATTATTTACTCCAATAAGATTTAATGGGTAAAAAGTCACTTAGTTTGTGTGACATCCTTACCATGTCAACATAATAAAAATCATGAATCATGATCTATATATTTTTTATTGATGTCGTTCATTCATTTTGCCATATCATTTTAGGGTTTATTTAATTTTCAAATTACAATGCAAATGCATTGTAAAATGATAATCATTGCTTCTTATATTTATGATTCTTGGATCAAAGTTTACATTGACATGAAAAAAAGTTTTGGCACAAAACAGAGGCAAGAATATATTTTGGATGTAAAAATTGCAGGGACCACAGGGATATATATGTCATATCCCCGTCGTTCATCCATTTTGCCAGCTCATTTTAGGGCATGAGCCCAGGATGGGGTGGATTTAAAGCTCATGGAGTGAACCACATCGCATTAAAACCAATGGAAATTAAATGCCTATCATTGATAACTACACTGGGGGTAATAGAATTTTTAAATGAAGTTGAGTTTTATGTTTTCCCTTTATCCATATCTATACATGATCTTGTGAATAGATTGGATGATAAATAAACATCAGTATGGATCTTGAGGAGGTATTGACTTTCAACAGATGAGGTCTGTTAGGACCACTATTTCATGTGGTGTACTACATTTGAATTGTGAATTTGCTTAAGTTTTCAATGCATGCCCTAAAATGAGCTTTTAAAACGGATGAACGACATGGATATAAAATATTCAGCATGGTGGGCTCTATATTTTTTGTGCATATAGAAACACAAGGAAACCCATTAAAATTCACATGGTTTTCAACGAAGTAATTTCTCAAAAAATTGAACTAGTATAAAAAATAATAATGATCTATTTACAAGTAACTATGAAAATCAAACAAACCCTCAGGACGTGTAAAAAAATAGTGTAAATCCAGAGATCAACTGACCACACTAAAGAAAGCAATGTGAATAATGACACGCACCATTGAACATGCCGTGCTTCTATAGTGTGGTCCACTTGAGTTTTGGATCTACCTCATTTTTGGGCTCATGCCTTGAAATGATACGAGAAAATAAATAGACAATGTAGATATAATAAAAACATCGTCCGTGCCCACAAAGTTTTTAATTTTATGAGGTTATGTTTGCACAAAATAAAAATAAAAAATTCCAATTTTCAAACAGGTGCCCCTTGCTTGTTATAATGCTTCTACCATAGTTTATTGGTACTTGCACCAAAACAAAGAGGCCCTAAACTATTCACAACATAAGACTCTTGTAAATAAAAGATACTGTCGGGGCGGATGCATAAAAGCTTTAGATCTCACACCCCGACTAACCTAAATTATGGGATATAATAATGCGGAAAAGCCAAACAAGCCATCACACCACACGATATAAAGAATTTTTACGTAGAAAACCCTCTAATAGAGGTAAAAATCACAGGACCTTATCCAACCAAACAATCCACCATGTAATGAACGTTATATAGCGATTATGAGCTTATATTACTCTCAATTGTTTTCACCCCTTAAGGGCGGATTACAATTAAAGAGAATGGATGCAGAGAGATCTCACCAAACAAGATAGTCCTAAAGAGGTTTTAGACGAGAACCGATATTGTGGATAAACTTCACGAGCCTGGATACTCTCTCTCTCTCTCTCTCTCTCTCTCTCTCTCTCTCTCCCTCCCTCCCTATCTCAAACTCTTCTTTTCTTTCTCTCACTTTCTAGATATGTAAAACACTTGTTTTAACCCTAATCCGTCTTAGCATATACTTAAATAGCATTTTGGATCGAATTAAAAATAAAAATGAAAACTGTATAAAATAGTAAGTGAGCCCATCGGTTGCCCGACCTGACATTGTCGGGCACTTGATAATGGCCCAAATATGTCCAAAGACTAAACTGAGAAAAGCACAAAATTTCGGTCGCCCGAACAACCACTATCGGGCGCCTGACATTGTCTGAAAACAGTCAATCTACCAACTGCCCTCATCTAAGGTATTTTCGGTCTCCCAACCTAGCCTAATTAGGCGCCCGACGATCTCCGAGCTACACTCTCTCCTTTGCTCCTGAGGAGGAACACCTCATCAAGATACCCAAAGAAAGTTTATTAAATTGGATTGTTTTAGACATTTGATTGTTTAAATTCTTTTCTTCATAGGGCAAACTTGGGTCACTTGGTCTCATAGGGACAAGGGTCTTTTTATCCCAATTAAGGTCATAGTTAAAGCTCGAATAATAGGGTTAGGCCCAACAATTGTAGAAATGTTGATGCTGCAAGGAGATTCGTAGGTATGGATTTAAGAGGTGAATTCTTAGGTAGGTGCCAGCATAGATGAGCAACAATGCATGTGCATGGACTTAACAAGCATCGAGATGTGCTTTTTACAACTACTTCTCTTACCATCTATAGTCTCCTACAATCCAATTCTTAGATCTCCAATTAAAAAGTGCTCAAAATCCTATTTTAACGGATGTAGATTCCCTATGATACCTTGTCGCAGAAAGTTCAAATGCCACGAGCTAGGTGAGACTTGTTGTGATGTTTGTGGGAAATCTTCTCAGTCCATACATCTTGCCAGCTCATATGAAAACATAAGTCCAAAGATGAGGCAGGTCCAAAACTCAAGTGGGCCACAATGAGGATTGAACATCCATTATTGAAACAATCATTGGGCCACAAAAGTTAAAGATCAACCTCATATTTTTATGTTTTTAGTTCATCCCAATAGGAATGATGTTAGGAACGGTTTAAATGGCATATTTAAAGCTATTTAGTGCATTATTCTAAATTATAGGTATTTTTAATAATCATCTTAGGGGTCGTTTTAATGCATATACATTGGGTTAATGGAAAGTGCTCTGCAAAAAAGTCACTTTACAGGTGGTGTTTAGGAGAGGAAATTGACCTGTAAATCACTTATTAGCAAAATTGATGGGAAACTTCTATGGGAGTTGGGGGTGAGAAGTTACTTTCTTAAGTCTAGTGATTTGATTTTTGAAAATAGAGGAAAATGAGGAAACGCACCTCCACAACAATAGAGGGTGTTTGTTTTCAATTTCTATGTGTAAATATATGCAAACTCGTAATAATTACTGTTCACCTATGTTTGGTATGGTGGTAATTACATCCTTACAAAAAACCATTTGAAAAGAATTGTTATAAATTCATGGGGCGCACTGCGATGCCTGTGACATATCCACGTTGTCCATTCATTGTAATAAAACATATCAGGACATGAGCCAAAAAATGAGGCAAATCTGAAGCTAAAGTGGCCCACATCATGATAAATTGTGGTCGTAAAAGGCTTTTAACAATAAGTATTCAACCACTCTTTTGGACGGTGTGGTTTACTTGAGCTTTGGATATACCTCAATTTTGGGGTCATGTCATAATATCAACCCGCAAACTGAATGGACGGCATGGATAAGCCACATATATCGTGGTGGGCACCAAATAAAATTTGCATGTTTCTTGATTTTAGTGTAAAAAAAGCAAGCCATCGCCATCAACATATAAACTTGGTAATTAATCATTACTCATGTGCATGATTTTACTTGAGGGAATTGAAAAACAAACACCCCAAAGCTCCTGTTATTAAAGAAGGTCGAGAAGTCAGTAAGCTCTCTCTCTGTCTCACTAACAATTGGCTCTCTCTATCTCCCTCTTTGCGATCGGCTCTCTCTCCCCTTTCTCACCCGTGCTTTCTCTCTTTATTCCTCTCTCACTCCCTCCCTCTTGCAATTAGCACCGTGCACCCTTCCCTCTCTCCCACTCTCCCTCTGTAGTCCATTGTGCAGTAATATTTCTTCTATCCATTCTTGCATTTGAATCGGCCCCATTCGCCTATAACAGTTGGGCCCACAAAAGATATGTTTTGTATATCCATGCCATCCATCAAATCTTCCAAGTCATTTTAGCACATGAGCCAAAAAATGAAGCAAATCCAAATTTCAAGTGGCCACGCCAGGAAACATTGTTGATTGAACACCTCTATTAAAACTTCTTAGTGCCCATCGGAATGTTTATTTGCAATCCAAACATAGACCTAGAGGAAGGGAAAACACAAATATGATCTTAATCTAAAACCTTTTGTGGCATGCTTTTAATTTTTATTAGCGTGCGTTCAACCACCACTGTTACCTATGGCGTGGCCCCTGTGAGATTTGGATCTCCTTCATTTTTAGGTCCATGCCCTAAAATGACAAAGAAAAAATTATGAACAGTGTGGATATACAAAACATACATCAAGGTGGACCTCATGATTACAACCATTGCTCTTTCTATTTTTATTTTCCTTCCATCTATTAGACCATTAAAAACATGGGTCCCATTATGAATGCGCTATAAGCCATGAGCAATCAAGTGTTTAGCTCTTTTGACGATTGGTGTGAACCTTCTATAATATAAATGAATGGTTAAGAGAAGTTGATCATTGGTCCAAATTCGTCGTACATATATGATCGACGATCCATTCAAATGATGGCACCTATCCTAGTAAATGGTCCGGATTCTACTTGTGTAATGCACCGGTATGTCTGTTGTAAATGGCCTCTTTAATCTTCCTTGCTGTGGAGCAGACAACGTGAGCTCAATACTTACATATATTTTCCCACAATTATATTCTTGTTTTTTTTTTTTTAAATTAATTTGTAATTGATTATTTGTCAATGTTGTTTTATTGCTTGTTTCACTTAATTGCCATATGCATTTTATTATCAATATTTTGTACTCAACAGTGGCTAGGACCATGTCAGGATTTAAATCTATGGATCCACTTTTCTGGCTCACCAAATGATTGGTTAACTTGAGAATAGGCTAAAAAATTCACCTAAATGGGCCTAGCATGATAGAGTATTTTGTGTCAAAACTTTCTTATACATCCACTTACTTATAACCAATTTATAAGTTTTCAAATACAAAAAAAAAACATTTATAAATGATTTAATTTAAAGAAATTTCCTACTGTAAACCTTACTTTTGATCATTATTTTTAGCTAAACTCCTCCATTCTTTATTTCTAAAAGTAATCTTACAGCAAAATTTTGGACGAAATTGCCCTTCACTATTCAAAAACCCATCTCCATATTCCATCTTTTATTTTCTTCATTTTCGGACGCTCTAATCTTCATTTTGTTCAGCAAATCGTCAGGCTTAGATGGTGATTATGACTCCTCCATTTTTGAAATGTATGTTTTTATTTTTATTTTTTTAGTAAATAATGATTTTAGGTTTTCGAAATCGTGTATTTTGTTTGACAAATGTTGTTTTCTTCGTTCCTTTTTTTGTATGAATGTTGTTTTTTAGGAATATGAATATACATGTTTTTTATAAGTGTATGTGAAATTTGTCAATTTTTACCAATCTTCAATGTATTTCAAAATTGAATACAACGTGTTTGTTGAAATGTCACAACAAAGAAAAATGTTGAAAAAGGTTAAGAATGTGCTTTGAAGTTGAATACAATGTGTTTGTTAAAATGTCAAAACAAGTATAGAGAGCATTTGAACCAGTATAGTGGGATTTTGAAAGAGTACTCGTTAAATTCAATGAATACAGCAGGCATTGAATGAGTACAGTGAGAATTTGAATGAGAATAGTGAGAAATTCAACGAGTAATAGTGTTTTTTTTATGCACGGTAAAAACAGTTTTACAACAGTCATGGCCTGTTGTAAAAGGATAATTTTCATGTAGTGAGTACTTATTTAACTTGTCACTGTACTTGTTTATATTCTCCATGTACTCGTTGAATTCAATGAGTACTCATTCAAATTCTCACCGTTCGACTGGACTCATTTAAAATTTCCCCATATTCGTTCAAATTCTCACTGCTCAACTGTACTCGTTCAAATTTTCCCTGTACTCATTCAAATTCTCCCATATACTTGTTAAATTCAACGAGTACTCATTATACTCGTTCAAATTGTAACAACAGGGGTATTTCTATCCGAAAATTTTCCATCCGTACAAGTGAGGTTTAGTAATGGAAATAAAACTTTAGGAGGTTTACGTGGGAATAATGGTCAAAAGTGAGGTTTACAGTTAGAAAAATCTCAATGATTTACAACTTATATCACAGCAGAACATCACGTGAGTAGCTTTCACCAATAAGTCACTACTTTAAATTCTTGGCATTCAATGCCCTCTTAACTTTTGCATATGGTTCCTTTTCAAATCTAAAATCATTGTGAATGTGTGTACTAATAGTCGGATGTGTGTACTAAGCTTAAAAAAAATCTAAAATCATCCATATAGCCAGTGAGAAAGTGGCTATAGGGAGTCATGCTCACCTGTGCTTCTTACGTGCACACCCCCGTGTAATGGGCACATAATCTGAGTAGTCCAGTGATGCGGCACCTCATGAAACCCTTAGAGTCCAACTTTCACCCCAATCCAACACTCTAGTGGGCCATAACAAAGAGAGAGGCAAATCAAGGAAGGAAATTATTTCCTTTTACCATAACCCACCAAAGCTTTGGATCAAAGTAAAAGTTGAGCCCTTGTGGTTTCATGAGGTGCTGCATCAGGTGAACTGTTAAATATTTTTTTTTTTTTATCATATCACATGAGATGAGTTCTCAAAAAGTTCCCCCAGCTAAGCATTCCACGGCTACGGAACAACCCAATAACGTTTTCCAAATCCAGACCCACTACAAGTTTGCAACCATCAATGCCAACCTAACATGATGTATGATTTTCATCCACGCCATCCAACTATTTTTCTAGCCCATTTTAGGACATGCGGCAAAATAATGAAGTAGATCCAAAATTCAAGTGGACCACCTTATAGAAAAGGTAGGGATTGAACGCTTGCTGTTGGAAACTTCTTGGGGTCTCACCACAATGTTTGTTTGCCACCCAACCTGTTCATAAAGCCCATAGCCCCTGGATGAAGGATAACACAAATACCATTGATTCAAAACCTGTGTGACCCCTAAAAAATTCTCAACGGTCAGTGTTCAATTTCCACTATTTCCAATGCAGTGGTAAACTTGAGCTTTGGACTCATGCCGGAAAATGGGCTGAAAAAATATATAGACGGTGTGGATAAAAGACATACATCATACTAGGGCCCACATAGGTAGGGCTTTCAAGGGAGCGGGTCAGATCCGAGATCCAATTCGCTCCGAATCTGTATAATGCGGATTTGGATCTTAAAATAAGTCCGATTAGTTAAATGGACTGGATTTGGATCTTAAAATATGTCCAATTACTTAAATGGACTGGATTTGGATTCACAAGTACATATCCGAGTTCGATCCGAATCCAACCCATTGTCACCTTACTGTATATGTTATATTCATGCTGGCCATCTGTTTTCCAGATTATTTGAGGCCATGTCTTAAAATTGAGACATGCCACTCTTACACTGACCATACCACAATAAATAATGGGATTTGCATCATTTTTCTACTAAATTAAATATATTATAACATATATTTTATATTATATATATTTTTTAAATTTGTAATGGAAGTGGATTCAGACCTAGATCGGACCGAATCCGATGGTTATATGGATTTTGGATCGGAAATGGATATAACAATTTATAAATGGATTGGATATGGATATCACCTTTTTGGATCCGAGTTGGATCCGAATCCTTCTACAGATATATGGGCTTGGAGCAGGATCTAACTGGATCCGATCCAGATCCGACCCATTGAGAGCCCTACACATAGGTTTGAGACAGCTATCTGGCTGATGTTGGGGTCACCACTCGCCAGCCAAACCACGTCCTTTCGTAAAGGGAAGCTTGCTCGCTGTTATATTCCATGAGTGATTCTCACTCTACTTGTAGATGAAGCGCAATAGGGGCTGTTGTGATGCAACAGAGAAAAGAAAAATAGAGGGGATAAAAGGAGGGTCTTGATCAATGTTTTAAACCCCAAAATGGATCCTGACCGTTCATGTGCCCGATCCGGTCAAAACTAGCCCAACCGGTACAGAAATTCTTTGGAGGGTGCTTCGGTGGATCCCGAGTCCGACGTAGACTATGGGGCCCACCTTGATGTATGTGTCTTACATCCACGCCGTCCATCCGTCTTGAAATTGTATTTTATAGCATGCACAAAAAATCCAAAAAATGCGGAATCGTATTGCATGCGGAGTAAACTCAGTTGGGCCCACCTAGAATGTATGTGCTTCATCTATTCCGTCCATATGTTTTTCCAGCTCATTTTAGTGGTTGAGCCCAAAATTTAAGCATATCCAAATCTCAAGTGGACCATGCCACGGGAAACAGTGGGAATAATAATTTCCACCGTTGAAACCTTCCCGGGCCCTACAGTGATGTTTATTTGTCATCCAACCTGTTCATAAGATCACATGGATATGGATAAAGGGAAACACAGATATCAGCTTGATCCAAAACTTCCATGTCCTCTGAGAATTTTTCAATGGTAGACATTCAGTTCACACATTTCTTGTGGTGTGGTCCACTTTAGATTGTGATATGCTTCATTTTTTGGAACCATACTTAAAATTTTCTGTTAAGATGGATGGACGGAGTGGATAAAATACTTAAATCACTGTGGCCCCACAGAGTTTACTCCGCACGCTAGCGTACGGGGTTACTCAGTACGCAATCCGCTTCCAAAAAATGCAGAAGATACAAATCTCAGGTGGCCCCGAAGCGAGGTTGGTCCGGGGATCCACAAAAGCCACGCCCAAATTCTTGCAGCTTAGTGGATATGGTGTAGCAGTGTGATAGGATAGGTTTCATCTGTAGCAAGTAGGGGTGCAACTGGTTGGGTTGGATTGGGTCCATTGGGTTAACCCATTTGGGTGACCGCTACAGGTTCAACCATCTGGCTCGAACCAGACTTCAAGCCACTGGTTTTAGGGTGGTTCGGTATCATGTGATTGCGCCAGTAAAACAGTGATTAGAGTATCTTAGCTGCGGGATTGATTGTTTAGAAATGGATGGCTGAAAGCATTGAGCAAGAAAAAAGAACAATGGACAACAACAGGTGGATGCTATACCGATTGGATGGCTAGGATTGTCGAATCACTGGTTTAATGTGTCGTCCATCCACATGGTGGCCCACAAGATAAACTGTTTAGATTTCCCTAGAAATGTACGGCCATGTCTGGTACCACAGACTGGGTAAAGAATAGATAGTATTAAATTACATTAGGTGGAATTAACAACATTATTACACAATAATCATGTTTGGAAATAGCATGGTATTTTGAATGTCCAATATCACATTTGGAATCAAATTCTTCATATAAGAAAAACTCTACATTAAAGGCATGTTTGGTACGTGGACTTAAGTAGGATTAGGTGGGATGGAATTGCATTCGATTATGTGCAAATTCCATGCGGGGTTTGAAGGCAATGAGAAGGGTTGGGATAGGTGGGATGCAATTGCATTTGCTCCAAAGATTTGTGGTGGATTTTGAAATCCACTACATCTTTGGGCTCCACATTGATTGTTTTGTCTTACCGTTCATCCACATGCACCATTTACATGTGACATTTGAGTTATATATATATATATATATGCAAGTGACTGCCATTAGTTGTAAATATGGCCATTGAGTCTGATTTAGCTGAATATTTTGTTTTTCCAGAGGAAAAATAATTTGATCCCAAAAGTGGGGACTGGATAGTCGAAATGACATGGTATTTTCAATTATTGTGCAATAATGGTGTTAATCTTATCTACTGCAATTCAATCCCATTCAATCACATGGACCAAATGGACCATGGAATTGTAATCAATAAATCAGATTTGCATGCATATGCAACTCAATTGTCACCTACAGGCTCTATGGATGACATTGGGCACTAGCCCTACTAGGACCTTGCCAGGGACTGATGGTCCTATTGGGGGCTCTATGGGCCCACCATGATGTATGTGTTTTATCCATGCCGTTCATTCATTTTTACAAATCATTTAATTTAGGCAATGAACCCAAAAGAGAGATAGATTGAATGCTCAAGTGGACCACACTATTAATGACAATGGAGATTGAGTGTTACGTTGAAAATCTCTTAGGTGCGATGGAAGTTTTGGATTAAGCTGGTATTTATGTTTCCCTTTCATCCAAGTCTATGTGACCTTATAAGCATGTTGGATGGCAAATAAACTTTACGCTAGGCTGCAAAAAGGTTTCAATGGTGGGGTCATAGTCACCACTACTTACAGTGGTGTGGTCCACTTGAGCCTTCCATCTACTTCCTTTTTGGGCTCATGCCTTAAAATGATCTTACAAAATGGATGGACAACTTGAATAAATACACATATATCACTGTTATAGGCAAAATGATGGAGATAAGATTTCACGCGGAAATGCCCATTTCGCTCTCGCTCTCGAGATTGTCTGATCGAGAGTCGAATATTGGATAAGTGCGGGACGTCCATTCGACTCTCGAGATTATCTGATCGAGAGTCGAATGTTGGATAAGTGCGGGACGTCCATTCGATTCTCGAGCACACCTGATCAGGAGTCATAGATTGAAAAATACGGAGCAGCTATTCGCAAGTCTCGAGTCTTCATAACCGATAGTCAAATACGGCAAAATTCGATCCGCGAACAGACCTTCTCACAAGTCGTTGAAAGACGTCACATCTAAGTATGTACTCGGACTCGCGACCACATTCTAACCTGCGAGTAGCTTTCCTGCGGTAATATCTCTTAGCTTTCAGTACTAGCACCCGATTCCCGTCGAGCAGCTTGTCCAATCCCTCCGCGACACCAAGCAGGGCTACAACCAGTTCGGTGGTTTCCGTCTTGTCGGCGTCTCCTTCCTTTTCGGAAGCTATGACTCCAACTACGGGCGTCTCCTTCCTTTTCGGAGGTTATGACTCCAACTACGGGCGTCTCCTTCCTTTTCGGAAGCTATGATTCCAACTACGGCTTCTAGCCGGATTTCAAGGGATTACCATCAAGGGGCGTGATTGTTGAAATAAATCATTGGGTTGGATCTGACTCAAAAGATCCTATCCCACGAAATCAGCGAATTCTCAGTATCGTATGCGATATCAACGGGATTTCGACATCTCACGTAACAAATTGGATTGCTTCAGATCTATATAAAGAGGTGGCTCCATTGAGAGCAGGTACGCACACATCATTCAATCTTGGTCTCGTTTACTTGGCTTCTCTTCTTACTGTGGCCTAACTTAAGCATCGGAGGGCTAACGGCTGGTCCCCAGCCACCCTTATTTGCTGTCTTGCTTCAGGTCTGGTGGTGGAAATTCCTGCTGGAGTGAAGGAGAAAAGTCGGAGGATCTCGTTACAAAATTTGACATTAACAGTTTGGCGCCGTCTGTGGGAACGACTTGATCGTCAAAATCAATCGTGTTAACCACCGATCAAAATCCTTCGGTGATGCCTCCTAAAAAGACTGTTCATCCTTCAACTTCGAGGCAGGCACCACCTCCGCCTGATGAGACGGAATCCGCACCTGCCCTCCCACCTGTTCCGACGGATATCCCTCAAGGAGCCCCAAATATGCCATCAACAAATCCATTATTGGAGGCCTCTGGAAATCAAGATGATGTCCTACGATTCCTCGGAAACACTCTCCTAACTCTAAACGCCGGAGTTCAGGCGCCGTCAAATCGGCTTGATCAGCACTTCCCTGAACCGCAAAGACAACCCTCCGAAGGGTTACCACCGCCACCCATACCAGTTGCTTCCAGACATTCTATGGATGAACCACAGGTCCCACCACTTGGCGGCCATCCCCCTGTGCCGTCTCCACATTCCATACATTCCAGTTCTTCTCGACAACCTCAACCGCAAGGCTCCACCGCCGAAACGTCTAGCTATACCCTGCCATGGGAAGGAGATCTCAAAAGAATCCAAGATCGTTTTGATGTCATGGAACAGAGATACCAGGCAAATCGGCCATCTGCTGTCATGGCGGCGATACATCAATCTGAATCTCCCTTCACTAGCGAGGTCATGGAAGCCCCGTTGCCCAGAAAGTATCGAGCGCCTGTTATCGCTCCGTATACAGGCATTGGCGATCCTCTGGAACATCTGGAAACATACAGGTCCCTCATGGAGTTGGAGGGACATGGTTCAGAAATCATGTGTAGGGCTTTTCCCCTTACATTGAAGGAAGCGGCTCGTACGTGGTTTCGGGGGTTAAAGCCTCGTTCCATCAGTTCCTTTTCCCAATTATCAGAGATATTTCTTTCTCAATTCATGGAAAGTATTCGCATTAAGAAGCCAGCCTCCCATCTGATGAATTTGAAACAGCAGCATGGGGAAACAATAAAGGAGTTCACAGTACGATTCACTGCCGAAGCCGTTCAAACTGAGGGATACACCGAAGAAAAGGGTCTTACAGCCCTCATTGCTGGAATAACGAGCAAGAAATTCAGGTTTGCCTTAGATAAAAGCCCACCGAAAACTATGGCAGAATTTCAAGCCAAAGCTCAGAAATATATCAATGCAGAAGAAGTCGCATTGACACGCCATGGAGTACAGAGCAAGAAGCGCAAACCAGAAGGAGCCTCTTCTACGGATAAGAAATACCGTCGTGACCAGCGCGATCGTTCTCCCAAGAGGCCTTACTCTGGTAAATATCATAATTACACTCCTCTCAATCAGTCTCCTGAAAAGGTTCTAATGGAAATTAAACACAAGCCATATGTGAAGTGGCCTGCAAAGATCAAATCCGATCCCGAGAAGAGGGACAAGAGCAAGTTCTGTTACTTTCACAAAGATCACGGGCATAGGACCCAGGACTGCATCTCTTTACGAGACCATATCGAAGCCCTTATTCGAAAAGGCCATCTCCAGGATTATGTTGCTCGTAAAAATCGATCACCAGAAAGGGCGAAGACCTCATCTCGCCAAAAGGAACCACCTCATCATCAAACCAACCAGGAGGACGCCGAGCCCACAGGAGAAATCAACACTATCGTCGGGGGTCCAGCTTGCGGGGGTGACTCTCAAGCTTCAAGAAAGGCATACGCCCGAAAGGCGTCCAAAGAACCCCAGCAGATCTATTGGCTGGAACAAGCGTCCAACTCATCGAAGGTAGCTCGGCCGATATTCTGTATTTGGAGGCTTTCGACAAAATGGCACTTGCCAGAAACCTCCTCAAGCCAGTATCGACCCCTCTTGTCGGCTTTGGAGGAGAGGTGGTAACACCTGAAGGAAGTATCGATCTCCCAGTCACCTTTGGGGAGAGCCCAGCGAAGACCACCGTCTTCGTAAACTTCCTCGTCGTGGATCGAAAATCAGCATATAACGCCATCTTGGGGCGACCGTCTCTAACTAAGGTTGGAGCGACCTTGCACCCTTCATATTTATGTGTTAAATTTCTGACCCCAAATGGCATCGGGGTCGTGCGAGGAAGTCAGCAGGAGGCACGGTCCTGTTACCAGATAGCCCTCCAAGATCGAAAGAAGGCTCAAGCGACACCTGTCATGGAAATAGTTCAAGGTTCATCCGACGTTCTCGCCACCGCGTTGGATCCAAGGGAAAATGCTCTGAAATCAGGAACTCCAGGGGAGGAAACAGTGGCGATCCGCTTGACCGAAGACGACCCGTCTAAGATCGTGTACATCGGTTCCTCCTTAAACATTGTCCATCGTGAAAATTTGATCCGTTTCCTCACCGAATACAAGGACGTGTTTGCTTGGTCTCATAAAGATATGCCAGGCATCGATCCTGATGTCATCTCACATCGTCTCAACATTGATCCGAAGCATAAACCCGTACATCATCGTCGACGTGCCTTTACTGCAGAAAGACAAATGGCAATCAAAACTGAAGTTGAAAAGCTACTCGCGGATAATTTCATAAAAGAAGTTGACTACCCAGAATGGGTCGCCAACGTAGTTCTCGTCCGGAAAGCTAATGGCAAATGGAGGATGTGCGTCGACTATTCATACTTGAACAAAGCATGTCCCAAAGATAGTTTTCCGACACCGCGGATCGACCAGTTGGTTGACTCAACAGCTGGACATGCTCTCCTCAGTTTTATGGATGCTTATTCTGGTTACAACCAGATTATGATGCATCCACCTGATAGCCAGCATACTGCCTTCATCACAGATCGAGGACTATATTGCTACCAGGTAATGCCGTTCGGTCTCAAAAATGCAGGGGCCACTTATCAACGTCTTGTCAACAAAATATTCGCTGCTCAAATCAGTAGGAATATGGAAGTATATGTTGACGATATGCTCGTGAAAAGCATCGATGAAGATGACCACATTCCTGATCTTCGAGAAGCCTTTGATCTGATGAGGAAGTATCAGATGAAATTAAATCCAGAAAAATGTGCGTTTGGAGTATCTGCAGGGAAATTTCTTGGGTTCATGGTTGGCCAACGTGGAATTGAGGCGAATCCCGAAAAGATTAAAGCATTGATAGAGATGAAATCACCAGTGACTCTGAAGGACGTTCAGCGTCTAGCTGGTCGCATCGCATCATTGAACAGGTTCATCTCGCGAGCATCTGACAAGTGCTTGCCCTTCTTCAAACTCCTTCGTGCAACGGCCAAGTCTGATTGGAAGTGGACACCTCAATGTGAAGAAGCTTTTCAACAACTTAAGCAATATATGAGCGCTCCCCCCATTTTATCTAAGCCTGTGGCACATGAGCAACTCATTCTTTATTTATCTGTGTCTTCCACGGCCGTTAGTGCCGCTTTAATAAGAGAAGATTTCGGGGTACAAAGGCCCGTTTATTATATCAGTCGAGCAATGGTTGATGCAGAAACTAGGTATTCTGATATGGAGAAACTGGCCCTAGCCTTAATCACGGCAGCTCGAAAACTGCGACCATACTTTCAAGCCCATGCTATTTTAGTACTAACAAATCATCCACTACGGCAAGTCCTTCAAAAGCCTGAGGCTTCCGGGCGCTTAACTAAATGGGCGGTCGAGATCAGCGAGCATGATATCTCATTCTGTCCTAGGACCGCAGTTAAGGGCCAGGCCGTGGCTGACTTCATCGCTGAATTTACGTATTCTTCTGAAGATAATGTCATGACCAGCGACCAGCCTCCTTGGTCTCTCTTCGTAGACGGGTCGTCGCGGGCCACTGGCAGTGGAGCGGGCCTGATTTTGGTGGCTCCCGACGGGTCGCATTTTCAATATGCTCTGCGTTTTGAATCACGCATCTCCAATAATGAAGCAGAATATGAGGCCCTGATTGTTGGCCTCGAGCTAGCCGTTGTCCTCGCAGTCCAGAATTTGATAATTCATAGCGACTCCCAGCTCATTGTCAACCAAGTTCTTGGCGAATTCGAGACCAAAGAAGAAAGAATGGCCTTATACAAGTCTCGTGTCCTCATCCTGCTCGCCAAATTGAAGACTTATAAAATATTTCATATCCCTTGCGAGCAGAACCAACTTGCCGATTCCTTGGCAAAACTCGCTTCTGCACCGGAATCGGAGCTATCACATTCGATCCCCATCGAGCACCGTCAACACTTGAGTATCGACCAAGTGACTCTCGAGCAAGTTATATCGGTACAATCGTCTCCATGCTGGATGGATTCTATCATCCTCTATCTCAGAGATGGATATCTACCAGAAGACAAGAAAGCTGCAAGACAAATTCGGCTTCGAGCTGCCAGGTACACCTTACAAGATGGAATCTTGTTGCGAAAAAGCTTCTCCTTGCCTTATTTAAGGTGTCTTCATCCAAAAGAAGCACATCGTGTTCTAGATGAAGTACACCAGGGGGCATGTGGTAATCATCCCAGGGGGCGATCTCTAGCATATAAAGCGATGAGGCAAGGATATTATTGGCCTACTATGAAAGCAGACGCCATAGAATTTTCTAAAAAATGCGACAAGTGTCAACGATATCAACCTATACCTCGTGTACCGTCTGAGCGGATGACCCCAGTCGACAGCCCTTGGCCTTTTGCTCAGTGGGGGATCGATATCATCGGGCCCTTACCTATGGGAAAGGAACAGAATAGGTTCGCGATCGTGGCGGTTGATTACTTCACCAAATGGGCCGAGGCAGAACCATTAGCCAAAATAACTGAAAAACAAACTACTAAGTTTATGTGGAGAAATATCATATGTCGCTTCGGACTTCCTCATACTATAATTACCGATAACGGAACGCAGTTCGACAACGCAGCCTTTGATGAATTTTGCGACAAATGGAAGATACGTAATCTCCGCACTTCTCCATATCATCCTCAGGCGAATGGGCAGGTCGAGGCAGTGAATAAAATCATAAAGCATCATTTAAAGACCAAGCTAAGTGAATGTAAAGGGGTGTGGCCAGAACTTCTGCCAGAGGTGTTATGGGCCTATAGAACCACGGCTTGTACATCGACAGGTGAAACTCCTTTCTCCTTAGCATTTGGTGTTGACGCAGTAGTACCAGTGGAAATTCAAGTGCCCTCATATCGGATCGAACAGTACGATCCCGCGAGCAATCAGGAAAACCTCCGACTTCATCTCGATCTCTTGGAAGAGCGAAGAAATGCTTCCCAAGTACGAGTGGCGGCATATCAACAATGTATTGCTCGTTATCGGAATGCGAAGGTTCGACCTAGATCCTTCCAGTTCGGAGATTTGGTCCTAAGGCAAAATCTTGGAATTCCTGTTCGTTCATTGGATCCGAATTGGGAAGGCCCGTATCGGGTTATTAGGGTTGTGCGACCCGGTACTTATTATCTTGAAGACATGCAAGGGAAGCCTGTACGTCGCCCTTGGCACGTGGAGCATTTGCTACGATACTACCCCTAGATTCGATGTAGTTTATCATAACGTTTTATGAATAAAGTGAAAGATATCTTTTGGCCGCTACTCCATTTATATGGACCTAAATAGCCCTGAAGAGAGTGCTTACACATCCTCTTGGCCAATTGCCTACCTTTGGTAGGGCTAAAATCATTACTAGTTGGTTGCTTCTCCATTTTCATGGACCTGAACAGCCTCGAAGAGAATGAATACCATCTCTTGACCAACCTTCTGCCCTTGGTAGAATCAAAATCTCAATCGATAGATCAGTCTATCGCAACGCGGACATGGTCTCACGACCCCCGGATTGAGTCTAATTCATTTTTTTTCATGAGTTAGTTACTCGCGATTGGTGAGAGGAGGGATCGCACTCCGGAATGCTAGCACCGCAGCTCGTGCTCAAATTAGGGCAGCGATCGGGGTCACATCCTAATCGCGAGCAGCTTAGCTTATGCTCGAATTAAAGGGTCACATCTCTGATGAATCCATTCAAGATCAACATAAAGCAAAAAATGAAAGATGAAGGGAGAACAGCAACAAAACAGTAACACTTCCAAAAATATCTTTTCATTGATAATTAGATGATTACAAATACATGAGCGCAGATACAAGAGAGAAGAAAAAAAGAAATCAATCGCTTGGAGGAGCCACGCTCTCGACTTCAGGGCCCATTTCAGGAGCCCCTCCAGCCTGCGTGGCTTCAGTCACCTCGTTCTCGGCAGCAGCTTGCTCTTCTGCAGCTATGATGGTCGCGACTCGACCGAATTCCCCCATATCGAAGGATGGGATCATTCGTTGCACCACTCTTAGTGCAAAGTCTCGACCAGCATCGTATGACTCATATCGTTCATCATCATACAACTGCGAAGTCCGGAACTCGGAAACTGCCCGAGCACCTTCCTCCGAGAGCATTTTTACAAGGGCGACTCTCTCCTCGTCCCAGTGGATCGAGTCATCCTTAAGCTGCGCAAGAGCGGTGCGCTCCTTAGTCAAGTTGTCGTAGGCCTCCTTGAGCTGCGACCTGGCCCCCGCGAATTGCTCCTCTAACGAGATCTTGTCCTGCCGGAAGATCTCCCTCTCTCTCTCTGCCTTCTCCTTCAAACCCGTGAGCTTCACGTAGTCTGAGTCCAAGACCTGATACCTGTCGGTCAGGACTTGGATCTTCTCGATGAGGATCTTTTTCTCCTCATCTCTCTTCGAGATCACTGCCTCACGAGCCTTGAGCAGTTGATCTCTTCCTTGAACTGCCTTTTTCAAGGCAGTCCTCTTTCCCTCAGCCTCCTCTATCGTGCGACGGGCGGCAACGATATCACGCCTCGTTCGCAGAATAAGATCTAAACCCTGCAAAGAGATGAAAAATATAAGAGTTCTGGAATGTAACAACAGGTCGAAACAGGTCTTGACGAAGTCTTACCTGAACCATCCTCATCCCCGCTTCGAGGATAAGGTTCTCAGGACTTGGCTCGGGGAGAGAGCCGAAGGCGTGAGGCGGGACGTTCTCGAACAAAAATTTACATACATGGTGGAGGTGGCGTGGAATCGAGTACGTCCCGCTCCCAGACGGTTGGGCAACGACCAAACCGGCCTGCTCGCGAGGTGGAGGCATGGACTCGCGAGCAGGTCCCTGCTCGGCAGCCGGGACCAGTTCCCGAGCAGGAGTCGGCTCTTGAGGCTCTACCTGCTCTCGAGCCTCTTCAGCTGGGGGGCAGTTGGACCCCACCCCATCTGGGGAATTATCTGCAATGTTGATCACTGGTGGCCCAGGTGCGACCACCAGTGAAGGAATAGTGGGCCCAGCTGGGGCCCCCGCCATGCTTGGGGGAAGGGCAGGCTGGTCGCTGCCCGTGCGGATGGAGGATTGAGAGGGTTCGGCAGGGGTTCTCTTCTGCCTTTTGGAGCCTGTGCCCTTCAGTCGGGGCAGTAGGCCTCTCTTCTCTCCAGCCTTCGTCATTTCAACTTCTCTTCTGGATATGAGGCCTGCTGCTGCAAGTCGCGAAGGAGATAAGCAAGCCTCGATATGCCTATCTCCGACAAGCATCTTATAGACTCTGACAATCTTCTCGTTGATCCCTCCTTTCAAATTCGGTTTCCTCAATGCCGGGATACTTGTGAGCACAAATAAGGGTCAAACGAAGCAAAACCCTAAAAATTATTCTGAGGAAACTGCACAATACGGGATTGTGTCTACCTTCACAGAAAAATCGGGTCACTCCTGGACCCCTGGAGGAGGCAGACTCCTAGCTCCCGGAAGCATAGAACCACCGCTTCCTCCAGCCGGGATAGTTCGAGGAGGGCTTCCCCAACACGAAATTATCCCGGTGCCAATAACACAAATAATACCAGCCTTCGCTGGAGGGAGCTTTCTTCAGACGAAACATACGGAGGAACTCCTCCGCCGTGAGTTCCCCGTTGCCTGCCTGAGCCCAAAGGGTAAAGGAGCCCAAAACCACCCTCCACCCGTTCACAATGAGTTGCCCAGGGGCAATCTTGTAACACCGTAGTACATCGTGAACGAAGGGATGGAGGGGAAGGCGTACCCCCAGGATAAGCTGGTACTCATAAAATGCTACGCATCCTGGGGGGGGGGGGAGTCGGGTGTTTCTCCACCTCCGGGCAAGCGGAGAGTTACAGAGTCAGGGATTTGGTATCTCTCCCGTAGCTCAGCCAGCCGGTCCTCCGATAAAACGGAAGGATATCCGGCTGCTGTGTATCTCCCCGCCGAAACCCTTGCACTGCTGGAGGCAGAGGACTCCGGAGTGGCATCACCAAGAGGGATAGTAGTCTCGTCAGAGTTCCCAGCCATGGGGAGATAAAAATAAAAGAAGGAGAAGAAAAAGGAAGTATACCGGAAAAAGGAAAGAAAATGAGCACCGGAAGAGGAAGAAGAATGGAAAGAAAAGACTGCAGGTTCCTTTCGAAAAAACTTCTGTAGAAAATCAAAGAAATGGCGGACTCCGTATATTTATAGGCAATCATTCCGCCGTATCTGATGACATGTGGCAGTCCCTCCCTTGACACAGCGCTCGAGCAGGCACGCCCATTAATTACACAAACACGTGGCGATCGCCCCTTCAGTTTCCGTCTGCGGAAAGGCTGCGGAAAGCTGGCGTTCATTAATTCCAGCCCATCATGTGGGGTGCCGTTCTCGATGCAAGCAGCGGGCGGTTTCGTGTGATAGTAAGCTAAGTCCTTTCCTTAAGAATTCTTGGCGGCAAGGACTTGGGGGGCATCTGTTATAGGCAAAATGATGGAGATAAGATTTCACGCGGAAATGCCCATTTCGCTCTCGCTCTCGAGATTGTCTGATCGAGAGTCGAATATTGGATAAGTGCGGGACGTCCATTCGACTCTCGAGATTATCTGATCGAGAGTCGAATGTTGGATAAGTGCGGGACGTCCATTCGATTCTCGAGCACACCTGATCAGGAGTCATAGATTGAAAAATACGGAGCAGCTATTCGCAAGTCTCGAGTCTTCATAACCGATAGTCAAATACGGCAAAATTCGATCCGTGAACAGACCTTCTCACAAGTCGTTGAAAGACGTCACATCTAAGTATGTACTCGAACTCGCGACCACATTCTAACCTGCGAGTAGCTTTCCTGCGGTAATATCTCTTAGCTTTCAGTACTAGCACCCGATTCCCGTCGAGCAGCTTGTCCAATCCCTCCGCGACACCAAGCAGGGCTACAACCAGTTCGGTGGTTTCCGTCTTGTCGGCGTCTCCTTCCTTTTCGGAAGCTATGACTCCAACTACGGGCGTCTCCTTCCTTTTCGGAGGTTATGACTCCAACTACGGGCGTCTCCTTCCTTTTCGGAAGCTATGATTCCAACTACGGCTTCCAGCCGGATTTCAAGGGATTACCATCAAGGGGCGTGATTGTTGAAATAAGTCATTGGGTTGGATCTGACTCAAAAGATCCTATCCCATGAAATCAGCGAATTCTCAGTATCGTATGCGATATCAACGGGATTTCGACATCTCACGTAACAAATTGGATTGCTTCAGATCTATATAAAGGGGTGGCTCCATTGAGAGCAGGTACGCACACATCATTCAATATTGGTCTCGTTTACTTGGCTTCTCTTCTTACTGTGGCCTAACTTAAGCATCGGAGGGCTAACGGCTGGTCCCCAGCCACCCTTATTTGCTGTCTTGCTTCAGGTCTGGTGGTGGAAATTCCTGCTGGAGTGAAGGAGAAAAGTCGGAGGATCTCGTTACAAAATTTGACATTAACAATCACAATGGGCCTAGAGCCCCTGATAGGACTGTCCATCTCTAGATAAGTTATCATGAGAGTGGTGCCCAACCTACATCCTGGAAGGATAGTGAGTGTCTCACCTGCTAGTCCAGCTGGAAGACGCCTAGGCGTTTCAACAGCAGGTCTCAGGGTCAAGTGCTAAGGAGACGCACTAACTCCACCATGGGTGGGTGCATCGTGTGACTAATCGTGTGGAGGCTCAAATGTAGTAAAAATTCTATAAAACCTACCGTTTCTCCTGTTCAATCCTTTCCACAGATTTAAAATGCCTGTTGTAATTTATGTTAGACCAAATGCAATTCCATACCACTTAATCCCAAGGGTTCCAAACAGATAGTAACATAATACAGCTTAGCTGATCCTATTACATGGATGGGACACTGATGGTAAGGCCAAACTTGATATATGCTTTGTATATTTACACCGTCTATCCATTTTGCCATATAATTTTATGGCATGCACATAAAAATAAAGTATATTCAAATCTTAAGTGGACCACACTACAAGAAACAACAGTGAATGGTCATTAAAAACTTTTTCGCGGGCCACAAAAGTTTTAGATCAGGATGATATTTGTGTTCTTCCTTCAATCAATCAGGCGGTGGCAACCTTATCAACTGATTGAATGGCAAATAAACATTATGATGGACCTGCGAAGCTTTTAACGGTGGTGTTCAATGACCACTGTTTCTTGTGGTGTAGTCCACCTGAGATTTGGAACATGGCCCTAAAGCTCCGGACTGAGGATATAGCCATCCAATATTTTGTCATTTTCTGTTGGTTGTGAACCCTTGCTACGTCCTATACATGGACTTTTTATTCAGAGGGATAGGATTAACCCATTGGGGGGTTTTAGTGCGCGGTCCATGCATGATGAGCCCGAAAGAGGAACGACCTGGATAATTTAAACGTGGCCTCACATGTACGGATTGAAAGCCTGAACCTTGGATGGAGATTATGGGAAAAGGATTGGATGGTGACCCTGGTCAGTGGTCTGTGGGCCCCACCATGATGTATGTGTTTCATCCATGCCGCCCATCCGTTTTAACAGATCATTTTATAGTTAATCCAAAACATCTGTTAGATCTAAGTTTAAGGTGGACCACACCACATGAAAACAGTAGTAATTGAATGTCCACCATTAAAAATCTCCTAGGGCTCACAGTACTTTTTATTTGACATCCAACCTATTGATCAGGTCATAGACACCTGGATAAGGGAAAATGCAAATATCATCTTGATTCAAAACTTCTGTGGCCCCCCCAAGAAATTTTTAAGGGCAGGCATTCAATCAACACCATGTGGTCCACTTGAGATTCGGATCTACTTTATTTTTGGGCTCATACCATAAAATAATCTTTAAAAAGGGATTTACGGCATGGATGAAGCACATACATCATAGTGGGGCCCACAGAGCACCGACAGCGTCACTAGCCAAACCGCGACCGAGATTCTGTATTTCCTCATGAGATGTTCTGTCCATGCCTCTGGAAGGGACCGACGGGGCTGCATACTCGGATAATCTCAACCATCCATTTGGTTAATACTATGGATGGCTAAGATTAAAAAAACCACCGTAACTGATGATCCATATTGGTGGCACTGAAAAGGACCGTTCGAAAACATAACTAGACATGCTCCACGTTGGATATTTAATGGACAACTTTGTGACCTAATCAACAGGTTGGATGGCAAATAAAGATTAAGGTGGGCCCGGGGAAGTTTTTAATGGTGGCCGTTCAATCACCACTATTTTCCTGTGGTGTGGCCCACCTGAGACTTGGATCTACCTCATTTTTGGGGTTGGTGCCTAAAATAATGATTCAAAATGGATAGATGGCGTGGATAAAACACATATATCATTGTGGGGACTACAGAGCACCTTCCATTAGCCACGTCACTACTGGCATTTTCAGTATGCAATCCCCATCCCTTGTCCATCCATGATGATGCCCCCAGATGGACCACTCGGATCATCCACACGTGTGGCCATGCAGTTCCCATCCACCCATACGTGCTGGATGGCTAGGGGCATTTCTCTGTTAAGGCCTATTTCTTTGGTGGTAAATAATAACAAATGATATTAAATAGTAATAAAACTATAATAATATTTTTTACCAGCCGTTTCAAAAGAGATGAGAAATGTGCAACTCCAAACAACTTTACAAAGCAAGATTTTATGGGTCCTATCATAATCTATGTGTTATATCCACGCCATCCATTCATCTTTCCAAATTATTTTAGGGCACGAGCCAAAAAAAGAGGCAAATCCAAAGATTAAGTAGACCATTCTAGAGATGACACTAGATTTAATGGCAGACGTACTTATTCTCATTGGGGCCACTTGAGCAATGGATTTGGGGCTGATGCCCTAAAATGTTTTGGAAAAATGAATGGATCGGTGTGGATATAATACATAGATTATGGTGGGGCCACAGGATTCTGGTACATAGCACGGGGCGGCTAATGTGAGACTTTGACGTGCATTTTCTAGGAAATATAAAAGTACGTGATTATTACTTATTTCCCAACATTTACCTCGCCCTTAAAGCAGCAAGTAGAAATTTTGCCACGATCCCCTTGACATGACGAGCATAAGGGATCCGGGCCATTCATCAGAAAGGCCCCATCTTCTTCTAAAATTCCGTACAGTCGACTGGTCATGTGGGCCATACTTCTCTTGAAAATAATTAAACGATTAGAAAGGACCGTCATTCACCACGGATCACCTATTGGCGGTGGGTCCCACCTGACGAAAGGCTGAGATCTCGTACATGTGGGCATGGTCGGCACGTGCGCGGGGAGGTCCGATATCGATCTCATTTCCCGAGTCGTTTTGGTTGCGTTTGCCCGTTGCGCCACCGATTCTCCCTGAAAAAAAGCAGTCGCCAAAGCTTCCCTTTCTCTTTCCATCTCTCTCTCTCTCTCTCTCTCTCTCTCTCAAACCCTAAAATAGCATTTTGATCCTCCCAAACGCGATTACCCGAAATGCAATCCATTTACGTTTCAATCCGTTTCTCTTTCCATCTCTCTCTTTCTTCCCATCTGAGTTGAAGAGAGCGCTTCTGGAATGGTTTAGGTTTTCTTCCTCCCTTCTTTCTGGGCATGGCATTGTCTCATTCGATGCTGAGCTGCTCAGCTTGTTGCTATCGGATCGGTATTCCCGAGGAGCAGAAGAATTCGGCCGCTAGCATCCGTTTCGTCGTCGGTAATCCTCTCTCGGATGGTGGAACTGGCAATGCGCGGGCTCTGGGTGGGCTTTTACCGATCGGATTGCGGAAGAAGCAGCGGGTGGTCATTGGGCGTGGGAGGTTGAAGTTGACTGAGTCGCAGACTGTCGAGAGCGGGCAGATACGGACTGGTGTGGAGATTCCTGTTACTTGCTATCAGGTTGGTGGGTTTCCTTCGTGATCTCGTATTCGTCTCTCTATTCTTTCTTCTTCCTTTTGCTGCTTTCACTCCCCCCCTTTTTCCTTTCAAATCAAGGACTAATATTGAAAATGCGACAATGACATTAGATAAAAGAAGAAATCCCCAATACATAGAGAAGAGTGGAAAGCTCCCCCTTTAGCTAACCTATTCGCTGATGCATATGATATCATTAACTGTTATAGGGGTTGGAATTCAGTTCCTGATTTTAAGCCACTTATGATTCTTTCTGGAAAGCTGGCTTGCAAATTCCTGGGAATCGGATTCCAATTCTAGGTTGCCAAACACGACTGATAGAATGAAACTCTAGCATCTTAAGTAATTTTCAAATTGTAACAGAAACTTGTACTTTTGAAAGGTAAAATTAATGGGTGGAAGAAAGAGGTTCTGGGGAGTTGGGAGGCTGAGACGGAAAATATTCTTTAGGCATTCAGGCCGTTGATATTAAGGTGGAAGGGTAGGAGTTGAAGGCAGAAGAAAGGGCCTTGAGGGTGGAGCTATCTCTTGATTATTTGAATCGACTAAAGGAGGAGGATATCAAATGTAGATGGCTATCAAGAACCACTTGGCTCAAGAAGGGCGACAAAAACATGAGATCCTTCCATTGCATCGCCAATGCTTGGGCTAGGAACAAGAAAATTAGTTGCATTGAATGGGTGAAGGAGGGGAGAGGCCAAGACCAGGCAATATGACATTCAAGCATCATTCAAATGCAGATGTCAACTCGCTTGAGAGACCGTCCACCATGGAAGAAGTGCAATAGAATTGTTGGGAAGGGAAAGTGCTTTGGGTCCACATGGCTTCCCTATGGCTGTCTTTTAGGTTTTATGGGAAGTGGTGAAAGGTGACTTGATGAGCTTCATGTTAGAATTATATGAGGGGGGTTGACTATCGGCAGGGATAGGGGCTTCCTTCATTGCAATCATCCCGAAGGTTATGGGTGTGGCAGTTTGAAGGACTTCACACCGGTAAGTCTAATTGAGGGGCATAAAAGGTCCTTGCAAAGACCTTAGCATCCATATTTTGGAAGGTTCTTGTGATTGTTAGATCTAATAATCAAGGTACTTTCATTGAGGGTAGACAAATTATGGACAATGAACTTAGAGCCCATGAATGTGTACTCTCACTATAAGGTGGTGTGAAAGGCATTTTTGTGCAAATTGGACCTAGAGAAGGCTTATAACCACACCGACTGGGAGTTTTTAGATTACATGTTGCGTTGTTTGAGGCCGGGTCTGAAGTGGAGAGGATAGATGCGAGAGTGTTTACGGTCGGCTAGATTCTCTCTGTTGGTTAATGGGTCCCCTTAAGGAGACTTTTTTTTAAGGGGGGTCCACTCTCTCAATTTTTATTTTTGGCAGTGGCAGAAGCATTGGGTAGGATGTTAGAAAAAGGTCATGAGGTTGGTCTCCTTCGAGGGTTTAGGATGGATAGTGTGAGCCCGCCGATTTCCCATCTTCAGTTTGCTTATGACACCATTATTTTTTGTGGTGCAAATGCATGTATGGTAGACAACTAAAAAAAGACTATTAGATGTTCAGAAATGGTGTCAGGATTGAAAGTCAAATATCTAAGGTAGAGGTGGAGTGGATGGCGGTGTTTTTTGGGTGTAAAGCGGGAACTGTCGACATACCTTGGTCTTCCTCTATGCATAGGAAAACCAGATGAACACCTATGGTATAAAGTACTGGAAAGGGTTAAAAGGAAGCTGTCGAGATGAACCGGTCCTTCGTCGGCTAGTGAATTCTTATCAAAGTAGCTATGTCAAACATGCCATTGTACTTCATGTCCCTATTCAGGTGTTTAAAATTGGTTTTGAGCATATTGGAAAGTCTAAGGTGTGAAGAAAAATTTCGGGGGGGGGGGGGGGGGGGGGGGAGAGGGAGGGGGGGGAGATGAAGGATCTTTGTGGAGAAAGGTGGTAGCAAGCAAGTATAGGTGCTATGTTGGCGGATGGTGGGTTAGGGAATCCTCAATTCCTCATTATACCAATGTTTTTAATAGCGTGTAGCGTATTGCGTAGCGTTCAGCCCCCTATAGCGTGTAGTGTAGGCTACGTCGTGTGTAGCGTAAGCTACAAGGTACTTCTATTTTTTTATTAAAAAATAGAAAACATATGATAAATAGTAAGAATAAATATGAAAAAAATGCAAAAACTAAAAATGAAAATGACAACAAATGCTTCATTTTTCAAGTAAAAGCAAGCCAATCCACATATTTAAACTAAATCAAATCAGTATCACATATACAGTTGACAGTTGGACACTATACACAGTACACACTGTGGGCCATACCACAATGGACCCCACGCATGTGGGCCATGGCCACGCACGCGGGCCATGCCACATACACACCACAGTGGGGTTGGAATGAAGAGAATATGCAAAAAAGAGAGGGGAAAAAGGTGGAAAAAAGGGAAAAGTGACCTTGTTCATAACATCATTGATACGGCCCATCTCTGCTAATAGGTCCACTAGTTTACAAGGCCACCTGTTTCACCCTCGTATCGAGTATTGGCCTCGGCCATTATGGATCCAATATTAACGGATTGGCCTATCAGAAACTGATTTTTCTAACCTTGGAAATTTGACTGAGAGTGACAACAATAAAATTTCATAGATATCCTGATCACATAGAGAAATAGCATCGGAACATGAAGGCAAAGATTCATTATCCATAGGGATAATTTGGTGGATGCTTTTTGGAGGGAAATTCAAATAGGTTAGATGTAGTGTGAGAAACTGAGAATATTTTTATTTTGATCTCCAGCTATATGCTTCAAATTTCATTGAATGCTTGGCTTTGGGGAATCTACCTCACTCACAAGCAAAATCTGTCAGGTTTGTGATGGTAGCAGTTGTGGATTCAGTAGCAGTACTGTTTCACTTTTTTGCCCTTTTGGTTTTGTTTATGTTGAATTTATTTGGGTCACTGCAGATTGTAGGTGTTCCTGATCGTGCAGAGAAAGATGAAATTGTTAAGTCAGTGATGGACCTGAAAGGCACAGAGATTGAAGAAGGGTACACCTTGGATGTCGTTGTGTCCCGCAAGGTAGTGGGAAAATGATCGAACCTTTTCTTTTGATCAACGTAATTATTTTTTGGATCTACTGATTTGAATCTCATGATTATAGTTTCTTTTGTTTTTCTGTCTTCTCCTATTAGAACTTTGTTATTAGAAAGATCCATTTTTGGATGCACAGAGGATTTAACTGAAATAATTGCACATTTCATTCGTCTTTAATATGTTGGTGTACCAGGATCTTTTGATTGAGCTGAATTGATTTCTACTTTCATTTTTGTTTTATTTGTTGATGTACCAGGATGTTTTGATGGATGTGAGGGATAAGCTTCTTTTCGAACCAGAGTATGCTGGTAATGCAAAGGAAAAGATTCCACCTAAATCCCCCATCCGCATTCCATGGGCTTGGCTACCTGGTGCTCTGTGCCTACTGCAAGAGGTAAAACTTATCTACAGCCAATTTGGCTCCTGAGTTGCCCCTGTTAACTCACCATGTGGATTGTCAAGCTGTCACTCTAGTCAAGGAGAAATGAGAAAATCTAAAAATTACTGGAATTCGTTCCCAAATACACTGGCGAACAAAACCCTAATTTTATGCTTTATAATGACTGTCATGCTTTGTCTGCTCTTTGAAAAAAAATACATTTATCAAGATAAATTCAGTACTTTGTGGCTATCTATGGTTATTTGGTTGTTTAGGCCGCATTTGGATTGTAAGTTACTTAAGATAAGCTACTTATCAGATAAGTAACTTATCTTGGTTTCAACTTATTAAGCAGGTAAGTATGTTTGGTAACCAACATACTTAAGTAGATAAGTGTGTTTGGCAATTTTTCTGGCCAGGTTTTGTAGGAGGCAGATTGTGTGCTGAACCCAATACCACGTGTATGGACTGTAGGGCCTACCATGGTATATGTGTTTTATCCACGCCGTCCATCCATTTTGCGAGCTCATTTCAAGGCCCACACCATAGGATTAGCGGGGATGATGATGTCCACTGTTGAAACCTTCCTAGGGCCCATAGTGATGTTTATTTGTCATCCAACCTGTTCATAAGGTCACGTAGACCTGGATGTAGGTAAGAAATAAATATCAGCTTGATCCAAAAGTTCTGTGGCCAAAGAAGTTTTCAATGTCAGGCATTCAATCCCCATTGTTTCCTGTGGTGTGGTCCACTTGAGATTTGGATGTGCTTCGATTTTGAGCTCGTGCCCGAAAATGATCTGGGAAAAATGGATGGATGGCCTGGATAAACACACACATCATGTTGGGGCCCACAGTCCTTGCACCACGTAGCTAGCTACCTCCATCCGTCCAGTTTGTTAGTCCATGGGTTGGGACGACAAAATAATTGGTCCCCTGCTCAACTACACATACATACCAGCCAGAAATGTCATGATCCTCGACCCGATGCTATTCTCGAGCCCTCAGTTGTGACAAGTGGGCCACATGGTTCAGTAATCCAGACTATTGGAATGTTGCATAATGCCTGGGATGCAATATTCCTATAAAGAAATCTCGACAGGGCATTTGATTTCGAACATAATAATAGACGGTTAAGAAAAAATACAACCATCGTCCCCGATCACATGAAAGAATTCATTCGAATGGTGGCAAGAGTTTTGAGACATGGCCCGCTCACAATTCAATGCAGCAATCCAACAATCTAGATTATCCAAATATGGGCCCCACTTACCAGACCAGAATACCCAAGCATACAGTGAAAACCCTTCGAGGATCCTATAAATACTCATTGGGGATGATGCAGGTAGAGCTGTAGAGCTAGAGTAAGGTAGCGCCATCTCTCCTTTTTTCCTTTTCAGTTGCTGAGAAAGGTAAAAAAGCAACAAAAAAATACTGAAATGCTGATGTGCTTTTAAGTAAAACATAGCTTATAAATAATACTTAACCAAAATTACTTATGTTAAATAAGTTACTTAATGACTGCCATTAGCCAAAAAAGCTACTTATGTAGCTGCATCCAAACGGGCCCTTAATATTGCATTTAAGCTATTAGTTTGGACATAGGGAGGCTTCACTAATTTGCTAAAAATAGACTGTCTTTGCAGTTGTCCAGCTTAACCCATCATGTTGGTTGGTTTGGCATATTTTCTCATGTGTTTTAAGTAGAAATAAGGTCCTCTAGTTTTTATTTTTTATTTTTATTGTTGAAGGGCAAATTTTTATTTTTTAAAGTGAGGATATAAAAATGCCAAGGACCTGTTTGGTTGCCACTTTAAAATGACTTCATCTCATTTTAGTTAACAGTAATTTATATATTAGAGATTTTGGTATGGATTAATTAGAGATCATGGTTTATATAAATTTTGGGTTATTATTTTTAATCTGTACCGAAATCTCTAATACATATTCACTGTTAACTAAAATGAAAATGAGATGAATGCATTTTTAAGTGGCAACCAAACAGGGCCTAAGTTTCCCTTGTAACCTCAGAGTATGCTCCATTTCTGTAGTTTCTTGAAGTTGAGAATAATCATATCTGGATCACTGGTACAGGTTGGAGAAGAGAAACTGGTGCTAGAAATTGGCCGAGCAGCTCTACAACACCCAGATTCAAAGCCATATACTCATGATTTGCTTCTCTCCATGGCGCTGGCTGAGGTAAGACACATCAGCAATTTTTATAGATATATATAGATTGATAAATATGCAGATAGTTTCCTTTTCCTAGCTGATTTTTACTTTTCACTCTTCTCTCTCTTGTTTATTTTTTGAAGTGTTCATTTGCAAAGACCGGTTTTGAGAAGAACAAAGTATCCCAAGGATTTGAGGCCCTTGCTCGTGCTCAGTATCTACTCCGGAGTAAAAGTTCTTTAGGGAAAATGCCATTGTTAGCACAGGTAAACTTCTTTTCATTGACTTTCAGCTCCCACTTTGCATTCATCATTAAAAATGAATTTTGTTTTGCCTTGGTTATAGATTGAAGAATCCTTGGAGGAGCTTGCACCTGCTTGCACATTAGAGCTGCTAAGCTTGCCTGACACACCTGAAAATTCTGAACGGAGACGGGATGCAATGGCGGCCTTGCGCGAGTTGCTCAGGCAGGGTCTTGAAGTTGAAACTTCCTGCCGAGTTCAGGATTGGCCATGCTTCTTGAGCCAGGCACTTAATAAGCTGATGGCTACTGAAATAGTAGATCTTCTTCATTGGGATGAATTGGCTGTCACTCGTAAGAACAAGAAATCACTTGAGTCCCAGAACCAAAGGGTTGTTATTGATTTCAATTGTTTCTACATGGCGATGATAGCCCATATTGGTCATGGATTTTCAAGCAGGCAAACAGATCTGGTATTTTCTTTCCCTAACTTCTCATGGCTTTTCTAATTGGGGCTATTTTAGGTGAATCTTGTGCATGTCATGCAGATCAATAAAGCAAAAACTATTTGCGAGTGTTTGGTAGCATCTGAAGGCATTGATTTGAAATTTGAGGAAGCTCTTTGCTCACTCCTTCTTGGGCAGGTATATGTTTCTGCAGGCATTTTTTCTTCTTCTCTATATTAGGGTGTTCACAAAATCAATCACAGGCTCAGAAAATTAATCATCTGCTCTTAGGGTGGTGAGGCTGAGGCTGCTGAAAGGCTTCGGCAGCTTGAGACTAATGGTACTCAGGCTTCAAGGAGTTTTGAAACAACAGTTTCAGACAAAGTAGTCAAAGATAGTGCCAGCATAAGACAATCATTGGTATGTCATACAGTATGGTTTTATACATTGTCTATTTTTGCATTTTGAATTGCTGTGCTGTGCTGTGCTGATAAGAAAAGGTATTCAAAATTCTTGAGATAAGGTGTAAAAATTTATTTTGACCCTCGAGGGTTTATTTAATACTGTTTTTTCTTGATTTATCAAGAGTAAACACAATGTATGAATGTTTCTCTGAAGTAGGCAATTATATTTCCTTGGGCCGAATTAATGCAAGGATTTGTTCATAACTGTTAACTTAATATGCAAACCTGTGTTTGGTGTAATTCGTTTCCATTACCTGAATCTGATATTCCAATTGGTATGTCTTTTACTATGGTTTCTCTTGTTTTGGTGCCTCAGAATCACATGGGATTGCCCTCTTTTTCTGTTGTGATTGTGTTGTGGTCTTCCCTTTTTCATTATTACAACCTAACAGTATTCAGGTTTCAGTGATTAGCTGGGATTTGTAGTACTCTGCATTTGTTCGTCCCCTACATATCTTCTCCTTTATTGCTTGTTGAGATTAGCTGTTGATTCATTTATCAGTCATCTCTTTAAAAGTTATTTGCAATATATGCTTTAGAGGAATGTGGTAACTTGTGCCATTCATTAAATGAGCCCAGTTGCCTGCCATTCATCAGACTTAACATGCTTGCCTTAGGGTTGACATTGTCTTATGCCAGATGGCCTGCTGAAATTGACCAGGAAATATGGCTGAAGGATGCAGTGCTTGGTGTCTTTCCAGACACGCGGGATTGCTCTCCATCTTTGGTGAGTCTTTTAGCTAGCAAGCATCGAAACGTAACCAAACACCACCATTTTTGTATGGAAGAAATGTCAAGTCCTGACATGCCATTTCTGTAGGCCAACTTCTTCGGTGGGGAAAAAAGGATTCTCAATGGCAGCAGGCAAAAGAAAGGAATCACACCAACCATCCCAGGCGCAAGCAATAGATCGTTGTCCTTTGTTTTTTCACCTGACCCTAGAACTTCTGAGCAACCCCTTCTGCATATGAATTCTACACGGCATCTGGGATCTGCTGTAAAGCAACTGGCTCCAGCTAACTTGCAGAGCCATTTGACAGTGGGAAAGAGTAGTGGTGGTAATACTGCTCCACCTGTTCAACTGAAGAGAAACCTTGGAACACATCAGAAGAAAGTCTTTGATAGTTGGTGGGCCACACGTGATATTGTTGGGAGGATCACTTTAGTCACTGTAGTGGGGTGCTTTGTTTTCACTACATGTAAGCTATTGTGCATGCAGTTTGGACTGATGAGAAGCCCATCCAAATGGCATTCCTCTAAGCCAGAGATGAAGACCAACTCTCTTGCTTGGACCACGGAGTGCTCACCACATTACAAAACTGGTCCTGCTTGCATTAACAGCAGGAATAACATAGTTGGAAGGCTTGGGGAGCTGTTGGTAATGTTTAAGAAGCAGTTCAAGCATCCACCTGATGCAGGAACTATTGAAAATCAATGGCCTGTTGATGACCTTTCATCTTTCGCTAAGGCAGCTGCTGTTGCTGGTAATGCATTGCGGAAGAGAGATATGCCACTGGAAGAAGCTGAAGCCTTGGTGAAGCAATGGCAAGCTATCAAAGCTGAGGCTCTCGGACCTAATCATCAAATTCATATCCTTCCTGAGGTCCTTGCAGAATCAATGCTTGCTCAGGTTATTAAAAACAAATTTTGATGAATTTAAGCCATCCCATCACATTTTTTTCTTTCTTTCATTTTTTTCATTTTTTTTTATGTGCATCTTTGATTGGCAGTGGCAAGCTCTAGCAGACTCTGCGAAGTCCAGCTCATGCTATTGGAGATTTGTTCTGCTGAGATTGTCCATCATGCGGGCTGAGATTATATCAGATGGGATTGGTAGGGAGATGGCAGAAATTGAGGCTGTCCTGGAGGAAGCTGCAGAGCTTGTGGATGAATCTCAGCCAAAGAACCCAAATTATTATAGGTGACTGGAATCTAAAATTGATTACATTGCGTACTATTATCTTCTTCTCTCATTTGATTGTTGCTTATTTTCTCTTGAACTGTGATTGCAGCACATATAAAACCCAGTATGTGCTAAAAAGACAATATGATGGTTCATGGAGATTTTGTGGAGGCGGTATTCAAACTCCAGCATGAGAAATCTCCCTCAATATGCATACATAGATTGGCTGTATCCTGCAAACAATTGCTCTCTGTTTCTTAGAGAATGAGGCTGATATTGTTGACCATGATTTTGAGGACTGGGGAGCAAGATCTTGGGAGCCATTTGGAAAGAGATGAGTTGCACATCACCATCTGCTGATCTGTACATTAGTACTTTAGCGATGTTTTAGCTTTGACTTCCTCCGGTCTTGGTTCGTCTAGTCATCGAAGCTGCTTTCAAGGTATCTGGTGGCAGTCAAAGCTGTATAATTACTTGATGTGTCTGAAGCAACTTCAGCATTCTTGTGTTCTTTCCTAACTACCAATACCATATCTAACAAATCTCGTGACTTCAGCTTCCTTTGATCAATGTTGTGAAGGTGTTCATATCCACTTCTAGTTTTAACACTGTATATTTTTTCATTACTGTAATTCACAAGTTCATCTGAAAGGTATGCCCCATTTTTTTTTCCCCTTTATTATATTTGCATGTTTACTGAAATCTTTGGTCAGAAAATCTAATTGTTGATGATATTATCACATGTGTTAGTCGAGAACAGCAAACTTTTGTGATTGTATGGCAATTTGCTGACACCTTTGGCAGTGATGCATACCTTTTGAAATCCACATCTTCTATATCGGTGGCTTCACTTGTCTGCATTGGTTGAGCATCCATGTTTATTTGCCTTTATCTTAATGCTGTTAACCTGACTATGATAATGAATTCAGAATAAATGCAATGTGGTATTAGAACTATCAAATACACACCTAAAATAAGGAGAACACTTAAAATAGGGTAAGAGGATTGAGACAAGCACATCCTCATCATTCATGCTGCATTGATGTGTTGGACACTCTTACGAGGAAAGCAGTTTGGTTTGGGAAAAGAGAAAGTTGGTAATAATCAATGGTCAGTGAGACACTGACAAATATAGTGTGTTGTTATTTGGTGCGACCTTTACAAGTGAAATCTGTTTATTTTTATGATTTTTTATGGCCTCTATTTTTAACCTTTACAGATGCCTTTTGTATCCTAAAACATCCTTCCTGGAAGACAACCATGATGAAGGACAACCAGGTGAAACGATAAGATATAATGTATCGGTGTCAAACTGAGGTGTTAGCAAACCATTGAGTTCCTATTGCCATCAAGGTCTGAAATATCGACTGGATGTGGCACATTGTCATTTGAAATTATCGCAATTCATTTCTGATATGATATGGCACTTTCTGATTTTGTTGAGATCTTGTTATGATATTATTAGTAGAGGGTTGCTCCAATACAGTTGGGACTTATAGCCATTGAATCTGGGTCATCTTCCAATGATCCAAACTGTATGATGAGTCTCACTTTGTACGGTGGATAGTCAACGAATAAAAGTTCTCACTTGGATTATTTCAATCCTTCGATTATTTAGCTCTTTTGCTTTGAATAAGAATGGTCGCATTAACTTTTGTGTAACCAATGGGTTGAAATATTCAACCCGGGAGTTTTTTTTTTTTTTTTTTTTGGGCATCTCCCATCCAAGAGGAGCCCTATCAAATGAACGGTTTGGGTCTTTGAAAAATAATAAATTCCACACCAAGAGATAAGACGTAAGATAAGACGTAACTTACTGCAATATGTCGGAATGTATTCGAGCAAACCTCTATTAAATACTTTAGAAGAATGATATGTTTTTTACTATGAATTTGTATTGGAAAGTATCATTGAAACAAATTTCTGATGGGTTTATCCTGATACATTGCTTGTATGATATGCAGCGCATGCCACATCCTAATATTTGTACAATATTGAATCAGATTTGTTTTCAAGCAGGTCGTTTTCCCTGCCTGAGTTTTCAAAACTACTATGTAGTGCCCAATCAAGGAGCACTGGCAAACATGTGGTGATTGTAACTGTTGTGGTGGCCCATCACCTGGATAGGCCATATACCAAACATCAAGGGGAGTGAACTGTTGTAGCTATCCAATATGTGACCTATAGTTTTAAAAACCCGTAAACTCAACTCGTTGTTCATCGAGGCTGGGTCGACTCAAATACTAGACCTGACTCGACTGATTAGTTAATAACTATAAATTAAAAATATTTGGAATAGTAGGAAATGCTTAAATTAGTTATTTTTATACAAGCAATAAAAACTACATAAACACTTGTTGCATAGCTAGGTGGTTCAGTGCTCTTGTATCTTGGAAAGAGGTCATGGTCCTTATTGGAAAAGGCAGAACGGTTATGATCTCACGTCGTTTTCATCACTACCTTGAACATTGGTGGGGCAGGTATAAGATAATCACAGATAAAATCATCAAACCGCCATGGTTGGATAATCCTGATTTTCCATCCAGTGGGAACTTCTGTGGATAGTGTTGAGTGTGGAGACAAAACTCCACTGAACATGGTCGGGCGCTCGGACGGTCTGTGGACCGGGCGCCTGAAATTCAGGCCGTTTTGCTTTCTAGTCCGCTGAACTGTTTTGTGGGCAGCCGGGCGCCCGGCGGTCATAGTGACCGGGCGCCCGAAATTAGACTGTTTTATGTCTTTTGTTGCTGGACGTTCTTTGCATTGGCTGGGCGCCCGACGGTCAAAGTGACCGGGCGCCCGACCGGCCGCGGGCTTAAGACGCGGGTTTCCTATTTAGAGTTCTAATTGCGGGGTTTACTATATAAAGGCGTGTAAACCGGGATTAGACATGGGGATTATGGTTTCTATACGTCTAAGGTGAGAAAAAGGCGAGAGGATTAGCAAAAGGGCCATCTCTGTGCATGGGAGCATAGGAGAAGGTAAGTGCATTGCTTGTAACTTCGTTTTTCTTCATAGTGAAGTTTGCACCCGTGGTTTTTTACCCTTGTTGGGGTTTTTCCACGTAAATCTCTGTCTTGTAGATTGTTGGTTTGTGTGATTCTTTTCTAGTTATTATTTTCTTCCTGTTTATCGTTTGTGGGTGAGACCGGAGATTGGATCTCGGTTCATCGGCGTTGTTGGCGTGCTGCCCAACAACTGGTATCAGAGTTGTTGGTTTAGTTCAACTGGGAGCGATGGCGGAAGATGGGAAAACTAGAATCGAGAAGTTTGATGGTTCAAACTTTGCCTTTTGGAAGATGCAGATGGAGGATTATCTGTATCAGAAGGACCTCTACATTCCTCTAGAAGGAAAAGAGAAGAAACCAGAGAAGATGACAGATGATGAATGGGCTTTAATGGATCGGAATGCTTTAGGAACAATCCGACTCTCTTTATCTAAGAGCGTCGCCTTCAACATATCCAAAGTAAAGACCACAAAGGAATTGATGCAGGCTTTGGCTACAATGTATGAGAAACCATCGGCGTCAAATAAGGTTCATCTTATGAAACGGCTATTCAACATGAAGATGTCAGATGGTGGGGGCGTGGCTGAACATCTAAACGAGTTCAATACAGTCACGAGCCAATTGGAATCCGTTGGCATCACTTTTGATGACGAAGTCAGGGCCCTATTGATCTTGTCAAGTTTTCCAGACAGTTGGTAACTGCCGTGAGCAATTCTTCAGGATCTACAAAGTTGAAATTCGATGATGTAGCCGGTCTAATTCTAAGCGAAGAATCTAGAAGGAAGGCATAAGGAACTTCAGGGGATTCAGGAAATACTCTAAACGTTGAAGGAGGAGGAAGATCTTCAAACAAAGGTGGCAATAAACATGGGCGTTCTAAGTCGAGGAATAAGTCCAAGGGACCGAAAGACAAGGACGGGTGTTGGCATTGCGGGAATAAGGGGCACATGAAGCTGTGATTGCAGAGCACTTAAGAAACAAGAAGGAAGCTCTCAAGGTGGGAATGATTCAGTGAATCTATCTGAGGAGAGTGACACAGAGGCGTTGATCTTGTCTCTTGATGCGCGTAATGAGTCTTGGGTTATAGACTCGGGTGCTTCGTTTCATGCCACTTCATCAAAAGAAGTTCTTCGTGATTATGTCTCAGGTAACTTTGGAAGAGTCTACCTGGGTGATGATGAGCCATGCAGTATTGTTGGCAAATGAGACGTTCATTTAAGTCAGAAAGACGGAACGGTCTTGAAGCTGAAGGATGTCAGACATGTACCGAGTTTGAGACGGAATCTGATCTCAGGGGGGCAGTTGGCCGATACCGGATATGTGACGATATTCACGAGCGATGCATGGAAGGTCACAAAAGGTGCCTTGGTTATATCTCGAGGCAAGAAGGAAGGTACTTTGTATGTGACTTCCGGATCGTATAGTTCACTCGCAGTTGCATCAACTGGAATGAACGGGCAGTTATGGCATCAGAGGTTAGGACATATGAGTGAGAAGGGGATGAAAGTGCTATTGTCAAAAGGGAAGCTACCATGGTTGAAGGCAATCGATCTGGAATTCTGCGAGGACTGCGTGTATAGCAAGTATAAGAAAGTTAGCTTCAAGAAGACAGGACGCGCTCCAAAGATGCATCTATTGGAGCTTGTACACACTGATGTGTGGGGACCGGCACAGGTATCATCTCTTGGTGGCTCACATTATTTTGTTTCTTTTATTGATGATGCTAGTAGAAAACTGTGGGTCTACTTCTTAAAACACAAATCAGATGTATTCGATGTATTTAAGAAGTGGAAGGTTATGGTAGAAAATGAGACCAGGTAAAACTGTTAAGTGTCTCAGATCGGATAATGGGGGAGAATATTGTGATAAGAGGTTTGAGGAGTATTGTGCAGCAAATGGAATCAAACATCAGAAAACGATTCCAGGGACACCGTAGCAGAACGGTGTGGTTGAGCACATTAACAGGACCATCCTTGAGCGCGCTAGGAGCATGAGGCTACATGCAGGGTTGCCCAAGACCTTTTGGGCAGATGCTGTGAATACTGCCGTATATCTCATCAATAGAAGTCCCTCAGCACCATTGGATGGTGGGCTATCAGAAGAAACGTGGACTGGGAAAGAGGTGAACCTTGCACATCTCAGAGTGTTTGGTTGCACTTCTTATGTTCACATTGATGCAGAGCACAGAAACAAACTGGATGCGAAGTCCAAAAGGTGTACGTTTATAGGCTACGGGCAGAATAATTTTGGCTACCGGTTTTGGGATGCAGAGAATCGAAAAATTATCAGAAGCAAGGATGTAGTCTTTAATGAAAATGTGATGCATAAGGACAGTGTGCAAGCAAAAGCAGAATAAGGCCGATGAGAAGGAATTCGTAGAGTTGGAAGAGTTACCGGACACAGGTGTTACAGTGCCACAGGATGAGCATGCACAGGAGCATGATGAGGCAGAGCCGCAGACACCAGTTGTGAGGAGGTCTACTCGGGAGAGGAGACCCAAGGTCCGATACTCACCCTCCTTACATTATCTACTGCTGACAGATAATGGTGAGCCAGAGTGTTTTGAAGAGGCGTTATGGTCAGATATGCAGGGTTAAGTGGGAGCAAGCCATGGAAGATGAGATGGACTCTCTTGAGTCTAATCGTACGTGGGAGCTAGTCACTCTACCCAAGGGTAAGAAAGCTCTTCATAATAAGTGGGTTTACAGACTGAAGGAGGAGCACGATGGTTCGAAACGGTACAAGGCTAGACTGGTTGTGAAAGGGTTCCAACAAAAACAGGTATCGATTTCACAGAGATATTTTCACCTGTGGTGAAGATGTCTACGATTCGCATGGTCTTGAGTATAGTGGCTACAGAGGACTTACATCTAGAGCAGCTAGATGTTAAGACAGCCTTTCTTCATGGAGACCTTGAAGAAGAGATATATATGCATCAGCCGACAGGATACGTGGCACCAGGAAAGGAGAACAAGGTGTGTAGACTGAAGAAGAGTCTATATGGTCTGAAGCAGGCCCCAAGGCAGTGGTACAAGAAATTCGACAGTTTCATGTCAGGAAACGGGTACAGGAGATGTCATGCAGACCACTGTTGCTACTTGAAGAAGTTTGATATGTCGTATATCATTCTTCTTCTGTATGTTGATGATATGCTTGTGGTCGGATCAAGCATGAAGGACATCTCAGATCTCAAAAGACAACTGTCTAGAGAGTTTGCCATGAAGGATTTAGGAGCTGCAAAACAAATCCTGGGCATGAGGATAAAGCGTGACAGGAAAAACAAGAAGCTGGTTTTGTCACAGGCAGAGTACATAGCCAAGGTACTTGATCAATTCAGCATGGGAGGTGCTAAGCCAGTTAGCACTCCATTAGCCAACCACTTCAAGCTTTCTAAGGAGTAAGGAGCTAAGACGCAGGAGGAACGGGACTACATGGCTAAAGTCTCTTACGCGTCAGCCATAGGGAGCCTCATGTATGCTATGGTTAGCACAAGGCCAGACATTGCTCAAGCAGTGGGAGTTGTTAGCAGGTACATGAACAACCCCGGGAAGGAACATTGAGAAGCTGTGAAGTGAATCCTCAGTACCTGGTAGGTACTGTGGATGTAGGGCTGTGTTATGGAGGATCGGAAATTAAGCTACAAGGCTACGTCGATTCAGATTTGGCAGGAGATATCGACAGCAGAAGGAGCACTACAGGGTATATCTTTACCCTGGGTAGTGCTGCAGTCAGTTGGATCTCTCAGTTACAGAAGATAGTATCCATCAGTACAACGGAAGCAGAATATGTTGCAGCTACAGAAGCGTGCAAGGAGATGGTGTGGATGCAATGTTTTATTGAAGAGTTGGAAAGAAGCAAGCAGATTGCAAGCTGTACAGTGACAGTCAGAGTGTAATACACTTGGCTAAGAATTCAGCCTTTCATTCGAGGACTAAGCATATTGACATCAGATATCACTTCATACGTTCGTTACTGGAAGATGGATCGATTGCTTTGGAGAAGATTCATACAAGTGAGAATCCTGCAGATATGTTGACCAAGGCGGTCACACGGGAGAAGCTGAAGCTCTGTTCAGCTTTGGTTGGTCTTCAGGCTTGAAGACTGGGAGGTGGTGCACTCCGGATGTAGAAGACGAAGGATCATGTGGTGATTGTCTCCAAGTGGGAGATTGTTGAGTGTGGAGACAAAACTCCACTGAATATGGTCGGGCACCCGGACGGTCTGTGGACCGGGTGCCCGAAATTTAGGCTATTTTGCTTTCTAGTCCGCTGGACTGTTTTGTGGGCAGCCGGGCGCCCGGCGGTCATAGTGACCAGGCGCCCGAAATTAGACTGTTTTATGTCTTTTGTTGCTGGACGTTCTTTGCATTGGCCGGGCGCCCGACCGCCCGTGGGCTTAAGACGCGGGTTTCCTATTTAGAGTTCTAATTGCGGGGTTTACTATATAAAGGCGTGTAAACCGGGATTAGACATAGGGATTAGGGCTTCTATACGTCCAAGGTGAGAAAAAGGCGAGAGGATTAGCAAAAGGGTAATCTCTGTGCATGGGAGCATAGGAGAAGGTAAGTGCATTGCTTGTAACTTCGTTTTTCTTCATAGTGAAGTTTGCACGCGTGGTTTTTTACCCTTGTTGGGGTTTTTCCACGTAAATCTTTGTCTTGTGGATTGTTGGTTTGTGTGATTCTTTTATAGTTATTATTTTCTTCCTGTTTATCGTTTGTGGGTGAGACCGGAGATTGGATCTCGGTTCATCGGCGTTATTGGCGTGCTGCGCAACAGATAGTGCATTGCAAAAAGAGAAAAAAAGAAAAAAAAATCCGCCTCTTTTAAACATCTTATTCCAGACATCAGTGGCTCTTTTTCTGTTGGCTGGTTCATCAGCCAATGAGGTTTCTCGATTGTGGCCCACACAGTTGTGGCCACTAGCTGGAGGGTTCAGATCATCAGACATTGCAGCAACGCGGGCACCTTCCAACATTAATGCTGGAAACCCACCTCTTAACCTCATGGGTGGCGCACGCGAGATTGGGACCGTTCATCTGTTTTGCCATGAAGGGACACCTCAGAAATCACACTGACGACAAGACCTCCCAGTGGGCCCACTCAAGCTCATCCCGTGAACGGGCTGCTTAATATTCAGGTGCGAAATCCAAGCCTGGGCCCAGCCGTAGACTTGAAGAGGATATGAACGGACCGAAAACCAGGAGGGTGCAGGTCTTAGGAGAGAAGCAATCCGGACTCCGGACCGGACCAGGACCACCGTTAGCCAGCTATTGGTATCAGTCCGATGCCCAGTCTATGGGATTGATTAGTCTCACAAGCTGATTGGAGAACATTACCTATGAAGTGTGAAGATCACACCAATCATTGTTTTAACCGTTCCTTTGTAATCCTCCTACTGGACGGCGAGGATCGTCCCAGAAAATTTAACTTTTGGCTCTACCATGCAGTAATAAGGCCCATTAAGATTATCTGTCTGGATATTGCACGTGGCACGGTTACTCGTGGGGAGTCAGAAAATCCTGATGCATCTAGTATGAACAATGGGGACGGAATATTCAGTGATCCAGACCGTTGATCATGGGCCATGGCCAAATATGCAGTAGGAATGTCTACCATACCGGATTTGTGGTATGGTTGCCAGAAACCTATACCGGAGCCGGAAGAACCCCGATATGGTAGTGTCATTTTCCACGGTACACGTGGTACCATGATTCATCAATCTGATCCGTCCATCTAGTCTTTCACGCCTATTAGAAGATCTTATCCATTAAGTTAATCTAGTTTACCGTAGTAAATGTGGGCGCGACTTGGGTGAGACCCTGGAACCAGCGAAGTGGGTGGGATCCCGACATGTCGTGCTGCGATTTGTCTAAATAAGCAGCAGCCGTGTGAGGGTTCCGCAGGTGAGAAACGCCAAAGGCGTTAGAGTCTAACGTCAGGGTCCGAGACTCCAAGCCCATCTCTCATTTGTTTCTTCCCCTCTTCACCTCTCCCTCCCTCTCTGGCAGCCTTTCTCTCCCTCTCACGCCATACACCTCTCTCTCTCTCTCTCTCTCTCTCTCTCTCTCTCTATTTTCAACCGTGGCAGCCACTTAAGATGAACTATGCCCCAAAAACCTACTTAACTGTACAATCCTAACCTTCTATTCTGGCCCGCAAAAGGATGGTTCAAAGTGTTGGGATAGGAGGGCCGGCAGCGGAAGTAAAGCCGAACACAAGCAACAAATTCAATCAAACAAGCCACACAATGTAATCACAATGCATGCAATCACCCGCACATAGACAATCGAATTTTTACGTGGAAAACCCCCTCATGGGTAAAAAACCACGGCACAAAGCGACACCAATCCACTATAATATCAGAAGTTACAAGAGATGGAACCCAAGACCCAAAAACCCAAGTCTACAAGAGAAATCCCAAGCTTACCCAAGAAGAAAACCCTCTTCTTCAAGCTCTTTCTCTCACCTAGAAGCTCCCTCAATCCCCTTTGCAACCTTGGTCCCCTCTAATTCTGAAAATACACCTTAAATAAGAAGAAAACCGGATTTAGAAACCTCTTGCGCGCAAACCGCGCAAGAAACAAAGTTGCAGTAGGACACTGCCGACCAGTCGGACACCCCTACCGGTCGGTCGGCCGACCGGTCGGATAGGCCAAAAAACGTCCAGCAGCCTTGCTGCCTGTTTTACTGTGTGGCCGGCCGGTCAGACACCCCCACTGACTGGCCGGTGGTCTCTGTGTGAAACTGATTTGAAGCGTCAGTTCTCAACAAACTCCACCACGACTCAAATCACCATGCACCTCCTGGCCACGCATAATCTCCACCTCTACTTCGTCATCATTATAGTCACGTCGCTTCTCATGCTCCATCGACTCTATCTTTGCACATTCACACGCCTTGTTGCTCTTCCCATGTGGCCCTTTTTCTCTTGCCACACTTGAACAACCGTGGATCCCGCTGCCGATCCCGCAACTCCACCATGAATTGTGCTCCCGATCACCTTGTAAAGATTATCACACCTCCGTGCCTTGATCCTCACGCGTGCTTCCTTCACCACTTTACAATACCGATCGCAGCCGATGAACCTGCACCCTTTCGCCTCGAGTGCACCAAGGGATATCACATTCCTCTTCATCTCAGGGACATGCTTCACACTTTCAAGGATCCGTTCGACTCCATCGAACATCCTAATGTGCACCGAACCAATCCCTACCACATTGCGAGCGTAGCCATCGCCCACAAACACCGATCCACCATCATACTCCTTGTATGACATGAATGAGCTTCGGTCAGGACATACATGACATGATGCCCCTGAATCCAAGAGCCACTCTCCACCAAGAGGCTCTATGCCGGATACAGTCAATACATCACAGCCGTCACCACCATCCTCTATAGTATTGGTTCCTTCCCTAGAAGAACCTCCAGATGTCTCTTGCTTTTTCTCAGGATTCGAACAATCCATTTTCACATGTCCTTCTTCCCCACAATTCCAGCATCTCACCCTGTGCCTCCACTTGCCGTTTGATTTAGATCTCGTTGAAGGAGATCCTCTACCCTGCTCAGAATTCCTCCCACTCATAACCAGTGCCTCATCAATAGAGGGACCCGCGCCGCCACTTTTCCTTCTCATCGCCTTTGCCTGAAGGGCTGAGATAACGGTTTCTACGCCAATAGTCTCCCTGCCTGGGCACAAAGAGTCCTTGAGTGACTCATATGAATCTGGAAGAGAATTCAACAGGATAAACGCTTGATCCTCGTCCTTCATCGGCTCATCTACATCCATCAACTTGCAAATAAGCCTATTGAAATTGCTGATGTGGCTCTCAACATCGGCCCCCTCCGTCATCCTCAAGTTGTACAACTGAAGCTTTAAGTATATGTGATTTTCAAGAGATTTTTTCGCATAGATATTCTCTAATTTCGCCCATGTTTTAGCCGCAGTTTTCTCTTTCATGACGTTATACAGGACCTCTTCTGCCAGGCACAACTGGATTGAGACATTGGCATTTTCATCGATCTTCTTCCACTCTTCTTCTTTCATAGCTTCTGGTCGCTCTCCAAGGAGCGCATCTTGCAATCCTTGCTGAACTAGAAGGCCTTTCATCTTCACCTTCCAAAGCTCAAAGTTATTTTTCCCCGAATACTTTTCTATGTCGAATCTCATGCCTGATGCCATGCTCTTGTCTTAGATTTGAATTTTTGCTACACCCCAACGATCGTTCTGATACCAGTTGTTGGGATAGGAAGGCTGGCAGCGGAAGCAAAGCCGAACACAAGCAACAAATTCAATCAAACAAGCCACACAATGCAATCATAATGCATGCAATCACCCGCACATAGACAATCGAATTTTTACGTGGAAAACCCCCTCACGGGTAAAAAACCACGGCACAAAGCAACACCAATCCACTATAATATCAGAAGTTACAAGAGATGGAACCTAAGACCCAAAAACCCAATCTCACAAGAGAAATCCTAAGCTTACCTAAGAAGAAAACCCTCTTCTTCAAGCTCTTTCTCTCACTTAGAAGCTTCCTCAACCCCCTTTGCAACCTTGGTTCCCTCTAATTCCGAAAATACACCTTAAATAGGAAGAAAACCGGATTTAGAAATCTCTTGCGCGCAAACCGCGTAAGAAACAGAGTTGCAGTAGGACATTGCCGACCGGTCGGACACCCCTACCGGCTGGTCGGATAGGCCAAAAAAATGTCCAGCAGCCTTGCTGCCTGTTTTACTGTGTGGCCGGCCGGTCGAACACCCCCACCGACCGGCTGGTGGTCTCTGTGTGAAACTAATTTGAGGCGTCAGTTCTCAACACAAAGAATAAACACCAACTGCTGCATTCAACTACAAATAGCCTAAGATTGGTAGCTGTGATCTTCCATCTTGGTGGATTTTTCAGGTCATGGTTCATTATCTATGGGGTCCACGCCGATGGTCCAAAATCTAGATCATTGAATATTGGGCCTCGGACGTGCAAACAGAACAGTTGTCGGATCAAGATCTTGTACTTCTTTAGTAAAATGGTAAAGTCATTATTCATATAGAAGTTACATATTTATAAAATTAGAGCTTGAAATGTCTATGTAGTTGATTTGCCATGCTTTCATATACAGCTACATTTGTGGCCTTGTTAGGACCACATATACTTGACCATCCTTTACCACGCCTTCAATGTTCTGGGCAGAACCATATAGGCCTTTGATGATTTTACTTGCCTCTATTGACCATTAGCCCATCACAACTGTAATCCAATATGACTTTATTCTCTTGTCTGTGGGTATGCTGAAATGACACACCAGTGAAATTTTCAGTTTATGAATTTCTAGCTCCATGTTTCCGTTTACCATTTGCTCATGTCAAGCAATGAGCCGTGTGTGTTAGATCCCGCCATTCATCATATTCATCAGATGGGGCCGCTATAACAGTTAGAACAGGTAACAAATGGTGAATTTGAAGCACATGTGTGGCCCACCTAATTGTAAGACTACCTGAATTTTTTTTCAGGACATAGTATTATGATGTGGCCTGGATCTTGCACATGTTCCACATTGGTAAAGACATCAGGAATCGGCCTACTCTCATGGAATATCGACTAAACTATCATAAAGCCCCTGCGCCCGCATATTCTTCGAAGTCCTCGCCGTTGGAATCTGATTTGAATGTGCTGAATTTCTTAATAAATAAGCCTATCTATTTGCTTAGATAACTAGCGACCTGCAAGCAAAGATTAAATTGACATTAAACAAACTACTTGGAAGAATCCACTCACGTGGGCCCATGGTCTGGTGATCGACACCATTGATCTGATGCTATCAATATGAATGACGACACCCATAAATCTCCTAGATCGGGAGATCCTAATCCTTGATCTTTTGTACCACAGATAGCCAGTTAAGAAAGAAAATAAAGCAATAGCCAGCATTTAACAAAGAAAAAGAAAAAGGCCAAAGATGAAACGTTTAGGATCTTCCAACTCCCATCAGACCAACAGTGGGGACAACTCGGTTTTGGCTTCCAATTAATTGCAGATGTTTAGAAAAAAAAAATCATACATCATGGTGTCACCCCACTATCGTTGTTGGGAGAGAGATATGAAGATATGAATCTCACGAGAGAAGGGAAGAGGGGCCGCAAGAAAGGGAGGGAGAACCGGGGAGAGAAATGAACAAGAGAGGGGCTCCGACCCCACGTCGGCCCCCTAATGCCGTTAGACTTGCCCTTTGGCATTTCTCATGTGTGGAGGCCTCGCACAGCTGCTGCTTATTTAAAGTAATCGCAGCCCGACACGTTGGGATCCCACCCAATTCGCTGGTTTGGGGGTCTCACCGAAGTCGCGCCCAGTAAATGTCTTCGCCGTTAATAAGTTCGTTTTTGTACTGTCGCATTGAATGCCCGGCTGATAGAATGGTTAGAATGAGCTGATCCTTTTTTTATGTCAACATATCGTACAAAAATATTTGGAAGAACTAGATGGACGGTTGCAAATGATTATTACCATGCCACGTGGACTCTGTTAGGGGATGCTATACCATATTCCAGTTCTCCCGGATCTACCGTATCATCTCCAATTCCCGCGAGAAACCACCCCGACACGTGTCACAAACTAGGCATGGTTGGGTTCGTAGTAACCACAGTTAAGTTCTCCGCCTATAAATATCCAACGCCTCCCGCCTTCTCTTCCATTTTCAAAAGCTCTCTCTCTCTCTCCAAAACCCGTCGATCGAAATGGCAACTACTCTTCTCCTTGTTTACCCCATTTTTCTCATATCTTCATCTTCTTTCTCCTTCTTTTCTTCGTTTTTTTCTTATTTTTCTCTTCTATTTTTCTACAATTTTCAGGTTGTAGCTCAGAAATTAAAGCAAGACGAGGTCACGGAGCAGAACTCCCTTCTTCTGGTAACATTTCTGCAATTTCCCCCTCTTTTGATTGAGTTTCTCAACGGAATTTGATTTTCGGCTTTTGATTAGCTCTTCGAATGTCTAATTCGAATTAGAAGGTAGTTTTCTGCAGGAGCTTCTATAGATCTTCATCAACGTACTTTTTTTTTTCCCAGCGTTTTCAGTAAATCGTCACAGATCTGAGCCTTCAACCAGTTAAAATTCGTTTCAATTTTTATTTTATTTTATTCTGAAACTCGTTTTCTTGTAGATCTGAGAAGATTTAATCAAACTGTAATTAAAAAACGTTTAAATCGATATCTGCTTGTGACTTCGAATCAGAAGTTCGTTTTCTTGTAAATTACTGCTTGATCACTGTAGAATGCCTTCATTTTGATCGATTTCTGCAAATGTAGTAGATCTGAAGCTTTTACATAGTAGATCAGTCTCTGTACTTTTAGTTTGGAAAATGGAGCTTCAATTACAGGGACCTACCTTGATTTGATCGTTTTCTGTGAAAACTGATGAAAATTCCCCTATTTCTCTGTCATTTTATCAGATTTGAAGCCTTTTTCTGTTTAAATTTGAAAACAGATCTCCATTGCCGTTATCACTGCCTTTTTGTTCAAACTCTATAAAAAATATGGAAATTCTCTATCTAAAACCTTACAGCATTTCAATCCCATGGAACTAGCTATTAGCTTGTTTTCTGTGAAATTGACATGAAATCATTCCTGATTCATGTTTCTTTCCCTGGTCTTGTTACGAACAGACAAGGAATCTGCTCCGGATCGCAATTTTCAATATCAGCTACATCAGAGGACTGTTTCCAGAGAAGTATTTCAATGATAAATCAGTTCCTGCACTAGGTCTGCAACCTCTCCTTAGAATTCATTTTATTTTTGTTTAAAATGGAGAAATCATTTGTTTGTTAATAGAATCTTTTGGATTTCTTTTCTACAGAGATGAAAATAAAGAAGCTGATGCCAATGGATGCCGAGTCTCGGAGGCTGATTGATTGGATGGAGAAAGGTATTTGAATTTTGAGCTTGATTTTCTGAAGTGGCTTATCATTTTTTGAGAAATTTCATGCAAAATTCTAGCAGAATTTCAGCTGTTTTCTTCTTTTGGTAACTGAAAGTAGAAATTAGCTGGTGTTATTTTGGTAGAGAATGTTTATTTACTTATTTTGTTATGTTTTCTTCTGCAGGTGTTTATGATGCATTGCAGAAAAAGTACCTAAAAACACTGATGTTTTGTGTCTGTGAGACAATCGAAGGACCGATGATTGAGGAATATGCCTGTAAGTTCATTTATCTGCCTTTTTTTTTTGTGAATATATCAGATTATCATCATTTACAGAAATGAGATTACGATATGCATTGTCATCTGCCACGTTAGTAAATTTCTTTTTCCGTTTTTCATCAGCTAAAATGATGGCTGTTTCGAGTAATTAATTAGTGAAACCCAAGTACTGCGATGATCATGTTTCACTTGGAGGTCTATAATCTATTAAAGGGGGCATTGTACAATGCTGGGGCCTAGAGATTGTACAGTGCACTCATGTTTTCATTTGCACAAATGAGTCTGATGTTTCTGTTATCCAAACTGTTGATATGATGGGCCTCCATAGGGATCATGCACTAAAACTCCCTTATTTTGGAAGATCTAGTTATGTTATATTTAGCGTTTTTGTCCTTAGCCACATCTAAGTTTTGGCAACCTATTGAAGATATTGGGATTTTCTATCTGCAATTTTTTGGTACATACGCCATCCAAACTAGGCTTAACACATAAGCGGCCTTGATCTCCAAACCATGGGCTTCAATTGTGCAAAATAGAAATTCTAAACAGTGCTGTATAACCATTCGGCCCAAGCATGATCGTCTTAACAAACCTGTGCATAAATGCCAGGTGGCTTCGGTATACGATGCAGCTAGCGCTATCTTTTACCATTTGTGGGGACCTTGGATTGCCTACAGCGCCCGGCTCCGGCAATATTTCTGTAGCTTTGCTCTGTGGGCCCAAGGTCATGTATATTTTATATCTACACCGTCCATGTGTTTGCTCGCTTAAGGGCATAAACCCAAACATGAGGGAGATTCAGATTTCAAGTGGGCCACACCACACGAAACAGTAGGAAAAATGACGCCCACCGTTGAATCCTTCCTAGGGCCCACCTTGATGTTAATTTTCCATCTGACCTCTTCATATGGCGACTTGAACTACATGAAAGAAAAATACAAATATCAGCTTGATCTAAAGCTTATGAGGCCCTCGAAACGTTTTTAATGTTAGGCTCTCGTTCCCCACTGTGGTGTGATTCACTTGATCTTTGGATCTGTCTCATGCTTGGGCTCATGCTATAAACGTTTGGCAAAAGGGATGAACATAGTGGCTAAAAGATAAATCAGGGATATTCTCAGTTAAATCTTTATTCCGCATGATCATCGGTGAAGTTCATGATAACTTGATTTGTCACACCACTTTACTTTGGAGATATGGTGCTCCCCCGAAGGTGGAAGCTCTAGCCTGGTTGGTGGGTAAAAACAGGGTCCTCACAGTAGATAACCTTCGGAAGAGGCACATGATTCTCTCAAATGTGTGCCTTTTATGTTTTTAAGACGAGGAATCAGTTAACCATCTATTTGTCCACTGTAATTTTGCTAGGAAAGTTCTTTTTCAGCAAATTCGGCATTCATTGGGTCCTGTCTGGCTCTATAGAATCTCTGCTTTTAGCATGGCATGGGGGCGGGAAATGATATGGCATTTAAGTTTGCTAGCTGGAATTTGGGCCATATGGTTGGAAAGGAATCGGCGGTGCTTTAAAACAAATCCCACATATAGGTGGAGGTCTGAAGCATTGCTGCTGATTTAGTCAAAGATTGGGCTGTTGATCCATCAGCTTTGTAGCATATCCAGACTATTTGGCTTCTTGTTTTTAGTTTTCTGTTTTCTGCTCTCTTTTCTTTTTGCATTCTTTTGGCCTTTGGCCTTTTTTTTTTTTTTTTCCTTCTAATAATACTACCTTCCTTCAAAAAAAGGGATGAACAGAGTGGATGTAATATATACATCACAGTAGGCCCCCAAAATCTTAGGACTGTAGAAATCCTGTAGCTGGTGACTGCAGACAATCTGCCTCTGCTGCAGAGAATCGTATGCGACTTGCCTGTAACCTGGGTGACACGACTCCCCTTAACCCAAAGGTCTGTGGGGCCACTATGATATTTTTGCCCTATCTGCTCCATCTATCTGTTTGGTCTGAGGACATGAGCCCGAACTTAGGGAGATCCGAAACTCAAGTGAGCCGTACCACAGGAAACAGTGGAGATGGAGACGCCCATTGTTGAAACCTTCTAAGGTCCAGTGTGATGTTTAGATGCAGTCAAACCCCATAATAAGGTGACTCGCAATAAGGGAACACAAATATAAGCCTGATCCTAAACTTTTGGGACCCCATTGAGGTTTCAACGGTGAGCCTTTAATCCTCACTTGTGTGTCCGGCTTGAGTTTTGGATCTCTCATGTTTGGGCTTGTATACTAAAATGAGCTAACAAAACGAATGGACGGAGTGGATATAACACAAAGATTGTGGCGGGCCTCACAAACGTTTGGGTTACAAGGAAGCCATGTAACCCCAAGTAACGGGCAAGTCGTGTGCCATAGAGTCGACACGAGTTAAACTGCACTCACGGTGCACTTTATAGTTCAGTTTTCCCAAGAAGTAGATATCTAAGTGCTTGAAGGCACACTTTCCAGTGCAGAGTTCACATTTAAGGCTAAGCTTTCCATCAGTTGGCCCATATATTTACGGGTCATTTGGATGCATGTAAATTGAGCTAGTGGTAGATGACTTGCACGTAAATGATTTACATGGAGAGTTTGGATGTTGAAAAAATGCCTATAAATGATTTACAGCCTATAAAGCATTTACAGTTTAACTGTAAATGAAAACATGCTGAAGAGCTTTGATTTCATTTATCTGTAAATGAAATTCAGCCTAACGGCTAGAATTTTTAGATTTGGCCTTAAATAGATTATCCTTAAACAATTTACATGTTATCCAAACACAAATAACAACTATTTACCTATAAATAGATTGCAGCTTAAAGCCAACTAGAACAGACGGTAAACAATTTACACCTGTAATTTAGTTACCTGCAATTCATTTACCCCTTACAAAATTTATGGGCATCCAAATGACCTCTTAGCTCAGAATAAACTATTTCTCTTAAGTGGATGTATAAAAAATGCATGGTTTTGAAAAGGGCCAACTTTCAATATACAAGTGTGACCCACGTATGAGCAGATATGCCTTACTTGGTAATAGGCACATGCATGGCTGGGCATGCTGATGGAGAGGAATCCACTTGGCACTGTGCTGTGTAAGCACTAAACTGGAATTGAATGCCCCAGGCACGTGAAAGTGTCACATATGCTATATTCAAAATTTTATTCAGCGCCTACACAAAGTATCTAGCTGGGATACTAATTAGGAGAGCCGTATACAGCGTTAGTGGACCGTTAATTGCCACTCTTCGACCATCCATTTCATCGTGCACGTGTGCCCACCAAATATACTAGTTTGCCCATCTTGTCAGAGGATATGCATGTGGGACCTGCTTGATGAATGGTGCTAATCATAGTCTCGCACAAGTAACAGGTGTGCCCATTTGGGATACTGCACAAGAGCTCCATGCTAGTATCCTGACAATCCTGCTTAGAAGTGGGATTACTGAGCGAGTAAAAAGTTGACCTTTTCCAAGGAGAACGTGAATATGGTGGGTCAGTCTCTCTATAGAACGCATGGGTCAAGTGAAGCAAAAAATGTGAACTGTCAACCAGTTCAAATATTTAAAATCGTATCCATCACTTCTCTTCATTTTCCTGCAGTAAATGTTAATTGGCGGCTGTGTTGTTCACTATCATTCATGATACAAGAAAATTGGTTCCAATTGATACGTCATCACGTACCATGTGTTCTGTGCAGAGATTATTCCACTTATTCCACCATATTCTGGTATAACGGCTCTGCGGCTCTGCCCTATGATCTATGTTTTCTCCAGTGTCCTCTGTTAGAACAAAGAAGTACTAAGCTATCCCACAATCTCTTAAGCCCTGAGGATACACTTGAATTGTCTTGATCCCTCAAATCTGTGGGCCACAACTGAAAATAGACTCTATGGAACCACATACAGAACTATGATTGTTGAGTCTGTTGCTAGCATAAGCTCCAAAGTAGTATACTAAAGAACGGTAAAAATGTCTTTGCAGTTTCTTTTAGCTATTCAAGCTCAGATGGCGAAGAGGTGCATATGAATGTCAATCGCATCGGTGACAAGAAGCAAGGAGCCACATTCAAGGCTAACACACCAGATATTACACCCAACCAAATGAGGTATATCTATCCATCTAGCTTCTATACACTCAATTAAATGAATTATATATGCATTTTTGTTTCAAATTCTAACATACAGTTCAATTTTAGGAGTGACGCCTGCAAAATGGTCCGGACCCTAGTTCAATTAATGAGAACTCTTGATCGTATGCCAGAAGAGGTAATATATGTGTGGATAATCTGGTATGAAAAGGCCTAGTAAAAGTTGGTTTAGATGAATCTTATGACCGTTTGATCTGTGACTTACTTCCGATCAAATCAAACACCGATGAGAAGTATTTCACACAGGATATTCTCTATTTCAAATTTTTTTTTTTTTCCTTTGATTTATAGATGAGACATTGTCTTTGTAAATATGTGAACTAGTGAAGTTAATTTTAAGTCCGATGATTGGGCCATCTGAATGGATGTTTTTTTTGGAGGTGATAATTGCTTTCTCGCTTTTGTTCTTGAAACATCGACCGTTTCTTCTAACCATAATGCCCAAATTCCCACTAGACAAGTTGATCTCCGTGACTTTTTCTTTGACTTCCCAAAAACTCCTCCATGCCAGGATAGCAAAAAATCTTCTATAGTGGCCGGAAGCACCCAAAGAGCCCCAAAGAGCTGAAAGAAACGATTTCAAACCTCCCTTGGAAAAGGACAAAGAAGGAATAAATGATTCACTGATTTTGCATCTTGGAGACAAAGAAGACACATTCGGAAGAAGCATATTTCTCTTACAAAGATTGTCAATCGTTACCACCTTGTTCCTTCACACTAGCCAGCCAAAAACCGCAACCTTCAAAGGAGCTCCGTATTGCCAAACGTATGTCGTCCAAGATATCCCCACATTTCCTTCATCCTCGGTTAGAGATCGGTATTAAGATTTAACTGAAAAATTTCCTATTTTATCTTTTAACCTTAACCATCTTAACGAATCCATGCTTGAAGAGAACGGAGAAGCCTTTGCCAAAAGATGGAGAAGCTTAATAAAATCTTCAATTTCTTCATCTCGGAAATGCCTTCTACAAGGGGGGAGCCTAGATGACTTCATCTCCCCTCCAAGAGAAACAACTAGAAACCTTCATATTTGGCTACTTATCCAACCCTGCCAACCTTGGGATATTGGTTGCCAATGAAGTCTCCCCTAACCACCTATCTTCCCAACAGTGAATGTTTTCCCGTTTCCCAACTTGAAACCTATCCCTTTCCATACCTTTTTTTTTAAGGGACGACACCGACTTCCATAAATAAGAAGCACGATGCAAAGAAGAAGGTTTTGTCCACCACCCACTCTCATCCACCCCATATTTCATTTCTACCATCTCCCTCCACCTAGCTCCAACCTCTACCCCAAAACTCCACAACCATTTCCCTAGTAATGCTATATTCATTTCATTTCCTCTAATTTTCTCGAACTCGCTCCTCCATGATCCCTCGGTTTGCACACATCTTCTCACTTCATGAGATGAAACTTGTGTTTCTCTTTTGAACATTTCCAGAAGAAATCCCTTCTCCGTATTCCAAAGAATTCAACACAGATTTTGGGCACTTGAATAATGACATGAAATAAACTGGAAGATTAGACATAGATGCATTTATCATAATCATTCTCCCAGCCATTGATAGATAGCTCGATTTCCATTTGGACATCTTCTGATCTCATCACTCGATAACATTGTCCCACATATGCCTTGCCGGTTTGCCTATACACAACGGAAGGCCGAGATCAGGAGAGATCCCTCCTTGCAACCAAAAATAGATGCGGAATTTTTTGTATCTTATTTAGAGATCCCTACTCCAAGAATCTCACTTCTACTAATATTCACCTTCAACCTAGAGATTGCCTCAAAAGTAACAATAATCGACGTGAGATTCTGCACTTTAAAACTATCTGCCTTACAAAACAGTCAAGTGTATCATCCACATATTGTAAATGCGAAATCTGAAAATTTGATCTATCCACCCCAAATCCTTCCACCAAACCTATCTCTTCTCATTTCTCTAACATTTTGCTAAGGGCCTCCATCATGAAAACAAAAAAATAGGGTGATAGAGGGTTGCCTTGCCGTAACCCTGTAGAAGTTGAGAAGAAGCCATTCGGCGAACCATTAACCATAATAGAAAATTTTTCTGACTTCACACACACCTGGATCCATGCTCTCCATTTGACCCCATATCCCAGCCTCCCCAGCATGTAGTCAAGAAAGACCCAATCCACATGGTCATAAGCCTTTTCGATATCAAGTTTGCAAACTATACCTCAATGCCCTCTTCATTTAGCCAGTAAGGACCCATCTACTATCTGTCTCCCATCCACAAAAGCCCCTTGAGAAGTTGAGATTATATTCCCCAGCACCAGTCGGAATCTAGATGCCAAAAGAGACATCAAATTTGAGGGATGTCCCAATTACAATAGGGGAAGAGATGGCCTTCAGCTAACCTATCAATCAACACATTTACACATTGGGAAAGATAAGGGACCTCCCTTGCAGATTAACGACAATCAAGACTCTTTTTTCCGACTAGCCTTGCGAAAGCCGACATCCGAATGGATGTTAGAACCATTTGGATATAGTTACTACCACAAATAGGCCATGGGGAAAGTATGAGTTGCCACAATGATCCTAGCCATCGGATCTGTGTACAGATAAATCATAGAATGGTTGATGTTTCACATGCGTATCCAAATTTTCAAATGGTTAGAATCATCATTATAAGGATTGTTTATGGCCTACGCATGGTGGGGTCTACTTCTTGAAGCGGTTCTATACTGGTCCACATGGTCTAGTTTGTGGGCCACTATTTCACTTCAGTACTCCTAGGATTCCTTGCATTTAGCGTTTTCTAGTTGAGGTTGCCTTTGCTTGCACCAAATACAATGAAATTTGATGATATTTCATGATTATCAGTATAATTTGGTGCAAAATATCATGATTTTTAGTACAACCAAATGCAGCCTAAAGCTCTATCTTAAAGTTAATAAAATGTTAAAATTATGCTTCTTTCAGCGCACGATTTTGATGAAGCTTCTTTATTACGACGATGTAACGGTAAGGTCGAAGTACTCCTTTTTTTTTTTTACATCGTTACCCAATAATTTCTACAACCAAGTAACAATTGTCAGAGGCCTTTCGTTGTAGCCAAGTGACTATGAGCCGCCGTTCTTCCGAGGTTGCTCCGAACAAGAAGCCAACAACCCTTGGACGAAAAGTCCTCTGAAAATGGAAGTTGGAAATGTTAACAGCAAGCACTTTATATTAGCTCTGAAGGTAGGAATAAGATGAAAGAATGGTCTTTGTTTTTCTCTTCCTTACTAAATCTTCTTTTCATCTGTTCTTATTAATCTGACAGTTTGTTTCTTTAGGTGAAGAGTGTTCTCGATCCCTGCGAGGATGAGAATGAAGATCTTATAGAAGAGGATGATGTGAGCTTGGGTGCTGATTCATTACGAGGAGATGATTCTTCATCCTCTGATGGGGAGGTAAGATGCTCACATTGCGAAATTATCCTTTTGTCATTATGCATCTAGTTTAGATTTCAAAATTATTCTCTTGTCATTATGCATCTAGTTTGTTTTGTGCATATGTGCTGGATGGGTGCATGTCAATCGTGCATAAAATGTGTATTGAGATATCTTAGGCTGTCTATTTTCTAGTTGCTTGTGGTAGACTCACAAGGGTTTCAACACTAAGGTCATGGGTTCGAGTACCCATTGTGGTGTGTGTGGGTGTGAGGGTGTGCAGGGGAAAAAAAATAAAATCTCAACTGTCGTTTTGATGCCATCCATTGGATACTAAAGCCACAGCTTGGCATGATTTCAGCATGGGCCATTTGAACGATAGAATGGATCATCAAAACATGCAGAAATATGGGCACCAACAGGTGACATGTGGTGGACAGATGTAAGTCTACATTTCCAACCTTCTGATATGGATTGGACTATGAGAGAAGGCTTCAGCCACCCCACCCACCATTGTGATGAATTATGATGTTATAACACTGAAGTTCAGTGTTAGCAGCTCACGCTCTATCTCCATGCAGCCCACGCACACGTATAGTGGGTTTCTCACATCACCTGAGCTGTTCTGTTTGCATGTTGATTTGAACATTGTAAACTAGCCCACATCCCAGCCATGCATGAAAATTCCTCCAACACATTGGAATGTTTTCCCTCAAACTCACTTGGTATCCATCCTTGAGCCATCCATGTAGGGGGACATGCATAGTTGGATGATCTAGACTGTCTACTAGGTGGGCGGATGGAAGATGCACATAGATTTAAAAAAAAAAACATCTTGGGCAACCTTAACCTTTAGTTATCTTACTTTGTCACTGACAGTAACGAAGAGGTAATTTGCAAAGGTACAGTAAAAAGAGAGGTGGTTATTTACAGATATCGAAATAGGTTTGTAATGAGGGTTCACATGGGCACAGACAGGCCTTGGACCTCAACCCCATTGTGGCAAAACGTTCTCTTTGGTGAATATGCAGAGCTTTTTTCTTGGACTAACGGAGTTAGATACAGGAAACCTAACAAAAATGATAGAATTGTTGTTTGCAATGTTTCTCAGGTTCACCATTCACAGGAAGATCAATACATTGTTGCACCCATAGGTAATACTCTTCCATTGTCTTTCTTCATCATAGCTAGTGTTTTTGCCCATGAGAACTTACTGAGTCTTCTTGGCAGGTGACCAGCAGTCCAATGAAGACAATGGCTTGATTGATGAAGGTCAGTATTTGAAAAAGGACAAAAGGTGTCCTCAATTGGAGGGAATCCCAGCAAAAAATTCAAAATGGGATTTTCAAAATCCCATTTTTAAAAATGTGTTGGATTCTTGTCCACCTTCTTTGGATGGATGTGGACCAACTCGACGTTGCAGCAGTCCTACCCTTGCAGAGAAGATCACCCATTAGTAAATCTCCTATTCCAATGCTTTGTTGCTGTTGCAGATGAAACTCAAGACCCTGAGCAGGATGAAGAAAAGTTAGCTCGAGTAAGGGATTGGATTTCTTCTAGGCACACCGAGACTGTCGATCTCACTGACGTTCTTTCAAACTTTCCTGACATATCTGTGGTAAGGATGACTGCCACCTGCTCAGCTAAATTATTATTCAGGATTAGATCCTGTTTGATTTTACCATTGAATTGGATTGCAAGTTGACCAACTTGTAGTTTCCTTACCGTTAGTCTAGAGGGGTTAGTCTCCAAATTGCAATAATGTTTATTTTTCAAGATGGACTAGAAATGAATGCAATTGCAATTTGAGGGCTGCTTCCTTCTATGACTACCAGGCAACAAAATACCATTTGATAATTTCAATTGATTGAACTGAATGTTCACAATTTAGTTTAATTGTGTATCCAAACAATCTCTTAATCTTTTAATTGAGATAGTAGTGTTCCAAGGGTAGAGAAACAGTCAGACATGCAGTTAATTAGTGAAAATGATTTGCAGGTGTTAACAGAAGGTAATTGGAGACGAATACTCTTCGCAACTGCAGTAAATCAAATCAAGATGAAGAAAATACCAAAAATTTCCGTTCTCCTTTTACTTAATTTTACTTATATGTTGATATGAGTAATAATAAGCTGAATATGCAAATGTGCATTGGAACAATTTTTAGCGAGAGTTACCAAAATATAAGTTACCAAAATACCTTTTTTGCACTTTTGTGCTGAAGAGCTTTTAGATGGAGCCTGAGCCCAGGCTGATTACTAAAAGGAATTAGGCCTGGAGCCAACTGTCGAGTCTGACATACAGCCCAAGCCTTTCCAGTCTAAAGTGGGCCAGGCCTGAAAGCCAGAAGGGTTCAGCTCGGCCCACTGACAGCTATTCTCATTAGTAGCACTGGCACTGTTCTATATAGTACGTTTTAGTTAGCTAAGAAACCTCACTCAACATTTCTGCATGACTGGCTGTCAGAAATCGTAGATAGGCTGATAAAAGAAGGGCTTCTAACTTCAGCTGGAAGGGATAGTTATACCATAAACAAGCCAAAGGTTAGATTAAATCATATCTTCCCTTTTCTTCTTGGTGCTGTTTTCATTGAATTTGCTAACGGAAAATTAATGCAAAAAACATCAGAAGCTCACTCCTACATTTGGAGCTGTGAAGGAAGAGACTGATATGGAAATACCAAATGGTGAAAAGACTCCCAAAATCATGGATGAAGATTACATGTACATGAAGGTGAGTTCTTCCGTTGTTCTAGCAGAGGCTGTTGTAACTTGTAATTGCTGTTGTAATGGTTTGTGACAGTTACCCAACACCACCGTTCCCATCACTAGGTTTTGACTCTGATGTAAACGGCCATGCTGTAATTGTCATCTATGTTTTGGTAGGATTTAAGTATTTAATGATGTTATGGTGAATTTTTATCATTTCATGTTCACTAGTTAATGTAATGATCACAGACAGCCAGTAGCATGCTGAGTTCACATGCAATCATGCCAGAGCTGTGAAAAATGTGGGCCCACCATGAAGATCACCTGCTATGAAAATCAAGCTGTCCACATCTATCTTTTGGGTCACAGAGGCATTGATGGTGGGTGGGCTGATCTCATTTCTTTGCCAGGTATCATCATGGTGGGGCCCACCTTTTTGCACAGCTCTGATTTTCTACATATGCGACACAGTGGGAAAGATTGCAGCCCATGGTTTCTGTTGTATGAGATCATTCTATGTTAAGCCATGGTTTCTGTTGTATGAGATCATTCTATGTTAAGCCATGCTTTCTGTTGTATGAGATCATTCTATGTTAACTCGTAACAGCTTAGATGTAATTAATAAAATGAAGAGAGGATGTTATGTCTATATCAGCACGGTATTCCTTGAAGATTGGGAAAGGTCCATCATGTAGATGACCTGCCTCAATAACATATACTCCATACATTGGCTGGCTGGTCTCCGTGTGTATGTTGAATGCGAACTGTTGGCCTTCCCACCACTGCTTCCCTTTCTCTTGAGGCCCACCTAATGAGTGGACTGGCCTGATTTTGGGGTCTTGTCATCTACAGCCACTCGGCGGAGCAGCTTGGATGTTGTACGTGTGTAGATGAGTGACAAACACTCCAAAGCGCACCACATTTACTGACATTGGTAGGTTAGCCATCTGTGGGGTTGCAAGTGGGCCAAGCCAGAACTGATGAAACCTGACAAGTCCTACCCATGAGCTGAGGAATGAGGCTCTGGTGAGGCCCCACCCACCAGTCAAGTACGTTGATCACCAATGTTGGACCCTTAGGAAGATGTAATCCTAGGACTAGCCCAATTAGCGATTAGGTCTAAAACTCAAGGCCTGGGTCCAACCCATGTGCCTATCGGTTCATCCCAAACCTGGCTTTAAACGGGCTGGACCAGGGACACGGCAGTCCAGCCAAGTTTCCAGCACTGTCAATGCTTATGGAACATTTCCAAACTTGATTGCAGGCTCTGTACCATGCACTTCCAATGGATTACGTGACTGTGTCGAAGCTGCAGAACAAGATGAAAGGAGAAGCTAACCAGAGCACCGTTCGGAAGCTGATTGATAAGATGACACAGGATGGATACGTGAAGAATGGCAGAGGCAACAAAAGACAAGGTAACTTGAAGATTCAAAATGTGTGGTTTGGTAGTCCAGAGGCCTACAGGAAACAGCCCCTGCGGCTTGTGGTGCTGGACCATGAAAACAACGGCCCCACCATGAAGATCAACCTTCTAAAAAAATCAGGTTGGTTGTCTATTGTATCTAATGTTGTGGCCCATCTTATGAGTGGACTGGCCTGATTTTCATGGCAGGTGATCTTCGTGGTGGGGCCTGTTGTTTTCATGTTGCAGATGTCCTGCATAGGTTGCGTGTTGGTAGAAAACATGCTACGGCGCGGTTGCCTGTAGCTGGTCAGTTATCCTTTATAAATGAGCCCTGACAAGGCCAACTACACGTCTACTTCCAAATATACTAGAGATATTCAACCACTGGGCATGCCTCACTACCTGCCGTGTCCAAAAAATCAACCTGCTACACCCATCAGGTGGGCCAAGCATGTATGAGAAAATGGACGGTAAAAAAGGATTAACCAATGATCCACATTTGAACAACATGCATGGCCCATCTGATGAGCCTGCTGGACTGATTTTTGAGCCAGGGTATGTACAGGTGGGGGTGCCATGCTGAAATTGGGATGGGCCAGCCAGTTGCATTTCCAGAACTCTTTGGGTTGTGGCTAAAGGCCCATGCCTTGGCCGTGAGTTTCACTGTGCATGAAGGCTTGACTAGATTGACTTGTAAACTTGGATGGTCTTGGTACTAGGTATTAAGTTGTTGGGCCTTCTGTCCGGCCATTGACATCCCAACTTGGGCTTATCAGGTTCGGTTGAGGGTTAACCTGAGCCCAACCGGACCTCAAAAATGACCCAGTCCTCTAGTCTCTGCCCCAACGTAACCAAAATACATGTGAGCATTTCCAACCCAACATAACCTGACCTGAACTTGGGTTGGGTCAATCGGGTTCGGGACCCGAACCTAGATAGGCACCCCCTCCTCTCTCTCTCTCTCTCTCTGTTGGCATGCGAAGGCATTTCATTTCTTTTTCTTCTTTTTTCTCCCCTTGATTGGAGTATTAAACTCACATACACTATGTTGGGTGAGTGAGCACTTCTAAGTTGGTTTTGGTCCCTCTTGCAGGCAAGCGAGTCATCCACTCCGAGTTAACCACCAGGAAGTTGCAAGAAGTCAAGAAAGCCTTAGACAACACAGCCTCGCCAATGGTAGTGAATCATTTCCTAGAAAGTAGAGAGAGATCTACAGTGCATATGCATCTATCTAATGGCTTCAAAAACCTCCTCCTCTGACCAGGAAATCGAAATCAACCGTTCTGGACCGCCTAACAAATCTAAAGTCTTCGATTTCCCTCCAACAGGTGCGTCACCCATTTAAAAATAAAATTGATGCTCTACAGTGCATACACTGGTTATTTGAAACATGGGTCTCCTTAAGCAATCTAATCTTGTTCATGTATGGTGCTGTTGAGTGACGGCTGAGGTGTTGGGCCCATGGTCCGGTTTGGATGGGCGTAGCACTTCACATGTGCTGGATATCAGAGCAACACAGAAGGTGGTACGCACCATGAAGATCACCTGGAAAGAAATCAGGCCAGTCCGCTCATCAGGCAGACTTTTCTGTATGTAAACAATGGGTTGTTTAAATTAAACCTGCCCGTTGATCTGATCAATGTACTTATGTGGCCCACCAAGTGAGTGGTCCGGCTTGACTATCATTGCAGGCGATCTTCATGGTTGGTCCACTTGTGCACGAGTCGGGTGTCCTGAAAAGTGACGTGTTAGCTGTGGGGTCTTGAGGAGGGTTGTATCGTATGCTAAGCTACAAACGGCCGTAGGTTATCAATACTCTCCTAAATATAATTACTGAATGCTTGTTGTGGCCAGAGAACAACTTCAAGGACATGTCCACCTGCGGGGGAATCCAGTCCATTGGATCTGATCTAACCCGCACTCGAGGGAAATCTAACGCACTTCAGAACGGATCGATTCGGAGCGAGCAGACAACGTGCGCCAAGACGAGGGAGCAGGGCAACACCCCCACGAGCAAGGCCGAGGTTTGTTTGGTCATGTCGTATTTCTTCACGAGAGTAGTTATTCCCAGCATGTGTGGTTCATGGTTCGGTGGTCCAGACCCTTGATCTCATGGTTCAGTGGCTTGCAAATGGTTCAGAAGAAATGGGAACGGTCCACATTCAACGCTAAATAGGTCAGATGTTAGGATCTCCCTATTGGAGTCGGATTGCGTCCCTCCTCAATATGGACGCAAAGCGTCCATACCGAGCTGTGGAGGGGCCCACCGTGCTATATCTGTTTATCCACTCCGTCCATTCCATTTCTAAGATCAGGACGACCACATGAGACTGAGAATGAGGTAGGTCCAACGGTCAGATCGACCACACCAAATACTGAGCTTGGGTTGGATTAAATGCACCAGGCATTAAATGCAAGAGTCATTTATGGTCTGGTCAATCTGACCGTTGGATCTGCCTCATTCTTGGTCTCATGTGGTAGTCCTGATCTTAGAAACGGAATGGACGGAGTGGATAAACAGATACATCACGATGGGCCCTCCACAGCTCGGTATGGACGTAGGAAGGAGGCAATCCGACTCCCTCCCTATTGGGTACAGAGTGGGCCATCTCTCATCCATGGTGTGTCCCACAATATCAATGGTCTGGAATCCGGATCGCCAAGGTCCCATATGTATGTGTAATTCCTTGAGAACCATCCGATACTCTCCGTTCGATTCTAATGGCTCCATCCCTCCATTTTAGTTTACGCAAGCCCATCACTCTGCCGGCTGACGTCTAAGACTTTAATCTTACGGCGTAACTTAGCACTAGGGGTGGATGAGATTTCCTAAAAACAAAACCATTTGGCGTTATTTTGCAGCCAGCAGCTTCTGTAGAGAGTGGCGTGCCTGGAAACGGGAAAGAGGGAGGCGACGGCCAAGATGTCGATGCTACACTGTGCAGTCGCTCCAGCCGAGACAAGCGATTCAGGAAGGCAAGCACGGTACGTTCTCACTCCCTCATTTCACCTCCCCACTGCTCAGTACTCCAGTGCATGGTTCGTTTCCAAGAGGTGCCTACGAGTAAGTGATCCAAACCGTCGATATGATGGGCCTCACAGTAGATGGCCCATGCACCAGTGTCTTCCAGGTTGGTTTTGGTATCTACTAATTGACGGCTTTGGATTTGTTTCCATCTAAGGGAGATATGATGATTACGCGATCCACAGTCGTCTCCACGACTTCAACGGTTTTGAATTGCTAAACCATGGGCCCACTCATTTTCTAATACTTCTTATTATCACGCGGGAAGTGCGGCCCTGAAGTTTGCACTCTTGCCAGGGCAAGAAACTCTTAGTTGCTGCATACACGTGTGAAACATGTAGAGTTGAATCCACTCCTAAGGCAGGGGACCCACTATGGAGGGTAGCCCCATCCACTCCTAAACTTAGCCCAGTTCATTCATCAAGTATGCAACCACAACAAAATCTGAGTGGCTCTAAGTCAATGAACATGTGTGGTTTAAAGCGACTTTTTCATTGATCAAGACCATTAATATGATGGCTTTTGTCATGAATGGATGGGATGGCCCAAAAAATTCTTAGGACTATTTTGAAACCTCATGACAGGGCTAGCCCTAGGCCAGGGCACCCTTTTTAGCCCGATTAGGGCCAGGAAGCAAAGTCTATACACGGTGGGGCCAACACATCAGTGGTATCTATGTCACCACTCACTGTACAATCTCAAGGCCGGAGGACTAGATGCTTGAGCAAAGGGCCTTATAAATTCTTCCTCGGGCCCGTCCTAGATGGTCAAGCCTACTGTGCTTGGAAATAATTTTGGGTGCATTTGGATGCACGATCCAACTGAATTTCAAGCACTTTCTCTATTTAGCATTCACATCAAGAGTCTGGGAACTAAATTGCAATTCCATCGTGTTCAAGCAACTGCAATTATAGGCCACTTGAACACTTATCGTGAATGCTTTTAAAAAATATATATATATTTTTAATTGTTGCAATTCCCCCTTCAAAATATAGGTTCCCAATCCAATTCACTTGTAAATCCAAACTTGGCCTTAATGAATTTCGGGAGCCTTAACTCATGCATTTGCCTTTCTCCCGTGACAGGTTAAGGAGCCGATACTTCAGTCAGCAAAACGCCAAAAACCTGCTGAAGTTGTGTAAAGCTGTAAATGGCTTAAAAGAATAGATGCGTTAGGCTTATGTTTTCTGGTCGGCTGATTTTTTTTCTCCCCATTTATGGGTGGAATTGTCATAATATTTCTCTTGCAGCTTCAAACGCTTGGGTAACTTGTTTAGAAAATCGCTAGAAGAAAGGAAAAGTTCAATTTCTGCCGGCCGTTGATTCTTTCATAGGGTCGTGACTCAACGAACGGCTCCTGGACCAGTTCAATGTGGGCTCCTGTATTTTTTTTTTTTTTTTCCATATCATCTAGTGATATGATAGTAGTGTTTAGTATCTTGGGAGGCATGTCCATTCAGGTGGGGCCTTTCAGATAAGCAGATAAGGCCACCGAGCCATGGGTGCATAAGATCAACAGCTTAGATCACCAAGCTGGGGTCCACCTTGAGCAAACATAGTACCAAAATGATAAGCTGGTATTTGCCTTGATTTTTGAAGTATGAACCCTCAAGGAGTATTTGTTACTTCCCATCTGGCAGATTTCTGGGGCCATCTCCCATCTTTTTGGGGGGCGTAAGATAAATGATTCTTATAATTGAACCGGGGAACATGTAAAACCCTGCCCTAACCAAAGTAGACATTCCTTCCAAAAAAAAGGCCTACATCTTCGTGGCACTGGTAAACGCTGGGAACAGTACACGTGGATTGCAGTTGCCTCTTTGAGCTGCACGAGTCAGATATGGGGTGACTGGGACTGTTGATCCGGAGGGCCATCGGATTAAAAAACCAGAGGTTGGACAACTGACCATCCAGTCGTTGCGAGTTTAATGCGGACAGCTGCTTCAACTGTTTCTTTTACTGGGGACGAGGATTTGCCTACTCCCGCTGCCAGTAACAGGTGGCTACTGGACAGTGTTCTGTGGGCCATACCATGATTTATATGTTTTATCCACGCCGTCCATCTATTTTTTGCACATCGTTTTATGGCATGAGCTCAAAAGTAAAGTAGATGCATATCTCAAGTGGACCCCACCACAAGAAAACAGTGGTGACTGAACGTGCGCACCATTAAAAACTTCCCAAGGCCGACTGTAATATTTATTTACCATCCAACCTATTGATTAGGTCACACAGATCTGCATGAAGGAAAACACAAATATCAGCTTCATCCAAAACTTTTGTGGCCCCTAAAAAGTTTTTAACGTTGGGCTTTCAATCACCACTGTTTCCTGTGGTGTGGTCTACGTTAGATTTAGATCTACCTCATTTTCGGCCTCACCTAACAAAATGATCTGAAATTTTGATGGACGGAGTGGATAAAATATATACATAATGGTGGGCCCACAGTGCACCGGCCACTAGCTACTTGCTATTGACGGCGACAGTAGGCAATCCGCGTCCGGCGTCCGTTTGCAGGATGGTTCAACGGTTGGTTTCCCTTGATTTCTGGGGTACGATATATCCGATGGCCCACCACAACAACGGTTTTGATCACGACAATTTTGTCACGTGGAAGTGTCCCTCACGTGCCAATGGTATAAACTCGCAGTAATTGGCCGTTGGTGACGGCGGGTAAAGATTTCAAAAGCCATGTGAAGCTCTCCTTCTCTTCCCACCATTGCTAAATGGTAATTAGAAATCCCCACCGAAATCACTCTTTAATCTCCCTCCTCGACCGATGCAAGTCAATGCAAGAATTGAAACGAATCCACGCCCAAATCATCGTCTCTGGTCTCTCCAAGGAAAACTACTTGGCCTCAAAAATCCTTTCCTTCTCCGCCATCTCAGAATTGGGCGACATCGAGTATTCCTACAGCCTTTTCAATCAGCTCCAAAACCCAAACATCTTCATCTGGAATACCATCATTAGAGGCTACTCAATAAGCAAGAATCCCAATCGTGCCATCTCCATTTTCACCCACATGCTGCGTGTCGGGATTTCTCCAGACTACCTAACGTTTCCATTCCTGGCTAAATCTTGTGCCCGTTTGGCATCGCCGCGTCTTGGATCGGCTGTGCATAGCCACATTGCTAAGAGCGGGATTGAAATCGACCTCTTTATTCAGAATTCTTTGGTTCACATGTATTCCTCTTGTGGTAATATAACGGCTGCTCAGAAAGTGTTTGATGAAATTCCTCGACCGAGCTTGGTCTCGTGGAATGCCATGGTTGATGGGCTTGCGAAGTGCAGTGACCTGGTAGCTGCACGCAGACTGTTTGAATTGATGCCTGAGAGGGATGTAGTATCTTGGAGTGCTTTGATTGCTGGGTATGTTAAGGGCGGGGACCACAGGGAGGCATTGGCGACTTTCGAGAGGATGCGAGCTGTGGGGGCCAGGGCGAATGAGGTGACCATGGTGAGTGTGTTGTGTGCTTGTGCCCACCTGGGTGCGCTTGAGCAGGGAAGGAGGATCCATGACTACATCAAAGACAACCGCTTGAAACTGACTCTGGTGTTGTGCACGTCCCTAGTGGACATGTATGCCAAGTGCGGATCGATCAAGGAAGCTTGGCGAGTGTTCCGTGTAGTTCCACTCGCCCAAACAGATGTGCTGATTTGGAACGCCATGATCGGTGGTCTCGCAACAAATGGGTTGAGCAAAGAATCTCTTGAGTTGTTTGATGAGATGCGGTCCACAGGCATCGCACCAGATGAGATAACTTATCTAGGCTTACTAGGTGCTTGTGCCCATGGTGGACTAGTAGATTATGCATGGCACTTCTTCAAATCTCTCAATGCGAATGGTATGACACCTAAAACAGAGCATTATGCTTGTATGATCGATGCCCTTGGCCGTGCGGGCCGCTTAGACGAGGCATATGAGTTTGTAAACACAATGCAAGTGGAACCGACTGCTTCGATGCTAGGCGCTCTACTAAGTGGGTGTAGAACACATGGGAGGGCAGATCTTGGTGAAGTCATTGGCAAGAAACTAATCAAATTGGAGCCTGATCATGATGGCCGGTACATTGGATTATCAAATGTGTATGCGGCTGCCCGCCGGTGGGATGACGCCAAGACAACGAGGGAAGCTATGGAGAAGAGGGGGGTCAAGAAGGTGCCAGGATTTAGCTCTCTAGAGGTGGATGGGATCCTTCATAGATTCATAGCTCATGATAGAGCACACCCTCAATCACTAGAGATATATTCCATGTTGAATGATTTGGGAAAACAAATGAAATTGGAGGGTGCTTGCCAAATACAACCAGATCATGATTTGTATGATATAGGAGAGGATGGATGAGTTGCTTTTCTCCACTCGTTTCTCATTTCCATCAATCTTCACTAGAGTTTGCTAGCCCACCTGCTTGTTTGAGATATCGGAGCCATGTATCAAATGGGACCATTCGTGCAGATCATTTGACTACAAGCTCAGGTGTTCAACTCTCAGGTAGGCCAAACTTACAAAGGCAATCGATGGCTGATTGGGCTCTGTTTTGTCGAATATTAACCCAAATGACACAAAAATGATCAGGTGGGCCCACCTTGAAGGTGTTAAGATTTCTGACCCGAAAATCAGGCTTGTCTACTCATCTGATTCGATTCAAGGAAATTGGTGCACTATTCAAATTTCCTTTGATTTTCGATGGGAATGCTGAAGCACGTCAAAAGATGGATCGACCAGAGGAATGTGTACACACACACACACACACACACACACACACACACACATATATGCATGCGGCGTCTCAACCATATATAATGCATGGAGCAGTGACGTTTTCGCCAATGCAATTAGTTTTAGGAGATTCAGGGTCTTTAAAATCTACATGACATCAAATGAGATTTCAGTCATGTCAGCAGATGGCTTAATTTTACTTGCTCCTCTCCATTCTTTTTGTGTCCTCTCGTTGGGTTCACATGTAGCCCACCACAAGTCCCTCCAACAAACAATAGATAGGTGCAATGCAAGGTTTCTCTGCTCGGCTCAAGCAGAGGGTCCAGATTCTATCCATACATATATCTATAACACCGCCTCGTGTTAGAAACTCGGCCCAAACAAGAGGCAAATCTTAAACTTGAGTGGGCCATGTAATAGTAAAAAGTGTGGATGGGTCACCCACCATTGGTGACCTTTTCTCTCTCTACTCATGGAGCTACATCCCTTCCCTTTTGTTTCTCTCTCTTTTCTCCTCAAAGGTATCTTTCTCCCATTCCCATCTCTCCCTTCTTTCTCCATGTTGTTGTGCATGCCAGGGATGCCAAGTCCCCTGGCATGTATATCACAATTGAAACCACCCAAATGGTAAGCCTCACATAGTCATGAAACCTAATTAGGTTTATTGGAATTTTATAACATGCCATTAATCAGCATTTGCTCCTCTACTTAGGTGTGTACTTTCTCAAAAGCACCATCCATGATAATGTCCACCAGATGGACCTCGTGAGTTTATTCAGTGGAGAGATGGCCCTACCAAATGCTGGCATATTCATCAAGGAATACAAGATCTGGCCCATACATCAAACAATTGTTGGTAGAGCCTTCAATCTGCTGAATTGTGAGGGGGGGTCGGGCGCCCAACCCCACCCGATGAAATTTCATAGTTATGTTTAAAACTCTCTGGACTTTTTTTTTGGTCTTTTCGGGCGCTTGACCCAAGCCCGTTGGGCGATCGGCGTGGGGCTCAGGCGCCTGACCCTACAACCGTGTCAGCGGACTTGCGCGGTTTTGTGCTAAGTGTTTCTATTTCCGATTTTATCTTATAAAAAGGGGTGTAATCAGGGATTAGGATAGCTAATACGTTGTTATACGTAATTGAGGTGAAAGAGAGTTTTGGAGAGAGGGAACTAGGGTTTTCTCTTGGTTTTTTTACTTCTTGGGTGTTCATCTCATTTACTTTTGATATTCATAGTGATTGCCTTGTGCCGTGGTTTGTTTTCCTGTAAGGGTTTTTTCATGTAAAAAGGATTGTGTTCTCTGTGTGATTGTTTGGCTTGGCTTGTTAGTTGCTTGATGATCATTTGATTCTCCTCTGTGCTTCCGTGAGGTTTCCTAATAGCAATCACATTGTATGGGAAAGAGGATCGTTAAAATAAGTTTAATGGCAATGTCAACTACATGTACGGCCTATATAAAATAATACTTTTGGGCCCTACGATGACATCTGTGTGATGTCCACTTTGTCAGACAATGTCAACAGCTTGAGTTAGGATGTGACAAGGACCCGTTAGGCTTGCCAATTATTCTAATATTGTAAAGGAAATATGTCATCTTTAAGATTTTACCATCACCAAACTTAATATAAGAATCATTAATTAAATAATCAGGAGAGGTAAAAGAATTTGTAATTATTGTACTCTTTAATGACTTTATGGTGGAAGTCTTAAATTCAAGCAACAACATCATGTATTTTGGTATTGATTTGACATTAAAGTAATCTAAAAATATTATTTTATGATTTTATTACCGATTAACCAAACATGAGAATCAACAATCAAATGCAAGTGTTGTCAATAAAAATAATTTGTTATCATTATACATTTCCTTTATGAGCCATTTGGCACCATGGATTTGATGAGAAGTGGTGAGAAATCACTTGCTTTCTCTATTTGGTGAAGCGAATTTGATGAGAAGTGATGAGAAATCACTTGCTTTCTCTATTTGGTGAAGCGGATTGGATGAGAAGTGGATTTTATAGGAATCCATGAGAAATCAAAAGTGCATTTCCCATCACTTTTTTTATTCCTCTCAAATGGTGGGATTTGATGAGAAATCCTCCCCAATGTGATGTATCCCTGGCGTGGCTTCGGTGGATCCCCAAATCCACTGAGGTGAGTGGATCCCTAATCGTGGCACCCTTAGTGTGATGTGTGTGTCTTACATCCACGATGTCCATCCATTTTGAAAACTTATTTTAGAGTATGATCCAAAAAATTAAGTGCATCCAAATCTCCAGTGGACCATAATAACGCAAATAGTGGTACTTAACCATTAAAAACTTCTTGTGAGCCACAAAAGCTTTGGATCAAGCTTATATTTGTATGGTCTCTTCATCCAAGTCTTTGTGACCTTATCAATAGGTTGGATGGAAAATAAACATTCCAATGCCCCCCCATGAAGTTTTTAATGGTGGGGATTCAATCACTATTGTTTCACGTGGTATGGTCCACCTAAGATTTGGATCAGCTTCATTTTTGGGACTATGCCTTAAAAATGAACTTTCAAAATGCATGGATGATGTACATGTAAGGCACTTACATCACAGTGGCCCCACAGTTGGGGATCCACCCAAATTGTGTGCCTGTATCCCTGACCGTAGGACCCAACGTGATGTATATTTCTCACATCCATGCTGTCCATATGTTTTGAAAGCCTAGTTTAAGACATGATCCAAAAAATGAAGAAGATGTAGATCCCTTAAATACCCACAATTAAAAAATTCTTAGGGCCATGTGAATGTTTATTTACCATTCAACTTGTTGATAAGGTCATAAAGACTTGGATGAAAGAACCACACAAATATCAATTTGATCCACAGATATGGATTTGCTTTATTTTTTGGATCTTGCCATAAAATGATCAGTAAAAATGGATGGATGGCATGGATTTAAAAATGAATGGATGGTGGGATCAAAACCCAAAGTATAGGTGGACATACAGTGGGATTAAAATCCATATCGTCCATTCCATCTTATCTGACTTTTCTCCAAATTTTGGCTGCCAAACAGAAATATGGAATTGATAAGAACTAGAATTGAGGAGAATTCATACCATGGATTCCACTTCTCATCACTTCCTTTAAAATCCATTGTGCCCAACAAACCCTTACATTACTGAAATAATTAGGGAAACACAGGTTCCGGGGAATACAAATATAGCCTAATCCAAAACTTCCATGGGTCCCAGTAAGATTTCAATGGTGATCATTTATGTAAAATTTTAAGATTTTCTTATTAACTTTGTATTTATGGTAATTTTCTTTCCCGGCCCAGTTCTCTAGCAATGACTGGCAATGAACTTACTTACCCTGTTTTACACGAAGTTAATGAAGCTTATTCGTGAGGGGCCCACCGTTGGTCTATCCCAGCTATTGATTTCATGGTTCACATCATCGATGGGCCACGCCTCAAAGTTTTTAACTGAAAACGGACTAGAGGATTCAAATCCAATCCGTTTACAGAAGGGGTCCAAATCATTGGTGGGCATGAGGTAGCTGCTCATCAGGCTATTCACACGAGTGCATGCGATGGTTCAAAATCAGCCTCGCTTGCTCATTAGGTGGAGCGGTGGGCCACACGTGTACCATTCTTATGATGATCTTTTCTCACTCATTTTTGAAAAATTCAGACTGAGGATCGAGTGAACCGTTCCGATTTTCACACGTGTTATTAGATTCCACGTGAGAGCCAAGTGCACGAGCGCGGATCTGCCAGTCCCAGCATAAGAGGTGGTTTCAAATCTCTGTGGGATCCACCATGATGTATGTATTTTATCCACGCCGTCCATCCATTTTTCCATCGGATTTTAAGGTACTATAACAAAAACGAGACACATCTAAATTTCAGGTGGACCACACCACAGGAAAACAGTAGGGATTGAACGTGCACCATTAAAATCTTCCTAGGGCCCATTGTAATGTTTATTTTCCATCCAACCTGTTGCTAAGGTCACATATACCCAGATGAAGGAAAAAAACAAATATCAGCTTAGATAACAAACTTCTATGGCCCCCCAGAAAGTTTTCAACGGTAAGAGTCAATCCCCACTTTTTTTTCATGTGGTGTGGCCCACCTTAGATTTATATATGTATCATGTTTTGGCTAGTGGCTTAAAATCCGATGGAAAAATGGATGGACGGCGTGGATAAAACACATACATCATGGTGGAGCCCACAGAGATTTGAAACCACCACTTATGCTAGTCCACAGGGACTAGCAGCTCCGCGCTCCAGGTGCACCTTCGAGGGTGGCATCTCAACGAGAGAAGAACGACTTTTTGGAAGGAACCCTTCTTAAGATGTAAGTCCATTTTCTTTCCTTTTTTTTAATTCAAACCCTCTCTTTCTAGCCATTCCCAGAGCCGAAGAAAAAGAGTTCAAAAGCATCAAAGCAAGCAGAGAGAGAGAGAGAGAGAGAGAGAGAGAGAGAGAGCTGAGAAAAGGGTGCAGCCCATGGCTCGGCAAGCAAGCAGACTGCTGGGTTCCATAGCTTCAAAGCTCTGCCCACAACCCCATCTCTCTTCTCATTCTCGCCGTTTCGCAGCGGCGCCCGCTCCTCCTCCCGGCGTCTTCATTGACAAGAACACGAGAGTCATCTGCCAAGGAATCACCGGCAAGAATGGCACCTTCCACACCGAGCAAGCCATCGAATATGGCACGAAAATGGTACAGAAAACGTTAAAACTTCTCCTCATCGATCGTCTTCTCCTTTTTCCCGCTTTTTTATATTTAATTGATGGGTTTTTATTCTATTCATGGATCTTTTATTGTTAGCTCGATTTTTTTTTTAATGGTAAATGTACTTGAATGCTGTGGTTCTTGAGTACTTTGATCTCCCTTTCTCGATCCCTTTCTTATGTTTTCCCCTTTTATACATGGGTTTATTCATGGATCTGGATGTGGGTTCTTTGTAATTTTTCACTACGACCATGGGATCGATGGCCTTGGCCCTTGGCTGAATCAAGTGTGGAAATAGATTTTGGCCCCCTTTTTCTGGTTCACTATTTTAATTGATGGAATTAGGGTCTTTTTGCAAAAGTTAGCATTTTTGGTCTGTTGCGGATTGTTCATCTAGGTGGGCCGCTATTTGGTGAATTACCACATCCTGATTGTCTATTCCTTTCCTGGGGTTGTGATATTTTGAATGATTTGATTTTTTGCATCATACTTTCGGTGTAGTTTTTGTTAACTAAATTTTGTTGTTACATGTGGTACTTGTTTTTTTCTGAGATTTTAATATTAGAGGATATTGTAATATGGGAGGAGATCCAGTCCAACTGGGAGGACAGAAATTTCATCCTTCCAGTTTTATAAAGTATACACGGCATGTGTATTATGATATCCAGGACAAGTGTGGGCCAGACAAGGATGTCTATAATAGAGTTAGGCTTGATGTAATTAGTTGGGCATGTTGTCTTTTGAGCTTTGGCTAAGATGATTAGCTTTTGACATCTGGGCTGTAGTTATTTGTAACTCTTTGAGCTTTGGCTCCCTTTTGAATTAAATTTCGTTCCTTTCAACAAAAAGTGCATGATGATCAGATTGCCTCTTCCTTATAGGGTTCCATGAAAGGAAGGTGGAACAAAAATCACAATGATCGGAGAATCCTAACATGTAAAAGATGTCATACAAAAACTGCTGATCAAATTTAATGATTTATGGACACCATTCATGGTTGTCTTGAATGAATGTATGGTTTGGATCATCATATACACCTCCCATGTGCATGTGATGTAGCGAAGTGACCCTCCGATCGAGGACGGAAAAAGGCTAGGAGAAGGACCCAAGAGTGGGCCCACGAGATTCGGAGGAAGGAGTTGAAGAACCGCAAAATTCTCCAATTGACGACCTCTGCCGACCAGTCGGACCCTCTTACGACACCTTAGCGAACTCGCTGGACTGTTTGGAAGCCAACCGACTGGTTGGCCCTCAACTCCGATCGGTCGGAGCCCCCTGACCAACCGGTCGGCTGACGCACAGATGTGTGCGCGGACTTTCTGTTTTGGAATATTTTCTTGCGATTTTTTATTTATTTAGTTTCCTTTTACAATTAGGACACCTAGGTTGCGTTTCTGGGGTTTAGTTTCCTATAAATACTTGTTTTATTTTCGTTTTAGATTAATCATTGAATATTACAACCTTTTTTTTAAGAAGAAACTCCGGTTTTCTCTGTGTTCTTCGCGGATTCGAAGAAGAAATCTCGTGGATTCGAGATATTCCGTTGCGGATTCGACGAAGACAGGTTGAGGAGTCCCTCTAGATCCGTGGATTCGGATCAGTTATCCCCATGAAAGAGACGGTGCTCGATCTCACCCACCCGGCTGCGCCAAGTTGGTATCAGAGCGAGGTTCTTCCTCAGTGATGGCTTCTAGCGACAATTGTGGCAATGATTCCGCTGATGGTGATCGGGGAATCTAGTATCTTATAGAGAGGATGGAGCTCCTCCAGAGATGGGTAGAGACATCTATGCAAGGGCTACGAGAGTCTCTTGATTAGTTCGTTGTAGCCTTGGCCACGTAGCAAGCTCCAGTGTGTGTCCAACCACCAGTAGTTGAAGTGTGACACAACCTTGCGATTCGTGCAACCCTCCTAGCCACGAATTGACGACTGAATCACGCGAATTCAGATGGCAGCAATGAAGATGTGGAGGAATTCTTTGCGCAACAACATGTACATGGCAATGGTCGCGGGGATCGCGCTGAACACGATTACAGAGGTTACGGCCGAACTCCCCGCTTTTAATGGCTTATTGCGAATAGAAGAATTCTTGGATTGGTTGGCGGAGGTTGAAAACTGTTTTGATTATATGGATGTCCCAAAGGAAAAAAAAGGTCAAGCTCATGGTCTACAAATTGACGTCGGGTGCCTCGGCATGGTTGGAGCAAGTCCAACTCTCCCGAACCCGACAGAACAAATTGCCCATCCGGTCGTGGCCCTGGATGCGACAACTTCTTCGGTCACGATTTCTCTCTCGAGACTATGAACAAGTATTATTTCAGCAATATCAAAGTTGGCATCAGGGAAATCGGTCTATTGATGAGTACGCAGTAGAATTCAATCGGTTGACAACGCGCAATGATCTATCGGAAACGGATGCGCAAAGGGTTGCCAGATTTATCGGAGGTTTGAGGTCCAACATCCAGGATCGTGTCCATATGTTACTGATTTGGTTTGTGGAAGAGGCCCTGCAGTATGCCCATCGCACAGAAATTCAACTTGCGAAAATTGCTGCATGTCCTTCTTCCTCTACTTCGATCACTACGATAGGTCCCACTCAAGGCATATCTCTAGATCAACAACAACCCGTAGTGAGTGCCGCCCATGCAACAGGAAGTGGTCCGGTGAGATCGCAATGTTCAGCCATTATACCGGGCCCGAGTAAAATTCCAAACCCATACGGAAGGTCGCGACTTGATCATTGTTACAGATGTGGACAACCAGGCCACCTCTCCAATGTGTGCCCTCAACGGCCCACGGCTAATGTAGTCATCTCCGCAGAGGATGTGCCAGTTGAGCCAGAAATTAATGTTGACGCTGAACAAGTCGATGAAGAGGAGGAAGGTAGTGATTGGATTTCAGGAGATCAAGGCATATCCTTGGTTGTGCAGAGGCAACCACCCACACTTATCGAGCCGCCTAACCCCCAGCGACACAAGTCTCTTCCGCACTAGCTGCATAGTGGAAGGGAAAGTTTGTACTGTGATCATCGATGGTGGTAGTTGTGAGAACATAATATCATAGACCATCGTTGAGAAACTGAAACTCAAGACCACTCCACATCCCTTGCCATATGCGATTGGCTGAATTGAGAAGGGCACTACGATGGTGGTCAAGGAACAGTGTCTTGTCTCACTTTCTATCGGTAAATCCTATAGGGACCGAGTGCTATGCGATGTCGTCGACATGGACGCATGCCATATGATATTCAGATGCCCGTGGTAATTTGATCGAGATGCTGTGCACGAAGGTCATGACAACACCATCACATTCATCAAGGATGGAAGGAAGGTCATCCTCACTCCAGCAACACCGTGTGAAAACCAACGAACCAAAGGAGAGGGACAATCTCTTCTTGTGTTGCGTAGCACGGCAGTGATGATTTAAGAGCAGAGGCGAAACTCAAGGTCGAGTTTCTTTCAAGAGGGGGCGACTGATGTAGCGAAGCGACCCTCCGATCGAGGACGGAAAAAGGCTAGGAGAAGGATCTAAGAGTGGGCCCACGAGATCCGGAGGAAGGAGCTGAATAACCGCAAAATTCTCCAATTGACGACCTCTGCCGATCGATCGGACCCTCTAAAGACCGGTCGTCTGACCGGTCGAATTTCTCCCAGGAAGGGAGCGAACTCGCTGGACTGTTTGGAAGCCAACCGACCGGTCAGTTGATGCACATATGTATGCGCGAACTTTCTGGTTTAGATTATTATCTTGTGATTTTTTATTTATTTAGTTTCCTTTTGCAATTAGGACACCTAGGTTGTGTTTCTAGGGCTTAGTTTCCTATAAATACTTGTTTTATTTTTGTTTTAGATTAATCATTGAATATTACAACCTTTTTTTTAAAGAAGAAACTCCGGTTTTCTCTGTGTTCTTCGTGGATTCGAAGAAGAAATCTCATGGATTCGAGATATTCCGTCGTGGATTCGACGAAGACAGGTTGAGGAGTCCCTGTAGATTCATGGATTCGGATCAGTTATCCCCGTGAGATAGACGCTGCTCGATCTCACCCACCCCGGATGCGCCAGCATGCCTCCTAGTAGGACCCAGTGTCCTTTGCAGTGATGCAAATAGATCGCAAGGCCCATATACCCCACTGGATCACGTGTGGGTCCCACATGGTCACACAATGCGCTCAACATGGGGACCACATGGAGCATGTCTTTATTTGATTTTTAGATTCGTGCCTTGAAATAAATGTAAAATGTCTAGACTACCCTCATTTAAGGGCTGATTAGACTAATGATTAAAGTAGGGGTGTTTTTAATCATTGCTAGATGCTAGGTTATAAATAAATCTCTTATGGGACGTATAACTTTTTTAAGAGCTTGGAATTGGATACTCTTTGCATGAATTGCAATGGCAGCATGTGTTGCCTCTTGCATCTTTGCATTTGCTGCTTATGTGGGTGGATCCACCTACCAGGGTATTAAAAAAGAGTAACGGTGGGAACTGTTACACATTACATCGCCGTAATGGCCGTTAAGGAAAAATGGCTGTAACAGCTGTTGTGGGCTGTATTGTAACGGTAATGGCGGTGGCCATTACAGCCACCGTTACCATTATCAAGTACCTTGCCTCCCACACTCAACATTGTGATGTTTCAATTTGCTAAGCAGATCTCTATTTTGGCACTCGGTTCTGTTCTTTGGATTTAAACGCATTTGGGATATATTTCTTTTCAGTTAGAACATCTGCATGCAATTGTGTAAGCTACATGGGTGTGCTGTGCTTGGTATTTGACTGAATTATTATGGAAGTTTTAAGGTATGTTCAAGGTTACCTTTTTTGAGCCAAACATAACGCATTATGCAAACTACATGGTATAGAAGCCACAACCAATTTGTTAATGATCTAAAGTAGTCATCACTTTTTACACTTCAAAAGTGGAGTATAGCCCATGTGGTCTTCAAAGATACGTGGATCAGTCTAAAGGTCATAGGAAAGGAATGATATTTGAATATCCATAAGTTGGAGAAACTCTTCTTTAATTGTGGGCCGTCACAGGTGAATCCAAGCCATGGAATAGACGTTTGGTTTTTTCTTTCTATAGGAACAAAATGATTTTGGACAAACATTTTAATGTTGTGGAGAGATCATTTCTTTGTATTGGGAACTTATTCCTTGTAATTTCATGTATTTCCTAATTTGATTTAATGAATTCTTGTTCTCCATCAATATCATCACCACCATCATCATAGCCTTGTCCCAGTTATTTGGGTTGGCTCTACGAATCCTGTTTCACCAATGGATCATATCTAAGGCTCTATTCTCAGTAAGTTAAGAAACATTCAGTTCCCTTCATGTCTTTAGCCAAAGTTTGCAGGGAGGTTCGCTGGTATTTGAGCCTTGTGGAGTGAGAGGAACAACCATTCGTTCGAGATCGGCATGGTTCAATTCCGGAAGTATTTAGGAAAGCTAGTTTTGGTGTGATGGGGTGGGCTTCTTTTATTGATTCTTTGACTGGTTGCAAGTTATTCTTTTAGCCAGTTTTTGGCTCGTTTGAAAGCTAGTTTTGATGTGATGGGGTGGGCTTCTTTATTGGGCTTCTTTATTGATTCTTTGGCTGGTTGCAGGTTATTCTTTTAGCCAGTTTTTGGCTCGTTTGAAAGCTAGTTTTGATGTGATGGGGTGGGCTTCTTTTATTGATTCTTTGGCTGGTTGCAAGTTATTCTTTTAGCCAGTTTTTGGCTCGTTTTAATACAATTATCATCACCTGAGAGAAAGGTTGGGTGGTGATGCGACAAACAATGACCAACATATGTGAAATGGTCGAGGGGTGGTGATGCGACAAACAATGACCAACATATGTGAAATGGTCGAGGGACAGTTCAAGAGGCTTGGGCTGTCTGAATACCAGCCCATAAATCTGCCAATGTTTTCTATAAGCTGTCCACCCTTTGAAACAAACTCTGCTAAATCTACAAAATTCAGACTAACAATATATATGATCCATGGTCACTTGGATCATGAGTCGCATTGGTACATGATAGGGGAATGGATATGCAATACACTATTTCCTATAATACGTGGTATGCCAGGGGTAGGATCATGTGCATCACTCTAATACATACATTGTGTATGCAATATAATTTTATTAGTATTACTGTTATTTTTTTTAGAGATAACAAACATTTCATTAGAAAAGTGCTGAAGAGGCGTGAACAATTTACAGACTAAAAAGGGACAGAAAAGAATAATCTTCTAGCCTTTCTAAGCTCAAAGCTCAATCAACAACAAAACCCAATGCCCTCAGCATAGCCCAAATCACATTCAAGCTATTAAAGAAACCGCACCAAACTCGATGCTTGAACGGGCAGTGAACGAAGAGGTGATTGACAGATTCAGCATTTGCATACACATAAGACAAATGTTGGGATCACCATAGCTTGTTTTTGAAGATTATCAATGGTTAGAACCCATTCCCTCCTTACCAGCTACCCAAAAGCTGCTATCCTCGGGGGAGCTCCATAGAACCACAAATATAGTGAATACTCGGATACGCCATTCCTGCATTGCTTAAAGAGTCCATTATAGAAAGGATGAATGGAAAAACACCTTGTTGCCTCCTTCCACCAAATCATCATATCTTGATCCCTGCTCGTCGGATTACATAACTTGATGTGATCAAGCAACTGCATGAACTCCAATATCTTTTCCTCGGTCAAGAAAATTCAGCATGGGGGAGACCACACCACGGTATCCCAACAAATGGAGAAACATCGCACCACTAAAATTTCACGCATAAGACAGACAAGCCATTCTCGAAAATAAGGATTGCAAAGAGGCTTCCCCTACCCATATGTCCTCCCAAAAGCGGGTCCTTTCCCCATTCCTAAGAGCAAAACTAATCCCTTCGAAGAAATGCGGAATCCCTTTCCAAATTGTTGAGGCTCTATCCATAGAAGAGTCCTCGATATGCTACCCTCCCTTAGGACATCCATATTTGTTAGCAATAGTCTCCCTCCACCATGCATTCTCCTCCATCCTGAATCACAGTCACTTTCCTAATAATTCACTATTCATCTAACCTAAGTCTCTAATTCTTGCTCATCCCTTGTCATCAGGCTTGCAGACCTCTTCCCAACTTATCAAATGGAACTTTTTCTTCTTATCTGAACCTTGCCATAAAAAGTCTCGTCTCAATCTTTCCAACCTATCTAACACTGCTTTCGGGCATCTGATAGGGAGAAAAAATATAATGGGAGATTTAACAAAGCTGCTTTAATGAGAGTTACTCGGCCTCCTAGGGAAGGTATCCACTCTTCCATCTAGCTAAGTTCCTTTCAAGCCTTTCTATAACAACATCCCATAGGTGTTTAGCTAGGCTTCCCTATGCAAAGAGGTAAGCCTAGATAGGTAAATGGGAAAGAACCTGCCTACAGCAAAACATGTTGGCCAACTGCTCGGTTTTTTCTCTAGCCAATCAAACCCTCCGACATCACACTCTTTACAACATTTACCTTCAACTAGGAAACGGCTTCAAAGCAAATAATCACCATTCTCATTTTTTCCACCATGAATTCCTCGGCATTATAGAGGAGAAGCATGCTGTCTGCGAATTGAAGATGAGAAATCGGAGGAATTGCCCTACCAATGGAAAAGCTGTGAATCAAACCAATCTCTTACCCGCACTCCAACATTTTGCCCAACGCTTCCACTATGACCACAAAAAGAAGGGAAGAGAGGATCACCTTGCTAATGCGTCTTGAGCTTTTAAAGAAAACTTTCGGGGATCCATTAACCCAAATCGAAAACCAAGTTGACAATACGCATTCCATGCTCTCCACTTTTTCCCGCACCCGGTTTTGCCAAGCATGTAATCCAAAATGCCCCAATTGACATGATCGTAAGCTCTCTTGATGTCCAAACTACACAATGCCTTTCTTACCGTCCCTATATCTGTAATCGATACACTCATGAGCTATGAGGGCACCATCCAGAATGTGTCGACCTTCGATAAAAGCTCCTTGAAACTTAGATACCACTCCAGATAGAGAGGCCTGAAATTTGGATGCCAACACTTAAGCCATAATCTTATATGAGCTTCCGATATGACTAATGGGCCTATAGTCTTTCAAGCTCTCCACTCCCTTCACCTTCAAAATTATAGCTATACACGATGCACCGATGTCCTTGATATTCTGCGTCGCTAGAAGAACTCCTTCATGAAACACATCACGTCTTCTTTAAGTACTTCTCAGAAAACCTAGGAGAATGCCAAAGGGAAACAATTTGGACCAGTTACTTTAGCCCTATCTAACAAAGTAACAAGTCCACCACTTTTTTTGACTCCATCTTCTAAGAATGGCTTTTCAAGTAATTCCACTTCTTCATAAGAAAGCCTAATAAAGGACAAATTCTCTAATTTAGATCTCCTCCACCCTTCATTGGAGAGCAAATTTTTGTAGAATTGGACTAGTGCATTACGCACTGTCATTTCTTCAAATCTCTCATCGTCAACCATGATGTTAGTAATCTTGTTGCATTTAGCTTGGGTGCTTGTTACGCTGTGGAAAAAGCTAGTGATTTTATCACCTTCCTTGAGCGACACTGCTCGTAATCGTCTCCACTTGTTCTCCTCTTCCTTTAGGCGACTTGAGTTATCTTGCCCTAACTTTCGGCAATTCAATTTTTCTTCTTCCATTAATTCTCTCTCTTCCACCGATAAGCCAAGCTCTTGAATCCTACTGAGGATATTTTCATATTCCAGTTTCCTTTTGCCGAGCACCTCCCTTTTCCAAACTAAGATTTAGCTTTCAACTACTTTAATTTTTTTACTTAATCCCATTAATCTCTCTACCTAAAAAGACCCGCACATTATTTTATCAAATCTGCAAAACCTTCCACTTCTAGCCACAATAATTTGAATTCGAATGTTTTCAGACTTCAATTTTCCTCATCAACCTCTAATAATATGGGATGATGATCTAAAATAGGCTTTGCAAGCCCACGTTGAGTAAACAAATGAAATTTATCCAACATTTAGCCGAAATTAGGAATCTATTGATCCTAGTCATCACCGTCGCCTAAATGTTAGACCACATATATTTCTCACCTCTCATTATGAGCTCAACCATTTGATGCAGGACGGATGGCCTAACCTAGAATGATGTAATGAGATCATCAATAGATTAACTAGAACAATTTAAAGGACAAAATAATGCTAATCTATCACAAGTTAAAAAAAAAAAAAAAAACAGCAATGTAACATATTTGAATTCAAGCCATATGACAGTCCCACAATGTAGATCCAATAAAATACCAAATAATCAAAATCAATGGAAGGTAGGACTTCCATCTAGGCATAGGGATTGTTCTCAATTCAAAAGGGTTCACTTGGTTTGTTAGGGTTCGTGAATCAAATTTTGGGAATTAGGGTTTTAGGCTTAGGGTTATGGATTTAGAGCGAAAGGGGCAAGGAACAAAAGGGGGAAGAGAGAGGAGATGGGTTGGCCGTACGGTCACATGTGGAGGTCCGTACAGTGCTACAATGTAGGTAGGTCCAAGCTTAGATGGGTTTTGGAGGAGAATGGGAATGAGTTTTAGGGAAAACAAAGAAAATAAAGGAGTAGAGAAAGATTGAGATAGATTGTGGAAAGTAGAGAGAGAGAGAGAGAGAGAGAGAGAGAGAGAGAGAGAGAGAGAGAAGTGTAGATATTACCTTCAAAGAAGAAAATAAGAGAGATATTACCTTCAAAGAAGAAAATAAGAGAGATAGATAAGATGGAATCACTCCATGGCTTCGCACCAAATCACTCCAATCGCAGGAGGTTTTACTTCATAACAAAGTAAGAGAAAGAAGAACTTTATTTCATATGCTCAATAATGGGATAGGGTGTGGACGTCCAAGCATTATATAGTCTCAAGAAAGACTTTTTACAAAAAGACGCTCTCAGATAAAAGGTTGCACATAAAGACTCTCAATAAATAAAATTTGTTCTTAACTTCCTAATCTTAACAAAAATATAAGTTAAACAAAAATAAAAGTAAAATAAAATAAATAAACTAAACTATTTCGTGGCCCACATGATCAAGATGTCCAATGACGATATCCAACAGTCGGAATGGTCCAACTATGTAGCTCACTTGCATCTTCCCAATGTGGAGCCTTTAAAGATGCATAATCATGCATGTGGGGTCTCCAACGGACTAGGCACTCAAATTGGGCCCACCGGGGCTCATATATGCATCACCTAGCCATAAAGAAACAAGAGCTCTCCACCTCCTCTGGTATATTGACTAGTGCTCGCATGTCCTCATCACCATCTCATGTAACTCTACCTGTTTTGAAAGGGCTTCCATGCTCCACATAATTCTCTCACCTTGTAAGAGAGCCTGCTAATGTTAAAGTCACCTCCTACACATCAAGGATATCCACTTCTGTTTATAGTTGTACTTAAAAAGCATCCCTTCTAGCCACTACATTCGAATTGTAAACCACAATAAACATCCATTGGAAAATGGAGAATAAATATTTCAGCAACACTGTTACAGAAAATCCCCTCCCTCAACCAGACACTCGCATCCCAGGCTACCAAAATACCACCTACAGAGCCCATAGCATGAACCAAAACCCAGTCTTTGACATTAGGCTTCCACATAGAATCCAACAACTTTCTGTTGACTACTTGAAATTTGGTTTCTTGAAAAGCGATAATTTGGGCCTTAGCTCTAGTGCAGACGTCCTGGATTGGAACCCTCTTCCTACATCCCAATCCCCTAACATTCGAACTTAAAATCCTCATTTGAATATTGATCTCACCTTGCGACCCTTCCTCAAATTCCTAGGCAAATCTCCATTATTATAAATTAATGTTGGAATTAAGATTTACCTATTCCCTACTCATAGGAGATCTCTGAAGTCTTTTGGGAGGCACAGATTTGTGCAGCTACCTTCATTGAGCCTCCATGAAGCGAATGAGGTCGACGTAATCTTTGTCTCTATCTCCAAAAGTGACTCCTATTTGGCTCCCCACATGCATCAGGGCCTCCCTAATCCATCACTTGGCTTTAACCACTACAACGTGGCTAGCTCTGTTTCTTCCTTCTTCCTCCTAGCTAGTTTCATGACTTAGAAGACGTGTCCCCAACTCATCACTATCAGCACCAACCACCTGCAACAGGATGACTTCCAACACCTCCCTTTGGCACACCTCACTACTAGTCAACTGGGAAAAGGCCGCAGGCTAGCATGCATTTGCCTCCACCTCATTGATAGTCTCCCCTAGAAGGAATTCCAGCACCTGAGCATTGCCCTCCTTTGGAACTATTTCTGAGTTAGTTGACAATAACCAAAGCTTGTGACATCTCCCCACTGTCCTCGTCATCATTTCTTTCCTTCCCTGTGCTTGTCCAAGCCAGAGTTGGAGCTTCTTCCGTGGCCTCCAATGAACTAGCGAGAGAACCTAATTCTAGAAATAACATCTCCTCATGAAGAAGAAGACTTCAAACAGCTCACACACGAGTGACGATTATAAGCGCGAAGTGCACGTGTTGCCATGGGGGTAAAACTCGCTTGCTCGAAATGTGTCACGTGCAAAGATATATCATTCATCTCGAAAAAATTCAAAGCTCTTGGACATATGTCGCTTTTCGCGGAAATACAACCATCCGAACCTTCACGAGGCACCCAAATCTCAACTTCGAGCGTCCGAACTGCAGGCTCAAGGATTCGAGCCTCTTATCCTACGTTGTTGACTGCACTGATGAGACGACGAGCTGGAAAATGTGTCCCCTCCTCTCCCTACGGGACAGCCAAGGCGATGTTCATTGATAGCCTATCACGCGTTGTTACCTCCGACACTTCTCCACCACTTGATGTCTGATGCAGCTGAGACGAGCGCCACACGGCCTCCCTTTCTTCCAAAGCATTGTAGAAGTACCAAACATAAGGTAGTCCTCGAATCAAATCAAGAGTCAACGCCCATGACCGACTGCTTCCATCTCCCTGTACACCAGCTTACCAGTCTTACTTCTCCTTCCCCATAGACTCCTCTTCCACATGCAAGGCTAGATTCTCCGGTAATGATCGTTTCTTCCGGTAATGATCTTTTCTTCCTAATGCACACTCTCATCTAGCGAACCTTTGCCCCTCACTCTATTTTCGGGTCCACCACCACCTGTCCCAAGCATGAGCTGACGATCGTGAATGCCTCCATGAACCACCGTTCTATCGGCAAACCCCAAATCTTGACCCATACATCCTCACACCCAAACGTTGATAGGTCTCTCTTTCTATGGAGGCTTTCTACTGGATCATCTCTAAACATTACCACTATTATAAGGACTTGGTCTATCTCCACCTCATGGGGCAAGGAGATCTAGACTTCCTCGTCGGAGAGATGTTTGAGGGAGCATTGGCACTCCACCCCTCCACTGTTGACAAGCCAAGCCCGCACCTCCTCCATTAAAGCCCCTTCTTTCTTTCTCACAATCAAGCTCTATTGGAGCATGCACAATGCATTCTCCACCACCAAAGGGTGGACCCTTACTACCAGACTCCACCTACCTCCTCCCTCCACAACCATCTGACTCCCCCTCACCCACCTGTAACTTGCCTTTTTGTTCCTCATTTACCATATTTACCCCCACACCCTCTTTCCCCATTCCATTCCATACTACCTTGCTCTCACCACCCTCCTCTGCCCCCCTCTGATTATCCACCTCATCTCTATATGAGAAGCGCACCCTCCTTACCCCTTTCCTTGCCCCATTTGTGGTTGCCTTTTTGTCTATTGATTTCCCCAGCCAGCCCTAACCGCCCTTTTTCTCTATCTTCTTTGCTATTTGATGATTAACGGACTTTGGTCCATATCTCGCTCTCTGGACAGAGAGCTTCAATCCTTCAAATCTTTTTCCATTCAAGGTTTTTGCCACTGTCTGCGCCTCCTCCTCCCGCTCTAAGTGAACAAACGTGAACCCTCTCAATTTTCCAGAATCCCTCCTTGGAATCACTACTTTACTTTCTCAAGCCTCCCAAATACCCTGTTAAAGTTGGTTTTAGCCCATCCCTCTAGGAAGTTCTCCACGAAGAGGGTGGGGAGTTCTAGTAAGGGTCCCAGTCGCACCAAATCCATCTTTCTGACTGTCCTGCCCTTCTGCCCTACCTGCTTCCAACCTTCATCCTCATTTCTGCCATTCCCTGACACCTCTACAATATAGTTCTATTTATGAACTCACATTACAGTTTTTTTGTGATGTGATGAATGTTATTGATATAGATCCCACATAGTGAGTGTTAGATTACTAAATAAATGAAAGTATAAATCTCTACATTGTAAATATAAATTTTGCATTAAATCAATAGTAAGACAGAGTACTCATTTGGGTCTCTAAAAATAGTGATCTGGATTGTAAATGACCCGTAATCTGGAATGCTCGATCTGGAACGTAAAACATGGGGTTTTTTGTTCTAGGTAACATTGAGGTGCTCACACTTGCAATCTAAGATCCCACGAATGTAAATTAGCAAAAATAAACGAAGGAAATGCAGATAATGACTAAATACCTTTAATGAGGTGAGAAGGATAAGATATATGATAATGAGCTTGGAGCATAAAGAGGAGGACAAGTCTCAATTGAAGAAAGAAACCTTTCAAAGGGGTTTTGTTTCAAAAGAGAGTTGGAAGCTCCCTAGCAGCCACGCTGCCTCATGTCCCCATCTTTATTTGGTATTTGAGACTACAACCTTAATGAAGGGTTCAATTACTTAAATCCTTGTATAAAATAACTAATAAAGTACTCTTTAACTTGGGGAATAGGAAGGAAACAAAGAAAAAAAAAGCTTTATCACAAAGCTGATTGTGGTCTGGTAATCAGTCCAAAGGGCCCCCTTTCTGGAATTTGCGATCAAGTCACCATCATTGAGGTGTCTGGTACAATCCAATGGTCTGATTGATCCATTCTCTTCCTGTGTGTAACACCTTGCAGTGGAAGACATCCAAGGACTACTGACCAGGATATGGACTCATATTGCATCAGGTGAGTAAAAGACATGTACCGAATGTGGCTACCAAGCGGTGGGACCTAGGCTTTATATTTAATGAAATAGAACCCTCACCTCTACATGTCACTTACCCAAGTAGCTAGAGAGGCAAATTGCCTAGCTCTGTGCTGCTAAAGGGGAAGCTAGATGGCCCTCTGTTTTGTTTTTGACCTGTTGCTTGTTTATTTCCTAAACATTTTGCTTTTAATATGATATTTTTGTGCTTTTATATGAATGAGGTTGGCTGAATTCATTTGGAGATTTTCTTTCTTTCCTCTCTTATTTGTTTAAAATAGGTTGGTGGGGTGACACCAAAGAAAGGTGGAACAGAACACTTAGGACTTCCTGTTTTCAACACAGTTGCAGAAGCAAAGGCTGAAACAAAGGCAAATGCATCGGTTATTTATGTTCCCCCACCATTTGCTGCAGCTGCTATTTTGGAGGCAATGGAAGCTGAATTGGATCTAGTTGTGTGCATCACTGAGGGAATCCCTCAACATGACATGGTAAACTGAGTACTATTTTTTATGTTTTTTTTTCTTCAACCTGAAAATGCTTATCTTTTGCTTCTTACAACATTGTTTTTATTTTTATTTTTCCTTTGAAAAAAAATCTAATTACATGGTTTAGAACTCCAGAATGTTAGTTTGCTAAGAAAATCAACTTTTTGCTCCAGTGCTCTTGTCATTTCATCATTGCTGTAGCCCTACCCAAGCCATTTTCACTATAGTATAACGTCTACCATGTTCTTTATGTTGTTTAATGTCCACCTTTTTCACATCCTTCCTTGATTCAATTTTGAAGAAATCTGCAAGATGGTTTTGGATGTCCTTTCAGATGCTATAACATCCAAGAATTGTGTAGAATTGCAGAATCTACACAGTTTGATACGAAAAAACTGTGATCCTTCAATTATGTAGAATTGTTGAGCCATAACATACAAGAGTGCTTGGTCTGATTAAGTTTGTGCCATGTGAGATGGTTGATAGTATTCGTGAGCATTTTGTAGCTACATTGAGTACTTTTGATTTGACCTATGAATGATTGACCATTAATCATTATCATCATAGACTTGTCCCACCTATTGTGGGTAAGCTTTTTGAGTCCTGTTTCACCTATCCTTGGTGAGTGAACAGGCTGTCGAATCCCTTCTCACCACCTCAAAAATAGGATTCTATTGTGATATTTGTGTGTAACTTGCAAGTTGCAACCGCCCTAGCCAAACCTTTAGAACCATGAGGCCATGTCACCATCATCTTGCACTCTCTTTTCGACCTTGTCACTTGTTATGTGGGACCCCAGATCTGGCCTGCATCACTTTTTATGAATAAGGTGTGTTATGAAGAGCATGATCAACTTTTTCCTATAATTAAGGCACGCCAGTTCAAATTTTAGGTACAACTTACATGACAAAAGTAAGTGTTTAGCCAGAAATGTGAATTATTCTCCAAAATTGTATTCATGCATTTGATACAATCACACATCTGAGGGGCTTTGAGATTGGGTTTTGTAATTGGGTTTGCTTGTTTCTTAAGGAATGGGCTCCTTAGCTTGTTTCTAGGGTTGGTTGGGTGGGGCTGCGTCCTTTGTATTATGTTTTCTAGATTTTAGGTCTTTCCTTTTCTTTTTCTTTTTCTTTTTGGGTTTCTTTTCTTCCTGTTCTGCTTTGGTTTCCTTTTTGGTGTTTGCCTTTAGTAATATTGCATCATTTTTCAAAAAAATGGAACTGGTTTGATTTTTAATTATGCACTTTTTTTTTTTATATATATATATGATGTATATCCCTTCTATGTGGTTTTTTCATAGTTAAAAGAGGCAGCATGGTTTTTCCTGCATGTTAGGCTCATACTTCCCTGACCCGCTGGTGTGACTTGTCGAAATAGAGTTCTTCTTCCCAATTGCAGCGTGATTTACATAGCTTGGTTTGATATGGTGATACAGTTGGACTATTTCATGGAACCAGTTTGATTTATTCTTCCCCAATTGCAGTGTGGTTTACATAGCTTGGTTTGATATGGTGATACAGTCGACTAGTTCATGGAACCAGTTTGCTTTCTTCCCCAATTGCAGTGTGGTTTAAATAGCTTGATTTTCTGGTTTAATATGGTGATACAGTTGGACCTGGTTACCAGTTTGCTATATTATCACTTGAAAAAAATGTATATAATTCATTTCACAAGAAATCTTTTTTTATTTTTACTTGAAGCATAACTAATACCCTTTAGCATTGCTGCTGAACAAGTAGCTTTCCAAGAATGATATTTCAGAAGTCAGAGCAGTTTGATTCTAACTTAATCCTAGACCTCTAAGGACAACATATTCAATGATGACATAATTGAAAGTAGAAAAAGGAGAATATAATAGATTTAAAAAAGAACCAATGGAAAAAGAAAAAAGACGGAAAGAAAACAAAGTGGTTGTGAATGAAACTGAAAAGCTTATCACCTTAGTGAGATGATAATCCAAGAGATATGCATGCAAATTGATGCTGATTATTGAATCTCATTTTCTAGGAGAGACTAATGGCATTGCCGATTTCCTTGCCAAAGAAGGGGGTTGAGATCTCCTCTTTGTATTGGGACTTAGTATGCACAAACACAGTGCATATGCTTCTTTCTTCATATTAGCAGATGAGTGTATATTTTGCTAATTAACATGCCATGTTCTGCTTTTTAACTGTCCATTCTGCAGGATGTCCTTTCCCATGGGTAGCCTTTAATTCATCCTTCCAAATTTCAGGTTCGTGTGAAGGCTGCTCTTAACCGGCAAACCAAAACACGATTGATCGGACCAAATTGCCCTGGTATTATCAAGCCCGGAGAATGCAAAATCGGAATTATGCCTGGGTATATTCACAAGCCTGGGCGTGTAGGAATTGTTTCTCGGTCCGGCACCTTGACTTATGAAGCGGTACGATTTAATTTGAGTTGAAGCCTTTGATTTTGTGAGAACTTATTTGGGGAATGTCATTGGATTTTTTCTTTCTTTCATACAAGGCAGGTTTTCCAAACAACTGTTGTCGGCCTCGGACAATCTACCTGTGTGGGTATTGGTGGGGACCCTTTTAATGGGACAAACTTTGTTGATTGCATGACTAAGTTCCTTGAGGATCCTCAGACTGAAGGTACATTCCCTTCAGAGCTCTTTAACACTTCTTAAGGAGTTTGTTCATTCAGCCATGGCTTTACTGTGACGTAACTGCTGTTGTCATCTCTTAAGAGCAACCTTGTCTCCACATCTTTGTTTGGGGGTTAGAGCCTATTGTAACAAATTTTCATGAAGTGCATATCTCTGCGCTGGATGCTCTGAAGTCCAATTCAAATCCAATTTAGCACTTAAATGAGTGCCCAAACATGTGTTGGATGATCATGCTAGCTGTGCTAAGCCTGTAGTTTGTGCAACAGCTCTATTCCAGCCTCTCAACCTAAGGGCCTGTTTGGATAGTGTAAAGTAGGAGAAAGCAAAGCCAAGCAAACAAGTGACATAAGTGGGAGACTGGGAGGTAAGCTGACATCAGCACTAGGGGAATCAAACCCATGCTTTTCCTTTGCATTTGAAGCTATTTGGATTGCAATCCCACATAGGGAAGCCTTTTTCCCCTCCAAAATTGCCATTTAAAACATCACATCAGAGGAGAACTCTTTTCCCTTAAAAAAAGGTATGTACTTATTGAGGAGGGAAATGCAAAGGCAAACCATTTGCTGCAGCATCTTCCACTTCCAAACGAGTGCAACCATCTTGTCAACATAAATTAAATGCTTCCCCTAGTTTAAAACATCACATCAGAGAGAAACTCTTTTCCATCTATTTGACTTCTTGAAAAAAGAGGTTGTACTCCCTTATTGAGAAGGGGAATGCAAAGGCAAACTATTTGCTACAGCAGCATCCTCCATTTCCCAAGCAAGTGCAAACGTCTTGTCAATGTAAACTAAATGCTTCCCCCAGTTTGCACTCTATCCAAACAGGCCCTAAGTTTTCGTTACTTATCCGAAGAGAGAAAAAAGAAAGAGTCCGTTGGGTTAGAAGAAAAAGATAGCAATGGAACCAAAGAGATGATAAGGAAATTTTATAACTACAACTACTTGTGCTGCTTTTTTGGATGATCATATGTTTATCATCATCATCATCATCATCAACATCAAAGTCTTAACCCAACTAATTGGTTCAGCTACACAATTCCTGTTCATGATTTGCAAATTGGTTTTTGCATATCGAATTGTTCACCAACAATACAAGGTTGTATTGCCTCTATATTGGGCTTTTGGGCTATGCATCTGCATTGTTCATGGACAATACCAATATTGTAGCACCCGATACGTACTGGTCAGACAAACATCAAACCTTGATCTTTGTCACGCTATTCCACTCTATCATGGGCCTTATCTGAAGTTAAACCATAGGTCCTCAAGTCTTTTCGTACTAGCTCCACCTTAGCCTATTCAGAGCCTTCAACTTGAAACAACTCATTCCTAACAGTGGAGTCCTTGGTCTCTGTTGCACATGGCCAAACCATCTGTCTACTTTCCCACATCTCATTACCTATTGGTGCTACTCTTCAATCCCTTCAAACACACAACTCATCCATTTCAAATCCTCTTTTCCACTACACTTGTCCTGTGAACATGTTGTTCCTTAACTGCCCAACATTCTGTCCCATAAAGCATGGCTGGTCTTATAGCTAACCCTGTAAAATTTCCCCTTTAGTTTCATTGGTTTTCGGCAATTACATAAAACTCCTTTTGGATGATCATTACTCCATAAATAATCTAGATTCTCTAGTTTTTATCACTCTAGGAACCCTCTTATGTGGAGCTTCTCGCTTTGATGATCCTGCAAGTAGTAGAAGTACCCGTGGACCCAAAAAGAGATGGTATAGAAATGATATAAACATAAATACCTGTATGGCTTCTTTTTTTTCTTTTTCTGGTCACCACTCCGTAATTTTCCAGCTGTTATCACTCTAGGAACTCATCTATCTAAACTTTCCCCCTTAATGATGCTTCAAGCATTTCTATATTATAACTTGCTTTCTTGGGTGGCTGAGAAGCTATTCATTGCCATTTAGCCGTCTCTCTGTGAACCTTGTCCTTTCATGTCCTCATATGATAACTTCTAATTATTCCATGTATGGTTCAATTTTATTAATTGTTCATTCTAATAGTGCTCCTTGATATTCTTTGGATGTGCACATAAAACAGTGGACTCCCCTCTATTGCTTGCATGTAACTACTTGAACATGTCCTTTCCACATTTGGCTTGGTGGGGCCATTGTGGTACATGTGTGTCCCTCAGTGCCAACTTGGTTACTTGTGTATATTACGCGATATGAGTGAATTCCATGTGTGCGTTTCATTCTTAACGGCATATTTGGCAACTGCCTGCTCCATGACCCTCCTTTGCCTAGCTTAGGGATTAGTACTTGGATGTGTGGAAAAAACATGTTGGCATGTGAGTTTGTCAATGCAAGCGTTTGTGTGTCCTGATGACTGGTTTTAGAGCCAAGGTAATAGGTAGACAGCTGATTGTAAAACTTTTTCCTGTATTCCATTTAAAACCCGCTTAAAGTTTTGAAGAAAGGTTTGGATGATTTTAATAGCGCCCAACTCAGGGGCTTTAGACTTGTAGACTTTGTTATCAAATATGGGTTGTTCAATGGCCCATCTATTTAGGATGTAATGGGTATTCTTGCTTTTGTTACTGATAGCATTATTGGGCAGCTCTTTTATAATCACGGCGTATGGTATCAAAGTGAAATCGATTTGGGCATTGATCTCTTCATTCAACTTCCTCGTTCCCTCTCTTTTCCTTCTTCTATTTACTTAAGGTGAGTTTTTAAAGTCATTGGGGCCTGATCTACACGAATTCCTCTTCAACCACCATATGGTGGGTCGTGGAATTGTGTATTGTGAATGTGTGGGGCCTGTCTTCTCATGACACGTATCATGTAGCGTAGGCTACATGCGACTTAAGCTATTTTCAAGAGCTACGTAGTGTTAAGGCTAAGCTACTCTATGTAGTGTAAGCTACACGCTACGTAGCATAGCTATTTAAAACACTGCGACTAAAGAAAGTTCAATAGAATACGAAGATTGGGTGGCAGAGGATGCTCAAATTAAAGTGTCGTTATGGAACAGTATGGAGCCTTAGATTAATGTGAATGTTATCTTTTTAAAACAACAAGGGAAGTCTGTGATAATTTGAGGATGATTTATTTAAGTGAAAAGAATTTAACTAAAATCTACGAGTTATTGCAGAATATCTTCGCTCTTCAACAAGAATATAAGAGCGTCAAAGAGTATTATTCAGCCTTGTAAGGCATGTGGGAAGAACGAAATATATACTAGCTTCTGTCTATTGATTATGAGACTGCGATGGCAGAGAGAAATTTCGTGTTGCTAAATTCCTCTTTAGTATTCGTCATGAGTTCGACCTCGTTTGACTTTGAGCTCAAGTCCTTCGAGGCAATGAGATCTCATCCATCACGTATAGAGTTCATCTTAATCAAATTGTTTTGCATTTGTTTTTGCGTTTGATAGAGGAGATGGGGGAAGTGTGGTGGCAGTCTTGGTGGCCATTTTGGTGGTAAAGATTCAAGAGGAGGTCGCTTTGGAGTTAGAAATAGTTGGGGAGGCCATGGTATAGATTCCATTGGTAGTCATGATTATGGTTGTGGTAATCGGTGGTGCACTAATTGTGGTCTTAGTAACTACACGGCTAATACATGTTAGGAGTTATGACATGTTTACAAAAATCTGAAAACAATCTTACGATTTACGATACAATTCAGACAAGAAAACAATTTACGATATGATTTACGATTTGATAACATTGGTTGGGACTTTATTGGTAACCCTGCTTTAGGTTTGCTCTTCCGATGATGCCATTGAGAGTTATTCTCTCCAAACCTATCTCCTTTTTTTAGCCTATTACTGTAGATGATACGGTTACATTGTCTAACGAAGAGTATGCAAGGCTTATGAAGGATCATTCCACTCATGAATCGTCACCCACAACTACTTTTGTGCAATCAGGTATTGTGTCTTGCATCGTTTGATAGTGTTCCCTGGGTCATCAACTTAGGAGCTTCTGATCATATGACTGGTAAGCATAGTGTATTGTCTTAGTTAGTACAATCTCCATCCATTTCTTTCGTCACATTGGCAAATGGTCCTTCAACCCATTTGTTTGTTTGAGTACGACTTGCCCTACCCCATCACTTTTATTGTCATTAGTACTTTACATCCCTAAATTTTCTTTGAGTTTATTATTTGTGAGTAAGCTAACTAAATCCTTAAATTATCCTATTACATTCTATCCTTCTTGCTGTGAATTGCAAAATCTGAAGGCGGGGAGGAGGATTGTGGAGGGCATGAAACGAATTGACTCTAATACCCCGATAGTGGAATAACTAGAGCTACATTGTGGACAAATAAATATCTCTCTATATCAGTGGCATTCCATGCTTAGTCATACCTCTTTGAGTAGTTTGAAGAGTCTAGTTACATCATTGTCAATATGTCTAGATTAGATTGTAAGGCTTATGAGTTAAGTGCCATAAAGTGTCATTTCTTCATCGAGTGGACAAGAGAAGCGATAAACCTGTTTATTTAGTACATTCTAATATTTGGGGTCCAGTTCATCTTATTGGCGTATCTGCTTTCAAGTACTTTGTTATTTTGTGTATGATTATTCTTGTATGACAAGGCTATATTTAATGAAAGATCAATCAGAAGTGTTTTCTTGTTTTAAATTTTTTTATATTGAAGGACAAACTCAATTCAATTTTGAGGTTAGGTGTTCTACATTCAGATAATGCTGGGGAATATTCATCTCATGATTTGAACTCATATATTTCATCTCATAGCGTTATTTGCCACACTTCATGTGCACACACACCACAATATGTGGGGTAGTTGAACCGGTGATCCATCATTCACTTGAGGTTGCAAGAGCGTTGTTGTTGAATGTGAAGGTTCCAAAAATATTTTAAAATGGTGTAGTCTTAACTGCGTGCTACATTCTTTAAACAAACTCCATATTTCTTTGAGGAGGGAAAGGCTTTACAGTTTGAAAAGAGTTCCATAACTACTCTTCCTATTGTACCTGATATTAGTATTAGAGTTGGGGAGATGTTTGTGCAACATACAGTTCGGCCTTTACAGGTTTACTCTAGACGTTTCAAATGTGGAGATGGAGTACATACGAGCGTGACTTATATTAATCCCCTTGATCCGTCGGAAGATCATTATTAGAGTCCTTACCTACACCATTAGAAGAAGGCAATTTACCTATTAATCTTCACAAGGGTATCCGTTCATGTACTCAACACCCTATTTCCAACTTTATTTCATCCAATGGTTTATCTTCTTCATTTTGACACATTGCTTTGTCTCTGGCACCTGTGTTTATTCATTGTTCTTTCTAGGAGGCTCTTAGTCGTGTGGGTGGAAACGAGAAGAAGAGGTGGTTGCACTCTATTAGAATCAAACTTGGACATTAGCTGAATTACTTGTTGGAAAGCATGTAGTTTGGTGTAGATGGGTGTATATGGTAAAATACAATCTTGTTGGCTCAGTGGATTGTTTAAAAGCCTTGTTAGTTGCCAAAAGGTACTCTTAGACTCTTGGAGTTAACTATTCATAGACCTCACTTGTGGCAAAGCTTCACTTGTTACATGTGGTTGTTTCCATTGTTGCAAATTTGGATTGACCACTATATCAACTTGACGTGAAGAAGCTTTTCTTCATGGAGATTTGGTTGAAGAAGTTTACGTGGAGCAACCACCTGTGTTTGTTACTTAATAGGAGTCAAACAAGGTTTGCGATCTTAAAAAATAATAATAATAATTTATCGCTCTCCAAGAGGTTGGTTCGATAAGTTTGGTAAGGTGCCATTCGAATTCGGAATAAAACGTAACTGAGCCAACCACTTTGTTTTATAAGGCGAAGTGAGATAGGCATTATTGTGTTGGTTGTGTATGTAGACAACATCATCGTGATAGATAGTGACGGTACAGGTATTGACTGACAAGTTGAAGAAATTCTTACAATAGTATTTCTATATGCATGGGTCAGTCTTTGATATTTCATGGGCATTAAGGTGGCCATATCCAAGGTGGCAAATCAACTTGTCATAATGAAAATATGTGAAAGATTTGTTGGATGAGATAGGTCTTCTAGAAGCCCGCTAAAACTCTCATAGATACAAGTAAACAACTTACTATGGATAAGGATGAATTAATTGATGATCCAACAAGATATCATCGACTTGTTAGAAAATTGATCTATCTAACAATTACCCAATCAGATATTACATATCCTATCAGTGTGGTTAGTCAATTTATATAAGCTCCCTCACGTCCCTCATATGGAGGTCGTGCTTTGTATCCTCGGGTATTTAAACGGAACTCCTAGTTGCGGTATCCCCTACAAGGGGAATAGCCTCCTTTGAGTGGAAGGATATTGCGATGCAAGTTGGACTAGTTATCCATCTGACAGGAAATCTACATAGAGCTGTTGTACTTTTGTAGGTGTCAACCTTGTTACTTAGAAGAGCAAGAAGCAAAGTGTTGTGGCCCGCTCAACTGCCGAGACAGAATATTGGGCAGTAGCTTATGCGACATGTGAACTCATTTGACTAAAGACATTAACACGCGACCTTGGGTTTATGGTTGAGGTTCATTGAGGTTGTATTGTGATAGTCAAGCAGCCTCTCATATTGCCAACAACCCTCTATAATGAGAGGACCAATCACATCAAGGCCGATTGCCACTTCATCCAAAAAGTTGCTAGCAAGGAAATTCGCATGCCGTTTATCAAGTCTCAAGATTAACTGACAAATATATTCATGAAAGCTCTGGGTCATACTCAACTAGATCGTCTCATTGTCAAATTGGGCATTCATGATATACATACTTCAGCTTGAGGGAATATTATCATATATGGATTGTTCTATGGCCCATGTATGATTAGGATATAATGGGTTTTCTTGCTTTTGTTACTAATGACATTATTATAATCATTGAAAACTATGTTAATAAACAAGAGAGGGAGGACGTGTGAACCTTGATCTCTCATTTTCTCTTCATTCTTTTATTCTTTCTCCATTTTTCTTCTCCTCTCTCTTTTATCAATCATGCCACATACATATTCAACAACAATGACAACAACAACAACAACAACAAAAAAAGAGGAACAAGAAAAAAGAGTAAAGAAAAGATAAATGGAAGGATTTACCCAAGAATAGGATTGACCATTTGTATCCTTGCATGCCCTTTTGGTATGGGGTTTGCAGTTGATGATTGTATACCCTGATTAAAAGACACTGATTGCCTTTACTGTTTCCTGATTTAGTTCAATACCACACTTGTGTACAGGTACGTAGTTCCAACGATCTCCCCAATATATTCAGCTCTAAACTCTGTTGATAGTTGAAAGAAGACACTTTAGACGTATCTTATGGTGCTAGTGCTATTTACATTTCAGGTATTATTCTTATTGGAGAGATTGGAGGAACTGCAGAAGAGGATGCTGCAGCCTTGATCAAGGTATTGAAGATCGGGATTAGATTCAATTAAGTATTAGACCAATTGCTTCAATGATATGGATTTTTTTCATGATAACGAATGTTTGACAAATAAAAAATAATAGAAATACAATTACCCGAGCTTTATTTTTAGTGCTTCTGCATCAAATGTTCATGATTAAGTAAGCATATTCCCCAAAAGTTCCATAGTGCATCATTCCATGTTTTGCAGAGAGGTAAGCAAAATCCATGAGGTGGAAGTTTCTTTTTTTCATGTTAGATGTGAATATGCAAGTTGAGTTGTTTATAAGAAAAGATGATTGGAGACATGATTAGACAAATTAGTAGTTATTTGAAAGGGTGTGCTTTTTTACATCTTTGTAAAGATTTGCTGTTTAGCTTTGACAGTATTATTAGAGTAATAATGAGCTGACATGCACATTCACACACGGGCACAGTGTGACAACCTGGCATATGTGGGGTATGTGAGAAGTTCATTACTGTAGATGATTTGACCCATGAATCAGGATCATTTATTCATCAGGTGGGCCAAAAGAGTATTTTAAATGTGGTATGTTGGGGACTTCTTTGAGGTCATCCGTTTTTCATACTTGTAACCTACATGATGAGTTGGCTGGCTCGTTCTGAATCAGGCCTTTGTAAGGTGGGTTACACCTGAATCATGGTTGGATGCCCCACGCAGGTGCCAGGTTGCTTTGGTTGAAGGTGTATGTTGGCTTAACAAAGCTCACATTTGTTATTCTGAAACATTGTTTGAGCTTGCACGGCATTTCTGCAATGATTTTTCTTCTTTGGGATCTCATCATGATTTTAGTGCTCTCTAGTGTCTGCCCACATTCTTACTAGCTGACTTATTTTCTGCTACATTCATCTATTGATATATTTATGGTATGAGACTGATTGGTATTTCTATTGCCAATCAAACAGGAAAGTGGAACTCAGAAGCCTATAGTTGCATTTATTGCTGGTCTTACTGCACCACCTGGTCGCCGCATGGGTCATGCTGGAGGTATGTCCCACACAATTCAGCAAAAATTGTCTGACAACTCCATTATATTGGTTCATTATGATTTTAGCTATGCATACAATTGCTGTGTTTGAATGCTCAATCAGGAGGAAAAAGAAAAGAAGAGAAAGGGGGGGGGGGGGGGGGGGGACAACCAAGAAAACAAAACGAGAGAGAGAGAGAGAGGCGTGTGCTGTTGCACACACAAATAAAATGAAAGACGTTTCCTAGTATTCATAGTGGGGAAGTCCAACATTGAAGTAACAATTACAATTTGGGGCCTGAACCCTCACAAAGATGACAAGGAAATGACAAGTTGGTTACTTCCACTTTGTTTCAAGCTAGTTATTGCAATTCCATTCAATAGTGCATTGAAGCACACTATACGAGTCCACACCAACCTATTAATGAATCGTGTAGGATGTGTTTGAATATTCCTAAAAAATGCTGGATGGGAAGGATGCTTTCCACCAATATTAATAGCCAGTACATTCTAGGTATGATGTGAAATGTGACTGGTATTGATTTGTTGTTGAAAAGGTGGGAAGACTGTATCCCGCCTGATGTTCTTCTGGTTTCTCGCACCTGCAAAATGCACAACAGAAGATAAACCATCCTCACACCAAAACTGTACTATGAATAACCGTTGTGTTTTTCCGCCAATCAGTGGTGCCGTGGTGACACACATTTCCTGCTTTAAGTAATGAGGCCAATTTTGTCATTTCAAAGGTTGAAATCTGATTGATGGCATTGGTAATTCACGAGGCGTTGACTGTAGCATGGGCCATGCGCATCCATGTGTGCTTTTGGTGAAGCTTGCGTACACGCATGCGCCTCTGCTCATGACAAATTGCTAAATAGTGGTATATTTTTTCGGAGTTCTTTCACATCCCTTGTTGTGATGATGAGTTTGGGTTAAAGAGAGGTTTTTCAGATATTCTATGGGTGCACTGAATAGATAATTCCCGCATTCTCCACATTCATATAAGGGAATGCTTGATGACATCCTGTTGTTTTGATATTGAAAAGGATTTCATGTTCATGCCTTTGTCCTACTCTATGGTGCAGCAATTGTGTCTGGTGGGAAAGGTACTGCTCAGGACAAAATTAAGACCCTCAGAGAAGCTGGTGTGACAGTCGTCGAATCACCTGCAAAGATTGGTACTGCAATGCTTGATGTTTTCAAGGAACGTGGCCTTGTGAGCTAAGAAGGCAGTTCATCTCTTCCTATTTATGCATTTTTCCTTCTTTATTTCTTTCAAAATTGTCGGATAGCCGCTTTTTCTTTTTCTTTTTTCCAAATGAGTGTTTGGATACTTTGGATGTACCCCTTACAAAAGTCGGGAAGTTTTTTTTCTTAGCTGTGACACAATAGATATTGAATAAATTATCAACACCAGCTGGGGTTTCAAGACATGCAGAGCAACTGATTTCCTCCTCTTTGAATTTTTGAACACGAATCAGGTACAAACTTACCTGGAAAGATTTGAATCAACATAGTAGGAAATATGATCAAAATTGGTATATACCAAGATAGTAGGCAATACATTATATTTTCTTACATTAGATCAAGATGTCAGATGAGCGTTAACTGTTTGCTGTATTAATAGAATATTTGGACCTCCAGAGAAGAAATGATATGCTACGGGTTGAAATATAAATATATTTGGACCTTGCATTAAACAAAATGGTGTGTTATGCTTTTCCAGTTGAGTATAAATAAATACATGAACCAATACACACAGGCACCCACTCTCTACAATGGATTGCAGGTGCAAACAGATTGCAAAATCTCCTGCTCAGGAAGTGGGGTGAGCGGTGGCATCTTCCTAGAAGGGGCACATACCTTCATGTAACTGTTCGGGTAACACATGGTTTGACCTATCATCTGAAACTGGTCTGTATCTCACCCGATATCACCCATGAACGTATCTGCCTATGCATGATTACAGCTGTATCTGCCTGTGCAGATCACCCATGCATGATTACAGCCGTATCTACCTCTGCATGATTACAGCTGCATCTGCCTCTGCAGATCACCCATAAACAATTACGGCTGTATCTGCCTCTGCCTGTATCAGCCCAAAAATTGGGCAATACAACCGTATTGTATTGGCAGTCGATGACACATTACACTCCCATATTGGTGATGGTCAACTAAACATTTAACCAGGTTTGCAAACCTTTGGGGAATAGGTAGCCAAAACAAAATTTGATGATTAAAAGTTGGCACCTGTCCTAAAAAAAAAAGGGTAAGCCCTGATGGCTTGATTCTGTCCGCATCATAAATTGCAACTAAGCCATTAGGTTATTAGTCAACATGGCAATGCAACTCAAAACCGTTCATGGACCACTCAATCAGGCGTATCTAAAACCACGCTTTGGTTGGTGCACTGTAACCTCAACAGCCTCCATCAGCAGGCTATCCTTAACACCAGTCATCCAAAATTACCTTCTGGATGAGAAAAACCCAAGAATCACACAACAATTCCGAGTTCATAGTTGTCTGTTCAAAACCATGTCTCTAGATTTGATGGCAAGATGCATTTGGGCACTCTGACCTATCCATGAGGCAGTCTAAATTTGCAGTGGGGAGTCTGCACCATTAATCACACGCTATCATAGAATTTTTGACAGGGAATTACGACAGAAGGTTGGCCTCATCTGGTCACCTGAACCTCCACAATCCACACTGACTCTTCCATTTCCAGCTTGTTTGGAAATAAGTCTTATATAACACGAAATGATACACGCAACCTACTCACTATCTGCTTGAGATTGGTGGGTTAAAGATAAGAAACTGAGAATTTGATCATTTAACAAACAGAAAAATGCCAACTTGGGGAAAATAGTAACAACGGTACCTACGAGCTTGAATAACAGAAGCAACCTCTCACCCAGTTGGTAACAGGAGACCTGGCATTAGTTCTAGCACTCTGCAAGTACACCCTTCAATATCCAAAGCAAATAGAGTTACATAATTAACAATGTATATAGACAATTCATTGTTTGATCAAACCAATAGCTGAGACCAATACCAGGTCGTCTCAGAAGAAACTCAATATCGGTACTTAGTTGAGTAATCCTTTGGTGCGATGACCAGACCTCGGCCTTTCCTTGCTCCCCTGTAGACAGTCTCAATGATGTCAATAAACTCCTGCTTGTCCTTGAGAGCCCAGTTGATCTTGTTGTTATTTCCAGTGCCCAAGTCAATCATTATGTGCTTGTTGCGGAAGAAGAACATGACAGTTGAGGGGTCGTACAGCTCGTACATGGTGTTGAAGTCGGGCACCTCGGTGATATCCACCAGGTAAATGACAGCAAAATTCTTTATTGTCTCTGCAACTGAAGCCAGCACCTCATCCATCTACATACAGCCCAAATGTGACATCAATCCCATGACAATCACAAAAAGAGGTATTCTGATGGACCATATTAAGGCACAGAGAGAGGGAAAGTAAAAATTACATCATAGCTAACAACAGACAGAAACCACACGCTCCTCTCCACCACAACAATGCTTACTGAAATTACAATATATACTGCCATAATGCTATCACTGCTAGGAAAGATGAACATTCTTGCATCATTTGCACACCCAAGGTTCAAAACATTGGAATGCACGTCATCTTCATATCACATTGCATATTGCATCCCAATGAATTCATTGGGTCATAGAGTAAACGCATTTGTTTCATGATATATCGACAGATCAGAAGGGATCATTTGTATTGCTAACACATTCAGGTACAAGAGCATTGGAAAAGACACATTATTTGCTTTGCATTGTCTATGCCTCCACATTATGAAATTCAAATAAATAAAAAAATCTTATGGAAGGTGACAATTTTATTAACCAAGGCCGAAGCGAAAGAATTACAAATCATACCAAGAAAGATGAAAAAAGAAGAAAAAGATCTACTAAGGCCCACCCCATTACATTCAATTTAGCTCGGCTAAAAACCTCCAAAGCCCGCCCACTACAACTCCTAAAACAATGATTATGCTACAGTTCGATTGATAAGAAATGCCTCCTAAGCGTCTCAAATGGGACAGACTTTGGACATCTGAAAATAGACGTAAAACAAATCAGATGATTTGACAGTGTCACCTCTATCAATGTCAACCTTCCTCCAAGGGAAAGATGTCTGCCAAGGTATTCCATAATGGTAATGGTGGTCATAATGACCATTGCCATTACCGTTATAATACGGGTCGTAATGACAATAATGGTTTTTCTTTTAACCTATTTCGGCCCCATTAAGGGTCATTTTTTTCGTAACGGCCATTATGGCCCCGTAACGAGTAATGGTTACAAATGTTACCATCATGCGACCATTTTGGAATACCTTGATGCCTGCTCTTCCATGTTGACAAATTTCTTTCCAATCTCTCCATGACTCTGTCCCACAAATGCTTGGTCAGATTCTCTAAGCAAAGTGGGAGGCCGGGATAGGAATAAGTGAGTCAGCATGACAGCCAATACTTCTACAAACTTTGAGCACTTCCTCCTCAGAAAGAGGAATGCCCAACAAGTCAGTCTTGAGGATATTCACCTTTAATACTGAAAGAGCTTCAAAGCATCTAACAATCTTTTCCTCAAATTATCCACTTTGGCCTCATCCATATCACAAGATAAAATAGTATTGCCTGCACGTTGAAGATTAGTAAATTAAAAATCTATCTTATCCACGCTAAAACCTTCAATGAGCCCCACTGGCTAACCCTTCATCTAGCTTCTTGCCTAAAGATTCAGCCACCACCACAGACAGGTAGGGAAAGAGCTAGTCCCTTTGACATTGTCGATGCCAACAAAAAACCCTTTGGGGATCCATCACCAAGACTGAGAAATTAGGTGGCTTTAACACAAACTTGAATCTAGCTTCTTCATTTTTGCCCACAACCCAGCCAACCCAACACGTAGTCTAGACACTTCCAATCAACATGATCATACGCCTTTTCAATATCGAGCTTGCAATCCCTTTTCCCTTCCCTGTATCGCGAATCAATGCATTCATTAGCTATTAATGCACTAACTGCTTCCCAGCCACATGCTCCTCGAAATTTAGGGACTGCACTAGCCAAAACCACCCAAAATCGTAAGACCACAATTTTAGCTAATATTTTTTAAGGATCCCTGAGAAGATTGATCGGCCTAAAATCCCTCAAACATTTTGTTCCACCCTTTTTTAGTACGATAGCAATAAACCTCGCAACCAAGTTTGTTGCAAGGTTCTCATTATTGTGAAATTCAGTAAAGAAACCCACTAAGTCGCCTTTTACTAACTCCCAAAACTACTAAAAGAAAGCTAAGGGGAATCCATTTGGACCAAGGGCCTTGTCACTGCCTAGATCCTCTACCTTTGCCTTGATTTCCTCTTCAAAAAATGGTTTTTCTAGCGAGCCAACTTCCTCCCTAGAAATTAAATCAAAATGGATATTGTCTAGTCATGACCTTACTCACCCTTTCCCAGTAAGGTCTTTGTAAAACTTAAAAATTGCATCACACTTTTTTAATCCGTCCTCTAACCTCTCCCCATCCACCAAAACACTTTCGATCTTGTTAGCTCTAGCCCAAGGCACTAGCCATCGCATGATTTTTTTTTTATATATTTTTGTCCCATTCTTTGAGCCAAGTTGCCCTAGAACTTTATATCAAGAGCTTGAATATTCCGCATTATTATCTCGGTTTCCCAGTTCCGAAGAACCTCTGTAACGACCCTAAAATTTCGGTAGGAAAATTTTTCTTTTAAGAACAATAATGGGTTTAACTAAATAAATTTAAGATAATAAACAAAAGAAAAGCATGGACTGATAGGTTAAAGCTCTTTTAAGCGAGAGGGAAGACTAGGGATCAAGTCTTACCATTGACAAGAATATATTTTCCTTTTTGCTCTAAATACAAATTTTGAAATTTAAACTCATCTTATCTCAACCAACCCATCTTATCTCCAACAAATTCCCTCTTTAAAAAGAGAGAGAACGAGAGGGTTATTCATCGTAAAAGAAAGGAGAGAAAAGAAAGGGAGAAAATGAGAGAAAGAAGGAGGAACGGAGGAGATCTTGCGGCTAAATCAAGTAGGTATTCTTTTCCTTCTATTTCATTTAAGTAGGCCAGATCCAACCAATGAACGGGTCGGATCGTCCGTCCGTTCACTATACGGATCTAGGGACCCTATTTTTACCTTAACTATTGAATATAAGATCTTGATTGGTGGGGACCATTAGAGTGGGCCAGAATCGATCTGGACGAGTCATAATGACCATAAGGCCAAAATGCACATGGGCCACGAAATTCAGATCGATTGGACCTACAGATGGGCCACATCGATTGGATGAATGATAGCCTTTAAAACTCTTTTATTATTGTTTTATTTCATTATTAAATCAAGTGTGATAAATTTATTTTATCCCAAAATATTATTAGGCCCACAATGAGGTGGTCGACCCAATGGCTGGACCAGATCTCTTGTAAACCACCCCACATATAGCTTAAAATAATAATAATAATAATAAGAAGAAGAAGAAAAAGTTTGTTGGACGTCTAGCGTTGGAGTTGTTTTGAAAGTAATGTGGGGGCCCCTTGATGGATTTAGTATATCCACTCCGTCCATTTATTTCTCCAACTCATTTTAGGACTGGTGTCCAAATTTGAACCCAAACCGAGGTCCGAGTGGGTGCACCTAGAATAAATTAATGATGAAAAAATCATAAAATAAAAATGAAAACAAAAATATAAAAATTCTGGGCGTGGACAGTGGTCCACTCGTGGGCCCCATTGTGATGAAATCAGTAGATCCAAGCTGACCATATGTTGTATTATGATGTTTTACAACTTGGGTCCAAAAATCAAGTAAATCTGAATCTCAGGTGGCCTACACCACTTAAAACAATAATGATAACAACACACATGGTTGAGGCAGTCCGATTTTGGATTGCTGTCCACTTTTGGGACCTATTTTGAGACATTTTGATAAATCTAATCCGTCCAATATCTTAATAAACAAGTTCTCTGGCTGAGGACCAAAAATAGTCCGTATAGGATATTCCAGTGGGCCATACCAAGACAAACAGTGGGGACAACACCTGTTTACTAGTTGGAAACTTGCGGGTCTCACTGTGTAGTCTTCGGAAAATCTGATCCACCCAATCTTTTGAATAATGAGTTATTAGTTTTGTGACAAAAAATCAGCTCAATCAGAGTTCCAGGCGGGCCATGCCAACTGCAATAGTGGGGAGGTACGGTATGGATTCTCATAAATTGATCATTTTAAGAGATTGGGTGGATCAGATTTTCCAAAGACTACACAGTGAGGCCCACAAGTTTCCAACCAGTGGACAGGTGTTGTCCCCCACTATTTGTCTTAGTATGGCCCACTGGAATATCCTATACAGACCGTTTTTTGTCCTCAGCTAGAAAACTTGTTTATTAAGATATTGGACGGATTAGATTTCTCAAAATGTCTCCAAATGGGTCCCAAAAGTGAACAGCAATCCAAAATCAGACTGCCTCGATCATGTGTGTTGTTATCATTACTGTTTTAAGTGGTGTGGGCCACCTGAGATTCAGATTTACTTGATTTTTGGACCCTAGTTGTAAAACATCATAATACAACATATGGTCAGCTTGGATCTACTGATTTCATCACAATGGGGCCCACGAGTGGACCACTGTCCACGCCCAGAATTTTTATATTTTTGTTTTCATTTTTATTTTATGATTTTTTCATCATTAATTTATTCTAGGTGCGCCCACTCGGACCTCGGTTTGGGTTCAAATTTGGACACCAGTCCTAAAATGAGTTGGAGAAATAAATGGACGGAGTGGATATACTAAATCCATCAAGGGGCCCCCACATTACTTTCAAAACAACTCCAACGCTAGACGTCCAACAAACTTTTTCTTCTTCTTATTATTATTATTATTATTATTTTAGGCTATATGTGGGGTGGTTTACAAGAGATCTGGTCCAGCCAATGGGTCGACCACCTCATTGTGGGCCTAATAATATTTTGGGATAAAATAAATTTATCACACTTGATTTAATAATGAAATAAAACAATAATAAAAGAGTTTTAAAGGCTATCATTCATCCAATCGATGTGGCCCATCTGTAGGTCCAATCGATCCGAATTTCGTGGCCCATGTACATTTTGGCCTTATGATCATTATGACTCGTCCAGATCGATTCTAGCCCACCCAAATGGTCCCCACCAATCAAGATCTTATATTCAAGGGTTAAGGTAAAAATATGGTCCCTAGATCCGTACAATGAACGGACGAACGATCTGACCCGTTCATTGGTTGGATCTGGCCTACTTAAATGAAATAGAAGAAAATGAACACCTACTTAATTTAGCCACAAGATCCCTCCGTCCATCCTTCTTTCTCTCTCTTTTTTTTCCTTTCTTTTCTTTCTTTTCTTTTACAATGAATAACCCTTTCGTTCAAAGAGGGAATTTGTTGGGGATAAGATGGGTTGGTTAAGATAAGATAAGATGAGTTTGAATTTTAAAATTCGTATTTAGAGCAAAAAGGAAAATTATATTATTGTCAGTAATAAGACTTGATCCCTAGTCTTACCTCTCACTTTAAGAGAGCTTAACCAATTAGCTCATGTTTTTCTTTTGTTTATTATCTTAAATTTATTTACTTAAACTCATTATTGTTCCTAAAAAAAAATTTCCTACTGAAATTTTTGGGGCAGGTGAGTACATCCCAACAAATTTCCTAGTCATTTTAATTAAGTTGTGTGATGAACATAATATGTAATATTGATTAATTCATGCTTGGTTAAATATTATTTAAATAATATCCATTTATAATAAATGTTGCCTCTCAAAAGGAGAGACGGGATGTACGGATGTGAATTATTGCATGAATTCATGAGTTATTACGCCTAGAGTTCGACTCTGGAATACCAGTAGGTACTTAAGTACTCGGTTATCCAAGAACCATCCTGGAAGCCCACTAACATGTGGAAGTACAAACTACAAGGAAGGAGGAGCCGATTGATGGGATCCAATTGAAGCAAGTGGAAGACTGAATATATGCCCACTTGATGCATCATTTTATATTAAACTCATTCTTGCATTAATTATGTATTACATGTATTTGATGACATGTATTTATCCTGCTTAGTTGAAATGCATGTGGACCGTATTGGGTTACTCACTGGGCTTCCAACTAACGTTGTGAATTAAAAATATACAGATGATGTGGACATTGAACCTTCAGATAATGCCCCTGATAATGAAATGGGACCACTAGAGGAACCGCATGACTATTGGCCCAATTTAACCGAGGAAGAAGTGGCGGCCATAAACCAAGACGTTTAGACTATTTTTGTTTTATTTTGTTATTTTCAATAATTAGCAGACATCTAATAAAGTCTCAAATGAGTGGACTTAATTTATAGTTGAATATTTATGAACAAATGGTAACTTAGTATTTCATTATTTTATGCCTTTTAAAGTGGTTTAACATTATAAATGAATTTAGTGCACCAGTTATACCCCGTAAACTGGGCCGGAGGGTGCACACTCTGAGTCCGGATTTCGGGGCGTGACAACCTCTTTCTTCCATGCGTTAATCGCTTAATCTTACATTTAGGGCCTGTTTGTTTCACCAATTAGAAAGTTTGTCTCAAGCATCTTTAGATGCATGATCACTTCCGAACCCCCATCTTTTGAACCTCTCCACACCCATCAATTCTACAAGGAAGGAGAGACATCTTCTTTCTCAAAGGCTTTGTCTCTCTTCACCCCATTGCTCAAGTTCCAGCAACCATAACTTGAAATGATCTACCCCCTCCTTCACTTTCTCTTGTCTCCTTCAAGGTAGGCTGAACAACAAATTTTCTAGCTCCACTTCTGCAAATGTGCTCGGTTCACAACCTCTAATGCTCGGTTCACAACCTCTAGGCCATTAGGTCACCCAATTAACTAAAAGTTTCCTTCCTCCGAAACAAAAACCATTCAAAAACTTTATAGCTCCCTTCATCTCTTTTGTCAACCTCCAACCCCCACAAAAAAAAAAAAACAACAACTAATATCATGAGTTACTAAGCCATGGGCCCCACACGTCAAAACTGAAGGCCTAAGGCCAAGGACCCATGCCATCCTCTTTTCTCTAAATACCATTTGCATTTTTTATCACCTTCTACAATGAAGACCAAGCATAAAGCGGATACATATAAAATTACATTCATCTGCATGTTTGTAAATATGTAAAATGGTGATAGGCAAAATAGTCATTACCCTATTTTTACTTGTTCCGAGTTTCATCACTTAGAGCATAATTTCACCAAAGCAACGAAAGCAGAGAACAATAGAACATGTAATTTGAGAGGGTAAAGCTCCATCATGGATATTTCAAAATTGCAAAATAAATCTGTGGGGCAATGTCCAGGAAGTGATGAAGTTGCAATTTTCAAAGCCTTGAAAAAAGGTTTTTTAGTAAGTAAATTCCTACAAAGCAAACATGATACAAAACAGTGCCTGCAAATTCAAGAAATACCCTTTTCGCTTTGACTTTGCACGCAAATGACAGTTTTTCACTACTTGCTTGCAATTGAACATTACCCTATTTTGACAAGTGAGGCCCATGGTCTCATAATCAAGACCATTGGTCTGTTGCCTCCCATTATGTATGGACCATGCCTAAAAAACCTCTTTGATATAACAATTGTAAGTTGTAACGTTTGAATTTGATGCCAGAAATAATAATAAATAAATGGCTAAGAAGAGAACTCGCCAGCCAACTAGATTACCAAACCTAAAGCCCCACTTGTTAGAATTGGAAAACTTTTGTGTGTGTGGTGCAGAACCTTAGGAGGTTGCATCTAAGGCGACTAGCTTTTTGGACATCTTTGTCCCTGCAATTAGTTTCCCTAGGGCATGGGAAGACATTTTTAAATGAAGTTGGAGCATTTTGGGAAGTTGAAAATGTGGTTGTTGTCCGACGAACGGTTCAAATTATACCTACAAAAAGCCTTTAGATGGCTTATAGATTTTACCAGCGAAAAACAACCTAAAAATATTGTTGTAATTTCTACTCATTTCATGCGGGTAACCTGCTCTCTTCTTCTTTGCATGTAGCCCGACAATACTACTAGGGTGCCATGAAACAAAGGCTATGTTCGGGCCCACCATGATGCCTATATGAAATCCACTCCGTACACCTATTGCACGGACTCATGCTAGGATGTCAATCTGAAAACAAGACAAATCTAATACTTGAGAGAGAGCTACAACATTGGAAAACATGGGGATGAGTTGCCCATTGTTGAAAACATCCCCGTGTAGTGTGTAACCACACCCTTTCCATCTCTCTCCCCTAGTCTCACAATATTGTATAATTCCTCATATAATATTTCTTAGCTTTGAGACATCCAATGGTTGGCAAAATAGCCCTAGAGTCCCAGACAACGAAAATATGTCACAATTTTTTGAGTCGTGGAAGTGGGCTCTCAATTAAAGAGCAACAACAACTTGGAAATCAGTAAGCCTATAACTTGCAATGGTAAATGGAGACATTAACCATTAGACCAGCGAGAAAGGATAAAATCCAAGAAATGGTATTAGCTTTCTCAAAGAGATGATCTTGGAGAACTTATAGAGATTGCCCACTTTACTCAAAGATAAATTAACATTAGATTGTTAATTTCGGGACCCCTCAAACTCTCGGAGAAGCCAACATTTCTGGACTTTACAGCACTAGCTTTTTTGAATCCAACCCCAATGAGTTGTTGAAGCACAACATGGATGTGTTCTTAGGAAACCTGGGAGCTCTAGCATTGGAGATAATAGTTAGAGATAATCCAGCCAAAATCAAGATTCCTTTTTGGGTCCTTGCAGGAGGACCAGGGCCTTCCAATCAGGGTCTGTATCTAACTATTGCTACTCCTGGAACCTTAAACCAGCTAATTGTTGAAGGGGATTCAAAAGGTGAATTTCATAGCCGGCTGGATCCAATCAGTTCACTTGGTAGGGCTGCTTTTGCGTAATGACATTAGGGGGCTGATTTCACCTTCTTTAGATATCTTTTAGTTTAGTTCCTATAGAGGCTAATTTCATTGCAGATAGGTTAGCTAAAGATGGTGTAGCGCTTGTATGTTGGCAATCTAACACATTAGGAGTTTTTTTTTTTTTTTTCCCTTCAATAAACTGCCATTATTAAACAAAAAAAAAAAAAAAAACAACACCGATGCTACTCTTCATACAGTCTGACAAAAATAGATAAGGGGTCATTTGGATAGCCTGTAAATGGTTTACTAGCAAATGATTTAAATGATTTACTAGTAAATCATCACTATTTGTGTTTGGATGGCCTCGTTTGCTAGTAAATCATTTACTACTTGTAAGTGATTTACTAGCAAATGCCCCTTCTCATTTACTACCAAAAAGGTGAGATTTCATTTACTAGTTAATGATTTACTAGCTAGTAAATGCCAACAGCTCTTTTTTGAATTTTACACTGTAAATGATTTACTAGTAACCATTTACAGGCTATCCAAACACGGTAAATGATTTACTAGTAAATAGTTTACAACTTAAAGCCAAACAAACAGTTGTAAATCATTTACTAGCATTTAAGTGATTTACTAGTAAACCATTTACCACCATCCAAACGACCCCTAATTTTTCCAGCCCCCTTGCATTGATCCAAGAAACTGACCACAATCGCCAACAACATAACACCAAAAATCTACAAAACAGTAACAATAAACAGATGAGAAAAAACTGCATTCTTCTCGTTACAAATTCACATCAGTTGATGAAAAAGGCCAATTTCCCTTGGACAATGACACTGGTCCAAAAAAACCCTAGCAATTTCAAACAGCTAAAAACTAGAATTCATCAAAGATCAGCAAATCATGGGAGACATTAAAGAACAGATGAAGATCATTGAAACTGCGGTAAGAATCTATGGAACAAAACTCGGGGATTCTAAATCGTCTAGGGTTTGAGAAGATCCAAATTGAATTAAAAAAAAAAAAAAAAAAAAAAACATTTCTGTGGAGGAATTCAAAGAGGAAATAAGAGAAAAAGGATGAAGGATGATATACCTGCATGCATGTTTCGTCCCAGTCGTGGCCGAAGCGGATGACTACCAGCCGTTCTTCTTCGGCCAGGATCGCCTGATCGACGGCCCAGCCCGAATGCAGGTGGGGCAGAAGGTATGACATCTTTACTCCCTTCGACTATTTTCTTTCGTCTTTTCTCGAATCAAACCCTAGAACAGGTAGCTCTGGTGGCGTGGGAATTGCAATGAAAGCATCTGGAGAGGTATTTATATCCTCAAGGTCGTATGTTAGTTTCGCACTAGTAAAACGTTTTAAATGGTGGTGACTCATTCTCGTCGCATCTGACACCGTTGTTCAGATATCCAGACCGTCCAAATTGTGGGTCCCGTTGTGGATGGACTTCGTCTCTAAAATCACACTGATCAAGCGATCTTAAAAATCCAATTAGTGGCTTTTACATGGATGGTTAAAAGTAAAATATTGAGCGGTCCAAATTGAAAGAAAAAATTGGATGTTTTCTATTCTATTCTCTGAGCAATTTTTTAGTTATGCTCCATAGAGAGATTAATAAGAGATTTCGACGGTCTAGATTTCCCTCCGACTATGCCAGGTGTACGATTGAAGAGTCTCCACTGTTTTTTAAATGGTGCAAAACTAGCGTAGGAGTCCATCGGCGTGGGACGCGGATTCCCTGACACAAACGCGGATATCATTCTTGCGCTGCCAGTAGCGACCTCTCCACTGCAGGCTGCTGCGTGGGCCCACCATAATGTATGTGTATTATCCACTCCATCCATCTATTTTAGATCATTCTTTTAGTATCGAGCCGAAAATTGGGGCAGATCCAAATCTCAGGTGGACCACGTGACAGGAAAACAATGTTATTTGAAAATCCACGGCTGGAAACTTTCTAAGGCCAACTGTAATGTTTATCTGTCATCGAACCTGTTTATTAGGCCACACAGACATGAATGAAGGGTATCAGCTTGACCTAAAAGTTTTGAAGCCCTAGGAAGCTCTTAATGGTGAGAGTTCAATCGTCACTTTTTCCATTGGTAAGGTCCACTTGAGATTTAAAGTTGCTTAACTTTTTGGGCTTGTACCTTACAATAAACTGAAAAATGGATGGTTGCCTAATGGTAAAAATAAAAATAATGAAAAATAATAAGTCTAATAAGCTATTACAACAAAACACATAGCATATCCCACTGTCATGGCAAGGCTAGCTAATCACCATAACGGCCTCGTGACTAAAGATGGATTTGAACCAAAACAAAGTCGACGCACAGTGACGCATTTGATCATATAAAATCCTTATGGCAGAAGATGTCTGAGGAGCATGCTAACAATTATGCCAAGTTAGCCCAGTTCCACGATACATTGTATGCATTCATACAAGGAAAGGGATAGCAATCATCAACACTTAACATCTTAGGAAAAACTCTCCTTCACTTCTAGATGTCCGGGTAACTAATAGCCAACCCATGACAAACGACTAACATACGTGATGTCATTTGATAAGCTACAATTGTCTTCGGGCCCAAGTGGTTATTTTCACATCAGCAAATGTGAGGAGTAATGTGAGGAGCTATCAAGATCTCTCTCTAATTACCACCCTAAAGTCTTCTAAATAGGAAAAAGATTAAAAAAAAAGCTTTATACCTTTGCCGACCCAGCACATATTAAATCAATATATATAGTGCAATGTTGCCTATCTTTTTATTTTATCTTAACTTGGCTGATCCTATATTATAACAGCCCATCTACGTTGTTATATTGGACCAAATTTTAGCATAGAAATAGTATAATCCTATCCGTCTATGTTGTTATATTGGACTGACCTAAGGTAGGAGTATGTAATTTCCTTCCATCTACATCGAGCTTGAATCGCAGGGATTATTTTTTATTTCATTTTTAGTATTGCAATTCCCTTTGTCTACATCCAAGTCATTAGACCAAAACAAGATCTAGGGCCTCACTATCTATGCCATAGATGATGAATTGCCGAGGGATATTTTTTTAAGTTTTCATTTTTTATTTCAATTAATGCAATCGAGATCCTTCTATTTTTACATTGCATGAATTGATTTATCTTTGTCATCACGGTGAGAAAATGTCGTTTCAGCTAAAAGAAAAAAACAACTCATTAAAATGATGAACCCTCCAATTTACAAATCAATTAGTTTCATTTACACATGGTTGAATAGATGGTTAAACTGTCATTGGTCGTCCGTCAGGATTTTCAGGTATAAATACATTGTCCTCCTATTCATTTGTACGTGCGTACAAAGAGAGAGAGACAGAGAGAGAGAGAGAGAGAGCTATTATTTTGAGGTTCCTGCTGGAAAATCCTGTCGGAATCCTTCTCCCGATCACTGAAATTCTTCGCTGGAAATTATTTTCAACCGCCGCAGGTCCGTTCTCGAAATAAGCAAAATCTAAAACCTTTTTTTGGAAATTTCTAAGTATGAGAGCACACCTATGAAACCAGCCTCTGGACTTAGTCGATTTTCAGGGTACACTATGTCTGCATCCAACGCAGTCAGAAAATCAACTATCGGAACTTTAAGTCATTTTCAGGATGTATTACGTCTAGCGCACCCACAAAATCAATTGTTTGAACTAAGTTATTTTCAGGGTGCACTATGGGAGTGCACCTATGAAACCAGCCTTCAGATTTAGTGGATTTTCAAGGTACACTACATTTGCGTCCAGCACACCCATAAAATTAATTGTCGGGACTGAGTCATTTTCAGGATAAACTGCGTCCAACGCACCCACAAAATCAACTGTTTAAACTAAGTCATTTTCAGGGTGCATTGCGTCCAGCGCACCCATAAAATCCATTATTGGAACAAAGTCATTTTTAGGGTGCACTTCGTCCCGCGCACCCACAAAATCAACTATTGAAACTAAGTCATTTTTAGGGTGCACTATGTCCAGCGCACCCACAAAATCAACTGTCGGAACTAAGTCATTTTCAGGGTGCACTGGGTTCAACGCACCCACAAAATCAACTGTCGAAACCAAGTCATTTTCAGAGTGCACTATGTTTAGCTCGTACAAAGAAATGATCAATCCATAACAAAACACATCGGTCTCTACGCCCGTGTACTCAAAGGCCATGGTCCCCGCTAACTTAGTCTTTTGCCTTTTAATCAACGGTCATCGATCATTCGATGTAATTAAGGGCTCGTGCCAGATTACGGCCTATAATGTACAGGATCTTAGAATCTTTGGAATAAAAATTCGCCTTGTAATATCTTTCTCTTGTCTACTTTTGTGAATGCTTGTAATTGTTTATGAATGTTTTTATTATTTAGAATCCCAGAGGAAAAATATACAGAAAATATCCTTATAGCATTTTTAGTTTTAACACCTGTATCTTCTTTCTTTATGCTTCTTATCCATTTGAATCTTCGGTCTTCAACTTGTCAAGACTCAATCGACATTACAACACATGAACACACATGATTGACAAATAAGGCGCACTAGTATATAACAAATAAGTGCACTAACAAATGCTAGATAAACAGATACACAACGGTGGGTCCCCATCACATCCCATGTGTTGGTGACCCCACCCTTACACACAGGGAAATGGTACGGTAAGGTTGACCTCATGGGAACTTACCATGAGGTTGAGCTGTGTGGGCCCCACCGTGATGTGGATCTGACATCTACGCCATTAGTCAGATGTACCATTTCATACTGGACCGCGAGCTTAAAAATCAAGTCAATCCATGACTTAGGTGGGACACACCACATACAACAGTTGAGAGGGGTTACCCACCCATTAAAACCTTTATGGTTGTTTATTGGACCCACCGATATGTGGTTCACAAATCCAGCCCATCTAGTGTGTGTGCCCCACTTGGATGAGCGGTCAAACCAAGTTTCAACTGCATCCAAAACTCAAGTGGATCCACAAAGTACTTTTAGATGTTTTAGGCATGCCTTCACATGGTTTTAGATGGTATGGCCCACTTAAATTCCATATATAGCTGATTTTTGGGTTATCCCATAACCTAAAGGGGACCCATAAAATGCATGGTGTTGATGTCCTATCCACATCACGGTGGGGCCCACACAGCTTGACCTCATGGGAAGTGAAAAGGTACTGTGTGCTCCCATGAGGTCGAGCTATGTGGGCCCCATTGTGATGTGTGATGGGCATCCACCCATCAATCAGATGCACCATTCCGTGGCAGGCCATGGACCTAAACCTTAGGCCAATCCATAACTTGGGTGGGCCACACCATTGACAATAGTTGAGAGTGGATATCCACCCATTGAAACCTTTATAATCTTTTAGAGGATCGAGTGAGATGTGGTTGAGAAATCCAGCCCATCCACTGTGTGTGTCCCACTTAAGCAAGAGGTCACAGAAAGTTTTAACTGTATCGAAAACTGAGGTGGGCCTCAACAAGTGCTTTTAGATGTAGTAGGCATGATTTTACACTGTTTCAGTTGTTATGGCCCACTTGAGTTCCAGGTACAATTGAGTTTTGGGATATCCCATGACCAATAGGGGACCCATCAAATGCATGGTGTGGATGTCTGATACACATCATAGTGGAGCCCACACAGCTCAACCACTTCCCATAAGGTCGAGCGTGTGCGCGCCCGCACCCGTATATATAGGAAAATGGTACTAAGAGGTCGACTTCCCATGAGGTCGAGCTGTGTGGGACTCACCATGATGTGGATTGAACATCTACTCGATCAGTCAATGCACCATTCCATGGTGTGCCACGGCTTAAAATTCTGCTTAATCCATGACTTAGGTGGGCCACACCACATAAAACAGTTGAGAAGGGGTGATCCACCCATTAAAACCTTCATAATTGTTCACAAATCCAGCCCATTCATTGTGTGTGTCCCACTTGTATGAGGGGTCATACCAAGTTTAAGCAGCATCCAAAACTCAGGTTGGCCCCACCAAGTTTTTTAAATATTATATAACTTATTTTTGGGATATCCCATAACCTAAAAGGGACCCATGGTGTTGATGTCCAATCCAAATCACGGTGGGGCCCACACAGCTCAACCTTATAGGAAGTTATATTTTTGGTCAGTCATGCAATCGCACCTATGAAACGCAGTCTACCAACGAGGCAAGGCTCCCAACCCATTTCAGCCCCCCCCACCACACACACACACTTTTTTCTCAAAATATGCCCCACGTCAGATGGCAAATAGAGATCACGGTAGGCTCTTAGAGTTTTGAATAGTGGTGGTCCTTAATTTTGTGGTGTGGCCCATCCGAGGCTCAGATCAGTCCCGAAATGGGGACGTCCGACCATACCCTAACATGATCAGGGAAAGTGGATAGACGGCATGGATAAAGCACATTCATCATGGTGGGGGCCGCTGGATGTACAACGTGGATAAGAGACATACATCAGGTGGGCTCCAGTGGCAGCAACAGCTACTGGATGCTTCTGCCTCTCCATTTTATATATATATATATATATATATATATATATATATATATATATATATATATATATATATATATATATATATATATTTTTTTTTTCCTTTAATGCCTAGGTTTGAGTGACCTAATCAACACGTTGGATGGAAAACAAATCATGGTGGGTCCCATCTGCTTCAACGATGGATATTGTTTCCATTCTCACTGTTTCTGTCATGTGGCCCACCCATAATTTGGAACTGCTCCACTCTTGGGACCATACCCCCTGAATGAACGGGGAAAATGGATAGATGAATAGATGAAATACATACAACACGACGGGGCCTGCAGTGGGCCCCTGCTGTTGGGCAGCTTGCAGCATGCACGCTCTTGTAACACCATGCACTGCTGCACCCGCTGTTCACAGCAGCGGTGCAGCTGTTGCTGCCTGCTATTTTTTCTTTAAATGTGTGGGTGTGTGAGAGGAGTGAGTGCACGTGTGTGTGTGGGGGCTAACCACCCCCGGTGGGGCCCATCGTTTGGATGGTTCAGGTTGCATATACACATTACAGCGGGCAACGGCAAGGCCCCGCAATATCTGGATTAAGCTGAATTAGTATGGTCCCTTCATCTAGGTCTTTGTGACCATACCAACAGGTTGGATGGCTATAAACATCACAGTGGGGCCCACGGTTAGTGGGTCTCACAAATGGCTTGAATCAAGCCAATCTTTGTATTTTCCGTTTCATCCAGGCCATTGGATGGTCTGGATGGCCCATCATCTTCGCTTTGGAGTCTACCATTTGTGGATCTCATACCTACATTAGATAATAATAAAAAAAAAAAAAAAAGCAAGATCAAGGAATCAAAGAAGGAAAGGTGGATGGGTGCACTCACCTAAATGGTCTTGATCAACAATCAAGATTGAAGATGGCCCACCAAGATATCTCCTACAAGCTCTCTCTCAGTCAAGACCGAAGATGGCCCACCAAGATATCTCCTACAATCTCTCTCTCTCTCTCTCTCTCTCTCTCTCTCTCTCTCTCTCTCTCTCTCTCGTCTTTGATGTGAAAGTCACGAGGGAAAGAAATGGCTAAGGGGGAATTTGTAGAGAATTTACCATGATTGGATGGTTGGAGTTAGGGTGGCTAATCAAGGTTAGCGGCTTAATCATTGATTAGTGGGGTTAATGAGGCATGATTGTAAATTCAATGGGTATGAGAGGAGAGGAGGTTGACTTCTATCACACATGCAAGGAGGTGGTATTGGGAGGTGATGTCATGAGGGTATGGGTAGAGATTCTCTACACATGTAGAGCTTGGTGATGGAGTTTTCCTCCTCAACTCTCAGAGGAGAGGAAGTGGTTTCTGGGTATGTCCGGGCGCCCGAGCCAGTTAGTGGCCGGGCGACCGAAATTCCCCCCCAGAATAAGACTTGCCCACTGGACTGTTTTGTCTATTGCCGGGCGCCCGACGGTCAAAGTGACCGGGCGCCCGATGACCCGGCCGGGTGCCCGACCATGTTTGGTTCGGGCGCCCTGAAATTGGATTTCTCTCTTGGTTTGCTGCTGGACGATTTTTGAGTTGGCCGGGTGCCCGACTGTCTGGTGATCGGGCGCCCGACCCGGCGCGAACTGCTTAGACGCAGTTTTCCTAATCTGGCTCTGTTTTCTCCGTTTTTGGTACTTAAGCGTTCTAAATGGGATTAGGGCATCCGATTGTGTTGCTAACACGTCCAAGGTGAAAAAGAGAGAGAAAGAGGAAGAGAGAAAGAGAAGAGAGAGAAAGAGGAAGCTTGTAGAAGGGAGAAGTTGCTTGAAGAAGGGATTCTTCTGCGCAACCGTCCTCTCAGCGCTTCTACGTCCTCGGGATCGGTGAGATCGCTCCTCCTTTACTATTCTCTTGTAGTTTATCCATCTCTGCGTGGGTGAAGAAGTTTGATCCAAGCGGTGTGTGCTTGTGATCGGTTGTAATAGTTCCCTGAGATAGTGGATCGTTGATCTGGACTAGGTCCCGTGGTTTTTACCTCTTTTGAGGGTTTTCCACGTAAAACTCCTTGTGTCGTGTGGTTGATGTTTATTCTTGATTATTGCATTAGCATAGTCCATAATTCTAGTGTATTGGGGGGTGAGATCCGAAGGTTTGTGCGAAACGCACCCAACAAAGTGGTATCAGAGCGTTCAGGTTGTTTGAATGGTGTGGGATCGATTCTGAATTATGGAAGGTGGCTCATCAAGGATGATCAGCCTAAATGGTTCTAATTGGACCATATGGAAGGCTAAGATGGAGGACTTGCTCTATTGCAAGGACTTGTATGCTCCGATTCTAGGCATATCGGCGAAGACAAAGGAATGTCAGATGATGATTGGAAGAAAGTGGATCGGAAGGCGGTGGGGTTCATTAGACAATGGTTGGATGATTCGGTTTTCCACCATGTGTCTACAGAGACCTCAGCCGCTAGCCTATGGCTGAAATTGCAAGGGTTGTATGAGAGGAAAACAACCGGCAATAAGATTTTCCTGATAAGACGACTTATGAATCTCAAGTTCAAAGATGGTGGTTCTGTGGCTGAACACATGAATGAGGTCAGCAACATTGTGAACCACCTCTCCTCCATGAAGATGGTCCTGGATGATGAACTTCAGGCTTTGCTACTGCTTAGCTCATTGCCTGACAGTTGGGAGACATTGGTGGTGTCTCTAAGTAACTCCGCGCCAGACAGAAAGGTATCCATGGATCAGGTAACCAGTTGTCTCTTCAATGAGGAGACAATGAGGAAGTCTCTAGGGCCTGCTCAACAAGAGGCCCTTGTGACACAATATGGGGAGAGGAAAAAACAGAAATGGCGGAAAGGCCCTAGATAAATCAAGAGGCAAGTCAGTTGCCAGGAAAGATGTTCAATGCTGTAATTGTGGCAAGAAGGGCCACTACAAGCAAGAATGTCACAAGAAGAAGAGTGACAAGAAGGGTAAAGGAAAGGAGAATGAAGATGAATCGAATTCTACTGCGGTCGCCTCAGATGGTGACGTTGTTGCTATTCTTTCAGCAGATCACGATATTTGTCTCACGGCTTCGAGTCAGGACACCGACTGGGTGATAGACTCGGGAGCCTCGTTTCATGCGACTCCACGCAGAGATTTCTTCACAAGCTACAAGTCAGGTGACTATGGGACAGTGAAGATGGAAAATTCTGGTGTTTCGAAGATCGTAGGGGTCGGTGATATTTGTTTGAAGACCGATGTGGGCTGCACATTGGTTCTCAGGGATGTGAGACATATTCCAGACCTTCGTCTCAACTTGATGTCGACGGGAAGGCTGGATGATGATGGCTATGAAAGCCGGTTTGCTGGTGGGCGCTGAAAGCTCATCAAGGGTTCGTTGATCGCTGCCAGAGGAAAGAAGTGTTGCACTATTTACAAGGCAAGTGTCAGTGTATGCAAGAGTGGATTGAACGCAGCAGAGGATTTAGCTACTGACGTGTGGCACAGGCGTCTAGGCCACATGAGTGAAAAAGGGCTTCAGCTACTAGCGAAGAAGCAGCTCCTTCTAAACGTGACAGGTATACCTCTCAAAACCTGTATTGACTGTTTATCTGGGAAACAGCATAGAGTTTCTTTTGTTAAAACTGCTTCTCATACTAATAAAGTACATGCATTAGATTTGATTTATTCTGATGTTTGTGGTCCTATGAGGACAAAAACCTTGGGTGGGGCATTGTATTTTGTCACATTTATAGATGATGCATCTAGGAGGGTTTGGGTGTATGCTTTGAAATCCAAGGACGAGGTCTTTGGTGTATTTAAACTGTTTCATGCTATGGTCGAGAGGGAGATAGGCAGATCATTGAAGTGCATCCGCATTGACAATGGTGGTGAATACATAGGTGACTTCCACGAGTACTGCAAGTCACTAGGTATACTGGCACTGAACAGTCGGTTCCCAAGACCCCCCAGCATAATGGTGTGGCTGAGCGAATGAATCGCACAATTGTAGAGAGAATCAGATGCATGTTATCCCATGCAAAGTTGCCCAAGATGTTCTGGGGAGAAGCAATGCACACGGCGGTGTATTTGATAAACAGGTCTCCATCAGCCCCGTTGAATGGAGAAGTACATGAGAAGGTGTGGACTGGACGTAATCCATCGTACAATCATCTCAGGGTGTTTGGATGCAGGGCATCCGTTCACGTAGCAAAGGACGAGAGGTCCAAGCTCGATATGAAGATCAGGCAGTGTGTGTTCTTAGGGTACGGTGATGAGAAGTTTGGTTACAAGTTGTGGGATCTAACCGAAAAGAAGCTCGTCAGGAGCAGAGATGTGGTTTTCATTGAAGATCAGTGTATTGAAGACATTGAAAAGCCAGAGAAGACCCAACCCAGTTCAGGTGAACTGGAAGACACGGATCCGATTATTCCTCCCGTGGTGCCTGATGACGGGGGAGTACAGCAAGGTGCAGAGGATGAGGGAGTCCTTACAGAAGATGGACAGGGGGAGCAGCCCCAACTTGATCCACCTGTTGAGCCACAGGTGAGGAGGACATTAAGGGACAGACATCCATCCAAGAAGTACTCACCGCATGAGTACATTATGCTCACAGATGGGGGAGAGCCAGAAGACTATTTTGAGGTCCTAGCCAACGAGCATAAGGGGGAGTGGTTGAAAGCTATGCAAGAGGAGATGGAATCCTTGCATAAGAACCACACCTATGATATGGTGAAATTGCCTAAGGGCAAGAAAGTTCTGAGCAACAAGTGGGTGTTCAGAAAGAAGAATGAGCAGAAGAATTCACAGACAAGGTTCAAGGCTAGACTTGTGGTGAAAGGGTTTGGTCAGAGGAAAGGAATAGACTTCGAGGAGATATTCTCACCAGTGGTGAAGATGACATCCATACGGGTGTTGCTTGGGTTGGCGGCTAGAATGGATCTGAGATAGAGCAGTTAGATGTTAAAATTGCCTTTCTCCATGGTGACCTGGAAGAAGAGATCTACATGCGTCAACCAGAAGGGTTCGAAGTCAAGGGCAAAGAGCATATGGTGTGCAGGCTTAGGAAGAGCTTGTATGGGCTGAAGCAAGCTCCTAGGCAATGGTACAAGAAGTTCGACTCGTTCATGTTGAAGCATGGATATGACAGAACGGAGTCGGACTACTGTGTGTTCACTCGCAGGTTCTCAGATGGTGATTTCTTAGTTCTGCTATTGTATGTTGATGACATGCTCATCATGGGAAAAGACATCAAGAAGATTGACAGGCTGAAACAAGAGTTGGGCAAGTCTTTTGCGATGAAAGACTTGCGCCCTGCAAAACAGATCCTAGGAATGGAGATAACCCGTGACAGAAGCATCAGGAAGCTTTGGCTGTCACAAGAGCGGTATATTGAGAAAGTCCTAGAGCGGTTCAACATGAATGCAGCGAAGCCGGTCAGTACTCCACTGGATAGTCACTTCAAATTGAGCGACAAGCAGTGTCCCAAGACGAAGGCGGAAGTGGAAGAGATGCGGAAGATACCCTACGCGTCAGCGGTAGGAAGTTTGATGTATGCTATGGTGTGTACGCGCCCAGACATAGCATATGCGGTTGGTGTTGTCAGCCGGTATCTTGCCAATCCTGGCAAGGAACATTGGGCAGCAGTGAAGTGGATACTACGGTATCTGAGAGGCTCATCCAGGTTGAGCCTATGCTATGGTGACGGAAAACCTGTGTTAGAAGGCTACACAGATGCAGATATGACAGGTGACATAGACTCCAGGAAGTCTACATCGGGGTTCATGCTCACGTTTGCAGGGAGAGCGGTCTCTTGGCAGAGCAAGCTACAGAAGGTCGTAGCATTGTCGACGATAGAGGCCGAGTACATTGCGGTCACAGAAGCATGCAAAGGAATGCTTTGGATGAAGAGGTTCCTACATGAACTCAGCCTGAAGCAGGAGGAGCACGTGGTCTATTGCGATAGCCAAAGTGCTATACACTTGAGTAAGAATCCAAGTCAGCATTCCAAGTCGAAGTACATAGAGATACGGTATCACTGGATCAGGGATACTTTGGAACAGAAGGTGTTACAGCTTGAGAAGGTCCATACGGACGATAACGGGTCAGACATGATGACCAAGGCTTTGCTTAAGGGCAAGTTTGAGGTTTGCAAAAACCTGGCTGGCTTGAAGAAGGTGAATTTCTCCTGAGTCGGAAAGGGGGAGATTTGATGGAGTTTTCCTCCTCAACTGTCAGAGGAGAGGAAGTGGTTTCTGGGTATGTCTGGGCGCCCGGGCCAGTTAGTGGCCGGGCGACCGAAATTCCACCCCAGAATAAGACTTGCACGCTGGACTATTTTGTCCATTGCCGGGCGCCCGACCATGTTTGGTTCGGGCGCCCGAAATTGGATTTCTCTCTTGGTTTGCTGCTGGACGATTTTTGAGTTGGCCGGGCTCCCGACGGTCTGGTGACCGGGCGCCCGACCCGGCGCGAACTGCTTAGACGCAATTTCCTAATCTGGCTCTGTTTTCTCCGTTTTTGGTACTTAAGCGTTCTAAAACGGGATTAGGGCATCCGATTGTGTTGCTAACACGTCCTAAGGTGAAAAAGAGAGAAAAAGAGGAAGAGAGAGAGAGAAGAGAGAGAAAGAGGAAGCTTGTAGAAGGGAGAAGTTGCTTGAAGAAGGGATTCTTCTGCGCAACCGTCGTCTCAGCGCTTCTACGTCCTCGGAATCGGTGAGATCGCTCCTCCTTTACTATTCTCTTGTAGTTTATCCATCCCTGCGTGGGTGAAAAAGTTTGATCCAAGCGGTGTGTGCTTGTGATCGGTTGTAACAGTTCCTTGAGATAGTGGATTGTTGATCTGGACTAGGTCCCGTGGTTTTTACCTCTTTTGAGGGTTTTCCACGTAAAACTCCTTGTGTCGTGTGGTTGATGTTTATTCTTGATTATTGCATTAGCATAGTCCATAATTCTAGTGTATTGGGGGGCAAGATCCGAAGGTTTGTGTGAAACGCACCCAACACTTGGTACATGTGTCAGTGTTGTGTATGGCATACATATGTGAATTTGAAATATATGACGCCATGCGCATATGCAAGACATCGGATTTTCATGGTGTAGCACACCAATGGGGTGCTGCACGAATGCTCGGGTGGTACCTTCGCAACCACGGCAATGGGTCGGTCGCTATTGCAAGGGTCTTGGGGCTCGAGTCACCCAGGTGCACATTGCGCGCAGACAGTTCAGGGCCCACTAGAGGCACTGGATATTGCGCACACGTGCTCAGAAGAGCACCGAAAGAGATTGAGGCTTACAATCATAACATGGGTTTTATCTTTGTCATACATAACATAATTAGCCGTGGACAATGTAAGCTACACAATTAGTCATAGGAGTAGTGAACTTTGAGATTTAGGGTATGATTGATTTGTTGTAATTACTGTGAATTAGAGGTAATTCGTTTAGCATAATTTTCCACACTTGTTTTAGAGATGCTGAAAATCACCTAGATTAATACTTCAGAGCCCTGCCTCGTCTTTTCTATTTCCAAGCCAAAAATCCATAGGCCTCATCATGATGTATGCGTTGTATCCTTGTCGTCCACTCATTTTACCTCATTATTTCAGGGCATGAGCAAAAATAAAAAATAAAAAAATAGGCAATCTAGAAGCAGATCCATTGAAGGCTTTTTGGGAGTTACTGAAGTTTTTGGAATAGCCTCATTTTTTGGGTTCATGTTCTTCACATCAAAGGGAGAAACGAGCTTGGATTGGAAATGATATCAAACATATACAAACAAGGGTATTCATGTTATGAGGCCAGACAGGCCTGCTCTCTTGTACACCTTTTCAGGTAAGCACTCGTGTGCACCTTTGCACACGTGTCATGGGCACAAAATCCAAACAGTCCATCTGATGTAGCACCTCATGAAACCTCTAGATCCCAACTTTCAACTCGATCCAAAATTCTGGTGGGCCATAGAAAAGAGAGAAGCAAATCAAGGGACGAAACTGTTTCCTATTGCCATGGCCCACTAGAGTTTTGGATCGGGCTGAAACTCAAAACTAACCGGTTTCATGAGGGGCCGCATCACATGGGCCATCCGGATTTTATGACCATGACAAGTGTGCAAAGGTTTGCCCGGGTGCTCACCTAAGACGGTGAGCAGGTGAGCATTTCTATTCATGTTATTAACAAATTTTGCATGCTATTTGGGTGGTTTAAATGTTCGCTCCTCCCTATCATGAGTAGTTGAATAAAATTACTCATGGAACAATGGATGTTTAGGACCATCCAACTGCTATGATTCTGCACAGTAACAAAAGTAGAGTGGTGCGGGCAAAATGGACAGTTAAAAAACATGAGATAAATGCCACAAAGTCCAAATGTAATTATGTGCAATGCAACCAGCTAAAGGAGTATTTCTCTTTATTTAACTGGAGTTTTATAATAATAGTACACTAAAAAATAGCGCATATGGCCTGTTAGCTAAAGTTAATCTGACAAAATTATGAAACTGACTATCGCTGAGTCACAATCCAAAAATCAGACTGGTTGAGCAATCCTAACCTCTGATTTGTGAACACTTTATTGTTGAAAAAGAGCCATTGGATATTTTTATTTTCAACCATCCGATAGTGTCCCGCAATTTGATGGCTAGATTATCAAATAAGCATAGTTTTTAGTCATTCATATATCTAATTCTAAACCATATTTTTGGCAATTAAATTTGACTTAGTGGATTAGGTGTTATCCTGATAACACCTTAGTGGGTGTTACCCCTATCGTAGTGCCCACCTTGATGATGTGTTATATATCCACCTGTTGATTCGGAGCACTCCCGACTATTTTAAGACGTGGTCCCAAAAACTAAGTAGATCTAAATCTCAGGTGGACCATACCACAGGAAACAATGGTTATTGAATGCCCCACCATTAAAAATTCGCAAGGGCTTATTTTTCATCCAACCTGTTGATAATGTCCAAAAGACTTGGATGAAGGGAAATGACAAATATCTGCTTGATCCAAAACTTGTGGCCTATAAAAAGTTTTTAATGATCATTCATTACTCTCTCTATTGGTGTGGTCCAACTGTGACCGATAAAATTTTTTAATGATCATTCATTATTATTTCTAGTGGTATGGTCCACCTGAGATTTGGATCTTCTTAAGGTTTTGAATTTCGTCCTAAAATGAGATGAAAAAATAGAGAACAACATGGATAAAAAAAGAATATATCAAAATGGTCCTATGGGTTACACCCACTGAAGTGTTACTCAGGGAGGCGGATTGCGTCCTTCATCGATATGATGCTACGTCCATGCTGATCTGTGGAGTGGCCCATCGTGATGTATCTATTTATCCACGGTGTCTATATCTTTTCTAAGATCATTTTAAGGCATGAGACCAAGAATGAGACAGATCCAATGCTCAGATGGACCACACCAAATAGTGAGTTTGGTTGCATTAAATGCACAAAGCATTAAATGCGAGTTGAATTAAATGCAAGAGTCATCTATGGTGTGGTCCACCTGAGCATTGGATCTAGTTCATTCTTGGTCTCATGCCTTAAAATGATTTTAGAAAAGGAATGGACTGTTGTGGATAAATGGATACATCATAGTGGGCCCCTCCAGAGATCAGCATGGACGCTTTGCGTCTAGTGCTGCACATCATTCGATCAATTCGATTTTGGATGAAATTGAAATTAAATTGTTCCAAAATTTTTGAAATTTAAACCTAATTGATCTTAATTTTAATATTTTGAATTAAAATTGAATTAACCCCTATTTTTTTTTGGAATTGATATAAGATTGAATTGATGAATTTTTCGATTCAATTTTTCACATTGTAACGTTTACAGAATGCTTATTTTTCATCCAACGTGTTGATAAGTTACATAAATTTGGATGAAGTAAAAAAGAAAAAACCAGTTTGATCCAAAATTTAAGTGGCTCATTAATTGCCCAACACCTCTGTTTCCTATGGTTTGGTCCACCTGAGAATTGTATCTGCTTTAGGTTTGAAATTGTGTCCTATGATGATGTATAAAAATGGATGGGTGGATCAGGATGTAAAATTCATATACCAAGGTGGGCCCCACGATAAGGACTGCATCGTCTTGGGCCGCACCTAATGCACTCCCAAGTAGATAGCTTGTCGTCCGATTGCAAGCAGAAGAATTTTTACTTACAGAAAGATAGGTGAACCTACTATAATGTTTGTGAGAAATCGACCCCATCCATTTGTTTTGTCTGGTCATATTAGGATGTCAGCAAAAAAATGAAGGTAGATCTAGAAATCAATTGAGACGAACAATAAGAAAAAGTGAGTAGGGAAATGCTTACTGTTAAAACCTTATTAAGGTCCATCGTTATTCTTATATGACATCCATACCGTTCTTAAGGTTATTCCTATTGGGATGATCTAAAAATGCAAAAACATTAGTTTGATCCAAACTTTTATAACCCCGCAAATGTTCAACAATGGACTTTCAATCCTCTTTGTTTCTTGTCGTGCAGCCTACTTGAGTTTTGGATCTTCTCCATTTTTTGTCTTATACCCTAGCATATCATGGAAGAATAAATAAATGGTGTGGATGTCTCAAAGCATGACGGTAGGTCCTAATTAGCTTCCTGTTACATTAAGCTAATTTCAAGCATTTTAAAAATTTATCATCCAACGGCTCAAGTGAAGACACACTCGACCTTACATTAAGGTTGCATGCACTCAATATATATATATATATATATATATATATATATATATATATATATATATATATATATATATATATTCAATTCGAAATAGCTCAATTGATTTGATTCAATCGGAACTGAAAATTAAGTTGAATTTTTTCTTTGAAAAAAAATTGAATTAAATTGGTATTGGGGAAAGATTCGATTTGATTTATTTAATTCAACTGATAAATTAACCATAAATTAAATTGAATTGTGTGCAGCCCTATTTGTGTCCACAATGAAGAAGGACCCAATCGACCTTCGTTACCCGGTAACAGCTAATCCGCTAGTTCCTGCGTGTCATACATCGAGCACGACTTGGGTGAGACCCCGGAACCAGCGAAGTGGGTGGGACCCTGACATGGAAGCATCCCATTTGCCCACATGAGAAAATGCAAACTGCGTTAGTTTCTAACGTTCGTCAATTGGCTTCAGGGTCTCTCCGTCATTCATCTCCCTTCTCGTCTCCCTCCCTCCGGCTCTCTCTTCCTCTCCGACAAACCTCTCGTGAGAGATCTCCCTCTCATGCGATCTCTCTCTCTCTCTCTCTCTCTCTCTCTCTCTCTCTCTCCACCCCAATCTCAAAGAAATTGCCATCTTCTCCACCCCTAATCTCAAAGAATCTAGATTGATGAGGAATCTATTGAGAATACTATAATTTCAAACAATATTGGACAACATGGTTAGACTGTACTTCAAAAACTGGACTTGACTCGATATTCAGCCAGGTCGGGTTGACTCGAAGATTCGAATGAGCCTTTACTTGATTCAACTCAATATTTAATAATTAATTTAATATTTTTAAGTATTTTATGTACTTGTATAAATGATAAAAAAAAATAATAATAATAATAATTGGTGAAATGCCAAAAAGCAAATCTTAGCACCAATGAGTGATTTTGGTACTTTTGAGGGAGGTCTTTTATCTGAACCCTTCACCTGCCCTCTTATTTTCTGTATAAGTTTTTTTTTTGAGGCGGTGACTTGGTTTGAGCCAAGATGAGTCTAATTAACTAGAGATCGAGTCACAATGGCGACCAAGTTTCATGGTGACTTGGCTCGAAATCTCTATGAGTCGAAAAAACTCAACCATTTAAGTCACATTAGAACTATAGGTTGGACAAGGGTAAGGTCTCTTTCAAACTAGCCAGATGATTGTACTTAGTTTTTCTCCCCCAATTTCTTAGGGACTTCATTAGAATTTGTGTTCAACTACCAAACAACTAGGGTTCCTTATCAAGTATCTTGAGCAATGTATTACACAACCATGTAGATTATACATGATATCCAAAACTCACATTCCTGTTTTGCTCTGTGTTGCATTTCCAGTTTACAATTGTTCTGTTTGAACTGCTCATGCTCCATGGTTCGACATGTGAACCTTAGGTCTTGTATCCTGTTGAGGAAAGTTTGGTCAATTAAAGTAGGTGATTTTCCTTGCTACTGAAGATGTTTGTTCTCAACATATTAAGGTGCTGGTGAAAGATAACCAAGTTTAGAATCTTCCATGGATATTGTTTGCTTTGTTAGAGATGAGAAAGATGAAATCTAATGAGCGTTTTCAAGTCTAGTATATGCTTAAATGACTGTGATGAAACATAAGGAAGAGTTTTGTTATAGTGTGGAACATATGATTTTTTCTCTTCACCTTTGTTAGGCTCTCTCATTGTGAATGTCACTAGTTGAGCTTCTATTTTAGACGGTCTTTCATCGTCAATTGGATACTAATCTAGGAATGGCGAATGGGTAGCTGTATCCATTGTCATAGAAGGATATCCATTGCAGGGACATCGCTGTGTAATTTATGAGCCCTTGTCCTACCCATGAATTTGTATCTTCTTGTTCCTTTGTACTTTTGGGTGTAATTGAATTTGGTGCAAAATATCACGAAATATCATAATACTTGGTGCAACCAAATGCCCCCCTAATAAAATTTGTTAGTCATTGCAAAAAATTAACTTAAAAGGAACAAAGAAATTTGATTTACTAATTTGTTGCATATTACAAATTCAATCATTGGGTAAAATTAGCTGATTTTCAGCGTCCAGCAAAAGAATTGGCAAGGCGGACTCTCTCTCCATTGGCTTGAAGAATATCACTCTCGCTTACAGCTTCTGTTAAATATGATCCTTCTCGATCTTAAGCCAATTTAAAATTTCTTTTTTTCCCATCTCCTTTTGCTATCATTACCTCTTTCTAAAGCTTGTATCCTTTTTGTCTCTGTAATTTTATGTACTTTGGGTTGCTAGATGTTTCCTAACAAATTGGATTTCGACTATGTTCCAATTCGAGATTCATCCGTTTGACGTCTGCTACAGTTGGATCAAACACCAACCTATTGGTCGAATGAGGTTTCACCGATCCATCTGAGAAATGACTTCTCTAGTTGTGATGAGCTTTTATCATCCATGTCATAACCAGACCCACCATGATTATCGAGAGAACTAACATTGCAGTCCTGTCGATCACATCTTTCACCACTTAACAGTCTATCAGGTTTTCCATGCCATAACATTGAGTAAATTCTGAATCGAGTTTATGTAGGCCACTGATAGTGCCGTAAGTGGGAGCAAGAATGAGTTCTCCTGCTCTACATGTTCCGCTGTCATCGCCTAAGCAACCAAATCTTTGCAAGATCTTCAAAAAAATAAGAGTAAAATTTGCAAGTATTAATTGTGGGTAAATTGGGCCAGAGCAGTGGATATCTCCTATCAGGATTGTATTGTTTAGACAATTTTTTGGTTGATTAGTGTAACAAGCAAGCTAGTACTTTGTTGGCCATGTATACATGGGTTGAGCAACGGTCCCAAATGTAAAACCATCATAAACTAATCTATAGTTCCTCTGCATCAAGTAAAACAAGCACAATGCTTCCTCAAATCGATCATTTCTTGTAAACACAAAAATAAGTGAAGTCCAACAAATTGCATCCGGTTTAACCATTTCATCGAACACCTTCCGTGCATCTTCTAAACTTAGATTCCTCCAACACACATCTATCAAAGAACGGGCAATTACAATTGGAATCAAACCAACAACCTAGTACCTTCCCATGTAATTTCATCCCAAGCCTCACATCTCCAACCTAATTAGAACACGCTTTGATTGAAGTGGATAAAATGAACGCGTTTGGCTCAACCCTAAAATTCATCGTTTTGAGAAACAATTTGAGAGATTTTTTCGAGTTTCAGATTCTTTAAGATTCGGGTGGAGAGAGAGGTTTGCCAAAGAGGAAGAGAGAGCCAGAGGGAGGGAGAGAGAAAGCCAGAAGAATGAGGGAATGCCAAGGGACCCCAAAGCTCATGGACTAACGCAATTTGCGTCTTCGTACGTGGAAAAGTAGTGCACGAGACTGTTTACATGGGAAATGGAATACTGTCGCGTCAGGGTACCATCCACTTAGCTGGTTCCGGGGTCTAAGTCGCGCCCGTCATCCATCACCGCGCAGCCAGAGTATCAGACTGTTCTCATAATTGAGGGCGCGAATTAGGTGTTACCCCAGGAACAGCTTAGTGGGTGTTACCCCTACCGTATGGCCCACATAGATGATATTTTTTATATCCACTCCGTCCATCCGTTTATACATCCCATTTTAGGATAAGGTTCCAAAAAATATGCATATCCAAATCTCAAGTGGACCATACCACTGGAAACAGTGTGATTGAGTGCTTCCACCATTAAAAATTCCAATGAGACCTTGGTAAGGTTTTGGTAATGTTTATTTGCAATCCAAGCTCTTGATAATGTTAATAAGGTCTTGATGAAGGGAAAATATAAATATCAGATTGATCCAAAACTTTTGTAGCCCACAAAACGTTTTTAATGGTTATTAATCACTGTTTCTAGTGGTATGGTCCACCTGAGATTTGGATCTTCTTAAGGTTTTGGATCATGTCCTAAAATGATACGAGAAAATAGATAGACGGCATAGATATATAGAAAATACATCAAGATGGGCCCCACACGGTAGGGGTAACACCCACTAAGGTGTTACCAGGGTAACATCTAATTCGCTCCCATAATTGAGTGTTATTTGATACTCCAGCTATGTATGAAGCTTGATACACAGGCATTTAGAAATGGTACATGTGGCACATATCAACACAAATTAAACCGATTAAATTGTGCAGGTTGTTTTAACGATTCTAACTTCTGATTTCTGTACACTCGTTTTTTTAAATGAGACCACCCAAAAATTTTCAATTCTAACCGTCCAGTAAATATCAAGAAATCTAATAGTCCGTTAACCAAATAAGAGTAATTTTTAGTTCATAATATATCACTCAAAGTACTGATAATTTGGACCGTTTAATTTGAATTATTTTTATTCCATGTAGGCAACTTCTGACTAATTTCAAAGTGTCTGTGTATCGTCCATCACACTCTGCAAGAGTATCAAAGCTTTCATCTTATTTAAATATACATGAATTGGAGACGAACATCCTCGAACCGAACATTTGAACCCCCGCATTTTTGAGAGCTCTGCCCCTCTCCTTCTTCATCAATGGCAAAATCCACCCCTTCTTACCAGAAATACGCCACCAGACAGAGAAATCCCGACCCCAAAACCGCCGCTCTCCTCGTCATCGACATGCAGAACTACTTCTCCTCCATGGGAGCACCGATCCTTCCAGCCCTCAAGAACACCATCCATCTCTGCCGGACTACCGAAATCCCCGTGCTCTTCACTCGCCACGCCCACCGATCCCCCGCGGACTACGGCATGCTGGCTGAGTGGTGGAACAACGACCTCATCTTCGACGGGACCACCGAATCGGAGCTCATGCAGGAGCTCGGGCGGCGGAGCACCGAAACGGTGGTGCAGAAGAGCACCTACAGCGGATTCCAGGGGACGGATCTGGAGGCGATCTTGAAGGAGAGAGGGATTGAGGAGGTGATAATCACAGGCGTTATGACGAATCTATGCTGCGAGACTACGGCGAGGGATGCTTTCGTGAGGGGTTTTAGGGTTTTCTTCTCAACAGATGCGACGGCGACTTCGACGAAGGAGCTGCACGAGGCGAGCTTGATGAACTTGGCTTATGGATTCGCTTATTTGGTGGATTGCGAGAGCCTGAGAAAGGGCTTTGGGTTGGAGGAGGAAGAGCAGGCGTAGCCCTCTCGCACGTGTCGAGTCCACATAACACGTGCGTCTTCGGATGGACACGTGGCACGCGTGCCCACCGGACTGGAATGGGCAGTGGGGTCCACCGGACGAACGGCTTGGATCTTACGGTTGGGTATGTTGTTTTTTTTTTTTTTTTTTTTTTTTTTTTTTTTAAATTTTGTTTATGAATAGAGGAAGTAATGCAGCACATATTAAAATGCTTGTCTTTTTCTGTGGTATTGATTGTGGAGAAATGGTTTCTGTGGTGCATTTGAATACATGGGCGATTTTCTGTGGTATTGATTGTGGAGAAATGGTTTCTGTGGTGCATTTGAATACATGGGCGATCCAGATCTGAATCACTTGCATGATGGACGGCGCGGGTTTGTGGTAGTGCATGCTCGATATGGATTGATTTAGCGACCTATGTGACCCTCTCTAACTCGGGCTCAGAATGTTTATTTGTCATCCAACCTGTTGATAAGGTCACAAGGACCTATAGCTGAACAGGAGCCGAGCTGGCTTGGTTAGCTCGGAACGAACAGCACGATTTGAATGTTGGCTTTGAACCAAGCTGAGCCTTTTTCCACGCTCGAAGGGAGTTTTGAGCCTACCTTGAGTTGGGCCTAATTCGGTTTGGCTCGAAGTCCTAACCCTCTCATTCTTCTGCCTGGGTGCCCCCTGCCCTAAACCCCCTACTTTGCCGGAGCGCCCCCTTGCCTTCATCCGGCCAGCCAGGCCAGTCGTTCGTCCCTCTCTCTCCGTCTCCTTCTCCCTCTCCCTCTCCCTCTCCCATTTGTTCGTTTGGCCACATTGACCAAGCGGGCCACTGTCCTCTCTCTCTCTCTCTCTCTCTCTCTCTCATCCGGCCACTAGGCCCACTAGTCCACCACCCGAGCGGGCCACCCTCCCCCTGACCAGCTGACCCTCCATAGTCCTCTCTCTCTCTCTACCTGTGCTGTGCGTGCCCCACCATCTGATCGGCCGACAGTTCCCGTTCGACCTCCAGTAGTCCTGTCCGACCAGTTGATAGTCACCGTTCGACCTCCAACAGTCCACCTTCAGTAGTCTTGTCCTACAGGTAAAAATTATATTTATTTTTAATTGTTAATTGTTTAATTGATTAATTATTTTAATTGTTAATTATTTTAATTGCTAATTGAAAATTAAATTGTTAATTATTATTTGTTAACTAATTGTGGACCTTCAGCTCGAAAGCTCAGTCGAGCCAACTCAATCATGTCAGCCCAGCTTGAAGGCTGAGCAGAGCCGCACACGAGTCAAGGTAGTCGGTGAACCAGCCTAGCTCGAATAGGACAAAGCTCAGCTCGACTTGACTTATGTGTATAGCCCTACAAGGACCTGGACAAAAGGAAAGTACCATGCAAATACTGGCTTGATCCAATACTTTGAGCTATGTTGCACTTCAACAAACAAGTGTTCATGAATAGATGGGACAGTGACCCATTCCACATTCATGTGGGCTGCATCCCCAACCACTTTCACAATTTAGTTCACAAATAGATAGGACAGTGACCCATTCCACATTAACGGGAGCTACATTTAAGGACACTTTTCTCTATGTTTAATGATATTATTCTTATATAGAAGACTCATGAGCCTCCAACCAATGGATTCTTCTCCAAATCTGTCACATCTTTCAGATTGATTTTTTTTTTTTTTTTATCAGTCGTGCAATGCACCTGACCTATTAGCTGCGCCCAACTTAGTCACATGATGCACCCACCCACCGGTGGGGTTAGTGTGTCTCCTTAGCATTTCGAACTTAAGACCTGCTGATGAAACGCTTAGGCGACTTCAAGATTGTTCAGTCCCGCTCTCCCATCTCAACTGAATGGTCAGATTTGTCCACTAGAGATAAGGTTTTGCATCACCCCCATCCAAGTAGATTCAATTAACTTTCTTCCAATACCCTGAAGAGTAATTGATAGTATTATTTCTAATTGTATGGACCTTGCTAAACCAACTGTTTCTACCATCTGGCCCTCCTGCTGAATGGAACGGATTGATTTTCAAGCAAGAACATCTAAATGGTGGGACCACCTGATGGATGGCTTGGACATGACTACCTGCCAGCCATGTTGGCACATATGGTGGCATGTACATGATCTACCTTGAAGAAAAATTAAAAAATTTCCAATTGAGAATCCAAAAATAAGCAAACTGTTTAAAAAAAAAAAAAAAAATTGATAATAGGCATCTAATTACAGTAAATTTCAACTAAAAATAGAATAAACTATATTGAAAAAATGAAAAACATGAAAAAAGAAAGTAAATATAAATTTTAAAACATAAATAAATTATAAAACCCAAAATGCTTGTTTGGTGGCCACTACATAATGAGTTCATCTCATTTTAATGAATCAATAACGTATTAAAGATCATAGTTTTTATAATTTGTTGTTTATATTTTTAATTAATACGAAAAAATTGATCTCTAATACATAATTAGGATTAAATAATATGAGATGAACTCTTTTTTATGTGGCAATCCAAACAGGCCCCTAAATCAAGTCAAATCATCAAAATGGAGACTTTGGCAGCTGCTTATTGCCCAAGAAATGCTTAATAAGCTGACGTGCCCGCTTTGGAACGAATGTCGGAACTTGGTGGCCTGCTCCCCTCAACGTCACAAATGTCAGTCCGTCGTAAGCTATTGTAAATCCGCCAACCTAGAAAATCACAAAAAAAAAAAAAAAGAAGAAGAAGAAGCAAGGAATGTTTTTTTTACTCAAATATGAAAATTAAATAAAATACAAAAAAAAAAAAAATTAGGATAATTACCTCCTGATGGTTGTACCATGGATTCCAATCCTCAGTAATGTTCAATCCAAGTTTGTTCAATGTGTATCTTGTTGCGGTTACCGGAATTCTTCCGTCTGTATCTCCACTGAATAAATAAATAAATAAAATTAAATATAAGATAAAGAATAGATGGGAATAAAATGTGTCAGATCTTTTTTTTTTTTTTTTTTTTTGGGTGATCATGGTCCAGCATGGACCGAATTGATCCATAAATCTTATAAAAAAGATGATATAAATGTGCGATCAATGGACATTTGCCCAATGACTGGAAGAACTATGCTCATTAATAGCCATTCATTTGTGGGCCACCATTCATCATGTCCATTTTTGTGCCAGGCACACGAGTAGAACGATGACCCAGCTGGAATTCTTAACCTTATTACACAGTGAATTTTTTACGTGGGCCCACATATGATCAACATAGACCATTCAAATAAGGACCTGCAAATAAAAATGGTCTTTCTATAATCCATTTTGCAGGCAGTTGAATGGTTGTGATCATGTGATCAGGGAGTTGTACAAACCATATTGGGCCTGTTCTTTCCCATGGCTCACATATTGTAGTGGTGATACGAATTTTTTAAATGGAACTTGCTCTGTAGAGAGGCTCACCTGAAAACCCAAACCCGAATGCCGCCGGCTATGAGTTTTTTGATAATTGGAAGAACTGATGAAGGTGCATCCTTCCAAATTTCGATGGCATCGCTGTAAAAAGAGAAAAATCAAGAATAAATTATCAATTCTACGGTATATATAAATGCTAGCATGCTCCCTACGAAGATCCAGTCCGTTTATTAGGTGTGGCCCATCATGATTGATATATGACAAAAATGCACTTTCAATGTAAGGGTCTCGGCTAGGATGAATGGCTCCTAGGAACAGTTGACAAACAAGCTTGAATTTTAGGCCTTAGTTTACTAGTTCAAGCCCGGCGCGAAGCGGGCCAAGCCCATAAGATGATCATAGCCACACATTGGAAATGTATGGCTACAATTGTTAGTCCACATTCGACATGATGAAATTGACCAAGAGGTAGATTAAGGGCATCTCTTTCCCACAATGTGGCCCACCATATGATCAGTTGAGATCATCAGATGATGGGCCCACATGTAGATTTTGTTTGGCCGAACAAACATTGGACCTGACATTGTACATTTCCTTCAACTGATCAAATCCAACATCCCAAAAGTCAGACAACCTGATACAAGAGAGTTAACCCTATTGACTCACTGAGTTGAGCGAGTCGACTCACTAAATTACTATGTTTGAACTCAGCTTACCTGCAAAGAGTCCAAGCATAAGGGATTTTCGTTACATTAGCATGTAAAGCTTCTTGTACGTCCCGCCGATTGAAGTACGCTTCGACATGATAATCGACGCATGGATCATAGCCGGCGGGCCTCCTATGCCAGCCATCCTGCAAAAGATAAAAATCCCATTTTCTCAAATTATGATTTTCTGTAGAGATACACTAAAAATTCCACCTCGATGAGTGATTGGCAATACTTACAGACTTCGCAACTACTTTCGGTGCAATGCCTTCAATCTTCCGCAACCGTCTCGACGTGGGCGTGTTGGGGTCCACGCAGGTGGGAGAATACAAGCTGTACATGTCGATGATGTCGTAAACCGAGAAGTATGTGTTGATGCCTTCCGTGCATTCTGATGGTTGCTCGTCGGAGCTTTTACTGAAGTTGCAATATTTCTTAATGGTGTGATACGTTTCATCGGAGAGGACGGCATGATCCCATGCATAGTCGATCATCCCTTCCTGGTCCGTCTCGTCATCCATCAGTGCGTTCCCGATCTACACGGTAGATTTATTTAAAATCTGAGTTAGAAATCCTTTAAAATATATTTGAAAGGGATTTTGTTAGCTTATGATGTGGCTAGCTTGGCTCTAATAAGTAGGTGATCCTTTAAAACATGATTTTTGAGAAGGGTTTTTCCTAATATCTATTGATCCAATGTCTAACAATGTTAGATAAATCATCAAAACCAATTGCATTTTTTGTATCAAAGCACACAATCCGAATTGCAAGTCATTTGTGATCTAGATTGCTATTTTAAGCAATTACGGTTCTACACTCTTATTATTAAGTTACGTGAAATTATATTTACAATTTAAAGATTTATATTTAATTTATTTAATTATAATATACTTCCATACATGCACAGGGGGTCTATGATAATTTCATATATAAGTTCCTAGAATATTGAGTTCATATATAAAGAGCTAGCTACTATACAATGTTTGTAGAATAAGCTACCAGTCCAGTCTGCCCACCAAAGAGGTCACCCCACCATGGAGGTGGGACGCCCTAAAAATAAGGTCATTCAACCATCAGGCAATCCAGACATGTGACTCTGGAAGTTTTAAGATGGATATCCATTGTTTTCTATGGTTTAGCCTACATAATGCCTCATCATTATTATCATCTAAGCTTTGTCTGAATTAATTGGATTCAAGCTGGATTCATGTTGGAAATTATGGTATGTTTGACACCAGCTACCAACCTAATATAACCTTTATGCAGGCTTGGAACTGGCAATGATAGCATAAAACTTGCACAAGAGCAATGTAATAGGACTATTACATAGGTTGAATATAATCAAGCTGCACTAAAACTTTACACAAGTGAATAAGAGTAATAGAAAGTCATTTTACACAATATTTTGAATCATGATTCTAACAGTCATGGAATGTTTTTATAAGATCTTGTCCTTGGACCCATTCCTTGTTTTCTCATTGCATGTTTAGAAACTAATGGTGAATATCTTTTCTTGAAAGAGTCCATGTTTTAAGAATTTAAGAAATGTAAAAAAAAAAAGTCTAAAAAAGTCTAGAAGGTGCATAAGCATGTACTGCGCATTATTCCTACTCTAAAAAAATTTGGTGAAAAATGTAGAAATACTAAAGCAAATAAACTTACTATAAAGCCCTTGAAGTTTATATATTTCTCTTTGGAAGCCTTCTTATTCTCATCAAAGATGCGCTCCGAGAGCTGTGGGACATAATGCCCTAAATTGAAAAGAAAAAAAGAAGAAGAAAAGAAACATAAAATTACAAATAAAAAATTCAAATACTACAAGATTTAGTAAAATTAAAATAATTACTATTCAAATATCAAAGTAATTTAAACCTGCATAGCTTTCTCCAGCAATGTAGAAGTCATGGGATTTGTACTGGGGGAACCTTCTGAACCAGTTGACAAGGAATGTATATGCATCCGTCGCTAAAAAAGGCAAAGAAAAAAGAGGTAAGAATACAATAAATGAAGAAAAATGCTTAAAGAAAATTTTAAAAATGATACAAAGTGTACCTGTGCTGGCATCTCCAAGATTACTTAAATCAGAGCTTGTATTAGAATAGGAAAATCCTACGCCAATGGGCGATTCCACAAATAGCAAATTGGCCTCTGAATAATGGGGGAAAAAAAATACAGAAAAAAAAAATTCAAACTCATCAGTGATACATATTAGAATTTTTTTTTTTTTTGGCTCAATCGAACAGCTCAAATTGTGGGAATCACATTAGATAGGTTAGATAAGCACAATGGCCCACAAGGCCTAGCCAAGCCCTACTTGTTGAAAACTATGGACTGATGCCATGGACTAGATAGTCAGCTAATTAGCTGTTGTGGGCCCAGGAGAGAGTGAGTCAGCTAATGAGCTGGTGTGGACCCATCAAGATGATTTATTTAAACTTTTTTAAAGGCCCAAGTGAAAATTATCGTATAAGAATTTACTAATGATTTATTCTTTTTCTTTTTTTTGGCAATGTGGGTGGAGAAGGTGGGGCAGAGGAAATGGAGCTATCATGGCCATTAAATATATGTTTTTTGGGATTAGCAGTTAAGTGGTCCACTTACTTTTTTAAGAAAAATTAATTCATCCAAAGAATATTTTTAGTACCTCATTTGTCTTCCATTAGAAGATTTAGAAGGTGGAGCTAAAAAATGTTGAAAATCCTCTGCTCCAAGATCTGACTAAACTATGGAAGCCGCCCGATCGCACAAAGGAATGATTAGGTGGGCCACAGGCAGGGGGGGGTTAGGGTCTGCTATTGTATACCCAGGTAAAGGTTTCAAAGGACTAGTCCATATGATGATCTTAGCCATCCAAAAAATGGACCATTTTATGATTGTTCTGACCATAGATCAAATATCTAGTTTTTTTTTTTTTTGTCAACTGATAATTCTTTAGTCATGGTCTATTCATGGTGGGACCTACCTCTTGGACGGTTCAGCTCATCCACATACAAATTCACATTAGTAGTATGTATCAGAGGGGTGGGCCTCAATGAAATATCACTCTTCCTTGAAAAATGGAAAATGAATAAGAGAATCTTGCCTTTATTCCAAGAGTAGTGATTGAATTTAAGCTCCGGTGCTCCCTTTTGTACCAAGAAAGGACCTAGCTCCTCTGCCTCTCCATACCCGATGGAAGAACAACCGGGTCCTGCATTTAAATAAATAAAGACAAGTGAGAAAATAAAACTTATTTGGGGATGCATGAATTTGATGGTGTGCAATTACACAAGAACAGATCACCTATAGTCTATAGGGCTGAAAATGGGTCAGTGGACACAATTGGGTACCCAGACCCAATCCATTTAGACCTGAATCAATCTAAGAGTGTGGGTCCAAGAACAGACTCAGTTGATAAACGGGGGTCTAGATCTGGTTTCCTTTATATTAAGTACAATCTACACCCATTTCGTAAATGGGCGAGTTTGGTCTATATAGCAAGGGACCCATCCAGGCTTAGACGGTTCAAACCCAGTTTTAAACCTGGTAAAAATGTTTGCATACCAGATCCAGACCCAAATCCATTAGGCCCGATGGTTTTGGGTGGATCTCTCTCTATCAGAATCAGGCCCATTTATAAATGGGATTGACGGGGTTGACTCAGACCTGACCCTGGTTTTGGCTAAACCTGCCCCAAACTTCCATTTACAGCCCTACCTATAGATTGTTTGCATTAGAAATGATATATGATAGAGAAAACAGATCTGGTGTAAAAGCCCATTCTTCATGAATTTGCTTTAAGAACAGTGCATCAACAGAGCAATATACCAAACTACGACAGTCGCCTACAACGGCTACTTTCAACAGTATATGCTCCTTTCAAACTTCTATACTATAGTTGCTTGAAATGATGGTATTCCCTTTAGATGGTCCACCATGGAGATTTGACATGGACTTCGTCAAAGTTGGACCCAACGGTTTGATTCACTAAAAGTGAACCTAACATTACTTGATGGAATCATAAAAATTGCACATGCATGCATTCAACTAGTGTAGATCATGTGAATGACATTTGAATGAATTCACACTGTCCCAATAATCGGCCCATCTGCAGAATTAGATTGATTGGACAATTCAAAACCTCCCATTAATGGATGATATTTGCTGAATTTGGACCATTTTGTGGCCTTCAACAAAAGTGTTAGTTTCATCTTTTGGTTATAAAAGATCTGCAAGGGGCCCAGATGTGGTTTTGATTTGGGCCACATCTTTGTGACTTTATATCATCAAAAGGTTGTGGTGTGGTCCACTTGACCTTCGAATCTGCTTCATTTTTGGGCACTGTGGGACCAATCTATAATCAGAGTGTCCCTAAAAAATCACTTCAATTGCACGATCCCAGCCGTCTGATCAAATAGAATTTGTATTTTAAATATGATCAAACAGCAGAATTTGGACAAACCCTCTTCTGCCGTATTGGCCAAATTAAAATCTACTTAATCTATAAATATGAAAAATAAATAAGAATTTGGTGGACTCACATTTCTTCGAAGAAAAAGATTAACCACTTAATTAACATGGATTTACAGTGGCCCAGCCCATTTTGGTTGCTGGTTCTAATCCAAACCAATTTGACCGTCTGATCGAGTATGGATTTATACGTCTTATTTTCATTCAATTTGCATGATTTGTTGATTTTTTTTTTTTTTCTCTATCTTATTATGAGAATCTTTCTGTGATCAACATTCACACACTTGTCCAGTGACACTGATGGGTGTAGGCAGAAAATATCTACCTATATGATTGGTATTGCGTGGAGGCAAGAATATCTTCAGGTGTTATATACTTAAATCAAATAATTTTCAATATATGGTGTAGAGTGCATTTGATTGAACTAAATAAAGTGATATTTCATGATTAATTAGTCTAATTTGATACAAATATTATGAAATTCAAGATATCTTGTGCAACCAAATGCACACATCAAGTAAATAATTTCAAGATATGTGGTTAAATCTAGAACATAAATGTATATATTAAAATCAAATAATTTTCTATTTATGGTGTAGAGCACATTTGATTGAACTAAATGGAGTGGTATTTCATGATTAATTAGTCTAATTTGATACAAAATATTATGAAATTCAAGATATTTCGTGCAACCAAACGCGCCGCGCATGCACACATATATTTCAAGTAAATAATTTCAAGATATATGGTTAAATCTTGAACATTAATGAAAGGCTGTATGTATAGTATTAAGACAACTGGCTCAGTAACTTACATGATTGAATCTATCCATAAGTAGGCCTTCTTCATTAATGAATCAAATTGGAAACTTCTGTTGGAATACGCAATTGGCTACATGGTTCGGCCTACCTCATTATTAGATCAACCTAACCTTTGGATCATGGGTGGACCCCAAAATGCTTATTTAGAAAGAAATTGGAGTTTCACATATAAAAAGACAAATAAAACAGTCCCTTGTTCGTGTTCTCAAACGATCTCTTTCATTTTCCATACATATGGGTAATAGTTGCCTGCAAAATGGCATAGCATGATGAAATCATGCCATAGCCTTTATGTGAGAACATGGAAAGAACTTATAGGTTTAGATCCAGGTTTTGGGAGAGGTAGGGTTTGGAAAAAAAGAAAAAAAAAGGATAAAGATTGGATTGGGCTCTTGGAGATTTGAAAGAGTGCATGATATTGTCATTTTCTATACTGTAGGATTTGGTTGGATCATTTTTATTTATTTATTTATATTTTATTTACATACGCAACCGCACTCACACTGAAGTGGGATTTTAGTACCTATGAGTACTCAAACCACAGACCTCACGTTGAGACTCTTCAGAGTCTAGCTACCACTGAGGCAAGATGCACAATTTTGATTAGAGCATGGTGTGTCAACAAGCTCTCTTACAAGCATGTGCTTAAGAAATTTCTTCTTCTAAAGATTTATAATTTAACTATTAAAACTAATTGGATTCAACCTAACCCAACTTTAGTTAGGTTCCTCACATAAATCTAAAACGAACCAACCTGATTTTAACCAGGTCCAAAAGGTATGACCTTGACCTGATTTGATTTCTCAGCGGGTCTGATAAACCCGAACTCGTCAAAATCGGATTGGGTCGATCATGTGCCAGCGGGTCTGAGTATATATCCTGTGACAGCCCTATTTGCCAACGTAGTTTTTCCGGCCATAAAACTCACGACAGTGTGATTTTCTACCATATTTGGGAAAAAGGTCAGTTTCATTTGGAAACGAAATTGGATTGCGTAATCATGCTTTTATGGTACTGAGTAAGCTTTGTTGGGCTCACCTTGAATGTATATGATTTATCTATGCCGTCCATCCATTTTTCAGCTTAATTTAGGGGTTGACACCAAAATTGAAGCACATACAAAGCTCAAGTGGACCACACCACAGGAAACAATAGTAATAATGAATTCCACAATTGAAAACTTCCTAAGGCCCATAGTGATGTTTATTTGTCATCCAACATGTTCATAAGATCACATAGACATGGATGGAGGGAAAACACAAATATCTGCAAGAAATTTTCAATGGTGTATGTTCAATTCATGTTTCCTGTAGTGTGGTCCACTTAGCCTTCGGATATGCTTCATTTGTCGGCTCATTAACAAATAAAATGGATGGACGGAGTGGATAAAATACATAAATCACGGTGGACCCCACAGAGTTTACGCGGTAGGGTAGGGCACGAATTAGGTGTTACCCCGGGAACAGCTTAGTGGGTGTTACCCCTACCGTATGGCCCACATGAATGATATTTTGTATATCCACTCCGTCCATCCGTTTATACATCCCATTTTATTCTAAGGTTCCAAAAATGATAAAGATCCAAATCTCAAGTGGACCATACCACTGGAAACAGTGTGATTGAGTGCCCCACCATTAAAAATTCCAAAGAGCCCATGGTAAGGTTTTGGTAATGTTTATTTTCAATCCAAGCTCTTGCTAATGTCAATAAGGTCTTGATGAAGGGAAAATATAAATATCAGATTGCTCCAAAACTTTTGTGGCCCACAAAATGCTTTTAATGGTTATTAGTCACTCTTTCTAGTGGTATGGTCTACCTGAGATTTGGATCTTCTTAAGGTTTTGGATCATATCCTAAAACGATATGAGAAAACAGATAGACGGCATAGATATATAAAAAATGCATCACGATGGGCCCCACACGGTAGGCGTAACACCCACTAAGGTGTTTCCAGGGTAACATCTAATTCGCTCCAGGTAGGGTAAGGGTGCTGTAAGTCAAAACTCAGGAAGAAGGAAAAAAAAAAGTAGTGAAGGAGGGCTTTTGCTTAATTAAACAACCCAAGAAAATGACTTTATTTTATTTAATTTGAAAATCTTAAATATAAAATAGAAGATATTATTATAAAGGCGAATCCAAAAAGGTCAACATAGGAACCCAAAGAGGATAAATATAGTCAACCACACAATAAAATACCTTCAGCTCCTTCCATGGATAAAATAAACAAAGGAGATATTAGGGTAGAGTGGGGAGCACCGATTATTGTAGAGCTGCATCTCTACAGTACATATGGAAGTGTGATACACCGATCGGATCCGTCCATCTAGTGGTATTGTGGGCCGTTAAGTATTTTAATTACTAATGTCCCTCTGAAGGGACCTGAATGAACGGTCAGATTGATACGTCACTTTGCCACGTGTAAATAATTGCCTGTCACCCGAGGTGGGCATTTTCGAAACTCCATATTGTAACACACGCATGGCACATGTGTATGATGATCTGAACCATACATCATGTGGATTCCACCGTCAATTAACGTTAAAATAAACTTTTGTTCATGGACGGTCCCTGATCTGATCCTTATATACCACGAATTTAGAATGACATGGACGCGCGGAATCTACTCCTCTCTTTTGTTATAAGAATATTGCAATGGAAAAGATGATTAGATCTGTTCAACGTCCATTAAGTATTGTAGGTTCTGCTAGTTCCTCACGCGCGTGGAACCCTTCACATCCAACCGCAGGCATACTGCAATTATGGACCTCGCGTGGTAGATCAAAACCATCAGATGGGCTTAACATTTTAGATCTTCTACCTAAAAGTAGGATATTTGACATTTAATGTGGGCCCAGCATGCATGAAAAATGGACGGTTATAAAAACTTTTTTTTACATTGCACTATTGTGGCCTACCTGAGTATGAAATGTACTGATTTTTAGATCACGAGATTTATACAGTGTTCCCAACTGATGGAAAAATCTGATCTGGCGCACTTGATTCCATATTGGCACGTGTGACTGCGTGTGTATCGGAAGGGATCCCACACGCGTGTAGAATTAGCAACTTCAGATGAGGGATTTCCACATTCCTTCACGTAGGGAGAAGACGAAGACGAAATGGCTAGAAAATATCGCAGTCGAGATTGCTACAGCACATGACAGCGGTGTTGGTTTAACACCAGGAGTTATTTGATACTCTGGCTATGTGACACTTCATACACCGGCACTTACAATGGTACTCTTGGCATTTATTAACCCAAACTAAGTGGTTGAGTTTGAATTATTTGTACGCAATACAAGCAATTTCAGATTAATTTCTACATGCATGAGTATCATCCGTTACACTCTGCCAGAGTATCAAAGAATTTCTCTACATCAATTTCTAAATGGTGGTCATCATCGAACCCCACCTGGTAGAAACAATCATGACCGTTAAAACAAAAACGGTCAGCAGTCCATATTTATTTAGATGGTCTGGCATAAAAAGATTCACCCGTGTGAGGTATCTGGACCGATCATGAGGTGGGAGCCACCATGATCATCCCATATGGGGAAAATTAAAACGACCCACTCATTAGGTGGTCACACGTACGTGGAATATAGGCCATTGATCAGCCTTTTTTTTTTTTCCTTTTCCTTTTTCTAACCTTCGATCTCTTTTCAAAGACATGTAGCCTACGAGACCACCCGTAAGTTACCCTGGCCTGCAGATATATGCGCCAGGGGAAGTTCACTCCAGCCCCACATGACCAATGGTCCAGATCTCATGCATATTTTCCATATTACCACGTACGTCATAAATCAACTATTCTATCTCTCCACGAGATAAATGCAAGGAGATATAAGGAGAATAATCGTATAAGTTCGATCTTCGTGTGGCCCACCCGTGTCATGGACTTGAAATCCAAACCGTCCATCTGGTACTACTCCGAATGCTCACCGTACATCACAAGAACGAACCTCATCCAAAACCCAGGTTGGACCAACCAAAGATAGCAATATAGACAACACGATGGACCCCCATAACATCTAGAACTCTCTACACCATATCCAATGGCCCACCTGAGCTATTTATCAAGATGGATTTTTTTAAACAGACAGACATGATGGCACTCAAACAAACATCAAGGTGGGCCCCACACATATCAGAAATAAAATCGGGGAGAAAAAAATACCTCCATTGAGCCAAAGAAGAAGAGGTTTCTCTTGAGGTTTATGAGTCGCTTCAAAAAACCAATAGAATAATGCCTTTCCATGGCTCTCGTCGACCGTCACATACCCCGAGAACTGTCTGAATTTCACCGGTGGCTGGCCCGGCAATTCAACGACTCGATCAGCTTCTTGCTGGGCCAGGACGACAGGGTCCAGATGTTTTGGCACAGTTCGACCATAAGCCGAACCTGAGGCTAGAAGAGAGAGGAGAAGATACAAATAGAGACGTGAAAAGGCCATGGATGAGAGAGAGAGAGAGAGAGAGAGTGCACGTTGAAAGATCTCACTCCCTTACATATATTATATATAGAAAATACAAGGAATATGTGAGAAATTGAAACGTCTTAAATACTGATACTAATTAAGATATGTAGAGTCTCCTTTCCATAAGAGGAGGTAAAAATTTCCTATGACTTCAGCTTTACCGTAGCTTACTGTACGTTCGAGATCTGTGGGCCTCACTGTGACTTATGTTAGATATCTTAGCCGTGAATCGGATAACTACCCTCCCGTTTATGGTCTCTTCCAAACTTCAGCCGCACTTAGGTCTCGTATGGGCAACACCATCTAGAACATTGTAAAATCATCATAAAACAACTAAAATCATTTTGTGGGGCCCAATTAATTTTTTCAAAGGCAGGATTTTCGAGACGTCTCATCCAGGATGGACACACATAATGGATGGGTCCGATTACTGACAAACATCAATGTGGGTCCCAAAAATAGTCATAAGGTTTTAATGGGTGGGAATCCACTTTCCACTGTTTCCTATTGTGTGTCCCATAAAATTCATGGATGGTTCTTTATTTCACAATATAGGCCTAAGTGTAGGGAAGGCTTCTAATAGACGGGTTGGATTTCCTACATGACATTATGATCAGCTCACAGAGCTCAAAAACTTGAACATGAAAGTTTTCCTTCTTAGACCTCCTTTTCTGGCATGAATCTGTCTAGATTCATCGCCAACGGGGGCATTGTACAGTGCATACACGGACGGCTCGGGAATTGGGTTTGTACATTTAGTGGGGTCTACCCATTTCTGGCATGAATGGTGAACCCGTCTCGATTCATCACTAATTCGGGGCATTATACAGTCCATACGCGGACGGTTCGGGAATTGTGTTTGTACATTTAATGGGGTCCATCACTATGGATGGACCATTACCATCAAGCAATCATAGCCGTTGTAGTGTCCTTGGCATTGATAAAATAGTGAAAATCCACGTTGGCAAATCATATGGTCCAAGCTGATCCAAGGTGGGGCCCACCGATTGGACGGTGTGGAATCTATGACTCCATACCACGTTCATAGTTAGAATCGTGATGGACCTCTTTTTTGTCCATGCCCGTGAACCACACAAGACTTCCTTTTGTTGGATTCTCCAAGGGCGTATCACAATATAGTACGGTAGCAGGTTCCCACCCTCGGATTGCATCTTAAATGATAATCTGAACCGTTCATTTTATGGATCTATGTTACTCGGGCTATTGTAAAAAGCGTTTCTTGAACGGGTGTTTGCTTTATTAAGTATGAATTTCTACTGGCTTTTGTACAAATCCAAGATTCAAATGTTAGGATCATCAATGAATCACGATTATGAGCTTCAATATGGTAGTAGCGAGCACAGGAACGGTTCAGATCATTCCAAGGGATGCAATCCATGAGTGGAAACAGTGCCACCATACCATACTGTTGTACTGTGGCACCGTACGCTATCAAGATCCCTGTTGGAAAGAATGATTTAAGCAGAGTAAATAGAGACAAAATCTTCTGCGAAATTACAGGAATGGCTTCTAATTTTCTTCTATTCGAGGGAAATTAAATGAATTTATCGCGATAATTTTATTATTTCGTAAAGCATTTTAGATGAGAGGAAAGGATAAATATTATAAACTAAAATTCAAGATATCGGTAATTTCTCGAGATAAATTGAGATCAAGCAAGCTGACGTGAAATCTTAGCAAAATCTCGGACTTTTGCAGAATACGAAAATCACCTTTTGCGAATTGAAGAATCATAATATCTTCCTTAGGTAATCCAGACTGTTGAAATGATGGCCCCGAGATAGATGGACCTTTAACTAAAATTTTACTGGATGGGACAATCGCAGACCTTCGAGTGGTGACCTTCACATGGACGTTTGAGATAAGAAATAAATATCTTGGTGGGCCCTAGGAAAGTTTCAACGGTGGGTGTCACTGTCCCCACTATTTTCTGTGGTGGGGTCTACTTGAGCTTTGGATCTGCCTCATTCTTTGGTTCAAGCCCTAAAATGATCATCCAAATGGATGGATGGTGTGGATATAACACATACATGATGATGGGTCCAATGAGCCTGGTGACGTCACTTCAGTAGCGAGACTCGCTACCGTCGGGTTCAGTGGCTAATCCCCTCCAGCTCAGGCCTCAGATCCCCCACCTATCCTTGGGCGCGGATCAGCTAGTCCCACTGGGACTAGCATAAGGGGTGGTTTCAAATCTCTGTGGGCCCCACCATGCTGTATGTGTGCTATCCACGCCGTCCATTCATTGTTGTATCTTATTTTAAGGTACGAACCTAAAAATGAGACAGATCCAAATCTTACGTGGACCACACCATGGGAAAACAGTGGAGATTGAACATCCACCATTAAAATCTTCCTAGGGCCCACTGTAATGTTTATTTTCCATACAACCTCTTGATAAGGCCACATAGACCTAGATGAAGGGAAAAAACAAATATCAGCTTGATACCAAACTTCTGTGGCCCTCGAAAAAGTTTTCAACGGTGAGCATCAATCCCCACTGTTTTCCTGTGGTGTGGTCCACGTGAGATTTGGTCTCATTTTTGGGCTCGTGCCTTAAAATAAGATGGAAAAATGGATGGACGGCGTGGATAACACACATACATCATGGTGGGGCCCACAGAGATTTGAAACCACCCCTTATGCTAGTGCCAGTGGGACTAGCTGATCAGCGCCCCCTATCCTTAGCTTGGGACAGGCCGGGGTAGTACCCAATCCCCCCTCTTATGACGGATGCGGATTTCCTTGGAAAAGCCTTTGGCAGCAGGGAGTTCCTGGGCCGGGAACCTATGTGGAGCCTATCATGATGTTTGTGAGAAATCCACCCCACTCATCCATTTTTGTGAGATCATTTTAAGAGATGGGACAAAAAAATGATCCGGCTCTACGACTCAAGTGGGCCGCAATAAAGGAAAAGTTGGTAGGGAAATTCCTAAGGTTAAAAGCTCCTGGGGTCCACAGTGACTATGACATCCGTACCGTTTATAACGTCATTCCTACTGAGATGAACCAAAAACAAAGATATTAGCCTGATTCAAAACTTCTGTGGCCCCACAAATATTTCAACCGTGGAAGTTCAATCCTCACATTTTCGGCCCACTTGAGTCTTGGATCCGGCTTATTTTTTGTTCCATGTTCTAAAATGAGCTCACAAAATGAATGGACAGGGATGGATTTCTTACAAACATCATGGTGGGCCTCACCTAGGTTCCCAGCATAGAAACTTCCTGCCAACTGTCTTTGCCTGAAATCCGCGTCCTTGTAGCCTCATCTCTCACTATGCTACTAGCCCAATTAAATCCTGCCACGTCCAGTGACCATCTCTTTCATATCCCCTTCCCTCCTTTTAGGTGCTACGTCTCTATCCCTCAGGCCAGTCAACCCCATTGAATTATGGTCAATTGCTTATGATTGAGGAGTATTTTGGCCAATTCATCCAAAAACAGATTTAAGGCTGGATAATCCGGTCAAATGCTTGAATCATCTTGATCGTTGAAGAGGGACTGAAAGAGGACCGAAGATCCGAAAATTCGAATATATTTTCAGGAAGCTCCGATACTCTGGTAGACTATGATGATGATATGCAGGCACTTAGAAATTGGATACTTGCATGCCGTTTGGTAGCCAGTATTTGAGTGGATTTGAGAGTATTTAGAATTCAATATGACTTTTTTGTGTTTGGCAGCGAAATTGGAGAGGAGAATTTGGAATTCAATGCATTCCAAATCTCTCAAAATCCATGATTTGGAATCCTAGCAAATTGCTGAGATTTGAGGCTAACCGTCTCCAGTGAGCATCTTTCCCACCGGTGGGAGAATCACCGTCTCCCATGAGCATCTTTCCCACTGGTGGGAGAATCACACGACAGGGCCTCTCTCCCCATCGTGTCGCCTAGGTATGATGGTAACTAAGAGAGGTAGTAGGGTTAATAGGTGGGCCCACCGTGATATTTATGTGCAATCCACTATGACCACCAGATGCTTCACCCCATGTTAGGCTCAGCAACAAAAAAAATCAACTCCATTCTTGATTTAGGTGGACCACAATTAGAATCAGTGTACAGTAAAATGGGGACCTTCCAAATTATTTTCTCTAGTATATATGGCCCACCTCAATCACGAACAAGCCTAATTTTTGGCACCCATGCTTAAAATTTTGCATAGCATCTAATGATTGGAGTGGATTTCACATAAATATCACGAAAGGCCTTGTAATCATCACGATGGGTCCCAGGAAGTTTTTAACAGGTGGCTATTCAATCACTACTATTCCAAAGATGTGGTCCACTTGAGATTTGAAATCTACTTAATTTTCGTACCATGACTTAAAACGAGCTTGAAAAATTGATGGATGGCATGGGTATACAACACATACATTAAGGTGGGCATTGTAAAAATCAAGAGTGGACATTTCTTTCCCAACTGCTTTCTTTAGTGGGGCCCACCTAAAATTTTGACCCTAGGTATAACGTTGGATGACCCATTTAATGGTGAGAGTAGATAGATTTTAGGTACACATCACTACCCCCTACGTGATTATCTTTTGACCTAAAACTTATCGAAAATATTAAAAAGTAAACTTTGGTATGTTTGTGTCCCACGCAAGGCTTAAAATTACCCCAAGTTTTTTCCAAAAGGTATGTCTTGATGGACTTATTTCAATGACTATCTACAATGTTATACATGTACACCATTTTCGGATATTGTAAATTATTTAGTTAATCAAATTCAACTTTCACAAATATAATTTAAGATTTTAATCCTTTCAAAATACATGCTGCCAAACAAAAACTTTAGATTTCAGTATATTCCAGTTAAAAAATGCCAAATATAATTAAAGATTTCAAATACATTGGATTCCAATGTATTTAGGATTTGGAATCCAATTTATTCCAAATACAAGCAACCAAAAGAGCCCTTAGTATGCAACTAATCTAAAGTGAACTGTATAAAGTTATGGGTATGATTAACCAAAACTAATCTTATTTGATTATCTATTGGTGGACAATTATTGGACAGTTAAAAATGAAATAAATATATAAATATCAGATGGTCCTATTTCAACAAACAAGTAGTTACGAATCAGATGTTAGGATTAGGGCTTAGCAGCAATGAGTTATACAATTTGGTCCGTTTGATTTGATTAAATGTATGTCACGTGTACGATTTCTGAGAGCATGCATATCAAGTGTCATACTCTGCCAGAGTATTGAATAACTTTCCATATTATTTTTGGAGAATATCATCTGTCCTCACAAATAGGGACGCGGATTAGCTACTGACAGGTTGAGTAGCTATCTCGCTACTGAAGTGACGTCACCAACTTATGTGGGGGCCACTGTGATATGTGTGTTGTATCCACACCGTCCATCCATTCGGAGAGATCATTTTAGGGCATGATCTAAAGTATGAGACAGATACAAAGCTCAAGTGGACCCCACCAAAGAAAACAGTGGAGACAATGACGCAACCGTTGAAACCTTCCCAATGCCCACCATAATGTTTATTTTAGATCCAACCTGTTAATAAGTTCACACAGACATAGAAGAAGGGAAAACACAAATATCAGCTTGATCGAAAACTTCTGTGGCCCCAAGAAGTTTTTAATGGTAGGAGATCAATCTCCACTGTTTTCTTTTGTAAGGTCTACTTGAGTTTGGGATCTGCCTCACTCTTTGGATAATTTCATCAAATTATCTCTCAAAATGGATGGACAGTGTGGATACAACACACACATCACAGTGGGACCTACATAAGTTAGTGACGTCACTTCGGTAGCAAGATAGCTACTCAACCTGTCAGTAGCTAATCCGCGTCCCACAAATAGGGAGCGAATTGGGTGAGTCCCCAGCCTCAACCAAGACGGTGCGGCACTTACCGTGGGGCCCACATCATATGTGTATTCTGTATCCACACCTGTCCATCCGTTTTTTCCAGATAATTTTATGGCATTATAACAAAAATGAAGAAGATCCAAATATAAGGTGAGTCATACTCTAGAATACAGTGGTGACTGAACATTTAGGGCACACCTTAGTATTTCCATAGTGTTTGTTTGACATCCAATCTGTTGATAAGGTCACATAAGCCTGGATGAAGGGGGGAAAAATTCAGCTTGATCCAAAAAAATTTTGTGGCCCATTAATGGTCAATCATCACTGTTTCTATGGTATGGTCCACCTGATAATTGGATCTTCTTCATTTTTTTTATAATGTTTTAAATTGATAGAGAAAAACAGATGGACGGAGTGGATATAGAATAAACGCATGAAGGTGGGCCCCACAGTAAGGGCCGTACCGTCTTGGGTGGAGCCGGGGTCTCACCTAATACTCTCCTAGATGTACGGATATTAAAGGTCTTCTTTCATCGACGCAGGTATAATGCAAGCCTCAAAATACACCTTCCTTTGTAAAAATCTACTTTTCTACGTTTGGGCTAGTTTGGTTGGCAACTGAAAACCCCGGATTCCAGCTAAGTCTGATTTTAACTCATGTGTTTGGAGGCAAATTCTAGCCAAACAAGATTTCATCTGAAAACCTAAGGGCTCATTTGGTTGGCACATGGAAACTCGTTTCCAGCTTCAAATCAGGATTGGATTAGCGGAAACTGTGTAGGAACTGTTTCTAGGAAGGAAAAAAAGGTGGAAGAGAGTGTCACCAATCTCCATATGCGTTGTGCATCTATGATATGTGTTTTATATCCACACCATCCATCAGTTTTGAGAGCTCAATTATGGGCAATAGACAAAAAAATGAGGCGGATCTAAATCTCAAGTGAACCACACCACTGGAAAGCCGTGTTGATTGAATGTCCACCATAAAAAAACCTCCTATGGCCCACTGTAATGTTTATTTGTCATCCAACCTAGGCCATCTGTCTTGTGGGACTACAACAGGCCATGGATCAGGTTCTCAACGCATCCGAAGCCCAAGTGGGCCATGCCACAAGCAACGGTTGGAACATAATCTGGATTACACAATTTTCAACCAAATAACAAGTTCCATATGGAACCTGGTTTCTGTCTAGTTTCTACAATTTTGGATTCCAACCGTGGAATCTGGATTTTATCTAGAATCTGGATCTGAAGCCCAAATAGGGTCATGCCACAAGCAACGGTTGAAACAACATCTAGATTACACAGTTTTCAATCAAACAACAAGTTCTAGATGGAATGTAGGTTTCCAATCTAGTTTATGCAATTTTGGATTCCAAAACTGGAATCTGAATTTTCTCTGGAATCTGAATTCTGCAACCAAATAGGCCCTAAGTGCAAGACTGAAAGGATTATGTTTTTGGAGACCAAAATGGACCTGTACTTTATAAGGCCCATGAAATTTGTTGCCTGTGAGATTTTTCCAACATCACACAATTCCAAGAAAATGCTAATAACCCCATTGTTATAAGTCAAATCAGGTAATCTTAATGGAAAAGATAGTTCCACCAACTCTCAACTAAGGCTAGAAGCATTTCATTTGGAGACCTTTTGACTTTTTAAAAGTGGGCTCGAAGTTTTTTATGGCATAACTCACTTCTTCATGAGTTTAAATCAGATGATAATAGACTAAATGGTTCCCGATTGAAGTATTTTATAACTCATTGGAAAGCTTATCGAATTACTTTTCGAACAAGTAAAAAACACTTAAATTCAAGGTATATGGGTTCTTATCCTTGCCTCGGTTGTAGACTCCAAGGAGTTTCAACATGAGGTCTCAGGTTCGAGTCCCATAGGTGGTGAAAATCCACTATGGCGTGAGTTTAGGGGGGTGTGTGTGTGTGTGCGCGTGTGGGTAGGTGTGAGGTGCATGTGTAAAAAAATCGAGGTATAATGAGAAAGATCATGTCTGTTTAATCAACTCACGCGGTGTTGACCGTGCAAGCAACCTGAGTTACGCCATTAGGAATTATAGATTTACTTTTGAAAGGTCAAACGATATCCAAATGAGATGATTCCAGTTTTACTTGAAAGCTCATTGAATTATTTTTTCAACAACCTAAAGATCGCTCTAATCCGACCTATAATGTGGGAGTTATAAACATTTTTATGCGATAGCACGATGCTGGGAAAACTACGATCGTAGTATGTACAAAGCCATGGTCACAGTCTGTGAGTCACAATCATAACTTGCACAAAGACACAATCACAATTTTTCAAACAAGATCCCATGAAAACGCTTATAATTCCCTTGTTATAGGTTGGGTTTAGGCAATTTTGGGCTCATTGGAAAGATAATTCAACAACCTTTCAATTAGAATTGAAATAATTTGATTTGAAGATCATTTAACCTTTTAAAAGTGGGCCCAAAGTTTGTGATGGTATAACTCACTTCTCAGTTTCATTTCAGTCAAAACAATGATAGACTAAATGATGATTTTCGATCGAGGTGTTATATAACTTATTAGAAATTTGGTCAAATTATATTTTCAACAATCATAAGATCACTTAGATTCAAGATATAAAGAGGGACTAATCCATTTACCTAACTCATGTGCTGTTGACAATACAAACAACATTAATTACGTCATCAAGGACTATAGACCCACTTTTAAAAGGTCAAATATTCTCTAAATAAGATGATTCTAATCCTAACTAAAAACTTGTCAAATTATCTTTTCAACAAGCCCAATATCACCTTGATCTAATTTGTAATGAGAGAGTTGTGAGCTTTTTTGTGGAATCGTGTGATGCTAGAAAAACCATGACTGCGGTCTGCACAAAGCCGTTATTGCTGTTTTCCAGCATCATGCGATCAAAAATGCTCATAACTCTCTCGTTATTAGTTGGATCAGGGTAATCTTGGGCTTATTGGAAAGATAATTCAATGAACTTCGAAATAGAAACAGAATCATCTTATTTGGAGATTGTTTGACATTTCAAAAGTGGACATAAAGTCTTTGATGTGTAACCCATGTTGCTTGCACAGTTAGCGCCATATGACTTCAATAAATGGACTAGATCTCCCTTGTTGTACTTCGAATTTGAGTGATATTAGACTTGTTGGAAGGATAATTTGATAAGTTTTCAAATGAGACATAAATTGTCTTGATCGAAAATCTTTTGGATAATGATTTTCTGACTTGAAGTATATCTTTCGCAACATTAACCATTGAATGAATCTCTTCCAAAAGAAGCTCTTTCACATATGAAAGAACGAAAGTTTGTCAGAAAGAGTATACAGAAAGCATGAAAGATTCCTAGAGAATAGTCGAAACACACTAAAGATCACTAGAGAGAAGGGAAAAGAAGAATTAGCTGGACAATAGTGGTAAAAGAAACTTTATGTGGACAAGGTCTCTAAGCAATTTTGTTGAAAGAATAAAATAGTAACCAAAAAGAAGTGTAGATTTAGAAAAGTAAAGTTTTAAAAGGTGTATATTTTGGGAGTACAGGGAAAAAAAAAAACCAATATTGAACGGTAAGCGCAAAGTAAAGTGCAATAAAGCTCATGTACATGCCACACATGCCAACATTGCACATTGTTGCGAGATCCAATTCATCCGTTAGAACGGCACCACTGAATTGACGCCATACATGTACTTTTTCCTACTTATGGCATTTGGATCTTAAGTTGCTTAAGATAACTACTAATTAATGCCTTAAGTAGCTTATCTTGATTTCAACTTCTTAAACTAAAATGATTTAGCTTTAAACAAAAAAGGTACTTATAATTGTTCATAAACTTAGGGCCCGTTTGGATACTACCAAATAAGTTACTTTTCGATTGAACTTTAGACATTAAGTAACTTTTGGCACTTGAGTTCTTTTGGTAAGTATAATTGAAAAGTAACTTATCTTTTAAAAATTACCTTAATAAGTATTTTTTTTTAGCTTTTAGACTTTTGACTTTTCTACTTATCTCTCTCATGTCACGCTTTTTTTTTTTTTTGTTAGGACACACCCACACTGTTAGTCACCCTCCAATTTGGCTTTTCTACTTATCTCTCTCAGATCACACTACATATCAATGTTCTCTCTCATGGTTCACTCAATTACTGCTCTCTCATACCGTTGTCCATGTCAAAGGAGGTCCCACATGATGGACTGTCCCATCAAAGGTGGGGCTCACACAGTGGAAGACCCACATCAAAGATGAGCCTTACATTAATTGGCGCAACATCCAATCCACCAATCAGGTTGATCTGATCTTCTACATCTTTCCCAAAAATGGTTCTAGTCCACTCACCATGAGGACTGACTATTGGAAACAAGTGAATGGGTTAGAAAACTTCAGCCAAGTCTTCCAAAGCCATACATTTGTTTTGCAGACTGTGGCCCACCTGACCAGTGGATCAACCTGATTCTTGTGCCAGGGCATCCATATAGTGGTCCTGTTCTGATGGATGGAATGTATCTTGGACCAATCGTGCTATGCTAGCACATGCATGGCATGTTCATGAGCTTTATTTCACGCATATGGGATTAGAAAAGCTAATTCTGTTAGGAAAACTGCTTCAACACTTGGCCTTTTCTTTTCATGTCAATATGTAGCTTATTATATATAGAATTGAAATTTTCTTTCTAAAGGTTACTTATCAATGTGTTATTACTAAACATACTTATCTACTTAATAAGTAAAAACCAATATAAGTAACTTATCATAAGTAACTTACAATCCAAACGGGCCCTAAACCTCTCAAATAAGTTACTTATCTACTGCTGTAAGGAGAAAAAAGTAAACTTATTTGGTGGTATCCAAACAGGCCCGTGGTGTGTTGGTGTTATCCAAACAGACCCATAGTGAATACACCAAACATTCAGTGTATTCACATTGCCTGGGTTTCGGCCGGCGCCATCTTGTGTAATTGTGTTAGTGGATGGATGGTGGTGAATGGGCTGCCAGCAGGGACCCTTTGGTCAAAGTACTCTAGCCTAAAAGTCAAGCCAGTCACTTATCAAGTGGATCACACATTTATGTGGAATATGGACCGTTTATTAATTTTCAACCGTCCATAACCTACATATATGGCCTGCCTTATAAATGCACGAACCTGGACTGTTGTTTTGGAGCAAATTCCCTGATGGATGTGTGAGGTATCACTCCTGGTGGCCCCACGCCACATGGGTCACTGGAGAAAAATCTGTGATGGAAGGATCATATCCTTCAACTCAACGGACTATAAACGGAGAATTGAAAGGAACATCTCCATTGGATGGACAGAAGTTGGCCAATCATGCAATATATGGATGATGGCCCATACACAACAAACCCAACAGCACCGTCCATCTATTTTTCCATATCATTTTAGGGTACAAGCCCAAAAATAAGGTAGAAGGCTCAAGTGGACCACACAACAGGAAGCAGCAATGATAATGATACCGGCTGTTGAAACCTTCCTAGGGCCCACCATGATGGTTAATTGCCATCCAAGCTGTTTATAACGTCAGGTAGACATGAAGGGAAAACACAAATATCAGCTTGATCCAGAACTTGTGGCCCCCCAAATGTTTTCAACAGTAGGCCTTTAATCCCCACCATGTGGTCCACTTGAGCCTTGTAACTGCCTGGTTTCTGGGCTTCTAACCCAAATTGACATGGAAAAATGGATGGATGGTATGGCTAAAACCCATACTCAAGGTGGCCCCCTTAGAGCCCCTGTCTATTCCTAGCTAGGGACAGGTGGGGCAGTAACCAATCGGGTCCTAACTTGAGTTCACCCATCAGATGAAGGAAATTGATATATCCCTCTATCAAAATGGTGCCTTCCCTAAAATGACTGGGTAACACTAGGATGCAAGGAATTGGCCCATCAATGACATGGTCTATCAATTCAACGGTCCTGATTGTTGACATGTTTACCAATCTTTATGAGCTAGTATTCCTACGAAAAATCCCTCATTATCGAAATGAGATCAAACAATGAAAAGTTAAAAAAATAAAATAAAAATAAAAACGAGGGGCGGGTGAACTATAATAACAGTACGGATGGACCCCACATGCCACATCAGCACAATCGCACCCCTCCATTAGACTCATCAGCAAAAAATGATGCCAGCTGTCACAGGCACCAATCATGTCACCATCCAAAGCCAGAACTCTGCCAGATCAGCATTGAATGGCCCACATCGCACCGGGCCACATCGCACACAACTAGCTCCACCTCCGCCGATCTTCCTCTTCGTCGACTGGAGTATACCATGCAGGTCGTCGCTTTGAATTGCTCAGTCTGTAGTTCAAGAAGACTTCTTCGTCGCACAGCGCCCTTGTTGCCACAAGGACGAGCGTCTTCATGTTCGGAACATCTTCCCCACCATCCCTAGATGCTCCGGATCTGAACCAAAAGCTGCCAATTCTCTTCATCCCCACCTTCTCTTCACTCCCAAACAAAATATTGGGAACATATGGTCTCATGTCCGCCTCAGCCAGCGGAAAATCATATGGGCAGACCATGACATTTGGCTCCGTCCCCTTCGCTGGATGGTTAGCAAAGTGGGCGAGAGCGAGCGGGTTGCGCCGCTCCAACACCTCGCCACTACTCTCTCTGCGGGCACTTTCCAAAGGCTTACTAAGCAATCTCCACAGCCGGTCTGAACTTCGATCAACACCTTCCGACAGACTAGATTGAAGTTCTGGCAAGGCAGAGCCATCCCATACTTCACGGGTTTCACCGCCAGCGCCCCAGGGCTGTGCATTGATGACGATTCCATCATATCTTGTAATTAGATATGGGTTGTTGGCATCAACCCGGGGGTATCCAGGGATATTGCGATAATAAGCAGGCGAGTATATTACACCAGGGTAGAAGGCTATCACAGCTCCAACTTGAGCAGCACCGTCTACGAACAGACCTTGGCCTGCATCCTTGTGGGGAATTTGAGATGGTTTGACGTCCAAGGTGTAGCCAATGCGATCTTTCAAACTGTGGGATAGCTCCACGCAGGTCAATGGCCGTGTTTCAGGTACAACTGTGCTGAAAAACACCACAAGTAAGGTTCTAAGAGCAAATGACATTTTCTTTCCTAGTTCAAAACTTACATTGCACTGGCTAAAACTAGGGCTGCAACTTGGGTTCAGTTGACCCAAACCCAATCAACCCAAGTTAAGGTCAGGTTGTCAAGGTCCTCGGGTCGGGTTCAGATTGGAAAATGCCAACTCAATTTGAAATCAGTTTGTCTGGGTTGAGAAAATTCAGGTCAGGTTATGTTGGGTTAGGAATAATCACATGTATTTGGGTCAGGTTGGGTCGCCTATAGAGGAATTAGGGATGGTTTCAGTATGGGCACCTTGGGTTCAAACTTGCGTCCTGGTTGGGTTGCAGGATTGAGGTCAGGTCGGGTTCGGGTTGACCCTCAACCGGACCCAACCCGCCCAAGTTGCAGCACTACTAAAACTGCACCCTTGCATGACTCAACAGCCCTGAATTCTCACAGAGGAAATCTCCAGTACTAGAAACAATGTGGACATGCACAAAGGCCACAGGTACAGCGTCCAGATTGTTCATCTCTTGAGTCCCTGCCTTGGATGGGGCATACCATGAAAATCACATTCCTCAGACAATCCTGATTGCTCATTGGAGTTCCACTGTGCACTGCAAATGGACAGCTAGAGAGGGCATGATGGGTTCTCTATGATCAACTGCTAGGATATCCAGCTAGTTACAATTGGGTATGCCCAGACTGTGGTATGGCTAAATAGATGAATGGCCTTCTGGCCATGTATACATGGACATGTACACACATGTATACACATACATATGACTTTCAAATTAAATAGAAAATTAGTCAATGCTGCCAAAACAAAATACTGCCATATGCGAGATGAAGTTTCAGCAAATTCTTAATCCATCATCACATATATAATTCCTGGATGGCTGGATCCATACATCTTAAGCATAAAAAAATTAAAGTAAAACAAAACATGTATTGGGATTGATCAAACCTTTCTGAATGTGCAATTATACCTACCTAGGCAAACATAGACATAAACACATGCATTTTTGTATCTTCTTCTTCTAAACTCTTTGAAAAAACAGTAGTTAAAATCCTACAATTTACGATTTGAGTCAAATTGTAGGCAAAATGATTTGAATCCCTCCTTGAAGCCCTTTTTAGATGAATCCTATGATTTATGATTCAAATTATACTTGTTCTCTTCTTTTTACACTTTACTAGGCTTTCATTTTATGTTTTCAAATTGGTGGGCACTTTAAGAATCATTTAAAAAAGGTCAATTATATTTATATTTTATTCTTTATAAGAGGGGATTTTAAAATTATTTTTTGAACATGATAAATTTATGGATCAAGGCCGCAGCCTAAAAAATACAAAGATCCACAAATAAAAAGGAAAATTACAATTCAACCCAATTGTCCAGAAATTGATTGATGACCTTTGATGCAATCACCCATTACATGATGTGGGATTTTTCCATTTGAAACACCTCCATAACATTCCTTTTCCGATTTCTAAAACCATGATCGTTCCTCTCTAACCAAAGAAACCATATACCCACTAGTAAATTTATACGCCAAACATATATCCCAGACTTCCTTTACCCCTGCCATGCCATAACAGAAAGAATCGATTAATAGAACTTGACAACACCCAAGCCACTCCGAACAATTTGAAGAAAGTATCCCAAAGCCTGTTTGCAAAAGAACAATGAAGAAAGAGGTGATCTGCCAACTCCGCATCTTGATAGCACATCAAACAAACATTTAGGAGGATCATATTTCTTTTTTGAAGGTTATCAACTATTAGCACCTTCTTTCTTCCCACTAGCCATGTGAACGCCACAACCTTTGAGCACCATAATGCTAAACGAAGGATGTAGAGCTGAACTCTTCATTGTTGCCATCCCCACTGGAAGCCTTATAAAAAGACTTCACTGAAATTTTTCCTGATTTATTATATAACCATTTCATCGAATCGGCTTCTGATACTAACATATACACTTTGGAAAGCAACTCAAGCAACCCAATTAACTTGACTATCTCTCCAAATGGTGCCCTCTTCCACTACAAATCTCCAAACCCATTTTCCTAACAAAGCCAAATTTGCAACCTCCAAACTTCTTAACCCAGCACCCTCTTGGTCCCAAGGCTCACAAACATCCTTCCATTTTATAAGATGAAATTTGTGCTTGTCTTCCGCTCCCTTTCACAAGAAATTCCACCTAATTTTTTCCAATTTAAGTAACAAAGATTAGACATATAATAGAGTGAAAGATTAGACATTGCCACCTTAATCAAAGTTATCCTCCCACCCACAGATAAATATCTACTCCTCCATTGAGACAACTTTCTTCTGAACCTCTCCACCACTTTGTCTCATAAGTGTTTTGCAGGTCTTCCAATAAATAGAGGAAGAATGAGATTCGTGGTAGGAAATGAACCCTAGGAAGATTTGGGAATTTTTCTTCAACAAGTTCCACATTTACTGGGTTTTTGCTTGCCTCTATTGATGCTATGCTATTGTCATGGCACAGTGGGAACCTTGATAAGTCAGACAGGATGATTTGGAATTTACGTTTGGTTGTGGGAATTTGGGTAAATATGGGCGGAAAGGAATTGGCGGTGCTTCCGCAGCAAATCCTACAAAGTTATGGATGTCCGTAAGCTGGCAGCTGATCTGGTTGTTGATTGGGTCGCTGCCTCCTCGTCTCTGCCTCAACTCTCTGTTGATTGGGCTGGTTGTATATAATCTCTTCGTTTTTTTTTTTTTTTTCCTTCTTTCTCCTTTATTATTATTATTATTATTATTATTTTATTTTATTTTTGTATTTTTTCTGCCTCTAGCCTTTGAATGAAAATTATAAAATCACTGTTTCTAAAAAAAAAAAAAACTCCCTACATCCGAATATACTTGCAAAGCACCCCACTTCCTATTTTGAGATTCCCACCCCAGTAGTTCGCTCTTACTAATATTCACCTTTAATCCCGATACAGCTTCAAAGCTCACTTCATAGAATAATAATGTATCATGGGAAAACTGTAAGTTCGTAACCTGGAATTCCAAATTGTCCAACCCAAATCCTTTCACCAAATTGACCTCGGTGCCTCTTGTTATCATTCTACTAAGGGCCTCCATAACCACGATCACCAGATATGGGGAAGGGTTCGCCTATCTTAATCCTTTAGATGCTGAGAAAAAGCTATTTGGAGAACTATTGACCAAAACCGAGAATTTAGCAAAGATAACACATTCCTGGATCTAAGATCGCCACCTGCAACTACAACCTATCTTACCCAAGATATAATCCACTCAACATGATCATAAGCTTTTTCAATATCCAGCTTACTTATAATTCCTTTCAATCCCCGCCTATTATATGAATCAATGCATTCATGAGCCACCAATGCAAAATCCACAATTGTCTACCTACGAAAGCTTCTTGTGACAGAGATATAACTTCCCCAATAACCGCGCAAAATCTGGACGCCAACACTTTAGACAGTATCTTGCATGGACCACCTAAAAGACTGATGGATAGAGTGGAATGACAGAAAAGGATTCATGTAGCCAACCCCAATGAATTGGGATAAGGCTTAGATGATGATGATGATGACTATGATGATGAATTGATCTAGACCATCTACTTTCAGGATAAGTGTTAACTAAGCAGATGATGGTTTTCCAGGAAAGAACACAACATCATCAACCATCCAAGAGGACCACAAAAACAATTTTTCAGAAACCTAACTAGGTTAAGATAACGTTCTAAGGAAAGATAACCCTGATTCCAAGGAAGTGACCAGATTAACTCTAAAAATAAAAGTAAAACATATTGTGCGCGTGTGCGCAAGAATACTGAGAACACTCCCAAAGGGCCCAATCACTTTGATCTGAACAACAATCTGAATGCAAGATGTTCCTGTGAATTAGCCATAAAAAAATTTGCAATTTTGCTCCATGATTGATGCATGAATGATTTCCAACATGATCAGTGTCAGTTTACTAATTAACTGAGACCACAAATAGATGGGATAAGTCCATGATGATGACGATTAGAGCTATGATACAGATATTCTAGCATTAGTAAAAACAACCTCCAGTAAATTTAAGAAAGAGCATTTGTGAATACTCACCAGGTCGGTTGGTGTGTTGCCCAGTTCGGCCAACAGCAAGAATAAGGCCACTCCTTCGAGGGGTGTCCTGCAACTCTTGAGATGAAACATGGGGATCGTGGGAATTCTTCAAATCAGGCAGAAGAATATCATCCATTGATTTGCAGAAGGTTTTTATTTGAGAATGAATGTTTTCTTGGACTTGTTTCTGCTGATCAGCAACAGATGCTTTGGTTGCCATGTCAATGATCTCCTCGGCATCAGTTTCAACAGCATTCTTTCCCAATCGATAGTAGCTGAAAATTAAATCAACATTTAGAGCAAATGCAAATAGCATAATACAAATTAATCCAAATGGAGTTAAAGAGGCTGATTTTTAAATTTGTGATGCCCAAACCAAGGACAAATAGAACCTACACTTTGCATAGGGCTGTCAACGGGCTGGGCCGGGGGTAGGTCTCGGCCGGATTTTGAACTGTTTCGGGCCGGGCCTATTCAAAATTCTCATTTTTCAGGCCCGAGCCTGGCCCATTGACACCCCTAACTTTGCATGATTAGTATCATCATGTCACCCTCAGTGTTAGCATGCACAATACAGGTATTTTCCAAGAAAATCAGGTACTGAATACTGATAAGAAACAACAGCTTGGTCAATCATGTCAATGTCCAATAGAATCAGGGAATGTGTCAGCTGTAAGATGTGGAATGCATAGCAATGCATTAGGGCTAGGGCTGAAAGTTGGGCGGGTTCAACCCGACCGACCCGTGACCGACCCGACATTGGGTTGGGCTTGGGCAAGAAGTATTGAACCCGATCTCGAGCTTGGGCTATGAAAACATCAACCCGATGAAGTTTGGGTCGGGCTTGGGTTGAGGTCTCGGGTTGCCCGACCCAACCCGAACCCGATCTATATACAAGTTACTTATACTTTTATTATACTTTAGTGAAGTAAACTTATAATGTTTACTTGTATTTTAACTTATTTGTTTAGGAAAAGTGAAGTTCTTTACATAAATAAGTACATATATAATTAATAAAGCCATAGGTACAAAAAAATAAGGCGTGTATTGAAACATAATAGACTAATGTAATAATGAAAATATTAGCATGTATCAACCCGACCAACCCGATCAACCCGACTGAGCCCGCTTGGGTTGGGCTTGGGTTGAGAATTCCCAACCCGAGGTTGGGTTGGGTTGGGTTAGGGTTGAGGTATAGGAACCTTGGGTTGGGTTAGGGTTCAGCACCAACCCGACCCAACCCGCCCGACTTTCAGCCCTAATTAGGGCTGACAATGGCCTGGGCCTATTCAAAGATTTGATTGTGCTAGGCTGAGGCCCAGGCCCAATCACCAACCCTGACAATACATGTGCAGATAAATATATCAAATGTTTGAAGAGGGGTGGTGACCTAAAACCTATTGCATGCAAATTTCAAATGAAACCAGCAAACTCGCCAGTATGTTATGGTGTGAGACATTTGGATCATGCATAACGTGAACCAACCATGAAGATCACCTGGAGCCAAAATCAGGCCGTTGCACTCTTTGGGCGAGCCACACTGAAAAAGTGACAATGGGCAATTTAATCAGAACCATCAACGGTCTATACAATGTGCATGTGTGGGCGCCTGATGAGTACGCCAGCCCATTTTGCAATAGACAATTTTCATGGTGCGCCTACTTTATGCACTTTTCCCAAACACATGACAAATATGCATGTAACGTGGATTGTGTGTGGTCACAAGCAATGGGTTGTAGGTGATCGTCCCTCTTGAAAATATTGAAATATAATAAAAGATCAAATGAGACCTACAAAAAAATTTACTGTGCACCATATCTTAGAGTTGGCAAAGGCCTGCCAGCAGGTGCTATGTGTTGCTATTTCAATGCTCTTGGTACCTCTAAAAGGGGACATGGACAACAGCATTATCACTACCTTATAAAATCAATTGCAAGCGTCGATGGGAGACCCTTTACTTTTTAGCCCCGGATCCAAGCGTGCAGAATGCGCTAGTATGTGTGGCTCCCCACTTATCGGGCAGCATGTGCCTATCGCTACCCATTTTCTTCAACCAGGACTCCTCTCTTTCCAAAAGTTCTTCTCAGGAGTGCGATGTCTGCTTCCGAAGGGGAAGCCTCTCTCATGGCTTCAAAAGCTGAATCAAAATCCGATTGGGAATCAGTTAATTTCCAGAAGCAACATTCTATCATCCGATGACCATGTGGTGGAGAACCCCTCCCAGGCGAACTAGTTGATAGCCTTAAAGGCTCGCTGCTTTAGAGGAGAAAGGGCATCTTGGAAGTTGCCCTCTTCAAGTGGTAGCGGTTTCTGATTAGGGCTCACAAATTGCAGAGGAGAAGACCCTTTTGCTTCAAAACAAACCAGAACTAAATTGGGGTGGCTTGGTTGAAGTGGCTAAAGAGAAGAGGTGGGTCAGAGAGGCACTAGGCCATTTCAGGAGGTTGATTGGGCTATTATTCGAAGATCGGGTAGAAGATTATTACGATCTGTTCTGATTCATTAAACAGTGTGGTCGTCCCAGGCAGTGTTCGCAGTATCGGTATCGCGTTTCGTTTCGCACCCTTGGGATAAAGATACATATCGCGTATCGGTAGGGAAATATCGATTGTATCGCGGAATGTATCGCACTTTTTGGGAAACATGGGGAAACATTGGGAAATTGGTTGAATTTTTCAATGAAACTTCAGGAATAGTTAAAATGGACTTAATACACACATTTAAATCATCATATATAAAAATGAAAGTCCACATAATGGAGTTCCTTTGTGTAAGGATCCTAAGTTATGCGCTGTCTGACTGAACTGATGCAACTATTGTTTAAATTGATTCCATAAAATATATAAATGTAAGAAGGACATTAATAAAAACACAACCAATTCATTGACAAAGTATAACAAGCAAGAGAGTTGAGAAATATACCTATGGATGATACAACTGACTGAGTATCCTCCAAATGTAGTTTTGACTATCCTAGTTCAACGCAATGCAAGCTACCATATATAGCCTAGATATATATGAGGACTCAATAAAATCCAGAAAAGGGCTAACTGGACTCAACAAACCATGACCCCTACACAGAGTCAAAATGTGGGTCAACGGTTTTTTTTTTTTTTTTTTTTTTAAGGGAGGAGAAACTAGAAGAAAATCGAACAAAAAATCATTTTTTTCTACAAAATGGAGGGACTCTTGTGCGTCTGATCGATATCGTCCAAGTATCGACGATATTTGGAATCCACAATAGAAAAAAAGGCGATAAATTGACAATATATCGTGCGATATCAATATATCTGCCGATATTATCGATATCGCACGATATATCGTGCAATACATAAGAATCAGGCCATTGGCCTGTTATTACTGGGCCAGTGTTTATCATCAATTACCGATATCGATAATATCGGCCGATATAATCGATACTACAAACACTGGTCCTAGGGATTCTTCGAGATCTCCTAAGAAGTCCATCAAGCAATCCAGAAGCTGCAGGGAACTGGTAAGTCTTCCTTCAAACATCTCTCTATCCTCCCGAAAAGCAGGTGGGAATCATAGAAAGGGAAGAAGGGGTCGGTCAGTTCCTACATGAGGATCCTATCATGGAACGTCAAGGAAGTGGGAAGTATCTATAGGAAGTGAAAATGTATTTTGTTTATAATGTATTTTGTTAGTGAGTGTTCTCTTTTCATTGTGCTCCTCAGGAGTATATAGTAGATCTCTTTTCTTATAATACAAACGAGTGTGCTAGGGTTTGAACCTAACACACAATAGTCTCTCTTTCCCAACTCTTCCTCTCTTCTCTATACCCTAATCATCTTTTCATCTTATATTTGGTATCAAAGCTCAGATCAGGCCATTCTGAATCAGACAAGTTGAGAGGCAAGTTGAGAGGCAACACGTCAACTTGCTGACGTCAACGTTATACTGGTCACATGGACCCCGTTTGAGTTGAAAGTTTAGGGGTATGATAGATCTTGATTTTAGAGAATTTATCATGATTTTTTGAGAATTTTTGGGAGTTTCTTTTATGGTGTTTTGGTTGAAATAGGGAAATTCGGAAAGTCGGGCCCGAAATCATATTTTCTTCGATTTTTTCCAAATCGGTGAGTTTTTCTCTTATTTCTCTCCTCAAGATGGACCAAAAACCTTTTCCTAAGCCAGCTGTGGAGAAGTTCTTAGCTGGTTTTGAGATTTGAGTGGGTTCTAACCCCAAATAGAGGTGTGGCTATGCCGTTTTTTGGGCTATTTGCCTCAAATCTGAGTATTTTGGGTATTATTTTCGAACATTTCTGGTCGATTGGGGTTTGTCTCTCATTCCTTTGAAGAATTGAGTGAGAGAGAGTTGTTTGAATCAAGTTCTCTCAATTGAGTATTCATGGTATTTTTTGTGAAGTTTTTTGGAGCATGTCTAAGGTATTTCTGAGAAAGGAAGGGATTTGGGGGTGCCGTGATGCCAAACTGAGTGTCTGTTATGCTTTTTTTTTTTTCTTTTTTTTTTTCTTTTTTGTATTTGGGGGTTTGGTTGTACACTGGACTACTCTATATATGTGCTAGTTGCTGATCAGCATGTGTGAGGTGGTATTTGGACTAAGTTAGTGTCGGTTGTGGCTTCAATTGTTGAATAGCTTCCTCTTTCCTGCTTCAAAACCCTTGGATTCCCATCTAGCACTGCTTTTCTTTATGCCAGAGATTGTCTCTTCTTATTCTGCAACGACCTCAGAGCCGATGACAACAATGAAACCGCCCGCAGGTGATTCCGTTGTCCTATCTCATGAGGCCTATGACGCCTTAATGCAACTACATGTACGTGAAGTTCCTGCCTCTTCCAGAGCCTCCATAGCCCGGTCAGGCACTGCACTTCATGTAGCCTCTCCTTCTTCCTCCTGTGCCATTGACTCAGGAGCCTTATCCCGCATGACCAGTAAGACGCATCTATTTGACTCCTATTTTCCCTCTGCTCAATCACTTTTAGTTACACTTGCTGATGGAAACCAAAGCCCTGTATCTGGATCGGGTCCCATCACCATCTCTCCCACTATGCACTTATCCTCAGTCTTACATATTCCTAGCTTTCCCTTAAATCTATTATCCGTAAGCTCTCTTACAAAATCTTTGAATTGCTCAAGTGACTTTCTTTCCTGTCTTATTGTGTGTTTCAGGAACTCCAGACAAAGCAGACTATTGGTGGGGGCCATGAACATGGAGTTTATTTTCTTGATGATACACCTGTTATAGCTTCCAGTACTTTGTCCCTAGATAAGCAGTCTGTGTCCCGATGGCATTACCGTTTAGGGTATCCATCATTGTCTAGGCTCAAACTTTTGTTCCCCTCTATCTCTGTATTAAAACATTTAGCATGTGAAACTTGTGAGTTCTCCAAGTATCACCGGACTGTGTTCCCTCCTAGTGTATCTAAGAGAAAATCCATTCCTTTCGAGTTGGTTCACTCGGATGTTTGGGGACCTGCTCCCGTTACCTCTCTTTTTGGATATCGATACTTTGTTACGTTTATTGATGATTGCACAAGGATGACTTGGGTTTATCTTCTAAAATCCAAGAATGAAGTTTTTGATATGTTCAAACGTTTTTACAAAGAAGTGACTAATCAATTTCAATGTCCCGTAAAAGTTTTGCATTCTAATAATGGAGGTGAATATATGTTGAATGCCTTTTTGTCCTTCTTGCAGGAGCATAGTATCTTCTCCCATACATCATGCCCTTGAACCCCTCAACAAAATGGGGTAGCCGAGTAGAAGAATCGTCATCTCCTTGAAGTCACTCGATCTCTCCTTCTTGGTATGAATCTTCCAAAACATTTTTGAGGTGATGCTTCACTTACTGCTGTCTTCTTGATTAATCGTGTTATGTCTCGAGTTCTATCTCACAAGTCTTCATTTGAACTTCTATACCCGCGGGACAAACCTTTTCCGTTACCCCCTAAAGTATTTGGGTGCACATGTTTTGTTTAGCTCCTGAACGGGCCATCAAGTGTGTTTTCTTAGGTTATTTCAAGTCTCAGAAAGGGTATAAGTGTTATGATCCTTTTGACCAGTAAGAGGTTTGTATCCGCGGATGTCACCTTTTTTGAAGAAATTCCATACTTTTCTGCTGAAGGGCGATCAATGCATCACCTGCCTCCTAGTCAAGGGGAGCTTTTACACTAATTCAAACTCCACTCCTCTTCCAATTGTGCATATCGACGACGACGGGGTTCTTCCTGGCATGTTCCTGAAGCCTATACTTGTGTATCATCGACGAGCTAACCTTCTACGGATCATCAACCTACCACTTCGTCTGCTCCTCCTGGTAGTTCAGGTATAATCTCTTTCATCTCATCTTCATGACGATCTTCATGCACAAAGGGGTTGTCCACAATTGCTTTACGTAAACCATCTCGATCATGCACAAAGCATCCCATTAGTAATTTTGTTTCCTACCATCATCTTTCACCTTCCCTCCAGTCTTTTGCAGCTTCCATATCTTCCTCTACTATCCTCGCGTAATCTCACGAACGCCTTGCGTAGCCTTGACTGGACAAAGGCTATAATGGAAGAGATGCAGGCACTTAAAAAGAACAAAACTTGGAAGCTGGTTCCCTTACCTGAGGGCAAAAGAACTATTAGATGCAGATGGGTATATACCACTAAGTTTCGCCCTGATGGTTTTGTTGAACGATATAAGGCACATCTTGTTGCAAAGGGCTTTACTTAGACATATGGTGTAGACTACTTTGAGACGTTCTCTCCAATAGCCAAGTTAACTTTGTTCGTGTGCTTATCTCTATAGTAGTGAATCTGTCATGGTCCTTATTCCAACTCGATGTGAATAACGTCTTCTCACGTGGTGATCTTGATGAAGAGGTCTATATGGACCACCACCTAATTTTTCCATGCCTCATGGTCCTCACGATTCTGCTCTTGTATGTCGCCTACAAGTCTATTTAAGGTCTCAAACAGTCTCCCCGTGCCTAGTTCGATAAGTTCAAACGCGCTCTTCTGGACTTTGGATTTATTCGCAGTCAGGCCAATCACTCCCTATTTATTTGTCATCGACCCACAAGAGTTATGGTGTTAATTGTCTGCGTGGATGATATTTTTCTGTCTGGAGATGACACTGAAGGAATGGTGGTTGTTAAATCTTTTCTCATAACACACTTCAAGATTAAGGACCTAAGGACCCTTCAGTACTTCTTGGGGATTGAAGTTGCTCGATCGAAATCGAGAGTTGTGCTCTTTCAAAGAAAATATGCTCTTGATTTGCTTTCAAAGACTAGAATAATAGGCTACAAACCTGCAAGAACGCCTATGGATACTAATATGAAACTTGTCCCTGATGATGGTGCCCCTCTAATCCTGGGATGTATCGTCGATTGGTTGGTTGGCTTATTTATCTTACTATTACCCATCCAAATCTATCTTATGATGTGGGAGTTGTTAGTCAGTTCATGCATACCCGTCGTACCACGCATTTGACAGTCGTGTATCGGATTCTTTAGTATCTCAAGTCTGCTCCCGAGAAAGGTCTACTTTTTCAGCAGCATGGTCATCTTCATCTTTCAGGTTACTCCGATGCTGACTGTTGTGGCAGTTTACATGATCGGCGGTCCGCTTCTGGAAACTATACGTTTGTCGGTGGCAATCTTGTCACCTGAAAGAGCAAGAAGCAACCAGTTGTTGCTCGATCATCTGTTGAAGCTAAGTATAGGGCAATGGCCCATGCCACATGTGAACTTATTTGGCTTCGAACACTCTTGCAGGAACTTGGCTACCGTCCTTCTAGCCCCATTCCTTTGCATTGTGATAATCAGGCCGCCAGCCACATTGCCAACAACAGAGTCTTTCATGAGCGCACGAAACACATTGAAATCGATTGTCACTTTATTCAAGAGAAGGTAGCTAACAAGGAGATTGCTACTCCCATCATTCGCTCTGGAGAACAACTTGTCGATGTCCACACCAAGTCTCTTACTCATGATGCTCTTATCCGTATTACTAGCAAGTTAGGGCATAATTAACATCTATGCTCCAACTTGAGGGAGAGTATAGGAAGTGAAAATGTATTTTGTTTATAATGTATTTTGTTAGTGAGTGTTCTCTTTTCATTGTGCTCCTCAGGACTATGTAGTAGATCTCTTTTCTTATAATACAAAAAAAATGTGTTAGGGTTTGAACCTAACACACAATAGTCTCTCTTTCTCGAGACTCTTCCTCTCTTCTCCTCTCTTCTCTATACCCTAATCATCTTTTCATCTTCTACATTGTCCATGACTGGAAGTAAACAAAAAAGAAGAAGAAGAAGAAGAAGAAGCCAGATAAAGGATGTGTGCAGAAGATCCAAAGCTCAGCTGGTTACTTTCTAGGAAACAAAGGGGCAAAGCTTTAATCAAAAGTTGTTGGGAACACTTTAGGGAATTCATAATGCAGAGTGGGTGGCTATTGAAGAGAGGTAGTAGTTGTGTGGGACTCTTCCATTTGGTCGAAGATTGGTTGGTGGGGAGGGTCCTTCTTTGTCTCTGTGCTGTTAACAGATAACTCATCAGGCTTTCTCTGGATGTTTACATCTTTCTACGAGCCTAACCAGGACAACAAAAGAGTGGAATTTTGGGAAGAGCTTTAGGCTCACTGCAACAATTTCAGTGGGTCGTGGTGCATAGGCGGGGATTTTAACATCACTCTATTTTCCTTGGAGAAGTCGAACGAGGGCAGGGCGTCTAAGAGCATGCGAGCTTTTTAAGATTCGATAGATCACCATGAACTCTTAGACCTTCCTTTGGAAAGGGGTAGGTTTACGTGGTCGAATGGGCAGTCGAGCCCAATCACGTCCAAGTTGGACTGTTTTCTAGTTTCTCCAAAATGAATTGAAACATTTCCTCTAGTCTCTCAACGTGCTTTTCCGATACTAGTTTTAGACCACTATCCCGTGTTGTTGGCTGTGCATGTTGAATATTGGGGGCCCAAACCATTCGAACTTGAGCTAAGCTAGCTGGAAGTTGAAGGCTTTCCAGTTTCCACAAAAGGTTTAGGAGTGGTAGTCCTCCTTCAAAGTAGTAGGCTTCGCAGGGCTACAAGTTATTTTGCAATTTGAAGTTGCTAAAAGAGAGAATCAAAACTTGGAAGAAAGAGGAGTTGGGCAAAAGGGATGAAGAATCAACAACTATCCTTATTGAATTGCAAGCCCTCGATGTCAAAGCGAAGGAGAACATCCTATCTTCTGAAGAATTAACTAGGCGGCTCAAGCCCATTTAAGATCATACAGGAATGGCGAAAGAAGGCGAAATAAAATGGAGACAACGATCGAGAAGTATCTGCATCAAAGTATTCTGTAACGGTAACGGTGGTCGTAACGACCACCACTGTTACCTCTACAATACAGGCTATAACAACCGTTATGGGGGCCGTAACGACCATTACAATCTCCTTTTTTATTGAAAAAAAAATCCCAAAAACCTGCATCGGCCCCGTAATTGACCTTTACAGGGCCGTTACAGCCCTTACAAGGGGTGTAATGGACCATTACAAGGGTTGTAACGGCCGTTATGGGTCATTTTTTCCGTAACAACTGTTACGACCTTCACGACCTCATAAAGTGTAACGGTTGCCACCGTTACCTTTATGTAACGGCCTTTAAGGCCCCGTAGCGGCTGTTATGCCACACCATGATTTGGATAAAGGAGGGCGACAAAAATACGAAATATTTCCACGGTATAACTAGTGCCCAAGCTAGAATCAACAAGATAGGCAACATCATCATCAACAGTTCCCTTATTGAAGATAAGGTCCAGTTGTCCGAAGAAGTCTCACGTTTCTATGAGGATTTGTTGACTGGGGAGGAGTGGAGAAGACCTAGATTGGACAATCTATCTTTCAATCGTCTATCAACCATAGAGGCAGATTTACTTGAAGCTCCCTTACGAAGGAAGAGGTTAAAGTAGCCGTTGCTTCTTTGGGTCGAGATAAAGCGCCAAGACCAGATGGCTTGCCAATTGCTTCTTTTTTTTTTCCAGGTCTTCTAGGAAGACATTAAATGTGACCTCATGACCTTTATGTCAGAATTCTTTCATAGCGGTAGGTTATCATCGGAATTGGGCGCGTCATTCATTGCTCTCATTCCCAAGGCCTTCGGGGTGGATTCCCTAAAGGACTTCCGGCCGATAAGTCTCATTAGTGGGCCTTATAAAATATTGGCGAAGGTGCGTGCGTCTCGATGGCGGAACTTCATAAGAAGTGTGATTACCAAGAACCAAAGTGCCTTTGTACCAGGGCAGTAAATCCTTGATTGTGTTGTAGTCGTTCATGAGTGCCTCGACTCAAGGCATGAAAGGGGATCGAAAGGAATAGTGTGCAAATTGGATATTGAGAAAGCTTATGATCATGTCGATTGGAGCTTTCTTGATTATGTGATGATGCGGATGGGGTTTGGGTCAAAATGGAGGAAATGGATTTTGGAGTGCGTGGGTGTAGCGTGTTTCTCGATCCTCCTCAATGGCTCCTTCAAAGGCTATTTCAAAAGCTCTAGGGGCCTTTGTCAAGGTGGCCCCCTCTCCCCGTTTCTCTTCCTCATGGCGGTAGAAGCATTGGGGAGAATGCTTGCTAAAGGTCAAGAAGAGGAATTAATAAATGGCTTCCAAGTAGAGGATTGGAATCACCCATCACTCATTCGCAATTTGCTAACAACACTCTCCTCTTTTGTGATGTTTCGACCAAAATCGTGGATAATTTGAGAAGTACCATTCGAAGCTTTAAGGCAGTTTCAGAAAGGTCAACATAGTCAAAAGCAAGATGTTCAGGGTGCGGATGGAAGAGGCCAAAGTGGAGCGGTTAGCCGAGATCTTTGGATGTGTGGCAGGGATGAGTCTGACCTCGTTCGTGGGGTTGCCGTTATGTGTAGGGAAACCAGCCAAGCATCTATGGGACAAGGTGGTGGAGAGATTCGAGAGGACGCTCGTTAGATGGAATACCCATTATCTTTCACTTCGAGGACACATCACGCTCATCAAAGTGGCCTTGTCAAACCTTCCCCTTTACTTTATATCACTATTTAAATGCCCGGCCGTGGTGCTCTCAAGGCTTGAGAGGCTAAGAAGAGTTTTTTTTTTTTTTTTTGAAGAGTGCTAAGAAGAGATTTTTTATGGCAAGGTAAAGAAGACAAAAAGAAGTTCCATCTATTAAGTTGGGAGGAGGTTTGCAAATTCTTTGATGAAGGAGGGGCAAGTGTCAAGGATCTAAGATATATAAACATTGCTTTGCTTGAAAAGTGGTTTGCAGATTTGGGGAGGAAGAAGGGGCACTTTGGAAAGAGGTCATAAAAAGCAAATACGGGTGTTCGGTAGGGGGTTGGTGGACTAGGGATCCGTCTCTCTATAGGGCGTGGACCTTGAGGAAAGGAATTTGTTTGGTGAAGCCGGCTTTCGTGGAAGGGATTGGCCTACTCATGGGGAACGGCGATAGAATCTGGTTTTGGGAAGGTGCTTGGGTGGGATCGACACCCCTAAAGGAAGGATTTCCTAGTAATTTTCACTTGACACAGGCTCCTTCCGTTCCGATAGCGGATTGCTTTTCTTGTATTGGAAGAAGGGTAGTATGGGAGCCCCCTTGGAGGCGATGTCTTCATGATGAGGAAGTGGGTGACTTTGTGGTATTACTAAACCGTATTCATCTCTACGCCCTGAATACATCTGATCAGGACAAAATGATGTGGAAGTCTGAAAAATCGGGTTCTTTTTCAGTTAAATCATTGTACTCTTCCTTGCGAGGAGTGCATCAAGGGGAGGTGGCATCGATCAAGTATGGATGGCACTACAATGTCCCTCTAAAGATTGTCGCTTTCGGTTGGTTGGTGGGAAGGAAGAAAGTCCTAACCATTGAAAAATTAATTGCAACAAAAGAAACCTGCATATTTTCAGAAGAAAGGAAGTTCATTTTTCACAAACACCCAAAAAAGAAAAAGGGCGCAACTAATTTTGAGCAATAGGAAACCAGTGGTATCTTATTCAACTATGAAAATACTAGGATGAAATGCAGACAACTTTGTAATTGTTCATGACACTGGAACAGGCAGCTGAAAATGCAAGAGGTAAAATGAAATAAATGACACCCTAATTATAAATCTAATACATCAATAATGGGCACAAATTTGATAAACTCTGCCCAGTAGTGATGTGCCAGCTGATCCAAGCCCTGGTAAAGGAGGGTTGATGGCAGGTAGACAGCCAGTTATTGAACTTTTGCCAAGCAATCATGATAACAATAAAGCCTTCACAATTGGTTGGACAAGACTGATGTAGATAAAATGATGAATACTTGGCACAAATTTATCAAGAGTATATTGTATCTGCTCCTATTTTGGTAAATTTTGTATGGCTCATGGTTATTGTTCTAAACTTTCTTGAGCAAAAAGGAGGTTTTGGATTATTTCTTCAGCCAGACAAGAATTGAAGCTTAAAAAAGAAGAAGAATAATAGTAAAGATTATCATCAGTAGAGGATAGAGAAGATGATAGATGGCACCAACCAAGTATAGAGAAACAAGCGATTAACATCAGCTTCAAATTGAATCTTCCTTGGATCTCTGGCGAATGTTGGACTCTTTGCAAGAGTTTTCACAGCCTGGAACAACAATGGGCTTGAAATTGTCATAGAGAATACAAACAGATGAATCAGCAATGATGGTCCACATGGTTTTCAGCATCCAATATTTTATTTTATTTTTTATTTTTTATTTTTTGAAAGATGAGAGATTATCAAAGAAGAAGCAAGAGATAAACAAGTGCAGATACATCCAATACATCAAGTGACCTTCTCATCATTCCACCAGTAGCCGTTATAGATTACCATTCTTGCTTCACCAATCAAACAATTCATCTACCAGTCTTGCTTTTTCCCTACTAGTTGAGAACTTGGTTTTAAAGGCCTACAGTTAAAAATATATACCAACTAATTTGATATCTTTCAGCTTTGTGGTTACAGAGAAATTCTAGAAACTCCATTCCAGTCAATCTGCTCTTGGTATAAGCCAACTTAGGAACTGTAACCCATTGAGATTATAGTATAGCTACACAGCAAGGGGTGGACCATATGTGAGTAGTAGTGTGTGTACTAATAGAATGAAGAGCAAGGTGAAACGAGAAAATAAAATGGCAATGCAAAAGGTCCTCATTTTTTTCTGAAAGTGTATAAATAAGCTGAAATAGGACCTATACGAGGCATATACAGTTTCTTCCAGCTGTGGCATCTATAAATGAATGACAATGAGCACTATTTTGACCAAATGCAAACTTCCCTTAGATTGTTCCCTTATCTTTATAAATAGATGTTTGAAGAGTGGACGTCTGTGATCATGCATTAGTTATTTCAAGCAAACTTTTTCAGGACTTCAATGTGTCATTCTTATGAAAGCCGCCTTGTCCACTCTCGTCTTCTATTTTGGTTTTTGCGTGAAGAATCCATCAACCGTTTGAGAAGCTATTTTGATCCTAAAAATGAAGACAAACTCATAATTAGATATGTCCAAGATTCCAATAATGAAGTTCTTATAGGAAATGATGGTAAAGGAGGAACAGTAGTAAACTGAGTATTTGGCCGCGAACTCCCAAAGAAATGAAAAATTGCTCGAAGACGTCTCAATTCTGCCAAGGCTGTAGGAAGTGCAGTGTATCAAACATTTGGAATGAGTAGACGTTAGCTTTCTGTTTTCCCCAGCTCATTTAAGTTCTAATCAGCATCCCTCATTTCTTTCCTTTTTTTATAGCTGGATGTTTTGGAGGGGAACAATCAACAACTAGTCTTCATGAGATTCTCATACTTGGGTAGCTTGTGGATTCAGTAAGAACAAGACATCAATAGTAGATCACTCGTACAGAAATTGCCAATATATAATTAGTTTGTCATTTTGTTATTAACAAAAGAAAAGGAAATGGGTTGGAAAAGCTCATGCTTTTAGGTTCACAATCAACCCTTTTAGGTTCACATCTTTTCGGTCGAAAGAAAAACTTGAAAAATGCAAGGATTTTTTAATCCTTCGTCCAAACAGGTCCTTGGATTGCATTTAGATGAACCAGTGAATTGAACCACAGACATCTTTGAATGATGTTTTTTTTTCTTTCTTTCTTTCTTTCTTTCTTTCTTTTTTTTTTGAAAGATGTTTTCTAGTATGCATATTAAGCAAGTACCCCTCAAATTGCAGTTTCTTTTCTTGTAAGTCCAACTCAAAGCAATTTGAAGCCTAGACCCTCAATATGAATGCTGAGGAAGGAAATTACAATGTGATTGTTTCTGATTCATCAGATTAATGATCATTGCAATTCAATTTGATCGTGCATCCAAACGCAACCTAAGAGTTCAAAAGGAACCATCCAGCAAATAAAAGAAACAAAACCTCCAGTCTACCTGACTAGAAAATTCATGATGATTAAGTTAGTAGCTTGTCCGCACCCCAAATTACAAATGGGTAGGATATTTCAGTGAAAGAGATGGCAAATAATGCCACCTTGCTTTAGGTAGGCACAGATTTCTGGAATCCTGTTACACAGCATCCCATTTTTCAGAACCAATATACGCGCTTTGGATCTGAAAGCATCTCGCTGCCCAGAAAAAGATTTGAACATCCAAACAATACCCAGATGATATATATTGGATATCAGGGAAGAGAGAGAAATGATGAGGAGTTTTGTGCTAGGGCCACGCACTGCATGGCACTTCTATGTGAACATACCGTCTCCGATAATCCAGAATGGTCCACTCATACGTGAATCACATGTCTACTTTGGATATAGGCTGTTGGCAATTTTCCTTCCAACCATCCATTTTCCTAATGGGAGTGTGGCCCACCCAAAAAGTCGATCCACCTGATTCATGGACTAGGGCATGTGCATGGTCCTCCACAAGTAACAATTGGACCGGATCTCATAAACGTGCCAAGTTGGCACGTGTGCCATGATTCAAATCTTCAATTTCTCGTCGCATCACCAAGATCATCACGGATGCTCAGGACTTTTGCCCAATTTTCAAGTGAAATAGATCGGTCCGGCTCTTCAATTTTTTTATCTGCCTGCCCAAACATCAATCCAAAGAGTTTGGCATCCACTTCAACACAAAATCCATGCCCAGAAATCGGATTTGGAGGATACACAAACGCAATCCAATGTAATGCTTCAATCGAGATTCTAACACAATCCAAACGGGATCGTATCAGTCTCAAGAACTTCATGAATAGGAGATTCGATATTTCAAGAGAATGACTCAACAGAAAATCAGGAGTGGAGGAGTTCAAAAAATGATTTTCAAAAAATCGTGAATCTCTGATGAATTACAGAAAGTAAAAAGATCTGAGCTTTTTCGAGTTGAAGAATTACCTCTTGAAATTTCTGAAACAGGGACGCCATTGAAGATCCAAACTGGGGAAATACTTTCTACAGAAAACCCTCGTAAAACCCCTCTCCGTTCAGGAACAGATGGAGACGGAAGAAATGAATCTCTCCGCACGTGCTTCCGTGGCACACGTGTAAGATACGCCTACTGTAGATCTGTCAATCTGGTGCGATGGATGGGTCTCCTCATCAGCTGTGGCATGCGTCCGGAGGGAGCGGATTAGGTGAGACCCACCAGCCTCACCCAAGACGGTGCGGCCCATCCGTTTTTTTCATACCATTTTAGGACATGATCCAAAAATAAAGAAGATCCAACTCTCAGGTAGACCATATTCTAAGGAAACACGGGTTATTTGCCCTCCAATCTGTTCATAAGGTCACGTAAGCCTGGATAAGGTTAAAAACGAAAATCAGCTTTGATCCAAAACTTTTGTAGCCCATCAATTACAAACCACCATTGTTTTCTATGATATGGTCCATCTGATAATTGGATCTACTTCATTTTTTTTTTATCATGCCTTAAAAATAATCTGAAATAACATATGGACAGCGTGAATTCAGAGTACATACATCAAGGTGGGCTCATGATGAGCACCACAGTCCCCTGTTCAGAGGCGACTCGCCCATGACCAGAGTCACATGAACCTTGAGAAGCTAACAAAACCCCATGAATAAAGACACGGATTAGGTACTGCCCTCACTAGGACTCAGCTCCATTCACCCTGAATTTGATTGGATTTAAGATGGGCCCATACAGAGCATTTTTGAAAGTTGTCAATCAACTGGCTTAAAATCTAATCAAATCCCACCACATCTAATTAAATCCCACTATGTCAGAAACAAAGGGAGCTTGCTCCAAGCAAGCGGCCAAGTAATACACGACCAAGGCTCATTTTTTATTATGCCTTACATTCCAATTAAATCCAACCACATAGTAGTGAAGGAAGATCAATCAAGATGGAGGCAGTGCCCAACACCCATCAAATAAGCTGCTAGCAAGAACAATGAGATATTCCCTTTTAATTGGTGTTAACGTCAGATTTTGTAACAGGATCCTCCGGTCGTTCACCTTCTTGCCAACAGGGATTTCTTCCGCCGGACCTGTAAGAAGACAGAAAGCAACTAGGGGTGGCTGGTGTCCAGCCGTTAGCCCTCCGATGCTTAAGTCAGGCAAAGCAAGAAGAATAATAACCAAGCGAAACCAGGCTAGAGATTGAATATTGTGTACCTGTATCTTAATGGAGTCTTCTCCTTATATAGATCTGGAAGGGTCCAATCTGTTACGTAAGATATCGAGATCCCGCTGATTTCGTGTACGATACCGAGATCCCGCTGATTTCGTGTACGATACCGAGATCTCGCTGATTTCGTGGGATAAGATCCTTATCCTTAGAGAAGAGATCTAACCCAATGACTCGTCTTGACAATCACGTTCCTTGATAGCAATCCCTTGAGATTCGGAACCATAAGAGAAGATAAGCCCAAAAATCGACCTATACGGGCTACTGGTACTGAAGGCTAAGGGATGTCGCCACAGAGAAAGATATTCGTATGTTGGAAGATGGTCGCAAGTCCAAGTGCTCGCTCATTTAGATGTAATACCTTTCAACGACTTGTGAGAAGGTCTGCTCGTAGGAAAAACACGACTTCTCGAAGCTTTGGTAGTCGGGCATTGTTTTCCTAATATACGAGCCTCGAGTGTGCATCAGAACCTGGGACGAAGAGGAAGATAGGAAGAGAGCCTCGAACAGATGTTCTCGATAGTCGAATAAAGGTGCTCGCAGGATCGGAGTATCTTCAGAATATGCAAGTCTCGAACAGACGTTCTCGATAGTCAGATAAAGGTGCTCGCGGGATCGGAGTATCTTCAGAATATGCGAGTCTCGAACAGACATTCTCGATAGTCGGATAAGGATGCTCGCGAGGTCTATCTCCAGCAGCTGATCTTCGCTATTTTGACTATAACAGTGACTCTCGAGCATATAATCTCGAGAGTCAAATGGGCACTCCGCATTTACTCGATCTGCGACTCTCGAACAGATGATCTCGATAGTCAAATGGGCACTCCGCATTTACTCGATCTGCGACTCTCGAACAGATGATCTCGAGAGTCGAATGGGCGCCTGCGTAAAATCTTAGCAACTAAGTTGGATCTCCATTATTTTGCCTATAACAGATGCCCCCCAAGTCCTTGCCGCCAAGAATTCTTAAGGGAAGGACTTAGCTTACTATCACACGTAACCGCCTGCTGCCTTCATTGAGAACGGAACCATACATGATGGGCTGGAATTAATGAGCGTCAGCTTTCCGCAGCCTTTCCGCAGACAGAAAATGAAGGGCGCTTGCCACGTGTCAGGGGAGTTAATGGGCGTGCCTGCTCGATTGCTGCGCCGAAGGAAAGGCTGCCACGTATCACCAGATGCGGCGGAATGATTGCCTATAAATATACGGAGTCCGTCATTTCTCTGGTTTTCTACAGAAGCTCTTCAAAAAGGAATTTGTAGTCATCTTTTTCCATTCTCCTTCCTCCGGTGCTCCTTTTTCTCCTTCCTTTCTTTCCTGGGTACAGGCCTTTTTCCTTTCTTTTCCTTATCTTCTTTAAACCTCCTCATGACTGGGGATTCTGATGAGACCACCGTCCCGCTGGGAGATGCTACGCCGGAATCCTCTGCTTCTAGCAATGCGAGGGTTCCGGCAGGCAAATACTCAGCGGCCGGATATCTTTCCATTCTATCGGAGGACCGATTGATGGAGTTACGGGATAGATATAGGATCCCTGATTCAGTCACTCTCCGGTTGCCCGGAGATGGAGAAACACCGGACTCTCCTCCCCCAGGGTGTGTAGCCTTCTATGAGTACCAACTCATCTTGGGGGTGCGTCTTCCTCTCCATCCTTTTATTCGGGATGTTCTGCGAAGCTATAAGATTGCCCCCGGGCAACTTATTGTGAATGGGTGGAGGGTGGTCCTGAGCTCCTTCGCCCTCTGGGCTCAGGCCGGGAACGGGGAACTCACAGCGGAAGAGTTCCTCCGTATGTTCCGTCTGAAGAAGGCGCCCTCCAGCGAAGGCTGGTACTATTTGTGTTACTGGCACCGGGATAACTTCGTGCTGGGGAAGCCCTCCTCGAACTATCCCGGCTGGAGGAAGCGATGGTTCTATGCTGCCGGGAACTGGGAGTCTGCCTCCTCCAGAGGTCCAGGAGTGACCCGCTTTTTCAGTGAAGGTAGGCACAGTTGTACATTGTGCATTCTGTCCACGATCAAATTTTTAGGCCTGCGCGTTTTCTAACTCCGATTTGTGCTCATAGGTATCCCGGCTTTGGCGAAGCCGAATCTGAAAGGAGGAATTCACGAGAAGATCGTGAAGGTGTACAAGCTGCCTGCTCGCGACAGGCATATCGAAGCTTGCCTATCTCCTTTGCGACTCGCGACCGCAGGACTAATCCCAAACGAAGAGGCCGAGATGACGAAGGCCGAGGAGAAAAGGGGTCTGCTGCCCCGACTTAAGGGCACAAACTCCAAGAGGCAGAAGAAAACACCTACCGAACCATCTCAACCACCCATCCGCAAGGGTAGCGATCAGCCTGCCCCTCTTGCGAGCACGGCTGGGGTACCGGCAGTGCCCAATATTCCTTCACTGGTGGTCGCACCTGGACCGCCAGTGATTAACATCACTGACAACTCCCCGGATGGGGCTGGGTCCAGCTGCCCCCCAGCTGAAGAGGCTCGCGAGCAAATAAAGCCTCGCGAGACAGCTCCTGCTCGCGAGCTGATCCCTGCTGCCGAGCAGGGACCTGCTAGCGAGTCGATGGCTCCGCCTCGCGAGTCGGCTGGGTTGGTCGTTGCCCAACCATCTGGTAGTGGGACATATTCTATCCCTCACCACCTCCATCCAATATGTAAATTTTTGTTCGAGAATGTTTCCCCCCAAACCTTTGGCTCTCTTCCCGAGCCAAGCCCTGAGAATCTCTTCCTTGAGGCGGGGGTAAGAATGGTGCAGGTAAAACCTTGGAGATTTAGTTTTAACTTCATTATTTTGGGGCTCTCAAATGTTTTTTCTCACGTTTTTTCTTTTTCATTTTGCAGGGCTTGGACCTCATCTTGCAGACGAAGCGAGATATCGTCGCTGCTCGCCACGTGATCGATGAGGCAGAAGGGAAGAGGATCGCCTTGGAGAAGGCGGTCCAGGGTCGGGATCAACTGCTCAAGGCCCGTGAAGCAGTGATCTCGAAGAGAGATGAGGAGAAGAAGATCCTCATCGAGAAAGTCCAAGTCCTGACCGACAGGTATCAGGCCTTGGACTCTAACTTCGCGAAGCTCACGGGTTTGAAGGAGAAAGCGGAGAGAGAGAGGGAGATCTTTCGCCAAGATAAGATCTCGTTGGAGGAGCAGCTAGCGGAGGCCAGGTCGCAGCTCAAAGAAGCCAATGACGACTTGGAGAAGGAGCATTCCGCTCTTGCACAGCTCAAGGACGACTCGATCCACTGGGACGAGGAGAAAGTCGCCCTTGTAAAAATGATCTCGGAGGAAGAACCTCGGGCAATTTCCGAGTTCCGGACTTCGCAGCTATATGACGATGAAAGATATGAGTCATATGATGCTGGTCGCGACTTTGCGCTAAGAGTAGTGCAACGAATGTCCCCATCCTTCGACATGGGGGAATTTGGGCGAGTCGCGACCATCATAGCTGCAGAGGAGCAAGCTGCTGCTGAGAACGAGGTGACCGAAGCCATGCAGGCTGGAGGGGCTCCAGAAATGGGCCCCGAAGTCGAGAGCACGGCTCCTCCTCCGAGAGATTGATTTTCCTTTTTATTTTCCTTTCTCCTGTACTTGCGAGCTGATACTTGTAAACATTTGAATTAATGAAAAGTTATTTTTGGAAGTAGTGTTGTTTTTGTTTACTCTTTCCCTTTCATGCAATGAATGCCTTCTTGTTTCAATGAATTATGCTCAACCCGAGGGGTCGTAGTGACCATGCCCTCGTGGAGATAGACTAATCTATCGATCGAGGAATGAGTTGTGCTCAATCCGGGGGGTCAATGATGACCATACCCTCGTGGAGATACACTGATCTATCGATTGAGGAATGAGTTGTGCTCAATCTGGGGGGTCAATGATGACCATACCCTCGTGGAGATAGACTGATCTATCGATTGAGGAATGAGTTGTGCTCAATCCGGGGGGTCAATGATGACCATACCCTCGTGGAGATAGACTGATCTATCGATTGAGAAGAGTTGTGCTCAATCCGGGGGGTCGTGATGACCATACCCTCGTGGAGATAGACTGATCCATCGATTGAGACTCCAAATTTACCAAGGGTAGAAGGATGGTCGAGAATACAAACAAGCTCTTCTGTAGTGTTGTTTTCGATCCATAAAATAGAAATGCGACCATCCTGGGTGAATTTAATCCTACCAAAGGTAGGCAATTGGCCAAGAAATCGTATACATCTTCTTCACGGCTATTCATATCCAAGTTAATGGAGTAGCGACCAAAAGATATCTTTTTTACTTTATTCACGAAATGTCGTCATGAACTACATCGAATCTAGGGATAGTATTGTAGCAAATGCTCTACGTGCCAAGGGCGACGTACGGGTCTTCCGTGCATGTCTTCGAGGTAATAAGTAATGGGTCGCACAATCTTAATAACCCGATAAGGGCCTTCCCAATTTGGATCCAGCGAACGAGCAGGAACTCCGAGTTTTTGCCTCAGGACCAAATCTCCGGGCTGGAAGGATCTAGATCGAATCTTAGCATTTCGATAACGAGCAATACGTTATTGATATGCTGCCACTCGTACTTGGGAGGCATTTCTTCGTTCTTCCTAAGAGATCAAGATGAAGTCGAAGGTCTTCCTGATTACTCGCGGGGTCATATTGCTCGATCCGATATGAGGGCACTTAAATTTCCACTGGTACTATTGCATCGACACCAAATGCTAAGGAGAAAGGGGTTTCACCTGTTGATGTACAAGTTGTAGTCCTATATGCCCATAATACTTCTGGTAGAAGTTCTGGCCATTCACCTTTGCATTCACCAAGCTTGGTTTTTAAATGGTGCTTAATGATTTTGTTCACTGCCTCGACCTGCCCATTCGCCTGAGGGTGATATGGAGAAGTGCGGAGATTACGTATCTTTCATTTTTCACAAAATTCATCAAAGGCTGCGTTGTCGAACTACGTTCCGTTGTCGGTAATTATAGTGTGAGGGAGTCCGAAACGGCATATGATATTTCTCCATATGAACTTGGTAGTTTGTTTTTCAGTAATGTTGGCTAATGGTTCTGCCTCAGCCCATTTGGTGAAGTAATCAACCGCCACAATTGCGAACTTAGTTTGTCCCTTTCCCATGGGCAAGGGCCCAATGATATCGACCCCCCACTGAGCAAAAAGCCAAGGGCTATCAATTGGAGTCATCCGTTCGGATGGTACATGAGGTATGGGTGAATATCGTTGGCACTTGTCACATTTTTTAGAAAATTCAATTGCATCTGCTTTCATAGTGGGCCAATAATATCCTTGCCGCATCGCCTTATATGCTAGGGATCGGCCCCTGGGATGATTACCACATGCCCCCTGGTGTACTTCGTCTAGAACACGAAGTGCTTCTTCTGGATGAAGACACCTTAAATAAGGCAAGGAAAAGCTCTTGCGCAACAATATTCCGTCTTGCAAGGTATACTTGGCAGCCCGAAGGCGAATTTGTCTTGCAGCTTTCTTGTCCTTTGGTAGGTATCCGTCTCTAAGATAAAGGATGATTGGATCCATCCAGCATGGAGATGATTGTACCGATATTACTTGCTCAAGAGTTGCTTGGTCGATACTCAGGTCCTGACGATGCTCGATGGGGATCGAATATGATAACTCAGATTCTGATGCAGAGGTGAGCTTTGCCAGGAAATCGGCAAGTTGGTTCTTCTCGCGAGGAATATGAATTATTTCATAAGTCTTCAGTTTTGCGAGCAGGATGAGGACGCAAGACTTGTATAAAGCCATCCTCTCTTCTTTGGCCTCGAATTCACCAAGAACTTGGTTGACAATGAGCTGGGAGTCGCTATGAATTAACAGATTCTGAATTGCGAGGACAATGGCCAGTTCGAGACCAACTGATCAGGGCCTCATATTCTGCTTCATTATTTGAGACGCGAGAATCGAAACGCAGAGCATAATGGAAATGCGACCCGTCGGAAGCCACTAAAATCAGGCCCGCTCCGCTGCCAGTGGCCCGCGACGACCCGTCCACAAAGAGTGACCAAGGAGGCTGGTCGCTGGTCATGGTATTATCATCGGAGGAGTATGTGAATTCGGCGATGAAGTCAGCCACGGCCTGGCCCTTGACTGCGGTCCTAGGACAGAATGAGATATCGTGCTCGCTGATCTCGACCTGCCCATTTAGTTAAGCGTCCGGAAGCCTCAGGTTTTTGGAGGACTTGCCGTAGTGGATGATTTGTTGGTACTAGAATAGCGTGAGTTTGAAAGTATGGTCGCAGTTTTCGAGCTGCTGTGACTAAGGTTAGGGCCAGCTTCTCCATATCAGAATACCTAGTTTCTGCATCAACCATTGCTCGACTGATATAATAAACGGGCCTTTGTACCCCGGAATCTTCTCTTATCAAAGCGGCGCTAACGGCCGTAGTGGACACAGAAAGATAAAGAATGAGTTGCTCATGTGCTACAGGTTTTGATAAAAGGAGAGGTGTGCTCATGTATTGCTTTAGTTGTTGAAAGGCTTCCTCACACTCTGGCGTCCATTTCCAATCAGACTTGGCCGTTGCACGGAGGAGTTTGAAGAATGGTAAGCACTTGTCGGATGCTCGCGAGATGAACCTATTCAACGATGCGATGCGACCAGCCAGACGCTGGACGTCCTTCAGAGTAGTTGGAGATTTCATCTCTACCAATGCTTTTATCTTTTCGGGATTTGCCTCAATTCCTCGCTGACCGACCATGAATCCGAGGAACTTTCCAGCAGATACCCCGAATGCACACTTTTTTGTATTCAACTTCATCTGATATTTCCTCATCAGATCGAATGCTTCTCGAGGATTAGGGAGATGATCATCTTCCACGATGCTTTTCACGAGCATGTCATCGACGTAAACTTCCATATTTCTGTCGATTTGGGCATCGAATATTTTGTTAACGAGGCGCTGATAGGTGGCCCGAGCATTTTTAAGACCAAATGGCATTACCTGGTAGCAATATAGTCCCCGATCTGTGATGAAGGCGGTATGCTGGCTATCAGGTGGGTGCATCATGATCTGGTTGTAACCAGAATAAGCATCCATAAAACTGAGCAAAGCGTGCCCAGCTGTTGAATCGACCAACCGGTCGATCCGCGGTGTCGGGAAGCTATCTTTGGGACATGCTTGGTTCAAATCTGAATAGTCGACGCACATTCTCCATTTGCCATTAGATTTCCGGACGAGAACTACGTTCGCGACCCATTCTGGGTAATCAACCTCTTTTATGAAATTAACCGTGAGTAGCTTCTCCACTTCAGCTTTGATCGCCATTTGCCTTTCTGCAGTGAAGGCACGTCAACGCTGGTGCACAGGTTTATGCTTCGGGTCGATATTGAGACGATGTACGATGACATTGGGGTCGATGCCTGGCATATCTTTATGAGACCAAGCAAACACGTCCTGATATTCGATGAGGAAACGGACCAAATCTTCACGATGGACATTGGTTAAAGAAGACCCAATGTACACGACCCTAGACGGGTCATCTTTGGTTAGGTGAATCGCCACTGTTTCTTCCCCAGGAGTTCCTGATTGGAGAACGTTCTCTCTCGGATCCAGCGAGGTGTTGGTGGGAAAGTTGGGCGAATCTTGTGCTATCTCCATAACTGGTGTCGCTTGAGCCTTCTTTCGATCTTGTAGGGCTATCTGATAGCAAGACCGTGCCTCCTGTTGACTTCCTCGCACGACCCCGATTCCATTTGGGGTAGAAAATTTGACACATAGATATGAAGGGTGCAAGGCTGCCCCAACCTTAGTAAGAGACGGTCGCCCCAAAATGGCGTTATACGCTGATTTTCGATCCATCACGAGGAAGTTTATGAAGACGGTAGTCTTCATTGGATTTTCTCCAAAAGTAACTGGGAGATCAATGCTTCCTTCAGGTGTTACTACCTCACCTCCGAAGCCGACGAGGGGGGTCGAAACTGGCTTGAGTAGGCTTCTGGCAAGTGCCATTTTGCTGAAAGCCTCCAAGTATAGAATATCGGCTGAGCTACCTGTATCCACCATAATTCGATGAGTCAGATAATTTGATACCTTTAATGTGACTACGATGGAATCTTCGTGAGGGAAGTGGATTCCCACTGCATCTTCGAGGGTGAAAGAAATTGGAGGATGGCTGGCTTTTGACGAGTTGGGCGTCTGCTCCAGCCAATAGATATGATGGGGTTCTTTAGACGCCTTCCGAGTGTATGCTTTCCTTGAAGCTTGAGAATCACCCCCACAAGCTGGTCCTCCAACGATGGTGCGAATTTCTCCAGTAGGCTCAGTATCCTCTTGGGCAGTATGATGATGAGGCGGTTCCTTTTGACGTGGTGAGGCTTTCGCCCTTTCTGGTGATCGATTTTTACGAGCGACATAATCCTGAAGATGGCCTTTTCGAATAAGGGCTTCAATGTGATCTCGTAGAGAGATGCAATCTTGGGTTCTATGCCCGTGATCTTTGTGGAAGTAACAGAACTTGCTCTTGTCTCTCTTCTCGGGATCGGATTTGATCTTTGCAGGCCACTTCACATATGGCTTATTTTTAATCTCCATTAGAACCTTTTCGTGAGACCGATTAAGAGGAGTGTAGTTATAATATTTACCAGAATAAGGTTTCTTGGGGGAACGTTCGTGCTGATCACGACGATATTTTTTATCTGCAGTAGAGGTTCCCTCTGGCTTGTGCTTCTTACCCTGTACTCCATGGCGTGTCAATGCGACTTCTTCTGCATTTATATATTTCTGAGCTTTGGTTTGGAATTCTGCCATAGTCTTTGGAGGGCTCTTATCTAAAGTAAACCTGAATTTCTCGCTCGTTATTCCGGCTATGAGGGCTGTAAGACCTTTTTCTTCAGTATAACCCTCAGTTTGAACGGCTTCGGCAGTGAATCGTACTGTGAACTCCTTTATTGTCTCCCCATGCTGCTGTTTCAGATCCATCAGATGGGAGGCTGGCTTCTTAATGCGAATGCTTCGCATGAATTGAGAAAGGAATATCTCCGATAACTGGGAAAAGGAGCTGATGGAACGAGGCTTCAACCCCCGGAACCATGTACGAGCTGCTTCCTTCAATGTTAGGGAAAAAGCCCTACACATGATTTCTGAGCCATGTCCCTCTAACTCCATGAGAGACCTGTATGTTTCTAAGTGTTCAAGAGGATCACCAATACCTGTATACGGGGTGATAACAGGCGTTCGATACTTTCTGGGTAACGGCGCCCCCATAACCTTGCTAGTAAAAGGGGACTCGGATTGATGTATCGCCGCCATGATGGCAGATGGCCGATTTGCCTGATACTGCTGTTTCATGACGTCAAAACGATCATGGATTCTTTTGAGATCTCCTTCCCATGGTAGGGTATAGCCTGATGTTTCGGCGGTGGAGCCTTGAGGTTGAGGTTGTCGAGACGAACTAGAATGTATAGAATGTGGGGACGGCACAGGGAGATGGTTGCCAAATGGTGGGACCTGTGGTTCGTCCATAGAATGTCTGGAAGCCACTGGTATGGGTTGCGGTGGTAACCCTTCGGAGGGTTGTCTCTGCGGTTCGGGGAAATGCTGATCAAGCCGATTCGACAGGGCCTGAACTCCGGCATTTAAAGTTAGAAGAATATTTCGAGGAAACGCAGGACATCGTCTTGATTTCCAGAAGCCTCCAATAATGGGTTTGCTGATGGCATATTTGGGGCCCCTTGAGGAATATTCGACGAAGTGGGTGGAAGAGCAGGTATGGATTCCGTCTCATCGGGCGGAGGTGGTGCCTGCCTCGAAGTCGAAGGATGAACAGCCTTTTTTGGAGGCATCGCAGAAGGATTGTGATCGGTGGTTAGAACGATTGATTTTGACGATCAAGTCGTTTTCCACAGACGGCGTCAAACTGTTAACGTCAGATTTTGTAACAGGATCCTCCGGTCGTTCACCTTCTTGCCAACAGGGATTTCTTCCGCCGGACCTGTAAGAAGACAGAAAGCAACTAGGGGTGGCTGGTGTCCAGCCGTTAGCCCTCCGATGCTTAAGTCAGGCAAAGCAAGAAGAATAATAACCAAGCGAAACCAGGCTAGAGATTGAATATTGTGTACCTGTATCTTAATGGAGTCTTCTCCTTATATAGATCTGGAAGGGTCCAATCTATTACGTAAGATATCGAGATCCCGCTGATTTCGTGTACGACACCGAGATCCCGCTGATTTCGTGGGATAAGATCCTTATCCTTAGAGAAGAGATCTAACCCAATGACTCGTCTTGACAATCACGTTCCTTGATAGCAATCCCTTGAGATTCGGAACCATAAGAGAAGATAAGCCCAAAAATCGGCCTATACGGGCTATTGGTACTGAAGGCTAAGGGATGTCGCCACAGAGAAAGATATTCGTATGTTGGAAGATGGTCGCGAGTCCAAGTGCTCGCTCATTTAGATGTAATACCTTTCAACGACTTGTGAGAAGGTCTGCTCATAGGAAAAACACGACTTCTCGAAGCTTTGGTAGTCGGGCATCGTTTTCCTAATATACGAGCCTCGAGTGTGCATCAGAACCTGGGACGAAGAGGAAGATAGGAAGAGAGCCTCGAACAGACGTTCTCGATAGTCGGATAAAGGTGCTCGCGGGATTGGAGTATCTTCAGAATATGCGAGTCTCGAACAGACGTTCTCGATAGTCGGATAAGGGTGCTCGCGGGATCGGAGTATCTTCAGAATATGCGAGTCTCGAACAGACGTTCTCGATAGTCGGATAAGAATGCTCGCGAGGTCTATCTCCAGCAGCTGATCTTCGCTATTTTGACTATAACAGTGACTCTCGAGCATATAATCTCGAGACTCAAATGGGCACTCCGCATTTACTCGATCTGCGACTCTCGAACAGATGATCTCGAGAGTCAAATGGGCACTCCGCATTTACTCGATCTGCGACTCTCGAACAGATGATCTCGAGAGTCGAATGGGCGCCTGCGTAAAATCTTAGCAGCTAAGTTGGATCTCCATTATTTTGCCTATAACAATTGGCCACCTTTAATGCATATATGGCCCATCTTCACCCGCTAGAATTGCCTGTAGTGGTGGTATCTAGGAATATTTGTGGAGTAGGACAATACCCAAGCTTTGTAAGGTCATCACGACGTATAAATTTATCCATGCTGTCCATCCATTTCTTCAGTTCATTTTAATGCATGAGCTCAAAAATGAAACAAATCAAGAGCTCAAGTGGACCGTGTCATAGGAAACTGTGGGGATTAAACACCCACCAATAAAAACTCCTTGGAAGCTGCATAAGTTTTGGATCTAGCCAATGTTTTTATTTTACTTACATTTAGGTTTTTTGGCCTTATCAACTGGTTGGATGGAAAGTAGACATCACGGTGGGCCTTAAGGTCTCAACAGTGACCATCAAACTGTTTCCATAGTGTGGTACATGCCCTAAAACGAGCAGAAAATAAGATGACTCTGTGGATAAAATACATACATCCCTGTAGGCCCTATAAGGCTTTGGTTTTGCCCCTGAGATATTACTAAAGATGAGAGTTATTGGAAATCTATATTATTTTTTTTTTCTTTTTCTTTTTTACACTTACGTCAAAATTACAGGAGATTCCAATGTCAAGTTACAAGAGGTAATTTGTGTCTACAAGCTTAAGATGTCATTTGGAGATCTTTGAGACCCCTCGTGTCACCCAATGATAACACATCACATGTGTCAAACGTGGCCCACCTTAAATGGGTAACGGTGTCAATTCACTCAAGAGAATCTCTCCTTTCTACATTATCACCGGGCCACCTCAGATATCACGGGAATCTTCGATGCGGGCTGAAAATTCAGGCCATTGAGATCACATATGGGCTGCATGTGTGTAAAAACAAAGAGGTAAAAGAAACACATTAACAGCCCAATTTGTTATCCATGTGTTGCCCAACTAATGATCACATCTGCCTGAATTTTGAGATGAGGCTAGATGAGCAGCTCGGATTTACTACCGTGTGCACCCCCTCCACCACAGAAGGTAATGATGGATTAGGACAATCCACCAAGAGGTCTCTACGGTAGATTTCCCTTACTATTTCTTAGTGTGGCTCAGAAAAAAAGAGCAACAATTGAATTGAATCATGAGGACTTTTTAGCATAACCCACCCACAGCGGGGTCCATAAGGTGAATGGCTCCAAACCACTTTTTCTCATGTCATGTGTGAGGTGGAAGTGTTTACACCATTCACCATCATTTCCCACTAACTTGGTATAAGTTTCAATAGACACATTGATCACACATGTGACTTAGGGGGATTGTGTACTTCCCCAACCTGGACTGAGCTCCCTCGGCCCTGATGTGGCGGAATTTGATTGGACAGTGGGCCACTATTAGAATTCGAGCCCGTGCAAAGAATGTTTGAAAGTCGTTGTCCTGCACTAAAAGCATATTGCATAAGTGTACTAAGTTAACTCTGTGGCCAACATGCTATGTGTGTCTTATTCATGTCATCCATTTGTTTTACCAGCTCATTTTAGGGTATGGCCCAAAAATTGAAGCATATACAAAGCTCAAGTGGACCGCACCACAAAAAAACAACTGTGATTATGATGTTCACCATTGATGTTAGTACACTTTTCTGTGGAATACCGATACGCATTATTTGTCAATTACGTAGGTCATGTGTGTTTAGGTGATGGTTGAGCTCAAAGAAGATGAAGATCGAAAACCAAGTGGACTTGCTACATCAAGAAAGAAGAAACACGTAAATCAGAGGTGCCTTGGTGAGCCGAAACCCTTGAACCTGCTAAAACCCTTGAACCTAAACCAAAACCAAACATTTAGTTGACTTGATCCAATAAGCAAACTTTTAGTCATCATAGAACAACCTTAGGAGTTTCAAAAGATCACCCTTTGTAAGGCCTTAGAGGTTAGTGAGTTGTTGTAAACAAACTATCCGAAACAACAAAACTCATTATGCTGTAGATTGGTCTCCAAATCCTGGAGACTGGTATCTAAATCTTAAAGAACAGTCGACAGATCCTGGAGACCGATCGATGAAGGCTAAATCTTAGGGCTCTCAATGAGTCGGATCTGGATCGGTCCAGTTGGATCCAGCTCCAAGTCCGTATATCCGTAGACGGAGTCGGATCAGATTCGGATCCAACTCGGATCCAAAAGGTGATATCCATATCCGATCCATTTATAAATTGTTAGATCCATTTCCGATCCAAAATTCATATAACCATCAGATTCAGGTCGGATCTAGGTCCGAATCCACTCCATTACAAATCTTAAAAAATATATGATATAGAATATATAATATAATATATTTAATTTAGTAGAAAAATGATGCAAATCCCACTATTTACTATGGTATAGTTGACATGGCCTAAAATAATTTGTAAAACGGATGGCCAGCATGAATATAACATATACATTAAGGTGACAATGAGTCGGATCTTAATCGGATTTGAATCGAACTCGGATATGTTCCTGTGAATCCATATCCGGTCCATTTAAGTAATCGGACCTATTTTAAGATCCAAATCCGGTCCATTTAACTAGTCGGACCTATTTTAAGATTCAAATCCGCATTATACGGATTCGGAGTGAATCGGATCTCGGATCTGACCTGCTCCATTGAGAGCCCTACTAAATCTGGACAACAAGATGGCCAGTTAATTAGACTGGTCGACTACCAACTGCAATCGGTCGACGGCCCTTTAGAGACCGATCGCAGACCCCTGGAGATCGATTGACAGTTGGCCATTTCTACCTGTTTTATAACCATTGGATTTTTAACTCTCTATATATGAGGCTCGAGCTTTGGGCATTTTGATGAGAGTTTAAGACATTAGAGACCACACCATTTGCAAATCAATGTGGGCTTTAATTTTAGGAGTTTTAAGCTCACCTTTCATGTGATTCATCACTCTAATAAGCATTACATGCTTCCTTTGAAGATGAACTTGAGCTTCATCATTCCGTAGAGTTTAGACATTGATCCTATTAGTTAAAACCATGTCTAAATCCTCTGGGAGACCCATCTAGGTGATTCTACAACCTTGAACCCAATTCTATCCTTAAGTTGTAAAGAATTCACCACTTCCTCACCTTGGTCACCTCAAAGGCAAAGCATATGCAAGATAGCCGATATTGGAGTTAAAACATTAGCAACGCATCGGCATCATGATCAAGGGAGCACAATGGGAGTTGATTCAAGCACGAGAGAGCGAGAGGAAGCAACTCAATAAAGAGCAACAAAAAAGACACAATTCGACAAGTATCAAATTTAAGAATCCATTAGCAATCCTTTCTTTGGTAGGATTGAGTGTGAATTAAGATTGATTATTAGCCTATTTAAAATCATGTAGGTTCTTGTGTAAGACCTTGCCTCTTATGTCGAGCCTGAATTGTCGAGTTTCCAAAGGGAGCCACCGACATGGATGTGTACGTGTAGGTCATTGGTTATCTTAAGAAACCATTGTAGGTCTCTTATGTAGGACCGAAGGGTTGGGAGGAACTTCGTCAAAACTTTTAGGTTGAGAGGAACCTTATTTAAACTCCTAGGTTAGGTGGAACCTATTAAACACCTAGGTTGAGAGGTGAACCTAGAAAACCTCCACTTAGATTGAGAGGTGAACCTGTGCAAAAACCTCTATATAAAGGTTGAGAGGTAAACCTTGTTTAAAACTTTCGTTATCGTGAAATCCGGTGCTCTCATGGGTTGAAAACAGCAACCGGGAGTTGAGTAGACAAGTAGTCGAACCACTATATATGCTTGTGTTTGTGATTGTCATTTTAAGCACATTATTATTCATGCATTGTTATTATATTAATGCTTAAATAAAATGTATGTTATGCACTTGATAATTAGACTCACATACAATATATATGTTCACTATGTAGACTAGATGCTTAATTGGTAGATCATTTGTGATCTATGAGATTAGACCCACTTGGGCTTAGAAGCCTAAGTGTTATTGCTTTAAAGACTTAATTAGAGAATTAGTTTAATTAGACAATAAATTTTAAACTAGTCCTAATTACCCCCGGAGGACTATGGCACCTCAGACTTAGTCATAGTCTTAGGTTCCTCCGCAAGCTTCCGCGTATAGTGTAGGATGTCCCTCGACGTAATTTTAGTTGAAACCTTCCTAGGGCCCATAGTAAAGGAAAAACCCAAATATCAGCTTGATCCAAAAGTTTTCAATAGGAGTTCAATTCACATTGTTTCCTACTTTGTAGTCCATTTGAGCTTTGGATATGGTTCATACCTTAAAATGAGCTAGTAAAACATATGGATGGTGTGGATAAGACACATACATCACAGTTGGCCCTACAAAGTTTACTCGATATGCAATTGGCGTTCCCTTACTAATAGAAGCCTACCATCCAATCAAATCCTACGACATCAAAGATAAAGGCAGCTCCATTCAAGTGGAGGCAATACCAAATCCGCATCCCAAACTCAATCCAACTTGTCTAGATTATCAGGCAGCACCAGATTGAATTAATGAATTTGACTATACTTTTCTGGGCCATCGAATGTATTCTCCTTTAGGAAAGAATCAGCAGCCCATGCAACTAACAAATGCTCGCCAATGGTGATTAAGCTATTAATGATTTTAAAATAAAATACTCTTTTCAAATATCTTTCTTAAAATTTGGAAAAACTTTAATACTCTGACAAAGTGTGATGGATGATACAAGTTCACTTAGAAATTACTTACGAATTGCATAGTTGGAACTCGAGTGATTCAAATTAAGTTGTCCAAATTATCAGTCCCCTTCGGAAGTACGTCGAGTCAAAATTTTCAATTATTTGATTACCTAACCATGGGACTTGTGTACAATGAAAAATAAAAGTATCTAATAGCCGTATTTCACCAAACAAGTGTCCACGGATCAGAGGTTAGGATGGTTGGAAATTTCTGATTTGGGATTTTGACTTAGCACTAGTGACTCTATTTTATGACATGTGTACAATTTTTTGAGTGCTTGTGTATAAAGCATCATGGCAGTTGGAGTATCAAATAACTCCTTGTTAACATTTGGCCCAATTGCTTTTTAAGAAATCTTTATCTTTTAAGTAAATACATGGATAGGTGTAACCTTTCCACAAAATAATAAATATTTTTGTGGTTGGGAAGAATGTTATACTTTCTCAGCTTAACAAAGTTTAAATCACCATCTCACACACACATGACGCAGATTTAGTTGCATCAAATATCATAAAATTATTTCATGATGTATACTTTGGTGTAAGTTTTCATGATATTTCATGAATTTGATGCAACCAAAGACAACCTTAGAAAAAGCCTGCCACATATCTGTACTCATGTGTGAAAAATCAATTTCTTTGATTCTTTTAGACACGATATAGTGAGGAATGAACATTGTGATGATATTTTTCCTCCTCAATGCAAGGAGAGAAAGTGGTTTCTGGGTATGGCCGGGCGACCGAAATTCATCAGAAGGGCAGCAATGTTGCTGGACAGTTTTCACATCAGCCGGGCGCCCGACGATTTTGTGACCGGGCGCCCGATGACCTGGCCGGGCGCCCGACCATGTTGGTCCGGGAGCCCGAAATTGGTCCGTTTCTCTGTTTTTGCTGCTGGATGTTTTTGGGCCTGGTCGGGCGCCCGACGGTCTGATGACCGAACCCCCGACCCGGCACGGACTGCTTGTACGCAGTTTCCTATTTGGGCTCTAATTCTTCCGTTTTTCGTACTTAAGAGTTCCAAAACGGGATTAAGGCATCCCATTGAGTGGTTTACACGTCCAAGGTGGGAAAGAGAGAAAAAAAGGAAGAGAGAGAAATAGGAAGATTGTAGAAGGGAGAAGTTGCTTGAAGAGTTCTTCTGCGCAACCATCGTCTCAGCGCTTCTACGTTATCGGGATCGGTGAGATCGCTCCTCCTTTTGTTATTCTCTTGTTGTTTATCCATCCCAAGTGGGTGATGAAGGTTTGATCCAAACGGTATGTGCTTAAGATTGGTTGTAACAGTTCCCTAAGATAGTGGATTGTTGATCTGGACTAGGTCCCGTGGTTTTTACCTCTTTAGAGGGTTTTCCACGTAAAAACTCCTTGTGTTCGTGTGGTTGATGTTTATTCTTGATTATTGCATTAGCATAGTTCATAATTCTAGTGTATTGGGGGGCGAGATCCGAAGGTTTGTGTGAAACACATCCAACAAAGTGGTATAAGAGCGTTCAGGTTGTTTGAACGATGTGAGATCGGTTCTGAATTATGGAATGTGGCTCATCAAGGATGGTTAGCCTCAATGGTTCTAACTGGACCATATGGAAGGCTAAGATAGAGGACTTGCTCTATTGCAAGGACTTGTATGCTCCAATTCTAGGCATATCGGCGAACACAGGGAATATGTCAGATGATAATTGGAAGAAATTGGACCGGAAGGCGGTGGGGTTCATTAGACAATGGTTGGATGATTCGGTTTTCCACCATGTGTCTACAGAGACCTCAGCCGGTAGCCTATGGCAGAAATTGCAAGGGCTGTATGAGAGGAAGACAGTCGGCAATAAGATATTCCTGATAAGATGACTTATGAATCTCAAGTTCAAAGATGATGGTTCTGTGGCTGAACACATGAATGAAGTCAGCAACATAATGAATCAGTTCTCCGCCATGAAGATGGTCCTGGACGATGAACTTCAGGCTTTGCTACTACTTAGCTCATTGCCTGACAGTTGGGAGACATTAGTGGTGTCTCTAACTAACTCCGCGCCAGACGGAAAGGTATCCATAGATCAGATAACAAGCTGTCTCTTTAATGAGGAGACAAGGAGGAAGTCTCTGGGCCTACTAAAAAAGAGGCCCTTGTGACACAAGATAGGGGGAGAGGAAAGAACAGAAAGGGCGGAAAAGCTCGAGATAAATCAAGAGGCAAGTCAGTTGCCAGGAAAGATGTTGAATGCTGGAATTGTGGCAAGAAGGGCCACTATAAGCATGAATGTCACAAGAAGAAGAGTGACAAGAAGGGTAAAGGAAAGGAGAAGGAAGATAAATCTGATTCTACTGCGGTCGCCTCAGATGGTGATGTTGTTGTTATTCTTTCGGTAGATCATGATATTTGTCTCACGGCTTCGAGTCAGGACACCGACTGAGTGATAGACTCGGGAGCCTCGTTTTATGCTACTCCACGCAGAGATTTCTTCACAAGCTACAAGTCAGGTGACTATGGGACAGTGAAGATGGAAAATTCTGGTGTTTTGAAGATTGTAGGGGTCGGTGATATTTGTTTGAAGACCGATGTGGGCTGCACATTGGTTCTCAGGGATGTGAGACACATTCCAGACCTTCGCCTCAACTTGATGTCGATGGGAAGGCTGGATGATGATGGCTATGAAAGCCGGTTTGTTGGTGGGCGCTGGAAGCTCATCAAGGGTTCGTTGATCGCTGCCAGAGGAAAGAAGTGTTGCACCCTTTACAAGGCAAGTGTTAGTGTGTGCAAGGGTGGATTGAACGCAGCGGAAGATTCAGCTACTGACGTGTGGCACAGGCGTCTAGGCCACATGAGTGAAAAAGGACTTCAGCTACTAGCGAAGAAGCGGCTCCTTCCAGACGTGACAGGTATACCCCTCAAAACCTGTATTGACCGTTTATATGGGAAACAGCATAGAGTTTCTTTTGTTAAAACTGTTTCTCATACTAATAAAGTACATGCATTAGATTTGGTTTATTCTGATGTTTGTGGTCCTATGAGGACAAAAACCTTGGGTGGGGCATTGTATTTTGTCACTTTTATAGATGATGTATCTAGGAGGGTTTGGGTGTATGCTTTGAAATTCAAGGACGAGGTCTTTGGTGTGTTTAAACTGTTTCATGCTATGGTCGAGAGGGAGACAGGCAGATCATTGAAGTGCATCCGCACTGACAATGGTGGTGAATACATAGGTGACTTCCACGAGTATTGCAAGGCACTGGGTATACGGCATGAACAGACAGTTCCCAAGACCCCCCCAGCATAATGGTGTGGCTAAGCGAATGAATCGCACTATTGTAGAGAGAATTAGATGCATGTTATCCCATGCAAAGTTGCCCAAGATGTTCTGGGGAGAAGCAATGTACACGACGGTGTATTTGATAAACAAGTCTCCATCAGCCCCGTTGAATGGAGAAGTACCTGAGAAGGTGTGGACCGGACGTGATCCATCATATAATCATCTCATGGTGTTTGGATACAGGGCATCCGTTCACGTACCAAAGGACGAGAGGTCCAAGCTCGATATGAAGATCAAGCAGTGTGTGTTCTTAGGGTACGGTGATGAGAAGTTCGGTCACAGGTTGTGGGATCCGACTGAGAAGAAGCTCATCAGAAGCAGAGATGTGGTTTTCATTGAAGATCAGTGTATAGAAGACATTGAAAAGCCAGAGAAGACCCAACCCAGTTCAGGTGAACTGGAGGACATGGATCCGTTTACTCCTCCCGTGGTGCCTGATGACGGGGGAGTACAGCAAGGTGTAGAGGATGAGGGAGTCCCTTCAGAAGATAGACAGGGGGAGCAGCCCCAACTTGATCCACCTGTTGAGCCACAGGTGAGGAGGACATCAAGGGACAGACATCCATCTAAGAAGTACTCGTCGCATGAGTGCATTATGCTCACTGATGGGGGAGAGCCAGAAGACTATTCTGAGGCCCTAGCCGATGAGTATAAGAAGGAGTGGTTGAAAGCTATGCAAGAGGAGATGTAATCCTTGCATAAGAACCACACCTATGACATGGTGAAATTGCCTAAGGGCAAGAAAGCTCTGAACAACAAGTGGGTGTTCAGAAAGAAGAATGAGCAGAAAAATTCACAGACAAGGTACAAGGCCAGACTTGTGGTGAAAATGTTTGGTCAGAGAAAAGGGATAGACTTCGAGGAGATATTCTCACCAGTGGTGAAGATGACATCCATACAGGTGTTGCTTGGGTTGACGGCTAGCCTGGATCTGGAGATAGAACAGTTAGATGTCAAAACTGCCTTTCTCCATGGTGACCTGGAAGAAGAGATCTACATGCGCCAACCAGAAGGGTTCGAAGTCAAGGGCAAAGAGCATATGGTGTGTAGGCTTAGGAAGAGCTTGTATGGGCTGATGCAAGCTCTTAGGCAATGGTAAAAGAAGTTCGACTCGTTCATGTTGGAGCATGGATATGACAAAACGGAGTCGGACCACTATGTGTTCACTCGCAGGTTCTCAGACAGGTGATTTCTTAGTTCTGCTATTGTACGTTGATGACATGCTCATCATGGGAAAGGACATGAAGAAGATTGACAAGTTGAAACAGGAGTTGGGCAAGTCGTTTGCGATGAAAGACTTGGGCCCGGGCAAATAGATCCCAGGAATGGAGATAACTCGTGACAGAAGTAGCAGGAAGCTTTGGTTGTCACAAGAGCGGTATATTGAGAAAATCCTATAGCGGTTCAACATGAATGCAGCGAGGCCGGTCAGTACTCCGCTGGATGGTCAATTCAAATTGAGCGATAAGTAGTGTCCCAAGATAAAGGCGGAAGTGGAAGAGATGCAGAAGATACCCTACGCGTCAACGGTAGGAAGTTTGATGTATGCTATGGTGTGTACGCGCCCAGACATAGCATATGTGATTGGGGTTGTCAGCCGGTATCTTGCCAATCCTGGTAAAGAACATTGGGCAGCGGTGAAGTGGATACTACTGGTATCTGAGACGCTCATCCAGGTTGAGCTTATGCTATGGTGACGTAAAACGTGTGTTAGAAGGCTACACAGATGCAGATATGGTAGGTGACATAGACTCCAGGAAGTCTACATCGGGGTTCATGTTCACGCTTGCAGGGGGAACGATCTCTTGGTAGAGCAAGCTACAGAAGGTCGTAGCATTGTCGACGACAGAGGCCGAGTACATTGCAGTCACAGAAGCATGTAAAGAGATGCTTTGGATGAAGAGGTTCCTACAGGAACTTAGCCTGAAGCAGGAGGAGCACGTGGTCTATTGCGATAGCCAAAGTGCTATACACTTGAGCAAGAATCCAAGTCAGCATTCCAAGTCGAAGCACATAGAGATTCGGTATCACTGGATCAGGGATACTTTGGAACAGAAGGTGTTACAGCTTAAGAAGGTCCATACAGACGATAACGGGTCAGACATGATGACCAAGGCTTTACTCAAGGGCAAGTTTGAGGTTTGCAGAAACCTAGCTAGCTTGAAGAAGGCAAATTTCTTCTGAGTCGGAAAGGGGGAGATTTGTGGGATTTTTCCTCCTCAGTGCAAGGAGAGAAAGTGGTTTCTGGGTATGGCCGGGCGACCGAAATTCATCAGAAGGGCAGCAATACTGTTGGACAGTTTTCACATCAGCCGGGGGCCAGACGGTTTTGGGACCGGGCGCCCGACCATATTGGTCCGAGTGCCTGAAATTGGTCCAGTTTCTCTGTTTTTGCTGCTGGATGTTTTTGGGCCTGGTCGGGCGCCCGACGGTCTGGTGACCGGGCGCCCGATCCAGGCGCGGACTGCTTGTACGCAGTTTCCTATTTGGGCTCTAATTCTTCCAGTTTTTCGTACTTAAGAGTTCCAAAATGGGATTAGGGCATCCCATTAAGTGGTTTATACGTCCAAGGTGAGAAAGAGAGAAAAAGAGGAAGAGAGAGAGAAGAGGAAGATTGTAGAAGGGAGAAGTTGCTTGAAGAGGAGTTCTTCTGCGCAACCGTCGTCTTAGCGCTTTTACGTCTTCAGGATCGGTGAGATCGCTCTGCCTTTTGTTACTCTCTTGTTGTTTATCCATCCTAAGTGGGTGATGAAGGTTTGATCCAAGCGGTGTGTGCTTGAGATCGGTCGTAACAGTTCCCTAAGATAGTGGATTGTTGATCTGAACTAGGTCCGGTGGTTTTTACCTCTTTAGAGGGTTTTCCACGTAAAAACTCCTTGTGTTCGTGTGGTTGATGTTTATTCTTGATTATTGCATTAGCATAGTTCATAATTCTAGTGTATTGAGGGGCGAGATCCGAAGGTTTGTGTGAAACGCACCCAACAAAGTTGACATTTGTTGAGCAGGTTGGATGAGAAATAAACATCACTGTGGCCTAGGAAGGCTTCAACGGTGGATGTCATTATCTACCCTGTTTCCTGTACGGTGTGGTCCACTTGAGCTTTGGTTCCTGCCTCATTTGTGGGCTCATGCCCTGAAATGAGCTGGTAAAACAAATGGACGGCATGGATAAGATACAAACATCACCACTAGACTACTAGTGTCAAAGTTCGGTGGCTCCCATCATCATGTATGTGTTTTATCACGCCATCCGTTCATTTTGGAAAGCTCATTCGAGGGCTATAGAAGTTTTGGATCAAGCTGATATTTGCGTTTTACCTGCATCTAAGGTTGCATGTCCTAATGACAAATAAACATCAACGTGGGGCCTTACGAAGGTCCCCACGGTTTTATGTGACGTGGATCCACTTGATCTTTGGATCTGCCTTATTTTTTGGATTATGCCTTAAAATGAGCAGGAAAAATGGCTGGACGGCGTGGATAAAACATATACATCATGGTGGGCCCACAGAACTTAGACACATCTAGCGGCTGGCGTTGGGGTCACCAGCAAAACCGCGTTCTGTCACTATGTGGGTCCCAGCCCTATACATGCCACCACGTGCCAAACAAACCGTTGATTAGGTGGTCCCATCGTGCATGTAGGGCACGTCTGACAGAGAGAGAGGTGGCCACACTTCTTTTTCCATAAATGTTTATAAAACCAGATTTTTCCCGTCAACATGCCACATGTAGGAGATCGGCACCATTGGCACGGCAGGCCCCACCTTGAAGGTCACCTGGTACAAAAATCAAGCTAGTCCACTCTTCAGGTGGGCCACAACAATGTAATCAACAAACAACCAACAGTCTGGCACAGCATATAAACGTGTGGCCCACCTAATAAGAGGAACGGCCTGATTTTTCTCCAGATAAGAGTCTCGCAATGGGCCCGACCTTTGGCATGGCACGGATGTCTTAAGCAGCCTGCATGTTGGTGGGAATGACCTGGTTGCACGACTAGTTACCGTACTTAGTTGCATCCAATTCTTATAGGTAAGTTATTTAATACAGCGGCAGAGTAAGACACTTGATACGCAGGCATTCAGATATTGTATACGTGGCACACCCTGACTCAGGAAAGGCCATGAAAATTGTGGATCGCACGATTGTCAAGTAACAGTCTCAAAATCAAATTGGATGGTGAACAATCGCTGATTCGTGGACATGAATGAATATTTTCATTTTCCAACCATCCAACTCCTCCAATCCCATAGATGATTAGGTGACCCATAACTTGGAGTTATATGCGTCGCATGCACTAAATATTTTCTAAGTGCCTGCGTATCATATGTGAAGCTCTGCCAGAGTATTAAAAATTCTTCACGTTCTTGTTACGTAGCTCAACCAACACACCCATTCCGATTCTCCACATTTTTATTTGTCAATAGGAAGTATAGCTATCCTTCTAATCCTCCTAACACCGAATATATATATATATATATATATATATATATATATATATATATATATATATATATATATATATATATATATATATATATATCAATTTAACAACCTCAGCTAGTTGTATCAACCGTCCATTTGAAGGGGAGTGAACTAACTCCATTGTGCGTCACATATGGCTTATTAAATGGTACGAACCTTAGAATACTTTATGTTTTTGGAAATCCCAGCCAATCTGGACCGACCAATGGGTTGGTCACACCATGGATGGACCCAATGGTCAAAATTCGCAATGGCTCAATGTTCCTAACTGCGCAATTTATAGATATTTCAGTGGACAGCTTGTCTTGCATATGTCCCGATCTACAGCTAAGGACCATCAATGAGGGCAGAGGTATACAAATCCCAGACCGTCATGATTTTTCATGGCCCAAAACTAAGCCAGGCCACACTTTTGTGCGAGATCAGGGCTGTTCATTTTAGGTGTGCCCACCATGCATGACCTATGGCAAAAAGAAGCCCTCGAAACCATACCGGCTTGGGCTTTCACAGTTAGTAACAGCTGAGCCCAACCCAATTCATTAATGAATTTTTGGGCAGAGGTTCATCACTTGGGCCTAGTGTTTCAGCCCACTTCCAACCTCAAAAATGGGTCAGGCCCAAAAGCGTGGGGCTAGCCTAGCGCATTGACAGCCATATAATATTAGGGGTGAAAATGGACCAGGCTACCTGGCTTAGCCTTGTAGGGCCGGCGCTTGGGACCCTAAACTTGGCCTGAGAGATAGGGCCCAGCCCAGCCCACTGGCTCAGTCCATCATCAAGTGGGTCACAGTCATACAAAATAGCCGTTGATGATTCGAAGAGAGTTGTAAGTGGCCCATTCAATGTACATGTGTAGTTTAAAAGCACCTATCATCAAACCCATTTCAGACTTATTTCAGACCTTTGATCATGTGACAGGACCAAGGGTCAGGGCTTAGGGAATTATGGCTAGGCCAGGGCCCATTGCCACTCCTAATCCACAGCCAGAGTTCACAGAACAAAGGCTTGCAAGGTTAATACCATTTAATAAGGCATAGGAAGCACACAGGATCCTAAACCCAAGGAATTCACCAACTCAAATTCCCCTACTTATTTATTTATTTATTTATTTTCAATTTTCTGGTACCAAAACCCCCCCATTTTCAGCTCACCAAATCAAAACAACTACAAAAGCCAAGCACGCTGAGAAACACTCCACACCCCTATAACACATGAACACCCACAACGGCCACAGAACCATGCACTGCTCCCCACCAATCCCACAATCACCCCACCATGATCTCCAGCAACCAGACGGTCAATCCCTCCGGCCAAGACGTCGGGAACATTGTTCCCGGCCGACTCTTGCCGGATATCCGAATCCTCGAGCTCTTCATCGCCTTCGTCTTCTTCGTCGTGATCCACTCCCTCAGGCAACAGAAGCGATGGGGCCTACCCGTGTGGCCGCTCGTCGGCATGTTACCGTCATTGATCGCCGCCTTACGGACCGACATGTATGAATGGATTTCTGGTGTGCTTTTCCGCCAAAATGGTACGTTTACGTTCAAGGGCCCGTGGCTCAGCAACCTCAACTGCATCGTGACAGCGGACCCGCGCAACCTCGAGCACCTACTAAAGACCAAATTCACCAGCTTCCCGAAAGGCGAGTACTTCCGCAACACCGTCCGGGACCTCCTCGGTGATGGTATCTTCAATGCCGACGACGAGACGTGGCGCCGTCAGAGGAAAACGGCGAGTATTGAGTTCCACTCGGCCGAGTTCCGCAAACTGACCTGCCGAGTCACTGGTTGAACTCGTTCACTCACGCCTGTTGCCTGTTTTAGAAGATTCCATCGAACGGCAAGCACCCATCAATCTACAAGATGTGCTCCTAAGGCTAACGTTCGACAATGTGTGCATGATAGCATTTGGCGTCGACCCGGGCTGTTTGAGCCCAGGCTTGCCAGAGATACCTTTTGCTCGGGCTTTTGAGGATGCGACCGAGTCGACAATCATACGGTTCATCACCCCGACAATTGTATGGAAAGCTATGCGGTTTCTCAATGTGGGGCCGGAGAAGAAGCTTAAGAAATCAATTCAGGGAGTTGACGAGTTCGCCAACAACGTGATACATGCTCGGAAGGAGGAGCTGTCTTTGGACTCTCCAAACAAGGTGACTAAATCCGACCTCTTGACGATCTTCATCAAATCGAAAGACGACGATGGGAATCCTTTCTCGGACAAGTTCTTGAGGGACATCTGTGTGAATTTCATTACTCGCCGGGAGGGACACTTCGTCAGTGGCCTTGGCTTGGTTTTTTTGGTTGCTAGATCAGAATCCGGTGGTCGAGAAACGGATACTGGCTGAGGTTTGCCGCATTGTTGGTGAGAGGAAGAATACCAAAAAAGACAAGGAGAATGCTCCGGTGGTGTTTAGGCCGGAGGAGGTGAAGAGGATGGAGTATTTGCAAGCAGCTTTGTCCGAATCCCTGAGGCTGTATCCTTCGGTTCCAGTGGACCACAAAGAGGTATCATAACTTTCTCTACGTGTGAAAGGATCATAATTCTAAAACTCATTGACTCGACTCCAAACTCGCCCGAGTCAACTTGACTCGGAAACTCATTGAATCAACTTGGCAAGTCAGTTGACCCAACAAGACTCTCATCCGAGTCAACTCAACCGGTGAGATTTTGAGTTGAGTCATCAGGAAAAAAGGTTCTGAACCTGAATTGGCCTTGACTCTAAAAGACCCATCGAGTCAACTCACTAAGCAACTCAGCACTCCTGATGGCTGGGTCACTAGCCTTGTGAGTTGTGAACGTGCTCTTTAAGTAGAGATTTTGAACCACTCAATTGAAAAGTTGCTAATCAGTGCGACTCTCAAATCAAACAAGATTCATCAAATTGTCTAATTGACTCAGTCGACTCGACCCAACGTTTGGGGACCCAACTGAGTCACTCGGTTCAACTGAAATGATAAAAACCAAAAACATCAGGGAGTTTCAAACACACTACCTCATCTATATCCTTGTAGCCATACATAACTATCTTAAAAATTAATAACTAATTTACAATATATTTAATCTAATTATTAAATACCAAGTAGAGTTAAGTGAAATTCAACAAGTCGAGTCGACCCGACCCAGTTCGAGACTAAATCGACTAGAGTTTCTGAAAAATGGTATGCATTTACGTATGTCTTTGCATTTCCATTTTCTGGTGGGCAAAGGCAGGCATTGAGCTTGTGTTTGAGGCAGGACGTTACATGCGCCAGATGCATGCATGAATAGATATATGAACTAATAAAGAAAAGCACGTCTCTGGTATATGAATGCTTTAGAATTCTTGGAATGTCAGATAACTGTTTCATACAAATTGGATGCCACATATTTCATGCATTGCTTACAGCCGTGTATTTTATATAGGGATTTTTACCGCAAAATTCCTCTGGAACCAACATTTTACCAAATACTGCCTGGACGATTAGAATTTACAGGAAGGTGCTTTCTGAGGGAGGAAATAACAAAAATACCCTCATCTAAAATTTTCTTTAAAAATTAGTAAAGGTCGAGACTTGTGGGTTATGTGTATAACATCCAATCCATCCAACATATACAACTACAGCTGTAAATGGGTCAGCGGAGCCAATGGGGTACCCAAACCCAACCCATTTAGATTCGACCCAGACCTGACCCATTTGTTAAATGGTATGGGCCTGGGTCTAAGAACAGACCCAATTGATAAATGGGTCTAGATTTGGTTTCCTTTATATTAGGCCCGAACCAAACCCATTAAGTAAATGGGCGGGTTTGGTCTATGTTGCAAGGGACCCATCCAAGCCCGAATCCGTCCAAATTGAATTTAAACCTAGTAAAAATACTTGCATACCAGATCCAAACCTAGACCCATTAGACCCAACCCATTTATAAATGGGTCTGGGTGGATCTTCCTCTACGTTTGATGGGGTTGACTCATACTTGACTTAGACCCACCCATTTAGTAAAAAGATTTGGGTAAAAAATTTGGACCTATACCCATTTAGTAAATGAGCGGGTCTGGTTTTGGCTAAACCCACCCCAAACCCAGCCATTTACAGCCCTATATACAACCTATCGTGGTGATAGCGTGAGCCAAAATCAAGCCAATCAAATTATCCAATGGGCTACACTTGAATTTGAATGTTGAGTGATGTATATTTTTTTTTTATGGATTGGCCCACCTTATGATTGGATCAGTCATATTTTTGGTTCACCTTATAATCATGTTGGTATGCATCTGTTGGATGGGTTGGATGTCCAATGCATACCCATGTGAGCACAACAATTATAGATTTTTCACTTTGTAGAGAAATAATAAATGAGGATGATAGTGTAATTTCTCCTCTGAAAAAGCCCACTCTAGAAATATCGGTTCCTGAAAGGTGCTACTTGGTAAAATCCGAATTCTAGAGGCATTTTGCATAAAAATCCCTCTCATGTATACAGGCATATATCATACACGACGCCAATAGCTTTGGACAGTTTTGCCCTTGAGTAAGTCTTCACAACATTAGTTAAAAGAGGGTAAATTCAGCCTAAAAATGTATCTGCTTGGCTGGGAAAAGTTGAGATTTTACCATATAAGAGGGTAACATGGATTGCACCCACTCCCTTTCACTTCTTTTAATGCATGTAGACCATCAGCCCCTCTTCTTCCGAAATTAGATGATTTCGGCTATATGAAGGCTTTGTAGGGCTAAGCCCAATGATGGAATAACATCCACCTAATACATCTGTTGCATCGACTCATGTTATGACATCAACCTAAAAATTAGGCGGATTAGAACTTGAGTGGGGCCATGACAAGGAAAACAATAAGGATGATAGCCAACCATTTCCTTCTCTCTCTATGTAACCCACCTACATGTACCCACTTTTGCCTCGGCCCCTCTCCTTTTTTCTCTCCCAGTTGAATCTCTACCCATTTTCTCACTACATCCACATGCATGGCACATTCAGTACACCTAGTAAATATTATCTCCATACTATATTTGCCTACTACCCTCAAAAGAAAGCACTTTGAATGCTTAGATTTCATAGCTAAGAATCAAATAGTGGAAATAAAGCTATTGAAATATATACATTTCTTGTTTTGGTCAGGTTGTGGAAGAGGAAGTCTTCCCCGATGGAACAGTATTAAAGAAAGGAACAAAGGTTATCTATGCCATCTACACAATGGGCAGAATGGAAAGTATATGGGGCACAGATTGCAGAGAGTTTAAGCCGGAGAGATGGCTTAGAGACGGAAGATTCATGAGCGAATCAGCATACAAATTTACTGCATTCAATGGGGGTCCAAGGCTATGCTTAGGGAAGGATTTCGCATATTATCAAATGAAATTTGTTGCCGCTTCTATCATTTACCGCTACAGTGTGAAGGTTGTGGAAAACTTCCCCGTGGAACCAAAGCTTGCAATGACCATGTACATGAAGCACGGGTTGAAGGTTCTTCTCAGCAAGCGAGATGGTTCAGAGATCGGGTCCTAAGTTCCACAAAAGATCGACATGAGTGTGATTTTCTTTTTCTTTCCTTTTCTTTTCTAGATTTTTAAAACTTTAGATTATATAAGTTGGGTTTGTTTTCAGGTGATTTGTTACATAAGTCATGAAATCATGTTCGGTTAGAGCTTATCCTTTCTCATTATCTTCAAGGAAAAAGAAGTCAGTATGTGCTTTCCACTTTTCGAGTAGCGTATTTGTGTGTTTGTGGTTCCCAAAGCCAGGATGTGCCAAATATCATGATTGAGAGTGACCCAGCATACTGAGGGCTCCCTTTTTTGCACTGCTACAAGCATAGTTTAAGAACTCGAAAACAACTCAATGTTCATTTGGGTTGAGTTGACTTGAAGACTCAATCTGACTTGATAGTTAAAAACTATAAATAAAAATAAAGTAGGAATGGCAACAAATTTTAAATTAGCTCATTGTGTATAGTATCATAAAATAAGGAAATAGGAAACCAACCTACCTCTTCAAAAGAGCTCGTGGGTTTGAATCTGGCACGTGTTCTTCTTCACTTTTAATTATGAAGAGGTCTGACATGGTCAGTGACCTGGCCCAAGTAAGGGTGAGATGTGCTGAGTTGACAAAGTTAGAGAGTTGACTCGAGGAGTCTCTCTCTGACTCGGTTGAGTCACTTACAGATTTGAGTTGCCTAGGACTTGGCTCGAAATCTTGCCGAGTTGAGTTGACTTGACCGAGTTTCGAGTTAAGTCGGCAAGTTTTAGAACTATGGCTCCAAGACCCTAAAACCAACCACACTAAAGGTGCTTGGGAAGCCCAGCCAACCACAATTTGGGCAGTACATTCAAATGCGGCAAAAGATTCAAGCTAAAACATGATCAAGTTTCGATCCAACTCGAATCGCATAGTGGGATTTTAATTGTATTTGCAGGGTTTCAACAACACTTGATATAGTAATTCCCAGAAATTTATTTGGTAGATATTAGAACATCAGGTACATATCCTGTCAGGTACCCACAACTGTTCTCTCTTTCATATTGAATATAACAAACCCATGTAGGAATGCAATTCCTTGTTTCATCACAGAAACGTAATGGAAATATCAGAGATGTTCTTATGCAAGGAGAGGAGTTTTACCCAATTTATGCTCTTCCATCCCATTCTTCATAGAATTCTGTTAAGAAATCCTGCATGAAATTGTGCCTTTTCTCAGCCCTTCTTTTACCAGCCTGAAATTTACACCACCCACAAAACCCAAAGGTATCAGTCAAATTAAGGAAGAAGCTTTTGGGAAATGATTTTATCAACACATGTATGGGTAGCAATTGATTTTCTCACAAGATCTTTGTCAACTCATTTGCAGCGAAGAAATAACATGGTAAAGCCAGTTGAACCATAATAAGCCAGACACAATGAGTGTATGCCGTGTGACATTGCACATTTCATGGGAAAAAAAAATCCTTGGGAAGTTTTTGAAATGTGCTTTTAAATGCTAAATGGCATAAGCCCATTGGGGATCTTTCTTATTACAGTTCAACCAGCTCTACTGTACCATCTCTCTTTGCTGAATTTTTCACCACCCACAAAACCCAAAGGTATCAGTCAAATGAAGGAAGAAGGTTTAGGGAAATGATTTTATCAATACACATACAAGCAATGTCCACAAATTTCTCACCAGGTGTTTGTGAACTCATTTGCTGCCAAGAAATAATACAGTAGAGCTGGTTGAACCATAATATTGTAGGCCCCAAGTCCCCAACAAGCGTATGCTGTATGACATTGCACTTTTCAGGGAAAAAGAAATCCAAGAGAAATCTTTGAAAAGTGCTTTTACATAACACATCACAAACACTCATTGGGACTACCTTATTGTACAACCAGCTCTACCATATCCTCTCTCTTTGCTGCCTAGTTTGTCAAAGAAGCTTGATACCAGCATTTAGCAACATTCAAAAACTTGCATCCGGAACTAGGTGTAGTTGACTTGATTTGGCTAAGAGCAGCGAGTATAAACCCTGGCTTTATCAAATTGGGATGTCTTCCGTGTTGACTTGTTGAAGTTGAAAGAAATGGGAGTACATTTTAAGAATAGTGTCCAAGCTTCTCAACCTTATGATATGGAATTTGACATGTGAAAATTCATGCATATTTATGCTGTGCATACCATTGCCAACTTGATGAATGAGACCCAGAGTTGACAGAATATACTACTATAAAACAAACACGACAAAGAGTTCACAATCTGTAAATTAAGGGTGCAATTGGAATTTTACTATATTCGAGCAGAATGGCCATTGTTCTTGCTTCTTGTATTTGAGAAACGAGATGACTAGAGGTATGGAGCTGGTTTAACAGACTTCATTATGCTGAATGTCTGTTGTGATCGTCACAAATTCCAAACGAGGTGCTCTTTTTTTGAAATCAAAGTTGACACCCCTTAATAAGGATGCAGTGACAATTTGCATCATTTCCCTGGGTGCACTTGGCCAGTTGCATCAATGTTCCCATGTCAATGTATTCAGAGAATAATGAGAATGTAAATGGGGGGTGAGCTCTAATTTTAAACAATTGTGATAGTTATGCATTTCTGGTTGGCAATCATTATGACATGTAGTTTAGAATGCTGAAAACATTTTTATTTAGCGTGTCTTAGCACTAGATTATTCTGCAGTTACATAAATACACACGTATCTTTATATGCACATGTATACAATCTAAACATGTATGCATGCACACATGTGAAGCAGCCTGCAGTAGGGTTGGATTGTTCTCCACCGTTGATTATCAAGTAGAAATGTACGCCTATGGCCCATTGTAAGGCCCATCATGTGCTGATTTTGGGCTGTTTGTTGCAAAATTTGGGCCTAAATGTTAGAGAACACATATGCCATTTGCGAAGCTAGGGAGACTGATGTGGAAGATATGATTAAAGATTTTGGAGGTATTTAGTAGATTTGTTTTTGCTATTTTAGGCCAATCTTTTTTGGTAGGATTGTTGTTATCTTAAATAAACTATAGATTGCTTTGAAACCAATTAAGATTGAGTTGAAATCGGTCTAATGAGTGGGTGGTCTTCATTAAAAATTCCATGGGACTGTCTTTAAGGTTCAATTTCAATAAAGTTGCTCATTCCTATCTACTTGAACATTCTTGTGGGTGCACTCTCTTCCATTCCTACAATTCGGGTATCAACATCTCATCGAATCAATAATTGAGTTACACCATTTTCATATAAGAGTGGATGATCATTGGAGGATTTTCGACTCTACATCATCTCCTAATGGCTTCAAAGGGTGTGAAATAGGAAGAATCCAATTGATCCGCACACTCACAGAGCGAGTTGATCAACTCATGCATATGGTAGGTAATCTCACTAATAAAGTGGGAGAGCTCCAGCATGACGGGAATCCAGAGACCGAAGTTGGAGCATGTGGACACGTAGGAAAGGTCCCCACCAAAGTTCTAAACAACAATTGGTGACCCCAGCTTGTGAAGACAGAATGATTTAATTCTTCGATTATTAGAACATGACAGAGAGCCAGGCATTAAGATTGAAATTCCAAAATTTCATGGTTGCTGCATATTGAGGACTTCATCAATTGGCTAAGCAAAAGAGAAAAGGTGTTCTAGTACAACGATCACAGGCAATCGGCAGGTTAAATTAGCAGCTATGAAGCTTCCCGGTCACGTGTTATGTTGGTGGGACGATCTTCGACCTGACCGCATCTGTTAAGATAAGAAGAAACTAGATTCCTGAGAAAAGATGAAAAAAAAGAAAAGAAAAGTTCCTACCCTACCAACTTATGCCTGTGTCCTCTATCAAAGATGTTAGAATCTACGTCAAGAAAACAAATTAGTAAATGAATATATAGAGGAGGTCCATATATTAACACCACGGCTTCATTTCATGAGTATGAAGGCCAAAAGATTTCAAGATATCGTAACGGTCTCAAGTGAACATAAAAAAATCAATTCGCTTTCAAAGGTATTTAAGACATACAATGCATACACATTTACAGTAAAAGCCAAGGAGATAATTAATTGGAGACTTCAGAGACAATTTGATGCCCCATGAGGACCATCCTCAACAATGGGCAGCATGCTAACTTCCCACATAAGGTGACCAGAGGTCCTCCCATAGGTCGAGGGATGATTGGCCAACATCCAACAATGAAGCCCAAACCCGACCGGGGAGGGAGTTATGGATGATAGGCTAATGCAACCAAGATAGGGCAAAAAAGCACTCTTTTCTCATGTTTAAGTGTGGACAGCCTAGACATCTCTTTTTTATCCTGAACATCATTCCTCAATTAAAGTGAATTTGGTTGAGGAAGGAGAATATGTGAAGACTCTCTCGACCGTATGAAAGCCAATGATGAATATGAAGAACATGCACCGTGAGGATGGGGTGATTTGATAATGATTTACTCTTTGACCCTGCTGAATCGTTCGCACTCTTTTAATCTTGGTTTTCGTCAATCCATCGCCAAGTTTCAAACACGATTTATTCTTACATTGATTTTGGTCAACGTTTCTGCCACACAATCATTGTAGCCGTGCATTTTGACAAATGGGCCTGCATCAACATGCTTATACATGCATACATATGTAGGAACAAACCCAAGTCCAGGTAAATATGTACAAAGCATCCATTCACATATGGATACAAATTTGTGTCTCACAAAATCTAAAATGTTCCCCTTGTTTTCAAGGGACTTACCAAGTTACCACCAATCGGCCAAGGACATAAGACTCGCACTAATTGGACAATCCTAACCCTTCAACTGGAGGACATTTTCCTAAAAAAAAGGGGGGTCGACAGAATTTTGGTTGACATCTCCCATCTACTTACCTTCCCCAAAAGTCCTTAATATGAATGGTTAGGATTGTCCCATCCAAGTGATTTTTGGGGATCTAGCCCATCTATGTTAGGGTCAGTCGGGTGATCAGCTTGGATCTTGGACACGTGTTACATGTACAAATTCCAGTCACCGATAAATAACCAGTGTTTTAACACCATATTCTATTTAATATGCCCATGACAAATACATGCATGCAGATGTGTTTAGATGGATGACCAAATACAGCTCTCTCTACCGTGCTTAGCTAAATGATTGCAAAAGCTCATCAATTAACGAGCATGTTTCCTGTTTTCCAGTGATACCTGTGTTTTCATCAAATCCTTCAGCTTCAGAAGCTTCTCATGGAAATGATTCACTGTGGTCTGCTTCTCATCTTTCTTCATATATTGTTCCTTTGATAAATTCAATCGCGGGTGAATCTGAGGATCATGCAATACTCGGTTCCTACTTCCACCAAACGTAAAGCATCGAGCGATTCCTGAAATCAATAAGAACAGATCTTCCCAGTTACAGATTTAATGCAGATGCACATGATTAGATAAGTATAGGGAATGTGTAAGGATTGACCATGACAAAAGGAAGAAAAAAGTACATTTGTCCCCATTTACACTTGCTCCAACACTTTGATTTACATGTGCTACTTTTGGATTTCTTTTTTCAGTTTTTGTACAAAACATCTAACTTTCACGGGTGTTTCTCATACACTTCCGAATTGAAATGCAGTAATTAGTTCAATAAAGTGGAAATAACCAAAGTGGTGATTTCCTTCATCTGCAGTCATGTTGGATGACCCGGCTCCAAATTGTAGTTATGTTTCTTTCGAGTTGGATTTATAACAAATGTAACTGCAATTCGAGGGATACTTCCTCACTACGAAAAGTAAGAAACATCATTAATTTGTCACTTGTTCTTGACTAAACTGAATCTTTTTCTTTTTTTCTTGATCAGCATCTTTATTAAATTGAATCTTCGCCATTCATGTGTGCATACGAACAAAGCCCATGTGTTTCGAATCCCAACCTCTCAATACAAAACTATAGAAAGTAAAACATCATGCTTATATCCCCATCTCTCAATCCCATGAATCCTATTTTTTTGGTGCTTACCAAGTCCTTCACTCCATACCCATCTCAGATACTGGCATGCATATGCTGCCTAAGCAGCATAGCTTGCAGCAATAGAAAGACATTATTAATCGAGAAATAAGACAAGAAATACCTTTGCCAACAGAAATAAATTTACAAATGAAGAATGCAATAAATGAACTTTGCCATGCACAAACACATGTACAACACTGCTCATGTAGACACCACATGTGCCACCATGGCACATAGATGCAAGATCCACTCCATCTATCATGTCTGTCCGACCTTCCACAACATTTTTCCAAAACTAAATCCAGTCCACTCAGCATGTGGCCCCAATATTGGAAACAGATGGACAGTTAGAACACTTCAGCCAAACCTTCCAGAGCCGTACATTAGTTTTGCAAAATGTAGCCCATCTGACCAGTTGATCAACCTAATTCTTGGTCTAGAGCATCAACATAGTCGTGCCATTCTGATGGATGATTTGAACCTCGGACCTATCATTCCATGTGGGCACATGTGTGGCATGTCAAAAAGCATTATTGCACACACATGTAGGACTAGCAAAGCTCACAATAAATACCTGAACATGCATATATTCTAAACAGCATAAAAATGCCAAGCATGATAAGGAATGATAGAAATAAGACCTGAGAATAGACTAAGATGCTCTCCCCCTACAACATTATGGTTTTTTTTAAGGTAGGAATTGAACATAGTCCACCAGTCAGGACTGGCAGTAAATAAAGCAAGCAACAACTGAAAGGTAACAGTGTTCACATTGAAAGATTTTGGACATGCTGTGGAGCTTATGAATTAATAATGTCAATAAATCACAGGTTAAACTTTCTCAACACACTTTGAACCATAAAACTTACCAATAGCCCCAATTGCATCAAGTCGGTCAGCATCTTGAACAACCCCAAACTCTAGGGGGAAATCACCAAATTCAGTACGTGCAAGTTCATCTTTGAAACCTAAAAATTAGAAGGCAAATGGTACTCATTATTACATTGTTTGAAATCACAAAGAAAAAAAAAAACGATGAGATGGATAATCATGGAGAAAACACAGTGAGGCTAGTGAGATGAAGTAACTGAGGCAAATGGAATCCTACTCAATATCCAGTAAACAAATTCAAAATTGTTACTGACAAATACTGATAGAAAGCAAAAGGATGAACAAGCTGCGATTCTGAAAATAGAATAATGGCCATAAATTGGGCTTCTATGAGAATTCCAACATGGTTATCTAACTTACAGATAATCTCTGGGGTGAAAATTCACAATCATGAAGAAAAATTGATTCTGTCTTCATTTCAGTGAAACATATCTTGTAGATAGCAGAGGAAACTACTTAAGCATACCAAAGAGGAAAGCTTGGTTCACCATGCTCAAAATTCCATGTCCAAACTAAAATGGTAATTGGTAACAAGAAACAACTGAGTCGATGATTTCAGGAACCAAAATTTTCCAAGGGAAATTAGATGATCCTTGACCCAAGGATTTGTGCTAAATGCATAGTTTCTAGTTTCTACTAGTTAGACACATGGTTAGGAATACAAACTGCCTGTCCGTTGGGGCCCCACCTTGGATGGACCATTCCCTAAAATTACCCAGATTCGAAGACCATAGCCGCCAACTGAACCTTTTTCCAGTTGAATGGGGTATCATTTGCTGGATTTGTTTCAGACTGTCCATTTGCAGGATACAAATTGGAAGATTATGTGACTGTCCTATCAAGGAGATTTTTGGGGCATAGTCCATCCATAATGGGGCCTGTCCGAAACATGGTCCAAATTACTGAACCATGGTTTCAACTTGTCCCAAGTGAAAGTTCAGGACATGGCGCATATCCTTGGGTCGAGAATGATAGAATTCCTTGTTTACTAAAAAGTTCAGTTCCAATGACTTTGTCAAGTCGAATTCAGAAATGCAAAGACCAATTTCTGACTCAAATAATGTTTTTGAATGAATAAAGTATGGTTAAATGCTAAAATACATGCTGACATAAAAACGCAGTGCCTTCTTCTACCTAAAACAGATGTTTAGTGAGAACTAAATAAGAAAATTAAGGAAAGTTTAAGACTCCATATCCTTTATGACTGAAGCTCACCCATTCCCTTTATGATCCTCAGTATCTTCTCTTTTAAGCTCTCCTCTAACCCCTCCTCCTCAAGAAACCTCTCAACCATCATTGCCTCCTCAGAATCCTCCCTACACCGAACTGAACAATTTCAATTCGAATTGATATGGGCATCCTTCTTGATAAATAAATGCAACCCGTATCTTCTGCTAATGGTAAATTGGTAATACAATAGCACAGCTTTTGACTATTGTATTACCAAAAGTATAAAGGTTGGGTATCCTTCTCCATCAGGGTGTGTGAAACTGACCAACAAAAGTTTTTTTTTTTTAAAATTAATATTCTAAAAGATCACAACTTGAAAACAATGAAAATGGCCCCTTCTTTAGTGAGATTACACAGAAAATCAAAGGGAAAATCATATAGGAAAATCAAAGGGATACACAAGGTAAGGAAACATGCAAAATTACACAGAAAACGAAGAAAAATCTCATCCACCTTAAACTTATGCAATTAGAAGATAAAATGTAACGAATAAATAGAATCTTTCAAGAACACAATGAAAAATTGCAGAGTAATACAAAACACTGCAACACGCTTGTATGATCAAATAAAAAGATTAACTGTGATTATAAAATTCCTCAAAACTGTGCAAAATTAAGCAAGCAAAGAATGTACCCACCTCACATATTTGTGATCTCCTGCAACAGAGAGAACCCAATCAGTAATGACATCAATGCCATGAAAAGTAAAGGAAAGAAATAATGTATTTTAAGTTTAATAAATAAATTGATAGAGGACAGACCTACGTCATGCAGAAGTGCTGCAAGCTCTACCTGACAAGGAAAATAATAAAAGCATTAGAAAGGTAAAAATTAAGAGAGGGAGAGTAGAAGGAAAACCATCCAAACACAAAATTCTCTTAACAATTCAGTTCCTATGATGTCCAGATGCAGATACCAAGTCCTTTCGTTTTTTCCTTTCTTTTTTTTTTTTGGGAATAACAGCCTGCAATGTATGGAAGCCTATTTTCTAAGTAATGTTTTCAGTATCTGTATAAATGGAGGTATCGCACCCTTGGGATACAGAAACATATCAGTTATCGCATGGGAAATATCGGATATATCGTGTAATGTTCCACTGTGTTTGGGAAAAATTGGGAAATTGGTCGAATTTTTCAATGGAACTTCAAGGAATGTTAAAGAAAGACATCATTACATACTTAGAAATCAAAAGATTACAAAAAAATAAGAGCTTATAATAAGTTTCCTTTGTATAGGGTACTAAACTATGCACTTCAGAGTGATGCAGCCAATGTTTTAAGTACCGACGATATCAGCCGATATATCCCACAATATATCTTGTATCCTAACTGTGGGATACGAAACACACAGGTAGTGCCGATATATCCCGCATGTTCGATCCAGTGAGCATTTTCAATTTCCAATCCCCCTTTTTTAGTTAAAATTATGTTAAATCAGTGTCAAATGGTTATAAATCCATTGGTTCTTTATGTTAAAATTATGTTAAATCAGTGTCACGGGTCCTTAAATTCTTGAAAATTGGGGTTTCTTGAATGTAGGTTAAGGAAATGAAAAGTGATCATTTTGCAGGAGATAGGATGGAAATAGAAATGGAGTTTGCAAGAAATTTACAAAATCAAGCAACGAAAGGCTGTTTTCACGGAAGCTGAGTTTCCTCAATTTACAATTCAGTGAGGAGAAATGGAGGAGAGAAGGAAAAGGCTTACAACGAAGATGGAAAGAGGAGAAGAAGAGAGACCTTCCTCATGAGCTAAGGAGAGAGCGAGATCTCTAACTCTGAAAGCGTGTGCAGCGTCGTGAGATGCATCGTTCCCTTTCATGGCCCTCGCCACCAGCTTCTCTGCGTTCCTCACCGTCTGATCATGCTGCCCCATCTCTCTCTCTCTCTCTCTCGTCCGTCTTCACTCCCTCGCGGGTTTTGAAAGGTCGGCTGTAGAGCGTGACTATTGGGCGAGGATTTCCTGCGAAAGCCTTGGGCAGGAAGTTCCTCCGCTGGGAAACAAGGTGGGGCCACAGTGTTTTTTTGATAAATCCACCCCGTCCATCCGTTTTGGGGGCTCATTTTAGAACATAAAAATAAAAATGATCCGGATCCAAGACTCAAGTGGGCCAAAAACGTGAGTATTGAACGTCCACAGTTGAAACATTTGTGGAGCCACAGGAGTTTTGAATCAGGATAATATTTGTGTTTCCAGTTCATCACAGTGGTAGTGGCGTTATGAACGGTATGGATGTCATATAAACATCACTGTGGACCCCAGGGAGGTTTCAACGGTAGTAATCTCCCTACCCACCTTTTCCTTTAGTTCAGCCCACTTGAGCCTTGGATCCGGTTCATTTTTATTTTTATGTTTTAAAATGAGCTACCAAAACGGATGGACAGAGTGGATTTATCAAAAAAAAAAACCACTGTGGCCCCACCTTGGTTCCCAGTGCAGGAACTTCCTGCGCAAGGCTTTCGCAGGAAATCTCAGGTGCGCCGCCGTGCTCCCGAACGGGATTGCACACTGACACCGCTACTCTTTGCTGGACGGAAGCGGATTACTAAGTAAACTCTGTGGGGCCCACCGTGATTTAAGTATTTTATCCACTCCGTCCATATTAAAAGATAATTTTAGGGTTCGAACCCAAAAACGAAGCATATCGAAATCTCAAGTGTAGAACACCACAGGAAAAGTGTGAAATGAATGTCTACCGTTGAAAATTTATCGGGGGCTACAGAAGTTTTGGATCAAGCTGATATTTGTGTCTTCTCTTCATCCATGTCTATGTGAACTTATGAACAGTTTGGATGACAAATAAACATCACTGTGGGCCTAGTAAGGTTTCAACGGTGGAAATCATTATTCCCACTGTTTCTTGTGGCATGCTCCACTTGCGTTGGATATGCTTCAATTTTAAACTAAACCCCTAAAATTAGCTATAAAAATGAATGGACGGCGTGGATAAAGCCACATACATTCACGGTGGGCCCAAGAAAGTTTAGCCTACTGAGTAACTCGGTAGGCAATCCGATTTCCTGCTGGATGGTGTTCTGTGGGCTCCACCACGATGTATGTGTTTTATCCACGCTGTCGACTCATTTTACAAGCTCAGTTTAGACGTGGATCCCAAAATTGAGGCAGATCCAAATCTCAGGTAGACCACATCAAAGGTGAGAGTGTTGATTGGACGAACGTCCACCATTAAAAACTTACCAGGGGCTACAAAAGTTTTAGATCAAGCTGATATTTGTGTTTTCTTCTTCTTCCAGGTATATGTGACCTAATCAACAGGTTATGATGGCAAATAAACGTGACAGTAGGCCTAAGAAGTTTTTAATAGACGGTCGTTCAATAGCAGCTGATTTCCTTAGTGTGGTCCACCTGAGATTTGAATATGCTTCATTTTTTGGTTCATTATCTAGAATGAGCTTGTAAAATGAATGGACAGCGTGGATATATATATATATATATATATATATATATATATATATATATATATATATATATATATATATATATATATGGGGCTACATAGAACCACCGGGTAGCCACATCTCAGCTGGATATATCAGCACGCAATCCCCGCTGACGCTGCCCGCAGCGAGCGGACTAGGTGAGACCTGGGATCCACTGAGGTGGGTGGGACCCTGACTGTGGGGCTCACAGTGATGTATGTGCCTGTAAATCCAGAGTCCAAACATTTTGAAAAGATACTTTTAGGGCACAATCAAAAAATGAAGTTGACTCAAATTTTAGGTGGACCACACCACAGGAAACAGCCGAGATTGAATCCCCACCATTACAAACTTCATGGGTTCCACCAATTTGCCATCCAACCTGTTGATAAGGTCACAAACACCTATATGAAGAGACACAAATATTATATTGATCCGAAGCTTTTGTGGCCCATCATAAGTTTTTAATCGTCAATCACCAATGTGTTGGAATTAGGTGACTCAAATCTATGCTAGACAGAGTCATCGGACGATCGAGCAGATGACGGATTGTGCATAGTGAACTCTTAGGGACGTTTTCGCGTAGTTTCAGGTGACTGAACCAATGGCGTCGGGCGACCGACCCCAAGTCAGTTGTGCGATAGGTTTGCGCAGTTTTGCATAAGATGTTTTTAATTCCGATTTGTTGCCTATTTAAGGAGTGTAATGTGGAATTAAGGAAAATTGCCAAAAGGATCGGGTATACTAGAGGGATTGAAAGAGTTTTAGGGTGAAAGAAAGAGCTTGGAGAGCTTAGGGGCCCATGTTTTATTTCCTCGTTCTCTTGTAACGTCGATTCATAGTGGATTATTATCTTTGTGTCATGGTTTTTACCCGTGGGGGATTTTTCCACGTAAATTCAGATTACCTTCTTGTGTGTGTTGATTGTTACTTGATCATTTTGATTATCTCGTTTGGTTCTCACTTCACATGTAGGTTTTCCCGACAAGTGGTATCAGATCTAATGTTGGGAGGTAGATCAGAATCTGAGACGAGGTTTCAATGGCGTCTAGCAGTGAGAGTCGGCATAGAGAAGTATTCCGAAAAAAAATAACTTCGAACTATGGAAGGTAAAGATAAAAGACATTCTAGTTTAACAAAGGCTCAAATAAGTGCTCCTTAGGAAGCGACCGAAAATTATGAAAGAAGAAGAGTGGAAGAAGGTGGATCAAAATGCCAATGTCTTAATCCAGTTGTGCCTAACAGATGAGGTCTTGTATAACATCATGAGGGAGAAGACTGCGGCTGATACTTGGGCGAAATTAAAAAATATCTACGCGAAGAAGTCTCTTGAGAATCATCGTTATCTAATGATATAATTATCTAATCTGAAGATGGCAGAGAGGACTAATGTTGAGAGCTACATTAGCACTTTTAATAGGCTCATTTGTAAGTTGTCAGATCTAGATGAACCGATGAAAGACGAATATCAGCCATGTACCTTGTTGAATTCTCTTCTAATCATATTTGTAATGCTTCAAAAATCAACACTTGAGTGCGGAGACTCAAATCCCGAGTTCTCGGGTGTTAACTTAGTAAAATATTTTTCTACGAATGTCGCACATGGGAAATGCTTTCACATATGTCCTCAATCAGATGTACATTCATTCCATATACCAATAAATCAAAGTAACGCATTTCAACTAGTGGATCATAAGCAAAGCGGAAATAATTAAATAAAAAAATATAGGACCAACACTTAAAATATACAATTTAAACGCAGTGTCAGCCCATATGAGAATTATACAAGTCATAATGAATATAACAAGAAGAAAAATTTCAACTACCAAGTGGGAAGAAGCTAAAGATCTACTAGGCACCCCAAGCGTACCACCATCTGGTCCTATTCCTGAGTCATATGCATATATCAAATGGAAGGCATCAAACACCAACATAGTGAAGAAATATCCCCAAGATTATACTCGGGACATCTTAGTTTTAAACATGTTCACGATAAATATATATTTCTATATATACTACTCTTTAGCATATTACTCTGACGCACAAATACTAAACAAGTTACACATGTTATCCACACAAGCATACACAGGCAATGATAGCACAACAAAGCAATCAATTTCCTAAACTAGTTGATTAATGCAGGTAATGTATGAGATGCAAATAAAAGAAAATAATGCACTGGTCTTTCTAATAGTCGATCAGCCACCCCACAAGTGTATGCATGTCCCAGACAAATCACATGAGGAGCTCAAAAGATAGCGTTAGTGCCATATCAAGCAACCAAGCACCCACAAGTCCTCCCCAAATGTAATATCATGTATGCATGATTAATTTAACATTTATTAAACCATTTTGCATACAACAGTATTGGTGAAGTTGAAATACCGTCATTATATCACAAGTCTAGATCTGGACCATCCAGCTCCATGCGGTCCATCGCCAATCATCGCTAGTAACCTCTCAATCCAAAGTTTGGGTTATCCTCTCATGAAAACATCGACAGTGACTCGCCAGCCACACCTAAATCAAAGCAGAAGGGCTCATCACTCAACTACCAAAATATAAATGGTCAATTTAGAGATGCAGGCTTGTCACTCAAAACTAAAATCAATACACTCCAAGGTTGTTCGAACGGTATTCAGGTACGCAATCATTGGCCTAATCAAATTGTCACTGGGGCCGTTCGAATAACAATCTGTCACCTCTATCAATGCTCACTGGTCACTATGGGGAGGCTCGTCACCCTAGCATAAGATAACAGCTAAGACACGGTGTAATATACCACCTATGCCCGACTTATGAGACTTTGGAGATTGTATCGTAATGCGGTTCTAAATGGATTACGCACTGGTAATGTCGGTATTCTAGATTCAATAGGATGTGATTCAATAGTCAAACATAAGAATGATTAACTCTGAATGAAATTTATTCGGTTGGCCCAAGAGGAGAATGAAAAACCGACAATGGCCACTATCGGTCAACCGTATCTCATCTTGGTAGATCGAATAAGCTCGTGACCACCAACTAAAGGTAGTACACTAGTCACACAATTGTCAGAGTTTAATCCAAAGCAACATTAAGCAAATTTAATACCACATTAGGGCACATTAACCACACAAGTGTATGAAAAATTAATAAAAAATATATTAAAACACCTGGCCCAACCAACTGGCCGAATGATCCAAAGGACCCGGATGACAAAGGATGTCACATATATCCACAAGCATAGACACATTCCAATATGTAAATTCATACCGTTTAAGCATTTCATCGAGCATGTTATCGACCAAACAGCAACAGAGACATTTTATCAAACATGTTATACACCCATAAATAATTAGCAAATAAATTATAATATTAAAGTGATTTTAGTATTTTCAACATAAGCAAATTCATCAAATTAAATTAATTATTAACTAATATTTTTCAAGGAAAGCTTGAGGATAGATCTTCACCTTAGAGTCGAAATTTCTCGGTTCGGATGTGGCCATAACGTCTAAAATTTGGAGAAAACCTCAAATACCTACATTTAATCATAATTTTAATGTTAATAACTTAGAATTTCATTATAATCAAACTTCTATTTAGGGTTTAGATACCTTGGATTTGGAAAATTTCCAAACCGATTCGATGAATTAGGGCCCAAGGTCGGTGTACAATTGTATTTACACGTAGTTAAGCTCGATTACAGCTAAAGCTGGGCACAAACCAAGCCAGCTCGAAAGCCCGACTCAGATTGGTTTGAAAAAGCTCGGCTTGGATTGGTTCGAATAGAAGTTCAAACCAAACCAAGCCTCAGAGTCAAGCTCGTTTGAAAAAACCAACCAAGCTCAAATTAGGGCAGTACCAGCTCAACTCGGCTCAAAGCTTGGTTTGATTCATCTTGGCTTGATTCGGCTCGTAGATGGTAAGCACACTGTTTCCTGTGGTGTGATACACTTGAGCTTTGGATATGATTTCATTTTGGGATCATATCCTAAAATGATATGTAAAAATGGATGGACAGCATGGATAATACATATACATAATGATGTGGATAATACATAATACATATGCATGCATGCACACTATTTTCTTACACTTGTAAAATTATGCTTATGTACTTTTGTTTGAAAAAGGCTCTTACATGTCTGTTTTGAAGTTGCACTCCTCTAAAGGAACACGTAGTAAGATACTTTTGTATTTTTTTCTAAAATTTTAAATTCTTTTCTATTTAAACAAAAAAAAAAGAGCCACCTGTTTAAATTGGGCCCAGCCCGGTTTGAAATTTTCGACTGAATTGACCCTAGCTCGAGCCAGATTTTTCTTAAGCAAACCAAAATCAAGCCGCATGGATTGGCCCAAAACTTAAACCGAGTTGATCCACAAACTGGGGTGGCACAAAAACAAGCCAAACCAAACTAAGGCTAACTTGGCCCAGCCCGGATCGTTGCCCACCTCTAATTACAGCTCCTGCAAGAGCATGGGCCGCCACAAATTACCTATGGAGGCCACAAATTCCAACATAAATGAAGTCTAGCATTAAACCCTAAAAATTAGACGAGATAAATGGGCTTTCCAACCCTAGTCCCTATGATATTGCTAAAAATAGGGGAAAGACACGCATGCGATAAGGGAAGACTCCATAACTCGCTAATTGATGGATTCAACGGTCGAAGAAGGCACGAACGACAAGCACGGACCGAAATCGGTGAAGAATGACCTTTTTTTAAAGTTAGTCATGTAACGCACCCACCCTATTAACTGGGCAACACACCAACTTGGTTAGTCACACGATGCACCCACCCACCCACTTGGTTAGTCACATGAGCGCCCCCCCCCCCCCCCTTCTTCTCCCTCTCTTTCTCTCTACTTCTCTTTCTCTCTCCCAACCCTAGCAAAATTCAAATTTGAAAGATAAATGTCAAAAAATGTTCCTTTTATAGCACCAGATATTGCGCAAATGGCCCTAATGGCCAAGTATTCGGTATTATAACCTTATGAGAGGTCGTTTTCCTCTATTGGGGCCCACCATAAGGTGTATTAGCCGATCTAGGCCATGAGATAGGTGAACTTAGTGGTGATCTACTTAGGGATATATTACCCGCATTTCGGATACGACGATCGACGGTTATGACGCAGTGTTCGTTTAATGGTCATCGATCATTGATCGGAGCGGCGACTTTAGGAAAACTTGTGGAAAAATGTTTGAGACTAGAATCCTAAGTTTTATTGAAATTTAACGGCTCAAAAACCACAACTTCATGTAAGTTCGAGTTGATACAATTAACTTAAGTTCTAAAAAATTCAGGGCAATTCACACACCACATTTGCCACCCTTGCAAGCCCAAGCTGAACGATTCAGTGCACAGTCTTGGCTCAACGTCCCACAATGAACCTCAAGCCCGCTAAGACAAATGATTTTTCTTAACTTTGAGTTTAATGGCTTATTAATGAGCAGTTTAGAGCTTGTTTAAATAAACTAGGCAGTGAGATTTCTTGGACATGATGATTAGGGTTTGGATTAGTTATGTTCACAACATGGTTGATTCGCAATTAGTGAAAATAGTGATTCGGTTTGACTAAACTATAAACTATCCAGAATAGTATAATGTATAATTAAATAAATAAAATATAAAAATATAAATTAATTACCTAGGATGATTCCTGATATGATTAGGAGCAATTTCTAAGAAGAAATTGAATACTAAAACTCAAAGATGAAAAAGATATGTTCAGTCAACGGCAACTTGTCGTTGCAGAAAATTTCAGTTTCAACGGGCTAGTTGCATGCAATGTTTTTATAAATTTTAGATACTGAATTATTTTTATAGTAATTCTTTGTCAAGTCTAATTTCATCTTAAAAAATTTCAACTCATTCTAAATTTTATAAAAATTATTAAAATTTTAGAAGTACATGCTACCCGAAATCAAAGATTTACCGAATAGTTTTCAAAATATTATAAAATTATCCTCATTATAATATTTATTTTATTATATATATATTTTTATTGAAACTAAGCTCTTCAAAATTCAATCTGATTTTTGAATCACCTCAATCGAAGTTATAACGAAGGAGATATGATTTTTTGAAGGTGGTATATTAAAACTAAAAAATCTGCTTCTCTATATTGTCTTCAGTGCACCGAAGCCCTTTGTTCCGAAAATTCTTCGGTACGATCTCGCATGGTTGGGTCAGCCTGAAGGTATCCTTCAGTGCGTCGAAGCCCTGTTCGGTGCACCGAAGTTGTCTGTTCAAGAATTTTTTTTAACCTGTTTTTTTTTAAGTCCACGGTTTCACTGACCTCTCTTAACAATGTATGCTTATTTACATCCAATAAAATTTTCTTTTACTTCAGTTATTTCATGTAAATAACATTTTCATTTACTTTACATCCAATAATATTTTCATTTACTTTAAGTTATTTCATGTAAATAAGGAAGTACCCTTATTTGGATGTAATAAAAATACTTAGAAAATTAAATTCTCATTAATAAATATTTTGATTTTTCATTCCAAGTATAAATAGTAACTTTTTTACATTTTTTGAAAAGTAACGCCTTTTAATTTTTAGGTATTTTTAAATCATAACCGTTCATAAATTTTGATAAATCAAAACTAGGTTAAAACACTAAAGTTTGGTAAAAAAAATATTTTAGGTTTATGGGTGATGCATAGTGTTGTACACGAGCCAGATAAATCGGTCAAAAAACTCTTCGGTTCACTAACTCATTGGACTAGAAACACTCGAGACTGCAATTTCCTAAACTTCTATCCCAAAACATCCAATTTTCAAATTTGTGAAAATTCGGGACGTTACAATATGAGTCGTTCAAGGACTCTTTGTGGGCGGGCAAGGAGACCATTACCGTTGAGACCGTTATCTCAACCCTTTAGGCAAAGGCGATGAGAAGGAAGAGCAGCAACGTGGGGTCGTCCTCTAACGATGCACTGGTTATGAGGGGAAGGAATTCTTAGCAGTGTGGGAGACATTCATCATCGAGATTTAAATCCAAAGGTAAAGGGAAGAGCAAGGTGAAGTGCTGAAATTGTAGGTAAGAAGGGCATATGAAGAGGGATTGTCAGAATTCCAAAACAAGGTAAGAAAAGTCTAAAGATTCTTCTAGGGAGACTAATACCACTAAATCTACAGAGGATGAGTGTGATGTTTGCGATGTATTAACCGTATCCGGTAAGGGGTCTCTCAGTGGAGAGTGTTTTTTGGATTCAGGTGCATCGTATCACATGTGTCCTGATCGGAGTTCATTTATGACATATAGTGAGTATGATGGTGGATCGGTGTTCTTGGGCGATGACTACGCATGCAAGGTGGTGGGTATTGGTATGGTGCGAATTAGTATGTTCAATGGGATCGAATGAGTCATGACAAATGTGAGGCACGTCATTGGGCTAAAAAAGAATTTGATATCTCTTGATGCACTCGAGACGATGAGGTGCAGGTTCATCGGCTGTAATCGGATTTGTAAAGTGTCAAAATAGGTACTCATGTTGATGAGTGCATGAAGGTGTGACCATCTTTACAAGTTGATCGGGAGCACTTCTCACGGTGGAACTACGACAGTTGTAGCGAAATCCATGGTTGCTTGTGTGTGGCAAGTGCGCAAGGGCCACATGAGCATGGGGCATGAATGTGCAGGGATAAGTAGGTGGAGGCATGCGAAGCGGTGGAGCTATGATGTAAATGAAGTAGAGATAAATGATGAGGATGATCGAGTATGGTGATGTGCAACATGGAGATTTTCTTCACGGTAGAGATTGTTAGAATCGGGTAACTTAAATCTATGCTGGATAGGGCCATCGGCAATCGAGCGGATGGTTGGGGGACTGACCATGGTGAATTTTGCACAATGAACTCTCTAGACATTTTCACATAGTTTCGGACGACCGAACCCGCAACGTCGGGCGTCCGACAGTAAGTCGGTTGTGCGATAGGTTTGTACGATTTTGCGAAAGATGTTTCTAATTTGTGTAAGATATTTCTGATTCTAATTTTGCGTAAGATGTTTTTAATTGCGTAAGAAGTGTAATGTGGGATTAGGAAAATTGCCAAAAGGACCGGATATCCTAGAGGGATTGAGAGAGTTCTAGGGCGAGAGAGAGAGTTTAGAGAGCTTAGGGTTTCTCTTGTGGGGCTTAAATCCGGGTTTTGTTTCTTTATTCTCTTGTAACTTCGATTTCATAGTGGATTGTTCACTTTGTACAGTAATTTTTTTTACCCGTGAGGGGTTTTCACACATAAAATCATATTGCCTTCTTGTGCATGTTGATTGTTGCTTGATCGTTATGATTATCTCGTTTGGTTCTCACTTCCGCTGTTGGTTTTCCCAACACATTGTTTCCTGTACTATGGTCCATCTGGGATATGGAGCTGCTTCATTTTTTGGATCATGCCCTAATCCCCTAGATCTCGACCATCAAGATAAGTGAGGCCCACCTGGCCTAAGTCAATTATCTTCACCTTTTCACTACGTTGGCATCATTTCCCTTAATGTGGACCACTGCTTTGGCTTTTCTGTTAGCCATCTAACTGGGGGCCACAGATTTAAGAGTTATGATTGTCTCAATTGTGGGACCTAGCTAGTTGTAAAACTGGCTTGGTGAGCCCAAGCTTACCTACTAAAGCTAGTTTTGGTTGACACATGAGTTGCACCGAGTTGCACATGAGTTTTGGGACGATAACTAACCAACTATGCCTTAGATGGTAAAAGACCAAGGTAATGAACGTAAATTGGGTAATGCCCCCTCGATCCCCGACAGGGTAGGATTTGATAGGAAGGAGAAGGAACCAAGCAACGAAATCAGATTGCGAACGGAGTTACTCAGGACGCTCTTATCGTCCTGGGTAAACTCAGTCGGGCCCACTGTGAATGTATGAGTCTTATCTACACCGTCCATCCATTTTTCCGGATCATATTAGCGGTTGGATGATAAATAAACATCACTGTGGACCCTAAGAAGGTTTCAACGGTGGAAATCAGTATTCCCACTGTTTCCTGTGGCATAATCCACTTGAGCTTTGGATATGCTTCAATTTTAGTAGGGCTGTCAATGGACCGGGTTGGCCCAACAAGCTATCGAGCCTGGCCCGCTTTGGGCCGGGCTTAGACTAGAGTATCAGGCCCGCGGGTCGGGTTCGGGCCTAAAGTATAAACCCGTTTTTCAAATGGGTCGGACTTGGACTAGCTATTCAAAAGCCCGACAACCCGGCCCGACCCGAATATATGTTTTAATTTAAAATTTAAATTAAAATATCTACCCTCCTTTGAAAATTTAAATTGTATATAAATTTTTTCTAAAACTTGTCTCCTTCTTTGAAATTTTATTATTTTTAATAGTGTGTTGTTGATTTTTTTCACAAAGAATAATTTCTCTCTAGGTAAAAGGCCGGGCTTGGGCTTGGGCTAGGGCAGGGTTGGCTGGACCCTGCATTTGTACCTTGGGCCGGGCTTGGGCTAGACAATTGTGGCCTGTCACACGTCCAGGCCGTGTTTGGGTATATGTGGAGAGAGGCGGGCCGGGCTTCGACAGAGATTGGCCCAGCCCTAACCCGGCCCATTGACACCCGTAAATTTTAGGCTCAATCCCTAAAATGAGCTGGAGAAACGGATGGACGGTGTGGATAAACCACATAAATTCACAGTGGCCCAACAGAGTTTACTCAGTACGATAACAGCCTACTGAGTAACTCAGTACGCAATCCGATTTCAGTCGGCCAGGTACTTTGCTGCTAGCAGGCCACGCTAGCTCTATACCTAAATATTAGGCTTACAGGCTGAACTTGGACAAATATCCATGCAGTCCAATGTTCAAGTAGACCAATAGGCCCAAGAACTCAACGGTGTGGATTATTAGACTATGGACCACACTAAGTTGGGCCTACGAAATAATACATGTCCTGAGTGTGGGATTATTCGTCTTCCTAAAATCCATTATCCTGCCACAAGTTGGCCATGGACCAAGCAAGGCCTAGAGCTGTCTGTGTGTTAGAACTGGGCCTAGGTTTTAGGGCCTGTGTTTGAACACTTGTTAGGTGGGCCACACCATAAGGAACTGTGTAAACAATGCCTAAAACCTCTAAATTCATATGGCGTGGGCAACAGTCTTGGAATTCCCTGATTTTCTGGGCATCCCTTTATTTTGGTGGGGGCCACGACAGATGAACAAATTGCACGTATACACTAGAGTGGAGCCATAGCCAACAACCGGCCCAGATCATCCCACATTTAAGCCCTACAACTAGAGTTTTCGACGGGTGGGGCTGGCCCATCGGGCTTACGGGACTAGCTGTTGGGCCAAGCTTGGGCACGAATACTTGCCCAAGAGCAGGGTTTTGGGTCATTTGCTTGAGTAAAAAAATGAGGCAGATCCAAATCTCAGGTGGACCACACCACAGGAAAACAGTGGTGATTGAACACTCGCCATTAAAAGAATTTCCTACGCCCATTGTAGCGTTAATTTACTATCCAACCTGATGATAAGGTCATATAGACCTGGATGAAGGGAAACACAAATATCATCTTGATATAAAGCTTTTGTGGCCCTTGAAAAGTTTTTAATTCAATGGTGGGCATTCAATCACCACTATTTCCTGTGGTGTGGTCCACCTCAAATTTGGATCTGCCTCATTTTTTTAGCTTATGCCGTAAAATGAGCTGGAAAAATAGATAGACAGCCTGGATAATACACATATGAGCCCATAGAGCACTGTCCATTGGAGACTCGCTACTGGCAATGTCAGTATGCAATTCGCGTCCCCAAGAGCCATCGTGGGCCCACCAGATGAACAGTTCCTACCACTGAGAGTAGTCCACATGTACTGTAGAAGTGCTTGGTCGAAAATATAGTATAAGAGTTTGATGTAAAGCGGGCTGCAAATATATTTTTAGCATAGCTGGACCAAAACAAGTCCTAAGGTAGATGGAGGTAGTTCATTAAATTAGGGACCAGGCCTACGTAGGACATGATGTAACTAGACCCTAGGTGTGTCTAGTTTGAATAAGTTTACTCCGGATAAGGAGAAAATGTTGTTTCAAGTTTGGATGGTAAATCAGCTCATAACCTTTGATCAGAGTATCTTCACGAAAGGTGATTCTTATGTAGCAAGCCATCGAAGGTCATTGGCCTTGTAGTGGGTCGCGTCTGTCCATTTCTAGAGAAAACACACCATTCCATTCAAAATTACAATTTTAGAAAAAATTATTATTTTTGGTATTTTTTTTTTTTTTTTCCGTTCTCTCCTCACTTTTAGGGCTAGTTTGGATACCACCAAATAAGTTGCTTTTTTCTGCTGATGGTAGCAGTTAAGTAACTTATTTGAGATAAGTTGGTTTGGTTAATAAATAATTATCATTACTTATTTGCTGAAATTGGTGAAGTATTTCAACATTTTTTTTTTGTTGCTTTTCTACTTTTTCTCCATCAGCTAAAATATGAGAGGTGCTCGTCCATAGCATTAAACAATACTGATTTTCGTGCAACCACCCAGCCCGGCATGTAATGGCATACACGTACCTAAATCAAAACTATCTAAATGATGGGACCCACTTTACATAGGGAGTATAACCAAAATTAGATTAAAATGATAGCCCTAACCTCCAATTAATGGATATCTACTTGTTGAATTCGGACCGTTGAATATGCATCATCTTGACCATTCCTTTGATGGCCTCAGTAAGGCAGACAAAATAGCTTGCTTATCGTAACTTTTGGTTGAATACCCCATCAAAGAAGGGGCTCACAATTTGGATGCTCCGGATTGAGGAACATGCGTGTCACTTGTTCTATCCTGTGTGCATTCATATCCCCAAAATAATGATGGGGCCAAATCTTCATACAACCGTCCGTTCAATGGTCATCAAGTTGCCTTTCTTTTGTAAGGGAGTGATTCGATAATACAATGATTGATAAGCACGAATTTGAAGATGGTATTAGTAGCATAAACCAGCTCAGCTCCAACCAACTAAAATTTGGAAATCACTGTCACCGAGTTACAGTTCTAATATCAAAGTAAATGATGCACAATGCTTGTTCGAAAAAATGCTAAGAAGAGAGGTGCTCATCCATAACTGTAAATTGTGGTACAGGGTTGATAAGTATGTTGTTTACCAAACATACTTATTTGCTTAATAAGTAGAAACCAAGATAAGTTATTAAGAGGCATAAGTAGCTTATCTAAATAACTTGCAATTCAAACAGGCCTTTAAAGTTTTAAGATTTTAATCTTTTTAGAAATTGCTTCTAATCATGCTAAGAATCCTACAGTAAAGCTTATTAAGACATTATAAATTTTGTAAATTAAGCTTTATTTTTATTTTTTTTGATAATTTTTGAATTAAGATTAAAATTTTAAATATTATGTAACTTTTGAATTAAAATTTTGAGTGATAAATACAAGTGATGTAATTGAAAAAATTTAGATGATTATTTAAAACTGGTGATTTTATTCGTCTGGGCCCCATAACCTAGTGATCCAAACCATTAATTTGGCGAAACACACCACAGGTGAGAGAGATCTCAGATTCTAGATTGAATGATGCTGACCCTAAGATACGTGGGCAAAAAAAGAAAAAAAAATGATAAACTGTGGAATATCAAAGGTTAAGGTTAGACAATCGGGAAACGATTGAATCACAGGAAACACCATCTCACATTAAAAAATAAATGCAATGTAAGAATTTAAATAAATTAAAAATCACTTAGGGCATGTTTGGAATGTAAGTTACTTAAGATAAGCTACTCATGATGTAAGTAACTAATCTTGGCTTATCAACCAAAAAGTAGAAAAACATGTTTGTTTCCAACATCATTCCTCAAGTATGTTTGGTCTCTACACATCCACCATCCATCATCTGGGGCCAACCTTTAGTGTGGATTGTTCATTGTGTGTGCCCCGCCTTTGATGTGGGCAGTACATCATGTGGGGACCACCTTGGATGTGGGCCATTTGCAACGTTCTTTATATAGGGCCCACCTTTGATGTTGGTCATCCATCAAGTGGGCCCACCATCAATATCCACTGCCCATCATGTGAAGCCACCTTTAATGTGGATCGTCCAAATGTGAGGCCCACCTCTACTGTGGATTGTCCATCATGCAGGGCCCTGCCTTGGACATGAGCCACTCATCATTGGGGTTGACCAATGGTGGGCGTCAATCACCACTAGTTTCTTGAGGTGTGGTCTATTTGAAATTGAATTCTATTTCATTTTTGGGATGGACCAACAAGGGTGGATGGTGTGGATTTCATGTGCACGGCATGTGGCCCCACTACCTAGTGGGCCACTCAAAACTAGTTGGAAAAGCAGATGAAGGACATGAGTAAAACACATCACTGCTAGGCCAGGGAGGTTTCAATGGTGTCATCATTATCAGTGTTGCTTCCTGATGTGGGGTCCACCTGAGGTTTAGATCTGTCTCACATGCTAGCGCCACTTACATCCAAACTAGATGGACGGCTGCAGATCAAATATATCGCACTGGGCCTAGCAAGCTGGATGGTCAACATGGGTTGGATAGTTGCCATGAGAACCACCAATTTTACGGCCATGGACGAACACCTCTAGTTTTAGTCAATGTTGAAAAAGTAGAAAAACAAAATAAAAATACTGAAATACTTAACTGATTTTCAGCAAATAAGTAATGATCATTATTTATTAACCAAACTAACTTATCTCAAATAAGTTACTTAACTGCTGCCATAAGCAATAAAAACATCTTATTTGGGAGCATGAAAAAAAATAAAAAGAAAACTTGATTCGACTTTTTGCAACCTTCAAATATTTTAAGATTAAATACTTTAAAAGAGTTTTGGAAAATTAGGGAATGATTGTATGCATTCCAAATGCATGTGAGTTCCCTTACCCGTGGAGCTTCAGTGGGGCCCACCATAATGTGTGCCTATTAATTGGATGCCTCTGCCCAACCACCTGTTGCATGTGATTCGACTTTTTCTAACCGATTTAATGAATATATCATTTTCTTTTAAATTCCCATTATCTTCTTGTACTATCTAGAGTTTGCCGGGGGATTCGGACAAATATACATGTCATATCCTGTGCTATAGACAATTCGTGAGCACCTTTTGATATATGATGTGAGCACAAAATCTGAACTGTCCGCATGATGTGCCACCCCAAGAAATTCCTTAGGCATAACTTTCAGACTGATCCAAATCTCTGGTGGACCACGGCAAAAGGAAACAGTTACCTCTCTTGATTTGCATCTCTCTTTTCTATAGCCCACCAGATTTTTGGATCATGCTAAAAGTTGGGCCCTAAGGGTTTCATGGGGTGCCACATCACATGGACCGTTCGAATTTTGTGTCCATGACACGTGCAGAGTTGCACATGGGTGTACACATAAGGTATGCATGTGAACATGCCTATCTTGAGAGATGCTCCCACGCAACTGGTTGCATAGCCGACTAGCTGGCATGTGGCGGCTACTGTGGTGTTTGTATAACATCTCGTTGGTACCGTAAGGTTGTCCCACCCTAAGAATAGGATCCACAAAAAATAAGAACAATTCAACTATAAAAATGTGATGTCATGTGAATGTAAAGTTTTTAGGTGTTGTTTTATAGTTTTATGTGTGTACCCCACCTAATTGTTGGATTAGCCAAAATTTTGAGGCATTTCATTTTCATGATGAGATAGTCTTAATGGATTGGCAAGATGTAGTACAAACACCATGGTGGACCCTACGACTAGTTGGCATGCGAGCATTACTCACACACATATACATGAGCATTACTCACACACACACACACATACATATATATGTATATATATAGAGAGAGAGAGAGGAATGCTCACCGGCACGAGTTCTCACGAGAACTCGTGGGCACTTTTTCCAGGCTCATCACCCATGATGTGATCCTAAAATTTGAGTCGTCCACGTGATGTAGCACCCTAAAAACCTTTAGGTCCCAACTTTCAACTTGATTTAGAATTTTAGTGGGCCATGGTAAAAGGAAACAATTTCCTCCCTTGATTTGCTCTCTCTCTCTCTCTCTCTGCTACGGCCCACTAAAGTTCTGGACCAAGTTGAAAGTTGAGCCCTTGGGGTTTTTAGGGGTGGTGCATCATGTTGATGGCTCAAATTTTGGGCTTACGTCATGTGTGATGAGCCTTAAAAAAGTGCCCACGAGTTCTGGTGAGAACTGGTGCGCAGGTAAGCATTCCTCAGACACACACACACACACACACACGCACACACAATATGTAAATGTATAATATGTACATATTATATATAGGAAAATGAGACTATAAGGTTGACCTCGTGGGAACTTCCCATGAAGTCGAGTTGTGGTGGCCCCATCGTGATATGGATCGGACATCAATACCGTGAATTTGATGGGTCCCTTTTAGGTTACTGGATATGCAAAAAATCAGCCGTATACGGAACTCAGGTGGGCCATACCATCTAAAACCATGTAAGACGTGCCTAAAACATCTAAAAGAACTTGGTAGGGCCCACTTGAGTTTTGGATGTGGCCGAAACTTGCTCTAACACCTCATCCAAGTGGGATACACACAATGGATGGGTTGGATTTGTGAACCACATCTCGGTGGGCCCAATAAACGATCATGAAGGTTTTAATGGGCGGGTAACTCTTCTCATATGTTGTATGTGGTGTGGCCTACCTAAGTCATGGATTGACCTGATTTTTAAGCCCGTGGCCCACCATGAATCAGTGTATCTGACTGATGGGGTATATGTCCGATCCACATCATGGTGGGGCCCACACAGCTTGACCTCATGTGAATTTCCCATCAAGTCGACCTTTATAGTACCATTTCCCTTACATACATACATACATATATGTATGTATATATACATATAAATATGTATGTACATTTTTATGTATATATACATACATACATACACATGTATATACATAGTTGTTTCTGTCATAGTTGTTGGGAACACCGGTAGTGGAAGCGGAAGTCAAAACGCGTAGAGTAATGCAAAATCAAACAAGTAAACAAGATGCAATCAATCACACACAAGCATTCACCACAAGAGAATTCGAATTTACGTGGAAAAACCCCTCGACGGGTTAAAAACAACGGCACAAAACGATCCACTATGAATACCAGAATATTACAGAGATTGACAGCCCACAAGCAAGGAAAAACAAAGAAAACCCCTAAGTTCTCTCTCACACACACCTCTACCCTCTTCCTAATACGATTAGGAAACCTTGGACACGTTAGGATACACCCTAAATCTGGATTACAACTCCTTAAATAGGCAAACATTCAAAAATAGAAACTCTTTGCGCAAACCTGCGTAAGAATCCAACTCCAACAGGCAGACCATCGACCGGCTGGAGCTCAACGTCGGTCGGTTGATGCCCCCGCCGACCCGTCAGCCGACCAGCCGGCCAAAGCACAAAACAGTCTAGGGGAGAACGCCTTTGCTGCCTCACCATTGACCGATCGTCCGACCGGCCAAAGCCCTCTGCAGACCGGTCGGCCGACCAGTCTAGGTCCACACAAAATCTGGTTCACACCATCCGACCGGTCGGTCACACCGTCCGACCGGCCGGCCAAAGCCCTCTCCACATGCATCTAGGTCACATCATCCGACCGGTCGGAGCACCCAATCCATGCATAATTTGAAGATTACCCCAACAACAGTAGCACAACATCCCATCTCTTAGAATTTTGTGTAGTAAATAATTAATACTAAAATTGGTAAAATACACTACAAATCACATGAATTACATTGATTCAAGCATGTCGTTGAAATCCTCAGTTTGAAGTTGAATTTGCTCTCTTAGACCATGTAACAAGTGCAACATAAATCTTGAACAATCAACTTTTTATATGCAACGAGTCTAGCTCAATTAGTTATAGTAGTGCACTCACTGTATGTGAGCTCGAGTCACTTGCAATTTTAACCCCAACTAGAAAAACACTTGAATCAGACTTGAGTGAAACTGGAAATTTAAGAAAGAAAGACTTGATTGATGTGTAATTGTTTCTTTTGGATGATTAAGAGAAGTCGTTAAATAGACTTCAAGCTGGATACCCTTTCAAAAGGGTTTGGTTAAAGTTATGCCTATTGTGCCTATTAAGGCTTAATAGGCATAACTTTCCAAAACCAAAAGCAAGGGGGTTAGCCTAACGTATGCTTTGTAGTGTCATCGCATAACATACTTATTTATCCAACTTGTTTAGAAGGGTCGCCTCATCATGAAAATTTGATGAGCTTAATCTAACCATAATGTCGGACACCACGCGAATTTGGAAGTTTTTGCATGGTTGTCAATTGTTTCATATGGCTTGGTCCACCGAACGATTGGATGGGTATGATTTTTGGAGTATTTTGCCATCATGGCAGGGCTCGTTTTATACATAAGTTGGATGGAATACACACAACACGGTGGGTCCCACATAGTTATAAGCTGGTGAATAACTCTTTCACGCACAAGTGAATTGACCATAGAATAAGCTCTAACATAGTATTTATAAAACAGCCTTAATTAATCTCTAACTAATCTTGGTCATTAGTGTTCTAATCACAACTAACCCTGAACTAATCAAAACAAACTCTAATAATCTTATATCCTTGTAACTAAAAACTAAAAAAGATGAATTAAATTACCAAAATAACACCACAATAATCCTGAAAAAATCTAAATGACCACGTGTGGCCGTTCCTCTTAATCTTGACCCTCGGGATAAGTGAGGCCCACCTAGATTAGATCAGTTGCCTTCAACTTTTTGCTTCATTGGCATCTTTTTCCTTATATGGGCCGTGGCTTTGGCCCATCTTTTTCTAAGCCTAGATACACAGTCCAATGTTCAATTATGCCACTAGGCCCAATAGCTCAACGGTGTGGATTATTAGACTATGAGCTACACTAACTTGGAACCCAACAAAAAAAAAAAAAAACTTGACAGATGAAGGGATTGCACATGCACACCACAGTGGAAGCAAAGCTACCCTCAGGTTTGGATCATCCCACATGTTAAGCTTTACAATTATAGTTGTTAATGGGTGGGGTTGAGCCGTCAGGCTTACCAGCCTGTCTGTGAGGCCAATTTTGGACATGAATACTTAGAATCTGGTTGGTCTGCTCAGGTTTAACAGGATTTTTCTGTTTGCTGATGTTTTATTGATTGATATTTTTGTTTGCTGATATCTTAATTGTCCTGCTCAGCATACGCCAGCACTGAATGCAGCAGTGCTGACAATGTTAATGCTGAGCTGGACCAATCAGGTGGTTGGCAAACAGGAAAATCTTGTTGAAGATGAGCAGAAGATCCGGACTCGAATACTTATAGCCAATGAAAGGGTTTGGGACCATAATCTAAGACAGTTTATTAATTAGACCAGGCTTAGATTGTGTCCATCTTTCCATAGCCCGGTCCAGACCGGCCTGTTTATGTATCAACGTACTTTTGTTGTGCATCATGCATGAGGGAGCGGATTAGGTGAGGCCCACCTCACCCAACATGGTGCAGGCCTGACCCTGGACCCACCTTCATATATGTGTAGTATATATATCCAGGCCGTCCATTAATTTCGTTAGCTCATTTTATTGCAGGAGCCCAAAAGTAAAGTAAACAGTGGTGATTGAATGCCAATCGCTTCTGTTTCATTTAGTACTGTGGTCCACTTGAGATTTTTATCTGCTTCATTTTTTTGGACCATGTCCTAAAATGAGCTGGAAAAATGGATGGACGGTGTAGATATACTACACATACGTCATGGTGGGTGTGGAGGCGGATTGGGTACTACCCCCACCAGACCGAGCTAGAGACGGTCAGTCCTGGTAGGGGCTCTGTGGGGCCACCATGATGTATTTTTTTAATCTACACTGTCCATCCATTTTGAAAGATTATTTTAGAATATGAGCCCAAAAATGAAGCAGATTAAAAGCTCAAGTGGACCACACCACAGAAAACGATGGTGACAATGACCCACTGTTGAAATCTTCCCAAGGCCCACGGTGATGTTTATTTCACATCCAACCTGATCATTAGTTCATATAGACAGGAAAAAACAGAAATATCAGCTTGATCCAGAACTTCTCTAGCCCAGGAGGTTTTCAACTGTAAGCGTTCAATCCCCACTGTTTCATACAATGTTGCCCAACTGAGCCTTCAATCTCCCTCTTTTTTGGGCTCATCACCTAAAATGATATGTCAAAATGGATGGATGGCGTGGATAATCATATCACGGTGGGACCCATAGAGCCCCCAATAAGACCGTCCGTCTCTACTCTCTAGCTAGGTCCTCCTCTAGGTGGTACTGGGATAATAGTTGTAAAATCCCTTAATTATAAGGTCATTTTGGCTATTAGCCCGCTCGTACTGAAGCTATCATTTATGTAGCTTGTTAGGTATTGTAGCAATTTTTGCTAGACTGAACTGCCCCTCTGCCATACCTTGCGACACCTCCTCTCATACAACCCCAACTTTTTGGGAAGTCGAGAGAGCCTTTTGAGAATTAAGTGTGGGCCCTACAAAATCAATTGTTGGGGCCACCCCTCGACAGATCTGATCCATTCAACTTTAAGCGGACATCTGCGAACCCATGGGGGGGTCATTTAAAAAAAAAAAATTAGAGCTTTCTATAACCCACACCTACGTTAACGTTGTGAGTTAATTCCGAACTATTTCTTCTAATGTGGTCCATCCGTGATGAGTTTTACCCTTAAACTTGGAAAGATGGCATGAAATTAAAACCCCTTTCATGTTGACGGCTTGGATCTGCACCGAGACTATTAAGTGAACCCCACATACGACGTGAGATGGGTTTAATAGATGGGTCCCTTGCACGAAAGAGGCCATTTGGCCTTTTCCTTCTTCTTTTTTTTTTTTTTCTGGAGGGGACCATTTGGCTATTGGGATCCTTGCCAGCCCCATGGGAACTACTCTGACAAGCTTCCGACGTGTATCCAGCATCATTCTCTTCATTCTAGCAAGCTTCTGAGTATTTTTTTGGAGTAAAACTGTCATAACGCCATGTAGGTTACAGATCCTGCAAAAATGGGGCCCACTTTTACGCAATCAAATGGTGTCCAAATGAGGTGATTCAAAAGCTATATGAAAATTCATCAAATTACCTTTCCAACAAATATAAGATCACCTAAATCAGACATGTAATGAGAGAGTTTGACCATTTTCGTCAGATCTGCGAACGACAAAGTATCGACAAACGATAGTGACTTTGGGCCCACTTTTGGGCGATCAAGTAAGGGTCCAATTGATGTGATTTCAAATACATCTGAAATTTCATCAAATTGCCTTTCCAACAAGTATAAGATCACCCAAATCGAACATTTAACAAGGGAGTTATGGCCGTTTTCGTCGGATCTATGAACGATGAAGTATCGACGAATGATAATGACTTTGGGCCCACTTTGGGTAATCAAGTAGTTTCCAAATGAGGTGATTCCAAAGCTTATGAAAGTTTATCAAATTATCTTTCTAACAAGTACAAGATCACCAAAATCAAACATGTAGTGAGAGAATTATGATTGTTTTTGCCGATAGACACTGGCCGTCGGCGATTGGCCAGTGAGTATCGGAGATGGTCAGTGAATATCGGTGATTGTCAGTGAGTATTGGTGATTGACAGTGTAGTATCGATGATGAATAGTGAGTATCAGCGATTGACAATGAGTATCGGCGATTAACAATGCAGTATTGGCGATTGACAGTGCATTATCGGTAACGGATAGTGAGTATTGGCGATGGTCAATGTCTATCGGCGAAAACAGTCACAACTCCCTCGGTACATGTCCGATTTGGGTGATCTTATACTTGTTAGAAAGTTCATTTGATGAAATTTCATATGGCTTTGAAATCACTACATTTAAACCGCACTTGATTGCCCAAAAGTGAGCCCAAATTCACTATCATTCCTCGATACTCCGTAGTTCCCAAATCCGATGAAAGCGGTCATAACTCCCTTGTTACATGTTCGATCTTGATCATCTTGTACTCGTTGGAAAGGTAATGTAATACCCCGAAAATTTGGACGCACGAGTAAGTACATGAGTGCATGTTCACACGTGAAAAATTTAAATTCTAGGCTGTGTTGTTCACACGCATACACACACGTATATACTTTTATATGCATTCTAACACTTTTAAAGCCTTTGAAAACTCAGTATACTTAGCTAAATCAAGAAACTGACCGTTAGAATGATCTATCATTGCTAGACCGGAAGATTTAACTGTCCACTTCGATTTCGAATTACGCGATCAATGTAAACCGCCATACATCATCTTGTACACATGTCTGTCCATAAATATGACCCGTTCATCGTGTCCGTCACAAGGCATATGCTTAGACCAGTGATTTCTTGGCCCTATGAACCTGTTCAGGTGTGTTTGTAACATCCTAGGATTTTAGAATAATTTAAATTATAATTTAGTTAATTATTTAATAAATTAAATAACTTGAAATATTGATAAATTAATAATAAATCATCCGTAGGGAATTACCATATGGTCTTTTTATTAAAGTTGCTTAGAATAAACCCTAGAACAGCATAAAAGTGATAGATTTCACAAAACTCGTAAATTTATGATAATTACGAAAATGCCATTAGTTAAACTTAAGTTATACCACATTTTTAAGTTTTATGATTTCTGGAAATCATTTTCATACGAAACTATATATACTAGTTTTAGGACACGATCTAACCATACACGTCAAATTTCAACCCTCCGATCATTCTACAAATGCTCTAATAAAAAATCGGGTCATAAGTGGGCTTCCGTAACTCGGATCTGCCTCATTTTTCTTGTCAGTGATTTATTTTGCGTTATTCACATATTAGACGGAGCAAACGGTATAGATCAACTTCAAGTAGACCCCGCGTGCAAAGAGGAGCATAAAATGTACATTACGTGCGACACACGTTAAAAAAAAACAAAAAACAAAAGAATCCCATTCGAATTCTTCTTCCTTGCTGTGTAAACAGCGGACGGCGCTGCCGTCTCTGTCCGTCCACACCGTCCATCATAGTGGACCCCATCTAGCAATCCAAGCCGTCCATCCGACCTCCCCTCGACAGTAGAGGTCCCCTTTGAAGTTTTTTTAATCTTTTACTTCATCTATAGTGTACGCCGGTCCGTGACTTACAATCAATGGTGGCTAAAAACCGTCAAGATCTCGCATTCCTCCTTGCATGGGTGTACAAGAACTACTGTACTAGGGTCGTGTGGACCCCACCTATTTTCCCAAGGGTCCCAAACGTGTAGGATACGTGATATAAGGAATTGAATCCTTCTTGTAATAGGAAAGCTTGTCAACCCCACGTCCGATCGTGGGACTGTTTACACGGCTATAAAAGCCCATCCTCGATCTCTTCCTCTCTTTAGAAAACGTCAGAGAGAGAGAAAGAGAGAGAGAGATCCGTTAGGGAGAGAGAGCTGTTCGGATAGAGAGAGGGAGTGTGATGGTAGAGAGAGAGAGAGTGAGAGAGCAGCTCCACGTTGCTGCTGTTGGTGCTATTGCTGGTGCAGTATCCCAGTCAAAAAAAGAAGAAGAAGAAGAAGAAGAAGAAGAAGGGAAGAAGGAGAAAAGAAGAAAGAGAAAGAAAGAAGAAAGGAAGAAAGAAGAAAGAGGAAGAAAGAAAGAAGAAGAAAGAGAAGAAGAAAGAAGGAAGAAGAAGAAAAGAAGAAAGGGAAAGAAAGATGAAGACCGAGTTGACTCGCTGAGTCAACTCAGATTCGAGTTAGGTTTTATTTGAAGCCTAGAGATTAGCAAATCAGTGAGTGATTCATCTTACGTAACTTTTATTGTTAATTCTAATGTTCTTCCCGTATACGTTTAATTTATAAATTCTCCTTCTCTAGTTAGGATTTTAGGCTTACTTTAATGCTTTCTCCCTTATCATGGAATCCTAGGTACAAGATTCATCTATCTAAATCTCTCTTTTAATTAGGTTCTTAGAATTTCACTTTATTATTTTACGTGATTATGGCATCCTAGGTAGTAGATTTATCTCTTCCAGTTTCTCCATTAATTTTCTTGAATTTCATCTTGTTCTTACACATAGTATGGATCCTAGGTAAGGGATCAATCCCTTGTCTCTATTCTTCAAATTCATCTATAAATTATCCTTTCTTAGAGAATTTACTTTCTCAAAATTTTCATCTTAAATACCTATGTTAAAATTCGAAAACAACTTAATGTAGGTTTAGGAGGACATGATGCTACCGTTGTGTAACCCTAGATATGAGTAGAAGTCCTAGAATCCCACATAATATTTCTCTCATGTTTCTCGGTAAACAGTAAACTAGGGTTTAAAGACAAAGAATTACTTAAATGAAAATAATTCATGCATGGTGTGATTGGATGCGAGTTCTGATATGCATTGTATGCTTGAATAATGCTTACATAACTCATGACGTATACATACACTTATACACTGCGACAGATCAGGAGCATGGTTGATTTGACTCCTGGCATGTATGGTTGATTTGCCACCTCGCTGTACCGGTTAGGTGAGCATGGTTGATTTGCGACAGATTCCTAATGTTCAGTGACAGCGAGTTCTGGTCGTTTCACTATTGAGCATGGTTGATTTGCTCGGTTGGATCAGTGATGCATGGTTGATTTGCCCATTGGCGTGCATGGTTGATTTGCCGCCTCGTTGTACCGGTTAGGTGAGCATGGTTGATTTGAGATAGGTTCCTAATATTCAGTGGCAACGAGTTCCTAGACGTTTGTTGCTCTTACACGTATCATAACATACATGACATCATGATAATCATGTTTCATTCATAATAAAACATAAAGTGTGTTAATCATCACCTTATCCTTGTATATTTCATACAATTCTAGCTGTCGATATTATACATCTAATATCTTATTAACTGAATATTACCTGTGATGGAAATGACCTCACTGGGATTTTAGCTCACCAAAATCACCACAGTTCTTGCAGGTTTTCAGAAAGGAAAGGACGTAGACAGAGCAGAGTATTCAGATGGCCACGTGTTACTCAAACGCCAACCGTAGTTGATCTATTTTATCTTGTAAAATTCAATGTAATAAGATATTAGTGGAAAAGAAACTTTATATTTGGGATTTATTTTAGTTATGCGATGTGTGGAATGGAATCTCATGGAATCTACGCTCAAATTTTCAATTCACACCTTGAAACTTGGGCTTTGGGTTGTTGTACTCGAGTCCCGAATTTCGAGGCGTGACAGGTAATTTGATGAAATTTCAGATGGCTTTGGAATTACATCATTTGGACCCCACTTGATTGCCCAAAAGTGAGCCCAAAGTCACCATCATTTGTCAATACACCATCATTCGCAGATCCGACAAAAAATGGTCATAACTCCATTGTTATATGTCCGATTTGGGTGATCTTGTACTTGATGGAAAGGTAATTTGATGAAATTTCATATCTTTAGAATCACCTCATTTATACCCCACTTGATTTCTCCAAAGTGGGCCCAAAGTCACTGTCGTTTGTAGATACTCCGTCATTCGTAGATTCAATGAAAACAATCACAACTCCCTCATTACATGTCCGATTTGGGTGATCTTGTACTTGTTGGAAAGGTAATTTGATGAAATTTCACATAAATTTAGAATCACCTTCTTTAGACACCATTTGATTGCCTAAAAGTGGGCCCCATTTTCATAGATTTACAACCTACATGGAGTTACGACAGTTAACTCTAAAAAAATACTCAGAAGCTCGCTGGAATGGAGGGAATGATGCCGGATACACGCTGAAAGCTCGTTGGAGTGGGTCCCACGGAGGTGGCAACGGCCCTAATGATGAAATAGTCCCTAAAAAGAAAAGAAAAGAAGGAAAAGGCCAAATAGCCTTTCTTGTGCAAGGGACTCATCTATTGAACCCCATACCACATCTTATGTCGGGTCCACTGGATAGTCTTGGAGTAGTTCCAAACTGTTCACATGAAAGGGGTTTTAATTTCATGCAATCTGTCCAAGTTTGAGGGCAAAACACATCACGAATGGACCACATCAGAGGAAATAGTTCGAAATTAACTCACAACGTTAATATAAGTGTGGGCCACAGAAAGCTCTAAATTGTTTTTTGAAATGACCATCCTGTGGGTTCATAAATGTCCGATTAAAGTGAATAGGTCTGATCGGCCGAGGGATGGCCCCAATAATCAATTTCGTGGGGCCCACACCCAATTCTCAAAAGGCACTCTCGACTTATACAAAAAACTGTTATCGTAAGAGAGAGGAAGTGTGGCAGGGTGTGGCAGAGGAGCATTTTGGTATGGGGAAAAATGCTATGATGCCTAGCGGGCTACATAAATTGTCACGCCCCGAAAATCAAGTGTCGGGCAGTCCGCGGCTCCCGACTCTTCCGGGCGGACTGTATTTTGCGGAAGTATAGTTTAATGGCACAAATCGATGGCATCAACTCATAAATAGAGATTTAAGCTAAACAGTGTATAATTCAGTTTGAATTTAAAGTGTAAATACATACAATTATCCACACAATCAAGGAGTCCACTCAGCTGGGGCTCAATATATACATATACAATGAAATCTTTAAGAATATTGACCCAAGACATCCAATTCAAGGCAGAAATTGAAATGCACGACATAGGTAAGCCAACAGGTCCTGCATCTCATGCATCAAGTGGCAGCAACCCCTGCATCAAAATAACTGGTTGGTGTTTAAAAACACCCCCCCCCCCCCCCCAGGTGGGAGTGAGTAATCATACTCAGTGTTACCATTCCTTAAGTTAAACATGTCATCAACACAATCGCGTACAAGTAGTGAAGTATAACAAATGGTGGGGCTCTCACACCTACCACCCCAGCATCAGTAGATAACATAACTTCATAATCAAGTTCCTATTCTAGTTGAATAATGCATGCAACTATGATATGCAAATGTTATGTTCCGGAGAAATAAACGGTGGGGTTACCACCCAGCAGCAGCATCAGACCAATGCACGTGAAAATGTGATGCATGCATGTTTACCAAGTATTTATTTAATCCCGTATTCAATCAGCAGTATTGGCGAAGCCAGAATACCTCAATTTTATCAAAAGTCTATTAAACAGGAACACGACCGACAGGAACGCAGCCGAACACTGGACAGCGAGGAAAACCGGACACTGGACAGTGGCCTTACCGAACACTGGACAATGCCAGGTCGGGGTACCCTCTACCAGGCCGGGGCCCACCGCTAGGCCAGGGCGTCCTATGCCCGGCTCCTGGAATCCCAATTTAGGTCCGTCACCCAACATAACTGAATAATAAATCAAATGGTAAGGGTCTCAATGCCCTAGAATGTCATATGCATGGTAATGGGTCGTCACCCAAGATCAATGATGGTAGGCTCGTCACCTAGCATCGGTGCTCAAGACTCTCGATAAGACCATCAGGATCAATACCGGTCAAAGACAGCACAAGCACAGTTACCCATATACCATGCTTGGCCCATGAGCTTCAGTATGTAGGATTCAATGCTCAAGGCTATTGGAGGGCTCGTTACCCATACTAGCCAAAGACAGCACAAACACAGTTACCCATATTCCATGTCTGGCTCATGAGACTTGATACGTACAGTTATAAGTGACTGCATAACAATGGTAATTGTGGTATTCGAGATTCTACAGAATATGTAACAATGATCAAACAAATATGATTAACCCTGAAATTGACTGATTTGGTAGGCCGAGCGAAACATTAATCAAACCGGCGTAGCTAGGGTCGGTCGATCATGTTACTCCCAAGTCGACCAAACAAGTCCGTGACGGCCAAACCCAAGTAGGCAGTCCATAAATTGTGATTTTCATAGATTAACCACAATCATGTCAATTAAATATTATACTAAGCATGTTGTGAGAAGAATAGAACATCATAGCATTCATTGTCTCAATCAGGCATAAAACCAAACAGTTGATATGCGATATACTTCATTTCATATATGGGCGTAAAATCAAACACTTGGCGTGCTATTGCAGGCCAAATTATCAAATTCACAATCAGGCACTAGCCTGGGTGGACGGTAATCCACTTACTCAAGCATATGTGAACTTCTGTTCACTCAGAAATTTCATCAAACACTTGATATGCACAACACATCAAATCTCATATTTTCATAAAATCGATTCAAATAGGCAATCAATCCACACATCGAAGTAAGCATGTAATTAATCAACACATACAGAACATCAATCATAAACATAAATCATTCGGCACTTAACTTTGAATGGAATTCAAGAAAAACCTAATTTTCACTATTTGGAACCCTCATGGGCTGATAATAGCCAACTTAAAAGATAGTCCTCACCTGTGTTGGAGAATTTACACGCTAATAACGTCTAGAACGAAGGATTCGAAAAGACAACTGGAAATCCTACATAGATTCGAAAAGAGATAGATTGGATCAAGAAAGAATCAATTTCAATATCAAATTCAACACTTAGGACGGTATATTACCTATGATGGACGGCCGGCATCGATCACTTGGGAGTGACGACAGCTGGATCGGAAGCTCCAAGCAAATCCCTAAGCAAAACCCTAGAAATCCTCCAAATTCCATCTCAAATGGAATTCTCAAATGGGCTTGGTATTTATAGTTCCAGATGGTCCAAGGTTGAGGTGAGTCACACAACTCACCCTCTCTGGTCTTTATCCAAGTTCTGCAGTTCAGGATAGGGTGTCGGGTATCTGATATAAGGAAAAGGTCAAGTCCAGTAAGACGATCAATTTCGTGTAGATTCGTGATCAACGGCCCACTAATGAACGGTGTATAGCTGTTCTAAGTTTTCGGGACACCAATTGGATGATTTAGAGAACAGAGTTTAGCGAATCCTTTCACAGGTCATAGTGGGCATAGCTAGGTATATGATGTGATATACGGGGTGCATTTATTTGCAGGTTAAGGGTGGTTAATCTCATTTGTATGGTTTTATATGTCAAAATGGCTATTTTGTCAAATCGATTTCTAAACTCAAGATAATCGAGATTTGATTAATTGATTAGGGTAGTCTAAGGTGGATCTGCATTGTAAGTCGGTTATATAGGTTAATCCATTGTGATTTCAGTAAATCATAGATTAAGATTCATTAATCAACGGATCGGATGTAGGATTAGACAATTAAAAAGGAATCCGTAGCTATCCATGATATCTAACAAAGAATGTACGGTTAGATTGATGTGTCTAAATATCTTACGAGATTTCGATCAAATAAGATCGTCCAAACTAGGGTTTTCAATACAAATCTTCTAGAGTCTTAGTTCTAAATCGGGTGTCTGCACTCTCAATTGATAATTAAATTAGAAAAATTTCTAGAAGTGCTCGAGTACTCTCGAGGCTCAAGGATTGAAATTTCCAGGGCGTTACATAAATAATAGGTCCTGTACGAACGAGCCAATAACTAAAATGACGTCATAATTAGGGGTTTTTTCAACTATTATCCATGTGGTACCGAATCCACGTATGTTGCGTCCTACCCGGCCCGTCTCCAGTTGTGAACGGGTAGGCGCTCTGAGTGACCACCGTTGTGTATGGGTTTTATCCACGCCGTCCATCCATTTTTTGGTATCATTTCAAGCCGTAGGTCCAAAACTGAGGTAGATTTAAGATACAGGTGGATCACACTATAGGAAGCATCAGTGATAATGGTGCTCACCATTGAAACTTTCCTAGGGCCCATCGTGATGTTTATTTTACATCCAACCTATTCATAAAGTTACAGACCTGATGAAGGTAAAACATAAATATCATCTAGAACTTCCGTGGCCCCCAAGAAATTTTCAACGGTAAGAGTTTAATCCCTATTTTGTGGTCCACCTGTATCTTAGATCTTCTTCATTTTTGTTCATATAGCCTGAAATGATATAGAAAAATGTATGGACAGTATGGATAAAACCTATACATCACGGTGCCCACTCAGAGCTCCTGCCCATTCACTGCTGGATATGGGCGAGGGTAGGACGCAATCCGCTTTCATGGTAGGTAGAGCTGAACACGAGCCAAGCTAGCTCGGTTAACTCACTGAACCAGCACGATTCAGCTCGGTTCGAAGGTTGGGTTTGAACCAAGCCGAGCCATTTTTCCAAGCTCGAGCTGACCTCAGCTTGATTTGGCTCGGCTTGAAGTTCGGCTCAATCGCAACTCAACTCGGCTCATATATATATATATATATATATATATATATATATATATATATATATATATATATATATATATATATATATATATATATATATAGAGAGAGAGAGAGAGAGAGAGAGAGAGAGAGAGAGGAATGCTCACCTGGGCACTTCTCGTGAGAAACACTCGTGAGCACTTTTTCTTGGCTCATCGCATGTGATGTGAGCCCAAAATCTGAGCCGTTCATGTGATGTAGCACCCCAAAAAACTCCTAGGGCCCATCTTTCAACTTGTTCCAGAACTTTGGTGGGCTATGAAAGAAGGAAACAGTTTCATGTGCCTTGATTTGCCTCTTGCTTTCTGTTGTGGCCCACTAGAGTTTTGGATTAGGTTGAAAGATGGGCCCTAGAGGTTTTTTGGGGTGCTGCATCACATGGACGGCTCAGATTTTGGGCTCACATCATGTGTGAGGAGCCAAGAAAAAGTGCTCACGAGTGTCTCTCACGAGAAGTGCCCAGGTGAGCATTCCTCTCTCTCTATATATATATAGAGGAATGCTCACTTAGGCACTTCTCATGAGAGACACTCATGAGCACTTTTTCTTCGCTCATCGCACGTGTTGGCTCATCGCACGTGATGTGAGCCCAAAATCTGAGCCGTCCATGTCACGCCCCAAATTCGGTTCTCGACGTCCATTCGCTGTAACCCGAATTCAGAGGTGGCAGCCTCCGTAGTACCCCGATCTCGGATCCTAACCCCACACGCCAGGTTCCGATCCTGGGATACCACAAGGAGGAATTTAGGGTCTAATTTTTTTTTTAAAACATGAGCATCACCATATGAGTACCATCAAAGACAAATACAATATTTCCACTAAATCATTTCGTTTATATACAGTACTGGAAAGTAAATACACAATGCGCAAATATAAAAAAAACTGTGCACAATCCGGCACCTCCTGCTACTGCACTCTCAACTCCAACTCAACGTTGCTGATACAATCTGGTATAACCTGCAGCGTAACAAACGCGCATAAGCTTCGAACGAAGCTTTGTGAGTGCGTGTGTGCGTGCGCAATGCGTATGACAAACATGATAAATATCAGAGTAAGCAGTAAAGCATGATGAGAAATCTAAACCAAAACTTAGCCTAATTAGGCTACACGATCATATGATATGAATAACCAGCCTACAACGACTATGCAAGCATGCAATACAGATAACTAGCCTGCCATGGCTATGCAAGCATGCAATACAGGTAACTAGCCTGCCATGGCTATGCAAACATGCAATACAGGTAACCAGCCTACCAAGGCTATATACTCAAACTATGCAGTGGCCTACAGGGCCTAATGTCGTATATAATGATCCAATGCATGTATGCAAATCACCACCTCTAAGTACAGTGGTCCAGATACGAACAGTCATAACGCAATCACGTAAGCAATGCAGGACTCAGAACTGGTAGCTCGCCCAGTGTGGTAGCTCGCCCAGGCTTACAGCCCCGCCCACATCACACCCGCCCACATCAGGACCGTCCAACACCATACAGTGATACCAATACCATCTCTGAAACAGAACATCACCGGGGTCTCACAGACCTCACTACTCACCAGTAGAATGCCAAGGCCTATCTGGTGCAATAGCGGACCTACTTATAGCTGGTCAAACTCAACCCCCTTTGCCAACACTCTTCCAGCAGGTTAGGTCAGACCTCCTTCCAAACTGACCACGTGCAGTGGAAAACACTGCCGTTTGGTATTCGGCATACTGGTGTATGATTCGACCACTCGGTCCTTGAATGGAGCACCCACCTTGGTACCAACGGGTTCAGGGACTTTCACCCAGGGACATCTATGGCATCCTGTTTAAAGATCACATATTTCTGGTGTTCCTGCAAACCACGATGGAGCTGTAGTTGCAACGTAGTAACCATGCTATATGCGGCACAAGCAGACGGTGCGAAATGCAACCATGCATACAAACGTGGGACAACATGCCCGTGCAAGTCTCCAAAGAGTACCATAAAACTATAAGGTCTCAAATACAATGTCACCGTCAACTGGTAATGAACTGCACGACAATCACGACCGATATGGCCGGTTGATACAAGACAATCAGATGAGCCAAGCATTCATGATGCATGAGTCAAGTATACAGTATGAGTGCCAACAAGTAGTCCATCTACCACGATGGCAATAAATCAATCAAGTCCAACCTATTTGAGGTATGATTAAGATGAGGGGACACATATGAATGATTGAGTCATAGTGCGGGATGTCGCTAGCCAGGGAATCTCGCACCAAGGGCTACAAGGTATGCTAAGCTATTCCTACCATACAGTGTAAGTCAGGATGATAGATTCCTGTCCTCGAATAGTCTCATACCTATTGGAGAGGTTTGCGATAGAGAGCACGTGAATTACATTTGCGCGACTACATCTCGAATGCTTTATGAATGCGTTTATGCCCTAATGGTCCCCAACTAACAATGGTGATTCGGGGTGCATACTCATTACACATGCATGGTGGTCGTCAAAGCATAATATACTATATAGATCGCATAAGAGTATTCCAAATAACACTACGTGTGGCAACAGACATACTAAAAATAGCATAAAAAGATAATTCATTTATAATACAAGCAAACATAAAGAGATAAGACTCTAAATGGATGGTATACAACAACACAAATGGTCCAACAACTGAACGGTGTGGATTAACCTTCAATATTCAGATAACCCAAATGGAAAGGAAATGATTGAAAACACTACCGACACATCAAAGGTAGAACCTACTTGAGCGGCAAGAGTGGAATACTCAAAATCATGCCGAGACCCATGATCCTGTAGTACAGTTGAAATAAACACAATAATGGTCCGTAAAAGGAATGTCATAGAACGGGTCGCAAGATAGACAGGTCATGACAGAGAATCATAAATGGTAGGAAAATCTGAGATAGATGATCAATACGATGAGGTCCAAAAGGGACAATAGGTCTAACCTTATACTACAAGATAGGCTCCATATAATGGATGGCCTAGATGACATACGAACGTTGAGGATGAGCCCCACACTCGCCTTAAAGGTAAACGGACGGTGTGGATGAGATATACACGATATGGTGGTCTTTAATAATTGGGTACAAGGGTAGAAGGGGTGAGTCATATGAGTATACAAGCTGAGTTATCAAGATCAATCAACATGGTGAGTCAACAAGGTGAGTCAATAAGGCAGGTTGACAAGGCGGGTCAACATGGTGAGTTAACAAGGTGAATTGACAAGACGGTTCAACAGGGTGAGTTTAAGAAGGTAGCCCTGTGACTTGGATCAAGCAAACTCTAAGGATGACCTTTCAATAAGGGTTTACACAACTAATCATCAAGGTGGGTCCACGGGATGGACAACTCGGTCATTCGAACACGTACACTGAGGTGGTCCTAAGGCCATCCTGTACATAACATGCTAGGGTCCATTCATTTGGATGGTTTGGATCAAGCACAACAATTTAGGCGGTCCTTATGGATGGCCGACATACATATCGCACCGTGGAGGCCAATGGCTGACGTAGATAGAACACATGCATAACAAGATGGACCCGTGGTTGGGGATAACCGCACAAAGGAGTGGGGAAGCCATATACATCAATGGGCCACAACAGTTTGGGATCAACCCGATATTTATGCTTTACCACTAATCAAGTGAGATGGCAACTAAACACCATGGTGGGGCCCGCACACCACACATGTGGAACCCTACCCATGGTTGAGTGACTTAAGAACAAGAAAAATGGCAAATAAACATAACAGATGGGTCCTGTAAAGTTTCCAATGGTAGGCATTCAATCACCCTTATTTCTACGTGTGGCCCACCCAAAATTGGGCCCCACGCCCTGGCCAAGGTGGACAACAATGTATACAACACATCTATCAAGGTGGGAGCCCAAGATGGGCCCCATGGCCTTTGGTTAGATAGAAAATTAAACATTACAATGGCCCCAAGGAAGGTTTCAAAGGTGGGCATCAATGACCACTGTTTCCTACAATGTGGTCCACCTGAGGTTGGGATTTACCTCATTATGAGGGCCCCCGGCCCTAAAATAATATGGAAAAACAGATGGGCGGCATACATAAAACAGATACATCGTGGTGGGACCCATAGAGCGTAGCACCCAAATGGGCCCCAAGCATTTTGAATCAAACTAATATTTTTATTTGCTCCTTCATCCATATACATGTGATCTTACGATCAAGTTGAATGACAAATACACACCACTGTAGGGCCTGGGAAGGTCTCAACGGTGGAAATCATTATTCCCACTATTTCCTGTGGCATGGCCCACTTGAGGTTTGGATATGCTTAACTTTTGGGCTCAGCCACTAAATGAGCCGGAAAAACATATGGACGGAATTGATAAGGCACATACATTATAGGTGGGCCCAACGAGTGGGGCCCATTGCCATGCCCAGAGGGCTGCGCCGCTGGGCAGCAGCGTCCCCTGGACGCTGTCTGTCCAGTGGCCAGCTTTCATATTTTTTTTTATTTTTTTTTATATTTTTTTATTTTTATATCCTCTCCTCAAGTGGGGCCCACAAGCTTTTGATCAAGCTGATATTTTTGTTTTCCCTTCTTAGATGCATGTGTGAACTTATGAACAGGTTGGATCTCAAATAAACATCATGGTGGGGCCATTGGAAGGTTCCAACGGTAGGGTTGCTGTCCCTACTGTTTTCTGTGGTGGGGCCCCCTTGAGACTTGGATCTGACTCATTCTTGTGGTCGTGCCCTAAAATGATCTTCCCAGATGGATGGACGGTGCGGATATGACACATACAACACGGTGGGACCCACAGGGTGGCCCAACTGCTGGCACCCCCACGAGCCCAGCGTCCACGGACGCTGGGTACTTCCAGCTCGTCAGACCCCTCCTCCTTTCTTTCTTTCTTTCTTTTTTTTTTTTTTTTGTTTTTCAATGGTTATCGTCGAGTGGGGCCCACATAAGCGTGATCCACTCCGTTCATCAGCTGGGCCATCTCATGGTGGGCCCAATGAGCCAATATTGGGTATATTACGAGGCTTAAAAACGTCGAGGTGGGCAGGGGAAGTTTCGACAGTGGACATCATTCACCCCACTGTTTCATGCGGTGCGGCCCACTTAAGATTTGGATCGGTTTCATCCTTGGGTCTTAGCCCTAAAATGATATGGTAAAACAGATAGACGGTGTGGATGGAACACAAACATCAAGGTGGGTCCCACGAGTGGGGACCCCACTAACCCCTCCAGCGTACGCTGGATGTTTCCAGCGTCTCTAACGCTGGGATGTCCAGCGTCCATGTTTTTTTTCTTTCTTCTTTTTTTTTTCTTTTCTCTAGTTTATTTCAGGTGGGGCCCACTTAGGGGAGATCCAATCCGTTCATCGGGTTTCCCAGCTCGTTGGGGACCTAATGAGCCCAATATTGGGCAGGCTACGGGGCCTACAAACATCAAGGTGGGCCCAAGAAGTCCAGCAGTCCATAACATTGTCTCCACTGTTTTCGATGTTGTGGTCCACCTACGATCTGGATCTGCTTCATTTTTTTTGTACCCAGCCTTAAAATGGGATGGAGAAACAGATGGACGGCATAGATCAAATATATGCATCAAGGTGGGTCCCATGAGTGGGGACCCCACTCAACGCCCAAAAGGGCTCTCTAGCCGATGCGCTGCTGGGCAGCAGCGTCCTCTGGACGCTGGCTGTCCAGTGGCATCTCCTTCACTCTTTTTTTTTTTCTTTTTATATACTTACAAGTGGGGCCCATATGTGTAAGATCCAGCCTATCCATCTCATTGCCCATCACAAGGTGGGCCCAAGGGAAGAAAATGAAAAGTAAACGAAAAGAAGGGGGGAAGGTTTGCACTCACAATGATGGTTGGACGGTTGGATTGCCGATCGGACGGTCTGGATGATGATCGGGGTCCTCCAAGCTAGATCTCCTCCTTCAATCTCTCTAACTCTCTCTTTCTCTCTCTTGATCTCCCTCTAAATCTCTCTACTTCTCCCTCTTCTTTCTCTTCTCTCTCTTCTCTCTCTCTCTCTCTCCCTCTCTCTCTCTCTCTCTCTCTCTCTCTCAAATCTTGGAATTGAGAAGGCCACTCCCCCCCCCCCCCCCCCCCACGTATGGCTCTTGTATGGGAAGAAGGGGGTGCATGATGTAATGATGATGATGGGAGAGAACATGAGAGGTATGGGTTGTGGTTGACTTTTGGAGGTGAGAGAGTGATGGGGTGGGTATGGTGATGATGGCTAGATAATGATAGGGGTATGGGTGAGGGTGATGGTGATTGAGTTGACATGTTGTTGGGAATTGTGCAAGTGGGGCCTACGCCACACGCGCGTTGCGTGGCCCACCTCGAATTGCACAAACGTATGCATCTTACACACCGGGTATCGCAATGGGGCGTGCCGCACGGCGTTGGAATCGTGGCGCCCGTGCGGTCGTAAGGGTACAAGTCTTAGGTCGTTGCGGTACTAAATCAGGGTCGCGATCAAGGCTCGCTAATCTGGTCCGTCCGGGACGTATCGGTACCGGAAACTAAACGTACGGAGGGCAATCCAGGGTACGGGTCTTACATTCCATGTGATGCAGCACCCCAAAAAACCCCTAGGGCACATCTTTCAACCTGATCCAAAACTCTGGTGGGCCGCAGCAGAAAGCAAGAGGCAAATCAAGGCACGTGAAACTGTTTCTTTCTTTCATGGCCCACCAAAGTTCTAGATCAGGTTGAAAGATGGGCCGTAGGGGTTTTTTGGGGAGCTGCATCACATGGACGGCTCGGATTTTGGGCTCACATCACGTGTGATGAGCCAAGAAAAAGTGCTCACGAGTCTCTCACGAGAAGTGCCCAGGTGAGCATTCCTCTATATATATATATATATATATATATATATATATATATATATATATATATATATATATATATATGAGGAATGATCACCTGCGCACTGTTGCGCATGTAGCTATCTGCGCACTATTGTAGCTTTGAACTAAAACTTTTTCCGGACTCTTTCATGTGTTGCTTTTTCCAGACTCTCTTTCTTCCACATGATGTGTTGACGTAACTTAACTATGTGGCTCCACCATAATATATGTGTTATATCCACACCGTTCATCCATTTTGCGATATCATTTTAGATCATGGCACAAAAGTGAGGCAGATCTATAGCTCAAGTGGACCATATAGTAGAAAGCAATGGGATAATGAAACCTACCATTGGAACCTTTTTAGGGCCCACCATGATGTTTATTTGCTATCCAACCTGTTCACAGGGTCCCAAAGACCTGGATCAACGGAAAACACAACTACCAGCTTGATCCAGAATTTCTGAGGGCCCCAACAAGCTTTTAATGGTAGGCATTCAATCGCCACCACTTTCTACGGTGTGGTCCACTTACGTTTTGAATCTGCCTCATTTTTTTAGCGTATGCCCTAAAGTAATCTTATCAAATAGATGGATGATGCGGATATAACACATGCATTATAGTGGGTCCCACAAACCTTGGTGACGTCAACACATCATTGACCCATATTGCCTATCAAAGCCTTTCCCAAGAATGTCCTGCAATGAAAGTGGGTAGGGCCCACTATGATGTTTGTGAGAAATCCACCCAGTCCATCTGTTTGGCCAGATCATGTCAACCAACGGACTAAAAAAAAAAGGCATATCCAAAATTAAAGTGGGATGCATGACATGATAAGGTGGGTAGGAGAATAACCACCGTTGAAAATTTAAGTGGCTGCATGACAATGGTGATTAACCATTAATAGGGCACAAAAGTTTTGGGTCAAGCTGGCATTTGTTTTATCCCTTCATCTAGGTTTATTAGACCTTATCAACAGGTTGGATGGTGAATAAAAATTATAAAAACCTTACTATGGGCTTAGGAAGTTTTTAATGGTGGGGTGTTCAATCACCACTGTTTCCTATAATATGGTCCACCTGAAAGTTTTATCTTCTTCATTTTTGGGTTCATGCCTTAAAATGATCTAGAAAAATAGATGGACGGTGTGGATATAGAATACATACATCAAGTTTGGCCCCACGTGAAGGCTGCACTGTTTTGGCTCCTGATTAAGAGAAGAAGCTGGCGGATTGGGTATTACCCCCACCGGATGTAGTTAGAGGCAGACAGTATCGTCAAGGGCTTTGTGGGGCCCACCGTGATGTATGTGTTTTATCCACATCATTCCCTCATTTTGAAAAATCATTTTAGGCGATGAGCTAAAAAATGAGGGAGATCAAAGGATCAAGTGGATTGCAGCACAGGAAACTGTGGGATTGAATGCCTACCACCCAAAACGTTTTGGAGTCCGAAGAAGTCATGGATCAAACTGATATTTATGTTTTACCATTATTTAGGTCTGTGTGACCTTATCAACAGGTTGGATTGCAAATAAACATCATGGTGGGCCTTGAAAAGGCTTCAATGGTAGGTGTCATTGTCCCATTGCTTTCTACATTATGGTCTAGTTGAGCTTTAGATCTGCCTCACTTTTGAGCCCATGATCTAAAACGATATCGCTAAATGGATGGACGGTGTGGATATAACACATATATTATGGTGAAACCCACATAATTAAGTGACATCAACACATCTTGTGAAAGAAAGAGTCCAAAAAAAGGTTTACGGTGTGGATATAACACATATATTATGGTGAAACCCACATAATTAAGTGACATCAACACATCTTGTAAAAGAAAGAGTCCAAAAAAAGGTTTATGCTGGAATTCAAATACCCTTGTGCGCAAATAGCTATATGCGCATCGGTGCACAGGTGATCATTCCTCTATATATATATATATATATAAAAGTTTGTAAAAACAGTATTATTTTTACCACGCTCGGTCGTAAGCTTGAATACTCAAGCTTGAATTCGGCTTAGAAGCTTGGTTGAGCCAGCTCGATCATGTCAGTCCAGCTCAAAGGCCAAGCCGAGCCAAACACGAGCGAGGGTGGTCATTGGTCGAGCGTAGCTCGAAGAGGGTGGAGCTCGTCTTGACTTGGCTCGATGTACAGCTCTAGTGGTGGGGGCCGCACCTAATCCGCTCGCCATACGTGATGGAGCGAATGCTAAAAATGCTGGTGGGCTGTCCATGGCCCACCCAATAATGGGCCAGGCTGGCCGTTGGATTTACCATGCAGGCTGGACTTGGAAAGAACTCGGCCCAGCGTGGGGCCAGCCCATTGACATCCCTATCTACAGTCGCAGTGCTGTCCCACAACTGCCACGTTTTCACCACACGCATTATCTGAATTGATATTGATGGAGATTTAAATATAAGCAGTGGCGTTTTCAGTATTTCATGTCTATTTTTCAGGATAGGTGGGCCCCACCATGCCACCCCAACAGATTGATCTTTTCCACCAAGAGATCCAAAGTGGGCCCCACCAGATGAACAGTTCCTGCCACTGAGAGTAGAGGTGCTTGGTCCAAAATATAGTATAAGAATTGGAGTTGTTGGGTTGATTTCTTTTGGAGTCGGAATGGGAAGTTTTCTTCCATATTTTTCCCCTTTAATCTAATTATATATACATCCAAACGTGATACATGAAAATGCACAGTTTCCAGATAACATACGCCTATGGTTTGATGACCTGCAGCACTTTTTTTTCATGTGGGGCCTACAATCTGATGATCCAAACCATTAATCTGGTGGAACACACCGTAGATGAAAGAGATCTCAGATTACAGACCGAAAGATCCTGACCCTTAGATACGTGGGCCAAAAGAATGAGAAAAAGAATACAATGACAGTTCTCATTCAAATGATGAAATATCGAATATCCAACTTGGACAATCTGGGAGATTTCAGTGGCGTCACCCCATTCACATTGAGGGAAATCAGATGAACGGTTGGATCACTGAAACAGGCTCCCACATTAAAATAAAATGAAATGGAAGAATTTAAATAAATACAGAATCACTTAAGTGGGGAGCACGCAAAAACAAACGTGATTCTGCTTTTTGTAACCCATTCAAATATTTTAAGATTAAATAATTTAAATAGTTTTAGAAAATTAGGAATGGTCAGATACATTCAAACGTATGCGAATTCCAAACTGTGATTTGTGCCCATCAATTGGATGCCTCCTCCCAACACCATGTTAAGCCTAGAACCTGGGAAGGGCACAGAGATATTCCTGTGCCCACGGCTGTGTGGAGCCCACATGGATATCTGTGACAAATCTACTCCGTCCATCTGTTTTACAAGACCACAATAGGTCAAAGGCCTAAAAATCAGAAAGATACAAAACTCATGTGGGCCATACCACACCAGACAGTGGGGATTAAACGGCTGGTGGTGAAACAGTCTGGATAGGGTATAAACATCATGGCCAGCTTCAGCAACAGAAAATTTTCAATGGTGGTGTTTCCGTTCCCACTGTTTCGTTTAGTGTGGCCCACCTGAGTTTTGGATCTGCCTGGTTTTTAAGAATCCTGTCCTATTGTGATCTTTCAAAACAGACGGACGGAGTGGATTTGTCATGGAGATCTCTTTGGGCCCCACAAGGCCTCAGGCAATCCAATACATTCATCGATCAACGCCCAACTAGGATGAAGGGACAAAAAAAAATTGTCCATTCCCCATCCCCTAGCACCACACCACATGCATTTAAAGATTTTAGGTGTCATGTATCATTATTCCTTGTGGTTTGGCCCACCTGAGTTTTGGATCAGCTTATCAGATGGACATGAGGCTTTGCATGTGATGTCCACACAAACCATCTTGAGATTTGTTAGGATGGGACAACCATTTCTTTTATACATCCATCGTTTGGTACACCTTGAGTTTGAGGGGGGTATTAGTAAAGATACACATGTTTGTATATACAACTATAGATAATCTATCTAACCTATGCATATACAGCTGTATATATAAGTACTATATACATGTGTATCCATCCTAATAGGCTCCACCAAAGCTCGACCAAATGATAATTCAGGACGATTCAAAGCATGTGATCATTCCCAAAGCCTACTTCAAATAATACATATGTAAATTCATGCAAGAAATATCATGAAAAATGACCGTATGCGGCACAATAGAGAGGAATATCAAAATAGAATGGTAATTGGATGATGAAATTCTTTTTTATGTATATATGGGCCCACCTTGATGATGTATTGTATATCCATAATGTCCATCTATTTTCTAGCCCATTTCAGGACATGGTCCAAAAAATTAAGCAAATCCAAAAGTTAGGTGGACCACACCATAGGAAATAATGGTGATTGAACCGCCACCGTTAAAAACTTACTAGGGCCCATTGTAAGCATATCTATAATGTTCCAGTTGATAGGGTCAATTAGAACTGGATGAGGGGAAAAAAAAAAAATACAAAGATCAGATTAATACAAAACTTGAGTGGCTTAAAAAAAGTTTTTAATTATCATTCATTGCTTTTTCAAGTGGCCCATTGGAGATTTGAATATGTTTAAAATGAGCTGAAAAAACAGATTAATAGCATAGATATACAACAAATTAATCAAGTTGAGCCCCACACGATAAGGTAACACCCGCTAAGGCTCAGGCTCCTTATTATTATATTATTATATATAGAAATGAATTTATTTATTTTTTATATTTTCTATATCACAGGCAAAAGTGGGCACTCGAGTCGAGTGTACCGTCCACACTGTATGAGTTTTTTTTTTAAAAAGAAAATGAAGGGTGGCTAAATAAAATAAAGGTCTCATGTTGAATGGGTTGGACCACAAGTGATTATCCACCCATTGGGTAAATTCCAGCCTTTCATGTGCATGCAACATTCAACCTGTCGAATATGTTGGCCAAGCCACAAGATTTACCTAAACCAAAAAACATCCACATCTACTCATTGGGTGGACCCACTTTTATTTTGTTATTTATCAGTGGCCATACATTGTTTTATATACTGTGGCCCGTTTGATCATTATATGCAGCTGATTTTTGCACTAGGTAATCTTCATGGTGGGCCTAACCTATTGGAAGGGTTGGATGTGAGATCTTCTCAATAAAATAATGTTTTAAGAGATTTATTTATTTATTTATTGAGGCTGACATATAGAAAGTTGTATGTGAAGTTTCGAATCAGCTACTTGTCTGGAAAATCCAAGCTTTGGGTCGCACGAACCTTCTACAAATGGAGCCTGTGTTTACCCTACGACGAGTGAATGGCACGTGAGATGTTGCAAATGAAGAGGAGAGAACATCGCAGCGACTGTGGAGTGGAGAGAAAACCTCCCAGCATGCGCACAAATATGGAACGCATGTGTAAATCTAAGCCATTCATTATATTGGGCCCACGTTGATTTATGCCATAGCCGTGAAATCAGGCTTCTCGAGTTATTAGTTGGTCCACACGTGCATGAGAAAGATGGACGATTAAAAGAGAATGGTCAACCGTTTAAACTTTCCATATCTGTGTGGGGCCCACCGTAGAGTGTGTATGCCATCTGAGCCGTTCAGGTGCTCACAAAAGGACTATGCAATATCCAAAATTTAGCTTTATTCAAAACTCTCAAGTGTGAGTGCGAGTGAAAGAAAAAACTCAAGTGGGTCACATCGTGTGAATCCGGAGGTTTCAGGATTGATTTTACATTGTTCATCCTAGTGTGGTCCACTGGAGTCCATGTGGCACACAAATGCAACATCCAAGCTTTTCATTTGGTAGGCTACGTACCAGACAAACGTATGGCTAGAAAAGATGGTTTTAGCCGTCAACATGCAATTGCAGGAAACGGCTTACGTGGTGTGCCACACACCACTGACATCCGTGGTGTGTTGACGTCACCAAGATTTGTGGGCCCAGCATCTGATGTCTGTGTTATATCCACACCTTCCAGCCATTTTACGTGATCAGTTTAGGGAATTGGCTAAAAAATAGGAAGATCCGAAGCTTAAGTGGACCACACCGCATAAAGCAATGGAGATTGAACACCTACAGTTGAAAACTTCTTAGGGGCTAAAACACCTACTTTTGGTATACTTAAATGGGTTAATAAGATATAGTCTTGTGCTGGCCTACATGTTAAATAATGAATGAAATTCTACTCATGCCCTCTATCATTATTTACATCCAATCTTACATACCTAGATTAAACAATTTAAAAGATGCCAAATGGCCGTCATACCATATTTGGCGTAGATGACTTCAAGAAGTGAAATTAAAAATGTACGCATGAGAGAAAAAATTAAATGCTGAAGTTCGGTAAAAAAGAAAATGGACTCCACGGTGTACCACACATGACAGTCCTCCATGTCACCAAGTTTTGTGGACCCTACCGTGATGTATTTGTTTATCTACACCGTCCATTCCCTTTAAGATATCAGTTTAAGGCATAAGCCCAAATACGAGACATATCTTAAGCTCAAGTGGACCACACCAAAGAAAGCACTGGGGATTGAACGTTTACCATTGGAAATTCTTGGGGGCCAAAGAAGTTTTGGATCAATCATATATTTGTTTTTCCATTCATCCAGGTCTATTTGACTCATGAGCAGGTTAGATGACAAATACACATCATGGTGGGTCCCGAGAAGGTTTCAATGATGGGAATCATTGTCCCCACTGCTTTCTGTGTTGTGGTCCACTTGAGATTTGGGTCTTTCTCCTTTTTGAGCTCATGACCTAAAATGATCTCTCCAAATGGATGAATGGTGTAGATATAACACATGCATCATGGGGCCAACACAATTTGGTGACGCCAACACACCACGCAATCCGCTTCGGCTATTGCATCCTCATTCAAGCTTTTGCATTAGGTGGGCCACAGTGTACAAACGGATGGCTAATATATAAAAATAGTTTTAGGTGGCAATATGTTTTCTAGACCGTAGCTCAATTGAGGAGTAAAACAGCCCAAGTTTTTTATTCGAAACATCCAGTCAGCCAAATTGACACGTGTGCAGGGATTAGGCTCCACTCGTGGCTAGGCTTAGCAAACTTCACAGAATAAGCTGATTTAAGATAGGAAAAGAAGAAAGAAAATGATATGGTCCTTGTGCGTCAGGTCTCACGTTAGCAATAGCTTGCATGAGAATCAACGGATTTTTATTGCAATATGGCTATTCCTAATAAATAAAATAAAATAAAATAAAAGTCCAATTTCTGGTGAGGCTTCTTTTTTTTAGCCCCTCATGAGAAATTACAAAACTTTTAAGTTGAAAATGAACCTTTGACTAGGGCTCTCAATGGAGCGGGTCAGACTCGATATCCGATTCGCTCTGAATCCATATAATGCGGATTTGGATCTTAAAATAGGTCCGAATGGTTAAATGGACCGGATTTATGATCTTAAAATAGGTTTGATTACTAAATTAGACCGGATTTGGAATCACAGGAACATATTCAAGTTTGATCCGAATCCGATTAAGATCTGACTCATCGTAACCTTATTGTAGATGTTATATTCACGCTGGCCTCCGTTTTACAGATTATTTTAGGCCATGTCTCAAAATTGAGACATGCCACTCTTAGGTCGACCATACCACAATAAATATTGGAATTTGCATCATTTTTCTACTAATTAAATATATTATATTATATATTTTTTTAGATTTGTAATGGGGATGGATTCGGACCTAGATCCAACCTGAATCTGATGGTTATATGGATCTTGGATCGGAAATGGATCTAACAATTTATAAATGGATCGGATATGGATATCACCTTTTGGATCCGAGTTGGATCCGAAACTGATCCGAATCCGTCTACATTTATACGGACTTGGAACTGGATCCAACTGGATCCGATCCAGATCCGACCCATCGAGAGCCCTACCTTTGACCATCTGCTCCGGCATATGGACAATCTTGCATAGGAAGCCTTCATGGAAGGAGATTGTGGGTCCCACCAAGCCACAAATTGGCCCATTACTTGACAGATCTAATCCATTAAGTGGCTTTGTGGCATTTTTGGACCGTGGAAAGCATTGATTTCATGGGCATTTTATGGACTTTTTTTTTTTTTTTTGTGTAGAAATAGCCACACTTGGGGGGGCTATTGCAGTAAAAATCCCCTTCTCAGCTTGGTTGAGTTAATGAGAAATTCTCCAGAGCTCTCAGGGCACGATAGGTTATAGTGATCCGGATACAAGTATCAGAAATTTGGAAAGTTCATTTGATCAATCCAGACCGTCTACTTTGCTCATCGTGCATTTTATGAGCTGTAGAGTGAAAACCACACTGATAAGATGATGAGATTTTATTCATAAGTTGGGATTCTTTTTTTGTGTCCATCTGTTTCCGAGCCAAGGATGGGATGGTTCTGATTTTTGTATGAATTATAACTATAAGCAATCCATGATGAACCCCAGCAAATTGATGGCTTAGATCTTCCAGCAGGTCCCTTTTTTATGAAAGATAGTAAACTCCATATTAGAGGCTATTGATATGATGGTTAGGATTTTCCGATGTGATTATTACATGTTAACCCAAGAAGTGTGCTATGCAGGTCGGCTAGGGTGTCAATAGGCCGGGCTCGGGCCTGAAAAATCAGATTTTTAATGATGTGCATTCAATCCCTACTGTGTGGTCCCCATAAGATTTGGATCTGCTTCGCTTTTTGGACCATGCCCTACAATGATATGAATACATTGATGGACGGCATGGATATATGACACATACATCAAGGTAAGGCCCCCATTCAGGAAAACACCTACTAACTTGTTACCAGGGTAACAGCTAATCCGCTCCCTTCCCATACACGGCATCTCATCTTTATGCGACCACATGTTTTGGCATGGAACAAAGTGTGCGATATAAGCTGCCAATTTAGAAGGTTCCCTTCTTTAGATGGTGGGGCCCAAAGCTCATTCATATCCTATGAGCAGGCCATAGTTTACCAAACAAACAAACGGCTTGGTAAACATTCTTTGAGCTGTCCTCATATTTCCAACATTATGTACGTGTTAGAGTTGCGGTTAGAAAAATCAATGAAACTCTTCAAAACGGGGCATTTCCCGTTTTGAACTTGTTGGGAAATTACATTAGTGAATCAAGTTTAATTGAGTCTCTAGATCGAGAGATATAGTCACTGTGCTTGAATTTTGATTGACTTGAGGATATATTAATTTTGATTAATATTTAAACCTAAGAATGCATGACGAGTTTAAGGTCATGACAACACGTACTTTGGTTCACTTTATGAGACTTACAAGATCCAATAAAGATTCAGTAGTTTCATAAGAACTTAATGATGATCTCGAGGATCATATGTTCATCAAGTGGTTTTTTCACTAGGCTCAAATATTGAAAAAGTTTTACGAATAATTTCAATTGTTTAACTTTTATTTTCTAGAGTCTAGATCCATGGGTTAGTGATAAACAAACTATGTTTCAACATAGATCATGGATTCAAATGCCCATGTGGTGTGGAGGAGTGTGTGTAAAAAAGAAAAAAAATTATTTTTACCATTAAAAAGGTTAATTACATTTAGTAATATGATAGTTGGTCTTGTCCTTTATCTACATAGGTATTGGTTCAAAGGTGGATATCATTGGCAGTCGAGAGACTTAATCAATTTGGATATACAAGTCAAGGTATGATCACAAGATTTCAATGTAGTATATCATATGAAATATTATAGGGTGATGGAGTACTATAACTGATATTTATTTAAAACTCAGACATAAAGAAGTATAAAAGAAAGTCCCTTAGACGTCCCTACTCTTTAGGTGCCACCCACAAAGAGGAAATGAGAGAAAGAAAAGAGAAGTGGGAGAGTGGGGGAGAGAGAGGGAGAGAGAGAGAGAGAGAGAGAGAGAGAGAGGTGATTAGGACTATTTTAAAATCTTTTCGCCTACTTAAGCAATTTAACAATTTAAATTAAGTAACCAATTAACACTTCGACTTCCAAACCTAAGTGGGTCCAATCACAAGACTAGCATATGGTTTAAGCAATAAGCTAATTAGTCTAAGCATGCATAAATGATCCAATAATTAAACAAATAAAGTTCTTAATCTATGCAACATATGTAGACTAAGAAAATGAATCAATGAGCTAAAGTCTACACTACTTAGTGAAAGTACATCTTGTGTGTGGATGTGCCTATCTAATGCCTAACATACATTTATAATTAAACAATTAAACATACAATGTTAAGATAACAATGTGCTTAATTCAATCACAAACACAAGCATATATAGTGGTTCGACTTTGGGTCTACTCCACTCCCGGTTCAAGTACTTAACTCCTTTGAGCACACCAGCATTCACTATCGAAGGTTTTAAATTAAGTTCACCTCTTAACCTTTACACGGAGGTTTTACTGGTTCACCTCTCAACCATATACGGAGTTTTAGACAAGGATAACTCTCGACCCAACGCACGTTCACTCCTGTGTTGGAGGCTCCCCCTTAGAGACTAGTTTAGGCCCGACAAACGTGTCAAGGAATGACAATTGTCCCTAAATGTTTAGGCTCAACTAATTAACAAGTCAATGATCGGTAAACGACCCTAGATCGAGTTTCACAAACAAACTTTACACTTAATTCCCAAAGGAAAAGGAGTGGATAGATTCCCAACAAATTGACAACCTTACTTGTCGGATGATAGGAGGGTAAATTTGAAAACTCTACAACTAATGAGAATTGGTTGCCTAAAGTTGCTCACCTATAACGATCTCATCATAGAGCTTTGGATAGAAATATAACTATCAAGCTTGATCCAAATTCTAAAGATCAAAAGAGGGTGAAGGCTATCTTCTTCATGAGCTTGGAATGCTCCATTCTTGTATTAAATCACAAGGAAGATGCTTTGCAAAGGTTAGGAATTGAGCCTCTAATGGTCTCCAACAATGGTAGCTTCAATTCTCTCAACATCCCCCTCCTTACCACAAAAATCGAGCATTGCCTATTTATAAGAAAATGCTTGATGGACAGAAAACGAGCAGAAAACGATTAGTAGCGACCGGTCAGTCGGTCCAATGGCTTGTTGGGACAACAAGTTCACTGACTCTGGTGGAGGTCGGTCTGACCGGTTGGACCAGACTAGCCGACCGGTTGGCCCAAAGGCCAGGGGGACCAGCAGGTTGCTGCCCCTGCCTTTTGGTTTGACGACTGGTCGACACCCCTCTCTGCTAGATGATTTCAATTGTATTTTGCAACAGCAGAGGCACCGCTTTGGCCAACGTTTGGGTGATCATTTGGAACACCTAAGGCCAATCTAAGATGACTACAAGCATGCCTAAATGGTTCATGGTCATCTAGAGGTTATGGGTTTTGATTTTGATCAAGGTTCAAGGCTCACCAAGGCATCTTTTTTACCCGTTTTTTCTTCCTTGATGTAGTTGGTCCGCTTGAGTCTTTGGTCTTCGTCTTCATTAAGCTCAACCGACATTAGACTCACTAACCTAAGCAATTGACAAATAAGGCATACTAGTATGCCACAAAAAAGTGAACTAATAGACTTATGCTGGTTAATCGACACTAAAGTAACGGTCAGTGATTTCGCACAGGGGATGTTAGTCATGCCAAAAACTTGGGCCCGTTTAGCACGTGTTGGCTGCAGAGTTGTAGTCCATTATAAAGCCATTGTTGTTATGAGGTTGAGCCATCAATTTGATTGACCAAATATATCCGACATCTATAAAAAGGAATAAAGTTATTATTGCAGCGACCGATTATTTCATTAAGTGGATAGAAGCTAAGCCTATGCAAAAAATTCAAACATACTGATGTGATCGAATTCATTCAGGAACACATCATTCATAGGTTCGGCATACCTGAAATTAGAGGTGGGCAACGATCCGGGCCGAGCCGAGTTAGCCCTAGTTTGGTTTGGTTTGTTTTTGGACCACCGCAGTTTGTGGATCGGTTTGGTTTGGGTTTCGGGCCGACCCATGAGGCCCGAGTTTGGTTTGCTCCAGAAAAATCTGGTTCGAGCCGGGATCGGCTTGGTTGAAAATTTCGAATCGGGCCGGGCTGAGTTCAAACACACAGTGGCTCTTTTTTTCCTTATTCACTTAAATAGAAAAGAATTTAAAAAGTTAGAAAAAAAAAAAAAGTAAAAACATATCTTACTATATGATGTTTAACATCCTCCAAAAGAGTGCACCTTCAAAATAGACATGTAAGAGTATTTACCAAACAAAAGTACACAAGCATAATTTTACAAGTGCAAGGAAACAGTGTGCATTCATGTATATATATGATGTATTATCCATGTCATCATGTATATGTATTATGTATTATGTATTATCCATGTCATCATGTATATGTATTATGTATTATCCATGTCATCCATCTGTTTTACATATCATTTTAGGACATGATCCCAAAATGGAATCATATCCAAAGCTCAAGTGGATCACACCATAGGAAACAATGTGCTTATAATCTACGAGCCGAATCAAACCGAGCTGAATCAAATCGAGCTTCGAGCTGAGCCGAGCCGAAATTGCCCTAGTTTGAGTTTGGTTTGTTTTTTCAAACGAGCTTGACTCGGAGGCTTGGTTTGGTTTGAACTTCCATTCGATCCAATCCAAGCCGAGCTTTTTCGAACCAATCCGAGCCGAGCTTTCGAGCTGGCTTGGTTTGTGCCCACCTCTACCTGAAATCATTATGGTCAACAAGGGGGCAACGTTCAATGTCGCTCAAGTAAGAGCTTTTACCAAAGAATACAAAATCAAAATGTTAAACTCTTCACTATATTACACTAGCAAATTGTTAAACATGGTCGGGTAATAAGATCCTCAAAAGCATCATAAGAAAAATGATAGAAGATAACCCAAGGTTGTGCCATTTAAAGTTGTCTAAAACATTATGGGCTTATCGAAATTCATCAAAGACAGGGACACATGTTACTCCATTTGCATTAACATAAGAGCATGATGCATGTTGCTGATGGAGATAATCATGCCATCATTGAGAGTAGCATATCAAAACTAGTTAACTCTAAAAGAGTTTACTGAAGATATGATCATAGAGTTAGAAGAATTAGATGAAGTAAGGCTAAGGGCTTTAGATGTTTTAAAATGCCATAAAGTCAGAGTAGTTGAAATCTATAACAAAAAGGTAAGATTTGAATCTTTTACTGAAGGAATGATGGTATGAAAAACGGTCCTAACGATCGGTGCGAAGGACTATCAATTAGGAAAATGGTTGCCAAATTGGGATGGGTTATATTCTATTCATAAAGTATTAAAGGAGGAGTTTACATATTATGAGATTTACAAGGGAATGTAAGTAAGTTAGCCGTTATTTACAAGGAATGAAACGATAGAGATGTCGTTCGTAGGGTGGACAAATGAGAGTCATGCCATGTGACTTTACAATAAATGCTCAACAACACATTCTATGTTTCTTTCCATTCTTGGTCAAATAGAGAGAAACATAAGGGCGATGTTTGGACAAGATCTGATAGTGTCGAATTAATGGTGTAAGAACAAGCACGTGACATATATGATATTCTTATAACGTGCACCAAATATATGGAGAATAACTTTATAATTGAGCAAATCTTTAAAGGGTCGTACTGCTCACATGATTTGAAGATAAAAGCTTGTAACCATTAGGGCTACGTAAGCATCTAGCCACATTTCAAATTAAAGTTTATTAGTGGGATAAGAATGCATTCAAGAAAAGCTAGGCACGATTGAAAGGAGGTAACTTTTAGTTTTTTGTTGGCAATATGTGAAATCGCCACGTAGGCCGTGATTATTCTCATGGCATCATCAGCGATTATTCTCATGTAATTTGTAATCTCAGCATTTTACTTTCATCCCTCATCAGCGTACTGCTTGATGAAGCACCTCCATCATTCCTAACCACTGTATTCATTTTCAACTTTCATTGTTATATTCCGCCTAACCATAAACTTTGCTATACTCTTGGAAATCCTTGATTCTCAAGGCAAAAACGACTCTCTTTTTTTAAAATGACTCATTGGAAAAAGTGACTTGCTGTACTTTTGAAAGTCCTTGATTCTTAAGTAAAAAATGACTCTTTTTTAAAAAATGACTTATCGGAAAAAGAGACTTGGTGTACTCTTAGAAGTCCATGATTCTCAAGGAAAAAAATGATTCATTGGAAAAAGAGCATCAATCTCTACAAATCTCCTGACTAGCACACTTGACAGTTGGAATGTTAGCCACCCCACTATGGGAATCAATTCCACAACCTCAGTGTTGAAAGGAGGCTATCTTCACTAAGTCTGTCACATGAGCTATGAACTTGGTGTTACTCATAAAATAATTTAACAATCTTAAAAGTATATGAACGAAAATCCATATAGTGGTAATTCTAGCCGATCTACAAGCTCCTAGACGCCTTTGGCACGGATTGGAGGTAATCACCCACCTTAGCCAAACTTATATGTAACAAAGATGCTCACAACCACTCACCTTCACAGGTCACACCTGCCCATGCGATCATTATTTATTGTACAATTTAACGGGACGCGGCGTGGGGGACGGATTACCGTCCGGCAGAGGCTTTTGGACCCACCATGATGTATTCGTTTATCCATGCCATCTATCCCTTTTCTCATATCATTTTAAAGTCCGAGCTTAAAAATGACGGATATCCAACACTCAAGTGGACCACACCATACATGACTCTTGCATTTAATCCTTTGTGCATTTAATGCAACCCAAGCTTACTATTTGGTGTGGTTCACTTGAGGGTTGGATCTGGATCATTTTTGAGCTTTTACCTTAAAATGGCTTAGATAAACAGAAAAGGGATGAATGGCTTAGATAAACAGATACATTACAGTGGACAACCAGACCCTCTGCCATTACGGGACGCAATCCGCATCCAATTTAACGTGCATGACGGTCCATGCAAACTGCACTGATTATAGGCAATATGAAGGATTTAAAAAGAAAAAAATAAAATAAGAAGGCAAATGCATCTAATTCAAATGGCACAAGTGGATGGTGAGGATCTTCTGCTTAGTGCAACTCTGCGACGTGGATCATAACCAATACTTCGTGCATCTTGATTTTTGTACCCTGGGAAGGTCTCAACGGTGCACGTCGTTAACCCCACTGTTTCCTGTGGTGTGGTCCACTTGAAATTTGGATATGATTCAATATGAGCTGGTAAAACGTATGGACGGCGTGGATAAGACACGTACATCACCTGTGGGCGTCACAGAGTTTACTCAATACGCAATCCGCTTTACCTTACTTGAACGGGAGCGGATTAGGTCGGGGGAGCGGATTACGCGAGGCCTTGATGTATGTATTGTATATCCACGCCTTTCATCTGTTTTTCCATATCATTTTAGTGCATGATCCAAAAAAAAATGAAGCATATCCAAATCTAAGGTGGACCATACCACTCAGGCTATCTTCACTCAGTCTGCCACTTGAGCTATGGACCTGGTATAGGTTTGGATAGAAAATAAACATTACTCGGTGCATTACGGTGGAACATACGAAGTTTTTAATGGTGGGTTTTCTATAACCACTGTTTGTTATGGTGTGGTCCACTTGAGATTTTGATTTACTTCATTTTTGGGCTCATTCTTTATCATTGTTTTTTTTTTGTCAGTCGTGCAAACCACCCACTCAGTCAAACGCGCAACATACCCGCCTCCACCCACTCAGTCAGTCATGCAAAGCATCTACTGATATTGTCGGCAATCTGGATATTTTACTACTGATGGACTGATGGACTTTGAAACCTAGACCCCTTGTTGAAACTTAGCAGAGTCTACCATCAAGGCAAGGTTTTTTTGGGCTCATTCCCTGACATGATGATATGGAGAAACGGTTGGACAGGGGAGTATCCAATACATACATCAAGGTGGGACTTACTGGCCAAATAAATATTGAGTCTGGATCTTCTGTTGGCTGCCAAACAGGAAAAAACTGTTTGGAGCTTTTTTTATTGATTCATGTCATCACATAATTAAGTTTGCAACCTCATCAAACCTCAGTGCAACCTCATCACACTGGGGTCATGCAGTCTGATGTGGACCAATGAAAAGGCTCCAAATAAGGTTTTCTTGTTTAGAGCTAACAGAGGATCCGGATTGATAAATATTAGGCTAGCCCACACTAATAATGTGCACACGAATGTATGAGAAAAATTAATGGGCAGTGAAAATATAACTGACGGTGTATATTCAACGTACCCATGTAGCCCACCTGATAGATCTACCTGATTGAATTTTAGAAACGTTCAATCTAGTGATCCCATACAAACAACAGAATCCATAGAATTGATGATCTGGATCGCAACAAAGTGGACCCCACTTAAAGTGAATGACGATGTGCATGATATGATGCATCAGGACTTTACAATTCCTTAATAAAAAAAAATGAATGGCTTGGATTTTAGCATCCACCATTTTCCTTTTTTGTACTCAAGTAAAGGTTTCATCACCATCTTATTCGTAGTAATCTCTATTGCTTTTCCATCCATAACAACCCCAGATATTTCATGTGAGCCGTCGGAATCCCACCTCTCCACAGTACATACGTGGCAGGGTTCTGTGTTCATCCGAACCGTCCATCAAGTAGGCCCATCATGAAAGTTTCATATCTAAAAATTCACATAATTTATCTTCACTTTTTTCTCACTGAATGCCAACCATTAACCATTTTTCATTCCGAACCGTCCTTCACAGGCCAACAAACTGACGGTCTAGATGATCCAATTTATGTTGTTTTCTGAACAGTTTCAATCCGTAGTGGGATGAAATAAATGGACGTTTGAGATCGAACATCAACCTGCCACGTGTACTGTGGAGAGATCAATCTACCAAATTACAGTTCTACCGGGACTACCGTTACACTTCCATCAGGCGCTACCAACAGGAGGCAGTCGGGCTGAGGTCGTTACACGATACAAGCCGACGGAAGCGGATTGCGTACTAAGTAACTCAGTACGCTAAGCGTACGGAGTAAACTCCGTGCGGCCCACCGTGATTTACCTACTTCATCCACTCCGTCCATCCATCTTAAAATATAATTTTAGGTCTGAATAAAAAAAATTAATTATATAAAAATTTCAAGTGGACCACACCACAAAAAAAGTGTGAACTGAATGTCTACCGTTGCAAATCTATTGTGGATCACAGAAGTGTTGGAACAAGCTGATATATATATATATTTTTTCCATTAATCCATGTCTATGTGATCTTATGAAGCGGTTGGAATGACAACAAAACATCACTGTGGGGGCCTAGGAAGGTTTCAACGGTGTAAATCCTTATTCCCACCGTTGCCTGTGGCATGGTCCGCTTGAGCTTTGGATATGCTTCACGTTTAGACTCTACACCTAAAATGATCTGGAAAAATGGATGGACGGCGTGGATAAACGACATACATTTACGGTGGGCCCAACAGAGTTTACTCAGTACGATAAGACGGTATTGAGTAACTCAGTACGCAATCCGATTTGCAAGCCGACGAATCTCTGTGTTTCGGAAACGGACACGACAAAATACCCAAATATCGGTTTCGGATGTAAACACTTTTTCAAGATCTTGATCTGCGCAGGGGCATTTTTTGTCAATAAAATATTTGGGCAGTTCGGTATTTTTAAAGAAAAATGGTCTGATACAGCAGCTGGATCGAAAGTTACGGTACAATCTTTTCTTCATCGCCAACATGTCACGCTTACAGGACATCCAATCCGTGTAAACCGTGGGCTGCTCCTTGATGATATTGGGATTTTTCACCCATTGATCAGGACACAGCATCAAAATCAATGGACAGATGATGTTATTACTTAGAGTAGAGGTGTGGGCCACTTAACGAGTGGGTAGGATTGATTTTTCAATCAGGTCATAAATGTTGTGCGACCCGACTTTTGATTGGATTGGATATTGTATAGATATGATATGTCTGTAGTAAAGAAAGCACTTATTGTGTAGGATACAATCTTTTATTTCTCACCTGTTTGTAGGATATCCAATCTGTGAAGCAGGTAGGACGGATCCACTTATCCACTGGGACGCTACATGAAAATCGATGGCTGTAGTCATCCTTATCAGTGCTGTGGGACCCACCATGATGTATGTGTTTTATCCATGCCGTCCATCCATTTTTTCAGCTCATTTTAGGGCATGAGCACAAAAATGAGGCATACCCAAATCTCAGGTGCGCCACACTGTAGAAAATAGTGGAGATTGTACTCCCACCATTAAAAAATTCTTAGGGCCCACTGTAATGTTTATTTTCCATCTAACCTGTTCATAAGGTCACATAGACGTGGATGAAGGGAAAACAAAAGTTTCAACTGGATCCAAAACTTTTATGAGCCTCCAATAAGTTCTTAATGATGGCCGTTCAATCACTACTGTTCATGTGGTGTGGTCCACCAGAGATTTGGGTCTGCCTCGTTTTTTATATAATGACCTAAAATGAGTTGGCAAAATGGATGAACGGCATGGATAAAACATATACATCATGGTGGGGTCCACAGCACTGCAGGGGTCACTACCGAATATGAGTGCTAATTCAGTCTACCGGTATGAAATTTATTTTAACGATCCACATACTTTACGGTCTGTACATTGTCGTCCACTTGATGAGTGAAACTGACTGTTTTTTTATGCAGAAGATTTAAAAAATAGTGATGAGAAAGTATCGTGTCTGAAATTAGGGTACAAATGAGTCAGGACGGTCCAATGGACCATTGGACCTGACCTGAAAGTAACAGGTCAGGATCCAGATTTTGGAATGTGGTTCGAAACTTTGACTCGGTTAGTGACTGGGCCGGATCTGAGACTTCATAAAATCAAACCAATTGGGCGTGTCCAGGACTCGTTTTTAAATGAGTTCGACTTGGACCGTCTACATTGGATCTCAGTCAAATTCAACTAGACCACTAGATGCATGCAAGCATCCTGGGTCCTTATGGCTTCGTGATAGACTCATAAGAGTTTCAACACTAGCATTATGGGTTCAAGTACCCATTGTAGTGCGTGGGTGTGACGTGTATGTAAAAAAAGTCCTCTCGTCTTTGATTTTGTAAGGACTTGATTGGGTTGTAAGTTATTTTACATAAACTATTTACACCTCCGGCCCATTTGGATTGTAAGTAGCTTAAGATAAGCTACTTATCAGATAAGTCACTTATCGTGGTTCTAAGTATGCTTAGTAAACAAAATACTTATCAACCAATATGTAGATAAGTATGTTTGGTTTCCAACATCATAGGTATTATCCCTCAAGTATGCTTGGTCTCCTTTACGTCCACTCTCCTATCATTCAAGTATGCTTGGTCCCCTTACATCTATTGGAAGTAGATGTTGAAAACAACTAACAAATATTAAAATTAAGATGAAAATTAAAACAAAAATTAAAGAACTTATTTTTTTGAAGAACACTGAGTCAAGGCGTGACGAGTCACAGGCTTGAAACCAAATCTGCTCTCCTTGGACCACTTTCCAAATGCAACGGGAGTTACGGACAGTTGGCCTCCAAGATACAATGACTATCATCTTAGTCCTGGCTGTGCACTAGCCGTACAGGGCTCGAACCAACAAGTACACCGTAAACTCGAGATGTAGTGACTCAGTGAGTCAGAGACACAGAAACAGAAAAACCAATCCAGAGTTTTAACAAAGTTGAGAAAGAAGATGATTTTTTCGGATGTTTTAAAAATGAATTAATCAATTCTATATATAGACTTGATTAGGTGCTTAATGCACCGTTTTGAATTGGGTTAGGTCCATTGGGTTTAAACCCAACTAATGCGACCACCCGAACAGATGCTTCTCCGGACGTTTAAAACAAAAGACCATTGGTGTGAGTACACTTTCAGTGTCTGTTGGAGCAAAAGAAGATGCGCAAGTATACTCACAGTAGACCCGGACCCGGACCCGAGCCTGGCACCGGCACCGGCTCGGCTCAGCCGGCCGGCGGGCGCGAGTGTGTGTGATTTTTGGCATAGTATGGGTCAATGTGCATAGCCCCCCACAAACCACAAAATTCACTTGCCCCTTGAGAGCCTAGCCCATGTGTAAAGTCTCTACTTATATACTTGTTTTTTTCCTTGGTTCTTTACGATGTGGGACAAAGAAAATGCATAAAACTTCAAAAAAAAGCTTGTGGAGGGAAACCTCTTTCAAAAGGAAAATTTGAAATAAAATATTTTAAAAGATTTTAAAATACAACAACATCCACTCTCCATCATGTGCGGCCAACCTTTGATGTGAACCATCCAGCTTGATGGACGGCAGAACAGAAGCTTCGGTGGTTTTCTGTCCACCGTTGAAACACTTATGTAGGACCCACTGTGTTGTTGATTTTTTCACTCAGACCTTTTGGAAGGGAAGACATAAATATCAGCTTGATCTAAGCTTAAATGGACCCCACCATAGGCAATTACGGTGATTGACTCCCACCGTTGAATCTCCTTATGAGGCCCACAATGATGGTGATGTGCCCTCTCACCTGTTGTTATGGTCACACAAACTTGGGAGAAGGGACAACACAACCATCAGCTTGATCCAAAACGGCTGTGGCCCACCCCAAGAAATAGTGTTGATGAAACAACCACCACAAGAAATAGTGTAGATAAAGCATCCACCTTTAAATCTTCCTTTGGGGCCCACCATGATGTTTATTTGCCATCTAATTGATTGTAAGGTCACTCGGGCCTCGTCGTGGCCTAGCCACATAAAGGAAGCAAATTCAAAGTTCAAGTAGGCCCCACCCCCCATAAAACGGTGGTGAATGAATTTCTACTGTTGAAACCTTCCTGGCCCCACCCTACCGTTTATTTTCCATCTAACCAATTAATCAGGTCACGCAGACCTTGATGATGGGAAAATATATGTATCAGCTTCGTCCACAAGCTCCAGTGGACCCCACTGTAGGGTGCAGTGGTGATTAAAGGCCCACCCAGTCAAACTGTGATGGTGTGCGGTTGAAGAGTCACCACCATGTTGGAGTGACGGTAAGCTATCACCATGTGATCCAATGCTTTTCTACCGTTGATGATGGCTTTCCACTTTTCAACAAATGGAAAAAGAGGTGAAAAGGCAAAAAAAAAAAAAAAAAAATCACTGAAATACTTAATCAAGTTTTAGCAAATAAGTAATTGATGATTAAGTGTTAACCAAACTTACTTTTTCTAAATAAGTAACTTAACTCCTGACATCAGCTGAAAAAGTTACTTATTTAGTTGCATCCAAACGGGTGCCTCAAGTAACTTATTTTGGTTTCTACTTATTCTACAGATCAACATATTTGGTAAACAACATATTAATCAGCCAAAAAATATTAAAAAGTTTATTTGGTTTCCAACATTACAGAAGTACTTATCCCTTAATTTTATTTGGTCCGTCTTAATGTCCACTGTCCATCACAGAAGTACTTATCCCAACCTTTAATGCGAACCATCCATTATATTAATTGGGCCCACCTTAGCCATGTTTTCAATGTGAACCGTTCATCATGTAGGGCCTATCTTCAATGTGGACCACCCACGTGTAACATGATCTATCCATCATGCAAGGTCCACCTTGGATGTGGGCCCTCGATCATGTCGAATGTTGGATGTGCGCAGTCCATCATGCAAGGCCCACCTTTAATGTGGATTGTCCATCATGTGGGGTTCAACTTCAAACTAGGTTGTCTATTATGTGGGGTTTACATTGCACGTGGACCATTCATGGTTAAGGGTTGGCCTTTGATATGAACTCTCCTTGTGCATGGACCACCTTGATATGGGACATTCATCATGTGGGGCCCACCATCAATATTATAGTCCATCCTATAGGGCCCACCTTCGCTCTTCACTATCCGCCGCCCATCATGTGGAGCCCACCTTTGATGTGGACCATCCAGCGTGTGAGCCCCACCTTCGATGTGGCCCTCCATCACGTGGGGCCCACCTTGGATGTAGGCCATTCATCATTAGGGATCGATCTTTGATGTGGGTCATCCATATTGTGGGGCGCACCTTCAATGTCTAATGCCCATCTTGTGGAGCCCACATTTGATGTGAACTGTCCGTCATGTGAGATCCACCTTTAATGTGAGTTGTCCATCATGTGGGGCTCGCCTTAGGATGTAGGCCATTCATCATTTAGGACCGACCTTTGATGTGGATGACCCATTATGTGGACCCACCTTGATATGGGTCATGCATCAACTGTACCAGAATTGTGCTCTTCCTGAGTCTCCATGTAATGGACTTACCTGTAAGTTGTTCATTCCTATTTTGTTGTTGACACCCCAAATTTTCATGGTCCTATTGTAGTTCAATCAGATACGAGCCCACATTTGTCAATGAATGGCCCGTATTTGATAAAAAGTGTGTTATTAAGATAGTATTGGTGTGTCAGGGTCATACTCTACTCGAGTTCGATCGAACATTTGCAACCCTATGTACCAAATCAACCATGAGATTAAACTTATGAAAGTTGACCGTAATTGTCCAACCACTAATGTTATAGCGATCAAGCGATTCGGAAAGGGAGGGTTAGGTCATTCAATGGAATCTTTTATCCTCGAGCTAAAGACTTTTCTTCAAATGATAATTGTAGTCCTCAAATTTTTCAGTAATGTAATAATCGATGATTAAGATAAAAAAAAAAGGGCTAACCACTGATTTTATTGATTTTGAATTGAGATTAGTACAACTGGCAAAGACATAAAATAAGCATAGAAAAATAAAAGACAAATTACCCTACAATCGTCCGTATGAACTAAACAATAGAGGTAAATGGCCAATCAGATGTGATCGATGTGATCTTCCAGGTTTGGACTTGATTGATCGAGGATCTGACAATGGTAGTCGTGCATATTTACACTACTCCTAGGCATACTATAGAAATGACACTGAATAATAGTAGATATAAGTTATGCTAAATTCCGGATTTGTTGTGACAAGGACTCAACAAAAGTAGAGGGTGACTTAAGGCTAGAGAAAGATTGTGTGTTAGCTTGGTTCACCTCAAGCTCTTACATCAGTTTGAAGTAAATTTCTATTTTTAAAAAGAATCTATAGATAAACTCTTTCTTCTTTTTTTTCCTCTTACTATGATAACTTACTTCTATTCACACGATATGCCTGTGAGATTTGAACTGCTCATCAGTGAAGGCACCATTGTCTATGATTCATTATCCAAAACTAAAACCAACAGTGAAACTATAAACCATCCAATCTAACACCGTATCCTACCCTGTAGTCCGAGCGGGGGTTGTCATCTGGGTCCTTGATGTGGGATCAGTCGGGTTTCAAAAATACCACTCCAGTCGGGCCAGGTGCTTTAGTCCCACATCGGATGGATGAGCGCCCAAAGTCCTGGCTATAAGTGGGGCATCAACCTTAATATATGACGCGTTTTGGAAAAATCCTGAGAACAAATCCATAAGGTTTCAGCCAAAGCGGACAATATCACTATCCTTGAGCTAGGGCGTTATATCCAATTAGATGAACTTCTAAGGAATGCACATGCATAGAAAGAAAATGATTATTCCATATTACAAAAGATATCAATTCATAGCTAGCATTGCTCAATTGTTATGACCCTTTAGCTTTGGCCTTTCCGAGATTCACCACTCGAGATGAACGACCCAAATTTGGTACAGGATTTTGGTGATGGCTTGCACACACTTTTAAAATGTTGGCAATGTCCATACAATTATAAAGTGGTATACGAAATACTGAGTAAACTCTGTGGGGTCCACTGTAATTTTCTTTATTTCATCCACTCTATCCATCCATTTTCAAAGATAATTTTAGGGCTTCATCCCGAAAATAAACTATGTCTAAAACTCGAGTGGACCACACCAAAGGAAATAGTGTGCATTGAACGTCTACGGTTGAAACAATCTTGGGGGCCACAGAAGTTTTGGATCAAGATGATATTTTTTTGTTTTCTCTTCATCCATGTCTTTTTTATCTTATGAATATGTTGGATGATAAATAAAGATCACTATGGGCCCTAAAAGGGTTTCAACGATCAAAGTCATTATTCCCACTATTTCTTGTGGTATGGTCCACTTGAGCTTTGGATAGGCTTCAATTTTTGTACACACACCTAAAATGAGATGGAAAAACTGGATGGACGGAGTGGATAAACCACATGCATTCATAGTGAGTCTAACTGAGTTCACTTAGTATGATAAAAGCGCACTGAGTAACTCAGTACGCAATCCTATTTTGTGGCATACATGTAGTTCAATGTCTGCTGTTTGGACCGGTCAGTGGGTACCTAGACCTGTGGGTACCCTATAAACCGTACCCGATTTTCATAGGTCCAAGTCCAATATTTCAGTATAGCTTATAAATCTAGTCTAGTTGGGGTCTACAGTTTAAAATTGCATCTAGTTTGGTTTGGCCTGTCCACCATCTTGGACCCTATTAGAATCAGGTCATGTCAGATTTAGTTAAGTTTTATACTAATACTATACAGTAATATATTAATTAATCTAAGAATGGAACTAGGTTTGGTTAAACCAAATGCATGTAAGAGAACCCGTTTAAACACCATGCATGTGCCGAAGCGGCACATGTGTGTAATCTAAAATGTCTATCGAGTGGTCTCAAGTCTCAACCATGTAAATGCCCTTATTTGACCTAAACCCAACTCAAAACAAAGGTTCAAAGACCCTACCTAGTCAGATCTGGGTTCAGGTCCTTAAGAACATGGCCTGGATCATAAGAGACTCGGACCCAGCAAGACCTAAGCTTAAGGCACATGTATTTCAGGATCCATCCAACCGAGCTTGAACGTTGGGAACCCCACGTGCATGCATGGAGCATACCTCGAAAATCAAACTCTTATGCTTTTGCACAGCAATATTGCTTGATTCCTTAAATGTGGAACAAAGATGAACAATGCAAGCATAACGATTTCGTCAAAAGCTACTGAATAGATGGCAACGATCGTTCAATCGATGTAAATTTCAAGATCTATAAGCGACTAAAATCCAATTTTAGATACGAGGATAATAATTATCTCAGCGTGCATCAAATAAGCGAGAAGGGTGGAAATTTTCATTTCTTATTAGCGTAGGATGACACATGTGGCATAAGACTCACATTGGCATATTTGACACGTGGGCACTTAAAGTTAGATCGCAACACTTGTGAATTTGGTGACGTTATGCATGCATGTAGTTTGTGGGCGTGCCAAAATCGATTGCAGGTCTGATTCAAACAGAGCACCTATGACCTTGGCGTCAAGATAGAGTTGCGAAATTAAATGTTGGTAGACCAACCGTCTATTCTGCCAACTATCAAGTGGTATTTGGGGAGAAATGAGCTTTTCCTCCAATAGGCTCTTTTTAGTCTTGAAAATCAAAAACTATCGAAAGTATAACAAGTGACATTCAAATGAAAATTAACAACTGAGCTTGAGATCATAAATAATAATATTTACCACTATTTAGGATCACTGTCTCAACTGAGAGCAGCAGGTGCTTAATCAAGCAGCGTGCTGATTAGCAAGGGATAAGCAATACCAGTTTTACAAGCTACTGTTGACTCATCGTATGAGCACAGGTAGACAATTCATAAGACTAATGAATTCCTTCAAATCCCATACACAAGCGTAAATGGAAGGGATTTACAACTACTGGCTATGATTAAGTCGGTCCTTGTAAGGCAAAGACAGTCAAAACTATTCCTAGATGCCAAGGGATCCACACTGATGAGCAAGTGAAGATGATAAGTGTCCTAGAGGTTTGGATAAACAACCATTTTTTCAATACAGTCATTTGCTATTTATAGATTTTTCGACGGTATCGTGAAAATAACCACTGCTACATGACAATGTCTTATACTGCCAACTGTAAAGTGGCAATTGTCTTTAGTCGTTCGTGATTTATCTTCGTCGAATATATACTTATCAAGTTAGTGGGTTATTAATCATACCTCGATGTTAATATAGCCCTAATGGTTCATCGTTCTTATCCAGTGATTACCCAAGTGGTACAACTCTTTGAAGTCAGGTCATTAATGAGTTGGCCTTCATATATTTAGTGTACGATGTGAAGATTTTGTGCCTACCACGTAGTTGCATCTACATCATCATATCCGGCGCGGCTAGAAATTGCCCAAACCATTAGCACATGTGGCATATTTGGAGTAATTGAATATGGACGATGGTGCATGACATTCATGAACGTGGAGAGCTTGGCACATGTGGGACGTAATAGAAGATGATTGGTAGTTCATATGGCACATTAGTACATATGGAGCAAAAGATAACATGAATGGTATCACAAGTAGCACAATAGCAGGTGGGATGCTTTAAGCACCTGACATGTAAGAGAAGATCCATGGTGATAGATGTAACACATTAGCGCATGTGGTTGGTCCAATAAGTGGCTCTAAAACGCCAATAACATAATCTGAAATGCAAACACCTTCCGGGCTGTAAAAGGAGAAGTGATTCCAACTTAGCCAATCTTAGTGGGCCCCGTCGATCACGTGTTCGGAACCGCCCGGAAATGGACCCGCAACTCCGTTACTATTTATGATGAACAGTGCAAGTGATTGCGCAACGAAACGGGCCCCACAAACCCTCCAAAAATCAAAACCCAATCGGTGGAGCCTACATTTACGCGTCCAACGCACCCCGAAAATTAAAGTACCCCACGCATCCAACGCACCCTTAAAAAACAGCACGTTGGCCCGTCATTTGCGAAGGCCCACGCACCCAACGCACCTTGAAAAATAAGCAACGCACCCTCACAATCCATGGATGGTTAAAAAATAGGGGCCCAGGTGCGTTGAGCCCCACGCACCCGGCGATTGAGCCCCACGCACCCGAAAGATCCAGTATGATTTTTGGGTAATCGCACATCAATAAACAGGTGCGTTGGGGACATTTGGCAGGTGCGTGACACGTGACAGCTTCCTATTGGCCGACTTCACCTATAAATACCCCCTCATCCCACTCATTTACACACACAAGAAAAGAGAGAGAGAGCTGTCGCTGCCGGAAACCCAAAATCCTCGCCGGAACCCTCGCCGGAATCTTCGTCGGAATCCTCTTTCCGATCACAGATACACCACTACAGGTCTGAATCTCATATATTTAGTAATGCACCTGTAAAAGTACCCCACGCATCCAAAAGTACCCCACGCATTCGTCAAATCGGCCCCACGCGTCCGTAAATTCAACAAGAATCAAATTTTGTAAAAGTGGACCCACGCATCCTGAATATAGACCAACACACCCCTAAATTTGTAATAAAATTGACATTGAATTGACAGGTGCGTGGAGCCCCACGCACCGGTAAATCAAGTCTCACGCACCTAAAAATCAGCCAATTGCAGAACGTGTTTGCAGGTGCACCGGGTTCAATTTTGAGTGCTTTCAAGGTCCGTCTGAGCCTGTCTTGAGTATTTCGAGCATTCCGGACGCGATGGAACGGTCAAACGAATGTTCCGAGAACTCTGAATAAGCAGAATCAAGCGTCTTCGAGACTTGACCCGACCCGACGCGATGAACGGAGTAACTTTCCCGGAAAGAGCCGCCAACATCCAGAGCTATGCAAATATGCTGACATTTACGTTCACTGTAAAGGCATGATCCGATTTGTGTCAAAAGCTAGACCAACAGGGCCATGGTTACCACAATAAACCACGCCAAAGAGTTTTCGACTCTCTATGAACCAATTGCTCAACTGGCACAACACAACGGTCGATGCCCTACCCATCTAAACGATATCCGCCAGTTGGACTGCGAAGGTACACACAACTGTAGAATGGACTTCCCGAGGTCACCTGTCCCTACATTGACAGGCGCGGGCCCAGAGTCGTCCATCTCAGTAATAAACCCTGACAGTCTCAACCCAGGTCTCCTGCCAAAATATGGGACATAGACATCCGACTAATATAAAGGTGGTTCAGTACACAGCAAAACAAACACAGGTCCACGTGGCCACAAACTCTAAGACCATAGTCCCTGCTGATTAGTCTTTTGCCTTCTAATGTTCCCAGTAGCTAGTAAGCTACATTAATTCCCGGGCACGGTCTGGTGCCGGACCTTACATGTTTTAGAGTCTTAGAGACCTTATTTTAAGCGGAACGCTATGTAGAAGAACACACAGAAAAACACTTACGAACACTAACAGATACCTACAAAAGTAATGAGTCTTGGGGTCTCGTTGTTTTGTGGTGTAAAGTCTCTTACAAGGGGCGCCAAGTAAAGAGATCAAGGTTGATACACCATATCACCGTTAACACTCCGTATTGGTTTCTACCTATTACCAAGTAAACCGTGTAACTCATCGTTTGTCTGAGACAAAGTTGTAACTCTAGTACCCTAGTTCACGGGCATGTACACCACACCCACCACACCCACATCCACATCCACGCATTTTTATTTTTTATTATTGCGTACCTCGTGTACATTCCGCTAACTTTTATCTATCATCCTGTAAACCCGATTGAGAATTTTTGAGTAGAAAGAAGGTAACACTTTTTAAGGGAATTCAAGAGTGAAAGTGAGAAAAGAAGTTTAGATATTTTTCGACAAGGATAAGAAATGGGAAATAGGATTCCCCTCAAAAATTTCTTTTAAAAATAGGCTTGTCAAACAACAAATAGACTTCTATATTTTTTTTTTCTTTTCCTTTACATAAATCCAAACAGCCTTATGGATATTTAAGGAAAAGAAAATCAATTTCATGAGTCTTCTTTCATGAATCCAAACAACCTTATTGATATTTGAGGAAAAGAAATTCAATTTCATGAGTCTTTTTTCTTTTGTGAATACAAACAAACAACCTTTTGGATATTTGAGGAAAAGAAAATTAATGTCACGAGTCTTCTTTCTTTTGTGAATACAAACAACCTTTTAGATATTTGATGAAAAGAAAATCAATTTCACAAGTCTTCTTTCTTTCACAAACTATGGAAATTGATTTCATTTCCTCATATGCTTTTTTATTTTGATCGACCTAGCATCTTAGGGGTCGTTTGGCACCATGGAAACGGTGGTAAAGAGTGGGAATTGGTGGTAAAGGCATAACGTGAGTGTGTTTGGAAAGTGATACAGTGGTGGTAAATGGATTCCATTTACCACCCTTTTAGTCATTTCAGATTACTTACCAAGAGGTATGTTTTCAAATTCCATTACCACCGTTTACTATGGATGACATAAGCACCAAAATCAATAGTACACTTACATTCAAAAATTGGTAGGTCCATAATGTCATGTTTACGTGAAATCCACCTCGATCAATAAATGTATCCCCTTACTTTAATCATAGAGCCAAAAAATTAGCTTGGTGTATCATTCAAGGTGGGCCATACTAAAGAAAAAGTTAGGAGAGAGACACTCACCCTTGTTTGTTTCAAGGCCCACTGTGATGATTATATGAAATAATTCACTCCAACCGCTAACTACAAAGCTAAAATGTAGGTGTATAGACAAAAAATTTGGCCCATTCTCAATTCGTATGGGCCACACAAAAGGAAATAGTTTGGAGAGTGAGAGCCACTATTTCCCTTCATATGACCCACTTGAATCCCTAGAGCAATCTTATATTTAGGCCCTCCAACTCAAATTAAATGAAGCACTTGATGATCTCGGTGGATTTTATAGAAACATCATGGTGGCCATGTCCCACAACATTTTTAAGGTTTAGATGGATTAACGTTAAGACATCCAGCATGAAAATGACTTGGTTAGCTTTAAGAATTGATATACCTTACTTTAATATTTATGTAAAATCCACCCTAATCATGAGGTGAGCCGCTCCATTTTAGCCTTATGGTAAAAAAATCAGCCCGTTCGTGGCTTGGGTGGGGTAATATGAAGGGAAACGGCTGAGAAAGGTACCCTTGTATATTATTTTTGATTGTAGTGATCCACCTGTATTACAAACTGAGCTCGACTTTGGACCCTATAGCTAATACAGAGTGACACAGTTAGGTGATCAGGGGTGGATTTCACAGTAAACCTTATGTCGGGCCATGACTAAAAATTTTATGCATGGAGATGGTGATTTAGATCTAAATTCACATGGTAACTACCCTTACTATTTCCCGGACAGGTATGAAAAAAATAGTATAGGGGCATTTTAGTAAAATAAACAGTGCAAGAAAAAACGTGAACCCACGTAGTCAAGTCATCACCAAACCAAAGAAACATAAAGAATAAAATTGAAAATGAAAATACAACCACATCAGATATCCCCAGTTTTGTATTCCAATTTTCTTTTTAAGATTATTATATTTTCTTTTTTTAATTATTATATTATTGCTGGGGTTCTCAATACAAACTGAAATATATGGAAGATGCTATCACTCGATTTCAAATCCTCCATCCCTAATTCCTCCTATGGCACCCAAACACTCCCCAAAATCCCGGAAATCCAAATCCAGGTTCTCATGCTTCCTCTCTTGTTTTGGCCGTAACGGTTCGGATCCCGCTCCAAAGAAACCGCCCCGAAATATCGGCCGCAAGAAATCGCCTTGGTCTTTCTGGACGTGGTTTCGGGGAGGTAAATCGGGAAGGAAGACCGTCCCCGTCGACGCCTCGATCGTGGAGGACGCGACACGTGGACAGTACGGGGACGAGGAGATTAGGGAGGAGATCGAGGTCGTTGAAGTGGAGGTGGCAACGAAGCATCAGATTCCAGTGGCCGGCGATCCTGTGTCAGATCATGCCGTCGTGGACAGAGCTCGAAAGGTACTGAAAATTCAACTCTGGCAAATGAATTTCTCGGGATTTTAATTAGATCGTTATTGCTCAGAAGTGTACTCGCTCGCCTGAGATGGACCGTTGTTTTCTATGTGGCCCACCCATGTGAGATCCGGGCCATTCATCGAGTGGGGCTCACTGGCCTGAGAATCAGATCCATTGACTCATCAAGTGGGCCATGATTTTATTGGAAGATGGACGGTTAGATAAAGAACCAACCTTCCATATTCAAAGTAAATGCGTGGACTAGCTGATGAGCGGTCTTGATCTTGTACACGTGTGCCATGTGGATCTTTCTGCGAGCGAGTACAAAGGAGACTCTTGCGATGGAGGATTACCGGAATCTGACAGCTTGTGGTGGATCATACGCACCGTGGCCCACTCTATGGACGGGTATGATGCGAAAGCCTCAATGAACGGTGAGGATAGTTTGGAATGGAAGAACGGTGCATTTATTATGATTTGGACGCCCCATCACCGTATGCATGGCATAGATGTTACTTAATCCAAACCGTCCAGATCGTGGGTTTGCAAGGTCCAATCAAAATGATTTTGAGCATGCTCAATGTTTATGGTGGGGTCCACGTTTTGGACGGTTTGGATTGAAGAATATTCATGCCACGTGGACAATGGATGTTTTCATGACACCGTTGCACTTTCTCTGGGCAAAAATATCCTCTTTTGTTTTCACTTTTGAGTGTTTGTGGTGGGAAGCGTATCGTCCCAACGGCCAACCGCTCTCATTTAAGTTTGTTAACGTGTACTCAAGCTCGTCAAACTTATATACGTGCATGAGATCATGGCCGTTGATTTGTTTTTGCCGTACATCGAAAATCACGCCCGTCAGATCTTAGTTGATTGTCAGAGGACTTTTTACAACCACACAATTGTGCAGTCCTCAAAGGAATCAATCAGATGTTAGAGCCACATCAGATGGGGACCAAGGAATGAATGGTTTGGATATAGTATACGTGTAAGAAAAGAAAATCTCACGAGAAAACAAAAGCGCTAATTTCTCGCGCAAACGAACCGCGATAAACTAGAAAACAACAAGCGCCGGCTCTACGGTGCAAGTTAGCACCCAGAGGCTTGTCAGTTTCCGGCGTAAGCTAGCTTGTTCTCACTCTCTCGGCGCTTTCCCAGGCCAAGTACGGAGGCGGAAAGCTACCGCAGAACCAGGAAACAAAGGCTCCTGACCTCTCGATCCTGTCAAAGCTCGGCCGGAAAACTGACTCCAGAAAGACCGGCAGCCAGCCCGGCTCGCCGGATTCCAGGCCGGGCCGGTCGGTACTGAATTCCTCCTGGACGTTCCCTCCTCCCGGCAATGGGAAACAGTCACGGCACGCCGGTACTTCACGTCTCGCCAACCGGAAACCGACGCACTCGACGGAAAGTAACTCGTCCACCGTGACGCTGGATGCTGTCGTCGGAATGTCGATTCTGATGGTGGCGCTTGCGTTCTTGCTGTTATGGGGCCGGGTCTGCTCGATCGTCTGCACGTCGGCTTGGCTCTATTTCATCCCTCGCCTAAGATCGGCCATGGATTCCGGCGGGAGTGCCGGAAAGGGAGCTGCAGAGGTCGAGGTCGACATCGATTCCAGCGAGTATAAGAAGAAGGTGATCATGGCCGGGTTGCTGGAGAGAAAACGCCGATAATATACAGGCGCGCAATTTAGCAAACCAATACTATGTGTACTATAATGCGCGAGTGAGCGGTATTCACGTGTCTGGTTAGAAAGCGGAGAAACGCACGAGTCACGACCCGATCTGACATCAGATTTGATCTTCGAGAATTTATCGCGTACACGCAACCGTATCGAAACTTATGGTACGGTAACACCTTTCCTTACAAAATAGAATTTGTTAGGAAATCAGTACCATGAAAACGCCATACCCCACCATCTATATGACCTTTATCGAAAATCAGGATGATCCACTCACTAAATGGGCCACAAATGGTTCTTGAATCAAACCTTCGGTTCTCAATTAATCCTAACAAAGTCGCCCACAAGACGAACGGACCAGATTGATCTTTCTGCAAAGTAATCATCATGGTGTGGCCTACCGGTTTACTGGTACTGATGTTCTATACAAGTGTAATCCGGTCTGATCCAACGGTTGCCCTTTTCTGGTTTGGGCCAGTGTCTACCGTAGATCATGCCTTTACATGTTTTTTTTTTTTTTTTTTTTATGTAAATTATATAAAAATGGCTGAAAATGTGGTGAGTCGGATTTCGAGAAGTTTCCTGGTTGGGTGCATGGTTATATAACTCGAGAGCAACCTTTGGCTGGTAGATGTCTAATCTAAGAATTCAATCTGATCATCTGGTGGGCCCAAATATGTGCAATAAATGGACAGCTGGAAAAAGTTGGCTTGATGGTCCGGATTAAACATACACCGTTGGCTTATCTGATGGTGACTGGACCCGTGGTTTTTTAATTCAACCCATTGTCTGTCACGGCACCACTGGAAGTGAAGATTCTAGACTCCAATCTTCGATTTTTTTTTTTAGTTGAATGTGGACCGTTGTTCCCTGTGGACCATAAATCTAAAGTTACGGCTGCCCTATGGATGAGAGTAGGCACGGGTTGGGTGGATCCCTAAATGTGGGACCCACTCTGATGCATGTGCCTTAAATCTACACCGTCCATACATTTTGAAAGCTAATTTTAGGGCATGGTCGCGAAAATGAAGCAATCCATAGGTCTATATTTTATGTAGACAATACCGAAGGAAACAGTAATGATTGAATCCCCACCATTAAAAAGTTTATGAGTGCCACAGGAATGTTTATTTTCCATCCAACCAGTTGATAAGGTCATAAAGACCCAGCTAAAGAGATCACACAAATATTAGCTTGATATACAAAACTTTTGTTAAGTAGTTCTTAATGATGATTACTATTGTTTTCTATATTATGGTCCACCTGGTATTCTAACTTATTTTTTGGATCATGCCCTAAAATAAGTTTCAAAATGGATATATGGCATGAATATAATGCACATAAATCATAGTAGGCTCTATCGTCAGGCATCCCACCCACCTTAATGGATCCATCAGTGGTAAGCAATGCATACAGCTGTTCATGACTGTACATGCACTGACACTGTTAAGAGAAAATATCAATACCTTGCATTGCGATCGTGATTGATAGAGAAGTGAAAGGAGCTCAAGAGGAGTGTACGAGCTTCTTAAAGAAGTTATTTTACCTGTTTAACAGCCCGTACAATCAGCAAATAGCTTAGTCACAAGTAGCCTAGTCTAAGTTATGGACTAGCAGTTGAAAAGTGCACCCGACGTTTAGACATACTGCTTTAGTACCTAATGACCATCTAGCCTCTAGCATGGGAGTTGCCTAATTTTGAGGGAACTAATCACGTATAGGAAATTGGGCTGCAACTTGTGGTGGATCTTGTTGGGAAAGACCGCAGCGGAAATGAAACTCCCAACGCGCAAGGCAATGCAAGATCAAACGAGAAACAATATGCAATCAATCACACACAAGCATTCATCACAAGAGACTACGAATTTATGTAGAAAAACCCCTCAACGGGTAAAAAACTACGGCACAAAGTGATCCACTTGAATATCAAAAGATTACAAAAATGACAGCCCACAAGCAAGGAAAACAGAGAAAACCCAAGCTCTCTCTCTCACACAACTCTCTTCCCTCTTCCTAACACGAATAGGAAACATTGGACATCTTAGGATACTAATCTAAGTCGGATTATAACTCTTTAAATAAGCAAAAATTCGAAAATAGAAACACCTTGCGCAGTACTACAAGCTGCGCAAGAAACCCGTGTGCACAACCGACCGGTCGTATATTGCACAGAACAGTCCAAGGAGAAATCATCATCGCAGACCCGTCTCTGCCTCACTGTCGACCGGTCGGAGCCCCATCCAGACCGGTCAGCCGACCAGTCTAGGCACTCAAAAACTGTCTGGAGCCTACGTGCATTTGGGCCATAACACGTCAAACCGGTCGGGCGACCGGTCTGAGCACCCAAACGTGCACATGTTTGAAGGCTCGCCCAACGTTCGCCTGCAGCATGCTGCTTGTGTAGCACATCAAAACAATTAAAGTAATGTGCCCCACCATGAAGATACTCAAGAGACAAGCTTGGGCCACCAAGGGAGGGGATCAACCTTATTTTCTAGAAAGCTTATCTCTGCATCAATCAGTAGGTAGATGAAACTTTTGTCCTGAATTGACATGAGAGCTGTATGGCCTGTTTCAATTAAACTTGTTTGAACGCACCCACCAAATGGGCTTTTGGGGTCAAGCACATCAAACGACTGTTGTTGCTATGCATTTGGATGCATCAAATGAGTCCTAAAAGCTAAAAGTTGGACTTCTTGCCAAGCTGATAGAGAAAGCAGGCTTGAAGTCCATTTCAGAAAGGAAAAAAAAAAAAACTAGTTTCAATAAGTAGACCCTAAAATGCAAGCTTCTTGCTTAGTCAACAGAAAAAATAAAAATAAAAAAAAATAAAAAAAAACAAAACAAAAAACTGGGAAGCAGCCTGCGACGCTATAACTCAATGGTAGACTCACAAGAGTTTCAACATGAGGTTGTGGGTTTGGGCACCCATTGTGGTGTGAGCTCATGAGCTCATGTGGAGTGTGTGAATGTATATGAAAAAGGCAAAAAGAAACAGAAAAAAGCAGGCTTGCAATTTCCTAATTCCCTTTTCAAAAACCTTCTCTTGAGTAAGTACATTTAAATGGGTCTTTCAAATCACCAGTTCCAATATCACCCCCACAAAATAGTCACGAAAAGGCTGTCTCAACTCATCCCTCGGACAGTGGCTTTTTGAAAAAGAATGAGCCCTAAAGCCTGTGCATGTCGTCTTCTTCGTTTTTTTTTTTTTTTTTTTTCCTTAACAGGCACTGCATTATCACTCAAACCCATGACTTTGGTGTTGAAAGTTACTCTTTCTACCACTAAGTAATGGGTTGGAACTCACCACTGCACGCTCCTTTTTCTAAGCAAAAGGGTCACACACATAGATGTAGATTGGTGTACCCCACCAGGACATAGGTAGAGATGGACTGGTCATAAAGTCTTGAACCATGATATATGCATTTTATCCATACCATTCATTCATTTTGGCTTTATCATTTTAGGTTGTAAGAATAAAAATGAGGTAGATCCAAGGCTCAAGTGAACCACACCACAGGAAGCAGCGGTGATAGTGACACCCACCGTTATAACTGTCGTAAGGCTCACCACAATAGTTAATTGCCTTCCAACCTATTCATAAGGTCCCATTGACATGGATGAAGGGAAAACACAAATATCATCTTGCTCCAAAACTTTTATGGCCCCAGTGAGTTTTCAACGGTCGGTATTCAACGCACGCTGTGTGTTCCACTTCCTTGAATCTCCTCATTTTTTGGCTTATACACTAAAATGATATAATATGGTAAAATGGATGGATAAAACCCATACATCACCGTTGAAGACTCCATACTCCCATCCATCTCGAGCTAGAATCCGGATTGTTTGCTTTTACGGAGCAGGAAAATCCTGCTTTCCACCTCTGTGATTGGTCCAGCTCATCTTGACAGTGTGTCAGGATGAGCTGGACCAATCACAGAGGCAGCAGCAGAGGTTCTCTGCTCTGTAAAAGGAGACGATCCGGATTGCTCGACCTAGGTCCCGGTGGGGTACTACTCAATTAGCGTCTACACATATTACACAACTTACCCATACAGAATTTGGGCCCACCACGTAAATATCAAATCTCAAAATTTTGGTAGCAGGTCTACTTCAGGTTGAGGGTCGTCCATTTATTCCAATAGATTGGTCCACTTGAAGGATGGACTGGACTGGTGTTTGCTCCCAGCAATGTTTCTGATGGGGCTAACTACCGTTCAGATGATGGCAAGGAAGTGCTACGTACGTCCGTTTGGATCGAAGAAAGACAGGGCAGGGACGAGACAGGGACGGGACCAGTGGCATTTAAATGACTATTTAGAAAAGAAAAGAAAAAAAAAAAATGCTGACAGCTGCATCTAAAGTGCCACGTGTCATGCACTTATTAATATTCTATCTAACCGGACGGCTTCCCATGGAGCTGGCTATAGCTGATTGGTTCTCATACATTTGACGTGTTAAAGTCGTGATTGGTGGATGCTTAGTCGCAGAAGATCGAGTAAATGATCCAGACGCCAGAATGTGGACAGATCCCATGATTCAACGATTCCAACCGTTCATTCGATGTACCTCAACTAGGTGACCATGATCTAAAGACCACATTGATCTGAAGATAAGGGTCATGTATCAAGGGTGGGGCGCACATAATGATGGGTACTAACCTTATCACAGGACCTAAGGGGCTCTTTGTGTGTGTGTGTGTATTGTCTACCTGGTCCATCCATTTTGAAATTTTATTTTAATGAATGAGTTCAAAAATTAGGTGGATCCAATGCTCTAGTGGACCATACCACATAAAACCTAATATTTATGACGTCTCTTCATTTCGGTCCATGCCATCTTACGAACAAGTTAGGTGGCAAATCTTTACCTTGGTAGTAGACTTATAAGAGTTTCAAAACGAGGTGTGGGTTCGAGTTCTATAGGTGGTAAAATCATACTACAGCGTGAGTGCATGAGTAGGTGTTGGGTGCATGTGTAAAAAGAAAAAAAAAAGTTGGATGGCAAAATAACATCATGGTGGGCCTGCATGACTTTTTGTTTTAAGATGATTTTGGGAGTTTTACCTTCATTTTGATGAGGCCTACATGATCAATGGATTAGATGGAATATGCAAGTCATGATGGACCCCACATATAAACTTATACTGTAGAAGAGGTAGCTAAAAGTCACCTTCATCAACTAGGGGCTGAAACCTCTGCATAGATAGAGTGCAATACCCTAGCTTCATGGGTGTGACATCCACTTTCTTAGTCTGCTGTGAAATCAGACTCGAGCACATGCAGTGGCCACCCTGTGAAACTATGAATGGGATGCCCACCCTACAAACCTTCCAGGGCCCACCTTGTTGTTTACATGCCATCGAATCAATTCATCAGGTTAGCTCAGACTGGATAGCCCAACTTCAATTGGGCCACAAGGAGTGAATTTAGAGGTTTTAGTTGTAATTTTTCATTGTTCCCATGTTCATGTCTGCCCACGTCCTGAGTTTTGGATGGAGCTGATCTTTCTCACGTAGAATGTTGTAACTGATGGACGGAGTAGATGTCACACAAAAATCTGTATTCCAAATGCTTCTTACAACAATTGTTTTAGAGGACTCCAAGCAGCCCTGAAAGGATTACAAAGAGTTCACTTCATGAGTGTGTTTGCAATGTGTCCTACCTAATGAGTGGCCCAGATCTCTTACACGTTTGTTGTACGCACATAAATGATAGATGTTCCAACCCCTCAAGTGCCGTACGTTTATGAAGCATTAAAGGAAATAAAATAAAATAAAATAAAATTAAAAACATTTTCATTAATCAAGGAAGCATAATTTTTGGTCCATGAAACGTTGAAATGGGCCACCATAATTTAGACAGTTTATTTTAGCCTAGTTGGGTGAAACTTGCCCAATTCCTAATAATTCCTGAGTGCACGTGTATCATCCGTTGCCCTCTGCCAGAGTATTAAAGGTTTCCCTCCTGGATTGATGACCAATGACTATGCCTAGCTAGAATTGTAGGCATCCATTATGTGATGCACGTGTGATGCATGAGTGTGACAGGTATCGCTTAGGTTTTGAAAACTCAGCCCTACTTAGAAGAAACTAAGGGTGAAAATGGTTGTACGAAATACCATAAAATTTCATGGTTAATTTGTTTAATTTGGTGCAAATTTCATGATACTTCAAGAAACATGGTGCAACCAAACACACCCTAAACTGTGGGATGTTGTTGCGGCAATTGTGCGAGATTTTTGAAATTTTAGCAAGTTTGGATTTTTCACAAAATTATCCTCATATCAACATGAGAAAAAAAAAAAAATTCATTATATAATTATGGGAAAGGGTAATATAAGATTGACCTGAGGTGGAGTTCTATGAGCCCCACCCTGATGCATGTCAAACATCCATACCATCAATCAGATGCGTCCTTCTATGTGGGCCATTGTCCTAAAAAATAAAGCTAATCCATGACTTAGGTGAGCCACACGGCCAATGACAACAATTGAGAGTGGATGCTCACCCATTGAAACATTTTTTTATTATTTATAGGCCCAGTGAGATGTGTATCCGACCCATCTGTTGTATGTGTCCCATGTGGATGAGGAGTCGCACCAAATTTCAGGCCATTCCACAACTTAGGTGGGTCCAACAAAGTGCTTTTAAATGTTTTGGGCATGATTTGACATGGTTTTAAATGATCAAGCAGACCCGAGTTCCTGGTACAACTAATTTTGGACACATAACCTAAAGGGACCACCAAATGCACAGTGTGGTGGATGTCGGACACACGTTTACAGTGAGGCTCATACAGCTCAACCTCACAGTATCTTTCCCCTATAATTAGATAATTTATAAGTTATTTATTAATTTATAATACTTATTTTTATTTTTAGCAATATTTTTCCAATAATATTATGAGAAAACCTCAAAATTTGAAAGTCTCCCAAGAAATTCCCACACCAAGAAATTGCCGACAACGAAATCGTATCCTCTCTAGTTTTTAAACCATCATTTTAAGCGGTTTGATTACACAAAAGTCAGCCGTTTTGAAAATGTTTATTTTAGGTACGTAGGCATGTGTACGTTTATTCAAAATTCAAGCCGTTTTACTCGAGTGCGCCAGAGTGTACGGATTAAACTGATGGTTGAAACATTTCTTCTGACCTTCTTTTTGGTAATTTGTGTACAGTGGGCCACCTTAGGTACTAGATGGTATGATTTTTAACTGTCCAAAGGGACGGATGTGATGAAGAACACGTGTTCACTATTAACCCACGTGTCCAATTAGCAAATATTAATAGTTTTTTTTTAAAGTAAAAAGATGGGTGTGGTATTTAATTAATTAAAATTCTGGGAAAAAGTGTTATGGTGGTCTGTGGATTTGACTGGAATGTGTTGATGACTGAATAAAACTAAAAAATATAGTGCATTTAGAAGGATTGTTTTAATGGTTTTTAATCAGAAGAATGATCACCTTCGGTCGCGAATTAGGTATTACCCCGGGAACAGCTTAGTGGGTGTTACCCCTACCGTATGGCCCACATGGATGATATTTTTTATATTTTCTACTCTTCATTTTAGGTTGAGGTTTCAAAAATTATGCAGATCAAAATCTCAAGTGGACCATACCACAAGAAACAGTGTGATTGAGTGTCGCACCATTAAAAATTGCAAAGAGCTCATCTTAAGGTTTTCGTAATATTTATTTACAATCCAAGCTCTTGATAATGTCAATAAGGTCTTGATGAAAGGAAAATATAAAGATCAGATTGATCCAAAACTTTTGTGGCCCATAAAATATTTTTAATGGTTATTAATCACTCTTTCTAGTGGTATGGTCCACCTGAGATTTGGATCTTCTTAAGGTTTTTTATCATATCCTAAAATGATAAGAAAAAACAGATAGACAACATAGATATATTAAAAATACATCAAGATGGGCCCCACACAGTCAGGGTAACACCCACTAATCTGTTCCCGGGGAAACACCTAATTGGCGCCCATCACCTTCACATGCCTCACATGGTATCCAATGCATGCAGCCAATGTGTCACGTAATTACGACAAATGCCGCTTGGAAAAGGCACGCCCCACCAAGAATATGGATGGTTGAAAATTCAAGTTGCCCAATTCAATCAGCCAAGCATTCGGATGGTATTATATTGGAACTGAGCAGAAATTGCTCTTGTGCTTGTTGGGCAGGTCTGTAACTTGGGTTCAGGTCAACCGGAACCGATTGGCTCAACCTGAGTTTGGTCGTGTTGGTCAGGTTGTTAGGGTTCGAAAACTTCAACTTGATTTGAAATTGGGTTGGGTTCCGGTTTAGCAAATTCATGGGTTGGGGTAGGTTTGGATTAAGTATAGAAGAATTTGGGTTGGATTCAAGTTGGACATTTTAGGTTGGAGTTTGAGTCATGTTAGGTTTTGAGCTTGGCCTCTCAAGGGTTAATGTCCAAATCATCTTATCTCACATGAAGGTATCCCATCGCATTGATTTGATCACTTACCATTTATGCTAGTTTGGCTGACTTTCTCCATTCAACTCGATTACAATTTCAGGAAAAGCCCATGGTAGAGTGCTATGAGTTGTTATGATGGTCTTAGCACTGTTTAGATAGATGTACTCTAAGTGTCTTGTTTAGATAGTAAATTGTTGAAGTCCCTTGATATACAGATCATCCTGTAACCGCTCAGCCTTTTAGATCAAGTGGTGATTTGACATGATATTAGAGTGGGAGGTCATGTATTCGCATCTAATATATTCTCTTATGGGGTGCTGTTTATGGTATGAGTTGTGTCCTCTACCCTTGATTTATAAAAAAGTGTGACATTTGCGTATAGACTCCTCCCCTTGTATGAAGATTGCTTCTTGGAATCCTCCATTACCATCCAAACATTTCAAACGTCACATCAATGGAAAACATCTTCCATTTTCATTGATTTCCATGACATTGGTGACATCCAAACATGACCGCTGGACATTCCAATCATTATTCCACCCAAATGCGTCATGGATCACCATGCAAAAGTCACACTAGACCGATAATGTCAGCCTTCTTTCTGTACAGCCATTGATCTTCTCAATAGAACTGTCAATGGGCCAGGCTGGGCTAAGCAAAATCAAAATTCTTAATGGCCCATCGAAAGATCTATTTCTGAGCCATGGATTGGATGGTTATGATTTCCTAACAAAAGTAATTGTTAGGTTGGTGTTGGTTTTTCTTACAGTACTAGCTCATTAAATGGGGGATGGACCTGAGGAACTGTCCACATCAATCAAATGGATTGCCTAAATGTCATCATGTAATGAGGGAGAAATGTAGATATATTCTTCAAAGATATGATGATGTATGGTGTAGAAATTGGTAATGTGGGAAATGAAGAAAAGGGAACCATTAAGAAATTGTTTCACCTTAACCATTCATTTCCAAGAAGGGCGTTTGTGGAATTGGATTTAAATGACTTTGTTGGATCAATCGCTTGCATTTAATGGTTTGTTACATGTATTGAATCCTCAGTTGCTTTCACTTAGTTATGGTCACATGGAGTGTTTTCTTTCTTAGAAGAAAGAATGTTCATCCCCCTTTACAATCTATGGATGATAGGTAGGGTGGTGGATCTAGACCGTCTATCTTATCGGTCCTTTCTATTGATGGCCTAAATTGAAAATCAGTGACCTTCGAATGGGTGGTTAGGATGAAATGGATGGATTGAAGTCAATCATCTGTTTGTTATTTTCACTTGCACCTGTGCCGGTCTAGCATTTGTGACATTCAAGCCATGCAGCAGGTGGGTCTCACAATGTATATGATCTGGTCCACTAATTAGGTGGGCCGTACATGTATGAAGACAATGGATTTAATAGAATTGCCGAAGGTCCACATTCACACATGCACTCTGCCTAATAAGTGGACCACCCTAATCTTCGGAATGCCGACTGAATATGTGGTTCCTATTAAAGATAATGAATTTTCACATCTTTCCATCATGTAACTAACCAGCTTTTGATCGATCTCTACCCACATGCATTGATTTTTCAGAGTAATGTCTCCAACCCAAATGTGAAAAATGCAACCCGAGAAAATTGGGATATTGATTCTTTGGTTTGGATTTCACTGAAGAACAGGTCGACTTGCCGAGTTTGTTACTGAGTCAACTCAGATGGATAGACCTGGTTTAGCACGGGTCGCTTTTCATTAAAGATGGTTTAAACTTCTTATTAATTATACATATACATACATTATCATTTGATTTCACATATTGCGGCCCACCACCATCATCGCTTTGGATCTTTCACGATCTGGCATTCTTCCTTCGAAGTATCCAACCAGGGCCGGGATAATCTATACCAAGGCACATCAGGTAATGTGGGCCCTTGAATCAAAGAGATGGATTCAACCCAAATGCAAAAAATGCGACCTAAGAGCACTGGGACCTTGATGCATTGGTTAGGATTCACTGAAGAATAGGCCAACCAACTCACTGAGTTTGTTCTGAGTCGACTCAAATGGATGGAGCTGGTTCAGCACCGGTCGCTTTTCATTAAGGAAATTTTAAACTTCTTATTCATGCGTACATATACATTATCATCTGATTTCACGTATCACGGCCCACCACTGTCACCGCTTTGGATCTTTCGCTCCGGCATTCTCGCCTTGAAGAACTTGTACCAGTCCGACCATGCTATCTCGATCGTCCACGTACCAGGGCCTTGAATCAAAGTGATATCTCCAACCCAAATGTGAAAAATGCCTCCTAAGAGCACTTGGACCTTGATTCATTGATATGGATTCTTCGAAGAACGAGTCAACCAGACTGGCCGAGTCTTTTTACTGAGTCGACTTAGGTTGATAGACCTAGTTTTGTACCTGTTTTTCATTAAGGGTGGTTTAAACTACTTGTAGATACATAAATAAACTACCATCTGATTTCATGTATTCCGGCCCTCCACCACGATCACCGTTCCTTCTGCTCTTCGACACCGGCATTCTCGCTTCGAAGAACTTGTACTAGCCCAACCATCGCCGCCCCAATCAAATACCATGTTAGTCCTGCTAAGATCACCTGCAACCAAGGGCTGTTGACAACCTCCAACACCATGGAACCACCTATGTGTTCTTTCAAGCCGGGCCCCGCCATCCGATCTCCACCATTGAATACTACTACAAATTCTGAAACCAATGCCATTGCGATCGGAATCCATGAATTCATCGGATTTCTCCATTTCTTACTGATGACTGCACCGGCGATCTCTTCTTTCGCCTTCAACCGAGTCGGTGGTGAGTTCGAGCTCTTCGACTCGGAACGGTGAGTCGGAGAAGGGAGGATGAGTGTCGGGGTCCAGTAATCGTCACTGTATCTGTAATTCAATGGATTCTGATTGGTGGGCCGCGCATTTTCTCTTGCCCGGCGCTTGGCCACCGCTTCTCGGAGCCGTTCTGTGTCGGGATGTGTTGATTTCTCGGCGATCTGTATCAGATTACGGCGAGTTTCGGAGGTGGGATTTGCAGATGTGGGTGTTTGCCAGTACCACCAGTTTGAGATTGATCTGATCGTTTGCATGGCTGAGATTCTTGCTTCTTTTTGGAGGTCCGGCTCCTGAATAGCAATGCGAGGGGTGTTTTGGTCATTTTCTGTAAGCTTGATGAGCATCAGAACTGGTGGGCCTTCGATCATAAACGATGCACACGGCACGTGTATGAGATATGGGCCATCCATTCGATGGGCCCACCAAATCCACATGCGGGAACACGTGCACGTGCGTGGGATCTGAGCCTTACGTTAGGTTGGAAATGATGCTTTCAGCTCTTGCCTAAAGCCTCGGACAATTTGATTGTTCAGGTGGGCCACAATCTACAAAGTAGATTGACGGTTTTTTTCTAGCCATTCATCTGTTTTGATATGTTGTGGCCCACCTGAGGTCTGAAATGGCCTGAGAAGATCGAAGAGTGTAGCTCACCTGATGGAAATCTCATGTAGCAGATGGACGCGGATTGTGCGGTAAAGCACTCACACTCTTTACCGTGGTGTGAAGAGTTTGTGGGGCCCACCGTGATACGTGTGTTTTATCCACGCCGTCCATACATTTTAGCAGCTCATCTCAGGGCACTAGATCAAAATTGAAGTATATCCAAAGCTCAAGTGGACCACACCACAGGAAAGAGTTGGAATTCAACGTGTACCGTTCAAAACTTCTTAGGGACCGCATAAAGTTTTGGATCCCCGACCGACGGAGCACAACTCCGAGCCCGACCTAAACCGGGCTAGGAAAAAGCCCATAGCCAGACCGGCCCATTTACAGCCCTACCAATGACCCACCCCAACAGTGTGAAGTAAGTCGGACGGGTCGGGCAGTCGTGTTGGGAAGCGGATTGCGTCCGACCCAGCCAGGACAATAATCCATCCGACAAGGGGTTCCTGTGGGGCCCACCGTTATGTATCTATTTATCCACGCCATCAATCTATTTTCTCAGATCATTTTAATTTATGAGCCTAAAAATGAGGCAGATCCAACACTCAGATAGATCACATCAGAGATGACTCTTGCATTTAATGCAACCCAAGCTCACTATTTGGTGTGGTCCACTTGAGGGTTGGATATGCTTCATTTTTTAGTACATATATTAAAATGATTTGATAAAATAGATGGACGGCATGGATAAATCACGGTGGGCCCCACAGGATCCCTATTCTGAATACCGAAACCCAGCCCCGGACCACATAGTTACGGGCCTCAATATTCATTCCCAAGCCCAGACCACATATGTTTGGCCCATTAAGCCCGGCCCACTTCACCATTTTTGCAATGCATTAATTTCCAGAGTCCTCACCTCGGATTCCCGATTATTGGCTTTTTCCTTCATCTCATGGAACCTGCTCTGGAACTTTTTCACATCAACGAATATGTTGGAGACACGTGCCCCAACGGCGTTGCCTGCGCTCATTCGGACGTTGCCACGTGGCTGCTTCGACATCAGAAATTCTAGGGCAGCAAGGTTGGTCCTCTCCACAATCCTAAGGTCGGTAACAATGACCAAAAAAAAAAGAAATTAATACTCTGGAAGCGTCTGATGATGATGTGCTGGCACTTAGATAACACCAAATTTGCATACGTGGCATACACGTAAGTCAAATTCAACCACCCAAATTTCTATTGTTTACAGGAAATTCGCATCCTACCGGTATGTTTGTTACACGTGTGCGCGGAGTGAACTTACAAAAAGTCATCAGATGGACCATGCATGTATATCAAAATAGACTTGTGGGCTTCTTTTTTCTGACCATCAAATTTTTTTATGCCCGTTGTCCACCGAGTGAATGGACGGCCCAGACTTTTAATTCAAGTCATGTTGCCTGATGAATGGTTCTGATCTTACCAACGTGTGCATAGTGCATTTTATTGAGAATTTTCCTATTTAGTCTTCCTAATTCGAATCCCCCCAAATCATCATTCACCCAATCCATCCACCGTGGTCAGAACCGTTCATTTTATGCGATGTACCAACACCCAAACCCATCTGTCTGATTGGTGGGATAGTCAGGTTTAGCTGATCTACGCAGCTTTTGCACCATTGCCAATCCACGTAAGTGTCCGCTAGATGAACGGTTCTGATCATAAATTGTGGGCTCCATTTACAGAGATCAAGCGGGTGCGGCTTCGGTGGATTCCTGAACATGGCGTCCACATCCACGCCGTCCATCCATTTTGAAAACCTATTTTAGACCACGATCCAAAAACTGAAGTAGATCCAAATCTCAGGTGGACCATAATACAGTAAACAATGGTAATCAACCATTAAAAACTTCTTGTGGGCCACAAAAGTTTTGGATCAGCTGATATTTGTGTGATCTCTTCATCTATATCTTTTGTGACCATTTCAACAGGTTGGATGGAAAATAAACACTTCAGTGGCCCCATGAAGTTTTTAATGGTGGGAATTTAATCACTACTGTTTATTTTGGTATGGTCCACCTAAGATTTGAATCTGCTTCATTTTTTTTTTTTTTGTATCATGCCATAAAATGATCTTTCAAAATGCATGGATCAAATGACTAAAATACCCTTACGTGATGAAGCTAAGGGAAGTAGGGATCATACGAGATGCAATCGACGGGGCAGGACTGAATCGCATCGTTGATTTTATTCTCGGGATCGGCCCACTGCGCAACGACACGAGCTCGGCCGTAAACAGATTCTATGGCGAAGGTTTTTCCGGCGAATAAGGCGCATTTCAGGCAACCAACGCATTTAACTTCGTCGACGAACACCGCCCGTTCTTCCTTCTCCGATCCGAACCACATCGAGTAGACTGGTTTGCCTGTGTAGCCTCTGAATTCAGCCATTTTCGCTTGCTCCTGTTGTACCATTGAAAACATCTGTAAGATAGTTTTTGGTCATTGATTCAAATGTAGAGGGTATTTTGGTCATGAAAATGTGGGGGTGTGTTGGTTACTTTTACAAACATATGGGGGGGTATTTTGTAACGGTGGAACACATAAAATCATACATATCAAGCAATCTTAACCATCCAATTGATGGCTATCAAATGGATGGATAAGAATGAAATGGATATGTCGTTCAAGATCTAAGGGAAATCGATGGTTACCATCTCTAAATATCATTACGGTGGGCCATAAAAAATTTAATGGTGGGCATTCAATCACCAATGTTTCCTTTGATGTGGTCCACCTGAGATTTGGATCGTCTCCATTTTTGGGACCATACCCTAAAATGATCTGGAAAAATGGATGGACGGCATGGATAAAATAAATACATTATGGTGGGACCCACAGTACCGACTAGTACCTAGATTTGGGTAGGGGGTTACTAGACTCACTACCGAATCTGAGTTGGCGTGACAATGGCATGCATTGGCTTGAATAGCCCAACTCTGCTTCATATGTAAGTCTGTAGACCATTGATTTCGTTCCTCTAGTATGTCTATTTCTTTTTGCATGTGTGGCCCATTAAATCAACGGATAGATCATGAACATTCAAGTGGGAAATAGGGATTTTATCAATTTTCAGACTGGCCCAGGCCAAATTTTTAGACAGGCTTGGGCTTTCCGTGATGGGCCCATGCTTGTTTGGCCCAGATTCAAACAACCATATCTTTATTTCCAGCCTCAAATTCTAGTTGGGCGCAAATCCAGCCCAATAGAAAAGTGGGCCTAAAAAGCCTCCGCGGCTAAAATAAAGTTCGAGAGCTACACTCCTACCACCCATTTAGAAATGAATGTACCGCAATCCAGACCGTCCAGATCATCGGTCAGTGGGGATTTGAGCATAATCCAAAAAAAAATCAATTGATCGGATGATAATAATCAACTGATCACTGTTAAACATTTATCCATCCATTTGATAGCCATAAATTGTACGGCTAGATTTTCTCGATCAGAGTGATTTTTAAACTACACTCTATTCACAATGTGTCCTACGCTTTGGATGGTCTGGATTTCCGTAGATGCGTGCCCCATGTAAGGAGGATGCTTCACCACCATTTCAAAAAGAGAGATTTTTCCTATGCTTATCAAACATTTAAGGTCCAGCCCAATGACGCCATGGCAGACTAACAGTGCCAGTAGCGACCCCACCATGATGTATGTGTTTTATCCACACCATCCATCCATTTATCCAGCTCATTTTAGAAGGTGTTCCCAAGAAGGAGGAAGATTCAAAGTTCAAGTGGACCACACCACAGGAAACGGTGGGGATTGAATGCTTACCGTTGAAAATTTGTTGGGGCTACAGAATTTTTGGATCAAGCTAATATTTGTATTTCCCTTCATCCAAGGCTACGTGACTTTATGAACAGGTTCGATGGCAAATAAACATTGCGGTAGGCACTCAAGAGGTTTTCAACGGTAAGCATTCAATCCCCACCGTTTCCTGTGGTGTGGTCCACTTAAGCTTTCGATCTGCCTCATTTTTTGGCTCATGCACTAAAATGATCCGTAAAAATGGATGTACGGCATGGATAACACACATACATCATGCTAGGGCCCACAGAGCTTTGACATCAGCTAGCTGGCTAGTGTCGGGTCTGTCTAGTTGGGCCCACTTCCTTCTCAATATGAGATTTCAAATGAACGACCCTGATTTCTCTTGACAATTCATGCCACAAAAATTGGACCGCTGAAAATGATGCAACCCAATAACTAACAGCTCAGATCAAAATTCATGTTAGATCATATCCAATCAAAAGAAAAACTACAGCAAAACCTTCTTACTGACCCGATCATAAACGGACCGGGAATTCGGATCTGAGAGAACCGAATACGCCTCATTGAGAATTATGGCCATGTCATGGCCGGTGGGCCCCGCGATGTCAGGGTGGCAACGTTTCTGCAACGAACGGTAGGCGTTCTTTATCTCAGACTGATTGGAGGAGCTATCCACGCCCAGGAGATCATACAAATCATAATCAAGGAGCGAAGAACCTCCACCGTTGGATCTCACTGAATTGCAATGCAATCTCCTTTTGGGAGAATAGAAGCTGAAGTTCTTAGATTTCGACGGTCGGATGATGTTGGAAGAAGGACAGAGATTGTACAGAAGGAGGCCAGAAGAAGGCATTTTTCTCACTGTTGAATGATTTTTCTTTTGGGCGGTGTATGAAGAGATAAGAGACCTTTATACGCCGGAGAAGATATTTTCTTTTGTTGTCCCTTGCATGGAAATATCTTGGGCTTGCCGTGGATCTTCTTTATTTCACGATGGATGGAGTGGGTGTTACCCTTACCGTGTGGGGCCCACTTTTATGAATTTTTTTATATCCACGCTGACCATACGTTTTATAAGATCATTTAAGGAATTTAACCCAAAACTTAAGCAGATCCAAATATCGGGTGGACCACACCACTAGAAAAAGTGGTGAATGACCATTAAAGACTTTTTGTGGGCCATAAAAGTTTTGGATCAATCTGATCTTTGTATTTTTCCCCTCATACGGATCTGATTGACCTTATCAACATGTTGGATGGTAAATAAACATTACGGATCTGCTTACAGTGGGCCTTGGGAAGTTTTTAATGGTAAGCGTTCAATCGTCACTTTTCCTTGTGGTGTGGTCCACCTGAGATATCTATGTATTTAATGTCTGGGACATCCTCCTAAAATTGACTGGAAAAATGAATGGATGGAGTGGATATACAACATATCATCAAGGTGGGCTCTATAGTAAGGGTAATTACAGCTGGGTAACACCTAATCCGCGCCCCACAGTGGCATGAGAGCGGATTAGGTGAGACCCCGGCCTCACCCAAGACTGTGCGGCCCTCACGTAGTTTTACCGTGGGGCCCACCTTGATGTATATCCACACCGCCTAACCATTTATACACATAATTTTAGGGTATTACTTTAAAAAAAAAAAAAAAAATTAAGCATATCCAATTATCAGGTAGACCATAGCATAAGAAACAGTGGGGATTGACCATTAATGGGCCACAAGAGTTTTGGATCAACCTGATATTTGTTTTTTATCTTCATCTAGTCTTATTTAACCTTATCCATAGATTGGATGGTAAATAAACACTACTGAAACATTAAGATAGCCCTAAGAAGTTTTTTTTATGGTAGGACGGGCAATCACAATTGTTCCTTTTAGTATGGTTCACCTGATAATTGGATCCGCTTAATTTTTCATATAATGCCTTAAAATGATGTGCAAAAATGGATGGACAGCATGGATACATAATACGTACATCGAGGTGGGCCCTATGGTAAACCCACAATAAGGGCCACACCGTCGCTCTCCACTAGCATGTGCCTACGTGGCACAGGCACGATGTGGCAAGATATGATTGGCCAGCAGCTACTGTCTAAGGTGGGGGCTGGTTGAGTAGGGAGCGAATTCGGTGTTACCCGAGTAATAGCTTAGTGGGTGTTACCAGTATCGTGGGGCCCACCTTGATGATTTTCTGTATATCCACGCCATCCATCCGTTTCTCCAGAACATGTTAGGATGTTATACAAAAATTTAAGGAAGTTTGATGAGGATTCCTTGCTTCACAAGGATAAGCACAAGGAAACAGAAAGTTAGCGAAGATGAATATTGAAATTGATAAGGGTGGGACACAGATCGAAGCCGAGCCACAGAAAGAGGTATATGAGCAGATAAAGCTACCACCTTTAAGGAGAAATCCACTGAGAGATCACAGATTGCCAGCGAGATACAGAGATAACTCAAATATTGTCGCCCTCATTACGGATGTAGGGATTCGTCTACCTTCTAAGAAGCATTGATTAACACATATGTTGAGAAGTGGATGGCAGTGATGTAAGATAAAATTGACTATTTTTATAAGAATAAGACATGGGAGTTGGTGGAGCTTCCCGTTGAAGGGTGTCGACTTCAGCAAAATTTTTGCACTTATGTCAAATAGGTGTCTATTAGGTTTGTGTTAACGTTGATTGCCCAATATAACCATTAATGAAAACAAATGAATGTGAAATTGCTTTCGAATATAGGGAGTTAGAAGGGCAAATTTTCATAAAGCAACCAGAGGGATTTGAGATACAAAGTGTAGAGAATAAAGTTTGTAGGTTAATGACGTCATTGTACGGCCTAACAGTCGCTAAGACAATGGTATAAAAAGTTTGATAATTTCATAGCGAGTCAGCAGTTTACTATGAGTGAATATGATCATTGTATATCTTTCAAGGCACTAGATGATGGAAAATTCGTTATCCTGGTATTGTATGTTGATGGCATGCTTGTTGTCAATCATAGTATGTTTGAGATTAACATATTGAAGACTCGGTTATCAAGAACATCCAGGATGAAAGATCTATGGGCTGCAAAGAAAATTCTCAGTATCGATATACATATAAACAAAGGAGAGGAGCAGGCTATAGTAGTCTCACGCATAATACATTGAGAATGTCCTAGTCAAGTTTAAGAGGGACAGGGCTAAACTAGTTAGCACACCCCCACGTTGCTCACTTCAATTTTCTTTAGTGCAATGTTTTACAACAGATGAAGAAAAGTGATATATATCTCGTGTGCCCAAGTCGAGTGCGGTTGGCTGTTTGATGTATGTCATGGTCTCTCGAAACTTGATATTTCACATGCAGTTGGTATTGTAAGTATATACATGTCAAACCTCAACAAACAACATTGGGAGGTAGTGAAATAGCTACTTCGGTATCTACAAAGTACAAAGGACTACGCCTTAATGTTTAAGAAGACAGATGAAAACTTATGAGCGGCGTGGATTCATATTATCCAAGAAACGTGGACAATAAAAGGTCGACTTTCCATTACTTATTTGTGTTAGCGGGTGGAGTGATTAGTTGAATGTCGAAGTTTCAATATGTGATTGCTCTTTCCACAACAAAAGATGAATATATGGCGGTGGGCATTCGAAGAAGGTGTATGATTGAGAGGAATGGTGAGTGAGTTGGGACTTTAGCAGGAGGCTATGCTAGTTAATTGTGACAGCAAAAGAGCAATCAATTTGGTGAAGAATTCTATTTACCATTCCCATACTAAATATATTAATGTTCGTCATTATTTTATCTGACGAGTGCTTGAGGAAGGCAACGTTACTCTTGAGAAAATCCACACGAGTATGAATTCGGTGGATATGCTTACAAAAGTGGTTCTTACGGACAAGTTCAAGTTTGTTCTACTTCTCTGGGTCTAGCATTGAAGGAATGAACATAGAGTGTGCACGAAAAACGAAAATGGTAATGCTACTATGATGGAGATGATTAGAAATAGAGGAAGCAACTTGAAGCGGTTGAGAGATTTATGGAAGCCTCAGTGGAGATTGTTGATTGGAATCTTTAATCTACAATTTTGGAGGTCATTGATCGATCGACTGTTATAATTGATTCATCAAAATACCCTGGATTATACAGATTGGTCCCTAGACAGTTTTAGACAAGTCCAGTTGATCGAACTTAGAAGCTCGATTGATCAAAAATGTCTTGTTTATATTACAAACCCTCTAGACATTTTGGGGCATGTCTGATTGATCGAACATGGAGTCGTCGAGCGACCGAGGAGTCGTCGATCAGTGTTAATTAATCAACTTTTCAATCGATGTTTTCGACGTTTTTGCATAAGTGCACAATTTTAGTTTCCTATGTTGTATGGGTGTTATATATCATTGTTAATACGGGATTAGGGTATGAGAAGAGAGATATATCCAAGATTCAAGTAGGGCACGCAAACAGTAATAGTGAAGATAGAAACACCTAATCAAAATCTTCTTGGGCCAATTGTGATGTTTATATGCTAACTACTATATAAGGTTAATGAATGGAAAACACAAATATCAACACAATCTAAAGCTTATGCGGACCTAGAGAAGGTTTTAACGGTGGGAGTTCAATTCCCATTGTTTCTCACGGTGTGGCCTGCTGAGTTTTGTTTGTGCATAATTTATTGTACAATGTCTTGAGATGAGCTAGTGTAACAAACGGACAAAGCAGATGCCACACATGCATCCCAGTGGGCCCAATAAGCACTTGGGGGAGAAAATTAGGTGTGTTTCTCAGGTAACATGTTAGTGGGCATTGCCCCGATTGTGGGCCCACCTTGATGTATGTGTTGTATATCCATGCCGTCCATCAATATGTTTAGCTTATTGCATGATAAAAATAAAGCAGATGTAAAACTTTAGTGGACCACATAGTGTGATTGAATTTTCACCATTAAAAACTTCTTAGGGCCACAAAATTTTTAAATTAAGATTATATTTTTGTTTTCCGTTCATTTGGTTCTATGCAACCTTATCAATAGGTTGGATGGCAAACAAAAATTACAATGGTCCTAAGGAGATTTTAATGGTGGGAGTTCAATGACTGTTATAATCATGGGGTGTGCACTTAATATTTTGATCTGCTTCATTTTTTGGACTTGTGGATTCTGGACTGTGGGCGGGTTGCGCTCGTATGTGTCTTTTTAAGGACATGTGTGTTATGTTGTTAGTGTGAGGACTGAGGAATATTATGTTTGATCAGAGTCATCACTAACTAACTACTCTGCTTCCATAGTCGGTTAAACCGTGTAGAAACGTTAGGAAAGAGATTCTGAAGGTTCTCTGCTCTAAAATGACTTCTTGGTTTGTAATCGAAGATTCGGGGTGAGAGACCATAATTACAGAGAGAGTGTATTAGGCACCTACTCTGCCTACACAATTGTGTGATCCCTACTTCATATGATTTACGAGCTTTTAAGTATTTGGATTAGTTATTGCGCACAAGTATGGAAAGTGTGGTAATGATGTGTTAATGCACCCTTGTTGACAAGCGGTAGCTGAGTAAGATAAATCTACCATAACTCACCTACTTGTCGAATTAGTAAAACAATTGGTTAACTTGAGCTTTTGATGGGCAAGATCTGATAATATAGCAAGCCACAAAGCATATACTCAAGTTGACTAGGTGAAGATGCTATGTATGAGAGTAATGATGCAATGTGTGCAATACAGTGTTAATGCACCATCGCTGCCAAGCGGTAGCCCGAGTAAGATAAATATGCCCAAATTCACCTACTACTGTTAAAGTGATAAAATAAATGGTCAACCTGAACTTTTGATAGGCAAGATCCGATAACTTAGCAAGCCACAGAGTATACACTCGAGTTGACTAGGTGCAAATGCTGTGTATGAGATTTAATACTGATGGATGTGATAAGCAGGGGGGTGAGAAAAGAGTGGATATTGCCTAATGTTAATGTGGTTTGGATGAAGCTGATCAAGATTTGGGCGAAAAGGTGAACGGTTTTATCACAAGGGTCGAATTCGAGTGCCTTGGATCAGAATCTTGAATACTCAGGTAGCTAAGGATTGTGATAGACTGGACTGACCTAGGCTAGACTCCATTTATTCTACTCTTTCTTCTCTTTGGTGAAGGGATGAGATGGATTTCTAAGGGCTTGGAAGCTTTGAAAAATTCTAAGTGTGGAGAATTTTTAAGTGATTTAGAAATGAAGAGGAGAGGATTATTTATAGCCATTGGGGTCGATTTTTTTTTATAATTGTCGGTATGTTTAGGGTTGAAATAGAGGTAAAGGGTTGAGATTCAAGATTGGTACACAGTGCAATCTCGGCAATTAAATTGGTTGGTAAAATTATAATTTTGGTCAAATGAGAAGACAACAGAGTTATTTCCTCTTCTTCTTCTTCTTCTTCTTCTTTTTTAAACACGATTGTAGCTGGATTCAGAGAAACTCCACATGATTTGCACCCTCTCCTACCAAAGCAGGAGAGCTGCCATATGGCGGGGTGACACCCTGGGGATCTACCACCACATTGCTTACTCCTTGCCTTCACAGGAAGGATGCTGGAACAATGTGCAGTCTCTGGCTCTCTCGAGTTTACTTTGCGATGGTCTTAAGGGTCGATGGGCTAAGGTTCGGGCTCATTATAAGCTTGGTTTTAGGTTGAAATGAGGATTGGTTTGACTAAGTTAATTGACTGGGTTTGGATTTACTAGGCTGAATTAACTAGGTTAAGTTGATGGGGTTGAGGTAATTGGATTCGATCAACTTGTCAGCCTTGGGCAAAGTGTCTAAAGGACTAATAAATATACATCTCGTACATTAGTGTAGGTCCACGGTAAGAGAAACACCCACTAATGTGTTACCTGGGTAACACCCAATCCACTCCCTAGCATTTGGTTACCCAGGCTCTTGTAGAAGGGGTGTGGATTAGGTTTGGGGCAACAACTTTCTAAGTGAGTCCCTGACGGCAAGGCCCACCTTGATGTTGTGTTATATATCCACACCGTCCATCCGTTTTTCCATCTCATATAATGGAATAATCCAAAAAACACACCATAGGAAACATTAGTTATTGGATGCCCACCATTAAAAACTTCCCAAGGTCCAATGGAATGTCTATTTGCCATCCAAACTACACATTTACATGAAGGAAAAACATAAATATTAGCTTGATTCAAAACTTTTGTGACCCACAAAAATTTTGATGGTCAATCACTACTGTTTCCTATGGTGCGGTCCACCTAAGATTTGGATATGCTTCATTTCGGTCCATTTCATAAAAAGAGATGGAGAAACAGATGGATGGCGTGGATATAAAACATCTACATATAGGTGGGCCCCATTATCAGGGACTTGGCCATTAAGCTTGGAAGCGGATTGTGAGGTGTACCCTACACCAGCGACGTGGCTGGTGTATTGACATTAGCAAGTTATGCGGGCCTCACAAAGATGTGTGTGTTATATCTAAACCGTTTGTTCATTTTAAGAGATCATTATACCAAAAAATGAGATCGATATAAAGTTCAAGTGGACCACACCATAGAAAGCAATGTGGATTGAATGTATACCATTGAAACCTTCTTGGAGGTCACGAAAGTTTTGCATCAATCTGATATTTCACAGTAGGCCCTAGGAATTTTTAACATTGTCCCCACTGCCTATTGTGGCGTGGTCCACTTGAGCTTTTGATATGACTCATTTTTTAGATCATGCCCTAAAATGATCTTGTCAAATGGATGGACGATGTAGATATATTAAACACATCATTGTGGGCCCCACAGAACCTTGATATTTTTTGGAACGTTCATACATTCATGGTGCTTGAGGACTAACGGCCTCACCCGTGTCCACCGCGTACCTACACCAGCCAATCCACTTCCACTAAGCCTTTACCTCGGACTCACTTGAGCTCGGATTAGGTACTACTCGAGCCTTTGCAGAGCTCGAGACAAGCTTGACGTGTCATGTCTGTATTGGTGGAGAGCACGTTGTCAGAAGAGACCTGCCATGTCAGCAAGCCTGACACAAGCCTGTCACATCTACTCTCCACTAATATAGACGAGCCCGAATTAGGTAATACCCCATCCTATGCATAGCTTGGGACCGGCTAGACGTGGCACGTATGTGCCATGTTGGTATTGGTGGAGAAGAGAGCGGAGTAGGTGAGACCCCAGCTCACTCAAGACGGAGCGACCCTTATCGTGGGGCCCACATTGATGTATGTATTATGTATCCACGCTGTCCATCTATTTTTATGGATCATTTTAGGGTAATATGCCAAAAATGAAGTAAATCCAATTATCAGGTGGACCATACCATAAGAAACAGCGATGATTGACCTTCCTACCATTAAAAACTTCTTAGGGTTCACCTAATGTTTCTGTAGTGTTTATTTACCATCTAATCCATAGATAAGGTAAAATAATCCTAGATGAATGGAAAAACAAATATCAGCTTCATTCAAAACTTTTGTGGCCTATTAATGGTTAATCACCACGTTTTCTTAAGTTATGGTTTACTTGATTATTAGATCTGGTTCATTATTGGGATGGTGCCCTAAAATGATCTTTAAAAATGGATGGACAGCAATATGGATATATAATACATATATCAAGTTGAGCCCTATGGTAACCCATGGTAACTGGTAAGGGCCACACCCTCTTTGGTGAGGCTGGGGTCTTACCCTGTCGATGGAGAGCAGGTTGTGGGCCCATTACCTCTCTCTGCTGATTTGACTGGCCTTTTTTGAGAACATGCTCTCCACTGATACCATGCCACGTATTTAGTGTATCAAGAGCTCTGCACATGCAGGGGTATTACTTAATCCGAGCTCAATAAATACGTGTTACCTGGTAACACCTTAGTGGGCGTTACCCCCACCGTGTGGGGCCTACCTTGATGTACTTTTTGTATATCCATGCCGTCCATCTGTCTAATATTAGGATGTGATCCAAATCTCAGGTGGACCATATCAATAGAAAGAGTGATGAATAATCATTAAAAGCATTTTGCGGGCCAAAAAAGTTTTAGATCAAGCTGATCTTTAACTTTTCCCTTCATCCAGACCTTCTTGACATTATCAAGAGCTTGGATTGCAAATAAACATCACCAAAACCTTATGATGGGCTCTTTGGAAATTTTAATAGTGGGCAGTCAATCAGCACTGTTTCCAGTGGTATGGTCCACTTGAGATTTGGATTTGCATAATTTTTGGAAGACCATTCTAAAATAGGATGTGGAAACGGATGGACGGATTGGATATACAAAATACTATCCATGTGGGCCACACGGTAGGGGTAACAGCCACTAAGCTGTTCCCGGGGTAACACCTAATTCGCTCCCCTGGCCGGAGCTCTGAACTCACCTAACCCGCGCCCGCCCGTACCGTAACAAGGACGGTAGGAAATTCGCATCCCGACTAGGACTCGTATAAGAATGGAATCACAAACAACAACACGTTAACCACGGTTGGAAAAGAGGTCTCCACAGCTAACCAGGGTCAAGCGCCAGACCCCCCACGCCCTCTCTCAATTCAATCACCGCCGTTGGAGTACAATCTCTTCTTTCCGACCGTCCGATTCATGCGCCACAGCGACCTTGCTCGCCGGTCTCTCTCGTTACCGGCGTACTGAGGCTGTAAATCCTACCCCGCGTTATCACGGCAATCTGATTGTAAGATTCTAGGGTTTTCTTGGGATAACGAGGTTTGGACTAGGGTTTCTTTCGCCATGGCTCCCCTTCGTAGAAAGGGAACGAATCGATCCAAGGCGAAGAATATGTTGAGTCTGGGCGATCTCGTTCTCGCCAAGGTTAAAGGATTCCCGCCATGGCCCGCTAAGGTACACATTTTTCTCTTATTTTTTTCTGAATTTTATGGCCACTGTTTCGTGCGCAATGGAAGAATTACGGTTTCTGTATCGTCAGCATGAAAATTTTCAGTCATCTGATCGATAGCCTCGGTGGTCGAAATGTGTTCGATTCTTTGGTTTACTACGTGAATTGGATATATGTGGAGGTTGTTTAATTCATTTGTTTCATGGTTGTTGGGTTCTGCAGATTAGCCGGCCTGAGAATTGGGAACGGTCACCTGATCCTAGGAAATATTTCGTGGAGTTCTTTGGAACTGCTGAAATGTAAGTATGCTATTTACGGGATTGATTTTTAACTGATGGGTAGTTTAATTGGTTTGTTTCATTTATTGACTGTTTAGTTTAGCATTTTGAATGTTAAAATTCAATCACAATTTTCACTTCGGCAAGTTGAATATTTGCATTTCTGGATGTTTTTTAATTTGATTAATATTCGCGCCTATCAAGCTTCTTTGGCATTGCATTATCTAGACCTTCCTTGTTCTCAACTTCCCCCTTTACCTAGTGCGCACGCACGCACGCGCACGCACAGAGTAGTTGGGTTAAGTTCAGTCTTGGGAATGATAATGTTTAGTATTTGGTAGACATGTTTCAGTCGGCTCCTTTGGTATTATTTTGCAACAATCTTTTCCACTTTGGGTCCAAGGGTGGTACATGTGTGTGCCTCAGTGCCAACGAGGGTGGCTGTGTATATTTGCTGATATTAGGGAATTCGACATGCGTGTGTTTGCTTTGTTCTCAGCCGCTTGTCTGGCAACTGAACTTCCATGACCCTCCATTGTTTGCTTGCTCTTTGAAGCGTGCACTTAGTAGTTGGGCTAGGGGTTAGCATTGGGTGGGACTGTGTTTGCTTGTTGGTGCAACCTGGTTATCTAAACAATGAGATACCGACACCGAATCGTAAAGTAGACAAGAATTAAACGCACAAGAATATTTGAGTAGAGAGGGAGAAGTAACTTTATTAATATCGAACTTTTTCTTACAATGCTTAAGAAAATGACTCACACTTGGAAAGTTTTGGAATGACTGACTCCTACATCCCCCCTTTATAGACCCTAAATAAATCTTTAATGAACCCCCCCAACTAAGAGATTGATTTCAAATAAATTATAATTTATTTCAAACCAATCTAATCTACCTAAGATGGCAAAAGCCTAATAATAGCCAAAGCAAATATATAAAAAAATCTTAATTATATCTTTAAATCGGCTTCATATCCCCCTCATATCTTCAGTCACATGCAGTGTTCGCATTTTCGGTATCGCTACAAGTTTCGCTGGCTGAAGATAAAGATATAATATCGTTATTGCCGATAACCGGAAATTCGGGGACAAGGGGGGAAACATGAGGAAAACGGTGGAATTTTTCAGTAAAACTCTAGGCAATGCCTAAATACACACATTTGCAAATTCAGGAATAAAAAATTGCAAAAAGAATGCATTAAATAATAAGTTTCACATTTAATTGGGCCAAAAAAGCACGCGTTACGGTGAGAATTCACTTCAATACTAACTAAAATGAGTTTATATAATACAAATATAGTCCAATAGAAGGACCAAAACTTTCGTGGCCCAAGAATGTTTCAATGGTGGATGTTTAATCCTCACTGTTTCATGTCGTGCGGCCTGCTTGAGCTTTGGATCTGCCTGATTTTTGGGCTCATGCCCTAAACGATCTAAAAATGGATGAGCGGAGTGGATTTCTCACAACCCTGCTGACTGAATGCACATAAAGTCGGTCTCCTGGTAACAAAATGCATGACTTCGCTGATACACAAAACCAGCAATGTGGGGGGCTGAGCCAGGGAACCAAGGATGACTGTAGGGCTCACCTCAATGTATGCATTGTACGTCCACACCAGCCATATGTTTTGCCACATTATTTTAGGGGATGGTCCCAAAAACTGAAGCATATATAAAATTTCAGGTGGACGTGGACCACTCCACACAAAACAGTGTTTATTGACCATTAAAAACCTTTTATGGGCCACAAAAATATTGGATCAAGCTGATATTTATATTTTCTCCTTTCATCCAAGTCTGGATGAACTTATCAACGGGTTAAATGGTCAATGAACATTACGGTGGACCTTAGGAAGTTTTTAATTGTGGTCGTTCAACGACCACTCTTTCCTCTGGTGTGGTCCACTTGATATTTGTATCTGCTACATTTTTTGGACCATTCCCTAAAATAAGCTGTAAAAACAGATGGACGCGTGGATATGCAATGCATACCTCGAAGTGGGCCCTACAAAGTCCCACCCACGAAGTAGGTTCGTGGCGGTAAGGGGAGCGGGGTGGACGCAGATTTCCTGTTGAAGGCTTTCGCAGGAATGCGATTGAATGTTAAGCGGGCCCATTGTGATGTTTATTAGAAATCCACACCGTCCATCCGCGTTTAGAGCTAATTTTAGAACATTTGACGAAAAATGAGATGGATCCAAAACTTAAGTGGGCCACACGAGAGGAAACAGTGGGGAAAGAAATACCTACCATCGAAACCTTCCTGAGCTCCACCTTAATGTTTGTATTCCATCCAAACCGTTTATAAGGTCATTTCCACCGGGATGAAGTGAAAACACAAAAACCTTAGCCAGATATAAAACTTTTGTGGCCATAAGAATGTTTCAACAATGGTCATTGAATGCCCATTGTTTTCTCTCGTATGGCCCACTTGAGTTTTGGATCCACCTATTTTTTGGTATCATGTACTAAAATGAGTTCGTAAAACAGATGGACGGGGTGGATTTACCACAAACATCACAGTGGGCCCCACCTAGCATCCCAGCGCTAATGGCTTCTCAGGAAATCTGCGTTCGAGCGGAGTGGATTAGGTGCGGCCATGGCCTGAGCCAAGACAGTGCCACACTTATGGTGGGCCCCACCTTAATGTATTTATTATATATCCATGTCGTCCATCCGTTTTTACCATTCATTTTAAGGCATGAGATCAAAACTGAAGCAGATTCAAATCTTAGGTGGACCATCACATAAGAAACAGTGGTGATTGACCGCTGAAACCTTCTCATGGGTCACAAAAGTTTTGGATCAACATGATATTTGTACTTTTACCTTAATGGAGGTTAATGTGACCTTATAAACAGGTTAGATGAGAAATAAATATTACAAAAAACATTACGCTAGGCCATAGGAAGTTTTTAATGGTGGAGCTTCAACTATCAATCTTTGTTATAATTTAGTTCACCTGAGTTTTCTATCTACTTCAGTTTTTGGATTGTATCCTAGAATGACCTGTCGAATTTTATGGACGGCATGGATTTACACTAAATACATCAAGGACAGCTCCACAGTGATAGCCGCACCGTCTTTAATAAAGCCACACCGAATCCACTCCCTTAAAACAAGAGATAGCTTTCCCTTTTAGGAGAGTTTCTCGTCTTCTCCGAAAAAACCTGCAGAACTGTCGATTTCGATTCTTTTCCGTAAAAAATCCTATAATCTCTCCGAAATATCTTTTTTTTTTTTTTTTTTTTCAAATCCGAACCTATATCCCCTTAAACCTCACCCAAATTTGTTCCCTTTCAAATCTATTCTCTTTGAAGAAAGAAAAGGGTTTTTTTTTGTAAAGTTCTTCTTATCACCGAAAATTCAGCACTGTTGATAGCGATTGGCCCATCAAATTCAGCTAAAGGCACTCCCGCATGCAGATCTTAAGAAAAAAAAAGGTAAGAGAGATTCGTTTCTATATTTTTTACATTTATTTTGAATTTTTGCAATGGTTGGGAGAAAATTTCGACGATAACTAATTTTTTTTTCAATAAAATCGAAAATATCGCCGATATTTCGTCGACATTAGGAAGAGAAACGAAAAATTGGGGTTTCGGTATTGCTGGTTTGGCGACACCGGTAATATCGGCAATATTATCGATTTTTCATCAACAATGCGAACACTGGTCACATGTTTAAAGTAGCCTCCATATCTTCCAAAAATAGTAATTACAATCCTTGATTTAGGCCCCCAAAACTATAAATATTCAGTTAAAAGATCAGCACATGTTGGGCCCTTTGGTAGACAGTGGGCATACGTCATTGTTGGGCCCTTGGTGGGCCACAAGCCTACATCACTTGTGAGTGTTGTTACTAAGAGCCTTTGCCATGGCCAGTTCTAGAGTCCTTGTAAAAAAAGAGGTGGGTGTTGTCGAGTTGGAGCCAATCACAGACATTTTGGCGTGGCCTAATTATGCAATATGATTAGATGGAAGAAATTTAATAGAAGCAAAGCATGGGTTATGGGGAGGTTGATTTCCAGGTGTGGGTAGGAATCAAAGGGATTCCTTGGCGCGGAGAGATATCAACAAACCGTGGAAGAGTGATTACAACCAAAATAGGAGGCCACCATACATGGCGGGGAAATAACTTAGGAGGGAATCAGATTTATAGTGGGAAAAGGAGATAAAATTATATTATGAAAGGATGTGTGATTTGATGATGAACTTTTCAGTGATTTATGTTCAGGAACTATCTGAGTTGGCAATAGATAAAGAGGCTTTTACAAGGATGTTTTCAGATGTTTTCAGATGGTGGGTGAGTTGGTGGGGAGGAATATCAGGATGCATAGAAATTTGTCAAATGAGAAGTCAAGGATGTTCATCAATCTTTAAGGAAGTTGCATGGTGTGCGTATTGATCGTTTATTGTTGGATAGAAAGATGTAAATGGTCCGCTGTTGGTAATTTCTCTGTGATGTCATTCTTCAAAGTTTTAACAACGGGAGGAGTAGTACACCATGCGCAAGGGTGTGGAAAGCTCTGGTTCCTCCAAGGTTCAAAGCTTCTCCTTGGGTTGCCAAGGTGTTCCATAACAGTAACGGTGGTCATAATGGCCACCGTTGTTACCGTTACAATACGGGTCATGACAGCTGTTACAGCCCCCGTATCGGCTGTTACGGCTCTTTAAAAAAAAAACTATTTCTGGACTTTTACAGGACCATTATGGGGGCTGTTACGGTTATTTCGGCCCCATAACGCATTACGATTATTACCGTTATTGTGGCTGTTCTGTAACTGATTTGGGATACCATGGTTACTACATCAAATAAAAGTGGGCACTTTTCGAACAGGTATGTCATGTGTAAGCACCGTTTGAACTATCTTCGATATTATCAAAATATCCCCGATATTATCTGTATCTCTAGCTCAATGATACCAATAACACTGGTAGCAATACCGATAACACTGATAGTATAAAAAATTCTAGGTATCGGTGGTGTATTGCTAAATATTGTCAATGCATTGATACAGTCAATATTTTCAACTGTGTAAATTCTAGGTGTCGCTTGTATTGCCAATGCATTGATACTACTGGTGTATTGCCAATATTTTTCACTGAGTAAATTCCAGGTGTCACTTGTATGGCTAATGTATCTGCAATATTTTGATGATAACGCCAATGTATCGATATTGTCAAAAATCTATATTCCAAAAAATTACTATTTCATATTTTTTATGGGCTCACGGTTGTATGCAACGTTCAATTTGTCGACGATAATATTTGATATTATTGCGATATTATCATTATCGCAACTTGGCGATATCGAAACCACAATCTTTTGTTTCTTTTCCAATTGTCAATGACTTGTTGGGAAATATCATGCGTTGTTGATATTATGAAATATCAATGGATGTTTGGATGGAAGGTTAGAGGTTGGATGGATGAGATGGTTGGACTGATTTCTTACAGCAACACATGCTTTTAGGCCCCCATTAAATAGAAACCTATTATGTATGCATTCCTTTTCGATTCCTAAATATACAAATATGTGTATTTTAGCATCTCCTGAGGTTCCACTAAAAAATTCCACCGTTTCCCCATGTTTCCCCGCATTTCTGGTTATCAGCGATATAGATATTGTTTCCATATCCCCGGCTAGCAAAACTTGTAGCGATATTGAAACTTCGAACACTGTTTGTAAGCACGAAGAAGAATATGCTAATAATGTATTCTTCCATTGCGAGGTAGCTACAAAAGTGTGGAGCTATTTCTTCTCCCTGTCTCATGGTTGTTCAACAATTCAATGGGAGATGTGGTGACCGAATGGTTTGGTGGGCCATTCAAGAGTCAAAAGGGGTTCTTGTGGATAATAAACCCATTTGGTATATTATGGGGCATGTTGAGGGAGAGGAACCAAAGATTTTCAAAAACAAGACATCAATGGAAGGATTCACCATATGATTTTACGTTGGGCATTATCAAAGCAGGAATTCTGAGGCTGGTCGAAGGCTGATCTTTTAGGAGTTGAGAGAGATTGTAGACACAATCTTGAAGGTGTTTTTGTTGTTTTTTCTTTTGTAGGTTATACCCTACGAATTTGTGTCTTTCTAGGCATGTGGGTTATGTGATGAGAGGGTCTCGTGATTTAGGATCTGGATTCTCCTGATTGTATTACTCTTTTGCGAAATTAATAAACTTGTCAATTCTAAAAAAAGAAAAAGCAAAAAAAAAAGACAAAAAAAGAAAGAGAACTTTTTATTAGGCACACAAGATGATTTTACATTGGATTCGTGTCCATACACATATGGGAAGCTCTGGGTATTTTAACTTTGGGGAGCGGTTAGATTCTGATGGTACGTCAAATTCGATTTCGTTACTCTCGTAAGAAACGGTATACCTTGGATGTTGGCACGTACAATCAAAGAAATTGTTGATTTTTGTATGCCCTTGTTGATTTCTCTCTTTCATGATCCTTTGTGGAGCTAATAAGGAAGCAGATACATGAGTCACCGAGGAGTTAACTGGCTTGTGATTTCTGTGGCATCATCCTGTTGCCATAATGGGAATGGAGCATGAGTATGGGGAAGGGAAGGTGTTGTCTTTGTGTTTTTTTACGTTTGCCTGTTTCATTTCTTCTTTACATTACACAGTCTTTGTATCTCATGCGTCACTTTATTACACCAATGAAGTATTGTTTCTAATAAAAAAATATCTTCTGGGAGAAGGCTGAGTTCTTACAAGTAGAACAGAGAGGCTAACTAGCATACTAACACATTTTCTATAATATGTCCTTTTTATGCAGTGCTTTTGTTGCCCCAGCTGATATTCAAGCATTTACTAGTGAATCAAAGAATAAGTTGCTGTCACGGTGTCAAGGTAAGACTGTTAAAGATTTTGCCCGTGCCGTGAATGAAATTTGCAAGGCTTTCGAAGAACTACAGCAAAAACGTCCAGGTGATTCTACGGAGGATATCAACAGGACAACTGTTGCTCGTGGGGCGTGTACAATTGATGATGGAGGAAATGGTAGCAAACATCTAGAGCACCATAAAGCTGCTGAGTTAAAAGCTCAGGTTAGGATACCTGAACAGGCAGAAAGTGATAATAATGAGGGCCCTGATGATGGATTCCATGGGTTGGAACACTGTTCAAGGAGCTGCACTGGTTCTGTTTCTGTGGATGTAAAACATGGAGTTCTGCCTAATGCAGAGCATAATTCTTCTAAATCTAAAGTGTTGTCCCTTAAGAAGGGGAATAAGACACCCCATCGAGGTAACCAAGTGGCAGTTTCCATTACAAAGCCAGTTTCTAGTTCTTCGACGGATAAGGAAGAAATTTCTTCAAGTGAAGTTATTGGTGGAAATGGTGAGCTTTTGTGTCCTGAACATGACAAGGAAGAGATGCATTCAAAAGGTTTAGATGCTAGTAGATCAATTAGTGTCTCTCATACTGAAGGAGAGTCTCCTGTTGGTCTGGTTGATGATGGACATGACGGTTTTCCACCTTTGGCTGGGTCTTTACATGCCAAAATTTCTGGTGGTGGAGAGAAGGAAATTATGAAAGTTCAGCTGAGAACCAAAGTGTTTCCTGAATTGAAAAGGAAAGTGGAGAGTGCTGAAGAAGTACAGAAAAAGATGCATGCAGATCCAAAGTCATTTAAGCATGATAATTCTGAGGGTTCTCTTCAGTTGCCTGAATCTATAGAACACCTAAAAGATGAATTTATTTGCAAAACTCTCCAGAGAAAAATTGCTTCACGAGACTGTGCAAGAGAATCTTCGAAATCAGAAATAGATGCCAGTGATGCGAAGAAAGTGAAGAACTTGCCAAAGGCTAAGAAGCATTTGGCAGAACCAGATAAGTCTCCTAGACTCCATGTTTGTAAGAAGTCAATATCAGACAATGCTGATGAAGATGACAGTGACGAGGGACTATTGCACGTGGAGTGCAGGAAAAAGAGTTCCCAACTCCAAGAGAGAAAAGATAAAATTGCTATCAATGGAAATTCTCGTCCTGCCAAAAGACCAAGGCATGATGTTCGTGGTGATGATATGGTAAAGAAGTCGAGATTAGTAAGTAGAAAGAGTAATTCTGCACACGGTTTTCTGGTTGAAAACAAGGGAGATAAATTATTGGAAACTAAGACATCTACATCATGTGTCAAGGCTGAGAATCATTTAGCATCAAGAACTGTAGTGTTTAGTGTCAGAAACCAATTACCAAATGATGAAGCTGCACTTCCCTCAGTGAAGCAACACAGCCTGGCAATGGAGGCTGTGTCTGATTGTGCTACTAAAGTTGCTGGAGGTACAACTGAGAAAAGTTCCAACTTCCTTAAAAACGAAAAATCAAATTCTGATTATGATAGGTCTTCCGTGACTCGAATCTTCTCTGGACGGAAATCCTTTTTTCCACTTGGTGAAGAGGCGGATGGAGAAAAGCATAAAACTCCAGTTCACAGGGGATCTGCAAGCATGTCAAAGGTAGTGGCTTCAAATGTATCAAATTCTGTTCAAAAACTCGATATGGGCAGAGATGGTCCCAACCATTCTCGGTCAGAAGTTGAAGATGTCATTGTTGACAATTTGGGTTCTGGAAGACTTGATGATAGACCTTGCAAGGATAGGATATCACCTGTCAAACTTCTGGTGTCTCCATTGCACAGTCCAAGGCTATTTGAAGAGAAGAGGCCAAAAAAAGTGACAAAGCTGCATATTTCCAGTAGTCCTGACAAGATAGAATCTCAGAGATCATCTTCAGAGGCTAAACTAACGATACGTTCACCAAAAAGCTCACTTGGGTTGGCAAATGCAGCCAAGGTAGTGGAACATAAAGCCATCCAATTGCAGGTTAAAGCATCTGGCTCTGCTACAAAAGTGCAAGGTGGATCTTCAAAAGATTCAAGTCTGGCTTCTGAGGGCTTAAACCATTCTTGTAATCATGCGACGACACAGAGAAATATATCATCTTCATCAGAGAGATTCAAAGTTACTCCAAAGAGCAACTCACAGATGAATGCAGCATCTGAGAATAGGCTTGCCATTGCTGGTTCAGCTGAACGTAGTATGGAGAAGGATATTTTGCAAGGGGAAATGTATGTAAACTTGTACCAGCTCAATATATGATAGTTTTTTTTTTTCCCCCTCTTTAACTACACATTTTCATGTTTGTAATTTACGTATAATCGCTTCGTTCAATTGCAGATTTGAAGTTTCAAAAGGAGATAAATCGGCTCATCTGTTGCTAGATTCCAAGTTCACAGATTCTGTTATGTCTATGAAACATCTTATTGCGGCTGCTCAGGCAAAGAGGCAACAAGCCCATTCTCAGGCTCTGCCCCATGGCAATGCTCATCCTGGCCCTTTTCCCACTCCACCCACCACCCATGGGAGAAGTCCGAGCCCTGTTTTTGCAATTCAGCCCCTTTCCCCTGGCAATGTGATGCATCCGGTTCCAAAGGCATTTCATGATCCATCTTCAGCATCTCCATCTACTCATGCTCGTCAACTTGCATCACAAAATCAAATTGATCCTGAAGAATGTGAGGGCAGAGTTAGTCCAGGATTCCAGACACATGGGGATTCATCAAGTGGTGGTACTGAAGCTGCTGTTGCCCGTGATGCTTTTGAAGGAATGATAGAGACATTGTCTAGGACGAAAGAAAGTATTGGACGTGCGACACGTCTTGCCATTGACTGTGCCAAGTATGGTATCGCTAGTGAGGTGGGCTGAGAACTGACATTGTATATATTGTCAGTACTCCGAATTTCTAAATTATTTCTTTAATTGCTTTTTTTGTTGCTAGAAAGTATATAGCGTTTTAGAGGTGGGATTTGAGAAGCTCATGGCATAAACCTACATCCTTTCTATGATTTATCTTAGGAAACAAAACTAAACAATTTCAATCATCATATAACTCTCATAAAACATGTAGAAACAGAAGTATTGAAATGTAGATGGTATTCCTTGTTATTTTGGACTCAACAGGTTTTTAAAGTTGTGAATTTTCACATAAATCAGTTCACTTCATTGTGGTTTCTCTTCACTCTTCATCTGTATTTGTGTCATGGAATGAAGGAGCTTTTCATTTCTAGAATCTAGAGCCATGTTTACGGGAAAGCATATTGCTCGGGTACCACGTATGGTGATTGTGACAGGTATGTGGTACTCTAGTTCCTCCAATATGTGGTACACTAGTGGTAGGAGGGTCACTCCAGTGCATGCTAGTAAGTATATGCAGTATAGTTACATATGCAAATAGATATTCTAACTTTTATATGAAATGATGACTGCTGCTATTACACGTCCTGCCCGGATCAAAGCAGAAATCTCTACATTCTAAATATAAATTAAAATGACCATGAAATCAACAATGAGAACACAGAACCACAATTTCAGGCCAGCAAAAATAGCAACCCAGATTGCAAATGACCCATAATTTGGATTGCAATTCAAAGTGGAAAACATAGGAGAGTTGGTGATTTAGGTTACGTTGATCTAGAGTTTTCGCAAGCTCTCTTCTTATACCTTTTATACTCTCCAGGGCTATAATGGCAGTTCAAAGCTCTAGCATTCGGTAATTATAAGTGAGGAATGATCCCACATTGTTGATTTCTAAAGAATGATAAATTGTTACATGAGTTCCTTTACACCCCAGATTCTATAACTTAATTATTTGTTACATTCCAGTTTTCCTTTTTTTTTTTTTTCTTTTTTCTTTTTTTTAAAATAATTCTACTGGCAACAGTGATTTCTTCTGATTCTCTAAAACATTACACCTGTGGCAAAGCTCCACCTGACATCTGTTGGACAGTCAAACCTTTGGAGCTCGTGGGGGTTTTTAGGATTACTTTCTTGCTATCTCCCAATAGTTGGTGGTTGCTTGGTTCCACGATACTTTGAACCAGATGCCTACTTCGAATCACACTCCTGTGCCCACTTCTAGCTGTTTGTACTTGCTGACATTTTGAAACAGACACTTCCTGCCCGCACGCCTGAACATGCTGCCGTTTTACTTCATGCTTTGTTTGTTCAGCCTAATACGATGAGTCTGACCATAATAATATATTACTTCTGTGAAAAAATAAATAAATTCAATGGTGATACTAATGTGGAACTGCTCCTCTAAGTTAGAAATCAAGCCTTGCAGAAACTTCAATGAAAAAGAAAGAGTTTCTCTAAAACTGAGATGTGAGCTCTCGATGTTCAATATTTCTGAATATGGAATATGGCTTGTTTTTCGCAGTCCCGTAATTTGTGAAACAGGTGCTAGAGGTGCAACAAACTAAGAATTCTTTTATAGGATCAAAGAAAAAATAAGAATTACTGTTACATGGATGACATCATCCTTAAGACTAGTAACTTCATCCATTTTCAATGACTAGCCCTTATGTTTAATTTCAGGGATCATGCTTGATTTTAGGGATCTAAGTATCGAAAACTCTTGATTTCATGCAGGTTGTTGAACTCCTCATCAGAAAGTTGGAGAATGAACCAAGTTTCCATCGTAGGGTTGACCTTTTCTTTCTTGTGGATTCTATCACACAATGTTCACACAGTCAGAAAGGTATTTATGTTTGAGAAAAAGGTGTTGCAGTAATTGTTTTCATTTTTCCTATTTGTGGCATACTTTATGGTCTGAAAATGGTGACTGTTGCTTGTATATCAGACCTGTAGGTAGGGCTGTCAATGGACCGGGTTGGCCCAACGGGCTTTCAGGCCTGGCCCGCTTGGGCCGGGCTTGGGCTAGAGTATCAGGCCCGCGGGTCGGGTTCGGGCCTAAACTATAAGCCCGTTTTTCAAACGGGCTGGACTTGGACTGGGCTCTTACCCTTCAGCTCGGCCCGACCTGAATATATTTTTTTAAATTTAAAATTTAAATTAGAATATTTTTCCCCCTTTCAAAATTTAAATTTTACACAAATTTTCTTCAAAAATCCATCTCCCTCCTAAAATTATTTGTAATGTTGATGAATTTTTTCATATATGGAAAAGCATATGACTAAAGGACAGTTTCTCTCTCTATGTGAAAGGCTGGGCTTGGGTTTGGGCCGGACCCTGCATTTGCATCTTGGGCCAGGCTCGGGCTACACTAATTTGGCTTGTCACGGGCCTGGGCCGGGTTTGGGCATGTGTTGAGGGAGGCGGGCCGGGTTTCGATAGAGCTTGGCCTAGTGCTAACCTGGCCCACTGACACCCCTACCTGTAGGACACAACACAACACAACACGGGTCTCTTGTTATGGCTAAGCATCCCAAATATTGATGGTAAAATGTTTAATATTTTTCTAAAAAAGGAATTTATGCTAAAATTATGGAAATTTCTTGTTAAAATAATTATAGAGGTTATAAGAAAGGGAACAACAATTATAAAAATAAAAATAAAAATAAAGAAAGAGAATTGTAAGTTAAGATAATGGGAAATGCTTGCCTGCACATATGCCTCCACTTTTTTTTAAAATTATTTTTTTTATAATAGAAAGGTAATGATAATTTTAAAGGAGTTCGAGATGGTGCAAAATACAGCATAAAAAAGGAAAAATACAGCTTAAAAAGGAAGAAAGCAATCTTTCAACCCTTCAATACAGGATACCCAATCCACTATAAAGCCCCTTCACCCAATGGAAAATCCGATCAGCCGTGTTACATGAATTTCGAAAGCATCTCCCGTTCCTTTTTCCCAAATCACCCGTAAAACTGCCAACAAGCTAAGCCTCCATAAAGCGTTCAACTGCTTACCAAACTCCACACCATGCCAAGCTAAGAGGAGGCTTCCAATTGAACCTGGCATAGCCTAAGAAATCTGAAATACCTGAAAAACCCACTCCATACCTAGTAGGCAAATGGACAATGGATTAAAGGATGGTTGACTGATTGGGCACTTGCCGTACATGACACACAAACATTAGGGAGCACCATTCTGCGTCTCAGGAGATTATCCACAATCAGGACCCTTTCCCTTCCGGCTAACCAACTAAAGGCCTCGATCTTTGGGGGAGCACACATAGAACCATACATGCTGTGTTTCCTTGAACTCACCCGGCCTTCCCTACTTTATGAAGCTCACGAGCTTCCAAAGTCCATCCCTGGAAATAAGATTACGTATTCAAGAGTGCGAATTAAAAACTTGTTGCACGTGTCACGATAATAAGTGAGAGGCGCACAAATAATGAAAGAAGGACGCGCATTGGTAGAGAGATACTTGCGAGATATTTGAACCCTTGAATGTCTCAAGCCCAACATATGGCCTGTTGACATGTAACCCTCTACACCGACAACTCTCCTTGCGAACTTGACACCCAACCATCCATCCCTAGACGATCTCCCCAAACTGTAGGCTTGGGCCTTCGAACCATGATCTCATTCACCCGAGCCATCCCATCGAGACAGGATTGGTCCTCGAGATGACCAGTTGGGGTACCACGTATCGCGATCCCCTTCTCCCATTCAAGAGCTTGTACTGACATTGAGCCACATGTCAACATCTTAGAGCTTCCCTCATCGCCAAAGGATCGGACCTCGAGATGATCGACTGGGTCACTACGTGTCGCGATCCCCTTCTCCCACTCGAGAGCCCATCCTAACACTGAGCCACACGTCAACATCTTAGAGCTCCCGTCGCTGCCAGATGATTGACCGGTCAGAGATGAACGCCACGCATCCTTCTTGACTTCCGATACTCTATAGGAGCATTGAGGCTGTGCTCCGTCACCTCCTTGAAGCGCTCTGGATGCGATTACCGGTGAGCTGTCGCGATAACCCATCATCTCGTTGATCTCCTTTTGCCCGTTCTCGAAGCCGAGGCCCTCCTTCACCCTCATAGGTCACAACTACACCTCCTTGTCGCCAATCACCACCTTCTCCGACACAGGGGAACGATCTTTTCCTTCACATGCAGACCATCGCCCACCTTACCTCCTCCTCAGCCTTTGTCGCTTATCCACCGCCATGGCTTGACCCAGACATGAGCCAATGATCGATAAAGCTTCCTAGAACCGTAATTCAATTGGCAGATCGCAAATCTTATACCATTCTTTCAAGTTCCACCCATCGAAAAGCAAATTTGTCAACCCATTTGTAAATTTCCTCAATTGGACGTCCTTGAATAGGGCTACTGTAATGAAGATCCGATTAGTTATCACATCCTGACTTAGAGAAACCTAGATCTCCCTGTTTGAAAGGAGCTTAAGGGATAATTGTGTCTCCTCCCAAGGTGTGCCATAATGGTTATGTATCAGCTACATGGCTAATACATAATGGTAATGGTGGACACCATTATGCGAGACAGGGTTGAAACGGCCCATTCTTGAAAAATGGTGTCGTAACGAGCGTTGTGGAGCCTAACATCTGTTACACTTGTAATGGTCAGCTCCGAAAACGAAAAAAAACTTAGATGGAAATCTTTTCTTCTTCTATCTTCTTCAAGAAAGAAAGAAAGAAGAAAAGACGAAAAACACCTACCTAGGGGAGTCTCTTTTTTCTTCTTCCTCCTCCTTTGCCGGCAGTCTTCTGTGTGTGTGTGTGTTTCGAATGGAAAGAGCTACTCTCTCCCTCCCCACCTCCCTCTTCTTCTCTTGCATGCAACTTGCAAGACCTTGGCTGCAACCAACAAGTGCCCCCCCCCTCAGGAGAATAGGAAGCATGGTTGCTTTTTTTATCCAAGTGTTTGAAAAGGAAACATCCATCCAATTGGTTGGACTATATGTTATTGTCCAATGGCGGATAATTTCCAATCTTTTGTATGTGTGAGAAATCCACTCCATCTAATAGGTTTTGCCCCATCATGAGGATCACCTTTTGAAAAATTCAGGCATATCCACTTATCAATTGGAGCATACTTGTATTTTTGCTATTTATCAATGGCTAGAAATTTTTATTTATGGTATGGCCCACCTAATGAGCAAATATGAATTATTTTTTCATAAGGTGGGCCTCATTTTGGGGTCAATCTATTAAAAATGCTGAATTTCACATGCACTTAATTAGTTGGAAGTAATTTGTTGGGTGGACCGTAGCTTGTGTTCCAACCGGTTTAACTTGAGAACTTCTCTTTTTAAGGTATAAAATGCTTTGGTGGTGCATGAAACTTGATACAAGCACACTCAGAAATTTGTTCACGTGGCATGTATTGAATCAAGCTGAACCCATTAAAATGTGGGGACCCTTTTTGCCAAGTCACCATTCCAAAATTAGGTTGTTTGAGTGATCATAACTGTTGATTTGAGGACACTTGTTTATTGAAAAAGGACCATTGGATTTTAAAAATTTTCACTGTCCAATAAATGTCCACCAATTTGATAATCGAATGGTGAAATAAGCATAATTTGGAGTTGCCATTGTATTAGTAAGATGAGTGCCATTGATTGCATGAAGTTCAAGCCAATTTGGGGCACTCGAGTACTCCAAATCAGCGAATACTATTGATCCAAATTTAATTCTAATTTTTTTTCATAATTTTTTTAAGGAGAATGATGTTAAATACTTAGAAATATGTATTGCTGGGATGAGTGCGATAGATTGTTTGAATTTGGGGGAATTCGAGTGGTTCCCTGAATCAATGACATTATTCCTTTGAATTTGAATTTAATTTTCTTAAAATTACTTGTGGTGAATAATGTTAAAATTACTTGTGGTGAATGATGTTAAATGCTTAGGATTGTGCTTTAGTGGGATAAACATTATAGCTTGCATGAATTTTAGGTCGATTTGGGGGCATTTAAGTGGTCCTCCAAACCGACAACATTATTCATTCGAATTTTAATTTTATTTTTTTCTTAAAATTACTTGGGGGGAATGATATTAAATGCTCAGGGATGTGCATAAGTGGGATGAGTGCCATAGCTTGCATGAATTTGCTCCAATTTGGTGTTAGTTTTGGCCTATCATGTGCATAAATTCATCAGACAATTGAGACAACACTCTCACCAAAGAGTGGACTGTTACGCCATCATAAGCATTGTAAAAAACGAATAGATATTTGGAATATTTAGAATATTTGGGATTTTTTTGGACTGTTTGAATAAAAAAAATCTGACCAATATGAGGGGCAACGACAGTTGCACCCCGGTATCAGTCGTTACCCATATTGGTAACGACGACGACCGATACGGCCACCATTACCAATATGGCACACCTTGCCTAGGGGTGTCAACGGGTTGGTTAGGGTTGGGCCAAGCTCTGTCCAAGCCCGACTCGCTTTGTTCAACCTAAAGCCCAAACCCGACTCGGGTCAGTGAGGGGCAAAAAAAGTCTAGCCCAAGCCCAACCCAGAATGTTTATATAGGGCCTGACCTGAGCTTGAAACAGTACCGAAAATGAATTCGTGGTGTTTTGCAGAGAGAGAGAGAGAGAGTTTGGGTATTTCTCTCATATAAGACATTTACAAAATTGCCCTTTACAAACCCTAACAAGTCGGGCTGAGTTGACAGGCTTTTGGACGTCTAGTCCAAGCCAAACCTGCTTTAGAAACGAGCTTTAATTTTAAGCCAAAGCCTAGCCCGAGGCAAGCCAAGCCTGGAAGCCTGATGGGCCAACCCGGCCCATTGACATCCCTAACCTTGCCTCCTGCCCTCCACGCTCGATTAGTGATACCTACACCTCTGCCTTTGTTGCCCCTCCCTTATTCACCACTAGGCTCCATTGAAGTGCATCCCAAGCATTTTTAGCGACGAGAGGGTGGACCCTCACCACCGATTCCTCCCTCCAAAGCCATCTTCCCATCTCCTCCCTCCCCTGATGCTTCTCTTTCTACTAACTTCCCCTTGCTCGACGATGCTTCCCTCATCTCTCTCCCCTAACTCTTCACCCACTACCTTCTTAGCCACCACATCCTTGAAAGATATACCAACCCTCACCATTCCGTTTGCACATCTCTTTCCCCCTTTTCTGACCTCACACTCACCCCTTCCCCAGCTTACTCGATTCCTCCTCTACCTTCTTCACTTATTGATACAGTCTAGGCCATATCTAGCGTTTGGACAAAGAGCTTAAACCCCTCAAATCTTCTTCTGTTTAACGTTTTCAACACTGTTGATAGTTCCTCTGTCCTCTCCAAGCGAACAAAGGTGAAGCTCCTAGCCTCCCCTGTGCCCGCCTTCTTGGAATCACCACCTCCTTCACTAATGTAAACCTTCCGAACACCCGCTTGAAGTTAAGTTCTGTCCACCCCTCCAGGAAGTTCTCCTCAAATAATGTGGGGAGCTTAAGAATAGGTCTTGATTGCAGCAACTCCTTCCCACTTCTAGATTTCCTTGGACCTACCTTCCTCTAGCCTTCTTCCTTTGCCCTATTTTTGACCCCTTCTCCCTCAGTGGCTGTATGGCTTGTACCCACAAGAGCCCACCTGGTCGCTAAAGGTACTTCATCAAAGATGCCCAGTTGCTGCTTCCCTTTGCATCTTGATCTTCCTGGTAAATACCCCCAATTGCATCAACCGACCTTCCTCTCCCATCTTCTATACTCTTAAATTGATGGGACCTGTGGCCTTTTGACCGATTGGACCAGCTCCACCCTTCATCTCGTCTCCCCACTTCCTACTGCACTCTTAGGGATGAAAATGTTCTCACGTACCTTCCATCTTCATGAGCAACTTTTGAAACCAGTCGATGAAAAATCATAATCTCGCCATCTTGGTCTGCCATGTGATCTCCCTTGCAATCGAGATCCTCCTCTCCTTCCTAGGGATTGTCTCAGCATGGATCTGAATATGGGCCCTCTTCCAAGAAAACAATAAAAATCTTAGGTGAGGAAGTCGTTTCCACATTTTAGAGAAGGCTTTTGAAAATCTGGAATATGAAATGCTTACTAGATTTACTCTTTTTTTTTTATTATTGTTTTTATTGTTTTTTTTTATTGTTTTTTAATCTCGCTAGATTCCCTCCAACATCTTTTAGCTGCTATTGAGAAGTGAGGTCAAAACTTTTTTCAGTGTTTATAGCTAGGCCACAGTAGGGCACACTAAAGCTGTACCCTAGTTATTATATAAATACTAGATATATAGCTCTGTCCATTTGCCTTTGAATTTTGGGGTCCAGCAATTCTCACAACTACACCTATATATATATATATATATATATATATATATATATATATATATATATATATATATATATATATATATATATAGGGAAATGGTACTATGAGGTTGACCTCATGGGAAGTTCCCATGAGGTCAAGCTGTGTGGGCCCCACCGTGATGTTTTTTGAACATCTACTCCATCAGTTAGATGCACAATTCAATGGTGGGCCACGGGCTAAAAAATCAGGTCAATCCATGACTTAGGTGGGCCACACCACAGAGAACAGTTGGGAGGGGTTATCCGCCCATTAAAACCTTCATGATCATTGATTGGGCCCACCGAGTTGTGGTTCATAAATCCAGACCATCCATTATGTGTGTTCGACGTGTACGAGGGGTCAGACCAGGTTTCAGGCATATCCAAAACTCGGGTGGGCCCCACCAAGTGATTTTAGATATTTTAGGCATGTCTTCACATGGTTTTAGATGGAATGGCCCACCTGAGTTCCCTAACAGCTGATTTTTGGGGTATCCCATAAACTAAAGGGGACCCATCAAATGCACGGTGTTGATGTCCGACACACATCATGGTGGGGCCCACACAGCTCGACCTCATGGGAAGTTCCCATAAGATCGACCTCATAGTACCATTTCCAATATACAGATAAATGGTACTATGAGGTCGATCTTATGGGAACTTCCCATGAGGTCGAGCTGTGTGGGCCCCACCATGATGTGTGTCGGACATCAACACCGTGCATTTGATGGGTCCCCTTTAGTTTATGGGATACCCCAAAAATCAGCTGTTAGGGAACTCAGGTGGGCCATTCCATCTAAAACCATGTGAAGACATGCCTAAAATATCTAAAATCACTTGGTGGGGCCCACCCGAGTTTTGGATATGCCTGAAACCTGGTCTGACCCCTCGTACACGTCGAACACACATAATGGATGGTCTGGATTTATGAACCACAACTCGGTGGGCCCAATCAATGATCATGAAGGTTTTAATGGGCGGATAACCCCTCCCAACTGTTCTCTGTGGTGTGGCCCACCTAAGTCATGGATTGACCTGATTTTTTAGCCCGTGGCCCACCATTGAATTGTGCATCTAACTGATGGAGTAGATGTTCAAAAAACATCACGGTGGGGCCCACACAGCTTGACCTCATGGGAACTTCCCATGAGGTCAACCTCATAGTACCATTTCCCTATATATATATATATATATATATATATATATATATATATATATATATATATATATATATAAAATGATTATTTATTGGAAAAACAAACTACAAAAGTAACATATTGAGATTGAGGAAGAATTCCCAATACAAATGGAATGCCAAAGGATACTGCTTTTAGCAACCTCATGGGCTACAACGAGACTTGTACTGGTAACCTGCACCTGACACATCCATACCTACACCTGGTAAGGGGAGATGGTTTTATGCTTTTTGCAGAATGCATTTGTTGACCAAGATGAACGTTTAGCCTTTTTGTTTGATCTCTAACAAAAAGGGATGTCATAAAAACTGATTAACTGTTCTAGAGGAGAAGAATGTACAATGCTGGCTTGAAGGAACCAACCAACCTATGTTGACAAGTTGTTCCCAACTACCAAAGAAACCCAATTAAATCTGTTTCTGGATAGCTCATTCACATCACTTTGTGAAATGCAAAGATGCCCACAACATTGGTTTAACTAGACTGTGCTGCAGTCCATGAGCATTGCATCCATATGTTCTATGTCCTGATGGTTCTATATAATCATGTGGCTAACAGTACAGATTTATTCAGATCATCATCATCATCATCATCATCATCATCTAAGCCTTATTGGCTTATCCCAGTTAATTGGAGTGGGTACATGAATCTTTTTCCGCCATTACACTATCAAAATAAAGATTTAGTCAGATCTTTTTTTTCTTTTTTTTTGTATATTTCGTCAGCTCTTTGAGTCATGAAAGAAAATATGCCCAATCATTGCCAAGGATTCACTTTTGGTTTCTTGGTATTTTGATATTTCGTCAGGTATTGCAGGAGCCTTGTACATTCCTACAGTTCAAGCAGCGTTGCCACGTCTTTTGGGTGCTGCTGCTCCACCTGGTGCTGGTGCTCGTGAAAATCGTCGCCAATGTCACAAGGTAATTGCAGCTCTACCACTAAAAGGATCTCCTTACCCTTAAAAGTAGGTAATAAATTGTTCATTTCCCAGGTCTTGAGGTTATGGCTTGAGCGACAAATCCTCCCTGAATCACTTCTCCGTCGCTACATGGATGATATTGGAGTTTCAAATGATGACACCACTGCTGGGTTTTCTCTTAGACGTCCATCTCGTGCTGAGCGTGCTGTGGATGATCCACTCAGAGAAATGGAAGGGATGCTTGTTGATGAGTATGGGAGGTGTGTATTATGTTTATTTTCCTTTTAAATTATGGTATCTTTATCTTACAATCTTTTTTTTCCTAGAGTGGTGATCTGTCAACTGAATTGAACAGTAATTTTTTGTCGTCGTAATTTGATGCTAAAAATTTGAAGAAGCATAAAAAAAAAAAAAATTGTTTTTTTTTTCAACAGTGACCCTGCCATGTGCAGTGATGCTTGTATGCTGGAATACGGCATCAATGTGAAATCTGCAGTTCGAATTGTCTAAATGAAACAGTTCAATTAACCCATTTGTTTTCCTTTTCTTCTGAATGGTGACGAATTTTATTAAAACCTTTAAAAAAAGAAGAAGAAGGGAAAACAGCCAATCCAAATACAAGACAAGCTTGAAGCCAGTGAACCTCTCGTCAGTCCCTGTCTAGCGAGCCTACAAGCTGCTTCGTTAATCTTTTGGCAAGCTAAGGAGAAAGGGCCTTGTAGGGAAGATACATGATTTGTTTGATTTCTTAAGTACATTTTGTAAATTTTCAAGGTGCCATGGCATCACTTGAAAACCATTGAATAACCTGCTTAGTTACTACCTCGATAATGAGCTTTGCTTGAAATAAAATTAGTTATAAAGTTATCACATATTTTAAATAGAGTGGTAGACGCCAATTCCAAAAACTTGCATCTCTACTCAAACATTCCAATGAATCCACAAAACCTTAAAATTTCAAATTTCCGAAACGAGAAACCTTAATCTCACAAAATTCCCAATTCCTCTTGGCTTAAAACCCCACATCCCTAATTCTTTTGAAATTCCCCAATTCTAATCCATAATGCTCCAATTTCCTTAAATCCGAACCCTAAATTTCCTAATTTCCCTGGTCCCTTAATTTATCCAAGCCGAAATCATAATCCCTAATCTTCAACATCCCAAGATCTTGTAACCTAAAATTTCCAATTCCCTTAAAATCCCCAATTTGTCATGTTTCTCTTGTATGGCACAAGTGGAATCTCAAATTGCTTTTAAGAAGCCCAATGTAATGCTTAAAACACTAATAGAAGAAAGACAACAAAAATATCTTATGAGCCTATAAAAAATCTATGAAATTTGGGAGAGGTGGTATCTTTCATAAATAAAAGCTTTGATATAAAAGAAATGGGGAACTTGTATTCCAATTTGCAAGGGAGTTTAGAAGTCTTTCCACCCTTAATGGGTGTGAACTTTCCAAACAAACTATTCTCTAAGATACCCAAAAGTGTAAATCACAAAATTATACTGGTGGTAACTAGGTGCGCCCACACGCACGTAGAGATGTTAGGTGCTAGGCGCACACCTAGAGATAGTGATGCGGACACAAGATCGTTTCAAGTTTACCAACGAAGAAAGCGTCCACCACAAACACCTTCCTTGTGGTTAGGCGATGATTGAGGAGCATTGAAGACCCTACACACGTGATTTGGCACATAGAAGACACGTGTGTAGGATGGAAGAAGACCCGAATGAAGGAATGGAAGAATGCCTGACTGAAGGTGGCCGGGCACCCGACCAAATTTGTCACTGGGCGCCCGAAATTCCGAGATTTTTAAGATTTTATTGCTGGACGTTTTTGGTCCTGGTCGGGCGCCCGACCAAATTGGTCACCGGGCGCCCGACCCCCGCATGAATTGTTTTTTTTTTTTTTTTTGGATTTGTTTTTACTTAATTTTTAGAGGTATTTTGGTATTTTTAAGTTTTCTTATTGCTTATTTAAGTAGGCTAAGCCCTAAAAACGAGATTAGTTGATTATTAATGAAAAAAGCAAACCTCTTTGGTGGCTTCTCTCTTCTCTCTCTCTCATGGTGCTTCTTCTCTCTCCATGATCTTCTTCTTCTAACTTCTTGTGCCTCTCCAAATTCTTCAAGGTAATTATTTTTTTCTTTCTATTTTCCAGTTTAGCTAATCCTTCATCGATCAAACCTTGAGAATCGATCTAAACCCTAAACCTCCAAATTCTCAAATCCCTAATCCGAGAAACTTCCTGATTCTTCGGACTAGTAATCTTCATTGATCGATTGGGTATAACCATGCAAGATCGGGAGGTCTCATCCCTCGCCGGATCCAACCTAAGTAATAATTGAATTTAATACTCCATGGTTGTGATGATGGCCCGCTCCATTGCATGTTTCCTTTATGATTTTCTCAGTTATGATGATTAATGCTAGAATCTTAGATTATTGTTGTCTTTTATTTCCGCTGAATAATTGTGTCTATAAACATGCATCATAATTAGGTCATCCTGCATCAGATAGCGCCTCGCCTGGAGCCCAGGTGAGGCGATGGTAACCCACAACACCTAGGCTCACTCCTAGAACGCCTTTGACTACATTGGCAGTTGGCGGGTAGAATTAAGGTCCTTACTATCAATCGCCTCCGTAGTAAGTAGAGTGATCATCATTGGATGTTGTATGTGCCTACGAGATGAGAACACCATGGACCATTTGTTCAGCCATTGTTCATTCTTGTCCATTGCATGGGAATGGTGCATTCATCAGTTTTGCAAGGCACGGAGAGTGTTGGCATTGATGGCTTGCTTCTTGAGAAGTTGAAGGGCGGCCTGGAAGCTTGTAAAGGGAGAATGTTATGGAACATTTACCTTTTTAGCATTTTTATGGGCAATTTCGATGAAAACAAACAATAGAATGTTTAATAATAAATTAACTGGTTTGTAAAAGGATCAATAGAGAAGCTCTAATTTATCTGCATCACATAACCCAGTTCACCAATGACACTTTGATTTTATGTGACTCATCGAAATCTTAAGAGCAGTCTGTACAGTTCTGCTGGGTGGACTAAAGGGGTAGGTGCTATCCGAACGAGAAGAAGAGGAAGGCGCATCTGTATTCAATCAACCGGACAGGCGATGGTTGGAGTCCAACAAAGAAATGAATGAGGGCCTCTTGCAAGTGGAACTTAGGCACTGTAGGTGTGTGTTGACCATGCACTCTCGTGTCATATAATGTCGTATGAATGATAGAGATATTTCTGAGGTGTTTCAAAGCAGTCCCTAGCCTCACTGTTAGTCTTAACAAAGTGCTGTAGCAAGGATTGCAACAAGGATGGATGATGTCAAGGGACTGGGAGACTGGTTGCAGTGCAAGGCACTTTCATTTCTAACAAAACACCTTGTAATATGACAAATATTGCTGAGTATTTGAAATCTTGTGATAATATCTCAGAAACTAAACTAAGCGATGTTATCAAAATATTATCATGAGTTATTAAAATATCAGCCGTTTTTAAAATATCATGTTTTTATCATGATAAATAATAAAAATCTTGAGGAATTTATTATACAAGTATATATTTGAATTTAAATTTATTTATCAATTAAGAATAAGTGCTTTTAAATATATCTATTTTTGGCAAGATTTTCCTGCTAATATCCTGAGAAAAATCTCAAAATTTGAAAATCTCCTGAGAAATTTCTGGGCCAGGAAATTGCCGAGAGTGAGATTTGGTACTATGATACCTTGGATTTCCATTAGGGGGAAACCTGAAAGAGATGGTACTTTGAGACCTTTAATTGAAAGTTATGAAAAGAAATTGTTTTGTTGTAAAACAAACTATTTATTGTTGAAGCAAATTTACATATCCACTTTGTCAAACCTTCTAGTTCATTATTTTTTGCCTTTCCCTATGACAGCCAAAGTGAGGAAGAGAATTGAGAAGATTTAGAGGGGTTTCTTATGGGATGGGAGGAGAATGATTTATAAATTCCATATTGTGAATTGGAAAGAGGTGCCAAAATCAAAGGGAGGGTCAGCATTGTTAATCTTAAGGACAAAATTACATCGTAATTCGTAAATGGTGGTGGAGATTTAGCGAAGAGTTGTATTAATTGTGAGTGAGGGTTATTAGAAGCAAATACGAGTCGTCCAATAAGTGGTTCCTTTTGGGCTGGTTCTAAGAGGGGATGGGTCATATGCATGGGAATCTGTTAGTGAATTCAGTCACACCTCTAGGTGAGATAGAGGAAGGTGTCATTAATGGTTGGGAAGGAGAGAGGGTCTGGTTTTGGGAGAGTTGGTGGGTGGGAAAGAACTTCTTGTATCCTATTTTCCCGCACTTCTCGCTTTCTCGCTTGAGAAGGGGATCTTTTTTTTTTTTTCAATTGGTAAAAGTAAAATATATTGAAAAGAAAAGGTCCGAAGACTGAAGATAGGACCCAACTAAAAGGAACAAGAAGACCGATCAAGAAGGGGGATCTTCCCCAAATACAGAGAGGGGATTGTAACTTGGTGCTTCCGCCCAAGAGTAAACAAGCCATTTGACTCTATAAGAGGCTTCGGAAGCCGATGAGCAGATACCATTAAATGTGCGACTGTTATGCTTCTTGCAGATTTCCATAGCTACGGCCACGAGACTTAGTTGCCAACTTGCCATAGATTTTGTCATCTTTTCTTAAATGGCTGACATTCCACGCATCAAATAGTTGATTGGACTGTGGCATGGACCAAACCACATTGAATTGTTGCAGAACCCATCCCCATATTGTATTTGAGAAGTGATGATGTAGAGATAGGTGATTGACAGTCTCAACATCTCTCAAATATAAACAACACCCATTGACTACGACCATGTCCAGCATGGTGCAAATGGTCCACAGTAAGGATGCAATCTCTGCCGGCAAGCCATGTGAAAACAATTGTTCTCGGGGGGCTTTAGACTTCCACACCCAAGCCATTGGGGCAGATTGGGATTCCTCAAAGCACATTTTCCAAGCCAATGATTTAACCGAGAACAGCTGAGAGATCAATCCCGCCTCCATAATCCTCACTACATTGATTTATTTTCACTGAGGACAGCAAATTCATCATCTCCACAAACTCTGTTTCTTCCATCTCTTACAATTGCCTTCTTAATGCCGGATTCCTCACAATTCGTCTGCCTACTGACTCATAACAGTCCGCTACTTTGGATTGTCCATTGCCAGAGAAAAGAGGTGGGGAGAGACGTTTGAGATCCAGTATTGCTGCACCAATAGTTGCCCCAAAAGCTCGAGGCTCTACTGTTACCAACCTCCATTGCAAATCCCAGCATCACTTGACAGGCTAAGAAGATGATACCTTTCCAACATCCCGAAGCTGTATATCTTGATGAAGGCAGCTTGCATCTATTGCAGTCCTGAATTCTGATTTGGAATGGCATCCCACACATGGAGGTAAGTCAAGTATGTGGATGGGAGAGTGCCTAATTTGCATGCCATAACCTCTACTTGACAAGGGGTTCTTACTAGGGAATTCTATGAGATTCGGGGGGTTGGGATTATTTTTTGTAGAAATCTCAGGGATGAGGAGATTAGTCATTTTGGGGAGCCTTATGGGTGTTCTGAATGAGGTGCAAGTAAGATATGAATGTCCCCATTGGGAAGCTTTGGAGGTGGGCCCAACATGGTCGTTTGGCCTTGACTTTTTCATTGCTGATGTGTTAGTGGAAGTGGGGAGTGCCCTCCTTAGGCCAAAGTGTGGGCGATCCAGACCTTCCTAGAGTGGAAGCATTTGTTTGAATCATAACACTTTTTCTTCTTTTCTCTTCTATATTAATCTACACATTCGTTTTTAATTCTATCCCTGTCTTGCCACTCATTCATCTCAACATCCTCATTTCAGCTACACTCATCCTATGAACATGTTGTTCCTTAGCTGCCCAAACAGACTTCTTTCTTTCTTTCTTTTTTTAATTGAATGGTAACTAAGCTTTATAAAAGAACCTGTGAAAAAGAAAAACAAATGGAGCAAAGAGATGATGAGAAATCGTTTCGCACCCCAAGGGAAAACAAAAAGAAAGCGAACAAAGGAACAAACTCCCTCCATACTGAAGAAGGAAACAAAATAAAGATCCTCAACGCATGTGACCCAAGGCAACCTATGATTTCCTGAAATGAGAGAGCTATGCTCCCAAAGGAGAGAATGGATAGAATTCCTTTAAATTCGGGGGTACATTCCTTCCTCTTGAGCTTCTCTATCGACTCTAACTTGTCTTTGGAAATTCTCACATTCTCCAACCAAGTTCCCTAAAAAAGCATATGGAATCAACATCCAAATCATGTTTCCGCATAGGTGAAAAGGCCCCATTAGCTACAAAATATAACCAGCCAAACCAAAAAGAGAGAAGAAGTGACTCCATATCTAGCAAGCGGCCATACACTGGAGGAAGGATGATTAATCATTTCCTCTTCATATCTGCATATAACACTTCTGTTGGGGATTGCCTCAATAGTTTCTGGCACAACCCAAAGCATATGTAAGAAGGAGATGAACCTATCCTACACCTTCCTAGCAAAATGACAATGAATGAAGAGATGATCGATTGACTCGGCATTTTTCATATACATCACATGTTGAGGATGGTCATAGCTCTTTTAATGAGATTTTCAACTGCAAGCACCTTCATCCTACCCACCAACCAAACAAACACTGCCACCTTAAGAGGAGCGCTGTAGTGCTGAAATAAATTATTATGAGTTGATTCACTCGAGCTATACTTCCTGACCAGCTTGTAGAAGTAGATGCATCTATGCTTCTCTCCAATCTGCAAGAGAGGCAGTTTTGTTAGAAGTCCTAAACGATGGTTATCATATGCAAGTGATATAACACCCAAAGTGTGGGGCCCACAATGTTGTATATGCAACATCAGCTCCGTCCATCCCATGAGACTGTAAATTTCAAACTATGAGGCCATAAATGAGCCCGATCAACAACTCGGACGTAAAATATATGGGTGGCGCCCATCTCTAATGTTCACTATGGCATGGTCCGCCTCGGCTCTTGAGTGGGCTGATTTTGGCCCCAGGGCATATCATGTAGTGTCTCATTTGACGGATGGAGTAGATATCACGCATACAAGAAGGTGGGCTCTAGGGTTGTGTTTTGTACCTTTGGTGTAGAACAACTGTTGTAATTGTAACTAACCATGGCTCTCATTTCTTGGTAGGTGGAAACTCTTTATTTCTCTTAAAACCACTCTCAATTGTCTTTTGTTTTTATGTCTCATTGTCGAGCTTTCCAATTTTTATATTTTGGATCATGACCATTGGAGGGGTGATGGCCAAAATGGCATATATTACTAGTTGGTAACTTTGGTGCTGAAAGTTTGCACGGATGGCCCTACCTATTAACATAAGGTTCCAATTTTAATATTCCTGATAGCAAGTATTTTGGTTTTTATGTTTCTTGTATCATGAATGATATCTCTAATAGGATGCTATGTTTTTGCTTCCGGATCGAACAATCCAATGACTTCGATAAGTAGGCTGCCCACTGATTCTTAAGAAGAAAATAAGGCAACGGTCCACATTTAACAGAACTTGGCCAAATATTGAATCCCTGCTGTATTCCAATTTGGGTGGTAATTCTTGGGTTGTGTGTCCAATGCTTGAATTGATGATTAAGTCATGGCAGTGTCATAGAAAATATATAGCACAAACTTATAACCAGTGCCTCTCTTTCTCTCTGGCATCGATTGTGGGTCCAACTAGTCCCATCATGTGGTGTGTGTGGAAAGAAAGGGTGATTTTTTATAATAAGATCTCGTTTTATGAGGCTATCAAGAGAAGAGTTGCCTCCTTGATGGCAGATTTTGCTCCAGCGAGATCAGAATTTCAAGGTGTTTCACAGTGGAGATTGTTCATGAGTGGATAAGAGTGGTGACAGGGAACGTTTTGGATGTCTAGCTTCCATTTGCCCTTCTTCCCTCTAGGATTTGTTTTTGGCTTCGGTATGTTTGGGTGTCCTCTTCCCCGAGGTGGCTGTGTTTGAGTGGCGAGAGGGTTGCTCACTTGCTCTGCATCTGGAAGTTTGCCATTGTTTGTGGTTTTTCTCTTGTTTTGTTCTTGTTCTTCTTTGTTTATCCAATAAAATAGTGGTTATTGTTAAAAAAAAAGATTTACTTAAACACCATTCAAATTAGAACTTCTAAAGAATTCTAAACCCACAGAAGTTAATCCCCTAGAAAAAAAAGAACTAAAAAAACCATAATGTTTGAAAGTGAGTCCAGTTTTCAGGCATGTTGTAGTAGGGCCCACAGGTTGAGTCTTTGGGATCCACATCCTCATCATGCGCTTCTTGTGATCACCCCTGCTTCAGTACTTGGTCTCACTGAAACATACACCCAACGACGCATGCGTGCAAATGTGTAGGCACCTATAAAAGTGAGACATGTTCATGATGTGCATGTCCATGCACGCACTTTGTAGGATCTTAATGACATGGATTGTTGTTACTTGGACACAAATTCCCCCCAACATCCCAATTTTGGTCACTCAAGATTTGGACCCTCTTTTTTGGTGCTGAGCAGTGTCAGAATGCATAAAATCAGTACCGTTCATAATGAGCCTGAAATCACATGATTCAGTTAAAACTCAAGGGATTTGTGTCTGAATTATGGACTGTACAAGGCTGTGATGGGAATTGGTATTTTAATAATTACCAGAAGTTCTTGGAATGATGGATTCAAGTGTGTTACATATTCTTTTTTTTTTTTTGAAAGAAACATATTGTTTACTTTTTTTCTTTTTTTTTTTTTTTTTTCCAGCAATGCGACGTTTCAGTTGTCTGCATTTTTATCTTCTCATGTATTTGAAGATGAAGAAGATTTTCCTATCGGCACATGGAAGGTTACTGGTAAAGAATCTCCAAAGGGTGCTGCCAGTGCTATCGAAGAGCCCGAAACATGTCCAATTACTCCAGGTGATAGGCACCACCTCATTCTAGAGGAGGTCGATGGAGAGCTTGAAATGGAAGATGTCTCTGCAACCTCTAAAGATGAGCGAGTCACAGTCGGGAGTAGCTTCTTCAAACCTGAAACTTATCAACCTTGTTCAGATAGAACATTGGAGTCAGCATCGAGCAATCTCACTGAGCTACCATCTCCGTTGCTGGGTTCTCCACCATTACCTTTAGATTCTCCGCCTCCGTTACCACCATTTCCTCCTTCACCGCCCCCACCACCTCCACCATTTTCTCCATCACCATCTCCACCCCCACTACCATCTCTTGTGCCTCCACCACCACTTCCACCTCCATCACTCCCACATCTGCCTTCATTGGGACCTTCTTCACCGCCATTTGTACATCAATCATCTCTGTCTCAAGAATATTGTAGGACCCCCAATGTGAGTCTCTTGCCCATTCGATTGTTGTTGCTTTCATAAATTTAAATGTTATAACCTCTACTTATTTTGGGTACAGGGAAACCAAATTCTCCAAATTGCTGGAAATGCACCTCTCCAGGGCCATGTCAATGCTGCCCTAAAAAGTGAAATGGTTCCACAGCAGCCTCCTTGCTTCGCGGTGATGGGAATCTCCCATACACCAGATGGGTCTACCTTTGGTTCCTCAAAATCATCTGAATTTGCACAGAATGACGTTTATTTAACCCCACAAGCTTCTCATCCCAACCAGCAGTTACAACTGGGCAGCACATCTTTCCCACAGAGACCTTACCATCCTCTTCCTGCACAGAAACCATCCAGTCATTTCTCATATGTGAAGCCTGCCATTCAACAAGTGCAGCAGTCATTGCATCCTCAACATGTCCTGCAGCTATTGCATACTCAACATGTGCAGCAGTCATTGCATCCTCAACATGTGCAGCAGCCATCGCATCCTTACTCTCTGGTGTCCCATTCCAATGGACAGAGGCAATATGCTACCGACAAACAGTGGAGGGTGCATCCTAACAAGTTTAATCCAGATAATCAGCATGGTGTTTGGATGGCTGGAGGGAGGACACCATGTTCTGGGACACCTTTGGTCCCGGAAGGTGTGTGGTCTTTCTTGTTCTCTGCTAATTGAACACCATAAATCTCCAGAATTATTCATACAAATGAAATGAATAAGTCTTCCATTTGACCCAAGACACTTACCATAAAATTTTGCATGGCAGTATTCTTTCAGTCACCTGCGGAAAGACCGTGCAATAATCCCATGGGTTTTCAACATGTACATAAGTCTCTAGCATCCAGAGCTTCAATTCCAGGTGAAATTGAATTGCGAAAAAAAAAAGCTTGGTGCTTGAGCTTACCAGATATAATTAATGGCTTGGTGCTTGTTTTTCTCCAGCCCATGGTGTTGCCCAGATGGTCCCATGCAGACCAGACATCTCTGATAACTGTTGGAGACCAGCATAAGAATCATTCCTAGGTATTGGAGTTTTATTGAATGGTTATGTTTATGTTCTTACTGAAATATCAACTGTTGCTGTACAACCCTAAATTGTTGAGTATTTGAATCCATCTTTTCATTAATATTGCTACTTCAGGCATCCAGTATGAGATTGCACGGGACTGCTTATGCTTCTTCAGAAGGTCCTCATCTTCTGGCTGACTCCCAAATATCCCAGTTTCACTAAAACTTGGTGTTGAAAACTTGCGGAAACTCTTGACAGGACTGTATATTTTAATTTTTTCCTGACAAATGCATCCCTGCAGACATATCCACTGCTGAGTGTAAGCCATGTTTTTGACCCAAAAAGAAAATCTGGTTGGAACTTTTGTGACAGAACTCAGATGTAATATAGCTTTGCCTTTGTTAAACTTGATTCGTTATACAATACAAAAGAAATTTATTGCAAGCTTCTTTAGTTTAATTTGGATGGAGTGTGGATGTGCTTGTGATCTACGTATGTATATGTGTATGCATGTATATGTATGTATACATATTTCTATGAGGGGAGCCTATATGGTTATCTTGCACTGTACTAAGGTGCAAATTAGCTGTATTTGGCGCATGGATAATCTAATCTTTGATCTGGATTGTCCATTTAGTCCAACTCTTTCTGTTGGCATGGGAGCCAAATCACGAGTATTGGATATCCTAGCTGCCCAATCTATTGCTTTCAAAAATGGACAGCCTAGAAGAATTATAACAGAAAATGTCCGGTCATATGTCTGGACAGACCATCTGCAGACCTCACAGTCAATTGCACAATCTCAAGAATTACTTGATCCGGTCATCTCCACCATCTGATTGGTGTCTTGGTAAATGGATGGTTGTATCAAAGGGGCCATTGTTTGGACAGTAGAATGATCGGATCAGTTGATTCTGAATCTGTGGTCGAAGAAGGGGCTGGACTATATTGATGGTCCAGATCTGTGGCTATTACAAGGAGTGTGCACCATGTGTCCATGACAACTCAGATGCATCTAAATTCAATGCAAAAAACTAGTTGTATAGGATCATTTTCTTATTACTTACATCTGCACATCAATGCACATGCATAATACATAAATATCTGTGTGCCTGTGGGTGAATAAGAAAGTATCAGGTGCTAAAAACTCATTTCTAGATTAGCCATCGAGCAATCAAATCTCCGTACATGCGGCAAACATGTTCAAGATCTGGACTGTTTATATGATTAGACCCACCATTGATGGACATACACCAAAAGTCATCGTACTAGAACAATCCTAACTGCTGATTGGACAACTTTGAGAATTACAATCGAGTCATTAGAATAAAATTCTACCGTCAACCATTGATGGACAAAAGTCTGTGGTTAGCTCTTATTGGCATGATTTTACTGTGTGGTCCGTACACAGTAGGCACAACGAATGAACAGTCTGGATTGCATACATGTCTGCCATGTATTTCAATATTGAGTGCCCAACATCCTTTAGCACTGTGTTCTTTCCCTCTATATGTTTATGGATAGAAGCAGGATAAAAATGAGTTTCAGAAACCAAAAAGGGACCTTTATTACGAAATTCATGGCTACAAGTAGGATAAATATGACTTTGGTCTCTCTGCTAATTGAAGAAACTTCCATGTTATGCTATGTTGCTGTCAATTTTGGACCCATCATTCTGCCTTTTATTACCAAGAGTTCAGCTTCATACAAGCATACAGTTTCTTACCCAAGCTTTCAGTTTGCAATCCTCTTTCAAGAACAATTTACTTAACACATATAAACAGTGCACTCCAATGTTGTGCGAATACCAACTTAAGTTGCAAGACTTGAGTTACCGTTTGCAGAAGTTCATGTATGGGATGGCACTTGGTTCACCCACTATTATCTGGGGTTGCAGCTGTTTTGCCCTTGGTTTGGATCTGATTCAGCTATATAAGCTTTTATGGTCCGGATCATTGTGTATTTCCAATATGTTGGTATATATCTCAATATTATGTAATAATTTTAAAGAACTATAGTATTGGGAAAAGGCCCAGTTCTTTCAAAATATCACCAGAATCCTTATAGCATCACTAGATTTTTCCCCAAATGTAATTTTTTTATTTTCTACTTCCATTTTTTTGGAACACCCGAAATTCTGCTATTTTCTTCAAATTTAATCTGCACCCTTCCACTCCCAACATCAACCCACCCAATCCCATCTCCTTAGTTAGCATCTGCTTATTTTTCTCTCTCTCTCTCTCTTTGTTTAAATTTTTTTTTCCATTTTATTATATTTTATTTTCTGGGAGATCTTCCTGAATCACCCAATAGCTGGGACAAGGCTATGCTGCTGATGGTGATGATCTTTCTGAGTATATACCCCAATAATTTAACTTCCATCTGAGATAGTATCCTATTTGATAAATTTCCATGAAGAAGATTTGTCACTTGGGTTGGACTTGGTGGTTCATTCAATTCCTACTCACCTTGTAATAATAGCTTAGGTTGTTTTTGATTTAGGTTGCATAAATATGTCTTCTTTGAATTTCTATTTTTGACCAAAATTTATATCGTATTCATGATTATTATATTCTCTTACTGTTTTTTCTTTAATAACAACTGAATTTATTAAAAGAGAAGGCATTAGAACAACAAGGCTAGGTGATGAGAAATCATCTCAAGCATGACAAAATGAAGGAGAAAGAAAGCAAAATAAACCAAAGCTAGGGGCTTCCCTGCACGAAGACATTCCAGTCCCCCAGAATCTTGGTGAAGGATTCCCCTCTAAATACCAGATTAGAAGTGGCCCAACTAACCAATAAATAGATAATCTTCCTTTTTAGTGGATCTACCAAGATTTCCTTCCCCTCGAGTATTCTGCCATTTCTTTCCTTCCATAAGCTCTGCATAATTGCGAAAGGGGGCAGTTTCCAAATGTCTACTCTTTCATCAAATGTGCCTTTCTTCCAACTTGCAACTGAATTCTCGATGGATTCACAAACAACCCAACATTTACCGAAGAAATGAAGAAGTTCGGAGGTCTAAAGCAATGGAGCAGTGCATGAAGAGACTTTCAACTGATTCTTGTCCCTTCTTACACATGACGCACATGTTTGGGATGGCAAAGTTCCTCTTCTTGAGATTATATACAATGATGATTTTGTTTGCCATGGAAGTACAAAAAAATGTTTGAACTCTTGATGGACAAGAGGATTTACATACCACATGTAGCAGTGATCGAGGACCATCTCAAGTCGACGTCAAAAGAAGACAATAATGCAGTCAGCTTTTTTATTCTGTTAAGAAAACCATTATGCTCTAATTGCTCAAGATCCTTGTTTTTTAACAATGATTACTCCCCTTAGATGGTCTCTACAATTGCCTCATACCCTTAGAGGTTTAGGTTTTTTGAGGAATTGTTAGTCACTGGCTCACTGCCAAGAGAAAAGAGTTCCTTGGAAATGCCAAGTATATGATTTTTTTTATCAATAATGAAAATTATTTTAGGAAAAGCACGAGATTCGACTAGCCATGAAGGCAATGGAAATGCGACTCTATGAGGAGACAAGCGTAGGATATGCCCTCCTTATCAAGCAATCTGTAATAGAAGAGTCTTCAAAACATGATTAAACTCTACCAACATGGAATCTAAATGATCGATGATGCCTGTTAATGATGAAGACACTCTTTGCATGATTACATTTTGGAAGGGAAAATATTGTGGAGACTTCCACTCATTGCAGAATTATGATCAATGTGGTCTGAACTCTACGAGAGATGCTTCTGAAATTGTCATCGGAGTCGGGACAAAGTGTTTAGGATAGCTAAATTGGATGTCATCTCCTAGGCTAGGGTCCTTAATCCATTTTCTTCTTTTGCCTTGTAGTTTTTTTTTTTTTTTTTTTTTATTTATTCTTTTTGGTCTGTCTTTATTTTTATTTATTTTTTATTTTTTGTAGTTTTGGGTGGAAATCTCCTCTCCCTTCCCTTCTAATAAAATTATCATGATTGCTCAAAAAAAAAAAAAAAAAAAAAAGGAATAAAAAGAAAGAAAAAGATAAAGATGAAGAGACTTCCATGGAGGTGGGGCTTTCCTTGAAACCTAGGCCAAAAATTTCTGGAGTCACCTTGATAATAAGGGACTGAGAACTGTGCTTTGAAGGAGACACCCCTTCTTTTACTCCCATAAGCTCTACATAACTAGCATCACTGACTCTAGATGGAACTGGAGAAGCTGACTTAATCTTGCCGAGATGATCTCTGGTAAGTTTGCCATCAAACTGCCACTGACGTTCATTTCCCAGTTCCCACCAACCGTTTAGCAGTGGGGACCATGAAGGAGATGACTTAGGCTTCAAAGGCTAGCTTTGAATTACTGCTTGCCAATTTCCTCAAAGATCGGTGATTGAGACCCCTTTGAATTCTTTGGTCACACTACCCAATTTGTAAGAAAACATTTAATGTTCTCAATCACTGAAGGGATAGGATTAGCTCAATTATCAAAGATTCTTCCATTTCTTATGCGCAAATGCTCCACATGATTGCATTGGGCAGGGCCCTCCAAACCACCTTTCCTTCCATTTTTAAACATGCCACTAGGTTGTCAATGAAGATCTTTGAAATTGACACAAAAGAAGGGGGGACATACACAATTTGAAAGAGATTAAAAAAGCAGGGCCTTTTTTTTTCCCTTCAAGCCCGCTCTGCATTGGAGGAAAAGGTAGTTAACGGATTTTGCCTCTTGGTGGTACACAACTATACATTGGCAAGGATTAAACCCATCTTCTGCAAATTGCCCACAGTGAGAATTTTGTTGGCTGTCGCAGTCCAACAAAAGGCTTTGACACAAGTAGTACAAGAACCATTTTTTCCCCTTTATTTCTTCTTTTGTTTTGGGTGTTTGGGGGTTGGAATTTGCATGATGTGTCACTTTGTAGAATGCTTTAGCTGCCATGAGGTGTTGGGGCCTGTATGTGATTAACTACTAAGTTCCTAGGGAGATGAATAACCGTCAAGAACTTTAAGGTAGCTTTGAAACTCCTCCATCGCAAAGTCCTGCAGATCCTCTAAGGGGTGCAAACCGCGTAACCCATACTTATCATATTCAATCTTTGACAAGGATATTTCCTGTTGAGATTGAATAGGGTGGGAAAATGCACATGACTTAACCTACCCAAAGGTCCTAGAATCGTATTTTCTCTCTAGAGCCAACCACAAATCTAATCCCTTCGTGAACAATCTCAGAATGATAATAACATGTTTTGAGGTGGTTTTGGAGTTATAGGTCAATATAAGTAAAAGTGAGTTGTTGGGCATGGGTCTTTCCAAAGTAGTAGATGACTTCGCGAGTCTTTTTGGATGTAGGGCGGGCTCTTATCCTTCTTCATATCTTGGTCTTCCTCTTTGTATAGGCAAACTGGTGTGGGACAAAGTGATAGAATGATTTGAAAGAAAACTGTCAAGTTGGAAGGGTAGGTATCCTTCTATGGGGGGAGGGTTAACTCTAATTAAGGCAGCAATGTCCAATCTTCCAGTTTACTTTGTCTACTTTTATCTTAAAAAAAAAATGCCTACTTTTAACTGTCCAAAGTCAATTTTGGCCAACCTAGAGAAAACTAGGCTGGATTTCTTACAGAAAGGGCAGAAAGAAAACGTAAATTTCATTTAATGAAGTTAGAGTTCCTTCCGCCCTTTCCACAAGAAATCCCAACGAATTTTTTCAACTTATCCAACACTTCCTTGGGACCTGTGAACGTGGACATGAAATAGATTGGTAGAGTAGACATTACCGCCTTGATTAATGTGAGCCTTCCTCCCAAAGGACAAGTGTCTACTCTTCCAACTTGATAGCTTCATTTCAAATCTCTCTATTACTTTATCCCATAGATGTTTAGTCGGACTTGGCCTACCAATACATAATGGGAAACCGTGGTATGTAGACGGAAAAGAACCCTCCTTACACCTAAAGATCCTAGCAAAGATGCCTATCTCTTCCCTTGATATACCCAACCCCAATAATTTTCCTTTACTAATATTCACCTTTAACCCCAATTCCACCTCAAAACATACTATTATCATTTGAAGATTATCTACTTTTGATTTGTTAGCCTCGCACAAAAGCAGTGTGTCATCCGCATACTGTAAGTGTGATATTTGAAACTGTGAGTTATCAACCCTAAATCCATTCTCTAATCCTGTTGCTACTCCTCCATCAATCATCCTGCTCAAAGCCTACATTAACACCGCAGACAAATATGGCGAAAGTGAATCCCCTCGTCGCAACCCTCTCGAAGCTAAAGAGTAGCTATTTAAAGAACCGTTTACCAAAATCGAAAAATTTGCCAATTTAATACAAGCATGAATCCAAGACCCCCACTTCTCCCCATATCCCAATCAGTCCAGCATATAATCAAGGAAATTCCAGTCCACATAATCATGAATTGTTTTAACATCCAATTTGCAAATAACCCCCTTCATGCCTTTTTATTGCAAGAATTTATACATTCATGAGCTATTGACGCACTGTCCACTATCTGCCTTCCTTCTACAATGCCCCTTGAGCCTTAGAAATCACTTCACCAATAACCGCTCGAAATCTGGAAGCCAACATTTTTGCCAATATCTTATAAGGACCCCCCCAACAAACTAATGGGCCTAAAATCCCTCAAGCCTTCTGCCCCTTATTATTATTATTATTATTTTTGGAATTAGAGCAATAAACGTAGCTCCTAACTCTATTCCTAGAAAATCCTTATCATAAAATTCATTTATATAATCGATTACATCCAACTTTACCAATTGCCAAACTTTTGATAAAACGCAATTGGAAAGCCATCAGGACCATGGGCTTTATCACTCCCAAATTCAGAAACGGCTCCCTCTGTTTCCTTTTCTGAAAAATCTTTTTCTAACGAATCCACAACCTCCCTAGAAATAGAACCAAAAGGAAGATTATCAAGTGTAGGTCACTCCCAAATTCATAAACGGCTTCATCTGTTTCTTTTTTTTCTTTTTTTTCTTTTTTTTTTCCTGAAAAAGCTTTTTCTAACGAATCCACGACCTCCCTAGAAACAGAACCAAAAGGAAGATTATCAAGTGTAGGTCTCTCCCATTCCTCCCTTGATAGAAGCTCCCTATAGAATTTTGTAATCGATGCGTGTAACCTAGCTTTACCTTCAACCCTTTCTCCTTCCACCACAACATTCTTAATTTTGTTAGCTTTAGATCAAGCATTGGCCAAGGCATGAAAGAATTTCGTGTTCTTATCTCCCACTTTCAACAAAAGTGCACTAGAATGCTGTCTCCATTTGATTTGTTCCTGTCTTAGCTTCACATTATACTTATACCTATAAATTTCCCTCCATGCTCTTTCTTCATCTGATAGCTCACCTCTCTCTTCTTTTATATCAGGCGCCTGAATATCTTGCAAATTTTCAATGGTTCGTCCTCTCAACTCCCCAAAACCTCTTTTTTCCACACATTTATCTTGCCTTTGAAGCTTTAATTTCTGAAATAGAGAAAAACCAGCCCCATCTCGAATTGAGAAGGAAGACCACTCTTTCACCTTTTTCGAAAATCTGTCCACTTCTAGCCAAGCAAGCTCAAATCTGAAAGGACAAGGACCCCAATCCTCCTCTTCAACCTCTAATATAATATAATCGGGCAATGATGGATACTGGCCTTGACCAACCTCTTTGATACACTAATGGGAACTTTTCAACCCAATAGACTTCATCCCTTGCACCATGGATACTTTACGCATCTCTCCTTACCAGGGACTTCGACTGGTCTGATACCGTAGGCTGTGGGACAACTGTAATAATCTTCCCTTTATCCACAACCATTGTCTGTCTTGCCAATGGAGCTGTCTTGCACTTTCATTGCTTTCGCAACAAGATATGTCAATTCCACCTCGTTTCCTTCATAACTCTGAGAACTTGACACTATCGAGCCTGTGATGTTATGTATCAACAATGCTTTTACATCCTTTTCAACTGAAGAAAGCTCTACACTGCACCTTTTACTCCCTTCGACCTCTATCTGACTCTCTAGAACTTACAATATAGAAATACCCGATCACCCCTCAGCCCTTTCTCCCACTCTTGACAATGCGAAGTTGAAAAAGAATAAGAGGAGGTAGGCTACAGGTTCTTTATATATTATACGCAGGCACGTGCCATCACTTAAACCTTCACCCACCTATGTGAACAAAACCACGTGTCACCCACCTTTGTGAATAGCACCACACGAGTGTCTTCCTCCGCACACGTAGAGAGAGAGACATCCCCTTTTGTAAAACCCCATTTATCGATGAAAACCCTCCCTATATAATGTCATCTTCCCATGTGTCATCTTCCCATTGTCTGTCTTCACACACATTTGCTGAGAATGCCACCTGGCAGCTGACATCTCTGACTTGCCTGCCACGCATCGTCACCTCTTCAAATCCTCTCACATCAACCTTTTGCTCTATAATGAGATTCAAACCAGTGTTTTAAGTAGCGAATAGCGTGTAGCATAGTGTTTATCCCTCTAAAGTGTGAGATGTAAGCTACATAGCATGTAGCGTAAGGTACATGTTATTTTGAGATTTTTACTTAAGCTAATTGCGCTTTGTTGCACCAATTTCACAATATTCTGCACCAAATTAGAGTGATTAATAATACCCTGCATGGGGTTTGGGCGAATGGCAAGTGTTGTGGGTGTGCTCCTAACGGACACAAGTTCGATTCCCCTCCGTCCCTGAGATTACCCGATGCACGTGGTTTGCGGGTGATTGCGTGCATTCGCAGGGAATAATCTCGCCTCAAAACGGGGCAGGGACACCCTATTGTCATTAAATAAAAAAATAAAAAATAGAATGATTAATGATGAAATTTAACAAAATTTCATGATATTTGGTGCAACCAAATGCAACTTAAAGAATAAGAAAGGGCAATGAAGTATACTAGTCAAGAAAGAGCAACGAAACTGATTTAATATTCTTAATAAAATCATTGAAAAGATTAACTAATTTTTATTTAAAATAGAAAAACGTAACAAATCAGTGAAAACATTAATTGATTTTAATGTTATAGTGAAAACTAATTTATAATGTGAGCTACATAGCGTGTAGTGTATGCAAATTATCTTGTAGCGTAGGCTTAACATGACTTGCGCTATTTTCATGAACTCTGTAGCGTTGAGGCTAAGCTACGCTACATAGTGTAAGCTACACGCTATATAGCATAGCTATTTAAAACATTGAATTTCAAACACGTCACTGTTCTCTCCTTTGATACTCTACTGGAACACCGTATTTGTGCTCCATCTTTTGAAGGCCAGTCTGCCATTGATGATTTTGAACTCTCGTACACATGTTCATTGTTTTGCTCCTGGACTTCCTGTTGCACCTTCACCAGGATTCGATCATTCCATACTCTAATACCGATCTTTTTTGGTGCAGATTGAAGCTTGTTCTTCCTGGTTAGGATCCTGGCAAAACGTAACTGCTCACAAATCACAACCTTCTGATAGTGGAGCGATCTCCACCACCACTCCGATACAGGCCTGATCTCCATAAACACTTCATTTATCCACACTCCAGTGGGAGATCCCAAATTTGAAACCAAATTTCCTCCCAGCCAAACTGAGACCAATCCTCCCATCTTTGGATTACGCTAACCATATCATCTTGAAACAGATTGCAGGCTATGAAGAAGAAACTCTCAGCCATTGTCTGAGAGTTGACAGAAATCCATACAGCATCACCACCCAGTCTTCTTCTTCTAAACTGCGGTTCTGCCTCAAACAATCCCCCATTTCCTCCTCTGTGACTCCTGGTCAAGCTTTGAAACTTTATTTTAATGCTTTCCATGAATTTTCTAATATTTTCTAACGAATTCTTACCTTCAGCCCTTCCTCCATTTGCTCCCTCCAAATTCATTTCTCCTGTTGCATCTATGATGATCCCCCCTTATCTGGACTAGGAGAAATCTTCTTTATCCCATGGCTTGGGATGTCTAAGAACACATCACTTTAGGACCTGGCAACCTCAGGCCACTGGTTTATCAATGGTTCCCTCTGTGGCAATAATACCACTTCCTTTTGTGATACGGTTTCCCCCTCCACCCCTTCAATCCTCTCTCCTCAGAGGCCCAAATCTGGCCCTGTTCACTTGCAACCCTCTTCCCTTGTACCTCACTCCATGCATTCTACTTAACGTTGCCTCTAGCTCCTACAACATTGCCATCCTGATGAAGGCAAAACCCCTAATTCCTGGTTCCCCTTTTTTCCTTGGTATTACAATTTCCCTCACTTCCCCAAATCTCCCAAACACTCTATGGAAATGGAGCTCATTCCACTCTGCTGAAAAATTCTCTCCAAAGGCAGTTGGTAGTTCCTTCAGCTACCGACTCTCCCATCCCTTCTTCCAACTATTGCTACCCCTTCTTTCTATCACCTTCCATTCTCCCTGACTATTCCCTCCTCTCCCTACATCTCCCTCTGCAGTTGACTGCCCTCGCCTATGCCCTCCTCTAATACCCTCTTCCCCTTATCATATCTCTCCCTACTCTCCCTACATCTCCCTCTGCTGCTGACCGCCCTCACCTGTCCCCTCCTCTAATACCCTCTTCCCCTTATGATATCTCCTTCTCCCCCTGTAATAACCCCTTCTGGTTCCCTAAGCTGCCTACCTCCTCCGTTGCTGACTACGCCTGAATAGAGAAAGATCTTTTCTCACCTCACGATTTCTATCTCCAGCGAGATCGATCTCTCGTTCTTACAATCGACTGGCCTCTTGATCTCCGGTCTCCGTCTCTCATGTCACCACTCGTCTTTTTGCACCAAGCAAGGGGCATTATTGGGAAAGGATTGTTGCCTCTTGCCTGCAAGTGTGGAATCCAAGATGGTAGATGGGCTGTTAGAGAATGCTCCTATACAGGGCTTCGCGAGTTCGGAAAGATCCAAACTCCAGAAGCTGGTGAAAGATCTAGAATAAAATTTTGGGAAGATCCATGGAATGGAACAGTTCGCTTGCCGATGTATATCGTGGTCTCTACAGTATCTCTTTGGTGAAGAATGCAAGTATTGCAACATGTTTCAGGAGATAAGATAGGGGATCCAAGCCTTTGCCGGAACCTTTTGGATGTGGAAATTGAATAATCATTAACCTCCAGAAAAAGATAGAGCTTTGTGAATTCAAATTGGGGAGAAAAGATGACTGGATTTGGAACGATGAATCAAATGGAGCCTTCTTGGTTAAATCCAACTACTATAGATTGAGCAAGGATGGGTCCACTATCTATAGACTGGAATTGCAAATTGGGTGCTTCCCCAGGCTGCTGAATATGGTTATTTTTGGTTGGATTGTGGTAAAAGGCAAATTACTCGCCGTAGACCAACTTTGCAAAAGAAATATAATCATAACAAATGGCTGCATCATTTTTTTTTTTTTTTTTTTTTTTGAAGGATAGAAATCCTGTGTTTGAACTCTGAAGGACAAAGAAACTTGCAATGATCTTTCTGTGCACTGTGCATTGGCAACAGCTATTTAGAATAGGGTAGTAGTGCTTTTCAGTGTGTCAGGGGGATGCCACAATCGGTAGATGCACTCATGCTGGCTTGGAAGGGACAGTCTTTCTCTTCGGAGACTGGACCTTTTGGCTTCGATTTGGTCTAACTGGAAGGGAAGGGACAAAAGGATCATCCGAGTTGGAACTGAAATAATTCCCCCTAGGATTGAAGGTATCATTGTGGCATGGACCTCTGGGTTATCTTGTTTCAAAGGGTGCAAGTTAGAGGAATTAGAAGTGTTTGATGCAGTAAGCTGCGATGATCTGTAAATTGGGGAGCTTTTTATACAGTTTTTATTTCTTTTTCTTGTCTTTTTTATCCAAGGAAAACCACTGTTAAAAAAAAAAAGGCTGCCAAGGCATGACACAGTTAAGGATATTGGTGCACTGCCGATCCTCCTTGTGTTGTTAGTTCAATCCTTCAAGGTGATCATCGTTCTCATTGTACACATCGGTGGCTTCCTCTTTTCCTTGCTTTTGTTTCAACTTTTCTTTACAGTGCTGCAGATTTTTGGTAGGGTACTAAATGATGACAGAGCGACCATGTTTACCGTGTTTATCAAGATTCTGTCATACTGTTGTCCCTCTTAGTGTTGTCGACCATGGGTGCCTTTCATTCATACGATCCCAATTTGAAAAACCAAAAGCTCTTTGGTCACTGCCCTGGTTAGCTGAACCTGCAAATGTGATATTTGGAGGCCACAAGTCAAATTAGAATCTGGCCAAACACTAGAAGACCCGAAAAACTTGCTATGATACCAAAAACATGTAGGACAGTTTAAAGGGGTAGTTGGAATTTTAGGTTTTTGGGTCAGATGAAGTCTAAACTGATCACAAGAGCAAAGAGGGACTTATCTGGTGGTCAATGTAATAAAAAGTTAAAAACAAGAATAAGAAGGGTAATAGGCTTGAGTCACACAGCCTGAATTAGGGTCCTCGGGCTCGGAGTCTTACCTTAAACCTCTAATTTAAGATTGGAGTTGCACCAATCAATCAAGCCATGAATTGGAAACCCATCCATAATGATATGAGAACTCAAACACAAAATTTTCCCTATCATCTCTACAAACCCCACCTCTCTATACCATTTTGGGTTACCTCTGGATGATCCATCAACATTAATCTGAAACCATCCCTGCTTCGGTCTAGACCAAGCCACCACCATTGGTCTTTTACTTGCAAAACTGAATTAAGGTGGTTTTCTAGCAGCGAAGTAGTACCAGAAACTACGTTGCATAAGAATATGGAGTGGTTAAGTAGGAAATATAAATTAGTAGATTTTTGTATGTAGCTTCTTTAACAACTTTCTTCTTCTATAAAATCCATGTGCTAGTTCTCTTTGGAGCATGAATGAATGAAGCTAAGATTTCCAACACTTGCTTGCTTGGTGGTGTGACTCCATCAACCCTATTTCTCCCTTGGTTTTCTGTCCGTCATTTGCGCAGGGAATGCAATAGGGGTAGCAGATGCTTTGGCAAATTTTTGGAGTTCATTCCTATCAGATATTCTTTTCTCCTGTGCCGAAGATATCGTAGGTGATGCACGGATCCCCTTGTTTCTTGATAGAGTTGGTATTGTAAACTTTTGTGTATCTTAAAAAGAAAAAAAGAGCATGTAAACTTTCTGCGCTGAGTGATGGTTTTGGTTGGTTTGTAGTTCAGTGTTGTATGGTTGCTACAGGATTTTCTATTGCATGTTTTTAGGGGAAAAAAGGTTGAGGTGTGTATTCTTCTTCCTTTTATTTTATACATGCTCAGGTGGTGTCACCGACTTTTTGCCAAAAAAAAAGAGAAAGAAATATATATGCGCGTGTGTGCAATGCACCTTTCTCAAGCCACCTCTTTAAATTTAAGTACTTAAATATTTTATCCCCAGGTACATGGGCTTGGGTATGGCCATGGGGCCTGGCTTATGGGCTTGGGCTTGGATCTGGGCTTGGCCTAGATGATCCACTCTTAATGTCTCCAAATGTTCATCTCTCTTTCTAATAGAAGTATTCACTATAGCAATTTATTTGCTGTTTCAAATTGAATGATCCCCTATTCTGACTTATTTTTTCAGAAATCCATGAACCTTATGCATCCTCTTCTATCCACTATTATTTTCCCTGCATGCCTGTTCATCTTCAGCTATAAGTACCCTTGTCTCACTATGCAATATCTCATACAATGCTTCCCAAAACGGTGATTTAATAGTTTCTTCTTGTCCTACTAGAGGTGCATACTGCCAATGGTACTGATCCCCTTGACCAAAGCTATTCTATCCTTACATTCTTTGGTTACAATGATCCATGCGTCATTCCTACTACTATCCTTTACCGTATACAACAATTTGAAGGCATCACCAATCTCTGGGAAGCCATAAGAATCATTCATAATCAGTTCTTCAATGGGGGTTATCTTTTGTTTTTAACGAAATTAGATCTCTTGCTACTGAGTTAAACATTTTGTTCCTATGTTGGAAGATAAGCTAATTCTTTTGTGGATGTTTTTGCTGGGATTTCCCACTCCTCTTTGTAATGGGAACTCCATTATCCTTTCTTAATTTTCATTTTATCCTTTGCTAGTTTTTCGAAAGGGAAAAAAAAAAAAAAAAAACTCCTTTGCTTTCTTTCATTTTGATTGGTCTCCTGTAAGCATGATTACCTATATTAATCTTCCTTTTCAATGTATCTATCAGCTCCATATTCATACGTAACAAAGTTCTTACATGCCAATTGGTAAGATGAGTTTCACACATCTTGAGTTCTTGACTCTTTTATCATCTGTTAACTTTGTGAGAGAGAAATTGTCAGTTATCATCTCTCTGGTTGACCAATTCAACTTCTGTTACTTTGAGATGCATTTTCTTTTTGATCGGTTACTTGAATGGTTTTATGTCAAGTTCCCATCTTGTTAGAATCTGAGTGGCAACAACGGAGATGCATTTTCTTTTTGATCGGTTACTTGAATGGTTTTATGTCAAGTTCCCATCTTGTTAGAATCTGAGTGGCAACAACGGAGACTGCTCTTTGTTTCTGCACCAAAAACAGAAAATGGCAGAATAACCCAAAACAACCTGACCTAGCTTTGAATTCTATCGGACAGAATATCACAAGGAAAAGGTTTTGAGCCCATAGCTCAATGGCAGCATTGACATCTCACGTTTGAGCCCAGCGTATGTGTCAAAAAAAAAAAAAAAAGAAGGGAAAGCTCCAAGTCTAATTCTATGTGGACTTTGTGCCCCTCACAATATCTGCATTCCATATTCTAGAATTTGAAAGAGCAAATTTATCATGGATAGCTGGAAGCATTATATAATTCTGTTTTTTAATTGCGGTTGTGAATGCTTTTAGCAATTTGAAAGGCTTTCATCTCCAATTTTTGGGATGAACTAATTAAAAATGATCAACCACAGTTCATGCACAATGAACAGGATTTTGATGCTTTATGTTTTATGCAAGTGCAAGGCTTTGATAAATGCTGAAATGAGGTTTGTTGGCAAGGCTGTCACATAGTGCCTGCCCCTTCTGCCTCACCATGTGATGATCTAGACCATGTTAGTAAACCGGTCAGCGGAAGCACCGAAGAGATTCAAACAATCACCACACGCCACACACGCAATCAACACAGAGACAATCCGTTTTTACGTGGAAAACCCTTGCAGGAAAAAACCACGACACAAAGCAGCAACAACACTATGAATATCAAAAGATTACAGAGCTAGTCTACCTACAAGCAAACCCTGAAGATTAACTAGGCACTCACGAACCTCACGAACCTCTCCCCAAGCCCTAATCTCGAATTAGGACTCCTTAGTATTGTTTAAGATGTCTCTAAACACGGATTGGAGGTGTTTATATAGGCCTCCAACTGAAAATAGAAACAAACAGCGCAATATTGCGCCTCCGCTTATACACATGATTGGTCGGAACCCACTGGCTGACCGGTCGGATGAAGCAAAAACAATCCAGTGAATTTTGCCTAAAACTCAACCTATCCAGCCCGTAATACGACCGGTCGGACCTTCAAGCAGACCGGTCGGCCAACCGGTCTGGAGATCACAAAACTGTCCAGAGACTTGCTGCCTGCAGAGTCCAAAATTGGACTGGTCGGCCCAGCCTGGCCTATCGGTCGGTGACCTGTTGCAGCATGTTTGAAGTCTCCATCAACAATCTCCACCGAGGCTTCAAAGGTCGAACCATCTTCCCTTTGCTTCATAGATCAACTCATCTTCAAACATAGAGTCGTTGCTTCTCGTGTACCATTGTGTCTTCATTAAGTCATTGCCAATCCCAAAGAAGTTATGCAAAACTTGAACGTCTTTGTTGGGACCACCTTGGTTAGCATATCCGCCGGATTCACGCTAGTGTGAATCTTCTCCAGAGTCACAGTCTCCTTTCTTAAGCACCTATCGAATAAAATGGTGATGCATATCAATGTGTTTAGTACCAGAGTGATAAATAGAATTTTTAACCAAATTGATAGCACTAGAGCTGTCACAATTAACCGGCACGGCTTCCTACTGAAGCCCTAACTGATTTATCATTCCTTTCAACCAAACGGCCTCCTTGAATGCTTCTGTCACCGCCATATACTCAGCTTCAGTAGTGGAAAGAGCCACCATAGACTAAAGCTTGGACATCCAACTAATCAGCTCCACCTGCTAACACAAACAAGTACCCTGAAGTCGATCTCCTACTGTCCACACTACCTGCGTAATCAGAATCGATGTAACCAACCAACTTGTCCTTGGACTTTTCAAACGTCAAGACGTAGTCCTGCGTACCCCGAATGTATCGAAGTAGCCATTTCACAACTTCCCAATGTTGTTTGCCCAGGTTAGACATGAATCGGCTAACAACACCTATAGCCTGTGAAATATCCGATCTTGTACAGACCATAACATACATTTAACTGCCCACATCACTTGAATATGGCACATGAGACATAACATGCTTTTCTTTATCTGTCTTGGGACACTGTTCAGAAGAAAGCTTGAAGTAAGCCGCATGGGGAACGCTAATCAGTTTGGACTTGTCTATCCCATACTTTATCAATACCTTCTCAAGGTATTCTGCTTGAGATAACCACAACCTGCTCCTCTTCCTGTCTTTATGAATATCTATACCAAAAACCCTCTTTGCAGCTCCCAAATCCTTTATCTCGAATGTCCCTGAAAGTTAAGTCTTCAACACATCGATGTCAGACATGTTATGACTGGCGATAAGCATGTAATCGACGTACAACACCAGTATGAGAAACTTCTCATCACTCAGTATCTTGTAATAGACACAGTGATCATACTCGCTCCTCGAAAAGCCCTGACTCATCATGAAGGAATCAAATTTCTTGTACCACTGCCCAGGCGACTGCTTGAGACCGTACAATGATCTCCTCAACCTGCAAACCTTGTTCTTGGCCCCTTACACTGTATAACCTTTTGGCTGCACCATGTAAATCTGCTCTTCCAATTCCCCATGCAAAAAAGCAGTCTTTACATCCATCTGTTCCAGCTCGAGGTCGTATTGGGCAACTAGCACCAACACGAACTTGATAGATACTTGCTTCACAACCGGTGCAAAAATCTCACTGAAGTCCATACCTTTACGTTGAGCATACCCTTTTGCCACCAATCTTGCCTTGTACCTATCAATTTTTTCCAAAAATTCATTTGCACCCAATCGCTTTTCAGTCCACAAGAAACTCCACTAGCTCCCAAGTCTCATTCTTGTACAAAAGGTCTATCTCGTTTTTCATTGCCGTCTTTCACCTTTCAGTATCTATGTCCTGTAGTGCCTCCTCAAAGTTAGATGGATCCCCCTCATCCGTAATGAGAGCGAATGCAATGTTCGAGTCATACCTATACCTTGTCGGTAACCTGCAATCTCTAAGTGGGTTTCTTCGCACAGGTGGCTGCTCCACCTGATCCTGTACCTCTGTCTGCGTCTTAGTATCGGCCCGTGTCTCATCTCTGTCAACTTGGGTGCCAACAATTTCTGATTTTTCTGGTTCTTTTATTGCATCCTTTCGGAACAAAGAACCCTCATCAAACCTTACATCACGGCTCAGGGTGATCTTCCGTGTGACAGGGTCATATATTCAATAACCCTTCACACTATCACTATAGTCCACAAAGATCCATTTTCTGACCCTACGGACAAGCTTATCTCTCTCAACTGACGTTACATGAGAATAAGCCTCACAACCAAAGATTTGCAGACTTGAGTAGTCTATTGAATGACCACTCCACACTTCATCGGGGATTTTACATTCAATTGCCATAGAGGGTGATCGATTTATCAAGTAACAAGCCGTGTTAACGGCCTCAGTCCACAGCTCTTTGCCCAACCCAACATTACTAATCATGGACCAGACTCTTTCCAAGAGAGTCTGATTCATCCGCTTTGCCATACCATTCTGCTCTGGTGTGTGGCGCACTGTGTTGTGCTTCACGATCCCCTCCTTACAATACATGTTAAACTCCTTAGAACTGAACTCACCTCCATTGTCAGTTCTCAAAACCTCCAGTTTCTGCCCTAACTGATTCTCCACCATGGCCTTCCAATATTTGAAGGTCGTGAAGACATCGAATTTATTTTTCAGGAAATAAACACAAACCTTCCTGCTATTACGAACCATGATGACCTCCCAATAGAAACTACGAGCGACGGCCCCCATACATCGAAATGGACATATTCAAGCATCATTTTACATACATGTCCCCCCCCCGCGCTTTAAATGACAACCTAGATTGTTTACCATACATACAATGTTCACATATACAAAAGTCTATAGATTTAAAAGAGGGAATCAAAGATCGTTCAGAGAGTATCTTCATACCCCGCTCGCTTATGTGGCCCAAGTGGGCATGCCACATACGTGCAGACGTGGAATCCGCTACAGTCGCTGCAACTTCACCTATTAAAGTGCTCCCAATTATCTTGTAAATGTTTCTGTGCCTCTGTCCCTTCATAATTACAAAGGCCCCCTTTGAAACTTTGCAGAACCGGTCAAAACCGGTGAACTTGCACCCCATCGCCTCGAGTGCACCAAGGGAAATCAGATTCTTCCTCAACCTAGGTACGTGCCTTACTTTCGTCAAGGTCCGTTTGATCCTATCGAACATCTTGATGCGCACAGTATCAATCCCTACAACCTTGCAAGCGTAGTCATCGCATAGAAATACCGAGCCGCCCTCATACTCCCTATAGGAAGTAAAGACGCTCCTATCCGAGAACATGTGGTACGAAGCCCCGGAGTTCATGATCCACTTATCGTTGAGAGATCCCATTTTTGACTCCGTCAAGACCTCACACACATCACTACTGCCTTCTCCAGATTCAACGGTAGTTGCCTCCCTAGAAGAATCTCCTGCCTTCTCCTTGTTTTTAGGACTCTTGCAGTCCTTCTTCATGTGCCTAGCCTGACCACATCCCCAACACTTCAACTTCCCTTTGCCCTTGCCCTTTGACTTGGATCGAGAACGTGACAATCCTTCACCCCGCTCCGAATTCCTTCCCCTCATAACTAGTGCATCGGAGGAAGAACCGGCGTCACTGCTCTTCTGTCTCATCGCCTTCGACTGAAGGGCTAAGACCACAGGTCTCAACATTGATTGTTTCCCTACCTGCGCACAACGAGTCCCTGAGCGACTCATATGTACTAGGAAGCGAGTTCAGCAGAATTAAGGCCCGATACTCGTCCTTCATCTGTTCACCAATATTAAGCAATTTGCAAATCAGCTTATTAAAAGTGCTGATGTGGTCCTCCACATCGGTCCCCTTTGCCATCTTCAAAGTGAAGAGCTGCATCATCAGATACATCTGGTTCTCTAGAGATTTCTTCGCGTACACGTTCTCTAGCTTGGTTCATGTATCTACAGTGGTCTTCTCCTTCATGATGTTATAGAGGACGTCATCTACCATGCACAATTATATAGAGACTATAGCCTTCTCGTCCATCTTGGTCCACTCATCGTCATCCATATCTTTCGGTCGCTTTCCAAGGGCGTTCACGACCCCTTGCTGAGTTAGGATGGCACGCATCTTCACCTTCCTTCACCCAAAGTTGTTTTTGTCGAAAAACTTCTCCATGTTGAACTTCGTGCTTGATGCCATGAGATTGTCTCAAAATTCTCTACTTCAACCTTTCAACGATAGCTCTGATACCACTTGTTGGTAAACTGGTCAGCGGAAGCACCGAAGAGATTCAAACAATCGCCACACGCCACACATGCAATCAACGTAGACACAATTCGTTTTTATGTGGAAAACCCTTGCGGGAAAAAACCACGACACAAAGTGACAGCAACACTATGAATATTAGAAGATCACAAAGCTAGTCTACCCACAAGCAAACCCCGAAGATGAACAAGGCACTCACAAACCTTACAAGTCCTCTCCCCAAGCCCTAATCTTGAATTAGGACTCGGTATTGATTAGGATGTCTCTAAACACAGATTGGAGGTGTTTATATAGGCCTCCAACCGAAAATAGAAAAAACAACGCAATATTGCGTATCTCCGCTTATACATACGACCGGTTGGACCCCACTAGCCGACCGGTTGGATGAAACAAAAACAGTCCAATGAGTTTTGCCTAAAACTCGACCTGTCCAACCCCTAATACAACCGGTCGGACCCTCCTACAGACCGGTCGGCCGACCGGTCTGGAGATCACAAAACTGTCTAGAGACTTGCTGCCTGCACAGTCCAAAATTGGACCGGTCGGCCCAGCCTGGCCGACTCGTTGGTGACCCTGTTGCAGCAGGTTTGAAGTCTCCATCAACAGACCATTCATCTGAAAGTCTCTGGCTTAGATGGTTTATATGGAATTGATCTCGCTCATCAGAGATCTCATCATCCATGCCACGTTTTAAAAATGACAGTACAACAAAGCATTTTCTGACTTGCATGCACAAAACAGAGATGATCTTAGACTAGCTGGATTCATCTGCTGTAGGAGCTTCTAGATGAATGCTCCGGACCATATTGTGGTAGGGAAAATGGGACCAGCAGATTGGGTGAGCCTCTAGGTGAGAACCTTGCTTGCAAATTTTGTGCTTGAGTATGCTTTTGGAAGCACAAGAAGCTTCTCACCAATCTGTTTGCACATGTATGGAAGTCTTTACCTTTTTATATTCAAGTCGCATACACAGAGTATGATGGGCGTATATATGCTTTTATTGATTTATTTATTTAATTGCATAGTAGATAAAGTTGACAATTTTACCAGGCCCACTAAGGGACTGATATATCACTACATAACTACGCCATTCAATCAAGGATCAATTGGTGGCCAGGAGGAATAACTTGTTGATCACACAAGGATCAAAATTTCCACATGGTTCGAATGACACAGGTTACAATCCTTGTGTTGGAGTTATGTGTGCCTTTTCAAGCCAATTTGATTCATTTGATTGTTTTGATGATTTAGTAATGACATCTCTTGGTGAATAGAATAGGGTCATTAGTGACCTGCCTTATTATATGCTTTATTATTATTTGTGATTGGAAACTTGGACAAATTAATGGGTTATAAGAATTTCTCTTGAAATTCCCTTTTGCCTTTGGGAAAAGAATGCAATTCACATAACTGCCCAAATGGGCTAATGGAGAGTTGATGTTCAATATTCTTTGAGTACCCAAAATTCTCCATGACTATCTCAGTGGGGAAATCAACTAGTGATAAGTTTTATGTTCATCTTGTGTATGAACCGATGACAAGTTGGGATGGATTTATCTCCACTGTCGGGCATTTAGTTGTTGTCAGCCCTTCACACATGGGAGTATGGGCATTCATTTGTTCATCGAGATCTAGTCTTAGACTTAATTTCATATCTGTATTGGAATGATTTGTGTTTTCTTCTAACCAAGAGTACTCATCATGCTTGATCATGCACCGGATTAGACTTGTCCTTAGACTTAAGATTGCAAAAGGACTTTAGGGGTTTTAATATGGGGCTTTGATGCACCCAATGTTTTAAATAGTAGTAGCATGTTGCGTGGCGTTCAACCCTCTATTGCGTGTAGTGTAAGCTACACAACACTTCTATTTTTCATTTAAAATAAGAAAAATATGATAAATAGTAAGAATGTTTAATTTTTTAATATGATAAATAGTAAGAATGTTTAAATATGATAAATATTTTTAATTTAAAATGAAAATAAAAATGCCTAAAAGATGATTCATTTTTTCAAGCATAAGAATGTTTAAACAAGTTATTACTTATCATTTATCAAAAGTCAATCCACATGTATAAACCAAATCAAAACATTATCACATCAACAACTTTTTAAGCAAACTACTTTAATTAATAATGTCTCATTGAAACCACAAATCACAAGTATGAAAAGAATTAAAATCCTACAAGTTGAGAGTATCAAGTACAAAATACAAAATACAATTATCATTTAGAAAAAAAACTTAGTGTGCACTACATACGTTGCGCGTACGCTACGACGCTACATAAGCTATGCGTACGCTACATACACTACACACATGCTACGACCCCTATTGCATACACTATAGGGGATTTATGCTATTTGCTAACGCTACGTCGCTAGGTAGCATCGTAGCCATGCTACAGACACTATTCAAAACACTGGACACAACTTTTGATGCTACATTAGTGGTTGATAGTAGTGATATTGGGTTCTCATGTTGAGATTTAGGTGAAGCTTGATGTATTTCAGAAAGGAATCCACTTGTCGCCTGGGATTAAGTATAATGGCCATATTTTGTCCCTTGAATGCTCCATCAAGCTTAAACTAGTTGGCCAGTGTCGGTGTATGTGTGTGTGGGCTTGTGACTGGGCCTACAGGTACATATGCCTAAGTCTTATATGTTATGGACCCTTGTCCTTAATTTTCAGCCTTTTATCTTTGTTTCATGCTTTCCTTATTTGCCCCTAGCCATTACTATAATTTTTCCTTTATATAAGGACATGTATGTAATTTTACCTTTCCTTCTATTATTATAAATAAGAGGGCTGGATATCCCAATCCCATATGCTCTCTTTCTCTTAAATTCTCTTCTTCTTAACATAGTATTAGAGCCTAAGTGCTCTTAGGATTTCTTCTTCTTCTTCTTCTTCTTCTAGTGTTTCTTCAAATTTTATTAGGGGTTTAAATCATGGTTTTTGGATTTGAACCCTTTGTTGATTTTTCTACTTTCTAATTGAAGATTTTGCTGGAAATTCTTCTTTAATTTCTTTTTTTTTTTAAAGATTTTTTCTGAATGAGTTGTTAATTTTTGCTGAATGGTTTGTTAGAGCCCCTTAATATACATTGATACTCCATCCTCTAACAGCTCGAGCTTTTAGAGCAATTGGTGATTTGACATGGTATCAAAGCAGAAGGTCCTGTGTTCAAATCCCGGAAGTAGCAAATATGCCACCTGTAATCTATTCTCCCACGGGGGCCGTTTATGGTGTGAGTTGTGAGTATCCCTCCACCCGGGTGTGAGTTGTGTCCTTCCACCCTTGCCCAGTATGTTTCCGTGTAGGGTTTCACCCCGCACGTGCGGGGGAGTGTTAGATTCCCTTGATATACATTGATACGCCATCCTCTAACAGCTCGAGCTTTTAGAGAAAGTGGTTGTTTGACATGGTAGAGGGTATTGGTGCACATTCAGTCTCTTTGACATGCGGATGAAACCCTTGCTACTTTTTCTATTGTCCAATTGAAGACGTTGCTGGAAATTCCTCTTCCAGTCTTTTTTTTGAAGATCTTTTCTTAAGGGCTTACTGATTTCTGTGTTGCCTTGGTTAGGATTTGCTGGTTTTTTTTTTTTTTTTTTTTTTTTTTTTTTTTTTATAATTCTGTTGAAGCAGATTTTGTGTTGCTTTGGCTAGGGTTTGCTGGATTTTTTTCTGTTGAAATAGATTTTTGAGTTGCTTTGGCTAGGGTTTGCTGAATTTTTTCCCGTTGAAGCACATTTGTGTTGCCTTGGCTAGGATTTGTTGGATTTTTCCTGTTGAAGCAGATTTTTATGTTACTTCGGATAAGGTTAGCTGTACGTTTCTGTTAGGACAGATGTTTTATTATTATTACTCTAATTTCCAGCAACCATATTTTTAGACAGTAATTAGGTTATTAATCTTAAATTTTAGCTTGTTTTTTGCCGCAAGACCCTCTTTCATGTGTGATTGGGTTTGGACATTCGTTGGAATATCTTATTATAGTTGTTCATTCTTCTTGCTATTGTTGTTTATAGCATTGTTTTGGCATTGGTGGTTTGAAATTCCAAATGCCTTCATTATTTACATCTGAGAGTGTAGACCTCGTCAATTCCAGAATGGAATGGTTAGTTGTTCGTTCTGAGAAACCTGGCCTGTAAATTACAACACAAAACTAAAATCAAGAAATTACCTACAAGGGTCAAAAGCTGTTGAGATGTTTATTGGAGGCAAATAGAGGTTGGGATATATAGATGGTAGTATAAAAGAACCACCCTCTATCACTAATCCCTCGTATGCTGAATGGAAATCAAATGATTTGTTGGTTAATTCCTGGCTCTTAAACTCTATGAAACCAGAAGTTGGCAAAGGTCTTTTTTCGCTATCTATTGCTCGTGAGATTTGGTTGACGGCTTATGAATTGTATGCTAATCAGAACAATATGACCCTCATTTATAATATCTATTATGAAATTAGTCAGTTGTGATAGGTGGAGAGATCTATGTCTGATTATTATGCCAAGATGCATGATTTGTGGCAGGAATTATTCTTTCTCAGTGATCTTCAATTTGTGTGCTACATGTGCAGAGGCATATAAAAAAAGTATTGAAAAGAAATGGATCTTTAAGTTATTAGCGGGTTTTAATACTGATTTTGAACCAATTCATGCTTAGATTCTTGGATCACCTTCTTTACCATCGCTTAATAATGTGTGTGCTTAGATATTATGTGATCAGAAGTGATGGATAGTTATAGGTTCAACTGTAGTTGAAAAATCTGCCTAGTGACAAGATTCGAAAGCTTTGATCATATTGGTATTGGTTGTGGACATGGTACAGGAAAGCTGGTCGTGATGGCAGTAGAGGCCATGGACATAGTACTAGTCGTGGTCGTAGCATGGATCGGTTGTGTACTCATTGTGGCAGAAATGGACACACTGTTGACTATTGTTAGGTTCTTCATGATCGTCCTTAGGGTAGAGTGACCAATTCAGCTGCCTCGGATGACAGGGACTCTCAGATTATTGTTTGGGGAGGGAGGTGACCCCCTGTGGTTCCATTAATTAGTAATTTGGTTCATCTCTCAAAATTCGAATATGGTACTTTGTCAAGGGATGCTACTCAAAATAAGGTCTCCTCATTTGCTTCCTTAGCCTAGACAGGTGAGACATCTATTGTAACTACTATTACGTAAAGTCCTTGGATTATGGATTCGGGGGGCTACCGATCATATGACAAGCACATGTGGTTCTTTTGCTTTATTTACTCTTAATCCAAATTTAGGCTGCGTGAAATTAGCAGATGGTACCCTAACACCTATTGAGAGTGAGGGTACTGTATTTGTTTCTCCGTCTTTCTCCATGTTATCCATTTTATTGGGTCCTAATATTACGTCTAATTTGCTGTCAGTTATAGGGTTATAAAGGACCCGAATTGTAGTGTGACTTTTTATCTGATCATTGTATTTTCTAGGATCCGAAGACGAAGATGCTGCTTGGTCGTGAACATGAGAAGAGTGGTTTATATATTTTTTATTTAAATACTTTTAAGTCATATTAGCATCTTAATGTTAAGAAGGAAGACATTTACATCTAGCATTATAGGTTTGGTCATCCCTTGAGTCTAGTCTTACAATCTTTAATATTCGCGTCAATCGAGTCTAATGATGTCAAAAACTTAAAGCGTGAGGCTTGTGTCTTAGTCAAACACCACAAGTCTATTTATCCTCCTATAGAGAAATTGTCCAATAGAAATTTTTCTTTGGTTCATTAAGATATATGGGGTCCAATTATGATAATTTCTAATGGATTTAAATACTTTAGTCTCACTTATTGATGATGTGGATTTATTTTGATGAAAACTAGAGCGCTATTTCAAAGTGTTTCATAGTTGGGTCAAAAATTAATTTAATATGAATATTGGAACTCTTTGTACAGATAACGTAAAGGAGTATCTTTGCCATATCATGTTATCTTATCTTCAGAAGCATGATATTAATTCTGAGACCACGTGTGCATATACCTCACAACAAAATGGAACTGCCGAAAGGAAAAATAGACATCTTTTAAAGCCACTCGTGCTCTCCTCGTTAGTATGTCTATTGGTAAATCTTTGTGGTCAACGGCCGCCTGTTATTTGATTAATCGTCTTCTTACCAAGGTTCTTGCTGGAGAGTCACTTGTTTAATATTTTTCGGCCTTCTATCCAATTCCTGAAATTCCATTGCAGGTCTTTGGGTGTATGTGTTATGTTTATAATACCAATCCTCTTAGTAATAAATTGTCAAATTGAGTTGTCAAATGTATTTTCTTGGGATATTCGTCTTCACAAAAGAAGTGTACATATTTTTATCCAATTATTAAAAAGTGTTATGTTTCTATGGATGTAAAAATTTGTTAAAGACACTCTGTATTTTTCTGGTGAAAAGGGGGAGCACCATTCTATTGTTCCTCCTATCCCTGTCCTTGAATCTGATAACATGTTGTTTGTTTCTTCGAAACCCGATAATGCTAGAGATAAAGTTTGAACAAAGGAATGTTTGTAATCCTATTTTTTTCTCAAGACACCACGAAACATGCTCCTTTGGCTACAAGTACTGATAATGTTCCTACTCGTTTGCCTATTTATGTTGATTCATATTTAGACGACCCTTCCATGGAATAACTTGTTGCTATTAGAAAAGCAAAGAGACAGTGCATTTCTCATCCCATTCAACGGTTTGTTTCCTATAATTCTTTGTTGCATTAACGTAGGTCCCTTGTTTTTGCTCTCGAGTGCTCTTCTTTCACCATTCCTAAAAATCTTAAGGAGGCTCTTATTTCTCCTTTGTGTTGACAAGTTATGGAGAAGGAGATGATAGCTCTCTTGAAAAGAATCATACATGGGAGATCGTTGTGTTACCAGTTGGGAAGAATCTCATGGGTTGATGTTAGGTGTATGCAGTCAAGTACAGCCTTGATGGATGTATAGCTTGACATAAAGCTTGCCTTGTTGCTAAAGGCTTTACGTAGACTTTTAGTGAGGATTATTTTGAGACCTCTGTTCGTATTGCTATGATGAACTCTGTTCGAATGATAATTTCTCTTACCGGCAATTTCCATTGGCTCCTGCATCAATTGGATGTTAAAAATACCTTTTTGAATGGTGATTTGACTAAGGAGATATAATGCTTCATCCTCCTGGATTCACTCGAAGGGGTGAGGAGCAGAAAGTATGTCGTCTGAAGAAGGCAATATATGGTTTGAAGCAGGCTCCTCACGCTTGGTTTGATAAGTTTAGTAGGGCCTTGATTCGTATTGGATTTTCTCGTATTCATTTTAATCATTCTATGTTTGTCAAGAGGCACATGAAGGGGACCATTATTGTGAGTGTCTATGTAGATGATATTCTTATTACAGGTGGTGATGCTAATAACATTTCTGAGTTGAAATTATATATGAGAAAGGTGTTAGACATCAAATACTTGGGATTACTCAAATATTTCCTTGGAATTGAAGTCTCTCGTTCCAAAAAAGGCATAGTTTTGTCTCAAAAAAAATATGCCCTTGATTTGTTGACTTCAACTAGTAATCTTAGTGTCAAACTATTGATTCCATTGGAAATCAATAAGAAGCTTAGGGCAAATGATGGGTAACTTCTTGCTGGTCCTCGCATGTACCAACACTTGGTTAGGAGATTGATATATTTGAGAATTAATCGTTCAGATCAGTCTCATGTTGTGAGTTTGGTTAGTCAGTTCATGCACACTCCCTGTTTTAGCCACCTTGAAGTAGCTCATCGCATCTTACGTTACATCAAATCGTCTCCTGGACATGACCTCTTATTTAGCTATCATGATAAATTTGATATTGAAGGATACTCTAATGTAGATTGGGTAGGTTCTCTAGATGATTGTCGCTCTAAGTTCGGTTACGATATTTTTTTCGGTGGTAATTTAGTCACCTAAAAGACTAAGAAGCAAACAATTATGGCACGATCCAATGCTGAGGTTGAGTATCGTGCTATGGCGAATACGATATGTGAAATTATGTGGTCGAAAGCTTTGTTTCTGTTAGACGGCTAAATTGTGCTAATCTTGAGGGTTTATAAAAAAAGCTACAATGAGAAGATTGAAGAGAGAAACAATGAGAGAGAGAGATAACAAGGATGTGAGATGCTTAGGGTATATTGAAATCTCAATCCTCTACTCTTTTTATAATGGTAAAAACATGAATAGGGCTTATGGGCCTTTAACTATCAACCATTCATCACTTCCCCTCAAGCCGGAGCATCCTAATGAGGCCCAATTTGGAATAAGGGCCAACATAATCAAACCTAAGAAAGAAAGAATTTATTCTTTAATATAATCAAACCTTAAAAAGAAAGAAATTCTTGTCTAATCCCCCCCCCCCCCCCCCCCCCCAAAAAAAAAAAAAAAAACTCAAGGTGCTCTAAAAGGAGGAACTTGAGTTTGGAGAGGCCATAAAAGATTTCGTAAAAGCAGAAAATAAAAAGGTAGCGCGACTGTTGAGATGAGTAGTGTTAGCTATGACGAGAGGTGAGCGGATGAGAAGTGGAGGCAATGAGACCATTAATACCTCCAAGCAAACAGGCACTGCTGCAACTTCAATGAAGTGAACCACCAGAACAACCATCTAGCACAAATGAGTTTGAATCAGCTATCCAACTCAACCAAAGCTGGGCCAACTGCATAACACAATCATAAGTCCGAACAACTATCCAGAACAAATAAGAATGGACCAACCGTCTAATATGAACAATGAGTCTGGATCAACTATCCAGCTCAACGAAGGCCGTGTCAACTGCCTAACACAATCATTAGTCTGAACAATCACCTAGAACAAATATGAGCGAACCAACGTCTAGTAGAAACAACGAGTTTGAGCCAATTGCTTTAAGTAAACAAGCCAGTATAATCATAATTGTGAGCCAAGATTGGGAGAATCACTAGTCCAAACAAGCCCGAACCAATTGTCCGGTATGTAAACAAGTCTGGGCCAATTACCTAGTATGAATACTAGTCACATCACACATCTTGGCAAGGAGAGTCTAAAACTAAGAAGCCGCTAAGTCATTGAAGGAGGTGGTGGAGAAGAGGCGAGCATACGTCACTTCGTAAGAGGCAATCCAGTCAAATACCTCCAACCTGGACATCCAGCAATATCTCTAACCATTTAACAAAAAATAGTAAATCCAAATTCTCAAGAAAGGAATAAAATAAAAAAAAAAGTCAGCAACATCTTTATTTGGACAACAGAAAAATCAGTAAGGGCTTCAATCGCAGATCTAAAAAGCTTCAAATCCAGTAACACATGATGCAGAACCCTAAAAAATATTCCGGCCACAAGCCACCCCTTCTCACGAATCACAATGAGTTAGTAAGGAAAAGGCCCTCTAAAAAAAAGAGAGAGAATGAAAAAGAAAAATGAAGGGTGAAGGGAAAGGGGTTAATAAGAAGTTGTTGTTGTGTAGGGAATGAAGGGAACCACCACTTGTTAGGGAGAAAGGGAAAGGGAAAGGGGTTAATAAGAATTTGTTGTTGTGTAGGGAAGGAAGGAGGAAAAGTGGAAAGAAATAAAAGAAGATTAGGAAGGGAAGAAGGGACTGCCGAAGATTAGGAAGGGATGGAAGGGAACACCACTTGTTGTGAAAGATTAGAAAAATAATACTCAGAGTTAAAAGGAAGAAGGAAAGAAAAAGAAGAAAAAGAAAAAGGAAGGAAAAGAAGGGAACCATCGAGGATTAAGAAGGGAAACACAAAAAATACTTGAAAATCTGCCTAATAGGAAAAAAAAAAAAAAAAAAAGAAAACCCTAGCGAAGGCAACACAAAAATCTCCGTCAACAGAAAAAATCGAGCAAACCTAGCCAAGGCCCAAGGCAACATAAAATCTTCTTCAACAGGAAAATCAAGCAAGCCTTAGCCAAGGCAATACAAAACTCTGTTTCAATAGAAAAAAAATCTAGCAACCCTAGCCAAGGTAACATAAAAATCTGCTTCACAGGAAAAATCCAGCAAATCCTAGTCAAGGCAACAGAAAAATCAATAAATTCAAGGCAACAGAAGAATAAATAAATTCTTCAAAAAAAGAATTGAAGAAGGATAAGAAAAAAATGAAAGGAAAAGAAGAAGAGAGAAAAGAAGAAACCCTGGAAGAAGAAGAAACACTAGGAGCACTTAGGCTCCGATACCATTTTAAACGGATACATTGTGCTAATCTTGAGGGCCTATGAGAAGCTATAATGAGAAGAAGAAGAAAGAAGGAGAAGATAGATGGAAGAGAAACAATGAAAGAGAGATGACAAGAACGTGAGATGCTTAGGGTCTATTGAAACCCCAACCCTCTACTCTTATTTATAATAGTAAAAACGTGAATAGGGCCTATGGGCCTTATTACATGGACTTCGGCCCTCTAGGCCTTATTCAACTATTCAACACTCCTGTGTCTATGTATTGTGATAATCAAGATATTATTCACATAGCTTCTGATCCACTTTTCATGAGCGCACAAACCATATTGAAGTTGATTGTCACTTTATTTGTGAGAGGTGGTTGCAAGTGTTGTTTCCACTCCATTTGTTCCGTCCTTAGAGAAATTGGCAGATATTTCTTCACAAAGGCTGTTATGGTGAAAGTTGGACGATGTTTTCTTAGCAAGTTGGGCATGATTGATATCTACGCCTCAGCTTGAGGGGGGGTGAGAGTATATGTGCGTGTGGGCCTATGACTGGGCCCACAAGTACATACACCTGGGTCTTATATGTTACAAACCTTTTTTTCTTAATTTTTCAGTCTTTTATCTTTGTTTCACGCTTTCCTTATTTGCCCCTTAGTCTTTCTTTAGTTTTTCCTTCATATAAGGGCATATATATAATTTTATTTTTTCTTCTATTATTATAGCCACATATGCTCTCTTTCAAATTCTCTCTTTCTTCTTAACAACCAGCATCTCCATATGCTTTTAAAATGTTTTTAGATGAATTTTAATCATTGGATCATTTGTTTTCACTGTAAATATATTTTTATCGAGCCCAATGGGAATCTAACACTCCATCTTCTTGATATCTAATTTGGAGCCTTGCATTGAGTTTTCTGAAGGCTTGAATTGGATGCCACAAAGAAGCGAAAGGGTAGGTCTATTTGGGTGTGTGGGAAAATCAGGATAACTTTTGATGTTATAGGGCACATACCGAATTTGTAGGATAGCGGAGTACTATAAAAGGTGCTCCACATGAAGAGAGAGAGAGAGAGAGAGAGAGAGAGAGAGAGAGAGAGTTTTCTCCTCTTAGTTTATCCCTTTCATTATACTAGGAGTAGGTTGTTTTTCAGTGACTTTGAGATTTGGCTATGGATGCAGTTTCCTTGATTTTCTTTACGATCTTTGTTTCTTTATTAATGGTACTCCTGAACATTGTTAGGAGTATCCCCAATATTCGAAATATCCCCGATATTATCTATATCTCCAGCTTGGTGATACCGATGACACTGGTAGTCTCAGAAATTCTAGGCATCGGCAATGTAGCGCTAAGTATCACCAGTGTTTGCATTGTCGACGAATGGTCGATATTATCGCCGATAATATCGATATCGCTGCACTGGCGACACCGAAACCACAAGTATTCGTTTCTCTACCAGAAATCGGCAAAATATCAACGATATTTTCGATATTTTGGGCTATCGCCGATAATATCGACTGTAGCCTAGCCTATCACGGGAGAAACTGTAGCCGCTAAACTCCAAAAAAGAGAAAAAAATTCCTTCAGTATTTTTGTAAAGATCAGAGAGAGATTTTGTACCTGTTGTTGATTGAAACTCGGAACATTACAATCCCGTGGGCATCGGGCATCGGAAACCTCAAAAATTCCGTTTTTTTCGATAGGAAGATATGGAAATTTGGGGTGGTTTCTACTCGATTTGGGTGCGATTTAGGGTTTTGAAACCCTCCATCGAAAAACCCCTTTTTGGCAAAAAACTCTCTAGAAGATGAAGTTGCTTTTTTAAGGGCTTGTTTGATTTTCTGCGATGAAGAAGTTGAACGGAAGTGGATTGCGTACAAATTCAACACGCTAGGCGTACTTAGTAAACTCTGTGGGGCCCACTGTGATTTATGTATTTTATCCACTCCGTCCATCCATTTTGCTAAATAATTTTAGGGCTTGATGCTAAATATTAAGCATATCCAAAGCTCAAGTGGACCACACCACAGAAAATAGTTTGAATTGAAAATCTACCGTTGAAACGTTCTTAGTGGCCACAGAAGTTTTGGATACATGTGATATTTGTGTTTTGCCCTCATCTATGTCTTTACGATCTTATGAACAGCTCGGATGACAAATAAGCATCACTGTGGGCCCTAGGAAGGTTTCAACAGTGGAAATCATTATTCTCACCGTTTCCTATAGTGTGGTCCACTTGAGCTTTGTATATGCTTACATTTTGCGCTTAACACCTAAAATGAGCTGAAAAAATAGATGGACGGTGTGGATAAACCACATACATTCACAATGGGCCCTAGGGAACTTCTTCGTTCCATAAAGTGTACTTAGTACGCAATCCACTTCCCTTATGAAGTCGCGTGTGCGACTTGTTGTCGTTGGTGGCTCGGTGCTATGTGGGCCCCATCATGATGTATTGTGTTTTATCAACACCTTCCATTTATTTTGCCAGATAATTTTAGCGCATAAGCCCAAAAATGAGGCAGATCTGCATCCCTGGTGGACCACACCAAAGGAAACAATGGTGATTAAACGCCCACCATTAAAAACTTCCTAGGGTCCATTGTAAATTTTTTTCCATCCAATCTCTTGATTAGGTCACACATAACTGGATGAAGCGAAAAAACAATTATCAGCTTGATTGAAAACTTTCGTGGCCCCTTAGAAGTTTTTAATGGTGGGATTCAATCACTATTGTTTCCTTTGATGTGGTTTGCTTGAGATTTGGATCTATGTAATTTTTTAGCACATACTAAAATGATATGTAGTAATGGATGAACATGATAAATTTCTCATAAGAATCACAATGGGCCTCACAAAGCTCCTGACAGGAGCGTCCTTCTCTAGCTAGGTCCAAGTGGGGAGAAGCAGATTTCTCGTAGTGTTTATTTACCATCTAATCTATTGATAAGGTCACATAAGCCTAAATGTTGAACAGGTTGGATGACAAATAAACATCACCGTGGGCTCTAGGAAGGTTTCAACCATGAACATCATTCTACTTCATGTTTCATGTGGTGTGGCTCACTTGAGCTTTGTATGTACCTCATTTTTTCCCTCATCCCTTAAAATGATTTGTGCTAATGGATGGATGGCGTGGATAAAATATACATTCTGGTGGAACCTATAGAGCTTTGACATCAACTTGCCTGCCGATGTTCGCGTCACCAGCCAACCCGCGTCCCACCTAATCCGCTCTTTTATGCGAGGATGCTTAGGTGGGGCCCACAATGATGTTTTGGAGAAATCCACACCATCCATCCGTTTTGCAAGCTTATTTTAGGACATGATAACAAAAATGAGGTGGATCCAAATCTCAAGTGGACCAAAAATGAGGGGGATCTAAATCTTATTGAATCCCCACTCTTTCCTCTCATGTGGCCCACTTTAGTTTGGAATCTTCTTTTTTTTTAGTAGCATGTCCTAAAATCCCTACTGTTTTGGTTGCTATTGGAGTATTTCTTAGGCAACACATGCTTTTTAGGCCCCATTGAATGAGAACTTATTATTTAATGCATTCCTTTTGTAATTTTTTTATTCCTGAATATGCAAATATGTGTATTTAGGCATTTCCTGAAGTTTCCACAGTTTTCCTCATGTTTTCCCCCTTTTCCCCACATTTCCGGTTATCGACGATAGCTATATTATATCTTTATCTCTGGCCAGCGAAACTTGTAGCGATACCGACAATGCGAACACTGAGTATCACCAATGTATTACCAATATTTTTTACTATGTAAATTCTAAGTGTTGCTTGTATCACCAATGCATTGATATCCCCAATATTTTCAATCATGTAAATTCTAGTTGTCACTTGTATTTGCTAGTGTATCAACGATATTTCGATAATATCACTAATGTATTGATATTGCCAAAAATTTGTTTATAAAAAATTCATTTCAATTTTTTTTTTTATGGGCACATGGTTGTATGTAATGTTTAAATTGTCGATGATAATATTGATCATATCACGATATCATTGTGATTGCAACATGGGTGATATCAAGGCCAGAGTCTTTCATTTTCTTTCTAGTTGTTGACGATTTCTTGGCGAAATATTGTGTGTTGTCAATATTCTGAAATATTGATGGATGTTTCAATGGAAGGTTGGATGGGTAAATGGGATGGATGGGATGATTGGACTGATTTCTTATAACAACACATGCTTTTAGGCCCCCATTAAATGATAACTTATTATATATGCATTCTTTTTGCATTCTTTTTGTTCTTAAATATGCAAATATGTGTATTTTAACATCTTCTGAAGTTCCACTGAAAAATTCCACCATTTCCCCCATGTTTCCCCGTATTTTCGGTTATCAGTGATATTGATATTGTTTCCATATCCCTAGCCAACGAAACTTGTAGCGATACTGATACTTACAACGCTGCTCCTGAAGCAAAGTGATGACAGGGTCATCTTCTGCTTTTTGTTTTAACATTTGAACTTTGCTTCTATGTTTTTAATGAATTAGTCATCTTCTCAAATATATAAATACTAAATTGTAATTTTTTTAGAACTAATTTGTATTTCCAATAGTAGAAAGTAAAAAATAAGGTCAACAATAAAGAGGATATTTTGCAAAATGGAATAGTGTTTGTAAAATAAATAATCTTATAGAAATTCAAACCAATTTAGGAGTGTGTACTGCTGTTTAGGAGTGTGTATTGCTATTTAAGAGTGTGTATGGGTCCAAAGATTCTTACAAGGTCTAGTTGTTATACTGGGTATTCACGAGCTCGTATTATTGAGGATGGACAACACCTCTATCATTGATTTGGCGGAGGACTCTAAACACCACTAGAAGTCCAAGCACATTGAGATCAAGAATCACTACATTCATGATCAAGTGAGAGATAAAAAGCCCATCTTCAGCTACATTCCTACCAAAGTGTTGCTGGCGACCCTATGACAAAGCCTACAGCTAGAGATCTATTCCAGGTTCGCATTAGGTAGATGGGATTGAGAAGAGCTTGAGCGATGTGGTTATAAATCTTTCATTAATGAATAAACCTTTCTTTTGTTTATATTGAGCATTATTATTGACTAAGTGTGTAGATCACCAACATTTGCCTTAAAGTCTTAAGGGATTTCTACCTTTGTCAGTAGGCCGGTCATCAACTCGCATTGGTAGACCAATATTGAATGTACAAGAGAGGTACAATTTGGATGATGTTCATACATTGAAGTATGAATCACATTCCATTGTAAATAATAGAGAATGAGAATACGAGTGATGAGATGTCAAACTCGCCTTCGATCCTAAAAGACAAAACATGAAACTAATCAAAGTCAAAATAACATAATTGCTCCATTACTCTTTTACGCGATTAATGTTATGCTTGAATAAAAAGCTGGGTTATGAGAATATGAGATGGGTCATACCTCATGTGTGATGAACTAAGTGTTGTAGACCCAACATATTCCCAGTATAGTTTACTTTACAGCATGGATTGTAGCTATGTGCGTGGACCGATTATCTACATATTGCTTTAATTTGATCTAATTATTGCAATGTGTGAGCAACTACCATAGGTGACTCTTTACGTCCTCAACTACCCTCCTCTTGTATACAGGAGGATGAGATTGAATGTCGCTACTTTAATGTACAACGACGAAGGTCAGTTTGCCCAGACTCGGTTATGCTAGGAAATCGACTTAGTAGATTCCTAATTACACAACTGCGTGGGAAGATCCCATGACAACACCAAATTTCTAGAACTATTGATATGTACTTGAAGATTTATTCACCAGTAGTCTGTGTTTGAAGTATCGGTATTGCTTCAAGTTTTGCAGGTCAGGGATAAATATCATCGATAACCTGAAAATGCGGTGAAACATTGGGGAAACATGAGGAGAAAGATGGAATTTTTCAGTGAAACTTTAGGAGGCTAAAATACATATATTACATATTTAGAAATATGAAATTGCAAAAAGAATGCATACATAATAAATTTACAGTTAATGGGGGCCTAAAAGCATGTATTGTCATAAGAAACCAGTCCAACCATTCCATCCACCCCATCTATCCATCCAAACATCCATCGACACACGATATTTTGCCGAGAAATCATAGACAACTAAAAAGGAAAAGAAAGACTGGTCTCAATATTGCCTATGTTGTGATAACAATAATATCACGATATGATTGATATTATCTTTGACAATTTGAGCACTGCATGCAAACATGCGCCTAAAGAAAATTTTGAAATGGAAATTTTTTTAATAAACAAATTTTTTGTGACAACAACACATTGGCGATATTATCGAAATATCATCCATACACTGGCGATAAAGTGACACTTGGAATTTACAATCTAAAATATTGGCAATATAAGTGACACCTGTAATTTACACAATTGAAAATATTGGTGATACATTGGCAATATTGATACATGGGCGATACTTAGCAATACATCATTGATCCTTACCATTTTTGAGACTACTAGTGTTATTAGTATCATTATCAGTGTTATTGATATCACCGAGCTAGAGATACAGATAATATCGAGGATACTTCGAACAATGTCAACGATATAGAGTTTTTATAGGTTTTTACAAATCATATTCTTTCAAAAAGTATATGTATTATATTATTACTTTAAAAGGGATTGAAACCAGTGTTTATGAAAAAAAATGAGTTTTCTAAATAAACTCAATAAGTTGGTATCATGTATGTTGGCTGAGTACTCTAGATCAGGAGTCAACTCCATCCATTGTGGTTATGGGGACTAGGACAGTCATTCGTAAAGCTTGGGTTATTGAGTGTTGGTTAGGTAGTCACTTAGTGCTCAAACACCTATAAGAAGGCGACAGTGTTCCAGCTGGTCCCATGCCTCTAATTCTTACAATCATGTTTTTTATTTATGGCTGTTATGTGACAGGCTAGATGGACAATCTTCATTGTGCCCATCCCATAACATGATTAAGTGGGAGATGTTGGATATAGGCTAGTGGGGCCCACTTGTGGGCAACCACTAGTTGGTGGGTCACATGCGTTTTCCTCTATCTTCCCTTCTTTCTGGACTCTATTACTTTATCTATTGAATTTGAAATTCAAATTTGAGAAAAGGGATGGATACAGGAGAGATTGGATAAGATGGGGATAAACCTTACCTCATTCAAACACCCCCCTTCTCCCAATCCTTCCCTTTATAAAGAGGAGGTATTCCCTAGTAAAATACATCCAAAAGACGAGAGTCCCCAAAGAGAAAATAGGGAAGATTTTTTTATCCTTCTATCCATCTAGCCCACTTCTAGACAATGTTAAGCCATTGATCGGATCCAGGGACCATCTTAACAGTAGAATCAGAGGGGTGATAAGATCTTCTAAACTCCTATGGTGGTTAAACAGACCACTGGACATAGATAGTCCATCTTCGGCTTTGTACAAAGGTTCCAAGATTGTATAGGCTGTCAAATCCTGTGGGTGCAGCCATCCCGGCCGTTTTCCAGTAACTTAACACTGATACTGGATTCTTGGTGATGATCAATTGAGCACAACACTCCGGAAGAGAAAATCTGTAATTTCTTATCTTACTAGTTTTATGAACATCTTTGAGCTGAAAATATTGTGCAGTGATTTTTTTCAAGTTTATGCTTCGGAAATACGTCCTTACATCACTAACTATCATGAGGTTTGTGATATTGATTAGAAATCAATTATCTGCTACTTGAGCATTGTTTGTCGCCTGCGCATAAGTTTAAAATGTAGAGATGTAACACATGGCTAATGAAATGGTTTGATGGGATGATGGTGGTCGTGCGTGGCTCTTAGTATCAAGTTCTCAGCTTGCTGCCCAAAAAAACAAAAAAAAAATGCGTCAGCTTACTTTCAACTAGGATGAAACTTTTTTGTTGGATCCGGACCCCAATTGGCATGCTCAGGTCCCTTCTAGGAGTCTTGATGGCCCTTGTGATCTTAGAAAATTCCTCGAACGATGGCAAGTCTATTTGTCCAGAAATTTTTTTATGGACAACATTATAAAAGGTGGAGCCAGAAGATATCTTCTACCTTACCACCCTTCATGTGACGTATGTTATAAAGGGAAAAAAAAAAAAAAAAGGCTAACGGACATTCATGAACCTAAAATATCTATTGTCCGTCAAAAGTGGGATGTGACTACTTGTGTAAAAATTACATGGTGCATTATCGAACCAGCTATATGATGTATTCTATGACTATGCTACGTTGAAGGAATCCTTACATTGAGCGTTGTAAGATAGCGTATCGGGGGCCTACTGCACCAATTGGATCGATCAAGGGCGCAAACCATCTCAAAGACAGCAACTTTGTCCGCGCCTTGCCCCAGCAAGAATTCATATTCATCAATGATCTTGTTCTTCTTTTGCAATCATCCTAACAGGTATGAGGTTCCATATCTACATTGTTTTCTTACAGTTCTAGTCTATTTTCTGTGGCTGTATCTGACACAACATCTTCTGGGATAGCATGGGTTTTCCAAGGTTAGCTTTTTTAGCTTACCAAAAGTTAAGGGGGCCTTTTCATAAGAGAGGAAAGATTTTATGGAGAGCTATGCCATTTGCAATCCTATATGGAATATGGAGAGAGAAACAGTAGGGGATTTTGATAACATTGCGGCTTCAAGTGGGCTCCAATGGGAAAGAAGCTCCATGGCTGTTGGATTGGAATCTGATAACAGATGGGAAGACGTGTGTTGAAAGTGGCTTCAAAAAGGGTGGTGTAAGGGAGAGGTTGAAGCAGTCACCGCAGGATCTTGGAAATAAAATTAGGGAATTTCATTGATCATTAAGCCAGAACCTTCCCGGATTGCTGAAGTTTGTTAGCGACGATAATGGTAATATTTGAATGACATTCTATGGGCTGTTTGGGTGGTGTAACCTGTACGAGACATGGAAGCGAAGGCCATGATCACAGGGGGTTGAGGCTTGGTCTTCTCCTGATCACCAAGAAAGCCTTCTGAACCATGGAGGCTCTCTTTTCTTAGGAGATCTGTGAATTAGTTGATAAGCTTCTCATTCCATTTGGTATGTAGGAGTAGAACCCACAGCATTTGCCAACACCTTAGCAAGAGGGTGTAGGTAGATCTGTCCTCTGTATTGAGAACACTCTCCCGCTTTCCTAATTTATATTTCTAGTTTCTAATGCGGTGCTATGATTCATCAAAAAGAGACAAAAAAAAAAAAAAAAATGGAAAACTTATGAAATATGTGCTTCAGAATAACTCCAGTTGTCAAGAATCAGTGTGAGATTATGACAAAACGTTCTCTCATGGATGGGCATTGGCTGTTATGTTGAGCATGTCATGGCACTATCTAGTATCTGGTAAGTGATCTCACCAGAAATTTTGACTAGTTTCCTTGATGTTATTTTACATGTAGTCCAGGAACTCCATAAAATGCCATCAATGTCACTAAGGCATTTTGCAACCGTTTAGCTGTTTCTTCCAAGATGTACAATCTCGAAACAGGCAGTACTTTCTTTGAGGCCTCACCAGACCCAGGTCATGCCCTCAAATAAGTAGAAATGGTTGTTGGTTAGGATATTGTTTCTCAATCAACAAGGGTGTGTTTGAATGCTTAATCGAACTGAACTGCAATTCAGTCAATTAATTATTCTCTCCTCTGAGGTTCCTTAGAAGCTTTTCTTTTGTTTCAATGAAATCGGAGGGCTCCACTCTCTGTTTCTTTTAATTTAGTCCCTAGTGAAGCTAATGATGTGGTGGATGACCTGGATAAGAGCAGTTTGGCAAGGCATTCCATGATTGTAACTGATTCTTATCAATTGCCTTGGGCCCACTCAGGTCCAACCAATGAAATTTATTTACAAGAAACAATGTATTTCTAGTGTTTCATAGTATGAATTCCCGCTTTCCACAAATGGATTTCATTCTCATTTCCATCTCATCATCTTTATTTTTCAATGCTGCCATTTCCATTTTTAACTTAATACATTGTTTTCCGTTTCCATCTCTAGAAGCGAGCCCAGTACCTCTGCCATTGTTTCTTCTCGTCAAGCCATTTTAGTCTTTTTGAAAGGAAAAAAAAAAATGATTTAGGGGTCGTTGGATTAGGGAAATTCAAATGCCCTGGTATTATAATACCTGCTACCCTCACAACTCCAATGTTTGAAGGATGATGGGCATCGGAATCTCGATAATTTAATTGCACACTGGTCATTAAAATACCCAAAAAAATGGACACTTGATTTCCAAAAAAATGATGGAATTTCACCCCAATACTTACCAAGGACCCTCTAAATCTTACCTTACAATAGTACCAAAGTGATTTTTTGAGAGGGATGTGCAATTAAAGTTGTGGGACCTACATGAAGGAGGGTCCGAATCAATGATGACATAGTATGGTCAATATAGACTGTCGATTTCCTTTGCCATTGATTGGAAGGCTAGGATCACCTTTCAAAGTCATTTGTTTAGAAGAATGTTAATCAAAGGTGGGATCACATGATGGATGTCTACATCTGTGGTTGGACCATTTTAGTATGATAAATATGTATTGTTCATTTTCCTAGGCATTGAATGGAGGTTAAGATCATCTAACCAAAGTGATTTTTCGAGAGGGATGGGCAATCAATGGTGGGACCCAGATCATGGATGTCATAGATTAATTATTAGAACATTTGTAGCATGTTCAATGTGGATTGTAAGTTTCCCTAGGCATTGATTGGAAGATTAGGATCATTCAACCAAAGTGATTTTTTGAGAGAGATGGGCAATCAAGGGTGGGACCCACATTATGGACAATCTAGTTCAATTATGAGGCCTTTTTCTTTCTTTTTTTCTTTTTTTCTTTTTTGGAGAGATGATAAATTTATTAATAAATCAAGAGGCTAAAGCAAAAAGAATTACATATCTGACCAGGAATCAAGAAAAGAGAAACTTTCTCGAAAAATTCTTAAAGCTAGAGCCCACCCCATTACATCCAACTTTGCCCTATTGAAATACCTACTCACTGCGGATCTTAAAACAACACTTGTTTCTTTCGATCCATAGGAAACAAATCCCGACTAACAAGGGTAACCTCCAAATGGACTTCCCTCTCTTACCGATCATCCATTTTCCCAGGCATCGAGTGGTGATGCAGGAGGCCTAATCTAACCCATATGCATGTAGACATGTATAAAGAAGCAGAGTCATATAAGAAAATTAATCCACCATTCAACAAACATCATTATAATTAAGAATCACATAAGGGAACATGTAATAGTAAGGGTCATCGTCACATTTACACAGTACCGAGTTCAGATTCATGCGTTGATTGGATTCAACGAGGAATAGAACCCTCAATCTTGCATGGTTTCGTCCAATCGTCCACGGGAATTCTCTAGTCCAGGAAATTGGGTATTTTTTGGATTAGGGAAGCACAAAATCTGAAAAACTGAAGTAGGCTTGAAATCTCAAGATCTAGGTTGAAGAAAAGGTAAAAGGAAAGGAGAAGAATAAAGAAGGTTAGAAGATTACCTGAGAAGAGGAATAAGAAGAAGGAAGAAGAGAAGATTTGAGAGAGAAGAAGGATGTGAGGGAAGGGAAGATCCACCAAGAGAAGAGGAAGAAGAAGAAGAAGCTCACCCATAGGTTTCTTTAGTTTCAATCACAATAGCATCCCTAATTAGGTTTTTCTAGCAAGTATATATAAACCACGAGTAGGAAAAAGTACACTAAAGTGCCCAATAAGGGGAAAAAAATACAAAAAGATGCCTATCAAAAACTACTCGTCCGTCGGGTCGAACGGTCTGACGGGGTTCTGTCGAACCATCTGACTGTGTTGTCGGACCATCCGACATGACCCAAACTTTGGTCTGTCAAACGCTGGTCCTACTCCTGCTCCTCTGCTATGCTGTCCTCTGGTCCTATTGCTCATATCCTGCTAACGCGTGCTCTCGCCATGTGGTCCTCATGTGTCGTCGATCCACAGTGAAATGGGGCATGCTCACCTCCGACGTTGATAGACTTTGAAAGGCATGATGTCCGCACCAAGTGGGTTGTTAGGATCATCCAACAGAAGCGAGTCTTTGAGAAGGATGGAAATCAAGGGTGGGACCCATATGATGGATACACTAGGTCAATGATTGAACCATTTGTGATATGATCAACATGGGCCATCCATTTCCCTAACCATTGATGAATGGTTAAGATCATCCAACAAAAATGATTTTTTTCGTTGGTGATGGACAATCAGGGGTAGGGACCATGTGATGGATGGTCTAGAGCAATGATCGTACCATTTGTAGTATGACCAATATGGGTGTCCATTTCACTAACCACTTAATGTATGGTTATGATGATGATCATCATCATCTTAAGCCTTATCCCAACTATTTCAGGTTGGTTACATGAATCCTTTTCCCCCATTCCACTCTTTCAAGGGCCATGACTTCATTAGACCATAGGTCATCAAGTCTTTGCTCACTCCCTCCACCCATGTCTGTTTGGGCCTTCCCCTTGCCCTTTCAAAGCCTTCGACTTGTAGCAAACTCCTAACCAGCGCAGTTGTTGCTCTCTGTTGCACATGACCAGCTATCTAATTCGACTTTCATCATCTGAAGATCTATTGGTGCTACTCCTAAATTTCCTTGAATGCATTCATTTCTAATTCTATCCTTCTTTGCCTTGCCACTATTCCATCTCAACATCCTCATTTGAGCTATCCTCATCCTATGAATGTGTAGCTCCTTGATTGCCCGAACATTTTGTCCCATAAAGCATGGCTGGTCTTATAGCGATCCTATAAACTTTTCCTTTCTGTTTGAGTGGTGCACAATGATCACATAGAACTCTAGAGGCACACTCCATTTGTTCCACCCCGCTTGAATTCTATGGGCAACATTCTTCTCATTCTCTCCACTCATGAATTGTCAACCCCAGATATTGCAAGTGGTCATTTTGGGAAACTTCTTAGTCAGCAATCTTAACTATTTCCTCATTCCCACTCCTATTGTTAATAAAATTGAGCTCCATATACTTTGTTTTAGTTTGACTAATTTTAAATCCTTTAGATTCTAAAGCAACCCTCCATAAATATAGCTTTGTGTTTATGCCCTCCCTCATCTGCAGACACCATACACCATGGGATCTCTTCTTCCAAATGCCTTGTTAACTTACCCATAACCAATGCAAAAGGATACGTGCTTAATGTCGACCCTTGGGCAAGCCCACAGTAATTGGAACCCACGTGTCTCTACATTTGTGGTCCTCATATTTTTTATTGCTCCCTCATACATATCCTTAATTATGTCAATATATCCTCTTGAAACTGCTTTCTTTCCCAACACCTACCAAATTAACTCTCTAGGGACCCTATCAGTAGCTTTCTCTAAGTCAACAAAGACCATGTGGAGATCCTTCCTCCTCTTCCTATATTTCTCCATCAATCGTTTAAGTAGCAAAATAGCTTCAATGATAGACCTCCCTGGCATGAAACCAAATTGATTTTCTAATACATCCGTCTCATGCCTTGGTCTTTGCTCAATCACTCTTTCCCATAATTAAGATCTTCCAATAAAAGTGATTTTTTACAGGATAGGGGATCAAGAGTGAGAGTACATGGTGGGCGCTGTAGATCAATGATCATACCGTAGTATGATTAAGATGGGCTGTCCATTTTGCCTAGCCTCTGTCATCTAATCCACTCATCAATTTAATTGCATGATATACAATTTATATTTGAGAGTTTTTGTAGACCAGGTGATAGAGTGGTTACCCTCGTTCATTTGGACACTTCTTAAATAAATGAACAGGACGACATATGATTCCCAACTTGTATGTCTGCAAAAGCATGCATTGTATTTCTGGGAATCACAATACCCTACTACAGGTGGTGACCACACAAATAAATTATAATCGCTAGCAATTACAATAATCAGACACTGCAGTGCCTAGTAATCGAAATATCCAGGGCATCTGAATGCCCCCACCCCAATCAACGACCCCCTAGGTACATTTCCGTTTCAACTTTTCCATGCAAATCTCCCAAACATTGGTAATGAAAATGATGTCATAATATGTCATTGTTGCATTAGATTTCTAATAGAAATGGAAATGTTCAGTCAGTTTTTTTTTTTTTTTTTTTCTATTTCAATTCCTGTGTATTTTATTCCATTTGTATTTCTCCAAAGCCTCCCATTTCTACAAACTTTTCAACGCATCCAAACAGGATCACTAAATAGAATCCTCATTCCATTTTAATAATATATTTATAGCTGAAAGAAAATGGTAGGGAAAGGACTAAAGGGAAGTTTGCACCATTTTAAAACACTGACAATAAACCCCCTAATTGCAATTCCATGCGTTTCGAGTCTTATCTTGAAATGATGGTAATTGCAATTTGGGGATGAATCCCTCATTATTAACAGAGTGGGTTGCCCTCATTTGGTCATTCATTCTTTACAGAATTATAAATTGTTGCAGTTCAATTCAAGTGAGCATCTAAGGCCACCCAAATGCAGATAATGCAGATAATATTACCCATTTCAATTGGATGTGCATGATGAATTGTTTCTGTTTTTTGCAGTGTCAGTTGAACTTCTAATCTTTGAGTGTGATATTGTACCAATGAGCACTGTATGACTGTGGCAGTTCTGCAGCCTATATAATGATAACCTTCTTTACGCATCTCATCTTAGTACTCACAAGGTTTAGCATATAATGGTTGCAGTGATCTGTGGGAAGAGATTGAAGCTTGCCACACAGGTGTATGATCTTCCAAGCCCTTTTCTAGGTGGGGCTCAACATGGAATGATTCCTATTCCAAATCCAGGTTGATCCACTCACCAGGTAGGTCACATGTAGGCCGTTGGTGATTTCTGTCCTGACTTTGCATTTTCCTCTTACAGGTGCGGCCCACCTGATGAGTAGCTTGGCCTGATGTACGGGCAATGGCATATTCAAGGTCAGAGCACCTAATCATTTGTCCTAGTATCTCACATGTGTGCATGTGATTTTCTTTTTCAATCTTTTATCACATGAATTGCGGTGGCGTTTGTCCTTGTTTAGGTGGCAGCTGATTCTGCAGCAGTGGATGAGTCCCTTTTGGCCCACGCTTTCATGGTTGCAGCAAGAGGTTCGGAAGCAGGAGAAGAGCATGATTTTTTAGTGGGAGTGAGAATCTGAATTTCAGAAGAAAGATTGCAGACGTGGCTGCTGCAGGTGTGTGATGTGGTACATGTGTGTGGAATCCATAGCATGCATTGTGGGATGCGAAGGACTGTGATGACTGCCCAGAGCTCAAGGTCCACTCATGGGGACCACGTGTATATGTTCAATGACACCATTAGCCATCCTCTTTTTTCTTTTTCTCCATTTTTTTTTGTCCATTGTTCTCATCCATGCATTGCCCACCTGATGAGTGGACCTGCATGGCTTTTAGCCAGTCCATTTTCATGGTGGTACCCACCTGATGGACTGCCTGGCCCCATCACAGATGCTTGTGCATTGACAGGTTTGCTGCAAATCACGTTCTTCAGTCCCTAGTGTTGATTGCCCTTTAGAAGATTTCTGCAACTCAGCCTTACAAGCATATGTTCCACAAACTCAGGTCCGCTAAAGAACGACAGAGAATGCACTGGTCACTGAACCATCCTTGCTAATTATATCACATATGGAAATAAGCTTCTGTTGATGAGCGGTTAGAATGCATTCCTGAACATGCAATTCATGGGCCAACCATGTAATGGTATCCTTCTGTCTTTTCATTGATCTAATTTTCAGGTTTTCTTTTTTGGTGTTTTTGATAGAGGTGTTTGAAACAATCCCAAATCTCTAGCACCAAGCTGTGGTGTACATGCTGTTGTATTTGTAAAATTCACTCCGTCCATCAGGTGAGCCCCATATACTGTTCACTGTACATAAAAAGACCTCAGCCTGATCCAAAACTAAGGTGGGCCACACCATGAGAAACAGAATCTTGCTAGAATTCATCCTGAAATGTTGTAATAGGATATGTTCGGACTTCAGCCCTTGGATCATCGAAACAATGTAAAATTACGACTGGAACTTCTAAAATCACACATGACAATCTGCAATGGTGTCTGTCATTTACAATTCATGTATTGGGCTTTGACATGGATTACATTCTGTATGATCTCAGTAGCTATTAAAGCAATGGTTGAAAACAACAATAACAACAATAGTTAATGGTCAAAAGAATCGTATGGATTTATCTGTCTAATGTGTTTGATTACTGAAAAAATAACTTCTCCTTTAGGGCCCGTTTGGATTGTTAAGTTACTTAAAGCTACTTATCAGATAACTTATCTTGGTTTCTACTTAATTAGCAATAAGTATGTTTGATCAACCAAAAAGTTGAAAAGCATGTTTGTTTCCAACATTTCTCAAGGCTGTTTGGTCCTTGCACATCCACCATCCATCATTTGGGGCCAACCTTTGGTGTGGATTGTTCATTTTGTGGGCCCCGCTTTGATGTGGGCAGCACACCATGTAGGGCCCACTTTTTGATATCGGTCATGCGCGGCCCACCTTGGTATGGGCCACTCATCATTAGGGCCAACCAATGGTGGGCATCAATGACCACTGTTTCCTGAGGTGCAGTCTATTTAAGATTGGATTCTGTTTCATTTTTGGGATGGACCAACAGGGTGGACGGTGTGGATTTCATGTGCATAGCATGTGGCCCTACTACCCAGTGGGCCACTCAAAACTAATTGGAAAAACAGATGAATGGCATGAGTAAAACACATCATGCTGGGCCCAGGGAGGTTTCAACGGTGTCATCATTACACTGTTGCTTCCTGATGTGGGGTCCACCTGAGGTTTAGATCTGCCTCACGTGCTGGCCCCACTCACATCCAGACTAGATGGACAGGCGCGGATCAAATACATTGCAGAACTGGATGGTCAACATGGGCTGTGCGGTTGCCACGAAAATCAGCACTTTTACGGCTATGGACGAGCGTCTCTTGTTTCAGTCAGTGGTGAAAAGGTAGAAAAGCAAAATAAAAATGCTGAAATACTTAATTGATTTTCAGCAAATAAGTAATGATCATTGTTTATTAACCAAACTAACTTATCTCAAATAAGTTACTTAAACTGCTGCCATCAGCAAGAAAAGCAACTTATTTGGTGGAATCCAAACGGGCCCTTAGTGGTTTTGATATGGTGTGGTGCCCCTGCCATGCTATAATAAGGTGGCTAGTTTTCACTCCCATGCTGCATCCTTAGGTCCATTTGAACCATTCCATTTTCATTACTACCCTATGGAAGCTGCCATCTTATAATCGTGCTTCATTCTCATTACTACCCTATAGAAACTATGATCTTATAATCATGCTCAATTGATGATCCTGACCTTTGAATCTGTATTTGAATATGATCTGTTAAATAATCATCTTCATACGCAACCATCGGTTCAACAAATGTTTCTTTAATGGGATTTTTACCAAAAAATTCCAAAAGAATCAATGTTTTACCAAATAATGCCTGGACGTTTAGAAATTACAGAGAGGTTCTTTTTGAAGAACAAAATTATAAAAATGATCTCGTCTTGTGGGGCCCTCCTGGTATGTGTACAACATCCAAGCAATCCAACAGATGCACCCAACCATGGTGATCGCACACAAAAAATCAGGTCAATCAAATCATCATATCGGCTACACACTTGAATTTGGATGTTTTGAGTGGTGTTTTTTTTTTTTTAATGGATTGGCCCACCTTGTGACTGTATCTTCCATATTTTTGTTGGTTTTCATCTGTTGGTTCGATGTCTGAGACATCCCAGGTGGGCCCCACAATCATGGATTCTCTAAAAAAAGATAGTAATGAAATTCTCCCCAGAAAAAAAAAAAAAAAAAAAAAAAAAAAAAGCCACTACCCTTGGAATATCGAGATTCTGAGTGTACCCATCATCCACTGTGGGTCCAATAAATGAAAGATCCAGATCGTGTATTACTGCTGGTATGTAAAGCTATGTAACTTCAATGACGTTGATAACAGTGGGTCCAAATTTCAGGATAAAAAATTATCTCAAAATTAAAGAAAATAAAATCACCGTAGGATACGTTGCATTTTATAATGTTTATCCCACCGTGTATCTATTTTTATTTCCCACCGACCAATGACAGATGGATAGAATTATCTAGTAGGTAGGACTTTTAGACAAAAATCTCCAGACCTGCTGCATATGGCCAGATCCTTTTTGCACGTAATAGCTAGACGGCTGTAAAGTATTCCAGGATTTCAGCAGTGGTATTGGCGGGTTTTCAGTTCTAACAAGTGGGCCCGGGTTTTGCCAGATTCTCTGGACCACAGATCTCATGTACCACTTGGGATGTACCATGCCAAAGTCATCCACATCCAACCAAATTAAAAATAATAAAAATAATGGTCAAAAGGTCAGCAGATAATCTAATCTTCCAGTGTAAGGAGAATTTAGGGGCATGGTACAGAAGATCTGGACCACCGAAAAATGGTCCACTTGTCATAATTGAAACTGCAAAACATATAGCACGAGGCCAAGCAGAATGCCTAAGAAACAACAATCAATTATTCTCTTTCTTTTCTTTTCTTTTTTCTCAATATAATACCCCTTTCTTCAATTTAAATTAATAAGCCCCTTCAAGTAAGGGGTAGTTTACAAAACCGTACAACCACAATTTCTGGGTTTTTGGCTTGCTTGCTTGCATGCATGCATCTTCCCAGGCAAAAGAAAAGCAGGATGTGGGCCCACAAGGCCCATTAGAATAGATGAGAATTCTCACTAACATTTGAATTTCCTCATGAAGAATACACATAAAACTACAATATCAGAAGGGTAGGGTGGAAGCCACAGAAAAGCATCCAAGGAACTGTTAATAACATACCTTTGTAGCCAATCTCAAGCCCAGAACTGCATTTGGATGGGCAGCCACTGTTTTTGAGCTAAAAAAAACACATGGGCCATCATCACACGCGCCTTATTCGCTCCTCTTTTCCGTCTTACAGAACTGTACTGTACTGGTTGAGAATATTCTCATCCCGAAGGCCACAAGTCCTTGAACCAGAAGAGAAAAAAATGGATATGGTTTTTTTTTTCTTTTTTCGTTTTTTCCAAAACTCTGCACTGGGGCTCTACTGCTAGTCAAGAGCAGCTTTGTTCTTTCGGACAGCCATCGGCTTCGGCAATCCGTCGAACATCGGCCTTGTGGTGGCTGCAGTTGATAAAGCCTGTAAGTCGGATTTTAAGTTCCACTTAGAAGTCGGCCAGATAGAGGAGGAATTGGTTTCCGTGTCTTGCAAGTTTGAAGTGCTCGATGATTTCCTGAATCCAGTGAAGATATCGGACAGGAATGAGTCCCCTGTTGGAATTGGATTAAACCGATCGGAATCTGCTTCTGTTGCTCGGCTCACAGATTTGGGCCTTTGAGCTAGACCCTTCCCTGTTATTCCTGAGAAACCGGAGTTGCAATCACCCCTCAACAGCAATTCTGGGGTGTGAGGATCGACATCTGCTTTCTGACATCTCCGAACAGACTTCTTCTGGTTTGATCTTTTGGACTGGCTTTGCCCTGTTTCATCAGGCAGCAAAGCCTCAACTAAGTCCCCATTTTCTGTTAGAAAACCATTGACTAAGCTTCTAGCCCTCCGGTGATGTCTTGGGGGTAGGTCAGAAACGGGTGGTGTCAGCTGCTCGTCTTCTAGATAATGAGTCCCGCCGTTTTTGTAAACTGTCATCTCTGTACCTTCTGGTTTTAGGCCATAGTAGCCCTGTAAACTGCTCATGGCCGGAGAAATGCTTTGTTGCGGGGATGTCAACTTTAGTGACTGGAGTGTATTCAAAATGTCAAGATGAGGTTGGTGGGACTGGCTCTGTCCATTACTGCTTTCTCTGCCATAAGTTGACAATAAGCTACTGTGGAATTCATATGGCTACTCTTTCGATGGAGATTCTCTACCAAACTCAGATATCAATTGATAACCATATTGAAAATAAATTTTTGATAGGCATCATCATTGCAAATAATAGAACCAGGAAAAGGCAGACAGCTGAAAATTTGCAGTTAGTAGAGATGAAAAATGGTCAATCTTGCTGTTCATATGCATATAATAACAGTAATTAAACTAAGTGCCTGTTTGGAAGCGTGCTCAAATCATGAAACTTAAGACATTAGGTGGCTGTTGTATTCAGGAATGATGGAAGGGCAGCCTGAAATAGAAGGGGTGCCATTTTTTTGTCAAACCTCACCTAAGAATTAATCTCTCTTTCATAAAGCTGCCTAAGTTATCATGATAGTGTGAATAATTAATTATCATTAATTGAAGAAAACATATATATCTAAAAGACTGATTACAGACAACCGATGATAACCAGTTAAGTAACCACCTTTAAATAAAGGAAAGGACTTGATCTTCAGGCAGAATCTGCCTGCATGGCATTCCTCTTCCTCTCTTCAGCCCATTTATGTAATATTTCTGCCTCCCTTCCTCTCCTCTTTTTTTGATAGGTAAGCTGGGCTTGAACCCAACACCGCATCTTCAATTGAGCTTGGGATAGAGAAAAACTGCTTGGAATTGGAGAAGTGTAAAGATTTGGACCATGCTAGCATGACTTGTAATAATTGATCGCCATGAGGGGGAACATGAGATCCACCCATCCAACAGGTGAACTGCTTCAATTTCACTGTGGATCCCAAATCTCAGGGGCCACGCCATAGGCAACAATGAAAATCCTTCAAATTTTCCATAATCCTTAAAAAAATAATGAAAATCATGACAAATACCTCTAAATTCACATGATGTGGCCCACGTGTTTTGGAATGGCCAGTATTTTGGGGTGTCCTTCATCCAGTTGGGTGGGTAGGTGAATGATTGGATGCATACGATATCGTCCAGATATCGTCTAGACCGTCTGGAACGTGGGAGAAACTTGGTTTTTTTTGGGTTTTTGGGAGAAAAAACGTCTGCAGGTCTAATTTTTCTCAAATTTCTCCTACTTAAATTGATTTTGGAAAGATTACGGAGCTTCCATTGCAAGAATCTCAAAGGATACGGTTGCTTTCGAAGGAAATCCAAAGGTGGCCCACTATTGAACTCGGTGAGGATTTTTTCTTCCAATCTCGTTTTATTTTCGTGAAATTCGACTACAACTTGTTTTAAATGAGTTGAAGTACTTAATTGTTCATGTTTTACATGAAAAATCATGTATTTTAACCTTCGATTTCGAAATTTGAGATATGGGGCAAATTTGGGGGAAATTTGGGAAAATTCGAAATATCCCAATTCCTCCCAAATTACCTACAATGTTGGATTGAAAACAACATTTTAAGGATGTAGGGGGGCTGATCTATTGATTGGCAGCATTTTCCCCCAAAATAAAAAATATTTAATTAATTTTTTAATTACTAATTAATTAAAAAATACTTAATTATGAAATTTTTTCGGATTTTTTTTTTGTAACAGTTGTAAATCCACTTGTAAGTCAGAATAATAGTTATTATGTTAGTAATTATGCATCACATACACTCCAATTTCATGATTCAAGTGTATGTGGCCCGATTTGGGGGAAATTGGGGAAATTTCAAAATTTCTCAATTCCTCCCAAATTATTTGCAATGTTGGATTCAAAATAGCATTTCAATGATGTAAGAGTGCTGATCTATTGATCGGCAACATTTTTCCCCAAAATAAAAAATATTTAAATAATTTTTTAATTACTAATTAATTAAAAATTAATTAATTATGAATTTTTTTCAAAAAAATCTTTTGGAATAGTTGTCAATCCACTTGTAAGTCAAATTAAAAATTATTTAGTAAATACTAATAATTCTCACATACTCTAATTTCATGATTCAAGTGTATGTGGCCCAATTTGGGGGAACTTGTAGGAATACAAACACCCTGGACCCAACAACATATTGAAAGGTTTTAATGGTGGGTACCATCCGGACTGTTTTGTGCAGTGTGCCCACCTAATTTTTTGGGCTTAGGGCCAATTGTAGGGTGGCCAAATGCAGAGTGGTGTACCTGATGGATAGGGTCGATTTCACACACAAAAAGTTGATGCCCCATCTGCCTACACGAATCACGCATGCTATGCCTTAACCCGAGGTGGATTTCATACACTTCATACACAAAAAGTCGACCCCCACCCCCCAATGCATTCTATGCCTTAGCCCTCCCTCCCTCCCTTCCTCTCCCATAATCCCACTTCTCTCTAAAAGACAATACTTTCCCTAAACAATAGTATACAAAACCACCTTTAAGTTCAAAACCGTGAGAGAACATATCCTTTATTAGTAAGGTATTTATGGTGGAGATCCCACTAATGTTTATGGTATTGAGGGAAGGTAGAGGATTCAGGGAAAGATCCAAGGTTCTTTGATGGATATGGAAAGACAGAAGAAGGTTTAGACTAACATGTGAAAGGGAAGATGGGATGTTGGACATTGTGGGGATTTTCATCTTTGGTTAGATGGAACCCTGGGTTGGATTATGATCCTCCATCTATTCTTCTGAGTGTGATTTCTTTTTCATTCATCTTTGGTTAGATGGAACCCTGGGTTGGATTATGATCCTCCATCTATTCTTCCGAGTATGATTTCTTTTTCCTTCTTCTGTGTTTTGTTGTGGGAAGCTCCTATATGTCTTTGTGCTTTTGCCCTATTTATTAGGGGTCAATGTGGTAGTTCATGTATGCATTAGAAAATTGTACAAATAACTCAAAATACACTACTGTGGTTAGGTTATGACCACAAATCAGATTTGATTGGACAATCTTAGAATCCAATTGATGGATATAAATACACCACTGTGGTTAGGTTATGACTACAAATCAGATTTGATTGGACAATCTTAGAATCTAATTGATGGATATATTTTCATGATTGTAACATTTAATATTTTTCTTTTAACCATTCATTAGATTGCCATTAATCAGTTGATTAGAACATAATCTCAGTCTTTTTTTAAAGGTGTACCTGAGCTATCTATAGTGAAATCGATGATTTTAACGGTTTAGTTTGAATAACATCGACTTCATACTGAAAATTGAAAATTTCTAACTGCATGAGCAAGAAGCATCACACCCCATAAGATTATTGAAGTTTTTCTCTGCTTATTAAGGGGTGAGTAAAGGGATTTGAGGCTGCATATCTGCGTGTGTCAAAATCAAGAGCCTATAGATGCTGGTGTGGTCACATGCAAGAAACTCGATCCATTGGTCAGGCCGGTCCTAATATGAATGTTCCTTCATCCAAAATATCTGGCTGGTCACACACAAAAAAAAAAGGCACTCGCAAAAGGCGGGATCTGATAGTAATTCATCATATTCACAGCTTCTCAAGGAGAGGAGCGGAAATTCTTTGCTAGGCAGGAAAAAGAAGTTTTGGCTTCCAAAAGAGAAATACCAACAAAGAATCTTAATATGATCAAGGTTGCAATAAAACGAGGTTGGGTATTACGTCAATTCAAGACAACTTGCAGAATCGTGCTCCTGCATCCAATATCCCTATATAAAATATAGGAGTTGCAGCACTAGTCATGATGGTCCCTAATCAGATCTGTAATAGTTTTCCATAGAATGGTCTTATATCCTAACCCAAGTCATTTATTGAGAACTTCTGTCAGTTTACATCAGAGAAAACACAACCAGTAACCATGTCTTTAAGCTATGATATCCAAACAAGCTTCTTGATATCAGGACTCCAAAATTTGCTGGTCCGAACTACCTAACTTCCTGAGTGCAAGAGTGTGAGAATCAGAACTCTATGTGACTGCATAACTTCCTCTTTGCATAGTGTTCACTTATCAAAATTGCTAGTGTCAGAACTATGTTAGTGAGACTACAATTGAACTTGCAAAAAGCATGAACCAAACATGTATTGGTTCCCATCAAACAGAGACTTGGATCTTTAAGTTACCGCAAGTGGCAAGAAGCAGGAACTGGTCAAGATAAACTAATTGAGTACCAAAAGCAGAGAGAAACCAAAAAACTCCATATACAAAACCATGTAAAACATCAGTATGCATCCTCTACATGGTTAAGCTCTACCTCATGTATATTCAAAAAATATAAGCTACAGAAACTGAATGATGTTGAAGATCTTATGGAAGTCAGGGTAGAGAGAGAATGATGATGATGATGATGATGATGATGATGATATGTTAGGGAGCATGCTATTTAAACCCATCAAGGCACATTATATAATAGGACAACTTTCAGAGTGGCTTGAGAGGGGAGGTAATCACATCTTATTCAATGTATGACCCACATGGAAAATGAGGTGATTTGATCTGTAAGACTGCATGGGGATATATCATTTCTTTCTGTCTCTTAGATCATTTCCATACGAGAATGAAGGTAGAACTAAGTTAGCCGTCTCTTTAAAATTTCTAAGCACAAAAACTAAATCCAGGGGTGACCAATTTTTACAGTTAAGTTATCTATGACTTTGGTGATGATAGATTTCAGATACGGTGTTTTTATTTTGTGAAATTGTTCATCTACCTATCCCAAGTATGTACTTCTGGTCTACTCATAAAAATTTCCCCACAAAATCAAGGAAAGATAAATTAAAATCATTACATGTTCTCCTACTTTTTCCCACATTTTGTTTGAACCGACCAACCAAACTATTAGGATCACACTGACAAGAGAAAAATATGCTGAAAGTCCAAGTACCGCGAGCATACATTGAGTAAGCAAGCTGATTTATGAAATCATGCTAAAAAATGTGTCACAAGAGGGTCAAATTTTTCTATGCATCAGTGACTGAAAAGCTGCCTTAGTGAAAGACTCCTTCCCAAGCCCCAATAATTCAAGAAAGGAAAAGGGGATAGTTACCAGAAGTTTGGTTTCCCTGAATTAAATTTCACAAAAACTCTCTGAGTCACAAAAAAGAGTGTACAAAGTTAAACACAAGAAAAATAATCAGAAAGCTCTCCAACAAATGCACCAAAGCTACACAATACATGTACCAGCAAAACGATAGGAAGTCAACATCTTCGGCAGAGCTTAATGAAATTTCCAATAATTGTGAAAACAAGGTCCTTTAGCAATGTCCACAAATTATCACTAAAGGGGAAAAATTCACTACGACTGCACAAATAAGCAATCAAGAGAGCATAGTAGTACCCTGGACTAGGTGAACCATCTGAGAGGTTGTGAGACGGTGGGTGCCGTCCTGGTAGTGGTATCTGCAATGTCTTGTGTGCAAACATCTGAAGATCCGTTACCAAACCATTCATCCGTTTAATGTCAGCTACCTAACACATTAAAACAAACCCTTATTAAAACCTAATTGCATCCTATAAAAGAAAAGCAAGAATTCCTGTCTGTCTATAAAACAAAAGTGAACATCAACATATGAAAGATGACATACATATGCAAAGTTGCGTAAATAGTGGAATAGAGAACATTTGGACTCTTAGTAACCGTGCTTATAGAGAAATGAATTATAGTTGGACACCCATTGCGAGTCTGTAGGCATGTTTGTACAACAAAGTTCTGTCCAAATGTCCTTATGTGGAATTGTGGATAGAAGCATATCCATGGTTATTCAAGCACCCTTAGGCAGCTACTCCAATAAAGTTAATTATTGGACTATCCAAAAAAGTAATAGTTAACTAGCATAAGCTAAACTGGATAAGAATTGGTTTTTACCCTATCGTCCGTAGGTACATGAAGGAGTTAGGAGTTTGTAATTTTTTTTTATACATGTGCCAATGTGCCAGATGTGAGACCATACATCTTCAAGCACCTCAAATGTGCAATGTCCACAGTCCACCCTATATGTACCAATGTGCCATGCTTACATATGCCAACATGTGGAACATGTGCCACCATACATATTCAAGCACCCACATGTGGCACATGTGCCACTGTGCATCTTCAAGTACCCACATCTAGCAAGCATGCTACCATGCATCTTTAAGTAACCCACATATGCCCCATGTGCCACTATCAATGTACATGTGCCCTGCCCCCAAATGTCCACATGTGATAATGTACCAAATGCATATAAGCACCACATGCACTTGTCCATCCACCCCTATTCCGGGGTAGTTTACAAACATCAATAAGGAGAACAGAATTGCCTATACATGAAAACCTATCCATACATGCCTTAACCGGACAGATGTGTACAAAATAACTTATCAGGACACAACTTTAATGGTAATCAGATGGGCAATATACTAGGCTTGGCAAGTTTTTTTTTTTTTTGCTATCTGATCTGAATTGGAAGAAGAAAATGTTCCCCAGTAGCAAAGATATGCTATTGAGATCCTACACCAGATCATTCCCCTGGTGTTTAACGCTTGATATCAGAGTGTTGGACAGATTGTGATTAACAAAAGAAGCCTGCTTTGAAACTGGCCACACCTATAGTATAGAGAAACCTACAAATGACAAAAAGAATGTATCCATCAAGCCACCATCATCCAAATTTATAATATACCAACACAATGGTGCCCTCTATTAAATATGAAATCTGCAATGCTCAGTTGAATGAAAAAATAACTATTTATTCATTCATTGATCATACAGTTGGGTACCACCTTTCCATTGATTCAAGCTGTTCACTAGGTGAGACCCATCATGAATGGATCATGCCCCAAAATCTCTCCTGTCGCAAAGTCTTACCTGTATGATTTTAAATGTGGATGTTGGCCAACCTGTCCATTTGTATAGCACCAATGGATAAGCTAAAACCATCTGATACGGGAGAGATCCTTGGGATGCAGCTCATCCATCTATATTGTATCAATGCTATGGATCACCTAAGGGGAGCACCAACAGTACAATTTCCAAAGCAAACCAGAAACACTATATGCTTAGGTCAAGAATCACATAATGTTTTCTTATTAAAACTATGTTACATTGATAACAATCTAACAAAATATTCAACAAAGGTCAATAAAGTCTGTAACGTTAGTTGGATTCATCAACTACAAATATGAACATTTAGGCTGCGTCTGCGTTTGGTTGCACCAAATATCACGATAACACAGCCTCAAGAATTGTGTTCCATTACAAACAACAGAAAATTAGCCCAGCATCATGATATACAAGACGGGCAATTTCATAAATCAAATGAAAAGGCCATCCCTATTGTTGTATTTATATTCTTATTTTTGGAATCAAGATGACAACTAAAGGACATTTATCAAAAGGAAACTAATATTTAAACCCCCTGTTTTTGACATCTACACACCCACATGCAGACACATTCATGACTGTATTGGATACACCGATGACAAATCATCAAGATGAAAGGACGTTTATCAAAAGACAAAAAAATGATATTTAAAACCCCTGTTTTTTATTTTATATATAACCTTCCTCAATCAAATAAAACACATCCAAATACAATTTTTTTTCCCTAAAATGCATTTATTTACCTCGACGCCATACTTGATCGCCACGCCCGCCAGTGTGTCCATCTTAGATACGCGGTGCTCGATGTAGTTGGCGCCGGACAGGAGATCTGATGACGACATTGAATAGATTTCTCCCTCTCCGATGGCCAATTCTGTGAAATCATCCCCAAAAATCTGAAAATTCCCACTCTTCCGGGATCTCTCAAGCTGCATTTCAGATAATCTCCCCGAAAAAGACAAAATTTCCTAAAATGGAAAATTACCCTATAAATTCCAAATTGCGGAATTTCAAGGATCGGGAAATTCCTTGGAGGAATTCGATGGGATATTTCGAAATTGCACTGGATGGATGCAGAGAATCGATTTAATTACGGGATGAGAGAGGAATTGTCCCGTTTGGAAGGGGGGAAACAGAGGTAGAATGCCGTGATCGAAGAAATAGATTTGAGTCCTGGATTTCGATCTCAGATCGGATTTCTGTTTGATTTTATCGTTTGAGAGGTTATCTCTGCTCGAAGAAGCCTTAAATCCGAGAAAACCAAAACCAGGAAAATGGAGTTTTTCGAAACAGAGAGAGAGAGAGAGAGAGAGAGAGAGAGATTGCGTTTTGATTAACCCATACCAGCCGTTTATTTTAGTTGACGCGGTTTGTGGACCTAGTGACACATGTCGTGCCCCACTTTGCCACTTTTAAGGCTACTCGCGGAGAGGGAGGAGAGTCCTACCCGCAGGCACAGGTTTCGTCAAAGCACACGTATTGGAGAAGGAGAGTAACTCGTAGCGTACTGATTAAACTCTATGGGGCCCACCGTTATTTATCTGTAATATCCTCTCCGTCAAAACATTTTATAAGATCCTTTTAGGGAATTAATCCAAATTTGAAGCATATCCAACGTTCAAGTGGACCACACCACAGTAAAAGGTTGGAATTGAATGCTTACCGTTTAAAACTTATTGGGGCCACATAGGTTTTGGATCAAGCTGATAGTTTTGTTTTATCTTCATCCTATGTTCGTGTGATCTTATCAACAGGTTGGATGACAAATAAAAACTACTCATAGTCACTGTTTCCTTTGGTGGGATCAATTACAGGACGTGGATCAATTTTAGACAGGACGCGGACTGCCTGCGAAAGCCTTTTGCATGGATCTCCTGCGCTCGAAATCTACGTGGGGCCTACTGTGATGTTGTTGAGAAATCTACCCCGTCCAGCCTTTTTTTCAGATCATTTTAGGCGTTGTGATAAAAAATGAACGGGATCCAAAACTTAAGTGGGCCGAAAACGTGACGATTGAACTTCCACAGTTGAAATATTCGTGGGGCCACAGAAGTATTTGTGTTTTCAGTTCATCTTAGGAGGAATGATATTATGAACGGTATGGATGGCATACAAACATCACTGTGAACCCGTAGAGGTTTCAACGGTAGTAATTTCCCTACTCACCTTTTGCTTTATTACGGCATACTTGAGTCTTGGATCCCGTTCATTTTTTGTTGCAATGCCTAAAATGATCTCACAAAACGGTTGGACGGTGTAGATTTTTACAAACATCATGGTGGGCCCTACCTAGATTTCGCAGGCAATCCGCGCCTAGACTCATGCTCGAAAATGAGCTGGTAAAACGGATGAACCGCGTGAACATGACACATACATCACGGTGGGGTCCACTGAGTTTACTCAGTACGCAATCCCGTCCATCCCATTTATCCGACGCGGATCCGAAATCGGATTGCGTGCTTAGTTCCTCGGTAAAACTCTAGCTAACCGTGAATGTATGCTGTTTATCTATGCCGTCCATCCGTTTTTCCAACTCATTTAGGCCTGTTTAGGTATTTAATAGCGTTTGTAATGTATTTTACCTTTTTCTTTATTTATTATTTACTAAAAGTAATTGGAGGCCGTACCACACCAACTTTTTAATACACAAAATGCGATGGCACTATGTGTGTTCCACCATGATGTAAGTATTTTATCCATGCCGTCCATTTATTTGGCCATATCATTTTAGAATATGCCTCCATGACATTGGTCCAAAAATCAAGTGGATTAAATCAAATGAAGAACATTTAAATGGCTAGCATTCAAATTCTACTGTTTTCTAGTACAGTCTATTTGAGTTTTAAATCTAACTCACTTTTTGGCCTACACCTTAAAATGATCTCTATTAATGAATGAATGGTATGGATAAAATATATATTTCATGATGGGCCCACAAAGTTTTGGCCTCGAATTTCATGTTATGCCATGACAGAGGGTCCTCCTCACTCTCAAACAAGGTATTTGAAACCTTGTGAGGTTCTGATGTTTATTTGCCATTTAACTTATTGATAAGAAGATCATATGGACATGGATTAAAGGAAAATATAAATATCAGTTTCATCTTAAAATTTTATAGTCCTCAGGAATTTTTTATTAGTAGACGTTCAATTCACATAGCTTCGTGTGATGTGGTCCACTTGAGCTTTAAATCTTTTTTCTTTTGTTTGTTTGTTTATTTGTGTTTTTTTTTTTTTAGGGGGGCTCAGATAGACGGAATGGATAAAATACATAAATCTTGCTGAACCCCACAGAGTTTACTCAGTACGCAATCCACATGAGTTTTACGAGAGTGTGGACTGCCAGATGAATGGTTGGATCTTGGACGCATGTGCGACGTCAGCGAGTGTGGAAAATCGAGTAGACTTTTGGTACTGCCGAGTACCGACACTCGGTAGGTACTAGGAAGTAGGAACCTTGTTTTTGCTTTTCTCTTCGTGAATTTTGATAGTCAGGCGGTGTAGAGGATGATGCGCAGGCACTTCAAAACTACTATAAATTGCATACGTTACAATCTAAATTTTAACCGTCTAAATTATTGGATCGGAATTAGATATATAAGGAATGAAAATTATGATTATTTTAATAATCTGACTATCGGATCAGTGGACATTAATTAGACGGTTACAAATGAAAATCATCCAATGGTCATATTCCAACAAACGAGTGTCCACGAATCAGGGGTTAGAATTGTTTAACTACTATTATTTTAAAACTATGACTTGGAAACGGTGGTTCCACATTTTGGCCCATTTAATTTGAGCTAATATATGAGATGTGTACAATTATAAAGTGCCTGTGTATCAGGCTTCATTCCCTGTCAGAGTATCAAATCTCGGCTATTCAGAGCAGACTGCATTCCAGTGCCGGCCTCGTCAAAAGGTAGTGGGCGTGATCGCGTGGGGCCAGAACAGTCCATTTTCACTGGAATGAGTGGGGCCCACTGTCCTGATTCATTGTCAGTGGATCTTCACTGTCACCCCCACCTAATGATTGGCCTCCATCTAGCACACGTGTGACGTGTCTGCACATGTGCGGAGCGTGTCAATGCAGCACCGTTCGTTTATCTCCGATGAATTATATATGAGATCTTTGTAGAAGAGATGGGCCCACCTTGATCGATCAGCGGGCTTTAGTGATGTGGATGAACCCCGGAACCAAGCTATGTGGGTGGTACCCTGACCGTGGGGCCCACCTCCGTTTATGCCTTGTATATCTACGCCGTCCATCCGTTTTTCCAATTCATTTTATGGCATGAGATAAAAAATGAAGCAGATGCAAATTTCAGGTGGACCACACCACAGGAAACAGTGGTGAATGAATATTAAAAGTTTTTTATGGGCCACAAAAGTTTTGGATCATGGTTTTCCTTCGTCCAGGTGTATATAACCTTATCAACAGGTTGGATGGCAAATAAACATTACAGTGGGCCTTAGGAATTTTTTTAATGGTAGGCTTTCAATGACAACTATTTCATGTGGTGTGGTCCACCTAAGATTTATAGCTGCTTCATTTTTGGGCTCATACCATAAAATGAATTTAAAAAACAGATGGACGGCGTAGATATATAACCCATGCATCGAGGTGGGCTCAATGGTCAGGGCACCACCCACATCGCCGGTTCTGGGGTTCCAGGCAAGTGGCGCCTAATTCTCAGTTGCTGATGAGCGATGACGAGGAAAAATAAGTAAATAACTATTTGGTGGAGTTGTTTGATACTCTAGCAGAGATTGATAGGCCATACGCATGCATTCAGGCATGGTATACGTCATGGCATTCAGGTAATCGAATTAGGCAATCTAAATCGTTGGATCCACCGTAGAAAGGTCATAAGCAAGTCAGATCGATTGAATGATCCTCACCTATGATTAAAGATGAACTTGGACCGTCAAATATTTGTTTCATTTTAGTGTCCATTAACATCACCAGTCAGCCAGTTCGGACATCAATCCAGTGTAATATTTGGGTTACAACCCGTCTGAATTGGGTCCCAGGATTTGTACGGTTTAATTTGAATCGCGTGTGAACCATCACACTTGGTCCCCTAGATGTTTTTAATAGTGGGTGTTGAGCAACCACTGTTTCCTGAGGTGTGGTCCACTTGAGATTTGAATCTGCTTAATTTTTAGGTTCATGTCCTAAAATGAGCTGTCAAAACGGGATGAACGGCGTGGATTTAGGTAAAATACATCAAGGTGGGCCCCACAATCAGGTATCCACCCAAATGGATCCACCGAGCCTCGCCCCTCTCCGGATTGTGTCCTGCCCCGCCCGGACAATAATCCGTCCGGGCAGGGCTCTGTGGGGCCCACCGTAATGTAAGGATTTTATCCATGCCGTCCATCCATATTTACAGATCATTTTAGGGTATCAACCTACAAATTAGGTAGAAGGAAGTCTTAAGTGGACCACAAAGTGGGGATTGAACACCCACCATTAAAATTTTCTTGCGAGCTGCAGAAGTTTCGGATCAAGCTGATATTTATGTTTTCACTTCATCCAGGTCTAAATAACCTTATGAATAGGTTGGATGGTAACAACAAACATCACGGTGGCCTCAAAAAAGTTTTCAACGGTAGGTGTCATTATCACCGCAGTTTCCTTTGGTGTGGTCCACATGAGCTATGGACCTTTCTCCTTTTTTGCCTCGTTACTTAAACTGATATGAGAAAAGGGATGAACGGTGTGGATAAAACCCTTACATTACGGTAGGCCCCACAAAGCCTTGCCCGGACGGATTATAGTCCAGGAGGGGGTAGGACGCAATCCGCTTCCTCCTCTCCAAAGACCCTAGAATGTAAATCAGGCAGGCCAGCCCGTATGATGGGTCAGGATCAGTCGTAGACTCCGGGCCCACAGGCCACGTCAGGCCCTCTAGTCAAGCGTGTTGATCTGCCAGGTGAGGATAGGTGGGCCTTGGTCATGATCATAACAAATTAACAATAATGCATCTTAGTTTTATAGGATGTGTATTACATATAGCACTAACAAGATGCATAAATTGCTTAACAATCTGACTTTGGGTTTGGTAGACTTCTCACTTAGTAAACTATAAAACATGGGTTTATTTAAGACTCAGACATTTGAGTCAAATTGACTCAGTCAGGCCAGATCTAGTTTAATTACACCATGAGCATTGTGACAAGCATGACCCAGATTTTAAAAATCTAATGTAAGTATCGAGATCGGATTAGGTGAGACCCCGACGGACCTCACGCAAGACGGTGCGGCCTTCCCGTGGAGTTATTGTAGGGCCCACATTGATGTATGTGTTATGTATCCACGCCGTCTATCCGTTTTTATGGATCATTTTAGGGAATTATCCAAAAATTAAGTAGATCCAATTATCAGGTGGAGCATACCATAAGAAACAGTGGTGATAGACCGTCCTACCATTAAAAACTTCTTCGAGATCACCTTAGTGTTTCTGTAGTGTTTATTTACCATCCAATCCATTGATAAGGTCAAATAATCCTGGATGTGTCACGCCCCGAAATCTGGACACAGAGTGTGCACCCTCAGACCTAGTTTATGGGGTATGACTTGTGCACAAAAGCACTTAATTCAAAAATCAAACTATTATAGAGGCATGAGATCATATGTGTACTAAGTTCAAATTATCATTTGATAAAAATTAAATAAAAATACAATCATACACAATGGTCCACCCATTTGGAACTTATTAATAATGTCATCAAACGAAAATAAAACAGAAAATGATAGAAATAATCTAAATGTCTTGATTCGTAGCAGCCACTTCTTCCTTCATTAAGATACTTGGTGGTTCCTCCACTTGTTCAGGTTCCTGCTCATGTATATCATATGTACCATCTGTATATATTTACTTCCGTCAGCGGGGAAGTCCAGTGAGTAAACCCATCATGGTTCACACCCGTCCAAATAAGTAGTACATCCAAATACAGCCTTACAATTAAATTTACACTATGGATGCAATAATATTATGCAAGATGATATGATGCATCAAGTGGGCATTACTCAATCTTTCACTTGCTTCGATTGGATCCCATCAATCGGCTCCCCCTTCCTTGTAGAGCGGGCTTCCACATATTAGTGGGCTTCCAGGATGGTCCCTGGGTAACCGGGTACTTAAGTACCTACCGGTCTTCCAGAGCGATACTTTAGGATAACAATGTATGAATGTATAAAACATATGGCAAGTCGTATTCAATAATCATCTCCCTGATTGAGAGGCAACATATAATCCATTCATCTCTCCTTTTGAAAGACACATATATATTAGTCAATCATCTCTCCTTCTGAGAGGCACATATCATTCGTGTCATCTCTCATATTGAAAGGCACATACATATTATTTGTCATTCCTTTCATTCAACATGTATAAGTAATAAAATGCATTGGCATATATGCATAACATCATCATAATCAACACAAGTCACCCCAAACATAGCATTACACAACAACAACCTACTTTATTTAAATGAATAGGAAACATGTTGGGATTTACTCACCTGTTGATAGTGGTCGTTACTTTATTAATTTTGTCACGTCCTGAGTAGAATCGATCCTGAATCTATAATAAATGTAATTTATATTTATTCATCACCAATCTAGCCTTAATATACTTATTTTCAATTTGAATTATACTTTATTGAGATTTGGTTCCTTAATGGACGGTCCAGATTTGATTATTGTGACCCACTTTTGCAAAAGGAATTACCCTTTTACTATTTTTCTGATGGTACGGCCCACTTGACTGGTGGGTCATCCTATACTTGGTCACAAGTTCCCCAATGGTACACTACCAAATATGATTGATTATATTTTGCAAGGATTTTGTCATAGGATATCCTAAAATGATCTATTTATGAGAATACATACCGTACCTCCCCACTATTTCACTTGGCATAGCCCACCTGGAACTCTGATTGGGCTGATTTTTTGTCACAAAACTAATAACTCATTGCTCCAGAGATTGGTTGGATTGGATTTACCAAAGACTACACAGTGGGGCCCACAAGCTCCCAACCAATGGACAGGTGTTATCCCCACTGTTTGTCTTGGTATGGCCCACTGGAATATCCTATATGGGCCATTTTTTGTCCTCAACCAGAAAACTTATTTATTAAGACATTGAACAGATTAGATTTCTCAAAATGTCTCCAAATGGGTCCCAGAAGTGGACAACAATCCAAAATCGAACTGCCTTAATTATTCGTGTTGTTATCATTACTGTTTTAAGTGGTGTGGGCCACCTGAGATTCAGATTTACCTGATTTTTTTGGACCCAAGCTGTAAAACATTATAATACAACATATGGTCGGCTTGGATCTACTAATTTCATCACAATGGGGTCCACAAGTGGACCGTTGTCCACGCCCAGAATTTCTATCTTTTTAAATTTCATTTTTATTTTATAATTTTTCACCATTAGTTTGTTTCAAATGGTGTGGCCCACTCGGACCTCAGTTTGGATCCAAATTCGGACACTAGTCCCAAAATGAGATGTAAAAATATATGGACGGAGTGAATGCACAAAATACATCAAGGTGGGTCCCATGAGTGGGGCCCTCACGTCACTTTCAATTCTAACTAAGCTGGACGTTCCAGCACTTCTTTTCTTTCTTTTTTTTTCTTTTTTTTTTAATTATTATTATTATTATTATTATTATTATTATTTAGGTTATATATGGTGGTTTACATGAGATCTGGTCCGACCATTGGGTCGGCCACCTCATTGTGGGCCCAATAATGTTTTGGAATAAAATAATTTATCATAATTAATTTAATAATTAAATAAAATAATAATGGCCCATCTGAAGGTCCATTCGATCTGAATTTTGTGGCCCATGTACATTTTGGCCTTATAGTCATTATGACCCGTCCAGATCGATTCCTAGCCCACCCAAATGGTCCCCTTCTTTCATTTCTTTTACGATTGTTGGAATTTGTTGAAAATTAAATTCTTGTTAGTGATATGACTCGATCCCTAGTCTTTCCTCTCTCTTAAGATGGCTTTAACCAACTAGTCTATCTTTTCTTTTTGTTCATTAATGAAAAATTAATTCATTTAACTCTATTTTCTATCATTACAAAAATTTTAAACGACAAGAATTTCTCGGGTCGTTACAGATTTAGGTGAGACCCCAAATCTAATGTAAGTATCGAGATCGGATTAGGTGAGACCCTGGCCGGCCTCACGCAAGACGGTGCGGCCTTCCCGTTGGGTTATTGTAGGGCCCACATTGATGTATGTGTTATGTATCTTTCTTTTTTTTTCTTTTTTTTCATTATTATTATTATTATTATTATTATTATTTAGGTTATATATGGTGGTTTACATGAGATCTGGTCCGACCATTGGGTCGATCTGAATTTTGTGGCCCATGTACATTTTGGCCTTATAGTCATTATGACCCGTCCAGATCGATTCCTAGCCCACCCAAATGGTCCCCTTCTTTCATTTCTTTTACGATTGTTGGAATTTGTTGAAAATTAAATTCTTGTTAGTGATATGACTCGATCCCTAGTCTTTCCTCTCTCTTAAGATGGCTTTAACCAACTAGTCTATCTTTTCTTTTTGTTCATTAATGAAAAATTAATTCATTTAACTCTATTTTCTATCATTACAAAATTTTTAAACGACAAGAATTTCTCGGGTCGTTACAGATTTAGGTGAGACCCCAAATCTAATGTAAGTATCGAGATCGGATTAGGTGAGACCCTGGCCGGCCTCACGCAAGATGGTGCGGCCTTCCCGTTGGGTTATTGTAGGGCCCACATTGATGTATGTGTTATGTATCCACGCCGTCTATCCGTTTTTACAGATCATTTTAGGGAATTATCCAAAAATTAAGTAGATCTAATTATCAGGTGGAGCATACCATAAGAAACAGTGGTGATAGACCGTCCTACCATTAAAATCTTCTTCGGGATCACCTTAGTGTTTCTGTAGTGTTTATTTACCATCCAATCCATTGATAAGGTCAAATAATCGTAGATGAAGGGAAAAAAACAAATATCAGCTTGATCCAAAACTTTTGTGGTCAATTAATGGTCAATCACCAATTTTTCTTAAGGTCTGGTCCACCTGATAATTGGATCTGGTTCATTAATGGAATAGTGTTCTAAAATGATCTGGGAAAATAGATGGACGTCGTGGATGCATAATAAATACAACGAGGTGGGCCCCACTGTAACCCCATGGTAAGGCCCACACCGTCTTAGGTGAGGCCGGGGTCTCACCTGATCCGCTCTCGTAAGTATCATAATTTTAATTAAAAATATTTTTTTAATTTAATTCATTTCTACACATATTTTAAAGTTTTTAATATTAGTTATTAATTTATAATAAATATTTAATTTTCAACAAGATTTGCCTAGTAACAGATCCAGAAAAACATCAAATTTGAAAATCTCTCTCTGAGGTTTCCATTATTTTGTCTTTCATCATGTTGTAGAAAAGCTTGGATCATCTTGAGGTTGGGTTGGGTTGGAGTTTAGGCTTGGGACTAGCACTGTCGTATTGAGCTTAGGCTGACTAGACATAGTCTAGACCCACTTCATGGGATCGTCGTGTATTATTTAGACTAAAGGGGCAATTTATCAGAGTGGATATCAAACCAACCATGCTTTTATGCGAAAAGAAGGTTAGTTAAATAAGGAACAACATGTTTATAAGATGATGGTATTAAAATGAGGATGGATGGAAGAATGGCTAGGCAAAAAAGGATAGAATCTGAAATGAATGTATTCAACAAAACTTAATGGGGTGTTTGATTTTTCAAATCCTTAGTAAATACCTATAAATGAGTTATTATTATTTCTTACATGAGTGCAGATAGTCTATGTTGAAGGCACAGGAAAATTCAGTGTCGTTGCTTCTCATTGGTCTACGACATGGCCGATGACGCTAGCTCAAAAATCACGTCAATTTTCTTTCTCACATATGGATTGCCTACGGCACAACCCAACTTTTGCCACGTGAAACTTCCCAAGCCTCAACATGATTTATATGTTAGATCCATACTATCCATCAATTTTTTCCGATTATTCTAGAGCAAGAACTTAAAAATGAGGCATATCCAAAGCCCAAGTGGACTATACCACAACAAGCATAGGGGATTGAACAACTAACATTAAAACCTTCCTAGGGTCGACTATGAGGTTTATTTCCCATCTAACCCCTTCATAAGGTCACAGAAACCTGGATGAAGGGAAAACACAAACATCAACTTGATCAAAGCCTTCTGTGGCCCAAAGAAGTTTTCCATGGTAGGCATTAAATTCCCATTGTTTCCTGTAGTTTAGCCCACTTGAGCATTGGATCTCTCTCTTTTTTGTCTCATAATCTAAAAGGTATGAAAAAAATGGATGGATGGTGTGGATCTAATATATACATCATGATGGGGCCCACAAAAGTTCCACATGTCAGCACCACCAATTTTCCTCTCTCCAACAAGCAACAAAATTTCTTGACATGTGAAATTTATGTGAGCCCCACGATAATGTATTTCTTAGATCATTTTAGGATATGAGCATAAAAACAAGAAAGATCCAAAGCTCAAGTGGACCACAACACAGAAAAAAGTAGGAATTAATGCTACTCTTGAAAACTTATTGGGGCTATAGAAGGCTCTGATCGAGCTGATATTTATGTTTTACCTTCATCCAGTTATGCGTGACCTTATGAACAGGTTAGATGGCAAATAAGCCTCATGGTTGGCCATAGGAAGGTATAAACAACAATTTGTTTAATCCCCACTACTTCTTGCGGTATAGTTCACTTAAGCTTTGGATGTACCTCATTTTTTTGGCTCATGCTCTAAAATTATCTAGAAAAATTGATGGACGGTGTAGATCTAACACAAAGATCATGATGGGGCTCAAAGAAGTTCCACATGTTAAAAGTTATGTTGTATAGCATGCAATCTATTGGGGAGAGATTCGTCTTATTTTGGTGGGCCAGAGTCATCGGAAACGATAGGACTAATGAGAAGTACTGGTATTCTAATTTTTTGTGCCTTCAACATAGGTGATCCGCACTCTTCTTACATATGTTTGCAAAGATACGTAATTCTTCTGCCTCAAAAACTAGTCTGATAAGGAGGCCCTTAAAATAGCGGTCCCATCGTGATGTATGTGATTTATCCACACTATCCATCCGTTTTACTAGAGCAATTTAGGGCATGAGCCTAAAAAATGAACCAGATCTAAAGCTCAAGTGGACCACACTGCAGGAAACAATGGTCCATGTAACGTTCATCATTGAAAGTTGTTTCATTCGTTGGCCTCGCAACGATGTTTATTTATCATCTAACCCATTCATAAGGTCACAAAGACATGGATAAAGGGAAAACACAAATATCAGCTTGATCCAAAACTTCTAGGGCCCTCAGGAACTTTTCAACGACAGTCGTTTAATACCCACTATTTCCTATGGTGTGGTCCACTTGAGCTTCGGATATTCCTCATTTTTTGTCTCATGCCCTAAAATGAGATAGCAAAAGGGATGAACGGCGTGGATAAGTCACATACATCATGGTGGACCGCACAATGCTTAGCATTAGGTTAGAGATGATAATTTCAAACGAAGCTTGCCACCATCACACTGGGAAAGGTGCAGGAATTGTTAAAGGAAATAATTACAAGGAAAATTGAAAACCAAACAAGCTCTAAGAGTAACATCAATAGGCAACGAAATGAGCAAAAGTTGTCTTCAATAGTTTGGTCATATGCAGCAAGGACTGAGAATTACAGTTAAAAGGAGTAAATTGATACAAGTTGAAGGCTTTAAAGGAACAAAGAAAAGGCCTAAAAGAAAGTGGGTAGAAGTCGTAAGAAAAGACTTCATGATCTAAGTGAAGCTATAGCCTTGATAAAGTGAGATGGCGGAACATATTTCATGTAGCCAACCCCAATTAATTGGGACAAGGCATAGATGATGATGAAGATTTGATATTCTAGCAGTGTCTCATGCTTGATACACCATGAATTAAGCTTGACAAAATTCCACACGACTCGTCTACCCGCACAAAACCTGCACAAAAAAAATCAATGTTCGGGTCCAGCCTTATCGTGTCAGGTTCACTAACGGGTTGACCCTTTAAGACCCATTAACATAACAGGTCGTGTCAGTGTTTCACCCGCGAAACCCGTTTAACCCGTTAGTGAGGGCATTTGGGTAATTATCCTTAGTGTGGTGAGAAATTCCTAAGAAACTAAGACAGCCAATAAGACTCTCTCAGGAGTTTTCTTCATCTTTCTGCCCATGGCCCCACACGGCTACACTCCAAAATCTCTATCGAATCGAGCCCCTTCTTTATCTCTCTGCCCACGAAAGCACGACTCATTTATTTAACAGGTTAAACAGGTCGGGTTGTCGATAACCCGTTAAATTAACGAATGGGTTTAGGTTTCTAGATTTCAACCAGTTAGTTAACGGGCAAGGTTTGGGTGAGCAAATTTTTGACACGACACGAACACGGTTTAACACGACCCATTGTCAGGCCTACCGTGAATGTCATCGTTGCGTGGGAACCAAGTGTGTCTTGCAATCGGGTTCTTTTATTTCCTTAGTTGTGACGCATAGGGGTTGTGACTCAAATGTGAGTGGACGTGTTAATTTTTGGAGTTGTCACTAGTTAAATAAGGTTTAGAATCTACAGCCAACTAGGATTCGTAGAATTGCTTACGAGTTAAAAGACTATGAAGTCCTTTGATTCGAGTGACTCGTGTGATTGTTCTGCGACCATAAATTCTAGGTAAGGATCTTAGTGATAGAAGGGGAAGGTGTTAGGCACCTGCTTCTACCCATACAACATCCGCTCTCTGCTCCACGGGATGAGATGTGATCCTAGCCTTACATCGTAGAACTCGAAACCTTAGATAGGTGAGTGAGGTGATGAAACATGTAAAGAAAAGTAAAAGAAAATAACGTAGGTTAATGTTACAAATATGCTAGAAATGTGTAGAGTATAATATGATCTAAGCTTTACCTGAGATGTGAGTAAGAAAGGGAAAGACCATACACTTCTTTTATGAGTAAGGGATTGTTGAATTTCCCCAATTCCCACCTGTGGACAGTGGGATCCCGAATAGTGATCGACTCGCGACATTTTTCTATGGGTTTACATCTTTCAAGGGCTTGTGGTTTCTGGTATATGTTAAGGGGTGTTAGATTAGATTAGAGTCGCTACTAGCCAATTACTTTGTCTCTACAGTTGTCTAGACCATATAGAAACATCAGAGAAGAGGATCCAAAGATTCTCAACTTTAAAATGACTCATTGATCTGCGGCCAAAGATTCAAGAAAAATGATCATGGTTACAAAGAGGAAAGGTGTCAGGCACCCACTCTGCTTATACAAATGTAAGGTCTCTACTTCAATGATCTGACTAGTTTCTAAAGGTTGGAGGTAGTTCTCATGCACTATTGATGAAATGACATGTATACAATGCAGTGTTAGATGATGTGCTATTGATAGGCTGAAGTTTGGTTAGATAAATCCACCCTAACTACTCGTTGTGTGTGAAATCGATCAATCCAAATTTTTTATCTACAAGATCTGACTATGTCGACAAGCCGCAGAGTATACATTTGAATTGATCGAGTGTTTGATGCTATGAGATGCAATGTTGATGGATGCAATGAGCAAGGGGTTTGAGAAGTTAATGAATGTTGTACAATACTAAGATATGGTTTGATGCAATTGACTCAAAAAAAGGATGTATATATGGATGGTACAGTTGCAAGGATTGGGTTAAGTGACCTAAATAAGGCCTTCAATAACTCAAGAGACTTGGGCTATAGCTAGGCTTGCTAGACCAATGATGGACTCACTCTCTCACTCTCACTATCCTTGGTGGAGGAATGGAAGGCTTGGCTAAGGAATGGATGACTGTTCTCTGAGTCAATTGGGTGCTCCTAAATGCAGAGGATGTATAAAATTGGGGGGGGGGGGGGGGGGGCTTTTTATAGCCTTCCAGTTTGATTTTCTTGTAATTCCAGCAAACTTTAAGGTTGCAAAGGGTTTGTATCGCTTGGATTTGAAATTGTCACGTGGCAACATCTCATTGGTTGGTTAGGTTGATAAAGTTGTAAATTTAGGTAAAGAGGAGGGGCACCAGAGATAGTTTAGAAGCCACACAAATAAAGGCTGCAAAAGGGGAACCACACATGTTAAGGGGAATCGCACACGTTCAGGGGAGCCCTGCCACATGGCAAGTGCCCCTGTTGCCAATTGGGGCTTTGCCTTTGTAGGTGGGTTCTCCCACACATGTACAGCCCCTACTTTGGAGAAAGTTGCTCTATTGTCCGGATTTTCCTCCGCAATTAGGCTTTAGACTTGGGCTTAGCTTAAGCCCGATTTAGGATTTGGCTAGGTGAGTTGACTAGGTAAATGGACTAGGTTGGCTGACCTAGTAAGTTGACTCAGCGTGTTGACTCGTCGGGTTGGCCGGTTTGACTAAAGGTTTTTAGGTTAGGGGTTGGTTTGGGTTAGGGTTTTAGCTAGGATTTAGGTTAGGATTTGGATTAGGGTTTAGGACTAGGGTTTAAACTATGGTTTGGATTGGGGTTTGGATAAGCGTTTAGGCTAAAGTTTTAAGTAGGGTTTAAGTAAGGTTTAGGTTTCAACCATCCATCTAACCATCCTAGTTTAATCAATTTGTCGACCTAGGGTGGGGTGTGTACACCACCCTACTCTATATGTTAGTCATTTCTTCAATAGGTTGTTTCTTCTTTAAAGAGCCTCTTGAGTGGGGTAACACTTCTGTATGCCGAAGATCATCAAAGCACTCTGAAAACCTCGTACTGCGGCTTGCCTTGGGCTTCAAAACATCCTATTTTTTAATTTTCACGTACCACCTCCTCTCCTTGGAATGAAATATTTCATTTGAATTTATAGACCTCAATTGTCAACTAACGATCAGCCATCTCTGACGGTAATGTTTCTAACGCCCATCAATATTTTTAACTAATGTCAAGCTTACTCGGAATGGTTGAGAGCCACATAGACCGCTAGCTTGGTTAAGGGTCTTCTTTTGACCTTTTTTTGTTCGTGCTTTTCCATGTATGGGAAAGTGTTTATTGTCTTGGAGGGTTAGGTTGTTCTTCTATCCTTAATTTAGGATCAGTTGATCAAATCTATTTGATGTTTCTGAATAATGTTCGGGATCCTTTCAGCCTACCCTGCTTGGATTTTTGACCTTTTTTTTATTCATAAAAAATTGTTTTATCGAAGAGATGCATTATTAGGATTTTCGAAGAGTCCTGATTATCGGCTAAGATTTAATTTATCCATTTTCAAATTTTCCAATTAAGTCCATTGGTTGTTTCTACGGCACATCGAGGGTTCTACTCATTTGATTGGTTTGAATTTTTCTCTTGAGGAGGCCAGTGATAGTTTTATCAAAGTTTGGCCAAGACCTAAAAAGTAGTTTAATCCCATTTTGGGTGGGGTGTCTACGTACGCAAGCACTCACAAACCTTAAAAGTGGCATACATTAACTCAAATTAACACCAGAGTAGTTAAGCAACCTTAATGTCTTTGGACAATTGTTTGTTGAAATAGGTCTCTAGATATTTTGTCATTTCAACTACCCAATAAATGTCCACTAATCCAATGGTTCTACAATAAAATTTGTACTTTTTTGTTTACAATACATAGTAAGTGGGGCACACTAGTTTATTTTGAATTATTTGAATGCCTTGTGTATAATTCAGGCATAGTGCATGTGCATTATCTATCACACTCAACCAAGAGTATCAAAGTTTTCATTATCTAGTAACCATATCCTAATTTAGCTTTACCATATGACTTTAGTTCTCCAAAACTCATGGGGTTGGGCTTCACTAATTTAGAGTTTTTGGCATAATTATACATTGTTCCTCTTGAATTTTGATTGGCCATATTTTTTTTTATGTATGGTGATTATCTAGGTTATGACTGGATGGACAAGTGGACTATGACGCGGGGAGGGATATGATGAGGTCAATCACAATCTTCCTCAAGGGATAACTATTCTGAATTCATAGAGCTCTCCAGAATCCTCAACAGAGCTTCCTCGAATCCACGAGATGAAGAACGATAAAGTCAAAATTTGATTAATTGAATGAATGATAAAATCCTAACAACGTCTTAAACATGTTTAAATATTATTAAGAAACCCTAATTGTGAAATATGAAGAGTCCTGATCGAAAACAAAAAGAAACAGAATTTTCATGCAAAATTGCGGAGCAGATTGACCTGTCAATCCAATCCGTCAGTCGATTGAATTTGAGTGTTGGCTAGTTGACCCGATCGGTCGGCCGATCAAAAATGGTCAAAATAGTCCATAGAGTTCAGCCAACTCTCTGTGTAATCTTCGGGGACGTTCGGCCGGTCGAGCAGAAAAGTCATCTGGTCAAAAATGAGAAAATTTGTTTAGAGAGTTTGGATAGAGTTTCGGCCAAATTTGACATGTGTGTTGAACTATGCTATCAACTGTCGATTTTTCTTGAACTTAAGCTCCCTCTTCTAGTCCTTCCTTTGGTTCATCCTCACCATAAATGCATCCGCGACCCGCTCTACATCAATCCCCTCCACTTCAAAAGAGTTGGACCTCGAGTTCTCGTCCAACTTCGGTTTATGATACTCGTACAGGTCGCAACGTTGAAAGTACGCGAGATTTCCATGTCATCCGGATGATCAACAACGTAAGCGTTGTCATTGATCTTGCGGAGGATCGGCACTGATCTAATCTTCTTATTCTTTAACTTGTTGTAGGTCCCGGTCGGAAATCGCTTCATGCGCAAATGAACCATATCTTCATCGCCCACTTCAAACACTTTCGAATGACGATGCTTGTCGGCTTACTCCTTATACTTTTCATTTGAAGCCTACAACTTGGCTTGCACGTCCACATGAATGCCCATAATTTGATCTGTCATATGTTCCGCTGCAATACTCATGCCCAAGAGCTTGGGCAACGGGACCAAATCAAGTGTGTGGCGGGGCACTCGCCCATAAACAATTTGAAACAAAGATTTCTCCATCAAGCAATTCATAAATGTTATTGAATGTAAACTTCGCTTGAGGCAAGGTCAAATCCCATTGTTTCGGCTTGTCACCAGAAATACACCGATAAGGTTTTCCAATGTACAATTCACAACTTCAGTCTACCCATCTATCTGTGGGCGGTAGACACTGTTAAACTAAAGTCGTGTACCGAACTAATTCCACAAAGTCTGTTAAAAGTGACTAATAAACTTCATGTCACGATAAAAAGTAATGGTCTTGGGAACCCCGTGTAGCTGTACAACCTCTCTGAAGAATAGATTCTCCACATGTGTTGCATCGAGGGTTTTCTTGCATGGAATAAATTGTGTCATCTTGGAGAAACGATCTACCACTACAAATACTGAATTTTGGCCAAATTCGACAAGTGTTTGATCTGGTTCGGCTGGTTGACCAGGGTCTTTGACCGGCCGAACTATGTTGTCAACTGTCAATTTTTCTTGAACTTGAGCTCCTTCTTCCATCCTTCCTTTGGCCCATCCTCATCATGAATGCGTTCACAACTAGCTCTACATCAGACTGTCCCACACAATATGGTGGGCCATTGTAAATGTCGCAAACAAGTATAATTTTCGAATCCGATTCAGTACCACAAGTCGGCATTGAAAATGGGTGACTTGGCCCGACTCAGCAAAGTCACAACTCCACTTAAAAACAAGTGAGTTGGTCTAACTCGTCGAGTCTTAAAACCACGATAAGGCCGGGAAACACTGACTTCGGTGAGGCTGTGACCATGGCCCACCTTGATGCATGTGTTCTATATCCATGCTTTCCATCTGTTTTGCCAGCTCATTTTAGTGCGTGAACAAAAAAATGAAGCAAATCCAAATCTCAGGTGGACCACACCACAACAAAAGGTGGTGATTGAATGCCCACCGTTAAAAACTTCTTGTGGGCTATAATAGTTTTAGATCAAGCTGATATTTGTGTTTTCTCTTCGCTTTTTTTGCACACTAGAAGCAAACCTTTATTAGCACGGTAGACCGTACATGTAGCAACATAGCTCGTCATGCTGGATTGTTAAAGAGAGGTGAAAGAGGCTATTCACTTGAACATGTGTTCATGATCCAGGCCATTCATAAGGTCGGCTATTGGCATACCATCCATAGTAAATCTGTACCATTGGTGGGCCTAAAAAAGAAAAAAAAAATGAATGGTGGAGATGCAAGGGTATCGATCCCCGTACCTCTCGCATGCTAAGCGAGTGCTCTACCATCTGAGCTACAACCCCAACTGAAAATTCTTGTTATAGAAATATTATTAAAATAGATCTTGTCCGTAGGCATGTTGTTGATGCCCACCTAATGGATGGCTTGGATCTTACACACACGACCACCTTATCGCATGTTGGCTACACGAGCGCGTGGCCTCCCTATTCAAATCCAACTTAGAACCAACCATCTTTAGCGATCATCTTCCATCATCTTAAGTGGGCGATTATGTGATTTGGAGGTCTCAGATGATGTGGCCCACCGGATGGTTTTGGAAGTTTTGGTAATCCATTGTTTTCAATGGAGTTGAATGGTTGAGGAACTTCTGTCTATTATGGAAAGGGGTGTTATTCAATAAAGTGGCAGAATGTGATGCTTGATATGCGTGTGCTTAGAAATTCATTATGTGTCATTTGTTAACTCCAAACAAAATGAACATGTTATGGGACTGGAGTGGTATAAGAGGCATTTTTATTCCTGGGCTCTGTGGGGCCCACTATACTACATATGCCAAATCCACTGCATCCATCAAGCTAGAAGACTTTCCTCGTCGTACATACAAAATATCAGCCCAATAAATACAAGTGGGCGCCCATGTGTATGAAAACAGTGGACAGTTATGAAAGATAGCTATTTCCATGCATCATGTCCTTCTTTCTTTATCTATTTTGGAATATTAGTTGAAATAGCCTTTGATTAATGACCACATTATAACGTTAGCCTCTCTGTCAGAAGCCTTGTTTTAGCTTTCAGAGTACTGTTTGGTCTTTTTCCAGATGAAATTACCCCTCTACCCAGTCGTTCCATCATGAAACTTTTGCACGAGGGGCATGGGCTCCATTAAATCAATAGCTGGGGTCACCCCTCGACCAATCTTACCCATCCACTTTATTTAGACAATCATGAACCCTAAGGAGGGTCATTTCAAAAAAAATTGAACCATTGTATGGCCCACAAATGCGCATTAATTTCAAACTGTTCCCATGAGTGTAATCCATCAGCAATGAGTTACGCCCTCAAACTTTGTTTGATGGACTCAAATTAAAACCCCTCTCACGTGGATACTTTAGATCTCCTCTGAGGCTATTCAGTGGCCTTCACATAGAATCTCACGTGGGTTCTAAAGATATGGCCCTTGTGCGGGAAAGGTCATTCGGCATTTTCTACTCTTTTTCTTCTTCTTCAGAGGATGGGATCACATGAAGAGCATGGGCTCACACAGTATCTACAATCAGAAGAGTTATAGACGCACATCCCATTCCTGACGATGACAAAAAACTTCGGTAAATTCCTATAAAACTTCAGTAAAGTGTTGGATGAGAAGTATGGTTTTTTAAAGTTAATTAGGAAATTGCCGTAAATCCCTGCAAAACTCCGGTGAAGTGCTGGGACGAAAAGTAGGGGTTTTTTTAAGTTAATCAACCACATTTTGAGACGTAAAAGCTATGGTGCACAAGGTAATTATTTGTATGTATTATTTTTATTTTCTGTTGATAGCTAACAATGGCGGGAGTTTGTGAAAGGGAGGAGGGTGTGGTGGACTGGTAGTCCATTTTCTAGTTGTTTTGTTATTTTTATTATATTTTATTGTTATTTAAATGATTAGAGTTTCTGAAAGGGATGAGGATGTGGTGGTTGTATAGACGATATATGTATGATTGAGAGTGCGGTGATCCCATGTTAGAAGTGTTTTTTGTATTTTGTTTACGTTTGTTTGTTTGTTTTCTTATTTGAATGGTTAGAGTTTCAGAAAGGGATGACTATGTCGTGTTTGAATGGATGGTGTATGCATAGTGGAGAGTGTAGTGGTCCCATGTTGGAATGGTTTTTTTTTTTTTTAAGGCCAGGTGGTGACGATTGCCGACAATAACTGTCATTCACTAATACTCACTATTTATCACCGATACCCACTATCCATCGCTGATACTCATTGTCCATCGTTGATACACAACCACTATTGGCAATTGATAGTTATTATCAACGATGGACAGTTTTCATTGGCAATACGCAGTGAATATCGGTGAATAATAGTTATTATCGGTAATACAGTCTTTTTAAATTTGATAAATTACAGATAGTATTTCACTTAAATCTAATTATCTAATTATTTATCTTTCAACTACTACAGAATCTAAGTTCGCGACGAAAAGATATGGTCATCGCCTATAATACTCTAATATAAATGTCACCTTCAAGTGCTCAGTAAAATTCCTAACTATTTTGAAGGATGAATTGAACAAGTCCCCTGTCGGGAATGAGGTGTTTAGAAGAACCCAATTTAAGTATCTCATTGATTTCGACGAAGGAGAGTGGAAGATAAATGGACCAAGTCCACTACCTGATGCAAAGGTACCTCAATGACCTCTGCTTTGATTTCGATGGCACCATTCTCGAATTTAGGGAGATAGACTTTGCCTTAGTTACAGGTCTGAAGATAAGAACCCCAGATGAATCAAACCAGACCGATCAAGGTTCGTCAATGAGTATTAATGATCGGTTTTTCAAGGATGGGTCTCATATTTCAATGAAGGATTTGCTCGATGCATTTACAACCTTACGAGGAGGAAGAACCACTGATAAGGTCGTCATACAGTTGGCTATGTTGATATGTGTACAGAATTTAACTATCAGAGTGCCAAAACAATAATTCGTGTGAAGATAAGCATATAGATTTAGCAAATAATTTTGATGCATTTAATAACTCACCCCCTAGGGGAGTGTGAGGTACCAAATATTAAAGGAAGAAGCGAAGACTGTAATTAAGGCTCACCTTCTGAAGTCCTATGACTTCTGCGAATGCCCATATTCCTTGTAGGTAATTTTTCATTTATAAAATTTCATAAAATATTATGCCAATGTAACTTACTATAATATTCATTATTTCCATCATCCATCAAGTTTGGGCATATGAGGTCATCCCAATCTATCCCAACCAAATGGCTCGGCCATCAGGTGTACTCCGATCATAATTCATGAATTATGAATTGAAAGGTGAATAAGGTGGCAAAATGCAAGAAGCTAGCAAAAGTTTTTTCGAATGGGCTGGTAAGTTAAAATATCACCTCAAACTAGGTTTCATAGTATTTGTATTTAGTGTTTCTGACATTACATACATGTTGTTGCAGGTTAGGGTTAACGGCGAACTTATCCCCATAAATGAGGAAGAAAATGTCCTTGTCAAGAAGAAGAGGAAGAATGAGGAGAGAGATTCAGGGGATGAGAACTGGGGGGAGAAGAAGTGTAACGACTCTCAGATTTGATCATACTCGACCCGAGTGAACACGCGAGTATTAACGATAGAGACCTATGTCAGTACTAATAAGTTTTTCTGTGATGTAAATAAATGCACCTCATTATGATGCACGCATGCCTAATCCTGGCTGTTACAGCCCCATGTTATAGTCCGATGAAATCTTATTCCTGAAATGGCCCTAAGGGTGGCTAAAATGCCTAGAATAGCTCTAAATCCTTTGTTGGTGGGCTAACAATTCTGAAACTAAGGGATTTATTTCACCTTAGTGGACTTGACATTTCACCTGAATCAGATGTCTAAGACCATTCTTAGAATTGAATAACTTAGATCAAGTCCAGGGAGTGTGAAATGTGTGACTCACCTTGTGTTATTTGAAATGAAACTGTATAAAGAAATTTCATTCCAAAATTCATTTCAAATATGAAATTTAGGGTTTCTTAGGGTTTTCACTTGGGGTTTTGATTGGGTTCATCGATCTGGCTACAGTTTATCTCGATTGATCGATGCCAAGCGATAATCAAAGGTAAACATATCCTCTATTGTAGAAATTAGAAACTGATTTAGGTCTAACTAGTTCTAAATTTATTTTTTTATGAAATTAGGCAAGAAAGCTTGGGTTTTCTTGGATCTTCTTGTTCTAAACCCCATTCAGCATGTGGAATCACCAGGATAGGTAATGATTATTCTCCTAAGTTAGTTATTATCAGCCTTTAATAGTGTTGGATAGTGAAATCTAGGGTTTTGAGTGGAATTCATTCAAAGTTGATTGTTTGAATAATTCATGTTTATGATTCATGTACCTATGTGTTAATGTAATAACATGTTTTTTAGGATACATGAATTTCATGCCTGTTTGAACTGATTTGTGAAATATTTGCTTTGGTGTGTGTTGTATACAATGTTCTAAGTTTCGGTATTGCTACAAGTTTCTCTAGTTTGGGATACGGAAACAATATCGATATTGTCGATAATATCACTGATAACCGGAAATATAGGAAAAATGAAAAAAACTGTGGAATTTTTCAATAAAACCTCAGGAGATAATAAAATACACATATTTGTATACTTAGGAATAAAAAAATTACAAAAATAATGCATGCAGAATAAGTTTCTATTTAATGGGGTCCTAAAAGCATGTGCTGCTATAAGAAATCAGTCCAAACATCTCATCCATCCAAACATCCATTGATATTTCAGAATAGCAACAACAAATGATATTTTTCAATAAATCGTTAACAACTGAAAAAAAACTACAGATTGTCGTCTCATTATTGCCGTGTTGTGATAATGATAATATTAATATTATTGTCGACACTGAACACCCCGTACAACCATGCGCCCTTAAAAAATATGAAATGAGCTTTTTTTAATATACAGATTTTTTGCTATATCAATACATTAGCGATATTATCGAAATATTGCAGATACATTGATGATACAAACGACACCTGGAATTTACACAATAAAAAATATTGACGATACACTAGTTACATCAATGCATTGGCATACAAACAACGCCTGGAATTTACACAATTGAAAACATTGATGATATTGATACATTGACAATATTTAGTGATACATCGTCAATACTTAAAAAAAAAAATTATACTATCAGTGTTATTGGTATCGCTGAGCTAGAGATAGAGATAATATCGAGGATATTTCAATAATATCGGAGATAATTCAAACACTAGTTGCATACCAAGTGTTTGATGAAATGCCCAAGTGTTGAATTCAATGTTTACTTATGAATTTAAATATATGTTTAGAACGTATATAATTTCTATGGGATTAATACTTGGAAAACTGTCAAAGAGGGGACCGCCTACCTTAGGTTGGGCCGTCCCAGACTCATTTGGTCGATTTGGGCGGAACACGGTTATTCGTTACAACTCATGGGATAAGCACGATGTTATGGGTCGTTGTGCTTGTGCTGTCTTTGGCTGGTTCCAGGTGACGAGCCCCACAGTTAGTCTTGAGCATATATGGGGGACTCCTGCGCTTGTCATTTATATCTTGATCTTGGGTGACGACCCATTACCTTATTATTTTAATGCCTACAGAATGTCCATACTTATGTTTTGATAACTTATAGACTTTGGGTGGTGAACCTTTATGGAATGGGAGATCTCGATGACGAGCTGGTAATTCTTCCTTACTTGACTCATGACATAATTGGGGTGTGCTGGCTTCGCCAATATTGTTGGTTAAAGATGGACTAAATAAAGACTTGACAACTATGCATACATCACATAGGTGTTCAGGTGTCTAGTTGCCCTCTTGGTATATCAACCTAGACCATTCACGCATTGCACAGGCAGTTCAGGTGTCTATTTTTCTTACGGTCATACTAGCCCTGACGTCACATAGATGTTTAAGGTGTCTGGTTGCCTCCTAGTTATGCTAATCTTGAGCCCTTTGTTGTGCACTATCACTCTGAAACATAACATTTGCATATCACGATTGCATGAATTATTCAACTAGAATAGGAACTTGGTTGTGATATTATGCTTCCTTATCTGTACTTCAAAGTGTTGATAACGTGTATAACTTAGATAATGGTAACACTGAGTTGATCACTCACTCCCACTTGGGATGGTGTTTTAAAAACCAATCACATATTTTTGACAGCAAGATTGGTAGATGCGTCGATGGTTGGTGAGGACTATCTCAACCCGATCACGGTCGAGTCTTTCTTCCAGTTTGTTGACGAGCAGTTCTAGGCGTGACAACCTATCTCTTTAGCTTGCCCTTTATAGGATTATAGTTATTGCGATATATTTTTAGGACATGTATCACATTCTTTTAAACATGTATACATTAGGCCCCCAGCCAGGTGACCTATGGTTGTTTGAAATTCATGTACGTATGCTTCACCTTATTATCTTCTAGACTGTTTGGTTTAATCTTGAGCTTTTGTATATGATGCTATTTAATTTAGCTGTTAAACTACGCTTCTGCATGAAAGTGACACTTGAAAAAACATGGGTTGTGTGGTTACTCGATCCTTGGTTTTCAAGGCGTGATAAGAAGAGACTTTCACACAAGAAGTTATATGAAGAAGTTGCATGGAGTGCAGCAAAATTGAAGGAGGTGGAAGATGAGAATGTCCACCTGCACAATGAAGTGATCCTTATACGGGCTGAGGTGGAGTCACTGAATGTATTTAAATTTTCAATTGTTGTGATTTGTAAGTCTTGTTTACTGCAATGTAGCCAATATATATGATGCAGGCCTAGGCAAGAGACCTAATCCTGACAGAGGACTCGGACCAGGCAGGGGACTCGGCCCAGGAGTATGGATTTATATACCCATTGAGAATGCTTAGCCCCGAGGAGTACAAATTTGTTAAGGCGGCCTTGAAACCCTGATGCTCCTGCTTGGCTACAAGTTCTATAAAACGATACATGAGTTGGTGACAGGGTAAAAGTTTAGCATAGAAGTCTTATATGTGCTACATTTTACATTACATATGTTTACTGATAATTTTGGGCTCGTATAGGGGATCGACTTATATATGAATTTTTTGAGCGATCAGCGTCTATAATATCCTCAATAATTTTATTAGGATTTCAAGTTTGTAATGGCGTTATTTTGGGTAATGTCTATTTGTTGATATTTAATTTAACTAGTATTGCAACCAATCTAACTTATAGTATTATGATTCATTCATGACAACAACTTTTTATGAAGCATGTTGGTCTACTACAAGAATATGATTCTATAATGCATGTTTATAAAAATTAAAGATGAAAATTTGAAAGATATTAATCATCAGGTTCTAACTATTGTTAAAAGGGAAATGGAGATGTGGAATGTACGACTATGTAAGTTTATCATTGCATTTAAACGTGACTAACTTATCGTACTGTTATACATAATAGTTTAGTTTATATGTACTTATAGTACTACTTGTGCGTAGTTTGTAGATATACTTTCCACAAAATGTAGAAAGTCGACACTAGATTTTGTTTGTCGTATACCCTAAAATAAGGTTAGTTTGATTATTCAATAGCATCGACGAAAAAGCATTGTTAAAGGTGCGATGACTTAATAAATAGCTACACAGAGGGATTGAGATGGTTATTCCATCCAGTGTGACAAGGGCAATGAACATTAGGAGAAATGATGTGTGGTCGAACTAGTACAAGGACTCTCAAAACAGGCTAGTGGAATCAAGTAGTGGGGTCTTCATGATAAAATACATCGACATCCTTTTATAGTAACCTAAAAGATCACATTCGACCCTAGTAAAATTCTTATGAAAACTTTCTCAACCTTATTCGTTATTCATTGGTGGTCATGCCATGAATAATATTAACTTGTAAATTAACTTGCAGAAGAAAGTCTTTTATCTTAGAGCGACCTTGTCTTTCGATTGTCTTAACAAGCTAAAAAGATTGAAATATAGAGAGCCGAACCGGTCTAATTGCGAGATGAAGAAGACGTGTATGAGTTATAGATTTAAGACCTCAAACTCTATACCCAACCACAGATAGATACTTTATGCAAAAGAAGAAGTGACAACCCAGCCATTTGTAGTTCATTTACTTTCTGTATATATTATTTCATTAATATAATTATTCATTTTACAATTAATGAGTGTTTAATGGATGAATGTGATGACTGTTGATATTGAGATACATGAATGTGGACTTTGAGGAAGTTTGAAAGGGATAATGTTGTAATAGATCATTGTTGTAATGGAGGCATGTTGTTGTAATGGATCATTGTTGTAATGGAGGCATGTTGTTGAAAGGGAAAAATGTTGTTGTAATGGAGGCATGTTGTTGAAATAGAGAAATGTTGTAATCACCAATAGTCTCACTACTAACCGCTAATACTCATTGTCCATCGTCGATAGGCGGCTTGTCTAACCTGAACCTGACTTAATTTAGTCTGCTTTCGAGATCTTAAAGGTGGCTTTCTTTTCTCATTTGATGTCTCCCTCTGTGTATGAACGAAGATAGTTGTTGGACAAACTGCCGAGCATTACAACGATCAGTACGGCATACATCTACAGTGGCTTAAACGCGATTAATGTCTTCTCGCATTTGTGTAAGCTCTTCCTGAAAATTTTGATGATCTTGAAGTCATCATGTCATCATGATGTAATATTGCCGGATATCTCATAATTCTTGAAGATATCTTCGAACCAGTCGTAAAACAACGACTATTCCCTGTGCAGCATTGTCTATTGTCTCAAAGAGATGGGGTTCATGGAGATGTGCAACAATCTCTCTATCCTTTCCTGTAAGACTGAAATTTAACAAATCTAACTGGAAAATAGAAGTCATGAAAGCAATGACATAATAAGCAGCAATGGAAGACATGCTTAAAGGGATTAGTCTCTGCAATAAGATTACCAAGATGAAAGGATGAGATAAAAAATGGTTGATTGTTAGAGAGCATATAATGCAAATAAATAAAGGTGCATTTTGTGTCTCGCCTACTAGCCCAACTGGTAGATGCCAAGGAGTTTCAACAGCAGGTCTCAAGTTCGAGTGCTAACGAGACACACTAACCCCACCGGTGGGTGTGTGCATCGTGTGACTAACCATGTGGGTGTGTTGTGCAACTAACAAGGTGGGTGCATTGCACGAAAAATAAAGTAAATAAAGGTGCACTTCATGTAAATCAAGGATAGACACTATCGATCGCCAATAGTCATTGCAGATCGGTGATCGACTGTGTATCAATGATCATCACAGCTTGTCGTCTTATAAAGATTTTTTTCCATATTGGACCACCTCTCAACCATTATACAAACACCAAATCCTCCTCTATTTTGTAAAGTTCAACCATTCATAAAACACAAGAACATAAAAAAAAAAAAAAAAAAAACAACAATGTAGGAAACAGAACCATCACATCACACGCTCCTTTCACCGGAGCTTAGATGTAATTTTTTTAACGTCGCTAGGAAGGTGTGTTGCCCGTCCTTATAACTACCAATCATCGAAAAATCTTTGACCGTTGGTGTGGTCACCTCCAAAAGTAAAAAAACATTGCAACAAGGGCCCCACCTTTTGAACTAACCCCATAGCGGGCTCCACTGGCTTGACGTGGAGAGCTTTGGCTCTTTGTCGTCCTCCCCTCTTATAAGAAGAAAAAAAAGTAGCTAGGAAAGGCCAAATGTGCAAGGGCCAACCTTTAGAACCCACGCCAGACTTTGTGTAGGGGGCCACTAGATAATCTTGAAGGAGATCCAAGCCGTCCACATAAGAGGGGTTTTAATTTAAAGCTATTAGACAAAGTTTGATAGCAGAACTCATCACCGATGGACCACACCCATGAAAATAGTCCAGAATTAACGGCACGATTATTAGCCATACAATGGTAAAAAAAAAAATGGAATAACCCACCTTGGGGTTTATGGCTGTCCAAATAAAGTGGACGGATCAGATCGGCCGAGGGGTAGCCCCAACTGTTGTTTTGATAGGGCCCACACCCTTACGTAAAAGGCCCCATCGACTTTTACATTTTGCTGCTGTCGTATGATGGGACAACTGGATAGAGGGGCAATTTCATCTGAAAAAGGCCAAACAATGCCCTAAAGGCTATAAATAAAACCTTTGATAAAATGACCAACGTCATTAATATCCCATTTGTGGATCAGGTGGGGCCTCACCCAAGATGGCGTAGCTTTGACAATGGGGCCACCTCATTGTATGTAGTGTATATCCATAGAGTCCATCTATTTTTTGAACTTATTTAAAGGCGTTAGCCTAAAAATGAATAGATCCAAATCTCAGGTTGACCGCACCATATGAAATACTGAAATAGTGCTGACTTGCCATTAAAAGCTTCTTATGGCTACAAAAGTTTTGGATCAGGCTGTTAATCCACATCTATGTGACCTTTTGTTTTGTTTTTTTTTTTCTTTTGGGTTAGTCATGCAACGCACACACCCTGTTAGGTCTATGTGACCTTACAACAGGTTGGATGGAAAATAGACATCAAGGTGGAGTTTAGGAATTTTTAATGGTGAGGGTTCATCACCGCCATTTCCTATGTTATGGTCCACCTAAGTTTCAGATCTGCTTCATTTTTGGGTCCATATCCTAAAATGAGCTGTAAATACGGATGGACGGTGTGGATATACAATACACACATGCAGGTAGGCCACATGGTCAGGGCTGTACACTCTTGGGTGAGGCCGGGGCTGCACCTAATCAGCTCTCCTATTTCAGGCATCCATGTGCCATCAACGGTGGCCCACATGGATGGTATTTTGTATATTCCACGCCGTCCATCGTTTCTACATCCCATTTTAGGATGGGTTTAAAAAATTATGCAGATCCAAATCTCAAGTGGACCATGCCACTGGAAACAGTGTTGATTGAGTGCCCTACCATTAAAAATTCCAAAGAGCCCATTGTAAGGTTTTTCCAATGTTTATTTTCAATCCAAACTCTTGATAATGTCAAGAAGGTATGGATTAAAGAAAAAAAATAAATATCAGTTTGATCTAAAACTTATATGGCCCGGAAAATATTTTTAATGGTTATTTGTCACTCTTTCTATTGATATGGTCCACCTGAGATGTGGATATTCTTATAATTTTGGATCACGTACTAAAATTAGACGTATAAATAGAAGGATGGAATGGATATACAAAAAATGCATCAAGGCAGGCCCCACACGGTGGTAAGGATAACACCCACTAAGCTGTTAGCAGGGTAACACCTAATTCGCTCCCCATCAACGGTCCCTCGAGCAGCCGAGCTGAGTCGAGCTGAGTATTTTTTTTTTTTTTTTTTTGGTACTTCCCTCTCACGCGTGGGAACTTCGTTGCAAATCCAAGCCTCGCCTGAGTAAACTTCTCATACGTGGGAATTTGGTTGTAGAGCCACTCCTTTCATCCATTTTAATGAATAATTTAATCATATCCAATGCTCAAGTGGACCACACTACAAAAAACAGTGTGAATTGAACTTCTACCATTGAAATATTCTTGGGGCCACGGAAGTTTCGGAACAACCTGATATTTTTGATTTCCATTACTCAGTGTCTTTTTTATGTTATAAACAGTTTGGATGACAAATAAACATTACCGTGGGCCCTAAAAAGGTTACAATGGTGGAAATCGTTACTCTCACTGTTTCCTGTGTTACGATCTATTTAAACTTTCGATATGCTTCAATTTTGGGATCAACCGATAGAATGAGCTAGAAAAACAGATGGACAGCATGGATAAACCACATGCATTCAGGGTGGGCCCAACAGAATTTACTCAATGCAATTAAAGCATACTGAGCAACTAAGCAAGCAATCCGATTTCCTATTTAATTGTCAAAGATAAGCCGCACATGTAAGGACGCATATTACCTGCTGACAGTGTGAGGAGCAAAATTGACTATTGAAGTGACGTCACCAAGTTATGTGGGGTTATATGTGTTGTATAGACACTATCCATCCATATGTAGCAATCGTTTTATTGCATGAGCCAAAGAATGAGTCATATCCAAAGCTCAAGTGGACCCTACCCTAGAAAGCAGTGCAGATAGTGACACCCACCATTGAAACCTTCCTAAGGGCCCACCATAATGTTTTTTTGAGATTCAACTTGCTCATAAGTTAACACGGACATGGATGAGGGAAAACACAAATATCAACTTGATCAAAAACTTATGTAGCCCAGTCTTATTCTTTCACTCATAACTTAAAATGATCTCTCCAAATAGATGGACGGTGTGGATATAACACATACATCATGGTGGACGTTACAGAACTCGGTGACTTCACTTCAGTAGCCAATCTCGCTCCTCTCGCACTGTCAGTAGCTAATCCACGTCCCACATGTAAGAGACTAATGGATTTCAGAAAGGGGTGAACGGTTCACATTGAATATAAAAGCGTGGCCCCGTATAATGTCGAATCATCCTGGCTATTGGAAGAAGGCATCCAGTCACTGTGATCCGTCCGATGAGTTGATTGGATCTCGTGCCACTATGCTAGCACGTGTGAGAGTCGATTGCTAAAAGAAGTGCACTCGCGCTGCAGCTGCCGTTTTTCTGTTCCATGAGATTCGGCTTTCGTGGGAGCATTTGGATAGGACTACTGCTGGACGAACGACCTAAAAGACCCAAGGACTGTGGAGTCCACCACGTTGTAAATGTAAAATCTAATCCGTCCATCACTTGATAACCATGATTTTCACGGTACATAAAATATATCAGTTCTATACAAATCTCCAGTAGACCATGGGAATGGAATGCCAATGGGAGATTTCTGTGTGGGGGCACCATCGTATACTTTTCATCAAACCCGTTAATCATTTTCTTTTGACAAGAATGAAGGGAAGGTGGACCATACGGCTTGAACTCGTATATTTCTTGCAAAATTTACGAATTCAAGTTTTTATTTTATTTTATCTGAACTCGTATATTTCTTGCAAAATTTACGAATTCAAGTTTTTATTTTACTTTATCTGGCTGATATTCTGTAGGTACGGTGAAAATAAGTTAATCACATGATTGAGTGAGTGGCTTTTGGATATACAATGTAGCGGACCTACGACCGTGGGTGTTTTAGTTAGGGCTGCACATTTGCCGGGTCAACCCCACTGTCTTTCGGATCCAACTTGGCAGAGAAAAGGGTTTGGTCCTAAATTAATGTAGCTAGATCATTTTTAATTTATGTATGGTCTAGAATGCATGCCAAACCCAACCAACTTGACCCATGTATACCTGACTTGTTCCGCCCAACTCAAACCACCCTGAGTTTTGTCAGAGTATTCTAAAAAAAAATACGCCTGAAAAATTCCTACGATTGAAACATTCTTGGCTCTACGATGATGTTTACATGCCATCTATATCATTCATAATATTGTCATTCCCATTGTGATGAACTAAAAACACAAATATTAGCCTGATTAAAAAATTGTGGCCCCACATCTTATTGTAGATGTTCAATCCTCACATTTTCAGCCCACTTGAATTTGTGGTTGAAAGTTTGTATAGTTATGTTTACATTTTTAGTTTACTCAAATAGGTCATTATCTAGTGATCTAAACCATTGATGAGAAAGGTCTCATTGTGGATGGCGACACGTAAAAAATACTTTGGATTGATCGGAATATCGCATAATAGAATATTTGAGCTTTTATAGATTAGCATTCCATCCCAACTAATGGTGGACATTTCATCTTAATCCTAACCCGACTTGACCCAGTTCAACATATAGGCTTGGGTAGGATTGAGTTTGATCCTTTTGCAAGTAAAGTAAGGTTAGGGTTGGGTTAGCTAAATCCAGTCACAATTCGGACCAAAACCTGAACCTATAAAATATGTTTAGGTTCAATTTAGAATTGGGCCCAACTTAACCTGTGCATAGGCTTACTTTTAGTGCTACAATTTGGACGCAAATTTCTTGTGAAAGCCTTCTGCAGGAAGTTCTTGTTTTGGAAATCTAGGTGGGTCATGATGTTAGTAAGAAATTCATGCAATCCATCCATTTTTTGAGCTCATTTTAGGACATGCGATAAAAAAAAAACGATCCAAATCCCATACTAGTTGCTTTCTTGATTACCTCTTGGCTATAGCATGGTTTGGTCTTTCCAATGCATCATTCCTTGCCACCAACGCACTCTACTGGTAGGAAAGTCGGCAATGCCACTTGCATTCCAAGAATGGTTCATTCCGCACCCTTCTTGCTTGCTTAAATTGATGTGGATGATGGTGACAACTCTTCAAATCCTTTGAAGTCTGATTAGATATGTCATTGAAACAAAGTTCTATCTCTGTTTTCTTTTCGGAATCTGAGGATGAGCCAGCCGATCCTAACTAACATAATTTATGAGTAGCTGGACGACGAGGCCGCCAACCCAGATAAAGATGTCTCCGACTCAATTGGGCCGCACTAAAGAAGAAGGTGGTAGAGAAATTCCTACTGTTGAGACCTTCTTGGGTCAACGATGATGTTTATACGCCGTCCATACTTTTCATAATTCCTATTGGGATGAATTGAAAACAAAATTATCCTATGAATATTTCAGCTGTGAATGTTCAAGTCTCACATTTTCTGCCCACTTGAGTCTTGGATCCGGCTCATTTTTAGTTAGACATCCTAAAATGATCTCACCAAGCGGATGGGCGGTGTGGATTTCTCACTAACATCATGGTGGCGTACTTAGGTTCTCAGCGCAAGAACTTAGTTCCCGGGGAATCTGCGTTCCGCAATTCCGGTAGCGTTGGATGGCAGCGGATTAGGTGAGACCCCGGATCCACCGAGGTGGGTGGGACCCTGACTGTGGGGGCCACTGTGATGTATGTGACTACATCAACGCCATCCATCTGTATTAAAAGTTAATTTTAGGGCATGATCTAAAAAATGAAGCAGTTCCAAATTCCAGATGGGCCATAGGACAGGAAACAGTAGTGATTGGCCATTGAAAACTTCCTATCGGCCACAAAAGCTTTGGATAAAGATGATATTTATTTGGTCTCTTCATCTAGGTGTTTGTGACCTTATCATCAACAGGTTAGATGTAAAATAAATATTCCTGTACAATCCATTGAAAATCCATGAAGTTTTCAATGGTAGAGATTCAATCAGGATTGTTTCTCTGGTATGGTCCACCTAAGATCTGAGTCAGCTTCTTTATTTAGAATCATACCCTAAAACGAACTTTCAAAATAGTTAGACGGTGCGGATTTAAGGCATATATATCACTGTGAGCCCCATAGTCACGGGTCCCACCCACCTTGGCGGAGCGGATTAGGTGAGACCCCGGGTCCACCGAAGTGGGTGGGACCCTGACTATGGGGCCACTGTGATGGACGCGGATTGCCTGCGATTTTGCATCTCCTGCGCTCGGAATTTAGGTGGGGCCCACCGTGATGTTTGTGAAAAATTTACGCCATCCAATCGTTTTGTGAGATCATTTTATATGTTGCGACAAAAAATGAACAGATCCAACACTCAAGTGGAGAATGGAAGGTGGACATTTAATCTTCACTGTTTCATGACATGTGGTCCAGTTGATTTTTGTATCTGCTTTATTTTTGGGTCCATGTCATAATAACGAGGGGAAAAAGATGAACGGGGTCGATTAGACCTCACTTAGCTTCCCCTCGCCGTAAGTTCTTGGGAAAGCCTTTCTAGGAAATTCGTGTACAGTCTGTACAGCGGCAGCTCCGGTAGATCTATGATTGTGGGGCCTACCGTAACTTATGGTTCTTAAATCTACTCTGTCCATTACTTTTGACAGAATGTTTGAAAAGATCATCACAAAAATGAAGCAGATCCAAATTATAGGTGCAACACACCAAAGGAAACAATGGTAATTGAATACCGACCATTAAAATATTCTTGAGGTCCATCAGAATCTTTATTTACATCCAATATGCTGATAAGGTCAAAGACAGATGGATGAAGGGGTATAAAAAAATATAAGCTTGATACAAAACGTTTTTGACCCACAAAGTGTTTTTAATGGTCAATCACCACTCTTTCCTATGGTGTGTTCTACATGACATTTTGATCTTATTTATTTTTTGTATCATTCTCTCAAATGATATTTAAAAACGGATTGACGGAATAGATTTAATTAAAATACATCAATATAGGCCTCACACTCAGGGATCCACCCACCCTGGATCCACCGAAGCCGCACACGTCTATGCAAGTGCCGGGTTGACACTTGTAGCTAATCCAGTGGTGCGGGTGGGACTCCCAAACGGGCGAGAATTAGGTGTTACCCTAACCGTGTGGAGCCCATATTGATGTATTTTTTTATACATCGAAGCCGTCTATCTGTTTCTTCTTATCATTTTAGGATGTGATCCAAAACCCTAAGAAGATCCAAATCTTAGGTGGACCATACCACTAGAAACAGTGATGAATAACAATTAAAAACGTTTTTTAGGCCACAAAATTTTTGACTCTATTTGATATTTATATTTTCTCTTCATCAATACCTTATTGACATTATCAAGAGCTTGGATTGAAAATAAACATTACCAAAACCTAACTATGGGCTCTTTGGAATTTTTAATGGTGGATCACTCAATCACACTGTTTCTAGTGGTATGGTCCACTTGAGATTTAGATCTGCATAGTTTTTGGAACCTCATTAAAAAATGGGCTGTAAAAAATGATGGACGGTGTGGATATACAAAATATCATCCATGTGGCCATACGGTAGGGGTAACCCTCACTAAGCTGTTCCTAGGGTAACAGCTAATTCACGCCCCATGTTACATGCATATACATACTCGAGCTTCCATGCCCCATCTTCCGTTATCTGTCTGGTTTCCCGTCTTTCTCTCCCAATCGCTCTTTCAGGACAGCCGTTCGATTGAAAATCAACGACAGATACTAAACTGAGTTAGATCCTCCCTGCAGCACGGATTTAGGAGAGTCGCAGCTTCTTCCCCATCAGGTCTCTCTCTCTCTCTCTCTCTCTCTCTCTCTCTCTGCGTGTATTTGATCTTAACGGCAGCAGTTATAGTTAACGGAGCCGGTTTTCTGTTACCACTAACGGCAGTTAAATGTAATGGCGACAGTGGTTTTCTCATTTTTTCAGTGAGTAGAGAGAACCTTTTGAGAATTTTAGGGTTTTTTTTTTATGATCTTTCTTTTCATCTCTTCCGTTTTAGGATTTGTGTGATTAAATTGCAGAGCTTTTGTTTTCTCAGTAGGAATTCACTGTATTGGATTTCTCTTCTTGCTTCAGTGTTTACAATCGTAGTGGTTGATTCTGTAAGTTCGTTCAGTTCTTAGGGTAATTCGTAAGGAAGGTTTGTTTATGAGGATTCAACTGCAGCTGAGTAGTTAGTAGTTTTGGTATTTTGGGGTTTTTGTGGAATGGATGTGGTTGGAATGTACTGATCCTGCTTGGAGTTTCCATAGTTTGGGGATTGTTTGTCGTTGGATTGGAATGCTGTGTTTTGATATTTCGCTCCGGCTGGGTTGTCTCAAGGTACTTGCTGTCTGATCTGTCAATTTCTGTTTAGTGGTTGTTGTTAGATGGAGAATGGAAGGTGGGCGGCTGTTCATACTGTGGGTCCTGCTTGTAGACATGCTGTGGTTGAAATTCACGGTGAATGAATGATCTTACCCATTGATTTCTCCTGAGGAATGTTGACTGTTGACCTTTTTCAATTTTATCTTCAGTTTGAAGGCCACCATTCAAGTGAATGGGACCTGTTTGGTCTGATTTTCAGTAGTAGGCCTTCTGTGCATAGGACTCACTATATGTATGGTGTGGATTCACCACTAGGCCTGCCACACATTTGGCATTTCGGTAAATATGATAGGATGAATTGTTGCCATAAATGATTACATTTATGGGAAGATTGTGTATCCATCATGGATGTACTTCTGTGCCCGGCATCCGAAACGTGACGTATAAGTATGAGATAGATGGTCTTTACTCATTTTTTACACACACATATCATTTTAGTGCCCGCTTTTAAGTTGCTGATTGGATGCGTAAGATCATCCGATCAGTGTGTTTTTTCTAGCTATGGACCCTCCAAGGGGCTGATCAGTGAGATGTCCACATCTTTTCTTCTGTGCCACATGCTCAATTTTTAAGTGTCACAGAGTTCTGTGTATGTTACAGATGCAGAAGCAGGGTCCTTTTAAAAGAGCGACGGTGTTAAGAAACACACCGCTGTTAAAAATGTTTGGGTGCTATTTAGTTACGTGGTTGCAATAACTTCTCTGGATTTAAGTGGGTTGCATTTACTACTTTAGCAAGGATATTGAGTTATCTCATACTAGGGTAAGGCACGTGATACATTGTGGAGAGACGTCATACTGATCAGTCGTGTATCAATTTGATTTTCTTAGGCCATTAAGGAAACAAAGAGATCTAAATCCAAGAACCGTTCATGAATTCACAATCAATAGTTAATGGTTCCAGTTTGCCCTGAATTTTGGATCCTTTGATTGGAATTCCATTTTTTCTCTTTCAATATTGGGAGAGAGAAATAGGAGTTAATTTCAGAGGGAAGTACCCATATGGAGAGAGATAGAGAGATGGTGATGTTGGCTTTTTGTGGGCTACACGAGAGAAAAAAAAGGGAAATGTGTTGTGTTGGCCGAAGGGGTTTTGCAAAAAAGTCCGGGCCGTTGCAAGGCCTTTTGCTGGTGAAATTTGAACGTCACTTCAGACAATAGTCACATTTTTCAAATTCCCCGAATATCTTGACTTCATTTAGAATGTCTTGCCATGTCCTTTTAATATTCATAATTCTTCCCCCTAGAGAAACTAATTGCAGGGGCAGAAATCTCCAAAAACTGCTTGCGTTATATATAGTATGAATATTGTGTTTATTTCTTAGTCAGACTTTTTTCTTTTGGTCTTTCATAAATGCTAATAAAACCATTGCCTTTTTCAAACTGAACAAAAAGATTATTCATTTGCAAATCGGTCAGGAAAAGAACATTATTTTTGAAAGAGAATTAATAGATCCAAATACTCAGAATTTTTTTCCTTTTAAATCTTTCTATGTTTTACAATGAATTAACATGATTCATATTCTTGTATTTTTCCAAAGTTTCTTGATTTTTTAGAGAAATATTCACACAAACGACAAATGACAAAAAGTGCCTTGTTGCATTTCCCAATCCTAACTTCGTAACTTTGGTTCATTGTCATCAGCAAGGGAATGCAACTATAAGGATAAGAAGTGTTTCTAAGCTAGCATAGACAAGTTGGAGCTACTTCTCTAACCTTTTACTTTATTGCACTTCAGAAAGACTGCGTATTGACGTTGACCGAACATCTCCAAGAAGCTAACTCTTGGACTTAGCCAATTTTGGCTCTTCTTGCACACTAGAGGCTCTGTGGAGATTTCTAGAAAAGATTAGAGTTGTGTAGGGATTTCTGGAGTATTTCAGAGTTCTGCAGGGGGTTCATGTAGAGTGTAGAATTATCTACAAGATTTGTGAAGTATCCATGATTGTTAGATGAATTCCACATGGCTTCATCCTAGCCATTAATGAAGAGTAGTTAGAAGGTTTTGAGGCCTATGTAAGGAGGGCTCCTGATTTGGGAGGCACCTCAGGAAGTTATAAGCTGCTGAGATCTCAAGCAATTCAAGTTTTCTTGCCTTTAATTTCTCTTGTTTGCTCTCTTTCCTTCCAAGATAGCTAGTCTAGTACTTGGGTGTTTGGCTGACTTGTCCACAAAGGAGCTGTGATATGTGAGTACTTGTCTTGCATGGTAGGGGCGACAATGGGCCGGGCGGCCTGGCGGCCCAGGCTATTGAGAGCGAGGGCCTGATCCCTAAACTTCGCCCAAAGTCCAGGCCCAGGCTTCAAATCTAGGCTTGGGGTTCATGATGGGCAAGACCTTGGCCAATGATGAATTGCCTGGCGTAGCCTGTTGGCCTAGTCCTACCGTCTAGGAGGTTATTATTATACATAAAAGAGCGGACGGTTTAAAACGCTTGTTAGTGGTTCCCATTCATTGTACATATGTAGTTTAAAGACACTTGTTGAATAATGAGTCTTATTTTTTTTTAAGAGTAACAACAATTTATTAGAAATCTGACGAAGGCAGAAAAGAAGACAGGTAGAGCCTGCTACAACCCAAAAAGTCTAAACAAAATAGAGGCATCAATAATCGAGAGGCATGACAACCAATCCGCCACCTTCCTTTTGATTGAGTTGATGACCTTGGAGATTGAGGAGGAGGAATTCCTGGAGCAACAGTTTTCTTTCTTTCCAAATAGCCCAAAGGGTTGCCATAATGACTGGCTGACAAATGGCTTTGGTATCCTTCCTAACACCTCCCTCATGCCAAGCAAAGAGGAGATCATCAACGGAAATTAGGCATAACCCAAGGGGATTTAAGGAAAGCGAGGATGCTAGACCACACTCCATGGGTGAAAGGATCCAAGCCATTTATATGATAGGACTCATTGTGGATCGAGGGGGGATTGCATATTACCATATTAATAATAGGGCATTTCCAAATACCCATGTAAAAAAAAAACTGTTTGAATATTTTTATTGTTGAAAGTGTAAAAGTTCAGTTGGTGGGGCACGTTCAGTGATTAGGCAGGCGGAGGAAGTGGACCGACCGGACCCGGGGGAGGAAGCTGCAACCAGGGGATGCGATGGCAAGTGAATTTCGGAAAAGATAAGTACTGGACGACCCGCCCTTGAGTCCCTTTAGTAAGGGCCTTCATTTTTCACTTGCTTCTGGCAGCCCCACCACTCTTTATCGACGACGGAGAAGATAATTTCCATGGACATTCACACAACATTCACAGACATTGCCAAGATATGCATAAGAGAAAGGGAGCAAACTACATTGAAAGGCTTTTATTATTATAAGTTATTAATCTAGGATTTTATTACATTCAGGTTGATGTCTGGCACCTACCCTTAATTACATTCCATGGAAACAACCTTTGATTCTAGGAAAGAAAAAAAAGAAGAGCTAATTTGTCTGCGTGGTAGAGTAGTTCAGTGCAATGATGCACAACCATGTGATCATGGCTATTCGGATTCAGAGCGTCCATAGCATTGATCAGGTAAATTTTATAAGGTCAAGGATCAATTAGCCTTAGTGTGATGTCCTGTTTTGCTGAATGAGAAGTACATGTACATTGCCTTAACAGTGAACATGGGCTTAGCATGGGGCTCATACATCTTCTTGTGATCATTCAGTTGAAAGTATACTTCTTATCGTTATAGTAAGAGATAAAGTATTCAATGCATGGCACTATTTAGTCTTGAGATAGGGAGCGCAGAGCTGTGTCTATAGAGATAGCACAGGGCTGCGTAGCACGGAGCTATAACATAATATGATGAGGGATCATTGCATGGCATTGCCCAAGGTACTTGTTTAGCACATTCTGAATCTTATTATGGATGAAAGAACTTAGATGTGGAGGAGTGCAACCATGGCTGACAACAGAGAAATAAAGTGTTGCATGGGAATGAGTGTGTAGGTCAGCCTTGAGCTACACACTGAGTAGTGAACACTGGCGCCATGAATTGCATAGTAGGCAATGAATGCTGAACAATCATGGTTCTGAATGTCGGTATCGGTCGGCGTATCGGCCCTGCTGAAAAATGATACGATACGGTGTCGCGTATCGGAATCGGGCCCTGTATCGGCCTGCATCGGACCGTATCGGTCAAAATTTTTTTTTAAAGCAAAAAAATATGAAAAAATATCAGAAAAATAGGATAAAATGAGATATTCACGAATCTATCATTTTTTTTTTTTTTTGTATTTTGACCATGTATTCAATGGCGTATCGGACCATTCTTTGGTAAGAATGCTGTCCTGACGGGTTGAGCTTCTGTAAGTTCTGGTGTTGATTTTTTCTTTATATAAATTGTTGATATATGTTATAAATTGATATAATATATTGTTAATAGTCTGTCTAATATGTCCAAGAAGTATCACTACTCAGTACTCACTAGTCTATAACAATATAAGTGTAGAAAACTTGAAATACTTAGTACTTAGTACTTACTAATTTCCTTAAATGTGAATAATTTAAACATTTAAAATAACATTACTCTTAAATTTTAATAAAAACTCATGAAGGCAATCACCTCACCAGTCACCACCAAAATGAAAATCTAGCTGCTTGTGGTTGGTCGACCTCCACGTCCTCGTCATCCTCCGACTGTGCCTGTGGCTGTGCAACATGTGTTGCATCATATCCATAATAACCAGAGCCAGATGGAAATAGTATGTCAACAAAACCTGAGGAAGACTGATCATGACTAGGATATTCACTAGCACCAGATGAATAGGCATATTATTGCTGCTGCTGCTCATACTCCTGAGATTGTGATACTGATGATGAATAGCTTGGATTTGGATCAGGTGGACTACTCCAACATAAAAGTGGCGGAACAGGCTCTGTGTATCCGTGAGGACTGTAACCATATCCATAATGTCCATAGGCTTCCTGATGTCCCGGTCCTCCATGAGTGCCACTAGTGCCAGCTTCTCCATGATGCCCCCCTGGTTGGTTGTATCGTGACTCAGTAGACTCATAAGTTCGACCTCGTGTACTACCACGTCGATGCTCATCAGCCGCACGATCTGTAGACAGTTGTATGGTGTGTTGAGCAACACGAGCAAAAGCAGTAGGTGCACCACGACGACGACCACCACCACCACCACCACCATCACTGTCACTGCTGCTATGGTTATCAGTATGAGTCGCACTGCTACTATGACTACGTTCACCTTCATCAACTTCTTCAATAATCAGGTCTGTAGGATGACTTTGAGCGGTTTCTGCAACGAGTTCTGGGTATTCAAGTTCCTCACTTTCAGCTGCTTCTTTGCCTTTCTCCCGTTGTTCAAGCCATGGAAGAAGAGGGTCGTCTTCAGCAAAAATATAATCCAAATTTATTGGAAAATATTGCGCTTGATTATCGGCTTGCCCTCTGCTTTCTTCATGTTTTTCAAACGCAGCCTCACATTATAGTGGATAAACACATTTCTTTGCACCTTTATCTCCTTTAATCGATTTCGCTGTTTAGTGTGGATGCGGGCGAAAGTGCTCCAATTTCTTTCACAACTAGCAGAAGATGTACATTGACTCAAGATTTTGATTGTAATATTCCGTAGTGTAGGTGCACTTTCCCCATAATTGATCCACCATTGAGCTGCATATATAACAAAATAAATATATCACATATCAATTATACTTATACAGCTTATTAAATTTGTAAAACTTTATATGTTATAATTTAAATACTTAATAACACTTACCTGGATTTGTTCTTTGCATTGCAGCTCGTGCAAGTGGATCTCCAAAGCTACCCATCGCCAGTTCATATACCTCCACCTATGAAATAGTAGCTAATAATAAGTACCATAAGTTTCAGACTCTACACTATACAATCTACATATGTAAATAATTGTTAACTTACTTCGTTAATAGCATCAACCTGTCTATTAACGTCTGGCTCCAATCTTTTTATCACATTTTTCAGACCGATAGTAACCTCATCAACTTGGACATATGTAGTTGCATATCGAAATTGTGGATTTAAAAAGAAGCTTGCAAGTTGGTTAAAAGAGAGAACAATAGAACATATCAAATTTTCAACACTATATAAAGAATCGAAGGAAAATAAATAACTAAATTTAATTAATATATGTAACTTATGTTTACCTGCCGCATGGAGATCATGATGAAGCTGTCTATTCCAGCGCCTATCTATGAGCTTCCAATATTCCTTGTAGTGGTTACAATCGCGTTGAATTGACAACTTCGCTCTATCCATTGCTTCATAAAGAAAGCCCATCGTAGGCCTGTCATCACTTTCCACCAGTCGAAGAACCTTAATCAAAGGTTCCATTGCTTTCATAATTTCTTGCACTTTTTTCCAATACTTGTTGTCTCTTATAATCACACACATCTCCGCAGTCGTGCCACTCGTCTTTTGTCCATACTTCGAGTTGAGCCGTTGTCGAGACGCAATCATCTCGCTAAGTGCCCCTCTATGATTGTACAGACTTTCCATGGCTATGAAATTTGTGGCGAATCTAGTTGCCCCAGGCCTTAACAACTCTCGCCCACCTGTGAACTTTTTCATAAGAGCAATTATCCAGTTGTGATTGTAAATATATGTCGTAATCAATCTTGCCTTTTCAACTAGTATCGACACATTAGGCTTCTTTCCAACATCTTCAAGGATGAGATCAATGCAGTGTGCTGCACAAGGTGACCAAAATAGATGAGGCCTCTTTTGCATAAGATGTTTTCCTGCTAGTTTATATGCTGCCTCATTATCAGTGACAATCTGCACTACATTACTTTCCCCAATTTCTTCTACCATTCTATCCATCAGACCGAATATATAATTGGCATTTTTCACTTCATTAGATGAATTGATAGCTCTAACAAATGACCGAACCCAAGTGTGAGTATACCATGAAGTTTATCATGCTCAATCTGGTTGGGCCAGTCCAACCATCACACATGATTGTGCATCCTCTACTTGTCCATATGCTTCTAAATGATTGTACATAAGCCAATACTTCTCGGTACACTTGATTTGAATACTTTGAATCTATGTCATAGGAATTGGGCGTTTTAATCCCAGGTCCCGCATCAGCTGCTGCATCCACAAACACCTGAAAGTATGGGCAATCAGCAACATATGGAGGAATACTATTGTGTAAAAACAACTTTGTAGCTGCTTTTCCAAGATTGTCCACTATTTGCTTTGACCATATCTGTTTCAGTTTTTTCTGCTTGCTACTGGCCTTTCTAAACACTGTTTCATCACTAGGAGGTGCTTGTGGCTCCCTCTCATCATCAAGGTTATGAATATGGGGGGAAGGGCCAGGGGTAGCCTGAGAAGGGTGTGGCTCTTGTTGTCGTGGGCTAAAGGCACGACGTAACCCTCCCTTAATACCTCCAAACAATCTTCTACTATCATGCCCACTACCACTACCACTCCCCCCACCTACATCACGAACCGAACCCGTCCTCCCAAACATTCGACGCCGCTCATCTTCCTCACGGTGAGCTCGTAAACTTTCCCTCTTCGCAATTGTCATCTCCCTGTCTGAATCCTCCTCTGACTCGATGTCCTCATCTGGTAGCGAAGTAGGATCTCCAAACACTTCTGCTCTACATTGGTCGAGCGTAGCCTTCTTCTCTTTCTCCCTCATTGCCTTTTTACCTTTAATTTCTTCTAAATTCTTCTTCATCTCCTCCCTTACTGCCTGAGGGACACTTGGACACCCCGAAACTTGACCCTTCTGGTAAGCCAAGTGTTGTTTTAATCGGGTTACACCCCCACTCACACTCCTACTACAATACTTGCACATTATTTGCTGTCTGCTCCCACCTATCCTTACTCCATACTTCCACCCTACATCTTCATTTTCATTTCCAGCCATTCCAACAAATACAATTATACAACAATGCCTAGTCTACAATCTGCACAAGCAATAAAGTCACAAACAATTAAAAACATGTATTATATATTTGCAGGTTTGCATTATAAAAAAACGTACTGTCAATTTATCTATTTTTTAATTTGGAGGGCCACAAAAATAAAAACTAGGCTTCTTATTATTATTTTTTTAATTTGCAAAAAAATTAGCGACGATTAATAAGTTTGAATTGACTGAGTGTACAAGTGAGCAGCTGCACATGAATAGCGATAAATAATGAATATACAACGGTCCAATGTCCATCTGCTTTTCTACATCCCATTTTAAAATGAGGTTCCAAAAATTATGCATATCTAAGTCTCAAGTGGACCATACCACTGGAAACAGTGTGATTGAGTGCCCAACCATTAAAAATTCCAAAGAGCTCAACGTAAGGTTTTAGTAATGTTTATTTGCAATCCAAGGTATTAATAATGTCAATAAGGTATTGATGAAGGAAAAATATAAATTCCAAATTGATCCAAAACTTTTGTGGCCAACAAAACGTTTTTAATGGTTATTCATCACTGTTCTAGTGTTATGGTCCACCTGAGATTTGGATCTTCTTGGGGTTTTGGATAACATCCTATAATGATATGAAAAAATACATAGACGAAATAAATACATAAAAAATACATCAAGATGGGCCCCACACGGGTAATACCCACTAAGCTGATCCCAGGGTAACACCAAATTCGGGCCGGCCTCATGACGCAGAAGCGGATTGCGTACTAACTACTGAGTATGGATTGGGCATTGAGTACGTAAACTCTGTGGGGTCCACTGTGATTTATGTATTTCATCCACTCCGTTCATCCATTGTAACAGATAATTTTATGGCTTGGGAAAAAAATGGGGGTATAAACATCACCAAGGGCCCTAGAAATGTTTCAACAGTGGAAATCATTATACCCACTGTTTCTTGTGGTATGGTCCACCTGAGTTTTGGATATGCTTCAATTTTGGTTTCAACCCCTTAAATGACTTGTAAAAGCTGATGGACGGTGTAGATAAACTACATACATTTACATTGGGCCCAAGACTCAAGTGGGCCTCACTAAAGGAAAAGGTGGGTATGTAAATTACTACCGTTGAAACTTCCGTGGGTCCATAGTGATGTTTATATGACATCCATACCGTTCATAACGTCACTACTACTGGGATGAACTGGAAAAACAAATATTATCCTGATTCGAAACTCTTGTGGCTCCACAAATATTTCAACTGTAGACGTTAAAATCTCACGTTTTCAGCCCACTTGAGTCTTGGATCCGGTTCTTTTTTTATTCATATCTTAAAATGAGCTCCCAAAACGGATGGACGGTGTGGATTTATCAAAAAACATCACTGTGGGTCCACCTTGGTTCCAGTGCAGGAAGTTCCTGTGCAAGGCTTTCGCACGAAATCCAGAAGCGGATTGCGTACTGAGTAACACCGCACACTAGCGTGCGGAGTAAACTGTGGGGCCCACGGTGCTTTATATGTTTTATCCACTCCGTCCATCCATCTTAACAGAAAATTTTAAGTATAGTGCCAAAAAATGAAGCATATCAAAATCTAAAGTGGACCACACCATAAGAAAAGTGTGAACTTAATGTCTACCATTGAAAAAATCTCAGAGGGCACAGAAGTTTTGTATCAAGCTGATATTTGTGTTTTCCCGTCATCCATATTCACCTGATCTTATGAACAGGTTGGATGACAAGTAAACATCACTGTAGGGCCACTTCAACGGTGGAAATCATTATTCCCACTGTTTCCCGTAGCATGGTCCACTTCAGATTTGAATATGCTTAAATTTTGGGCTCAACCACTAAAACGAGCTGGAAAAACATATGGACGGAATAGATGAAGCAAATACATTCATAAGTGGGCCCAACTGAGTTTAGTCCGCACGATAATAGCGTGCGGAGAATCCGCACGCAATCTTTTCTAAAAGGGGGAGCGGATTAGGTGAGACTGCGGCATCACGCAATCTTTTCTAAAAGGGGGAGCGGATTAGGTGAGACTGAGGCATCACGCAAGATGGTGCGGCCCTTACTGTCGGTTACCGTGGGGCCCACCTTGATGTATTTATTATGTATCCACACCGTCCATCCACTTTTACAGATAATTTTAGCGAATTACACCAAAAATAAAGCAGATCCAATCATCAGGTGGACCATAACATAGGAAGCAGTGGTGATTGACAATTAATGGGGCACATAAGTTTTCGATGAAGCTGATATTTGTTTTTTTACCTTCATCCAGGATCATGTGACCTTATCAACAGATTGGATGGTAAATAAACACCACAGAACATGAAGGTGCGTCCTAGAAAGTTTTTAGTGGTAGGATGGTCAATCATCACTGTTTCTTACGGTATGGTCCACCTGATAATGTTTTCTGCTTCATTTTTGCGATAATACCCTAAGATAATTTGGAAAAACGGATGGACGGAGTGGATACATAATACATACATCAAGCTGGGCCCCACGGTAAGGGCCGCACCGTCTTTGGTGAGCCCGGGGTATCATCTAATCCACTCTCCTTAAAACAAAAAAGGGATTTGAATCCCGTTTCGAAAATGTGAAATGGGTTTGGAGTCCGGACCGTCCGGTGCTTCCGGAACCCCGAATCCCTCCAATCTCTCCCCAATCTCTCCCCAATCCCTGAAATCTCTCCAAATCTCTCCCCAATACGGCAAATCCCTAAAGTTTTGGGAGATTTGGAGCTGAGATCTCCGTCGATTTGAAGAAAAACAAAGGAATTTTGCACTTACAGGCGTGTGCTACTGGTGATCGATCGAGTGGCCCACCGACGTCTTCGGATCGTCTTCCGATCTTCTCCAGGTACCGAAATCCCTAACCTTCTCTCTCTCTCTCTCTCTCTCTCTCTCTCTCTCTCTCTCTTTCTTTTCGTTTTTTCTGTGATGATCGCCAACGACGCTGCCCCTTTTATCGCCGTCGATTGGTTAGGGTAGATACTGTAGACCCGTGGCTCTACAATGATTGATCGAATCTTTTTTTTTCTTTTTCTGCAGACTCTTTTTTCTTTTTCTGCGATTGATTGGTACGCTGCCTCTTTTCCACCTTTTTCTGCGTGTATCGGTCTGACCGATACAAGTAAAAAATATCGGACCCGATATGGGCCGTATGGCCCGATATGGCCCGATATGGCCCGATACGGTACAACCGTTTCGGATACGCCCGATACAGGGCCGTATTGCGTATCGTATCGAGCCGATACGGATACGATACACCCGTATCGGCCGATACGATACGGATAGTTCATATCCATGTGAACAATGGACATAGGCAGAGACAATGGGCAATAGTCATTGCCTATGTTGCAAACTGAAGGGTAAGCTTGAGCCCTATAGACTAGATATCAAGCAGTGGGTGTGGATCACATAAACAGAATAATGGGTAGTGAGCACAGGCCTTCAGATGATAAGCACGGGCCACCAAGTGTTAGGCTTGGGCCATCAGGTGGCAAGTGTGAGCCACCAAGTGATAAGTGCTATGCAGGCCATTAAAATACCAGTTGCTAGGAAATGGGGAACACTGCAATAGAAGGTTTTCACCTGAGTGTGGCCGCGCTACAAGAAATGGCAAACAACAAGGAGAAAGATAAGAACCTTGGAGAATCTTTGAAGGAGAACCCTAAGATTAGAATGCTGAAATTATCAAATAAGATCCCCCAAGGGATATATATAGGCGAAATCCAGTGGTTAATGTCGGTTATTGGCAGTTAATGGACGTGTTGCTATTTGATTGGATGAACTACCACTATTTGACAGTTGGCACTCTCAAGGAGCAAGAATGGACATGTGTCAAGCTCTGATTGGATGATTCTGAAGTTTTCCGACAGTTCACGCTTATAGACTGCTTATTCGTGCTCACACACGGCTTGGCCACGCTTATAGGTAATCTTGCCGCACTCATAGGCCCTCTAGCTTAGATGATGATTCGAGCATGGCAATTGTAATACAATGGCCGGACACTTAGTGAGGCACAATTAGAATACAACACTTGGGGCCGATTTTGATAAAAGAAATGTTTGCATGTATACAAATGCTGTAAGTGCGGGTCAGAAAACCCTGAGTGGGAGCATGCTTCTCCACTTAATCACTTTGCCGTTGGCACCTAGGTGAACCTTCCCTCAATACAATTTCTTAGGTCAACAAAAACCAAACTTTGCAATTAACCACACCATTAATGAATTATTTTTGCAAAAAACCCATTTTTACTCTTAACTTTTGCTAACCTTGGTTAAACATATGTTTAACTCTTTTTTTTTTTCCCCTCTTAAATGACGAAACAAACCAACCCCCTAACCCCATTTCTAATCTCTGAAAACCAATTTCTTTTCCCAAAAGCCCTAGCCCGATCACTCTCCTTTCTTGCTTGAAATTGTCCATGTGCGCTCCCTCTCCTTCAACCCCATAGAAACCCTAGTCCAATCTCCTCACACCGTCTCTCACACTCATTTTCAATTCACAACTTAGCGCGACCTAGTTATCAAGTTAATGAGTTTTCAATATTAGAATTGCAAAGAAATGGACAAGAGTACACCCACAAGAATAATGGAGTAGAGAGTGAGAAATAACTTATTGATATCAAAGTTCTTCTTACAATACTTAAGAATGGACCTTAATATGTCCTTAAACTGATAGGTTAAAAGAAGACCTAAAAATCTGAATCGGTGTTAGACCTTCTTACGTACCGATACTAGTTGCCTTAAATGGCTAGCTGTCCTGGACCACTCAGTGGAGCACGTGTGATGTCGTATAATTGGGAACGGGAAAGGATGGTCGTTGGTTATTGGTGAAGGTCGGAGTGGCACCGTCCTCCTATGATTGGGGGTCAGGACCCTTGGCTGAGGTCACCTCGGAGGGCTTTAGCAGGGGTCATAGGGGAGCTATGGTTAGAGATAGTTGTAGCAGCATTACTGCTCACCCCCTACAATACTTAAGAAAAACTCACATTTCAAAATTTTTGGAATGCTTCCTTTTACTCACTTCCTCTTTTTTAGATCTTAAATGAGAATCCTCTCGACTAAGAGATTGATTTCAAGTCAATCATTGTTGAGTTTTTCTTTTAAAGATTAATCATAGTTGATTTCAGATAAATCTAATCCATCCAAGATGGTAAAAGCTTAATAACAGTAGAGTAGCAAATCTAGGAAATAATCCTCAAAATTTCACTCACATTTTTAAATCGGCCCCCATATTATCAATTACATCTCCTCATATCTTCTGTAAATAGTAAATTGTAGCTCTTGATATTTATATTTCAAATATATAAATAAATAGTTCAAAATTAGCATCTATTGGGCCCTACGGTGGTCGTGGGCTTGCATCACAACCATCTTCAACCCAGCCTTCTAGGGTTAGGGCCTTTCTAGCCTAACTAGGGCTAAGGTTGAGGAGGTGATGGGGACATCAGAGTACTTGCTTGAGTGTACTGGAGGAGGCGGTTGTCTGCTTGAGTGTATCGGAGGAGGAGGCGACCACTCGCATCAACACAGTTTTCTTTATGGATGGACAGCGACTTTCAGACAGGGCCTGCGGGGCCACTCTGAAGACCCCACATGCATTGGACGTGCATAAGGAAGACCCCACACTGAGATGATGCATGTTGGTTGCTTTTTAGGAGTTTTTAGCCATATGTTTTCAGTTTTGGGTCCATCAGACTGTTGGATCATCTTGATCGGGACATCAGACCGTTAGATCTTTGAGATCTGGGCCCCTTGGACCTTTTTTTTTCCGTTTATTTTATGTTATTTTTAGGACAAGATAGATGGTTTAGATTATTTTTAGTTGCTTTGGATATTTAGTTTTGAGTATGGCCCATCGAACTTTAAGTAAGGGCATACTTGTAATTTTTTTTTTTTAAGTTTTAATATAAAAGCTGGGGGGGGGGGGGGGGGGGACATCCAACCCTATGGTGTATTTGAGCATAAAAAAGGAAGAAGAAAAGTTTGGAACTTGTTCTCTCACAAAAAAAGGTTCTCCCTCATCTTCCTTAAGGGGTTTGTATGGAAACCTTCCCTTCTAATTAAATTGTGGAAGGGTAGTGCATAGTTTGGTGGTAGATTCCTCCAACAAATAACTCATCTTCTTCTTCAGTGAAGGTACACAAATCTCACTTTTTTTTTTCTTTTTCTACCCATCTTCTAAAGCCTAGAATTTCCCATCATTTCTTGCTCTTCCCCATTTAACCCAACAAAACCCTCAATCCTTGAATTGTTTTTTTATTTGGCATAGGCCCATGTGACCTTAAAATTTGTTCTTTTCCCAAAACCCCAACCTTTTCCAATCCAAATCCACCAAACCTAACCTAATCCCATGCCAATTTTCAAATCCGACTATCCCCTTTCACCCAAATCCGAATTTCAGCCTTTCTATGGCCTTAAATCCTTAAAACCATAAGCCTTAAATCCCTAACCCTAATGCCCAAAACCCTAATTTCCAATTTTTTAAACGTTAACCCTAAAATACCTAAAACCCCAATTCCAAAACCCAAAACCCCTTAGGAAATTCTGATTTGAACCAAAACCCTTTACCCTCAAATTTGAATTTTAGTGGTACCATTGTTATTTGCGTGAATGTGGCATTGCCTATGTTAGATTGGAAGTTCTATCTTCCAAGTGGGCCGCTCTTGAGATATTTCATATTGCCGTGCACCGTGTATGTGATTAACCTAGGACCATCAAATCTGAATTTTTTATGTTATGAATTTGTTTGAATTTATTTGTTGATCGCCTAGTTATTGTGTATTTTGATCTCACCTCATTCATCCTAGGTTAGTTTCACTTGTCCTACATCAGGAGGGCCAAGGCCGGGGCCGGAGGGACTGGGGCTGGGCCAGGGCTAATGCTACCTGGGCCTAGCCCGGCCCATTGTCATACCTACAACAAAGTTTACGCTTGGGAAGCATTTAGGCCAAGACACTATTTTAAATTTGTTTGAACCTCATTTTCACTTCCTTAGTTTGGCCCCTTGGAAAATACGTGTCCGTTCCACCTTTGCTAGCCATGTTGTAATGCTATATTGCAAGTTTTGTGCGTCAATTTCTACATCAGTTCTCTGTGTCACTAGGTTTTATGCCAGCTTCTTTGGTTTTTTTTTTTTGAACTTTTCTTCCTTCCTTTTTGCTGGAGCCTGGAATCTTACTTGATACCTTATTATTTGATGTTACCAATGTTCCCTGTGCTGTTTATTGCCTTTCTTTCTAATGGTTTCTTGGACCCTTTCGAAGTCCCATAATCATACTAATATACCCTGTGCTGTTTATTGCCTTTCTTTCTAATGGTTTCTTGGACCCTTTCGAAGTCCCATAATCATACTAATATATGGTCATGTTTCTAGCTTCTAGTTGGTTTAGCATAGACGTGAAACCATTGTGTTGGAGACACTGGAGGTTAGTGTTTGTTTCTTAGTTACCGCCTTAGACATTAATATGGAAGCTCCATGTTTGTATTCAAGGTTTGTGTATTGTATGCTAGTGCTTGTTCATTTACTTTTCATCCAAGAAATTGGTAAAGAAACTCCAATGAAGCGCAGTTTTTGGTAGGATTCTTAATGTGAATTAAGTATATCTCACTACTGGAAATCAACTGAGAGACAAAATGTGAAATTATATGTTCTTTTTGCTGTCAAGGAGTGTGAGGAGCATCTGATTGAATTGAGAGCTCCCCATCTATCTAGGATTACTTAACAAGTAACAATGCTTTCAATTTGAAATGATACATGTGGATATTTGAGATTGTTTACATGTTCCTTTGTAAATATCTTCTATGCAACATATGAATTCCTGGTACTCATTTCTGTAGTGGTGATATGGGCAGGTGCATCAAATGATCCAGTGCGCCCTTGGGAAAACCAGTAGCAATATTGAGAAGGTTCTGGGAGGAGGATGTTACACTCTGTCAAAAAATTCTTTTGAGCAGAATAATTGCAAATTTCTTTTAAAGGTAAAAATATTCTTTTATTGTGATTGCTTTCCCTGAAAACCAAAATTATATAATTTTGATTCAAGTAATTATGCAGTCTTTTACCATTGGTTTGGTTTTATTGGTGATAGAGTTCTTCTTTACCAGGAACCTGGAGTATCTACAATCATTCTGAGAAATTCTGATCACAGGTAATGCATTTGAGTTGAGTTTTATCTAATAACTTTCTTTCAATCTAGTGACATCCTCAGCTTGTGTGGGTTTAAGCTGACATCACTTGGTATCTATACTCGTGCCGCTTCCCTTCCAGATGAGATTCCCTTTTGCTCTAATAGCAATTATGTTCTGGCTTTGAATCTACCATCACACCATATCTGAGCTTGCAGTGGCAGTCCCATTCTTAAAAAACGCAAGTTTTCAGCAGCATGCATTGTTCGTTTTTGGATCCTCAGAAATGAATCTGCTGGCGACACAATTTGAGTGAATCCAACATGTTCTAATGCAGTTACTGATTTTACCATGAGAGAATGGGAAAGAATTGCTCTTCTTTTCAATGCTGTTTAAGCAATTCGCGGCAGCAATTGCATGTGGTTGGGAATTTGATTTGCCACCAGTTGAGCATCTAATACCCTGGTTTCCAGCAAGTCCTTGAGTTGGTTTGCCAGCATCATTGTCAGCTTTGACATTGAACTTGGCTGATACCATCCAGTTTCCTACACCATATAAAATAAGTTGCTACTTGGAGAGACTAGCAATTACAGGGGGAACCTAGCAAGGACAGAATACCAGTTTTCTTATCTGGTATGCTGCACACAAATTGGACGCTTGGAACGACGGTCCATGATCTGGACCTTTCATTGGGCAGGTTGCACTATAGGTCAGGCAGAGTATAAACATCACTGATCCGACGTTCTTAACTGTCAACTGATTGACACCTGTTACCTACAAATAGATGGAATATAGGAATTAATATTTGTGGTCAGCAGTTTATGCAAAAATCTCCACTAGGCGGGTGGGCAGAATCATCTAACTTGTGTGATTTGCAAATAGTGGTCCGTCTAAGGTGTGGCCCTTCCAATAAATGGCAGTCTTTGAGTGCAGTGGGGTAAGGAAGAAGGTGGATGGGCCCATGTTAGGTTTCCCCTTAACCAGGCTAGGCCTGTCCTGACCTGCACCATGGGGCCCAAGGCCCAAGCTTGGCACGGGCCTTGTATAACAGGACCAAGCCGAGTTCCTTTGCTTGGTCCCAAGTTTGACCCTGCCCGTTTGAGAGGTTTGAATTATTGGGAAAGAGGTAGAGAGAAAATAGGGTCGGGGTTATACGATCTGTGTGTGCACGTGCATGTGTTGTGGTGCTTACCAGTGAGCAGGACTGCAGGGAACATTCCTGTAGGGTTAGGGTAATAAGATAAGTGCGCGCGCGCGTGTGCTTACCTGCGAGCAGGATTGCACGGAGCAGTCCTGTGGTCCAACTCAGGTGGGCCCCACCATGTTGCAAGGACATCCATCCCGTCCATCAGATGCGCCACCTTCAGGAAACCCCCTAGCCCCCAAAAGTCACTCTGATCTTGGGTGGACCACGTCATAGGGACCAAGCTGGGAGTTGACACCCACCGGAATTGTTAAACCCCCTGAATTTTGGCCTGACCATTCATCCAAGCCAGATGAAGGTTCTGAATGGCCTTTGATTCTATATACACAACATGGTGGGCCACACTCAATTCAACAATGGGCGTCCTATCCCAACTTGTTCCCTGCATTCTGGCTCACCTAAGTTTTGGATCCACCTGATTTTTGGCAAAAAAGGGTTTTTTGAGGTGACACAGAGGGCCAGGATGGATGTCATCACATCATGGTGGGCCCACCTGAGCTGGACCTCATGGAATTGCAGGTGATCATTCTTCTACACACACGTGTGCGTGTGTAAGATTACTTAAGTGCTCTTCTAGTTGGGCTGGGATGGGTCAGGCTGAGATGACCTAAGCCCAAGCCTGGCCGTCCAAGCCCAGCCCATGGGCCAAGCTAATAGTTCCAAGCCTGGTCCAAAGCTGGCCCATTGCTACCCCATAATTGTGATTTTTCTTTCCTTGTCTTGATTAACCTTTTTATTCCTTAGAAGTTTCTACAGCCTAGAGAAGAGTAGGTTTATGCTTTATAATTTATCTCCTGTCTCATTCATCTATCAGGTGGGTTATTCTCACGTTGGTTACTGTGGAACTTGATGCATGCTGGAAATTTGTTGCACCCTTTGTTCTGCCTCTGCAAGTTTCTAACCAGAGAAACCATTTGGTGTCTGGATCACACGTAAAGATGGAGGGGCTCGAGTCAGTTTCTCGACAACCTGCTATTATGTGCCAGGCTGATCTGCAAAGGTCACAAAAGAGGAGTTATCTGCTGGATCATACAGGTTCTCGGAAGTCATTTACAGCCATCGGTTCACGTGGGGCAAAATTTCCAGGACAATCTCGAAAAAGGGGTTCAGGAAATAAGAGAACTAAAGGTGCTAAGGTTTCTGCTGATTCTTGCCTGCATAATCATGCTGTATCCAATTATTCTTATGGTGCTATTTCTGATGGTTCAAATGCTACTGGTTCATCTGATTTAAGTCTATGACATATCTGAAGAAGATAAACCCAACAGCAGAAGTACAAGAAGGATACAAGAAGCTATACTGGAAAAAGTTGACAGTTGGAGCATCAGTAACGACATTCTGGACTCCCCTTCGACACCCACAACAACTATATCATACGGCGATGAGGTCTGTGAGTCAGAAACAACAGCTTCTTTACCACAGGATTTTCGCGAAGACTTCAGCTGCGGCCAATTAGGTGTAGATAGGTCTCATTACCAAACCGCAGATGTATGCCTGTCTAATTTCATTGGTGAGGTGACAGATAGGCATCCGAACCAAAGGAATGATGGCATTTCTTTTGATGTTTCCTCTGATGGGCATACTAATCTGTTAGATTCATTTTCTGATGAATGGAACAGTGACGGTAGTACTCAAAGGAGTGATGATGTCAAATTTCAAATACCTCTTAACGAAGATGATGGAATTAGTCCTTCAAACAGTAGGATAGTTTCAGAATATGGTAATTACAGCAGTTCATCAGATGGTGTAACAGTCGTCAGGGGACAATTTTCTAATGGGATGTCACGTAAATCAAATAGTGAAATGTCAAACTGTAACTATCGATGGTCCAAGGTGGTGGTTGGTTCTGAAAATAATAACGATAGAACTAAATGGGGTAGTCAAGGCCATTGCCATAGTGACAGTCGTTCAGTAATATCAGGCAAGAGAGGCAGGCGAGGTAGGAATTTTCCTGGAAATTCAAGTGGGATGCACAGGCTCAGTGGAGGTCTGAATATGCATGGTCGGACAGGAAAGGAGAACAATCATTCCGTCTGGCAGAAGGTCCAAAAGAATGACATTGATGGGTGCAGCTATGAGCCAAAGAAAATAAATCCTGTTCATGCACCGCTAGATGCTTCAAAAGAGGCTCCCTTATGCGGGAAACATAATTCAATTACAGTCATAAGAAACAACTACCAACAACAGTTCACCAGACCTGCTTCTTTAGATGAAATGACTGACCAAACTGAAGAGCTTGAAAGGGTTTCAAGCGTTATTTATTCACATATATCCTCATCAAAATCAGAATATGGGAACTCGAGGAATAAGGATTCTGAAAAGTTGAAAAGAAAGCCTAGTACTGGTTCAAAACAAGAACGTTGGCACCATCCAAGGAAGGGGCCACATGCTGATAAATCTGACCTGGTTAGGCCTACAAATATGAATATGCAGCAGAAGGAAAAATTGAAGCCAATGATCGGTAGCAAAGGCTTTGGTTCTGGCTCAGGATCTTCTTGTTACAATGAATGCGGAAGAGCTTATTTAACTGACAGAGTTGATTGCTGTTCTTCAGAATCACTTCAGAACTCACAAATCCTCTCAGACAAAACAAAACCTACAGGAAATGTTTGTAATGTAGTTGCCGATATACATGCTCCAGCTGCACGAAATCCAATGAACCTATCATCTACGGCATCAGATTGTTTGGAACAAACACATCCGCTAGACGAGCAGTTGGCTTATAACTCCAAGTTTCAAAAGGATCTGCTTGGAGAGCCCCATCTTAATGGGTCCACAGAATTAGAAACCGATGTTTCTAACGTAGAACACAGCAGGCAAAACCATAATTATGGATCATTCATTCAGAAGTGGGTTCCCATACGGAAAAAAGATGCACGGTTGTTGGAAACAAGCAGATCTCACAGATTACCAACCTCTCATCTGGATGAGCCAGTCGAAGATAGGTTGTGTCTGAAGAACATTGAACAGGGGCTATCTAGTTCCAATTCTCATCTCCCTTTTCCTAATCCTGTGGCAAATGATGGATTAGCATGCTGGGGATCTGAATCTGGACTTGTAAATTGTTCTTCTCCTGGAGAAGAGGGGCAGCAGACCATTAAGTTAAGATGTCACACACCCAGTATACACAATGAGCAAAGTAGTATGTGTGCTGCATTTAGTTGCTGCTTAAGTCATGAAGAGAAAGATGGCCAAATCATTTCTGTATTTGAGACCGATTTAAATATGCTACCGCGAGTAGTAAATGATGCCTACAGATTGCAAATTGAATCTGAAGGTATCCAGCTGGCAACGCAGAGTCCACTTGCTGAGCTTGAGAGATTTCTTCATTCAGCTTCTCCGGTTCTTGAACAAGCATACAGTGTTCAAAACTGCAGGACTTGTTCGGGAGATAAGCTAATAGGAGATTCTTTGTGCATGCATCAGATACCTAATGTTTCTCTGGGAAAACTTTGGCAGTGGTATGAAGGACCTGGGAGTTTCGGGCTGGAAGTGAAGGCAGAGGAGTATCGGAATCCAAAGAGATTGGATAGTGACCGATTTGGGTTTTGTGCATATTTTGTGCCCTTTCTGTCTGCTGTGCAGTTGTTTGGTCGCAGTAGGTGTTTCATGTGCACCAGTAATTGCATGCTTGATGCTGACGTGAATACCACATCAGAAAATTCATCTAATTTGGGTGACCTTCCAATTCTCTCGCTACTTCTTCCTCGTCCTCGCAGAGAAGAGGGTGCAGGCTCATCCCTATCTGGGCATTTGTTGCGTACTTCAGATCCATCAGCTGCATCTGGCCAAGACAAGCTTTGTAATCAATCAGTTACTTGTGCTTGCCCTCGTGATTCAGAGCTTCTCTTTGAGTATTTTGAATCTGAACAACCACACCAACGGCGACCATTATTTGAGAAGTAAGTCATGTTCTTTGCGTTTGTTTGTTTGTTTTTTAAATTCAAATTTGACAATGGAGGGCCAGCTTTTAGAGGCAGAACAGTTGGATAGTTTAAACCTTTAATAAGCAGCAGAGACTCAAGGAAACAACATTGAAGGATCTCTTAAGAGCCTGTTTTGATTTGTGTAGAAGCAAAAGGAGGGAATGGTGTCTCCATTCATGGCTCATTGGTAGACTCCGAGGAGTTTCAACACTGAGACCAGGGATCGAGTTCCCATGTGGTGTGAGTGGGTGTGTGAGTGTGTGGGGGTGTGGGTAAAAACAAAGTTCGAAAAGAAAGGAGGGAATGGTGTTTCTCAGGAAACAACGTTTCTAGAAAACTGTGAAAAAGGAAAAGCTATTTCCTCAATTGTGTTTCAACAAGATTTTCTTGGAAAAATGTCCTCCATTTCCAAACTTGTTGTTTGGAAAAAAGGAAATTTTCATGAAGATTTTACTTGAAGAGAGGCGGCACATGTGTGGGGTTGAAGATAGAATGTGGCACGTGTCGCATTGTCACATTTGACACTTTTAGATGTGGGACATTGCACATGTGTTGCATTGTCGCATGGCACATTGGCACATGTGGGCTTCTTGAAGATATATGGTGGCATGTGTGGCACATGAGAGGTGCTTGAATATGGATGTTGGCATGTGGGTAGATGTAGCTCATTAGCACATGTCGAGTACTTCAAGATAGATGGTGGCACATGTAGTTCTTGGGCACATGTGGGGGTGCTTGAAGACAGTGTTTGCAACATCGATAGTATAGGCCGATACTATCGATATCGCAGGTCAGCGATTCGAAACTGCCTTAGAAGCACAAAAAATCCATGGTTCCTGCGTATCGACGATATTATCGATATCGATCGATAATATCGTGCGATATATCGATATCGCACGAGATATCGGCAATATCTCCTTTAGTATATTTTAAATATTGGCGATACTTGGACGATATCGTCCAGCCACACAAGAGTCCACTATTTTTTTTTTTTGTTGGAAAAAAATGTTTTTTTATTCGTTTTGTCGAGTCTAGTTAGTCATTTTCTAGGTTTTGTTGAGTCCCCATATAGATCTAAGCCATATAGGGTAGCTTGCATTGCGTTAAACTAGGATAGTCAAAATTGCATTTGGAGGATACCCAGTCAGTTGCATCATCCATAGGTATATTTCTCAACTCTCTTGCTTGTTTTACTTTGTCAATAAATTGGTTGTGTTTTCATTAATGTCTTCTTGCATTTATATATCTTATGGAATCAATTTAAACAATAGTTGCATCAGTTCAATCAGACAACGCATAGCTTAGGATCCTTTTACAAAGGAACTCCATTATGTGGACTTTTTTTTTTTTTTTTTTTTACATATTAGGATTTAAATGTGTGTATTAAGGTCCATTTTAGCAATCCCTGAAGTTTCATTGAAAAATTCAATCAAGTTCCCAATGTTTCCCCATGTTTCCCAAAAAGTGCGATACATTACCTGATACAACCGATATATCCCTAGTGATATGCGATATGTATCTGTATCCCAAGGGTGTGAAACGTAACGCGATACCGATACTACGAACACTACTTGAAGATGGCAGTGGCATATATTACACGTCACACATGGGCCCATGTGGCACATGTGGACTGCTATAAGATGGAGGGCGGTACATGTGGCATATTGGCACAAGAGCGCATGTGAGTCGCTTGCAGGGCTGTTCAAAAAACCGACCAAACTGATAAAACCGACTGAACCGGTTGGTTGTCCATTTTATTTCGGGTCGGGTCAATTTTTTATATTAAAAACTGAGAATTTCGGTTCGGTTGTCGGTTTGTGAAAATTATAAACCGTTTTCAACCAAACCGAACCGACTATATATATATATATATATATATATATATATATATATATATATATATATATATATATATTGAATTATATTTATTCCGTATATGTTACCCCTACCGTATGGCCCACCTTGATAATATCTTATCTATCCATGCCATTCATTTTGTTTTCTCAGCCCATTTTAGGATGTGTTCCAAAAAATTAATTAAATCCAAATCTTAGGTGGACACACCACAGGAAGCAGTGTTGATTGAATGCTCGCCATTAAAAATGTCCTAGGGCCCACTTGAAGAAGATATGCAATGTATATTTACCATCCAACCTGTTGATAAAGTCAAATAGACCTGGATGAAGGGAAAAGTCAAATTTTACTTTCAGCTCTATCCAAAACTTTTGTAGCTTATAATTATAAAAAGTTTTAATGGTCATTCACCAGTGTTTACATTGGTGTGGTCCACCAGAGATTTGGATCTTCTTTATTTTTTGAATGTTGTCATGAAATCGAAAAAACCAACAAAACCGAACGACGAGAATTTATCCTGTTTGGTTCGGTTAATGAGGCTTCATCGGTTCAGTTCGATTGTTAAATATTCAAAACCGATTGAGTTGGTTCGGTTGGGCATCGCCCCTCAAAACCGAACCGACCGAACCGTGCACAGCCCTAGTTGCTTGAAGATGATGGTAGCACACGTTGCACATGTGGCATATTGTGCTATGTGACATGTGGACACGAGGCACTCGAGTGCTGGCACGTGTGGCAAAGAGGGCGTGTGACATATGGATACATTGGATGGTGGCATATGTTGCACCATGTGTGTGTGTGGGCACACTTGAAGATGATGGTGGCACACGTTGCACATGGAATGTGTGGCTCTTATCAATGATTGAAGAAATGAAAGCGATTCAAATCCCAAATCTTAAATGAAATGAGTAGATTGGAGTCAGCAGTATATGAGAACGAATAGCTAAGGTTTGTTGACGATCCTTGGTTACAATCCCAGGGACATCATAAATAGTACTCGGGACTCCTACTTTTTCCACTTCACATATGGGCTTTATATTCTCTACGGCGCACAGGTATGATGCTTTAAGATGATGTTGGCACATGTGGCACATTGTTGCATGTGAGATGGACGATTGCATATGTTGGGTACTTTGTGGAATGAGGGGTTGTTTTCCTATCCATTTTCTCAATTTCATGAAAATTATGTTTCAAAAGTATAAGCAAGGAAAAGAAAATGGTTTCCATGAAATTGGAGGGAAATGAAAATGTCATTTCTGGAAAATTTACTAAAAAACATGGAAACAATGTTTACTCGATTGATTTTTCAGTGAATCCATATAGGCTCTTCCTTCCATTTTTTAGAAAGTACGCCATGTTCATTTCCGTATCTTTGAGAAACATAATTTCCATGAAATTGAAGAAAGGGAGAGGAAATGAACCTCGCTCTCCATGAAGTGACCCACATGGTAGCTACATGTGCCCCTAACCATCTTCAAGTGCCCCATGTGCAACTGTTCATCTCACGTGCGCCAATGTACCATCATCCATCTTAAAACATTGAACATGAGCCAATGTGCCACCACAAATATCAATGTGCCAAATGTGCCACCATCATCTTCAAGCGCCCCCCATGGCCATGTGCAACATATGTCACCATCCATCAGTGCCTTGCATGTTCAATGTCACATGCCCCAATGTGCCACATGTGCAACATGAGCTGCCTTCATCTTCAAGTAGCCCACAACTCTAGGCGCCACATGAGCTATTGTGCCAATGTGCCACATGTACCGTTCTCCATCTTCAAGCGCTCCACATGTGCCACATGTCCATTGCTAGTTGGGCAACATGTGCCACCAACCATCTTCAAGCACCCCGTGTGTGCCAATTTTCTACATGCCACCATTCATCTTAAAGTGTCCCATGTGCCAATGAGCTACATTTGCTACCATCCATCTTTAAGTGTCTCATTGACACGTGTGTGTCATTGTTAAGGTATTAAAAAATAGTTACGTAATGGTTGTTAAATAAAGTTAACAGTGGGAAGTGAAATTGCACCTATTGCTCACACTTAGGTGCTTTGCATGCGGAAGCTTGGCAGAGCAACTAGGAATCATGGCTTAGTCCTAAATACAACTTGTATGTGAATTTAACTAATCGAGTGCCTAGCATATAATCCATTCAAGCATTCATATAGTTCACCAATTAAACTCACAATGCATGAATATAAATGTGCTCAAATAACAATCACAAACATGTATAGTGCTTCAACTACTTGTCTACTCCACTCCCGGCGGACGCACTCTCCTTGAGTGTACTGGTATTCACTATCTCGAAGGTTTTAAATCAAGTTCAACTCTAACCTTTACAGTCCTACACAAGAACCTACATGTATGCACCCGTGTTTGTAGACCACGTACTCACCCGTGTCAGTGGCTCCCGCAGAAACTTGCTTGGTTTTCTATCAGCTAACCAAGAACCACTACGGACCTAATCCAAGGCCCTACGCTTTACTCATACTGGAGGCTCCCCTTGGAGACTAACACATACGCACCCGTGTCAGGTGACTTCGGCCTTACACAAGAAGCTATTGAGTTTGGGTTACAAACTCTTACAATCAATCCTACATAAGGAAAGAGTGTATGGACTCTAAATTGACAACCTTACTTGTCGGATTGAGCCCCGTTGATGCGCCTTGTTGAGTTGTGTCTTCATGCTCTCTCGTGCTTGAATTGGCTAGTCAATTGCTCCCTCGAACTTTGATGTTGATCTTCTTCGGCTTCAAACAATCGACTTACTTTGCTTGTGATGCTTCGACGAGGTGACCAAGGCAAAGGGAGGGTGGTGGTTGAATCCCTAAAACAAATGGATAATTTGTTCTAACTAGGGATTCCACTAAATGGGCGTTTCTAGAAATGATTTAGACAAAGGGTTTACCTATTAATTCAGGTTTAAACTCTAGAGAATGCAAGAACCCGTGTTCTTTTCCAAATAGATCTTGGAATGTTCATCAGTGTAAATAATCACAGGGAAGGGAGCATGAATCCATTTGGGTGAGATCCTAAAAGGTATATGAAGTATTGGGATACACTATCATTGGTGCAAAGATCCGGAGTCTAGTATTTATAGAAAAAGGCTCTAACGGATCTTTAATGGTTGGCTTCGGTCGACCGATCAATCGGTCGATTGGTCGAGCCAGGCACAACGACTCTATAATGGCTAGTTTTTTGCCACAGTCGGTTGACTGATCCGAGTCGTCGATTGATCTAAATTCGATCGTAATTGCCTAATTTATCGCTGGACTGTTTTGGCCATCCACGGTCGATCGAGGTCAGCCGATTAATGTTGACCAACAATTTGTCTGATCGACCGATGAATCGACCAAACCCACCGTTTTGGCTGCTGTTTAGAATTTCTGGTTTACAGCAGCTTTGTACATCTATTAAACTATTTTTATCATGTTCAATTAAGACTTCTAAGTCTAAGGAAGGTGACTAAAGGTTGACCTATAAAGTCCAAGTCATCTAGATGATAGGTTGTTTTGGAACAAAGGTCTAAGGCTATGTTTACCAAGGCGCTTCAAGATTTACTTATGTCTTCGGCCTTGATGCTTCAAGTATTTGAGCCTTCGGTTTTCAAGTCTTCCCATGGAGGCTCAACCAACTCACGACACCCTAGCTCATGTCATTGACAAAAACTGAGGCACTAACAGGAAGTATTATGCATTATGGGGCCAATGCAGTTTTTATTTTTTATTTTTTTAAAATTTGGCCGTAACGGTCGTTACAGCTCATATTGTAACGGTAATTATGGTGGCTGTTAAGGCCCTTATTGTAAGGATAATTTCGATGGCTGTTAAGGCCGTTGTTACTTTTATTGAATACTTTGGCCACCGTGCATCTTCAAGCAGCCCACATCTGACAATGCGGCATGTGCTACTGTCCCACGTGTCAATTTATCACATGTGACAATGCGAGATGTGCCACAATCTATCTTCGTCGCCATGCTTGTGCCATCTTCACTCTTCAAGTATAATTTTAATATAAAAAATCATTTTTTCCAAACAACCAATTTGAAAATGGAGGAAAATTTTTCAAGAAAATCTTGTTGAAAAACAATAAGGCCTGTTTGGATTAGTGGAAAGGAAATACCATTCCCATGAAGCTAACTTTTTGCTGTTTGTAAAGCCTTTGTATGAGGGAATTTGTGGGAAACACCACTTCACACTTGCAATACGTGACACCATCTATCTTCGTTTGTGGCCCACATGTGGACAATGTCTCACAAATGCCACATGTACCAATCTTCCAACATCGATCTTCTGTTGTGCTGCACATGTCACTATGCCACATGTGCCAAATGTGCACCATCTTTTCGCTTGCGCCCCACATGTTCCACCGCCCATCTTCTGTTGTGCTGCAGATGCGCCAAGTGCTACCCTACCATCCATCTTTTCTTGTACCCTTCATGTGCAAAGAGTTCACTTGTGCCATGTGCCACATGCAACAACATGCCATGTGCCAAAGTGCTTGTGTACATGTGCCACCATCTAGCTTCAAGTGTTCACATGTTTCATATGTACCAGTGTGTCACATGTGCCACATGTGCCACTGTACATCTTCAAGCACTGACTACAAGCACCCCACATGTGGCACACATTAAGCTTCAAGTGTTCCAAATGTGCTATGTGCTAATCTGGCAGATGCCAGTAACTTCCAGGAATTTTTTTTTGTTTTGCCAAACAAAAAACTTTAAAACAGGCCCCAAATTTTCTAGGAAAATCTTGTTAAAAAGCAAAGAGGAAAAAAAAAAGTTTCTTTTCCCATAGTTTCCTGTAAATAAGGGTTCCAAATAAGCACTTTTTTTTTTTCCCATCCTTTTCACAAATCCAAACAGGGCCCAAGGAAAACAGCTTTTCCTTTCTCGCAGTTTCCTAGAAATGCTGTTTCATGAGTAACACTGTTTCCTCTTTTTTTCCTTGAATCCAAAGAAAGAAAAGAAAAAGAGAGAGACATTCCATATACCACGGCATTTTTTGGTCCATGGTGTAATGTTACAAAGCAGTTTGTACAATATACCAGCCATTTTGGTTTAAAAGTGCCACTTGGCCATGTTTGGATATGTGTACCCTAAGGGAAAAAAGAAAAGAAAATGTAATGATTATTTCCATGATTACTATTGAAACATGGATTCCATTTTAGGGTCTTTGTTTAGATAGCGAGTGGAAATCTCATATCTACAGTAGTCACCTAGTTTCTCGTGCCAGAAAATTTAAACTATAGAAAAAAAAATATTTTCATTTCTATAGATTTCCATGGAATTGGTGATATCCAAACATGCTCTTAAAGGGATTAATGTATTTGCATATTAGAAACGATTATGGGAATGAGGAACAACCCATTTGAGATGAATATTCACATTGATTGGGAAGCTAATGGAAGGCATACTGTTGATATCACAAGGCACTGTGATCCTAACTGACGGGGATTAATTAAGCACGTTCTCTTCCATATGATAGGCCATAAGGCTGCATGCATGCATTAGCATCAAAGTCAAATTCAAACATCTCTCTAATTTAGAACATCTGTAAAGCGTATCAGAGTGTCAGGAGAGATTGAGGGACTTTAGGTTCCCTATAGCCTTGCTTGATGTAGCATCTCCTAATTAGCTGTTGAACTTCTATCTTGTCTATTTTTATTATTTTAGTAATTTGTTTATGTTAATATTTAATTTTAATTTTTACATTCTGTCATCAGTATTCTTTGTGGAATATTGAACTAGCGAGCTTGTAAACTTAACTAGTTTTAGTAGTGTCTTGATTTTAATCCTTCTTCGATCTGACCAGGATACAGGAGCTGATCAGAGGTGATACTACATCAAATTGCCAACTATTTGGAGATCCGTCAAAGCTAGATTGCGTGCATCTGCCTGATCTTCACCCTTCATCCTGGTTAGTAGTAATAATTTTGTGACCCTCTGCTCTAGTTTGCCAAAAAATCGATTTTAGTGATCTTCATGATATGAAAAGATTTCCCTTTCACATTTAAACCATACAGTTCTGATGTTGTTGGCTTTCAGGTATTCGGTAGCATGGTATCCAATTTATCGGATACCGGATGGTAATTTTCGCACTGCATTCTTGACCTACCATTCACTTGGCCATTTCATCAGGAGAAGTTCCTCATTGGATTCTCTTCGCGGGGATGCTTGTATAGTTTCTCCAGTAGTGGGTCTGCAAAGTTACAATGCGCAGGTATTTATGTCATGTTGATACTTATTAGTATTTCATCCGAATTCTGTAGATTAAATTTAGTTGAGGTGCCTGAGATGCTTCTGAATGACTAATGTCTTGATATTCTAAAATACTGAAATATGCCTTTTTTGATGGGTGCTTTGCAATGTGGCGTTAGGTTGGGTTGAGAGTCAACCCAAGCCTGACCCGACCTCAAGAGGACCCAATCTGCAACCTGAACCTACCTGATTTCCCACCTGAGGTGCCCAACCCGAACCCAACACAGAATCCTCTGTACTCAACCCTAAACCAACCCAGCCTGACCCAAATACCTGTGATTATTCCCAAACTGAACCAACCCAACCTGACCTGAATATACTCAACCTGAACCCTACCTGATTACAAATTGGGTTGGAGTTTTCCAACCCCCCCCCCCCCCCCCCCGACAACCTGACCAGAACTCGGATTGAGTCAGTTGAGTTTGGGTTGACCTGAACCCAAGTTGCAGCCCTACCTGGCATGATTATATCTGCAGCTTTAGTGAAGCTGAGTTTGGCATGTGCCGCTACTCTTTAGTTTGCCTTCCTAACTAAGTTAACATCTTGTAGGGTGTTTTGTGTTCTCCATATGTAGATTACCGCTGTTTTTGCTATTGCCCATGGAATTTTGTTAGCTTTGACTTACATGTACCCATCCTGATTCTAGCTGGTAGTAGATGTTCCACTACTGTCTCACCCTTCACAAAAATGAGCCTCTGCAAGTCTTGAGGTCCTATCTTTTGCTGATATTTATTGCCTTCTCCACTTGTGGTTCTGGCTCAGACACCATTAGGAAAGGTGCAAGTGGCTATTGCACCCTATTTTAACCGCACCCAATTCTGTATTGAGCAGAATGTAAAAGTACATTGAACCGGTTCTGAAGTACCCATTAGATTTGCATTGGACATGCAGATTGACATTGAATTTGAAGTGTTATGCTTATGTTGACTGCAAGCTAGGAGGAGACGTTGAACTACCCTACGGCAGCTGTTGGTCCCTGAAGTTTCTTTAGAACTGGTGTAACAAAAACACTCCATTATTTTAAGTAGACTGGCATTCGAGATGTGAACTGATCTTTATTGAGATGTTATAGATAACATACCTTTGTGCACTTGGTTTTATATTATATGGAACCCTTTAAAAAATATATGGCGATGTTTCTATGATTCTGCATTGATGCATAAGCCTCGCATCTGGGCTTTTGGTGTCTTTTCTTGTTCCCCACACCTTGGCATCCATGTCTGACACTGCACCTGCATCTGTCACGAAAATGTAGTCCAACAGTGTCAAAATCATCTTGCCTTTGTGAAAATCGGCGAATGCACTGCTGACTGTCAACATGGGCCTATCTCAAGGACATGCTTACATTTTGAGGTGGATGTTTTTTTTTATATTTTATTTTACCCCTTGTCAGAAAGGCTTGGATATTCATAGGGTGAGCTCAGCTGAGAGTTTGTGCTGGTGGGGCCCATGCATGGTTCGATGATCACCTAGTTTGTCCTGCCATGAGATCTTTTTTGTGGTCAGGCCATCCAAAGTGGGTTGAATCATATCAATGGTTTCAATCACAGAACCAAGGAGCTCCACCTGCTTATAAAACTGAAACCAAAATGAACTGACACCATATGGTAGCCCCAATATTGATATAATGCGATGGCCCATGAAGAGTTTGGACATTAATTCACCATGCTGCAGTGAACCTCAGTTCATTTCTGTTGTTCAGTGAGAAGGAAATTTCACATGTGGCATTTGTGCAGGGAGAATGCTGGCTTGAGCTGAGGAACTCAGCAGCGGTCCGGACAGAAGAAAACCCATGTTTCAACCCTTCTGAAATTCTGAAAGAGCGATTGAGGACCCTCGAACGAACGGCTTCTGTGATGGCAAGGGCACCTGTTCGTAAGGCTGACCAGGAATCTGTCAACAGGCAACCTGATTACGAATTCTTCCTCTCTAGGAGGCAGTAGACCGTCTCTCCTTCTACAGGCATGTGTTCATCATTGATTTGGCTTCATCTGCACATGTTTTTCTTAATAGGTGCAGCAATCAGGATACAACACGACTGGATGCAGCAATTTTCAGAAGAATCAGAATCTTGAACCGCAGTGATGTGGGCCCATTGTGTTTTTCTTCCTTGTACATCTGTATATTGTTTTTTTTTCTTTTTTTTCTTTACTAGGGTTTGAGAGTGCTGCTGTATTTAACTCGGTGCTCTTCAAATGCTGTAAAAATCTGCTACTGCTGCTGTTGTTGTTCAGTGATTGTAACTCGTATGGTTTTTCTCTATTGGTTTCCTGTTAGCTTGTTGAGGCTTGTAAGACATGGACGGATTGGATTGAGTTCAAGATACATATATGATGCTGGAGAGAAATGGTTAACCTAAGCCGTTGATGGCCGTGGCCCAGTCAAAGACTCAGAGGATGGCCGTGGCCCTTATCTCCCCTTTCGGATAATCCCAACCATCTGATCAAATGGTTAGCTTCTCTTTTGCAGAGTGTGAAGATTTTGGGATTGTTTTTCAGGATGCATCATTGATCTGGCTGGTCAGTCCGAGGGGGGTCAGCCTACAAGTTTTTACTGATTAAGTAGTTCATTTATCATCTTTAGGATACCATCATCTGCATGACCCACTAAAGCAACGGTCAAAATCATCATACACGTGCCTCGTTTATGGTAGGGGCTGAGCATAAAATCTCGACTCAGGTGAGTCAGTTTCATCGTTTCACCCGGGGTTCAAGGCAGTATCCAGGCCCTGTTCAAGTCAGTTTCTTGTCTCCCCACAAAGGGTCTCTGTTTCCATGTGAACCCCACTCCGAAGTGATTTATTAGTAATAGTTATGGACGTCCGTAGATATGATCTGTCTTAACACTCACCCTTTTATGGAAGGTGGTGATGATCTTCGATTGTGTGGAAATTTCGCAATGTGGCTCATTTATGGAATGATTTTTGTGGATGAACGGTCTGGATCATTACGTGGCGGGGGCAGAACAGAAGTGGACCAACCTCAGAAATTAGCTTAGCAACATCAACTGACAAAACGACGTGGACGGCACTTAGTTGGAAGTCAAACCCATGGATAGAAACATGACGAGCGACCTCACTTAATTAAAGCACACGAACTGGAGATGAATTACGAAAGTGCCACTGTACGTTTCAGAAGAAATATGGTAAAAAAATAAATAAATAAAGAAAAAAAAAGAAAAAGATGGGAGTGATATGATTTTCCAATGTGGGAACCCATCCATGCTGCAGCGGACCAGATCAACGGTCTTGATCGCCTGTCCATGGCATCACTTGCACAAACTCAGGATTCATGGATCACATAATTCCTCTTCACCAAATACCACAATGCTATTTGAGCAAGAGCTGTCTAATGGGGATGGGCGTGACTGTAATTTTCACATAAAACAATGCCCTAAAAGAATTAATATCCCCTTTGAGCTAATAATACCACGACGTGCATGGCTTTGTGCATTTGAACGTGCATACAACGACCTCTAATCATTATTTTTTTATTTTTTTTGAAGAATTATTATATTTTCTCTTCCTATATAAGCAGACCCGAAGAATTGCTTGTTTCCATCCATTTTAACTCTTAAAGCCTATGAAATTTGGAAGAATATAGTAAGAAAAAGAAGCCATGAGGTGTTTTGTGCCATGCATCTTTGTGGGCTTTCTAGTGGGCCTTTTGAGCTTGGATCAGTCCATCGCTGTAGCAGGCTTTGATTACAGTGACGCCCTTGATAAGAGCTTGACCTTCTTTGAAGCTCAAAGATCCGGCAAGCTACCCGCCAATAACCGGGTAAAATGGCGTGGTGATTCTGGCCTCAAAGACGGTTTCCTTCAAGGAGTAAGTCTCCTTCTCTCTCTCTCTCATATAATTTTTATTCTTGTGTGTTCTTGAATATACCAACTGAAGGATTTCTCTAAATTCTATAGAAATCAATTCTTAAAATTTTCCGATATGATTGGTTTTTCCCATAGTTAGCAAAATGCCACGCTACTGGAAATATTCACATTTATCTTGGTTTTGATTGTTAAAAAGACTGTTAAAAATTCAGCCAAAGAAACGAACATGCATGGCAAAAAATCAATCATACATACAGATATATGGAAAAAAAAAAAAAAAAAAAAAAGGTACAATGAGGTGGGCCTCATCAGAGCTTCCATGTCGTTGATATCTGTGGGCCATACCATGATGTGGGTCGGATCTATGTATGTGTGGATATCTTGTATATAAATAAGACTAAAATACAAAAATTCAAATATATGTGTGATGAATAATGTATTATGTATATAGGTAATCCAATGTTGGGTTATATCATTCTTTGCTTCTCTCAAAATCCTTCACTTTCAAGTCATCTTTAATGACCCGTCTGGCCGTCTCCACTAAAATTTTTCATCTTCGGCTCAAATATATCTACGGAGAATGATAAGATTTATTATTATTATTATTATTATTTGTCTCAATCTCATTCAAATCCTATCATCTAGCAATTCACCAAGATTTACTAGCTGAATTATGCAAATACCACAAAAAAAAAAATCAGGTAGACTTGGTGGGAGGTTACTACGATTCAGGCGATCATGTGAAGTTCGGATTGCCGATGGCTTATACAGTGACAATGCTTTCATGGGGTTGCGTTGAATTTCCGAAAGAAATCGCAGCTTCGAACCAGTTGGAACGTACTTTGGAGGCCATCAGATGGGGCACTGATTACTTCATCAAAGCTCATAAACAGCCCAACGTTCTTTGGGGACAGGTTAGCATGTAATTTAATTAAGTTTTTATTTTGTTTATTTATTTTATTTTTTATCATCAACACCTCAATTATCATTAATGTTAACCTTGTTTGATTTAACCCTGCGGCCAGATTTTTTGGCCAATGTATGGTGCATGTGGGCCACACCATGGAGATCACTTGAGGCATAAATCAGGCTGGTCCACTCATCAGGTGGGATACAATGTTTAAATCAACGGCCAGATGATGGTGTGACCCGCCTAATGAGTGGATCAGGTCACGGCAGATAACCTTCCTGGTGTGGCCCATCTTTTGTACTAGTGTAGGAAGTTCTGCAGTCTACATAGATCTTAACTCCACATTGAAATAAATCATGTTGGTTATGGGGTGTGTTTGTTTTTACCAAATATCGTGAAATTTCATGATTAATCAGTCTAATTTGGTGCAAAATATCATAAAATTTCATAATATTTGATGCAACCAAACATTCCCAATGAGTTTTTCTTATTTTACTATCGGCTGAGTTTTCGAGTCATCTCAACGAGTGGTGGCGAGTCCCGATTGGGTCACACTGGCTAGCAGGTTTCTATGAGACTCAGCATGAAATCTCATCTGAGTTGAGTTGACTCGGCTGAGTTTTGAGTCGACCCACCGAGTTTTAGCGCAAAACCCTTTAGTTTGAGGATAATTACAAATAGTTAAGTTGATGACTCGAAAAAAGAAACGTCTCAGGTCGGCGACGGAGATTCCGATCATTATTGCTGGGAGCGGGCCGAAGATATGACAACGCCACGGACCGCTTACAATATCGATCCGAACCATCCCGGCTCAGATCTTGCTGGTGAGACAGCAGCTGCCATGGCTGCAGCTTCCGTAGCTTTCAGACCTTATGATTCTACGTACTCCCAACTCCTCCTACTGCATGCAAAGCAGGTGAGCATTCCCATGCATCCACATGTACCATAGTGCATGCTTGAAAGTTTATACTATAGTAAGGCTAGTATCTACGTACAAAAATACTTATTATGTACTACGTACGTACATACGATGCCCTTTTGATGCTTGATGCTATGAAACAAATGCAGACACCCAAACACATATGCACACATACACACACACATCTAAAGCATACTAATCATGTGTGTCGATTGTAATTGTAATTGTAATTTCAATGTCAATGTCCGTCGCCAGCTCTTCTCATTCGCCGATAGATTTCGAGGTCGCTACGATGAATCAATCGAATCTGCTCAACGGTACTATCCGTCATCATCTGGCTACTGGGTAAGTGAGTTACAAGACTTCTTTTTTTTTTTATTTATTTTTTAATTTTTCTCTTTTTATAATGTACATATATTCTTTTGGAGGGATTGGATCCATATGCACCCCAGTGGCCAATTTGAATCCTGTAGAATTGGAGATTCTGGCCATCCAAACAGCCTTTAATTTTTGTTCTTGCTGTTGTTGTTGTTGTTTTTTTTTTTTTTTTCCTGATTTTGATTGTACCTCTATTGAAGGATGAACTATTATGGGCGGCGGCCTGGCTTTACCGAGCGACGGATGACGAATACTATATGAAATACGCTGTCGACAATGCCGTGTCGATGGGTGGCACAGGATGGGCAGTTAGGGAATTTTCCTGGGACAACAAATATGCAGGTTTACAGATTCTTCTAGCCAAGGTAACTATAACATTTTGCATGAATACTATATAGTAACGAGATTGATATCTACACATACACCCCTTTTTTAGCACATCATGGTACTATTTTAATACAAGTTCAAAAAAAAAAAGAAAAGAAAAGAAAAGAAAGGGTGGTGTATACAGACAAAACATAGGCTGTGTACATCATTTTGGTTTTGCTAGGATTAGGGGTGAAAATGGGCCAGGTATGGGCTACCAATGCTTGAGACCCAAGGCCAAGCCCACCTGGCAGCTCAACCCAAAAATAGATAAAATCTTTATTTCCCACTCGATGTTTCTAATGGTTTGTTGATCAAGTGGGAAATAGAGATAACTAAAATGACATATTTGTAGGATATTACATATGTAGATAACTAAAATGAGCAGAGCCTATGCCTGGCCTATGCGACGAGCTTGGTCCAAATCTGGGTCGGATGGGTTCATTGCCAACCTTAGCTAGAAAGACTTAAATACTGCATTTGGGCAATGATAAGCGAATCCTTTTAGTGAAAGATATCTTATTTAAATGTATATATGTAGGTGTTAATGGATGGGAATGGTGGAGCATACTCCTCCATATTGAAGCAATATCAAGCAAAAGCTGAGTTCTTCCTATGTGCATGCTTGCAAAAGAACAATGGCTACAATGTGGACATGACACCAGGTTTTTCTAAATACAAAAACGCCCATCCCTATTCATTCATAATTATTTCACTCTTTGTAATTTCAAATAAAAATCCAAGGGCATTTGAGTCATTTGTCCCTCACGCGATTTTTTATTTTTTTTGTTTGTTCATCAGGGGGCTTACTATATGTTGATGAGTGGAGTAACATGCAGTATGTTTCATCGTCGGCGTTTCTTCTGGCCGTCTACTCCGACTATCTCTCGAAAGCTAATGCTCAGCTCACATGCCCAGAGGCCCAAATCCAACCTCTTGAAGTCCTGAAATTTGCACAATCACAGGTTTTATTCTTCCCTTCACAATCTCATGTGTCAATTTACTAGGCCGTTGTTCTATTTGAGTGCAGCCGGTCATGGCCCATTGAAATCTATCAAGGCCCATCATGTCTTGGGCTTGCAAATTGAGACCAGCCATACGCTTAATCGCCGCACGTAAATTTATCATTTTTCCACTTTTTTTTTAATGCATCATAAGCTTTCTTAACTTCCGGAGCCAACCGGCCAGGCCTTGGTTCCATCAAAGGCTCATGTTTTACAACAACCCAATTTAAATGGGCCGGGCTCAGATCCATAGTTTCCTGAGTTTGATCACTTTCCTAATGTAATCCATCCAATTTTTTGACTCATGATTGTAACTTGGTGTGCTGGCTGGAATGGGTGTTGTTAACCTAAGTGGGCCAATTGCAAAGCCCATGAACTTTGACGGGCGTAGCCTTCATATTGCTCCATCCAACATTTCACACTACCAGTGTCTACAGATCTCATCGTTACAACGTACAGCTAGGATGTCAAGGTCCAAACCTTACCACCTGAAGATCCACCTATCATCATCTACAGAAAACTATTTTGTGATGATTTTTTAAGACTGAGCCCGAGCCCAAATGCCGCAATAGATAGGCCCATGACGTCCTTCATTGTATACTTTCTATTTCATCTCTTCTTCTATAATTCTTGCTTTGTATTAATGCCTTTGATATTTTATTCTCCCCCCCATAGATAGGGCTGTCCACGGCCCAGCCTTAAGGTGGGCCAAGTCATCGTGAGCCCAACCCATTTAAATTCCGGCTTGATATTTAGGCCCATCCCTGGCTTACTGAGCCCGAAGTTCAGGCGCAAGGCCGGCCGACGGAAACGATAGCTTAAAAACTTTAAAAAAGCTCCAACCTGAATTGACCAGAATTCGCCAAGACTTGAGAAAAACTCGTCCTGGTCATGACTCAGCCACAATTCCATCAAAACATGAGAAAACCTCGCTCGACTCATAAAAAATTGGCAAAACTCAACAAAACCCAATAAAAGTCGACTTGACTCAGAACAACTCAACATTATTTATATATTACTCATACTTTTTAAATATTAAATATTACTTAAAAACTCAAAAAAGTGGTACTAATTCTGAGTCAACTCAACTCGAACTAGGTTTCTAGTCGAGTCGATTTTTTTTCTTCGTATTTTTCAACTGCAATGGAAGCATGAATGGGCCCAGTCCATTTAGCTTTTGGGTCAAGCCCAACACATTTCAATCTTGAGCCGAGAGCCCAGTGGGCCATCTGGCCCATTCACCGACCCACCTGAATCTGGTCACTAACAATCATCATGCATCCAAAATCACAGGCTGATTACATTCTCGGGAAAAACCCGAAATCCATGAGCTACCTAGTCGGGTATGGATCAAACTACCCGCTTCAAGTTCACCACCGAGGCGCTTCCATCGAATCGAAATCGCTTCTACCATCGACCGTTGATTGCCTTGAAGGGTTCGAGAAGTGGTACCGCATCAACGGTAGCAATCCCAACGTGATCTTGGGGGCCCTTGTTGGTGGGCCCAATAGGAATGATGACTACGTCGATCAACGGTGGAATTACGAACAGACCGAGCCGTCCATCGCCTGCAATGCTCCTCTTGTGGGCCTTTTCGCTAAGCTGAAGGGCATTTTGGGAAGTTCAGGTATGTGTCCCTCCATCAAGGAGTCACTTGTGCAGGAGATCCAGGCCGTGTAAACGGTGGGCCTCACCATTAGGATCGTGTATCTCGAAAAATGTGCCAATCCTCTAATTAGGTGGGTCACACGTTTGTATTGCTGAGTCAGACCATTGGCCATCCATTCATTTCCTCAGTGTGGCATGCCTGATGAGTAGATCGGTCTGGTTTTCTGGCTAGGTGATGATCATGGTGTGGTCCACTGGTTCCATGGATCGGATGTTCTAGAGAAAGTGACCCAAATCGCCCTATGAGTAATGCTACAGCAATGCGATGCGTAGTCTGAAACATCTGCACCGTACATGTTGATCGTGATACAGTGGTTAGTGGTTAGGATATAGCTTGTTTGGTGGGCCACAGCTGATGGCGTTAACTCAAAATGCTTCTTTATTTTGCAGCTCCTGAGTCTCACGGTCCATCTGCGTCGTACGGTCCCTCCACACCTCATGTCCAAACCCCAGCTGGTGAGTAACACATCTTGTCCTCCGTACAAGTGGGGCCCACTGTTTGGTGATCCAAATTGTGGATTGGATAATGCCACAAAATTTCTTTCATGAGAAGATCTTTGGCGTCCAGAAATAGAAAGTTATAGGTAGAAAATGGTCGACATTCAACTGACAAATGGCTGAGAGATTGGACGGCTAGGATCTTTCAATCAGGGAGACTTTCTGAGTATGCCCCATCTGGACCCATCAGATCAATGCTATCCATCTTTGCAAAAACAAAATGTACGGCTTTGAAAAACTCGGATGAGTGGACCAGATGATTTTTTAATCTGTACGGACAAACATATCATGGATGGATTGGATCTCTTAACTATGTGTCATGCGGACACGTGTGTGGTGTACATGTTCACACGCGCGTGATATGTTTTTGTGTAGGTCCGACATGATGTTTACCTTTCATCAAACTGGTTCATCAGACGTTTCTGTGCTCAAGAAATAGATAAAAATCAGTCTGATCCAAAATTCAACCGTGCCATGCCATGAGAACGTAGAATGGTTAAGAGTCCTGAATTCAATAGATTTTTCTGTTTGCTGACCACTGATTGGTCCAGCTCAGTACTAACATTGTCAGCATTGCTGTATGCATTTAACGCAAGTCACTGCTAATATGTGCTAAGCTAGACCTATCAAACAACTTCACATTATTTCTATTGACATGGCCCATAATAATTCTTTTTATCAGGCTGATACATTATTTCTGAAGTTTTACAATAAAGTTCTAGTAAAAATGATGACGCATTTTTATCCATCATTAGAACCGGTCATTTCATAGTGCTAACTATGAGTGCATGCATATTCAAGTAATCACATTATTAGGAATGCTCTTTTAATTATTTAACTTAGAGGCCTGTTTGAAAAACTTTATTAACTTCTGTAAGTTAATAATTTACTTTGTTTTTAACTTAAGTTAGTTAATTACAAAAGTAACTTATGACTTATTTGGGAGCTTATAAATCTGGAAAATGAATTTGGAAGTAAATGAATTGAGAGTAAATAATTTTGTAAATGACTTTCCTTAGTTGTTTGGATAGGGCTTCTTTGGATAGAAGAAATAAATAGAAGGAATTGGAATGCATTTGAATTTTTTAATATATTCAAAAGAATATATGTGATTTTCCAAATCAACTTTAATACCCTAACTTGTTACACATATGTGATATTTAATAGAATGATTGTAATAAGTTTATTAAAATATATACTTTAGCAAAAAAAAAAAAAGATAAATTTTGAACCTTGGGATAAGCTACATATGTAAGGATCACAAATAAGCAACTTGCTAACTTTTTTAAACCGTTTTTAGTCAAATGACTATCCTTTAGCTGGTTTAGACGTTTTTTTATAGTTACTACCTCCGATAGTTTTTTCAAAACTTATCTAGTTCTCTCTATGCAATGAATAGTCCACATCAAAGGAGGCCCTACATGATTGGCAGCCCACATCAAAGGTAGGGCCCGCATGATGGATGGTCCACACCAAAGGTGTGGGCCCCACATTATGGATGACCCATAGCAAGGTGAGCCCATAGAATGGATTGTTCACATCAAAGGTAGGCCCTAATGATTAATGGCCCACAACCAAAGTGGCCCTGCATGATGGACGACCCACAGAGAAGGTGGGCCCACACAATAGACGGTCCACATCAAAGGCGGGTCCCACATGATGGACAATTTATTTTTATGGGGACAATTTATATTGATGGGGGCTCCACATGATGGATGACCCACATCAACATGGGTTTCACATAATGGATGATAACATTGATGGTGGGCCACACATGATACCTAACCCATATCAAGGTGGGCCCCACATGAGGACAATTTACACCGAAGTTTGACCCCCTAATAATGAATAACCCACATCCAAGGAAGGCCTTGCTTGATGGACGACCCACTTCAAAGTTAGGTCTTGTATGATGGATGGTCTACATTAAAGGTAGGCCTGCATGATGGACGACCACATCCAAGGTGGCCCTTACATAGATAGATAGCCCCACATGAAAGGTGGGCCTCACAAGGCGGATGGTCAACATTAAAGGTAAGCCCCACACAATGGATGGTGCGCATTGAAGACAGCTAAATTGAACCCAGCATATTGAATAGTCCACATCAAAGGTCAGGCCCACATGATGGACGATGGATATTAAGGCAGACCAAAAAAACTTGAGAAATAAGTATATATTTGATGTTGAAAACCAAACATACCTCTTAGCTTTTTGCCTAATAAGTATGTTATGCACCAAACATACTTATTCGACCCTATTAAATAGTTAAAAAAGAAACTTATTCAGTGGTCTTATTTCAAAGGATGCTTCAACCCATTTGATTTACAGGGTATGTACCTGTAAAAATGAAAATCAAACAAGCCCTTTATATATCTCACGTGTATCATTTTCATGTGCCTCGAGTATCATGCATCGTATGTGTACGGAGTAACAATCCCCCCCCCCCCCCCCCCCCAAAAAAAAAAAGTCTTGAGAAATGCTTACTCTGTCTATTATCTTTACCCATGTGATTTAATCTCTCTAAAAAAAAATCCAACAGTACTCATTTCAATAACACTCTCCAGATGGATTGAATTGAATTTTGCACCGTTTCTTTTAATCCATGCAGTGGACCCCATTGAATTCGTCCACTCAAGTCACCAACACATGGACGAGCGGAGGGACGAATTACTATCGCCACAAAGTAATCATCAAGAATAAATCACCAAGGCCAATCACCAAGCTTGAGTTGAAGATTGAGAACCTCACCGGGTCCTTGTGGGGCCTTTTGCCGACGCCAGAGGAGAAGAACACATACGAGCTTCCCACATGGATCAAAGTTCTAAAACCGGGCTCGCAATGCATTTTTACTTATGTTCAAGGTGGGCCACAAGCTAAGGTCTCTATTGTAAGTTATAATTGATTGTTTTATAAGTCCGCTTGTTAAGTTGTTGGCTGCTAATTGTTTTGAAGCTATGTTTTACTTTTAATGCCGCCTTTATTTATTATTTTTTATTATGGAAATAAATTATATTAAGTTGGTGGTTTTTACATTCCTCTTATTGTAAGATTTGATTTTTTTTTTTTTTTTTTTTTTTAATTTTTTAAACACACACCTCACATGGGCATTTGAAGTCAAGACTTTAGCGCCTATTCGGAGTGTGGATTTGGAACCCCCTTGGATTTGAAACCCCTCGGTTATGTTTGACACCCTAGATTTGGAATCTCCTTATTTCAAAAGTATGATATTTACCGGGGTTTGAAGTTAATTACTAAATCAACTTTAATATTTCTAATTAGTATACCTATTTAATGTTTGACACAATGGTTGTAATAAACCCGCTGCTTTAGCTAAAAATGATGAAATTCCGAGTCTCAGATGGGTCATAAGCACAAGATCACATCCGAGTGACTAACTAATGATGTTTAATGGTTGATTTACTTGGATAATGTTTGAACGGCACATATGATCTTATTAAAGTAATTTTAGTTATGCAATTGATAGTCTAATTGTTTTGAGATATCATCAGTAGACCATGTGTTCAATAGATCAGTAGTATACCGACACACATGTTACACATGTGACTTTTGAAAGGCTTTTAAATGTTATCTATGCTTCCACCTTAGATTTCAAACTTTTTCATTGGGGCAATTTGAAACCCTTAGTTGCTTTATGGGCCAAACACAATAGGGGGATTTGGAATGGACGCAGTTTGGCTACTGACAACTTTAGTAGCAAAAATGAAGTGACGTGTTTATTTTTATTTGTGGAGAATGAGGGGCCCAAGCTGGAATAATTAATACCCCTCCATTAGTGTCTCAAACGGCGTTCGGCATTGCAAAACCTTGAAGTTTTCTAATAAAAGGGGATCGGCTAGTCCAGCTGTACTTGCATAAGTGATGGTTTCAGACTTCTATGGCCCCACCATGATGTATGTGTTTTATCGATGCTGTCCATACATTTTTCATCTGAATTTAAGGTGTGAGACCAAATGAGACAGTTATAAATCTCAGGTGGATCACACCACGGTAAAACAGTGGGGATTGAACTCCCACCATTAAAATCTTCCTAAGAGCCACTATTATTTTTATTTGCCATCCAACCTGTTGATAAGGTCACATAGACTTAGATTAAGGTAAAAAAAATAAATATCAACTTGATACCAAACTTCTGTGGCTCCCAAAAAGTTTTCAATGGTCAGCGTCAATCCCAACTGTTTCCCTGTGGTGTGGTTCATCTAAGATTTGGACCTGTCTCATGTTTTGGCTCACGCTTTAAAATAATATGAAAAAATGAATAGACCGTGGGGATAAAACACATACATCATGATGGCCCGCAGAGTTTTGAAATTATCCCTTATGCTAGTCCGGCGGATCCGCGCCCGGATATCTACATACCAATTTTCTGTTCCGGGAAGCTATGTGGGGCCACATAGGTTACCGTGACAAATCCACTCCGTCCATCAGTTTCTCTAGATCATAGTAGAACAAAAATAAAAAAAATCAGGCAGATAAAAAATTCAGCTCGGCCATACCAAGTGAAACAACAGGGATTGAATGTTCACCACTAGAAACTTTTGTGTGGGCCACAGAAATTAAGTTTTGTATTAGGTTAATATTTGTGTTTACGGTTTATCTTAGTGGTAATAACCTTTTGAACGGTTTGGATGGGATATAAATATCATGGTTGGCTCAAGGAAGATTTTTGGTTCTCACTGTTTTGTGTCCTATGACCCACCTGAGTTTTTAATCTGCTTAAGACACCTGTTCAGTTATGATCCTGAGAAACTGATGGACAGTGTGGATTTGCGACGAGAATATCTTTGAGCCCTCGTAACTTCCAACTACGAACGTGGATTGAGTTGGAAAAACAAATCTCTCTTTGATTCTCTCTGGCCGTTACCCGAGTAAGAGCTTCGTGGGCATTGTGTATCCATGCTGTCCATCCCTTTCTACTTGTAATTTTTGGACGGGTTCAGAAATGAAGTAGATCTAAATCTTAGGCGGACCGTTACACTTTAAACAGTGGTGATTGAGTGCCTCACCATTAAAAATTACAAACGGCCCATAGTAACGTTCTAGTAATGCTTAGTTTCCATCCAATCCGTTGATAATGTCAAAAAGATTTGGAGGAAGTGAAAATACAAATATCAGCTTGATCCAAAAATTTGTGGCCCATAAAAGTTTTTAAATGATCATTCATCACTCAGCTTGATCCAAAAATTTGTGGCCCATAAAAGTTTTTAAATGATCATTCATCACTACTACTTCTAGTGGTACCGTTTACCTAAGATTTAGATCTTCTTAAGGGTTAAGGCTTGGAATCATGTCCTAAAAGGATAGAGGAAAATAGATGGACGGAGTTGATATACAAAACATACATCAAGGTGGGCCCCACACGATTAGGGTAACACCCGCTAAGCAGTTACCTGGGTAACAGCTAATCCACTCCCGCAGGCTTGGGCGCGGATTGCCTGCGAAAGCCTTTCGCAGGCATCTCCTGCGCAAGGAATCTGGGTGGGGCCCACCGTGAAGTTTGTGAAAAATCTACACCCTCCAACCATTTTGTGAGATCATTTTAGGCGTTGCGACCAGAAATTAATGGGATCCAAAACTCAAGTGGGCCGCACTAAAGCAAAAGGTGTGTAGGGAAATTCTTGCCGTTGAAACCTTTATAGGGTCCACAGTGATATTTATATGCCATCTATACCGTTCATAATGTCATTACTACTGAGATGAACTGAAAACACAAATATTATCCTGACTCGAAACTTCTGTGGCCCCACGAATATTTCAACTGTGGACGTTCAATCGTCATGTTTTCGGCCCACTTAAGTCTTGGATTCCGTTCAATTTTAGCCGCAACGCCTAAAATGATCTCAAAAAACGGTTGGACGGGATAGATTTCTCACAAACCTCACGGTGGGCCCCACCCAAATTTCTTGTGCAGGAGATGCCTGCGAAAAGGCTTTCGCAGGAAATCCGCGCCCCGCAGGCCTAACACCGTTTGAGCGCGGATTGGCTAGTCACCCCAAAACCAGCCTCTCGGGGCTGGTGTCAAAGCTGTGTGGGCCCCACTATAATGTGCGTGTTTTATCCACGTTGTCCATCCATTTTTCCACCTCATTTTAGGGCATGGCCCCAAAAATGAGGCAGATCCAAATCTCAGGTGGACCACACCACAGGAAAACAGTGTTGATTGAACCTCCACCATTAAAAACTTCTCAGGGCCCACCGTGATGTTTATTTGTCATCTAACTTGTTGATAAAGTCACACAGACCTGGATGAAGTGAAAACACAAATATCAGCTTATCCGAAACTTCTGTGGCCTCCAAGAAGTTTTCAACGGTGGACGTTCAATTCCCACTGTTTCCTGTGGTGCAGTCCACCTGAGATTTGGATCTGCCTCATTTTTGGGGCCATGCCCTAAAATTAGGTGAAAAAATGGTTGAACAGCTTGGATAAAAAAACACACATCATGGTGGGGCCCCCACACAGCTTTGAAACCAGCCCCGGGGCCGCTGTTGGGCTCACTAGCCAATCCGCGTCCCCGTTGGAGACACTAATAACGGATGGGCATTAGTTACTCCAGCTTGACCCCTCGTTCAAATAGCAATAAAACAAGTCACTTCAGTAGCCATTTTGCTACTGAAGTTGTTAGTAGCCGAACTGCGCCCATTTGAAAACCCCTTAAGACCCTAGATTTTAGTCTTTTTTTAATTTGAATTTTCAATTTTCTTTGCTCGTGCATTGTGTCCGTTGATTTTAGTGGGCCCGTCGGGATCAAGGTGTGGACATAGGATTAATGTCAAAAAAATTACAAGTTTGAACGTCAAGTGGGTCCCACTGAATCCTGAAGGATTGAATCTCGAGCTTCACACAATTGACTCTTGAGATCGAATAGTGATAAGGTCCACTCTCTTAGGTCATTGGAATAAGTCAAGAGGGGCCAAGGTCAATCGCTTCTAGTGTGAACCGTTTTTGCCATTCTAAGATTCCATTTTCTGGGCTATTGAATAAGATAGAATGGACCATAGGTTGTGATTCACGACCCTTGATCCATCCAAGGCGGGCCCCATCCGACTGCTCCGTACCATTGGGGCACGATGGTGTTTGTGGGTGGGAGGTTCCTGTAATTTAGGTGCTACAGGGAGACACCAAACTTGTGGCTCTCATTTTTGGGTCACTTAATAGAATTCAGGCCCCTGGTCTTATCCCACCGTTGGATGGCAGGCATGCTAAGTATCTGGACCATTTATCAGGTACCTGGCAATCTTGATCTAAACTTATGTGAACCCACTAAGGTTTCAACGGTTGGTGTTCAATTCTCACTGTGTGTGGCCCACTCAGGCAGATTAGAGATAGAGTTTTTTTTTTTTTTTTTTCAAGGTATTTATACTCCGAGTAATTTGTGCGAGTCGAGCCAAGTCAATTCAAGCCGAGTTCGGATTAACGTTCGAGTCGATCTCATTTGATCACCTAACAAATGACTCAACTGGCTCAAACTCACTTCCCATCTAAGCAAAGCGATCATTTTCGAACCGAGCCGAGTGAGTTTTGCTAGCATGCTCGACTCGTGTGCAGCTCTAGATCATGCACATTATCTCCTAGATTGGAAGGTCTCAGCCGTCCAATTTGAGTCCCTTATTCAAAGGTATATAGGAAGGAGTGTATAGGCCAGTGTTTCAGTTTGTACGAGTGGGGGGCCTTGGTTCATGACCCAAACCGTTGATATCATGGGACCCACGTGGATGGTCTAGGCATCAAAAGCCTCCTAGATGGAAATATCTATATAGTTCTATATGTGTCTGGTAAATAGACGTCTAAGAAAGATTTTTGGGTATCAGTCCATATCCAACCAAAAAGAAGAATTATATGGCTAGGATCTTTGAATCCGTGTACTTAGAAGCATATGCATCCATTTTGGGGCCCACCGAACTAGCTGTAGAATCCGTGTATGAACCGGCGGTGCATTCCGAGTAGAGTATATAAGATGAGACGCGCTACATGCCTAGAGCCTCGTGGATCGAACTTTCATGAGATCCACACCGACCATCAGGTACGCTGCCTCATGTTGACCTTGGAACCCAAAAATCAGGTGGCCACACCCTAAGAAAAAGGTTGGGATGAGCTGCACACCATTTCTCTTGTGTGGACCCCTCTGTAGATTTATATGCAATCCAATCCATTCACGTGATGTTTCTCATAAGGATGAAAGTATCGTACAAATATCACAGTATTAAAAAAATCATGTGGGCCATACTACGTGAATTTAGAGGTTATTATGTATAATTTTATGAGATGACCCACCTGACGGTTGAATCAGTCCAGTGTTTGGCATGAAGGCTAAATAAGTGGGGATGCACCTGATGGACGGGGTGGATTTCATACACTATTCATTTCCCCAACGCTGGAGAAAGTGACGCCGGTAGTACCTAGGCGACGTACGCAAGCATTTCCATGGTTTGGATTACCGGACGGTGGTCCCCAACCAAGGTCGAGGATCGTAAATTTGAAGTTGGTGGAACCCGAGTACCGAAGTCAGTCAAGTCGTCTCAAAGCTGAAAGCGCAAAAGTTGTTGGAAAGGGGAAGCGGATTACTTGCGGACCCGGCTCACCCAACACGGTGTGACCCTGAACGTGGGGTCCACCTTGATGTATTTATTGTATATCCACTCCGTCCATCCATTTTTTCAGCTCATTTTAGGTTAAAATACTGAAAATAAAGCATATCCCAATCTCATCTGGACCACATCACATGAAACAGTGGTGATTGAACGGCCACTAATAAAACATTCCTAGGCCCACCTAAATGCCTACCGTACCTTTTTTTTTTTTTCCATCCAACCTGTTTATAAGGTCAAACATATCTTGATGAAGGGAAAGACAAATATCAGCTTCATCCAAGATTGTTGTGGCTCACAAAAACTTTTTAATGGTCAATCACCAGTTTTTAATGTGGTGTGGTCCACTTGAGATTTCTATCAACTTCATTTTTAACATTAGTTTCTAAAATAAAATGGATAAACGGATGGACGGATTGGATATACAATACATAAATAAATGTGGGCCCCACGGATAGGGCCTCACTTGTTGGAAGAGGAGGGGGCGCACCTAATCCACTCCCGTGGAAGGAAGTGCAAGTCAGCAAAACGGAGAGCGGATTACCTGTGACCCCGGGCACAGAGATATCTCTGTGCCCGTGGCTGTGTGGGGTCCACAGACATGTTATTGAAAAATCCAATTCGTCCATCTGTTTTTAAAGATCACAATAGGACAGTATTATAAAAATAAAGCATATCCAAAACTCAGGTGGGCCATGCTAACAAAACAGTGGGAACATCAACGTCCACCATTGAAACCTTCCTGAAGCTTACCATGATGTTTATATTCCATCCAAACCGTTCATAGAATTATCACCAATCAGATAAACTCTAGGAATAAATATCATCTGTACACATAACTTCTGTGACCGTCAGGCGTTCAATCCCTATTGTTTCGTACGGTATGGCCCACATGAGTTTTGGATCTGTCTGATCTTTTCATTCCTGTCCGATTGTTATCTTTAAAAACATATTGACGGAGTGGATTTTTCAAGAACATCTCTACGGACCCCACACAGCCACGGGCACAGAGATATCTCTGTGCCCGGGGTCACAGGCAATCCGCTCTCAGCAAAACGACACCAAACGCCCGACTTTGACGCCGGTACTGACATTAAATTCCATCAAGTCGCCGTTTCGTGGGTCATGCATGGAAAAGTAGAGCCCCAATAACAACCCTACACGTGTTACACGTGCTAACGTGGAACGTGTTCCTCATCTTGACTGTTCATCAGATGGGGCATCACAGGTATATCATCATATTGTAAAAATTAAGTTTTCTTATGCACATCAGCTACCACACACGCACTGTGAGAGTAGACCATAGTTTAATAGTTTTCTAGCCGTCCATTTATTTATACATATATGGCCCATCTGATCAGTGAAACAAACCCAATTTTTTTTTTTAATCAAAGTAATATTAACGGCATCTGACTATCTTATGTACGTATCGGATTGAGAAAACACATCGACATGTGCAATCTTATTGCGTTTGTGCTTGGCACTTGAACATGGAGCATCTAGGATTTGCTTTTATTCAAAGTCCTGATGGAAGCGAAGTTAACGGCACGGAACGACTAGTCTAAAGAGAAAATCTTTTATACTCTGGAGGACTGTCACGTTTGATACGCAGGCAGTAAAAAAATCTGTATGTCCCATAGAGATCGTTTAAACTAAACCGTAAAAATCGTAGTTTCTATTCTTATAAGGCCGGTATATGAAAAATTAGACTGATTTATTTTTAAAATGGATGATTGATAGGCATATAATGGACGGTTATAAAATAGATTCATAAGTACAAGTTCAGTAAACAAATGCATGTTATTCAACGGTCAGGATTGTTCAATTAGACTTGGGCAGTCTAATCCGAATTAGTGTATGAGAGACGTACGATTCATGAGTCCGGCGTATCAACCATCGTATTTCACCGGATAAGTCCCTCCATAGAAAAAAACGCGTACATTCTAGAAGGCCGCTTCTTAGGAGAGGTTCACTAGAGTACATCCCAACGTATAGAAATACTATGCGTCGGGATTTTAGCCATTGTATCAGGCACTTTTCAGTGATCCAAACTGATCATAAGATGGTCCTCACTTCCGATGATGAATATACAAGAAAAATCTATGAATTTCAATTTTAAAAACTTTGATTGTTTAAATTTTAAAATAACCGTCCATTTTTAAAAGAAAAGGCTCAATGGATTCCATCAGTGGATTTTTTTTAATAATATAAACGTTTTTGTAGGATAGATCATATAAACGGTCTGGATTATTCAAATATTACCCCCACATCAAAAATCTTAAGTTCAGACGTACCATAGCAATGCTTGGGCATGGATTCTAGCAAACCTCGTCACGGGATTGGAGAGCGATAGCTGGTCCGTCAACGGGCGGGGTTAGGTGAAAGCACGGGTAACAGCTCAATCGGCGGGGCCCACTTAGATGGATGTACTGTGTATCCACGCCGTTCATATGTTTTTCCAGAACATTTTAGGTTACAAAATAAAAACGAGGCAGATCTAAAACTCAGGTGGACCACACAGTAGAGATTCAATTCAAACAGTTAAAAACTTCTTGGGCTGCACATACTTCTTGTGCGCCACATGTTTTGGATCAATCTGCTATTTGTTTTTTCCCTTCTTCCACGTCTGTGTGACTTATCAACACAGGTTGGATGGAAAATAAACGTTTAAGTGGGTTGGAGGAAGTTTTTAATGGTGGACGCTGAATCAGCATTATTTTCATTCGGCGTGGTCCATATGAAATTTGGATTTGCCTCATTTTTTGGATGTCCGAAAATGATACAGAAACGGATGGACAGCATGGATTGTTCAACAACAAACATTAAAGTGGAAGCGAATTGCATGAAGTGGAGGGGCCCACCGTGATGTATCTGTCTATCCATACCGTACATCCAGATCATTTTATGAGACCAAGAATAAGGAAGATGCAAAGCTCAAGTGGATCACACCAAATATTAAGCTTGGTTTCCATAAAATGCACAAAGCATTAAATGCAAGAGTAGTCCATGTACTCTTTGGTTTCATGTTTAAAAATGATATTAGAAAAAGAATTGACGACATAAATAAACAAATACGTCACGGTGGGCCTTGGATGTACGCTTTACATCTTTGCTGAAGAAGGTTGCAATTCGCGTCTCATTCAAGTAAGCCCCACGGTCAGGTCCCACCAAGGTAATGAAGTGACACGGGCCGGGCTCGGGCCTGAAAAATCAGAATTTTGAGTAAGCCTGACTCAAAACAGTTCAAATTCCGGGCCAAGACTTATCCAGGCCCGGCCCGTTGACAGCTGCACCACCAACCCGTTGCTCCTGTCATCCATTGCGGCCTTTTATTACGTCAGCTAATTAATTCAAGATGGCGACACCTACCTTCACGGCTGATATTTGTGTTTTTCCTTGCCGTAGGACCCACATTGATGATATGTTGTATATCCGCTCTGTCAATTCATTTTTCCAGCCCATTTTAGGATGCAATTCCAAAGTTTTCGCGCATCCAAATCTTAGGTGAACCACACTACAAAAAACAATGATGATTGAACATTCACCATTAAACTTCTCAAGGCCCACCGTAAGCAGATCCATAATATTTATTTGTAATCCAACCAGTTGATAAGGTCAAACAAAACTGGATGAAAGGAAATTATAAAGATTAGCTTGATCCAAAACTTTTGTGGTCCACAAAAAGCTTTTAATGATCCTTCACCATTTTTTTCAGATGTGTGGTCCACCCAAGATTTGGATTTACTTAAATTTTGAGATAACGTCCTCAAATGAAGGAAACCATTTAAGGTCAAACAATCCTTTTCCTTATCTATTGTTTGGTATGGAAACCATATATAATTACCAAACATGGCTAAAAAGTCTTGGTCTATAGGTAAGCCTTGGCACTAACCAATAGCCAGGCTGGTTTCATGATCAGGGTAAGAAGGTTGAGACATTTGGTGGGCCGGCATCTGGTCATGACTGACTCAATGGCTGTGATCCTACCTACCCTCTTGAGTCAGCAACCTGTCTTTCCATCCTTGGAAGTGACCTCTCATATTCTATGGACATTTCTATCTCTTTGATAGTTGATTGCTGGGCCTTTTTACTTTTGGATCATCGAATGTGGCAAATGATACTTTCATTGACCAAACAAAACAAATTCCAGCAAGACTAATATAAATTATAACGACCCAGTCACCACCACCACCACCTACCACCACATTTTAACGGTGTATACATTTTATATTTTCAATTTTGACATGTGGGGTCCTGTTTCAGTGATCCAGACCATTAGTTTGTTGAGTCGCAATGTGGACGGACTATATCACAAAAACCAGATTGGAAATCTGGGAATCTGGGGGCGCGGATTAGGTGTTACCCGGTAAAACAACTTAGTGGGTGTCACCCTTACCGTAGGGCCCACCTTGATCATATGTTGTATATCCACTTCGTCCACACGTTTTTAAAGCCCATTTTAGGACAAGGTCCCAAAAATTAAGTATATCTAAATATAAGGTGGACCACACTACAAGAAACAGTGATGATTGAACTATCACCATTAAAAAATTCCCATGGCCCACCGTAAGAAGATCCGTGACGTTTATTTTCCATCCAACCCGTTGATAAAGTTAAACAGAACTGGATGAAGAGAAAATACAAAAATTAGTTTGATCCAAAACCTTTGTGGTCTGCAAAAAGCTTTTAATGGTGATTCACCGGTTTTTCCAGTAGTGTGGTCCACTATAGACTTGAATGTTATTAAATTTTTAAATAACCTCTTAAATGAGATGAGAAGATGGATGGACGGCGTGGATATGAAATAAATTAATCAAGGTAGGCCCCACATGGTAAGGATAACACCCACTAAGCTGTTACCCGGGTAACAGCTAATCCGCTCCCGGAATCTGGACTTGTGAGTTTTAATTATTAATTAGCCTAGCTGTAGGCCACTGATCGGGTGTGCCATGCATTTCATTATCATTCATCCAAGGAAAACGCTTGGGTACCTCAGGCTACTTAACTACTGGGGAGAAACGACCTAACGTGCATGAAATTCACGCGGTCCATCAGGTACACCACCCATTTCTCGGCATTGATCCCAAAATTCATGATGATTCAACACTTAAGTGGGCGCCATATCCCAAGAAGAGTTACACCCAGGCCTCTAAATTCACATGGTGGCCCACCTGGGTTCTGAAATGATTTTTGAGTAATTCATTTTTATACGAGGCACTTTAGAACACTGGATTGGATTACATATAAACGTAGCAGTGGGTCCAACACAAAATTAAAGGTCAGCATCCATCCCAATGTATTTGCTGGACGCTGTTAGGCTAGTGACTCCAATACCAGCCAGCTAGCTGGTGTCAAAGCTCTGTGGGCCCTACCATGATGTATGCATTTTATCCATGCTGTCCAACCATTTTTCCAACTCATTTTAGGTCACGGACCCAAAAATGATGCAAATCCAGATCTTAGATGGGCCACACTACAAGAAATGGTGGGGATTGAACGCTTACGGTTGAAAATACTTTGGGGTACACAGAAGTTTGGATCAAGCTGATATTTGTGATTTCCGTTCATCAAGGTCTGTGTGACCTCATCAATAGGTTGGATGGCAAATAAACGCTAGTTGACACCGGTAATCCTCTTCTCTCCCTCCACTATTATTCATGAGATTTTAGGTGACTCTTACTTGAAAGCACAAACTCGAATTCAACTCAAAAGAATTAAATTCGGACTTGGCTTGAAAACTCAAAATCTATTCAAACTCACTCGGTCTGCTGATCGAGCAAGGGCTTGCTTGACTCGACCGAGTAGATTCGAGTAACAAGTAGGGGTAGGTGGGTTTGAATCGAGCGCCAAGCAGGGTAATGCTCGATTCGACTCGACTTGTGTATAGCTCTATTTGCAGGCAATCCGCGTCCTTTTCTGAGCTGGTGCCATAAAACAATATCACAAAATAGATCAACGATGTAGATACAACGCATACATCATGGTGGGTCCACGGAACTTCACCACATGAACACACCATCGAGGACACACGATTAGCAGCTGACAGGTTGAGGAGCGAGACTCCCTACTACTGAAGTGACGTCACCATGTTTTGTGGGCCCCACCATGATGTATATAGTGTATCCACACTGTCCATCCATTTGGAGAGATCATTTTAGGGCATGAGCCAAAGAATGAGTCAGATCCAATGCCCCAGTAGACCAAAAAACAATGGGGAGAGTGACGCCCACCGTTGAAACCTTCCTAGGGTCCACCATGATGTTTATTTTAGATCCAACTTGTTCATTAACATAGACATGAAAGAAGGGAAAACACAAAAATCAGCTTGATCGAAAACTTACCCTTAGAAATTTTTAATGGTAGGCGTTCAATCTCCACTCTTTTCTTTGGCTGGGTTCACTCCAGCTTTGGATCTGAGTCATTCTTTTTCCTATGTCCTAATATGATCTCTCCAAATGGATGAACGGTGTGGATACAACACATACATCATAGTGGGGCCCACAAAACATGTCAATGACGTAAATTCAGTGGCGATTCTCTTTCCTCGCTCCTCAACCTGTTAGTGGCTCACAACGCAATCCCGCTTCGGAGTTAAATACAGGGAGACAAGATTTGATATTTATAGTAAATGGCATCCAAACACCCTTCAAAATGAGCTGGCAAAATGGACGGACGGCTAAAACACGTACATTACAGCCCGCCCAGGGCGCGGATTTCCTGCGAAAGCCTTGCGCAGGAAGTTCCTGCGCTGGGAACCAAGGTGGGCACAGTGATGTTTTTTTGATAAATCCACCCGACGTGAAAACAAAAATGAATCGGATCCAAGACATAAGTGGGCCTCACTGAAGGAAAAGGTGGGAGGTATTCACGGGAAATCCGCGCACCGCCGGCCCACACCTGTTGGGGCCACCAGCCAAACCGCGTACGTATACAAAGTGGTGGGCGCGAATTGGGTGTTATTAGGGAACAGCTTAGTGGGAGTTACCCCTACCGTATGGCCCACATGGATGAAATTTTATATATCCACTCCGTCCATCCGTTTATATAGACCATTTTAGAATGAGGTTCCAAAAATTATGAGGATCCAACTCTAAAGTGGACCATACCACTAGAAACAGTGTGATTGAGTGCCCCACCATTAAAAATTCCAAAGAGCTCATTGTAAGGTTTTGGTAATGTTTATTTGTAATCCAAGATCTTGATAATAGTTAATAAGATCTTGATGAAGGGAAACGACAAAGATCAAATTGATCCAAAACCTTTATGGTCCACAAAACGTTTTTAATGGTTATTAATCACTGTTTCTAGCGGTATGGTCCACCTGAGATTTTAATCTTCCTAGGGTTTTGGATCACACCCTAAAATAATATGAAAAAACAGATAGACAGCGTAGATATATAAAAAATACATTAAGATGGCCCCCACACAATAGGAGTAACACGTGCTAAGCTGTTCCCAAGGTAACACCTAATTCGCGCCCAAAAGTGGTGGACCGTACAGAGCACGGCTGCCTTCCTCACGAGAGGTGATAGGTGAGACCCGGCCTCCATAAGAAGTGCGACCCTTACTTTGGGGCCACCTTGATGTATGTATTATGTATTCATGTCCAACCATTTTTTACCGATCATTTTATGACAGTATCCTAAAAATGAAAAAGATTCAATTATCAACTGGACCATACCATAGGAAGAAGTGTTGATTGATCGTGGGCTAAAAAAGTTTTGGATGAAGCTGATATTTGTTTTTTTCCTTCATCCAGGCGTCTGTGACCTTATCAACAGATTGGATTATAACGAAAAACAAGGGAAGCATTAAGATGCACCTTAAGAAATGTTTAATGGTAGGACAGTCAATCACCACCTTTTCTTATGGTCTGATCCACCTGATAATTACATCTGCTTCATTTTTTTGTGATAATTCCCTAAAATGTTCTTTAAAATCGGATGGACGGCGTGTGGATGCTTCATTTTTTTGTGATAATTCCCTAAAATGTTCTTTAAAATCGGATGGACAGCGTGTGGATACATACGAGCTGACGTTACGGTAAGGATCGCAGCATCTTGCGTTAGGCCAGCGCGAATTAGGTGTTACCCAGCTTAGTGGGTGTTACCCTAACCGTTTGGGGACCATATTAATGTATTTTTTATATATCCATCTGTATTTTTTGTATCATTTTAGGATGTGATTTAAAACCTTAAGAAGATCCAAATCTAAGATGGGCCATAAAACTAAAAACAGTGACAAATAACAATTAAAAATGTTTTATTGGCCACAAAAGTTTTGGATCAATCTAATATTTATATTTTCCCTTAATCAAAACCTTATTAACATTATTAAGAGCTTGGATTATAAATAAACATTACCAGAAACTTATAATGGGCTCTTTGGAATTTTTAATGGTGGGACACTTAATCACACTGTTTCTACTAGTATGGCCCACTTGAGATTTAGATCTGCATAATGTTTGTAACCTCACTTTAAAATGGGATGTAGAAAAGGATGGACGAAGTGGATATACAAAATATCATCCATGTGAGCTATAGGGTAACACCCACTAAGCTGTTCTCGGTAACACCTAATTTGCGCCCGCGTTAGGCCGGTATATGACTCCGGTGAGCGAATTCGGTGTTACCCCGGGAATAGCTTAATGGGTGTTACCCTATCATGTAGCCCACATGGATAGTATTTTGTACATCCATGCTGTCCATCTGTTTCTCCAGCCCATTTTATTATAGGGTTACAAAAATTATTCAGATCCAAATCTCAAGTAGCCCATACCATTTGAAACAGTGGTTATTGAGTGCCCCACCATTACAATTTCCAAAGAGCTTATTGTAAGGTATTGGTAATGTTTATTTGAAATCCAAGTTGTTAATAAAGCCAAGAAAATCCGGATGAAGAGAAAATATAAATATCAACTTGATATAAAACTATTGTGATCCACAGAGGATTTTTAATGGTCATTCACCACTTTTTCTACTGGTATGGTCCACCTGAGATTTTGACCTTCTTGCGGTTTTGGATAACGTCCTAAAATGATAGGAAAAAACAGATGGACAGCGTGGATATATAAAAGATACGTCAATATGGGCCACACGCGATTAGGGTAACACCCACTAAGCTGATCCCAGGGTAACAGCTAATCCACTATCCTGGAATCGTGGCCCCCACAGAATCGAAAACCCGCTGAAATTTTGGAAATACACGGCCGCGTACGTACACCTCCTCACTAGGAGGTGTATCATGTATGTATTCACTGTCGGGTAATTAATCCTGCTTCGTAGAACTCTCCTTCTCATTTCTCCTCTCCTGTTATAAAAAGACCCACCACTCTCCTCTCTTTTACCATCTTGCCATCTCTCTCTCTCTCTCTCATCTCCGTAGTAGCCATGTCTCTCCTCAGAGATCTCATCAACCTCAATCTCTCAGACACCACTGAGAAGATCATCGCCGAATACATATGGTTCGATCCCTCCTACTTTCCTCTTTTCCCTTTTTACCCCTCTCAATCTCTCTGATTTTCATTTCTGGATCTTTTCTCTTTATAGGATTGGTGGATCTGGCATGGACATGAGAAGCAAAGCCAGGGTTAGTGGCATTTCCGCTATTTCCCATTACTTTTGTCCTTTTGTTATGTTCTGATAATTTCCAGATCTGCTTCTGTGTCACAGACCTTGCCGGGGCCGGTAACTGACCCACATAAGCTCCCGAAATGGAACTACGACGGATCAAGCACCGGCCAAGCTCCTGGAGAAGACAGCGAAGTCATTTTATAGTAAGATTTTTGTCCTTATTTTCATTTTCTATTTTATGTGATTTTGATTTTTGAATTTTTTTTTTGTCCTGTTTGGCAGTCCACAAGCGGTATTTAAGGATCCTTTCAGAAGGGGAAATAATATTCTGGTACGTTGTTGGATTCTTTTAGATATCTATCCTGAGGGGTAGATTCCGTAATTAAAATCTGATGTGAGGATGTTTTGTTTTTTCTGTTTTGGAAAGGTGATGTGCGATGCATATACTCCTGGCGGTGAACCGATTCCTACCAATAAAAGGTTTAATGCGGCTAAGATATTCAGTCATCCTGATGTTGCTGCTGAAGAGCTTTGGTAACTCTCTCTCTCTCTCTCTCTCTCTCTCTCTTAATTTGAGTAATTGAGGATTACGAAAATATCCCTGGATTTTCTGCGTATTTCACGGAGAGCCATTCTAAGCACCGATGGTTGTGATTAGTCCAGAAACAGCGGTCGCGTGGGTGGAACTTTCATACGATCCAGTCCGTCCATCAGGTGCGCTGCCTCATGTTCGTATTGGAATCCAAAAATAATGGTGATCCAACGGTCAGATGGGCCACACTAGAGGAAACAGTTGGGTTGGGATGCCTGGCATTAATTTTATTGGGGTCAACGGTGGTGTTTGTATGCTATCCAATCCATTCATCTGATACGTGGATGAAAAAAGTATCCACAAATGGTAGTAACCCAAAGTTCATGTGGACCATGCCATGTGAATTTGTATAATTTTTGTGGGAGGTCCACTGAGTGATGAATCATCCCAAGTCCAAACAAGGGCACGTTTTAACCTTCCCCCACTAGAGATTTCCATTACTCTCGTGGCCATTGTTGGGGGTATTTCGGTCAATACAGCAGTTAAAGGTTTTATTACGAATTTATCATTAGAGAAGCTCTGATACTCTTGTGGGCACCTAGAAATTACACGCATGGCATATAAATATTTCAAATTAAACTGCACGAAAATATGGATCCAACCTTCTATGTATCATCATGAAAAAGAAGAAGAGGAAGAAGAAGAAGAAGAATGCCAGAGTATTTCTTGAAAAAGCCAAGTTATGGTGTAAGACTAGGCCTGCACACGGGTCGGGTTGGGCCCAACCCTGGACCGAACCTAAATATGTTTAAAGGTCCGGATTTCGGTCCGGGTCGTGATCGGGTTGGGCTGACCCAACCCTAACCCTACCCTACTTGTAAAAGGGCCCTACCCTATCTGCTAAACCGGGTCGGGTCGGGTTGGGTTAGGACTATGTTTCTATGGTGTGGTCGGGTTGGGTTAGGACTATGTTTCTATGGTGTGGTCCACCTAAGATTTGAGTCAGCTTCATTTTTGGTATCATATCCTAAAATGATCTTTCAAAGTAGTTGGAGGGTGTGGATTTAAGACACATAGTCAAGGGCCACCCACCTTGGTGGATCCCAGATGTCACCTAATCCGCTCCCTGTGAGTGTGAGATGAGCGCAGCTTGGGTGAGAGTCAGTGAGACCTGGAACCAGCCATGTGGGTGAGACTCTAACCATGAGGCTCACCTCGATGTATATATTGTAAATCCATGCCGTACATCTACGTTTCAAATTATTATAGGACAGTCCCAAAAAGAAGCAGATAAAAGCTTTAGGTAGACCACACCACAAAAATCAGTGGTCATTGAACTCCCACCATTAAAAGATTCTAGAGTCCACCCTAATGTTTATTAACCATTCAACCTATTGATAATGCTATATAGATATTTCTAAAAGCAATAAACTAGTATAAACGAGGCGGTTCAGGTCGGGTGGAACGGGTCGGGTATACACGGGTCGGGCCGGGTCGAGCGGGGTTTGGCATGTACCCTAAATCGTACCTAAATTAAAAACGGTCCAGCCGCATCTACAACTCGGGACCGGACCGTTTTCTCAGCCGGGTCGGGACGGATCGGGTTTTCTACCGGGTCGGGTCAGGCGGGTTGGGTGAGTTAACGGGGCAGATGTGCAGCCCTATGTAAGACCCGTACCCTTATTGCTCTCCGTACGCTTAGTTTCTGGCGCCGGTATGTCTTGAACTGACCGGATTAGAGAATCCCAACTGGACGTCTTATTTTAGTATCGCATCAACCCAAGATTTATACCCTGGCGACTGCGTAGGCGCTGCGATTCTAACGCCGCGTGGCACGCCCCATTGCGATACCCTGTGAAAAAGTTACAATCATTTGCGCAATCTGAACCTGGGGCCGTGCAATGTACGTATGGTGTGGGCCCCACTTGCACAAATTTCTAGAAAGTCTAATCAATCAATCATTCTATCTATTAATCAATCAATCCTCCACCTACCCCTATTACCTTTTTCCATCAATCAATCACATCTCATGCCAAAAACCTCTAAAGTCAACACCTACCCTACCCTATAGCTATTATCCATCATTTCCCTTACTTTTTCCTTCCCTATCTACTCCTCTTTCCCCTTTTAATCCTTCCTTTATTCCCAAAATCTCTACCCATACAAAGGCCATACGTATGGGGCTTTCTCATTCCCATTTGCAAAAGGAGAGAGAGAGAGAGAGAGAGAGAGAGAGAGAGAGAGAGAAGATTAAGAAGAAAGAAAGAGAGTTTAGGAGAGAGATTAAGAGAGAGCTTAGGGAGTTGGTTGAGTTAGAGGAGTTAGGAGTGAAGAGGAATTCATCCGAGCTGTCCGATTAACGACCCGACCCGATCCAACCGTCCATTCTTCAAGTGAGTGCAAGAGAGGATGGAAATCTTCTTTTTCATTGTTTCCTTTCATTTTAGTGGGCCCACAAAGATGGGGACCCATTTTATCAATGCATCAAATGTATGGTGGACCCCATAGTGGCAGGGGTCCATCTCGAATTTTTCCTCTTTTCTTCCCTTTTTCCTTCCTTTCTTTTTTTTCATTTTCCTAGTGAATTGTGGTAGGGCCCACAAGTGGGCCACACTATGAGACAACATGCCTCGCACGCTGTCACAGCGTGGGGCACCACTGTTCCCTACGGGTGTGGCCCACTTGACGTTTGGATCTGCCTCATCTATGGGGCCATGTCCTAAAATGGCATGGAACAATAGATGGGCAGCGTGGATAAGACAGGTACATCATAGTGGGACCCACAGGGTGGGCCACCTGCTGGGCAGCGTGCGTGCGCAGGCTGTCTGCAGTGTGGGACCCTCCCTGGGGTCACAGGAGTTTTGAATCAAGCTATTATTTGTGTTCTCTCTTTCATCCAGATCTTTGTGATCTAATGAACAAGTTGAATGATAAATAAATATCCAAGTGGGCCACACATGGTGTTGCGGGGCATGCTGTCTCATAGCGTGGCCCACTTGTGGGCCTTACCATAATTCACAAGGAAAATGAAAAAAAAGAAAGGAAGGAAAAAGGGAAGAAAAGAGGAAAAATCCGGGATGCACCTCGCCACTATGGGGTCTACCATACATTTGATGCATAGATAAGATGGGTCCCCATCTTTGTAGGCCCACTAAAATAAAAGGAAACAATGCAAAAGAGGATTTCCATCCTCTCTTACACTCACTTGAAGAATGGACGGTTGGATCTGGTCGGGTCGTTGATCGGACGGCTCGGATGCGTTCCTCTTCACTCCTAACTCCTTTAACTCAACCAACTCCCTAAGCTCTCTCTTAATCTCTCTCCTAAACTCCCTTTCTTTCTTCTCTCTCTCTCTCTCTCTCTCTCTTTGCAAATGGGAATGAGAAAGCCTCATACATATGACCTTTGTATGGGTAGAGATTTTGGGGATAGAGGAGGGATTAAAAGGGGAAAAAGGGGTAGATAGGGAAGGAAAAAGTAAAGAAAATTATGGTTAATAGCTATAGGGTAAGGTAGGTGTTGACTTTAAGGGTTTTTAACATGAGATGTGATGGATTGATGGAAAAAAGTGATGGGGGTAGGTGGAGGATTGATTGATTGATAGATAGAGTGATTGATTAGACTTTCTACAAAATTTGTGCAAGTGGGGCCCGCACCATACGTGCATTGCGCGGCCCGCTTCAGATTGCGCAAATGATCGTAACTTTCTCACCGGGTATCGTAATGGGGCGTGCCGCGCGGCGTTGGAATCACAGCGCCTACGCGGTCGCCAGGGTATAGATCTTGGGTCGATACGGTACTAAAATAAGACGTCTGATTGGGATTCTCTAATTTGGTCGGTTCGAGACATACCGGCGTCGGAAACTAAGCGTACGGAGGGCAAATAAGGGTACGGGTCTAACAAATCTCTCCTCCTAATAGAAAATTCCGTCCTCCAAATTTGCACTACAAACCCAAACTAGCCGAATATCATAAGAAAAGAAATCACATCACTATATATGCATACCAAACGAAAAGCAATCGTATAGATATAATCAATCATCGAAAAGATGGGGATAAGACTCACGGATCTCTGTTTCTAACTCCCACGACGCCTCATCTGCGTTATGATGACTCCATTGGACCTTCACCAAAGGAATGACCTTGGTCCGGAGGACCTGCTCCTTCCGGTCAAGGATACGAACTGGCTACTCAATGTAAGAAGCATCATCACCAACCTCCAACAGCTGCCAATCTATCACATGAACCATATCTGACTCACACTTCCGTAACATAGAAACATGGAAAACGTTGTGGACGTCGGAAAACTGAAGTGGCAAGGCAAGCTGATAGGCCACGGCGCCATCGCGCCTAGTGATCTCGAAGGGTCCAATGAATCTCGTGGCAAGCTTCTCCTTGACTCCAAAACGAACCACGCCCTTCATGGGTGAGACCCTGAGATACACACGATCCCCAATGGAAAACTCTAGGGGACGACGTCGATGATCTGCAAAACTCTTCCGTCGACTCTGAGCTGTGCGCATCCTCTGCTTGATGATATCGATAGCCTCTGATGTTCTCTGCATAAGCTCGGGACCTAGGAGACGACGCTCTCCAACCTCGGTCCAACAACTAGGAGACCTACAAGGTCTACCATACAACGCCTCAAAAGGAGCCATACCGATAGTCGTCTGGTTGCTATTATTGTATGCAAACTCAGTCAATCGTAGGTGTTTATCTTAACTACCTGAGAAATCCAACACGCACTCTCGAAGCATGTCCTCAAGGATCTGGTTGACCCTCTCAGTCTGTCCATTAGTCTGAGGATGATATGCGGTGCTGAACTTCAAGGCAGGCCCCATCGCCTTCTGAAAACTTCTTCAGAACCGCGTCCGAAATCCGGAGTTTCCTTGGGTTAGCAGGTTATTATCGTCGTTTCATTGATGGCTGCTTCCGTATTGCAGCCCCGCTGACCAGGTTGACCCGGAAGGGTGCCGAGTTTGTTTGGAGTGATGCCTGTGAGCGAGCATTTGCAGAACTGAAGGACCGTCTTACTTTTACACCAGTCCTCACTCTTCCAGATAACGTGCGCACGCATGCTGCCCAGCAGGTGGCCCACCTTGTGAATCCCACCATGATGCACCTGTTTTATCCACGCTGCCCATCTGTTTTTCCATGCCATTTTAGGACATGGCCCCATAGATGAGGCAAATCCAAACGTCAGGTGGGCCACACCCGCAGGGAACAGTGGTCATTGATGCCCACCATTGAAAACTTTCTTGGGGCCACTGTAATGATTATTTTTTATCCAATTGGAGGTTGTGGGCCGATCTTTGGGTTCCAACTTAATGGATGTATTGTGTATCATGCCACCCGTCTTGACCGACGCATGGGGCCCAATTTTGAGTGGGCCTCACTTAGGAAATGGTGGTGATTGAATACCTACCATTGAAACTTCCTACGACCTACGATGATGTGTATTTGCTATCCAACCAGTAGGTGGGGCCCGCCATGGCCCCCTTTGATATATATGTTTTATCCATGCCATGCACCTATTTCGTCAGCCCATTTTGTATGTGCAGGCCCAAGTATGGGGCTGATATAGCCTCACATGGGCTATGCCACGAAGACCTTTACATTTCCAATGGGGCCCACAGTTTGTGTCTCACTCTCTACATATATTGGGCCATTTAAGGCCAACATCACAGGATATGTTTAATAACATGCTAGTATACTTAGCTTGATAGGTCACACTAATAATATGCTTAGTATAATGAATACCATGCTCATTCATATGCCCATATGCATCATTTGTATGCCTGTTATGGATCACGATTAATCATAGCATATACCATTTTGGCTTGTTATACTTAGGGGACCTGTGCGAGACAGGGTCGCCCCACATGATTGCGTAGTATGCGTAGATTTGGTGCATGACTTGGATTGTATGACTCATGCATCTCGCATTATGTATGTCACGATCGCTTTCACACCCTAGCAGCATCGGGGTGGTGGCTAGCATAGTCACATCGTGGTTGGCAGTAATGGACACCGGAAACATGTTCTAGCACGTGGGCGTTATGGATGTCCTTGGGTAAAAGTCCCTAAACCCTGTGGTACCAGTAGGATGCTCCAACGTCGAGACCGAGTGGATAATATGAGCGCCCGAGTGGCCAAATACCAGTAGGCCGTGTCTCCCACTGTGTCGTGGTCGGTTAGAAAGGGGTGTGACCTTATCCGCCCGGGTGTAGTGGGCTATAAGCTAGGTTGAGTTTGACCAGCTCGTGAAATGGGTCCGCTATTGGTGAGCTGGGTGGGCATTGGTATACCACTGACGAGACGGATAGTGAGGTCTTTTCTACTCGCTTGGTTATGCGCGCGATGTGCAGTGGCTAGTGTCAGAGTGTACTAGACCCCGGTGATGTCTCAGATGAGAACAATTTTGATATGTGGATTAGTTGAGGATTGACATGTTTACATTGCATCTCTAGCATATAACACTCGGCCATGTAGGCCCTTGTATTGCATAGCCTTGGGATGACTGATAGCATTCATGAACTGGGTAACTTAGCCCTCTATAACTTTCTTTTATTCTGATATCTGTATACTTGTCATATGCATCACACAAGCACACACGCACTCTACTGAGCTTCGTAGGAAGCTTATGTGCGTTTGTTTACACTGCAAGTACTAGGGCATATCAGCAACGTTGAGCTCGGTTCATGTGCCTGATATTTTGGACTTTTGCTACATTTTTGTATTTTCCCTTTTCAACACTATACTCAACAAACTATATAGTGGATATCTGATGATGTTTTATGGTTTTGGTTATGCTCCTTTACAAAAAAAAATTACCCTGAAAATCCTCCTGGTGGGATCCCAGGATTGGAACCTGGCATATGAGAGTTAGGAGCCGAGAATGGGATACTACGGAGGCTATTGGCACCAAGGTCGGCGATCGGGAATTTAGTGAGCCCGGTCCTCGGGTTTGGGGCGTGACATATGGGCTTTTGTTAAGAGATAACTATATTTTTATTTTTTTATTTTTTCTTTGAAAATTTCTTGGACTTGATTTCCTGACTGATTGGTGGACATTTGATGCGCGGTCAATGAAAAATTGCCAATGGTCCAAATTCAACAAACACATGCTTAGGTTAAGATTGTTAAATTAATCTAACTAATGCACGATGACCTATCCAAAATGCGTTCTGCAATTTGGCTAGGTTTGATTTGGGTTAATGTTATCCCATTAGTGGAAATTTTGTGTTGCAGAGCAACCATCACATTTTGTTGGATGATCATGTGGAATAATGTGGGCCATCATCACAATCACACGGTGTGGAATTCAATTACTGCGTGGAATGGATCTGGCGAGGGATGGAACCTCCCGATCTTGCATGGTCATAACCTAATCGCCCAATGGGATTCACTAGTCCGGGAGATTAGGAATTCGAACATCTGAGAAATTAGGGTTTGGATCAAATATCAGATTTAGGGTTGTGGGAATCAACAAAATTTAGGTTTAGAATAAAGAGTAGAGATAAAAAGTTATCTTGAAGAAAGTAGAAGGGGAAAGGAAGAAGAAAGAAGAAGAAAATTGGGGAAGAAGGGATGAAGTTCCACAGAGAGAGATTGAGAAGTTGAGGCAACCAAAAGGCTTTTCATTCAATAATCAATAACTAAATTCGTAATTAGGGTGAAAAACTCTTAAAGAACACTAAGAAGAAAAAGACTAAAATACTGTTAAACTTAAGTAAAACAAACAACTTAAAAAAAATAGTTCGCACATTGAAAACTGTCCAGCAAGTCTATCTTTCTAGTCGGGTCTTCTTCATCCTATACAAGTGTCTTCCTATTGTGGGGTCTTCTATGTGCCACACCACATGTGTGGGGTTTTCAATACTCCTTAATGATCGCCAAGCCACAAGGAAGAGGCTTGAGGCACGCGCTTCCTTCGTTGATAGACCTTGAAGGGCTAGATGTCCGCATCGGTTAGTGTGCCTCACATGACAGTCTAGTTGATCTATATGATGGTTCATATCCATATTATTTGGACTATTAGTGTGCCGCATCGGTTAACCTGTGGGCCCATATACATATTATTTGGACTATTCTATATATTTAGCAGTTTTTTAATATCATATCAGAAGTAGATCATTTAGAATGAAGGGGTAACCCTTATTTTTCGTTACTTATTTTTTGAGCCACTTCTGGATGTGTCACTGGCATGAAATTGATTCTGTTTGAAAGCTTATTAACTTAGCTTTTAAATGAGCCAAAGATCATGTGATTGTGACATGAATTGAGTGAGTTACAAATCGATTAACAAAGTGTCGTATGGTTGTGACAGGATTTAAGGATATTTTAATAAATTAGATGGTTGTGACGGGATTTAAGGATATTTTAATCAATATAATAATTTAATAAAGTAGATGGTTGTATTAGAAATAATAGTTTTCATGATTCTCTGTCTAGTATTTCTTTCTTATATCATCTCTATACTTTTTAATTGATTTCATTTCATGATTTTGTAATTAGGTATGGAATTGAGCAGGAATATACTCTCCTTCAAAAGGACGTCCATTGGCCTCTAGGCTGGCCGGTTGGTGGCTTCCCAGGTCCTCAGGTGTGTATATTTTAGTTTTATTAAGTGTTGCTAGCATTGTTGTTGTTGTTATAATAAAAATAATTATTTGTTATTATCATTGAGGCTGAATTCTCTGCTTTTGAATAAATATTAACTAGGGAACTTCCCTGTTTGGCAAACACTCTGTACAGATAGGCCATGTTATTCGGTGATCTAGACCATTGATCTCATGGGCCGGGCAGTAGATTGAGTATGGCTCTCTAATTATTCCAGACTGGAAGATCCTGCTCATGTAGTTTTAGCCTCTTTTCCATTGAATATGGATGTTGGTGTAGCCACTTGTACCGACCATGTCCGAGTAGTGGAGTTCCCTATTTGTTACAAATAGATTGTTGTTGTTGGCCATTAATATATATCTGCTTCTGCTACTGGGCTTTATAAATCTTGTTGACGGACTCGGAGTGTAGATAACTCGATTCCTTGGTCTTCGAATACAGCCTATAAAATCTTGTTTGCGACAAATTGACCAAGTTAATAGTTGAATTGATTTGAGTCAAGACCAAGTTTTTTTTAACATAGCTGCTCATATTAACACACCTGAAGTGTGTGTTTGGATGGCCAATTGAACCAGAATATATTTAATTCAAATCACTATAGAGACTGGGGTGTTATAATTTGAAATGATAATGGAACTACTAATTGTGATTTTGGTCTTTTCAAACTGTGGTTGAACCAAGTTATTCCATAACGATAGTGGTGGCCATTGGGATTGTTTTTAAAAAAGTTTTGTGCTTGCTTTTGATTAAAAACGGAGTGAGTTTAACCCCAGCAAGGTATTCCAATACGGTTATGTAATGGCTGTTATGTAATGGTAATTGTGGTAACCATTACGTGTCACAGGCCGTAACCACCGTAACGACCGTTACAGAAAAATAGTGTGCAATTGCCTCGTAACGGTCTGTTCTGGGCTGTTACGTTACCATTACCATTATGGAGTACCTTGAACCCCAATAAGTATTAACTCTTTTTTGAATTGAATTTTTGCAATACAAATGATTGAACATCCAAACTCAGTGTAAGAACTATGGGTGTCATCATCATGTTCACATTTAAAATCTTGAAAAGACAAATTCTATCAATAGTGTTGTGAATATGAGACTTGCAATTCATTTTTGATTGTCATTTTCAGGAATTGATTGGCAGACTTGTTATTACACGGGAATTTTAGTTATTTTATGAGAAAAGATAGAGACATTTTGTCATTTGGGTAGCTTTGTTTTCATATTCGACCAGTCTATGAAGTAGATGCCATCACTGACCGACACATTTTACAAACTACACTTCCAAGCTTCTACAAACCCTTCAATATGCTTTCTCATTTTACACCAAAAAGAACAAGATTTTCAAAATGTTGCACCAAAATGCATTATCTGATACAAAATGTTCATGTGGAGCTGTATTTTACAACCACTTGGCAATGGGAACTATGTCACTGACTTGACAAACCATAGTCAAAAAATTATCTAATCCAATATGTTTCTTTGCTATCTAGATGTCTCTCATGTTACCAGAGCTGAGGCTGTGTGTTTCGGTTTGTGCAGGGGCCATACTATTGTGGGGCCGGAGCTGACAAGGCATTTGGACGAGACATTGTCGATTCTCACTATAAAGCATGCCTTTATGCTGGAATTAACATTAGTGGGATCAATGGAGAGGTTATGCCTGGCCAGGTACTCGTCTCTTGCTTGTATTCTCTCTTTTGGTTTAGCTTAATTTCTGATGCAGTCCATGTGATTTCCACTTATCTCAAGGACCGAGATTGGGTGGAAGGGCCAAGCACAGTCATCTCTATTCTGGCTTAGGTTTCTTTGCAATTTTGAGCTTTTGTGGGGTTATTTATTTATTTATTTTTTAATTGTTAGCTTTTAGTTAAAAGAGTTTATAAATTTGTTGGAGTTAGTTTTTAGTTCCTCTTGCATCAATTTCCTTACAAATGAGAAGATCAATACGAACAATAAAAATAACAATTCTCTTTGAAATAGCCCTTTAAATTATGCATAATCATGTTCGTTGGTTTGAACAGTGGGAGTTCCAAGTTGGCCCTGCTGTTGGGATTTCAGCCGGTGATGAGTTATGGGTAGCTCGCTACATTCTTGAGGTATGTGAAATGTTTTGTTAAACTAACCTTCTTTCTTTCTTTCTTCTTATTCCTCTTTTTTTTTGACTTGTTTTCTACTCCTTTAAGGTTCCCTAATGCCTTTTCTGCTTCTTTGCTTAACCAGAGGATTACAGAAATAGCTGGAGTGGCTCTTTCCTTTGACCCGAAGCCGATCCCAGTATGTTTCATAATACCCAAAGCAGGCTGTGTTGTTTGTTTTTCTTAGCATCATATTCCTTTTCAGCCCAGTGTAGGATTGCTGTGTATTTGTGGGCTCAATTGGGGTTTGCTGATTCTGATAGGGCTTGGTGGGTTGGTATGGAGGAACTAAAAGGTTTAGATGTACTACCGACAGTCACTGAAGGGGATTGTTATTTAGTGGACATTTTCCACCACCAATCGTTTTTGGACTCCCTTTGTTGTAATCTTTGTTTTCTGTTTTAAAGAAATTCCTTCTTACACTTCCATACCCATACCCTGCATGTGTTTTTGCGTTTATACTTCTACTATATTTCGGAAAAGGAAAAAGAACCACTTAACAAGCAGTGTCTAGAAATCGCTGAGTCTGTGAGTGAAGCCAACTCAGTTAAGCATCAGGTCATGGTGTAACTTGATAAAGAAAATCCCAATCAGTTATTGAAAGGCCTGTCAAACAGTTGATTAAATTTGAGAAACTTGATTTCAGCAGAATCTTCTTCCCTTGAGAATTCTTATAGAAATTCCCGACTGAGTTTTGGGCTTGACTTGGACCGACGACAACTCAGGCCATCATCAAGTTTGAGTTAGGTCCCAAGTTTTTAAATATTTCTAACAATGATGCTATCTCATGATTCTATGACAATGATTTTTTTTAATAAGCTTACACATGATTCTTGATAATGATTCTTTATAGGATTGCTACTTAATGAATTCATATATGCTGATGTTGGGTAGCAATAATTTTCTAACTTTGCTTTGAGGATACCATTTTTCCTTGATTTATCCTGTTGGGTCCAACCATCCATTTCATGGATTTTTATAGTGGGCTCCATATTGGTGCATCTCTTTCTGTATATATATATTCTTTAATTGATTGGTTTGATGAAAATCAGGGTGATTGGAATGGTGCTGGCGCTCACACAAACTATAGGTGAGTTTTGGCAAAAATGCATATCTTCACTATCTAGATTTTAGATAATGGCCCAGCTGAAAGTTCTCTTAATGCATCCCCATCCTATCTTTTTTTTTTCTCTCTTTGTTATGTCAGCACCAAGTCCATGAGAAATGATGGAGGAATTAATGTGATCAAGAAAGCCATCGAGAAGCTGGGCCTGCGACACAAGGAACACATTTCTGCATATGGAGAGGGCAATGAAAGAAGGTTAACGGGTCGCCATGAAACTGCAGATATCAACACATTTTCTTGGGTAAGGAAAATAAGTGGTAGTTTTTTGTTTCCGATTTTACTCGTAACATGGTACACTTATTGGGAAAAACTTGCTGAGTTGTTTTCTTTTCTTTTTTTCTCCAAATCCAAGTAAGTCAATCAAGTATTTGAAACATGGTAGAGTGGTTATCGAAATTTTCAAATGGTTTTGCTGTCGTACAACATACACACTCGATAATGGACTTCAAACATTATTCATTTCTCATGGAACTTTAATTAGGCCAATTTATCATGATCTGTTTGCTTATGATAGGCTAATACACATTTCTAAGATGATAATTTTTGCTATTTCTGTACTGAATGTTCTTGTTCAATCATCCTTTCTTCATATGTTTATTTTGTTCACATGAAACTTCTTTCGTCAATTCACAGGGAGTTGCAAACCGTGGTGCCTCTATCCGTGTTGGCCGCGATACTGAAAAGGAAGGGAAAGGTGAGGATTGTTCCCATCATAGGTGTTTAATTTCATGTTCTTGAAATTCAAGCTCCACACAAAATGAAGAAAAGGTGCATATAATGTGTCTATATCCTTTACATCACATGACACAAAATCATGATGGATTACATGAAATTTGGAATTCTCTTAAATCCAATCATCTATTCAATTATAGGATATTAATGAGTAGATTTCCAAACATATCATCTTGGTCTAGTGACTGGGCCCATGACCAGTTCGTTTCAAGATTTGGGGCCTGTTTGGATGTGGCAAATTAGGTTTTGGTTTGATTACCACTGTGTAATATTTAAAGATTCAAGTCCAAGCTGACAACCTGATTCTGCCTTGTCGACAAACTGCAACCTGATTCAGATAGTATCTGAAACCTCCTCTCCCAATTTCATTCCCCAACTAATTTGGTAGATCTTACACTCAATTATGAGCGATCAACATGGACCCATATGTGGTCACCTCCATGATAGCTGAGACAACCATTCTCTGGAAGCCTACTTAGAAAGTGGTGAAGGACGCGCAAAATACAGGGCAGGAAAATAGACTGCTTATCCCTGATTAGACATTTACCCCTATTTGCAAATGCATGAAAGGGAAGGAAATCCGATTTTCTTTCTGTACCTCAGGTGGTTGTTTACCTTGTTTGTACAGTTAACCCCTACACGTGCGCAAGTTTATACAAACTAATGGTGTCTGGACAAAAGAAAATGGGTTGAAATATACGCTGGGTTATTCTCACTAATGAAAATTCATATGGGTTTCTCTTGTTATATCAGGCTACTTCGAGGACAGGAGGCCAGCGTCCAACATGGACCCATATGTGGTCACCTCCATGATAGCTGAGACAACCATTCTCTGGAAGCCTACTTAGAAAGTGGTGAAGGACGCACAAAATACAGGGCTATAAACATAAGAATGTCATATTTTAGTTCAAGTGGTCATTTGTATTTTCAAACTGGGTTGCTGCCTGCTGATTGCCCTTCGTTTAGGTGATTTGTTGCTTTGGATGAATGATGATGCCCTGTTTGTTTTTGTAGTAGTTCTTTGCCATATAAATAAATGGGAAGTATATGAAGATCCCCCACCCTTTGAAATTAAAATGCTTGTAGCTTTTGAGTTTGTTTCTTTTACTCTTAAGGGTTGTGTTTGGATGTGGTTTCTGTGAACAATGTACCAATGGTAACTTCCATGTCACTACAGAAAATAGGATTTTATAAATGAGGTGCCTGTTTGGATAGCAACTGGAATCCGCAAATTCATTGGACAGCCATGATCACGAATGAATTCTTCTTACCTTAGTAAGCTTCAATCTATCTGTGGGGGCCAAATGGTTTCATCTTTGATCAGGGAGATGGTCTTGATATTACTACAATTGGATGATGGCCGCCATTGTGATAATGGCATGAATTCTTCTTAATTGTGTGGATGTGATTATCCATTGATGTTTATTTCTTGGACATGGGTAATCTGGAGCGGACCCCACTTATCCAGTGATCTTTGTTGATAATGGATGGATGGCCCTCGTGAACACTACAAACGTTAGCACCAAAAGTTAGGTACAAAGAATTCTCTGCATTTGACCTTTGGAGATCCCCACCAAACCGAGAAAGATAGGAATGACAATGATATGCACGGGGCACACAATTCGGTAATCCAGACGGCCGGTCGGTTGTGCTACTTTTGGTGGACCATTGCCCGCCAGCTCAACGGTTGTGATAGGCTATGCTTGTGGTCGTGACTGGTCACAATGCATGGCTAAGAAACCAGCCTTGTACCCACTTCCATTAGAAATTGTTGTTTGGTTGAGAACTCTGTAATCCAGATTCTGTAAGGTCGAAAACTGTGTAAACCAACCATTGCTTGCGGCATGGCCCACTTGAGCTTCGCTTGAGAACTTCACCCCTGGCCTATAGTAGTACCGCAAGGGGAATTATTATCAATATTGAATGACAGTCCCTTCTTTCCTTTCATAGAAAGGATCCCCTGCACTGTTTCCTCTAATCTTGATTCTAGCCAATTTAGGTTTCCAGATGAAATCTTGTTTGGCTGCAATTTGCCGCCAAACACACCAAATTTTAAGTTGGAAGTAGGTTTTCAGATGCCAAACAAATTTGGTTGCTGAATCTAGATTCTAGAGAAAATCCAGATTCCTAGTGTTTGAATTCAAAAGTGCAGAAACTGAATCCAGTTTGGACTGGAATTTGCTGCCAAACACACCAGTTAAAATTGGATTCCGCTGGAAACAGGTTTCCAAATGCCAACCAAAGGGACCTAAGGGCCTATTTGGTTGCAGAACCAGATTTTATAGAAAATCTAAATTCCACTATTGGAATCCATTGCATAAACTAGAGTGGAACCCATGTTGGAATCCAAAATTGCAGAAACTAGAGTGGAACCCAGGTTTCATTCATAACTTGCTGTTTGGTTGAAAATGGTGTAATCTAGATTCTGTTCCAACTGTTGCTTGTGACATGGCCCACTTGGGCTTCAGATCTGCCTGAGAACCTTACCCCTAGTCTATTGTAGTCTCGCAAGACAGATGGCTAGGTTGGATGGCAAATAAACATTATAGTGGGCCCTAAGAAGTTTTTAATGGTGGACGTTCAATCAACAGTGTTTTCCTATGGTGTGGCCCACTTGAGATTTAGATCTACCTCATTTTTGTCCAATGCCCTTAATTGAGATTTCAAAACTAATGGACCGTGGAGATATAAAACACATACAACATAGATATACAACGGATACATGGAGGTGGTGACACTCACTTCCTCCCCTTTTCCCTGTCGGAGAAACGGTCGCCCACACACAAACACACCTCTGCTAGAATCCAGATTTTAAGCTAGAAGCGGGTTTCCATATGCCAACCAAACGGCCCTAAGTGATATTTGTTAACTCTGGCTTCTTAAATCCAACTTTTAACTTGTAAAACTTCTTTGGCCCCACCATGATTTATGTGTTAGATCCACACAATCCGTCAACTTTTTTCAGATGACTCCAAATCATGAGCCCAAAAATTGAGGCACATCAAAAGCTCAAGTGCACCACACTACATAAAGTAATGGGAACTGAACGACGACCGTTGGAGCCTTCCGAGGGTCCATTGTGAGGTTTATTAGCCCTCTAGCCTGTTTATAATGTCTCACAGACCTAGATGAAGGGAAAACACAAATACCGGCTAGTCTGGAGTTTGTAGGCGCCCAATTCCCATTGTTTCCTATAGTGTGACCCACTTGAGTTTTCCATCCACCTCATTTTTTATTTAGGATTGCCATAGGCTTTAACAGGACAGTGGAACCGGATTGCATGGTGTGCCACACACCACTAACCTGACGTAACTAAGTTATGTGGGGCCCACCATGATGTATGTGTTATATCAAAATTGTATTCTAGTGCATGAGACAAAAAAAGAGGCAGATCCGAATCTCAAGTGGACCACACTACAAGAAAACAGTGGTGATTGGATGCTCGCCATTAAAAACTTCCTACGACCCACTGTAATGTTTATTTACCATCCAACCCCTCTCAATTAGATCACACAGACCTGGATGAAGGGAAAATACAAATATCGGCTTGATCACAGCCTATGGTGTCAAGAAGTTTTCAACAGCAGGCTCCCAATTCCCACTTTTTCCTATAGTGTGGCCCACTTGAGCCCTAGAACTGCCTGTCTTACACCTTTTTTTAGTCTGTAAAAGTGGATGGATGGTGTGGATAAAACATCTAAGTCACAGTAAGCCGGGATCCGGACAGAAGTGGATTAGGCGACACCCAGGCTTCACCCTGGATATCCATCCATTTTTCTAGATCATTTTAGGGCATTATCCAAAAAAATGAAGAAGAATCAAATATCAGGCTGTGATTGACAGTCCTACCATTAAAAACTTCTTAAGGGCCACCGTAATGATTCCATAGTGTTTTATTTTCCATCCAAACTGTTGATAAAGTCACATAAGCCTGGATGAAGGGGAAAAACAAATATCAGATTGATCCAAAACTTTTGTGGCTCATTAATGGTTAATCAACACTGTTTCCTATGGTATGGTCCACCTGATAAATGGATCAGTTTCATTTTTTTTGGATAATGGATTTGTGACCTGGATGAAGAGACCACACAAATATCAGCTAGATACAAAACTTTTGTGGCTCATCAGAAGTTTTTAATAATTGATTACCACTATTTCGTGTATTATGGTCCACCTGAGATTTGGATCTGCTTCATTTTTTATATCATACCCTAAAATAAGTTTTCAAAATGGATGGATGGCGTGGATACGAGGCACATACATCATGGTGGGCCCGACAGTCATGGATCCCACCCTCATATCCAAAAGGAGAAAGGAACAAATGTGTTAAATCAACAGATTTCAAACCTTTCAGGGACTTTCGGATTCTGTAATTTTCAGACTTCTGCAGTGCCCATCAGCAGTGAGTCATCAGGATTAATCTACGGTTATGATTATGGATAGCCCATTGATGATGGGCCTGTAGCGTCGTTAGTCAGATCATGTGGCTACCTTTTAGTGGTCTGGGCCACAGTCCACCGAATTAGCTGGTCCCAAGGCTACCTTTGGTGGAAAGAATGCCAATGTACTTGGCCTGCCTGTTGTAAGCCATTCACTTGTGTATATTGCCATGGAGATTGATCATATGTGCAATGATCCCAACTGTCCATCTGATGGTTCAAATCATGGTGGACACATCCAAGGTCCATGCGATTGCTAGAATAATAATAAAAAATAAAAATAAAAAATCAAGCGTCAGATTTCCATCTTTCAAATGTGGGACCCACAGAGTTCATGTGACTGACTAGGCTACGACTCCTGAACCAGCGATGTGGTGGGACTCTGACGGTAGGACCCACCTCGACGCATGCATCGTATATCCACGCTGTCCATCTGTTTTGCCAGCTTATTTTAGGGCAGTGGTCCAAAAAAATGAAGCAGATAGAAATTTCTGGCGGATCACACTATAGGAAACAGTGGGCATTGAACACCCACCATTAAAAACTTCTTAGGGTCCACCGTAATGTTTGTTGAGCATCCAACGTGTTGATATGGTCACACCGACCAGAATGAAAAGACAAAAAACAAATATCAGCTTGATCCAAAACTTTTGTGGTGCACAAAAGGTTTTTAATGGTCATAACCACTGTTTCCTGTGGTGTGGTGCACCTGAAAGTCTGAAAGTTGTATCTGCTTCATTTTTGGGACCATGCCCTAAAATGGCAAAACAGATGGACTGCGTGGATATACAATCCATACATCAAGGTGGGCCCTACAGTCAGGGTCCCACTCACATGGCTGGGTGGGTGGGTGGGTGGGGCAAGTTGCCCTCTCCAAATGGCCTTGTGACGCCTAATTCGTCCAACTGATGAATCCCATCATGAAGTGGGCTAACTGATGATCACAGAAACGAAAAAAAAAAAAAAAAAATTTGTGGATCCAATCATGAAGTGGGCCATACCATAAAAAACAATATACACCACCCAAAAAAAATCAAATTTATGATGATTTGTGCCAGATTATTTGTTCAGGTATCATCGTGGTAGCATAAAAATTCGATAAAAAAAAAGAGTGATTTTTACAGCAAAATTGCTTAACAACTTGGTCAATCATCAAGTTAGCCATCCCATAACAAACGGATGAAAACATTCAGATTCACGTGTGGCCCACCTAGTGATTGTATCATCCTAACTTTTGGGTCATCTTATAATCATGGTGGGTGCAGCTGTTGTATGTGTTGAATGTCATACAAGCACCACCTGCCCTAGCAATGCTCCATTCCTTCTTTTAATACCAATAGCTAAAATTCAATAAATTCACATAATACCCAAGACAAAAGTCTCAACTAAAAGAACAGATTATTCACAGAAGCCCACTGAAAGCTAACCAGAGATAATTATGAGAAAAAAAAAAATTAAAAAAAAATATAGACATGTATCCTACTTTGGTGTAATCTGTGGAAGTATATATAATAATAATAATCATAGAAATCAAGCAAAACCACCCAAGAGGCTGTTGGTATGTTTAATAGGTGAATACATCTCCTCAAACTCGGATTTGAAGGAAATGAAATGGTCGATCTCAAGCACAGTCAAATCGCCAGCCCCCACATCGTACGAAAAAAATAGATCCTTGTTACATTTGATAATGATCTTATACTTGCCTTCATCGCCTATGATTGCAATAGGATAAAAATCTACAAGAAAACCTTCAAATTCTTCAAATTCCTCATCACCTTTTCTAATTTGGACACTAAATTCTTCTATCCATTCCTGCTTTTCCAAGTCCTTCAACAACCAAAACTTCAATTGGGTATTGGAGACATGATCGGTGAAGCATAGACGCCCATTCATCTCCAACAATGTGTACACTCCTGACGAGCACTCCGGGTGGCCTGTTTTGTAGAATATCTCCCTACCAACATCCATGGTTAGAATGCATCCCTCCGATTCAGGCTCACTTGTCCATGTATTTTCCATGTTCTCGATCTCATTGCTATGGATCATCCAATGTAAAAATCCGTTTGCGGAAACAGGCGGAAAGTTAAATAGACGATGAGGAGATGGGATTACACACTCTCTCCAAGAGTCGTCATCAGTGCCAATCGTAAAAATACAACACATGTAGTTGCTCATGCGTTTCATGCCACATACCAATTTAAACTTCATGTTCGTTGAATCGTAAGCTAAATTCAAAAGATTGAAAGCTCCACATCCTTCGGGCGGGGGAGGAACGGTCATGCAAAATCGGGTAACAGGATTGTAGATGTAGTAGCATTCTTCACTTTTAAGTAGGACCAGACCTTTATATGATGCATGGATAGTTATATTATTTTCATCGTTGCAATCTTTCTTTGGTCGAAAAGGTAGAATTTTTTTTTCCATTCTTTCTACGTCGAAGAAGATCAAAGTGTTAGGTTTATCCTTCCCGCAAAACATGAGACTGGGCTTTGAATGAGACCGACGAGTGTGGACGTTGATGAATGATGGATTGGAGAGGAGAGTGACCCATTGTTTGGAAACACACTGAAATCGAATGAGAGAATCTACTGGGAGCCTTGAAAGTACTTCGATGATGAGATCTGATGGAAAAAATGGCCTACTAACATCATCAGTTTTCTTCATTGGACCCCTTAATTTGTTCTTCTTCTTCTCTTGACTCCTCGATTTGTTGTTCCTTATACTAGTCATTGATCTAAGTAGAAGATGGATGTACATTTAAATCTTGTTAGAAGATTGCTTTTATTTGGAGTTAGAAGCATGGTTTTGTAACTCTTCCAAGTCAGACTTTCACCAATTTATATGTAAGCCTACATTGTTTTGCAAAATGTGGCCTACTGGACTAATGCACCCACCTGATTCTTAGATCAACCCATATATATATATATATATATATATATATATATATATAGTGGGATTGCTTGATAGATCAATGGATTCGATGCGGCGTGCACACAGTCAGCCTTATACACACGTGCAAAGCTCATGTATTGAGTTTTTATATGTAGATTAAAAAATCCCCAGAAGATGGGAGCATGTAATTAATCTTCGGCCATTTTCCAATTGGATTCAGACCTAGTGGGTCTTTTGGGAATCCTTTATATATCCGTATAGTGGTTCCCCTCATATCAAGGGTTGGAATCAACCAATACCTATAGCCTACTTGTAGATACTTAAGGATGGATCAGCTTGACAAATGTGGCCAAGATTTTGAACATCTAGCAATTATGTCATGAAAATACACTTGGAGATCATTTGGGAGCGTGTATTTGATGTGCATTGGCAATTATCATGGAATTCATGTGAATTGGAATCACTAGTTGTGTTTGCCAACCTGCAATCAAAATCCACTAGAATATGGCAATCTGGTAATCATAATCACTAAATTGAATTTGGCATCTTGTATTTGAAAGCGAGATGATTGTAATTTATGAATTGGTAGTGATTGGTGGTAATCATAATCCATGTGAAATGAAATTGCATGGTTTTACTGTGATTTTAAAAAAGCGCATTTTGTTGTATTTGATGTGAAATCACATGGTTTTTCTGTGATTGCAATTCACATCAAATAAATTCCTCCCAAACATCCCAATTACTACCAATTTACACCATTTCATGCCCTCAAATGACCCCCTTAACAACATTATTGAGAGATTTTCAAAATCTTAGCATATTCTAAGAGGACGTGGATTGTCTGCAATAGATTCTCGTACGAACTTCATGTGACAGGAAGCTAGTTGGGGCCATTGTGATGTTTGTGAGAAATCTACCTCCTCCATCCGTTTTGCTAGATCATTTTATAGCATGGGCTAAAAAATGAGGCATATCCAAAACTTAAGTGGGTCACACAATAGGAAACATTGAGGATTGAACCTCCACCATTAAAACATTCATTGGGCCACAATAGGAATGACCTTATAAACGGTATGGAAGGCATATAAACATCAAGGTAAACCCTAGAGAGGTTTCAATAGTAGGCACTTTCCCCACCCACTTTTTCTTGTAGTGTGGCCCAATTGAGTTTTGGATCTATCTCATTTTTGGGCCCATGTTGTAACATTGATCTCGGCAAAATGGATGGGCAGGGTGGATTTCTCATAAACATCACATGGCTTTAGCTAACTTCCTGTTGCAAACAATATGCATCCATTTTAAAAGGATTTTTTTGGGCAAAATTCCTCACTAATTTAGATTTTAGCAAATAGTGCCTCCAAGATTGGAAAGTACCCAACAATGCTTTTGGAGGCATAAAATTATGAAAATGCCTCATCTCTCTCTCTCTCTCTCTCTCTCTCTCTCTCTCTCTATATATATATATATATATATATATATATATATATATATATATATATATATATATATATATATATATTTATATGTTCCTTTAGAAAGTTTCAAAGTCAAGAATTTTGAGGCCCAATTAGGATGTATATGACATCCTAGGTTTCCAATGGAGACACATCCCCATGATGATCAGATGAACAAAAAATATGGTGGATCTAATCATTGGGCAGGCCTACACCATGAAAAATAATGGGGATGTGCCCATCCAATGATTTAATTGTAAAAAAACATCCAAATTCAATTGTAACCAATCCAATGATTTAACAGGCCATTTTTTTTTATTTGGGCAATCAGGTGCATATATTAGATGGGTTATCGGGTGCCAAAATTCTTGACTAAACAATGGCATTTTGATGATTCTCTTCCTTGAAAAGCACCTGTTGGGCAAGTCGATTCATAGAGGGGTTATTTCGTGAAATTAGGAATTCTTGAGGAATTTTTCCGTAAAAAATCATTTTAAAATGTTTCTTTTTCTCGACCGATGGTGCTTTTAAAGGGGTTAAATTATATAAATCACCTAATTTAATTTTCTTTAGATAGTGAAGACTTGAGAATTGTCGGCCCCTCATGGTATTATTGTTTGATATCCATCCCATCCAACAGATGGGATGCACTCCACCAAAATTATCCAATGGCCAAAAAATATGGCAGGTTCAATCATAAGAGACGGTCAAACCATAAAGAATAATGTACACCACTCAGAAACATCTAAATTCAAGTACCTTAAAAGAAAACATCTAAATTCAAGTATAGCCCATCTATGATTAGATTGGCCAGACTTTTGGTTCTTGTGATCACCACGATGGGTTGCATATGCTGGATGAGTTGGATGTTCTACATATATATACCATGTGGGTTCCAAAATTCTCAACTTTGCTACTTCTAAAGGAAAAACAAGAAGAAGGTGACTGCAATTTAGTAGTTCTTCCCTCGAAAAGCATTTCCTAGGATTTTTAATTGTCCAGCTTATTTGGAAAAATGCAAATTCCTACAGAATTTTTTGGTAAAAATTGCTAAAACCATTTAGAAATTTATTATATAAATATATGTTTAAATTCTTGAAATTTTTACAGCAAAATTCCTATCGAATTTGGATTTTACTAAATAGTGCATGCTTTATCACAGTAGAGAATTGAGAATTGCGGGGCCTCGTGCTATACGTCTCATATGCAACCTGTCCAACAATGCACGCCAACATTATTATAACACAAACCATCAATATAGTGGATGCAATCATAAGATGGACCAATGCATGGAAAATAATACTAGCCCATCTTATGATCTGAATGGTTTGATGTTTTGTTTATCTGACGGGTTCTATGTTATAGACATATCATGTGGGCCCCACAAGTACTACTTTCACTACTTTTTAAAGAAAAATAAATAAATGAGGACATTAATGTTTATAACTTCGTCCCACACCCACACACCTTTGGGACAGTGGTAGACTGAGTGAGATAACCTCATCTCAACGCTAAGATCCAGGTATCTAATCCCAACGTGGGGGTGGCTAACATTGCAGGGTGACTAACAGTGTGGGTGTGTACTAACAGTGGCATGTGTGTACCAACCCAAATAAAAAAAATAAAAAAAAAATCATCCCTCAAAAATTCTTATCGTCTAGGCGTTATTTGGTAAAATATAGATTCCTATGAATTTTGTGGTAAAAATTTCTAAATTTTAAATTCGTTTAACAATCTACATAAATACTTTTTTTTTTTTCAAGAGATTTCTCAGACAATGTCCGAAAAAAAAAAAACCCTGAAAATTTAAAAGTCTCTCCGGTAATTTTCAATGGAAAAATTGTTGAGAAGGAGATTTGGAGCATGGTTGAAGGATTGAAGAGAGAAATACGTGCCTGAGTCATATGTGGGACCCACTTAATCAATGGCCGGAGTCTTGCAGTAGCTTGATCTTCGTTGGAAATCTAGAGAGGAGGAGAGATGGAAGGGGAAGTGGGTTCGTCTAGATTCTTGATTCTATTCAGAGTGTGGTATTAATAGAAGGTACGCCAAGGTGGTGTTACTAACAGCTTAGTGGGTGTTACCCTTACCGTAGGGCCCACCTTGATGATTATTTGTATATCCACGCCGTCCATCCGTTTCTATAGCCCATTTTAGGATGAATTTCCAAAATTTAAGAATATACACATTTTAGGTGGACCACACTACAAGAAACAGTTGATTGAGTGCCACACCATTAAAAGTTCCATAGGGCTCATAGTAAGGTTTTATTAATTTTTATTTTCCATCCAACCTTTTGATAATATCAAAAGGATATGGATGAAGGTAAAATACAAAGATTAGATTGATACAACACTTTTATGGCCCACACATAGTTATTAATGTTCATACATCACGTTTTCTAGTGGAATGGTCCACCTGAGATTTGGGTATTCTTAAGATTTGGTATAGAGTCCTAAAATGATATGGGGAAACATATGGACGGTGTGGATATATGTAAATTACATCAAGGTAGGCCCCACACGGTTGGATTAACACCCACTAAGCTGTAACCCATGTAACAGCTAATCCGCTCTCTGATAAAAGTCCGATTCGTCTACAAGTCTTCTGAGACGCGACATTCCCGCTTCTTGTGGTGGAGGCTATTTGTGGCCCACCGAGATGCAATGCATCCATGCCGTCCATTAAGTCGGGCCATGAGAATTAAATGTCCACCGTAGAAAATTTCGTGTGGCCTTAGAAGTTTTGGTTCAGGCTAACATTTGTGATTTCAGTCCATGTGAACGGTATGGATGCATATAAACATCACGGTGGGCCCTGGGAAGGTTTTAACTGTTGGTTTTTACGTACGCGGATTAGCTACTGAGAGGTTGAGTAGCTATCTCGCTACTGAAGTGACGTCACCAACTTCTGTGGGCCCCACCGTGATGTGTGTGTTGTATCCACACCAACTATCCATTTGGAGAGATCATTTCAGGGCATGATCTAAAGAATGAGCTAGATCCAAGCCAAGTAGACCAAAACAGTGGGGATAGTGACGCGACCCTTGAAACCTTCTAAGGGCCCACCATGATGTTTATTTGAGATCGAACCTGTTCATAGGTTTACACAGACATGGAAGGAGGGAAAACAACAATATCAGCTTGATCGAAAACTTCTATGGACCCAAGAACTTTTTAATGATAGGAGATCAATTCCCACTGTTTTCTTTGGTGAGATGAGCTTTGGATCTGCCTCATTCATTAGAACATGCCATAAAATGATCTCTTCAAATGGATGGACGGTGTGGATACAACAAACACATCACGGTGGGGCCCACAGAAGTTGGTGACGTGGCTTCAGTAGCAAGATAGCTACTCAACCTCTCAGTAGCTAATCCGCGTCCGGTTTTTACATTCCCATGTTTCCTGTCGCATGGCCCACTTAACTCTTGGATCTTTCAAAATCAGATTGCGTACTTAGTAAACTCTCTTGGGCCCACCGTGAATGTATGTGGTTTATCCACGCCGTCCATCCGTTTTTTCAGCTCATTTTAGGGGTTGAGTTTAATTGAAGTATATCCAAAGCTCAAGTGGACCACACCACGTGCAAACAAGGGGAATAATGATTCCACTGTTGAAACCTTCCTATAGCCCACAGTTATGTTTATTTGTCATCCATATTGTTCATAAGATCACACAGACATGGATGAAGGAAAACCACAAATATCAGCTTGATCCAAAACTTCTGTGGCCCTCAGGATTGTTTCAACAGTAGACGTTCATTTCACACTGTTTTCCTATGGTATGGTCCACTTGAACTTTGGATAGGGTTACGTAAATTATCTTATAAAGTGGATGGATGAAGTGGATAAAACACATAAATCATAGTGGGCCCCACAGATACTGGCTGAGGAAACTGATGGCCAGAGTAGTGGATGACCCGCGGCACAAGCAATTTGCTTCCCGTTCGCCAGGGTCCCATCACGTGGGGGCCACCACATGAATTTGAAGGTTTTTAAATGGCCGTCCATCGTTTTATATGGTGAGGCTCACAGTTTCGTGTATATAACAATCTAACCGTTGAATTATTAAAATCGGAAGCAGATTAGGCGAGACCCCTCGCTGTGGGGCCACTGTGATGTATATCACTACATCCACGCTGTCCATCCGTATTGAAAGTTCATTTTAGGCCCAGATCCAAAAAATGAAGCAGTTCCAAATGATTTTAGCTACAAAAGCTTTGGATAAGATGATTTTATGTGGTCTCTTCATGTAGGTGTTTGTGACCTTATCAACGGGTTGGATGGCAAATAAACATTCCTGTAGAATTCATGAATTTTCCAATGGTAGAGATTCAATCACAACTGTTTCTGTGGTGTGGTCCACCTAAGAATTGAGTAAGCTTCATTTTTAGGGTCATACCCTAAAGTAAGCTTTCAAAATGGCTGGACGGTGTGGATTTAAGGCACATACATAACTGTGAGCCCCCACAGTCAGGGGTCCCACCGACCTCGGTGGATCCGGGGTCTCACCTAATCCGCTCGTTTTATACAATCATCAGGTGGGGTCCATAAAAGAAAAAAAATGGACCACCATATGCGTAATGTCGCATTTGATGGTTCGATCTGCCTGATTTTTAAGGCGTCCAGATTGTATGGTTTGGATCTACGCCCTAACACTTGCAGAGTTAGCTTATTCTGCAAGGACTTGCACAGTAACCAGGCGCGGATTAGCTACTGAAGCCGACAGCAGCGAAACTCGCTACTGAAGTGACGTTACCAAGTTCTGTGGGCCCCACCATGATGTATGTATTATATCCGCACATTCCATCCATTTGAAGAGATCAATCTAGGACATGATTCGCATATCCAAAGCTTAGGTAGGCCCTACCATAGAAAACAGTGGGGACGGTGATGCCCACCGTTGAAATATCACTAGGGCCCACCATGATGTTTATTTGAGATCCAAACCTGTTCATAAGTTAACAAAGATATGGAAGAAGGGCAAAAACAAATATATCTAGAATTTCTGTGGGCCCAAGAAGTTTTTGATGGTAGGCGTTCAATCCCCCACTGTTTTCTGTCGTGGGGTCTCCTTGAGCTTTGGATCTGCCCCATTCTTTAGCCCACGGCCTAAAATGATCTCCGGACGTGGATTAGCTACTGAAAGTAGCTATCTCGCTGCTGAAGTGACGTCACTAACTTCTGTGGGCCTCACTGTGATGTATGTGTTGTATTCACACCGTTCATCCATTTGGAGAGATCATTTTAGGACGTGATATGAGACAGATACAATGCTCAAGTAGACACCATCAAAGAAAACAGTGGGTACAGTGATGCGACCGTTGAAACCTTCCTAGGGTCCACCATAATGTTTATTTGAAATCCAACTTGTTCATAAGTTCACACAGACATGTAAGAAGGGAAAAGACAAATATCAGCTTGATAGAAAACTTCTGTTGCGCTAAGAAGTTTTTAATGGTAGGAGATCAATCCCACTGTTTTCTTTGGTGGGTCCACTTAAGCTTTAGATTTGTCTCCTTCTTTATCTCATGTCCAAAAATAATCTCTCCAAATGGATGGACGGTATGAATACAGCACATACATCACAGGTGGGCCCACAGAAGTTGCTACTCAACCTGTCAGTAGCTAATCCGCGTCCCCGTATGGATGGACGGTGTAGATACAACACATACATCATGGTACATCGGTACGTCATGGTAGGGACTACAGGTGACGTCACTTCAATGGTGAATCTCAGGAGAGCGGATTAGGTGAGAACCCGGGCTCACCTAAGACAGTGCGGCCCTTACTGTGGGTCCATGTATGTATTATGCATCCACTCCTTCCATCCGTTTTTACAGATCATCTCAGGGCATTATTCCAAAAATGAAGCAGACAGAATTATCAGGTGGACCATATCATAAAAAACAGTGGTGATTGACCATACTATCATTAAAAACTTCTTAGGATGCACCTTCATGTTTCCATAGTGTTTATTTACCATCCAATCTGTTGATAAGGTCAAATGATCCTAGATGAAGGGTAAAAACAAATATCAGCTTCATCCAAGACTTTTGTAGCCCATTAATGGTCAATCACCGATGTTTCCTACGTTATGGTCTACCTGATGGATCTGCTTCCTTTTTGTATAATTCCCTAAAATGATCCTAAAAAAATGTATAGACAGCATGGATACATAATACATGCATTAAGGTGGGCCCCATGGTAATCCACAGTAAAGGCGGCACCGTCTTGGGTGAGGCGGGGTCTCAAACCCTCGCCTCGAACTCGGATTAGGTACTACCACCAATGCTGGGGAGACGATGGGCGCGTGGCACTGTCGAAAAATGTTGTTTTGCAAATATTTTTAAAAGAAAAAAAGGCGTTTGGTTTTTTTATCCCATATCGGATGGGAGAAAAGTTTTTTACCTCTTTATAAGTAGGGTGTTGTGCACCTCACTTATTTATGGTGGAAGAGAGGGAGAATGGTGGCTTGCGTGTTCCAGTGCACCGCGCACGCGCACGGGCACGGTCTCGGGCACGGGCTCGGGCTAGGTGCGAGGGCGTGGGCACATGAGGCAGTGTGGCTATAGAGGCGCTAGTGGCGCACTTGGTACTTCGCACGTGCGCATCATGTCGCAGATGAGTCGCGACCTCGTGGACCGGAGCGAGACTGGTGCGAGTCGCGGTGCGACAGGGGTTAGGTAATAGGTTAGGTGGCTGGGTTCGGAACAGAGGAGGTGCTGTGGGTGGGAGGTCTGACAGAGAGACCTCTCTGCTTTTTATAAAGAGCTGCAGGGCCAATTAGAGGGACTTGTGTAACTGCTCATGTAGTAACAGTTCAGACCATGCAGTAACAGCTGCATGTGGCTAGCCCAACAGTCAGAAACGGCTAGCCATTGAGTCTAAACGGTCAGCATGCAGGTGCATAACTCCCACATGCACAACAGTCAGAAACTGCCATAAACGGCTAGTTTCTCACAACAGCCAGAAAACGGCTAGTGCCATTATGGCTCTGGACCAAAACTGCCAGCCACCCTTACCTATATAAACCGGACAGGTCTGGTTCATTCCAACAAAACAACAGCAAACGCAACTATCACTATTGAACCAGCACCCATATGAAACTATTAGCCTCTCGATTTGGTTAATTTAAACCAAGCCACTTAGACCAGCGTAGTGGTCTACTGCTACAAGAAGAAGACCTCCATTCTTGTTCTCTCTTTCTTTTCTTCATCTGCCAGAGTGTGTTACTGAGTTCCATAGTGGTTTCTTCGTTTTTTGCTGAACGCAGAACCACATAAGGCTCGTCGTATCCTGGAATCCGCCTGCAACCTATCAGCAGACTCAAAATAATTTGAGTAGGGGCGAATTACGCTTTAAGGACAACGTGATTTTCACGTGCTTCAGTCTGTCCTTATTCTCGGATTTTTCAATTTATTTATTTTCTAAAGATCAGAAATTTCTCAACAATCTTAAAGCGTAATTTTTTTCTGATATGGAAACCGAAGGGGTATCATCAATCAAACTGATGAACCAGGATCTGATTCATCTGGACCGGTTCGATGGAACCAATTTCACCAGATGGCAGGATAAGATAAAGTTCCTGCTTACGGCGTTGAAGATATTCTACATCTTAGACCCGAACTTGAAGCCGCTTCCTCCAGCTACTGATACAGACACGACTGAGCAGATCAACGCACGCATCAAGAGAGAAGAAGATAATCTGCTGTGTCGAGGACACATTCTGAACATGCTATCTGATCGTCTGTATGATCAATACACCAGAACTGAATCTGCTAAAGAAATTTGGACCGCTCTCGAGTTCAAATTCAAGACCGAAGAAGAAGGTACGAACAAATATCTAATAGCTAGCTATTTTGATTACACCATGATAGATAACAAATCGCTGTTAGCCCAAATCGAAGAACTACAGCTAATTGTTGGCAAAATTAGTGCCCTAAAAATTGATATCCCTGAAGCTTTCCAAGTCGGGGCTATTATCGCAAAATTGCCCCCGAGTTGGACAGAATACAGGAAGAAACTGTTACATAAAACCGAGGATTATTCACTGGAACAAATTCAGAAACATATCCGAATAGAGGAAGAATCCCGAAACCGTGAAAAGAAAAATGAAAATGGGAATTCCTCATCCAAGGTGCAAGTAGTAGAAAGTATCCAAAATAAGAATACTGAGAAGAACGGTTCCCTGAAACCCAATAAAGGGAAATTCAAGAAATCACAGAAGAAGAACGGAAAGTTCAAAGGCCCTTGCCATGTCTGTGGGAAAATCGGGCATTATGCTCGAGTATGCCGTCTTCAAAAATCGAAGAATGAGGCAAGTGCAGTTGAAGAAGACACAGTTGCCATGATCACTGAGGTAAACATGATCCAAGGTAAAGTACCCGGTTAGTGGTATGATACAGCAGCCATAGTCCATGTAAGCTATGATAGATCAGCCTTTAAAACTTATGAGGACGTGACCGATGGTCAAGAGGTCCAAATGGGTAATGAAGTCCGATCGAAGGTCGTAGGTAAAGGAACCGTGGAACTAGTCTTTACCTCTGGAAAGAAAGTGATCCTAACTAATGTACTGCATGTCCCTGACATGAGACGAAACTTAGTTTCTGGGAATCTTCTGGAAAAACCTGGCATACGGGTAGTGTTTGAGTCAGGAAAACTGATTCTATCCAAAAACGAAAATTTCGTTGGTAAGGGATATGCTTGTAATGGGATGATAAAATTTTCCTTGAATGAAAGTAACTCTTCTACGTATATGATTGAATCTATAGCATTGTGGCATGGTAGATTAGCACACATAGGTTATAGTACCTTAAAATTCATATCTAAGAATGACTTAATCTCATACACAGATAGTCAAAATGACAATTGTGAAGTATGCATAAGGTCCAAATTTACAAAGAAACATTTTCCTAGTGTTGAGAGATCATCTCAAATATTGGACCTAATACACACTGATATCTGTGAGTTAAATGGCATTCTTACACGTGGAGGAAGAAGATATTTTATAATCTTCATTGATGATTGCTCCAGATATGTACAAGTATATCTTCTAAAGAACAAAGATGAAGCACTCAGCATGTTCAAGATATATAAAGCAGAAGTGGAAAATCAACTAAACAAGAAAATAAAAGTTCTTTGTAGCGACAGAGGAGGAGAGTATTTTTCAAATGAATTCTCTAACTTCTGTGAAGAACATGGCATAATACACCAATGCACTGCGCCGTACGCACCACAACAAAATGGTATAGCTGAACGAAAAAATAGAACCTTAGTAGAAATGGTCAACTCAATGCTAATACAAGCAAAGTTGCCACTAGGACTTTGGGGAGAAGCACTTCTCGCAGCGTGCCGCATCCTAAATAGGGTTCCTTCTAAGAAGTTTAACACTTCACCATATGAGGTATGGAAAGGTAGAAAACCTAATCTAGGATATCTTAAAGTGTGGGGGTGCCTCGCATATTGTAGAATGCCTGATCCCAAAAGAACTAAATTAGAATCCAGAGCTATTAAGTGCGCCTTTGTAGGGTATGCACAAAATAGCAAAGCATATAGACTCCTAGACTTAGAGTCTAATACCATCATAGAGTCTAGAAACGTTGAGTTCTTTGAAAACTCACTATCCTTAGAGTCAAAGGATAATGAAATCCAAACTCCAACAGAGAAACCTATGGTAGAAGCTCGACATGAAGTTGAAGCTCCAATAGAACCACGTAGGAGTCAAAGGGTAAGAGTAGAAAAGAGTCTTGATCCTGAACAGATAGACTCTCAACGTATCTCTTTTCATCTCGTAGAATGAGATAGAGAGAATGTCATTAGAAAGATACCTATAGTTATGACTATAGAAGATGATCCAACAACCTATAAAGAAGCTGTAACTTCTAGAGATTCAGCTTTTTGGAAAGAAACTATCAATGATGAGATGGACTCGATTATGTCAAACCAAACCTGGGAACTGGTGGATCTACCTCCAACTTCTAAACTCATAGGGTGTAAGTGGGTATTTAGAAGGAAATATTAGACTGATGGAACTATTCAAACCTTTAAAGCTAGACTAGTAGCTAAAGGATTTAAACAAAAAGAAGGAATATATTATTTTGACACATACTCACCTGTAGCAAGAATAACATCTATTATAATTATGTTTGCTTTAGCATCCATACATCAGCTGTATATACATCAGATGGATGTAAAGACTGCTTTCCTGAATGGAGACCTCGACGAGGAGGTATACATGGAACAACCTGAAGGGTTCGTTCTACCAGGAAATGAGAAGAAAGTCTGTAAACTAATTAAATCATTGTATGGACTAAAACAAGCACCTAAACAGTGGCATGAGAAGTTTGATTCTAAAATACTTTCTCATAGTTTCATGCATAATGTAGCAGACAAATGCATATATTCCAAAATAAGTAGTAACCATATAATTGTTATTTATTTATACGTTGATGACTTGTTAATAATAAGTAACAAGATGGAAGGTGTAACTGAAATAAAGAAGTTTCTGTCTTCCGTATTTAAAATGAAGGATCTTGGACAAGTTGATACCATTCTAGGTATTAAAGTTAAAACTCATAGTGGGGGTTATGCGCTATGCCAATCTCATTATATTGAGAAAATAATAAACAAGTTTAAACACCTGAATATTAAAGAAGCGAAAACCCCATTTGATCCAAGTATCAAGTTAAATGAAAATACTGGAAGAACAGTTGCACAATTAGAGTATGCGAGTATTATAGGAAGTTTAATGTATGCAATGCAATGCACTAGACCAGACATGGCATATGCTATGAGTAAACTAAATAGGTTTACTAGTAATCCCAGTGTAGAACACTGGAAGGCAATAGGAAGAGTACTTGGTTATTTAAAAGCAACCAAAGACTTATGATTATTTTACTCAGAATTTCCAGCTGTACTGGAAGGATATACCGATGCAAGTTGGATATCGAGTGCAGGTGACAACAAATCCACTACTGGATGGGTTTTCACCTTAGGAGGTGCAGCTGTATCTTGGGGATCCAAGAAACAAACCTGCATAACTCACTCAACTATGGAGTCTGAGTTCATAGCCCTTGCTGCAACAGGTAAAGAGGCTGAGTGGCTTAGGGATTTTCTTTTAGAAATTCCATTCTATGCGAAGCTGATACTGGCTGTTTCGCTACATTGCGATAGTGAAGCCACATTAGCTAGAGCCTACAGCGGCACGTATAATGGGAAATCCAGACATATAAGTCTGAGACATGACTATGTAAGACAACTGATTCAAGATGGAATCATTACAATATCTTATATAAAGTCAAGTAATAACTTAGCTGATCCTTTTATTAAACCTCTAACAAGAGAGGTAGTAAGGACAACATCCAGAGGGATGAGGTTGAAACTCTTTCCAAAAGATTTCACCAGTGATGGAAACACAACCTAAAATTAGAAAATCTCTATATAAGGGTTCAATGGGTAAAAATAAGTCACTGATATGTGAAAAGTTTCAGCACTAAATTATATATATATATACCTCATCCAGGATTATAGTGTTGGCCGTTACAGAAAGAGGGTTGAGTCTCAGAAACTCTTAATGTAGTCCAATCTTAAGGACAAGTGTGTGAAAGTAACGGAGACACTAGAAGGACTTCACCTATATGAACGTAGAGGTGGTGCCGCCTCTCATAAGAATGAGAGTTTTCTCGGGATCGTTCATGAAACAAGATAAGCACAAGGCCATTAAATGTGCTGAGCAAGAATTGTGGAAACTCAAATAACACTTAGAACGTATATGTGTGGTATTTCCGGTCCTATTATCTAAAAATAACTGGTTCAAAGCTGCGGTTACTAGTAATTTCGATGGGTCTTTGAAATACTTACACTAAGGAAGGATTCAAATCGAAAGATATCTTTCTTTATGCATATAATCTTTTATACTCTGGCAGACATCCATTTTTTTGTTTTAAAAATTATTTTTAAAAACAAGTGGGGGATTGTTGAAAAATGTTGTTTTGCAAATATTTTTAAAAGAAAAAAAGGCGTTTGGTTTTTTTGTCCCATATCGGATGAGAGAAAAGTTTTTTACCTCTTTATAAGTAGGGTGTTGTGCACCTTACTTATTTATGTTGGAAGAGAGGGAGAAGGGTGGCTTGCGTGTTCCAGTGCGAAGCACTGGAACACCGCGCACGCGCAAGCGCACGCGCACGGGCTTGGTCTCGGTCTCGGGCTCGGGCACGGGCACGGGCACGGGCACGGGCACGGGCTCGGGCTCGGGCTAGGTGCGAGGGCGTGGGCAAGTGAGGCAGTGTGGCTGTAGAGGTGCTAGTGGCACACTTGGCACTTCGCACGTGCGCATCGTGTTGCAGATGGGTTGCGACCTCGAGGACCGGAGTGAGACTGGTGCGAGTCGCGGTGCGACAGAGGCTAGGTAATAGGTTAGGTGGCTGGGTTCGGAACAGAGGAGGTGCTGTGGGTGGGAGGTCTGACAGAGAGACCTCTCTGCTTTTTATAAAGAGCTGCAGGGCCAATTAGAGGGACTTGTGTAACTGCTCATGCAGTAACGGTCCAGACCATGCAGTAACAGCTGCATGTGGTTAGCCCAACAGTCAGAAACGGCTAGCCATTGAGTCTAAACGGTCAGCATGCAGGTGCATAACTCCCACATGCACAACAGTCAGAAACTGCCATAAACGGCTAGTTTCTCACAACAGCCAGAAAACGGCTAGTGCCATTATGGCTCTGGACCAAAACTGCCAGCCACTCTTACCTATATAAACCGGACAGGTCTGGTTCATTCCAACAAAACAACAGCAAATGCAACTATCACTATTGAACCTGCACCCATCTGAAACTATTAGCCTCTCGGTTTGGTTAATTTAAACCAAGCCACTTAGACCAGCGTAGTGGTCTACTGCTACAAGAAGAAGACCTCCATTCTTGTTCTCTCTTTCTTTTCTTCATCTGCCAGAGTGTGTTACTGAGTTTCATAGTGGTTTCTCCATTTTTTGCTGAACGCAGAACCACATAAGGCTCGTCGTATCCTGGAAGCAATCCGCCTGCAAACTATTAGCAGACTCAAAATAATTTGAGTAGGGGCGAATTACGCTTTAAGGACAGCGTGATTTTCACGTGCTTCAGCATGTCCTTATTCTCAGATTTTCCAATTTATTTATTTTCTAAAGATCAGAAATTTCTCAACAGGCACCTCGTCATTGGTGGAGAGCAATGGGCATGGGGCTGTTAGTGCACCATCGTCACTTAAGTGTGGGCCCAACCGGCTCTCCACCAATGATGAGGCGTCCGTCTCCTCAGCATCCCGATGGGGTACTACCTAATCCGAGCCCCCTTGCCTCACCCAAGATGATGCAGCCCTTACCGTGGGGTTACTGTGGGGCCACCTTGATGTATGTATTATGTATCCACGCTGTGCATCCTATTTTACAGATCATTTTATGACATTATTAAAAAATAGAAACAAATCCAATTATCAGATGGACCATACCATAGTGGTCCATAGAAAACAGTGTTGATTGACTATTAATGGGCTACAAAGGTTTTGGATCAAGCTGATATTTGTTTTTTTGACTTATTACATGATTATATGACCTTATCAACGGATTGGATGGTAAATAAAAACTACATAAATATTAAGGTGATTCCTAAGAAATTTTTTAATGATAGGATGGTCAATCACCACTGTTTCTTATGGTATGGTCCACCTAATTATTGGATCTTCTTCATTTTTTGTATAATGCCCTAAAATGATCTGAAAAAATGGATGGACAGTGTGGATACATAATACATATATCAAGGTAGGCCCCACAGTAACCCCACGGTAAGGGCCGCACCGTATTGGGTGAAGCTGGGGACTCACATAATCCGGTGTCAGTAGCCAATCCGTGTCCATAGTAACCGGCCTCTCTTGCAAATATCGGGCTGGACCCCATGTTACATAGCGATTTTCATGTTAGTTTTCATCATTTAATAAATGGTGGCAACTCTTCAATTGTACACATGGCCCAGTTACATCACAATCTAGACCGTCCAATTCTCTGAACCATCCATGGATGGAGCATAAGGAAAACAAGGCACTCAGGAGATAATGTTAACAAACTGTTCATTCTCTTCGAATTTTGACCTCTCATTATTTTAATTTTTGCTATTAATTTGACATCCATTAATTGGATGGTCAAAATTGCTTGATCAGTTTGATTTTAAAGATATGCTTGTTGGGGTCCCAGAAATGGGGATCCTCGAAACGATGATTCCGAATGACAAAACCATCACGCGGTCAGATTTAGGGCCAGTGCATCGGAAATCGCGGCACGAATCACGACACACGCATCAAACTTGCCTCAACCATGAAAATGGGCCGGTAGTGGACCCCACCGGACACCGTAACCAAAACTGTCCAAAATTGGGAGGATACCTCAATTATGAAGAAATAGGAGCAGTGCATCAGCATTCATCGCAAGGCGGACCCCGCAAATCCCCCAATTTGCAAAACCCAAGTTTGTAGGACACGAATACGTCCAGCGCATCCAAAAAATAAATTTAAGGGCGCACTACGTCCAGCGCATCCAAAAAATGAATTTAAGGGCGCACTGCCTCCAGCGCATCCAAAAAATGAATTTAAGGGCGCACTGCCTCCAGTGCGTCCAAAAATTCACCCAGCGCATCCAAAAAATCAGTTAATTTAAGGACGCACTGACAGTTGGCGCGTCCTGCAAACCAACTTCTGGACTCCGATCATTTTGCGACGCGCCGAGCGCATTTATCGACGCGCCGACTCATTTTCTCGACGCGCTACACGTGTCGACCTCTTATTGGACGACGATACCTATAAATACCCCGCCCACCACCTCATTTGCATCATTCAGCAAGAGAGAGAGAGGACCTCGTCGCCGGAAAACCTTTGCCGATCGCCGGAATCCTTCTCCGACCGTCGGGACCCCTCGCCGGAAATCGCGTCTCCGATCATACCAGGTCTGGAGGAATAACTTAAGTCACCTTTTTCGATGCGTCGGTCCCAGCGCATCATAAAAGTGACCTGGCGCATCAGGGAAATCCTCGGCGGATTACGTAAACCATTAATCGTGGTATTTTAAGGACGCACTGGCCCCAGCGCGTCGCAAAATAGCCCAGCGGATCAGAAAAATACAAGTTATCAAGTCAAAGCTATTTTAAGAACGCACTGCTCTCAACGCATCAGAAAATAACCCAGCGCATCAGGAAATTACAAATTTTAGGACGCACTATCCGCAGCGCGTCGCAAAATAGGCCGGCGGATCGGAAAATTATATTTTAAGGACGCACTGGCTCCAGCGCGTCATAAAATTACCCGGCGCATCATGAAAATCATTTATGGACGCGCTGGCCCCAGCGGATCGCAAAAATCAGGCCAGCGGATCGCAAAAATCAGCACTTTGCACATTCATTCCAGCACCTTTAAATCCTCATTTTATAACATTTTTAAGCCCCATTTGAGCCTATTTTGGGTATTTCAAGCGTTCCAGACGCAATGGAGCAGTCAAACGACCCATCCGGGCTACCCAATAAGCAGAACACAAGTCTTCGGAGTCCGATCCGACCCAACGAGCCGAATGGAACAATTCTCCCGAAAAGAGGCCGCCGGCGCCCAGGATCATACTGATGCATCATCATTACGTGTACTATCATAATATGACCCGAATCTAGGTCTGGACTAAGCAAAGGGGACTATGGTTAACACGATAAACCACACCAGGAGAGTTCTGAGCTATCACACACAATCTGTTAAAAAGCTGATATTCCAAGAACAGTCGATGCCCTACCCATCCAAACGGCATCCGCTGGTTGAGTTGCGCAGGTGCACACAACTGTAGAATGGGCTTTCCGAGGTCACCTGTCCCTACATTGACAGGCGCGGGCCCAGAGTCGTCCATTTCAGCCATAAACCCTGACAGTCTCAACCCGGATCTCCGGTCAAAACATGGGACATAGACATCCGACTCGTACAAAGGTGGATCAGTCTATAACAAATACAGGTCTCCGCGACCATACAAATACAGGTCTCCGCGACCATACAAATACAGGTCTCTGCGACCGCCAAAACACAGGTCTCCGTGACCAATGAACTCTGAAACCATAGTTCCCGCTGACTAGTCTTTTGGCTTTTAATCAAGGGTCATCGATCATTCGATGTAATTAAGGGCTCGTGCCAGATCACGGCCTGGAATGTACAAGATCTCAGAATCTCTGGAATAAAATTCGCCTTGCGATATCTCTTCTCTTGTGTATTTTGTGAACGCTTGTGATTGTCTACGAATGTTTCTATATTCAGAACCCTAGAATAACAAAACACCAGAAAACTGTGCTTGAGCATTTCTCTAGTTCTAACAAACTGGCGACTCTGCTGGGGATCGAACTGTACCAGAAGCCCTGGTTATATCTAAATATATGGACACTCTAAGATCAATTGCTCGCAAGCACGAATATACACATAAGAAAGCTACCGCGAGGCGTAATGTTTCGGCGCCCCTCGGGCGCCAAACTGGCGACTCTTAACGGGAATGTTCTTCCCTTCATCTTTAAGGCAATAGATACTTAAAAGGTTTTCGAACCCACAATTCCCACAACTACATGTATTTTGTCTCCTTCTTGCTTATTTTGTCGATTTATGCACTGCGATCGATGGGCTCATACTCCCGACCGCGCTTGTGAACTGTTCTAACGATTTTTATGACAGACCAGAATTAGCAAGATACTAGGATAGACAGAAGAAATGGCGTACTCAATGACCAGTTCGTGCACCTTCCTTACCACTGGAGGCTTCAGCTTCCCTCGCTCCATCTCAACCATGACGACTGCTTCTAGCTTAGGATGGCAGTTGGTCGAAACGCGCCGACAGAAGAAAGAGCAGAAGAAAGAAGCCAGCTCGGCAGCATACAAGAAAGTGAATGTTGCAAGACCTCGCTCCGCAACCAAGAGACAATGGCAACCAAAACAAGGGCAGAAGATCTCCACCAACTGTCAGGCCGCATCAAACACGTCCTCGGTACTTGCGATGACGATGGAACAATTTCCGCCATTGTCCAAGACCACCCCTGCCACACATAAATCCACCAAAACCGCGATTGCGAGGAGCTCCCAGCCCGTGACAATCCCTGAGCCAGGACAGGGGCAGGTTCAGAAGGCCCGACCAGTGATGATCGCGATGGTTCAGGTAGCAGAGGCAGAAGAAGGATCATATGAAGCAGGCGAACTGCCTACAGTCCAAGATCAGATCGACAGATTAGTCCAGGCTAATCGAGAAACAAATGAATGAATGAGGGTGATTCAGGAAGCGTTGACCACTTTAATAGCTCAGAACGCCACTCGAAGCCTTGCACCACCTACGCGCCCATTAGCCGAAGAATCTCAGGGGGCGGCAGAAGAGCCAGCTAGTGCCGAACCACTCACCCAGGCCAGGAGAGTTCCAGCGGAACGAATAATAGTTCCAACTACGCAAATGACGAGAGAAGAACTGTCTCAAACTATTGCGAGTCTCATGCGACAAGAGAAGGAAAAGGAAAGAGGAACCGGGTATAAATATCAGGTCCCATACCCTCTGGAAATAGAAGAGATACCATTTCCGGTCAACTTCAGATGTCCGGATTTCGAAAAATTTGACGGTAGGGGGTCGCCAGAGGAACATATCACTCGCTTCCTCACAGCATTGGGAAACTGGTCGACCGTCCCACAGTACTGTATGCGGTTATTCGGGTCGACGCTGACGGGGAAAGCTTTCCAATGGTACATGTCGCTACCAGCAGGATCAGTGAAGTCATGGGAGCAAATGCGAGACAGTTTTATTTCAAATTCTTCTCTATAGAAAGAGAAACATCAGTGACGGATTTGGCTTTGATCAGACAAAGACAGGGTGAACCCGTGGAGAGATTCATGGACCGATGGGGGACGATAGCCGCCCAATGTCAAGAGCTACCCAGCGAGAAAGAACAGATAAAGATGTGCATGCGAGCCCTGGACCCAATGATATCATACGGATTGTCAGGGAACAGTTTTCACTCTTTCCGAGAATTGGCCACCAAAGCACACCTGGTAGAAGAAGCCGCAGCACGGGTGAACCTCAGGCCAGAAAGGCAGAAAAGAGAAGGAGTGAGGATTGCCGAAACACACAACATAAGCAAAGGCAGAAGTACGATAGATCGGAAACGGCCCGCCGCGGATTCAAAGACAGACACGAAACTAACACCTACCCAAGATAAAGGCAAGAGGCCCTACGCTTCTCAGAGAATAACAATAGCCGAGAGAGAAAGAGCCAATGGCCCGTACACCTTCGACATGGTCGACCTGATCCCCATCATGGAACAATTGGTGGAAGAAAAGGTAATTCGCCTGCCAGAACCGATTCGGCCCCATGAGGTTGGAAAGGTAGATGATCCCCGGTATTGTAAATACCATCGGTGTCTGAGCCACAAGACAGAAGACTGCTTTAGCCTAAAAGGAAAAATACAGGGGTTGATCAACCAAGGGGTGATCAGTATGAAGGCACCAGAAACAACAACGAAGGAAGCAGCGGGGGTAGTTTCAGCCTTCCCCTCAGACGAAAACACCCAATTATACATTCCGTTCCCCGAACCTGAAGAACCCTGGACTTTGGTTAGCAGCCGTAAAAGACTCGAGGATCGAAGAAGACTCCTCAGCCGCAAGAAGAAAGGGACAAGAAAGAAGGATAGCCAAAAGAAGAACCGACTCATAGAGACTCGGGTACATTGCGCGATGGTGTCGTTTATAGAACAGCCGCCAACAGAAGAGACATTGCAGGCAAGTAAAGAAGAAGTCAATGCCGTCATCCTTCGATCCGGAAGGCAGATGCCGGAGCGCATTCGGCCAGAACCAATCGACCCAATGAAAGAAGACGGAAACCTGGGTACGCCCTCAACAAGGCCCCAGGGGCAGAAGTTGAAAGAGAAAGTTGTTGAGGCCACATCCAGTCGGTCGGGGCCAAGACAAGGGTCAGCGCCCGTAGTGTATGATGTCGTGTCGCACCTGCGAAAGGTTCCGACCCGCCTGAGCATATACGACGCCTTGTGTCTCTCAAAGGCATACAGGGAAATGTTGATCAACGCGCTGCTAGACAGCGAAGCCAGAGAAGTGATGATGACAGAAATTGAAGCAGAAATGAGCAATCCAGACAAGTTTTGGGAAGGCAATGCGCCAATTCAGCAAGCAATGCAGATAGATCATCCCTCTGTAATCACATTCTCCGAGGAAGACCGCACGATTGAAGCTACAGACCACAACCGACCGTTGATGGTCACAGGAACAATTAGAGATACGAAGATTAAGGCAATTAGGGAGATGCCACCACCGAAGAATCTCAAAGAGCTGAAAAGCTTCCAAGGCCGGGTCGCGTACCTAAGGAGGTTCATCTCGAACTTGTCCGGTCGTTGTCAACCATTCTCGCGCCTCAACAAGAAAGGAGTACAGTTTAAGTGGGACGATGCTTGCCAGAAAGCGTTCGACTCTCTAAAAGACTTGCTCAACAAATCTCCAGTCCTCGCGGCACCGATTAAAGGGGAACCACTAATCCTCTACATTGCCGTCGGTGAAAATTCACTTGGAGCCCTCTTAGCCCAGAAGAACGAAGAAGGGAAGGAAAGCGCACTCTACTACCTGAGCCACACGCTGGTGGGAGCCGAATTTAACTATTCAGCAATCGAGAAAATCTGTTTGGCACTGATCTTTGCCGTTAAAAAGCTCAGGCATTACTGTCTCTCTCACCAGATAACATTAATATCCAAGGCGGATCCCCTCAAATTTCTCATGAACAGACCTATGTTGTCCGGACGATTGGCCAAGTGGGCCCTTCTCTTGTCAGAATTCGACTTGACATACATGCCGGCTCGAGCCGTCAAAGGGCAAGCTATCGCAGACTTCCTTGCCGCACATCCAGTACCAAGCAGTGAAGAAATAGAATATGACCTCCCAGACGAGCAGGTCATGGCGATTAATGAAGCACGCCACTGGGAGATGTATTTCGACGACGCAGCCAGGACGATAGGGTCAGGGGCAGGAGTTATATTCATTAGTCCGCAGGGAGACTTATTACCTTACTCATTCACGTTAGTCCCAGCATGCACCAATAATGAGGCAGAGTATCAGGCTCTTATCATTGGGTTACAGTTGGTGCTGGAAATGCAAATCAAGGAAATACGTATCTATGGTGACTCCAGGCTTGTCATCGGACAACTGACGACAGAGTACGAAGTCCGCAAACCCGAGTTATCGCCTTATTGCCATCAAGCGCGGTCCATGTTCGATCAGTTTCAGAACGGCAGTATCTCACATATACCGAGGCAGGGGAATGTACGAGCTGATGCACTCGCCAGTTTAGCCGCTGCTTTAGCTAACCCAGGAGGCAGCCCACTTCAGGTTACGATTGAAGAAAGAAGAATCCTGCCTACTGCTGCGCTGCGCAATGGAGGATCGAGTGTCAATCCCATTTGCTGCTTCGAGATCACAGAGAAAGATGATTGGAGAAAGTCATTCATCGATTATCTGAAGTACGGATTTCTGCCAGAAGATCCCAAAATGCGCACACAGATCAGAAGGCGTGCCAGTTCATTCGTGCTCCAAAATGACGTACTTTATAAACGATCGTACGAGGGAGTACTGCTGCGATGCTTAAACCAAGATGAAGCATGTAGTACATTGAAAGAAGCTCATGGCGGAGAATGCGGTGCTCACCAGGGAGGAAAGAATTTACACCACCGTGTACGACACATGGGTTACTACTGGCCGACAATGACGAAGGACGCGATAGAATACGTAAAGAAATGTCACCAGTGTCAGATCCATGCCGATATCATACATTCACCACCGGAAGAGTTACATCAGTCGGTGATGTCCTGGCCTTTTACAGCCTGGGGCATGGACGTGATCGGACCGATCAGTTCGCCATCCTCCCAGGGGCATCAGTACATCCTCGCGGCAACCGACTATTTCTCCAAATGGGCCGAAGCAGTCGTCCTGAGAAATGTGAAAGCCAAGCATGTCGAAGGTTTCATTCGTCACACCATATTATACCGACATGGTATCCCCGAGAGAATCACCACGGACAACGGGACACCCTTCAAGAACGCTACTATTGATAAGCTGTGCGCAAAATTCAAGATCAAGCATTGCTACTATCGCCCTATTATCCTCCTGCGAATGGACTGGCCGAAGCATTCAACAAAACTATCGTGAAGATTCTGAAAAAGACAGTGGCGGAAAATAAGGACTGGGACAGACGGTTGCCCGAAGCACTGTGGGCTTATCGAACTACGCACCGCACGGCCACCCGGGCTACGCCCTATTCACTGGTATACGGTACAGAAGCTGTGATCCCGATGGAAATACAAGTTGAGTCGCTACGGGTCGCTCTCCGACACTCCCTGACAACCGAGCATAATGCCAAGAGCCGGATGGTCGAACTTGATAATCTAGATGAAAAAAGGCTCGCCGCCCAACAAAGACTCGAGATGTATCAGAAGCAGATTTCAGCCGCGTACGATAAGCGCGTCAGGGGCAGGTCGTTCAAAAAGGGCGATCTCGTGCTAATGATGAAGCGTCCGGCACCGCTCCAAGGATCGAAGAGCAAGTTCGACCCAAAGTGGGATCCCGTCTGCATTATCGACGAAGTGTATTCCAACGGAGCCTATCGGGTAATAGATTGCAAAGGACAAGGTGTCAGTTCGCTAGTGAATGGCCGATTCCTGAAAAGATACTACACCTGACATAAACTTATCATCGCAAGTTGTAAATACCCCGGTAGAGGGAATGTAATAGAGTAGATGCCAAAAGGAAGGGTGCCGGGCAATGACTAAACTAAAATGCTAATCATCTGCTTTATGCTTACACAGGTATTGGAAGGGTCACCAAGGCTCGAGGCACGTCAAGCAGGACACCACGCCTTTTCGAGATTATTAAAATCAAGACCAGCCCTAAGCCGAGGCCCGGCATCTCATGCACATGCGTAGGTTTAAGTCCTGACAGGGGGACGTTCCTTTCTAAATAGCACAATCTACTTTGCATTCAAACTCAAGAGGAACGACAAGCGGGCTAAGAAGCACAATATGAACTCATCATCACAATAGCATACATAATGATACAACACTCATTACAACGTGTTTTAAAACTACAAAAGAATCATTATCATTACAGCCTAACCATCTAAAGTTCTCAAACACTGCTCTAATAGGTTAACTGCGGACCCCGCGATTGCCTTCTGTCTTGCCTCAGCCTCGGCCAGGACTTGAACAGGGTCGGGAGTATCTTGAAGAGACCGCTGCAGCTCCGTAATTTGTGCCCTCACAGCGTCACATTCCGTCTTGCGTTGGTCGATAGAAGACTGCAGGATTGCTTTCTGACCACCAAGTTTTGAAAGTTTGAAATGGACGACAGAATGTTCGGCACGTAATCGTGCCATCTCATCCTCAATTTCTGCGAGACGCCTGGTGACCTCTTGGTGCTCAGTATCCACAGCCTGCCAATCCTTCTGCACTGCGGCCACATCTGCCTCGTGCAACTCTAGTTCCGAAAGAAGGGACCGCAACTGACCGCGTTTTTCTTCAACAGAAGGGTCAGTCCTAAAGTGCCTTGCATCGTTCACTTGAGCCACACCATCTTTGAATTGTGACACATGGCTGACTATCGAAGAGATGTCGACTCCAAGCCACGTAGCAGTGAGTTCCAACGCCTGCAGTGCCTCATCCAAGATAGACCCTTCGTCTCCTTTCCTAAGCGAATCGACGATGTCGGACAGTAAGCTCTTCAGAAGGTTCGCCTTGGTCCTTGATAAGCCTCGGAGAGACGAGAGGAATGCCTCGGGCAAGACTACAGGAGCCGGGACGCTGGCAGGGGCAGTGGCTGGTAAAAGAAACGGTAAACATTAGCACACTGGAGAGAGAAGAGAAGCGAACAAACGATGAAGGAAAGTATTATACCAGTAGGGATTTCATCACCCGGTGCACTGGTTGAGGCAACAGGTCTCGACGAGCTGGGGGCATATCCAATCGCGACTTTCGTTGCCGGCTCAGGCATTTCAGGAGAAGAAAGAATGACGACCTCAGAGGCAGAGATAGCCCGGGTTAGTTCAGCGGCCAGGGGCACTTCGGCAATAGGCTCTGGAACGCTAGCGACCTCTGCAAGCATGATTCCTCGGGGTGGCAGTGAGGCCTCTTCTATAGAAACAACAGGTCTCGCCTCAGGAGCGGGACCAGGGTTCGCTGCTGCCTCGATATTGACAGGAACGGTAAGGAGGGGGTCTTCAGCTCGCGGCTCACCATCGACGTCCATAGGGACGGGTTCTATGTCTACCTCAGGAATAGACTTCTCATATATTGGCTCATCACCTTCGCCTCCTTCCACGGGACGATCTCCGCTGGGGCCCACCTGCGAGCTCATCTCCCCTTCCTCCCTTGGACCGCTTGCATCATCGGTCGGGACGCTGCCGGCAGCCCGGGGGGGTTGGCTCCGCGCCTTCTCAGCTCTATACAACTTCAGCAGGTCCTTTATTTTCTTGCCACCGTCAGAAACAGAGACGCGATGAGCAGTCTTTATGCGGGGCCCAGAACGTTCGGGAGATAGTTCGAAATCACTATCCTCAGGCGCAGAACGTCTGGACAGGCTAGTCCGACTTGCCGGACTCTGACCGCGACCTCCCTGACCCCCGGAGGGCGGGGTGCCTGCTGCCGCAACACCTCCCTCGCCACCACCTCCTCCATCATCGCCATCACCACCATCATCACCACCATCATCACCTTCGTCGTCGTCACCCGCCTCTTCCTCATCACCGGCATTCCCCGCTGCAGCAGCTTCACCACCATCATCATCGCCAATGTCATAACGCTCCCTCTGCCCCTCTGCCATAGGACCGACAAGTGGGGAATCCGGGTTCCCTTGCAGCGTAACCCTCTGGCCATAAGCGACCCACCCCTCGAGTGTATGCTCGGGCTTCTCATGATCTATTATGACGTTCAGAGAAGTCATGAACTTCTGCACGCCCGAGGTAGCCAGTTGGCGAAGCGGCTCTGCTACGTACCCTAAGCCGTCGGCAGGAGTAGGATTAACAATCGGAGGAGAGACGAAGACGGGATCTGTTACGTGTCGGTTATTGCGGACCAAGGAATATTGGTGGGCCCACCACCGCATCCATCCATACGTAGCACCGGGGACATACTCCGTCCCGGGGACAATGAAAGAACAACCTGACCTAGTAAGCAGAAGCTGACACCATATCCACTTCCAATGGATCGGCCCTGTGCCGTATGCCCGCTGCTCCCTTGTCACCGGTTCGAGCGACTCCGGTACCCCTTGATCATAACCGAACTGTCTGGCGAATCGGTTCGGGTAGTATGGCTCTCTTCAAAATTCAGCGCCCTCTCTTAAAGGCAACGAGCTCGGGCGAATGGACACCAAGAACGAGCGGTGATAAGAGCTGAGGCTCTCGTCGTCATCAAGCAGGTCTGGATCCTCGCTGTTAGTCCCCGAGAAGAGGAAGAAGTCGACGTCATTATGGCAAGCTATCTTCGTCTCGATAGTCGCCGGATTTCCGCTGATCATCTTCCGTTTCTGAAAAGCGTGTAGCGGAACAGATCCCCTCTGGATGAAATCCTTGAGCTCCATGCCGTATACCCACGGGAAGTAGACCCCAAGCCATCCCGAGAAGAAATGCCACCCACAATAAGCAGAATTCAATCCGAAGGAGGCCGAACCTTTATTGCTAATGACACCGCCGAAAGCCCGATATATGGAACACAATACTACTGGGGCCAATGCGTAGCGATGGCCGTCGGCCAAACTCCCCGCCACGGCGAAACAGGAGACTCGCACACTGTCCGCCTGCTTAGAGCTCGGGAGGGCCACACAACACAGCCAATAGGCCAAGAACCGGGCAAGTTCGCAGGTAGGGGATAGCTTATTCGGCCGCGGAAATTTCTTCTTCATCTTGGCCTCCAAGACTAGTTTATCCTTGCGACCTTCATCATACAGTCCGTAATCTAAGCTGAGACAGGAAGAAAACCATCAGCGAAAAAAAAAGAGAGAGAATGAAACAGGACGCGAACAGTGCAAGACAAGAGAAGAAACTCACTTCAGGCCGTGGCTAAAGTACACTAGCCAGTCTTCGAAAGGCACTTTATCTCTGGAGCTTAGAAATTGCGGCAACTCCGCGAACAATTCGTAGCAGGCTGCAGAATAAAAGCCTTCATCAGCACCCTTCTTCTTCTTGGACAGCTCCTCATCACTAGGAGTCCATTCATCATAGATTCTGCCGCGAATAGGGAGACCTGCTATCCGATACAGATCCAAGAGGGAGATGCTCATTTCTCCGCAAGGCAGATGAAAGGAGTTGGTGACAGAACTCCAATGGTTCAGGAACCCCTTATAAATGCAAGGTTCTCGATGGAAGTAGCTCGATGTCGCTTGAATGGCCCGAAGGAGACCTACTTGCTTCAAGGTCTCTTCGTGCCACTCGACTATCCGGTTGGCCCAAGCTTCATAACCGGGATGAGGGCTCAAATGTCCTCGGGTCCTGAAACCCCCGGTAGGCCAAATTTCTGCATCAGACAGAGGACGAAACCTTTGGCGCAGGGTCTCGTAATAATGAGTCAGAAATGGCAGATGAGGGTCGTGGTTCGGTTCCAAAAATATCATGTCCTTCTTCGAGGACAGACTGCTGCGTGCCGTTCTTAGATATGGCACAGTTGACGAACGTCTCTGGAATGGACGTCCAGGAGTCGACGCTATAGAAAGAATTTGCGCGACGTATATCAGAGGGCTCGATGCTTGGTAGAGAGCGATATCTCTGGAAGCTTTTAGGAAAGCGGATGAACTGCTTCGTATAAGGGTTGCGGATTACGAGGGACGATACTGGCAGCTTCACAGAAGACCAGACAACCCTCATTTTGTCAGACTTCGACTTAGTCTGGTTTTCTATATAGATCTGCTTGGCGCTCTTCCCAGTCGCCTTTGGACGACCGCGCTTAGCAGATTGAGCAGGCGCAATTGGGCTCGCTTCGCCCTCTTCGGACCCGACAACCTCATCAGTCCAAAGACCTTGTAAGGGAGCGTACCACGCATCCCATTCCTCCTGGGTACCCTCATCAGGAGGGGGCGGTAAGGCCTTATCGCAAAGTATCTTTCGCTGGACATTCTTCGGAAGGGTCAGAATACGTTCGTAGAAATTGAATGTCTCAGGCGGGAGAAACCACTGTGGGTTCTCAGCTGACGGTCTGGAAGTCTGCTTGATGGCAGCCCGCTTACGCTTGGATGGAGTTTGAGACGGACCCGAAGGACCGGCTTGCGAAGGATCGCTGGCCATTATAATCTGCAATGGCGTAGAAAAGGGGCTTAAGTACAGAGCACGTGAAAATATTCTCATAAAGACAATTAAGCATTCACGAAATCCAAAAGCATAAGAAGCAACAAGTGAACGAAGAACAGGCACCGATCCAGGCCAATGCCCAACATCACCAACCAATGAAAATGAAACGAAATGACAACACCCGCAAACAACATCATCACAAACGCACAAGCTTTCAAAAGACAGAAATAAGGCGGAAAAGTATAATTAGCATTCATTAAACCACGAGGGCCATGCCAAGGCCCAAACCATTCAAAGTCAATTGTTTTAAAAGATAAAAAGCCGACAGTAAATATCAAATGACCTAAAATTGTGGGGACCCCCTCCCCGAAGCCAGAAAACGAAGATTTCAGTCTTGCGCCAGAGGAAGAACTCGAGCCCTCAGCTCATCGACCCTCGCTTGAATCTGGGCCTCCTTGTAGACCAAGTCCACCAGGAAGGAGATGCATTGTTGCACAAGGTCGAAGTTTAAGTGCTCAGCATCGGCGTAGTTCCTTATCGCAGACAAGTCAATCGCCAGGTCATCGTGCTCCCGGATAGCCGCCCTGACCATCCTCCAAATGCCGGCACGACGATCCGGGTATTCGGCCTCCGCCAAGGGAATAAACCAAGCCAGGAACCTCCTGCTCTCCCTCTTCTCGTCCTTTAGGAAGTGGAGACGTTTCGAGAGGGACAGAAAGGAAGCAGCCAGAGAAGGCTCCGCCGCCTCCAGAACCGCCAATTCCTCCAAGAGGGAAGAATCGCCGATGTAGCCAGATATAGCCTCCTTGCGCTCATCGGAGATGCCCGCCATCGCCGAGATATTCTGCATAGCCCGGAGGATCGGGCGGGATTCAGCGCCAAGGCGAGTCGAGGCTTCAGCCACCTCATCGCATTGATTAGCAAGAGATGACCAAGCCTCGGGTTGGTCCAGATCGTTTAGGAGCCGCCCCATGCAGTCACGAGCCGCGCGAAGGGAAGCACGGGTTATGACCATTGTCTGCTAAAGAACAAGACAGATGAACCCGTAAGGCAGTCCGACAAAAGAAAAATGCACAAAACCGCTCGCGCAAAGCCAGAAAAGCCGAGAAACGACATGCAAAGGTATGCTCGAAACAACATTGTAAAATCATCATCAGAATTGCCCATTAAACTAAAGCAGCCAGGGAGTCTCCCAAGTATGTGAGACCCTACGCCTCCATAGGACGGCTGGCACGAATGTGCGAACGCGAAACAGAGGCATGGGGGATCACACCCTTTGGAGATACGACGGACTGCCGGTGCGAAACCCGCAGAAACCACAGACTTCGCCGAGGCCCACGGGTTAGGTACGCGAGGTTTCACATACCTTGTCGATGCTCAAAGCAATTCGGTTTGATAAGAGGGCGCGTGAGACCCCACATACCCGGAACAAGTTCAAAATATATCGCGAGCAACGGTCAAATGAACCCGCAGGAAAGCGTGTTAAGCCACGATGAGCACACTGAGAAAGGACACCAGAATTGGACAACTTCTCCAACTCAGAGATCAGTGCCCATTGGCCTTAACACGCTTTGCGATCAGGCCAATTGATCAAGTCCGGAGAAGTGTGCGGGAGCCGGTTTACGTAACAAATTTAGTAAATTTCACTAAGTCCCAAAATCGCACGCGCGAAGCCCAGCGCGTCGCGAAAATCATGCAAAATCACAAGTCCGAAGGACATGACGCGCTGGGCCCAGCGCGTCCAAGAAATGGTAAGTCCACCAAAGTTAAGAATTCTGACGAGCGCCACACCCTAGCGCGTCAATTAAATAAATTTTCACAGGCCCAAGTACGCGCTGAACCCAGCGCATCGAGAAATTACAGAGTTCAACGCGCTGAGCACAGCGCGTCATGAAATTGGTTAAATAAAGGCACGGGATGACGCGTTGACCTTAGCACGTCGATAAAATGGACGCGCTGAGTACTTATTGTGTGCGCTGCACTATGGCGCGTTCAGAAAATCGAAAATCCACAAGTTGAACAATCGCGCTATGCGTAGCGCGTCGATAAAACACACAAAGTTGGAATACTTCGACGCGCTACCTATTTAATCGACGCGCTGGAGACAATAATTCGACGCGCTGGCGAAAAAAATGGACGCGCTGGCCGAGAGCTCCGGTCGTCTGAATGAACAGTGAAATGACGAAATGACCAGGATTCCCCCATTTATAGTGGGACCCGAAAAATCCGATGCGTCGCAATGGATCGCCGCTCGTCCATCCCAACGCATCGGAGGGGCATCTGTTGGGGTCCCAGAAATGGGGATCCTCGAAACGATGATTCTGAATGACAAAACCATCACGCGGTCAGATTTAGGGCCAGTGCATCGGAAATCGCGGCACGAATCACAACACACGCATCAAACTTGCCTCAAGCATGAAAATGGGCCGGTAGTGGACCCCACCGGACACCGTAACCAAAACTGTCCAAAATTGGGAGGATACCTCAATTATGAAGAAATAAGAGCATTGCATCAGCATTCATCGCAAGGCGGACCCCGCAAATCCCCCAATTTGCAAAACCCAAGTTTGTAGGACACGAATACGTCCAGCGCATCCAAAAAATGAATTTAAGGGCGCACTACGTCCAGCGCATCCAAAAAATGAATTTAAGGGCGCACTGCCTCCAGCGCATCCAAAAAATGAATTTAAGGGCGCACTGCCTCCAGCGCATCCAAAAATTCACCCAGCGCATCCAAAAAATCAGTTAATTTAAGGACGCACTGACAGTTGGCGCGTCCTGCAAACCAACTTCTGGACTCCGATCATTTTGCGACGCGCCGAGCGCATTTATCGACGCGCCGACTCATTTTCTCGACGCGCTACACGTGTCGACCGCTTATTGGACGACGATACCTATAAATACCCAGCCCACCACCTCATTTGCATCATTCAGCAAGAGAGAGAGAGAGAGGACCTCGTCGCCGAAAAACCTTTGCCGATCGCCGGAATCCTTCTCCGACCGCCGGGACCCCTCGCCGAAAATCGCGCCTCCGATCATACCAAGTCTGGAGGAATAACTTAAGTCACCTTTTTCGATGCGCCGGTCCCAGCGCATCATAAAAGTGACCTGGCGCATCAGGAAAATCCTCGGCGGATTACGTAAACCATTAATCGTGGTATTTTAAGGACGCACTGGCCCCAGCGCGTCGCAAAATAGCCCAGCGGATCAGAAAAATACAAGTTATCAAGTCAAAGCTATTTTAAGGATGCACTGGTCTCAGCGCATCAGAAAATAACCCCGCGCATCAGGAAATTACAAATTTTAGGACGCACTATCCGCAGCGCGTCGCAAAATAGGCCAGCGGATCGAAAAATTATATTTTAAGGACGCACTGGCTCCAGCGCGTCATAAAATTACCCGGCGCATCATGAAAATCATTTATGGACGCGCTGGCCCCAGCGCATCAATAAAATCAGGCCAGTGGATCGCAAAAATCAGCACTTTGCACATTCATTCCAGCACCTTTAAATCCTCATTTTATAACATTTTTAAGCCCCATTTGAGCCTATTTTGGGTATTTCAAGCGTTCCAGACTCAATGGAGTAGTCAAACGACCCATCCGGGCTACCCAATAAGCAGAACACAAGTCTTCGGAGTCCGATCCGACCCAACGAGCCGAATGGAACAATTCTCCCGAAAAGAGGCCGCCGGCGCCCAGGATCATACTGATGCATCATCATTACGTGTACTATCATAATATGACCCGAATCCAGGTCTGGACTAAGCAAAGGGGACTATGGTTAACACGATAAACCACACCAGGAGAGTTCTGAGCTATCACACACAATCTGTTAAAAAACTGATATTTCAAGAACAGTCGATGCCCTACCCATCCAAACGGCATCCGCTGGTTGAGCTGGCAGGTACACACAACTGTAGAATGGGCTTCCCGAGGTCACCTGTCCCTACATTGACAGGCGCGGGCCCAGAGTCGTCCATTTCAGCCATAAACCCTGACAGTCTCAACCCGGATCTCCGGTCAAAACATGGGACATAGACATCCGACTCGTACAAAGGTGGATCAGTCTATAACAAATACAGGTCTCCGCGACCATACAAATACAGGTCTCCGCGACCATACAAATACAGGTCTCTGCGACCGCCAAAACACAGGTCTCCGTGACCAATGAACTCTGAAACCATAGTTCCCGCTGACTAGTCTTTTGGCTTTTAATCAAGGGTCATCGATCATTCGATGTAATTAAGGGCTCGTGCCAGATCACGGCCTGGAATGTACAAGATCTCAGAATCTTTGGAATAAAATTCGCCTTGCGATATCTCTTCTCTTGTGTATTTTGTGAACGCTTGTGATTGTCTACGAATGTTTCTATATTCAGAACCCCAGAATAACAAAACACCAGAAAACTGTGCTTGAGCATTTCTCTAGTTCTAACAATGCTACTTCCACAATGGACCCACGATATGGATGGTCTTGTTTTGGGTAAAATTTCTCGGGGTTCAGATGGAACTCCTCGGGGTCAATTGTCATATCATGTGCAAAGATTTCCCATTGTCTTTGACAAGCTCGGCCTGGACCTAGTTTTGCAACTTAAAGCCGAGGTCCATCAACTTGTTTAGGTAACTTAGCCGGGCCTTCGCAACTCAATTCATTGGTAGCACCGATCTTAGGAAGCATTCCACTCACTTGGCAGCTGTCAGACAGAAGGATGATGAATCATTAAAGGATTACCTTATGCGGTTCAATGCCGAGGCGGTTCATGTAAAGAATCTGTCACAAGATATTCTGCTACATACAATAATTGGGTGATTACGTGATCAGAAATTTCTCTAGTTGGTCAGGCAGGAGCCGCCCTAGTTAGTGGCTGGGTTCTTGGATCGAGCTCAGAAATATATCAACGAAGAAGAACGTGTCAGTGCTCATGGATTATCATAAAAAAAGAAGGATCAGAGAAATAACTCCGGTTCAAACCGACAAAAGGGTGATCAAGGATCGCCTAGCTGAGGCAGTGCCCCCCAAGGGACCAAAGCCCCGGCCAAAAAATTTGAACGATACACGCCGTTGAATACGCCAATCGAGCAAGTATACTTGGCGGTGAAAGATAAGAAAATGTTCACCAAGCCAGGGAAAATGAAGATGGACCCCAATAGAAGGTTTAAGTCGGAGTACTGCTTGTTTCATAAGGACTCCAGTAATGCGAGGAAGGTGTACGCGAAGCAGGTCTACACTTCGGAACCAGGGTTCCCTGTGAACTCCATGAACCAACCGTCGAAGATTGCTAAGGTAGACTCCCATGCTATCACTTTCACTGAGAAGGATGCTCAAGGCATTATCCACCCCCACGATGATTCGCTTGTGTGCTCCATGGTGATCGCCAACAAGAGACTATTCAAGATGATGGTTGACATATGGAGCTTGGTAGACATCCTCTACGTTGAAGCCTTCGAGAAGATGAAAATTGACCGGACACGGCTTAGACCGGTAAACACTGCCCTAATAGGCTTCATAGGTGACATTATTCGGCCCAAAGGGGTGGTGACCCTCCCAGCTATGGCCAGAGAAGAGTTGAATAAAAAAATGATCATGGTTGACTTTGTTGTTGTTAACGCACCATCGTCCTATAACGCCATCACCAGACGGCCTGCCCTCCAAGCCCTAAAGGCTGCGATTTCCATTTATCATTTGACGATGAAGTTCCTGACTAATGATAGGATCGGGGTAGTTAAGGGCGACCGAAAAGAGGCCCGACAATGCTACGAGCTGTCCTTGCCCGGCAAGGGGCAGGTCTCCTCGGTCACTCGAACTAACTCCCTGGATCCTAGGGAAAGCGATAAGGGTAGAGGATCCGCTGTCGAAGAATTGGTTGAGATTCCAATTACCGACAACGACCCTAGCAACATTGTTCTGGATGGATCACAAATGAGACCTGAACTTCGGGATGAGCTCAGCAAGTTTTTGAAGGCGCATGTCGATATCTTCGCTTGGTCGCATCAAGACATGCTCAAGATTAGTCCTGAGGTAATGGTACACCGACTAAATGTAGACCCGGCCTGCAAACTAGTTTGGCAGAAATGTCGCACGCTCAATCTTGAGAGGTACACCGTGACCAACGAAGAAGTCAGAAAACTCCTGCAAGCCGACTTCATTGAGGAGGTATGGTACGCTGACTGGCTAGCCGATGTTGTTTTAGTTAAAAAAAGCAAATGAAAAATGGCGGGTCTGTATGGATTATACTAACCTCAATAAGGCTTGTTCGAAAGACAGTTTTTCACTACCTCGAATAGACTAGCTCGTCGATTCGACCTCAGGGTACGAACTTCTCAGCTTCGTGAATGCATGCTCTGGGTACAATCAAATCCGAATGTATGGACCAGACAAGCAGAAAACGGCTTTATAACAAACCAAGGGTTGTATTGCAATAAGGTAATGCCCTTGGCCTAAAAAATGCAAGGGCCACTTATTAGAGGCTAGTCAACAAAATGTTCGCCGATTTGATCGGAAAAACCATGGAGGTATTTGTGGACGACATGCTCGTCAAAAGCTTGAGGTCGAATACTCACATTAAAGACCTCTGAGCTATGTTTGAGATTCTGCAGGAGTACCAAATGAAGCTCAACTCGAGCAAGTGCATGTTCGGCATCAGCTCGGGAAAGTTCCTCAGGTTTATAGTGCATCAAAGGGGGATTGAGGCAAACCCAGATAAAATTGGGGCCCTGATCGAGATGAAGTCACCCACCATTGTGAAAGAGATTCAATGGCTCACAAGAGCTCTATTTCCATGATGAGATCCTCAAAATTAATTTGAAAATATAACTTATTTAATGCTCAAGATAGGATGAAAAAATTACCAACACCCATTAGACAAATTGTGAGTTTCGAGTTGGAGATTGGGCTTATTTACATCTGCAACATTATCGCCAGTCCTTGCTGGTAGTTCATAAATTCCTAAAACTTTTAACAGCATATCATAGGCCATTTGTAGTCCTACAATGTGTGGGGACGTTGCTTACAAATTAACCCTAACACTATATTAAAAAATTCATCTGTTTTTTCAATTCTTCTTGAAAAGGAAACTCAGCTAGCATGTCCAAGTCCAACCTATTTTTTCTTCTCTCAATGGATCTGATAGCACACAACTTTGACCTTAGGTAATTTTGGATAATCGGGTGGTCAAATGAGGCAGTTGAGTAGTCTCGGAAGTGCTCATTCAATAAAAAGGGTCACAACCATAGGCTACCATATGGATTTCTTACTCAAACTTAACTAAAAATTTCTGACTTTACCCTTAATAACAAGGGTACACAAGGAGGGTAGGAGTGTTATGTGAACAATCCCATGTGAAGGCCACATCAGCAAGGTTAGAGAAGTTATGGAAAGTTACAGAGGTTACCTAAAGAGTGAAAGTAGTTAGGGTCTGTTTGGTTGCAGAACCCAGATTCTAGAGAAAATGTAGATTCCACTATTGGAATCCAAAATTGCAGAAACTAGAGTGGAATCCAGGTTTCATTAGTAACCTGCTGTTTGGTTGAACACGGTGCAATCCAGATTCTGTTCCAACTGTTGCTTGTGGCATGGCCCACTTGGGCTTCACATACGCTTGAGAACCTTACCCCTGGCCTATTGTAGTCCCGCAAGATAGATGGCCAAGTTGGATGGCAAATAAACATTACAGTTGGTGCTAGGAAGTTTTTAATGGTGGAGGTTCAATCAACATTGTTTTCCTGTGGTGTGGCCCACTTGAGATTTAGATCTGCCTCATTTTTTTGTCCAATGCTCTTAATTGAGATTTCAAAACTAATGGACCGTGGAGATATAAAATACATACAACATAGATGTACAATGCATACATAGAGGTGGTGACGCTCACTTCCACCTCTTTTCCCTTTTACAAAACCGGTCGTCCACACTGTTTCCACTAATCCCAATTCCACTCAATTTAGGTTTCCAGACGGAATCCAGTTTGGCTAAAACTTGCCACCAAACACACCAGTTAAAATTGAATTCAGCTGGAATCCAGATTTTAAGCTCGAAACGGGTTTCTAGATTCCAACCAAAAGGGCCCTTTGGGTAATTACATAAAGTCATGAAAGTTATTTAAAGAGTAAATGTCTTTTAATCATAGGATGAAGTGGTAGTATATAATTATAAGTATTTATGGTAGATGACAATTTTTTATTCGATGGGTAATTGTAATTAGTTATCTACATGATAAAGTGTGGTTGACTTAATTTTAAATTTTCCTCATTTACCTTGTTCTCTCTCGCTAGCTCTTTGAGTTTTTTTTTTCCATCTAAGAAAGATTGCATTCTTTTCGAAATTCTCTATATCATTTATAGAATTCCTCCATCACATAAAATTAATTCTAGAAATTAAATGTGGGATCAATTGCCCATATAAAATGGCTGCTTTAATACTATAATAAAATAATAGGAATTGAATTGTTTGCTTACTTCTATTTATATAATATTATCTGTATCAAGGAGTTAATATATAAAATAGGCAAGACATGCAAGGAAGCAAATCAAGAACAAAATCCCATGAATCTGAAAATTAGCAAGCTGATGTGCATTACACCTGCCACACCCGTAGGGGAAGAGGAATTTGGAAATGGGAAGCAGATTGCATGCTAAGTATAAGTAAACTTTGTGGGGCCCACCATGATGTATCTGTCTTATCAACGCAGTCCATCTGTTTTACCAGCTCATCTTAGAGTATGAGCTCAAAATTTAAGCATATCCAAAGTTAAGTGGACTGCACCATGGTCTGCGTTTAATACTTGCATACCTACTGTTTAATACTTCCTAAGGCCATGTAAGTTTTGGATGAAGCTGATATTTGTGTGTTCCCTTTGATCCAGGGTTTTGTGACCTTATGAACAGGTCGGATGACAAATAAACATCACTGTGGGCCCTAAGAAGTTTCCAATGTGGACGTCATTATCCCCACTGTTTCTTGTGGTGTGGTCCACTTGAGCTTTGGACATATATTAATTTTGGGCTCACGCCCTAAAAAGATCTTAAAAAATCGGATGGACGGCGTGGATAAGACACGCATCTATGGTGGGCCCTATAGCGTACTGAGTTACTCAATTTCCAATCCCTTGGATTGGAGGGAAAATTGTGGAGCATAAATATTTTGAGGTGGATTTCCTGCTAGGCTTTCACATGAAGTTCCTGCGCTGTGAACCTAGGTGGGGCCACCATGATGTTTGTGAGAAATCCACCTTGTCATCCATTTTGTGAGATCATTTTAGAACATGAGAACAAAAATGAGCTGAATCCAAGACTCAAGTGGGCTGAAAACTGTTGGGTGCGTTTCACACAAACCTTCGGATCTCGCCCCCCAATACACTAGAATTATGGACTATGCTAATGCAATAATCAAGAATAAACATCAGCCACACGAACACAAGGAGTTTTTACGTGGAAAACCCTCAAAAGAGGTAAAAACCACGGGACCTAGTCCAGATCAACAATCCACTATCTCAGGGAACTGTTACAACTGATCACAAGCACACACCGCTTGGATCAAACTTCTTCACCCACGCAGGGATGGATAAACTACAAGAAAATAGTAAAGGAGAAACGATCTCACCGATCCCGAGGACGTAGAAGCGCTGAGACGACGGTTGCGCAGAAGAATCCTTCTTCAAGCAACTTCCTCCCTTCTACAAGCTTCCTCTCTCTCTCTCTCTCTCTCTCTCTCTCTCTCTCTCTTCCTATTTTCCTCTTTTTCTCACCTTGGACGTGTTTTCAACCTAATGGGATGCCCTAATCCCATTTTAGAATACTTAAGTACAAAAAACGGAGCAATTAGAGCCAAATATGGAAACTGCGTACAAGCAGTCCGCGTCGGGTTGGGCGCCCGGTCACCAGACCGTTGGACGCCCGGCCAAGTCAAAAACACTCCAGCGAGAAAAACAGATAAACGGACCAATTTCGGGCACCCAGACCAATATGGTCGGGCGCCCGGCTGAGGCAAAAAGCGTCCAGCAGCATTGTTGCCAAGTTTTGGGAATTTCGGTCGCCCGGCCACTAAATGGCCTGGGCGCCCGGCCTCACCCAGTCCCACCTTCTCTCTTCTGACACATGAGGAGGAAAACTCCATCAAATCTCCCCCTTTCCGACTCAAGAGAAATTTGCCTTCTTCAAGCCAGCCAGGTTTCTGCAAACCTCAAACTTGCCCTTGAGCAAAGTCTTGGTCATCATGTCTGACCCATTATCGTCCGTATGGACCTTCTCAAGCTGTAACACCTTCTGTTCCAAAGTATTCCTGATCCAGTGATACCGAATCTCTATGTGCTTCGACTTGGAATGCTGACTTGGATTCTTGCTCAAGTGTATAGCACTTTGGCTATCACAATAGACCACGTGCTCCTCCTGCTTCTGGCTAAGTTCCTGTAGGAACCTCTTCATCCAAAGCATCTCTTTGCATGCTTCTGTGACTGCAATGTACTCGGCCTTTGTCGTCGACAATGCTACTACCTTCTGTAGCTTGCTCTGCCAAGAGACCGCTCCCCCTACAAACGTGAACATGAACCCCGATATAGACTTCCTGGAGTCTATGTCACCTGCCATATCTGCATCTTTGTAGCCTTCTAACACAGGTTTTTCATCACCATAGCATAAGCTCAACCTGGATGAGCCTCTCAGATACCGTAGTATCCACTTCACCGCTACCCAATGATCCTTGCCAGGATTGGCAAGATACCGGCTGACAACACCAACCGCATATGCTATGTCTGGGCGCGTACACACCATAGCATACATCAAACTTCCTACCGCTGACGCGTAGGGTATCTTCCGCATCTCTTCCACTTCCGTCTTCGTCTTGGGACACTACTTGTCGCTCAATTTGAAGTGACCATTCAGTGGAGTACTGACCGACTTCGCTGCATTCATGTTGAACCGCTCTAGGACTTTCTCAATATACCGCTCTTGTGACAGCCAAAGCTTCCTGCTGCTTCTGTCACGGATTATCTCCATTCCTAAGATCTGTTTTGCCGGGCCCAAGTCTTTCATCGCAAAAGACTTGCCCAACTCCTGTTTCAGCCTGTCAATCTTCTTGATGTCTTTTCCCATGATGAGCATGTCATCAACGTACAATAGCAGAACTAAGAAATCACCATCTGAGAACCTACGAGTGAACACATAGTGGTCCGACTCCGTTCTGTCATATCCATGCTTTAACATGAACGAGTCGAACTTCTTGTACCATTGCCTAGGAGCTTGCTTCAGCCCATACAAGCTCTTCCTAAGCCTGCACACCATATGCTCTTTGCCCTTGACTTCGAACCCTTTTGGTTAGCGCATATAGATCTCTTCTTCCAAGTCACCATGGAGAAAGGCAGTTTTAACATCTAACTGCTTTATCTCCAGATCCATGCTAGCTGCCAACCCAAGCAACACCCGTATGGAAGTCATCTTCACCACTGGTGAGAATATCTCTTCGAAGTCTATTCCTTTCCTCTGACCAAACCCTTTCACCACAAGTCTGGCCTTGTACCTTGTCTGTGAATTCTTCTGCTCATTCTTCTTTCTGAACACCCACTTGTTGCTCAAAGCTTTCTTGCCCTTAGGCAATTTCACCATGTCATAGGTGTGGTTCTTATGCAAGGATTCCATCTCCTCTTGCATAGCTTTCAACCACTCCCCCTTATGCTCGTCGGCTAGGGCCTCAGAATAGTCTTCTGGCTCTCCCCCATCTGTGAGCATAATGTACTCATGTGGCGAGTACTTCTTAGATGGATGTCTGTCCCTTGATGTCCGCCTCACCTGTGGCTCAACAGGTGGATCAAGTTGGGGCTGCTCCCCCTGTCCATCTTCTGTAGGGACTCCCTCATCCTCTGCACCTTGCTGTACTCCCCCGTCATCAAGCACCACGGGAGGAGTAACCGGATCCATGTCTTCCAGTTCACCTGAACTGGGTTGGGTCTTCTCTGGCTTTTCAATGTCTTCTATACACTGATCTTCAATGAAAACCACATCTTTGATCCTGACGAGCTTCTTCGCGGTCAGATCTCACAACCTGTAACCGAACTTCTCATCACCGTACCCTAAGAACACACACTGCCTGATCTTCATATCGAGCTTGGACCTCTCGTCCTTTGGTATGTGAACGGATGCCCTGCATCCAAACACCCTGAGATGACTGTACGATGGATCACGTCCAGTCCACACCTTCTCAGGTACTTCTCCATTCAACGGGGCTGATGGAGACCTGTTTATCAAATACACCGCCGTGTGCATTGCTTCTCCCCAGAACATCTTGGGCAGCTTTGCATGGGATAACATGCATCTGATTCTCTCTACTATGGTGCGATTCATTCGCTCAGCCACACCATTGTGCTGGGGGGTCTTGGGAACCGACTGTTCATGCCGTATACCTAGTGACTTGCAATACTCGTGGAAGTCACCTATGTATTCACCACCATTGTCAGTGCGAATGCACTTCAATGATCTGCCTGTCTCCCTCTCGACCATAGCATGAAACAGTTTAAACACACCAAAGACCTCGTCCTTGAATTTTAAAGCATACACCTAAACCCTCCTAGATGCATTATCTATAAATGTGACAAAATACAATGCCCCACCCAAGGTTTTTGTCCTCATAGGACCACAAACATCAGAATAAACCAAATCTAATGCATGTACTTTATTAGTATGAGAAGCAGTTTTAACAAAAGAAACTCCATGCTGTTTCCCAGATAAACAGTCAATACAGGTTTTAAGAGGTATACCTGTCATGTCTGGAAGGAGCTGCTTCTTCGCTAGTAGCTGAAGCCCTTTTTCACTCATGTGGCCTAGACGCCTGTGCCACACGTCAGTAGCTGAATCTTCCGCTGCGTTCAATCCACCCTTGCATGCACTGACACTTGCCTTGTACAAAGTGCAACACTTCTTTCCTCTGGCTGTGATCAACGAACCCTTGATGAGCTTCCAGCGCCCACCAACAAACCGGCTTTCATAACCATCATCATCCAGCCTTCCCGTCGACATCAAGTTGAGGCGAAGGTCTGAAATGTGTCTCACATCCCTGAGAACCAATGTGCAGCCCACATCGGTCTTCAGACAAATATCACCGACTCCTACGATCTTCAAAACACCAAAATTTCCCATCTTCACTGTCCCATAGTCACCTGACTTGTAGCTTGTGAAGAAATCTCTGCGTGGAGTCGCATGAAAGGAAGCTCCCGGGTCTATCACCCAGTCGGTGTCCTGACTCGAAGCCGTGAGACAAGTATCGTGATATGCCGAAAGAATAACAACAGCGTCACCATCTGAGGCGACCGCAGTAGAATCCGATTCATCTTCCTTCTCCTTTCCTTTACACTTCTTGTCACTCTTCTTCTTGTGACATTCTTGCTTGCAGTGGCCCTTCTTGCCACAATTCTAGCATTTAACATCTTTCCTAGCAACTGACTTGCCTCTTGATTTATCTCGGGCCTTTCCGCCCTTTCTGTTCTTTCCTCTCCCCCGATCTTGTGTCACAAGGGCCTCTTGTTAAGCAGGCCCTAGGGACTTCCTCCTTGTCTCTTCATTGAAGAGACAACTTGTTACCTAATCCATGGATACCTTTCCGTCTGGCACGGAGTTACTTAGAGACAACACCAATGTCTCCCAACTGTCAGGCAATGAGCTAAGCAGTAGCAAAGCCTGAAGTTCATCATCAAGGACCATCTTCATGGCGGAGAGTTGGTTCACAATGTTGCTGACCTCATTCATGTGTTCAGCCACAGAACCACCATCTTTGAACTTGAGATTCACAAGTCGTCTTATCAAGAAAATTCTTTTGCCGGCTGTCTTCCTCTCATACAGCCCTTGCAATTTCAGCCATAGGCTAGCGGCTGAGGTCTCTGTAGACACATGGTGGAAAACCGAATCATCCAACCATTGTCTAATGAACCCCACCGCCTTCCGGTCCACTTTCTTCCAATCATCATCTGACATATCCTTTGTCTTCGCCGATATGCTTAGAATTGGAGCATACAAGTTCTTACAATAGAGCAAGTCCTCCATCTTAGCCTTCCATATGGTCCAGTTAGAACCATTGAGACTGATCATCCTTGATGAGCCACCTTCCATAATTCAGAACCGATCCCACACCGTTCAAACAACCTAAACGCTCTGATACCACTTTGTTGGGTGCGTTTCACACAAACCTTCGGATCTCGCCCCCCAATACACTAGAATTATGGACTATGCTAATGCAATAATCAAGAATAAACATCAACCACACGAACACAAGGAGTTTTTACGTGGAAAACCCTCAAAAGAGGTAAAAACCACGGGACCTAGTCCAGATCAACAATCCACTATCTCAGGGAACTGTTACAACTGATCACAAGCACACACCGCTTGGATCAAACTTCTTCACCCACGCAAGGATGGATAAACTACAAGAGAATAGTAAAGGAAAAACGATCTCACCGATCCCGAGGACGTAGAAGCGCTGAGACGACGGTTGCGCAGAAGAATCCTTCTTCAAGCAACTTCCTCCCTTCTACAAGCTTCCTCTCTCTCTCTCTCTCTCTCTCTCTCTCTCTCTTCTCTTTCTCTCTTCCTATTTTTCTCTCTTTCTCACCTTGGACGTGTTTTCAACCTAATGGGATGTCCTAATCCCGTTTTAGAACACTTAAGTACCAAAAACGGAGCAATTAGAGCCAAATATGGAAACTGCGTACAAGCAGTCCGCGCCGGGTCGGGTGCCCGGTCACCAGACCGTCGGGCGCCCGGCCAACTCAAAAACACTCCAGCGGGAAAAACAGATAAACGGACCAATTTCGGGCGCCCGGACCAACATGGTTGGGCGCCCGGCCGGTCATCGGGCGCCCGGTCACTTTGACCGTCGGGCGCCCGGCTGAGGCAAAAAGCGTCCAGCAGCATTGCTGCCAATTTTTAGGAATTTCGGTCGCCCGGCCACTAAATGGCCTGGGCACCCGGCCTCACCCAGTCCCACCTTCTCTCCTCTGACACATGAGGAGGAAAACTCCATAAAAAACATGGGGATTGGACGTCGACAGTTGAAATAGTCCTGGGGCCACATAAGTTTTGAATTAGGCTAATGTTTATGTTTTCAGTTCATCTCGGTAGGAATGACTTTATAAACAGTATGGATGTCATATAAACATCACGGTGAAACCTAGGGAGGTTTCAACAGTAGGAATTTCCCTACTCACCTTTTCCTTTAGTGAGGCCCATTTGAGTCGTGGATCCTACTCAGTTTTGTTCGCATGTCCTAAATTGATGTTCGCATGTCCTAAATTGAGCTCAAACAACGGATGGATTTCTTACAAACATCACGGTTGGCTTCACCTAGGCCTGCAGGAACTTACTGCGAAAGGCTTTGTCAGGAAATCTCGTGTCCTAACAAAGTCGGGCCTGCTGCGTTGGCAACCTAAGTCGGGCCTACTGTGATGTTTGTAAGCTTATTTTAAGACATGACACCAAAAATAAACCGGATCCAAGATTTATGGGCCGAAAACATGAGGATTGAATGTCTACCGTTGAAATATTTGTGAGGCATAGAAGTTTTGAATCAAGCTAATATTTGTGGTTTCAGTTCATCTCAGTAGGAATAATGTTATTAATGGTATGGATGACATATCTGTGGACCTAGGGAGGTTTCAACGGTAGGAATTTCCCTACCCACCTTTTCCTTTAGTGTAGCCCACTTGAGTCTTGGATCTGCTCATTTTTTGTTTCATGTTTTGAAATGATCTCACAAAACCGATGGACAGGGTGGATTTCTCACAAACATAACGTTGCCCCCACCTAGGTTCCCTGCGCAGTAACTTATGCCAAGGCTTTCGCAGAATTTAAAGGAATCTTCCAAAGCGGGAGTCATTTTACAGGTGAGGCATCCGGTGGTGTATTAATGTCATCAAGTTCTTTGGTCCCACCATATCATATGTGTTATATCCACACCGTCCATCCAGTTTTTGACAACATTATAAGGCATGGACCCAAAAATGAGACAAATTCAAATCTCAAATGGACCACACCAGAGAAAGAGTGGGGATTGAATGCCTACCATTGAAAACTTCTTGGGGGGCGACAGAAGTTTTGGATCAAGCTGATATTTTTTTCCCCTTCATCCAGGTCTGTGTGACCTTATGAACATGTTGGATGACAAATAAACATCATGGTGGGCCGTAGGAAGGCTTTAACGGTGAGTGTCACTGTCCCCACTGCTTTTTTTGTGGTCCACTTGAGCTTTGTATCTGCCACATTTTTTGGCCCATGCTTTAAAATGATTTCAAAAAATGGATGGACAGTGTGGATATAACACATACATCATGGTGAGGCCCACAGAACTTGGTGACGTCAACCGACCATGTAATGGTTACTTCACGCGCTTGGCACGGGTGACCTCCCTCCCTTGCAATGGTTTTTCTTACTGGCCTCACACGACGTATGAATATTTGACAAAAACTCGGATACTCTTGGGAGCCTGACCATTCCATACGCAGACACGTCGTCACTATACATGTTAGACATATTTCTTTAATCTAGACCGTTCAAATAATGGATCCCACAATGGACGAGTTATATTAAAAAAACTATATTAAGCGTAATTAAAGCTGTACAATTGATGACCATAAGTTGCACAATGAAATGGTCCGAATTTAATAGACAAATATCCATTATTCAGAGGTTAGAATGGTCGAGCAAATCTGATTTTGAGCATACATTCCATCCATATCGGACCAAAGTGTATGGACGGTTGTGATTGTGTACATGTGTGCCACCTGTACATAAATAGCGTGAAAGAAGATGATTGTTCCATTGTCTGCCTGTGTACCACATCAGTGCTCATGCCACATGTGTTGGCGCGTTTGCTATACGACGACGTGGCTTATGGGGAACGGATTACGTGAGACCCCGGATGCACTGAGGTGGGTGGGATCCCTGACTGTGGGGCTGACAGTGATGTATTTATCTTAAATCCACACCGTCCAAACATTTTAAAAGGTCATTTTAGATATGAAACAAAAATTCAAACTGAATCAAATCTTAGGTGGACCACACCACAGAAACAGTCGTGATTCAATCCTCACCATTAAAAACTTTATGGACTCCACCGGAATGTTTATTTTTCATCCAACCTGTTGATAAGGTCACAAAAACCTAGATGAAGAGACCACAAAAATATCATCTTGATCCAAAGCTTTTGCCGCCCACAAAATTTTTTTAATGGTCAATCACCACTGTTTCCTGTACTATGGTCTACCTGGAATTTTTTACTGCTTCATTTTCTCGATAATGCCCTAAAATGAGCTTTCAATACAGATGGACGGCGTGGATGTAATCACATACATTATAGTGGGCCCCACAGTCAGGGGTCCGACCCACCTCGGTGTATCCGGGGTGTCACCTAATCCGCTTCCCGTTTACATGGGACGCGGCCGAAAGTGTGATGGGCAGTTACTTGATTCGCTGACAGAGTATCACAGCCATACACTTGCACTTATAATTATTTACCTGGCTTAGATGCAAATCATCTCAACCGTCCAAATCGTGGGACCCAATGTTAAGTAGGGTATTAAATCAAATTCATATCTATCTAGATTAGTGGCCATGAGCTTGTTGTGCTCGGGCAGCGGAGTATTGTTCTTATATCAACCGTCCATTAAAAGTTCACTAATTGGACAGTTGTACTTTTCGTTCACTGTAAATTTTAGATTATGATCATATGAAGTGGGACCCACCATATGAATGGTTCGATATGAGTTAAACGTCTACCACTTATATTCATGCACATGGACAATCACGCTCCTTCAGAGTATTGAAGTTTTTCTCAAACTATAACCTTTATGTTAGTTTTACACATTTTAAAATTTTATTGTGACTCTTCAAATATAAATCTGGCACATTTTCACAGGAATCCAGACCGTCCAAATATCTTATCCAAGTGTGAATTGAGCATAACTGAAAATATTAACCATCTGATTTTCTCCTTTCAATTTACACCACTCACTGTTATCCATCCATTTGTTAGCCATTAATTGGCAACTATAATTTCTCGATCAGTTTGATTTTATAAATATATATATATATATATATATATATATATATATATATATATATATATATATATATATATATATATATATATATTAACCTATGGCTGAAAGTCCGGCAGTTTGAGTTGGGTTGGTGCTCAACCCTAATCCAATCCAAGATTCCTATACCTCAACCCAACCCAACCCAACCCACCTACCTTGGGCTGGGAATTCTCAACCCAAGCTCAACCCAAGTGGGCTCAGTTGGGTTGATCGTGTTGGTCGAGTTGATGCATGTTAATATTTTCATTATTACATTAGTCTATGTTTCAATAAGCATATTATTTTTTGTAACTATAACTTTATTAATTATATATGTAATTATTTATTATAAAGAACTTAACTTTTCCTAAATAAATAAGTTAAAATACTATGATAACTACTTTAATACTCAAGTATATCAAATTTCTAACATTATAAACTTTCTTATCAAAGTAATATTAACTTCTAAATAACTTGTATATAGATCGGGTTTGGGTTTAGGTTTGGGTTTGGGTTGAGTCTGGGTTGGGTCGGGCAACCCGAGACCTCAACCCCAGCTCGGCCCAAGCTCGGCCCAAGCTTTATGGGTTTGGTATTTGCATAGCCCAAGCTCAGTATCAAATCTGATACTTCCTGCTCAAGCCCAACCCAATGTCGGGTCGGACAAGGGTAGGTTGGGTTGAACGCGCCCAACTTTCAGCCCTAATATAACCCATCCATGGTGATATTGATGAGTCACCAACATTTTCAAAATGGTGCTGAACTCACACAGGAGTCTCCAACTTTTCTCGGCTTACATTAACTGGGAGCCACTATCTACACCTACCAACTGCAAAACAGACCCATCCCTTCGATTTTTGGGTAGAAATGGTACAAAAGTTACGCTATTGTATAACCGAAAGTAGAATTTATCATTTTATAGGGTGTCAATAGCACTTCAGTGTTTTTCTATTTTTCAAAGAAGAAACGCCAGTAAACTTCCTCTCTCTCTCTCTCTCCATGTGCATTGCACGTGCCGTATAGACTAGCAAGCTATATGTTGCCAGTATAGGGAGCTGTAGGTACTTTCATTTGCTTCCGATGTCTCTGCTCAACGATCTTCTCACCGTTGATCTCTCCCACTCAACGGAGAAAATCATAGCCGAATATATATGGTATTATTTTATTTTATTTTTATTTGGAAAATGATCACATACAGGCATTGCATGTGAATTTTCACATGCAATGTATCATATGTACAACTAACCAGGCATGCATAAGATGTGTCACCCCATGAAGTTATTTGGTGGGCCACACAGATGTGATGGGTCATCAGATCATTGGCTGTCGATTTTGACGGTGCTGATTTTCACCTTAGGTGGTGGGGCCCACCATTTTATTTATTGATCTTGTATGTATGTTGTGGGGCCCACCATTTTATTTATTGATCTTGTATGTATGTTTTTTTTTCTTTCTTTTTTTTTCTGAATAATAGGATTGGTGGGAGTGGAATGGATATGAGAAGCAAAAGAAGGGTTAGTGATTGTTAATTTTTTGAGATTTTTATTATTATTATTTTGGGTCTTTTATTATGTTGTTTATTCTGTGTTATTTTCTCTTTTTTGGTGGATGTGTGTCAGACATTGCCTGAGCCGGTATCTGACCTACATAAGTTGCCCAAGTGGAATTTTGATGGATCAAGCACTGGACAGGCTCCCCGAGAGGATGGTGAGGTCATTTTACGGTATGTGTTTTTTTTTTCTTTTTTTCCTTTTCCTTTAATTGAAGATTTCTCTTTTTAATGATAAATGCTCACATCCAACCGGTTGGATGAGAAGTTACCGTCCAACAGTCCACAAGTTCCAATCTTTCTTGTATTTGTGAAATCCGACCCATCCAATATGTTGGCCCCATCTAACGATTGCCTGCTGCAAAAATCAGCCCATTCGTGACTCATTACGGTGGGCTACACCGTAGGAAACAATGGATATCCGTTGATATAAAAAGGAAATGTTGGTGGCCCCCTTATGGGGAGATTAGGCTGATTTAGTACATCATGATTCACATGGTGGGGTCAACCTTTTGGACGGATTGGATGTCAAATATCTGTTGGTTGGACGACAAATTAACAGTCCTACTGGTTGTATGTGAGCACTCTTTTTAATTTTATCTAATTTTGTTTTTTATATTTTTGTTTTATGGGCAGACCTCAAGCCATCTTTAAGGATCCTTTTCTAAGGGGAAATAATATTCTGGTATTTTTTTGTATTATATCTTTGGAAAATGGGAATATCTATAATTTCTAGGGGTAGATTCGGTAAATTATTTTATCTTGTTGTTTTTTATTTTTAATTTTTAGCTTTTTTGGCTTTGAAGGTATTGTGTGATACATATACAGCAGGTGGGGAACCAATCCCTAGTAATAAAAGGTTTGATGCTGCAAAAATATTCAACCATCCAGATGTTATTGCTGAAGAGACCTGGTATTTCCTTTTATTATTATTATTATTTAAATTATATATTAGAAACATCATAATTCTGGAATTGTCCCTATGTTTTGATGTATTCACCCAAATAATTTTAGGAATGCTAATTGCACTCACCTCACACATGCACACATGAGTCACACTCGCTCACAAACATTGTTAAGAGTATCCTCAATATTTTCGAGATGATATCCTTATCTACGAGCTCGGTGATACCAATAACACTAGTGGTAATAGAAACTTCGTATTTTGGTGATCTATCATTGAGTATTGCCAATGTATCGATATTGTCAATATTTTCAGTTGTGTAAATTCTAAGCATCATTTGTATCATTGATGTATTGGTGATATTTTGATAATGTCACCAATATATCAGTATCGCCAGAAATATGTTTATTAAAAAAGAAAGTCCATTTCAAGATTTTTATGGGTACATGGTTGGATGTATGATGAATGCATGTTTATATGTGTGTATATGTGTGCATGCATGGATGGATGGTTCGATTCATAGATGGATGGATGTATGTGTGTGTGTGTGTGTGTGCGTGTGTGTGTGTGCACGCATGTATGGATGGATGGAGCATGCATTTGCATTTGTATGGATGGATGGATGGATTGTGCATGTTTATTTGTATGTATGTATGTGCATGCATGGATGGATGGCTGGATGGATGGATCCACCATGTTTCCCCAATGTTTTTATGAGTTAACCATAACGCTTTTAGCCCCCATTAAAGAAAAACTTATCATTTGATTCTCAAATATGCAAACATGCATCTTTTCACCATTATTTGATTTTTAAATATGAAAATATATAATTTTAGCATTTCCGAAGTATCATTAAACATTTCAACCATTTTCCTCATGTTTCTCTAATGTTTCACTCAGTGTTACATTCTTTTAGTCACCCATTAAAGAGAAGCTTCTTATGTATGCGTCTTTTATTCTTTTTTCTTTCCTTTTCTTTTTTCTAATTATTTAATTCCTAAATATGCGAATACTGTATATTTTTAGTATCTTTTGAAGTTTCATTAAAAAATTCCATAATTTTCTCATGTTTCCCTCAGTCAGATACATTTACGGGTATCAGTGATAACGACTACATGTTTCTGTATCCCTCAGCCAAGGATACAAGTAACAATAATGATACTATGAACACTGCTCACAAATGATTTTTTGTTTCTTTTTTTTACTTTGGTTACTATCAACATTCCCATTTCCCAATATCTACATTTTAACACCCTAATCCATGGTTTTTGACCCAGTGACTGGACCTAACTCATTTGCTTAGGTTGGGTTTGAATTGTGGTCCCGAAAAGGCCCTTTCAACTGAAACTGAGTCAACTCGAGCGAGTCCAATATGACTTGGACGAGTTGTCAAACAATGCCTAATCCCATGGGGGTATATGGCCCACTTCCTTTACATGTCTGCATGTGTCAAGAATGGCGTGCATATGTGTGTGATATCCCAGCCATTCTGCAGGAGGGGCTTGTGGTTTAGATTCGGTAGCTAAAAATTCAAGTTGGTCCAGTCATCAGGTAGGCCAACAGTGTATGAAATAAATGGACGGCTAAGAAAAGACTTGTTTTGGCTGTCTGTTTGGTTTGTATACTGTAGCCCACCTGATTAGCTGACCAGGTCTGATCTTTTGGCATGGGCCTCGACGCTGCAGGGTCCAACTGATGGACAGTGTGGAGTTCTCCATGTCTTCTAGATATCAATTTATTGATAGAAATGTGTAAATTCGTGAGTAGGTATGGGATTGAGCAGGAGTATACTCTGCTTCAAAAGGATGTTCTTTGGCCCCTTGGATGGCCGGTTGGTGGCTTTCCAAGCCCTCAGGTGCTGTATTATCTGATCCCTCTGAAGAAACAATGTTTGTTTGTTGATCCACTGAAGGTACAGATGGGGGCTAGTGGGCTACAAACTCACTTCCGATCTGAGCCGAGTCGAGCAGCTTCCGAGCGAGTAGCGAGTTTTTCGAGCTTACTCGACTCATGTACAGCTCTGGGGGCTACATTTAGATACCCTGAGCCATTTGTACAGAGGCCCTATTAGAGATGGACCAAGTCCTGTCTTCCCTACCAGATGATCCTAGCCATCCCATGGAAGTGGACAATTATAACAAATGGTCTGCATTTAATAGGGGCTGGATTGGATGGTTAAGATCATGTGATGAGGAAGATTTTGGGGATATCTTCCATCCACCATGCAGCTTATCAAATGATCCATTTCAATCACGAAAAGGATAACCCCATCTGTACAGGTTGTTGGGTCACACAACAGCTCAATTAAGCGTTGTATATCATTCATCTTTGATGTTATTACAAGAGAAATATTAGTTGAGACCATTGATCTGGTGGGCCATCACATGGATGGGTCATAGCCCAAAAATAAAGTCAAGTGCACAATGGTAGACATTTGATCAATTTGCTTAAAAATGGCTGCTACTCTGAGTCAACCATAGGCAGCTATCAACATTCAACATGAGAAGATCATTCAATTGTTGCAATTAATGGCCTATTCCATTGAGATGATGGCCCACTAGATGAACAATCCTGATCACCATCACTGATAAGACAATCATCCAGTCTGTGGCTGGAAAATGGAAATTTAAACAGAAATGGGGTGGTGATAGAGCAAATTCATCCAGAATTGTACCATCACTGTGAATTTCAGCAATGTGGGTCCATGGTGGGGCCAAAAGGATGAATATGCAAATCACCGTACACTTGGCTTACCAAGGACTTACATGTGTGTGTGCAGGGACCATACTACTGTGGCGTCGGGGCCGACAAGGCATTTGGTCGAGACATTGTGGATTCCCATTACAAAGCTTGCCTTTATGCTGGAATTAACATAAGTGGGATCAATGCAGAAGTTATGCCGGGCCAAGTAATGATCTTTTGTTTAAACTAATTTCATTTTCAATAGAGAAAGATTTATATGGCCTGTTTCGATCGTATGGTTGCTAAAATTTTCATTGCTTGATCTATTCCTTTCAATCGATGTGGCATGTTTCTCCATTGGTTTGCTTTGGCTCATTGGTTTTGTTTCATTCTCTATTCAAAGGAGAGAAATTCATTTGGTTGACTTTAGTGTAATCAATAGGACTGTCAAAGTGCTAAGACAAGAAAAGAACAAAAAAAAAAAAAAAAAAGGTGTGTCCAACGGGCCTTTCCCGACTAGTTCAGAACCTGGGCCTAGTCATCATGTAAGCTTGTTTGAGTTTCCTATGAAATGTGGCCAATACTTTAGGGTGCGTTTCATTGCACCAAATATTAAGAAATTTCATGATTAATCAGCCTTATTTTGGTGAAGATCTTATGAAATTTTTACAACCGAACACGCCCATCAAACTTTAACATTTTGAAATGTTACATATTGCATGACGATGGTGGTGAGAATATAGTATTGAGTGTATTGAAAACATTGAGATGTTTTATCACTATCGAGACGTTTCATCCATCAAATTTCAATGCTTCATTGAGTAAAACAGTTTCGAATCGATTAAGTTCTGATTATCCTAAATTTTTCATTTTTCTATACTTATTCAATTGTTTAATTGAAAGAACAAAATAATAAAGATGAATGTGTCAAGCCATGATTGAAAAGCCCAGTGAGCTTACTAGGGAAATGGCCAAGTAGGTTCAAACCAAACCGATTTCTTCTATGGATTTGTCCATATAAAATGGCCTGGGTTCCAAACTCAGCCGAGTTTTGTATTGACTCAGTCGATCAATCGAGTCACAAAAATCAGCCTGTTTTAGCTAATAGTTTATCTTAAATAAAGGCTAGAGATGATCCAATGTTCTTTAGAATAATGTTGCACAAAAGAGGGCAATCTATCATCAATTTCTATTACAGAACAAACATGCCGTCTGATAGGCTAAATCCACACCCCTCTTACACATGGTTTGATTTGGGCCATTGATTCAGTAAGGAACCTCATAGATGGACCACAGTTCAAAAGTCACAAATGTCCAATGAACCTGACCATCCATTGGGTGTGCCTTCTGTCAAATGTGAATCCTTGTCCAATTTCTACCAACCATCCATCGGTGGGAGGACAATAATAAGATGACTACGAAAAATCCCATCTCTATTTCTATGCTATAGTTCATTCATGTGGTTTGTTTTCGAATCAAAGGTTCAAATCACTATCTATACAGATGACACCATGTCTAACCAAACAACAAGAATATTGAATGTATATTTGGATTATGGAACTTTTTGTTCCCTCAAATGTTTGAAGTATTATCCCAAGCTGGTGCATGTGCCCATGAAACAGCCTGATACAGGAGTGATAGGGGATGATACCGAGCGATACCAGGGGTGAATGTTTTGTTATGTAACACTGGGGCTGCAACTTGGGTCTGGGTCAACTTAAACCCAATTGACCCAACCTGAGTTCATGTTGGTGAGTTGGGTTGTCAAGGTCCTCAGGTTGGGTTCGGGTTGGAAAACACCAATCGATTTGAATTTGGGTTGGGTTCTCGATGAGGAAATTTGGTTCATGTTAGGTTAGGGTTGGGAATAATCACATGTATTTGGGTAAGGTTAGGTTGGGTCAAGTGTAGAGGACTTTGGGTTGGGTACCTCAGGTTGGACTTCAGATCGGATCGGTTTGCAGGTTGGGTCCTCTTGAGATTGGGTTGGGTTTGAGTTGACCCTCAATACAACCGAACCTGCTCAAGTTGCATCTATGCATAACACACCGATTCCAAACCCTGATTAGCTCTAAGATCTATGAAACTTGACCAATTCACTGGCTCAACTAGCCCGAGTTAGAATTTTTATCCAACTAATTTTACCATGTATGAAGTGACATAAGGAATTTAATGGTAGTATCAATCAATGTACTGTATTGCCTAAGGGGCAGATGTCATCATCTTCATTTGAAGCCTTATCCCAACTAATTGGGGTCAGCTACATGAATCCTTTTCTGCCATTCCACTCTACCAAGGGCGCGGATGTGATATGCAAAAATGAGAATTTGAATGCTGTTTGGATGGGTTTTTCTTTTTCTTTTTCAAAAAAGAAAGGTCAATGGGTTCATTCTAGACAATTGCATTTGTGGGTTTTCTTAAATTTCAAACGTTTTCTATTTTTCCACAAAAATTCTGCATGATCGTGACACATGGTTTGAACAGTGGGAATTCCAGATCGGCCCTTCTGTTGGAATTTCTGCCAGTGATGAGTTGTGGGTGGCCCGTTACATCCTTGAGGTATCTGTTAAACTAAAATTTTCTTTAAATACTAAATACTTTCTTAACGGGTGATTGACAGATATGTTATCCATTTTTTCATTCATGTTTTGATCTCTAATACTTATTGTTTGTTTGGAAAAAACAGAGGATTACAGAGATTGCTGGAGTTGTTCTTTCATTCGATCCAAAACCAATCCCGGTCTGTTCAACATCATCTTTGAAATTCCACTCACTTGAACCCAAAAATCAATTGATCTGCTTAATTTAGATCTCCAAGTATCTGAATTACATTTCCATTACCTAGCATCTCTTATTTCCTTGATGCTTTTGGTGCCGGTTATTTTGAGCCATGCTAGCTTAACTTGTACAAGGTACCTTGTGTGCCAAAAGCCATGTGGGTGGAACTTTCATGAGATCCACCCTGTCCATCAGGTACACTGAACCATGTTCAACTTGGCATCCTAAAATCATTACCATCCATAAGTCAGGTAGGCCACGCCATGGGAAAAAGTTGGCATGTATGCCCACCATTAGTTTTCTGTGGGCCCACTTGGTGTTTATATGCAATCCAATCCATTCAGCTGATATGCTATATCAGGATGAAAAAATTTCCCAAAAATCACAAGTATTCTGAAACTTAGGTGGGCCATATCACGTGAATTTAGAGGTACCTCTACAAGCACATAACTGTTTTCCGGTTGTTTTAGGGTGTGTTTGGATGCTCTATTGTTTTGAATTGTAATTGTCAGCCTAATGAAGCAGAAACATCCAAATTGTAATTTGATTACTGGGTGCATCCAAATTGCAATTACTTTGTTTTCAAGTAGGACTCAGAAGAAACGTAATACAATTTGAGCACTACATGAACAGATTAACTCTGGCAGTTCCTCTTGATTAAATTGAATGTAACTGAATGTTTGCAATTCAAGTAACTTGTGCATCCAAACACAGCATTACCATATTTACAAAATACTTCAAGACTCGATGAGTCAAATCAGCTCAGTGGAGATAAGGTCAAAATATATTAAAAAGATGAGTCAACTCAGCTTAGTGAAGATAAGGTCAAGATATATTAAAAAGGCGTAGAGAAATTGATTGACAAATCGAAAAAAGAAAATCGTGAGTATTTCTAACTCGAAAGAAAAAATCGATCACTTATCAAGTGATCCATCCAATAGGTGGCCTTCAAATACTAGACGTCAGGATGAAAATGGTTGGTGTTCCAAATCCACTGGTTGAACTAGATGGTCAAGATTGTCTAGTCGGTGTGATTTTTGGGATATTATCTATTCATACTGGGTCTATGATTTGAACTGTCTGAATTCTTGCATGCCCGTGTACGTTGGATGGGTCACCATCAATATGATGTGGAGAAACCAAGTAATCTCTCTCTCTCTCTCTCTCTCTCTCTCTCTCTCTCTCTCTCTCTCGTAATCTACTCTCTCTCTCTCTCTCTCTCTCTCTCTCTCTCTCTCATGGTCTGTTTAATTCAATGAAAATCAGGGTGACTGGAATGGTGCTGGTGCCCACACAAACTACAGGTGAGTTGCAGTGAGAAATTCGATATTTGCTCTATGGTCGCAAATCTCGCGATTCATGTGTCACAAGTTGAAAATTCTGAATAAAATCATCTGTTCATTCGTTTCTGTCAGCACCAACTCCATGAGAGCTGATGGTGGAATCGACGTTATCATTAAGGCCATTGAGAAGCTGCGTTTGAGCCACAAGGAGCACATTTCTGCATATGGGAAGGGCAACGAGAGAAGATTGACAGGCCGCCATGAAACTGCTGACATCAACACGTTCTCATGGGTGAGGAAAATGGTTTTTCATGATTTTTCAAATTCATGCATGCGCACACACAAAGTAGCTTTATACACAGTTATGCACTAGTGTTTTAGAACTCAATCGATTATTCCGAAGAAATCACTGAGTTGACTCGGCATAACTGGTTCTTTTAAAATCCAAAAAACTCACACCTTGTACTAAAAAACTATACCTTGTAAAGTGTTCAAACCTCAATTAAGGGCTCAACCGAATCTTGAGTCAACTCAGAGCTCATCCCTCATCAGTCCCAGTCCCAACTCGGATTTCAATTCTTTAGGCATTATCATGACTTATAAGACTGACCATCCCATTACAAGTAATACAACATGCAGCATTCTATCATTCTTTGAAAGATGTCACAATCTATGCATTAAAATCTGCAAAAAGGTGAATATACTGTCACGTCCTGGAATTCTTGTATATGGTTTGGCTGATTATCCATTTCTAACCACAGGGAATTAGGAACCGGGCAGCATCTATCCGCGTGGGCCGTGATACTGAAACGGCAGCCAAAGGTGAGGATTTTGTTGAACTGGTTCCACTATTCAGATAACCTTCTTAATATTGAGTGTGTGGGTGCGTGTTTGTGTCCCACGTCTACTAGAGGTGTGCTAATCCTAGGCCCACATACATTTCTTGACCTGTGCTGATGTAGAGCACACATGAAACATCAAGCCACCCAACAGCTCGGCTTCAGTGTCCGGGCAAAAATTCAGACCTAGTTCATTCATGTTGTGATCCACTGTATGGAATAAAGTGGACCCCTAAATATTATTTCTCGCTGTGCATTGTTACAGACTGTTCTCCATCCAGTTAGTGAACCAATTGGCTTTTATGGGAATGGGTATCTATACAATGGGGTCCACCTGATACACGGATCGGATGTTCTGCACAACTCGCCACATTGGGGCATGTGGAAGCTTCTGTGGGGCTGGTTTATTCATGCATTTGGGTCCCAAAATTCTAGTATGGAGAAATGAGAGTGCTTGGAAACTGGATTTCCAATCATGGTTTGGATGATGACGATGATGATTAAATATCTTGTGTTATGGCAGGCTACTTTGAAGATCGACGGCCAGCGTCGAACATGGACCCATATGTGGTCACCTCCATGATCGCGGAGACAACCATTCTGTGGAACCCTCCTAATAAGAAGGAAAACAACGGCTCTTCATAATGTAATCGTATGATAACAAGGGATTCCATCTTTCCAGTTTAGATTGAAAGAAAGCATCTAATACAATCCATATGCATTATAATAACCAGGGGTATGGCACATTCCCACCATGTTTTAGATGTGAAGTCTACTCTACTATGTCCATTAAGGATGGTTAGATTCAACTTTCTTTTAAATGGTTATATTATCAAGGGTCAAGATTCATCTGCTTATCATGAGCTTCAGATCATGTCATCATGGACTGTAGACTGACTGCACCGCCCGGAGTATGAATTGTTCATGTCATTGTCGCATTCGCAGTTTGGAGAAAAACGAATATCTGGAATTCCTACTAGAATTTTCAGAAATTTGAAATTGGGATTTTTCATTGTATTGGAAAGAATTTTGTTGTAATGAGTATCCATTTATGATTTTTGGAAATTCTACTAGGACTGGAAATTCCAGATATTATGAATTGATTCCTACGGCCAAGCTAGTATACATTGAAGATGTGCTTATAATGGCAACATCCACGTCCACATGCTAGACTACCACATAGTTCCAAAACTCAGTACTCAATTCCAAACTTGGCCGAGTCAACTCAATTGACAAGATTCAAAGCCGAGTCTTGTGGAAACTCGCTGAGGGACTTGACTCGGTTGAGAATTGACAAGTTGGCTCGACGTGACTCAACCAAGTCACTCAACTTGGGGTCTGGTTCTTGGTAAAAATGCAAATGTCAAAACTCAAAACCAGTTATAGAGGATGCAAACCTGCTACTAGCCCACCAAGTACTCTACTTGTTCTTAATAATGGATTTCTTTATTTGATATGTCCAACATTTTTAATATTATCATCCAAATGATCAAATTTGTATTTTAGTCATTAACATATCAAGTCGAATTTTGGGGTATTTGACCAACCCAAGCACTGAAAGAGAGTGTTTTGCTGCTCTTATTTTCACAAACCTACTTCCATTGCCTTCTTGTATTGCTTGATGCTTGGACTGACTGAAACAAAACAAAAAAAAAAAAAGGAATGGTCCCTGGCTCAAAACTACACTAAACAGGACAGTCCTGTCCATGTCTATGTCTCATCTTTGCCTCAGCTGCAACCGCTATGATTTTTCGAAGGCCACTGATGAAATATGTTTTGGGTACATTGGGTGCGGGTCGCACGCTATGTGGATGGTGTTGGATGGATGAGATTACCTTATGATGACAATTGATATATGTTGTTACACGGTAACATTAAATATCCAAATAAGCATATGTAGATAGTTTAAAGCATTAAGTACATTTCACAAGGGGCAACTCTTCCTCACTTTCAAACAGCCGTGTTAATTACAAACCACCCCCCCCCCCCCCCCCCCCCCCCCCCCCCCCCCCCCCCACCCCCCGGCATTTATTACTGATTTGAGAGAAATTACACGAAAATGCATTTAAATACATCCAACCAAACAGGCCCTTAAAACCATGAGATGTGTATAATTTGATGAGTACATATGGCTATCAACCATCAGACACTATGTTGGCTTCCTTCTTTTGTTCACACAAACTCCAAAAGAGGCTAAGATTGTATGCTACGCACGAGATTCACAGTCCATCAGGGCCATGACCGAAAAATCAAACGATCCATAACTCAGGTGAGCTAAACAACAAGGAAACCTAATTCATGTGGTGGGGACACCTTATAAAATGCCTGTTTTTTTTGGGGTGAGCCAAACCATAGTGAACAGGATGATGCCATAAAACCTCTAAATTCATGTGGTGAGGCCTACCCAATTTTTGGCATGTCCTTGAATCTTTGGGGGTGTCCCATCATCCTGGTAGGGCGCATCATATGAACGAATTAGATGGCATATACTCACCACAGTTTGCTCCATGCACAACAAACAGTTAGCTTAGCCACTCCCAACTGTTCCTGACAGTGTGACCCATCTGATTTTTGCATCGGGTAGATTTTTAGCAACCAATGTGAAGAGATTTTTAGGTTCCCAGGTAAAGAGGAGATGCTACATTCGAACACCTACCCCATGTGGACACACCAATGGCTAGATTCTGCCCTTTCTCCAGAATCCTGCTATTTGCCTAAGGAGAGGCAATTAACACTAGCCGAAAGTGCTATTTTGACATCATAGCATGTTAGTGCACCAAACGCAAAATTGACACTGCCAATAGTTATTTCTACACCAATAGGGGATATAACATGCACCAAACGGGCACTTAGCACATCTATTCTGGCTGATGCTTTTAGCCATGGGCCATTAATGGCAGGGGTCCACTAGGTGCAAGGTCCAGCTAAAAAGTGTACCACATCAACAGCAAATCAAGACGCCATGGGACTAAACATTCAAGATATAGCATGTATAGAGGGGCTCGTATGATTAAATTTCCAAGGCACAACAGCGGCAAAACGAACCAACTATATTATGAAGCAGTGAAGAGCATGACTGAACTTGCAAATTAGAACAAGAAAAGCTTGGAAAGATCCACCCTACACACCACCGCATGCCTACCTGGAGCAATTGGAAGTGTCGATCTGGCAGGTCACCAGGGGTAAGAGGCCATACCCAAAAACCATGGTGATTTTAGGATCATAGCCATCCCATTGCATGTGGAGCCGTTGCTCACCTTTCTAGTTCAATCATTTTATCTATATCACATTCTTGTTGTGGCCCACCAAACAATAGTCGGATCTCCTGATTACCTGAAAGGGTGCCACATGTTTGGCTAGAGTCATGGTGGCTAGCTCACCCCCATCCCATTAGCCTCCATAGCCCACCCATAAGACAATGACGATGTTCTTCTTCAATTTATGTAGATGATAGAGCCAAAACCCCCATCTTGAATGACACAATACGAACATACTACTTTTTCTTTTTATACATTTTCTTCAAACTGCTTGTTTGATTGATGGGAACGGCAAGAACTGATGACTTTTGAGGCACTTAACTACCATGCTAAGTGTGTGTTAGCGTGAAATTAATGCAGATTTATAAATGTATGGTTATCGTTTAAGACATGAATGTCAACAACGACGGGTGATTGAAACCCAAGAATCGTATTCAGTACAACATATCCACCTGGCTAGCCAACAGAAAGGAAAAATGAAAAGATATGAGGACATCAAAAGAGGATAGAAGAAACCATTCATATATGTTAAAAAAAAAAAAATTAAAAAAGGTTCTAGGAAGAGAACATGAATGTCCATCCATCTGATTCCTGGTTCTCCTTCATGATAAAGGCATCTTACTCTTCCATTGCATCTCCTCCTTCAACCACTTCCACTTTGCTCTTCAAAGGAGTGATTTTTGTGGACAGGACCTCTGTAACAGACAACATTGTAAGCTAGGAATTAGACAAATCTCTCATGAATACTTTAAAAAGCAAAGCAAAATTTTGGTCCTTTCACTTGATATATCCATGTTATTAAAAAATGGTTACATTACGGTTGTAATGGCTGTTACGTAAAGGTAACGATGGTGACGCTTTAACGCCCAATTTAATAATAATAATAATAATAATAATAATATATATATATATATATATATATATATATATATATATATATATATATATATATAGCCCCTAATGGGCTGATACAAGGCGATACATTTTTTTTTTCCTTAAAAAATTTCAACAATTACAGGGCTGCAAACGGATGTTATGGCCTGTATCGTAATGGCCATAAGGCTGGACATTACGGCCACCATTACTGTTATTGAATATTTGAAGGCACATATAGATGGCAAAAACCAAGCCGAATGCCTGAACTAAAGAACAACATCATAGCATGTCCATTTGACATGTAAATAAGCATCCTAGTGGGATACAAACATATATGAGACTTGCTATTAGAGAGACCACCTTATTTCATTTATTTATTTTGAAAGGCAAAAACGCACCATTTCACATCTCTCTAATTAGTAATTAGATGCATCCTCTAATAAATTAATTTACTTTGCAAGACGAACGAGATCACCAACTCTATAGCTAGAGGTGAAATGAAAAGAGGGTCAATTTTCACAGGCAACCCCTTCCATCTTCCTTGCCTTCGTCTTGTAAATCTTATTGTTCACTGAAAGAGGCTATAACAGGGAAAGCACAAGCTCCAAAAGGATGTGGGAGGAGGTAGTAAGAAAAAACTTAATAACCTATGGTTTAACTAAGGATGTGGTCCTCGATTGAGTGAAATAGCAGAACAGGATTCGTGTAGGAGTCCCATTTTGAAAGGGACGCTTCCACGCTCCCACCCACTTCCCTTCATGCTTCATGCACATGACTAACCATCTGACTCTAGTCTCTACTCTTCACCACTTCATAATCCTATGGGAATACTAGGCTGCTTTGATTGACCCATCCTTCCCACTCATCTCTGCAGCACTTAACATCTCCTCATGTCGCTTTCTAACTGCCCAACACTGCCCCATATGGCATTGCAGGTCTAATCATTGTATTAGAAACTTCTTAACCTAAAGTTTCATAGGCATGCACTGATCCATGATCATACAACCACATCTTCACTAACACCATCCAGCTCGATTCTGTAAACATCATCATTTACATCCCATCCTATTGAAAATAGAGCTAAGGTAATGAAACATTGGTTTAAGAAATCTTTCATCGCCGCTATACTATTCTTAATAAGGTAACGAAACATCAATTTGAGAAATCTTTGCCTCTAATTAGTATGAAATCTTCACCTCCAGAGCATACACCAGTTCTATGGAAATACAGAGACCACACCTTACCATAAGCTAGGAGAATAGAAGGGGAGAGATCACAGAGGAAGCTAACATCGCGGACGAATTTTCATCAACAGGTATCAAGAGGTGGAGAAGAACCAGCATCTTTCTTTTTAATTGGTAGAAAAATTAGAGTCTTCCCAAGTTCAATCAGTTAGGAAAGCAACCCAAGAGTAAGGGCACAGGCCAATCTCTCAATTTCAATGAATTATAGATTCACTATATGGTGATAAAAGATAGAGACAAGGTGCTAAATGCCAGTCAAACAGGGATATTTCACAACTTTAGAATATCAAGGACACTTGATTTCAAAATTATCTCAGAGAGAAGTTTGGATAAAGCTATCTCATCCCATCATCTCATTATCATAGCCTTGTCCCACCTATTTGGGTTCAAGCTTTAGGAATCCTGTTTTGACAAAGATTGAAAACAAGAATTCTCAAGATTGCTTGGTGAAAATTCGACACCCAGCATATGATTATGTGGATGGGAAATTTGTTTTCTATATGTTGGGCAGATTGGGGTTTGGTTCTAGATGGCAGAATTGAATGTCAAAATGCATGGCATCAGCCCATTTCTCAGCGCTAGTTAATGGCTTGCTGAAGGGGTTCTTCAAAAGTTCCCGCAGTCTTAGGCAGGGCGAACCCCTATCGCCATTCCTATTCATAGTGGTGGTATAGGCTCTTAGCAGGATGCTTGATAAAGCTAGAAGGTCAGGCTTCATTGAAGGTTTTACAGTTGAAAATGCAAACTTTCAGATCACCCACCTTCAGTTTGATGATGATACTCTTCTGCTGGGCAGACCAAGCTCAAGTGGACAATTTGAGCACGATTGTCCAATACTTTAAAGCAGTCTCTGGGCAAAAGGTCAATATTTCAAATGTGAGATCCTCAGAGTTAAATCTTAGTGATGAGGAAGTGGAAGGCCACGCCAACTCTTTTGGATGCAAGAAAGGAAGCCTCCTTACAAGTTACCCTGGCCTTTCTCCTTGTACCAAGAAAATAGTGTCGTACTTGTGGATGTAGTAATAGGAAAGAATTCAATGCAAACTCTTGGGGTAGGAAACGCAAAATATTATCTTTAGGAGGGCGCATCACATTGATTAAGGCGATACTATCCAATATGCATCTATACTTTCGTGGCTCTATTCCACTGTCCATCTTGTGTAATAGAGAAGATTGAGAAACTCCACAGAGACCTTCTATGGAGGGCAGCAGATGAAAGGAGAAAGTTCCATTTAGTAGTGGTGGTCGTGGATGGGTAGGTGGGTGGGGGAGTCGAGAGGCCTTGGCATAAGGTCGAAGGTTTATTGTTACAAGGTTATATCTTGTGTGAATATGGCGAGGATGAAGGGCATTGGTTTACTGCAGCATCATCCAGATATAGGACGTGGAAATCAATCTAGAGGGTGGTTGTCTCTTTCAAAGAGCATGTCTCCTTCTCCCCCAGTGATGGGACCCGCATTCACTTTTGGAAGGAGCAAGTGGTGCGAGGAACGCCGTCTACGACATGGAGAATTTCCATTGTTGCAAATGGTAATGTCTTCATCTCCCAGTGTGTTTAATCTTCCAGATCTGGGCCCCTTGGACCTTGATTTTTCTTTTCTTTTGTTTTATGTTATTTTTAGGATTTATCGGACAGTTTAGATTCTTTTAGTTGTTCTGGATGGTTAGTTTTGAGTTTGGCTCATTGAACTTTGAGTAAGAGCATAGTTGTAATTTTCGAAAAATTTAATATAAAAGCTAAAGGGGGGTGACGTCCAACCCTATGCATGGATTGAGTAAAAGAAAGATAAAAGGGGCTTCTTGCTTTTGTGAGAGTTTTCTTCTTCCTTTAAGGTTTGTGAGAAAACCCTCCCTTCCAATCAAATTGTGAAAGGGTAGAGCCTAGTTTGTGTTGAGCTCTTGATTTATACATATTCTAACCCCATTTTGTCACATTTTATGCATGATTCCTGTGGTTAAAGTCTGATCTAATGCATGGTTTTTGTGATTGTAGGAATAAGAGAGAGACTTCACCAATATGATGTCAAAAGAGTCACTTTGTATGCCTTGAAGATCAAAGGAAGAAAGGACAAGAGGTGGAGGAAAAATGAAATGAAGATTGAGGAGAAAAATCATAAAAAATCACAATTCATAGAGTGACCGACCGGTCGTCCGACCGGCCGGCCACTGCAGCAGACAGGCCGGCTAAACCCTCCAGAAACCATAAAATCGCTGGACTATTTTTTACACTACCCGACCTGTTAACCGACCAGACGGATAAACTGTCTGATCGGCCGGTCGGTAGGACAAGTCGGCTGGAGAATTTTGAAAAGCCAGACCGTTATCTGTCACTGGACAAGCTTCGACCGGCCGGCCACCGCCCAGACTTGCATAAAGAGTTACGCAATTCCAGAAGATTCCAAGTCGATGGCGGAGTTTTGCTATAAAAGGACACCTCTACATCGTTCGTAAGGCATCATAGAAGGCTTGGAAAGTTGTGGGAGGTGGAGAGGATCGTCGTGGAACGTTCACAACTCTTCCAATTAGGGTTTTTATAGTTTTTCTATGCTTTCAAGTAGTTTTTCTTTTGATTCTAGTTGTAGTATGACAATGCTCGGCTAGAACCTCTTAGCTAAGGCTAAGAGGTGAAGCTTGTAGCTAGTTTTAATGTTCAATTCGTTTATTTCAAGTATTCTTACTTCAAGTTTGGATTTTTAAGTTCTAATTTGAATAAAGTTGGTATTTTTAGAAGTTTTATGAGAGTTCATGTACTTCGGACATGAGTTCCTTGCAATTCTTTGAGATTACCATGTTTGGATTGATTAGAATTGAATTAGTAGTAACTCTAGAGCATGCCATGATCTCTTGGTATAGTTGTTACTTCGAAGGCTACAAGTTCAAGTTCTATGTGCTTAATTAGAACTAGAATCTGATTTTCTGATTTAAGTGGGATTGTTCATGATTGAATGCCTTATCTTCCAACTAGATGAGAGACAGAACTTCAAATCTAGTTGTGTTTATGCTTGGATGAATGAATTCACATTGGACTACTACAAGTGGATCCTTAAAGCCTTAGTTTTCTTCTAGATTCTCAGATTTTCTTCTATTTAAATTACTGTTTAGTTCTAGTTCTTAAAACTGAATTTTAAAAAACTGTTGAGATTGAAGTTATTAGAATAACTTGGGATTGTTTACCCTAATTCCCTGTGGATCGACCTCGGGCTTACCGAATATTACTACATCACAAGCCTTGCACTTGAGGCGAGCGAACAATTTGTTAGTGGATTCCTCTAAAGATAACTTCTCTTCTCTCCGTCTCCATTCAAGGTACTCAAACACCTTCTTCTTCTTCTTTCTTCTTCAACCCAAATTCTAAAACCTACGATCTCCCATCTTTTCTTCTTCTTCCCCATTCAACCCAACAAAACCCTCAATCCTTAAACTGTTTTTTCATTCGGCATAGGCTCACGCGACCTTAAAAATCTTTTTTCCCCAAAATTCTAATCTTTTCCCATCCGAATCCATCAAACCTAACCTAATCCCACGCCAATTTTCAAATCCGACTATCCCCTTTTACCTAAATCTGAATTCCAGCCTTCCCATGGCCTTAAATCCCTAATCCCAATCTCCAAAACCCCAATTTCCAATTTTCCTTAACCCTAACCCAAAATTTCCAAAACCCCAATTCCAAAGACCAAAACCCTTTAGGAAATTCTGATTTGAGCTAAAACCTTTAACCTAAAATCTGAATTTTAACAGTACCTTGGTTATTCCCGTGGATGTGGCACTATCTATGCTAGATTGGAAGTTCTATCTTCCAAATGGGCCACTCTTGAGATATTTCATATTGTCATGCACCGTGTATGTGATTAACCTAGGATCATCTAATAGTTAATCTGAATTTCTTATTTTATGGTGTGGATTTGCTTGAATTTATTTGTTGATTGCCTAGTTATTATGCATTTTGATCTCACCTCATTCATCCTAGGTTAGTTTCATCCGTCCTACATTAAATTTTGACCAGGGGGGGGTGCAATGGTTTGGACTCCCACCTTTAGAAGAAATTTCATAGACTACAAGATCCTTGACTCTGTCAAATTGATGGAGGTTACAAAATCAAGGTATTCTAGAGATGGGACGGGACAAGTGGGTTTCGGATCCTTGCAGGACTAGAGGCTTTTCAGTCAAGTCATTCTACTCGATCCTCAAAAACTCATAACGCAAGTCAAAGATCCCATCCGTCACATTTGGAAATACCCAAGCCCACCTCAGGTAGTGGCTTTCACCTGGTTGATGGGAAAGAACAAAATTCTAACTGTAAAAAATTTGAGGAAGAGTATGATCCTCCTAAATGGGTGCACCATGTGTATGAAAGATGAGGAAACAGTACACCATTTGTTCATCCACTACATTTTAGCTCAAAAGATTTGGGCTAAGTTTTTTTTATCTCTGCCAAGCAGTGTTGTCAAAATCCTATGATTTACAATTTACGATTTTAGTCGAATTTTAAGCAAAATGATTTGAATACGAACCTTGAATCCCTTTTCATATGGATCCTATGATTCCGTGATTTGAATCCTACGATTTTCAATTCAAATCCCAATTTACGATTCAAATTAGACTTGTTGTCTTCTATTTTAAGCTTCACTTGGCTTTCATTTATGTTTTTAAATTGGTGGGGGTTTTAAGAATCTTTTAGAAAAAGTAAATTATTTTATTTGTTCTTTGTCAGAGACTAAATGATATATTCTCTTCAACGTTAAATCATGTAGCCTTTTCTGTGATTTCTTACTTATTAATTGGTCAAAACACCAAATTGATGTATGACTTACCTATAATGTTTTTATGGATGGTTACAATCATGCTTGACTTATATGTACTATGAATGATGTTTCAAAATCAAATTATCTTTTTTTGTCGGTCTACACTATCAAAGGCCACTTTTTCACCGTGATTCTACATTTAAGAAAGATAACAAGAATATAAATTATTAAAGGACCCTTACATGTTTTTTTTAAGAGAAATTTCTTAAAAGACAAAAAAGTAAAGAAATAAGAATCCTTTAACACTATCATGACATAGTATTACTTAAGTGCACATTGATGGCAATACTTGTACTAATCGGATGATTTCTCATCATCCACATTGTATCATTGTTCTCCTACCCTTTTAATAAGAGTTCACCTACAAGAAAAATTGACAAGCAGCTACCACCCAACATCAACCGTCCACCTTAACTGGGCTAGGTTCTAGGGACCAGCAGACAAAACTACTACTAGGCGCAGAATTTGCATTAGACTATACATCAATATATAAATAATAGCTAAGACAAAGGAAAAACAAATTAAGACTTCATCCTAACATGTCATGTTTGCATTGGTAAAATGTAATTCAGAGATTTTCACATTGATAATATGTAATTCAGAGGTAAATAAGGTTACTAACCAGTCTGTCCCTTAGTAAAGGAATAGCCCCTTGAACTGACATAGGTCCGAGGATTTGGCAACTGGTGGTTCCTCAAGTACTCAGTGCAGGCCCTGTACATCAAGACTTGACAAGAATAACTAAAGGTCCATGGAAACACCAATAACAATATAATGTTTCATCAAATACAGACCTTGGTTATTACGCAAACGTCAACATTGCTACCACTTCCCAAGTCATTGAAAATTCCAGAGCATATCGCCTCAGACACAAGCTTTATTCCTTCGTCTCTCTACAAAAGAAATCCCATCACCTTATATTTCATGTTAACAGTATCCGGAGATCTAGTATTAAGGACACACGTTTCTATCTTCATCAGTGAAGGCATAAGAATTCACAATTGTGCAATTCTAATTAACTGAAAGATGGCAAAGAGAAACACATCCAAAAAACATAAACTACTTCTGCAGTTCCACTGTAATGTCAAATCCTCTATGGTAAGAGATGTATGGAATGGTTTCCAAGGAATCAAATAAAACAAAGACCAGAACAGCTTCTACCATGAAAGCATGTTAAATGGTCTAATTTAGTTTGAGGCTCCTGTTTGCTATCCTTCTCGAAAGGCTAGCTTGGTTCATGAGGATGTGTCACTCTTTCTCGAAAGGATCTCAGCAGCTACAGGCTGCTCTGTTCTGGAAAAGCATCCATGCAAGCCCTACCTCTTTGGTACAGCCTTCTATGTTCTTTCTCAATGACAGCATAACAATGATGATGCAAAACATTGACTGAGGAGCAAAATGCAAATATTGCGAGCAAACTTACAGTCATGCCCTCTTTGTATTTTGACTCAAAGACAGACATCGCAGCAAGAGAACCAGAACCCATGGTTGCAAACGGCAGAGTGTCAGTTGAACCGTGAGGGTAGATCTGCACAAGATAATTGTTCAATCACAACAATTATGCAAAAAATGCTGCGTCCTTCATATGCCTATATGCAAAATCAAACTTACAGTGTGCAAATGCGGTCCAGTAAAATCAACACCGCCAAGCACCAAAGCAGCACTAACATAACCTTGGTAACTGGCCAAGAGTAAAACATTGTCAGCCTCATCTAAAGTATCATGAAGTGTGTAAAAAGCTCCAATATCACAATTACAACATTCTTGTCTGGAAAAAGATGTGTTCACCTAAAAAGGTGAGATTTCAAAAGGGTAAGAGCAGTAATGACCCTTGATTCACGGCCGGTTGCATAGCGGTGTAGCTGCAGCTGAGAGCTTACCATATCTAGATAAATACAAACAGACATCAAGATGGAAACCAATATCACTACGAAAAATACAAATGATGGCGAATGTGAATGTCAGCTACAAACAGAAATCAAGATGAAAACCAATATCACACGAAGAATGCTAGTGAAGGTGAATGTGAATGCCAGCTAACATAGTGCATGACTGCATGTTCCTGCAGTGACGCAGTGATAGCAGACGTGCATCATGATAACTCCCACCAGTCATAAACATTTTCTTTTAGATGGTAGGCACAAAGAATTCATCAATTGTGAAACATTAGGTGCTATATGGCACCTGGCCCAAACTGAAGGCATTTTTATTTGGACCAGCATTCCATACGAGTAGGGTCCATCAGTGATCCAGCTGATTGGACATTCCATCGGACATTCCCAGCCACAGATTGGACTTTTTCTCGATGCAATTTGTTAGCAATATTTTACGTCTAACCATTCATTCAGGCATAAAATACAATGAATAGGATTGTCTGACAGGAGTTCTTGTAGCACCCAGCATGCACATTGAAACCGAGAACACTTCCAAAAGTCGATCACTTGAATGGGATGCTGGCACAATATGAAAATCCATTACTTTTTACTTTTAAATCGTTCTTCATTACATGCCAAGTGTTACATTTTTCGTCCATAAATATACCTGTTACCGCCTCTGTATCAGCAGCAGTTCCTGCACCACAACAGTAAATGTTTGGAGCCATGTAATGAATTTTTTCGCAGTTCTTATCACACACGATTGGTCCCTCTGTTGCCCTAGTGTCGGCGCCAAGAATTACTCCATCCTGAAGAGAAAAAAATTGACAACAAGAAGAGATAATATCATAACTATTGGCCAGAAAGAACGAATGACTAACTCAGTGCCAAAAAATGGCTTCAATTAAAACAACAAGCTTAGTAATAGATTATATTGAAGTTAACCAGATAGAAAGTTTGTGGTTCTCAAGTTTTGCTGAGGATGTGCATGTTAGAGAGATGGAAATCACAGGATTGAGGTCTAAGGTTAGAAAATTGACATGATAAAAGCTGATGATTGGCGTCCAGACAGTAGAGGAAGGCATGCCAGCTTTGGCAAAGAATTTGGAAGGTCGGATCTCTTTTGTCGACAAACCTTGGCTTACCATTGTGTATGGCTAAACAGGCTAAGCAGTTTTGGGATGTTGTCATGGAGAGAGTGCAGTGAAAAGTTTCTGCTTAGAATACCACGTACTTCTCTTTGGGTTGTCTCACAAATTCAATTTAAGATGCCTTCTCTAACATGCCCATAAACTAGTTAGGGAAGAAAAAAAGAAGTTCCACCTGCTCAAAAGGAATAAGGTGTCTTCAACCTCAAGCCCATAAGGAAGTGGGTATCAAAGATTTGAAGATTGAATTGCACATTTGTCCAGAAAATAATTGTGGTGGTTATAGAGAGATTCCCACGCACCCACCCTCTCAAAAAGGGGTAAAAATGCTTTAACCCTTAACTACTCAGAGGTATGTATCCGTTGATGTCACCTTCTTGGGGATATCTCTTATTTCTCTCTAGAAAAGCAATCAGTGTACGACCCTCTTACTAGTCAAGGGAGCTTCCACCATGAGACTCCATACCCCTTCCAATTCCTTTCTTTGATGAAGCTCTCACTCCTGGGTCTACCAAGACACTTCGTGTGTACCAGCATCAGAAGAAATCCTCCACTGATCAGCCCTCCATTCCACTGGTAGTTCAAGTACTATCTCTCCTTCTCCTGTTGATCTTCCTATGCTTTGCGTAAGCCTGCATGTTCCTGTACTCAGCGTCCTATTACTAACTTCATTTCCTTTCAATATCCTTCTCCATCTTTCAAGTCCTTTGCAGCCTCCATATCCTCCTCTCATTTATCCGTCGTAATCTAAAAGAGGCTTTGAGTAGTTCTAACTGAAAACAAGCTATGATGTAAGAGATGAGAGTTCTTGAGAACAATAATACCTAGGAGTTAATTCCTTTACCTAAGGAAAAGCAAATTATTGGATGTTGTTGGATTTACACCATCAAATATCAGCCAAATGGGTCTATTGATAAATTTAAAGCTCGGTAAGTAGCCAAGGGCTACACGCAAACATATGGTGTAAGCTATTTTAAGACTTTTTCTCCAATGGCCAAGCTTAATTCTGTTTGTGTGATCATTTCCTTGGCTGCAAATTTGTTTGGCCATTATTTCAGCTGGATGTGAAGAATGTGTTTTCACATGGTGACCTTGTAAATGAAGATGTATATGGATCAGCCAACAGGGTTTACTTTGATTGACGGCTCACATCTTGTGTGTCGTCTGAAAAAGTTCATCTATGATCTTAAGCAGCCTCATCAGGCCTACTATGACAAGTTTCACCTGAGATCTTTGGATTTTGGATTTGTTCGCAATCATTTTGATTATTTTCTTTTTCTTTTCTTTTTCTTTTTTTTTTTTTTTGAAAGGCAACTGAGATTTTATTGAAACATAAACAAAACGAAGAACAGGAAAACAATGGAAATTCGTCGAGGAGGCGAAGCAACTACAAACCTAGAAAAGAAAAACCATAACCCTTGAATTTGTCTATGCTGGAAGCCCATTCAATGATGAGGGAGATTGCCCTTTGGGAAACAAGATCCTGCTGACTTGCTTTCGTTGCGAAAACATTTGGCATTCCTTTCCTCCCAAACTGCCCACCAAGAAGCAAGGATCGACATCCTCCAAAGAGTCATCCTTTCACCGCCTAGCCTCACACAATGCCAAGATCTCAAGAGATCACCCGTTGTTTCCGAGAAAGACCACAAAACACCGAAGCGTCTCAAAAGACTTGACCAAATAATCCCAATGAACCAGCAATGCACAAATAAATGGTTCACCGATTCCTCATCACCCATGCAGCACAAACAAATATTGGGGAGAATCACGGCTCGTTTCTAAAGATTATCTACTGTCAAAACCCTGTTGCGATCTACCAGCCAACCGAAAGCCGCAATTTTTGGCAGAACATAGTAGTGCCAAATGTGATTGGTAGCTGGGTGATCGGATCCAGAAGTTGCCCTGGTTATACTGTCATAGAAGGATCTAACCAAGAAAGTGCTTGATTTATGGATTCGCCAAATCATATTGTCTGAGGAAGAGAAGTCCGGACGGATGAAGATGGATGAGCTTCAACAGAGCAACGAACTCTTCTATCCCCTCATCCCTCGTATATCTCTTGCAGGGGGGAACCCAAACTACTTCACCCAGCTATTAAGGAAAAACAATTGGAGACTAGGACTGATGGATTCAGGGCTAGCCAATAAATCCTCAGGAAGTCGGTCTTCAACGAAGAATCTCCCACCCATACATCCTCCCAAAAATGAATCATTTCACCATTCCCAAGAGAACCCAACACCCTCTATGAAATCTGACTTCGTTGATATGACGCCTTTCCATAAAGCGGAAGCTCTATAAAGGGAAGAATCTTTTGTCCACCAACCATCTACCATACAACCATACTTAGCTTTTATCACTTCTTTCCAAAGCACCCCATCTTCCTTCCCAAACCTCCAAAGCCACTTTCCCAAAAGTGCCCTATTCATAGCTTTAAGGACTTTGATGCTCGCACCACCTTCTTTATAGGGTTTACACACCTCATTCCAACTCAGGAGATGAAATTTCCTTTTATCCTCCACCCCATGCCACAAGAAGTCGCGCCGCAATCTGTCAATAGAAGCCATAACCGACATCGGACACCTGAAAACTGACATGAAATAAAGGGGGTGGTTCGATGGTGCCAGCCTTTATAAGCGTAATTTGACCCCCTAGCGATAAATACCGACTTTGCCATCTAGCCAGGTAGTATTCAAATCTTCTAACAACCTTATCCCATAGAGATTTAGGCGCCAAACCTAACGCATAGGGGGAGTCCCACGAAAGATGAAGGGAGCTTTCCAACATCACACCCGAAAGAATCCACTAACGTCTAAATCTCGTCGTCCTCCAAAAACATACTAATCATTTTGCTTCTCCTTAAATTTACCTTTAGGCCCGAAACCGCCTCAAAGCACCGGGTGATAGTCAACAAATTTTCAACCTTGGCCCGATCAGCATCACAAAAGAGGAGGGTGTCATTTGCAAATTGGAGATGAGAAATTGGTTTCTCCATTCCTTCGATTTTAAATCCGCAGATGAGGCCAACCTCCTGGCTATTAGACAACATTCTCGAGAGAGCCTCCGTGATAATGACAAAAAGAAAAGGGGATAAGGGGTCACCTTACCGTAAGCCTCTCGAGCTTCTAAAATATCCCTTTGGAGATCTGTTGAGGAGGATGGAGAAGCGTAGGGGATGAGACACACTCTATGATCCACTTCCTCCAAGTATCCCCAAAACCGAGTCGTTACAACATATAATCAAGGAAGCCCCAATCAACGTGGTCGTACGCCTTTTCAAGGTAACTTGCAAATAATGCCCTTCTCTCTAGCAGCATTCCTTGAATCTAAACATTCGTGGGCGATGAGCGCACTGTCCATGATTTGCCGTCCAGGAATGAAGGTGCTTTGGTTATCGGAAACAACCTTCCCTACCACTCCTCGCAAACGAGATGCCAAGACTTTTGCCAAGATCTTGTATGGACCTCCAATTAAACTAATGGGCCTGAATTCCTTTAGTGATTCTGCACCTAGACTTTTGGGGATAAGCACAATAAAGGACGCACCCATCTCGGTTGAAAGACAACCTCTCGAGAAGAATTCCGACATGAAGTCCAAAACATCTGATTTAACTGTCTCCCAAAATGCCTTATAAAACATCATCGGGAAGCCATCCGAGCCGGGCGACTTATCTAGGTCCTAAGGAATCGTCAACAGATTTGATTTCTTCCTTTGAAAACGGCAGCTTCAATATTAAGAGCTTGCTTGGCCGTCAAACTCTTGACCTGAAGATAGTCTAACCTGGGTCTCCTCCAATTACCTTTCTAAAGAAGATTACTATAGAAGTGAATGACTTCATCCTCTATGCCTTTTTTATCTTCAATTTTATTTTCGTTTACTAGAAGGTTGCTAATCTTATTGACCCGGGCTCTGGCACTAGTTAATTTTTGGAAAAACTTTGTGTTTTTATGTCCTTCTTTAATCCAAACGCTCCGAGACCTTTGTCGCCATTTCGATTTCATCTTCAAGGATTCTAGCCGAATAAGATTGAACAAGTCGAATTCTGCTAGCTCTTTCCTCCGGACTGAGATCTCTTTGTTCCACTTTCAGATCTAAGGTTTGGATATCTGAGAGAATGTAATCTGTTTCCCTTTCCCTATCCCGAAGACTTTCCTTCTTCCAGACCTTTATTTTTTCTTTCAGTAACTTCAACTTCTGACATAGCTTGTAGCCCACGAATCCTTCTACAACAAAGCTAATCCACCAATCCTTGACGAGTTGGGCAAAGCCTTCAAATCTACAACCAGGATAATTCAAACCTAAATGGTTTTGGGCCCCAATTATCTTCATCCATGGATAAAAGCACAGGGCAGTGATCTGAAGTAGGCTTCGAGAGAGCACACTGGGAAATAAGAGGAAAAGCTTCAATCCAGTTCTGGTAAAACAAGGAATATGTCTAGTCTGGTCATGACTGGAGATGCTTGCCCATTCGACCAGGTAAATTTGTTGCCCTACATAGGAAGATCAACAAGCTCTTGCATCTCAATCCAATCTGAAAAAGCATGCATACTTAGTCTGTCCCCCATTTGATCTTTTAGTTGCATACCTTGTAATATTAAAATCACCTCCTATGCACCATGGCCCTGAAAATCTAGCTCTAGCATCGAACAATTCTGCCCAAAAATCTTTCCTTCTTTCTTCAACATTTGGCCCATAAACAGTTGTAAAGAGCCAAGCAAAGCCTGATGATAACTCCTTCAGAACCACAGATTTGGAGAAAACACCTCCCCATTCATCTGTGAGGGTCCAAATAGAAGAATCCCAAGCCACCATTATACCCCCAGACCTACCCGTGGCATCAGAAGCTACCCATTCTGCATATTTATTGTCCCACAAAGCTCCCAAAAGCTTTCTATCAAATTTCTGAGTCTTGGTTTCCTGAAAGGTCACTACTTCCACCTTGCTTCTTCTGCACACATCTTTTATTTGACGTTTTTTTATCCTACACCCACACCCCTAACGTACCATGAAAGGATTTTCATCCTGGTAACTGATCTTGCCTTTTCCCCTGCACAGCAACCATAGCCAGCTCCTCAACGAGTGGTAAAGAACTAGCTACCAGCCTGGAAAGCTCCCTATTCCTCTTAGGCGATTTGAACGATGTCTTTGGCGATGTGGGATCCGCCCTGATTCTCCCCCAAGTTTCAATGCATTGGAGCAAGGCTATGTAGAGTAGTCCTCTGGACAATCTCCAAAAGAAAGGCCTATTTGTCTTCCCGCATGACCTAACGCATCTCTTATCCATTTCTTCTTCCGAATAACCTTAGCCAGCACTACCCATTTCTCCTTTGTGTCTGACATCTGCATTCGTGAATCCATCTGACCTTGCTTGAGCCTATCGTCGGCAACTGTCACTATCTGAAGCAGTTCCACCTCCAAAACTTCTTTACCTTTACTTGCCATATCCTCGATGGGATTTGGAATCTGATCAATATCTTGGAAGAGAGCAACAAGATCTTGTCCCAACGTTGCGTATATTTCTATGTAATCTGAAAAAGTGGCATCATTGTTGCATGACTCTTGAACGGAAGACATCAAAAGTGTGCCATCTTCATCTCTTACGAGAAACCCTCCTTCAATTATTCCTAGATTCATGGGCAAGTCTCTGTCGGGCCAAGGAGGATTGGGGGAATATGAATCTAGAAGAAAAAAGGCACACGAGCTATTGCCGTATCCGTTCTCGCACGCAACAGGAATCCTCCTGTGGGTCCCTCATCCTCCAAACGACTGCACTCGCTAGCTTCCTCTTCGAAACAGAAGTACGCAACCTCCCTGAACATAGCTTTTGGTAGAATCACCATTGGGAGCTCCGAACCCAAAGCCTCGGTCCCGAAAATTGACCCTGATTCACACTCCGAAGCACTCCAACCACCCGACTCTAAAGTTGAGTCTCCGGAGCCACCTTCCGAACCTAACAACCTGCTCTGGGCGTCGATGATAGGGCCTTCAGTCTTCCCCATGTCGCCACCTATCGGTTCATGGAAGAAAGAAGCATCGGGATAAACCCTACAATCTCTCGTACACGTGTCATCGACTATAAGGGAGACGGAACGTGTGGGCGTAGGAGAGTTTTCCGCACGAGAAAGAAAGATCGCTCGATTCTCTTTCAAGCCGCTCTTTTCTCTCTCTTCATAAAAGCCTTTGATAGAATGAATAGCACGTGTCTCGCCCTCACTGGATAAGACACTACGTTTTTCTTTGCTGTAATAAAGGCGACCCCTATTTAAATCGACTTGCCGTACACAATCTCCATTTGTTGTCGGGAGATCAAATATCTTTGCATTGCCTTTTTGAAAACCCATAGGGAGCTAACATGGATTTTTACTTAAATCCGATACTCCGCTGGAGTATGGGCATTGAGGGACTTCGTCACCACCGCCATGGACCGGTAACATCGTTAAAGAGTTTGCGTCTACACCAAGGTATCCCAAAACGGTTACGTATCGGCCGATACGTAACAACAACGATCATGACCATTACGCGTAACGGGGTCAAAACGGCCTATTATAGAAAAAACAGGCCGGAACGGCCCTATATCGAACCATAATGGTCCTGTAACAGTATTTTTTCAAAAAATAAAAAGGGGTCATATCGGCCGATACGGGGTCCTGTAACAGTAACAGTGGTAGGCCGTTACGGACCACCGTTACCGTTATGGAACACCTTGGTCTACACTGTTCTGGCGGGAAAGGTCTTTCATCTCCTGAAGCACCTTGATCGAAATCTTCACCTTATCGATTCTGAGGAAGATAGAATCTAGAATGGGATCAAGTTTTTTCTTTCTGATTCGCAACCGAGCAAACCTCAGTTCTTCGTTACTGTTTGTGCGGGGATCAACCGAGACCAAGGAACCAATGCAAGCTCCCAATTCCTGAAAGATTTCATCCACCCATAGTTCCATCGGAATATTCCAAAATTGGAACCAAAGTTCCTCCCAACCAAAGGTAGACCATTGTTCCCAAAGCTGAGTTTTTCGCACTATACCATCTTGACAAACATTGCAGACTGAAATTACCAAATTCATTTGCTCCTGGGACCATGAACAAGAGAAGGCACTCGTTCTTCTGCAGGCTCTTTATCACCACGTCTTCCTCTTCGACCCCCCTACAATTCGAAGAAGCCATCCCAGCAACTCTTCTTCCTTGAGCCCTGGTTCGATAGACACCGCCAAACTAAAACGGAAAGCCAAAAGCGACTCTTCCAGAATCTTCTTATCAATGCACAGAACTGGGCCCTCGTCTATAGTAATCCTCCGCACCCATCTGTCTGTTTGAGTTTCCCTCGAGTTCTCCTAATATGTCCCTTGCATTGGAGAGTACATGAGAGCGTCCTTGAACGATCTTCCACCATCCACCTTAAAAAATGATACATCTTGACTTTGCGGAGTAGATCCAGCTTCCTTCGGATATTGATTCGAACGCTGCGTATAGTTTGAGCTACTGTTTGCCTTTCCTTTTTTCTTACCATGTTCGAACTCCCAAGTTTTTCTGTTGTGGCCGATACCGTGCTCTCTGCACACGCAACCTGATGCCTTCCGAAACTTTCACCATTCAACTTCTGAACAACCTCTTCGAGCTCTGAATCCGAGCTCATACGTACAAATGCAAAACCCTACAATTTGTTCGAATTTCTCTCTCTTGGAATAACGACCTCCATGACTATACCGACTTAGCTAAAGACTCGTTCGAAGTTAATAGGCTGCCATCCTAGTGGAAAACTGTCGATGAATAGGGTCGGGTATTCTGACAGCTTCGGTTTTCCTTTCGTCCTGCGATCATGGTACCCCGTTTTCCGATTGCAAATGGTTACCCATCTTCCTCCGGGGCCATTCTCCGTATTATCCCTGTCTTTCGAAGCGAACTGCTCCTCCTCTTTGGCTTTGTTCTTGATCAGATCGGTGATGAAGCTCGACCTCTCTCCATCTTCTTCCATCTTCAGCTCTTCAGCTCACCAAAGTTTTCTTGTGATGCGTCTCGATCGGATTTTGGAGATGTTCAAATCCTGTTGATGAAAAATGCTTTAATCCCTATTCTGATTTTTGCATGGTTTAGTGTGAGTGCACAATCCAAGGTTCCATCCCTGTTTTTTCTTTTTGTTTGTCATCACTCCACTAGTTCTATGATTTTGATCACGACATTTTGGTGATTGGGGATGATATTATGGGTATTATTGATCTCAAATCTTTCCTCCTAACATGGTTTGAGATTAAAGATCTTGAGGTTCTTCATTATTTCGTTGGGATTGAGGTTACTTGGTCCAAGTATGGGATTGTCGTCTCTCAACAGAAATATGTTCTTGACCTATTATTAATATTAGAGATTGGGACGCTTGCGTGTAGATCTATTGCCAAACCTATGGATACTAATCAGAAGATCGGTCTTAATGACTGGCGATCTTCTTTTTTATTCTGGTATGTATTGTTGCTTTGTTGGTTGCTTGTCTTATCGATTTGACTATTACGTGGCCTGATATATCATATGTGTGGGCATCGTTGGCCAGTTTATGCACGTTCCTAATATTGCTCAAGCTACTGTGGTTTATCAAGTTCTTCATTATCTGAAATTAGCTCTTGGCAAAAGTGTACAATTTTAAAGACATTGTCACCTTCACATTGCTGGCTACTCTGATGTTGATTGCACTAGTAGCCTTCTTGATCAATGGGCAGTCTACGTCTAGTTATTGTACATTTGTGGCTGGCAATCTTTATTTTATTTGTTTATTTATTATTTTTTTGAGAAGTTTATGGGTGGCAATCCTGTCACTAGGAAAAGTAAGAAGCAGTTAATTATTGCTCGATCCACTACAAAGGTTGAGTATCAGGTGATGGCTCATCCGACTTATGAGCTCATTTCACTCCGAACACTATTAAAAGAGCTTGGTTATCCTTCTTTTGGTCCAATTCCATTTAATGCGACAATCAAGTTGTCATTCACATTGTTAGGTAAGCTTGTTTGTCATGAGCATACACATTGAGGTTGATTATCATTTTATACGAGAAGGTAGCTACTCAAGAGATTGAGACACCATTTGTTCACTCAGGGGAGCAGTTGGCCAATGTCTTAGTCTCTTGGTCGGGACTCTTCATTGTATTATTGACAAGTTGAGCATGAATAATGGCTATGCTGTAACTTGAGGGAGAGTATAGAGAGTTTTTTTAGTTATATTGTAAGGGGGGTATTTTAGTCTTTTTACCCCCCCCCCCCCCCCCCCCCCCAAAAAAAACAAAAAAAAAAAAAAAAAAACCCAATGGCACTTAGGCTTGGCAAAATTCCACACGACCTGCTAACCTGCATGAAAAAACCAATGTTTGGGTCCAACCTAATTGTGTCGGATCACTAACGGGTTGACCCATTAAGACCCATTAACATAACGGGTTGAGTCAGTGTTTCACCCGCGAACTCGTTTAACCCATTAACATAATGGTCCAGATCACCAAACCATGGCCCACCTATGAACCTTGGCACTTCATCATATGCAATATTGCAATGTACAGGTGATTCCTCCTCTTCTCACGAGTGAATCCTATTGTTTTCGGTGATAGAATGGGCCCACTAGGTGGACCACAACTGTATGTTGGGTCAGACTGTCAATTGTCCTCATCAACGGTGTGGCCATCTGATGAGTAGACTGGCCTAACGGGTTAACCGAGTCGAGTTACGGGTAACCCGTTAAAATAAAAAATGGGTTTGGGTTTCTAGATTTCGACCCGTTAGTTAACAGGCCGGGTTTGGGTGAGTAAATTTTTGACACAACACGAACACGGTTCAACACGACCCGTTGCCAGGCCTAATGGCACTATTGTATTTTCCTTCTTATTAATATAAATAGACTAGCTTATCACAAATTAATCCAATTTCTCCCCACGTTTCTCTCTTCTATTCTCTCATTTCTCCTTTTCTCTTCTTAATCTTGTCCTTACTTTCTCCTCTCTTTTTATGTTCTTGAATATCAACTACAATAGGGTGTTGACATCAGCAAGGCCCGGTAGCAACAAACATTTTAGAAGTCTATAGAACATCACTCTAATACCAAGTTGATATTCAAGAACAAAAAAATGAGAAAACAAGGAAAAGATTAAGAAGAGAAAAGGAGAAACAAGAGGAGAAGAGAGGAAATGTGAGGAGAGATTGGATTAGTCTATCATTGTGATAGACTAAGCTATGTATATTAATAAGGAAATTACAACAGTGCCACTAGGGGTAAAAAGACCAAAATACCCTCCTTACAATATAACCAAAAAATCTCTTTACGGTGGTCTGGGATAGAGAAGAGAATAGCTCATGAAAATGGATCATTTGCTTGGAAATATGATGTCCAGGAGAGATGTATTACCTCCATGTCATCATTGTATAGGACATTGGGATGGAGTGTTTTTTATGAAAGGAGTGGCTTTTGAGGTCAACAATGGAGTTAAAGGTAATTCCATGTTCTACTTCTACCTTGATTTTCCTAGGGTTATGTACTATAGACCCTATTCAAAGGGTGGCAGACCCTCAATGTTTTAGTTTGGACAGGGGCAGGGAGGTTTGGTCCTGATGCTTTCATAGGCATCTAAAGGATGATGAGATTGAGTTCATTGACTTGGGGGAACCGTTTTGGAATTTCTAGCCCTTTACCCCTGAGGTTGACAAATGGAGGTGAAAGTTTTATTCGTCAGGGAGGAGGTTCTCAGTGAAATATGAATTATTGCTTTCAGATGACAAAGTTGATAGTGTTGCCTTGTCACCAAGGAGCCTAATATAGCATTTTACCAGGGCCCTCAAGGGTGATTGGTGGCCAAAAAGAATATCCTTGCTATCGATAAGCTTAAAATGAGAAAAATGGTGATCACAAATGGTGATCACAAATGGATGCATTCTCCATCCCATCCCTTAAAAAATTAACAAAATCTAAGATTACAAAGATTAGACCAGTGTTTTAAATAGCTACGCTATGTAGCGTGTAGCTTACGCTACGTAGCGTAGCTTAGCCTAAACGGTACGTAGCTCATGAAAATAGCTTAAGTTGCGTGTAGCCTACGCTACATGATTAATTTGGATACGCTACACGCTTCATAGACTACGCTGCACGCTACATAGCTCACATTACAAGTCATTTTTCACGATAACATTAAAATCAATCATTAAAAATGATTTGTTGCATAATTCTATTTCAATGAAAATTCGTTAGTCTTTTCGATGCTTATAGTAAAATAATATAAGAAATAGTTTTAAATCGGTTTTGTTGCTCTTTCTTCACTTTTATACTTAATCATTACCCTTGCTATTACTTTAGGTTGCATTTGTTGTACCAAATAGCATGAAATTTTGTTAAATTTTATTATTAATCATCTAATTTGGTGCAACCAAGTGCAACCTGGATTAAAAATCTAAGTGTTGTGTAGCTTACGCTACACGCTATGTAGCTTACGCCTCACGCTTCAGAGAGGTGAAGGCTACGCTACATGCTATTCGCTATTTAAAACACTGGATTAGACTTATCCAACAAAATCGCATTTTTCACTGATTCTAGTAACATAGAAGGATCAGAATTAAAAAAAAAATGGCTTTGCTGAGAAACAGAAGCAACATTCTCCAAAACAACTGCAATTGAATTACTTTCTCTATACACATGCGTCAAAATTGCTCTTTGATATCATCTTATTCACATCAAAGTTGCGGAGAAGATTCTTACCCTATTTGATCTGGGGTGGGTCATGCCATGAGAGATCTGTGGCCTTTTCTTATCTTGGTATTGAGGGTTCTCTCTGACAGTTGCTCTCATCGACTAGGCTGTGGTTGATCTAGAAGGTGAAAGTAATAACGTACCTTCAAGTTTCAACAACAAATGCGATTTCAACAAGTTCTTTTTCTATGGAACTAAGGGAAAGGTCATTTCATGAACGATGGGGCTTACTCTTTTTGCAAATTTTGAGAGAGAAGATCTCACAGGGAACTATTAATTTGAGATATTATTCTAGTGTTGGCGAAATTATGGGATGGCTCCTCGCCATCATTTCCTTGTTGCGCCCCTTCTCTTTGTATCTTTCCCCCGTTTTTAATAATATTTAGCATAGCTATTTGAAAGAATGTGAATTCTGAGGGAGAGAGATAGATGATTGATCTGAGATCCATACTAGAATATGGGCAAATCCACTATTTTATCGCATATCAGTATTATCAAATCAGAGATTCCATGATTATGCTTCTTCATAGAGGCATTTCAATGACCGAATCTGAGAGCCATCATGGACCATGAGCTATGTTGCTTTCTACACTGAGGAACCAATTAGCCTCCCTTTTGCTTCGAAGGATGTCCAGACAAGAAAATTACCATATTGATCGATGAAAATCTCAACTGGCAACTCAAATAAATTTCCTTCGTTTTATATTGTCTCAGTATTTAAAAAAAAATAAATTGCTGCTTGTCAATGTTCCCAATCAGGAAAAGTGTTGGACACCTTACCAGAAAGAACATTGCCTATAAATTTGCCTCTCTACCTACACTGGCAAACAAAATGTTTAGCTTAGACGCCATGTCACAAATCTCATTAAATATGAACATCAACTTCCAAGGTTCCAATTAGACAAAGAAGCACACAAGATGGCATTTTTTAGTTACCTTCCACAATTAACGCCCCAGAAAATTTGCTTCGAAATATTCTCCACGCTTCCCTAATCCCTAATGGCCTTTGGCTTCAGCCATACTAGCTTATTCCAACAACCCCCCGGCCTCAAAGAAAAACATGTGAACTTAAGACCCACTGCTGCCACACCTTCCCAGGTTAACGATGAATCTCAAAAGAAAGCTTCCACATGCAAACCAGAATAGATGGACTTATTCCATATCAGCTTGCTATCAATCAATGCTACCCAATCCCTAAGCACATTAAAAACCACAATTCCCCAAAAATCTTCATTCAGTGAGGGACTTGATGAACTACACCTTATCCTTCAAATAATCTTTAGACACGAACACATCATTAAAGATGTGATTATTCGTCTCCTTCCAAATTTCTCGATGCTTTAATCCACAGCTCATATCCGTGTTCAATGGTGATTCATATTTCAGCAGCCAAGTAGCTTTTTTTATTTATTTTTTGGTCTTAAGTTGGAAATTATAGATAGAAAGTCATGGAAGTGAAGGGAATTGCCAAAACTAAACCAGTTAATTATATTTTATTACATTGCCAAATTGAGCAGATTTGAGCATCTTTTACCAATTTTCTTGAATTGACTAAAGCTGAAGAGTTTTGACCATACTTGATTGAACATTCTACTTGGACAAAACCAAACCAATATAAATGAGTAGAACCAAATAGATGTGTCCTCTCCTATGCATGTGAGGAGTCAGTTTCCCACTTGGTGTTGCACTTTCTTCTCTTTCTTTCTTTCTTTTTTTCTTTTTCTTTCTTTTCTTTTCTTTTTTTTTTTTTTTTCTGGAGTCATCTAGGAAAGTATCCTCTCCAAATACAACATTGCATTGGATTTTCCTACAACGGTGCTGGAGACTTGGGCAGCTAGCTTCTTCTGCTTAGCTCCAATATGGTTGAGTGCTTTGGACATGTCTGCTCTTGCAGTTATATGGTTCATCTGGGCTGGAGAGGAACTGTAGAAACTTCAACGGGAAATCTAGTTCCACGGAGCAGCTAGCAAAAAAGATCATTAGGAGCATGGTGACCTGGGCCCAGATTGACCGCCGCTTTAGAGGCCACTCACTCACAGTTTTGGAAAGGAATTGGGCAGAGATTCTTTGGTGCGGATCAACTACCAAAAGATGGCATCATGTTGGGTTCCACTATATCCGGGCTGGGTCGATTACACCTTTAGAAACCTGGGTATTGTTACCTATGGTTTAACTGAGCATATAGCCCCTGATAGAGCGGAACTGCAAAACAGTATTCATGTAGCCAACCCCAATTACTTGGGAGTTGGGATTACTGATTAGGCTTAGATGATGATGATGATACTCCTTCAGAAATCCAGGGCCCCATGGCGTGGAGGGTTGATGGGCAGAAATATTGGGTTGCCTCTGGCTAAATTTTCTGGCCCCATTGCTCTTGGATTCAAGTAAAGGTGAAGCCGCTACCCTCCTTCATTCAGTTAAGATGGTACCCATTTCTAATTATTTCCCTCATATCATAAAAGGGCACTCTAAGAACACAGCTTCATGGGCCAACAGCAGTGCTTGTCTATGGAACTTAGCAGATATCATTAAATAGATTCTTAACCTCCATGTGGGGAAGATTATTTCCTCTCTCTCCATACCAAGAGAAGCAAATGAGGAGGCTTATTCGCTTGCTATGCTGGGCGCAGGCAGTTTTGGTATGTTAGTTGAAGATCTGTGTCAATAGTAGCTGATGTAATCTTCTGTCCAGGCTGTATTTTCATTTTTTCTTCAGGGTTTCTTCCTTGTAGTCCTATCGTGTTGTTTTCGGTGCACCTTCTCCCCTCCTTGTTGCAAGTTTGTTGTTTTTTAATAAATCTTAGCATCACCCTTCATAAAAGATTTAAAAAGAAAGAAGAAGAAAAACTTAATTGTTTGGGGTGGCTTTTCGAATAATAAGCCAAATGGCATTTTCTACTATAGATAGTCAGGGATCATGTGTCAGTTTCTGCAGGAAGCCTTTAGCAGGATGTTAAAGAGAGAGCAAGGAGTTGGTTTGACTAAGGGGTTTGAGGTGGGGGAGGGGAGACGTGAGTTTCTCATTCACAGCTTGCCAACGAAACTTTAATCTTTTGTGATGCAAAGGCGGGCATGGTGGATAGTTTTAAGGAAGATAGTGAGATACTTCGAAGTTGTAGAGGCTTGAGGGTCAATATCTCAAAAAGCAAATGTTGGGTATTCATACTACGAAGGAGGAGGTGCAAAAGTTGGAGGGGGTCTTTGGGTGTGGAGTAGACACCTTCCCATCTACATATCTCAGATTGCCGCTATGCATCGGTAAGCCACCGAAGCACCTTTGGGATAGAGTCATTGAAAAAAAAAACTATCACGGTGGAAGAGTAGGCAGTTGTCGTTGGAGGAAGACTAAATCTCTCCGAGGCTACCATGTCTAATTTGCCGATCGATTTGATATCAATGTTTAAATCCCAAAGTCAATATTGGATGGTTTAGAAAAGTTAAGGAAATTTTTTTTTTTTTTTTGTCCAGTGTTTTAAATAGCGGTAGCATGTTGCAGTAGCGTTCAATCCTCTGTAGCGTGTAGCGTAATAGCGTAGCGTGTAGCGTAAGCTGCAAGTATACTTCTATTTCTTATATTAAAAATAAGAAAAATATGATAATTAGTAAGAAAGGAAAAAAAAAAAAAAAGAAAAAAATATAAAAATGTCTGACGAATGATTCATTTTTTCAAGTATAAGCATGTTCAAGCAAGTTATTAATTATTATTTATCAAAAGCTAATCCACATATATAAAGTTATAAAAAAATTCAATAATCAAATAATTATCACATCAACAACTTTCTAAGCAAACCACTTTAATTAATAATGTCTAATTGAAACCACAAGTCACAACTCACAAGCATGAAAAGATATAAAAATCCCAGAGGTTAAGACTGGGTTACCAAAAACCCTCTTTCGAAACCCTTTTTCTTTTTAGTTTTAAAGGATTTTTAGTGTGTGAATTTCATACCAACTTTAACAAATGATCACCACCATTTAAGTGAAAGTAAACATAGAAAGGTTTGGTTTTGACTATACATTTTCAGTTTTTTTTTTTTTTTTTTTTTATGCTGTGACATTTACACCATTTTTAGAAAACAATAATTAAAAAAAAAATTTAAATTAAGATAATAAAAAATACAGTTGTAGAGTACACTACGTAGCTGTTGCGTACACTACTACCCCTATAGCGTACGCTACAGGAGATTTACGCTATTTAGCTACACTATGGACGCTATTTGAAACGCTGGTAGTGAGAAGCGGCAGATTCGCAGCAAGCTCTATTTGTTTAGGTGGGAGGAGGTTTGTAAGCCAATTCGAGAGGGCGGCATCGAGGTTAGAAGCCTGGAAGTGGTTAAGGAAACTCTTTTGGGAAAAAGCCAATGGCAGTTAGGAATGGAAGAGGGTAGTTGTTGGAAGTGATGGTGTCAAAACATGGAATAATGGAGGGAGGATGGTGGGTCAAAGCGTCTTCTTTGCATGGGGCATCCAGGGTTTGGAAGGCAATTGAAAGTGTGCCAGCTAAATTCAATGGGTGGGAGGAGGTTCATAAGCCAATTCAGGAGGGTGGCGCCAGGCTTAGAAGCCTGGAAGTGGTTAAGTAAGCTCTTTTGGGAAAAAGCTCAGTGGCAGTTAGGAATGGAGGAGGGTAGTTGTTGGAAGTGATGCTGTCAAAATATGGAATAATGGAGGGAGGATGGTGGGTCAAAGCAGTCTTCTTTGCATAGGGAGTCCAGGGTTTGGAAGGAAATTGAAAGTGTGGCAGCTAAATTCAATATGGGACTCAGGATTTGTAGTCGATGATGGAGAAAGATTTTGATTCTGGAATGACATATGGCTAGGGGAAGGATCTCTTCGAGCTGATTTTCCTAGGCTGGCTAGAGTTGGCTATGGTTGGTAATCTTACCATTGCTCGATGTTTCTTGAGGGTGGGAGAAAAGTTGGTATGGTCTCCTTCATATAGAAGGAATCTTTCTGAAGAGGAGATGGAAGAATTCAAGAGGCTCCTACCAAAGATTCAAGAATTTAACCCTATGCCTAGGGTGAAGGATACCATGATGTGGAAATTGGAGAAGTTGAGCCGTTTTTCCATTTGATCCTTTTACGGGCTTCTCACTAGAAGGGATGCTTTGAACGAGGATCCAATGGCTTTGGAATGGAGATATGGGGCCCTCACAACATTGTGATGTTCACTTGGTGAGAGAAAAGAGAGCGGTTACCATTGATAATCTTAGAAGCGGTTTATGATCATCCCCAACATGTGCTTCATGTGCCTTAGCGAAGCGGAATTGGTAAATCACTTGTTATCTATTGCCTGTTTGCTAGGTCATTATGGAAGAGCTTTATGGGGCGTTTTCATGATTCCATGGGTGATGCCCAGAACGATTGAAAAGATGTTGCTTGCGTGGCACAGTGGAGGTGCTGAAAAGAACAGAAGGATTTTATGGCAGCTCTCCTTGTTGGTGGGGCTTTGGGCAAGTTGGGGTGAGAGAAATAATCAGTGTTTCAGGGATAAGAGTGGGTTGCTCTTGAGTGTGTTCGATCAGGGCGGATGTTCTTGAATGGGTAGGTAGCTTAAATATCCCTATAGATTGTTTCTTGTAGCCCTCCTTGGGGTTTTGTAGTTATAGCGTTTGTGGTACCTTTTAATAAAATTGCTTTAATTCCCCCCCAAAAAGTGTTAGTTTTGCATTCAGCAATATTTGGCAATAGTCACATGGTAACATGCAACCTTAGCTTCCACGAATGATACACACTGCAAACAAAATGGGGGTTCTCAGACTACTACTACCGAAGAGAAGCATGGGATGGCCTGAGGTGTAGATGGTGACATCCAAGAACCAAGAAAAAGAGCAGACCAACTTCCCTTAGGATCAACCTATAAGTTCGACCAATTGAATTTTGGAATTACAGAACCATATAATCATCAAGAAACTCTGGACCATCAACATCAGGCAATGTACAGGGGATTGTTGCTATCAAATAAGACCTGATTTGTGAATTCAGGTAATCATCTGCAGAATCAAAAGAACTGATGTGCATTCAACAACAACATAAATACAAGAAAAATGATTGTACATAACTAAAGTGTTTTAGTATGATCTGAGTTTTATAATGCTAAATCAATACAAACAAAGAGAAAATAAATAAATACCCAAGAGAATTAAATAAATAAATACCCCCATGTAATGAAGAATGCTACATTGCAAAAGGACCAAACAAAAGTACGCACCTGGAAAACTATACCAACAATGGTGGTTCCAGTTTTTCGGAACGATGGAGGTTTAACACCTTTTTCCGAAAGCATTTCATTTCTTCTACATAAATCGAAACTAAACCCACCCTTTGGAGGAACATCTATCGCACTTTTAGCCATGCTGAAAAACTACCTAAGACATATCAAGAAAGCACAATTTCAAAATGGAAATCTAAACCAAACATTAAATAATCAAATCTGCCATATTGAGGATGTATATGAATTCAACAGAAACTTGAGATATCAACTCCAACTCAACCCAAACACGCAATGTAACAGCGACAATGCAGAGCAAAATGCTGCAATGAAATAGCTTCGCTAGTGCTTATGTGTGATCCATTAACAAAATATATAAAAAAAAAAAAATTTTAAGGAATCTGATAATTTCACGGAATTAGACATCTGCAAAAAAGAAAGGCCCAAATTCCCATCGGGGGTCAAATCTCACTGAAAGTATCATAATTGCAATTTGGAGCCTAGAGCTTGATATGAATGCTATGTAAATCACGAATTGGTTATTTCTTCTTCTTCTCCTTTCTTTACGAAATTAACAAAACCCGCTGGAGTAACATAATTGCAATTTGGAGCCTAGAGCGAGATATGAATGCTACGAAAATCAAGAACTAGTTATTTCTGCTACCATTTTTTCTTCTTTTTGAAATAAACGATTTTATTAGAAATGAAGGGGACTACATTCAAGAAAGTGAGAAGAAGTTACTTATGTACGAAGACACCGCAATATCTCAGCCAAAACATCAGCTACCTGGTTTACTTCTCTGAAAGTAAGGACACTGGTATCGAAATAGATACAGGACATCATCCAGGGTTCCTAACAGTTGGTTTGTTCTGCTTTACTAATAATTGCAATTCATTCAAATTCATTTCAATATTGCATCCAAACATGCCCTAAGGAGAGGGTGCCAACTCAGAAAACCTTATTTCAGTCACGGGGAAATCTATTCAAAGAGTATGTGTGCATCTGCAAACGCCAAATACAAGCGCCACAGACATGTCAAGGTGGTGCACACATGCGAGATCCAAGACAGTCATCAGGCAGCCCCAACCGCTAACAACCCTTGGCCCAAGTGACTGACACTGGCATGTTTGGGTTCAAAGAACAGAGCTGCCAGCCCGGTCTTAGGCCGTGACAAATTACCAAGCAGCATAGCCTGCCTGATCGCGCTGCAGTACTAGTGTTCAGCATGCTGCAGATACATGGATGTAAATAGAATTCTTCTTTCTAAAGATGAATCATTAATCTTTAAATGTCCAAAGGATCAGCAGATATGATATATTCCTTCTCGCAAGGGGTCATGGAATACAAATTGTTCGTAGAAATTTCCACACAAATCAATGCCTCCGACAATGGTTTTTTTCTTTTCCTTTTTTAAGGATTTCGAATAGAAACCGAAGAAATAGAGATCAAACAGTTTTCAAAGAGATGAGAGAGAGAGAGAGAGAGACTATAAAAACCCTAATTTCTTTACTCTAAAATGGGTAGAAGCGAGAGAACGATACCTGTAGAGTTCTTCGACTAGAGAGAGAGAGAGAGAGAGAGAGAGAGAGAGAGGTGGACAGGGTGAGAGGTCTTTTCTCTTTTCTAGGTTGCTTGATGGAGAGAGAAGGTTGCCTTTCACATGAACCTCCTGCGGCCGGAAGCTGAGGGCGCACGGAAATGGCTACTGTTGAAACCTCCCTGGGTCCACCTTGGTGTTTATATGCCATCCAGACCGTTCATGAGGTCGTTCCTACTGAGATGAACTGAAAACAAGAAAATATTAACCTGATCCAAAACTTGTGTCTCCCAATTCATGTTTCAACGGTGGACATTCAATCCTCGCTTTTTCCTGCCGTGCGGCCCACTTGAGTTATGAATCTGCCTCGTTTTTGGGCCCATGTGTTAATATGATCTGAAAAAACGGATGGACTGGATGGATCTCTCACAAACATGACAGTGGGCCCCACTGGAGGAAGTTCATGGAATCCGCGTCCGGTTGATTGGTGGTGATGTTTGCGTGCGAGGCCACATATGTTTGTAAGAAATCTATCCCGCCTATCCATTTTTCCCTATCGTGCTCAGGACACAGGCTTAAAAATAATGTCTGTGTCTCGCCTGTTAGCTCAGCTGGAAGACGCCTAAGCGTTTCAACAGCAGGTCTATGGTTCGAGTGTTAAGGGTGGGTGCATCGTGTGACTAACTGAGTGCGTGTGTTGCATGACTAACAAAAAAACGAAATGACTGTTGTTAAGCCTCCTTGGGTCCACCGTGATGTTTAGATGCCATCCATACGGTTCATAAGGTCATTCTTCTAGAATAAACTAAAAGCACAAAATCATTCGCCTGATCCAATACTTATGTAGACCCAATGTTTCAATAGTATACATTCAATCCTCATTGTTTCCCACCGTTCGACCCATTTGAATGTTGGATCTACCTCAATTTTTTTGCCCATGTCTCACAAATATCATGGTGGCCCAATTAGTTTCCCTTACAGGAAGCTCTTGCAAAAGACTTCAGCAAGCAATCACGGGAGCCCATCAGGTGCAGCCCCGGCCTCGCCCAAGAGGGTGTCCCTTATTGTGGGACCCATTTTGATTTACGTATTCTATGTCTACATCGTTCATCCCATTTGACAGATTATTGCAACGCATGACCCCAAAAGTAAAGCAAATCAAAATCTCACGCTGAGCCTTACCATAGGAAATGGTGGTGATTGACCACTAAAAACTTCCTAGCGTCGTGGACCATAATGTTTAGGAAATGTTTATTTGTCATTCAACCTCTTGATAGGGTCACACCAACCTAGATGAAAGGGAAAACAAATGTCAACTTGATCGAAAACTTTTGTAGCCCACTGAATTTTTTTAATGATCAATCACCATTGTTTCCAATGGTATAGTCCAATTGATTTGGACCGATCTATTTTTGGGCTTATGCCCCAAAATGACCTTAAAAAATGGATGGATAACTTGGATATAGAATACATACATCAAGGTGGGTTGCATGGTAAGGGCTACATTGTCTTCAGATGAGGCTTGGGGCCTCACCTAATCCACTCCGTAGCTACTTTACACATGGGACTCGAATTGCATAGTGTCACACACACCACCAACCTTGGTGGAGTGCAAAGTTCTATAAGCCCCACTATGATGTATGTGTTATATCTATACCATCCAGTTCGTTTTTTCAAATCATTTTATGGTATGTGTTGCTCTCAATTCAATCAAGTATGGCCACTTGTGTGAGTGATGGCCTAAATTAGATATTCGTGTGTAAGTATGGTGCATGGGCATACTAAAGTCAAAGAGTAAAGTTAGAATCGGGGACATCTGACCATCCCTTTTTATAAGAAAATTATGTTTGGTTTCCACTTTTTCTTCTCACATTTCAAATCAGCCTCCACTGCACTCCACACATCCTAAGTAGACTGTTTCTAAAACTTATTGATTAGCAAAAATAAAAACTTATAAATAAACAAAAACTCTAAAAATAAGGAAACAAACTAAAATTCGAAATTACTAAAAAATAGTAGGTTTTCCTAAAATTTCATTTTTTTGCTATAACCGCGCGTTATTTAGAGAAACAGACAGACACAACCTATGTAGGTCGATTCACCCCAAAACGAAATTTCAGTTGGAATCCATATGTTGTGTATCCCGTAACTCCTCCCTGATCAAAAGTTACGGCCGATTTACGGTCCGCCCTCTTTTGGTCCATCCATGCGAAAATTGACGATTTTGTCAAACTTTCCTTAATCTTTTGCATTCCATGTGGTAGAAAGATGCTTGATCCATACCCTTCATCAGGGGGTTCTTGTTCTATATCGTTATCCCTATTTACTTTCTAAAAATGAGACTCACACGTGCTATAATAGCTTATTCTTTAATTTTTAAATTAAACATATATCCTAACGTTGCAAGGACACTAGAGCATGTCAAAGAGAGAAATATGAATGACCCATGTTGCTCCTCTAGACATCACTTTCTAATTTACATTGGTGTTCAAGTCCTTTGATATACATTGATATGCCATCCTTTAAAAGCTCGAGCTTTTAGAGCAAGTGGTTGTTTGACATGCTATCATAGTGGAAGGTCAAGTGTTTGAATTACAGTAGTAGCAAATATGCCACCAGAATATATTCAGTATGTTCCTGTACGGAGTTCCACCCCGCATGTATGAGGGAGTGTTAAAGTCCCTTAACATACACTCTTTGCATGCGTTTACATTGTACTTAAGGTTTGGGTCTATATGGTCTCATTGACGAACAATTCAGATTTTTTAAGAGGCTAATCTATGTGGACGATTTAAAAAAAACAGTTCGGGTGAGTTGGGATATAGATGAGTAGTTAGATAGCCGATTCACATGATGTGTTGATGGCCTCGCAGTGGGTTTAATGAACAACTTGGATTAGTGTGAGAGCGGGCCTTGATGGTTGATGAAATGGATGATTAAATGGGTTAAAGCTCCACGTACAGTCCTTTACCTCCCACTTTTCGAAACCTAGTGCATTACTTCACTTTTAACAAGGCTCGGGATGCCCACCCTCTCTCATGGGTCCCATGTGATGTGTGTATGGTCCCCTAAGAAAACTAAACCCATACAATAAATGGGAAACCTGTACACTATGCAATGGATCGTTGAAATTGTATTTGTATGAACCTTTTGATGTATTTAATGAGTAGATGCGATGGACAATAGGGAGAAATTGTAAATGCAAAATGAATGTATGATTAGGAGCCCAATGAGGTAAGTTAAATACAGAAAGGGTTAGAATCATGAATCGATTAACGATTAAAAAGATGTGAGCATGACATGGGTAAAGGTTGTGAACCATTATGATTCATGGTGTATGGATAATCTTTTGATGGATTTAATGAGTAGATGCGATGGACAGTAAGGAGAATTTGTAAATGTGAAATGAATGTATAATTAGGAGCCCAATGAGGTAGGTTAAATACAGAAAGGTTTAGAATCGTGAATCAATTAATGATTAAGAAGATGTGAGCATGACATGGGCAAGTTGTGAACCATTATGATTCGTGGTGTATGGCTAGATGAATATGAAAGTATGTCGGTAGTCTAACACGACACCTTCGTATATGCAGAAGCTTAAAGAGCAACTAGAATTATATCTAAGTCCTATTGGGGGGGGGGGGGGGGGGTGATTAGGACCATTTGAAATTCTTTTCGCCTACTTGCACAATTTAACAAATTAAACTAAGTAAGCAAGAACACTTCGGCTTCCAAGCCTAAGTGGGTCTAATCACAAGACTAGCAAATGGTTTAAGCAATAAATAACCTAGTCTAAGAATGCATAGATAATCAAATGATATAACTAATCAAGCTCCTAATATATGCAACCTATGTAGACTTATGAGAATGGATCAATGAGCTCAAGTCTACACTACTAGTGAAAGTACATCTTGTGTGTGGATGTGCCTATCTGGTGCCTAGCATACATTCCTATCAAGCATTCATAATTAAACAATTAAACATACAATGCTAAGATATCAATGTGCTCAATTCAATCATAAGCACAAGCATGTATAGTGATTCAACTTTGGGTTTACTTCACTCTCCGGTTCAAGTACTCAACTCCTTTGAGCACACTGGCATTCACTATTGAAGGTTTTAAATGAGGTACACCTCTCAACTTTTACACGGAGGTTTTACCGGTTCACCTCTCAATCATAACCGGAGTTTTGAATAAAGGGCTAACTCTCAACCCGAATGGAGTTTTGGACATAGACTAACTCTTAACCCGACGCACGTTCACTCCTGTGTTAGAGGCTCCTCCTTGGAGACTTTGTTTAGGTCCGGCTAACAGGTTAAGGAGTGCCAAACAACCCCTAGTCTTTAGGCCGACAAACAGGCCAAGGAACGGCTAGTTTCCCTAGTTTGAGTTTGACTAACAAACTCTATACTCAACCCCCACAAGGAATTGAATGGATGGACTCTCAATAAAGATAACCTTACTTGTCGGATGAGTCCCTTGTTTAGCGCTGGTTCGGGTTGCTTGATCTCCGCTCTCTCGTGCTTCAACTAACTTTCCTTGCTCCCACGATCGTGTTACCGTTGCGTCGCCAATGCCTCAGCTACACTCGATCAATCACCTTGCTTGTAATGCCTTTGAGATGCCTAAGGTGATATGAGGATAGGTTTGAGAACTCTACAACTATTAGGAATGGGTTGCCTAGAGTTGCTCACCTACGACGATCTCATCTTAGATATTTGGATAAGGATATGCCTATCAAGGAAGATCAAAACTCTAGAGATCAAGAGGGGATGAAGGTCATCTTCTTCGTGAGCTTGGAATGCTCCAATCTTGTGTTTAAAGCACAAGGAAGATGCCTTGCATAGTTTGGGAATGAGCCTCAAATGGTCTCCAACAATGGTGGCTTCACTTCACTCAAAATCCCTCTACTTGCCCCTCAAAATGAGCCAAGCCCCTTTATAAAAGGTGTTCAAATGGACAAAAAAGGGCAGAAAACAGGCTACTTCCAACCTGTCCCGACCGGCCAGTGAAGACAGAATGTTCATTGTCTGAGGGGGGGTTTGTCCGACCTAGTCGGACTATTAAACAAATAAACTATGAATTGATGATATTGTGGTCCACATGATCATTATAAATGTCCTAATTTTTTTACCGGAGGCATAGTTTAATCTATGCAATTGATTGGACGTGACGAATCATCAGAAAAACGCTAGTGAGCTATACATGCGTGAAGGCTAGCTAGTTGTTAGTTACAACGAAGTGGACGTGAATTCCCTGCGAAAGCCTTTAGTAGGAAATTCCTACGCTGAGAATCTAGGTGGGGCCCACCAGTAATATTTTTGAGAAATCTATGCCGTCCATCCGTTTTGTGAGATCATTCTAGAACGCCCGATCAAAATGTTTTGGATCCAAGACTCAAGTGGGTTGCACTAAAGGAAAAGGTGGGTAGGGAAATTGCCTACCGTTGAAACATCCCTAGGTCTACAGTGATGTTTATATGCCATCCATACCGTTCATAATGTCAATCCTACTGTGATGAACTGAAAACACAAATATTAGCCTGATTCAAAACATTTGTGGTCCCACGAATATTTCAACTGTGGAGATTCAATCCTCAAGTTTTTGGCCCACTTGAGATGACATGGATTTCTCACAAAACATCACAGTGGGCCCTACCTAGAATCCAGGCGCAGGAACTTCATGCGAAAGCCTTTCGCAGGATAAGGGGTAATGGAACTCGAAGTACGTTCTTATCATGAGTAAACTCAGTTGGGCCCACCGTATATGGTTTATCCAAGCTGTCCAATCATTTTTCCAGATTATTTTAGCCATTGAGACCAAAAAATTAAGCATTTTCAAATCTCAAGTGGACCATACCATAGAAAACAGTGGGAGTAATGATTTCAATTGTTGAAACCTTGCTAGGGTCCATAATGATCTTTATATGTCATCCAACCTTTTTCATAAGATCACAAAGACATGGACCAAGGGAAAGTAAAAATTCCAACTTCATCAAAACCTTTTGTGGCCCTCAAAAAAATTTTCAATGGCAGATGTTCAATTCACACTATTTCTTGTTGTGTGGTCCAGTTGAGCTTTAGATATGCTTCACTTTTTTAAATGAAGCCCTAAAATTATCTAATAAAAAATAAACAGAATAGATAACATACATAAATCACGGTGGACACCACAGGGTTTACTCAGTACGCTAAGCATACTGAGTTACTCCGTACACAACCAGCTTCCAGGGAAATGGAGAGCGGATTATCTGTTACCCGGGGAAAAGCTAAGTGGGTGTTACCATAACCGTGTGGGGCCTATATTGATCTTTTTTCTTTTTTTTATATATATCTATGCCGTCCACCTGTTTTTCCCCATCATGTTAGGATGTGATCCAAAACCCTAAGAAGATCCAAATCTTCGGTGGACCATACCACCAGAAACAGTGATGAATAATCATTAAAAACTTTTTGTGGGCCGCAAAAGTTTTAAATCAATCTGATCTTTGTATTTTCCCTTCATCAGGACCTTCTTGACATTATCAAGAGCTTGGATTTCAAATAACATTACCAAAACGTTACAATGGGCTCTTTGGAGTTTTTAATGGTGGAGCACTCAATCACACTGTTTCCAGTGGTATGATCCACTTGAGATTTGGATCTGCATAATTTTTTTAAGCTCATCCTAAAATGGGCTGTAGAAACGGATGGACGGCATGGGTATACAAAATATCATCAATGTGAGGCCATACGGTAGGGGGTAATACCCACTAATATGTTCCCCGGGTAACACCTAATTCGCGCCCGGGGTAACGAAGGACGCCGATTAGCTACTGACGGCATGCGTAGCTATCTTGCTAGTGAAGTGACGTCAATAACTTCTGTGGGCCCCACCGTGATGTGTGTGTTGTATCCACACGGTACGTCCATTTGGAGAGATCATTTTACGGCATGATCAAAAGAATGAGGCAGATCCAAAGCTAAAGTGGACCTCACCAAAGAAAACCGTGAGGATTGATCTCCTACCATTAAAAACTTCTTGGGGCCATAGAAGTTTTCGATCAAGCTGATACTTGTGTTTTCTCTTCTTCCATGTCTTTGTGAACTTATGAACAGGTTGCATCTCAAATAAACTTTATGGCTGGGCCATAGGAAGGTTTCAACGGTCACATCACTGTCCCCACTGTTTTCTTTGGTGGATCTCTCTCATTCTTTAGATCCTGCCATAAAATGATCTCTCCGAGTGGATGGACGGTGGGGATACAACACACACATCACAGTGGGGCCCATAGAAGTTGGTGACGTCACTTCATTAGCAAGATAGCTGCTCAACCTGTCAGTAGCTAATCCGCGCCATGGGGTGGGATTAGGTGTTACCCGCGGCACAGCTTAGTGGGTGATACCCAAACCGTGCGGGGCCCATCTCAATGTATTTTTTATATATCCACTCTGAGCATATGATTTTACATCTCATTGAGGATGTGATCCCAAACACTAGGAAGATTCAAATCTCAGGTGGGCCATACCAGTTGAAATAGTGATGAATGAGCAATAAACACTTTTTTTTTTTTGGCCGAAATAAGTTTTGAATCGATCTTATCTTCATATTTGCGCTTCATCCAGATCTTCTTGTAATTATCAACATGTTGGATTGCAACTGAACATTACGAAAACCTTACCTTGGTTCTTTGAATTCTTAATGGAAGGGAACTCAATCACCACTATTTCCAACGGTTTGTTCCACCTGAGATTTGGATCTGCATGAGTTTTAGTATGACCCACCTTAATTTGGATGATGGGCCCCCACTTGATATGCGGTTTAGATGTCGGGGGACATGACTATGGGGTCACCCTGAATTAGATGGCCATCCGTTTTTTAGCTCATTTACATAACACTGGGCCACATGGTCAATCATCCACAAACCTATTGTGCAAAGTAAGGCCATCATGGGCCACCATGATGTATGGATTACATCCACACCGTACATCCATCTCCATGGCCGATTATAGCCATACTGGCAATCCAACTGCTAATTGTAGATACCATTACTGTGGGGCCCACTATGATCGTGTGTTTTAAATCAATGTTTTAAGTTGCTCGAGTGCGAAATGCGGAAATGGATTCGGATGAAGTTCGAATTTTCATGGGGACGTCTGTCGCGGACAACATACAGTCCACGTCAATTTTGAGCAGAATCGGTCGTAGATCAAACGTCTTTTGAAGTGTTTAGGTGCCTTTTGGAAGATTAGTTCGAAACTCTGAAATCGCAAGTAAGCACAGATTTCGACGCAGGTGGAGTCTGAAATTTCCCTTGACGGCTCGTCCATGATTGGAGAGTCTCCACGTCGATTTTGAGATGGACTGGACTTCGATAAAGACATTCTGAGGCCATCGGGCCACTTTCCTTACCAAGAGGACCTGATTGCCGGATCAGGCAATAGTTGTGCTTATGGATCTCGATGTAGTCCGAAATTTCGTGTGAACGTCCGTCGCGAACAACATATAGTCCACATCAATTTTGAGGAGAATCAATAGCAGATAGAGTCTCTTTTGAAGTGCTTAGGTGTTTTTCAAAAGATTGGTACGAAACTCTAAAACTGCAAGAAAGCGCGGATTTCGATGTAGGTGGAGTCCAAAAGTTTCCTCGGTGGCATGTCTAGGATAGGAGAGTCTCCACATCGGTTTCGAGATGGATCGGACTCTGATAAAGACGTTCCGAGGCCCTCGAACCAATTTTCTTACCGAGAGACCCTAATTGCCTGATCAGGCAATAATTGTGCTTATGGATCTCAATGAAGTCTGAAATTTTGCGTGGATGTCTGTCGGGGACAACATACAGTCCACATCAATTTTAAGAGGAATCGGTCATAGATCGAGCTTCTTTTGAAGTGTTTAGGTGTCTTTTAAAAGATTGGTACAAAACTCTGAAATCGAAAGCGCGGATTCCGACACATATGGAGTCTGAAATTTTTCTCGACGGCACGTCCATGATGAAAAAGTCTTCACGTCGGTTTTGAGATGGACCGGACTCCAATAAAAACATTATAAGGCCTTTAGGCCACTTTCCTTACCGAGAGGCCCTAATTGCCGGATCGGGCAATAGTTGTGCTTATAGATCTCGATGGATTCTGAAATTTAGCGTAGACGTCTGCCACAGACAACATACAGTCCACATCAATTTTGAGTGGAATCGGTCATAGATCGAACCTCTTTTAAATTGTTTAGGTGTCTTTCAGAAGATTGATTTGAAACTCCTAAACTGTAAGTAAGTACGGATTCCGACGTAGGTGGAGTCCAAAATTTTCCTCGGTGGCTCTTCCGTGACTGGAGAGTCTCCACGTCCGTTTCAAGATAGACTTTCGATAAAGACATTCTGAAGCCATCGGGCCACTTTCCTTAATGAGAGGCCCTAATTGCAGGATCGGGCAATAGTTGTGCTTATGGATCTCGGTGGAGTCTGAAATTTTTCCTGGACGTTTGTCGCAAACAACATACAGTCCACGTCAATTTTGAGTGGAATCGGTCGCAGATCGAACCTCTTTTAAAGTGTTTAGGTGCCTTTCGGAAGATTGGTTCGAAACTCTGAAACCGCAAGTAAGCACGGATTCTGACACAGGTTGTAACGCCCCCAAAATTCGACACTCGAGTATATAACTCAAATCTCGAATCAAGGGTGTTATGAATGAATCCTTCACAATCACAACTGAAACTTTTATCCTTTCCATTCACAAGGTACCAAATATATGGAATAAAAATAAACCAACTTTGAAAATTAAATTAAAATCAACGAGTCTATGAAATTGTTCCAAAATGTCTAAACTAATGACCATCTAATGGGCCTTATTACATCAATACTTTCAAATTAAAATTCAAAATAAATCAATTCTCAAAAATCTTCTAGAGTATTCCTTCATCTGGAACCGCTTCCTCGAAGTCTTCTAAATCATCACCTGTCACTACGGTTAATCGCATAACACTGCGTCAGCTATAAAAGCCGACGAGTAATCTCGTACAGTTTAGCACATGTGATTCAATATAGAAAACCACATAATCACTAAAATATAATTCGTTACAAATCCAATGAAAATTTCACCGAACCAAAATCCCTTAAATATGCACATGATGCATGATATGCAAGTATGCCTCAACGATCTCTGTACGGTTATTAGCAGAATCTCCAGTTGGTTAACACTATCATCCTGGAACATCGGTCCCTAGCGGCATAACCAACTCGGATCACGATCTGTCCCACACCTCCACCTGGCCTGCGTAGCTGATCTGTTGCACACACTTGGGTGCTCACCCAACCGGCCTCGATCAACGGAGCCTCCACCTGGCCTGCGTAGCTGGTCTGTTGCACACACTAGGGTACTCACCCAACCGGCCTCGATCAATGGAGCAACAGTTTATTACAACACTCACGTGTGCTCAACCCAAATCAACTCAAGTGTTCAACCACATATTGGAGTTCTCAATTCTCACAGAATACATCATTCATGTCAATCCTTCCCAACAATTCCAAGATTAAACACATAATTTCCTAGCCTTCCCTAGGCATCGAAATCCGACCAACAACTCGTGCAATCATACAACTTCCCAACGTGCAACATTAAAATTCATATGATTTATCTAATCATTGTAAAGTACATCTTTCAATGATCAAGATAGAATGTAACATAATGAAACTTCAATCTTAAAATATAATTTCAAACAATCCAACAAATCGTTCAATTCGAACCAATTCAAGGAAATAACTAATCACCATTCTACATAGCCCAAAATAACTAATCACCATTCTACGTAGTCCAAAATCTGAGTGTTAGATGATCAATTAACGAATTTAAATTTAAAACCCTCACTTCCAACAATTTTAATGAATCAAAATTTCACAATATAAACAGTAAGATAAACCTGAAAGTTTATTCCTACAATTTGTCTTTTAGATAAGACTTCTAATTTGGAAATAATTCTCTTAAAAATAAATTCAAAGGGCTGAAATCTAAGATTGTAAGTGGAAAACAATACAAAAATTTCGATACTAAGATTGCAAACGAAAAACTCTACGAGATGAACTCACCGTTTCTTTTTTTTTCTCCTTCTCTTTCTCTTTCTTTCCTTTTCTTTGTTTTTCTTCTTCTTCTTCTTCTTCTTCTTCTTCTTCTTCTTCTCCCTGCTGCTACTGGAAGGTTGCTCCAGCAATGGGAGAAGCAAACAGCAACCGTAAACCCCCCCTACGTTACTCTCTCTCTTTCTCTCTCTCTCTCTCTAACGTCTCTCTCTCTCTCTCTCTCTCTCTCTCTTCCCTCTCTTTCACGGCTCTCTCACTCTCTCTCTCTCTCTCTCTCTCTCTCTTCCCTCTCTTTCACGGCTCTCTCACTCTCTCTCTCTCTCTCTGACGTTTCTTTTTGAGAAAATGCTGCCGAGAGTCGGCTCTTATAGTCCAAACACGAACACCAGCGTGTTATACGGACGTTCGACGGTTTTCGAATCCAAGTTGGATTCGAACTTCGATTCTTGCATGATAAATCACAAGTGAAACGTTAGAAATCTAGGTGGGGCCCACGCAAACAATCCCTTCAAATTTCAGGGACCCATGCGTAGAATCGGCTCCGATCTTGCGCATTCTATTTCGTTTAGTTCTAGGTTTCAACAGATTTTGCGGTCCACTCTAATCACTGATTGCAAAGCTAAAGCCTTCCCTTGGTAGTCCTAAGAGGGGGCTACATAATGGACGGAACGGATTTTTGGATGGGGCCCACAGCGATGGACGGTGTGGACCGTCCAACAGACAGCGGACGCTGCTGTTGTAGCGTCGGGCGAAGAAGACGCTGTATCTTCAGCAGCGCACGCGGTCAACGCGCATTGACCGTGGGTCTAACGTGCATGTAGTGCACGTGGGACCCACAGTGATGTATGCGAAAAATCCACACCACTCATCAGTTAGGTCACGTAGTTTTAAGGCATGACACCAAAAATGAGGCAGTTCCGAGTTTAGATGGCCCACTTATGGCCCGATTTCTGATTAGGGTACTTGTAGGTTGATCGGAGGGCTGACATTTGACGTGTACGGTTAGATTAGGTCTCTAAACTATATGAAGTTTTACATGAAACAGATCGTCAGAAACTGGTACACTTAAAATCATTTATATAGATTAAGTTTAATCAATGGTATTTTTCGTATTTATGGTGAGTTTTGATAAATCTGTCACTTCTACACTGATCTAGGGTTTGTGTCGAGCAAATTTAATAAAGGATCCTATATGAATTCCCTACAAATTATTAATTTATCAATATAATGATCCAATAAATTATTAATTAATTAATTGATTGATTTGTTACTTTAATTATTTTTTAAAACTTGGCTTATTACACAAGTGGAGTCCAAAATTTCCTTCAGCGGCTCGTCCATTACTGGAGAGTCTCCACATCGGTTTCGAGATGGACTGGACTCTGATAAGACGTTCCAAGGCCATCGGGCCACTTTCCTTACCGAGAGGCCCTAATTGCCGGATCGGGCAATAGTTGTGCTTATAGATCTCGATGGAGTCTAAAATTTTGTATGGACGTCTGTCACAGAGAACATACAGTCCACATCAATTTTGAGAGGAATCGGTCGCAGATCGAACCTCTTTTGAAGTATTTAGGTGCCTTTTGGAAGATTGGTTCAAAACTTCGAAACCGCAGGTAAGCACAGATTCCGACAGCAGGTGGAGTCCAAAATTTTCCTCGACGGCTTGTCCATTACCGGAGAGTCTCCACATCGGTTTTGAGATGGACTGGACTTTAATAAAGATGTTCCGAGGCCATCGAGCCACTTTCCTTATCGAGAGGCCCCGATTGTCGGATCGGTTAATAATTGTGCTTATGGATCTTAATGGACTCCGAAATTTCGCGTGGATGTTTATCGCGGACAACATATAGTCCACTTCAATTTCAAGCAGAATCGGTTGCTGATCGGATCTCTTTTGAAGTGTTTAGGTGTCTTTTAGAAGATTGGTTCGAAACTCCGAAACTGCAAATAAGCGCAAATTTCGACGTAGGTTGAGTTCGAAATTTCCCTCAGCAGCTCGTTCATGACTAGAGAGTCTTCAAGTTGGTTTCGAGATGGACTGTACTTTAATAAAGACGTTTCGAGGCCATCGGGCCACTTTCCTTACCGAGAGGCCCTAATTGCCTGATGGAGTAATAGTTGTGCTTATGGATCTCGATGAAGTCCGAAATTTCACGGGAAGGTCTATCGTGGACAACATACCGTGCACATCAATTTTGAGCAAAATCGGTCACAGATCAAGCCTCTTCTGAAGTGTTTAGGTGTCTTTTAGAAGTCTTAAAAACAATGTGTTATAATATTTTGACAGTGGTTGCTCATATCACCACTGTTTTCTCTCTTACGACTCACTCCAGTCATTAATCAAGCTCATTTTTTAATCCCTTGTCCTAATGGTATCCCCAAAACTGGTGGACAGCGTGGATTTACAAGAAGTATTCATGTGGGCCCAACCAACGATCATGGTGCATGATAGTAATTTAGGATGCGAAGTACAGTGACTACGGATTTTCATCGGATGGCAGACGGACGTGACGATGCTTGAAATGACATCACCAAATTTCATGGGGCTCACTGAGATGTGTGTGTTCTATCCCCACCATTCATCCATTTGGGGAGACAATTTTAGGACATGAGCAAAAAAAAATGAGACAAATCAAAAGCTCATGTGGACCCCACCAAAGAAAATAGTTTCATTTATTTTAATGGTCCACAAAATGTAAACTGTTGAGACTTCGTATGGCCAAACCACATGTCGGATTACCCTAATTTTTTTAACTATAACTAAACATGATCTAATAAAAAAATGGACGGTTTTCATTATATAAGTTACTGAAGGTGGGCCACAATTGAGGATTGAAGTGACTACCCAAATGACAATGGCAAATCTGTAAATAAAGGTTCCAGAGATAGTAACTTGCAATTCAAGAAACCTGTCACAGTGTGAGAGTAGCTTTGCTGATATATATTTTCTTAAATGACAAAAATGCCCTTCTCAAAATGGACAAGCGATGTGCAATTTTCATCCCTTTAATGTGGCCCACCTACTAATTGAAATGCAATGGACTTCTGAGATCAAAGAGTATCTCAATGGATATGCAGGATTAACTGTTCATACGTTGAAAATACGTACTGTGGGGCCATATAAATTGCCTTTGTAAGTTAAGCATAAACTACATGCGCTTGTATTAGAACCGCCCCCTTTTTCCATATTCAGATCTTGGATTCCTTGTCTCCAAACACCTATGTTGCTTACCACCCATTTAAGCATATGGTGAATAATTTCTACCATAATTCACAATAAAAAACATTCATCTCTCGGTTGAATAATCTCTTATTGGACTTGTTAGCTTGGCTTTTGGTGGAAAAAAAATGCGATGACTTTCGTGCGGCACTAATATCATGGCATAATACCCTGGTAGTAATCCAACCAAACATGCAGTCCCTCATGTACAAAGTCACTAATCCAAGCATAAATAGAACAGCCGTGTTAACTTACTCATCTTCAGCCACTCAAGAATGCATCCACCTTTGCATTTTCTCCCCTCGAAAGGAATTTCATGCATATGGGTGGCTTCACCTTGGCCAATGCCAACATGGATGCCGGCAAGGCCCATATGCCATCCCCGCAGATAAGGCCCGACGCCACAGGCTGGTGCGAACGCATCAGCTTGCTCCTTGTCCATCCTCTCCCACATGAATAGAATCAAGCTCCCCAAGCACATGTCAATTGCAAAGTATGACCCCAAGAAGAATGGGATGGCCATTGCCATCACGCTTGGCATGAACATGAAGATCTTCATCTTGTAGTGCTTCGCCACCTCTCTGAGGCTGCTCATAATGATTGCAGCGAGGAAGAAGACGAGGCATAGGGTGAGGCAGTTCTTTGGGAGGGAAGAGACGCCCTCGACGCCGAGGAGCGCTATGCCGCGGTAGACGGTCGCATAGGGTGCAGGGGTAATCGCTGCCATCCACCCCGAGTGAGAAGGCCTTGTAAAAAATCCAAAAGACGCATGGTGCAATGACACAGCCCATGGCTGTGCCAATCACCTGGCTCACGAACATGGACCGTGGTGAGGAGAGTGTCATGTAGCCTGTCTTGAAGTCCTGCATGAGATCGGACGCTGTAGACACGATGCTCATCATCACGCCGCATGACGCGAGGCCCGCAAGGACGCCACCATTATCCATGCCGACCCAGGAACCAAAGATGAAGATGGCAAGCTTGCCATAGCTAGAAGCGAGGGACCAGTCGGTGAGGCCGCATCCATATGAATTGCAGAAGGCTAGGACTGGCGCGATGAGGTACGTGACCAAGATGTGGTACCATTTTAGCTGTGGGAAGATGTATGGGACTGTAATGATGGAAATGATGGCCAGGATGACATAACCCGCAGAGGCGTAGGTTATTGGGATTTGGTCTTTTAGGAAGACCTCAGTGCGGCGATGATCATCATAACTGAGAGACGGGGCGCCGTTTGAAGATCCAGCGACTGGAATTATGGAAGAAGACTCTTTCGTCACATGCTTCATACATAGGTCCCGGATGGTTTTAAAGAGAACCACGGCGAAGTGGAATAGGCCATCGCCTAAGATCATGGCGATGGCGATGAAGACCTGTTATATGGGTGTAACAGAAATGGACAATGTAGTATCAAGAAGCTCATGCAATAAGGAAGAGAGAATGAATGGTTGAAAAATGTAAAAAATCAATATAAAAATCGCGCCATTGATGGTTCCAAGCAGGGAAGAAAATGGCAGTGGATAAAAAGCAAACTAAAATACGTAAACTGTAAATCAGTAGCAAATATTCTTTTCTTGGTCTGGTATGAACATGTGGGGTACACTTCTTCTTCTTCTTCTTCTTTTTTTTTTTTAAGTCTGTTTCAAATGGGAGAGCACATGCCAGATGGGAGCGACCCCAGAAATCTCCCCCATCAGACAATCCTAACCATCCAAGCGGTTCCCAGTTAAATAAAGGCCATTGGGTCTGATTGCCGGCTTTCATTGGGAGGCTAGGATCATCTTCCGTGTGCAACCAGATCATCGGCTTAGCTCAAAAAAAGATGGGACCCATCTGTACCATCATTACATGATACCCCAAAAATCAAGTGGTTGCCAAGCAAAAGAGCAGTGGAAACTTTCAAGAATCCACAACATAAAATGTAAAACCAATTACTCATGACTACAGACAGTAAAAAAGAACAACAACTGGAGGTTTCCTCGAATGCATCCTGATGTATTACAATATGATATGTTGGTGCTTTAGCCATTGGCATTGAGTACTTTCCAGCAACCCAACCCAAATCCGTTTATGTGATAGGGCTGCTCTAAGATAATGATGCACTAAAAATCTCTCACATTGACTAATCTAACTATTTGATTACACAAAGGTTATGATGACCCTCTACTTCAAAAGTAAAAGAGCTAAATTTCAAAAGGGTTAAAACAATCCAGTTTAAATATCTTATCGGTTGTCTATCCATCATGAAAGGTGAGACTCATTGTGTAAACAGATTCGATCATTGGAAGATGACCCAAATTCAATGGCTAATGTCCGGACGGATCGTATTGTAAAATGTTTGGATGTATCCAAGCAAACCTCCAATAACTCATCGAAATTGCAAACTTGCGAAGAAAAACAATGATAAGACAAAAAGGGATTCTTTCATACGACAGCTTATCATTTGCATATATATAAAAAACCACCCACTTTTAAAGTTTTTTTTTTTACTAAATAAACACTTACCTTCTACATTTACAATCGAAAAAGTAGCTATTTTGACTTGTAGATGACCAACAAAAAAAGGCATCAGCAGCCTAAAAGATGATTTTGCTCCTTTTGAACATAGTTTCCACCGTTTTACCTGATTGCACCCAACGGACGTGAGTTCGGGTAAACCAAAGTTTAGTAAGGCCCACTGCAATGTCCTTGTCACATCCACTTTTGTCCATCAGTTCTGCAAACTCATGGTAGGACGTAAGCCCAAAAACAAGGTAGATCCAAAACTCAAGTGGGCCACATTGCATGAAATAGTGGGATTGAATGCATGCCATTGAAACTTTATTGGGATCTACATAAGTTTTAGATGAGGCTAATATTTGTGTTTTCCCTTCATTCTCATGGGCATCACCTTATGAATGGGTTGGATGGAAAACATAAATGATGGTGGCCCTCACGAAGGTATCAACGGTGGGCATTTCTATCCCCCACTCTTTCTTGTGGTGTGGCTCACCTGAGTTTGGGATCAGCCTAGATTTTTGGTTTACATCCTATCATGAGCTTGTGAAATTGATGGATGGAGTGGATGTCACAAAGACATCATGGTGGACCCCATGAAGGTTTCAACAGTGGGTGTTTCCATTCCCCCAGTGTTTCTTATGATGTGGCCCATGTGAGTTTTGGATCTACCTAGTTTTTTTGGGTTCACTTCCTATCAGGGGTGGACGGAGCCATGTAGAGTTTTCAACCATAAGAGTTCAATCTTGACGGGTTCATGTGGTGTGGTCCAGTTGAGGCTTCGATTTGCCTCCTTTTTGGGCTTAAGCCCTAAAATGATATGTCAAAATAGATGGACGGCGTGGATAAAACATAAAGATCACAGTGGGCCCCACAGATCCCTTGATAGGACCATTTGTCTCTAGCTAGGTCCTAGTGGGATGTGGATTTCCTACGAAAGGGTTTTGTAGGAAGTTCCTGTGCAGGGAAGTTACTTGGGGCCCACCAATCCACCCCATCCATCCGTTTTGTATGTTTATTTTTGGACATGAGACAAAATGAAGCACATCCAAAACTTAAGTGGGCCAGACGAGAGGAAATAGTGGGAATTGAGCGACCACCATTGAAACATTCATATGGCTAGATAAGTTTAGTATTAGGCTAAGTTTTTGTTTTTTCAGTTTGTCCTAGTAGAAATGACCTTATAAACGGTTTGGATGACATATAAACATCAAGGTGTACCCCAGGAAGGCTTCAACAGGGGGAATTTCTTTTCCCACTGGTGTGAGTTTTGGATCTGCCACATTTTTTGTCTTCTGTTCTAAAATAAGTAGGAAAAAAGGATGGGCAGTGTGGATTGATCACAAACCCCACGGTGGGCCCCACGCAACTTCCCAGCGCAGGAATGCGAACGACTTTAGCAGGAAATCTGTGTCCGTCGTAGGAAATCTCATACGCAAATTACTACTTACGAGAGATTGCTACTGAAGTGACGTCACCAAATTCTATGCGCCCCCCCCCCCCCCCCCCCCCCCCCCCCCCCCCCATGATGATAGGTAGGTTAGTTAAGGGGGTCTTTACCATGGGCTTTTTAGTCATTTAAAAAACACAATACTTTCTACATAAGGATTTTTAATGGTGAGCACTTACTTTAATACCAGCTTAAAAGGTGAGTGTTTATTTAGAAAAACTTTAAAAGCAAATTTTGATATATAAATTAAATAATTGGCGGTCATATGAAAAAATCTTAAAAAAAAGGAAAAAGAAAAAAGAATGGGGAGTACCTTATATCCTTGTAGGCCATGAAGACTGCTTGGGCTGAGCTTTTCACTGTACCAGTCACCCTTCTTACCCTCAATGATTGGCCACATGATTCCCCAAGAAAGAATAGCTCCAGCAAGCAAAGAGAGATTTACAATGTATGGGCAAATCATCCCGACACCAACGTAAGTAGCCGAAAAATCAAAGTAGAACCTGAAGAAAGCACACATTCCTTAAAACCAAACACATGTTACATGATAACTATACTAAAGAGCCCTTACAGAATCATGCTTGTATAATGGCTCTCTCTTAATGAATCAGAGAGTGAAAGATGGGCCAGGCAGTGGTAATAGTTTGCCACAATTTTCTAAATGGCGGCGGCTCATCCACTGCAAATGCAGGATACATGTAATTCGATCTGGACCATGGATATCATGTGTTGTTGTGGATGTAGAATAGTACCATGGATATCATGTGTTGTTGTGGATGTAGAATAGTACCATGGATATCAATGTGTTGTGGGTGTATAATGGCTCTCTCTAAATGAATCAGAGAGTGAAAGATGGGCCAGGCAGTGGTAATAGTTTGCCACAATTTTCTAAATGGCGGCGGCTCGTCCACTGCAAACGCAGGATACATGTAATTCAATCTGGACCATGGATATCATGTGTTGTTGTGGATGTAGAATAGTACAAAAATTACAATTGGACAATTCTAACTATCCAATTGTTGGCTAGCAATGGTCCATTCAAAATAAATATCCAAATGTCCAAATTCAATTGTCGAAATGAGTTAGTTAAGATCGCCTGACCAGCATGGTTTTCTGACCATGCTCTATCCAACTGTGACAAGGATTTGGGAATTACAGACTACCTTACATGCATGCGACATGTATGGTGCGCGGGTCATCACCATTTCTACAAATGTTGGTGAACTTCACAGCACTCTAGCCCTAGAAAGATTCATTATTACAAGAGCATGAAATTGTACAAAAATAGTAAAAAAGTGTATCTAGATAAACAGAAGTATGTTAGAGTTGCATAAAAAATATAACTAATAATCCAGGAAAAAAAATTGAAAGATGAAACGAGGCGTGACATGCATAGACATGTAAGCACATGCCCAAAAGCGATTCAGTACTTATATTTTCTTACTTGCGCTGATAGGCTTGGAGGCTGAATGTAGGGAACGCTGCAAATCCACAGTCATCACCAGCAGTGTAGAACCATTGAAAGAAAGCCCAAAGGAAGCTAGAAGCAAAGCATTTGAAAAGAGCAGACACTTGTTTCCTGTTATGAAAAAATCAACGATTCATACAACATGGCCATGATCAGATCAGAAGTATAAAAGAGAAAATGTCAGATTTTGGATGCTGGTGTAAGCTACTTACTTTACTAGCTTGGCTCCATGGGGAGTGTGAAAACTGTTGATAAGGTGAGCAGTCGCAGTTCCACTTGGGTAGATCAGCTTGTGGTCGATGATCATGATCTAAATAATAGGAGTTTTAGATTTTGTTAATATTTCTTAAGAACTAGAACATATAAGACAACCCAACAATATATAAAACAGTTCTAAAACTTGGTGACTCGAATCAAAACTCGGCTGACAAACGAGATTTGGATCCTGAGTCACTAAACTTATTCATCAGTATGACCTACTCTCGAGTCATTTAATAAGTTAATAAAAGAAAAAAATGAGAAATGAGTTTTGAACTGACAGCTTCCTCTATTGAAGAAAACACTGCGATCATCAGATCGTTAACTAAACTTCCATTAATTCATATTCTTTAACTATCTATAACCATTTGAAAATTCATAATTACTTTAAATATTTTGAATCTAATTACGAAATACTGAGTCAATGTAAGTGAAGATTCGATCAAATCTTTGAGTCAACCCAGAAATGGAGATTGAGTCGAGTCAAGCTTCCAGGTTTGAATTGTGATATTATTTTATTGAAAATATCCAATTTCTTAAAAAAAAAAAAAAAGGCAGATCAAGGATTGGATCTTTCACATATTCATTTTTTACTGGAAAAACAATATATATCCTGTAAAACAAGTTGAAGGCATTGTTGTAAATTTCAGAAAATAAGTCATTAAGTTACCGTTAATCGGTGTGACCATCATAAATATAACAAGTTACCGGCGTGACATTTGTTCATTGTTTATGGTTTTTTTTTTTTTTTTTTTTTTTAAATTTTAAATGATCTATTAGCAAACTGATAAAATATGATATAACTAAGTCAAAAGCCGAAAATGATTGGTTGAACAATCCTGAACCCTGGTTCTTAAATGCCTGTTGAGAAAAGGCCCACTCGGCATTTTTCATCTTGACAGTCCAATAAATGTTCACCAACCCAGTAGTCATATAATCAAATAAATGATTTTTTTTTTTTCAGTATCTATGATAGATCTAAACTTGGACCCCTAATTCGGCCAGTTCAATTTAAATAACTTGCATGCCTAGTGTACAATTTCTGTGTCTGTGTGTCATCTGTGACAACTCTGGCAGAATGATGGTTGATGGGCGAAGGCACTAAGAAATTGTGGTGGACCCAAATTAAACTGTCCGAATCATGCATGCCTGTTTAGTGGATCATATACCAAACAATATACTGATTTTGTTTTATTACTGGCCCATTGGTAGACATTTGATGAACTTTTGAATTGAAAAATAGTTCATTAATTGGAGAGGTAGGAGCTGTGACAACTCTGGCAGAGTGTGATGGTTGATGGGTGAAGGCACTAAGAAATTGTACAATGGACCTAAATTAAACTGTCCAAACCATGGGTCCTTGTTTAGTAGATCATATACTGAATAATATACTGATTTTGTTTTATACTGGCCCATTTGTGGACATTTAATGAACAGTTGAATTGAAAAATGGACCATTAATGGAAGAAGTAGGAGCCGTGACAACTCTGGCAGAGTGTGATGGTTGATAGGAGAAGGCACTAAGATGGGTCTTTACTTATGGCCAAGTGTTAGGCTCACCAGAGTTTCAACACCAGGTCATGGGTTTGAGTACCCATTGTGGTGTGTGTGGGTGTATGCGTAAAATTTAAAAAAAAAAAAAAAAAAAAAAAAAGGCCAAAGGCACTAAGATATTGAACAGTGGACCAAATTAAACCATCCAAATGATGGGTCGCTGTTTAATAGATCATATACCAAATAATATACTGATTTTGTTTTCTAACTAGCCCATTGGTAGACATATAATGAACAGTTGCATAGAAAAATGGTCTATTAATGGAAGAGGTAGGAGCTGTACTGACAACTCTGACAGAGTGTGCTGGTTGATAGGCGAGGGCACTAAGATATTGTACAGTGGACCCAAATTAAACCATCCAAATGATGGGTAGGTGTTTAGTAGATCATGGGCTGAATAATATACTGATTTTGTTTTATACTGGTCCATTTGTGGACATTTAATGAACAGTTGAATTGAAAAATAGTCCATTAATTGGAGAGGTAAGACTTAAGAGCCGTTATGTCAATCTTGGTTAGATTAACTATCTATATTGGGCCCCATAATTTAGGTGGTTTAATATGATGTTGATACATGCCATGTCTAGAATTTCTGGGTGCCTTTTTATCAACCATCAAGATACCAGAGTCTCAAATAACTCCTTATTTTGAAATGGGGTTTTCAAAGAGGTTCAAATCCCAATGCTAAATGCGTTTTAACCATCAGATTGGTAATAAATGCACAGGAAGAAGTCTTTTCAGCTGTCCTGTTATCATCAAACACAAGTAGCCAGTTGAGGTTTTGGTAAGATGATTCAGATGGTGGGTCCCACCTGATAAACAGGTTAAATGTCCTACAATGTGTATGTTTGGCAGGTTGGCCCATGTTAGACGTGCATACGAGAGTAGCAAACCTCGTGTTACTTGGGGGATCATTACTCCACCTTCCCAGTTCAAAAGAATAAGAAGCAAAATAATGATGAGATATGCTATGATGGTCCACCAAACCAAGGATTCAGGTGGTCCCCTTATATTTGTGGAGAAGTGGGGACCCATGCTCCCCTTTCAAAATAGACCAAACTAGTGAACGGGTACGTTTTGGTGGTCAACCATGCCAAACAGTTCAGCTATCCTTCCATTTGTAGAAGAGGTCATATCATACAAATGTTTCAATGTAGAGCTTACGCAAACATCAACATGTGGGGCACACCATGATGTTATAACGACATCAAATCTGTCCATCATTTGTATACTCAATTTTTCTCCTTGGCATCTAAAGATCAGGCCAATCCAAAACTCAGATGGGCCACACATATTGAACAGTTGATATAGGAATGCCCATGATTAAAACCTCCCATATTGTATGTGGGGCCCACTGTATTTTATATATTCCATCCAATCCATTCATAAGATGCATCTGACAAGGATCGGGTGGGCCACAACATGTGATTTTAGAGGTTTTAAGCATGATTTTTAAATGGTGTGGCCCACTAGAGTTTTGAGAGCTAAGTTGAATAGGAGTGGGCAAACATGACAGATGGATTGGATGTCATTAAAACATCACAGTGGACTTAACACAGATTTGTACTACATTTGTATTGGATTCCGCGTCTCCATGGAAAGATTTAACCAACCTCTATTTGGTTGGGTATGGACCAAATACACATGCACAAGCTCATTTAAAGGAAACGTGTGATGAATGGTCCGTATCCCTCACACATGTGCCATGTCAATACTGTAGTGAAGAAAGCTAATATCACTTGAGTGATAGTCACTATCTCCTCCACATGTAGATCATGTGGATGCCATCATTGAGTGCCAAGAAAGAGAGTTCCATGGATAGAGAAATCTTTACTTTCGTTGGAAACTTTCTCTATTTTAGGCCTTCTTTCATGGATCTTGAATTCTTTAATATGGAGGTTGAATTCAAGGCACAGGAGCACTTAAAATGATAACTAGGGCTGTCAACGACATGGATCTTGATCCATATCTGATCCGTATCCGATCCGATTTAATCGGATTCAGATCAATAATCGGATAATCGGGTCGGATACGGATACCCAAAGATGATCTGTTTAATATTCGCGTTAGATTCAGATCAACCTTGATCCGGCCCGTTAACGACCCGATTTAAAAAAAAAAGGACAAAAAAAAAAAAAAAAACCAAGCCGTCTCCTTCGTCTCTCGGGCGGTATCATATTCGGATATCGGGTCGGATCATATTCGGATCGGAAACGGATTTCAATATATTTAAACGGGTCGGGTTCGGATCATGTAGTTGTGATCCGAATCGGATTCGGGTCGGATTTGGGTCGGATATATCCTTAATCGGATCGGATACAGATCATCACTGATCTGGCCTGTATCCGACCCGTTGACAGCCCTAATGATAACCAAGTGTGTTAAACAAAGTGAAAAATGCTCAGTTCCACAGGGAAAAGTGATCCATGCATGCTGTAATTGGACCACCTGACCAAGCAAGGGTGCTTTCTTATTGACCAAATGGCCACAACAGCTGTCCTGGTTTCACTTATCAGCATCAGATCACAATATGATGGTGCGGGGCATATGTTCATGAGAGAAGTGGACAGCTAGAAAAAGTAAAAGACCAGCGGTCCATATCCAACATGCACGCGTGGTCTACTTAAAGAATAGAGTGCTGTTGGGCTAAGGGGGTTTTCCCAGTGTGGCATAACTAACGAATGGGAGCACACTTATGATTCCTTGGACCCAAAAAAACCCAGCTCTTGATGTGCATAGGTAGACCAATCACTGCTCGGGAACATGGGGTGGTGCATTAGTGGACCGATACTGAAAGTTTGGTTGAGGATTGATAGGAAGTTGGTTGGATTCACTACCAACAATGCCCAAAGAGGCAAAGGAAGTGTGGTCCACTTCCTATCAACCCTTCAGTCTTGATCATATGGTTGGTGAGATCCACTCTGAGCAAATAGTCTGGAGACAATACTGACCATAGAATTGAAGATTTTCATTACTGTTTGGAAAGTTACCTTTCTCAAAGGAAGGACTGAAAAGAGGCCGAGGAAGCTAACGACAAAGAGAAATCCTATCATCCATCCCAGTGAGGGATTCTTAATGTTCACAGGTTTATTTCCATCTCCAGCTTGGGATGCTATCGTCTCGCTCATACCAAATATGTAACTCCCAAAGCCACCTGTTATTGTTCAAAAATAAATCATCAGCATTTCTCTCTAATAATGTTAAGAGCATAGGATTCTTTACTCACAGCTATACATACTATAAATAACTATTTAGATAAATTTATATAGATATGTTAAGATCTCTACGATTTTTTCATTTTTCTTATATATATTTTTTTATTCTCAATGAAATAAATAAATTATAGTTTCCACAATGCAGTCTCTTATAATTTAACATATGAATCTTCTTATAATTAGGACTAAGAGGATTTGCATGGTATACTCAGGCCTTTAGTTGGTAAGCGGGACCCTATGGTTTAATAATTTAGACATTTGGTCATTGGGTTCAACCTCAATTGAGCCTTGCCCCAAATTATCTCCTCTGTTGGGCAATCTAGCTCTTCAAAATGTGGTTGCAAGGGCTATGAAGGGTAATGCAACAGTTGCCTGCAACTTTACTTTCAGCTGAAGAAAAAGGTCCCCAGATTGAATGCTTCCATCTCCCTACCAGTGTAATTTTTGGGTCAAGGTCCATCCACGGACTAGACGAACACACAAATGGCCTAGACCCAAAAATGGATGATGCTTGTACAAACTGAAAAATTGAGCATGGCTAGCAAGTCCTCATACAAAGGATCTTGTTATTTCTCTCATTTTCTAGGCATAACTCTTTTTTGTATTTTTTACACTGGCACTCACACCGCAGTGGGATTTCACAACAATGGTTACTCGAACCCATGACCTCGAGTTGAAACTCTTGTGAGTCTACCTAGGGCTGTCAACGGGCCCGCACTATTCAAAATTCTGATTTTTCAGGCTAATTTATCAACTTGTTGGGCCCACCTAATGGATGGCTTTGAACTTGCAAGTATGTGCAGACATAAGCATGCATACCTGGACTGAGGAGCCATGTAGGGAGTAAAGGTGTCATTTTCTTGGGCCTTTCCCTTCACTGGTCAGGCAAGGGGCGGACTCCTAAACACATTGGTTAGGTCCAGCCTCAATAAATAACAACTAGGCCCAGATTGGGTCCAGGCCCTGATGAAGCTCTAAGAGAACGATACACTGCAGTCCTTGTTGCATCATGATGTTTGGGCAGTCAAACTGATTGATCTGGACCGTCCATAGTTTCAGCCTCAAACCCAGGCCGATCCAAGGCCCAGCCCATTGACAATCCTATTAGGGAGGTGGCCTGTACGTGTTGATTAGTGTACCGCCCTTAACAACATGGCGATCAGTCTTCTAAGCATGGTTTGCCGACTCGCCCGAGTCCACTCGGTTTCGGTTGTGAACGGATCGAGTCGGCGTGAGTCACCTCCCGGTCCTCCCCTTTCACTTTCAGGGCGAATGTCCAGAAAGTAAGGGGCTCAAACCGTGACCTTTTCATTGTCGGGAGAAGAAAAGAAAAGACGTTTGATACTCTGGCACAGTGTAATGGATAATACGCAGGTACTTCGAAATTACTTATAAAATTCAACCTACACCGTCTAAAATGTGGGTCCCAGTTTAGATGGACAGCAAACCAAAAATTACGTTTACTTGATTATCTTACCATCAGATTGGTAGACATTTATTACACCGTTAAATGAAAGATATCCAACGGTCCTATTTCAAATATCCACGAATCATGGGTTAAGATTTTTCAGTTTTCAACCTATCTAATTTTGGGATTGCAACTTCGCAACAGTGGGTTCCACAATTCAGTTGGTTTAGTTTGTGAGCACCTGCGTATCAAGTGTGGTACCCTGCCAGAGTATCAAGTAGCTTCCCAAAAGAAAAGGTCTGAAAAAGACTCATGTAGCCGGTGGATTCGCATTGAGGACCGGAGCAATACCTGGACAACAGGTCGGAAATGTCGAAAACTCCCGGTGAGAAATGAGATGTGAATAGGTGGACCCGGAAGAACCGGAATATGGTAGAGACACTACACCAACCGTCCATCCACTTTCCCTGCTGTAGATAGCAGCTTATCCTAGATACACAGATCGTATGATCCTGGCCATTTGATAGTTGGCCTTCAAAGCAACGGTTAAAAATGAAAATAGGGGAATTGCAAAGAGGGTGATGGACAAGATTGTGTGATCTGATTAAAAATAAGCCCTAAGTAATACATCCCTTTAGATGGACGGCACGATCGATACATCTCCATGCTACGTGTACTATGGAGAGATAAGTGGGACCCACATCATACATGCCGGGGACCGCCTGCGGAAACTTGGATATCAAGCACGTGAGCCGGTTGGCATGTGTGGGCCGTGTAAGACGGGCGTGGTTACCGAAGCTTATCCAACATCTTTCTTTCAGTAGGTAAGATTATCAACCTTTCATACTACAAGAAGCCAACTGCCACGTTTGGAAAAGAAAGGTGGTCCAGCAGACTACGTGGATCACTGCAATATCCACTTCCGAAGGTACGAAAGATGGCAATGAAGATTATCACAACCATTAAAAAATATGGCATTAATCGAATGGGTAGATTTATTCGTTGAAAATCATATCTCATGGCCTACTCAGATTGTGATCTATTGATTGGACGGTTCGATGTTCATACTCGTAGCCTAACCGGCGGAATACAAATTAATTACAGTAGTCCGCAGGACTACACGTTAACAAGAAAACAAAACCTACCACCACTAGGCCTAAAACAGCACCAAGTTCTGGATATGACGAAAATGCCTCAGAACTCAGAAAAACTTTGATACTCTGGCAGGCTGTGATGGATGATACACAGGCACAATCGGTTCCAGTTATGGCACCCCCTTCTAGATGGGTCATGAACAAAAAATTAAGCTTATTTCATAATCTGACTAACATTTAGTGTATGGTTAAAAATTAAAAATAAAAATAAAAATAAATCCAACGGTCCTATTTCTACAAACAAGTGTCCACGAATCAGAGGTTAGGATTGTTCAATTAATCTGATAACCGTGACTTGGAGACAGTAGGCTTCAGAATCTCGTTGGTTTTTTTTTTTTCTTTTGTAGTTATTATGTGCCACGTGTACAAGTTCTGCATGCCTGCGTATCAAGCATCATACGCAGACTGAGTATCATATAACTACTTAAAAGGATATTATAGTCATTTTCGAAAGTCACGTAAACTTCAGAGATCTTCAGCGGAAGCAGGACCGTAAGAACACATCACATCGGGCACACGTGTGAGATTTGAGCTTTTAGACAAGGTTGGAACTTGGAAATAATGTAACTCTTAAGATGGCCCACAACGGTTAATTTTCTTTTCTAGCCATTCATTTGTTTTGATATGATGTGGCCCATCAGAAGTTCGAAATAGCCTGATTTATATGCCATAAGATGTACACATCGCCGTTCATACGATGAAAAGCTCAGATCTCACATACGTGTCACAAACCATGCGCAAGCGTGTGGATGTGTACGGCTCACACACGTGTAGAATTAGCAAACCCATCCCTTGAAAACAGGATCAATGCTCGAGAGCAATGGATCTGTAAGTGGGTGTTGCTATTAAAAAGAGGGGGTTTTAAATATAAAAAAAACGGTAGAGGTTTTCGTATGTACCGCTAAAAGCAATGCCGGAGGTGGCGACGACGCAAGTCTGTATAACGGTATTCTCCTGCCGTGTGAACGGCTGTTTTAACAGACCCGTCTTTTCCAGAACCGTAGTCCACGACTTCACGAGGAAGAATCCGAGCAGTCCAGCTGCGACGTTTAGAGATGGTATGATCCCCGTCGTTAGATTCAGCTTCATCACAATAAAGCTGAAGAAAAACCCGAGGACGAGGCTGACAACGAACGCCCTCAAGGTCAGCTGCTCTCTCCATGAGGGGACGGACTGGCTCTCGAAGATCTGCTCGATTGACAGAGTCCCTTTCTTCGCGTTCTCTTCTTCGAACACTTCGTCTCTCTCCATCTCTCTCTCCATCGCCATTTCTCTCTCTCTCTCTCTCTCTCTCTCTCTCTCTCTCTGGTTTTTGGGAATTTATTTATTACAATGTGGAGTTTTGACGAGGAAGGGAGTGGACAGCTAAAAATAGGAGGGGGGATTTTGGTGTATAAATAGACACGTGGGGGTGGTGTTCTGATTCCTGTACACGCGTGTGAAGTATCCTAACCATACACACTCTCCCACGATTGCCAATATGACATATATGTGAGAGATCTGAGTTTTGCATCGGGTAGGACACACTGTTTAGATGTACTAGAGTGAGGATCGGGTCGTTTTAGTCCTTTGATGGGCCTAATGTAGAGAAGAAATGGATGGATGGGAGATGTTGATGGATGCTATGTCCTTTGTTGGAATGGGGAGTAAATGGGTTGATTTTTTAAGGTACAGGATCCAATCGGAGCCGTCTACTGGATCTAAACGTCGGATCTGGACACGTTTCCACCATGTGGCCGAGTTTGGTGGGACCGCCTTCACGTGCGTACGGGCTTAGCGAAATTCATTAAAGAAGGTAGTTGAACTTACATGGTTCGTTCGGACGCGGATAAAGCTTCTTGTATGAAACGGAAAGCTAGCTGGGTCCACCGTGATGTTTGTTAGAAATCCAACCGTCCAACTAGTTTTCTATATCAGACAAGGCCCCAGAAAATGAGGTAGATCCAAAACAAAAGTATGAGGAGCGACAAGAAAAAGTGAGTAAGGAAATGCCTACGATGGAAACCTCCCTAAGGCCCACTGTAATGTTTATATGCCATACATATCATTCATAAGTTCATTCTTGTTAGGATTAACTGAAGCACAAAAATATTAGCTTGATCAAAAACTTCTGTGGCCTTGTAAAATATTCAATTGTGGACGTTCAATCTTCACTATTTTCTATTTTTTATTATGTGGCTCACTTAAGTTTTGGATCTGCCTCATTTTTGGGCTCTATTATGGTAGATATCTCACAAGCATCACGGTGGGCCTACATAGGCAATTCGCGTATGGTTTGCTCGGCCCGCGCTCCTGTCTCGATCCGACACGGATTGCGTCCTGCCCCTGCCTTAGCTGATTACTGTCTGGGCAGATTTGTGGAGGGGCCCACCATGGTGTATCTTTTTGTCCACTCTTGTTTGTTCCTTTTCTAAGATTATTTTAAGGCATGAGCCCAAGAATGAGATAAATCCAACGCTCAAGTGAACCACACCAAATATTAAGCTTGGGTTGTATTAAATGTAGGTTGCATTAGTTTTAAGAGTCATCTGTGGTGTGGTCCACTTGAGCGTTGGATCTGCCTCATTCTTGGGCTCATACCTTAAACTGATCTTAAAAAAGGGATGAATGGAGTGGATAAATAGATACATCAATGTGGAGCCCTCCACAGATCCATCCATCAAGGCAGGGCAGGACGCAATTATCCGCATCCATTTCGCCATAGGCAGGAAAGAGCCCGTGACGATATGCCACAGGTGTGGGAGATCTCAGCTTTTCATTTAGTGGGCTATCCTATTTATATCTACTGGCCTAAAATTTAAAATTTAAGCCCATACAAGAAGCTGCCCCAACTGAGAAGTGAAAGTGCCCAAAATTTTATCTAATGGTCCGCTCAAAGGATGGCTCATTTGGTTGCATTTGGAGGAGCAGTATTGGATGCAAATTAGCTGGCTAAACAAAATCAGTTGTGTTCATCAGTTTTGCCCCATCATGTAAGAAAGTGAGCTAAAATTTCAAGTTGGGTTCAAATCTCAAGTGGGCCACACCACAAGGAAACAGTGGAAATATTGCGAATGACCTCTATTGAAACCTTTTTTTGCTAATATTTGTGTTTTTTTACTTGTCTTGATGGGGGCTGCCTAATGGATGAAATCTTTTCTTCGTCTTCATTTCTACTTGTGGTGGAGTTCACTATGGCTAGCTGTCATGACGCGTGGAGTCATGAAAAGCTGTTGGAGGTTTGTTGTGGCATCCTTTCTTCATTTGTTGTGTCAACCCATACTAGAAAGCTAGCACAAAAATTAAAATTATAGATTCAAAGGTCTATTGGCCTACAGCCTATCCCATCTAGGGCCGTTAAAATTTTAGATCAGCTATATTTGTATTTTCGTTTGGTGGGGCTCAACTTATGAATGAATTGGCTGGTATATAACGGGCTCAGAAAGGTCAGGACGGTGGATGTCCTATTCTTGGTTGGTGTGGCCCACTTGAGTTTTGCATCTACCTCAACTCTTGGTAAGACGAGTTGGTGATGGAGCGGATGTCACATGTTGTAGTTTTGTTGCACAGGCACTTGTAAAATGCAATTGGCACCTTGTATTTGAAGGGATTTTAAAGGATTTATGAGAATTTACCTCAAACCTGTTGTTTGGTTGTGTGTATTAGGAAGTAAATAAAATCGAAGGTATTTGATTACAATTTTATATGGTTTGAAATCTCACTTTTTTTCTTTCTTTTATTATTATGATTCAGGTGCAGTATTAGTAAAATGACTCCTCTTTTTCTCTCTTTCTTTTTTTTTTTTAAGGCATGAGAGTTACATGTGTAATAAAGGTGTTGTTAGGCTATTAATTTGCTATACATGTGACACTTTGATACCTAAAACAATTTAATTATCGATTGCAACACTAAAATCATATCAATAAAATGATCTTAACTATCTAAACATCGGCTATATAAATGGATGGTTAAAAAATAGTGACAAGCATGATCTTAATGTTTGTGGCTCACTAGAGGCTTAAAATTTTCTCGTTTTTAACAAAAGTACATATTTCAATGAGATTATTGCAATTAATGTCAGCTATCACATATATACTAATTTGAGATATTAAAATTAATTTAATAAACCAAATTCAAGTCTTATAAATATATTAAAGAAGTTCAATGAAATTTAATTGCAAGCTCTTAATTCTATTTAGTTTTCCAATTATAATGTTATTTACTCTTTTAGTTATGTGGTGACATTATTTACATTTGACCCCCCCCCCCCCCCCCCCCCCCCCTCCCCTCCTTTTTTTCTTTTTTCTTTTTTCTTTTTTCTTTTTGGATTAGTCACCCTGTAATGTTAGTCACCCCCATGTTGGGAATGATACTTAGATGTTAGTATTAAAACAATATTATCTTTACTCAATCTACCACTTTCCTTTTATACTTTACGAGATCACAATTGTAGTGGGGTCATTGGTCAGTCTCACATGCTTCAGTCATCTGTATTAAATCTAGGCCATTGATTAGTTGGGCCTATTATATCGAACACTTATACCATAATTTATGGTAAAAGTGATAGTTTTATAATAATGTATTTTATTTTCATTTTAAGTACATGTGACTCTTGATTTACGAGCTATAATTAAGTGTATTTCTATTACAAGCTACCAAACACAATGAAAATTTTGAATCACTTGTAATTGTGATTTGAATTCCAATGCATATATTCCAAATACAGACTCTCAAGCAGGCCCAAGGCTTTATAGCATACAGGCATAGGCATGTACACGGAGTGCCCGTGGGGCTTGCAAGTTGCAACTACTTTCCTTGGATTTTCTTTAGATGTTGCATGTGTGGACGGCTGAGGGGGTGCTAGCAAGTGGGCTGGGATGACGAATGGGCACTGCCTCTCACATGGAAACAAGGCACATGTTCATGATCTGACCTGTGGGTAAGCACAAGACACGTGAGTTGTCTCATATGCCAGTACGTACGGCGGGGACTGGTCCACAGTAATAGTCAATCGTGGCTTATTTGCATGTAAATACAAACTGCAAAAACGATAGGACATATTTGGATGGGACATGGTCAGAAAATCACACCCATTGGACAATCTAACCATCAGCTAAGTGGTTAAGAATAGAATGATCAACGTTCTAAGATCAATGAGAAAAATAAGATGGTTGAGATAGTTACATGAGTCTGATTTTTGTGTATTGTCCCTCCCCGAATGGGCACAGATTAACATGCATACAAGCTGCATGAGTCCATTGGAGCAGATTAGGTGAGGCCCTATATAACAGCTTAGTGGGGAGGCCCTGACTGTGGGGGCCCACCTTGATGTACGTGTGTATATCCACGCCATTCATCAGTTTAATTTCCAAGTACTCATTCAGGACATGGGCCAAGAAAATAAAGTAGATCCAAATCTCAAGTGGACCACAAATAGTGGTCATTGAAGACCAACCGTTAAAAAATTTCTTAGAGCCCACCCTGATGAAGGGAGGATGTGGGAGGTCGATCATCATCTTCCTCATCCATAGATGCCTTGAATTTTCAAGGTGTTCTCAAATCCATGAGAAAATGAAAAAAAAAAAATTCTAAAAATTATAAAGTAATATTTGATTGAATAATTAAAATCGAGATTATATTACTTTTAAAAAAAAAATCACATCCTAATTTGTACTTATTAAAAATAGTAAGTTTTTTAAAATAAAAAGTTATTAAAAATAGTAAACTATCATTAAATAGATTTTTTCTAAAACTCATTGTTTAACAAAAATAAAAACTTCTAATTAAACAAAAAACTCTAGAAATGAAGGAAACACATTAAAATTTAGAATGACTAAAAATGATAAGTTTTTCTAAATTTTTTTTTTTATTATCGTAATCGTGCATTTTTTGGTGAAACGGGCGGACACAACTCACTTTTGTGGGTCGGTTCAACCCAAAACAAAATTTCAATATGAATCCATATGTTGTGCGTCTCATAACTCATACTAGATAAAAAATTATGACTCATTTACGATCTAACTTCTTTCGGTCTATCCATACGAAAATTAATTATTTTTGTTGAACTTTTCTTAATCTTTTGTGATCCATGTGTGATAGAAAGATGCTTGATCAACGCCCTTCATCAAGAGATTCTTGTTCTACATCACACCATGTTACTTATTTGCCATCCAACTTATTGATAAGGTCCCACAGAGCATGATGAAGGATAAATAGGAAATATCAAGCCAGGAAAGTTCTTAATGGTGGGCATTAAATCCCTACTTTGTGGTCCACTTAAGATATAAATTTACTTATTTTTGGACTATGCCTTGAAATGAGCTGATGGTTGACGTGGATATGCAACACACAGGTGGCCCATGGCTAGGGACTCAGCGACTAAGCTTTGACGCCGTCCTCACCTGGCCGTGTCATGAACCGGAATTGTCTATGAGCTAAGGCCCACCATGTTGTATATGTGAAATCTACTCCGTCCATCAGGTTATAACAGCTATGGAAACGGTGAATGCAAATTACCAGCCTGATTTTCATTCAGATAGGCTACGCCCATGGGAGCAATGTAAAAATGTGCCTAAAATATCTGAGTTTAGGTTTTTGTGCCCCCCTTAAGTATTTTAAAAGGCTGATTTCTGTACCATTCCTTCATCCTGGTGATTCACACCTGATGAACGGTTTTGATGAAAGATACACACCAGATTGAACTCACACAAAAGCTTATGGTTAGGATCCCGTCCCCATTTTCCCTTGTGGTGTGGTCCACCTGAGTTTTGTATGGATGATTTTTGGCCCCAGAGCCTAAGAATCGAGGAGTCAACTAATGAACGGAGTGGATTTCATATATACGGCATGATACATGCAATCTGTCTCAAAGGTAGGCCCCACGAGTAAGAACACTTACCGTAAAAAATTCTTATCCGCCAATCAGGTTGGCCACGACATAGAAACTAATGGACAACCGTAGATGATCTAAATTACATTTGCGACCCACCTGATGAGTGGATCAGGTTTGTTCTTTTAACTACATGATCTCCGTGGTGTCCATTGCGTGGAGTACCACACACCACCAACTTGGCTGGTGTACCGGCGTCAGCAAGTTCTGTGGGCACCACCAAGAGGTATCTGTTATATCCAACCCGTCTGTTCATTTTACTAGATCAATGTAAGGCTTTACACAAAAAATGAAATGGATCCAAAGTTCAAGTGGACCATGTTGCAGAAAGCAGTGGAGAGTGAACGTCTGCCATGAAAAGCTTCTTAGGAGTCGTAAAAGTTCTGTATCAATCTGACATTTGTTTCTATCCTTCACCTAGGTCCGTGTGACCTTATGAATAGTTTGGATGGAAAATAAACATCATGAGCCTTTTGTGATGTGGTCCACTTGAGCTTTGGATATGACTATTTTTCGGTACCATGCCCTAAAATGATATCACCGAATTGATGGACAATGTGGACGTACTATATATATTTCACTATGGGTCTACATAACCTTATTCCTTTCCAGACCTGTCATACATTTGTGGTGCTCGAGGACTGATGTGTTAGTAGATGCTTGTAAATGCTCGCCACATACGTACATCAGCAATGTCGCTTCTAAAGTTTGACAGAGTCTTTCCAATAGATTGATTGTCTTACGCGTGGCACTTTTGCCGATAATAAGCTGGTTAGACGGGAGGTTAATTGTCAAACTAGTTGTATATACCAATTTCCCACGTTTGTGAAAACTGAGGCCACATCATGCTATTGACTACGAGAATTCCGAAATCCGAATTCTGTTTTGTTAGTCAACAGTATGACGCGCGAATACGGTGAAGCTTGCCCGAGTACATCCGACAGATATGATACACGTCGGGACTACATTCGTTGGAATTCAGGTCGTGTTCGGTGATCCAAACCGTCTGCAAGATGGGCCTCAGCATAGACGGATGACACGAATAAAAGAACTCAGTTGGAATTTCTACGTACTTTTATGATGTTAGTGGGCCCATCGTGTAGGATTAGTGGATCACGTGAACCTTAGATGAGTGGGCCCACCCATTTAATTGTGCTATTTTAAGGGTTTGTCGTGGTCTGAATCTAAGACCGTGAACAGTCAGCTGTGATGTGTGTCTCTGACAGAAACTTAACGGGATTGATAGGATACGCAACCCGAGGCTTTGAACAGTATACACGGGTTTTCAATTCTGACTGTGGGGGCTATGGTTCCCTGATCAAGGCCATTGTTTTCTTGTGTCCAACCAGTCATATGTGAGCCCTAAGCTGGACCTTTCTACTTTTATTTTTTATTTTTAAACCGTCCATTTTCTTGTTACACATGCTTCACGGTGGCCCCCACGGTGCTAACCTACAGAAGAAGTGTATGTTACATACATAGATGAACAGTTTATTTAATTCTGCTGAAGCCAACGACAGCCAACCGCAGCCGTAAGACTCGGAAAGACTTTGATACTCTGATTGAGTGTGGCGCACCATACGCGTGTACTGTTGGGAAAATCGGCACGCATTAAAAGCAAGTCAAACAAATAAGAAAATATGGAATCAAACGAGCAACATAATGTAATCACACTCGCACGCAATCAACCACATAGAGATAATCTAATTTTACGTGGGAAAACCCCTCAACAGGTAAAAATCAAGACACAAAATGATCCACTATGATAACAAAATATTATAGGGATGAACAACCAACAACAAGGAAACCCAAGAGAAAATCTAAGCTCTCTCTCTTAAAACGCTCTCCCTTCACCCTAATACAATTAGGAAATCTTAGACACCTTAGGATACACCATAATTCTGGATTTATGCCATATAAATAGCAAATAATCTAGAATTAAAAACAAGTTACGTAAAACTACGTAACCATGCATAACACCGTCATATCGTCGACAGGTCGGAGCTAACAGAAAAATCTATCAAGAGAGGAAACTTCCATATTCGTCATGTTCAGCCTCAATAGCCGACCGGTTGGAGCACACCACCGACTAGTATGAAATGAGAGAAAACTGTCCAGAGACCTTATTGTGCTCCCTAAGCCAAAGTTATACCGGTCGGCCGACCGATCCAAGCACCCAATTCCAGCACAGTTTGAAGGCTTCTCCAACATGTACTCAGTCAAAGCACACTTGGGGACACATGTAAATCAAATTTGAAGGGTAAGTCGTGGACCCACCACTAATGGGTCATAAACAGCCACACAGAACTAGATGAAAGCTGACTGATGAGTAGACTTCTAAAGGAAATCAAAATGAAAGGGTCAACGGCCAGAGTCCAACTACAAAATTATATGCACTAACTGTACGTTTAGATTATTTAATCAATCCGTTCATTTGGTCATACCCCATCTCAGTGGCCACTCTATTGACAGAATTGTATTAAGTATTTGAGCAACAAGAAACTAATCTGTCCAGTGTAGCAATTCACCGATCGTTGTCCTGCAGTTGCCAAGAGAATGATCGTTATCATGCAGGTGTAGTTGGGGTTGGTGCATCGGAATTGGTAACCTTGGGATGCGCAACGAGAAGAGACATTTCATGAGTTTGGCCTAAACACGCGAAAGAGGCCCTCCCCATCGTACATGTTAGAAATACAGGCCGTTTGGCTGGTGGTCCAACAACAGCCGGGTAACTACCATGTGGATATAAGGTAGTTATCCTGTGAGTAAGACTATACTTGACCTCACCACATCCCCTGCATCATCAACCCTCACTTTTTACTGCCGGGTGGCCTACTTGAGATTTGGATATGTCTCATTTTTTGCCCCATACCCTAAACTGAGCTGAAAACATGTATGGAGAGCATGCATAAAACACATACAACATGGTGAGGCCCGCAGACAGAACTTTGAGACCAGCGATCTGGCTGGTGTTGGGGTCACCATCCAAACTGAGCCCCAAGACCACCATCATCATCTAAACCTCATCTCCTGGTGCAGCGTTCCACTCCACCATGGACCATGAATAGGCAGGTCAAACATACTGTATGCCAGAAATGAATTCATTAACAAGAAAAGACAACTTCATAAATGTGCTGCTCTGAATTTTGGTATATCGAATTTTGACGGTCCACTCTATTTAATGAATGGATTAAGGTGCTGAGAATTCTGACTTGCCCACCCATCTTTCACAGATATTACGTTCTCTTGCATTAAAAAAAAGAAAGAAAAAGTCTTCATTGAATCACTAGCATATCTACGGAGGGAGTGAATCATGGATGCTTCTGCAGAACATGATAGATGTTGATACACAGGCACCAAAACATGTACTATCATGCTAGAATAATTCAAATTGAACCCCTTGAATCACAAGAAGTTAGTTGACGTTTGTAGCAGTTTCACAGTTATGAGTAAGGCACTTTTGAATTGTACACTCCCGAAGAAGCCAACAAAAATCCTATCCAAATATAAAAAATTATAGGTAGTTTTACTGTGGTGGTATCTCAGCCACCTGTTTTGGAACTTCTAGTTCTAATTGAAGCATATACATCCATAAATGGTTTTGTATGTATAGCCACTTCAGTTGTACTTGTTGTTTCTCATATGGAAAAAATATGTAGTATGTATTAACTCAAATTAAACTAATTAAGCCGTCGAACCTATTGTCACTAGGTCATGGTCCTTATAAGACCAGATTAGTTGAACAATCCTAATTACATTTCAATTTGTGGATATTTCTTTGTTGAATCATGATTATTGAACATTTCCATTTTTAATTGTCCAATGACAGCCGGATCCATAGCTCGAGTGGTAGACCGAGTGAAGATAAACTCATTTCAACGCTAGGTCTTGGTATTGATTCCTGCGGTGGCGTGTTTGTACTAACCCAAAAATAAAAATAAAAATTGTCCAATGAACGTGTAGTCAAATATTTGAGTAAGTACAATTTTTGGTTCATGATGGGATTAGGCAAATCTTTTGTGCAATTTTTTCTAAGATTCTTGACGCCACCAACCAATATTTTCACTTTTCTAGACCACCAATATATGTGATTTTTCACAGGATGAAATGACTAAATCATTCTTATCAACTTTTATTTTTCTTAAGCAGTTTAGTCTAGAGCTGTAGGCCTTTGTGGCCTGATCATGTTGATCGTATGAAATGAAAACCAAGTGAATTTAATCATCTATGGATCATGCATGAATTTGGAGATTTGTAGGGCCATGTTTTTTTTCTTCTTTTTTTTCCTATGGCGTGGCTCAGCGGATGATTATATCATCTTGCCCTTATTTTTGGAAAGCAAGAAAGACATCTCTCCTATCACTTAACTTAGGAAAAGATCTAATAAGTACAATACAAAGAGGAAAAAGACTCCTAAGTCAAAAGAAAAGGAAAAAACTCACACCCTAAGTTAGGAATAGAAACCCACACCAAAGGCGGAAAAAAGAAAATTCTAAAGAAAACAAAAAAAAAAAGAAAAAAAGAAAGAGAAAGAAAAAAAAAAACCGACTCTGAAAAGGTGGAACCCGGACATCTGGCCAAGGAGGGTCACTTCACCTCAAAATTGGAGCAAAAGCAAGCTGACGATCAAATCAGCTTGTCCTTTTTATTGCTAAATCATCATGATGGGGTACACCTGTTGAGACACACAAACACACACCTAGTGATCTAAAATGCTCTACACTTGATACATTTTAGGGGGAAAAACATGTTTTGGTGCTCCAAGAAAGTCCAGCCATGTTCTTTAAAAAAAAAAAAAAAAAAAAAAAAACTGAATTCTTGCATAAACCTGCATTATAATACCATAAATCTAAACCAAGGACCTATAATGGGGATAGTTTAATTTGACTTACATATAATATATAAGTTTTCTAAATAATCACTAATTGCCTGCGTATGAACCACCACACTCTGCGAGAGTATTAAAGATTTTCTCTCATGGGTAAGTAATATAGGTGTTGGAGTTTTCCTCCTCAAATGTGTCAGAGGAGAGAATGTTGCAGGGTGAGGCCGGGCGCCCGGGCCCTTCAGTGGCCGGGCGACCGGAATTCATCAGATTGGCAGCAATGCTGCTGGAGGTTTTTGGCCTCAGCCGGGCGCCCCACGGTTTTGGTGACCGAGCGCCCGATGATCCGGCCGGGCGCCCGACCATGTTTGGTCCGGGCGCCCGAAATTCTATTTTCTCTTGGTTTTTCTCGCTGGACTAATTTTGAGTTGGCCGGGCGCCTGAAGGTCTAGTGACCGGGCGCCCGACCCGGCGCGGACTACTTATACGCAGTTTCCTAATATGGCTCTAATTGTTCCGTTTTTGGTACTTAAGCGTTCCAAAACGGGATTAGGGCATCCCATTGTGTGGCTAACACGTCCAAGGTGAGAAAGAGAGAAAAAGAGGAAGAGAGAAAGAGAAGAGAGAAAAAGAGGAAGCTTGTAGAAGGGAGAAGTTGCTTGAAGAAGGATTCTTCTGCGCAACGGTCGTCTTAGCGCTTCTACGTCCTCGGGATCGGTGAGATCACTCCTCTTTTACTATTCTCTTGTTGTTTATCCATCCCTGCGTGGGTGAAGAAGTTTGATCCAAGCGGTGTGTGCTTGTGATCGGTTGTAACAGTTCCCTGAGATAGTGGATTGTTGATCTGGACTAGGTCCCGTGGTTTTTACCTCTTTTGAGGGTTTTCCACGTAAAAACTCTTTGTGTTCGTGTGGTTGATGTTTATTCTTGATTATTGCATTAGCATAGTCCATAATTCTAGTGTATTGGGGGGCGAGATCCGAAGGTTTGTGTGAAACGCACCCAACAAAGTGGTATCAGAGAGTTCAGGTTGTTTGAACGGTGTGGGATCGGTTCTGAATTATGGAAGGTGGCTCATCAAGGATGATCAGCCTCAATGGTTCTAACTGGACCATATGGAAGGCTAAGATGGAGGACTTGCTCTATTGCAAGGACTTGTATGCTCCAATTCTAGGCATATCGGCGAAGACAAAGGATATGTCAGATGATGATTAGAAGAAAGTGGACCGAAAGGCGGTGGGGTTCATTAGACAATGGTTGGATGATTCAGTTTTCCACCATGTGTCTACAGAGACCTTAGCTGCTAGCCTATGGCTGAAATTGCAAGGGCTGTATGAGAGGAAGACAGCCGGCAATAAGATATTCCTGATAAGACGACTTGTGAATCTCAAGTTCAAAGATGGTGGTTCTGTGGCTGAACACATGAATGAGGTCAGCAACATTGTGAACCAACTCTCCGCCATGAAGATGGTCCTGGATGATGAACTTCAGGCTTTGCTACTGCTTAGCTCGTTGCCTGACAGTTGGGAGACATTGGTGGTGTCTCTAAGTAACTCCGCGCCAGACGGAAAGGTATCCACGGATCAGGTAACAAGCTGTCTCTTCAATGAGGAGACAATGAGGAAGTCCCTAGGGCCTGCTCAACAAGAGGCCCTTGTGACACAAGATCGGGGGAGAGGACAAAACAGAAAGGGCGGAAAGGCCAGAGATAAATCAAGAGGCAAGTCAGTTGCCAGGAAAGATGTTGAATGCTGGAATTGTGGCAAGAAGGGCCACTATAAGCATGAATGTCACAAGAAGAAGAGTGACAAGAAGGGTAAAGTAAAGGAGAAGGAAGATGAATCAGATTCTACTGCGGTCGCCTCAGATGGTGACGTTGTTGTTATTCTTTCGGCAGATCACGATACTTGTCTCACGGCTTCGAGTCAGGACACCGACTGGGTGATAGACTCGGGAGCCTCGTTTCATGCGACTCCACGCAGAGATTTCTTCATAAGCTACAAGTCAGGTGACTATGGAACAGTGAAGATGGGAAATTTTGGTGTTTCGAAGATCGTAGGGGTCGGTGATATTTGTTTGAAGACCGATGTGGGCTGCACATTAGTTCTCAGGGATGTGAGACACATTCCAGACCTTCGTCTCAACTTGATGTCGACGGGAAGCCTGGATGATGATGGCTATGAAAGCCGGTTTGCTGGTGGGCGCTGGAAGCTCATCAAGGGTTCGTTGATCGCTGCCAGAGGAAAGAAGTGTTGCACTCTTTACAAGGCAAGTGTCAGTGTATGCAAGAGTGGATTGAACGCAGCAGAGGATTCAGCTACTGACGTATGGCACAGGCGTCTAGGCCACATGAGTGAAAAAGGGCTTCAGCTACTAGCGAAGAAGCAGCTCCTTCCAGACGTGACAGGTATACCTCTCAAAACCTGTAATGACTGTTTATCTGGGAAACAGCATAGAGTTTCTTTTGTTAAAACTGCTTCTCATACTAATAAAGTACATGCATTAGATTTGGTTTATTCTGATGTTTGTGGTCCTATGAGAACAAAAACCTTGGGTGGGGCATTATATTTTGTCACATTTATAGATGATGCATCTAGGAGGGTTTGGGTGTATGCTTTGAAATCCAAGGACGAGGTCTTTGGTGTGTTTAAACTATTTCATGCTATGGTCGAGAGGGAGACAGGCAGATCATTGAAGTGCATCCGCACTGATAATGGTGGTGAATACATAGGTGACTTCCACGAGTATTGCAAGTCACTGGGTATACGGCATGAACAGTCAGTTCCCAAGACCCCCAGCATAATGGTGTGGCTGAGAGAATGAATCGCACCATAGTAGAGAGAATCAGATGCATGTTATCCCATGCAAAGTTGCCCAAGATGTTCTGGGTAGAAGCAATGCACACAGCAGTGTATTTGATAAACAGGTCTCCATCAGCCCCGTTGAATGGAGAAGTACCTGAGAAGGTGTGGACTGGACGTGATCCATCGTACAGTAATCTCAGGGTGTTTGGATGCAGGGCATCCGTTCACGTACCAAAGGACGAGAGGTCCAAGCTCGATATGAAGATCAGGCAGTGTGTGTTCTTAGGGTACGGTGATGAGAAGTTCGGTTACAGGTTGTGGGATCCGACCGAGAAGAAGCTCGTCAGGAGCAGAGATGTGGTTTTCATTGAAGATCAGTGTATAGAAGACATTGAAAAGCCAGAGAAGACCCAACCCAGTTCAGGTGAACTGGAAGACATGGATCCAGTTACTCCTCCCGTGGTGCCTGATGACGGGGGAGTACAGCAAGGTGCAGAGGATGACGGAGTCCCTACAGAAGATGGACAGGGGGAGCAGCCCCAACTTGATCCACCTGTTGAGCCACAGGTGAGGAGGACATCAAGGGACAGACATCCATCCAAGAAGTACTCGCCGCATGAGTACATTATGCTCACAGATGGGGGAGAGCCAGAAGACTATTCTGAGGCCCTAGCCGACGAGCATAAGGGGGAGTGGTTGAAAGCTATGCAAGAGGAGATGGAATCCTTGCATAAGAACCACACCTATGATATGGTGAAATTGCCTAAGGGCAAGAAAGCTCTGAGCAACAAGTGTGTGTTCAGAAAGAAGAATGAGCAGAAGAATTCACAGACAAGGTACAAGGCCAGACTTGTGATGAAAGGGTTTGGTCAGAGAAAAGGAATAGACTTCGAGGAGATATTCTCACCAGTGGTGAAGATGACATCCATTCGGGTGTTGCTTGGGTTGGCGGCTAGCATGGATCTGGAGATAGAGCAGTTAGATGTCAAAACTGCCTTTCTCCATGGTGACCTGGAAGAAGAGATCTACATGCGTCAACCAGAAGGGTTCGAAGTCAAGGGCAAAGAGCATATGGTGTGCAGGCTTAGGAAGAGCTTGTATGGGCTGAAGCAAGCTCCCAGGCAATGGTACAAGAAGTTCGACTCGTTCATGTTGAAGCATGGATATGACAGAACGGAGTCGGACCACTGTGTGTTCACTCGCAGGTTCTCAGACGGTGATTTCTTAGTTCTGCTATTGTATGTTGATGACATGCTCATCATGGGAAAAGACATCAAGAAGATTAACAGGCTGAAACAGGAGTTGGGCAAGTCTTTTGCGATGAAAGACTTGGGCCCGGCAAAACAGATCCTAGGAATGGAGATAACCCGTGACAGAAGCAGCAGGAAGCTCTGGTTGTCACAAAAGCGGTATATTGAGAAAGTCCTAGAGCGGTTCAACATGAATGCAGCGAAGCCGGTCAGTACTCCACTGGATGGTCACTTCAAATTGAGCGACAAGCAGTGTCCCAAGACGAAGGCGGAAGTGGAAGAGATGCGGAAGATACCCTACGCGTCAGCGGTAGGAAGTTTGATGTATGCTATGGTGTGTACGCGCCCAGACATAGCATATGCGGTTGGTGTTGTCAGCCGGTATCTTGCCAATCCTGGCAAGGAGCATTGGGCAGCGGTGAAGTGGATACTACGGTATCTGAGGGGCTCATCCAGGTTGAGCCTATGCTATGGTGACGGAAAACCTGTGTTAGAAGGCTACATAGATGCAGATATGGCAGGTGACATAGACTCCAGGAAGTCTACATCGGGGTTCATGTTCACGTTTGTTGGGGGAGCGGTCTCTTGGCAGAGCAAGCTACAGAAGGTCGTAGCATTGTCGACGACAGAGGCCGAGTACATTGCAGTCACAGAAGCATGTAAAGAGATGCTTTGGATGAAGAGGTTCCTACAGGAACTCAGCCTGAAGCAGGAGGAGCACGTGGTCTATTGCGATAGCCAAAGTGCTATACACTTGAGCAAGAATCCAAGTCAGCATTCCAAGTCGAAGCACATAGAGATTCGGTATCACTGGATCACGGATACTTTGGAACAGAAGGTGTTACAGCTTGAGAAGGTCCATACGGACGATAACGGGTCAGACATGATGACCAAGACTTTGCTCAAGGGCAAGTTTGAGGTTCGCAGAAACCTGGCTGGCTTAAAGAAGGTGAATTTCTCCTGAGTCGGAAAGGGGGAGATTTGTTGGAGTTTTCCTCCTCAAATGTGTCAGAGGAGAGAATGTTGCAGGGTGAGGCCGGGCGCCCGGGCCCTTCAGTGGCCGGGCGACCGGAATTCATCAGATTGGCAGCAATGCTGCTGGAGGTTTTTGGCCTCAGCCGGGCGCCCCACGGTTTTGGTGACCGGGCGCCCGATGATCCAGCCGGGCGCCCGACCATGTTTGGTCCGGGCGCCCGAAATTCTATTTTCTCTTGATTTTTCTCGCTGGACTAATTTTGAGTTGCCGGGCGCCCGACCCGGCGCGGACTGCTTATACGCAGTTTCCTAATATGGCTCTAATTGCTCCGTTTTTGGTACTTAAGCGTTCCAAAACGGGATTAGGGCATCCCATTGTGTGGCTAACACGTCCAAGGTGAGAAAGAGAGAAAAAGAGGAAGAGAGAAAGAGAAGAGAGAGAAAGAGGAAGCTTGTAGAAGGGAGAAGTTGCTTGAAGAAGGATTCTTCTGCACAACGGTCGTCTCAGCGCTTCTACGTCCTCGGGATCGGTGAGATCACTCCTCTTTTACTATTCTCTTGTTGTTTATCCATCCCTGCGTGGGTGAAGAAGTTTGATCCAAGCGGTGTGTGCTTGTGATCGGTTGTAACAGTTCCCTGAGATAGTGGATTGTTGATCTGGACTAGGTCCCGTGGTTTTTACCTCTTTTGAGGGTTTTCCACGTAAAAACTTTTTGTGTTCGTGTGGTTGATGTTTATTCTTGATTATTGCATTAGCATAGTCCATAATTCTAGTGTATTGGGGGGCGAGATCCGAAGGTTTGTGTGAAACGCACCCAACAATAGGGACGCAGTTCGATTGGTGCCTGGCCAGCTAGCTGGTGTTAATTAAGCTCTGTGGGCTCCACCATGATGTATGTGTGTTTTATCCACGCTCTATCCAACCATTTTCCAGCTCATTTTAGAGGATGAGAGAGGCAGATCCAAAGCTCAACTGGGCTATGCCATAGGAAAAAGTGGAGACTGAACTGTTGAAAACATGATCTTCTAGCTTAGGAGATTATTGGGACATGGAGGTGTGAGCCAAGGAGGAAATAAAATGGACCAATGAACAATGGGCCCCACTTGTACAAATTCTTAATTCTATCCTGGGATCAAATATTGGTATGTGTTTTATCCATCCTATACATCCATTTTTTAAGAGGCAGTTTTCAACCGTAAGCCTTCAATCCCACTATTTCCTATTGTGTAGGCGACTTGAGCTTGGATGTGCCTCTTTGATGGGCTCATGCCCTAAAATGATATGGAAAATGGATGGACATGGATAAAACACATATATTATAGTAGGGCCCATAGAGCTTTGATACCAGCTAGCTGGCTGGTGTTAGGGTAATGTTGCGGGCAGAATGTGGTGTGAGCAACTCTCTCTCACGAGGATAAATAATCCGAATCCACATATCTACAGGGACTCCTTAACTTGTCTTTGTCAAATCCACGACGGGATATTTCAAATCCACGAGACCTTCTCTTCGAATTCATGAAGAACGACTCGAATCCACGAGCAAAACAAGAGAAAAGTCTAAGTTTTATTCAAAATATATCAATGATCCTTTAAAACGAAAATTGAACAAATATTTATAGGTAACTAAACCCTAAAAATGCAACCTAAGTGTCCTAATCGCAAATGGAAAGCAAACGAATCAAAACGGAATAAAAAAAACACTAAAATAGAAAGTATTTTCGCGCACTCTGCGTAGTGGCCGGCCGACCGGTTAGGGGCCTCTGGCTGGACATAGTCCAGACAGTCCGGAGATTGTTACTCTCTGGATTGCAACATCTGGCCTGCTGAAGCATCCGATCGGTTGTCTGGTCGGTCGTAAGGGCTTAAGGCTTGGGATTTTTTTCATCTTCCCAGTTCAAGTGGGCCCACTTTCGAGTCCTTCTTCTAGTCTTCTTTCCTTCATGATTGGGAGAACATCCCCCTACATTAGTCCCCCTCTCTTAAAAGAAACTCGACCTCGAGTTTCCCTTGTCCTTGCGAGGTCTTGGAGTTTCATGGCTTTAAACAAAGAGAGATTGTCCACTTCCTTTAGTTACTTGTCGGTTTTCACGTGGAGTCGTTGGGTTGAGGATGAACCTTCATCCATCCTTGATGAAGGTGATGGTGTTGTCATGACCTTTATGCATGGCATCTCGATCATATTGCCACGAGCGTCCGAATATCATGTGACATTCGTCTATGTTGACGATATCGCATAGAACTCGGTCCTTGTAGGATTTGCCGATCGAAAGCGAGACGAGACATTGTTTCTTGACCACCATCGTAATGTTTTTCTGAATCCAGCCAATTGCATATAGTGAAGGATGCGTTGTGGTTTTGAGTTTCAGTTTCTCCACCATGGCATGCGATATTATGTTCTCACAACTACCACCATCAATGATGACGGTACAAACCTTTCCTTCCACGATGCAGCTAGTACGGAAGAGACTGTGTCGCTGGGGATTAGATGGTTCAACACGTGTAGGTGGTTGTCGCTATACAACCAAGGATACACCCTGATCTCCTGAGATCCAATCAATTCCTTCTTCATCTTCATTAACTTGTTCAACATCAACATCAATTTCTAGTTCAGTTGGTGCATCCTCTGTGGGGACGACAACATTAGCCGTGGGCCGTTGAGGGCACGTGTTGGATAGGTGGCCTGGCTGCCCACATTTATAGCAATGGTCGGACCTCAGTCGTCCGTAAGGATTTGGAATCTTACTTGGGCTAGGCACAATGGCTGAACGTTGCGGCCTTGTTGGGCCACTACCCGGTGTGGCTTGGCGACCAATGTGGGGCTGAACACGTTCAATAACGGGTTCCTTACCCTTGGATGTAGATGAACTTTGTATGGGGTCCATCATAGGGGCATGAATCGAGGAATAAGAATGCACATGTGCCTTATGGAGTTGGTTCTCTGCATGGATAGCTCGCTCCAAAACTTCTTCCACTGTCAAGACCGGCATCAACTGTACTCGGTCCTATATTGTGGGTTGGAGGCAGCCAACAAATCTCGCAGTTTATTGGGCATCAGTTTCTGAGAGATTGTTTTGTGTAGCCAATCTACTGAATTCTGCCACGTAGTCTTCAACGGTCCGATTGCCCTGATGGCAATTGTAGTACTTCTGGAATAGGATCTGCTCATAGTTACGGGATAGGAAGCGCGATCGAAGGAGTTGTCGCATCCGGGGCCATGACCGGATGGGCAACTTGTTTTGCCATATGCAGGAGAGTTGTAATTGTTCCCACAATGCCGAAGCACCTGACTTTAACTTGTACATAACGAGTTTAACATTCCGATCCTCCGGAACTTCCATATAATAAAAAACTCTACTTCTGCTAACCGATCAAAAAAATTCTCTATTCTAAGCAAGCCATTAAACGTGGGAAGTTCTCCCTCACCTCTATAGTTGTACTCGTGTCGATGTCCACGATCATTGCTGTGCGCTTGAGGACGGGTAAAGATGCTTTCTACGTCATCGTCGCTGCCATCCGAATTGGCATGATCTCGTTGCCGATTCGCTGTTGGGAGGGCTGGACGGATTGCTGGAATATTCCGAACCTCTGCGACGGGTGGTTGAGCACCCATCGGGACTTGCTGTTGGGCTAAAGTCACAACGATCTGATTGAGAGAATCTTATACTCCTTGCATCGATATCTCCACCGACCTCTGGAGGAGTTCCATCCTCTCTGCCAAGTATTGGATCTCTTGATCACCATCAGCGGGATTACTACCACGATTTTCGTTGGATGCCATCTCCGAGGAAGAACCTCTCTTTGATACCAATTTGGTGCGAGCGGAATGTGGTGAGATTGAGCAACTCTCTCTCACAGGGATAAATAATCCGAATCTACGGATCTACAGGGACTCCCCAACCTGTCTTCATCGAATCCACGAAGAGGATGTCTTGAATCCACGAAGAATGACTCGAATCCACGAGTAAAACAAGAGAAAATTCTAAGTTTTACTCAAAATATATTAATGATCATTTAAAATGAAAATTAAACAAGTACTTATAGGAAACTAAACTCTAAAAATGTAACCTAGGTGTCTTAATTACAAAAGGAAAGCAAACGAATCAAAATGAAATAAAAAAACACTAAAATAGGAAGTATTTTCGCGTACTCTGCGTAGTGGCCAGCCGGACATAATCTAGACAGTCCAGAGAGCAACAGCTCTTTGGATTGCAACATCCAGCCGGTTGGAAAGACTTAAGGCTTATGATTTTTTTCATCTTGCTAGTTTAAGTGGGCTCACTTTCGGATGCTTCTTCTAGTCTTCTTTCCTTCATGATTGGGAGAATGTCCCCCTACATCAGGTAACTAGCCAAACCACGTGTGTTATTCTTGGGACATGGAGGTAGGATCCAAGGTGCAAATAAAATGGACCAATGAACAACGGGCCCACTTGTACAAAGGCTTAAACCGGAGTACACTATCTATCTTCGGATCAAATATCACGTAATTAATACCTAACCCGTCTAATGAGGCCTGCTGCTGTCCAACCATGTTTGTAGGATAAGACAGGGCCAGCCACATCAAGTGACTTTAGGGGTTTTAGGCATGACTTCACACTCTGGGATCAGTAGGAAATTTAAGCTAAGACGGAAAGCATGACCGGGCTTGCACTATATAGACATATTTGAAGTCATGTGTACACGTTAAAGTGGACCCCACAAATTGCTTTGCGGAACAATTTTACTCTTTAAAAATTGCCAAGGAACCTGCTCAGAAGGAGATATATTTGATGTCATGCACACATCACGGTGGGCCCCACAAAATTACTTTGGGGAAGGAAGTGGATTGCCTGGTGTGCCACACCACCGACCTTGGTGGTGTGTTGACATCCTAAAGTTCTGTAAGCACCACCATGATGTATGTGTTATATTCACACTATCCATCCATTTTGTGAGATCATTTTAGTGTACAGACCAAAAAATGAGGCAGATCTAAAGCTCAAGTGGACCACACCATATTAAGTAGTGGGGATTGAACACTTACCATAGAAAACTTGTTACTGTCATGGAAGTTATGGATCCAGCTGATATTTGTGTTTTTCTCTTCATCTGGGTCTTGTTGGGTGCGTTTCACACAAACCTTCGGATCTCGCCCCCCAATACACTAGAATTATGGACTACGATAATGCAATAATCAAGAATAAACAAACAACCACACGACACAAGGAGTTTTTACGTGGAAAACCCTCTAAAGAGGTAAAAACCACGGGACCTAGTCCAGATCAACAATCCATTATCTCAGGGAACTGTTACAACCGATCTCAAGCACACACCGCTTGGATCAAACCTTCTTCACCCACTTGGGATGGATAAACAACAAGAGAATAACAAAAGGAGAGGAGTGATCCCACCGATCCCGAGGACGTAGAAGCGCTGAAACGACGGTTGCACAGAAGAATCCCTCTTCCAGCAACTTCTCCCTTCTACAAGCTTCCTCTTTCTCTCTCTTCTCTTTCTCTCTTCCTCTTTTTCTCTCTTTCTCACCTTGGACGTGCAAACCACACAATGGGATGCCCTAATCCCGTTTTAGAACTCTTAAGTAAGAAAAAGGAGCAATTAGAACCCAAATAGGAAACCGCGTCTAAATAGTCTCGTCGGGTCGGGCGCCCGGTCACTAGACCGCCGGGCACCCGGCCAAGCCCAAAAACAGAGAAACAGACCAATTTTGGGTGCCTGGACCAACATGGTCAGGCGCCCGGCCAAGTCATCGGGCGCCCGGTCACCAGACCGTCGAGCGCCCAGCTGTCATCAGAACTATCCAGCGCCAAAACCTGCATCCGGGTGATTTTCAGTCACTCGACCACAGTTGGGCCTGGGCACCCGACCATACCAAAAAATTCTCTCTCTCCTCCTTTGCTGAGGAGGAAAACTCCATCAAATCTTCCTCTTTCCGACTCAGGAGGAATTCGTCTTCTTCAAGCCAGCCAGGTTTCTACAAACCTCAAACTTGCCCTTGAGCAAAGCCTTGGTCATCATGTCTGACCCGTTATCATCCGTATGGACCTTCTCAAGCTGTAACACTTTCTGTTCCAAAGTATCCCTGATCCAGTGATACCTAATCTCTATGTGCTTCGACTTGGAATGCTGACTTGGATTCTTGCTCAAGTGTATAGCACTTTGGCTATCGCAATAGACCACATGCTCCTCCTGCTTTAGGCTGAGTTCCTGTAAGAACCTCTTCATCCAAAGCATCTCTTTACATGCTTCTGTGACCGCGATGTACTCGGCCTCTGTTGTCGACAATACTACGACCTTCTGTAGCTTGCTCTGCCAAGAGACTGCTCTCCCCGCAAACGTGAACATGAACCCCGATGTAGACTTCCTGGGTCTATGTCACCTGCATATCTGCATCTGTGTAGCCTTCTAACACAGGATTTTCGTCACCATAGCATAGGCTCAACCTAGATGAGCCTCTCAGATACTGTAGTATCCACTTTACCGCTGCCCAATGTTCTTTGCCAAGATTGGCAAGATACCGGCTGACAACCCCAACCGCATATGCTATGTTTGGGCGCGTACACACCATAGCATACATCAAACTTCCAACCGCTGACGCGTAGGGTATCTTCCGCATCTCTTCCACTTCCGTCTTCGTCTTGGGACACTGCTTGTCGCTTAATTTGAAGTGACCATCTAGTGGAGTACTGACCAGCTTCGTTACATTCATGTTGAACCGCTCTAGGACTTTCTCAATATACCGCTCTTGTGACAACCAAAGCTTCCTGCTGCTTCTGTCACGGGTTATCTCCATTCCTAGGATCTGTTTTGCCAGGCCTAAGTCTTTCATCGCAAACGACTTGCCCAACTCCTGTTTCAGCCTGTCAATCTTCTTGATGTCCTTTCTCATGATGAACATGTCATCAACGTACAATAACAGAACTAAGAAATCACCATCTAAGAACCTGCAAGTGAACACACAATGGTCCGACTCCGTTCTGTTATATCCATGCTTCAACATGAACGAGTTGAACTCCTTGTACCATTGCCTAGGAGCTTGCTTTAGCCCATACAAGCTCTTCCTAAGCCTGCACACTATATGCTCTTTGCCCTTGACTTCAAACCCTTCTGGTTAGCGCATGTAGATCTCTTCTTCCAGGTTATCATGGAGAAAGGCAGTCTTGGCATCTAACTGCTCTATCTCCAGATCCATGCTAGCCGCCAATCCAAGCAACACCCGTATGGATGTCATCTTCACCACTGGTGAGAATATCTCCTCGAAGTCTATTCCTTTTCTCTGACCAAACCCTTTCACCACAAGTCTGGCCTTGTACCTTGTCTGTGAATTCTTCTGCTCATTCTTCTTTCTGAACACCCACTTGTTGCTTAGAGCTTTCTTGTCCTTAGGCAATTTCACCATATCATAGGTGTGGTTCTTATGCAAGGATTCCATCTCCTCTTACATAGCTTTCAACCATTCCCCTTTATGCTCGTCGGCTAGGGCTTCAGAATAGTCTTCTGGCTCTCTCCCTCAGTGAGCATAATGTACTTATGCGGAGAGTACTTCTTGGATGGATGTCTGTCCCTTGATGTCCTCCTCACCTGTGGCTCAACAGGTGGATCAAGTTGGGGGTGCTCCCCCTGTCCATCTTCTGTAGGGACTCCCTCATCCTCTGCACCTTGCTGTACTCCCCTGTCATCAGGCACCACGGGAGGAGTAATCGGATCCGTGTCTTCCAGTTTACCTGAACTGGGTTGGGTCTTCTCTGGCTTTTCAATGTCTTCTATACACTGATCTTCAATGAAAACCACATCTCTGCTCCTGACGAGCTTCTTCTCGATCGGATCCCATAACCTGTAACCGAACTTCTCATCACCGTACCCTAAGAATACACACTGCCTGATCTTCATGTCGAGCTTGGACCTCTCGTCCGTTGGTACGTGAACGGATGCCCTGCATCTAAACACCCTGAGATGGTTGTACGATGGATCACGTCCAGTCCACACCTTCTCAGGTACTTCTCTATTCAATGGGGCTGATGGAGACTTGTTTATCAAATATACCACCGTGTGCATTGCTTCTCTCCAGAACATCTTGGGCAACTTTGCATGGGATAACATGCATCTGATTCTCTCTATAATGGTGCGATTCATTCGCTCAGCCACACCATTGTGCTGGGGGGTCTTGGGAACCGACTGTTCATGCCGTATACCCAGTGACTTGCAGTACTCGTGGAAGTCACCTATGTATTCACCACCATTGTCAGTGCGGATGCACTTCAATGATCTGCCTGTCTCCCTCTCGACCATAGCATGAAACAGTTTAAACACACTAAAGACCTCGTCCTTGGATTTCAAAGCATACACCCAAACCCTCCTAGATGCATCATCTATAAAAGTGACAAAATACAATGCCCCACCCAAGGTTTTTGTCCTCATAGGACCACAAACATCAGAGCAAACCAAATATAATGCATGTTCTTTATTAATATGAGAAGCAATTTTAACAAAAGAAACTCTATGTTGTTTTCCAAATAAACAGTCAACACAGGTTTTGAGAGGTATACCTGTCACGTCTAGAAGGAGCTGCTTCTTCGCTAGTAGCTGAAGCTCTTTTTCACTCATGTGGCCTAGACGCCTGTGCCACACGTCAGTAGCTGAATCTTCCGTTGCGTTCAATCCACCCTTGCACACACTGACACTTGCCTTGTAAATGGTGCAACACTTCTTTCCTCTGGCAGCAATCAATGAACCCTTGATGAGCTTCCAGCGCCCACCAACAAACCGACTTTCATAGCCATCATCATCCAGCCTTCCCGTCGACATCAAGTTGAGGCGAAGGTCTGGAATGTGTCTCACATCCCTGAGAACCAATGTGCAGCCCACATCGGTCTTCAAACAAATATCACCGACTCCTACGGTCTTTGAAACACCAGAATTTCCCATCTTCACTGTCCCATAGTCACCTGACTTGTAACTTGTGAAGAAATCTCTGCGTGGAGTCACATGAAACGAGGCTCCCAAGTCTATCACCCAGTCGGTGTCCTGACTCAAAGCCGTGAGACAAATATCGTGATCTGCTGAAAGAATAACAACAGCGTCACCATGTGAGGCGACCGCAGTAAAATCCGATTCATCTTCCTTCTCCTTTCCTATATTGGCCTTTCTTGCCACAGTTCCAGCATTCAACATCTTTCCTGGTAATTGACTTGCCTCTTGATTTATCTCGGGCCTTTCCGCCCTTTCTGTTCTTTCCTCTCCTCCTATCTTGTGTCACAAGGGCCTCTTGTTGAGCATGCCTTAGAGACTTCCTCCTTGTCTCCTTATTGAAGAGACAGCTTGTTATCTGATCCATGAATACATTTTCGTCTGGCGCAGAGTTACTTAGAGACACCACTAATGTCTCCCAACTGTCAGGCAATGAGCTAAGCAGTAGTAAATCCTGAAGTTCATCATCTAAGACCATCTTCATGGCGGAGAGCTGGTTCACAATGTTGCTGACCTCATTCATGTGTTCAGCCACATAACTACCATCTTTGAACTTGAGATTCACAAGTTGTCTTATCAGGAATATCTTATTGCCGGCTGTCTTCCTCTCATATAGCTCTTGCAATTTCTGCCATAGGCTAGCGGCTGAGGTCTCTGTAAACACATGGTGGAAAACTGAATCGTCCAACCATTGTCTAATAAACCCTAACGCCTTCCGGTCCAACTTCTTCTAATCATCATCAGGCATATCCTTGATCTTCGCCGATATGCCTAAGATCGGAGCATATAGATCCTTGCAATAGAGCAAGTCCTCCATCTTAGCCTTCCATATGGTCCAGTTAGAACTATTGAGGCTGATCATCCTTGATGAGCCACCTTCTATAATTCAGAACCGATCCCACTCCGTTCAAACAACATGAACGCTCTGATACCACTTTGTTGGGTGCGTTTCATACAAACCTTCGGATCTCGCCCCCCAATACACTAGAATTATGGACTACGATAATGCAATAATAAAGAATAAACAAACAACCACACGACACAAGGAGTTTGTACGTGGAAAACCCTCTAAAGAGGTAAAAACCACGGGACCTAGTCCAGATCAACAATCCACTATCTCAGGGAACTGTTACAACCGATCTCAAGTACACACCGCTTGGATCAAACCTTCTTCACCCACTTGGGATGGATAAACAACAAGAGAATAACAAAAGGAGAGGAGCGATCTCACCGATTCCGAGGACGTAGAAGCGCTGAGACGACGATTGCGCAGAAGAATCCCTCTTCAAACAACTTCTCCTTTCTACAAGCTTCCTCTTTTTCTCTTCCTCTTTTTCTCTCTTTCTCACCTTGGACGTGCAAACCACATAATGGGATGCCTTAATCCCGTTTTAGAACTCTTAAATAAGAAAAACGGAGCAATTAGAGCCCAAATAGGAAACTGCGTCTAAGCAGTCCGCGCCGGGTCGGGCGCCCGGCCAGGCTAAAAAACATCCAGTAGCAAAAACAGAGAAACGGACCAATTTCGGGCGCCCGGACCAACATGGTCGGGCGCCCGGTCACCAGACCGTTGGGCGCCTGACGGTCATCAGAACTGTCCAGCGCCAAAACTTGCATTCGGGTGATTTTTGGTCGCCTGGCCACAGTTGGGCCCGGGCTCCCGACCATACCCAAAAATTCTCTCTCCTCCTTTGCTGAGGAGGAAAACTCCATCAGGTCTATGTGACCATATAAACAGGTTAGATGCCAAATAAACATCATAGTGGGTTGGGCATCTCACCGTGCACTTTCTACAATGGGGTTCACTTGAGTTTTGGATCTGCCTATTTTCGGGCCCATGCCCTAAAATGATCTTGCAAAATGGATGGACTGTACATGTGGATATAACACATACATCAAAGTGGGGCTTACATAACTTGGTGACGCCAGCACACCACCCAAGTCCGAGGTGTGTGGCACCCAATCCGCTTCCCTCGGAGAATAATTTTATTCTACAAAAATTGCTGAGGAATCTGCTCGGATGGGACAACCGATTCCATAAGCATAGATGCTGCTTGTGCCCCTGGCCAACAATGAGTTCTAGTAGGCAAGAGTCTATGCGGGCCCACCTTGGCATTCGTGCGACATCGGCTCTGTCTATCAGTTTTGGAAGCTAATTTTAAAACAGGTGTCAAAAGATGAAGTAGATCCAAAACTAAAGTAGCCATGCCGCAGTGTGGAAAGAACGCCCACTATCGAAACCTTTGGTGGGGCCACATAAGTTCTCAATGAGGCTAATATTTGTGTTTTCAGTTCATCCCAGTTAGAATAACCTTATGAACGGTTTGGATAGCATGTAAACATCATGGTGGCCCACGATGGTTTGAACAATGGGCCTAGGGCTGTAAATGGTCGGGTTCGGGGCGGGTTTAGCCAAAACCAGACCCGCCCATTTACTAAACGGGTCTGGGTCCAAATTTTAGACCCAGACCCTTTTACTAAATGGGCGAGTCCGGGTCGGGTGCGAGTCAACCCATCAGACCCGTTTATAAATGGGTCCGGGTCTGGTAGAGGAAGATCCACCCAGACCCATTTATAAATGGGTCGGGTCTAATGGGTCCGGGTCTGGATCAAGTATGCAATCATTTTACAAGGCTTAAAATCGGGTTTGGACGGGTCTGGATCAGACGGGTCCCTTGAAACATGGACCAAACCTGCGCACTTACTAAATGGGTTCGGGTCGGGTTGGGTCGGGCCTAATATAAAGGAAACCAGACCCAGACCCGTTTAGCAACCGGGTCTATTCTTGGACCCAGACCCGTACCATTTAACAAATGGGTCGGGTCTGGGTCGGGTCTAAACGGGTTGGGTCCGGGTACCCCATCGGGTCCGCTGACCCATTTATAGCCCTAAATGGGCCTTTCCATCCTTGTTGTTTCCTGTGGTATGGCCTACTTAAGTTTTTGATCTGTCTTAATTTTGGGGTCACATTCTAACATGAGCTAACAAAATGGACGGATGGAGTGGACGTCAAGAGAAAAAGAAGCCTTATATTTGGATTTGTGGCCTAACAAACGTGCCCTTGTGATGAAGGAAAGTTGCACTTATCTTTCTCAACAGTGTCTAATCCATGGTTGTGATATTCTTCTTTTGAAAATAACATGTTTCCAATATCTCATGGAAGAGAAATGTGAAAGCCATCGCTATGATGAGATAATATTGAATATTCCCAACCAATCCAACAATGAAGGGGTGTGTGAGAAAAGAGAACAACTCATCATCTACTTCTTCAAATGAGAATAAAATTGATATTATTGGATGAAGTGCCCTTTTATGTTTACATATGAGAAACTTTGATGTCCTTATATAACCAAAAGAGCCCCCATATTCGTAGTTCAATTCAAACTAGAAGGCTTTCTTGAAATAGTAAAAATAACTAAAAGTACTAAAAAGCTGTCTAACTATGCCTATATTCATAAATTACCATTAGATAAGGCAAAAACTTTAAACCACAATCTGACTTTCAAAACCCTAAAAATATAAAAAAATTCTAAAGTTCTACAAAAACATGATTTTGACTAAGAAAATGGCCATTTTTTTTGAGAAATCACTCTTGCATGTCTTAGGTCTCGTTGACAACTTTTCAACAACATATTATTTGTACTAATTCAATAATTGATTATAAAGTTATTGGTCGTGCTCGAAGTCCAGCTTCCCCCATGGCCGATCCATGGTGGTCAGACCTGGCTCTTGACATGTTGGGCGTCGAGCTCGAGACTTGGTGTATGGGCGTCAGATGCCGAACTCAGGGTCAGACGCGTCGTGAGCAAGGTTCAGCCACAGCGAATCGGCGGTGCGGGAGGCCGTGTTGGGGGTGTGACATTATGACTATCAGAAGATATAACATGTATTTAGTCGTTTTTGCCCAATCACAACTCTTCCGGTCCAAATTCATGCAATGCTAGTCCTGCATTGAATCACCCATGACCTATCCTATACATATCGAATGGTCCGATCTTCCGGTGGGCTCGATGGACGGACTAGATATAGAATACACACCCCAGGTGGGGGTCCCAAAATGGGCCCCACCAGCTACATGCAACGTGTATGGCTGCACCTTTTTCCTGTTATATATGATATATAATAATGCCCCCGCGCGCGCACACACACGCACATATATACATATATATACAAAATTTAGAAGGTTAGGGGCTTTATTGGCCGTTGTATAAAAATAATAATCATGGATGGCCTAAGATAGTTTCAATGGTTGGAAGAGGCCCATTTAGTTTTTGGGTCCACCGCGGTTAGTGGATCATGTCCAGGGTCTAGATGGGCCAACGGAAGTCTCACACAGGTGGTGGGCCCCACAGATGTTGGCCTAATATAGGACTTCAAAAACCCCAATGTGAGATCTGCTCAATGTGTATGCACAAATTACAGTACAAGGCCTAATATAGGCAACTGAAATTTTTGCACATCTGGTTCTGCACAACTTGAGCTGGATCCATTTTCGGGGAGGATGATTCCCGATCACATGGGGCCCATTTAGGCCAAGGTAAAAGGCCATTTTTCTATCCATACATATCGTTTTCAATTGATGATTGAGCTTGGAGGGCTTTGGACGGTCCTAGGTTGATGATAGGGTGGTCCATTTCCTCTAGGCTTCCTCTCTCTCTCAAAATTACTTGGAATTTGCTAAATGTTGTTAAGGGGAGAGATGCTAGAGAGACCCCTCTTGTATAGAGAAAAAATGGTATGATATTCGTTTAAAGTGAGTTGAATTGTTAAGGTGGTAATTCTACAAATTTCTATTGGTGCTTAGTGTTTTGAGGTGGATTGATGATTGGTTGCATGTGAGATGAGGTGGCAACAAACATAGGTATCCTCTAATGATGATTATTTTGATAATGGTTAGAAAAGAGAGTTTCTCTAGTCTTTTAGTATGTGTTGAAGTTTTATTTTGACTCATAGCTATTATCTTTGAGATATGGACTTCGGCCCAATTCATTGGACCAGGTTTACACACTCATATAAGTTTTGATATAGCTTAGCATATTACACAAGAGCATATCGAAGACAAAGGTTTATAAATCCCTTTTCGGGACTCTTCAACCAGACTTCCTCGGATGCATGAGGAAAAGCTTATCAAATCCATGAGAAAAGAAAAAAAAGTAGGAATAATTCCTAAAACGTTCATAATTAATTAAATAAATAATAAAATGAAATTACTATCCTTTAAATAGAAAACTAAACACTAAGAAAAAAGTTGTGGAGTTAAACTTCAACTAAAACGTATCCTAAAAACGTAACTACTATTTATCGACGACTTCTATTACTACTAGACTTTGTGGTTTTTGGGCCAAAATTATTAAGTGTCCAATCAACCCAACCACTTTATTCTAGTGATATTTCTAATTTCTTTTCGTGTTGGACACAACTTCTAAAACTCAGATGATCAAAAGTTATACTTGATCTGAGACTTACTATTGATAGTAGACAGTGTCAATCCTCAATTCAAATATTGTATAATACTTCATCCTTCTAATGAGGCTGGGTTCTCGTGCAACCGCCTTTGTAGGATAAGACTGGCAAGCCACGCCAGGAGACTTTAGAGATTTTAGGTGTGGTTTTACACGGTGGGGCCACATGAGTTTTGGATAGGCCGGAAAGCATGATGGGGCTCGTGGTGTGCTATAGATATATTTGATGTCATGCACACATCATGGTGGGCCCCACAAACTGCTTTGGGGAATGCTGTGGAACCTGCTGAGATGGGACAACCGATTTCATGAGCATTGATGCGAATTGCTTGTGCCCCTAGCCAACAACTTCCTGTCGGACGAATCTATATGTGGGCCCACCACGGCATCTTTGTCACATCTACTCTGTTTATCAGTTTTGCAAGCTAATGTTAAGGCATCAGCTAAAAAAATGAGCAGATCCAAAACTTAAATCATGCCACAGAAACAGTCTGGAAAGTGTGCACACTATTGAAACCTTTGGTGGGCCGGGCCACATAAGTTCTCAATCTGGCTAATAATTGTGTTTTCAGTTCATCCCAATGAGAATAATCTTATAAATGGTTTGGATGATATATATAAACATCACGGTCCATCCCTTCTATTTCCGGTCGTATGATCCACTTAACATTTGAATCTGCATCAATTTCCGGCTCATGTCCTAACATGAGTTAGCGAAATGGATGGAGAGAGTGGATGTGACAGGAACACTGCAGTGGGCCCCACATAGCTTCCACTAAGGGATGGATGTCGTGGGAGAAAAGCCTCTTGTTTGGACTTAGTGGACTAACAAAGGTGGCCGTGGACTTAGTGGATTTAGTGGACTAACAAAGGTGACTTTCTTCTTTTGAAAATAGCATGTTTCCATCATCTCATTGAAGAGAAATGCGAAAACCATTAATGGGAGGAGATACTGAAGATTCTCAGCCAGTCCGACCATATGCTAACTCAAAAGTCAATGGTGAAATGGGTGCATGAGAAAAGAGAACAACTCACCATCTTCTTCTTTTAAAGATGAGAATAAAATTAATATTATTGAATACAAACCTATGTTGGTTTTTATTTCTAGCTGTAGGTGAACGTGTTCTCAATATGGGACGTTGATCATCTTTCTTTCATTTCTTTTTCTAGTATAAAAGTGGTCCACCTGATTAATTAGACCAGCCTGATTGTGCCAGAGGATTCTCACTTCGTGCCTACCCAAAACAATACATTACGTTGTGAACATCCAAACAGAACCTTAAAGAGACAAAATCAATACGATAACACAACACAGATATCGTAGCGGAATCTAGCATTTGTATGGTTTGCATTCATCAATCCATTTCAATGCTAACCTCGTTCACTTATTACATCCAAATAATATTATCTTTATCTCGAAGAATCAATCCTGATGGTGCCTAGCTGTAGATTGGAGACTTCAGAACGTCCATCTGGTAGGCCCTATGATGTAGAACTGGTCGCTGATTATTTCATGGCCCAGATGGAGCAAAAGAAGACCGGACGGGGTCGAAAGTGATCCGGACCGTCAGGACCATAAATCGGTCGTATCTCACAATCCGGAATGAGTTACGGGACGTATAATATATCAATTTGGGGTAGCTTGAGCTATTTTAGCCAACCAACCACTACGCTGGGTTGCCCAAGCCGGAATCGCGAGATTTGACCGTATCGACGGTCATTAGGTTAGTTTATTTTTAGTTTTACTATCTATAGTAAGTTTTAATTCGATCATAACTTTGCATTTGTAGGGTTTTAGAGTTAGTGCCCAACATGAAAAGGGCTTAGAATATTTCGTAGAACAACGTGGTTGAGGCCGTTTAATAACTTTCTATTTTTGGCCGAAAACCAAGAGTTCTAGTAGGATTGAACGACTTCTATAAATAATAAGTTTACTATTTATAGTAAGTTACGTTTTCTAGGAGTTTAAGTTGGAGTTAAAGTCTGATACTTTGCATAGGGTTTAGTTTCCTACTTATATAGATTATAATTTCGTTTTTAGTCATTCAATCTTCAATAAAGTAATTATTTGGAATTAAATTCTTTTGTTATCTTTTATTTCTTCTCGTGGATTCGAGAAATTATCGGTTAGGGAGACGGTGATCGACCTACCACGTCCTCCCTGCGTCACCCTAACATGGCCCGCCCATGATACAAAACCAACATCAATGGGGTGATCACTACCTTGAGATCAATTAACCATTTCCTCTTGGATCATGAACTTTCCTTGTATGTTTGAAGTCCACATATTGGATATTTGGGCGTACATCTTTAATATTGTTTTCCCCACGTTTTGTTGTATCCCACTCAAGGTTTTAAATTGGCGCATCAGTCATCATATCATTCACCACTGATATGGCCCTATATTGGGCCGGTATGGGCATATCGTTCATGGGCGATATTGGTACGTACTATCGGGTGATACACACTGGTTTTGGAATTACATTTTAAACCTTGATCTGATTCACAAGTAGCACTTTCAGCTGCTTTAAACCTCTTTTCAAAAAGTCCACGACTATCATTATGTGTTGTTTGGCTACTGGAATTTGGGTTTCTTGGAATTGGATTAATCCTAAGTAGAACCCAAACTCTTGTGTTTGGCGCCCAAATTCCCCACGCTAGCTCACAAATTCCAGCTTACATGTTCTTGGTTGCCAACATAGTTCAAAAGCCCAAAAACCCAACTCAACTCGATATTCAGACAGGTTGGATTGACCCAGAGAGTCCTTTGTTCTGGGTCGTGAACATAGTTCAAAAGCCCAAAAACTTGACTCAACTCATATTTTAAATCATTTTTTTTATGGGTTAGTTCACACACCCACCCCTGTTAGTCACATCACAATGTTAACCACCCCACTATGGGAATCGATACCATTACCTCAGTGTTGAAACTACGCTATCTTCACTCATTTTACAAGAAATTTAAATCATTCATCTCAGAAACGCTATTACATGTCTCACAAAGGAAGATAAAGGAATGTGATATTTAAAGTGGGATATTTGTGGGCCACATATTCAAAGGCTTAGGACTTTCACATCTAGGAGTGTTTCGGTAATCGGACTGTTTATGGTGGTACCGTAATTTCAGCGCCGTTTGGATCACTGAACAATGAGCCCCACTTGTATGGACCGGGTATCCTACAAAATGTTAATTTTAACATACACATTGACATGTTGACATCCAATCTGTCCATCATTTCCGCTCTATCTTTTTCTTGTTGGCAAAATAAAATCAGGCTGACAAAAAACTCAGGTGGGCCACACCACATGAAACAGTTAGGATGAAGATGCCCACCATTAAAAACCTTCAAGACTGTATCTGGGACCCACTGTGTTTTGTATATTCCATCCAATCCATTCAGAAGGTGCATCCAAAATTTCAGGTGGGCCACGACATGTCTATTTAAAAATTTTAGGCATGATTTTACTTTGTGGCCCACCTGAGTTTTGGATCAGCCAGATTTTTTTTGTTAGCCAAGAAAAATTACAATGGGGTGCGGATGATGGACGGATTGGATTCCATTGAAATATTACACTGGGTCCAACATGTCGATATGTACATTAATAAGCGAATGGCATGCGACATGCCACTTATATAATAGATATTATGTTATTAAAAGATTAATTAAGCAGAGGATGCTAACTCAACATTTTGGTTTTGGTGTTTTTTAAAATAAAACTCTTTGGTTTTGGATGCCTTTTTACTTCATTTAAATAGTTTTCAAGAACATCAGTCACACCTTATCTTTGTTGAATATTATATAAAAACAGATGATCCTTTTCATGCCAGGACACCACCTTACATAGGCTGGCTAAAAACGAACCATTGTGCTAGGGTTGGCAATGGACTTGAGTTTGGGCTCGCTCAACCAACCCAGATACTATAAGACCAAAGCCCTGAGCACAACATGGGCCTTGCTACACTTAAATGTTGGGCCAGGTCAGGCTAATGACATCAAAGCTCAAGCCCAATCTGAAAAGGGTCATACATGCCTGGCCCAATCTTAACCCATAGGCTAAGCTTCTGCCCAACCTGTTGCCACCCCTAGCTATGTTTGGCCCTAGCTCGGCCCTAGAGCCCTAAGCCCTGGCCATCGCCCTAATGGACTAAAGAGGGCCCCGCCCTAGCCCTCGACTCAGAAGGCTGGTTTGTGCTAGGGCCAGTCTTATAAATTAAAGATAGTTATATGTATGCTATGTGTACAATTGACATTCTATTGGAGTATCATAGTTCTTCATATTACTGTATACACTAGTATAAAAACTATGGTCTAACTCAATACATGCCCATCCTGAGCTAATGTGGCCCACCTGTGGTACATCTGGACCATATATTCATGGTCTCATTGAGTAGAGGCCTCAGCCCAGAGATCAGGGCATTCCTCTTTTACTCCCGTTAAAGATAGGAACTCCACCATGGCAGACTCCCTTATGCAAAATCACTATCACATGGAGAGCTAAGAGAATTATGATTGAGCACCCATGCAAATGGGCTGAGCCTGACCTGGCCCAAGCCCCTTATATTGACATAAGTAATCCAACAGCCGTCTTGACCCTGGCTGGATCATCAGGCCCACTAGTGAAAGGGTACCTCTAGGAGTGGGTTTGGATGGTCCACAAAATGTGGATCGGAACTATGCCATGGATGCAATCTATTACCAATGAAGGATGCCAATTGTGTGTTATTGGGGTTGGACGGGATTATGTAAACCTTGATGTGGCCCAATGAAAATGTGCCACATACACACGAGGCCACATACACACGAGGCCTGCAAATCACGGGCGCGGATTTCCTGCGAAAGCCTTGCGCAGGAAGTCCCTGCGCTGGGAACCAAGGTGGGACCCACAGTGATGTTTTTGATGAATCCACCCCGTCCATCCGTTTTGGGAGCTCATTTTAGGACATGAGAACAAAAATGAACCGGATCCAAGACTCAAGTGGGCCTAAAACGTGAGGATTAAACATCCACAGTTGAAATATTTGGGGGGCCACGGGAGTTTTGAATCAGGATAATATTTGTGTTTCCAGTTCATCCCAGTAGTAGTGACATTATGAACGGTATGGATGTCATATAAACATCACTGTGGAACCCAGGGAGGTTTCAACTGTAGTAATTTACCTACGCACCTTTTCCTTTAGTGAGGCCCACTTGAGTTTTGGATCCGGTTCATTTTCATCTTAGTGTCCTAAAATGAGCTTCCAAAATGGATGGACCGGGTGAATTTATCAAAAAACATCACTGTGGGCCCCACCTTAGTTCCCAGTGCAGGAACTTCCTCCCCAAGGCTTTTGCAGGAAATCCGCGTCCGCAAATCACTATATGAAGCGGACGCGGATCGCCTGCGTAAGCCTTTCCGTAGGCATCTTCTAGGTGGGGCCCACCGTGATGTTTGTGAGAAATCTACACTATCCAACCATTTTGTGAGATCATTTTAGGCGTTGCGACCAAAAATGAATGGGAACCAAGACTCAAGTGGGCCGAAAGCATGACGATTGGACTTCCACAGTTGAAATATTCGTGGGGCCACAGAAGTTTCGAATCAGAATAATATTTGTGTTTTTAGTTCATCTCAGTAGGAATGACATTATGAACGGTATGGATGGCATATGAACATCACTGTGGACCCCATAGAGGTTTCAATGGTAGGAATTTTCCTACCCACCTTTTGCTTTAGTGCGGCCCACTTGAGTCTTGGATCCTGTTCATTTTTTGTCGCAACGCCTAAAATAATCTCACAAAACGGTTGGACGGTGTAGATTTTTCAAAACATCACGGTGGGCCCCACCTAGATTCCCAACGCAGGAGATGCCCGCAAAAGGGTTTCGCAGGCAATCCGGGTCCTATGAGTTTTATCCATGCTGTCCATCCATTTTGCCAAATCATTTTAGGGCATGAGCCCAAAAATGAGGCATATCCAATGCTCAAGTGAACCACACGGTAGAGATTGAATGCCCACCATTAAAAACTTCTTTGGAGCCTCAAAAGTTTTGCTGAAGTTGATATTTGTGTTTTCCCTAAATCATGTTTTGCTAAAGTTGAAATTTGTGTTTTCCCTAAATTCAGGTCTATGTGACCTTATAAACAGGTTGGATGGCAAACAAACAGTGATGACCTTGAAGAGAACTTTCCAGAAATGAAGGATTCTAGAAGAATTATCTATAGTTTATCTCTTACTTAGAGTAGGAAGAATTAATGTAATAAGGTCCATATAGATGACCATTGAGTTTAATTGTAGAGGACTTGGTTAGTAGGATAAAGAGTAGTGAGTAATTTATTAAACATAGATACTGTGGTTATGATAATGATTTGATATACATCAGTTTACTAGTTTAATTGATGAAATATGTGGATGTGAATGTAAATATGAATGGAAAGTGAATAGGAATAGAAAATGAAAAAGTTATGAAATTATACATTATTTATTTCAAACCCTTGAATTTGTGTTGTTTCTATACTTGAGTGTCGAATTTTGGGACGTGACTATTCCACTTGGCCTCACAAAGCTTGGTGAGTCCATTTACGAGAAGCGGATTGCCTAGTGTGCCACATGCCATTGATTTTTGTGGTGTGTTGACACAACCAATTTTTGTGAGCCCCATCATGATGTATGTGTTATATCTACACTGTCCATCCATTTTGCAAGATCATTTTAGGGCATGGGCCAAAAAAATGAGGCAGATCCAAAGTTCAAGTGGATCACAACACATAAAGCAGTGAGGATTGAACGTTTAACATTGAAAACTTCTTGAGGTGGATCAAGCTGATATTTGTGTTTTCCTTTGATCTAGGTCTTTGTAACGTTATGAACAGGTTGGATGGCATATAAAGTATAAACATCATGGTGGGCCCTAGGAAGGTTTCAATGGTGGGCTTTATTTTCCCCACTGCATCTATGTTGTGGTCCATTTGAGCTCTGGATCTGCCTCATTTAGTTTATCCATGCTCTAAAATGATCTCACAAAATGGATAGACAGCATGGATATAATATTGCATATATCAAGGCAGGGCCCAAAGAACTTAGTGACGTCAACATGCGTATGAGGTTGATTCATGGGGCAAGGAGGCAATCCACTTCATCACTGCACATTCTTAATGAGATGACGAATTCCCCCCTTACGTGGCCACTAAAAAGGGGGTGCAGTCTGGGTGGATCTCCATATCCACTGAGGTAGTGGATAGCTGGGGGGGCACTTTGATGCATATGCCTTGCATCCAGAGAGTCAATCCATTTTGACAGCTCATTTTAGATCATGGTCTCAAAAACGAAGCAGATCCAAATCTTAGGTGGACCATATCATAGGAAACAGTCATCATTGAATCCTCACCATTAAAACTTCATAGAGGCCAACGAAATGTTTATTTGCGATCCAACCTGAATGAAGAGAGCACACAAATATCAACTTGATACAAAAGTTTAGTGTGCCACAGGAAGTTTTTAATAGTCAATAATCACTATTTCCTATATTATGGTCCAGTTAAGATTTGGATCTACTTCATTTTTGGTTTCATGCCCTAAAATGAATTTTCAAAATGGATGGACAATGTGGATATAAGTCACCTATACCACGGTGGCCCCCACAATCAGGGATCCCACTCAGTGGGATGCCGATTAGCTACTGAACTTGACAGTAGCCAGCTTTGCTACTGAAGTGGCATCACCACGCTCTTTGAGCCCCACCATCATGTATGTGTTGTATCCACACCATCCATCCATTTGGAGAGAGTATTTTAGGGCATTAGCCAAAGAATGAGGTATGAGATCTGAAGTTCAAGTGAACCCCACCGCGAAAAAACATTGGGGACAATGACACCCACCGTTGAAACTTTCATATGGCCCACCATGATTTTTATTTGAGATCTAACCTGTTTATAAGTTAACACGGACATGGAATAAGGGAAAACATAAATATCATCTTGATCAAAAGCTTATGTGGCCCAAAGAAGTTTTTAATGGTAGGCGTTCAATCCCCATTGTTTTCTGTGGTGGGGCCCACTTGAGCTTTGGATCTGCCTCATTCTTTGGCTCATACCCTAAAATAATCTTTCTGAAGGAATGGACAGTGTGGATACAACATATACATCATGGTGGGGCCCCCACAGTATGTGGTGACATCACTCTATACTGTCAATGGTTGGAAGAGGCCCATTTAGTTTTTGGGTCCACCGCGGTTAGTGGATCATGTCCAGGGTCTAGATGGGCCAATGGAAGTCTCACACAGGTGGTGGGCCCCACAGATGTTGGCCTAATATAGGACTTCAAAAACCCCAATGTGAGATCTGCTCAATGTGTATGCACAAATTACAGTACAAGGCCTAATATAGGCAACTGAAATTTTTGCACATCTGGTTCTGCACAACTTGAGCTGGATCCATTTTCGGGGAGGATGATTCCCGATCACATGGGGCCCATTTAGGCCAAGGCTAAAAGGCCATTTTTCTATCCATACATATCGTTTTCAATTGATGATTGAGCTTGGAGGGCTTTGGACAGTCCTAGGTTGATGATAGGGTGGTCCAGTTCCTCTAGGCTTCCTCTCTCTCCCCAAATTACTTGGAATTTGCTAAATGTTGTCAAGGGGAGAGATGCTAGAGAGACCCCTCTTGTATAGAGAAAAAATGGTATGATATTCATTTAAAGTGAGTTGAATTGTTAAGGTGGGTAATTCTACAAATTTCTATTGGTGCTTAGTGTTTTGAGGTGGATTGATGATTGGTTGCATGTGAGATGAGGTGGCAACAAACATAGGTATCCTCTCATGATGATCATTTTGATGATGGTTAGAGAAGAGAGTTTCTCTAGTCTTTTAGTATGTGTTGGAGTTTTATTTTGACTCATAGCTATTATCTTTGAGATATGGACTTCGGCCCAATTCATTGGACCAGGTTTACACACTCATATAAGTTTTGATATAGCTTAGCATATTACACAAGAACATATCAAAGACAAAGGTTTATAAATCCCTTTTCGGGACTCCTCAACCAGACTTCCTCGGATGCATGTGGAAAAGCTTATCGAATCTATGAGAAAAGAAAAAAAAGAAATAGGAATAATTCCTAAAACATTCATAATTAACTAAATAAATAATAAAATGAAATTACTATCCTTTAAATAGAAAACTAAACACTAAGAAAAAAGTTGTGGAGTTAAACTTCAACTAAAATGTATCCTAAAAACGTAACTACTATTTATAGACGACTTCTATTACTACTAGACTTTGTGGTTTTTCGGCCAAAATTATTAAGTGTCCAATCAACCCAACCACCTTATTCTAGTAATATTTCTAATTCCTTTTCGTGTTGGACACAACTTCTAAAACTCAAATGATCAAAAGTTATACTTGATCTAAGACTTACTATTGATAGTAGACAGTGTCAATCCTCAATTCAAATATTGTATAATACTTCATCCTTCCAATGAGGCTGGGTTCCCGTGCAACCGCCTTTGCAGGATAAGACTGGCAAGCCACGCCAGGAGACTTTAGAGATTTTAGGCGTGGTTTTACACGGTGGGGCCATATGAGTTTTGGATAGGCCAGAAAGCATGATGGGGCTCGTGGTGTACTATAGATATATTTGATGTCATGAACGCATCATGGTGAGCCCCACAAACTGCTTTGGGGAATGCTGTGGAACCTGCTGAGATGGGACAACCGATTTCATGAGCATTGATGCGAATTGCTTGTGCCCCTAGCCAACAACTTCCTGTCAGACGAATCTATATGTGGGCCCACCACGGCATCTTTGTCACATCTACTCTGTTTATCAGTTTTGCAAGCTAATGTTAAGGCATCAGCTAAAAAAATGAGCAGATCGAAAACTTAAATCATGCCACAGAAACAGTCTGGAAAGTGTGCACACTATTGAAACCTTTGGTGGGCTGGGCCACATAAGTTCTCAATCTGGCTAATAATTGTGTTTTCAGTTCATCCCAATGAGAATAATCTTATAAATGGTTTGGATGACATATATAAACATCACGGTCCATCCCTTCTGTTTCCGGTCGTATGATCCACTTAACATTTGAATCTGCATCAATTTCCGGCTCATGTCCTAACATGAGTTAGCGAAATGGATGGAGAGAGTGGATGTGACAGGAACACTGCAGTGGGCCCCACATAGCTTCCACTAAGGGATGGATGTCGTGGGAGAAAAGCCTCTTGTTTGGACTTAGTGGACTAACAAAGGTGGCCGTGGACTTAGTGGATTTAGTGGACTAACAAAGGTGACTTTCTTCTTTTGAAAATAGCATGTTTCCATCATCTCATTGAAGAGAAATGCGAAAACCATTAATGGGAGGAGATACTGAAGATTCTCAGCCAGTCCGACCATATGCTAACTCAAAGTCAATGGTGAAATGGGTGCATGAGAAAAGAGAACAACTCACCATCTTCTTCTTTTAAAGATGAGAATAAAATTAATATTATTGAATACAAACCTATGTTGGTTTTTATTTCTAGCTGTAGGTGAACGTGTTCTCAATATGGGACGTTGATCATCTTTCTTTCATTTCTTTTTCTAGTATAAAAGTGGTCCACCTTATTAATTAGACCAGCCTGATTGTGCCAGAGGATTCTCACTTCGTGCCTACTCAAAACAATACATTACGTTGTGAACATCCAAACAAAACCTTAAAGAGACAAAATCAATACGATAACACAACACAGATATCGTAGCGGAATCTAGCATTTGTATGGTTTGCATTCATCAATCCATTTCAATACTAACCTCGTTCACTTATTACATCCAAATAATATTATCTTTATCTCGAAGAATCAATCCTGATGGTGCCTAGCTGTAGATTGGAGACTTCAGAACGTCCGTCTAGTAGGCCCTATGATGTAGAAATGGTCGCTGATTATTTCATGGCCTAGATGGAGCAAAAGAAGACCGGACGGGGTCGAAAGTGATCCGGACCGTCAGGACCATAAATCGGTCGTATCTCACAATCTGGAATGAGTTACGGGACGTATATTATATCAATTTGGGGTAGCTCAAGCTACTTTAGCCAACCAACCGCTACGCCGGGTTGCCCAAGCAGGAATCGCGAGATTCGACCGTATCGACGGTCATTAGGCTAGTTTATTTTCAGTTTTACTATTTATAGTAAGTTTTAATTCGATCATAATTTTGCATATGTAGGGTTTTAGAGTTAGTGCCCAACATGAAAAGGGCTTAGAATATTTCGTAGAACAACGTGGTTGAGGCCGTTTGATAACTTTCTATTTTTGGCCGAAAACCAAGAGTTCTAGTAGGATTGAACGACTTCTATAAATAGTAAGTTTACTATTTATAGTAAGTTACGTTTTTTAGGAGTTTAAGTTGGAGTTAGAGTCTGATACTTTGCATAGGGTTCAGTTTCCTATTTATATGCATTGTAATTTCGTTTTTAGTCATTCAATCTTCAATAAAGTAATTATTTGGAATTAAATTCCTTTTTTATCTTTTATTTCTTCTCGTGGATTTGAGAAATTATCGGTTAGGGAGACGGTGATCGACCTACCACGTCCTCCCTGCGTCACCCTAACATGGCCCGCCCATGATACAAAACCAACATCAATGGGGTGATCACTACCTTGAGATCAATTAACCATTTCCTCTTGGATCATGGACTTTCCTTGTATGTTTGAAGTCCACATATTGGATATTTGGGCTTACATCTTTAATATTGTTTTCCCCAAGTTTAGTTGTATCCCACTCAAGGTTTTAAATTGGCGCATCAGTCATCATATCATTCACCACTGATATGGCCCTATATTGGGCCGGTATGGGCATATCGTTCATGGGCGATATTGGTACGTACTATCGGGTGATACACACTGGTTTTGGAATTACATTTTAAACCTTGATCTGATTCACAAGTAGCACTTTCAGCTGCTTTACACCTCCTTTCAAAAAGTCCACGACTATCATTATGTGTTGTTTGGCTACTGGAATTTGGGTTTCTTGGAATTGGATTAATCCCAAGTAGAACCCAAACTCTTGTGTTTGGCGCCCAAATTCCCCACGCTAGCTCACAAATTCCAGCTTACATGTTCTTGGTTGCCAACATAGTTCAAAAGCCCAAAAACCCAACTCAACTGATATTCAGACAGGTTGGATTGACCCAGAGAGTCCTTTGTTCTGGGTCGTGAACATAGTTCAAAAGCCCAAAAACTTGACTCAACTCGACATTTTAAATCATTTTTTTATGAGTTAGTTCACACACCAACCCTTGTTAGTCACATCACAATGTTAGCCACCCCACTATGGGAATCGATACCATGACCTCAGTGTTGAAACGACGCTATCTTCACTCATTTTGCAAGAAATTTAAATCATTCATCTCAGAAACGCTATTACATGTCTCACAAAGGAAGATAAAGGGATGTGATATTTAAAGTGGGATATTTGTGGGCCACATATTCAAAAGCTTAGGACTTTTACATCTAGGAGTGTTTCGGTAATCGGACTGTTTATGGTGGTACCGTAATTTCAGCGCGGTTTGGATCACTGAACAATGAGCCCCACTTGTATGGACCGGGTCCCCTACAAAATGTTAATTTTAACATACACATTGACATGTTGACATCCAATCTGTCCATCATTTCCGCTCTATCTTTTTGTTGTTGGCAAAATAAAATCAGGCTGATAAAAAACTCAGGTGGACCACACCACATGAAACAGTTAGGATGAAGATGCCCACCATTAAAAACCTTCAAGATTGTATCTGGGACCCACTGTGTTTTGTATATTCCATCCAAGCCATTCAGAAGGTGCATCCAAAATTTCAGGTGGGCCACGACATGTCTATTTAAAAATTTTAGGCATGATTTTACTTTGTGGCCCACCTGAGTTTTGGATCAGCCAGATTTTTTTTGTTAGCCAAGAAAAATTACAATGGGGTGCGGATGATGGACGGATTGGATTCCATTGAAATATTACACTGGGTCCAACATGTCGATATGTACATTAATAAGCGAATGGCATGTGACATGCCACTTATATAATAGATATTATGTTATTAAAAGATTAATTAAGCAGAGGATGCTAACTCAACATTTTGGTTTTGGTGTTTTTTAAAATAAAACTCTTTTGTTTTGGATGCCTTTTTTACTTCATTTAAATAGTTTTCAAGAACATTATAAAAACAGATGTTCCTTTTCATGCCCGGACCCCACCTTACAGAGGCTGGCTAAAAACGAACCATTGTGCTAGGGTTGGCAATGGACTTGAGTTTGGGCTCGCTCAACCAACCCAGATACTATAAGACCAAAGCCCTGAGCACAACATGGGCCTTGCTACACTTAAATGTTGGGCCAGGTCAGGCTAAAATGACATCAAAACTCAAGCCCAATCTGAAAAGGGCCATACATGCCTGGCCCAAGCTTAACCAATGGGCTAAGCTTCTGCCCAACCTGTTGCCACCCCTAGCTATGCTTTGCCCTAGCTCGGCCCTAGAGCCCCTAAGCCCTGGCCATTGCCCTAATGGACTAAAGAGGGCCCGGCCCTAGCCCTCGACTCAGAAGGTTGGTTTGTGCTAGGGCCAGTCTTATAAATTAAAGATAGTTATATGTATGCTATGTGTACAATTGACGTTCTATTAGAGTATCAAAGTTCTTCATGTTACTGTATACACTAGTATAAAAACCATGGTCTAACTCAATACATGCCCATCTTGAGCTAATGTGGCCCACCTGTGGTACATCTGGACCATATATTCATGGTCTCATTGAGTAGAGGCCTCAGCCCAGAGATCAGGGCATTCCTCTTTTACTCCCGTTAAAGATAGGAACTCCACTATGGCAGACTCCCTTATGCAAAATCACTATCACATGGAGAGCTAAAAGAATTATGATTGAGCACCCATGCAAATGGGCTGAGCCTGACCTGGCCCAAGCCCCTTATATTGACATAAGTAATCCAACAGCCGTCTTGACCCTGGCTGGATCATCAGGCCCACTAGTGAAAGGGTACCTCTAGGAGTGGGTTTGGATGGTCCACAAAATGTGGATCGGAACTATGCCATGGATGCAATCTATTACCAATGAAGGATGCCAATTGTGTGTTATTGGGGTTGGACGGGATTATGTAAACCTTGATGTGGCCCAATGAAAATGTGCCACATACACACACGAGGCCACATGCACACGAGGCCTGCAAATCACGGGCGCGGATTTCCTGCGAAAGCCTTGCGCAGGAAGTCCCTGGGAACCAAGGTGGGACCCACAGTGATGTTTTTGATGAATCCACCCCGTCCATCCGTTTTGGGAGCTCATTTTAGGACATGAGAACAAAAATGAACCGGATCCAAGACTCAAGTGGGCCTAAAACGTGAGGATTAAACGTCCACAGTTGAAATATTTGGGGGGCCACAGGAGTTTTGAATCAGGATAATATTTGTGTTTCCAGTTCATCCCAGTAGTAGTGACGTTATGAACGGTATGGATGTCATATAAACATCACTGTGGACCCCAGGGAGGTTTCAACTGTAGTAATTTACCTACGCACCTTTTCCTTTAGTGAGGCCCACTTGAGTTTTGGATCCAGTTCATTTTCATTTTAGTGTCCTAAAATGAGCTTCCAAAATGGATGGACCGGGTGGATTTATCAAAAAACATCACTGTGGGCCCCACCTTAGTTCCCAGTGCAGGAACTTCCTCCCCAAGGCTTTTGCAGGAAATCCGCGTCCGCAAATCACTATATGAAGCGGACGCGGATCGCCTGCGTAAGCCTTTCCGTAGGCATCTTCTAGGTGGGGCCCACCGTGATGTTTGTGAGAAATCTACACTGTCCAACCATTTTGTGAGATCATTTTAGGCGTTGCGACCAAAAATGAATGGGAACCAAGACTCAAGTGGGCCGAAAGCATGATTGGACTTCCACAGTTGAAATATTCGTAGGGCCACAGAAGTTTCGAATCAGAATAATATTTGTGTTTTTAGTTCATCTCAGTAGGAATGACATTATGAACGGTATGGATGGCATATGAACATCACTGTGGACCCCATAGAGGTTTCAATGGTAGGAATTTTCCTACCCACCTTTTGCTTTAGTGCGGCCCACTTGAGTCTTGGATCCTGTTCATTTTTTGTCGCAACGCCTAAAATGATCTCACAAAACGGTTGGACGGTGTAGATTTTTCAAAACATCACGGTGGGCCCCACCTAGATTCCCAATGCAGGAGATGCCCGCAAAAGGGTTTCGCAGGCAATCCGGGTCCTATGAGTTTTATCCATGCTGTCCATCCATTTTGCCAAATCATTTTAGGGCATGAGCCCAAAAATGAGGCATATCCAATGCTCAAGTGAACCACACGGTAGAGATTGAATGCCCACCATTAAAAACTTCTTTGGAGCCTCAAAAGTTTTGCTGAAGTTGATATTTGTGTTTTCCCTAAATCATGTTTTGCTAAAGTTGAAATTTGTGTTTTCCCTAAATTCTGGTCTATGTGACCTTATAAACAGGTTGGATGGCAAACAAACAGTGGTGGGCCTTATAAACGTTTCAACCGTCAGCATTATTATCGTTGCTACTTCTTGTGGGATTTGGATCTACCTTGTTTTGAGGCCAGCGTGGATAAAACTCATAAATCATCACTGTAATAGCTCAAAAAATTTCAGGTGTGAGTTAGTGCAGGAGTGCGAATCTATGTGCATATACTAGCATGCATTTTATCAATTAGTGTGTACTTTTAGTTACTGATTACATTTGGAAGTGGAGATTCATACATGTGCATGTATTCACACACTTATACGTACATCTCAGGCTTATATGTTACAATACACTTGCTTATTCACCCATTCAACCATTGAGTTGGCTTTATATGGACAAAACAAGCTATCCAACCATTGACTTTCAATTTGGATCATCACAATATCGTGAAATAGATAATGGACGCGATTTAAACCACTTACAACCAATCATCAATGATTATGAACCTTTCATCCGAATCCTCATACACTAAGGAATATGTTCCTACACCATTAAAGCTCATTTTCAATGCTTAGAAACACACTGCTAATCATCTTAAGTTTTCTTTGGTGCATATGTTCCTACCTTACATTACTCTTCAGGAAACCTAGTTCTAGGAGTCTAACATTATCAATTTTAGTCTCTAATTCATAACATCTACTGTCCATCAAATTTTACATTATATATGCTGGATGGCCCATTTGAAAATCACCGTAGCGACCATTATTACTATCCACATACAATCCCCAACGAATTTAGCAGATCATACTTCACACTGGGATATATCTGACCTATTTTTGGAGATCCAAGACAATACGTAAGAATGTTGAGAATCCTGCCCTTTTTAAAACTTAAAAAGGATACAATAGTCGTGTATACATTCTATACTATGCACCCTTGCCCTGTAAGAGTAAGATTTAACTATTAATTTAGAAGACCACCTGTATACTCACAAATGCACAACCTTAGAAACATTATAATATGTTCAATACACAATCTTAAGGTGATCTCACTGTTAGATTTCAAGATCAACCGTTAAGCTTCAAGGTCGACCACATTACACGATTAAGATTACTATTGGCGGGCCACCGGATAACATGATCAGTGATCATGCTTCACGCAACCTCTAAGTTATTTCACTTGGAAATTACAACAGCACGTAGTTGCACGTGCGACATTTGAAGAACTAAAATCGGAAGTCGATTTCCAATGCGCTTGAAATGACATTCGATGGAGAATTCCTTCTCCATTTTTTGTTATTCTCGTTTGAAACTAGCTACGATGCAAGAGACCTCCTTCCCGATAGATCTACACCATAAAAATACAAGATTGTAGTTGTCCAACTCAACATCATGCGGTTCAACGTTTAACAATAGACGAATGCCTGCGAAAGGCCTTCTCCTTCGCTGATTCTTCATCCTTAGATTTAGAAACATGGGATCATCTAATCAATCTAAACCATTCATTTAGTGTTTGGAAGGTCTCTGAATCTCATTTGATTGCAAGAAAAAATTCCCAAGGCATGCGATCTCTTCATGTTTCTCATGCATTACGATAACTTGCGGCGGTTAAAACTTTCAAACTCAAGACCCACCGGACGAACAACCATAAGGCTCCAATCTCTTAAACCCCAAGCTTACTACGACTAATGTAAGCCATCCAGAAGATTCGGTTCAAAGAAATCTGGCTTGGGTGAGAATCCTCGATTAAAACAACATTTCTTCTCCATTTAAAGATCAGAACTATTGAGTTCTTTTGTGGACTCGATCTAAGATTTGAAACATCCATCAAGCAGACCATAAGGTCAACATTCAATAAAAAAAAAACAAGATAGGAATCCACAGTGTGTGCTGTAACCGATATTCAAACAAAATAGTGTTAGAAACGATTTTCTGTGCATAACAGGCTACCGTTGTCAACTCAACGTTGATATGTTTTAAGACGTTTTCAGAAGCTTGGAAAAGGGCTGAAAAGTACTCTTATATAAACTCTAGTTTAGGAAGAGATCAGAACACGTAAAAATGAAGATATATATATATATATATATATATATATATATATATATATATATAGAGAGAGAGAGAGAGAGAGAGAGAGAGAGAGAGAGAGAGATTCGATGGGGGGAGAGAGAGAGAGTTTAACTCAGTTAGAGAACTCCCTATTACATTGAGTAAAAAATGGGGTCAATACTGCTTCAAGCCGAGTCGAATCGGGTCATGAGTAGAAGTGAGTCATCTTGCACCGTTTCTGGTCATGTACTCTCTAATTTGTGTATTTTTAATTCAATTTTAACTATTGTATTAAGTGTGTTTTCGGGTCATTGATTTGAAATTCATGACTTGTATAACAGTAATTTATGGCTATTGGTTTTAGCTTTAACCTTAAATAATAAGCGTTGGAAACTCAAGCTTTACATTTAGTTTTAAGTTATTTTTCTAAAGGTTTGATTTGTGATTTTAGAAGCTTTAAGTTGTATATTGTGAAACCTTGTGATGGCTTAAGAAGATGGTTATGGTTTGACGCCTTGGGAAATGCTGGCAGCTAAAGGCTTTTTTTTCTTTTTTTTTTTTTTTTTTTTTTTTAATATTGAAAAGCTGAAGGATTGGAGTTTATAGGCCTTGGAAAAGGGTATGTATGTTTTTGAGGAAACTCATGCTTTCAAGGAATGGAAACTCTTGATACCTTTGTTTAAGCATACAAGTGTGTGCAATAGAGTACCATGTGTTTCATTGATCAAGGCTGGTTGGGTGAGCACCTGATGTATGCAACAATCCAGCTACATAGGATAGGTGGAGGCTTTGTTGATCAAAGTGATCAGTTAGGTGAGCACTCAGGTGTGTACAACAGACCAACTATGTAAGCTAGGCGGATGTTATTATCTTGACTACGTTGAGTTAGTCCTTTATTGAGAGTCGCATGTTGCAACTAGGGATCGATTTGTAGAACAATCGAGAGTTGAGTGGATTCGATTGTGGGAAAACGTCTGCCAGTAGGAACCGATGTTCTAGATGATGGTGTTTCGTAAGGAACTGATGTTGTAGATCAATCGAGAGTTGAGTGGATTCGCTCACATGAGGGTGTGTACTACTAGGGACCGATGTTTTGGATGATAGTGTTGGCCAATTGAATTAAATTGGTCCTAAATGTTCTATTGATAACCGTAATGCGACAATTGACCTATACTTGCATATTCCACATTGCACACATTGCATATATTGTTCTTTTTTATATTAAAATATTTAATTATTTATATTATGCAAAATTTCTTTACTTATTTTTAAACTTTGATTACTTACGATAAATTGTGCGAGGCTATCACATTGGCTTTGTTAGCTCATCTTTTATTATGGATAATCAATTTCAAGTGATGACCTTGAAGAGAACTTTCCAAAAATGAAGGATTCTAGAAGAATTATCTATAGTTTATCTCTTACTTAGAGTAGGAAGAATTAATGTATTAAGGTCCATATAGATAACCATTGAGTTTAATTGTAGAGGACTTGGTTAGTAGGATAAAGAGTAGTGAGTAATTTATTAAACATAGATATTGTGGTTATGATAATGATTTGATATACATCAGTTTACTAGTTTAATTGATGAAATATGTGGATGTGAATGTAAATATGAATGGAAAGTGAATAGGAATAGAAAATGAAAAAGTTATGAAATTATACATTATTTATTTCAAACCCTTGAATTTGTGTTGTTTCTATACTCGAGTGTCGAATTTTGGGACGTGACTATTCCACTGGCCTCACAAAGCTTGGTGAGTCCATTTACGAGAAGCGGATTGCGTAGTGTGCCACATGCCATTGATTTTTGTGGTGTGTTGACACAACCAATTTTTGTGAGCCCCATCATGATGTATGTGTTATATCTACACTGTCCATCCATTTTGCAAGATCATTTTAGGGCATGGGCCAAAAAAATGAGGCAGATCCAAAGTTCAAGTGGATCACAACACATAAAGCAGTGAGGATTGAACGTCTAACATTGAAAACTTCTTGAGGTGGATCAAGCTGATATTTGTGTTTTCCTTTGATCTAGGTCTTTGTAACGTTATGAACAGGTTGGATGGCATATAAAGTATAAACATCATGGTGGGCCCTAGGAAGGTTTCAATGGTGGGCTTTATTTTCCCCACTGCATCTATGGTGTGGTCCATTTAAGCTTTGGATCTGCCTCATTTAGTTTATCCATGCTCTAAAATGATCTCACAAAATGGATAGACAGCATGGATATAATATTGCATATATCTAGGCAGGGCCCAAAGAAATTAGTGACGTCAACATGCGTATGAGGTTGATTCATGGGGCAGGAGGCAATCCGCTTCATCACTGCACATTCTTAATGAGATGACGAATTCCCCCCTTACGTGGCCACTAAAAAGGGGGTGCAGTCTGGGTGGATCTCCATATCCACTGAGGTAGTGGATAGCTGGGGGGGGGGGGGGGGGCACTTTGATGCATATGCCTTACATCCAGAGAGTCAATCCATTTTGACAGCTCATTTTAGATCATGGTCTCAAAAAGGAAGCAGATCCAAATCTTAGGTGGACCATATCATAGGAAACAGTCATCATTGAATCCTCACCATTAAAACTTCATAGAGGCCAACGAAATGTTTATTTGCAATCCAACCTGAATGAAGAGAGCACACAAATATCAACTTGATACAAAAGTTTTGTGTGCCACAGGAAGTTTTTAATAGTCAATAATCACTATTTCTTGTATTGTGGTCCAGTTAAGATTTGGATCTACTTCATTTTTGGTTTCATGCCCTAAAATGAATTTTCAAAATGGATGGACAATGTGGATATAAGTCACCTATATCACCGTGGCCCCCACAATCAGGGATCCCACTCAGTGGGATGCCGATTAGCTACTGAACTTGACAGTAGCCAGCTTTGCTACTGAAGTGGCATCACCACGCTCTTTGAGCCCCACCATCATGTATGTGTTGTATCCACACCATCCATCCATTTGGAGAGAGTATTTTAGGGCATTAGCCAAAGAATGAGGTATGAGACCTGAAGTTCAAGTGAACCCCACCACGAAAAAACATTGGGGACAATGACACCCACCGTTGAAACTTTCATATGGCCCACCATGATTTTTATTTGAGATCTAACCTGTTTATAAGTTAACACGGACATGGAATAAGGGAAAACATAAATATCATCTTGATCAAAAGCTTATGGGGCCCAAAGAAGTTTTTAATGGTAGGCGTTCAATCCCCATTGTTTTCTGTAGTGGGGCCCACTTGAGCTTTGGATCTGCCTCATTCTTTGGCTCATACCCTAAAATACTCTTTCTGAAGGAATGGACAGTGTGGATACAACATATACATCATGGTGGGGCCCCCACAGTACGTTGTGACATCACTCTATACTGTCAGTTCAGTAGCTAATCCGTGTCCAACTCAGTAGCATGGGCGTGCATCAAGAGCAAAAGAGTAAAAATCATCATTTCATGATGGAGGGCCCATTTGTTAAATCTAAAGTCTGAAGCCTGAATCTAGAATCTAAAGCCTGAATCTGAAATCTGGATCTGAAATTTAAAAACCTGTTTGGTAATTGTTACTAAACTCTGAAAATTAAGTACTAAATCTGAAACAACATGTCGTCTGAAATGACTGAAATCTGTTAACTTGACATATTTATCCTTATCTCTTGTTTGGAGATGTTATGCATTATGAAGGGTTTTTTTAATTAAATGAAAATAAAATCATTAAGTTAACATCCATTTAATTCAAATAAACTAAAGTGCTCAATATAAAATTAAAATATCCTTATTCATAAAAATATATAAAAAAAAATCAACCAGCACCGAACATTATGGTATGGCCCACATGGATGATATTTTGCGTATCCATGCCGTTCATCTATTTCTCTAACCAATTTGAGGACATTGGACAAAAAATTATGCATATCCAATGGATTGTACCACTGAAAACAGTGGCGATTGAGTGCCCCACAATTAGAAATTCCAAAGAGCCCATTGTAAGGTTAAGGGTAATGTTGTTTTGCAATCCAAGCCATTGATAATGTCAAGAAGATCTGGATGAAGAGAAAATATAAAGATTAGCTTGATCCAAAACTTTTACTGGCCACAAAAAGTTTTTAATAGTCTTCAATATTGTTTCAACGGTAGGTGTCATTATCACCACTGCTTCCTTTAGTGTGGTCCACTTGAGTCGGGGACCTGCCTCATTTTTTGAGATCATGCTGTAAAATGATCTGAGAAGAGATGAACAATATAGATAAAATTCTTACATCACGATGGGCCTCACAAAGTCATACCTAACATCCAGGCGATGGAAGGATGCAACTCGTTTCTTCCAGGCGGTGGAGGATGTGGATTAGCTAATGATAGGTTGAGTAGCCATCTCACTACTGAAGTGACATCAACAACTTTTGTGGGCCCCTCTGTGATGTATGTGTTGTATCCACACCATCCATCAAGTTGGAGAGATCATTTTAGGGCAAGATCCAAAGAATGAGGAAGATCCAAATCTCAAATGGATCTCACCAAAGAAAACAGTGGGGATTGATCTCCTACCATTAAAAACTTCTTAGAGCCACAAAAGTTTTTGATCAAGATGATATTTGTGTTTTCCCTTCTTCCATGTCTGTGTGAACTTATGAACATGTTGGATTTCAAATAAACATTATGGTGAGCCTTAGGAAGGTTTCAACAGTCATGTTCCTGTCCCCACTGTTTTCTTTGGTGGGGTCCACTTGATCTTTGGATCTGCTTCAATCCTTGTCTCATTCCCTAAAATGTTCTCTCCAAACGGATGGACGGTGTATATACAACACATACATTACGGTGGGGCCCACATAAGTTGGTGACGTCACTTCAGTAGTGAGATGGCTACTCAACCTATCAGTAGCTAATCCGCGTCCAGCGGTGGAAGGATGCAATCGGACGGGGATTTCCTGTGAAAGCCTTGAGCAAGAAGTTCCTGCGCTAGGAGCCAAGGTGGGGCCCACAGTGATTTTTTTTATAAATCCACCTCGTCCATCCGTTTTGGGAGCTCATTTTAGGACATGAGAACAAAAATGAACTGGATCCAAGACTCATGGGCTGAAAACATGAGGATTGTACGTCCACAGTTGAAGTATTTGTGGAGCCACAAGAGTTTCGAATCAGAATAATATTTGTGTTTCCAGTTCATTCCAGTAGTAGTGACGTTATGAACGATATGGATGTCATATAAACATCACTGTGGTCCCCTAGGAGGTTTCAACGGTAGTAATTTCCCTACCCAGCTTTTCCTTTAGTGAGGCCCACTTGAGTCTTTAATCCGGCTCATTTTTTGTTTCATGTCCTAAAATGAGCTCCCAAAACGGATGGACGGGGTGGATTTATCAGAAACATCACTGTGGACCCCACTTAGGTTCCCAGCGCATGAACTTCTTGCGCAAGGCTTTCGCTGGAATTCCACTGCAATCCGGTTTGTTCGGATGGGTTCTCGATGCGCGGATGTCCTACCAAAGGCAATTTCACGCTGGATTGCTAGGTGGGCCACTGTGATATTTGTGAGAAATCCACCCCGGTCATCCATTTTTTCTATATAAATTTAGGACTTTTAACAAAAATGAGGTGGATCCAGAGCTCAAGTGGGCAACAAAGAGAGGGAAAACTGGGGAAAGTTTTCTACCGTTGAAATCTTCCTGGCCTCACCTTGTTATTTATGGGCCAACCAAACCGTTTATAAGTTCATTCACACTAGGATGAAATGAAAACACCAAAATCTTATCATGATATGAAACTTTTGTGGCCATACAAATATTCCAACTGTGGTTAGTAATCCCCACTATTTCCTCTCGTGTGGCACACTTGAGTTTTGAATATATCTAACTTCTGTCCAATGTCCTAATTTTAATTCAAAAAATGGATGAACAGTGTGGATAAAACACATATATCATGATGGGGCACACATAGCATTGCTTAGTGGCTTGCTCTTTTATGAGTGCGGGTTAGCAATCTGCATGGGATCCATAGAAGAGGGTTGAGGCAGGAGATGAATGTCCCTGTTGGGCCTACATGATGTATATGTTTCATCCATACCATCCATTAATTTTTCCATATCATTTTGGGGCATAAGACAAAAAAAGAGGCAAAGGTAAGGCTCAAGTGGACCACACTATAGGAAATAGTAGAAATTGGGTGCCTACCATTGAAAACTTCTTAGGGTCACAGAAGGCTCTGATCAATCTAGTATTTGTGTTTTCCCTTCATCCACGTATGTGTGACCTTATGAAGAGGTTAGATAGGAAAAAAAAAACCTCATATTAGACCCTAGGAAGGTTTCAACAGTAGCCATTCAATTCCCGCTGATTTCTATGGTGTGGTTCACGTGAGCTTTATATGTGCCTCATTTTTGGGCTCATGCTCTAAAATGATCTGAAAAAGTTGATGGACGATGTTGATCTAAAACATAAATCATGATGGGGTCAGAGAAGTTGCATATGTTAAAAGTTGAGTTATGTATTACACAATGGTGAGAAAACTTCTCCGTAGCAATTGTGAGAGGGTAATTTTGGAAGTAAATTTATTTATTTTATAGAAAATTCACGGAGCGCATTCCATATTCACCATTAAGCTAGACCTCCGTTGTCGAAAAAAATTAATGAATAATCACGGAGCGCTTTCCGAATTCGGTGTTAACAAACAACACTTATAAAAATTATTTTCTCAATTTCGCATTAAGTAACTATTTTAAGTGTTAACAAACAAGCCCGGAGTCTCTGGGAGCACCTTGGGCAATGCGAGTATTGGAAGGTGATTCACGTTATCTCTAGTCGAGAGGCAACTCACGTCCATTTTGGATGCCGATTACGCCGTGCCAGGGTTCTATGTGGCTGTTGGGACTAGAAAATGAACACAAGGGACATTTCCCTGAAATGTGGTGTTTTGCTGCTCTAGGGGGCTCTGAGTAATGAAAACATTCATAGACAATCACAAGCATTCATAAAGTACACAAAAGAAGAGATATCGCAAGGCGAATTTTATTCCAGAGATTCTGAGATCTTGTACATTCCAGGCCGTGGTTTGGCACGGGCCCTTAATTACATCGAATGATCGATGACCCTTGATTAGAAGGCAAAAGACTAGTTAGCAGGGACTATGGCCTTAGAGTTTGCGGCCATGGGACCTATATTTGCTCTGCTGTGTACTGAACCACCTTTGTATTAGTCGGATGTCTATGTCCCATATTTTAACAGGATACCCGGGTTGAAACTGTCAGGGTTTTATTACTGAGATGGACGACTCTGGGCCCACGCCTGTCAGTGTAGGGACAGGTGACCTCGGGAAGTCCATTCTACAATTGTGTGTACCTGCGCAGTCCAACCGACGGATATTGTCTAGATGGGTAGGGCATCGACTGTTGTGTTGTGGCAGTTGAGTAACTGGTTTGTAGAGAATCAAAGTTCTTTGGTCATGGTTCATTGTGGTAATCAAGGCCCTGCTGGTCTAGCTTTTGGCACAAATCGGATCATGCCTTTACAGTGAATGTAAATGTCAGCATATTTGCATGGCTCTGGATGTTGGCGACTCCTTTCCGGGAAATTACTCCGTTCATCGCGTCGAACCGGGTTAAGTCTCGAAGATGCTCGACTCCGCTCATTTAGAGTTCTCGAAATGTTCGTTTGGCCGTTCCATTGCGTCCGGAATGCTCGAAATACCCAAGACAAGCTCCGACGGACCTTGAAAATACTCAGAATTGAGCCTGGTGCACCTGCTGACACATTCTGCAATTGGCTGATTTTTTGGGTGCGTGAGGCTTGATTTACGGGTGCGTGAGGCTCCACGCACCTGTCAATTCAATGTCAATTTCAAGACGGATTTAGGGGTGCGTTGGTGTGTATTCAGGATGCGTGGGTCCGCTTTTACCAACTTTGATTCTTGCTGAATTTACAGACGCGTGGGGCTGAATTGACTGATGCGTGGGGTATTTTTGGATGCGTGAGGTCCTTTTGGATGCGTTATTAAATATATGAAGTTCAGACCTGTAGTAGCGTGCCTGCGCCTGGAAATAGGATTTCGGTGAACGGAAAGGTGTTCCGGCGAGGGTTCCGGCGGGTTTTTTTTGGGTTTCCGGCAGCGGCGGCTCTCTCTTTCTTTTTTCTGTTGTGTGTAAATGAGCGGGACGAGGGGTATTTATAGGTGAACTCGGCCAATAGGAAGCTGCCACGTATCACGCATCTGTCAAATGCCCGCAACGCACCTGTTTATTTGATTGCAAGTGTCCGAAAATCATACGGGTGCGTGGGGTTTAATTGCCGGGTGCGTGAGGCTCCACGCACCTGTTAATTCAATGTCGATTTCTAGACGAATTTAGGGCTGCGTTGGTTGGTTTTCAAGGTGCGTTGAGTGCGTGGGCCTTCGCAAATGGCGGGCCAACGTGCAGTTTTTAAGGGTGCGTTGGATGCGTGAGGTGCTCGGATTTCAGGGTGCGTTGGATGCTTGAGGTGCTCGGATTTCAGGGTGCGTTGGACACGTAAATGTGGGCTCCACTTTTTGGGTTTTGAATTTTGGAGGGTTTGTGGGGCCCGTTTCATTGCGCAATCACTTGCACTGTTTATCATAAATAGTGACGGAGTTGCGGGTCCATTTCCGGGCGGTTCCGAACATGGTGATCGGCGGGGCCCACTAGGGAATTTGGTTAAGTCTAGGGAAGTCGCGTACGCTTCCGTTTTGCGTGCGCCGGAAGGCGTTCTTCGCGTGATTCCTTCAGAGTTATATGGTTATTTGACTTATTTTACGAATGTCCACTATTTGGGACCCCAACAGTGGCCCACCATGATATATGTGTTTTATCACTCGTTTTGCTAGATCATTTAAGGCTAAAAAATGAGGTAGATCCTGTTGTATTTAAAATGATATTTTAAATATATTTTTAAATTTTTTTTTCTTCAAAAGATGTTTCCCTCCACATGTTTAGCTTTGAAAGTTTTTGTGCCTTTCTTTATCCCACATTAGAAAGAAATAAGGAAAAGAGCAAGTATAAAGGTAGAGAGGTTTTGCATATGGGCTAAGCTCTCAAGAGGTAAGTGAATTTTGTGGTTTGTGGGGGGCTATGCACATTGACCTACCCTATGCCAAAAACCACATGCGTTCGCCGGCCGAGCCTCGTTGTCGGTGATGCCGGTGTCGATGCCAAGCTTGGGTCCAAGTCTGGGTCTACTGAGAGTGTACTTGCATATCCTTTATTTTGCTTCAACGGACACTGAAAGTGTACTTACACTAACGATCGTTTTGTTTTAAACGTCCAAAGACGCATCAGTTGGGTTTAAATCCAACGGACCTAACCCATTTCATTAAGCACCTAATCGAACTCTATAAATAGGACTTCGTTAATCCTTTTTTAATAACTTAAAAATATTTTTCTTCTCTGGTTTACAAAAACCTTTGGACATCATTTTCTTCCGTTATTTTTCACTGACTCACTGAGTCACTGCAATTCGAGTTTGCAGTATACTTGTTAGTTCGAGCCCTATACAGCAAGTGCACAGTCGGAACTAGGGTAATAGTTGTTATATCTCGGAGGCCAAATATCCATGACTCCTGTTGCATTTGGAAAGCAGTCCAAGGAGGGCAGATTTGGTTTCAAGCCCAGTGATTCGTCACGCCTCGACTCGGTTCTTCAAAAACACATAAGTTCTTTATTTTTTTTTTAATTTTTATTTTAATTTAATATCTGTGAGTTGTTTTCAACACCCACATCCAACAGATCTAAGGCTCAAAGTGCACCCACTAGTCGAAATTAAACATGCATCATTACCACCCAAATTCATAGCTCAAGTGGTAGACCAAATTAGAATAACCTCGTTTCAACACTGAGGTCCTGGTATCAACTCCCAGGTGGAGGGCCCTAAGTGGGGGTGGCTAACATTGTGGTGTGACTAACAGGGGTGGGTGTACTAACAATGGGGTGTAAAAAAAATTTAAAAAAAAATCCCCTTTCTTCCACGTTTATGCAACCTTATTAACTAAGATGGAAAAACGGACCAAGTGGATATATAACATATTCATCAAGGTAGGCCCCACACTGTCATGGTAACACCCACTAACTTGTTACCCATGTAACACCTAATTCACTCCGGTAAAACATAGGGCTCTTAATGGGTCGGATCTGGATCTGGAACAGATCCAATTGGATCCGGCTCCAAGTTCGAATATTTGGTTTCGAATCGGATTCGGATACAACTCGGATCCAAAAGGTGATATCCATATCCGATCAATTTATAAATAATTAGATCCATTTCCAATCCAAAATCCATATAACCATCGAATTCGAGTTGGATCTAGGTCTAAATCCACCCCATTACAAATATAAAAAAAATATAATATTTAATATTTAATTTAGTAGCAATATGATGCAAATCCCACTATTTACTATGATATGGTCGACATGAGAGTGGCATGTCTCAATTTTGAGACATGGCCTAAAATAATCTGGAAAAGGGATGGCCACCATGAATATAACATATACAGTAAGGTGACAATGAGTCAGATCTGGATCGTATTCGGATCGAACTCGGATATATTTCTGTGAATCCAAATCCAGCCCATTTAAGTAATCAGACATATTTTAAGATCTCCAGTCCATTTAAATAATCGAACCTATTTTAAGATCCAAATCTGCATTTGGAGGGAATCAAATCTCATATCTGACTCGCTCCATTAAGAGCCCTAGTAAAACACATGGAAGCAAATTGCCCGTGACCCCGAACATAGAAATATCTATGTGCCCAGGGTTGTGTGGGGTCCACCAAGATGTCCTTGACAAATCCACTCTGTCCATCTGTTTTGAGAGACCATACTAGGACGGGATTCTAAAAATCAGGTAGACCCAAAACACAGGTAGTTAAAAGCAACAAAACAGTGGGAACATCAACATCCACCATTGAAACCTTCCTAGAGCTGACCATGATGTTTATATGCCATCCAAACCGTTCATAGGATTATTACCACTCATATAAACTATAGGAGAAAACATCATTATGATACAAAACTTCTGTCACCGCCAGGCGTTCAATCCCCACTTTCTCGTGTGGTGGGGCCCACGTGAGTTTTGGATCTACCTATTTTTAGAATCCTATCCTATTGTGTGGTCTGTAAAAATAGATGGATAGAATGGATTTGTCGCGGTCATCTTCGTTGGCAAAAGTGGCAAGGCAGGACTTCTTTTTGAGCGGTGTTGTTTTCTTGAGCCATGTCAGATTCAAGGCCATGGAATCTCCTGACTCATTTTTTAGGCTTCCTTTTCTTTTCTTTTTATCTTTTCATTTTGCTGGTAGGAGTCTTCATTGATTCTAGTGGGAGCTTAAGATTAATCAATTGAACTGAAAACCATGTGACAAATGCAACTAAGAGATAACCCTCATGATGCATCACGTCCATAAGTTAAAGCACCTTTTTTAGCCTTGACCATATTGTTTACATTCGGCCTAATTAACGCAGTTAGGTAAATGGCCCAGAAAACAAAATGTGCCAGAAATAAACCACACGTGATGAAGATGAAGCTAAGAGTAAAAAGGGAAAAAATTCTAACAACACATTAAAGGTAAAAAAGATTGCCATCCACATGTGGCCAAGTTGTGAGTGACCATAAATATAGTAATGGCTTAGGAGAGAGTGTACAATTACACAACTTGCTTAAAAAGGCATTCTCTCTGGCTTGAAATAGTATACACAATCATGATAGTGACTCGAGACAATTCTTTCTTGTATATGTGGTTGAATGTGAAAGGCTACATTTACTTCGATGCTAAAAAATATTTATACGAGATTATATAACCAGTTAGCTTAATCGCTCATGATGTTGAAGATAGCTCTCTAGCAACTGTAACGTCCCTAAAATTTTAATATAATAAAATACATTAAACTCAAAAAATAACAATTAAAAATAGGTTAAATATACAAAAATTGTATTTAAAAGGAAAAACAAGATAGTTGCTTAAGTGGTAGAGTCACTCTTAAGCTTAGGAGAGGTCATATGATTGATACTTCCTTTTGCACTACATCTGAGAAGGAGGAATCAGGAAGAAGGGCTCCATTTGGTAAGGGTCTTTATCATTTCTTTTTATTTTTTCATGCATTCTTATTAATTAGCATCGGATCTTCAACATGAATAGTTCAGATTAGCCGATCATTCATTAGAAAGTTCATAATTTAGATTGGTAAGAAATAAACACCCTTTATGTGCATATCTTGGCGCAGAGATTGGTGCGGCCCACCTTGATGTGTGAAGTGTGATCTGAATGGATCAAATGATTCTCATGGAAAAATATACTGGGACCCCTAGTTTTGGCTTGATCCGACCATCGGATAGGCCACATCGGTTAGTTGGAATCTAAGTCATCCAATAGAAAAACGTGCATTTTGTTGGACCATTGGACGGATTAGATCTGATCTACTCCCTCAATTTGACATCTGGGATCTAATTATATCTAAATTCAAAGTATTTGATCAGTTCGATCATTCAATGGGCCATACTAAGCAAGAGATGATGGATGTATAAATTTGTAATGATATACATGTGGATCAGATTGGTTCGATCTAACCAATCCATTTGTCTCTCTAAATTAAATCTTGATAAAGGATGATTATTAGACGATTTGGATCTAATTAATTAGGGTTAGTCATATATTAAACATTAGATAAAGAAAAGTCTTAACGTTTAATAATTAGTGTATTGATATATGTTATTGTAATCTTAGATATATGTATGTTATGCATGACTTAGTTAAAATGAATGTAGATGATTGATGTTTAGCCACTTGATTTCATCAAGTGGGCCGCACATTTGATTGTGAGGTTTCTGATCAAATGTAAGAGACATGATCGGAAGTGATTACATTAAAAAAAGATGTGATCTATTGTGTAAACACAGAATCAGAAGCAATTACATATCCATGGGCAAAAGTGGCAGTGCAAGACTTCTTTGTGGGCAGTGTTGCTTTCTTGGGCCACGTCAGATTCAAGGCCGTCGAATCTCCTGACGCATTTTTTAGGCCTTTTTTTCTTTTATTCTTTTCATTTTTTTCGGCAGGAGTCTTCACCGATTCTAGCTGGCCGGGGCTCAAGATTAATCGATTGAACTAAAAACTATGTGACAAATGCAACTAAGAGATGACCCCCATGATGCATCACGTCCATAAGCTAAAGCACTTTTTTAGCCTTGACCCTATTGTTTACATTTGGCCTAATTAACGTAGTTAGGTAAACGACCCATAAAACAAAATGTGCCAGAAATGAACCGCACGTGATGAAGATGAAGCTAAGAGTAAAAAGAAAAAAAAAAAAATTCTAACAATGCATTAAAGGTAAAAAGATAGTCATCCACATGTGGCTAGGTTGTGAGTTACCATAAATAGAGTAATGACTTAGGATAGTGTACAATTACACAACTTGCCTAAAAAGGCATTCTCTCTGGCTTGAAATAGTATACACAATCATGTTAGTGGCTAGAGATGATTCTTTCATGTACATGTGGTTGAATGTAAAAGGTTACCCTTACATGAATGCTAAAAAAGATTTATACGAGATTACATAACCAGCTAACTTAATCTCTCACGATGTTGAAGATAGCTCTCTAGCAATTGTAACGTCCTTAAAATTTTAATCTAATAAAGTACATTAAACTTAAAAAAAAATTAAATATAGGTTAAATATAAAAAAAAATTGTACTTAAAAGAATAAAAAGATAGTTGCTTAAGTTGTAGATTCACTCTTAAGCTTAGGAGAGGTCATAAGATTGATACTTGTCTTTGTAATATAATTCTTTTTGCACTGCATCCGAGAGGGAGGGACCAGGAAGAAGGGCTCTATCTGATAAGGGTCTTAATCATTTTTATTTTTATTTTTTCATGCATTCTTAGTAATTAGCATTGGATCTTCAACATGAATAGCTTAGATTAGTTGAACATTCATTAAAAAGTTCAGAATTTACGTTGGCAAGAAATAAACACCCTTTATGCGCATATCTTGGCGCAAAGATTGGTGCGGCCCACCTCAATGAGTGGAGTATGATCTGAATGGATCAAATGATTCTCATGGAAAAATATACCAGGACCCCAAGTTTTAGTTTGATCCGACCATCGAATGGGCCACATCAGTCAGTTGGAATATAAGACATTTAATAGAATATTATACATTTTATTGACCATTGGATGGATAAGATCTAATCTACTCCGTCGATTTGACTTCTATGATCTAATCATATCTAAATTCAAAGTATTTGATCAGTCTGATCATCCAGTGGGCCACACTAATCAAGAGATGATGGATGTATAAATTTATAATGATGTACATGTGGATCAGATTGGTTCGATCTAACCGATCCATTTCTCTCTAGATTAAATCTTGATAGAAGATGATTATTGGACAATTTAGATCTGATTAATTAGGATTAGTCATATATTAAACATTAGATAAAAGAAAAGTCTTAATGTTTAATAATTAGTGTATTGATGTATGTTATTGTATCCTAGATATTTATATGTTATGCATGACTTAGTCAAAATGAATGTAGATGATCGATGTTTAGTAACTTAATTTGATCAAGTGGGCCCCATATTGGATTGTGAGGTTTCTGATCAAATGTAAGAGACATGATTAGAAGCGATTACATTAAAAAAAGATGTTATCTATTTTGGAACCCAAAATCTGATCGATCAGAAGTGAGGCACACTATTACCTTATGATAAACAAAGATTAATTAATAATTATAAATTGTCTGGGGAACATATAGTGTTATCAACGTTACTTGATCGTTTCAACGGAGTTCATCTCACCCAGTCACAGAGGTAATGGATCCCAATGTACTTCTATCCATTTAAGTTTAATATAATGTTTGTTGTGTTTAATTAATTGCAATGATTATGATGATTGTAGTGATGATTATAAATTAATGTAAATGATTGTTGATAATTCCATTATTATTCATTATATGTGCAACTGCTATTAATGCGTTACCTACTTTACATGTAATAATATGTGATCTGGTTGAATAACAACATGTTAAAAGCACTATCCCATGCCAATCTGTTCTAGGGACCGCCCAGATGAGTTTTGCCTACCAAATGATAGATGAGCTATATACACCAAATCAGTGGAGGATACTACATACTAATGAATAGAGGACTATACCTATCAAATTAGTGGAGGATACTACCTATTAATGAGTAGAGGACTGTACCCACCAAATCGGTGGAGTATATTGCCTACTAATCAGTAGAGGACTTAGCCCACCGACATGTGAAAGTCTCTTAAAATGGGAAACTTCGGGCTAGCTAAATTCTAATCCAAGCAAGTGGATGTATGCTTGCACTTGATTCACTAAATTTATTTTCTGGTGTGTAATTCTGAGTATCATTATTTGTTCTATATTATGCTTATTTGGATAAACCACATTAGGTTTACTCACGAGGCCTGACCAACTGACACTTGATTGATAGACCCTACAGATCTGAATCAAATAAACATGTCAACTCCAGATCAGGAAGAAGCAGTTGAGCCTGTGAATGATCCACATGATACGTGGCCATATCTGACCGATGATAAGTTGGTTGCTCTGGAATGATTTTACTTCTATTTTTTTATTTGATTAATTCTTAGTAGTTATTTCATTTTGCTTATTTTCTTTAGTTGGGACATGATGTTTGGTTGGGTTAATTTGGATGTTCGAGATACCATTTCGTTATTTGTTGATGGATTATAGCTTGACATTAGAATAAGGACCCAAAATTAGCTATCGATGCCTGGTCTTCAGGGCGTGACAGCAACCGCTTCTCAAGTTTATAAATTGAGCGAAAAATAAAGAGCCCCAAGGCCCTCACCAAAACCAAATACACATCTCTTATTCAGCACAACGTTGCCTATCTTATCATTTTCATCCCACGTGGATGTTTATCTTAGTCTAGTTTAGTTTAGCCTCTCTAATCTGTCCAACACAATACTACAGCAAGTTTGAATCGATTATTATAGTTTTAGTTTAGTTTCCATCCACTTTTGTCTAGTGTATCATTGTAGCAAGTTCGGATTAGTTTAACTCTTTGTCCATGACTTCGTCATCAGATCTCAAATCTCTAAGTTCTTACTTAGCGATTTCACCTAGGTGACAACCAGTTGGCTAAACTACGACCATCTCACGGCTGCCAAGGTTTAGATGACCGCTAATAATTCATGGCTTCTTCATTCACTTGTACTGTCAATGACAATCTTTCTTCCCTATGATGTAGAATGGGTCGCGGATGCTTTCATGGCTCAAGTGGATAGGCGAAAGTGGCTGAAATTCAGCATAACTCGATCAATCGAACAATTGCGTCGATCGATCGAAATTCCAGTCAGAAATCTAAAATTGTTGCTGGATGATTTTTAACCCTTTCGATCGATCGACTGATCACTGTTAATCAAAACTTCATTTTGGTCTCTAGACAATTTTGGGTGTTTTCGATTGATCAACCAACAGACGATGCGTACTTGCGCGAACTTACGCGCTTTCTCTTATTTCTTTCCTATTTTGATTAAGACCCTTATGCTTCATTTCTAGGGTTTTGTTTAGAGTATTTAATGCCTCTTAAATTCATTTTAGTTTTTTTTTTAACTTTCATATTATTCAATCAAATTCTGACTTTTATTGTTTTCTTTTCGTGGATTCGAGAATTCTCTTGTGGATTCAAGAGCACTTTGTGGATTCAAGGTATTTATTATCTATGGAAGACGGTGCTCGACCTCATCCTGTCCTTTCTTACGTCACTCTGCCTTCATTCAGTACTTGTCGATTTTACTACATTCTTTATCAATTCAATAAAATTGGCACTTTACTTTATTTTTAGCTTTCAAGTATTGCATTATTTTTAAATGAGACAAGCTATCACCACCATAGTAGAAAGTCCTTTCTTCCAAGGTGTAGACACCCCTACCCCAGGCTAAAATGTTGATTGAATGACTGGATGGATGGAGGTCCACAACCCAATCCGTACCCTAACTCTAGGTCCATACCCCATTAGCTCACCCAGTCCATAGTTCAAATCCTGAGGTCCAAATCTAATCAACTCACTCATCCAAACCCTAATCCATAACCCAAGTCCTAGCCTAAACCTAGTTAACTCAACCTGAATCATCATCCTAAAACCCTACCTGTAGGATAAATCGGGTTCAAATTTCCCAGTAAGTCAACTCGGTGGGTTAACTCAATGAGTCAACTCACTTAGTCAACTCACCTGGTCAGCCCAACCCTTCAACCCTAGTCAATTCACCAAGTTAAATCCTAAAACCAAGCCAAAGTCCAAGCCCAACTCTGACTCTCAACCTTGGAGCAAGTCTGAGCCTCAAACTTGAAGCTTTTATGCTCCAGGTTCAAAGCTGCCAGCTATCTGAAGCAGGAGGAGAGCGTCCGTACGAGCGGCCCCCAAGGGGATCATTCAAAATTACACAAGCTACCACTCCTAACAGCTATAAATACCCCCTTTCCCTTCAATTTTTACCATCCAGAAATTTAGAGAAATCCCAGAGAGTTCTAAATCCATCTCCGCCCCTTTTAGCTCATTCCTCCACCGAGGAAAGCCCGAGGGCGAGTAAGAAGAGTTTGACCCTGGTCCGGTCCAGCTTGACCCTGGCTAAAGCTTTTGAAGCTGCCTAAGTCCAGATCCAAGCCGCTCAAGCTAGCATATGCGACACTTCAGTCCATCCATTCATTTATACCAGCATCATCTCATTCATATCTAGCATAGTGTAACACTCATTATTCTTCCAACCCCCTTGCTCACCACATCCACTATAAACACCTAACCGATCTTAGCGTATGCTCTGTGTCTTGCCAACTTGATCAAATCTTGCCCATCTGAAACTTTAAGCGATTAAGCATATCATCATGCATCTTTCATAACACCTGACAGTTCAAGCGTATGCTCTGTGGCTTGCTGATCTGATTGGAACCTGCCCATCAGAAAATCTTACTGATTAAACCCATATCCATACATTATTACATTTTGCATTGTTTATGAGAATGTACGAAGATCGATCTCAACCTTCAAAGACTAGTCAGACTTAGTTAAGTAAAAATCGTATATCTGTACGGGCAGAGTGGGTGCCTAACACCTTCCCACCCTGTAACCGTCGTCCCTTACCTCGAATCTCCGACCACAAATTAAGGAGTCATTTTAGAAGAGGGTATCTTGGGATCCCATTCTCTAACATTTCTACAGGGTCTAGCCGATTGCAGATTCGAAGTAACCGGTTAGTGGTGACTCCAGTTAATCAAACATCAAAACCATCAACCTCGAAAGCCCTCAAAAGAGGCAAACCAGTGAAAGGCTACGATTCTGCACTCGATCCCCTGAGAAAGGGAGGACAAGGCGCGGGTCTAGCGTACATAGAATGGCGACTCCACTGGGATGTTTAGTCCCATTAATCGTGACTCGACTTGAAAAACAAAATCTTTTGAATCTTTGAATGTTGACAATCCTCGTATATTCTCATTTGTATCTTCATTAACATTTCATCAAAAAGAAAAAAAAAATCTATAAATTTTCAAAACCTAAAAGAACAAAGCATACTTCCTCACCATTACGCCTCTTTAATCTAGGCGGCCTCGCAAAAACCTCACTTACCGCAGCATAATCTGAATCAGAGCTTGGCTAGCTATGTCAGACCACGAGGAGGAAGGTCATCTCTTCCCTACTCTGACAAGACAAAAGCACAACTTGCAATGCTGCCATAAGAAACTGAAGATACATCGATCATCCAAGAGTTGGCACAAAGAATGAGAGCAATGCAAGAAATGCTCTTATAATTCATCCAAGCACAAGCCACAGTAACAGCCAACAATCAAGCTGGTCTAGTCCAGCAACAACCACCATCTCTTCCAGGCTCCAGTTCATCCCAACCACAATTGCGGGGATTCACGCAAGACATTCGATTCCCTCCTAAAGGGGGCCTTCAATCAGAACAACCCTTAACCTCAGGGCATTTCTTCTAGTATCCTCCTGTAAACGGGAACCATTTTCAGCCACATACCACAATAAGAACTCCGAGCTAATTCCAACATCCTCTTCCTAATAGGAGTTTCAGTCAATTTCAACCTCCTCATGTGACCGGGGTTTCTTTGCAGTCTTCATTCTCAGCTCCAATCCAACAAAGTCTTTATAATGGTAGTAATCACCAGGCCCAACCTCCTTCAAGCAGGAATCATAGGAGCATCAATGCAACTAATTATTATGAAAGGGGGGAAGTTCAAGCCTGGCAAGTTGCAAGATTTCTCTCATATGGTCCCTCCGAAATTGAACAACTTCGAGAACAAATGCAAGAGATGAAGAGGAAGCTGCAGAAGCAGAAGGGAGTGGATCTACCATCCGCCAAGTTCAGGGTTCTTTGTCCCTTCCCTGATGCGAAGGTATCTCAAGGCTTTGAGGTACCAAAATTCAAAAGATATGATGGTACGGGGTATCCTGTAGATCACCTAAGAGCTTTCCGTAGAGAGCTTAATGTCGTAGCAGGCAACGACAGAGCGTTGATCCATCTATTTCAAAAGTCCCTGAGAGGTGATGTGTTAGATTGGTACACGTCACTGGACTACCATCGAATCAAAATGTGGGAACAACTTTCTCAAGCATTTTTTTATCGTTTCACGTACAATATTAACTCAATTCGTAGAAGGGCGGATCTTTGCCTTGAGACAGAAAAATGATGAGTCACTATTAGCTTACATTGGACAGTGGTGGGTCATGGCTGCTAGAATAAAGACACCCATCGACGATGAGGAGCAAGTCTCTATAATTGTCCACTCGTCAAACCCGAGTATCTTTAGATACCTTGTCTCACATCCGTATGCAAACTTTACCCAACTCATCCTCGCCAGGGAACAAGCCAAAGTCAGAATAAGGGCTAGGATGATCTCCCCCTAGTGGCCTCATCGGACCTCCCCAATACAGCTGATAGTGGAAGGAAGGCCCACTGAATATGAGAATCGTAATAGAAGTATTCCCATCCCCCATCCAATGAAAGAATACGATCTTGTCACCTTTACCGAAGATGCACAATTTCTCCCTCAGCATGGACAACCGCAGCAGCAAAAGCAGCCAAGATGGAACCCACAATACCCTAATCAAGGTTGGCAAGGGGCAACCCCAACCAATCCAATCTTAGAACCCCTCACCTTACAAGGGGCATCTCCGGTCTGTTCGATCTCCGCACCCTTAAGTATGCAAGGGGCACCTCCTACCTATCGAACTTTCATTAACCAAGAAGAGTCTCCTCTCCAATTTATCAATGCCATCGACTCTTGTTCAAAGTTCGAACCTATCATCTTGCAAGGGGCAGCCCCTAGCTATTTCAATCCCAAATCCTCCCATCGTGCAAGGGGCACCCCCAGCTATTTCTATCCCAGAACCTCTCATCTTGCAAGGGGCACCCCCAGCTATTTAAATTTTGGAGCCTCTCATTCTACAAGGGGCACTCCCACCTATTTAAATTCCAGAGCCTCTCATTCTGCAAGGGGCACTCCCACCTATTTCAATCCCAGAGTCCATCATCATGCAGGGGCACCTCCAATCAGTCTGATCTCTGCACCCCCTAAATATACAAGGGACACCTCTAGTCAATTCATTCTTCGCGTTATTGCTCAACCAGGGGCACAACCTACCCACTCCATCCAACCAGGGTCACAACCTGCCCATTCCAGTCAAACAAGGGAATGACCTCCCCATCGCAGCATCACTCAGGCTAAGGGCACAACCTGCCCACTCCATCCAACTGGGGGCACAACCTGCCCATCTCTCCAGCAAACAATCAGGGGCACAACTTGCCCACAACACCGACTCCCGTCATTATCCTCCAAGAAGAAAACCCTCTCTTAGGATAGCATGCCACATGCCCTAACAGAGTCAGGGCTTAGCTTCGATTATGTGATCACTATTAAGGGAGTCGAAGGGGAGATTGATGTCAAGGTTCGAATTCAGTCTGAAAACATCAACCATTACTTTTCTGGTCTTGGACATCCAAGCTTCATTCCATCTCCTTCCCGATTGGACCTGGTTTCAGAGAATCAGTGCTCATGTCTTCAAATGTTCACCAAAGGGTCAAGCACATCTTCAGAGACAAGGTGATCAGCATCACTGTCGATCCCGAACAAATCCTCATGGTAGAAGCATCCAACCCTCGAGAGCCTTCCATCCTAGCCATGGATGTACAACGCTCTGATGAGGAAGTCTCATACCAAAGTCTCAAGTTTTATAATGCAAATTACTTCCTTCATGCATGTCCCATCGGATTAAGCTACGTCTTCCTTCTTGTCGAATGTCAAACCTTCTACTATCAGCTCAAATATCAAGACTTGGCCCGAATCATGGAAGTTCGAGAGAATATTGATAGGAGGAGGCGGAGGTATCAGCCTACCTCGGTTAAGAAACCAAAGCACAGAGGTACTAGAAGAGGACGAGGCCGCCAAGAGGACTCCTTCACTTGCACACCCATCCGACTTATCAGTGCAAGGATTATCTACCTCGATGACAAGTTGGCTTCCATCTTCATGGATCAAGTGAGTAGATTGAATCTAACATAGCTGACTGAAGAAGACTCAAGCAAGGGGCAGAAATTTTCCTCGATTGACCAGTCCATAATTCTGGTCCCACCTCAGCCGGATGAACCCGAAGAGTTGCAATGCATCGGGATGAGCTAACAGAAATCGCATCCGATATCGACTCGGAGTCTAGCCCTAGATCTATCATGATGTTTAGGAGCGATGATGAGGACCGTCCTATTGATCCCTTCAGCCCTGCCTCCTAAGGGGAGGGAGTGCAGGGCAGTAATAAGTTCATACTCCCCATGACAGCATAATAAAAACCAATAATGCTTAATACCTCGAGTCGGATCAGGCAACCCTTAATTCACATCGCCGTCTTGCTCAGGGTCCCTTACAGTAAAAGAAAACTCAAAAAAATCTGAAGATCCTAAAAACTCAAAACATCAAAATTTCCAAATTTAAAAAAAAAAAAATCTGAATATTTCAAAATCTCACAAAATTCAAATTTTCAAATTAAAAAAAAATCAAGATATTCACAAAATTCTAAAAAAAAAAAAAAAACAACACATCTTTCAATGCCGACAAAAATCAGAAATCTTTAAAAAATCCTAAGCAATAAAGTGCCAAGTCTGTTAATCAAAACACTTGAGTATGAAGTCAACCCGTATGATTTCGATCTAGAGTTGGACTTCAAACTCAAGGGTTTAGACAAAGCCACTCATGTGGAAAATGATGAGCCAACACTCGAACTCGAGGATCTCCTCAAAAAGTTCAAAGCTAAAGGCCTGATGTCATCTCGAAGAGTTTCAAATCGTAAACCTAAAGTTTCTTGAAGCCTTTAAGAAAGTGTGCATTGAGAATCCTTGTCCATGGAAAATAAGCAGAGAATGATCGAATTCTTGAAGTCATGACTTCCCAATCTTGCATTCTATGAAGACTTGTCCGAACTTGATTAAAAATTCATCAAACACGTCGATCAAAAGCTACCAAGACTGTGCCCGCATTCCACTCTAGAGCGTGGAATAAAGCAAAACCCTCTGCCTTAAAAACAATGTCCCTAGAGAAGCAAAACCTCTAAAAGCAATAAAGCTCAGATCTTTACATCCCCAGCGGCAGCGATCCCAATCGCAACCTTTGGACGGAAAGACAATGAGCCAAATTCATGCATCCATCCATGCATTCAGCATCCATCTAGCCCACAACCCCATAGGCATCCCCAATGGAGGCATGAGCAAACCAGACTCTATTTTTCAAAAAACAAACAAAAAAATCTTTTTTCTTTGCAAATAAAAACCGCACGGAGTATCATTCTCCAGAGTAATTCTTTTCAAAATTCAAAAATATTTTTCCCAGTAGAGTGTTCGATTTCCAAGGCACTAAGAGATCTTCCATATCTCTGGGTAGGATTCAGCGCAAAATCAAATAAGATCCTATGTCTCGCAATTTTTTCGGAGACCATCGGATACAAATGCACTCAAAGTATGGTCGACCTAAACTCCAGTGTCAGGGCAGTCATACCAAATGCCAAGGTATGAAAAAGATGAAAGCCAAAACTCGGTCAAAGAAACCATCCAAATAGTGGAAAAGATGAATTGTAACCTAAGTATCAAAACCAGAAGCTTGCATGAAAATGGGCTACCCACACATAGTCCTGGATAGTTGTGCAACTTGGTTGAGTCCAAGTTGGCGTAGGTGGGGTATCCACTCGCTTTGGAATTAGGTTGCACACAACCTCTGCCAAAACGGGGCATCTGTAGACACCCCACCTCAGGCAAAAAAGTTGATTGAATGAATGGATGGATGGAGGTCCACAACCCAATCTGTACCCTAACCCTAGGTCCATATCCCATCAGCTCATCCGGTCCATAGTTCAAATCCTTGGTCCAAATCCAGTCAACTCACTCATCCAAACCCTAATCCATAACCCAAGTCTAGCCTAAATTCAGTTAACTCATCCTAAATCATCAGCCTAAAACCCTACCTATAGGAAAAACCAAGCCAATTTTTTTTGATAAGTCAATTCGGTGGGTTCAACTCACTGAGTCAGCTCACCCAATCAGCCCAATCCTTCAACCCAATCAGCTCACCAAGTTTAAGCTCAAAACCAAGCCAAAGTCCAAGCCCAACTCTGACCATCAGCCTCGGAGGAAGTTTGACCCTCAAACCTAGAGCTTTGATGCTCTAGGTTCGGAGCTCCAACTGTCCGAAGCTGAAGGAGAGCGTCCGTACGGGCGGCCCCCAACTGAGTTAACCCACCGAGGGATCGCTTGTCTAAAATTACACAACCTACCACTCCTAGCAATTATAAATACTCCCTCTCCCTTCAGTTTTTAGCATCTAGAAATCCAAAAAAAAATTCAGAGAGTTCCAAATCCATCTCCACCCCTTTTAGCCCATTCCTCCACTGAGAAAAGCCCAAGTGCGAGTAAGTAGAGTTTGACCCTGGTCAGGTCTAGCCCGACCCTACTCAAAGCTTCTAAAGCTGCCTAAGCCCAGATCCAAGCCGCTTGAGCTAGCCTACGTGACACTTCCATCCATCCAATCATTTATATCAACATCATCTCATTCATATCTAGTATAGCACTCATTTTACTTCCAACCCCCCTGCTCATCACATCCATTATAGACACCTGACCGGTCTTAGCATATGCTCTGTGGCTTGCCGATCTGATTGAAACCTGCCCATTAAAAAATCTTACTAATCAGACCCATATTCATACATTATTACATTTTGCATTGTTTATGAGAATGTATGAGGATCAATCTCAACCTTCAAAGACTAGTCAGACTCGGCGAAGTAAAAGACCGTACATCTCTACAGGTAGAGTGGGTGCCTAACACCTTCCCACCCTATAACCGTGGTCCCTTACCTTGATTCTCTGACTACAGATCAAGGAGTCATTTTAGAGAAGGGTATTTTCAGATCCCATTCTCTAATATTTCTATAGGGTCTCACTGACTCTATATTTAAAGTAACTGGCTAGTGGTGACTTCGGTCAATCAAATATCAAAATCATTAACTCCGAAAGCCTTCAAAAGAAACAAACCAATGAAAGGCTATGATTCCGCACTCGATCCCTGAGAAAAAGAGAAAAAGGCATGGCTCCAACGTTCATACACAAGGTAAAGAAAACTCATATGAAAGACTCACTCTCTCATTTGCAAATCACTTGGTTCCTTGTAATCAATGACTGTGTAGATAACTAATATTCTTAAATTCACTCTTAATCTGTGTATTTTAATACCTACGGTTTGAAGGTCATGTTTGGTTTGAATTTGGCATGCCTGATTGAAGTGGACATATGCCTAGATTGAAGTGAACACAATACCATAAGAAGTTAAACCTAAAACCTGAAAATTCACGGGCGCGGATTTCCTGCCAAAGCCTTGCGCAGAAGTTCATGCGCTAGGAACCAAGATGCGGCCACAGTGATGTTTTTGATAAATTTACCCCGTCCATCCATTCTGGGAGCTCATTTTAGGACATGGAAACAAAAATGAACCGGATCCAAGACTCAAGTGGGCCTCACTAAAGGAAAAGGTGGGTAGGTAAATTACTACCATTGAAACCTCCCTAGGGTCCATAGTGATGTTTACATGACATCCATACCGTTCATAATGTCACTATTACTAGGATGATCTGGAAATATAAATATTTTCCTGATTCGAAACTCCTGTGGCTCCACAAATATTTCAACTATGGACGTTCAATCCTCACATTTCGGCCCACTTGAGTCTTTCATGTGCTTCATTTTTTGTTGTCATGTCCTAACATGAGCTCCCAAAACGGATGGATAGGGTGGATTTATCGAAAAACATTGCTTTGGCCCCACCTTGGTTCCCAACGAAGAAACTTCCTGCGCAAGGCTTTCGCGGGAAATCCCCGCCCAAAATTCATTATGGCCCAACCGTTTCCTTTCGCAAGCATCTCCTGTGCAAGGAATCTGGGTGGGGCCCACCATGAGATTTGTGAGAAATCTACGTGGTCGAACCGTTTTGTGAGATCATTTTAGGTGCTGCGACCAAAATTGAACAGGATCCAAAACTCAAGTGGGCCGCACTAAAGTAAAAGGTGTGTAGGGAAATTCTTACCGTTGAAACCTCTATGGGGTCCACAGTGATGTTTATATGCCATCCATACCGTTCATAATGTCATTACTCTTTAGATGAACTGAAAACACAAATATTATCCTGATTCGAAACATCTGTGGCCCCACGAATATTTCAACTGTGGAAGTTCAATCGTCATGTTTTTGGCCCACTTAAGTCTTGGATCCCATCTAATTTTGGTTGCAACGCCTAAAATGATCTCACAAAAAGGTTGGACGACGTAGATTTTTCACAAACCTCACGGTGGGCCCCACCCAGATTCCTTGTGCAGGAGATGCCTGCGAAAAGCGCCCCAACCGTTTGGTAATAGAGTAGTTTCCAGAGAATGCGATTCGCTTGTACGCGCGGATTTAAGTAGCAGTTTTGGACTGCGGCCAACGGGGATTGCCTGCCGCCCAATCACAACAAGTTCCTACAATCAAAAGCTAGGTGGGGCCCGCCCGCCCCATCTTGCACTTCACCAACTCATGATAGGAAATGAGACTAAAAAAAGGCAGATTCAAGACTTAAGTGGGCCATACAACAGTGGGAAATGAATTCCCCCGTTGAAACATTTATGGGGCCCAGAAGTTTTGTATCGGCTAATGTTTTTGTGTTTCCAGCTCATCTCAGTGAGAATGATTTTATAAACGGTTTAGATGTCATATAAACATAACCTGGAACTTAGAAAGGTTTCAACGGTAAGTATTTCCCTCTTCACATTTTCCTGTTCCCGTGGCCCGCTGAGTTTTGGACCCACCTCATGTTTTTGTTCATGTCCTAAAATGAGCTTTAAAAAAATGGCAGTCCTCATACTCATAAATTTATTCAAATCTCAGGTGGACCACATTTAGGAAACAGTGGTGATTGAATGCCTATCATTAAAAACTTCCTAGAGCCCACTGAAATTTTTATTAGACATCCAACTCGTTGATAAGGCTAGATGGAGTAAAATACAAAGATAGTCTTGATCCAAAACTTTTAGGCCTCTCAAAAAGTTTTTAACAATGATTCACCACTGTTTCTAGTGGTGTGGTCCACCCGAGATTTTTATCTACTGAAAGTTTTGGGATCTTGTCCTAAATTGAGCTGGAAAACGGATCGATGGCCAATTTAAGGGAGTTGATTAGGTGCGTCAGCATTACCAAGTCGGTGCAACGTTACTGTGGGGCCCACCTTGATTTATGTATTATACATCTATGCTTTTCATCCGTTTTTACCGTATCATTTTAGGACATGATCTCAAAAAACTAGGAAGATCGAAATCTCAGGCAGACCATACCATAGGAAACAATGGTGATTGAAGGACCCACCGTTAAAAACTACCCATGGCCCACCATGATGTTTCTGTAATGTTTATTTGACATCCAACCTGTTGATAATGTCAAATAAACCTAGATGAAAGGGAAAAAAAATCATCTGGATACAAAACTTTTGTGGCCCATTAATGGTCAATCACCACTGTTTCCCATGGTATGGTCTACATGAGAATTAGATTTGCTTCATTTTTGGGCTCATTTCCTAACAAATTCTGGGAAAACGGATGAACGGCATGGATATAGAATACATACATCAAAGTGGGCCCCCAGGTAAGGGCCGCATCTAATCCGCTCTCTGATTTAAGTAGCGATTTCATGTTGCGACTCGCTCGGGTACCGAAAGTGGTAGTAGGATTCTCCCCGACTCGGTCCGACTGGGGGACGCGGATTGCGTCCGACCACTGGTCGGACCTTTAAGCGTCCGACAAGATCATTGTGGGTCCCACCCTAATGTATCCGTTTATCCATGCCGTTCATTCCTTTCAAAATATCATTCTAGAATATTTTACGAAAATAGAGACAGATCCAACGTTCAAGTGGGCCACACCAAATAATGTACGGAACTTGGTGATGTCATCACCGTTGGAGTGATGACGTCACTAGGTTCTGCTCACTATTTGGTGTGGCATACTTGAGCGTTGGATATTCCTCGTTTTTAAATTCATTCATTAAAATAATTTTAGAAAATGAATGGACGGAGTTGATGAACGGATACATTAGGGTGGGCCTCCACACTGATCTGGTCGGACGCTTAAAGGTTTGACCATTGGTCGACGCAATCCGCGTCCCCGACCGGGAGGGAGCGAATTAGCTGTTACCCGGGTGAGAGTTTAGTGGGTGTAACTCCTACTGTGTGGGGCCCATTGTGATACAGTTTTGAATATCCACACAGTCAATCTATTTTTTCATCTCGTTTTAGACGGGATCCGAAATCATAAGAATATCCAAATCTCATTTGGAGCCATACGGATAGAAACAGAGATTAATAACCACTAAAAAAAATTTGTGGGTGACACAAGTTTTGGATCAATCTCATCTTTCTGATTTCTCTTCAACCATATCTTATTTACATTATAAACAGGTTGGATTGAAAATAAACATTAATAAAACATTACGATGGGCCCTTTTGGAGTTTTTCATGGCGAAGCACTCAATCACCCCTGTTTCCTGTAGTATGGTCCACCTGAGATTTGGATCTGCATAATTTTTGGTACTCCATCGTAAAATGGTAAAGAGAATCGACAGCTCAGCACACTGGTGTGACTCAGTTGCCAACACGGTACGTACAAATCAGGAGCCATGACCAGCAACCCGGGTTGCAATTAAATCATAGACAAAGACAGTATTTTAACATTATTCCTCCAACACTTGCATTAGCAACATAATTCAACTACGCAACATCCACAGAAACAAACTCATCTGATGACTCAGTGAGTTAAGAACCAGGAACGACACGACCTCCGCCCTACATCCGACTCACCAGGGAGGAAGAAGAACCCAATTTCCTGGCCATGTCCCTAAGCAAAACCTTCTGAATCTTACCAGTTGAATTCTTTGGAAGCTCCGCCTTGAAGACGACCGTCTTTGGCACCATGTAGCGCGGCAACCGCTCCCTACAAAATGCGATAATCTCCTTCTCTGACGGCCTCTTCTCTGCCTTCTGGTAATCTTCTTTAAAGCTCAAAAACGCACATGGGGACTCACCCCACAACTCATCCGGCCGGGCCACCACTGCCGCTTCATTAACGGCTGGATGCGAGTACAGCACAGATTCAACTTCGACGCTGCTTATGTTCTCGCCGCCGCTTATGATCACGTCCTTGGACCGGTCCTTGATCTCGACGTAACCATCAGGGTGCATTACACCAACATCACCGGTGTAAAACCACCCATTCCGGAGGCTATTGGAAGTCGCCTCACCGTCTTTCAAATATCCCAACGTAATGCAGCTGCCACGCACCACGATCTCACCGAGTGTCAATCCATCCCGCTTCACGCTGGCCCCCATCTCACCGTCGATCACATCGATCTCATCCATGCAGAGAGTCTGGACACCCTGCCTTGCCTTCAGTTTCGCACGGATCGGCAGCCGGTAGTTGGTCCCACTCGGCCTTCCATGCACACGACAGGACTGGGCCCACCGTCTCTGTCAGGCCAAACACATGGCTTACAGTGAAACCCAGCGCCTCTGTCCGGGAGAGCACGGAGGCAGGTGGCGGGGCTCCTGCAGTCATGATATGGACAGCTTGCGTTAGCGGCTGACGTATGGATTCCGGTGCATTGGCGAGCATGTTTAAGACGACAGGCGCGGCACACATGTGGGTCACACGGTGTTTGATGATCATGGCATAGATGATTGCAGCATCAAATTTCCGGACGAAGACATTGGTCCCACCCATTGCAGCAATCCCCCATGGGAAGCTCCAGCCATTGGCATGGAACAACGGTAGTGTCCACAGATAGATGAGATGCTTAGGGACAGTCCACTCAATCAATGAAGATACTGCCATGGTGAAGAGACCACGGTGGCAATGGACCACACCCTTGGGGGCAGATGTCGTCCCCGACGTATAATTCAGGATCGCTGGGGACCATTCGCTCTCGGGCCTCACCCATCGGAACCCTGGATTGCCCTTCTCAACCAACATTTCATAAGTAAGCTGATTATCATCAGACAGCGGTGATGATGATGGTAGACATCGACCGCCTTCTTCAAATTCATCCTCTATCAAGATCAAATGAGGCGGCTTCTCCAACTTTCCGACGGCATCCTTAACGAGGGACCAAGATTGGAAATCAACGAATACAATCTTGGCCTCGCTGTGATGAAGCAAAGTGGCAATCGTGTGGCTGTCGAGGCGGATGTTGAGGGTGTTGAGGATGGCTCCACACATGGGGACGGCGAAGTGCATCTCATACATGGCGGGGACGTTCGGGGCCACGACAGATACCTAATAGAACACACATAAAAAAACCATGTGAATTAGTAGAATTGAAAGATAGTAGATATATACATATGTATGTCGAATATGATGGAACCTGAATTATCGAACATGTTTCAAGACTCGGGACTAGTCTGATGTGACTAGTCCTGAGTCGACTCGGACATGGTACGAGATCCAATTTGATACCACAAGTCATCCCGGACTAGTGCAAGTACTGACTCAGCTCAGACCGAATAAGTTGGTCCGAGTCGCCAAGTCCCCGAGTCTCTTAACTATATAAGCAAAGAAAATTATTTTGAAATAGATTAACACATGACAAGGTGTGTGTTTTTCTTACTACATCGCCTCTGCCAATACCCATTGAGGAGATAGTTGATGCGAGCTTGATGCACCTTTGATGTGTTTGTGACCATGTATGGACCATGTCGTTGTAGACCATTGATGGACGGCTTCCATAAATGGTAGCCGCTCGATCTAGGAATCCCAGTGGAGTTAGAGGAGATGAGTTGGCTGCACTTGGCTTCAAACCGTCCATCTCTCTCTCTCTCTCTCTCTCTCTCTCCCAAAGAATGATGTATTTGGGATGATGTCTGATGGAGAGGAAATGGTTCTTAATATAGACTGAGTTCGTTTCGCCTCCGTCGCGACTAAGGGTCCAAGGTATGTCGCGGGTATGCCGTGGCCCACAATAATTGAACCGTCCAAATGTTGTCAAAACCGACAATAAAGATGCCAATATCCCACAATCAAGTTTTAGGAAAGATCCTAACCTTCTATTTCTAGGGCCGGTTTGGTTTTGTTGTTCCCTAGAGTAAATACAATATAAATGAGTAATCATTATTTACAGTCTCCTGCACATTTTTCAATAACAATCAGAATTGACGTGTGCACGTGAATTTTTTTGTGGGGCCACTATGATACAAATCACTTATCAACTCCATCCATCCATCTATTTTGTGAGTTAATTTTAAGGCATGCACCAATTTAAAGCAAATTTTAAGCTCAAGTGGACCAAGCCACATAGAAGAGTGGATTGAATCTCTTTCCGTTAAAAGTCTTTTATGGCCACAATTATCTATGGTGTTTGCCTCATTTTTTGGCTTGCCCCCTAAAATGTTAGGATAAAATGAATGGACAGGCAGGTATATATATTTTACTGCTAACCGCATTGGGTGACCATGAGGCCCGCCTTGATATATATGTTGTATATCCATGTCATCCATCAATTTTTCCATATCAATTTAGGGCATCGTCATCCTGTAGATCCCAATTTCAAGGGGACCGCACCACAGAAAACAGTGGTCACTGAACTTCGAGCATTAAAAAATTTCTAAGGTCCACTGTAATTTTTATTTGACATCCAACATGTTGATAAGTTCACGTGGACATAAATGAAGGGAAAGAAAAAATACCAGTTTAATTCAAACCTTTTGTAGCCCACAAGTAGTTTTTAATTAATGGTCAATCACTACTGTTTCCTGTGGTGTGGTCCACTTGAGATTTGGACCTCTGCTTCATATTTAGGACAATGCTCTAAAAGGATCTGAAAAAACGGATGAACGGAGTGGATATACAACACATACTTTAAATTGGGCCCAACGGTTAGGAAAACATTTCTTAACATGGCCCGTATAGCATGGTTAAGAACGAGTACGATTTCACATGCGGTTGACCCAAGGAACACACGACACGATGGATCCTCACTCGCGACAAAGGTGAAGTCGGCCGTCAATGGGCCGGGCTTTGAGTAGGTCTCGGCCTGGATTTTGAACGGTTTGGTACGGGCCATCGGGATGGACTTATTCAAAATTCTGATTTTTCAGCTCCGAGCCGGGTCCGTTGACACCCTTAGCGTTGATACAATCTCAGCCCTATGCATTCGGGATGCGCCCCTTCATGAGGGTTTCTGAAAACTGGCCGACTGCACAGATTTTAAACTGTTTTAAATGATGATTAGGGGACATTAAGAAATTATATTATGTTGGGAATTTTACAAAGAACTTCAAGATGACATTTACATTCTGGTACCCTTTTAAAAAAATGTTTTCAAACAACTACTTTATTAATAGTTCTTAATATCATTCCATTACCTTCCCTTAAGGCTGGTTGAGAGGGCTTGCCAGCAAATGGGTCAGCTGCTTGACTGTATTCGACTGTGACATTTATGTAAAATCTATATCAGCCGCGAGGTTCTTCACCTCAAGTTAAGCCAATGTTTAAAAAAATCACCCCATTGGTAGTTCAGGTAGACCACATGATTGGAAATAGGGTATATACATAGAACAGCAATCACCTTCAAAACTGTATTTCTTAACATAGGCCACCTGAATGGACTGGGTTTCATATAATCACTGTATGGTGGGTTCCTTGAAAATTAAGGGTGGGTGGAAGTCTCTCTTACCTGTTTTTTTTGGCGTGGCTCGCCTGTAAGTCCTCTAATACTTTAGCTGTGGGCCAAAACTAAGATTACACATCTAATGGTTGAAGTAAATCTATCATAAACGTGGGCCCACCAAAAATTGAATCCCCATGTCCCTCTCCAACAGTGCACGGTGAGAAAAATAACGAATTATGGCAGATGTTGCTCTTGATTTTGATGGGCCCACCGTGATGTGATGTTTCAGTAAGATTGACTCTAACCATTAGATATTTAGTACTATGCTAGGACCAGAGACAAAAATCAAAATGATTTGTGGCTCAGGTGGGCCACACCAAACAAAACAATTGCGAGAAAAACTTCTCAACCACTGGCCCAATAGTCCCCTTATTTCTAGTTGATCAAACTGGGCGGCTGGCTTGGAACACGAGCACCCATTGAAAACTTACAGTCGGAATCGAACTAGCAGGTTAGACCGTCCAACCAACTTTGCTATATTCGCTGAGGCAGAAGTTAAGAGGAAATCTTTTGGACGCTGAGACATTAGAAAGGCAACTGGCGAGAAGGGCTAATTAATGCCGGCTACAAAGGACCAAAATACACGTGCAATAAAATCAACATTGAATGGATTACGATCAATCACACGTCATGCATGAATAAAGCAGGCATGAATTGCGAAAGATCAATAAAATCAACATTGAATGGATTACGATCAGTCACACACCATTCATTGATGCCGGCTACAAAGTCCAGATCCTCTGCTCCTCCGACCAGACCAAACAGGGCAACCCTGTTTGGCAACCGAGTTGATTGGTCCACCTCAGCACTAATATTGTCAGTACTACTACATAAGTAGCTTGGGCCAAACAGGGTTTCATGTTTGGGCCCAGCAGAGGATCCGGATTCATTGTGGAATCATCCAATAGAAATCTCAATAGCCCAATTCATTGAATCAAAACTACACATGTGCATGAACTGGTGGATGTAAATTATGCATGAATTATAGCTTCGTCGATGTCTTTTTGGCCTACACATGCATTAGGAAGTCCATTTACATGACATCACTTGTGCGAACACAGCACATGGGCGCAAGATCCTAGACGTCCATCTGGTGGCTCCTACTATGGAATGACATGGGTGTAAGATCCAAGACGTCCATCAGGTGGGAATACATGGTTAATACATGGTGTTGTTGCTCAATTGGCATACAGGGTTATATGTTGTTGCTCAATTGGCATACAGGGTTACACATATAACGAATGACTCGATTTCAGTTAAGCGTGTGTAATTAGATTAGATGTCCGGCGTGGTAGAGTCTTATTTGACTAGAATCAAACTTGTGAACCCAGGTGCCGAACTATCTGGATTAGGACTAGATCTGTGAAGATTAGTTTGACTATTTAGCCATCGATTGTAATAGTAATCAAATGATTTTAGAATGAGAGAGTTAGTCCTTCTGAATAAGATCTTTTTCCCTTGAAGGCAAGATACTTTTTTTCAAATGGTGTGAGCTTTAAATCGTATTTTTCAATAATAAGAAATTAAGAAAGATAAATAAATTTTAAAAAAAAAAAGCCAGGTCACCGATTATAACACCCCATCCCTCTAATACTCAAGTATTGAATGTCCTCGAGTGTTACCATAGGGATCTCGATTAGAATAAGAAGTCACACATGCCAATGTGCATATACTTGTAAGCTACAAGATCTGTAGGCCAAAGCCCGACCCAAGAACCTGCGGGTCATACCGAACTTTGTACCCTAACCAGACAAACTCTCTACATCGCCGGTGGGACTTGAACTCCCCAGATCCTCCGTCTGTCACTTCAGATGTCTGATCCGATAGGATCTATCACAAAGCACACCAAGTTGAATATTCAACCGAAGATTATCATGTGGGATGCGTTTGATCGAACTTCAGCACCGGTCAGTTAAATTGTTATTCGATCCCACTAGGTTAGAACCAAGGCCTAGACCACTGAACTCTTCTTTCACAAGGCTTCAGCGCTTGATTCACAGGAGTTGGTGCTCCGATTCAATAAACAAATTGCTCCAAATGAGCGCATGGTCAGCAAAATACAGTGTGAACTTTTCGAACCTCGAGTATAGTGAGCCCAACCGATTTAGAGCCAATTTAGGCCTTGTCAGACCAACTAGACAGAGTGTGGTGCTAAAAGTAGACATGTTTTGTATTTGTCATTCCAACCAACTGATTGTTGGTCCTTATCGGTCCGACCGCCACTATCATCGGTCCGATCGATAGCTCTCGAGTTTCAACACCCGTGTGGCCACCGAATTTTATGTTTGGGGGCTATAAAAGGGTATTTGCCCCTTTCTTTCTTTCTTTAGGTTAGGGAAGTTGAGAGAGAGGGTGAGAGAGATTGTGGGAGTGAGAGATTGTGGGAGAGAGTATGATAGAGATCGGGTGTGGATTGCCGCTCTAGACCACCCTTCGCCAAATCTGGTTCGTGCGCACCGTTTTGCATATCTGTCGGCCAAAAATCCGTCGATTAGTCAAATAATGAGTCTTCCCATGGCGCATACACGTCTTTCCCCTATCTCTAACCTCCTCGTTGTAAGTGGGAGTGGAAAATCCTTCATTTCCATTCAAATTCAGGGATTTTTATGTTAAGGTTTGCTCATGCTAGGATTTGTCGTCCCCCCAAGAGATTAGTGGTGGGCCCTTTTCGTTCATGAGCCATAATGGAGCATGGCTCCATGTGGGAATCGATCATGCGTCAATTTCGGCCTCGATTCGTCAAATCAAGATAGGGCTTAGTTGAATTGGGTTCGGTAAAACCCTTAAACCTTTTTTTAAAAGTTTAATTAGAGAAGAATGTAGGTAATGAACGATGTATTTATGGAGAATAGAGAAGCACACGAGTCGAGTTTAAGTCGGGCTCTGCCCTGCTCAAGCCACTGCTCGAGCCTGGCTTGAGCAATGATCACATCAGCTTGAGCTTGGCTTGGCTTGATCTTTGAGCTCAAAATAGTAGCTCAAGCTTGGCTTGTTGTTTGAGTCGAGAGAGCTTTATTCGAGCCGAATCCATTGAGCTCTATCGAGCCGAGCTTTGTATTTTTTTTTTTCTAAAATCTTTGTCTTTTTCAGGCCCCCAACCCAACCCAATCTTGCCCTAAAAACTGACCCAAACCAACCCATTTTTGGGGTTTTTCTATTTTAAATATAATTTATTAAAAAAATTAAGAAAAACTTACCTGAGAGAGAAGTAAGAAGAACATTCCTGGGTGGCTGAGTCGGGTAGGGTCGCTCGGGTGCGGGCCATGTGGCCAAGGCATGGGAGATAGAGAGAGGGGGGTTTAAAATGAGAGCGTCATTGCAGGACGTTCGTGCGAGGGCATGAGAGAGTGGCCAAGGCATGGGAGATAGAGAGAGGGGGGTTTAAAATGAGAGCGTCATTGCAGGACGTTCGTGCGAGGGCATGAGAGAGAGAGAGAGAGAGAGAGAGAGAGAGAGAGAGAGAGAGGCACGGCAGGCTGGGTAAGGATAAAAAGGGATGGACGAGTGGGGTTGGGTTACTTAAGGTTTTTATAATATAATATTATATATATAATATTATTTCGAGCTCAAGCCGAGCCGAGCTTTAATCGAGCTTCAAGCTTCAAGCCGAACCGAGCCAAGCTTTTCCCCATGCTTGAGCTTGGTTCGTTTCAACGAGCTTATTAAACATGAGCTTGTCTTGGATCGAATTGTTATACAAGCCAAGCTAATATGGGCCAAGCCGAGCGAGCTTTTCGAGCTAGCTCGGCTTGTGTGCAACTCTACTAGTGAATTAGGGTTTGGAGCTATTTTCCCCAATACCCCTATGTCGAGGTTACATCGGAGCTACGAATCTCCAATTTTAAGGTGAGAATCTTCCCTTCAAGCTTTCCCTCGACATTTTTATTCAAGGATAGTTTCAATATCTTATTATTCTCAATATTCAATTTATGTGTCGTATGTTAACCTATGCAATTATCCTCAAATGCTCGATTAGGGACAACTTTCTCACATGTGCAAATTTGGGATAAATTATTGGATTACATTACATGTTTAGAATCATGTATTTGAATTTATATCATGCCTAGTATCCTCAACATGCTTAGAACCTTGGATACGCACACCTGACATGCCTAGTATCCTGCACAGGTAAATTCACACATGTGCACTCCCCAACATGCTTAGAACCTAGGATATGAACACACTTAATATGCTTAGTACCATGTATAAATCAGTTCACACACATGCACTCTGAACATGCCATGTAATCCTAGGATGTGTACGAACTCATACTTAATGTGCTGTAAGTATAATCCCCCTGTGTTGTATATTAAAGGGTTAAATCTAAAAAATGTGGAATTTAGAACTTTCGGCGAATTTGTGGAACCGTTTGATATTGTGGATTTCATTAATATTGAGAAACTCATGAAAATTATCAAACTATACGAATTGTGGTTGAAAATCGAGGGTTCAAAATACCCTATTGTTGGGGTCCCAAAATGTAGGGGCCCTTAAAACAAGCAAAATGGTCAGACACCTCCGAAGGAATCCCGCAAAACGCCTCCCGTTGCACGTAAAACGGAGATCTACAAAAATTTCCTTAGCCAATTTTGGCTAAAATCTCCAGCGGGACCCACGAATCACTACTGATCGGAACCACCCGGAATCAAACCCATAACTTCATCATGATTTATGATGAACAGTGCATGTGATCGCACGATCCAACGGGCCCCACAAACTCATCAGAATTCAGAACCCAATTTAAAGCGTTCAAAAGTCCGTCCATGCACCCATAAATTCAGGTACCCACGCACCCGAAAAATCAGCAAAAAACAGGAATTGATTTAAAGGTTGCATGGAATCCCACGCACCCCAAAAATGGGTCCACGCACCCTTAAATTCACAGATTTTAGGATTTTCATTTAAAGGTGTTTTGGAGTCCCACGCACCCCAAAAATGGGTCCACACACCCTTAAATTCCACACATTTCAGGACGGATTTAAAAGTGTTTCGGGGTCCCACGCACCCGAAAAATAAAGTCCCGCGCACCCAAAAAATCAAATATTTTTAGAATCCATTTTTTGGATGCGTCGGACCTCCGCACGTTGATTTTAAAGTGCGTTGGAGGTATTTTAGGGGTACGTGGCACGTGACAGTCCCTCATTGGTGGAGTTTCGGTATCTTCGGGTATAAATACCCCGTCCAACTGTTCATTTTAATGTTTTTTCAGAGAGAGCTACCATCCTCTGGGTATTCGAAATCCCCGCCGGAAAACCCTCGTCGGAATACTTTTTCGATCACCGGAAACCCTTTCCGGTCGCCGAAATACCTTTTCGATTGCCGACATTTTCCCTCACAGGTCCGAATTCTGAGAAATTACAAGTGTGGGCACGCATCCATAAATTCGGTCCCACGCACCTAAAAATTGTCCCACGCACCCAAAAAATGGCCCACGCATCCATAAATTCGGGTCCCACGGGTCCATTAATTCGACATGAATCGGACAAGTGCATCAGACTCCAACGCACTCGAAAAATGGCCCATGCGTCTATAAATTCGGGTCCCATGCGTCCATAAATTCGACGAAACTCAGATTTGTATATTCGGTCCCACGCACCCCAAAAATGCCCCACGCATCCATTAATTCAACAAAAAATCAGGCACTTAATTTAAAGGTCTGTTGGAGCCCACGCACCCATAAATTAAGTCCCATACACCCAAAAAATCAGCCACTTACAGAACATGTTTACAAGTGCACCGGGCTCAATTTTAAGTGTTTTCAAGTTCCGTTTGAGCCTATTTTAGGTATTTCGAGTGTTCCGGACACAATGGAACGGTCAAATGGATGTTCCGAGATCTTTAAACGAGTAGAATTGTACATCTTTGAGGTTTGACCCAATTCGATGCGTTGAATGAAATGACTTCTCGGAAAGAAGCCGCCAACATCCAGAACTATACAAATATGCCATCATTTATATCTACTGTAAAAATATGATCCGATTTGGGTCGAAAGCTAGACAAACGAGATTATGGTTATCATAATAAACCATGTCAAAGAGTTTCAATTCTCTACAAAGTAATTGTTATGAACTGCCACAACACAACAGTCAATGCCCTACCCATTTAAGACTGCATCCATCGGTCGGGCTACTCAGGTACATACAGCTGTAGATTGGACTTCCCGAGGTCACCTGTCCATACATGACAGGCGCGGGCCCAAAGTCGTCCTTCTCAGTCATAAACCCTGATAATCTCAGCCCGGATCTTCGGTCAAAACATGGGACATCTGACTAATACAAAGATGGTTCAGTCCATAACAAAACAAATACAGGTCTCTACGACCACAAACTCTAAGACCATAGTCCCCGCTGACTAGTCTTTCACCTTTTAATCAAGGGTCATTGATCATTCGATGTAATTAAGGGCTCGTGCCAGATCACGACCTGGAATGTACAAGATCTTGGGATCTCTGGAATAAAAATTCGCCTTGCCGATATCTCTTCTTGTGTACCTTTTGTGAATGCTTGTGATTGTTTATGAATGTTTCCATTACTCAGAACCCCAGAGCAACAATACATTACATTCAGAAAATGTAATTGTAGTTCATTTTCTAATTCTAACAAACGGGCAACTCTGCTGGGGATCGAACCCAGAATCTCTGATTATCTCTGAGTATAGAAGCGCTCTAAGATCAATCATTCGCAGACACGAATGTGTACGTCGGAGATCTATTGCAAGGCATAATGTTTTGGCACCCTCGGGCGCCAAATTAGCGACTCTCAACGGGAATGTTTTTCCCTTCATCTTTAAGGCAATAGACGGTAAATTAAAAGGTTTTCAAACCCATGAACTTCCACAACTACATGTATTTGTCTTCTTCTTGCTTATTACTATTAGTTTATGTACTGCGATCAATAGGTTCACGCTCCCGGCCGCATTTATGAACTATTCTAATGATTTTCTGACAACCACAGAATTAGCAAGATACTAAAGCAGACAAAGGAAATGGCATGCTCAACGATGAGTTCGTGCACCTTCCTCACCACTGGAGGCTTTAGCTTCCCTCGCTTCACCGCAGTTGCAACAGCCAGCCCAAGCTCAGAATGGCAGTTGGTTAAAATCCGAAGGCAGAAGAAAGAACAGAAGAAAGCGACCATCATAACAGCGTATAAGAAGGCGAACGTTGTAAAACCTCGCCCCGTAATCAGGAGACAATGGCAGCCGAAGCAAGAGCAGAAGATCCCTATCAACAGGCAGGTCATATCAGCCAAGCCCGCGATGACAGTCAAGCAGTTCCCGCCGTTTTCCAAAGCCGCTTGCACCTCGCAGAAAACTACTAAGCCCGCGCATGTAAAATCTAAGCCCATGACAACCCCTAAACCGAAGCAGAGGCCGGCTGGAAAAATCCCGTTGGCGCAAGTGGTAATGGTCTAAGTGGCCGAAGAAGAAGAAGAAGAACCTTATGAGGCAGAAGAATTACCTCCATTCCAAGATCAGATAGATAAATTGGTCGAGGCTAATCGCGAGACAAACGATCGGATGAGGGCTATTCAAGAATCCTCGACCACTCTGATAGCGCAGAATGCCACCAGAAGTATCGCATCACCCACCCGTCAGTAGGCAGAGGAGTCCCAAGGGGCAACAGAAGGTCCGGCTGAGCCTGAACCGCCCGTCCAACTCAGGGTCGCACCAATAGGACGTGCGCCGCTTTTCGCATCTCACGTATCACGAGAAGAGTTATCTCAAACGATAGTCCACATGATGCAACAAGAAAAAGAGAAAGAGAGGAGAGGCAACTATAAATATCGGGTCCCATAACCACCAGAGGTAGAAGAGGTACCATTCCCGGCCAATTTCAAATGCCCGGACTTCGGGAAGTTTGACGGCAGAGGATCGTTGGAAGAGCACATCACCCACTTCTTGACTACGTTAGGAAACTGGTCCACAGTTCCACAGTATTGCATGCGGCTATTCGGATCTACCCTGACAGGGAAGGCCTTTCAATGGTACATGTCGCTACCGGCCGGCTCTATAAGGACGTGAGAGCAAATCAAAGACACCTTCATCTCGAAATTCTTCGTGACAGAGAGAGAGATCTCGTTAACAGACCTAGCGATGGTCAGATAGAGAAATGGTGAACCAGTCGAGAAGTTCATCGACCGATGGGGAACCACAGAGGCTCAATGTCGCGAATTACCCAGCGAAGGCGAGCAGATGAAGATGTGTCTAAGGGCTCTAGACCCGATGATCTCGTACGGCTTGTCAAGCAATACCTTCAACTCCTTTCGCGAGCTAGCGACGAAAGTGCATCTGGTGGAGGAAGCAGCATCCCGGGTAAACTTCAGACCCGAGAGACAGAAGAGAGAGATGGGAAGAGTAGTAGAGACTCACCAGGTCGACAAGAGCAGGGACCAAAAAGACCGAAAACGTCCCACTGCCGATCATAGGCCGGAGATGAAGACAGCAGTCATACAAGATAAGGGTAAAAGGCCCTACGTACCTAAACGCATATCAATAGCTGAGAGAGAAAGAGTGAACGGCCCATATACATTCAATATGACCGATCTAGTTCCAATCATGGAATAATTGATTAAAGAAGGCTTAATACGTCTACCAGAACCTGTCCGCCCCCATGAAGTCGGACGAGTAAATGATCACAAATACTGCAAATATCATCGATATGTCAGCCACCAGACAGAAGACTGCTTCTCCCTGAAAGGAAGGATACAAGGGTTGATCAATCAAGGGGTCATCAGCATGAAGGTACCTGAGACAGCAAAGGAGACAGCCGGGACAATCGCCGCAATCCCGATAGAAAGTGTCACCAACCGACCAACCTTATTCCCTGAGCCGAAGGAACCATGAACTTTAGTCAGTAGCAAGAAAAGACTCGAGAACAGACGAAGACTCGTTAACCGAAGAAAGAACAGGGGAAGAGGAAGGAGAAAAATGTTACAGGGGCAGATGCGACCTGCGACGGACCTCGCATATTGTGGAATGATGTCATTCGTCGAACGAGCACCGTCCGAGGAAACCCCACGAGTAGTTGAGAGAGAGGTTGATGCAGTCATCTTACGATCAGGAAAGTAAATGCCTGACCGTACCCCCCCGAGACCGGACGATCCGGTGCAAGAAGACAATATCCCTGACAGGCCACAAGAAAGACCCCGCGTGCAGAAAGCGAAAGAGAAGGTCGTCGAAGCCACGGCCAGACAGCCAAGCCCGAGACCAGTAGCGTACGACGTGGTGTCACACTTACGGAAGGTTCCCGCCCGTCTAAGTATATACGATGCTTTATGTCTCTCGAAAGTGTACAGAGAAATGTTAATCAATGCCTTACTTAACAGTGAAGTCAGGGAGGTCATGATGATAGAAATAAAAGAAGAAATGAATAATACAGACAAATTTTAGGAGGGGTATATGCCGGTGTCACAAGTCATGCATGTCAACCATCCTTCAACGATCACTTTCCCAGAAGAAGACCGCACGATCGAATTAATAGACCACAATCATCTGTTGATGGTCACAGGAACAATCAAAGATACGGAGGTTAAAAGGTGCATGTTGGATGATGGGTCTACCGTAAATATTATGCCATTGAAGACATTACAAAAGCTATGTTATAGGCAATCAGCACTACGCCCGAGCCTCATGATGATTCAGGGGTTCAATCAAGACGATCAACATACACTTGGATCAATCACGATGATGTTAGAAATCGAAGAACTGACGACAAAAGTAACGTGTCAGGTGATCGATGCAGTGACGACGTACAATCTCCTCTCAGGGAGGCCCTGGCTCCATCAGAATCACATAATCCCTTCGACGTATCATCAATGCTTCAAATACAACAAAGACGGGGTCCAATATAAGGTAGCAGCAGATCCAAAGCCATACACGACAGCTAAGTCATTTCTGGCCGATGCAAAATATTACGACCTGTCTGATAGCGGCAAAACCAGCAAAAAGCCTGATGTAATGAAGAAAGGGCAAGGGGCAAAACCTCGAGTTGAGAAGTTTGTGCAGAAAAGCAAACCTCAACCCATCACTTAGGAAAGATCCCAATATCAGTTGGAAAATAAACCTCAGCTGATCACGAAGAAGTTCTATGTGGTACCACAACATCTGCGTCAGCCAGGGCAGTCTGTATTAAAACTGATTTCAGATCAACACATGAGCATGCTCAAATCCAGCTTCAATATGCCGATACCTAAGATAGGAAGAACCAAGCCATTCCCGAAAGCTCCAAGCCAGAAAGATATCAAGTTTCACTCAGGGCCAAGCCAGCCAGTACCATCAGAAGAGAGAGAAGAGGGAAGAGGACCCGCTCAACCCCGACCGATAGAAGAGGAGATATAGCAGAGCCAGCCGGAAGATTATAAGGAAAATGGGATTCTTCGGTCAAGGTGCAGACACGAAGAAGAGATTGCTAGCTCCATTTGAAGAACATAAGTATACAGAAACAGAGAAGGTCTAGGAGCCAAGGCAAGTGTAAACATGGTGACCATTGGCCCAGTAGAAGAAATTCAGTTGCAAGATTCTATCGATATTATCCAGCCAAATGTCGCACCGGTGTAACTAGAAGACGGTGGGCAACCGACGGTTGATGAACTCGAAGAGGTGAATTTGGGCACCCTCGAAGAACCCAGGAACACGTATTTGAGCAGAAATGTTCCGAAAAATGAAAGGGGGAGATACATACAGTTGTTGAAGGAGAATAAGGACATCTTCGCCTGGACATATTCAGAAATACCTGGACTCAGTCCGACGATCACCATGCACAAGCTAAGCATCATGAAGGAAAAGAAGCCAGTGAAGCAACCTCAACGACGATTTCATCCTGATATTGTACCTAAGATTGAAGAACTCAAGAAACTAATTCAGGTCGGATTCGTTCGAGAGGTGAAATACCCTCGATGGATCTCAAACATTGTGCCAGTCAAGAAGAAGAGTGGACAGATCCGAATTTGCGTTGACTTCCGGAATCTTAGTGAAGCCTACCCTAAAGACGATTTTCCTTTGCTAATTCCAGAATTATTGATTGACAACACAACAAGATATGCAGTAATGTCCTTCATGGACGGGTATTCGGGATATAATCAAATTCGCATGGCCCCGAAAGATGAAGAAGCTACGGCCTTCCGCACGATGCTCAACATCTACTATTACCGCGTGATGCCCTTCGGGTTGAAGAATGCAAAGGCAACATATCAGCGCGCAATGCACGTTATATTTCAGGATATGATGCACAAGCACGTTGAATGCTATGTAGATGATTTGGTTGTGAGGTCAGCTGATCATGAACAACACAGGGAATATCTGAAACAAGTATTCCAACTACTGCGCAAGAAGAGTCTTCGTATAAATCCGCTAAAGTGCGCGTTTGAGGTCGCGTCCGACAAATTCTTGGGTTTTGTTGTCAGGCACAAGGGCATAGAGATCGACCCCTCCAAGATTATGGCCATCATAGAAATGCCACCACCGAAAAATCTAAAACAGTTGAAGAGTTTTCAGGGCCGCGTGGCATATCTGAGAAGATTCATTTCGAACTTGGCTGGTCGTTGTCAGCCGTTATCCCGCTTCAACAAAAAGGACGTTAAATTTGAATGAGATGACGCTTGTCAGAAAGCTTTCGATTCGCTAAAAGAAATGCTCGGGAATTCTCCAGTCCTTGCCGCCCCAATCAAGGGAAAGCCGCTGATTCTATACATCGCAGTGGGTGATAACTCACTGGGGGCACTCCTGGCACAGAAGAACGAAGAAGAGAAGGAGAACGCTCTATATTACTTGAGCTGCACTCTGGTGGAGGCCGAATTCAACTATTCGGCAATCGAGAAGATGTCTTACTCTCATTTTCGCCACGAAGAAACTTAGGCATTACTGCCTCTTGCACCAAATAACATTGATATCTAAGGCAGACCCGATCAAATTCCTCATGAACCGACCTATGTTGTCTGGGCACTTAGCTAAGTGGGCCCTTCTCCTCTTTGAATTCGACATTACATACGTCCCAGCCCGAGCTATTAAAGGACAGGCGATTGCAGATTTTCTCGCTGCACATCCAGTCCCGAGCAGCGAAGAAATGGAATGTGATCTCCCAGATGATCAGGTTATGATGGTCGGAGAACCACGACTCTGGCAGATGTACTTTGACGGAGCCTCCAGGACGACAGGGGCAGGAGCAGGGATTATATTTATCAGCCTGCAGGGAGATTTGCCGCCCTACTCATTTACAATTGTGCCAGCTTGTACCAACAATGAAGCAGAATATCAAGCCCTTATCATCGGACTACAGCTCGCGTTAGAGTTGCGAATCAAGGCAATACAGAATTATGGTGACTCCATGCTAGTCATCGGACAGTTGACGATAGAATATGAGGTCCGCAAACCTGAGTTGTCACCTTTCTGCCACCAAGGCCAGTCTCTGTTTGACCAGTTCCATAACAGCAACATTTCACATATACCGAGGCAGGAGAATATACAGGCTGATGCATTGGCTAGTCTGGCCGCTGCTCTAGCTAATCCCAGGGGCAGCCCACTTCAAGTAACAATCGAAGAAAAAAGGATCCTACCGATGGCTGTACGGCGTGGTGGTGAATCAAGCGTGAACCCCATCTGCTGCTTCGAAATCATAGAAGAAAATGAATGGAAAAGGCCGTTCATCGACTACCTGAAATATGGATTCTTACCAGAAGAGCCCAAGATGCGTACGCAGGTCAGGAGACGCGCTGGTTCGCTTATAATACAGAATGACGTCCTTTACAAGCGCTCGTATGAGGGAGTGTTGTTACGCTGCTTGGACCAAGATGAAGCGTATGCCATATCGAAGGAAGCTCACGGAGGAGAGTGCGGTGCCCACTAAGGAGGCAAGAATTTACATCACCGTGTCCGACACATGGGGTTTTATTGGCCCACGATGACAAAAGATGTGATAGAATATATCAAGAAGTGTCATCAATGCCAGATGCATGTTGATATAATACACTCGCCACCGAAAGAGCTGCATCAATCAGTAATATCTTGGCCTTTCGCCGCCTGGGGCATGGATGTGATCGGACCGATTAGTCCGCCATCCTCTCAGGGGCATCAGTACATTCTTGCCACAACTGATTATTTCTCCAAATGGGCTGAAGCAATTGCCCTGAGAAATGTGAAAGCCAGACACGTCAAAAGTTTCATTCGTCACGGCATATTATATCGACATGGTGTTCCCGAAAGGATCACCCCTAACAATGGAACACCCTTCAAAAATGCCACTATCGATAAGCTGTGCACAAAATTCAAGATCAAGCATTGCTATTCATTGCCTTATTATCCTCCTGCGAATCGGCTGGCCGAGGCATTCAATAAGACTGTCGTGAAGATTCTGGAAAAGATAGTGGCCGAGAATAAGGAGTGAGACAGACGATTACCCAAAGCATTATGGGCATACAGGACCACACATCGCACAGTCACTCGAGCTACACCCTACTCGCTAGTGTATGGTACAAAAGTTGTAATCCCGATGGAGATACAGGTTGACTCACTACAGGTCGCACTCCGACACTCCTTGACGACCGAGCACAATGCCAAGATCAGAATGGCCGAGCTTGATGATCCAGATGAAAAGAGGCTCGCCGCTCAGCAAAGGCTCGAAATGTATCAGAAACAAATCTCACCCTTATACGATAAACGAGTCCGCGATAGGTCGTTCAAAAGGGACGACCTGGTTCTAATGATGAAACATCCGGCACTAGCTCAAGGTCCCAGAAGTAAATTCGACCAGAAGTGGGATCCGGTGTGTGTCGTCGATGAAGTATATTCCAATGGAGCCTATCGAGTAATAGATTGCAAAGGACAAGGCATCAGTTTGCTGGTGAATGGTCGATTTTTGAAAAGATATTATATTTGACACAAGCTTATCATTGTAATTTGTAAGCACCCCATTTGAAGGAAAGTGTAATCAAGCAAACACCAAAAGAAATGATACCACACAATAGTTAAATCAAAGTACTAATCATCTGTTTTTGTGCTTCCACAGGTATCAGAAAGTCGTTAAGACTCAGGACATGTCACGTACGGCATCCTCCCATTTTTAAGGCCATCAAGAATGGGGATAAGCCCTTAACTAACTCGATCACATCCTTGTTCACATAAGCCTAGGTTTGGGTCCTAACAGGGGGACACTCTTTCCCAAATAGCTCAATCAGTTTACATTCAAAACTAAAAAATTGCAAATAAGCTAGAAACACAGCATGAATCCAAAACTGCAATCGTATACATATTGATACAATATATATTACAAACATGTTCTAAAATTACAAATGAAGATCATTATAGCTCAACTGTTTAAAGTTTTTAAACACTGGTCTAACAAGTTTGCTGCGGATTCCTCAATCACCTTCCGCGTTGTTTCAACCTCAGCCAAAACTTAAGCAGGGTCAGGAATGTCTTGGAGAGACTGCTCCAACTCTGCAACTTGAGCCTTCATGACGTTATGCTCCGCTTAATGTTGATCATGGGAGGACTGCAGACGAGCCTTTTGACCACTAAACTTCAAAATTTTGAGATGGACGATCGAACGTTCAGTTTGTAACCGAGCCATCTCATGGTCGATCTCCACAAGACATTCAGTGGCCTCTTGGCACCCAGCATCAACAACCTACCAGTCCTTACTCACTGCAGCCACGCCTGCCTCATGTAACTCGAGTTTCGGAAGAGGGGATCGCAAATGACCACGTTTTTCCTCAACAGAAGGGTCAACCTGGAGATTCTTCACCTCATTTACTCGAGCCACCCCTTCCTTAAACTAAGCCACGTGACCGACTATCAAAGATAGGTCAATCCCGAGCCAGGTAGCATTAAGTTCTAATGCTTGTAGTGCTTCGTCCAAGATAGACCATTCATCCTCGTTCTTCAATGAGTCGGCAATATTAGAAAGAAGGCTATTCAGAAGATTCTCCTTGGTCCTTGACAAGCCACGAAGAGATGAAATGAATACCTCGGGCAAGACCACAGGTGCTGGAACGCTGGCAGAAGCAGTTGCTGGCAAAGGAAAATGATAAACATTAACATACAGAAACCACAGAAGAAAGAAAGCAAACAGAATAAAAAATATACATATAAAATAATATAGATGACATATGAGTAATTTCAGGAATTCCAACAGCAAGAGCACTGGGTGAGGCTGCAGTGGGCACGGATGACATTGGGAGGTTCCATTACTCTCTCGGTCAATGGTTCAGGTAATTCTGGGGAAGATAACACCACGACCTCTAGAATATTGGCATCAGAGGTTGGCCCGACAGAAAGGGGAACTTTAGTGGCAAGCTCGGCTGATGATGGTACAACAATAGAGGGGGCATTCACAACAGGATCAGCTAATGATGGCACAACGGTAGAAGGTGCATTCATGATGGGTTCAGTTGATGATGGCTCAACAGGAGGAGCTCCCGCAGCAAGTTCAGGTGCACGTGATTCGATAGCAAGGACTATAACCCCTTCCACTACGGCAGTGACAATCGCTTCGGGAACCGTGCTCTAACTAGCTTCAGCCTCTGCCACAGGAGGATCAGGAGGAAGGACGGATTCAGCAGGCGCTTCATCCTCCAGATCCATAAAGATCGCTCCCGTGTTCTCCTCAGGGACAGATCTCTCATACATTGGCTCGCTCTCATTGCTCTCCCCGGTGTGGCGGTCTTCACTTAAGTTGGCCTGAGAGCTCAATTCAGCCTCTTCCCTAGCCTCTCCTGCACTATCAGCCGGAGCACCACCGATCTCTTTGGCGAGTCGTTTCCGTGAACATTCGACTTTGTGTAATTTCCACATATCCTTTATCTTCTTGCCCCCACAAACGACAGGAAGACTAGGGGCAGTTTTCACCCGAGGACCAGTGCGTTCAGTCGGTACCCCTTCGCCACCATCATTACAATCATCATTACCATCATCATCACCATCATCATCTCCACCTTCATTGTCACCTATATCATCATCAGCACCACCGGCGCCGCTCACGGTATTGTCACCACCTCTACCAACATCGCCATCAGCAGCATCATCGTCACCATCATTACTCCCAGCATCGCCCGTGTCATTATTATCATCATCATCGCCCTCTTCATCATCATATCCTTCATTCCCCCCCTCTCAGAGCATTGCCTTCTTCGGGCAACTTATCTATGGGCCCAAGGGGCGGGAATTCTGGCTCCTCCAATGTTATATTTCTCTCCCTGTGAGCAACCCAACCTTCCAGAGTATGTTCGGGTTTTTCATGGTCGATCACCACATTCAGGGAGGTCTTGAGTCTCTCTATACCCGGCACCGCAGGCTGGTGAAGATTTTCCGATACATAGTCGAGCCCGTCAACAGGAGTGGGAGTAACAATAGGAGGTGTGACGAAGACGAGCTCGGTGACAAGCATTTTATTTCGAACCAGCACATACTGGTGAGCCCACCACCTCATCCATCCAAAAGAAGCCCCAGCGCAACATTGTGTCCCCGGGATGGCAAAAGAACAACCAGTCCCCGTCAACATAAGTTGTCGCCACATCCACTTCCAATGGATGGGCCCAACACCGTACGCTCGTTGCTCGCGCGTCACCGGCTCCAGTGTCCCGGGCACCCCTTGGTCATACCCGAACTGACGGGCGAAGCGATGGGGATAGTAGGGTTCCCTCCAAAATTCCAACCCTTCATGAAGTGGTAATGACGACGGACGAATCGCAGTTAAGAATGAACGTTCGTAATAATCAATGCTGTCGTCGTCCGTGCATAGGATCGATTCTCTGCTTCGGGTGCCGGAGAAATGGTAGAAATATACATCGTCGAACCATGTTATGCTCTCTTCAATAGTGGTCAAATTATGACCAATCATCTTCTTCTTCTGGAAGAAATGCAACGGAAGCTTCCTCTCTTTGATATAATCTCCATGCCGCGCACTGTAGACCCAGGGGAAGTATACCCCGAGCCAGCCGAAGAAGAAATGCCACCCGCAGTAAGCCGAATTCATCCCGTAAGCAGCACGCTCCTTATTGCTGATGATGTAGCCGAATGCCCAATAGATAGAGCACAGGACCACTGGAGCTAGCGCTTACCGATGACCGTTCGCCAGAGCTCCTGCGACGGCGAAACATGATACTCTTATATTGTCCGCTTGCATGGAGCTCGGCAGCGCTACGCAGCTGAGCCAATATGCCAGGAAGCCGGCCAGCTCACAGGTGAGGGAGAGCTTATTGGGACGGGGGAAGTTCTCTTTCATGCATTTCTCCAAGAATGCATTGTCCCCACGGCCCTCATCATAAGCCGCGTAGTCCAAGCTGAAAGAAAAGAAACAAGATGTTAACAAAAGAAAGAAAGGTATAATGAAGCAGTGGTGTATGGGTCATAACGAAACACTTACTTCAAACCGTGGCTGAAATAGAGCAGCCAATCCTCGAACGGAAGTTTATCTTTGAAACCCCAAAATTAGGGTAACTCTGCGAACAACTCATAACAGGCCTCAGAAAAGAAGCCTTCGTTGACGCCCTTCTTCTTCCACGACAACTCATTGTCGCTTGGGACCCACTCATCGTAGATCCTCCCATGGATGGGGAGACCCGCAATCTGGTTAAGATCCCAGAGCGAGATGCTCATCTCACCACATAGCATATGAAAAGAGTTGGTGATAGAACACCAATGATTGAGGAAGCCTTTGTAAACCCAAGGCTCCCGACAAAAATAGCTTGATGTCGCCTTGATGACCTTATATAAACCAACTGCCCGTAGAGTGGCCATGTGTTGTTCTAAGATACGATTCACCCATGCTTCGTAACCAAGGTAGAGAATCAGATGGTCGTGGGTTCGGAACACTCCGGTCAGCCAGACTTTGGTATCCCCTAAATGATGAAACCGCTGGCGAAGGGTCTCAAAATAATGCTTGGGGAAAGGTTGATGAGGGCTGTAGTTCGGCTTCAAGAAAATCATATCCTTCGTACTAAGGACGGACTGACACTTCCCATTCTTGGACAGGGAACAGCTGAGAAATAGTGCCGGGCCGGATGTCCAAGTACCAACGTTGTAGAAGGAATTGCTCCGGCAGATGTCAGATGGTTCAATGCTTGGAAGGGAGCGCTGCCGTTGATAACTCTTCGAATACCGGATGTACTCTCGGGTATAAGGGTTCCTTATGATGAGAGGCAAGGTGACGAGCTTGACAGTAGACCTGGCCACCTTCATCTTGTCAGACTTGGACTTGGCCTGGTTCTCCAAGTACACCTGTTTAGCACCCTTGTCGGTCCTCTTCGGATGACCGTGCCTAGCGGTATGCACAGGAACTGACGGGCTCACTTCACTGTCTTCAGATCCCACGGTTCCATCTGACCGAAAGCCACGTAGGGGAGCGTACCAAGCATCCCCTTGTTCTTGTGTGCCCCTGTCCAGAGGAGGCGGCACAACTCGGTCACAGAGGATCCTCCGTTGCATGTCCTTGGATAGCGTTAAGATACGCTCATAGAAGTTAAATGTCTCCGGAGGGAGGAACCACTGTGGATTCTGGTCGGACGGCTTGGTAGCCTTCTTCGAGGTCGCGTGCTTGCTCTTTAACGGAGTTAGTAGTGGGCCTGAAGGGTCAGCTTGCGATGGATCACTAGCCATTTTAATCTGCAGGAAGCACACAAAAATATCAGACCCAGTTCAAAACAAAGCAAAGCATGTAAAGGTATGCTCGAAACTCTAGTTAAGTTAGATCACCAAGATTTCAGTGCCAGCCCAATGCGATTTGGATTTTCGAGCGTGCAAAGGCCCAACATTTCGAAATAACATATAAGATGTATGGTGAAAGTGTAAAACCCGACACCCTTCGAAATCCAGATAGAGTGAGCTGGGTTAAAATAAAAAAATTTCCAATCTCAAAAGCCATGAAACATGAGTGCATGGGGCTCCACATACACTAAAACGATGAAATTGACTAAGTCTGGAACCCAAGTGTAGGGACCCCAGGCACCCCGAAATAAGTTGAATTTCGGGTGCGTGAGGTCCCACGCACCCCAAAAATGCCCGCAATTCACTGACTTAAAATCCGGGTGCGTGAGATCCCACGCACCCCAAAAGTCCACATTTTTTCACAAAGTTCAGGAACTGGGTGCGTGAGGTCCCACGCACCCCTAAAATCCAATTTTTTGATAAAGTTCATTAACAGGGTGCGTGCGATCCCACGCACCCTTAAAATGATTCAAAACCCTATTGTTGGGTGCGTGGGAGGCAAAACCCTCCTAAAAAGGAGACGAAGGGTGCGTGACGCCCCACATACCCTTAAAATATAACAAAAAACCCAATTTTTGGGTGCGTGGAGGGCAAAGCCCTCCGAAAAATTCGATGAAGGGTATGTGAGACCCCACGCACCTCGATCTTTTGAGAAATCCCTTTTAACTTTAATTTTCGGGTGCGTGCCAACCCATGCACCCTTAAAACCCAAAAAATTCGAAGTCTATTTTTGGGTGCGTGTAAGGTCCACACACCCATAAAAGCACTTACCCCGAATAAAGAGGTGCGTGCGGAATTAAAGGGTGCGTTGGAGATAGTTTTAGGGTGCATTGGAGTATAAACGGGTGCGTGGGAGGGGGCTGGAAAATCCAATAAAGAAATGAGAAATGACGAGAAAACGGCTATCTTCTCTATATATAGCAGGGACCCAACGGTCCGATACGTCACACTGAACAATCATATATCCATCGCAACGCATTGGAGGGGCATCTGTTGGGTCCCAAAATGTAGGGGCCTTCAAAACATGTAAAATGGTCAGACACCTCCGAAGGAATCCCGCAAAACACCTCCCGTTGCACGTAAAACGGAGATCTACAAAAATCTCCTTAGCCAATTTTGGCTAAAATCTCCAGCGGGCCCCATGAATCACTACGATCGGAACCACCCGGAATCAAACCCATAACTTCATCATGACTTATGATGAACAGTGCATGTGATCGCACGATCCAACGGGCCCCACAAACTCATCAGAATTCAAAACCCAATTTAAAGCGTTCAAAAGTCCATCCACGCACCCATAAATTCGGGTACCCACGCACCCGAAAAATCAGAAAAAAAAAACAGGAATTGATTTAAAGGTTGCATGGAGTCCCACGCACCCCAAAAATGGGTCCACGCACCCTTAAATTCAACAGATTTTAGGATTTTCATTTAAAAGTGTTTTGGAGTCCCACGCACCCCAAAAATGGGTCCACGCACCCTTAAATTCCACACATTTCAGGACAGATTTAAAGGTGTTTCGGGGTCCCACGCACTCAAAAAATAAAGTCCCACGCACCCAAAAAATCAGATATTTTCAGAATCCATTTTTGGATACGTCGGAGCTCCGCATGTTGATTTTAAGGTGCGTTGGAGGTATTTTAGGGGTGTGTGGCACGTGGCAGCCCCTCATTGGCGGAGTTCCAGTATCTTCGGGTATAAATACCCCGTTGTGGATGCTCGCCATTCCGCGCTCTCGGATGTTCTCCCTTTCCATTCGAAAAAGAAGAGGGGTGCGTGTGTGCGAATCACCGTTTGTGCCACTGGCTTGCCTCGTTCTCGAGGGCTTTGTGTCGGTTGTCGTGTTAAGCTGGATATATTTGGATGAGTTTGTATAAGACCAGAGTCGCCACTAGCCAGTTATTTCGAATCTACAGTCGGCTAGACCCCGTCGAAATGTTAGAGAAGGGAATTTGAAGATTCATTCCTCTAAAATGACTCCTTTTGATCTGCGACCAGAGATTCGAGGTAAGGGATCACGGTTACAGGGTGGGAAGAAGTTAAGCACCCCATACACTGCCCGTATCGAAGTACGGTCTCTACTTCACATAATCGAACTAATACTTGAAAGTCTGATTTAATCCTCGTACATTCTTATGGATGACATGATGCATGAATGCAGGTCTGAACAGTAAGAGTTTCTGATGGGCAGGTTTCCATTAACAGGCAAGCCTAGAGCATACGCTCGAACTGATAGGTGCTTTATGTGAGATGCATGCTGTGTGTTTGAATGATCAAAGTCTTGTAGTGACTGATGCATGAATGCAGGTCTGAACAGTAAGAGTTTCTGATGGGCAGGTTTCCATTAACAGGCAAGCCCAGAGCATATGCTCGAACTGACAGGTGCTTTATGCAGGATGCATGTTGTGTGCTTGAATGATCAAAGTGCTTATAGTGAATAGGGGAGTTAGAAGGAAAGTAAATGTTGCACTTATGCTAGATGCGAATGAAATGATGCTGGTAAAAGAGTAGCTGGATGGACGGAGGTGTCGCAAGGGTTTGCTTCGAGTGGCTAGATCAAGACTTGGATGGCTTGGGAGACTTAGACCAGGGCTAGGCTCTTCTCACTCAGGCTCTCCTTGGTGGAGGAATGGGCTAAAGAGTGGAGATGGACTCAAAGCTCTCGGACTGAAGAGAGGGGAGGTGGTTTTTGAATATGAAGGGGAGAGGGGGTATTTATAACAGCGGGGAGTGGCAGATCCCGTAATTATTTTTGGGCGGCCCTCAGGGGGCCGCCCGTATGGCCGTTCTGCTTTGGGTTCAGAGTGTACGACCTCCAAACCTGAAGCAGAATTTTTTTAGGTTTGGGGTTCAGACTTGCTCCGAGGCTGCGGTTTGGAACTCGGTGAGTTAACTAGGTTTAAGAGATGGGTTGACACGGTGAGTTGACTCAATGGGTTGACTCAGCGGGTTGACTCACCGAGTTTGACTTATTTTTATGATTTTTTGACTGATTTTTCTTATGGGAGTTTTTCAGGCTGATGTTTATGGGTAAGTTGACTGGGTTCAGGTTTGAGCTGGGCTATGGATTGGGGCTTACAAGGGTGAGTTTGGCTGAGTTTGGACATGGGATTTGCGGGTATGGTCCTCATTCATCCAGCTATCTAACAACATTGTAGCCGAAGGTGGGGTGTCTATAGATGCCCCTCTTTAGCAGAGGCTGCATGCAACCGAATGCCAAAGCGAGTGGACACCCCACTTCTGACCCGATCCTTCATAGATCATGGTCTGAAGTTTTTGCTTACCTTTGCATCTGCCTCAGTTGATCATCTGAAAATTGATCACTCGCACATACTGCGAGAGTTTGAAGAAAACGTTGCGATTGTCCCTGCATGCGCTGCAACCTGGGTATCCAATCGCAACCCTTCCATTCCCGATTGGTACTAACATCGGAAAGGTACAGCAGAGCCTCTGCGTCATAGTCTTATGAGGTTACTGACCCTGAGATTGATTGTTTGATGTTTTTCCGGATCACTCTAGGAGTACTTGTTTCTCTTGACTGTCAAAGTGGTTAGCTGCCCTGCGTCATGTAGTCTTACGGGAGTCTACTACGCCGACTTGGAATCAGTCAAGGTACTTCAGGCATCTACACCTAGGTATGTGCGGGTGAATTTTTTCCACCCGATCTGCTAGTTTTGATGCTTGGTTTGCAATTCATTCTCTCCTAGATTGTGGTCTGAAATCCTTGTTTTCCTTTGTATCTGAGTCAGTTGATTGTTTGGAGATAGATAACTCGCACATACCGCGGGAGTTTGAAGAAAACGTTGTGTTTGTCCCTGCAAGCGCTGCAACCTGGGTACCCAATCGCAACCCTTCCATTCCCGATCGGTACTAACATCGGAAAGGTACAGTAGAGCCTCTACGTCATAGTCTTACGAGGTTACTGACCCTGAGATTGATTGTTTGATGTTTTCCCGGATCACCCCAGGAGTACTTGTTTCGCTTGACTGTCAAAGTGGTTAGCTGCCCTGCGTCATGTAGTCTTACGGGAGTCCACTACGCTGACTTGGAATCAGTCAAGGTACTTCAGGCATCCACGCCTAGGTATGTGCTGGTGAACTCTTTCCACCCAACCTACTGATTTTGATACTTGGGTTACAATTCATCGTTTCCACCTATTCAAATGGTTTCTTTGACCGAGCCTTTTGGTTTTCATCTTCTCGTATCTTGGCATGTGGTTCGACCGCATTGACACTGGAGTTCAGTTCGACCGTACTTTGAGTGCATTGGATCTGATGGTCTCCTGAGAAACCGCGAGACATCGGATCTTATTTTATTTTTGTGTTGGCTCCTACCCAGAGATATGGAAGATCTCTCGGTGTTTTGGAGGCCGAACGCTCTACTGGGAAAATTGTTTTAGATTTTGAAAAGATACCCACTCTAGGGAGTGATACTCCGTAGGGTTTTTATTTGCAAATATGAAAACATGTTTTTGGATTTTTGAAAAGATACCCACTCTGGGGAGTGATACTCCATGGGTTTTTATTTGCAAATAGGAAAATATGTAATATTTTTTTTGTCTTTTTGAAAAGAAAATCTGATTTGCACTTGCCTCCACTAGGGATGCTTGTGGGGTCTTTGGCTAACCGACTTTTATTTTGAAAGCAAGTAAACATGATGATTGGTGCGATGCATGTAGATGCATGGACATGCATATTTGATGATGGATGCATGGTTTGGCTCTTTCTCTTTCCGTTTGACAATTTTGCTTTGTTGGGGATGCAGAGAATTTTGAGCTTATTGCTTGCGGGGTTATACTCCCCTGGGGATTTCTTTCTTTTTTATGTGGATGTTTGGTCAACGGGTTGGTCAAGATCCCGACCCTTGGTCGATCAGGTCCATCGTCTCAAGATGCTGTTTCCTTGCTAATGGGAATGGATGAAGGATGTTACCAGACTTCAAGATGTTTTTCTGTGAATGGATGCGATTGAGGCGGTGCTTAGTCGCCAGTTTTGGTCAAGATTCCAATTTGCGGGCGATCGGATCCGTCATCCCAAACTGTGAAGTGAATGTGCGGAGTTCGAGACAAGTGCAATGCTAGGGATAGTGACATTTTTTTGTGATTTTTGCAAATATGTGGTCCGAATCTTCTACCTGAGTAGTCAGGATGAAGATTGGTTATTGAAAACAAAGGAAATATTTTTGTGATTTTGAAAATATTTTGTTTGAAAGCAAGGGAAATATTTTTGTGATTTTTGAAAGATGATTTTGCAAATGTTTTGGTATTTTCTGATTTTTCTGAAAGGTAGGGAAAAGTATGGAACTTTCATCCATTTCCAACTTCGACTGCTGGTGAGGTACCCGATCCATTTTACGTCAGCGAGTAAGATGAATCTCACACAGTTAAGTGCCGTAGTTTTACATCTCGGATGAGAGGATTTTGAGGGTTTTCAGTCAACACACCCACAAAGTTGCCTGTTCCTCATGCGCAATGCATATAGACCACGTATCGTCCGACGGACTCCTTCGGCCACAAAATGAGCCACATCCTCACATTTCCCTTTGTCAATCTAGTTTGGGGCCTTACGTTGCTCACAATTCTGTGAGGGTGCGCTTCACCTCCCAACTGCCTTAATCCCCTTCATGAGTTTTAGGAACAGGGAACATCCGTCAGATTCAACAGCGACTTCCAAATCAAGGTTGTCTATCACAGTGTGCTCAAGACGAACAGGATTGCGGGGTTCTGCCCGATGTTGGGGTCCCAAAAGGTAGGGGCCCTTAAAATAAGCAAAATAGCCATGTACCTCCAAAAGAATCACGCGAAACGCCTCCCTGTGCATGTAAAACGAAGATTTACAAAATTCCCTTACTTAGCCAATTTTAGCTGAAATCTCCAGCGGACCCCGCCGACCACCATGATCAGAACCGTCCGGAATCGAACCCATAACTTCATTATCATTTATGGCGAACAGTGCATGTGATTTCACAATCAAACGGGCCCCGCAAACCCCTCAAAATTTAAAACCCAAATAGTGGAGTTCCTATTTACGTGTCCACACGCCCATAAATTCAGTTACCCCACGCGTCCGAAAAATCACGAAAAATAGGAATTCATTTAAAGACATTTCAGAGTCCCACGCACCCGAAAAATGTCCCACGCACCCTTAAATTCAACAGATTTCAGGATTTCCATTTAAAGGCATTTTGGTGCCCCACGCACCCCAAAAATGGGTCCACACACCCTTAAATTCGGCCCATTTTATGATTCTCATTCAGAGGCATTTCAGAGTCCCACGCACCCGAAAAATGCCCCATACATCCACAAATTTGACCAAAAATCAGGGACTTAATTTTTACGTACGTTAAGCCACATGCACCCGTAAATTAAGTCTCATGCACCCAAAAAATCAAATATTTTCAGAAATCATTTCTGGGCGCGTGGAGGGTATTTCTGGGTGCGTGGCACGTGGCAGCCCCTCATTAGCGGAAATCCGATGTCTTCGACTATAAATACCCCTCCCGACAATTCATTTTCACGTTTTTCAAAGAGAGAGAGCTGCCGTCCTCTAGAAATTCAAAATCTCCGCCGGAAACCCTCGCCAAAAAACTTTTCTGATCACCGGAAACCCTCCCCGGTCGTCGAAATTCCTTCCAATCGCCGGCATTTTTCCGCAGGTCTGAATCCTGAAAATCATCAAGTGTAGGCACGCACCCATAAAAATGGACCCAGGCACCCGAAAAGTGGGCCACGCGTCCATAAATTCGGTCCCACGCGTCCATTAATTCGACATAAATCAAACAAGTGCATCGGACTCCCACGCACCCGAAAAGTGTCCCACGCGTTCGTAAATTCGGTCCCACGCGTCCATAAATTCATCAAAAATCATATTAGCATATTTGGTCCCACGCATCCCAAAAATGCTCCCACGCACCCCCTAAATTCATCATAAATCCAGTCCTTCAATTTTTTAGGTGCGTTGGACTCCACGCACCCGTAAAATAAGTCCAACGCACCCAAAAAATCAGCCAATTGCAAAACGCGTTTATGGGTGCTCCGGACTCAATTTTAAGTGTTTTTAAGTTCCGTTTGAGCCTATTTTGAGTATTTCGAGCGTTCCAGGATGCAATGGAACAGTCAAATGGATGTTCCGGGATCTCTAAATGAGCAGAATCACGCATCCTTAAGGTTCGATCCGATTCGGCGCAATGAATGAAATGACTTTTCGAAAAGGAGCCGCCGGCATCCAGAATTATGTAAATATGTCATCATTTATATCTACTATAAAGCTGTGATCCGATTTGGGTGGAAAGCTAGATAAACGGGACTGTGGTTATCACGATAAACCATATCAAAGAGTTTCGATTCTCTACAAAGCAATTGCTATGAACTGCCACAACACAACAGTTGATGCCATACAATTCAAATGGTATCCGTCAGTTGGGCTACGCAGGTACACATAACTGTAGAATGGACTTCCCGAGGTCACCTGTCCCTACATTGACAGGCGCGGGCACAGAGTCGTCCTTCTCAGTCATAAACCCTGATAGTCTTAGTCCGGATCTCCGGCCAAAACATGGGACATAGACATCTGACTAATACAAAGACGGATCAGTACATAGCAAAACAAATACAGGTCTCTACGACTACAAACTCTAAGACCATAGTCCCTGCTGACTAGTCTTTTGCCTTTTAATCAAGGATCATCGATCATTCGATGTAATTCAGGGCTCGTTCCAGATCACGGCCTGGAATGTACAAGATCTCAGGATCTCTGGAATAAAATTCGCCTTGCGATATCTCTTCTCGTGTACTTTTGTGAATGCTTATGATTGTCTATGAATGTTTCTATTACTCAGAACCCAGAGCAACAAAACACCCTTTTCACGAAAAATGTCCTTGTGACCATTTCCTAGCTCCAACAAACTGGCGACTCTGTTGGGGATCGAACCCAGAATCTCTGGTTAGCTCTGAGTATAGAAATGCTCTAAGATAGATCATCCGCAGACACGAATGTGTACGCAAGAGACATATCGCGAGGCATAACGTTTCGGCGCCCTCGAGCGCCAAATTGGCGACTCTTAACGGGAACGTTCTTCCCTTCATCTTTAAGGTAATAGACGGTAAATCAAAGGTTTTCAAACCACAAACTTCCACAACCACACGTACTTCTCTCATTCTTGCTTATTTTTGTTAGTTTATGTACCGCGATCGATGGGTTCACGCTCCCGGCCGCGTTTATGAACTGTTCTAATGATTTTCTGACACCGCAGAATTAGCAAGATACTAGAACAGACAAAAGAAATGGCATGCTCAATGACCAGTTCGTGCACCTTCCTTGCCACCGGAGGCTTCAGCTTCCCCCGTTCCACCACAAATACGAACCCAAGCTCAGAATGGCAGTTGGTTGAGACCTGAAGGCAAAAGAAGGAACAGAAGAAAGCTGCCATCATAGCAGCATATAGGAAGGCGAACGTTGCAAGACCCCGCCCTGTGATCAAGAAACAGTGGCAGCCGAAGCAGGGGCAGAAGATCCTTACCAATAGGCAGGTCACATCAGCCAAGCCCGCAACGCCCATGATGACAATCGAGCAGTTCCCTCCGTTATCAGAAGCCGTTCGTACCTTGCGAAAGACTACCAAGCCCGTGCACGCAAAATCCGAGCCCGTGACGACCCCTGAGCAGAAACAGAGGCCGGCTCGAAAAATTTCGTTGGCGCAAGTGGTGATGGTCCAAGTAGCCGCAGAAGAAGAAGAAGAAGAACCTTATGAGGCAGAAGAATTACCTCCATTTCAAGAGCAGATATCCAGGAACAACGATCGCGAAACCAACGATCGAATGAGGGTTATCCAGGAAGCCTTGACCACTCTGATAGCGCCAAACTGGATGATTTGGTCGTGAGGTCAACCGATCATGAACAGTACAGGGAACATTTAAGACAGGTATTCCAGCGGTTGCGTAAGAAGAGTCTCCGTATGAATCCGCTAAAGTGCGCATTTAGGGTCGCGTCCGGCAAATTCTTAGGCTTTCTCGTAAGACATAGAGGCATAGAGATCGATCCCGCCAAAATTAAGGCCATTAGAGAAATGCCGCCACCGAAAAATTTAAAGCAGTTGAAGAGTTTCCAAGGTCGTGTGGTATATCTAAGAAGATTCATTTCGAATCTGGCTTGTCGTTGTCAGCCGGTCTCCCACCTCAACAAGAAAGACGTTAAGTTTGAATGGGATGACGCTTGCCAGAAGGCTTTCAATTCACTAAAAGAAATACTCAGGAATTCTCCAGTCCTCGCCGCCCCGATCAAGGGAAAGCCGCTAATTTTGTACATAGCAGTAGGTGATAACTCGCTAGGGGCACTCCTGGCACAGAGGAACTAGGAAGGAAAGGAAAACGCGTTATATTATTTGAGCCGCACATTGGTGGGGGCCGAATTTAACTACTCCGCGATTGAGAAGACCTGTCTTGCTCTCATTTTCACCGTGAAGAAACTCAGGCATTACTGCCTCTCGCACCAAATAACATTGATATGCAAGGCAGACCCGATCAAATTCCTTATGAACCGGCCCATGCTGTCTAGGCGCTTAGCTAAGTGGGCCCTTCTCCTCTCCGAGTTCGACATCACATATGTCCCAGCCCGAGCTATTAAAGGACAAGTGATTGCAGATTTTCTCGCTGCGCACCCAATCCCGAGCAGCGAAGAAATGGAATGTCACCTCCCAGATGACCAGGTTATGATGATCGAAGAACCACGACTCTGGCAAATGTACTTCGACAGAGCCTCTAGGTCAACAGGGGCAGGAGCAGGGGTTATATTTATCAGCCCACAGGGAGATTTGCTGCCTTACTCATTTACGATCGTGCCAGCTTGTACCAACAACGAAGCGGAATATCAAGCCCTCATTATCGGACTACAACTCACCCTCGAGATGCGTATCAAAGCGATACAGATCTATGGTGACTTCAGGCTAGTCATCGGACAGTTGACGACAGAATATGAGGTTCGCAAACCTGAGTTGTCGCCTTTCTGTCACCAAGCGCAATCGCTGTTCGACCAGTTTCGTAGCAGCAGCATTTCACATATACCAAGGCAGGAGAATGTACAAGCCGATGCATTAGCCAGTCTGGCCGCTGCTCTGGCTAATCCCGAGGGCAGCCCACTTCAAGTAACAATCGAGGAAAGGAGGATCCTACCAACAACCGTATTGTGTGGCGGTAAATCAAGTGTGAATCCCATCTGTTGCTTCGAAATCACAGAAGAAAACGACTGGAGAAGGCCATTCATCGACTACTTAAAGTATGGATTTTTACTAGAAGAACTCAAGATGCGCACACAGATCAGAAGACGCGCTGGTTCATTCATAGTACAGAATGATGTCCTTTACAAGCGCTCGTATGAGGGAGTGTTGTTGCGTTGCTTGGACCAAGATGAAGCGTATGCCACATTGAAGGAAGCTCACGGAGGAGAGTGCGGTGCTCACTAAGGGGGCAAGAACTTACATCATCATTCCCGACACATGGGGTACTATTGGCCCACGATGACAAAAGATGCGATGGAATATGTTAAGAAGTGCCATTGATGCCAGATACATGCAGATATAATACACTCACCACTGAAAGAGTTATATCAATCAATAATATCTTGGCTTTTCGCCGCCTGGGGCATGGACGTGATAGGGCCAATTAGTCCACAGTCCTCTCAGGGCACCTGTACATTCTTGCTGCAAATAATTATTTCTCCAAATGGGCTGAAGCAATTGCCCTGAGAAATGTGAAAGCCAGACTCGTTGAAAGCTTCATTCGTCTCTCCATATTATATCAACATGGTGTTCCCGAAAGAATCACCACTAACAACGGAATGCCCTTCAAAAATGCCGTTATCGATAAGCTATGCGCAAAGTTCAAGATCAAGCATTGCTATTCATTGCCTTACTATCCTCCTGCGAATGGGCTGGCCGAGGCATTCAATAAGACTATCATGAAGATTCTGAAAAAGACAGTGGCAGAGAATAAGAAAGACTGGGACAGACGGTTACCCGAAGCATTATGGGCATACAAGATCACATACCGCACAGCCACTCGAGCTACACCCTACTCATTGGTGTACGGTACAGAAGCTGTGATCCCGATGGAGATACAAGTGGAGTCACTGCCGGGTCGCGCTTCGACACTCCTTGATGACCGAACACAATGCTAAGATCAGAAGCTGTGATCCCGATGAAGATACAAGTGGAGTCACTGCGGGTCGCGCTTCGACACTCCTTGACGACCGAACACAATGCTAAGATCAGAATGGCCGAGCTGGATGATCTAGATGAAAAGAGGCTCGCCGCTCAGCAAAGGCTCGAGATAAATCAGAAACAAATCTAAGCCTCATACGATAAACGAGTCCGCGGTAGGTCGTTCAAAGGGGCGACTTGGTACTAATGATGAAACGTCCGGCACTGGCTTAAGGTCCCAAGAGTAAATTCGATCCGAAATGGGATCCAGTATGTATCATCGATGAAGTGTATTCTAATGGAGCCTATCCGGTAATAGATTGCAAAGGACAGGGCGTCAGTTCACTGGTGAACGGTCGATTTTTGAAAAGATATTATACTTAACACAAACTTATCATTGTGGTTTGTAAACACCCCATTAGAGGAAGAATGTAATGAAGTAGGTACCGAAAGAAATGATACCCCATAATGGTTAAATCAAAGTACTAATCGTCTATTTTTGTGCTTCCACAGGTATTAGAAAGTCATCAAGACTCAAGACATGTCAAGTATGGCACCCCGCCCTTTTCAAAACCATCAAGAAAAGGGATAAGCCCTCAACTAAGGCTCGATCACATCCTTGTTCACACAAGCATAGGTTTGGGTCCTAACAGGGGCACGCTCTTTCCCAAATAGCTCAATCAGTTTGCATTCAAAACTCAAAAATTGCAAATAAGCTAGGAACATAGCATGAATCCAAAATTACAAATAGTATACATATCATTACAATATCAGTTACAACATATTTTTTTTAGTTACAAAAAAAAAAAACTGTCACAGTTCAGCCATCTAAGTTCTTCATACATTGTTCTAACATATCGATCGCAGAACTTGGGATACCCCTTTGTGTCGCCTCCGCTTCGGCCAAAACTTGTGCAGGGCCGGGACGTTCTGAAGAAACTGCTGCAGCTCTATGACCTGGCCTTCTATGCCATTGCACTTCGCCTCATGTTGATCAACAGACAACTGCAAGCGAGCTTTTTGACTGGTAAACTTAGAAAAGTTCAGGTGAACAATCGAATGCTCAGCCTGCAGCCGTGCTATTTCACTATCAATCTCCTCTAGACGCTCTGTGGCCCCTTGACACCCAGTACTGGTGACTTACCAATTTTGCCTCGCCATGGCCACGTCTGTCCTGCGAAGTTCTAGCTTTGGAAGAAGAGACTGCAACTGGCTTCGCTTCTCCTCAATAGACGGATCAAGTCTGAGATGCTTTGCGCCAATGACACGAGCCATCCCCTCCTTGAACCGGACCACGTGCTCGACCATCGGAGAGACGTAAATCCCAAGCCATATAGCATTATGCTCAAACGCTTGTGACCCTTCATCCAGGATACACCATTCATCCTCATTCTTCAAAGAATCGGCGATGGTCATCAGAAGACTCTTCAAGAGGTTCGCCTTTATCTTCGATAAACCTCGAAGGGAAGAGGTGAGTGCTTCAGGCAAAACCACAGGGGCAGGGGTACGGATCAGAACTGCTGCTGACCAAACAAACAATAAACATCAGAACAAGGAAATCACCATCAGAAAGAAAGCAGTCAAGACAGTAAAAGCAAGTGATATACCAGCAACTTCAGGAACGTCAACAGCAAGAGCACTAGATGAGGCAGCGGGCACGGATGACGCTGGGGCGGGTTCCGTTACTCCCTCGGTCAATGGTTCAGGTAGTTCTGGAGAAGATAGCACCACGACCTCGGGAATGTTGGCATCAGAAGCTGGCCCATCAACAGGAGGAACTTCGGCGGCAGGCTCAACTAGCAATGGTATAACGGCAACAGGGGCATTCATGACAGGTTCAGTTGATGACGGCTCATCAGAAGGAGGAGCTCCCACAGCAAGTTCAGGCACACTTGATTCGACAGTGGGGACTGCAATCTCTTCCGCTGCGGCAGTGGAACCGCGCTCTGAGCTTCAGCATCTGTCATAGGAGGATTAGGAGGAAGGACGGATTCAGTAGGTGCTTCATCATCCAGATCCATAAAGATCGCTCCCATGTTCTCCTCGGGGATAGACCTCTCATACACTGGCTCGCTCTCGTTGCTCTCCCCGGCATGGCGGCCTTCACTTAAGTTGGCCTGAGAGCTCAATTCACCCTCCTCCCTAGCCTCCACTACACTATCAGCCAGAGCGCTGCCAATCTCTTCGGAGAGTCGTCTCCGCGAACACTCGTCTTTGTGCAATTTCCAAAAATCCTTTATCTTCTTACCCCCATAGACGACAGGAAGACTAGGGGCAGTTTTCACCCAAGGACCTGTACGCTCAGTAGGTACCCCATTACCACCATCATCATCACCATCATCACCATCATAGCCTCCACCCTCATTGCCACCCATATCGTCCTCACCTCCACCAGCACCGCCCATAATATCATCACCTCCTCTATCACCACCACCAACATCCTCGCTACCCCCGCCTCTACCACCATCACCCTCAACAGCGACATCAGCATTATTACCCCCAGCCTCGCCCATGTCATTATCATCGCCATCTTCTTCATCATCATCACCTTCATCCCCCCCTCTCAGAACATTACCTTCTTCAAGCAACTCATCTATGGGCCCAAGGGGTGGGAATTCGGGCCCCTCCAGTGTTACATTTCTCTCCCCATGAGCGACCCAACCTTCCAAAATATGTTCCAATTTTTCATGGTCGATCACTACATTCAGGGAGGTCTGCAGCCTCGCCGTGCCCGGTACCGCAGGCTGATGAAGATTTTCTGCTACGTAACCAAGTCCGTTAGCAGGAGTGGGAGTAACAACAGGAGGCGTGAGGAAGACAGGCTCGGTGACAAGCATTCTATTTCGAACCAGCGCATATTGGTGAGCCCACCACCTCATCCATCCAAAAGAAGCCCCGGTGAAGCACTGTGTCCCCGGGATGGCGAAAGAACAACCGGTCCCCATCAACATGAGTTGCCGCCACATCCACTTCCATTGGATGGGCCCAACACCGTACGCTTGTTGCTCGCGCGTCACCGGTTCCAATGTCTCGGGCACCCCTTCGTCATACCCGAATTGACGGGCAAAGTGGTTGGGATAGTAGGGTTCCCTCCAAAATTCCAATCCCTCATAAAGCGGCAACGACGACGGACGAATCGCAGTTAACAATGAGCGCTCGTAGTAATCAATGATGTCATTGTCTGTGCACAAAATCGATTCTCCGCTCCGAGTACCGGAGAAATGGAAGAAATATACGTCGTCGAACCGTGCTATGCTTTCTTCAATAGTGGTCAGATTGTGACCAATCATCTTCTTCTTTTGAAAGAAATGCAGCGAAAGCTTCCCTTGTTTAATATAATCTCCACGCCGCGCACCATAGACCCAGGGGAAGTATACCCCGAGCCAGCCGGAGAAGAAATGCCAGCCACAGTAGGCCGAGTTCATCCTGTAAGCAACGCGCTCCTTATTGCTGATGATGTAGCCAAATGCCCGATAGATGGAGCACAGGACCACTGGAGCTAGCGCATACCGATGACCGTTCGCCAGAGCTCCTGCGACTAGCAAAACATGATACTCTTATATTATCTGCTTGTTTAGAGCTCGACAGCGCTACACAGCTGAGCCAGTAGGCTAGGAAGCCAGCCAGCTCACAGGTGGGGGAGAGCTTATTGGGACGGAGGAAGTTCTCTTTCATTCGTTTCTCCAAGAGTGCCTTGTCCCCACGACCTTCATCATAAGCCGCGTAGTCCAAGCTGAAGGAAAAGAAACAAGGTGTTAGCAGAAAGAAAGAGGAATAATGAAATAGCGGTGTACAACTCATAATGAAGTACTTACTTCAAACCATGGCTGAAGTAGACCAGCCAATCCTCGAACGGAAGTTTGTCCTTGAAGCCCCAGAACTGAGGAAGCTCTGTGAACAACTCATAACAGGCTGCAGAAAAGAAGCCTTCGTTAACACCCTTCTTTTTCCTTGATAACTCATCGTCGCTCGGGACCCATTCGTCATAAATTCTCCCACGAATCGGGAGGCCAGCGATCCGGTTTAGGTCCCAGAGCGAGATGCTCATCTCACCACATGGCATCTGGAAGGATTTGGTGATGGAACACCAGTGATTGAAAAAGCCCTTGTAGACCTAGGGCTCCCGACGGAAATAGCTGGACGTCGCTTCGATGGCCTTATATAAGCCCACCGCCCATAGAGTGGCCCTGTGCTGCTCCAAGATACGATTCGCCCATGCTTCATAACCCGGATGGAGAACCAAATGGCCGCGGGTTCGGAACGCTCCGGTCAGCCAGATTTCAGTATCCCCTAAGTGATGAAACCGCTGGCGAAGGGTCTCAAAATAATGCTTGGGGAAGGGCTGACGAGGACTGTGATTCGGCTCCAAGAAGATCATATCCTTCACACCAAGGACGGACTGATGCTTCCCATTCTTGGATAAGGAACAGCTAAGAAATGGTGCCGGGCCAGATGTCTAAGTACCGGCGCTATAGAAGGAATTGCTCCTGCAGATGTCAGACGGTTCGATGCTTGAAAGGAAGCACTGCCGTTGGTAACTTGTCGAATACCGGATGTATTTTCAAGTATAAGGGTTCCTTACGATGAGCGGCGCGGTGACGAGCTTGACAGTAGACCAGGCCACTTTCATCTTATTAGACTTGGACTTGGCCTGATTCTCCAAGTACACCTGTTTGGCACCCATGCCAGCCCTCTTCGGACGACCGCGCCTAGCAGTCTGCACAGGAATTGACGGGCTCACTTCACCGTCCTCAGAACCTATGGTCTCATCTGACCGAAAGCCGCGCAGGGGAGCATACCAAGCATCCCATTGTTCCTGTGTGCCTCTGTCCGGAGGAGGCGAAACAACTCGATCACAGAGGATCCTTCGTTGCATGTCCTTAGAGAGCGTTAGGATACGCTCATAAAAGTTAAATGTCTCCGGAGGGACGAACCACTGCGGATTCTGGTCAGACGACCTGGTAACCTTCTTCGAAGTCGTGCGCTTACGCTTTGACGGAGTTAGTGGTGGGCCTGAAGGGCCAGCTTGCGATGGGTCACTAGCCATTACGATCTGCAACGGCACGGAAGAAACTTAAATATAGCTCAGAGCAAGGAAAAGAAAATACGCGCAGAAAGGAATCAACATTCACAAAATCCAAAGGGATACAAAGTAGCAGGCAAGCATAAAATACAAGCACCAATCAAGACCTCGGTAAAGCACGTCCAAACCAGCAGAGAAGGAAATAACGCGACAACATTCACACCATGACATCATCATCACACATATACAAACAAGAGAGGACAGAAGAAAAGAAAAAGATATAATTATCATTCATCAACTATGAAGACAATTCCAGATGTTTGGATTGTCGTATCAATTGTTTAAATATTAAAAGTTAATAATTGTCATGAGATGACACAAAACTACGGGGCCCTCGCCCCATAGTCAGAAAAAGGATCTCAGTCCTGCAGCAGCGGAAGAATCCGAGCCTTCAACTCATCCACCTTCGCCTGGACCCGGGCTTCCTTAGAAATCAGGTCCATTAAGTAGGAGATGCATTGCTGCACGAAGTTGAAGTTCAAGTGTTCGGCGTTGGCCCAGTTCCTCACGATAGAGATATCGATCACGAGTCTGTCGTATTCCCTCAAGGCCTCCCTGACCATTCTCTAGATTCTAGCGCGACGGTCTGGAAACTCGGCCTCCGCCAGTGGGACAGCCCAAGCCAGGAATCGTCTCTTCTCCCTTTTCTCCCTCTTTAAGGAGTGAAGCCGGTTCAGTAAGGTCAGGAAAGAAGCAGCCATAGGAGGCTCCGCCGCCTCAAGGATTGCCAACTCTTCCGGAAAAGAAGAATCACAGATGAAGTCAAGGATAACTTCCTTATGCTCGCCAAAAATGGAGGCCATGAGGGAGACGTTCCGAACAGCCTTCAGAATGGGGCAAGAGTCTATGCCTAGTCGGATCAGAGACTCGGCCACCTCATCATGTTGAGTGTTGAGAAATGACCAAGCCTCAAGGTGGTCCAGGGAGCCAAGAAGCCGCCGCAGACAATCTTGGGCCACGCGCAAGGAAGCACGAGTTATGACATTGTCTGCCAGAAAACAAGACTGACAAACCGATCTGAGAAACATAGCGACCCGATAAAAAGAGAAGAAAGAGAGAAGAAGCACATAAGGCCAGCCACATGAAGTCTAAAAGTCGGAAGACGCATGCAAAGGTACGCTCGAAACAATACTTGAATTAACCAGTAAGATTACTCTTTAAAAACTGATGCGATCTAGAAATCTTTTAAAGTATATGAGACCCTACGTTTCCTCAAAATAATTGTCACATATACGCAAATGCGAGGCAAAGGTATAGGGGCTCATACCCTTTAAAGACTTGGTAAATCGTCAGAGTAGATTTCACAAAATTTCAAAATATTCACAAGTCCTATAGACTAGGTGCGTAAGGCTCCACGCACCCCAAAATTCTCAAAAACTAAGACCAATTCCAAGGTGCGTGAGGCCCCACGCACCCCAAAAATCCCAAATTCCACCAAGTACAATTTCTGGGTGCGTGAGGCTCCACGCACCCCAATAATGTCCAATATCTGCCAGGATGAATATCTGGGTGCGTAAGGCTCCACGCATTCCGAAATGCGGCAAAAATTCACCAAGTCCGAAGACAGGGTGCGTGAGGTCCCACGCACCCCCTTTAGAAGCTCAAAACCCAATTTTCGGGTGTGTGAGAGGTCAAAACCCTCCATAGATTCGACGAAGGGTGCGTGTAATCCCATGCACCCATAAAGTACGTTTCTCGGCCAAGTCCACCTTTATTTGGGTGCGTGTGACCCCACGCACCCTTAAAATCGATCAAAACCCAATTTTCAGGTGCGTGAAAGGGCCAAAACCTTCCATGTTTTGACGAAGGGTGCGTGGGCCCCCACACACCCTAAAAATCCAAAAAATTCCACCAAAGTTCAAAATTCATGGGTGCGTGATACCCCACGCACCCCTAAAAAGATTTAAAATTCGAAGTCCGAATTCCCGGGTGCGTGAGCCTCCACGCACCCGAAAAATCATTTTACCTCGAATAAACGGGTGCGTGCGTAATATTTGGGTGCGTTGGAGATAATTTTGGGTGCGTTAGCGAATAAAAAGGTGTGTGGGATGGGTCTGGAAAATCCAATGAGAAATGATGAAATGACGAGAGTAGGCTATCTTCTCTATTTATAGTAGGGACCCAAAAGGTCCAGTGCGCCGCACCGAACGATCGTGCGTCCATCACGACCCACCGGAGGGGCATCTGTTGGGGTCCTAAATGGTAGGGGCCCTTAAAATAAGCAAAATAGCCATGTACCTCCAAAAGAATCACACGAAACGCCTCCCAGTGCACTAAAACAGAGATTTACAAAATTCCCTTAGCCAATTTTGGCTGAAATCTCCAGCGGACCCCGCCGACCACCGTGATAAAAACAGTCAGGAATCGGACCCATAACTTCATTATCATTTATGGTGAACAGTGCATGTGATTTCACAATCAAACGGGCCCCGCAAAACCCCCAAAATTCAAAACCCAAATAGTGGAGTTCCTATTTACATGTCCATGCGCCCATAAATTCAGGTACCCCACGCGCCCGAAAAATCACTAAAAATAAGAATTCATTTAAAGGCATTTCGGCCTCCCACGCACCCGAAAAATGCCTCACGCACCCTTAAATTCAACAGATTTCACGATTTTCATTTAAAGGCATTTTGGTGCCCCACGCACCCCAAAAATGGGTCCACGCACCCTTAAATTCGACCCATTTTATGATTCTCATTTAGAGGCATTTTCGGAGTCCCATGCACCCGAAAAATGCCCCACGCATCCACAAATTGGACCAAAAATCAGGGACTTAATTTTTAGGTGCGTTGAGTCCCACGCACCCGTAAATTAAGTCCCACGCAGTCAAAAAATCAGATATTTTCATAAATCATTTCTGGGTGCGTGGAGGGTATTTCTAGGTGCGTGGCACGTGGCAGCCCCTCATTGGCGGAAATCCGGTGTCTTCGGCTATAAATACCCCTCCCGACGATTCATTTTTACGTTTTTCAGAAAGAGAGAGCTGCCGTCCTCTGGGAATTCGAAATCTCCGCCGGAAACCCTCGCTGGAAAACTTTTCCGATCACCGGAAACCCTCCCCGGTCGCCGAAATTCCTTCCAATCGCCAACATTTTCCCGCAGGTCTGAATCCTAAAAATCATCAAGTGTTGGCACGCACCCATAAAAATGGACCCACGCACCCGAAAAGTGGCCCACGCGTCCATAAATTCGGTTCCACGCGTCCATTAATCCGACATAAATCAAACAAGTGCATAGGACTCCCACGCACCCGAAAAGTGGCCCACGCATCCATTAATTTGACATAAATCAAACAAGTGCATCGGACTCCCACACACCCGAAAAGTGTCCCACGCGTCTGTAAATTCGGTCCCACGTGTCCATAAATTCATCAAAAATTATATTAGCATATTTGGTCCCACGCATCGCAAAAATGCTCCCACGCACCCCTAAATTCATCATAAATTCAGTACTTCAATTTTTTAGGTGCGTTGGACTCCACGCACCCATAAAATAAGTCTCACGCACCCAAAAAAACAGCCAATTGCAAAACGCGTTTATGGGTGCTCCGGACTCAATTTTAAGTGTTTTCAAGTTCCGTTTGAGCCTATTTTAGGTATTTCGAGCGTTCCGGACGCAATGGAACAGTCAAATGGATGTTTCGGGATCTCTAAACGAGCAAAATCACGCATCCTTGAGGTTTGATCCGATTCGGCGCAATGAATGAAATGACTTCTCGGAAAGGAGCCGCCGGCATCCAGAATTATGTAAATATGTCATCATTTATATCTACTATAAAGCTGTGATCCGATTTGGGTGGAAAGCTAGATAAACGGGACTGTCGTTATCACGATAAACCATATCAAAGAGTTTCGATTCTCTACAAAGCAATTGCTATGAATTGCCACAACACAACAGTTGATGCCCTACCCATTCAAACGGTATCCGTCAGTTGGGCTACGCAGGTACACACAACTGTAGAATGGACTTCCCGAGGTCACCTGTCCCTACATTGACAGGCGCGGGCCCAGAGTCGTCCTTCTCAGTCATAAACCCTGATAGTCTCAGCCCGGATCTCCGACCAAAACATGGGACATAGACATCTGACTAATACAAAAACGGTTCAGTACATAGCAAAACAAATACAGGTCTCTACGACCACAAACTCTAAGACCATAGTCCCTGCTGACTAGTCTTTTGCCTTTTAATCAAGGGTCATCGATCATTTGATGTAATTAAGGGCTCGTGCCAGATTACGGCCTGAAATGTACAAGATCTCAGGATCTCTGGAATAAAATTCATCTTGCGATCTCTCTTCTTGTGTACTTTTGTGAATGCTTGTGATTGTCTATGAATGTTTCTATTACTCAGAACCCCAGAGCAACAAAACACCATTTTCACAAAAAATGTCCTTGTAAACATTTGCTAGCTCCAACACCCGCCTCAGCCTTTACCTATTTAGAAGACTCCAGACACCCATACGATCAAGTGTCAGCCATGTCCAAAATAAGTTAGGAAAGAAAGCCCCCGAGAAGTTAATCCCAGTGTAGTTTTAGGTCTTCGGACCGAAAATATGTACAGGCTGAAAATACATTCTTTTTTGTGATTTTTCGAAATGTTCCGGGCCGTTAAATCCCAATTTGAGCGATTAAGATTAACACTGGCTTTTATTGGAAATCTCTCGGGATTCTGGTCCCGACATAGTTTAAGGTCTTCGGACCCAGAAAATGTACATGCTGAAAATACATTCTTTTTGTTTTTGAAAAATGTCCGGTGTCAGCGGATTTTGATTCGAACGATCAAAACCGCTACCGGTTTTTATTGAAAATCCCTCGGGATCTTGATCCCGACAGAGTTTAAGGTCTTCAGACCCAACATTATGTACAGTAGGCAGCAATGAAGGTTGAAAATTCCAGGGATTCTTCTTAGAATGGTTCAGATCATCAAGCCATGACTTTGGATGGTTGAGATCACTGTTTCACCAAGTCAATTCTTTTTCTTTTTCTTGAAAATTCCATGGAGCTTTTTCCACATCATCAATCCAACTTCTCCCAATTTCTCACAAGATGAGATTTTGGTGAGATTTCTTACTTTTTCTCATCATTTCTCTTCCACCACTTCATTCTTACATGGAGGTACAAGATTCACTTGCAACCACCCTTCCCAAGGAGGAGTTCTTTCCAAGGAGAGAGGGTGAGGGGTCGTTTCAACCAGGTGGGAGGACAGACGGCCCCCTGGGTGCCACCCAAGCTACCTCTACCCACTGGTTTTTCCAGTGGGTTGGATAATGGGGTGCCCTCCCCTTTTCTATATAACATGGGGCACCCTTGGCCCCTCCAACGTGCAATCTCTCTCTTCTCTTTCTCATACTCTCTCTTTCTTCAAGTTTCTCTCTTTCTTTTGATGGTCCCTTGCTCTTTTCAAGTGGTGGGCCTTAGTGAAGCTTTGGGACAGCAAGGTGGTCCCCCTTTGGTGAGTGGTGAAGGTATGGACCCCTCCCTTTTCTCTCTTGTCCTTTTTCTTCTTTATTGTCTCTCCTCATGTTTCTTTTCTTTTTTTTCATGTAGCTATTCCAAAGGAGTCAAGGTGGGCCCAAGTTTTTTTTTTTTTTTGGCCTTTTCTTCATCTCTAATCTCTTCTCAAGGTGGTGGATGGAGAAGGACATTGCAAGCTTCCACTTCATTCTTTTCTTTTCTTATTTCACACTCCCTTCATGTGTATGTAAAGGGTAATTTTGCCATGTCCATCAAGTGTGCATGGCCAAATATCCTATCTTTTCTCATGGGAGTTGGGCCACTTTTCATGTGTATCAAATGGGCTCAAAGTGAAGTCACGGCCCTTGGTGTATTTGATGGGCCCAACACTTCATTTTGGGCTCCCTCATGCTCTCTTGTCCTTGTCATTTTTCCTTGGAGCTTTCTTTTCTTTTCCATCTTCTTTTCAAGGTTTGGACCCATGAGATTGGTAGGGCCCACCTCAAGTTTTGGGCTTATAGGGCTCACTTTGGGTGGCCACATCTTTCTTCACATGTGTATGGACAAAGGTGACTAGCCCATTCTTCACTTGGATCTCAAGTGGGCTAGATTTCTTAGTTGGGCCTTTATGGTCAAGTGGTCCAAATCTTCCACCATTTCTTGATTATGATGTACATCCTTATGCATAAAGTGTGGTGGCCTCATTGGAGTTTTTCCATATAGATGGGCTTTTGGGCCCTCTTTAAAACTTATGAATTTCTTTGAGTCATGTGTGCACCACTACACTTTGTTCATGTGGGATTCTTTTCCTTCATGCATTTTCTTTGGATGGATGGAGGGCTTGGGTTACTTGATCACCTACAAGTCCCATGAGTGAGTTGTTTCATCAATCTCACTAAGTTCAAATGGTTTTCTCATGCTGTGGGAGAGTGGATCTCAATAGCTTCCTTTGATGCCACCACCCTCAAATTGATGACTCTTCTTCAAGTGAGCTATCCATACGACCATAGCTCCTTGAACTTCTCTTTGGGGTGCTTGGTGGGTCATCCTCCATCATTCTCAAAGATGAGTGACTTTTCTTTCAATTTGTGGGAAAGAATGACACCCATAAGTTGCCCAATTTTGTCCCATGCTTTGGGGCCTTTTGGGTTTTGATCTTCAAGTGGGCTATGTATGTCATTCTTAACCATTTTCATGATGGTTGGGTAACTCATCAAGCCATGCCCCTCTTGTGGTCAAATGGTCTCCTTTTTTTGGTGAAGGAATTGGTGCACATAAGTTGCCCAAATTTGTCCTTGCATGGACATTTCCAACTTTGGTTCTTCATGTGGGCTGTGTGCATCAATTTTTTATCGTTGGCTTCTTTGACTCATACATTTGTGGGTAGACCACCATGTTGTACTCTCATGGTCAAAACTTTCATCAAGATGATGCACATAGGGTTGCCCATGGTTAACCCATGAATAGGACCTCATGTTCTTCAAGTGGGCTATGTGCTCCCTTCAATCCATTGAGGTGAGGCACTTGGGTTACTCTTGGGGACCCATTTCCTTCCTATTCCCCACTTGTCCATGTACATGTGTAAAAAGATGGGAACATCTTAAGGTGAGGATCATGACCTTGATAGGGAAAGTGAACCAAACCTTGGTCACACATGGACTTTAAAAAGAGTTTTCTCATGTGAAGTTGGATTCTTATCCCTTTGATCTCATGGCACTTGAGTGCATTTGTTGTCCAAAATGTGTCTTTGGATGGTGGTCTTTCCTTACCTAGGCACGACATGCAACCCTCTTTGAGGTGGGCCTTGCTTTCTTTAATGGGGCCAACACTTATCCTAGGCAACACATGGATTTAGACATAGGATTTTGCATTTGAAGGTAAGTCCGAATCCAAGGGTTTCCTAGATAACGATTTGGCTTTTAACAGGTAAAGAATAGGGGCTCACCTTGCCAAGCTTGTAGGATTCAATGGCGGATGGTACAAGGGGACGACGGGTGGTCGATGAGGATGATCCGGCCTTCATTGTTCGTCGAGGGGCTCATATGTGTTCCTTAGCTAAGGAGCACTAACCTCTTCCCTCCATAAAGGGTCGAGGTACCAAAGATCTTTGGGATGACTGGGTGAAACATCCACAGCCTTTGCTTGAACGAGTTCTGGCTGACACTCCTTTTGCCGGCCTCCTTACTTTGCGCTTCCATAACAACAACGCCAACCGCATGCTGCTTGCGGCTCTTTGTGAGAGGTGGCGGGATGAGACCCACACCTTTCAACTCCCTTGTGGCGAGTGGAGAATAACTCCCCTGGACATATATATATATATATATATATATATATATATATATATATATATATATATATATATATATATATATATATGCAAAATGGTTTTCCATTCCATGGGGCAGTTGTTCCCCACGTCGGCTCTCTTGCTCCCATCACTTGCCATTGACTGGCTACGGCTTGTGGGTGACATCCCACCTGAGGACGAATTTCAGGGCCACCAAGTAAAATTGCGATGGTTCTACAACACCTTCGCTACTGTCGTCCCTTCTTCCGAGCTAGAGGCCCTTCACAAAGCACGGGCCATGATTGCTTACGCCTTTGGGTCATTCCTTTTCTGTCATGCGAACGAGAGGATCGACCCTAAATTTCTTCGTTTAGTTGAGGACTTTTACCATCCATACAATTGGAACGAGGCTATCTTGACTCATATCTTCCTGGGTTTAGATAAGACCTCTCGGAATAGCCGGTCCTTCACAGGTTTCTGGCCTGTCGTAAAGGTATTCTTTTTAACCTTCCCTGGAGACATTTGTCTTCTTTTCTCTAATCTTTATGTGTGCCCTTGCCCAGACTTGCTTTTGAAATTGCGGTTTTACCGCTTGTAGAAATTCTTTTCGCCTACTTACACAATTCAACAAATTTAGCCTAGTAAGCAAGAACACTTCGGCTTCCAAGCCTAGGTGGGTCCAATCACAAGACTAGCAAAAGGTTAAGCAATAAACAATCCTAGTCTAAGCATGCATAGGAAAGTAAATGATACAACTAATTAAGCTTCTAACCTATGCAACTTGTGTAGACTTATGAGAGTGGATCAATGAGCTCAAGTCTACACAAGTAGTGAAGGTACATCTTGTGTGTGGATGAGCCTAATAAGTGACTAGCATTCATTTCTATCAAGCATTCATAATTAAGCAATTAAACTAACAATGCAAAGATATAAATGTGCTCAAGAACAATCACAAACACAAGGATGTATAGTGGTTCGACTACTTGTCTACTCCACTCCTGGTTCAAGTACTCAACCCCTTTGAGCACACCGGCATTCACTATCAGAGGTTTTAAATGAGATTCACCTCTCAACCTTTACACGGAGGTTTTATCGGTTCACCTCTCAACCGTACCCGGAGTTTTAGACATAGGCTAACTTTCAACCTAACGCATGTTTACTCCCGTGTCGGAGGCTCCCCCTTGGAGACTTAGTTTAGGCCCGGCTGACGGGCCAAGGAACGACTAACGTCCCTAGGTCGAGTTCAAAAAACAAACTCTAAAATGGACTCTCAAATAAAACAACCTACTTGTCGGATGAGCCCCTTGTGTAGCGCCGGATTGGGTTGCTTGATCTCCGCTCTCCCGTGCTTCAATCAGCTTCCCTTGCTCCCACGATCGTGCCGCTGTTGCGTCGCCAATGCCTCAGCCACACTCGATCAAACACCTTGCATGCGATGCCTTTGAGATGCCCAAGGTGCTAGGAGGATAGGTTTGAGAACTCTACAACTAATGGGAATGGGTTGCCTAGAGTCTCTTACCTACAACGATCTCATCTTAGAGTTTTGGACAAGGATTTGCCAATCAAGATGCTTCCAAACTCTAGAGATCAAGAGGGGATGAAGGTCATCTTCTTCATGAGCTTGGAATGCTCTAATCTTGTGTTAAAGCACAAGGAAGATGCCTTGCATGGGTCAAGGAATGAGCCTCAAATGGTCTCCAACAATAGTGGCTTCACTCCTCTAAGAATCCCTCTTCAAATGCCCAAAAATGGAGCTCTATATGTAAGAAAGGAGAGCTCCAACGGTCATAAAACGGGCAGAAAACGGCTCTTAGCCGACCTGTCCCGACCGGTCCCGACCGGTCGGACCTCCTTGCTGAAGGATATCATCAATACACAAGCCGACCGGTCATGACCGGTCGGACCCCCTTGCTGGACAGGCTAAACACACCAGGCCGACCGGTCATGACCGGTCGGACCCCCTTGCTGGACAGGCTTGGATGTGAAGGCCGACCGGTCATGACCGGTCGGCAAGGCTTGCTGAACCACAACATATGTGAAGGCCGACCGGTCTTGACCGGTCGGCTGGCCATGCTGAATCCCCTCTGTTGTGAAGGCCGACCGGTCATGACCAGTCGGCTGGCCATTTGCAAATGCAGCAAGGCTGCTGGCCGACCGGTCTTGACCGATCGGACCAGCCTGGTTCTCCCCTCATATTTGCTGAACTCCACATGTTTCAGCCTATCCATTTTGGCCAAGGTTAGGGTGATCAATTTGGACACCTAGGGCCAATCTATGATGACAAAATGGTTTTATAATGAGGTTAAGGTAATCAAAGAGCAAAGGGGTTGGGTTTTGGTCAAGGTTAAGGCACCAAGGCATCACTTTTACCTGAATCTTCTTCCTTGATGCAGCCGGTCCGTCTTGAGTCTTCGGTCTTCGTCTTCATTGGGCTCAACCGACACTAGACTCACTGACGTAAGTGATTGACAAACAAGGTGCACTAGTATGCCACGGAAAAGTGCACTAACAATCTCCCCCTTTGTCAATTACTTACAAAAACTTAACCTACCAAAACAAATTACATGTTCAAGATATTACAATGATAGAGAATTAAATACAGGGCTCTTGACATGACAAACTAAGCAGCTCCTCTTCAGTTTGCTCCCCCACAACCTGTCAATCCCTGCATCACAAAACATAGCAAACTAGTTTTGACATGTAATAGCACTAACAATCTCCCCCTTAGTTAATTACTTACAAAAACTTAACCTACCAAAACAAATTACATGTTCAAGATATTACAATGATAGAGAATTAAATACAGGACTCTTGACATGACAAACTAAGCAGCTCCTCTTCAGTTTGCTCCCCCACAACCTGTCAATCCTTGTATCACAAAACATAGCAAACTAGTTTTGGTGGGATTTGATCTTTCTCCCCCTTTTTGTTAGCAATTGACAAACTATTCTCTCCCCCTTAATGATATATCAATAAGTCTAAGGTAAGAGAAGATAGTATGTCGCAGTTATAACTATAAGCACATGCTAGTAAGGAAAGTATAGGGAGCATGAATCATAAATACATGGAGCATGCTAAGGAACATGATTAACACGAAGATATAGCTATCTAGATAAGGTTAATCATGCAACATTGGTCAAGGATATACATTTGCATTGAAAGCACAAAGGGCTTATAGCCCAATCAACCAACCTCCCCTATTGGTATATCAAGACCAATACTAAGCATAGATTAGCATGCAATGAAGTATAAAACTCAAGATGATTAGCTAATCTAAGCATGATGATAATCTAGCAGGTAAATGAATCAAATAAAAGCAAGGCTAAATTATCGAATCTGGGCGAATGAGGCTTGAATCCTCTGATTTGCCCATATACACAGAATTGAGGCTGAAATCCTCAGATATTCCTATAAAAGCATATCTAGCTACCCTCCCTAGCCATGAAGAGTTTGATAAGCCAAAGGGTAACTAAATTCCTCAACACCCTCATAGAGTAGCATGAGGTGAGGGGTTGGGAACTCCTTCTCCTCCTAGAAGGGATAGCGGTTGGGATCCCCTCTTAGAAAAGCTGGTAGAGGGGTCGTGATGGAGGCCGAGAGAGCAAGATCTTTATGTTGGCTCTCATCACAAGCGGAGTCACCAGATTCGGACTCCTCCGTATCATCCCAAGTGGCAGCCATTGCCTTTTTACCCTTCGGTTTAGGCCCTTCCGGACATTTCGGGGCAATATGGCCACGACGACCGCAACCGTAACAACGGACGGATGAAGATATGGATGATTTTCCTTTACATTTATCACCCTTCTTGTCCTTCTTGTCACGGTTATTCCCTCTATCAAATTTGAGGAATCTCTTGAATTTTTTGTTCAATTTCTCTTCCTCATCATCCTCATCATCGCTATCTTCCTCCGACTCACTCTTGATTTTCTTATGTTTATGAGAGGACATAAAAGCGATGTTTTTCTTTTTAGAGGGGGCTTTAAAGCCTAGCTCAAAGGTTTGTAGGGAACCTATGAGTTCTTCAACTTTCATTGTATTAAGATCCCTACATTCTTCAATGTTGGTGACTTTAGAAGAGAACCGTTCCGGAAGAAATCTCAAAATTTTCCTACAAAGTCTATTTTCCGGAACAGGATCCCCTAAACCCCACATATCATTTGTGATTTTGTTCAGCTTGGTATAAAATTCAGTAAACGTTTCATCCTCCTCCATAGTAATATTTTCAAATAGAGTAGAGAAGCGCTGAAGTTTGGAATTTTTAACAACATTTGTACCTTCATGGGTAACTTCAAGAATATCCCATGCTTGTTTACTGGTTGTGCAGTTTTGAATCCGACCAAATTCTACTCTAGATACTGAACAAAAAATGGCATTCAGACCTTTGGCATTATGGATACATTGAGATTTATCATGATTAGTCCACATTGCCTTATCTTTGGCCTGAAAACATCCGGTTCACCTTCCTTAGAAATAATCTTCATTGGGGGTACATATCCAATATCAACCATGTCCTTCACATCCGAATCAATAGATTCTAAGAAGATACGCATTTGGGCTTTCCAATATGGATAGTTTGACCCATCAAAGAAAGGAGGTTTAGTGACGGATGAAGAGTCCTCTCTAGACATATTTTCAAGTTTCTCTTAGGATCTCACTCCGGGTTGTTAAACCTGAGCGGAGGAACCCGCTCTGATACCAATTGAAATTGCGATTTTACCGCTTGTAGAGACACTCGGAGATATGTCTAAGGACCTAGAGGGGGGGTGATTAGGACCTTTGAAATTCTTTTCGCCTACTTACACAATTCAACAAATTTAGCCTAGTAAGCAAGAACACTTCGGCTTCCAAGCCTAGGTGGGTCCAATCACAAGACTAGCAAAAGGTTAAGCAATAAACAATCCTAGTCTAAGCATGCATAGGAAAGTAAATAATACAACTAATTAAGCTTCTAACCTATGCAACTTGTGTAGACTTATGAGAGTGGATCAATGAGCTCAAGTCTACACAAGTAGTGAAGGTACATCTTATGTGTGGATAAGCCTAATAAGTGCCTAGCATTCATTTCTATCAAGCATTCATAATTAAGCAATTAAACTAACAATGCAAAGATATAAATGTGCTCAAGAACAATCACAAACACAAGGATGTATAGTGGTTCGACTACTTGTCTACTCCACTCCTGGTTCAAGTACTCAACCCCTTTGAGCACACCGGCATTCACTATCGGAGGTTTTAAATGAGGTTCACCTCTCAACCTTTACACGGAGGTTTTATCGGTTCACCTCTCAACCGTACCCGGAGTTTTAGACATAGGCTAACTCTCAACCTAACGCACGTTTACTCCCATGTCGGAGGCTCCCCCTTGGAGACTTAGTTTAGGCCCGGCTGACGGGCCAAGGAATGACTAACGTCCCTAGGTCGAGTTCAAAAAACAAACTCTAAAATGAACACTCAAATAAGACAACCTACTTGTCGGATGAGCCCCTTGTGTAGCGCCGGATTGGGTTGCTTGATCTCCGCTCTCCCGTGCTTCAATCAGCTTCCCTTGCTCCCACGATCGTGCCGCCGTTGCGTCACCAATGCCTCAGCCACACTCGATCAAACACCTTGCATGCGATGCCTTTGAGATGCCCAAGGTGCTAGGAGGATAGGTTTGAGAACTCTACAACTAATGGGAATGGGTTGCCTAGAGTCTCTTACCTACAACGATCTCATCTTAGAGTTTTGGACAAGGATTTGCCAATCAAGATGCTTCCAAACTCTAGAGATCAAGAAGGGATGAAGGTCATCTTCTTCATGAGCTTGGAATGCTCTAATCTTGTGTTAAAGCACAAGGAAGATGCCTTGCATGGGTCAAGGAATGAGCCTCAAATGGTCTCCAACAATAGTGGCTTCACTCCTCTAAGAATCCCTCTTCAAATGCCCAAAAACGGAGCTCTATATGTAAGAAAGGAGAGCTCCAACGGTCATAAAACGGGCAGAAAACGGCTCTTAGCCGACCTGTCCCGACCGGTCCCGACCGGTCGGACCTCCTTGCTGAAGGATATCATCAATACACAAGCCGACCGGTCATGACCGGTCGGACCCCCTTGCTGGACAGGCTTGGATGTGAAGGCCGACCGGTCATGACCGGTCTGCAAGGCTTGCTGAACCACAACATATGTGAAGGCCGACCGGTGTTGACCGGTCGGCTGGCCATGCTGATCCCCTCTGTTGTGAAGGCCGACCGGTCATGACCGGTTGGCTGGCCATTTGCAAATGCAGCAAGGCTACTGGCCGACCGGTCTTGACCGGTCAGGACCAGCCTGGTTCTCCCCTCATATTTGCTGAACTCCACATGTTTCAGCCTATCCATTTTGGCCAAGGTTAGGGTGATCAATTTGGACACCTAGGGCCAATCTATGATGACAAAATGATTTTCTAATGAGGTCAAGGTCATCAAAGAGCAAAGGGGTTGGGTTTTGGTCAAGGTTAAGGCACCAAGGCATCACTTTTACCTGAATCTTCTTCCTTGATACAATCGGTCCGTCTTGAGTCTTCGGTCTTCGTCTTCATTGGGCTCAACCGACACTAGGCTCACTGACGTAAGTGATTGACAAACAAGGTGCACTAGTATGCCACAGAAAAGTGCACTAACAGCTTTTATGACTATTTTGCTCATCTCTCGTCGAGGATACGAGATGACATTGAGCCATCTTTGTACCGCTACATGCACTGGCATCAGCAAAATCGTCAACGGAACTATCGAGTATCTGGGGACAATTGGCATGTTGACATAGATGGATTGACCGTCGAGGATGTACGTATCTTGTTTTCCTTATTCGCCGTGCTGCTCTGGGGCTGATTGTGATGACCTCATTTGTTGTAGTTTGCTCGGATGCCGTACGCCAACTTTCCTCTCTACTACACCCCTCAGCGTGTGGAGGCATATGATTCTTCATGCCTTTGGATCATGCTTTCTGACGCTGAATCATTTCAGTGGTATTTGGGTGGGAGGCTGCTTCGACAGATTACTGGGGTGGCTCAAGTCACTTATTCCGTACCTCCTCCGGCTGCTCAGATCCCAGCTGATGAGATGGTCGATGCTCTTGTGGGCCAGCCTGGGTTTCGTTCACGATCCCGGATCGTGACTATGACAAGTGGTACTTGTTGTACGGACAGGGGCCTCTGCTTCCTCCGCTATATGTTCCAGGGGGTCGTCGCAGGTGCGCTGGAGGATCAGTGACAACTCCTATGATGGATCTTTATCGTCGAGAGCGGGAAGAGAGGAAGGATGATGACGATTATGTTGGTGATCTGTAGCCTGCTTCTGTATTCAGCTTTGTATGACCTTCTTTGCCTTGTAAAACCCTTTTTGCTTTTATAAGACTTTCTGAATGAATATATATCCTCAATTTGTCTCAAATTACTTGATGATGCTTAGATGCATTGATTTATGACTCATTCTTTAAGATGAGACTTCTTAACTGCATGGATGATGGCTTGAACGGTTCAGATTGCTTGATTTGGCCCTGTGAGCCCTTTTCAGACTTCAGCTTTGCTTTGAAGCACCTTTTCTTGATGTTTTGCGAGGCTAAGAAGGCTTTTCATGGGGCGGATGATGACTTGAACAGCTCATATTACTCTTTTCAGCCATGTGGGCCCACTTGATGATTAGATCTTAGACTCTGGCCCTCTTTTTTTACAATCAAACCCTTGATGTTGCTATTTGATGACTCATGCAAGCTTTTTCATAGTTTAGATCCTGATAATCTAGTCTTAATGGCTCAGATCGCTTGTGGGCCTCTCTTGATCCGTTTTTCTTCTTTTTACTTGATCAGGCCCATGTTGGCTGTAATACTTCGTGATTGGACAGGTGGGGTACCTTCCAGATGATTCCGATCATCTTCAAACGAAATCCAGAGTTGATTGGAGCTTTGGGCGGCCCTCAGGGTGTCATCTGCTGACGTGGACTGTCAGCCTCACCTACCAACGACTATGGAGCCAATCCCGTAGAGAGAGAGGGAGCCCGTCCGTACGGGCGGCCCACAGTGGGCCGCCCAAGACTCGCCTCTTGTGCAGCCTGGGCTGGCTCGTGCTCGGACATTCTTCACAGTCCACTGTCCTTGTCCCCATATTCTCTGTACTCTCAAGTTCGATTGCAGCCATGAATCTCTCTTTTGTCTCCTCTTTCCTCCTCATTTTGTCCTCTTCTTAGTTTATCTTTTCTCAAGCAATGGATGGTGGAGATCTAGGTGCTATGGGGGCTATCCATGATGGGTCCCACACTTCAGAAAGTGGTGAAGGCTTTAATGATGGAGAGATCTCTTTAATGGATGGTAGAGATGGAGCATTAAATGAGGGCATTGATGGGGATTTAGGGGTAGTGGTTGGTGGAGCTTTGAATGGCCCCATTAATGGCAACCATTCTAGAAATTCATATTTGAATGGGGCATTGATTACGGGAAAATGGATGGTATGGATGGGATGAGGAGATGGGACATAGGTGAGGCTATGCATCCCTTGAGTGTGGGCCACATGGATGATGTGATTGATGGTGGTGATGGGGTTATGATGGACATAGATGGGCAGATCTCATGTTTGGATGGTATGGATGGTTCAGATGATACCTTTGATGGCTTGGATGCTCTTGATGATGGCCGAGATGTGCGGCATACTTGCTTGGCCGAGATTTGTATTTTTTGAAAAAGATGACATGATATTGTTAGTGCACTTTTCAGTGGCATACTAGTGCACCTTGTTTGTCAATCACTTATGTCAGTGGGTCTAGTGTCGGTTGAGCTTAATGAAGACGAAGACCGAAGACTCAAGTGGCCCTGCTGCATCAAGGAAGAAGAAACAGGTAAAAGTGATGCCTTAGTGTGCCTTAACCTTTACCAAAACCTAACCCGTAGCCTCTTTAGATGACTTGGACCAACTAGGTATACCCTTAGTCATCATTATTAGTCTTAGAACTCCATGAAAAACATGATAAGTTAGACTAATTAAAGAGGTGGAAGCTGCTGTAATCAAAATAGCTCAAACAGCAGTTTCCGATTGATCTCCGATCAATCGGACATTGGCTCCGATAGGACTCCGATCCATCGGACAGAAGCTCCGATCAATCGGAAATTTTTCCAGCAACTTTGAAAATCCACTGGCCATATTTTTTATCAATCGAACAGTCTTCCGATCCATCGAAAGGGGTTAGTCCGATCAATTGGACCATGTTTCCGATCAATTGGAATATCTCCTAAAGAATCCACTGGACTGATTTCCGATCAATCGGACATGTCTCCGATCAATCGGACAGGTCTCCGATCAATCGGACATTTTTCCAATCAATCGAAGATACGCGAATCTGCCCGTTTTTTTACCGTTGGAAGAAAATCTATTTAAGATGGGGGATTCATTTTTGAGCTAGGAGAGGGGATTTTGAGGAGATATAAGCCACCATTGCTAGAGACCATCAGAGGCTCTATCCCTAAACCCATAGCAATTTATTCTCCTTGTGTTTTCATCACAAGCTTAGGCCATTCAATGGCATCTTGAGAATGAACTTGTTCCCTCTTGATTCCTAAGGTTTAAACACCTTGATCATAGTTAAATCCCTTGTCTAAACACTACCTAGGAGTCTATATAGGTGTATTCCTCTAGAAAACCAATTTCCTACCATTTGTAGAGGTTTCACCATTCCCTAGCACCTTGGGCATCTCCAATGGAGCATCACATGCAAGGTAGCTGATCTTGGAGCTGAAGCCTTGGCAAAGCAGCGGCGTCAAAGATCGAGGGAGCACAAGGGGAGCTGATTCAAGCATGGGAGAGCGAGAAGAAGTAACCTAAAGCGGCACTAAAAAGGGGCTCAATCCGACAAGTAGGGTTGTCTTGTTAGGAGTCCATCCACTCAATTCCCTGTGGGAGTTGAGTGTAGAGTTTGTTTGACAAACTCGAACTAGGGTCGTTAGCAGATCCTTGGCCTGTTAGTCAGGCCTAAACAAAGTCTCCAAGGGGAAGCCACCAACACGGGTGCAAACGTGTAGGTTGGGAGGAACCTGTAAACTCCCCGGTTGGGTGGATCCGAGTTAAAACACTTTGGTTGGGAGGAACCAAATTTAAACACCTTGGTGTGCTCGAAGGGGTTGAGCACTTGAACCGGGAGTGGAGTAGACAAGTAGTCGAACCACTATACATCCTTGTGTTTATGATTGTTGTTTAGCACATTTCTCTTTATACATTACGTTTAACTTATTAATCATGAATGCTTAGTTAGGAATGTATGCTAGGCACTTGATAGGCACATCCACACTCACAAGATGTACTTCACTACCTCATGTTGACTTGAGCATTTTTTTATTCATCCTCTATAGTCCACATGAGTTATTTAGACTAGGTTGCTGGTTGCACTTATCATTTGCTAGTCTTTTGATTGGACCCACTTAGGCTTTGAAGCCGAAGTGTTAATCGCTTACGTAGTTTAATTTGTTGAATTGTGTAAGTAGGTGAAAAGAATTTCAAATAGGTCCTAATCACCCCCCTCCTATAGGTTTAGCTATAATTCTAGTTGCTCCTTAAGCTTCCGCACGTGTATGCATCGGGTGTCGTGTTAGACTACCCGACGCAATTTCAGATATATGTAAAAGAAATACGATGCATTTAATGAAAAATGAGAAAACTTTTTGAAAATCTATTGTGCCATGAGTTGTCTTGTGAGTGTGTCTGGATTTTGTATCGAGACATAGGAATCAGAACTGAGGCTTGGCCAATGCTTTGACTGAGGTCTCGAGATTAACTTGCGTGAGATACCTTTGGTTCCCTAGAGGTGTAGATAATAGAAACTGTAGCTTCCTGAGATTCTCAGATTTCGTAGAGTTCTTTGTTCCTAATAGTACTTTTTCTTGTTCTTGGACTGCAACTGCTTGAACTGATTCGGACCGTCTGATTTCTTAGTACCTGCACTTTTAATTTTTCTTTTTCTATTTGAGCCATTTTTGCCCGTAGCGCTCTTTCGAGTTTTCACCACAGCCAGCCTTTTCCCATCATTTTTTCCCATGGCGCCCTCTCGGGTTTTCACCACGTCCCGGGTATTTGATCTTGCCTGCCCCTTGGCAGCTACGCTGTTTTTACCCTCGGCGCCCTTTCAGGTTTTCACCAAGTCTGCTATATGCCCACTATTTTTACTCGGAGCGCCCTTTCGGGTTTCCACTCCGCCCTCTTTATTTAGGCACACAATTTTCTTTTTCTTCTTTTTTTTTCTTTTTCTGATTTTTTGGCTAACTGCAACGGCTAGAGGTTGGGAATCCGTCGTTGCCGGCCGATAGCAGTCTTTCAACCCTTATCCTAAGTTACGATGATAGAGCGGTTGGTCTTAGCTACAGACCTTTCTGAGATGGATGGATGGGTGATTGTGTTTCTTCTTGGGTTGATTTTCTTGGGTGCCTTATTTTGGCTTCCCATTTTCTTTCTTTTTTCCTTTTTTTTTGTATTCTTTTTTCTTTTCTTTTTTGTATTCTTTTTTCTTTTTTCTTTTGAATCCCCTTATTTGAAACACTTTTTTGGTGGACGGAAATGACTTCTCAGAGGTTTTAGCTTCAACCTCTTGACTTCAGCTCTATTAATGTAACTCTTGATAAGGTCAGAATGACTTACCCGTGAAAGATTTTCACTTTGTCGACGTTGATTGGCTCAGGAAGATCCACCCCTCTCATGCTGGTGCGTCTGAGGGCTCCTTCGGGAAGTACCTCACTGATGATCAGCGGTCCGTCCCATGAGGGTTTGAACTTTCCCCTGGGATTCGGAAGGTGCGACGGTAGAATCTTCTTCATAACCATGTCGCCCACCTTGAAACTTCTTTTTCGGACTCTCTTGTTGTAAGCTCGAGCGATCCTTTTCTGATAACACTAGGAATGACTCAGCGCACGCATACGCTTCTCATCTGCTAGCTGCAACTGATCGAATCTGTCCCGTTGTCATTCTCCTTCCTCAATTCCACTTTCTAGTAATACCCGTAGTGACGGTATTTCCACCTCGACTGGTAGAACTGCTTCCATTCCGTAAGCTCGAAAGGAGTAACGCCTGTAGCAGATCGTACAGATGTTCGATAGGCCCAAAGTGCATATGAGAGCATATCTGACCAATCTCGATAAGTCACGACCATCTTCTCGAGTATCCGGACGATTGTTTTGTTTGCGGCTTCTACCCCACCATTCATCTGAGGACGGTAAGGACTTGATCGATGACGCTGAATCTTGAAATTGTTGAGGAAGTCGTCCATCTTCTTGTTGACGATCCCATTATCTGTGATGATAGCATTGGGGATTCCATACCGGCATATGATGTTGTTCTTTATGAATTTGATCACCTGAGATGCTGCAATCATGGTGTAGGAGACTGCTTCTACCCACTTGGTGAAGTAGTCGACTGCCACAAGTATATACTCATGACCGTTTGATGCTTTAGGACTAATCTTGTCAATAATGTCGAGTCCCCACATAGAGAAGGGCCAGGGAGTCGTCAGGTTGTATAATTCTGATGATGGAGCATGAATTTTGGTTTGCATGCTGCTGACACTTGAAGCATATTCTGACGTGCTGGCAGCAGTCTGTCTCCATGGTGAGCCAATAGTAGCCGAGTCGTAGAATCTTCTTTGCCATCATGTGCCCGTCCATGTGTGGGCCACAGATTCCTTCGTGTATTTCTTTCATGATCTTCGCAGCTTCTGTTTCCTCGACGCATCGAAGGAGGATGTGATTATCGGATCGCTTGTAAAGAACTTCGCCACTAATGGTGAACTGGCCGGCCAAACGCTGGATGGTTCGACGATCTATTGTTGTTGCTGACTCCGAATACTCCTGGGTTTCGAGATATTGCTTGATGTCGGCATACCAGGGTTTGTCAGGGACAGCTTTGGCTTCTTCTATTTGCAGGCAAAAAGCAGGTTCATCTTGGGTTTCGACTGTGAGCTCCCACTCCGAAGCTCCTTTCGAGATCTCGAGCATTGATGCGAGTGTAGCGAGAGCATCTGCAAACTGATTCTTGGCTCTGGGCATGTATGAGAAGGTGATTTCTTCGAATTCTTCGATCAGGTTTTCGAGGTACACGTGATATGGTATCAACTTCTCGTCCTTGGTTTTCCATTCGCCATTGGTCTGATTGATGATAAGATGTGAGTCTCCAAATATTCGTAGCTTCTTGACGCCCAAGATTATGGCTTCCCTTAAGCCAGCGATGTATGCTTCGTATTCTGCCATGTTGTTGGTACACTCGAATGCTATGCGCCTTGAGATTGGAATAGGGACATCATCTGGAGAGTAGAGGATTGCTCCGATACCACTCCCTTTAGCATTTGCTGCGCCATCGAAGAATAATGTTCACTCATCTTTTTTCTTCTTTTCTTCACCTTCGATAAGCAAGAGATCTTCATCAGGGAAGAATGTCTTGAGCGGTTGATAATCCAGGAGAGAGTGAGCGGCAAGATGATCGGCGAGGGCCTGCCACTCGATTGCCTTCTGAGTGACATAGGTGATGTCGAATTCAGATAGGAGTAGCTGCCATTTAGCTATCCTTTCAGTGAGTGCTGGTTTCTCGAACAGGTACTTGAGCAGATCCATATGAGCGAGTAGGAGAATAGGGAACGCAATCATGTATTGACGGAGTCGCTGAGTCGCCCAGACTAGGGCGAGGCAAGTCTTCTTGATCGGAGAATACCTAGTCTCGTAGTCGGTGAACTTTCGGCTCAAATAGTATATTGCTTGTTCCTTCTTCCCGGTCTCGTCGTGCTGGCCGAGAACGCAGCCGATGGCTTCTGCTGCTACTGAGATGTATAATAATAGTGGTCGTCCGGGAGTGGGCGGCACTAGGACTGGAGGATTCATGAGATACTTCTTGATGCGGTCGAAGGCGACTTGGCAATCGTCATTCCATTCTTTTGGAACGTTCTTCCGAATGAGCTTGAATATGGGCTCACAGATAGGTGTGAGCTGTGCGATGAAGCGACTGATATATTGAATTCTACAGAGGAAGCCACGAATTTCTTTCTCTGTTCTAGGAGGTGGCATTTCGATTATTGCTCTGGTTTTAGTTTCGTCGACCCTGATGCCATCTTCGCTCACCATAAAGCGAAGGAGCTTGCCTCCTATTGCACCGAAGACACATTTCTGAGGGTTGAGGCGGAGGCTTATACTTTTCTAATCTATTGAATAATTTCTTCAGATCTTCAAAGTGTCCTTCGATCGTGCGAGATTTGACGATCATATCGTCCACATATACTTCAAGCTCTTTGTTCATCATGTCGTGGAATAATGCTGTCATTGCTCGCTGATATGTTGTTCCTACGTTCTTCAGATCGAACGGCATTACCCTGTAACAGAAGGTTCCCCTAGGGAGTGATAAACGATGTCTTCTCGCGATCTTCGACGGCCATCTTGATCTGATTGTAACCTGAGAACCCGTCCATGAATGAGAAGACTTTGTACCCAGCGGTGTTGTCGACCAGAGTGTCGATGTGTGGCAAAGGGAAGTCATCTTTAGGACTGGCTTTGTTGAGATCTCGGAAGTCGATGCACATTCGAACCTTGCCATCCTTCTTTGGTACTGGTACGATGTTGGCGAGCCATTCAGGGTAGTTGGAGACTACCAAGAATCCCGCATTGTACTGCTTGATGACTTCGTCTCGAACTTTCAGAGCCCATTCTGGCTTCATTCTTCGAAGTTTCTGTCTTACTGGCTTCATATCCGGCTTGGTTGGCAAATGGTGTACAACGAGCTCTTCGTCGAGCCTCGACATATCTTCATATGAGAACGCAAAGTTGGACAATCTTGGAGCTCGGAACTCTATCATTCTCTACTTCATCTCTGGTGGCAACGATTTTCCAATGCGTACTTCCCTAGGGATCTCGGGTGTCCCCAAATTTACTATCTCAAAATCATCGGCTACAACATTGGCTTTAGATTCAAACTTTTTGAGAAGATCCTCTAGTTCGGGAGCCGGCTCATCATCTTCCTCATACCGAGCTCCGTCCAAACCCATGAGCTCGAAGTCTAGTTCGATGTCAAAATCATATGATTCGACTTCAAACTCATGCGACTCTTTAGACGAACTTGGCACATTATTAAATGCAGGAAAAGAAATGTTTTTTGGTTTTTAAGAATTTTCTGGAGTGGAAATGCTAGATGTTTTTGGCTTTTGGAAGTTTTTGATTTTTTTGGTTTTTTGAAATTCATGGGACCTTGAACAAGTGGGCATTGCAGACCATGATTAATCCCAGCTTGTCCCAAGGTTCTGCTTGTTACTTAAACCGGCAGTTTTTTTTTAAAGCCATAGCCCTCAGATGACTCTCTGGCTGATTCAAAAGTCAGGGGAATAGATGACCATTCAGGACCCCACGCTCATTCCCCTAGAGAGGTGGGGGTTGGTGATTTGGGCGAAGAATCACAGTTTGGCCCAATGACCATGATTTCTCGCTGGTTGGGTTCGAAATCTGAGTCGTACTCAGTCCCTCCCGGATCACTTACCTCGCATTGCAGTTCGTCTGGTTCCACAACAAGACATGAGTTCGGAATCTGGACATCGGACCAATCCAGGGCTGGTTGTAACACCCGTACCCTAATTAGCCATCCGTACGCCTCATTTCCGAACACGACATACTTGGAACAGTCCAAACCAGCAAGTTTCAATCAGACACCCTATTTTAGTACCGCAACGACCGGAGACTTATACTCCAACGCCGCGCGGCACGCTCCATTTTGATACCTAGTTTGAAAGATGTGTACTTATGCGCAATCAAGGCGGGCCATGCTACACATGCATGGTGTGGGCCCCACTTGTACAAATCCCTACGTTGTCTCATCAATCAATCAACATCCCATCAATCAATCAAGCATCAAGCAATCAAGTGTTCCATCAAGTACATCCATCTCTCTCCTCACAAGTCAACTTAAGCCCATACCTAAGCCATCCACTCTCATAATTGCCCCATCCCGTTGCTATCATCATTTCCTTTTCATATACCATCTATGTCCCAAGTCCCTACACCAAGTGCCATACGTAGCCACTCCATTTGAGAGAAAGAGAGATAGAAAGAAAGAGAAAGAGAGAGAAGTAAGAAAAGAAAGAGATTAGTGGGTGAGATTGGAGGGTTAAGAGAGAGTTTTTTGTGAGCCTAGGTGATTGGAGAAGGAGATCCACCCCATCAAGACCGTCCGATCGACTATCCGACCCGATCCAACCGTCCATTTTCCAGTGAGTGCTAAAAGGGGACATAAACTCCCCTTTCCTCCTTCTTTCCCTTTCATTTTTGGGCCCACAAGTAGGCCATGTTGTGAGACAGCATGCCCCGCACGCTGCCACGACATGGACTACCTTGTGTGGCCCACCATGATGCTTTATTTTCATTTTTCCCCATTCTTTGAAACATAAAGATCTAGATGAATTATAATACAAGGATTATCTTGATCCAAAGCTAATTGGGCCCACCATGAGATGGCCCAGCTGATGAATGGAGTGGATCCTGAACGTATGGACCCCACTGATCAAGGCACAACAAAATAAAGAAAAAAAAAAGAGAAGAAGAAAGAGTTGGCCGCTGGACAAACAGCGTCCAGAGGACGCTGCTGCCCAGCAGCGCCTGAACTTAAAGCCCTTTGGGCGTTGACCATGGGTCCCCACTCGTGGGACCCACCTTGATGCATGTATTTGATCCACGCTGTCCATCTGTTTCTCCAGCCCATTTTAGGGCTAGACACCAAAAATGAAACAGATCCAGATCTCAGGTGGACCACACCATAGAAAACAGTGGAGGTGATGAAGCCCACTGTTGAAACTTCTTGGGCCCACCATGATGTATGTAGACCTCGTAACCTGCCCAATATTGAGCTCATTGGGTCCCCCATGAGATAGGAAACCTGATGAATGGAGTTGATCATACCCATGTGGGCCCCACTTGAAATAAACAAAGGACAAAAAAAAAAGAGTTTGGGGACACTGGACGTTCACAGCGTCAAAGACGCTGGAACAGTCCAGCGTCGTCAGTCATCTGGACGCTTAGCTTGGAGAGGGTCCCCACTCGTGGGACCCACCTTGAGGTTTTTGTTCAATCCACGCCGTCCATTTGTTTCCCTGGACCATTTTAGGGCCAGGGCCCAAACATGAACCAGATCCAAATCTTAAACGGACCGCACCACAGGAAACAGTGGAGAATATGATGTCCACTGTCGAAATTGCCTCGGCCCACATTGACGTTTGTAGACCTCGTAACATACCCAATATTGGGCTCATTGGGTCCCCCATGAACTGGGGAACCTGATAGACGGAGTGGATCGTCCCCTCGTGGGCCCCACTCGATCAAAACCACAGAAACACTAAAAAATAAAAATAAAAATAAAAAAGAGGGAGGGAGAAGGTTCCCAGCGTCAGAGACGCTGGGAGTACCCAGCTGCCACCGCGATTGAGTAGCTATCTAGCTACTGGAGTGACGTCACGAACTCCGATGGGCCCCACCGTGTTGTACGTGTTATATCTACACCGTCCATCCATTTGGGGAGATCATTTTAGGGCATGATCTCAAGAATGAGACAGATTCAAATCTCAGGAGGGCCCTACCAAAGGAAACAGTGGGGACAGTGACCCTACCTGTTGAAATATTCCTACGGCCCGCCATTATGTTTAATTGAGATCTAACCTGTTCATAAATCCACACACGTGTGGAAGAAGGGCAATCAAAAATATCAGCTTGATCTAAAACTCAGTTGGGCCCACCTAGAATGTAAGTGCTTTATCTATTCCGTCCATATGTTTTTCCAGCTCATTTTAGTGGCTGAGCCCAAAATTTAAGCATATCCAAATGTCAAGTGGGCCATGCCATGGGAAACAGTGGGAATAATGATTCCACCATTGAAACCTTTCCAGGCCCTATAGTGACGTTTAATTGTCATCCAACCTGTTCATAAGATCACATGGATATGAATGGAGGGGAAAACACAAATATTAGCTTAATCCTAAAAACTAATGCGACCCCAGGGGGTCCCTCGCTGCAGACAGCGTGCGTGCGTGCGCTGTCCAGCTGGTGGCCCACCCTATGGGTCCCACCATGATGTATTTGTTTTATTCATGTTGGCCATGTTTTTCTATGCCACTTTAAGATATGGCCCCATAATGGGGTAGATCAAAACGTTAAATGGACTATACCCGCAGGGAATAGTGGTCATTGATGCCCACCATTGAAAACTTCATTGGGGCCACTGTGATGGTTATTTTCCATCCAACCAAAGGTTTTGGGCCCATCTTTAGGGTCCACCTTGATAGATGCATTGTGTAGCATGCCAACTGTCTGACCGATGCGTGGGGCCCGATTTGAATGGGCTTCACTTAGGATATTGTGGTGATTGAATACCTACCACTGAAACTTCCTAAGACCGATGATGTATTTGCTATCCGACCAGTGGGCGGGGCCCACCATGGTCCTTCCTTTGATATATATGTTTTATCCATGCCGTACATTATTTTTGTCGGCCTATTTTATATGTGCAGGCCCAAAAATGGGGCCGATGTGGTCTCAAGTAGGCTATGCCGCGAAGACTTTTACATTTCCAATGTGGCCCACAGTTCGGGTCCCACTCTCTGTATATATATTGGGTCATTTAAGGCCAACATTACATGATATGTCTGGTAACATGCTAGTATACTTAGCTTGATAGGTCACACTGATAATATGCTTAGTGTAATGAATATCATGCCCATTCATTTGTACATACGCATCATATGTATGCCTGACTGTGGACGATGTTGATCATAGCATATGCCTTACAGCTTGAGATACTTAGGGGACCCGTATGAGATAGGGTCACTCCACATGATCGCACGGTATGCTCGGGTTTGGTGCATGGCTTTGATAGTATGACTCATGCATCTTGCATTATACATGTTATGATCAGATTCTCACCCCAGCGGCATCGGGGTTGTAACCACCACAGTCACATCGTGAATGGTAGGAATGGATACCGAAAATATGTTCTAGCACTTAGGCACCAAAGATGTCCTTGGGTGAAAGTCCCTAAACCCTGTGGTACCAGTAGGATGCTCCAATGTCTAGACCGAGTGGATTTATGAGCGCATGAGGGCCAAATACCAGCAGGCTGCGTCTCCCACTGTGTCGGGGTCGGTTGGAAGGGGGTGTGACCTTACCCGCCCGGGTGCAGAGGGCTATATACTAGGTTGAGTCTGACCAGCTCGTGAATGGGTTCTCTATCGATGAGCCGGTTAGATTTCCTTGTATGTCATTGACGAGGCGAATAGTGAGGTCTCTTCCACTCGCTTGGTTATGCGCTCGATGGGTGGCAACCAATGTCTGGAGTGTACTAGACCCCGGTGATGTCCCAATTGTAAACCGTATGATATATGGCAGTTGAGGATTGACATGCGCACATTGCATCTTTAGCATATGACACTCGGCCATATAGGCCCCTTGCATTGCATAGCCTCGAGATGGCTAATGACATTCATAGACTTGGTTGTGTAACCTGCCATCATTTTCGCTTACTCTGATATCTGTATACCTGCCATATGCATTGCGCACACACCACGCACTCTCTAAGCTTCATAGTAAGCTTGTGCATGTTGTTTACGTGCAGGACATACTATAGCGCGACAGCAGTGAGACACAGGCGCGCATTTGATCTTTCAGCTTTCAGTTATACATTGTATTTCCTTTTTCTGCAGCATTGTACTCAAAAGATTATCTTAATGGATATGTGATGTAACGCTTTTGGTTTGGTATACTTGTGTTTATGCTCATCTATAAAAAAAAAAAAGTTTACCCTGAAAATCCTCCTTATGGGATCTCAGGATCGGAACCTGGCTTATGGAAGCTAGGAGCTGAGAATGGGATACCACGGAGGCTGTCGACACCGAATTCGGTGGCCGGAAATTTTGTGAGCCCGGTTCCCGAGTTTGGGGCGTGACACTGGCCATTTCCCTTTTTTGGTCCAATGGATGGGCTGCTTTTGCCCTTGGCTGATGGCTGATGACGTTGGTTCTGCAGAGACGAGCGAGTCGTGCCCCTTGCTGATTGATGCTGAAATGGGCAAGTTGTGCCCCTGGTTGATTAATGCTGAAGTGGGCAGGTTGTGCCCCTGGTTAGGAGCAGGTATCAGAGTACCCTGGTCCTGAAGATGTTGTATTTTACTTTTTTCTTTGTCTTCATCCTCTTCTTCTTCTTCCGGAGGCTTAGATGGTTCGAGAATCTGGTCCCATCGAATGGGAGGCCACGTGGCCCAAGCTAGGCTCATCGGGAAGCCTTCGTGTAGTGCAGTCGGTTGATTGCCTCTTGGATCTTTGCAGAGTTCTCCTGGCTTGATGAATGGAATGGGAGAGCAACGAAATTTCTTCTTTCTTTTGTTCATGAAGATTGCCCTGTACCCGAGTTCCCATTTGCATTGATTATATACCAGTGGCATCTTTTTGGATTTGAAATGATTCTTCATCCGATACTTAAGGCTCAGACGTTCTGCTGGTGAAAAGACACGGTCCACCCTTATCGGTTCCGGATTGGCGATAGTGTTCACAGTCTCGAATTTGAAACTATGAAATGGGATGTCTTCTTCAGAGTGTTGGATGTCGATGATAGGGATATCTGGTTCAGTGACCACGGCATTGGAAGGAATGATGAGCTCCTTCTCTGCATGGATAGAGATCACTTGATTTCCACAGATGTATTTCACCCGTTGATGCAGGGTTGATGGCACAGCTCCAACCTTGTGCAGCCAAGGCCGTCCGAGCAACATGTTGAAAGAGGCTGATATATCCAGGATTTGGAATGTGATGGTGGAGATTTCTGGACTTATTTGTACCTCTATGTCGACCTCCCCTTCCACTGATCGGCGGGTGTTGTCGAATGCTCTAACGCATATGGTGCTGGGTCGAAATGAAGAGGGACTGATTCCTAGACGTTTTGCAGTCTTAAGCGGGCAGACATTTAAGCTTGAGCCGTTATCGATAAGGACCAGCGGGACACAGAGGTCTTTATATCGTAAGGCTATGTTGAGGGATGGCCCATGGTTGCGCCCTTCTAGTGGCAACTCATTATCAGTGAAGGTGATGGCGTGCAGAGCCAAGAGTTGTCCGATCATCAATGCTATCATTTCTGGTGCTATATCGGAGGAGAGGTGAGCATCGCTCAGGGTTTTGGCAAACATTTCTCTATGCATGCGCGATGTGCAGAGTAGCACCCATACCGAGATTTGAGCAGGGATTGACTTGAGCTGAGTTGCCACATCGTATGCGGCTTCATTTTTGTTACCGAGACCCGAGAGAGCACCTTTGGGATCTCCTCTGTTCTGATTATCTCTTCGGATGCAACGCCCATTGGGATTCATGTTTCCTACCTCCGCACATTCTGGATAGTGACATGGGACTTCTTTATAATTTTCTTCTCCCTTGCCTTCTAGGACCACTGGTTCTTGCAACGGTGCTGGTGTGGATACCAAATCTTCCTCGTATGGAGTTTTTGCCTTGAGGACTAGATTGTTGCCTGTGCTGAAGGGAAAATATCGAGGCTTGTCTTCATAGACCACATAAGGTCGCGGTCCTGGTCTGACTGTTCCTGGAGCGGGAGGCTCCCATGGGATGAATGTTAGTCCTCTTGATATGGCAGGGGGTTTCTCTGTTCGTCCCAGCTGTCGTAGTGTGATTGACACACCTCCAGGATTTGCCCCTTGCAATATGAATGGCTTGATTGGAGGAGCTCCTTCCAAGACAATGAATCCTTGCTGCTGATGAGTATGATCCCTCCATTGCGAATTGGATTGTTCCTGAACTGAGATTGCCCCTTGCAGAACGACAGGTTCATATGCAGGCTCGATGTATGTCTGTGTTCCTTCCAGGATGACTGGCTCCCAGCATGAATGGTTGTAAGGTGCCCCTTGAACAACTGGTACATCATATGGAGGTGCTCCTTCGAGTACTACTGGCTCAGATACTGAAGGAGAAAAGGGGTTTGCTCCTTGCAAGATTGGAGGAGGATTTGTTGGCCCATAAGTGTAAGCATGAATGGACTGGATAGGGGAGAAGAAGCGATCGAGACGCTCTCCTTCTTCTATGCTGTTAACGGCAGGGCCACGAGACGAACTGGGGTCCGTCGGGTGCTAAGGCAGAGGATTCTGAAGGATATTGGTGGAAGCTGCTGGAGGAGTTCCGGGGACCGAGATGACGATCTTTCGATCATCAATCAGATCTTGTATGGCATTCTTCAGAGTCAGGCATCGATCAGTGGTGTGGCCACGCCCTTGATGGTAGGCACAATACTCATTTTCTCGGTAGGTTGGAGGCAGAGGATTTGGAGGAGGCCTGGGTGCCATTAGAGTGAGTAACTGCTTTTGCACCAGCATAGCCATGACTTAACTGAGTGGCTGAGTGAGGGGAGTGAATTTCCTGAGCTCCCTATAATTCTGCCTACTCTGATATGAGTATTGGCCATTCCCTCTGAACTGTTGCTGCTGTCGAGGTGGTTGTGGCTGTGGTTGAGGATTTGGTCGTGGTTGATACCTCTGAGGTTGGTGTTGAGCCTGATTCTGCTGATACTGTTGACGTCCCTGTGGGGGAGTATATTGGCTGTCTTGAGCAGTTGCGATGATGTGGCTGAGTGAGGGGAGTGAATTTCCTGAGCTCCCTATAATTCTGCCTACTCTGATATGAGTATTGGCCATTCCCTCTGAACTGTTGCTGCTGTCGAGGTGGTTGTGGCTGTGGTTGAGGATTTGGTCGTGGTTGATACCTCTGAGGTTGGTGTTGAGCCTGATTCTGCTGATACTGTTGACTTCCCTGTGGGGGAGTATATTGGCTGTCTTGAGCAGTTGCGATGATGTTGTTTACCTCTGTTGGGCGAGGAGGAGAACTGTTGCGGTTTCCATTCCCATACTTGATAGGTCTTCCTTCCACTCTATTCTGTTTGACTGGAGTGGCCTGATGAGGCCATGGGGAGATTGTCCCAGCACGGATTCCTGCTTCGACTTGCTCTCCAACTCGGATCAATTGTGAGAAATTCGCATATGGATGCGAGATGAGATATCCAAATATGTCGGGATATGTTGAATGAACAATCATGGAGATTTGTTCTTCGTCGTCGATAGGTGTCCGCATTCTGGCCGCCATAGCTCGCCAACGTCCCACATAGGCTAATAACGTCTCATCACTCCTTTGCCTGAGAGCCGCGAGGTCGGCTCTTCTAGGTGCCATGTTGAGATTGTAAGCGAATCTGTCGACGAAAGCCTGGGAAAGTTGTTCCCAAGTCCTGATGCGATGGCAGTCCAATGATGTATACCAATCTAGGGCATCACCCTTTAGAGATTTTTGGAATAAACGAATGAGGGCCCCTTCATTTCCTGAGATTGCACTCAGCTCTCCACAGAAGGCCTTAAGATGTGATGTGGGACAACCGCTGCCATCGTATCTTTTGAATTTTGGTACCTCAAAGTTTTGAGGTATCTGAGCATCTGGGAAAGGACACAAGTCTCTGAACTTGGTCGAAGGTAGATCGATTCCTTGTTGTCGCTGAAGCTGATTTTGGAAGATCTGGAACTGCTCCCGCAACTCGTCCAGTCCCGGGTGATCTGTTCGAACGACTGGTGCCTCTCGGAGTAAGGCACGTTCTTCTTCGACATAGTGGTCGATGTCGTCGACCCTATGGTCTTACCGAAAAGCAACCGCGGGTTGCTGAAATTGATTTGATGACTGAACTGGATTCTGATGAACTTGTGCTTGAAATGATTGTAACTGAACTTGGGATTGTACTGAAGGTTGAACTGGAACTTGCTGGAAATTAACTGGAGATTGCTGAATTGAAGATTGCTGGAAATTAATTGGAGTTTGCTGAATTGAAGATTGCTGAAAATTAACTGGAATCCCATCGGTGGGGATGTGCTGGAATTGAAAAGTGCTCCTGTTTGTAGGAGGCTGAGATGCTGGGAAGTGACCCCCTTGTTGGGTATTCGCCACTGTCCGTTGATTGATGTGGGCTTGACACTGACCCCCATTGTGGGCATTCGCCAGTGTTGTCCCTGTTATTGAAAATTGAATTGAAATCCCATCGGCGAGGATGTGCTGAAATTAAAAAGGGGTCCCATCGGCGGGGACATGTTGAAATCTACTGAGATTGTTGTTTGCAAGATTGATTGGAAGCTGACTGGAAGTCCCTGCGACGGGAGTGCTCTGAGACGGCCTTGTCGTCGCGGGAAGGTGCTGAGGAGGATACACCATAGCGAAAGGCTGAGATGGCTATTGTCGGTAGTCCTGGGCAGACTCCGATGGGTGTGCTCGATTTGAACTGGAAGCTGGAAAGACATGGCATGGCTGCTGAGATTGCTGAACTGGGCCAACATGATTGTTGGCTGTTGCGGTAGCTTGTGCTTCCATGAATTGCAAGAGCATTTCTTGCATTGCTCTCATTAATTGTGTCAATTCTTGCATGATTGGCGTATTCTCAATTGGCTGTTGCGCTGGAGGTTGCGCTTCAGTCATTTCAAGAGCGGGGAAGAGGTGAGTTTTCTCTTCATGGTCGGACATAGCTTGCTGAGCCCGAGTGCAGATTATGCTGCGGTAGAGAAGTTGTTTCTGAACACGTTGAGCCCGAGGAGGCGCAATGGTGAGAACTATACTCTACTCTTTTTTGGGTTTTAGGATTTTCTATTTTTTTATGTTGGTTTTGGGTAGGATGCTATGCAGATGAGATTGTATGAGGACTAATGACTTTCAAGTATAGGAGGGATTCTGTTTTTTAAGCTGGATCACGACTAGTGAGCCTAGCTCAGTCCCCAGTGGAGTGGTCATTCTGTGGACGCTCGTTGTTCCGCACTCCCTGACGTTCTCCCTTTCCTTTCGGAAAAGAAGAGGGGTGCGTGCGCGCGAATCGCCGTTTGTGCCACTGGCTTGCCTCATTCTCGAGGGCTTTGTGTCAGTTGTCGTGTTAAGCTGGATGTATTTGGTGGGTTCGTATAAGACCAAAGTCGCCACTAGCCAGTTATTTCGAATCTACAGTCGGCTAAACCCCGTAGAAACGTTAGAGAAGGGAATTCGAAGATTCCTTCCTCTAAAACGACTCCTTTTGATATGCGGCCAGAGATTCGAGGTAAAGGATCACGGTTACAGGGTGGGAAGAGGTTAAGCACCCCACACACTGCGCGAACCGAAGTACGGTCTCTACTTCACAAAATCGAACTAATACTTGAAAGTCTGATTTAATCCTCATACATTCTCATGGATGACATGATGTATGAATGTAGGTCTGAACAGTAAGAGTTTCTGATGGGCAGGTTTCCATTAACAGGCAAGCCCAGAGCATACGCTCGAACTGACAGGTGCTTTATGCGAGATGCATGCTGTGTGTTTGAATGATCAAAGTGCTTGTAATGACTGATGCATGAATGCAGGTCTGAACAGTAAGAGTTTCTGATGGGCAGGTTTCCATTAACAGGCAACCCCAGAGCATACGCTCGAACTGACAAGTGCTTTATGCAGGATGCATGTTGTGTGCTTGAATGATCAAAGTGCTTGTAGTGAAGCAGGGGGTTGGAAGGAAAGTAAATGTTGCACTTATGCTAGATGCGAATGAGATGATGCTGGTAAAAGAGTAGCTGGATGGACGGAGGTGTCACAAGGGTTTGCTTCGAGTGGCTAGATCAAGACTTGGATGGCTTGGGAGACTTAGACCAGGGTCAAGCTGGGCTGGACCAGGGCTAGGCTCTTCTCACTCGGGCTCTCCTTGGTGGAGGAATGGGCTAAAGGGTGGAGATGGACTCAGAGCTCTCGGACTGAAGAGAGGGGAGGTGGTTTTTTAATATGAAGGGGAGGGGGCATTTATAGCAGCGGGGAGTGGCAGATCTCGTAATTATTTTTGGGCGACCCTCAGGGGGCCGCTCGTACGGCCGTTCTGCTTCCTGTTCGGAGTGTACGACCTCCGAACCTGAAACAGAATTTTTTTAAGTTTGGGGTTCGGACTTGCTCCGAGGCTGCGGTTTGAAACTCGGTGAGTTGACTGGGTTTAAGAGATGGGTTGACACGGTGAGTTGACTCGATGGGTTGACTCGGTGATTTGACTCAGCGGGTTGACACACCGAGTTTCACTTTTTTTAGGATTTTTTGACTGGTTTTTCTTATGGGGGATTTTTCAGGCTAATGTTTAGGGGTAAGTTGACTGGGTTCAGGTTTGAGCTGGGCTATGGATTGGGGCTTACAAGGGTGAGTTTAGACATGGGATTTGGGGGTATGATCCTCCATTCATCCAGCTATCTCTACCAACATTGTAGCTAAAGGATCTCTAGAATAAAAATCCGCCCTGCGATATCTCTTCTTGTGTACCTTTTGTGAATGCTTGTGATTGTCTATGAATGTTTCCATTACTCAGAACGCTAGAGCAACAATACATTACATTCAGAAAATGTAATTGTAGTTCATTTTCTAGTTCTAACACCTATATTGTGGGATTCTGATTGTTTGATTACACACACATTTGAATTGTACCTTACGCTAATAGACACCTCATTTTTTCGAATAAATGGAGCCTGATTATCAGTTTGTCATCGCTTGTGTATTTGTGTGTCTTCGATTGCTTATTTATGGTGACTTTAATGGCTTTATTATGCCTTTAATGGCTTAATCATACCTTTAATGGTTTTGTTGTACCTTAAATGACTTTACTGTTAATTGTAAATGATGGTGGTAAGGACTACCCGTCGAGTTAAGATTGGCCTTTAGTCGAGGTTTGTAAATTGGTTGTTTGTTAATCATCTAATAAAGGTTGGAACAATTATGCATCCATGGATATTATCAAGTATCTGCCTACTATTAAAGGTCAATGCATTGTCGAACGTCCTATTTACTATGAGATGGGATCAATTGTGTGGTTCCTGCCCTATTGTCTGGTAAAGGTCAGCGCATCGAAAGACCCAATCCTTAAACTTATTAACAACCCACTAAAAAAGTTGTTCGATCATAGGTCTTATGTTGCATTCCATTTATCATATATGATCAGTATTGGATCCCAAACTTAATAAAACAATGATATACAACCTGTTACAGAACTTCCATGTGCCCCGTCTGCAATCTCCTTGTACAAATGTAACTCCGAAATTATTTATCGAGTCAGTCGGCATTGTTTTAAAAACCTTATGCGTGCAACCTCCATAAAAATAAAAAGATGAGATATCACTCAACAGCTAGAAATAAAAAGAACTTGAGAGAGAGAGAGAGAGAGAGAGAGAGAGAGAGAGCTATAATAGGAAGGTAACGAGTTCACTCACTGTGTCAATCTAGCCTCCGTCGATTCGCACCACCATTTTGCCGAGTTCGGGCTAATCTCGAAGCCTAGGCAGGTCTTCCATAATATCTTTAAGGTAAGTCATCTTCCATACGATCATTTTAAGCATAGAACCCAGCACCGATTTGCACCATGACTCACTGAGTCATTGTGCAGTTAACTTTCAGAGTTATGTTCAAAGAACAGAGTACTTTAATGGCATCAATAGATAATCTTCATTGTGATGCCCCAAAACTGGAAACGGGTAGCTTTTGTAGTGCCCCAAATTCGACACCTGACACTCATATACCGAGTCCCAAGTTCATCGTGTGAAGAGATGTGAACGGAGGAAAATTGATGATATATTCCATTGCTATGAAGTAGTATAAATATACAGAGGGTTGGTTATACAAGGCAGTATGGTGCCTGTACAATGGCTAAAGAAGGAAAACAGTACAAATGTACAAACAGTAGTACAATGGGTATATACATGGTAGGTAAATATTTCACACTCCCCCTCAAACTCGAGAGTATTCATGGGAATTAAAGAGAATTTAGAGACCAGATGCAAAAAACGTGAAGCATTGTGGGATTTGGTGAAAAAATCCACAAGTTGTTCAGAGGAGCTCACGTATGGGAGAAAAATGGTGCCTTTTAAGAATTGTTGACGAATAAAGTGGCAGTCCACCTCAATATGCTTGGTGCGTTCATGAAATTCAAGATTGTGTGCAATATGAATGGCACTTTTGTTATCACAATGCAGCGGTGTTGGGGAGACGAGATGAACTCCAAGATCAGCAAGTAACCATCGTAGCCAGACAATTTCGGCAGTAGTTTGAGCCATTGCTCGGTACTCAGCCTCAGTAGTAGATTGTGATATACGTTGCTACTTTTTACTTTTTCAAGATAGAAGAGAGTCGCCAAGAAAGATGTAAAAACCCGTAGTAGACTTCTGATCGGAAATGGAACCAGCATAATCAGAGTCCGAATATGCACGTAATTCAAGTGCGCTAGTTGTAGAGAAAAACAATGCTCTCTCAATAGTATCTCAAATATATCTGATGATACGCAGAACAAGAGCTAAATGAATGGATCGTGGAGTACTCATGAACTAGCTAATAAGATGGACAGCATAAGCAATGTCTGGCCGAGAAATAGTGAGGTAGATTAATCCTCCAACAAGTTGGCGATAAAAGGTGGGATTGGGAAGACGTTCGCTATCTGTAGGACTGAGCTTGATGTTTAATTCAGTAGGAGTATCAACCACTTGGTATCATCCATTAATCTGGCACGGGAGATAAGATCAGTGGTATATTTTACTTGGGAAAGTAAGTAGGCCACTTCTAACCCCAAGAAGTATCGTAAAAAACCAAGACCCTTCATTTCAAACAGCTGACTAAGGTGACGTTTAATCCGATCAATGGTAGCCGCATCATCACCGGAGATGATCATATCATCAACATATAACAACAGAATAGCTCGTCCATGGGATGTATGTGAGACACATAATGCTGGGTCATGAGAACTCTGTTGAAAACCAAAGTCCATAACTGTTGAACTGAATTTAGCAAACCAGGCGCGATGACCCTGTTTTAGGCCATATAAAAGCACGACGAAGACGACAGACACGATTTTGAGGATCGGATATTCCAAGAGGCAGGTCCATATATACTTCTTCATTAAGATCCCCATTAAGAAAAGCATTTTTAACATCAAGCTGATATAGAGGCCATTGACGAATGGCTGCTACAGAAATAAGCGTTCGAACTGTTGTCATATGGGCGACAGGAGCAAAAGTTTCAGCAAAATCAATGCCAAACTGTTGATCATAGCCTTTAGCGACAAGATGCACTTTGTAGCGATCGATTCTTCCATCGGCATTGGTTTTAATTTTGTATACCCACCGACAGCCAACAGTATGTTTTCCTATTGGAAGAGAAACAAGGTCTCATGCATGTATTCTATCAAGGGCATCCAATTCTTCGGTCATAGCCTGTTGCCATTCAGAATGTTTGACAACTTCTTTGTAGGAATTCGGTTCAGAATGTGATTGAATTGTAGTAAGAAAAGCGCGATGGGAAGGTAAGAAGTCAGAATGTGATTGAATTGTAGTAAGAAAAGCGCGATGGGAAGGTAAGAAGACCTCATAGTCTGCCAAACGTGCAAGAGTGGCAGAAGAACGAGAACTTCGATGGACTGTTGGAGATGGTTCAGAAGTAACAGATCCGATGGCTAGGGTCAGATCATGGGCAACTGGTGAGGCATCCAATAACTGAGTATCTGAAGGCCCTGCAGGTGAAACCTTAGAGGAGTTTTCAGAAAAGGAAACTAGAAATGAGAAGTCAGCAGGAGAGATATTTTCTAGTTCAGAATAGAAAGGGAGATGCTCGCAGAAGACAACATGCCGTGATACACGAATTGTGCATGTGGTCAGGTCATAACATCGATATCCTCTCTAATTTTCAGGATAACCAAGAAAACAGCACTTAACAGATTTAGGAGACAACTTGTCACGCTGAGATGGAGGAAGTAGAACAAAACATGTGCAACCAAAGACGCGCAGGTCAAAGTAGTGAGGTGAGTGAGAGTATAACCGTTCAAATGGTGAGCATCCTGACAAGACTGAGAAAGACATAATATTAATGAGGTAAATGGTAGTGCAAATGGCTTCCGCCCAAAATTCCTTTGGAACAAAGGTGGAAAAAGGAAGGGCGCGAGTAGTTTCCAAAATATGACGATTCTTGCACTCAGCCACACCATTCTGCTGAGGAGTATATGGACAAGATTTTTTATGTTGAACTTGATTGTCAAACAGAAATTTCTGTAGTTTGCCACTAAGGTATTCCCCGCCAAAGTCAGTCCACAAGGCTTTGATTTTAGTGGAAAATTGAATTGCAACATAATTATAGAAATGAACAATAATGTCATAAAATTCTGATCGGTTGGACATAAAAAATACCCAGCAGTATCGTGAGTAATCATCAATAAATGACACAAAATACCGAGATCCACCTTTGGAAAGAATAGGTGCAAGTCCACATACATCACTATGCATAAGATCAAACTTAGAAGTAGAAACTGATGTACTACGAGTGAAAGGTAAAGCATGAGTTTTTGCTAATTTGCAAGACACACAATCTTTGACATTATTGAGAGTTTTATCAGAAAGAGTTCCAAGAATATCACTAGAAAACATAAATTTCAAGCAAGAAGGCAAGATATGACCCAAACGGCGGTGCCATAATGAAGGAGTATTGAGGGTAGGAACAGCATTGGCAGAGATGCATCCTGAAGAGGCCAAGTTCAGATAGTTCAGATAGTAGAGGTCTCCAACCTTATGCCCAGTCCCAATCACCTTCCCGGATTGCCGATCCTGCACATAGCAACCAGATGGGAAAAAGATGACATTGCAATTAGAACATGTGATTTGACCAACAGAAAGTAGGTTCATGGCAAGAGAGGGAACATGATAGACACCAGAAATTGTGAGTTTTTCAGTGGTGATAGAGCCAATTGTAGAAACTTTCATGGAGGCCCCATTTGCAGTGCAAATAGAGTCAGAGAAAGGTTTATAGTTGGTTAAGAGAGACATATTGGCTGTCATATGACGTAAAGCACCGGAATCAATCCACCAAGAAACGTTATTACCTGAAAAGGATGAGTCTAGGTTGGAAGAGATGTGAGCTTGAGAAATCATGGACTGAAGTTGATCTAGGCTGAGGGTGATGGATGAGGAAGGTGTACTAGCATCTTGAGTAGTAACAGGAATTGACATCAAGTCTGGATTGGGCCCTGAGGAAGAACTGATATTTGTAGCAGCAGCAACAATATTTTTTGCCTTTCTGTTGGGACAAGTGTACTTCCAGTGGCCAAACCCTTTACAGTATCGACACTGATCGTCAAGGTTGGCCGAGGAGGGAGACGAGGTAGTCTATCGTGGGGTAAAGAAATTATTTCTTTTGTCTCTGGTCCGCTGGCCATCTCTATTGTAGTTCCTTCTGGACTCACGAGATCCTGGGAAGCGAGTGGCCGCAAAAACATTTTCACCCGAGGACTGAAGATTAAGAGACTTTAACTTTGTCTCTTTGGCAATAAGCTCTACAAGCGTCTGATTGAGGGTTGGAAGAGAGGACCAATGAAGAATACCATTACGTAGACTGTCAAACTCTGGGCGAAGGGCCATCGAGAATTCAATTACCCGAAATTCATTTCGTGATTTTTCAACAATTTGGGCACTGGGACATCATCAAGTACAGGGTTCATAAAGGCCAATGAATCCCATAACTGTTTAATAGTGGAATAGAAATCTTGAATGGATTGATCACCTTGACGAAGGGATTGAAGCTCCTGAAGTAGTTGGTATTTCTTTGCCTAATTAGTTTGATGAAAATTTTCTGCAGGGAAAACCCATGCCTCACGAGCAGTTTCCAAATTACTTAAATTTATCCCAATGTTGGTTTCAACAGAGCCCATTAACCAGGCTATAATTCGAGCATTGTTGATATCCCATTCAACAAGTTTCTTTGCGTCATCTTTAGGTTCAGATACAGTTCCATCAATATAGCCAAGTAATCCTTTTCCAACATTCCCCATAAACGACGCCCGATACGCATAATTAGACCCATTTAATTTAACAGGAATAAGCTGAAAGGAATCAAATTTCTCCTTAAAGAAAGTAAAGCACTTATCTTAATGGTGGCACTAAGCAGCGGTGATGCAATCTGGCAGTGGTGGCAGTCGTGGCCAGTTCTGGGCTGCTAGTTCTGGGCTGCCAAGTCTGGTGCTAGCTGACAGAGATGGTCAACAACGATGGCTACAGAAACATGCCTGGAAATGAATGTCGCAGTAATATACATTAGTCACACATGTGTGACCAGCCCACATGTGCAATCAGCCACACGTGTGTGAAAGAAAAAAACAAAGAGGTTATGTTCCCTTCTTCACAACTAAGAAGGAAATGTTGAAAAGGAATGGTTCGCGAGCAGGAGTGGGTGCAGGTGGGTTTCTGGTGCAGTGTGGCGTCTAGGTGGTAGGTGCAAGACACTGTGCAAGCTAGAAAGGGACGATCAGAGACAACAGAAAGGGCTGTGGCGAGGGCGGCAGCAAGGGGTAGTTTGTTGTGAATCAGGGTTGCAGGTTATGACGCAGAGGTGGGTTCGAGTTGGGTTCTGCCTGGTCGGTGATGTCGATTTAGGATGGTGCGGCTGGCCAGAGATTTGGGTGCCGACAATGTAGAAAGCGGATGCAGGGTGTCCGTGCGCAGAGGCAGCAACGTGGATGACCAGTGATGTTTCTGATGCAGACTGGGGTCGGATTTCCAACAGATGGCTGAGATGGGGCTACGGGATGGGTTTGAAACAGAGATAGATGGGGTTGCGGGCTGTGACGGTGCAGATCTGGGCACGACACCATGTAGAGAGATGTGAACAGAGGAAAATTGATGATATATTCCATTAATATGAGGTAGTAGAAATATACAAGAGGGTTGGTTATACATGGCAGTATGGTGGCTGTACAATGGGTAAAGAAGGAAAACAGTACAATATACAGACAGTAGTACAATGGTTATATACATGGTAGGTAAATATTTACACATCGCACCACAAAGAAGATTTTTAGGTGATTTTTTTTTTTTTTTTTTGAATTATAATAGCTGAGCATAAAGATTCATGATCACAATACCAAGAAAAAAATCTTCCCTATATATCCAGATGATTATAAGTACAACATTTTTCAAAAGTTACAAAAACATAAATGTCTCCATAGCAAAAAAAAAATAGGTAATATGCATCCAAAAGGCTAAGTACTCCAAGATACTCCTGCCCAGAAATTTTGAAAAAAAAGGAACGCATGAGCTAAAAGCTCAGTGACAAGATAGTTTGATCACCATGTTTCAGTTTGTGTCCACTACGCACGAGCTTCTAGCAATGGTCAAAATATCAAAGTACACAAACCAAAACATGCTGAGAATGCAATGCAACATGAAGTTGAGAGGGTCGGATGCAATGCAAGAAATGCGAATGCAAAAGAATGCTGGATATATGCTGGCATGTATGTCCTCCTTGATAAGTCCACATCCCAGTACACTTACCATTATTGGAAATCACCAGGGCCTGTATCTAGAGCAAGTCCGAAACTTATTGGATAGAGGCCTTGCATACCCACCTCGTTGATGGGAGCCCTAATGCCATGCCAAAATCCACCCAGTATGCTAGTAGAGGACCCATTTTAGGGGTTGGTCAAACCCAACCACATTTGCTCCACATCTTCAGCTAGGTGTGGTTGAACCTCTTTTCACCCAATTGCGCCGACGAGAGTTAGGCCTATAATGATTTTCAATACCAGGTAACCCATGATATATGCTCAGTCTTGATGATGAGGCTCAATGGTATCACTCAAGCTTTAGGGAATTGTACCCATCCAAGCTACAAAAACTTGAGGAACTCCAATACTTCGGGAACAACCCATAAGCCACCACATCCAAAATTGATTCAGAGCTCAATCCCCCGCTTCCTTATAATGTTTGGGCACAATGGTGGGGATTTGCCTACTACATTCTCTAACCTTGCCTCCTTAGAGGAAGGAGCATAGGGCATCAATCCCCATGAAAATGGAATAAGTCAACCAACTTGCAATAAAGGCAGTCCCTAATTCTTAGCACCATCTTACTCAATTACCATAAAAATCTAAAAGAACAAAAATCATAAGTTTTCAAAATTCAAAAACACCTCAAAAGCTCAAAAATCGAAAAATGCTCAAAATTCCAAAACATCCAAAAAAAAATTTTAAACCCCAAAACATCAAAAAAATTATTTTAAAAAATCAAAAAGTTTTCAAAATCCAAAAAAATCCTGCATGGGTAGTCCCCGAAGTTTTTCAAATGTTTCAAGCAAATCATTCTTTGTAATATGGTAGTTATCCTTCAAAAACGATCCCTAATACTCTTTTGTCTTTCTCCGCGATGATACATTGTTGGTCTGCTTCAAATTTTTAGGTATTACCCACTTCAGACCCATGATCAAGGCAAAGTCCACCTCATTAAACCTGAGAATAGTGTCATTGAAGTCAAAACAGAGGTCAGTGAGGTGCCTCTACATTAAGCAATGCATCAAAGGTCCATTTGCCTTCCAAACTCCTTCATCGATACCAAGGAGATCCAAATTGAGTTTTTTTAAACATCTCCCTCCTAGCAGGGGAGTTGTTGAAATCATCCTTCAAACTATGAAAAAATTTTATCAAACACTTCAGGGGGGACCTTTACATTGTGGTAGTCTAGGCAAGGGCCAGGTTCCCTCGCCTAGGAAAAGAATTATATAGTGCATGAAAGACAAAGTATCAGATTTAAATGTAATATACCAATTCATCCAAAGACACTATATGTAATGCATATTAGATGTATATCGTAAATATTCTCTGAGGACCACGGATATTAACAGTGGAACTCACTGTAGATCACAAATATTTACATAGGACCATGGATATTCACTGAGAATAGCAAATATTCATTGAGAAGCGCGAATATTCACTGTGGATATCTACCCTCCTCACTGAATATTTGTGATCTTCCGTGAATATCCGCAGTCTTATGTAAATATCTGCAATCCACAGTGAGTTCTACTATTAATATTCGCGGTCTTCAGAGAATATTCGTGATCCACGTGGTCCTACCATTCATACAAAAAAAAAAAAAAAAACAACAACAAAGGGACCCCCACACCCTCCTCTCTTTCAAAAACTCTCACCATTCATATACACCATCAGTCCTCTGTAAATATCAATGGTCCACTATGAATTCCACTGTTAATATCAGCAGTCCAAGTGAATATCATATTGCCCCTGGGACAATGTCAATATGATGTTGAATATCCCGCATGGGGGGCAACCCAATGGGGAGTTCATCGGGCATGATTTCTTTTAATTTTCGGAACATTGGTTTTAACTTCTCAGGAATATTTGTGGGCCCTACTTCTTCCTCCTTTACAACTAGTGCATATACCTCTCACATCTCCTCATATTCTTTCACGAAATCTTGTATAGTTAGGAGGGATCGCTCCTCCACTTTAAAAGTTTCGGGTTGGTTATCTGTTGCCAAGGGGCGAGTATGATTTTTCAACCATCTTTGACAAAAATATATATGTTATCTCGACCTCTATGCGTGGCATCAACATCATACTGCCATGGTCGATGAAGTAACATGTGACAAGCTTACATGTCGATTACGTCACATATTACTTTGTCCTTATAGTATTTACCAATGGAGAAGGAAATACAGCATTATTCGGTTACCTTTGTCTCGTTGACCTTCTTGATCCACCCAATCGTGTACGGAAAAGGGTGTTTTCTGTCTTCAGTTGCAGCTTCTCCACCATAATCTTCGACACAATATTCTCACTGCTCCCACCATCTATGATCAAATCATAGACTTTTTTGTTCATGGTGCACCTCATTTAAAATATGTTGTGCCATTGTGGATCTACTTCCTTCTTTGCCGTGTACAACAACTTTCTCATTATCAGAGACTCGTCGTGATCTTTATGACTCCATTCATCTCCCTCTCCATCATTCTCGGCGTACTTAGCATCATTGATTTCTGAATCATCCTCTATGTCTTCTGCTCCCCATCATTAAGGGCAAGATTAGCCATCTGCCCCATAGGACAAACATTAGATTGATGACCAGGTTGGGCACATCGATAACACTTGTCCGGTAAAGGCGAACCATAGGGGTTAGGGATTCTACTTGGACCAGCGATAGCGGCTGCTACCGTTTAAGTTCTAACCTAACTACTCTCTGAATCTCAGTTCGCAGTTGGAGGAGGTCGAGGATGCCCCTTCATAGGTTCCTTCCCCCGGGATTGTGATGCATCTCGTGAAGGTCTAAAAGTAGTTACCCTATTTGAAGCATAGTTTCGTGTATCGGAATGCTCCAGTTGCATCTCCGCTCAGGTGGCTAATTTGAACGCCTTGTTCATCGTTCAGACGATGGTGCATCCGATCCTAGATTGCCATACGTAAGTCACTGATGAATCTAGTGACCTGTTGCAATTCGATCTGGATTGTGATCTCCATCGTCAATTTGTTGTTGTTTATCATTATGAACATGGGTCTGTTCAAAGGCTTTCATCATGCATCGATCGTTGCCTATAATCCTTGTATGGCTCACAGATTCTCTCATTGCACCGCCTCAAATGCCACCACTATTAAAGGATAATTCTCTGGAATGCCGATTGTTGCCCGAACCTTAGTTAAATGCCATTGAGCCAAGGGAAGAACCTCGCTTTGATACCAGCTGATGTAGGGAAGGGAGTGGAAAGTGAAGAGGAAGAACATTGTCTCCTTTACGTGATATGAACCTTGAATCAACAAGGTGTGATTAAAGCTGAACACAAGCCAAGCTAGCTCAATTAACTCACTCGACTTGGCTCGAATAAGCTCGGTTCGAGTCGAATCGAAGCTAGGTTCGAGTCGAGCTATTTTTTTTAGCTCGAAATAATTTCGAGCTAAGTTCAAGCTGACTCGAGCTCAACTCGAACTTGACTCAGTTCGACTCAATTCTACTCGGCCAATTTTAAATACCTTAAATATATATAACATCAATCGAACTCGAGCACCCTAAACCTTACCCTTTTAAAAAAATTCGCCCAAACCCTCTTTTTTATTTTTTCACCCAAGTTGACTCGAACTCGGCTTGAAAGCTTGAACTCGACTCGAGCTAGCCCGATCTACTGATCGAACCAAACCAAGCTCGCCAATCAGGCTCAAGGACCAAGTCGAGCCGAACTCAAGCTAGGGTAAGCTGCCGACCGAACCGAGTCGAGCAACGCCAAGCTCGACTCGGTTCAGCTCGTGTATAACTCTAGGAGTGATGACTCTTGAATCCATAAGAATTAAGAACATTCGAAATATTTTATTGAAGTCTATCTCTAAAATGAGATTATAAGGCTTTAAATAATAAAACGCAACCCTATTAAGAGTCCTAATGTGAATAAACTGAAGCTTTCCTAAAATAATAAAACTTACTAAAAATAATAAGTCCTAATTTAACCTTATTGGATGATTCCTGGCATGATAAGAAGCAAATCCTAAAAAGACATCACATAATGAAACTCTAAGACTAAATAAGTACGTTCATCCTAAAATTTATTAAAAATAGTAAGTTTTTTATAAAACCCTAATTTTTTTAATAGAAATGAGTTGTTTTCTCGCTAAATAGAGCGACACAACCTAGTTATGGTGGTTGGTTGGCCTCGGATGGCACATTATAGTTAAAATTCATAGGTCACGCATCCCGTAACTCATTTCGGATCAAAAGTTATGGCCAATTTACGGTTTACACTCTGAACGGCAATTTTTCTCAATCCAGAATTAATTTTTTCGATCTGGACGCACCTAAGTCCCAGTTACGTCATGCCCCATGTAGGATTGTGTCTGGATTTAACAGACTACATCCGCTTCTGATCGGGCTTCTTTCAGTCCATCTGTGCCATAAATAGATCTATGGCCCACTCTACATCATTAATGAATAAAATTATTCATTTTAATTTTTTAATCTATGGCCTAATTATATACATAGCATCATGCACATGGCATATGAATGCTACTGTAACGCCCCAGATTTTTTAGATTTATTTAAAAAATTTGAAAATTCATTTTTAATTTTTTTTTGTTAATTATCATACATTTACCTTTGTTTCAAGAATAACGAACCATCCGTAGGAGATCTGATAGGGTGCCCTTTATTAAAGTTGTTTAGAATAACCCCATTAACAATGTAGAAGGGTTAGATTTTGCTAAACTCGAAGATTTATGATAATTACGAAAATGCCGTTGGATAACTTAAGTTAAGATGTCATTTTTAAGTATTATAGCTTTTTACGATCACTTTCATGCAAAACCCTGGATTTAAGCTTTTGGGCACATATTAACCATACACATCGAATTTCAGCCCTCCGATCATCCTACAAATGCCCTAATCAGAAAATGGATCATAAGTGGGCCACTCGATCTCGAATCTGTCCCAATTTTTTTGTCAACGCCTAAAATCACGAGACTCACCTGCTGGATGGAATGGATTTAATATATACATCATAGTGGGGCTCACATGCGTCACATGCACGTTTAGTGCACTGTCAAACGTGACCACACGATCAAAAAAGAAATTTCTATTTTTTCTTCACTTGCTGCCACCGCTGCCCTCCTTGTTGTCCACTATGTGGACACCTTTTTGCAGATTTGAACCGTTCATCCTCTTTGTAGTCCATCAAAACCCCCTCTTACCAAAAATCTCTTCATTACATCTCATGTTCGGCCCGATCTCTCCTTCTAAATCTACCGTTGGAATCTTAAAACTTCCAATCCAGAAATCCTCTTCTCATGAGAATATAGGGATGCTTCTAGAGGATCCTGAAGATCCTTCCAAGCTAACCAACGTGGAGAATCCCCTCCAAAACCGAGCTTTCTAAATTTTTGAAGATTTTTTTCTAGAACCTCTCATATGCAAGAGACATATCAAACGGCTGTAGAGCTTCGATTTGTGGACCCCACCTACCTAAATGGACTAATTAAAACCCATCCTAGGTGTCAAATTGTCAGATAAACCGTCCGTTTGCAATTTTCTATTTTCATCACATCTCTTTCCTTAAAACTTCACGCCGACCATTCGATCGCGTGTGGACCCCATTTTAAAATCTATCACGTCCATTTTTTGTCCCATACCCATCATAACTCTTGTCCAAAACCTCATTTCCATTCGTTGTGTATACGTTTTCCAAATCCGGCCTGAAATCTCGCTTTAAACTACTTTCTACCGCAACCGCGCACATGTAGCCCTACCCTCTTCTAACCCTAAAATCCGACCCTACCAACCTAAAAGAAGCCTCTCCCAACAACAATAACCCTCATGCACGAATTTGAGAAAGAGAGAGAGAAGAGAGAGAAGGAAGAGAAGAGGGAGAGAGAGAGAGAGAGAGAGAGAGAGAGAGTTTGTTTGGTTGTTCCAGCAATGTACTTAGCCCCTACAGCCTTCTATCGCGTCCGGTCCGTGAGGAGAGGATTTTCCTTCAAGCCTTTCATTAATAATATCACGATTATCATAAGTTCTTTTATGGCATAGGAAATTATTTCATTTTGAATTATTGAAGCATATAACATGAAGTTTAACGTAGGATTTACAATGAATATCATTACATAATGATGTGATTCCTTTTTTAGATTTTTGACTAAGAAGCATGTGTATTTGTGTTATTTATCTTTGTGAGATCTGTGCCCTTATTTCCTTAATCTATATTTTACAAGTAACATTGGTTTTCATATTGTGATGTGAAATATGTGTATAAGATCATCATATGTAACTCCATTATTGTATACTCTTTGTCCCTAAGTTGGTGTTTACATCAGATTTTGTAACAGGGTCTTCCAGACATTCACCTTCCTTGCTAACGATTTTCTCCTTACCTGAAAATAGACAAAGATAAGCTATGGGTGGCCGGCATCCAGCCGTTGGCCCTCCGATGCTTAAGTTAGACAGGGTAGGACTGAAAGAGAACAAATAGATGATCGGACTTTTGAGATGAGTATTGTGTACCTTCTTATTGATGAAACCATCCATTTATATAGATCCGAATGTCCCACTCTGTTACGTAAGATCTCGAGATCACTACGGATTTCATGGGATAAGGTGTTTATCCTGCTTATCCTTACATAAAGGAACAGTCTAATCCAGTTGCTCATTTGGTTAATTACGTTCCTTGATAGTGATCCCTTGAGATACGGAGCCGCAGGCGAAGATAAGCCCAAAACCGGCCTATACGGGCTGCTGGTACTATAGGCTAAGGGACGTCATTACTAAAGTTCAATAATCAAAGTTGTTCGCATGTCGGGAGCTACTCGCGAGCCGGGCTGCTCGCACATTGAAGTGTGGCGCCTTCTAACGACCACGAGAAGGGCTGCTCGCAGGTTGGTAGGTATGTTCGGCGCCTTCAATATTCAATTATCGACCATAAGGGCTTGATGACTTGGTAATTGTGCGCCGTATTTTCCTAATATGCGAGACTTAACAGATGATCTCGAGAGTCGAATATTGTTATAAAGCTGCTCGTAGAATCAGGACCTCATGAGAATATTCACTCACCGCTATTTTGACTATAACAGATGCCCCCCAAGTCCTTACCACCAGGAAGCCTAAGGGAAGGACTTACTTACTGTCACGCGTTACCGCCATCACCTTTATCGAGGATGCAACCGTACATGATTGGGCTGGAATTAATGAGCGCCAGCCTTCCGCAGCTTTTCAGCAAATAGGAAATGAAGAGACGCTCGCCACGTGTCTGGGGAATTAATGGTCGTGCCTGATCGACTGCTGTGCCGAACGGGCGGTAGCCACGTGTCGCCAAATCTAGCGGAATGATTGCTTATAAATATACGGACTCCGCCAAATCTTCGGATTTTTACAGAAGCTTTCGAAAACTTTTTCTTCCCTCACTCACCTAGTTTCTCTGTTCTTTCTCCGGTGTCATTCTCCTTCCATCCTTCAATACTTGGTATACTCTGCTTCTTTTTCTTCTTTTTCCTTTTAAAAAACTTCCATGGCTGGAAATTTCCGATGAGACTACCGTCCCCTTGGGAGATGCTACCCCAGAATCCTCTGCCTCTAGTAATGCGAGGGTTCCAGCGAGCAAATACTCAGCATCTGGGTACCCATCTATTTTTTCGAAGGACCGGTTGATTGAGTTACGGGAGAGATATCACATCCCTGACTCGGTCGTTCTCCGGTTACCCGGAGAGGGAGAAACTCCGGATTCCCCTCCCCCAGGATGCGTTGCCATCTATGAGTACCTTCTCATCCTTGGGGTGCGCCTTCCTCTCCATCCTTTCATTCGTGATGTCCTCTGATGTTATAAAATTGCCCCCGAGCAACTCATCATAAACGGATGGAGGGTGGTTCTGAGCTCCTTTGCCCTCTGGTCTCAGGCCGGTAATGGGGAGCTCACCGCTGAGGAGTTCCTCCGTATGTTTCGACTTAAGAGGACACCCTCCAGCGAAAGCTGGTACTACTTATGTTACTGGCATCGGGATAATTTCATGTTGGGGAAACCCTCTTCAAATTATCCCGGATGGAGGAAACGCTGGTTCTACGCTTCCGGGAGCTGGGAATCCGCTTCTTCTAGGGGCCCTGGTGTAAATCGATTTTTTTGTGAAGGTAGGCACAGTTCCTCATTGTACAAATTTCACAGTCAATTTAGGGTTTTCAGCATTTTTAACTTCAGTTTGTATTTGCAAGAATCCCGACTTTGACGAAGCTGAACTTAAAAGGAGGAATTCACGAGAAAATCGTGAAGGTGTACAAATTGCCTACTCGCGACAGGCATATCGAGGCTTGTTTATCAGCCTCGCGACTCGCAGCAGCAGGATTAATATCAAGCGAAGAGATCGCGATGACGATGGCTGGAGAGAAGAGAGGTTTGCTGCCTCGTCTCAAAGGCACAAATTCAAAAAGGCAGAAGAAGGTGGCTGCCGGTCCTTCTCACCCGTCTGATCGGACGGGTGTCGATCAGTCCCCCCATGTTGGGGCCGTGGTGGGAGCGCCAGCGGCACCCACGCCTGCCATCGCCTCACTGGTGGTTCCACCTGGACCACCAGTTATCAACATAACTGACAACTCCCCGAGGGAAGACGGGGCCGGGTCCGACTGCCCCCCAGCTGACAAATCCCACAAACAGCCAACGGCACCCGCACCTGCTCGCGAGTTAGCTCCTACTCGCGAGATGACTCCTGCTCGTGAACCGGTTGCTACTCAAGCCGCGAGCACGGCTGGGCTGGTCGTTGCCCAGCCTTCTGGCAGCGGGTCATTTACCGTCCCTCATCATCTCCACCCGATCTGCAAATTTCTATTCGACAACATCTCCCCCCAGACCTTCGGCACACTTCCCAAGCCAAGCCCTAAAAACCTCTTCCTCGAGGCGGGAGTGAGGGTTGTTCAGGTAACCTGTTTTTCAAGTTGACCTTGTTTTGCTTTCTTTGCTTCTTTTTTCGAGCGTTTATCTCACGACTTTTATTCTATTTTGTAGGGCTTGGACCTCATTCTTCGGACGAGATGTGACATCCTTGCGGCACGTCGCGTGATTGATGAGGCTGATGGGAAGAGGATCGCTTTGGAGAAAGCGGTCCAAGGAAGGGATCAACTACTCAAGTCCCACGAGGCGTTGATCTTGAAAAAAGATGAGGAGAAAAAGATCCTCATAGAGAAGATCCAAGTCTTGACCGATAGGTACCAGGCTTTGGATTCCAACTTCGCCAAGCTCGCGGAGTTGAAGGAGAAGGCAGAAAGAGAAAGGGAGATCTTCCGCCAAGATAAGATCTCAATGGAGGAGCGGCTCGCAAAGACCAAGTCGCAGCTCAAGGAAGTCAGCGAAATCTTGGACAAAGAGCACTCCACTCTCGCGCAGCTCAAGGATGACTCGATCCACTGGGACGAGGAGAGAGTCGCCCTGGTCAAGATGCTCTCTGAAGAAGGGACTCGAGCCATCACCGAGTTCCGTACTTCACAGCTATACGACGAAGAAATATATAAGTCATATGATGCTGGTCGCGACTTTGCACTTCGGATAGTGCAGCGGATGTCCCCATCTTTTGATATGGGGGAATTCGAAAAGGTCGCGGCCGTCATAGCTGCGAAGGAGCGAGCAACTGCCGAGAATGAGGTGACCGAGGTCACTCAAGCTGGAGGGGTTCTCGAAGTGGGCCCTAAAATCGAGAGTGCGGCCCCTCCTCCAAGAGAATGATTTATCTTTTCTTCTTGCTTACTCCTGTATCAATTTTGATTGTAATCGAATCTTTATAGACAATTGATATGAATGAAAAGAAACAATTTTGGTGATATTGCTGGTCTTATTTCCTTTCTCTCGTTCTTCCTTCGTTATGTAATGAATGTATTCATTTTTAACTCATAGTCATGAATTATGCTCAATCCGGGGGTCGTGGTGACCATGCCCTCGTGAAGATAGACTGATCTATCGATTGAGATTTTGATTCTACCAAGGGTAGACAATCTGGCCAAGAGAATGTATGTTCTCTTCGGGGCTATTCTGGTCCAATTAAATAAAGTAGCGACCAAAAGAAGACTTTAATTCTACCAAGGGTAGACAATTGGCCAAGAGAATGTATATTCTCTTCGGGGCTATTCTGGTTCAAGTAAATGGAGTAGCGACCAAAAGACGACTTTAGTTCTACCAAGGGTAGACAATTGGCCAAGAGAATGTATATTCTCTTCGGGGCTATTCTGATCCAAGTAAATGGAGTAGCGACCAAAAGAAGACTTTAGTTCTTATTCATTCGAATGTCGTTAGAAGTTACATCGAATCAAGGGAAATATTGTAGCAAATGTTCCACGTGCCAAGGGCGACGTACGGGTCTTCCCTGCATATCTTCAAGATAATAAGTACCAGGTTGCACAATTTTAATGACTCGATACGGGCCTTCCTAATTTGGATCAAGCGAACGAGCAGGAGCTCCAAGGTTCTGCCTGAGGACTAAATCGCCGACCTGGAAAGCTCTAGGCTGAACTTTAGCATTTCAGTAGCGAGCTATACGCTGCTGATACGCGGCTGCTCGTATCTAGGAGGCGTTTCTCCGCTCTTCCAAAAAATCGAGATGAAGTCGAAGACCTTCCTAATTAAAAGTGGGGTCATACTGCTCGATTCGATACGAGGGTACTTGAATTTCAACTGGTACTACTGCATCGATACCGAATGCTAGGGAGAAAGGAGTTTCACCTGTTGATGTACGAGTTGTAGTCCTATATGCCCATAAGACTTCTGGCGGGAGTTCTGGCCACATGCCTTTACACTCGCCAAGCTTGGTCTTTAAATGATGCTTAATGATTTTATTGACTACCTCAACTTGCCCATTTGCCTGAGGATGGTATGGAGAGGTGCGGATGTTGCGTATTTTTCATTTTTCGCAAAATTCCTCAAAAGCGGTGTTGTCGAACTGCCTTCCATTGTCGGTGATTATAGTGTGGGGGAGTCCATAATGGCATATGATATTTCTCCATATGAACTTAGTAGTCTGTTTCTTAGTGATTCTGGCTAATGGCTCTGCCTCAGCCCACTTGGTGAAATAGTCAACCACCACGATTGCGAACCTATTTTGTCCTTTTCTGGTAGGCAGGGGCCCGATGATATCAACCCCCCATTGGGCGAAGGGCGAAGGGCCAAGGGCTATCAATTGGTGTCATTTGCTCAGACGGTGTATGAGGTATATGAGAATATTGCTGACACTTATCACATTTTTTAGAGAATTCAATTGCATCTGCCTTCATAGTGGGCCAGTAATACCCTTGTCTCATCGCCTTGTATGCTAGAGAACGTCCCCTTGGGTGGTTACCACATGCCCCCTGGTGTACTTCATCTAGAACAAGATGTGCTTCTTCTGGGTAAAGACACCTTAAATAGGGCAAAGAAAAACTCTTACGTAATAACATTCCATTTTGTAAGGTATACCTGGCAGCTCGAAGGTGGATTTGTCGTGCGGATTTCTTGTTGTCTGGAAGAATTTCATCCCTGAGATAGAGGATAATGAGATCCATCCAACATGGAGAGGGATGGACCTCGATCACTTGCCCAGGAGTTGTTTGGTGGATACTCGGGGGCTGAAGGTGCTCGATAGGAATTGAATGTGATAATTCAAACTCTGGCGCAGAGGCGAGTTTTGCCAAAGAATCTGCGAGTTTATTCTTCTTGCTAGGGATGTGAGTTATTTCATAATTCTTCAGTTTTGCGAGCAGGATGAGCACTCGAGATTTGTATAAGGCCATCCTCTCTTCTTTTGCTTCCAATTCGCCGAGTACCTGATTGACTATGAGCTGAGAGTCACTGTGAATGAGTAGATTTTGAATTGAAAGGACGTTTGCTAGTTCGAGGCCGACGATCAGAGCTTCATATTCTGCTTCATTATTCGAGATGCGAGAGTCGAACCGTAAGGCGTATTGGAAATGCGACCCATCTGGAGCAACTAGAACTAGGCCCACTCCGCTGCCAGTGACCCGTGAAGACCCGTCCACGAAGAGTGACCAGGATGGCTGATCGCTGGTCGCGGAATTATCATCGGGAGGGGAATATGTGAATTCGGCGATGAAGTCAGCCACGGCTGACCCTTGATCGCGGTCCTGGGGCAGAACGAAATATCGTGTTCACTAATCTCGACCGCCCATTTAGTTAACCGTCCTGAAACCTTAGGTTTTTTAAGGACCTGCCGTAACGGATGGTTTGTTGGTACTAATATAGCATGGGCCTGGAAGTATGGTCGCAATTTTCGGGCTGCTGTGACTAAAGCAAGAGCCAACTTCTCCATATCAGAATACCGGGTTTCTGCGTCCACCATTGCTCGACTGATATAATAAACGGGCCTTTGTATCCCGAAATCTTCTCTTATTAAAGCTGCGCCAATGGCCATGGAAGACATAAACAAATAAAGGATGAGTTGCTTGTGTGCCATAGGTTTAGATAAAACGGGGGGCGCACTCATATATTACTTCAATTGTTGAAAAGCTTCTTCACATTGTGGTGTCCACTCCCAATCAGATTTAGCTGTGGCTCGAAGGAGCTTAAAGAAGGGTAAGCACCTGTCGGAAGCCCGCGAGATGAACCTGTTTAACGATGCACTGCGACCAGCCAGACGTTGGACGTCTTTGAGAGTGGTTGGGGACTTCATTTCGATCAATGCTTTTATCTTTTTAGGATTCGCCTCGATTCCTCGTTGGCCGCCATAAATCCCAGAAATTTTCCAGCAGAGACTATGAAGGCACATTTTTCTGGATTTAATTTCATCCGATACTTCTTCATCAAGTCAAAGGCTTCTCGAAGATCTGCAAGGTGGTCACTTCCTATAGCGCTTTTCACGAGCATGTCGTCGACATAAACCTCCATATTCCGGCCGATTTGTGCGACGAATATTTTATTAACGAGGCGCCGATAGGTGGCCCCTGCATTTTTAAGGCCAAAAGGCATTACCTGGTAGCAATATAGGCCTCGGTCAGTAATGAAGGCGGTATGTTGGCTATCGGGCGAATGCATCATGATCTGGTTATAACCGGAATAGGCATCCATAAAACTGAGCAACGCATGCCCAGCTGTTGAATCGACCAGCTGGTCGATTCGCGGAGTTGGGAAGCTATCTTTAGGGCACGCTTTGTTTAAATTCGAATAGTCGACGCACATTCTCCATTTGCCATTAGCTTTTCGAACGAGAACAACATTCGTGACCCATTCCAGGTAGTCAACTTCTTTTATGAAATTGGCCGTGAGCAGCTTCTCCACTTCAGCCTTGATTGCCATTTGCCTTTTTGCAGTAAAGGTACGTCGGCGCTGGTGGACAGGTTTATAATTCGGATCAATGTTCAAACGATGTGTGATGACGCTGGGGTCGATGCCTGGCATATCTTTGTGAGACCAAGCGAACACGTCTTGGTATTCGATGAGAAAACGAACTAGATCTTCACGGAGGACGCTGGTTAAAGAGGATCCAATGTATACGACTTTTGATGAATCGTCTTTGATTAAGCGGATTGACACTATTTCTTCCCCGGGAGTTCCTGATTGGAGAGCATTCTCCCTTGGATCCAACGAGGCGGCCGTCGGAAGACTTGATGAGTCTTGCTCTATCATCATAACTGGTGTCGTCTGAGCTTTCCTTCGATCTTTTAGGGCTATCTCGTAACAAGACCAGGCTTCTCTCTGATTTCCTCGTACAACCGCAACACCATTCGGGGTAGGAAATTTAATGCACAAATACAAGGGATGTAAAGCTGCCCCAACCTTATTAAGCGATGGTCGCCCCAAAATGGCGTTGTACGCTGATCTCCGATTTACTACGAGGAAATTGATGAAGATAGTCGTCTTCGCTGGGCTCTCACCAAAGGTGACTGGAAGGTCAATGCTTCCTTCAGGCGTCACCACTTCGCCCCCGAAGCCAACGAGGGGAGTTGAGACTGGCTTGAGCAGGCTTCTGGCGAGTGCCATTTTTTCGAAAGCCTCCAGGTAGAGAATATCAGCAGAGCTACCTGTATCCACCATAATACGATGAGTCAAATAGTTCGATACCTTTAACGCAACCACGATGGAGTCTTCGTGAGGGAAGTGAATCCCTTCTGCATCTTCGAGGGAGAAAGAGATTGAAGGACGACCGGACTCTGATATATCGGGAGTTCGTTCCAACCAGTGGATATGCTGAGGCTTCTTAGATGCCTTACGGGTGTATGCTTTTCTCGAAGCTTGGGAATCTCCTCCGCAAGTCGGTCCACCGACGATGGTCCGAATCTCCCCAGTAGGTTCAGGATTTTCTTGTGATGTATGTCGATGAGGTGATTTCTTCTACTGTGGTGGGGCCTCCCCCCTTTTAGGTGAACGACCTAGTCGGACAACATAATCTTGAAGGTGACCTTTTCGAATAAGAGCTTTGATGTGATCACGCAGAGATATGCAGTCTTGGGTGTTGTGCCCATGATCTTTGTGAAAAAAACAAAACTTGCTCTTATCTCTTTTCTCAGGATTAGATTTGATCTTTGCGGGCCACTTTACATATGGTTTATGCTTGATCTCCATTAGCACTTTTTTCGGAGGCCGGTTGAGGGGGGTGTAGTTATGGTACTTACCAGAGTAGACTTTCTTGGGAAAGCGGTCTCGCCGATCGCGCCGATATTTCTTATCCGAAGGAGAGATTTCCTCCGGCTTACGCTTCTTGCCCTGTATACCATGACGCGCTAAAGCAACTTCTTATGCGTTGATATACTTCTAAGCTTTAGCTTGGAATTCTGTCATAGTTTTAGGAGGATTCTTGTCCAAAGCAAATTTGAATTTTTCGCTTGTGATCCCAGCTATTAGGGCGGTGAGGCCTTTCTCTTCAGTATAACCTTCAGTTTGAATGGCTTCGGCAATGAACCGTACTGTAAACTCCTTTATCGTTTCCCCATGCTGCTATTTCAAATCCATTAAGTGAGATGCTGGTTTTTTGGTGCGGATGCTTCCCATGAATTGGGAGAGGAACAGCTCCGATAGCTGTGAAAAGGAGCCGATGGATCGAGGTTTCAACCCACGAAACCACGTGCGAGCTGCCTCCTTTAAGGTTAGAGAAAAATCTCTACACATAATTTTCGAACCATGTCCTTCCAGCTCCATAAGAGACCTATACGTTTCCAGATGCTCAAGAGGATCGCCAGTACCCGTATATGGAGTGATGACGGGCATACGATACTTTCTAGGTAAAGGTGCTTCCATGACCTCACAGGTGAAATGAGACTCGAATCGATGTATTGATGCCACCACGGCAGATGGTCGATTCGCCTGATATCGTTGCTCCATATCATCAAAACGATCATGGATTCTCTTGAGGTCTCCTTCCCATGGTAAAGTATAACCTGACGTTTCGACAGTGGACCCATGAGATTGCTGTTGGCGGGAAGCACTGGAATGTATGGAATGAGGGGATAGCGCAGGGGGGTTGGTTGCCGATTGGCATTCGGTTTAATGGAGGATGATTTGGTTGGACCTGTAGGTTCGTCCACAGAGTGTCTGGAAGCCATCGATATGGGTTGCGCCGGCAACCATCCAGAAGGTAGCTTCTGAGGCTCCAGGAAATGCTGATCAAGCCGGTTACACAAGGCTTGAAATCCAGCGTTGAGAGTTAAGAGTGTGTTTTCGAGAAAACGCATGACATCTTCTTGACTTCCGGGAGTCTCAAATAACGGGTTTTGTGATAGCACGCTAGGATCTCCTTGAGGGATGCCTGTCGAAGTGGCTTGAGGGATGGGCACCGGTTCTATAACGTCAGGTGGAGGTAATGTCTGCCTTGAAGTGGAAGGATGAACTATCTTTTTTGGAGGCATCGTGTTCGATGGTGGGAGCGGCTAAACTCGGTGATCAAATTCCCTTCCCACAGACGGCGCCAATCTGTTTACGTCAGATTTTGTAACAGGGTCCTCCAGACATTCACCTTCCTTGCTAACGAATTTCTCCTGACCTGAAAATAGACAAAGATAAGCTATGGGTGGCCGGCGTCCAGCCGTTGGCCCTCCAATGCTTAAGTTAGACAGGGTAGGACTGAAAGAGAACAAATAGATGATCGGGCTTTTGAGATTGAGTATTGTGTACCTTCTTATTGATGAAACCATCCATTTATATAGATCCGAATGTCCCACTCTGTTACGTAAGATCTTGAGATCACTACGAATTCCATGGGATAAGGTGTTGATCCTGCTTATCCTTACATAAAGGAACAGTCTAATCCAGTTGCTCATTTGGTTAATTACGTTTCTTGATAGTGATCCCTTGAGATACGGAGCCGCAGGCGAAGATAAGCCCAAAACCGGCCTATACGGGCTGCTGGTACTATAGGCTAAGGGACGTCATTACTAAAGTTCAATAATCAAAGCTGTTCGCATGTCGGGAGCTGCTCGCGAGCCGGGCTGCTCGCACATTGAAGTGTGGCGCCTTCTAACGACCACGAAAATGGCTGCTCGCAGGTCGGTAGGTATGTTCGGCGCCTTCAATATTCGATTATCGACCATAAGGGCTCGATGACTTGGTAATTGTGCGCCGTATTTTCCTAATATGCAAGACTTGACCAGATGATCTCGAGAGTCGAATATTGTTATAAAGCTGCTCGTACCTCGTGAGAATATTCACTCACCGCTATTTTGACTATAACAGTTGGTAAAATGATTCAATGTTGAGAGATGGAACCCGTGAGAGGTGTCCATGATGGAAGAATATATCTTGACTTAACTGAGAAAATGAAGTGATTGTTTGTTAGTGGATCCTTACATGTACATAATGCTTAATTGGACCCATTTACATTACATGAGTTTTAATGAATTTGGCCATAACGTACAACATTGGCTTCTTGAAACATAATCGAATCATAAAATGGGACAATGAGTGGACACTAATGGTATATAAATACTCATGAGCCGGGGTTGGTGCCATGGACACTAAGCTCGAGCTATTAGCCTATGCTGGGTTGTTTACAATTCCCCATAGTGACCATTAAGTTCTTTTAATACGGCTGGATGTGAAATTACTTAAATAAAGGTGAAACTAAAGTCACGCATTCACTTGGCTCCATGTGGGTGTACGGAATTGAGAATAGGCTAGAGCGTCATACTTCTCCCGTACACTGTCACGTGTAGATTTGGGCTATGAGCATCCCGTTTCTCACGTGGTCGAGTAAAAATATCGGCTTGTGCGTCCCAGGAACCTCTGGTGACTAGTGGCTAGCATAAAGTCGTAACAGGGAGTCTCTCACTTCATATATTATGATTCTAGCCAAGGTGCCTTAGCCAGAGCATGCATTTCATGCATCGTATTAATAAAGATTTTTACTTTGTTGTTTTGATTTGATTAAGTGATAATATCCTGCTTGCATTTACTCTGTACCGTTATTATTATTCTTGATTGTCTTGGAGAGAATATTCCCCACTATGATAGCGTTTAACACTATCCAGCCACATCTCAGATAATCCAGGTGAAGATCCAGTAAGGGAATCGAATACTACGACGAGGTGTTCGAAGGCTCATGGCAGCAAATGGCGGACGATTAGGCTGAAATGACATGAAGATGCTTCGCCTAGTCTCTTTATTAAAGTAGATTTATTTTCCTTTGAACATGTAATAAGTCTCTCATGGAGATAATAAGTGGAATGTTTGGTTAAACATGCTTTATTACGTTGATTTAGAATTTAGAATAGAATATTTATGGAATAAGAACTTAAATTTCCGTTACTATGCTATGTATGCCATGAATGTATGAACTTACAGGTAAGTGTGTGGAAATGTAACCCTGACACACATGAGTTAACACCCGGAAGCTCGACCCATCGTGTTGTTTACGAGAGTCGAAAATTTCAGGGCGTTACAGCTACAAAGTGGACGCATGAAAAAATATGTGCTTGGCAGTGATGGATCGGGTTCCACCACTTTGTGTTGATGCGATAGAAATAACCATGCAAGGGTAATGGCATAAAAAGCATTACAAACTCTGATAGAAGTCATTTTGAAAGCTAAAATCCAAGACAAGGACTTGTTTAGACAAATGAAAAAAGAAGAGAAAAGAAAATAAAAGAAAATGAAGTACATTTTCATAATAGCACTTTTCATTATGTTTGGGCATTATGTTTGGATAGTAAAGGAAAAATGGAACCCACCCATTACCCAGACACCATGTACAAGATAAGGTGGTGAACGAATGCAGAATGCATGTTGGTATATTCATGAATGTATGTTTCATTAGTCACCCACTATGGGAATCGAAAGCATGACCTCAGTGTTGAAACAAGGCTATCTTCACTCAGCTGCCACTTGAGATATGGACTTGGATGTCATTTGTGCACTGATATTTTTCGTTTTCATTTGTTCATTTTGTAGCGACCAATCACATAAATCAATGGTTTCATGTGAGTTTGTGCTAATTTGAGATTGAGGATATGTGGGCCATGTGGATGATTGGAGTGACTTTTAGGCTATGCTATATTGATTTAGGCACAAAATCGGGTTGCGTACCGAGTTACTCAGTAAGCTTTTATTGTATTGAGGAAACTCTGTTAGGCCCACCATGAATGCATGTTGTTTATCCATGCTGTCCATCCATTTCGCTAGCTCATTTTAACGGTTGAGCCCAAAATTTAAACACATCCAAAATTCAAGTGCACCACACCACAGGAAACAGTGGGAATAATGATTTCCACAGTTGAAACCAAGCTAGGGCCCCACAGTGATGTTTATTTGTCATCCAACCTGTTCATAAGATCACACAGGCATGGATTAAGGGAAAACACAAATATCAACTTGATCAAAAACTTCTGTGGCCCCCAAGAATATTTCAATGGTAGACATTCAATTTACACCATTTCACGTCGTATGGTCCACTTGAGCTTTGGATATGCTTCATTTTTTTATTCAGAACCCAAAAATTATCTTGTAAAATGAATGTACGGAGTGCATAAAATACACAAATCACGGTGGACCCCACAGAGTTTACTCAGTACCCAGTCAGCTTACTTTAGGCACTCTAGATAGACCAACATGCATATTTGTTTGCTTGAGTATCATCCACCGTACCGTACGATGCCTACAGTGGGTTATATTGTGGATGGAGAATGGTCTGAAAATCAAACTGATCAGGTGATCCCAACCATCAAACGAGTGATTTAGAGAAGGAATATAGTAGGCAAGCCAAATTGGACAAGCAATCAGATGGTTAAGATTATCTGATCAGCATTGGTTTTAGAAGTGGGGCCCAGGATTTAGACAGTCTTGGCTTTTCTGCATGTATGACACTTCCATGGGGGATTAGTTCCCACAATTTTCTAATTTCTTGCAAATCGCACATCATTGTCTATTGCAGTTTGTACATGAAAGGCCCATTGATTAACGGATCTAAATTGCCTATACTAGACTCGTCCTGTTATATCCTTATTTTTATAATGCCCCACTATGAAGTACTACTTGCACTCATCTGTTAAGAATCACCCCATGCATGGTTAGATCTTTTTTGAGTTCTTCTGCTCAGAATCATGGGTAGATATGTTGAAATGGTGGGATAAGTCATACCTTGTTGCATCTCTCGCTTATGCCCCTCCTACTGGTGGGCCCATATGACGTGTGGCATGATGGTGCCAACCCCCTTAAAGATAAAGATTCCTTTTGTAATAGTCTCTTCCTCTTTTAGTGTCCCCATTCCCTCACACCACATCACTTCTCTTCCTCTTTTGGTGACCTGATCCCCCACATCCCATCCCTTTTGACCAGGTGATCCTAGTCATCTTATCCCTGGCTTGAAAATTTGATAAGTTATAGCAAAGTGCACAGCAAAATCATTTTTTTTTCTCTAAGAATCAAAGCCCATAATATCTCCTTATAAGACCACCCATATCTATGCCAAATTTTCAAAACCAATCTAAACATAGAATAGTTTAGATCATACCTTTGCATGATCAGCCATGATATACAAAAATTCAAGCCAATGCTGATTTTCCAACCTAGAAGGTCTCTTCTCAATCCATCTCAGTGGGTGATAAAGTCACCATCTAATCCTTTAGTAGGTGCCAAGTTAGATGCACATCATCCGCATAAGTGGACCATACACAATCACACATGGAGAGAATGAAAAAGGATAGGAAGTGGTTTACAAACAATCTCTTTTCTCTCTCCGACATCCAGGGCTCTCTCTATCTATCTTTGCTCTCCTTAGAGATAATGATCAATATATATATAAGGATTAAAATTTCATGAGTGCACTCAATATGATGCTTTGCTACCTTACAAACTTCAGTGTAATCTACTAAGAAAAAAGTTCGTCGATCCACCTCATCCATGCATATATTCATGATCTAATCCCTTTACTATCATAGCTATCCACTAAAGATTTAGATTCCGTTGTGATCAAATAGTTGATCATCATATATAGATCATCATAGCATCATCAAGTACAATAAAAGGAATTTTAACAATTAAAACAAAACTTTAATAATTGAAAATCTTTGAAGAGGTGATTAAAATATCTGAAATGTTGGGCTCAATGGAAAAAAAAAAAAAAAACACTTGATGAATTTTCTGATCTGATCAAATATAGCTATATTCAAGTTCCTATGTAAATCTAATGAATTCCTTGTTGAAAGAACCTAACCATATCCAATTTTAATAACTACATAATGAACTCGAAGGAAAAACAAAATTCAATTAGTTAAGATCGTAACTCTTATATGTCCTCATATTTAAGTATTAATAATTTTTCATGCAACATCAAGTCCTGATCACCGTAATCATCTAGTTTAGGCTAATTAGCCTTTGGACTAGTAACTTAATCTCGATCCAACTAATGTAAGTATGTAAAGGTTCCAACCTGAATCTTGTATCAATGGGACACTCACACTCCCATGTGGAACACTGATGTCAAGTTGGTACCATAATGGTGGAGACTGTCCATATTAACCCAAGTCAATTCCCTCATATACATCTTATCATAGAGTGTCTACAAGTATATCCTACATATCAATGACGATTATAGTCCAATCAGGAAACTACGATCCATAAACCATGACTCTTCCTAATCAACATCCATACCATCCAATCTCTAGTTCCCAAGACTATCAAAAGAATCTGGATTATTGACTGGACTATTTATATGTCAGGTGCAATGCACGCCAAGAGCAAGGGTCATTTGCAAAACGTGATGATTACTGAAGAAACGAGGGGAGAAGCAATTGTGAAAACCTCTCTTCCAGGAAGGCATGGCCACGCTGTTCTGTTTGAACATCATGGCTCTTGAATTTTGAGGTCATGTTTCAATGATCTAAGCCGTATATAGGATGGACCTCAATTGTCCATAAAGATAATTCAGGGCAGCTTTCCAGCTCGGAACTGGAAACAGCATGAAATTTTGGGGGTCTGGTTTTGAATTCACAAGACAGCCTCAACTACTGCAATAACCTCAACTACTGCAATAATTGAAACCTCATTTCGGAGCCAATCTACAATCTTTTAAAGGCGATAGCTCCTGCACTATCTAATCCATTTGATAAAATCGACCTCTCTCTTGGAGAGAGACCTTGTCAAGGCTTATAGACAACACCAATCAATATTTAGCTTATAAACAACCAGTAATTAATTTGAGATGGAAATCCGGGCAGGGTAACTGACATAAGTTAACTGACAGTACTTAATGAAAGTTCAACTATCAGTGACATCAATTCTCATTTACATGGGCAGGGTACTGTTGGCGCATTGCTACAGGGTGGAATTGGTACTCCAGAGTGTGTAACGGTTTAAGAATTGCAACGGTTAGGAGGGAGTTGGTTCAAGTTGAAGGCTCTAAAAGAGTGAGGCGAAGGCCCAAAAGGACATGGATGAAGGTGGTATGAAAAATTTGATGACCTATGGCTTAACGAAGGACATTTTCCTTGATAGAGTCGAATGATGGAACAGGATTCATGTCGCCAGCCCCAGTTAGCAGGGAAAAGCTTAGTTAATGATGATGATTTTTTTTATTTTTTTTTTGGGTTAGTACACCCACCGACCCATGTTAGTTAATGGTGATGATTATGTTATCGCAGAAATATGTAATGGTCTGCCCATTACATATTCATTATATAGTAATAATAAGAATTTTTCTAATTTAAAACACACACACACACACACACACACACACACACACACAATAATAGAATACTTATGAATCAGAACTTGTTGATTAATCAAACTGAACCTATGTAATAGACTATTAGAGAGTGCTTGATTGTAGTAAACCTAATTAATAGTCTATTACAGTGAACCTATACTCCTATCGCTGGTCCCTAGGTGTTCCCTGTAAGCAGTGTGCTGCATAGGAACCGAGGTGCAATAAGAAATGGGCAAGGGTTGGGTTGGGTAGGGTGTCCCCCAGAAGTGACATGCCACAACAGTGCCTAGTTGCTATGAAAAGTAAGCAAGGGTTCCCACACCATACTGGACGTGTGCAATTAAAGAAGCTAGTCCAGGAGAATATGATTTGTCTTGCCACATGGAATATAAGAACACTGACAGGTAAGATTATGGAGTTAGTAGATACAAATATACAATCTCTTTTACCTTGAGGAATAATTGTCGTATCTGTTTCTGGGTAGATGTATGGTGCCGCGAAGTTGCTTTCCAAGTTCTTTTTCCGAGATTAGTGTGCCACAAAAGAATTCTTATGATTGACAACCTCCAGTGAAGGGCCATGATCCTCCCCAACATATCTGTGTTGTTAACGGGCAATGAGGAGTTGATTAACCATCTATTCATTCATTGCCCCTTTGCTGATAAGGTGTGGCCATTTCTTCTCCTTGTTTCAAACAGATTGGGTGATGTTGTCAACAGTAGAGGACCTTCTTTGGGCTTCGACGCAGTGGAGGCATGGGGCGGTTGGGGAAACCTTCTTAGAGACTGCTTATTATGGTTGTTTTTTGGGCTGTTTTCGGGGCTGGGAATGGGTGTTGTTTTAAGAATATTCAGCTAGAGCCTGAAGAGGTCATAAGAAAAGTGAAAGATCTCTTAGGGGGTGGGCTTTGCATGTAAAGGCAGCCTCGACTGATTTTCTTCATTAAGTTTCGGCTTGTCCCTCATATTCTTTGCTCATTCCTTGCAAGCTTCTTAATAAAATAGTTTTTCTCTCTAAAAAAACATCGCTTGCCTTTGTGAGACTGGAAAGGAGCCAAGACTAGAGAAATCGATGGATATAAGCTTTGAAATATAGTAAAGGACAATCATAGACATGGGTTAGGGATAATGGTAGATAAAGATGAAGGATAAAGTTGTACATGCTAAAAGAGTAAGTGATAGAATTTTATTAATAAAACTTCTCTTAGGAGAAGAGATAATCAATGTTATTAGTGCATATGCACCGCAGGTAGGGAATCGAGAAACAATTCTAAGAGGATAAAGATGGACTGATGCAAGAAATTTCGAACAGAGAAAAGATACTTGTAGGAAGAGACTTGAATGTCCCCATAAGAAAAGAAAGTAGAGTATATGAGCCAGTACAGGGAGGATATGGTTTAAGGAGAAGAAATGAGACGGAGGAAGCTATCCTTGATTTTCTTATCACATACAATCTAGCCATAGTGATGTAGGATGAGTGAAACTAGCCTAGGATGAATGAGGTGAGATCAAAATACACACTAACTAGGCATTCAACAAATTAATTCAAGCACATCCACACCATAAAATAAGAAATTAAGAATAACAACTAAATGGTCCTAGGTTAATCACAAACACAGTGCACGAAAATATGAAATATCTCAAGAGTGGCCAACTTGGAAGATAGAACTTCCAATCTAACATCGGTAATGTCACATTCACATGAAGAAATAATGAAGCCAATAAAATTCAGATTTAGGGAAAAGGAATTGTTCAAAATCAGAATTTTCGTAAGGGGTTTTGGAATTTAGGAATTGAAATCTGAGAGTTTTGGGAATTAGGGGTTTAGAAATTTAGGGATTTGGGGAATTAAGGCCACGGGAAAGCTGAAAATCGGATTTGGGTGAAAGGGGATGGTCGGATTTGAAAATTGTGTGAGAATGGGTTAGGTTCAAAGGATTCGGATAGGAAAATGTTGGGGTTTTGAAGAAAAAACTAAGTTTAAGATCACGTGGGCTATAGACGAATAAAAAAGGGTTCAAGAATTGAGGGGTTTGATGGAAAGGGAGAAGTAATGCTATATGTCCTACTTTTTCACGACCTTCGTAAAAGACCAAGATCCCCTATGGTTGACATAAATCAGAGTGCCTATAAGAAAAATCAGGCATTACTATGCTTGACAATGCTAATATACTGTTGAAGATGTACAATTCAATGATCTCAACCACTGAATCGACTTCTAATCACTAGACTAATTTTCCACCATCCATTTGCAGGCCAAAAATAGGATGGCTGGGATTTTTCCAAATGGGGCAGTTCTTGCAAAATCTCCCATGTTGGGCCCACCAGATCAATGGTTTAGATCTCTGAAAGGTGCGCCCCATGAGCACAGAGACCCCAGCCCAAATGGAAATGTTGCTAATTCAAGCAGTGGAGTGTACCTTTCCAGATGAAAATAAAATACATTATACTGTCAAGGAAAGAGCAAAAACCTGTGGTAAATCGACATTCATTATTCATAAAAGGAGACATAACAGCAACTTACATCAACAAGAATGCTGAAAAATTAACTCAGGCTACGTTAGGTGATGCTAGTGAATATTATTCTTGGGAGCTCTTTATGTTACAAGAAAAAAATGCGAGGAGCAACCTTTTCAGAGAAAATATGTTGCTACTGATGTTTCTTTTGCTTTGAGGTGGAAGATGAGGATGGAATGCTTCGGCTGGAGGTTCTAATTATAAAAAGAACCGTTTCAAGGAGCATGGCACACACCAGTCCAAAGATGCCCCCTGCAGCATTCTGCAAATTGAGACCAACACAGATCTACTTTAATAAATGAATGAAGATTCCAAAAAATATCCTAAAGCCACTATTGAGGGTAGAAACCTATAAGACTGTAGGATCAAAACAAGATAAGTAGCTTGGCGAGTACCATGACAGCACTGTGATTGAACAAAGCTCTGAATGCAGCATATCCAACCAAAAAGCCAGTAAACATCGTCAGCGCAACATGCAGACCTGTAAAAGCACATGGTTTGCTTTTTGCTTTAATGAATCAATCTTGAAGAGGTAGACCAACAAGCTTAAATGAAAAAAGATATATACACCTTCGGGGAAAAACATAAAAGACCAAACATAGCAGACCACCACAGTCAGCAAGCATGGCGAAAATAATAGAAAAACATAAGAGGAAGCAAACAGGAAGTTAAATTTATGGTCTGCTATTCAACCCACAATTACTAAAATAGAATGCTCCAAGCTGAGAATTACAACAGAACCCCCTCTTTTAAATGATAGGTAAACTGGGCTCAAACCCAAGACCTCAACATTGAAAAGGAAGCTGTCTCCTACTGAGTTATGGGCTCAAGCTCAAAAGTTAGTTTAGGTAGCATTTCGATGAACTATTGAATTGATTTGCAACAATCAGTTATTGGAGGATGGATATAATGAGATTGTAATTACCACATATTCCAGATTGCAGTTGTGTTGCTTTCAAGTTAGAATTGAAGGAATGCAGCAGCCATTTGACAGCATCCTCACCATACCAGGAAATGCCATCATGCCGTTCATCTTGATTGAACCAAATAGTCACAACTTAATTCAGTTGAGCATTCCAATGCACCCTTAGCTGGCTGCAATTGCTGATATGATCATCATTTATGGATGAGATGCATGTGCTCAGATCAACCCAACCATATCACTAATGCCCAGTGGAGGAACATGCAAAAGGTGATGATATCACACCATTTGAAGATAGAAAGCAATAGATTTTGCTTACATGGACATCCAAGGTACAAACAGAAAATGGTGACTTACTGAATCCTAGAGAATATGAGGAACCTCGCTAAGGTATTACAAAAAGGTTACCTAACAGTCATAAACTATAACAGTGGTAACCACCAAGGTATGCAAAAATGGACAGCTGTTAAGTAACGGTAACAGTGGCCTCCGTTACATATTACAGGGTTGTGAATTTGTAATAGCCATAACAGAAAAAGGCCTGTAACACCCTATTACGGCCCCGTAACGCCCTGTAACAGGGCTGATACAGGACTTTAAAAAAAAAAAAGTCGTAACGGCTGTTACGGTCCGTATTGTAATGGTAACTGTGGTAGGCATTACAGCTACCTTTATTGTTACGCAATACCATGGTCGTAAACATTATGCATTATGGGGTCAAAGCTTTTTTTTTTAAAGGCCATAACAGCCATTATGGCACATATCGTAACAACAACATTGGAGGCCGTTGTGGCCACCACTACCGTTATGGAATACCTTGTCCCTTGCAGTAGAGATGGTCAGCATTAGAAGCACACTGGAATGATTATTAGATGGGTGTCAAAAACCAAGAGCCTAAGAAGTTTGACTCAAAACTATAGGATATGAGTGGGATAGGGGAAAGACAAAGTGAGAGAGTGAGTGGACTCCAATGACTCACTGCAAAGGGAAAGGGCGAATTGTTAGCAAAGAGGTACCGAAACAAGCTCTCTTGAACTTCCTACACTATTCGTAGCGAGCTTCCCGTAGGAATGGTCTTAGGCAAACTTCCAGAGAACCTTTGGGGAGGTGGGGAAGGTAATGGAGGTGATTATCCACACATCGGGAGTCTATGGTGATCTGTTGATTTGCATTTGTGTGAATGGAGAGAACAGAGGACATTGCCCAAGTGATCAAGCAAATTGATGGGAAAAGGTTCTTAGGCGAAATATTGTCTAAGATGTCATCAACAATATGAAGAAAAAAATACTCAAGCATGAAAGGTCATGGAGAGAGCTACGTCTTCCTAAGCCTCTCAACCATTCCTCTTTGAGGATTTCCCTTCCTCCCAACAAGGACCTTGATAGAATCATTTTCACCGTCGTGGTCCTTGATGATGAACCAATCCCTTCTGCCAAACAAATGGCACGATTGGTCCATATTTTGCACAGAGGAAGTATGGGTACAAATTTCAAATCTTCTTGTTGAGTTATGGATTCAGGATGTGCTATCTACCAATAGGCTTGTGTGATGGGGAGATATCGGAGAAAGACCCACTTAAGGCTGAATGCGAGGAGCTGAGAGTGACAAGGATTAAAATCTAGAAGGAAAAAAAAAAACGATATTCCTGAGAAGATTGAGGTTAGAACCAGCAAGATGAGGATATTGGTGCTGAGTGGCTCTTATGTAGAGTTGCCTAGAGGAGTAGATGGGAGTGGATAGGTGATTTCGAGTTGCTCACTGAATCTGTTGATTCAAAATCACAGGATCAGTAGATGTCACAGGTGATGAATCTATTTTTTTTATACCTCTGTTACTCTTTGTATGGTTAGATAGGGGTGGCTTCAGTTAGTGTAAGCCAAGTGCACGTCAAAACTAGTGCTTGATACGAAAGGTCTAACATTCACTTGAGAGACATAAAGATGAGCGAGGGGGAGGTCTTGGACGCTCGATCAGCAATTGGTGGAAGCTCTTATATAAAAAGGCCTCTTAGTGTAGAAGAGAGACTAGCTTCAGTCACTGTGACATATCCAGTGAAGATCGCACTGCTGACTCCACTAAACTATGCTGAGGCGGTTATATTGCCCGGCTTTGAGGGTGGTTGTGGTTAGCAAGGAGGCCCCGTTCGGGGTGATCGCAGTCCTAGGAAAGATGCTAAGGAAATACTAGAAAATTTGCATAGTGGGGAGTGCCAGCTAGGAGGAGATTGCGGAAGTGGCTTAGGTAGCTATTATGGGGAATGAAGTTGTTTCAGCGGGTGGTGCTCACCTAAATGTCTGTCCTTAAGGTATTTTACCCACTTTTCATGCTAAAAATCTAGGTAACCGAACTGAAATGCCATCAATGAGAAATTTTGCCCATTTTTTTCAAGGAAAAAAAATCTGAAAGGGTAGTAAGGAACCAAATGCCTATTCTTGAACCACTTTCTCCACATTTCAAGCTAAAAATCTTGGGGAGAGCACCTAATGCCTATTAATGAGGCAATATTCTAACTTTTCAAGTTAAAATCCAGGTAACATGCCCTAAATGACTATCCTTGAGGAATCTTACCCACTTTTCAAGTTAAAAATCCAAGTAGGGGCAACTAAATTCATACTATTGAGGCATTTTGCACTCTACTCAAGTTAAAAATCTTAGTACTGGCAACTAAATGCCTATACTTCAGGCTTTTTTTTTTTTTTTTTGCCCAATTATCAAATTAAAAATCTCAGTAATGGCACCTAAATGCCTATCCTTAAGGTATTTTGCTCCCTTTTCAAGCTAAAAATCTCAGTAAATGTACCTAAGTGCCAATCCTCAATGTATTTTTCCCACTTTTCAAGTTAAAATCTTTGTAAGGGCACACAAATCTAATTCCTTATGCCTTTAGCCAACTTTTCAAACTAAAATCCTAACAAGGGCACCTAAATGCCTATCTTGAAGCATTTTGGCCAATTTTCAAGTTAAAAGTCTCAATAACGACATCTAATGTCGTATCTAGCAACATTTTGTCCACCATTCAAGCCAAAAAATCTCTTAAGGGCTCCTAAATATATATTCTTGAGGAATCTTGCCCACTTGTCACGCTGAGGGCCTATTTGTTTTCCGATTTACAACGTAAACAGCATGTAAATGGGTAATTATTACTTACCCTTGCATTTACATTCTAAAGCAGTTACTTGATTTAACTTGACGTTGACACTTGACAGCAAACTTATTTGGAACGCTGCTACCTGAAACTGAGAAAAGAAAATTTCTATCTGCTAATTATCCATGGGGCCCACTGTTATGTATACGTTTGACCCATGCCGTCCATCTATTATTCGCACTCATTTTTGGCATGAGGCTAAAAAAAAGGCAGATCCAAAGCTCAAGTGGACCACACCACAGGAAAGAAGGGGAAGTGAATGCTTACCATTCAATTCTTCTTGTGGGCCACAGAAGTTTTGGATCAAGTTCGAGCTGATATTTGTGATTTCCCTTCATCCATGTCTGTGTGAAGTGATGAACAAGTTGGATGATACGTACACATTGTTGTGGGCCCTAGGCTCATTTTGACTTTCAACAGTAGGTGCTCAATTCCCCCTTTTTTTTCCTGTGTTGTGGTCCACTTGAGCTTTGGATCTTCCCCCCCCCCCCCCCCCCCCCCCCCTTTTTTTAATCATGACCTAAAATGAGCACATAGAATAGATGGACGGTGTGGATCAAACAAATACATAACGGTGGGCCACACAGATTTTACAGGCACAATTCCATCTGATTTCATCATATTTATGCCACGGTTTTCGAGGCCTAGTTACACCTTAAATTCCTCTCTTCGAATCACATGTAAAAAATAATAATTACTTATTTTCACTCCATTTACAACATAAATTGAAAATGAAATGGGCCCTAAAAATCTAGGAAGGGCGCCTAAATTGCCTATCCTTGAGGAATTTTACCCAGTTATCATGTTAAAAATCCAAGAAGAGCACCTAAATGCCTATAATTGAGGCGTGTTACCCATTTTCAAGTTGAAAATTTCGATGATGGCACCTAAATGCCTCATTGACGCATTTCACCAAATTTTCAAATTAATGGTCTCAGTAAGGACGCCTGAATGCCTACCCATAAGGCGTTTTGCCCCTTTCCAAGCACTAAAGGCACCTAAATGCCCATTCTTGAGGTATTTTGCCCACTTTTAAAGTTAGATGTACATGTAAGGGCACCAAAATGTTCATCTGTTAGGCATTCCACCCACTTTTCACCCTAAAAATTAAGGCAAGGATACCTAAATGCTTATCCATGAGACGTTTTGCCACTTTTCACGCTAAAAATCAAAGGCACTTAAATGCCCATCCTTGATGCATTTTGCACACATTTCAAGTCAAAAATCTAGGTAAGGGAACCAAAATGCACAATACTTAACAGCATTTTGCTCACCTCTTCAATGAAAATCCAGGAAAGGGCACCTAAATCCCTATCCTTTAGGCATTCCACCCACTTCTCAAGCTAAAAATCTGCTAAAGGGCACTTAAATGCCCATCCTTGAGGCATTTTACCTACTTTTCAAGGTAAATAACTTGGTAATGACACCTAAATGGCTTTCTATGTACTTTTGAGCTAAAAACCAGGTAAGGGCACCAAAATGCTAATCCTTGAGGCATTTGGCCCAGTTTTCAAGTAAAAACAAAAATCTAGGTAAGGGCACTAAGATGCCCATCCATGAAGTATTTTGTCAACTTTTAAATTCCAGCTAAGGGCAGCATTTTTTTTTTTTTTTCCCCACTCTAAGAGCTAAAAATCCATGTAAATGAACTTAAATGCATCATTTTGTCCATATTTCAAGGTAAATATCCAAGTAATGGCATGAAAATGCCTATCCTTGAAGCATTTTTCCCACTTTGCACAGCAAAAATCCAGAGAAGAGCACCTAAATGCCTCTCCTGAGGCATTTTGGCCACTTTTCAAGCTAAAAATCCAAGGGAACTGGGCACCAAAATACTTATCTTTAGGCGTTTTACCAGCTCTCCGAGCTTAAATAAAAAAACAACTGAGTAAAGGCACCTAAATGCGTATCCTTCAAGCATTTTATCCACTTTTCAAGTTAAAAACTAATTAAGTTCACCGAAATGCCTATCCTTGAAGCAGTATGCCCAACTTTCAAAGTAAAAATCAAGGAATTGCAACTAAATGCCTATCCTTGAGGAATTTTAGCCACTATTATACTACAAGTCCTTGTAATAAAATATAAGGTCATTAAAATGCCTATGCTATAGACACTTTTCCCACTTTTCAAGTTAAAAATCCAGGTAAGGGCACCAAATGCCTTTCTTGAGGAATTTTCCACACATTTCACACCAAAAGTTAAGCCGTGGGCACCTAAATGCCTCCCAATGATACTCTTCTTCTTTTTTCTTCTTTTTGAAAGGCAATCATTTATTTATTTGATGAAGCTTTTTGCAGAAAATTACAAAGTAGTCCAGAATTGGAAAAGAAACAATAGAATGTACAATATTTGCAGAGATAGAATGTTAAGTGCGTGTGTGTAGCATATATATTTGCAGAGAAAGCCTACGACTGAACTAATTGCCTAGCCCTGTTGAAATAGATCGAGACTGGACCCATCAGATTCTTGAAGCAACGATTGTTTCTTTCTTCCCAGAGTGACCAAATTCTTGCCAATAAAAGCCCCAAGAGTCAGGAATCACCCACGATACACCGAAAAGGGAGAAAAAACTGCCCCGCAACTCTTTTGCATAAAGACAGCGAAGAAAAAGATGGTCCATAGATTCCTCAGCTTTCTTGCACATGATGCACACATTTGAAAGTGGCAAATTCCTTCAAGGAAGATTAGCCATCTAATGAAGCTATTTCCCCACTTCTCAAATTAAAATATTTTGTAAGGGCAGCTAAATGCCTATTCTTCAAGGATTTCACCCACTTTTCAACCTAAACACCTGGGTAAGGGCACCTAAATGTCTATTCTTGAGGTATTTTGCAAGTTTTCAAGTTAGAAGTACTAGTAAACAGGCACTTGAATGCCTATCCTTGGTGTATTTTTTCCACTTTCATGCCAAAAACTAAGGCAAGGACACCTATATGCCCATCTTTGATGCATTTTGCGCCCCTTCCAAGCAAAAAATTCAGGCAATGGGACTGAAATGCCTATCCTTGAGGCATTTTGGCTACTTCTCACACTAAAAGTCCGGATAGGGGTACGTAAGTGCCTTTCCCAGTTGCATTTTTCCCAATTTTTAAGGCAAAAATCCAAGTAAGAGCCCTTAATGCCAATTTTTTAGGCATTTTTCATACTTTTCAAGTTGAAAATCCAAGTAACGTCCCTAAATGCCTATCCCTTGGCCATTTTGTCCACTATCTAATTTAAAAATCTCTATAAGGCCTAAATGCATATCCCTAAGGCCTTTTGCCTACTTCCATGTAAAAAGTCTGGGTACGGGAGCCAAAATGCCTATCCTCAAGGCATTTGCTCACTTTCTAAGCTGAAAATTCAGGAAAGGGCACCTAAAGGTCCTATTATTCATACATTTCACTCCCTAAGCTAAAAATCTGCCTAAGGGCACCCAATTGCCTCTAAATGGGGCATTTTGCCCCCGAGGCATTAAAAAATAGTTATGCAACGGTTGTAACATAACGATAACGGTGGGAACTATTATGCAGTACAGATATAGGTCTTTTAGAAAAGCAGGAACAAAACAGCTATAACGACAGTTATGGCCCATATCACAACAGTAATGGCACTGTTATTGAATACCTCGTCTTGCCTACCTATCAAGTTAAAAATCCAGTTATAGCGACCAACATTTTGCATCCTTGAGGCATTTTGCCCACTCTTCAAGCTAAAAAACTTGGTAACGACACCTAAATGCTTATCCTCGAGGCATTATGAGCAATTTCAAGCTAAAAATCTAGGTAAACACGCTGAAATGTCAATCTAGATAGGGGAACCTAAATATCTTATCATGAGCCATAGTGCCTACTTTTGACACTAAAAACCCAGCTAAGGGCACCTAAAAGCCTATCATTGAAGCATTTTTCCCACTTTTAAAGCCAAAGATCCATGTCATAGAAACTAAAAGCTTATCCTTGAGGCATTTTCTCCACTTTTGAATGTAAATCTTTAAATAACGGCACAAAAATGCCTGTCCTTGAAGCTTTTTGTACACTTTTCACACTAAAAATCTGGGAAAGAGCACCTAAATGCCTATCCTTCAGGCATTTTGCCCACTTTTCATTCTAAAAATCTAGGTAAGAGCACCAAAATGCTTATCCTCTAGGCGTTTTGCCCCCCTCCCGAGCTGGAAAAACCAGGTAAAGGCACCAAAATGCCTATCCTTGAGGCATTTTATTGACTTTTCAAGTAAAAATATGGTCGAGTGCATTAAAAATGCCTGTCTTTGAGGGCCTGTTTGAATTCAAAGAAAACAAAGGAAAGGAAAGAGGGTTTCCCTTTCCAGCCGTTTGCAATGCTGAATCTATCGCAAATGGTGGGAAACACGAACGAAATTTTTTCCCCAATATTTCCCCAAAAAATTTCCCTCCCCTCCCCCTCGGAAATGAGATTTCCTTTCCCCACTTTCCGTCTTATTTAACAACAGTTTGAGCTTCACGTCAATGCCGCTCACCAACAACTCCTTCGATTGAAGGTATGATTTCTATCTTATTTTTCCATTTTTTTTATACACGCTTTGAATGGGTTAACCCATTGCAACCTCTAGTCGTGGCAACCATGGCCACTGCCACCTCGGGTTGCGACAGCCATAGCCACTGCAACCTCAGGCCGTGGCAACCATGGTTGTTGCCAATCTCCTCCGGGTGTAGCAGCCATGGCCTGCTGCAAAGGTGGGAGGTGGGTCGCCAAGCACGTGAAATATCAATGGTCTTTTTGTATTGGTGGTAGTTAGAAATTTCATGATTTTATGCACCGAATTAGACTTATTAATCCTGAAATATCATGAAATGTCATGATATTTGGTGCACCAAAAACACCCTAGATGTTTGATTTTGTAACTATTTTTTATTGGGTTAATTATGTAAATACGAGTTGTTTGGTTTAATTATGTAAATATGAGTTGTTTTTCCAAGATAATGAAGTTATGGGTCTACTTACTATGGATGCTTGCAAGTAGGATTTGTAGTTCTATGATGAGAAGTATTGTTGGCTTGGCAATTCTTATGAATCCATCTTGATTGGCTACTGTAGATGTGTTCTTCAGTTTGTTGCTGCATTTATATGTGCTGGCGAATTTTTGTTAAGAGATTGTAACGCCCCGTAAAATCGCCTTCCTTAGTACTCAAACCCATGCTCGAACCCACTAGACACGTATCACCCTCTAGACGAAAAATTGGCCACACATGACTTAGAGAACTATAGTCTCGTGGTGTCGGGAACTTAGATACGCGCGTAGGAGCTCGTTCCGCCGCCCGTCCTAAGTCTGTTAGGCCCAAAACTTGTTGAGGACCACCCACGTACTGGGCTTGACACTCGTAGGCGAACGTTACGTAGAAATCGGCACCCGAAATCATAAATTGCAGTGTCTTGCAGTTGCACATGGGAGTGCAAGTATACTTGCACAATACCTTTAGTGAGTAATCATTACTCAATTCACTTTTCTTGTGTGGGCCCTATGGACCCTTGCATGGCCATGAAATGTGAACCATGGATTTCAAACATAAACCAGCATATGATCCCCAAACATGAGCCCCGATCGACAACCGGTGACCGTTGAACTGATGTCGCTTTAGATCCGGCAATCGCCATGTCCGATCGGTCCCAAATCTTGCCCAAACAAGGATCTCAACATGGTAAGGCTATCCAATGGGCTGGATTGGCCCAGAGGGGCCAGGTGGGCCCCACATAATCAAATCAGGGCACAAAATGCTACTTTTATGCAACTTAAAAGATTGGGGGCTATATGTCCCAATTCCCCAACCTTTATAACCTATTTTTCTCAGCCCATTCTCTCATTTCTAACCTAATTTCTGAGAAAAGGGATGTGTGGGTGAGAAAAGGGAGGAGTTGTGAGAGAAGGCTTCTCAAGTGAAGCCCTTGCATGCTACCCTATCCGGACCTAACCGCCTCTACATCCTCAAGCCGGCTTCTCTCGTGATTGGAGATCTTCACGGACGTTTGTAGCAGTAAGTCCATCATAAAATCCCCATCTTCTCTAGCTCCTTACCTAGGTTTTCCCATTTTTCCTGATTTTCCAACACCCCCTTGCAGGATTTTGCTAATCCTCCTCAAACCAAGGTGTGTATCATTTACCTATGTGTTGCCTTGCAACCAATGCCTACAATGGTAGTTGATTCTTTTAATTTCCAAGTTAGGAAGATGGATTGTAGCTAGGGAAATTCGTTGCCTAGGGATTTAGATGCTAGGTGTGTGCTAGGGCCATTTGCATGCTCATATCATCCTACACATGTTCTCATTATGCAAATCTTCTATGCTAAGATGTCTTAGAAATTATACTAATATGTGATAGCTGAGATTTTAGTATTATATGTTTTGTAACTTGATTATGCATGAGCTGGGGAATCGGGAAGTGTTTGGGATGACGGATAGTAGCTTCCGACCCGGTAAGTACAGTAGTTGAGGCGGCCGCACCAGGTCGGCAGCCTCGGGAGCGGGGTGGTCGACTATGGCGGAAGACAGGGCGATCGACTGTGGTCAAGGACCACGCGGGCGGTATATGCTCAAGGTCGGTCTTCCCTTCACTTCCCCTAGCCGAGGACCCTGGCCCACCACCGGGTCGGGTGGCAATATATGTACCGAGTGTTTGAATGTATTTCTGTCACTTATGTAGAATCCATGTACCTGCGCACCTTTGATAAGCCCACTAGAAAGCATACGGCGTACCGATCCCTCAAGACTCATGAGCCGGGAATGGTGGTATGGGCCCTATTCCCGTGCTGTCGGCCTACGCTGGGGTGATGCCTCCCCGTAGTCTCCGTTGAGCACCGTAGAGGTGACACACCTACTACTCGACTATGGGATAGGGCGATGTACCCTATTCCGCCTGTGTTGGGCGCGTCTGACGAGTCGCGACCAAACCAGGTACCTCGGGGGCTGTGGACCCGAGATAGGATCGAGGGGCTACTGGCTGTGACCTGCGTTCGCCCTGCAGGGAGTCAGGTGGTCCCAGTCGGCCAAATTGATAGAACGTGGGTGCAGGGGCTTCGCCAATCGGCTGTGTGATAAAATGACTTAATTAACTACTCGGCTAATCATGTATAGTTAAGCATGGCATACATTGTCTGTGCGGGTGGAGTGGTGGTGCCACCCACTGGCGGCTGTGACAAGCATCGGCGATCGGGCATGCATCTGCATTACATGCACTCATCTCACTTAATAACCATGCTTGTGATGCTGTGCTATTCTTTGATTCTGTTATTGGAAAATGAAATTATTATCTATATTGTTTGTATTGGTGAATGTGTAACCTAAGGAAATGAAACCACTGAGTTGGCCACTCACTCCCCTTTCTGGGGTGGTGGTTTAAACCACCAACCAGATGACCCATGTGACCTAGGTATACAGGAGGCGGTCGAAGCGACCGACTACGTAGAACTCGGAGAGGACGCCGACGAGTATCTTCAGTACACAGGCGAACAGGACTATTAGGGTTGTGGCGTCGGGAGTATTCTTTTGGGGTTTTGCGCCTGTTCGGCATTGTTGTACAGCTTTTTGGGGCAGTATATTCTGAACTTGTTCTAGGGGACCCAATGGGCCCCAATATGAGGGATACAGTCTATGTACTTTTTTTTTTACCCATATATGATATACATGTTCCTCATTCTTTTGGAAATGCTTTGCCCATGATTAAGTTGTTTATGCTTGGTTAAATCTACAATTCTGCAGTTAACTATAATGCACTCATGCATCGCATAATGTGGAGCCCGGGATATCGGGGGCCGAGGGCAACCACGGACCCTGGCATCCGGGGTGTCACAGAGATCTGGAGAAAAGAAACTAGATCTGATTGTTTGGTTGCAGTTTTTTAAGATCTGCTTGTTCTAGAGGTGTAGATTGATTGTTTTATTTCATAGGTTACAGCTTCTCTTGTTTGTATATCTTTTTAGATCAATGTACTGTCAAATGATATGCCATTCCATTACAGGTATTGCCCAACAACAATATGGCGGTATCGTCCCTGAAACAGCCCAATACAAGGCGATACGGAGCAATAAGGGACCATGAGAGTTAGAGAATGACATACCCAATACACCAATTTTAAACTTTCGTCCCAGTTACCTTGTTCTTGCACGCTTTTAATGATATGCTCAATGACTATCTGGTTCATTTGTCTTGACTAATACTACGGCTGCCAATGCAAATAGCTGAAATGCTTATGACTGAGTTCTGGAGACTTCTGGCGGATTGCATGTTGCCTCCACTCTAGTAATGCCTTAGATTAGTTGTAATGACTGTGTTGTATCTTGACAATCAAAGCAAGTATCTCATTGCTCTGTAAAATGGAACCTATACGTGGAACCTACTTACTTTCATCATGTTCTTTGATTTGTGTTGCATGAACATGCCTAATGTGTTGTAGCCCTAACTCTTCTCATGTCACTAATGGACTCTTGATATAGCACCTAGCTTTTTCTTGTTCACACTGGTGGAATTGATCTAGACTCTAGATTTTCTAGCATCACTAGAACACAGCTTAAAATGCCAATTTGCCTACCTCATTTTGCCCATTGGTTTCATTTATCTGTATTATGGAAGGTGTGGGAAATGGCTCTTACGAAGGATACACCATGTTGAATTCTTATAAATCAAGAAAATTTTGAAAAGAAAATGAAGCAATCACCCTCATCATATTTTTGAAGTATTTACGCATTAAAGAATAATCTGGCGCTCAGTAGACTTTGTTTCAGAGTGGAGAACTAAACAACTCTCCTCCCTGAACATGCGTATGTCCAACCCAGTCACATGGATGGATGGACTCCAAATGTGATGTTCCATTTTTTGTCCGCCAACAAACAACACCTAAACTGAAAAACACCTTGGGCATCTCTAATGACACCGCCTGTCTGCAATGAGCCAGGATTGCCTCTAGAGCTTCCACCAAAGTTGAGCTTCCACGTACCATGTGATAGATGGTCATCACCATCATCAACATAACCTTGTTCAAAAAAGTTTGAGGTCATTAGGTCAGTGCATATCCTATCTAAATAGGAATTTTCAGAATTCGGTGACCAGTTTTCCACCTGACATCAACCCTCCTTTACCGAGACTGGGGACCAGCTGGTGCAATTGCTGCCAGGCAGAGCTGAAAGCATATGACAGTTACTATTCAATTAAATCTGGACATTAAACACCCAATCCAGTTGATTGATCCGAATCTGTAATTTCAGGTGTGAGAAGGCATGCTGTTTCCTCACTATAATCTTTTACCACATTGTAACAAATATTTTAGGCAGATGCATTTGTTTATCCATCCCATAAAAATGTAAATTCCCAGATGGTCGACATGTTCGCAATCCAAATCAACTGACCTAGAATGCATATACCCTTTTAATTGTTTGGTGTTGTTGAAGATGATTGATGCTTTTGACTTCTGGTGCTTTTCTATATCGGATATTTGAGTTCTTTTTAGACCGTAATTTTGTTAACTTTGCATTGAGATATGTTTGAATTATACGTGGAAAGAAGTGATTTTCTACTGGTTCCTTTGTATTATTAGTGTTTGATGCTCCTAAGTGATACTAAGCACTGATACTTTTGGATTGTGCTACCTATATAGTTGAATACACTGTTTATTTAATTTCATAAGTTTCCAAATGAAAGCAAGCCCCATTTGATTGATTCACATGCAAGCTTAACAGGTCTTATACTAAAGTGGGGTCCACTAGTGCTATACATATATTATTCCATGTAATTTATTCATAAGCTTGTCAGTTGTTACAATAACATGACTTATACTTCAGTGGGGCCCATGAGTATTGAATACATGTTTTTTCTTTAGTTTTTACAACTTGTGCAATGAAAGCGAGCCCCAAATGATTTGTTTACAGGTTCCATTGTGGCTGCAATACCAGGTCTTATCTTAAAGTGAGGTTTACATTGACCATCAAACTTTGAAATTACTACAAAGAAAAACTTCTTAGGAAAAAATTATTTTGCCAAATACTATTAAACAGAAACAAAATGAAATTTCTTGTGAAAATACTATTAAACAGAAACAAAATGAAATTTCTTGTGAAAATACTATTAAACAGACAAACATAGGAAATAGTCTTTTCTTTCCCGCACATTCTTGGAAACAACATCTCTCAAGAAATCCGATTTCCATTCCCACGCTTTCCTCGAATCCAAACAAGGCCTAAGGGATTTTGCCCACTTTTTAAGGTAAATATCCAGGAAGGGCAACAACATGCCAATCTTTGAAGAATTCTGCACACTTTTCACACTAAAAATCCGAGTAATAGCACCGAAATGCCTATTCTTGAGAAATTTTGGCCCCTTTTCAAGCTAGAAATCCGAGTACGGTCACCCAAACGCCTATCTAGAGGCATTTTGCCCACTTTTCACACTAAAAATCCAGCTAGGTGCTCCTAAGTGCCCATCCTTGAGACATTCTCCATACACTTCAAGCTAAAATCCAGCTGGGGCACGTAAATGCCATATGAAGCATTTTTTTTTCCACTTTTCAAGTTAAAAACCTTGTCAATGGCACCTAAATGCTTATCCTTTATGCATTTCACCCACTTTTCAAAATAAAACTCTCTGTAAGGGCACCTAATTGCCTATCCTTGACATGTTTCACCCACTTTTCAAGCTAAACACTTGGGTAAGGGCACCTAGATGCCTATCCTAAAGGCATTTTGCCAACTTCTTTTGGGAAACCCCCTTTTGTGGAAGTGAGTCCAAATGGGCCCCAAGAATATACTAACAGTCTTCTTTCTTTCTTTTTTATTTTTTCCTTCTTGAAGAAGAAGATGAACTCCCAGTTATCACTAATCAGAGAAAGATCCTTAATAAGGATCTAAAGAAACCTTACCAATTTCTTAAATTTTGCAATAACATCATGGTGATTTAAGCGTGTGTGTGTGTGTGTGTGTGCGTGTGTGTGTGTGTTCTTAGCGGTCTGAATTCCAAAACAACAAAATACTATGTTCACATAAAAAATAAAAAAATAAAAAAAAATTCCCAATTCCACAAAACAAGATATCGTGAATCAATACAGAATGCAAAAGCACTAAAACCATAAATCTGACAAGTAATGAAGAAAGAATTCATCATCGCCAAGTAAGAAGAAAAGAGATTGCTACCAAACCCAATTTGATCTTTATACGATGAGAACGGCTCGTCATTTCCCTTCCTCGGCTTGATATCTTTGACGAGCTCCTCATACGCATTCTTCTCCGCCAGTTCAGTAAGCTTCCTCAATCTCTCCTTGAGCTCTTCGCTCTGAACTTAAAAATAAAAATCAAATAAAAAGGAGAGAGAGAGAGAGAGAGAGAGAGAGAGAGAGAGAGAGAGAGAGAGAGAGAGAGATGGTGAGAGTATTTTAGTCATTTTACCTTCTCTCTAGGTTTAGGGCTGCTGAAGACGAAATCGGAGGCGGAGAAGAGGAGACGAAGGTTCGGGCGGGAAAAAGACGGAGAAGCGGACCATATATCTCTTAAGGTTTTGTAGGGGATCGAATTCTCATGAGAGAGATTCGACGCGGATTCGCGAAGGGATTGGGAGAGTTGGGGATTTTGGGATGCGGAGTGCAGAAAAGAGCGGATCGTTTCGTTGTTGGCCACGATCAGACACCCGCCCACGTTAGCACGAGGCTCTTCCCCGGTGGTCATGTCGCCTGAAAATGGAACCCTTTTTATAGTGGGAGTTGCTTTCTTTGTTTGAGAGGGAATGAGAAGCCTACGCTCGGAACGCGTGCGTGGAAACAATAGCTTCTTCTGTTGGAGACGACGACAAGGAGTGCTCCGTTTCTCAGAACAGCGCTGCCCATCACAGCGTCCGAGAAATGGAGATAAAATAGGAGTGGGGGGCCGCTGCTTCACGCTCCGCATAAAAAATGCCCGCTTAGTGGGGCCCACCATTTTTAAATGTAAAATCAAATCCACTCCGTTCATCAGCTTCTATACTAGATGTTAGGCATGGAGCTCAAGAATCAGCTAAATCCAAAACTTTTCTGAGCTACTGTATGGGAACGGTTGGAACACGATGGCACCATGTGGTGTGTTGAATCTACTTCAATGGAAATACTCATGTATCTAGGTGCGTACTCTAATGATATTTTTAAGATGATTCATGCCCCAAAAATGTTCCCTCACCCTGTTGCCATTTTTAAGATAACTCATGCCTGGAAAATGTTCCCCCACATTATTTCGGAGGATGATTGCTGGGATCCTAACCCCTAGTCCTCTTTTGTAATCCACTTAACCCATCAAAACTCAAAGCAAACAGCCAGCCTAGACTCAAAGTAGGCTAAGGCTTTCACGTAAGAGCTGAAATTAGAAGAATACCCTCATAAAAAGGAACACAATAATACTAAAGACACTCATGTACAAATAACCCAAGAGTATAAAGATTGAACCCAAATGTTATGGGTAAAGATCCGACCTGATAAAAAGCGCTTTCTGCCGACCCGACGAGGACGAGCCGACCCATCTCAGGCCCCGGGTACGAGTCGGGTCATGTTAACCCGATGGAAACTGGTCGGCTCGGTCCGATGTAATGAAGGTTATCTTAAGCAAGCTGAGCTGTAAAACCGTAATCTTGGGCTCACTCCAAGATATCAGGAGAAAAGATCGACATCCCCAGCTTTTAGGGATAAGAATCTTCGATTGTTATACGCAGATCCTAAGATCCCGGGAACCCTAACTGGCAGTTTGCTAGAATTACGACTCTTCAAAGGGCAAGCAATCTCGCACCCTAAGTCTATAAATAAGGATATTCTCGCCATTATCAAGGTACGCAAGCTAGTATCGATCTATACTAAAAAATATCCGATTACTCAAGATCACTGACTTAGGCATCGGAGGGTCTTTGGCTGGACCCCAGCCACCCCCCTTATCCTCTGTGTTCTTTTGCAGGATCTGAGGATCTCGTCATCTCCATCCTTTCATACCGGAAGCCCAACTCCATTCAACTATTCAGATCCTATATCTACATCTTCGTCTGTTGACCAATTTTTTGCATTAACAGATTGGCGCCGTCTGTGGGAATAACGCCTTCTTCTTTTAAGAAGTCCGTGTTCTCACCCAGTTGTCTAAGACAACCTCTGCACATTCTTTCTCTTCTGCAATGGCTGGAAAGAGAAAATACAAAGGAAAAGCTCATGCGATCGCTGGACCTTCAGACGATCAAATCTATGAGAATGAAGGTTCGTTTTCCGACACCCCCGCCATCCAGTCCGATGGGAATCCTCCTATTCCTGCTCAGCAGGGGAGACAACAGAGATCTCGCAACCAAGGAGTCAGGTTGTCTCTTCTCGAAGAACAGGTGGGAGGTGTCAACCACAAACTAGGGGGAGTCGATGGACGACTGGACTATGTGGACCAAAGACTGGATGAAATTAAAGATCTGCTAACCGGTCTGGCCCATCCGACTATGGCGAATAGCAGAGATCGTGAGGGGCCTCGGCATACCCACTCCCAGCCTCAACAATCCCAGCATTCTCACCAGACTCGGCCGTCACAACGCTCTCAGCAGCCCATCCCGGTCGAAGAAAGCGACACCGCCAGCAAATCTACCGAGGCTAGGTCTCGACCAACGACGGACTTGCCCGCCAACGATCTGCGACATCGACTTGAAAGACGAAGAACAGCTCGTCTCGCGCATGAACGAGCTGATCATGAAGTCAGCAACTGGGCAGACGACAACTTAGGCCCGCTGGAGGCCAAGCTAAGAGAACTGCGGGAACAAATGGGTGACATTCAGAGAGCACAGCGAGGTCGAGCTCCAATCGCAGTAGACGCGCTGGTCGACTCATCTGAGTCACCGTTCACCGACGAGATCCGTGAAGAACCCCTTCCCAAAGGGTTCAAGGTTCCCCAGTTTAAGCAGTACTCTGGCATAGGAGATCCGGCGGAACACTTAGAGAACTTCAAAGTCCGCATGGATCTCCTTGGAGCCAACGGACACATCATGTGCAAGGCCTTTCCGTTGTCCTTGACGAGCTCGGTATGGATTTGGTTTCGTAACCTAAAGCCTCGGACAATCAGCTCATTCTCTCAGCTGAGCCGAGCCTTCGCCACTCAGTTCATCGGGAGCACCGACCCGAGAAAGCATTCAACACACCTCGCAACAATCAAGCAAAAGGAAGACGAGTCCCTGAAAGATTATTTCGCACGCTTCAATTCCGAAGCAGTGCAAATTGAGAATCTCTCACAAGATGTGTTACTACACACCATGATCGGTGGGTTACGAGACCGAAGGTTTCTTTGGTCTATTGGGGAAGAACCGCCCCAGTCAGTAGCAGAGTTGTTGGATCGAGCCGCTAAACACATCAATGCCGAAGAACTGGTTAATGCTCACCGACCAACGACCAGGAATAAAGATAGTCAGGCTAGCAGTGGCTCGAAGAAACGCAGGTCGGAGCGGAAGTCAGAATGGAGGTCACCGGCTTGGGGCGGAACTAGCCACGGAGCAAAACCGCCTGCCCCGCGGTTTGAAAAATATACGCCACTCAATAAAACCATCGAGCAAGTATATCTGGCAGAAAAAGGCAGATTCAACTTTGAACGACCTGCGAAAATAAAAACCGACCCCAACAGAAGGTCAAAATCAAGGTATTGTCTGTACCACAAAGATCACGGTCACAACACCGTGGATTGCTTCGATTTAAAGCGACAAATAGAGATCCTTATCCAACAAGGGTTTCTGAAAGACTACATCGCTCAGCGCCAGGACGACTGGAGGAACGAAGATCAGTCAGCCGACCCTGGAGAAGGACTGAACAACAATCCTATGGAAGAAATTCACATGATCTTCGGCGAACCGACCACTGGAGATTCTGGGAATTCGCGCAAAAATTATGTGCGACAAGCAAGAACATCCCAGCCAGAACCGGAACCGTCCGAGTTGTCTATGAACATCGCCAGCCGACCGTCGAAAGTCGCAAAGGTTACATCTCGGGCGATAACGTTCACTGAAGAAGATGCCCGAGGAATCTTGCACCCGCATGACGACTCTCTAGTCGTGTCGATGGTAGTGGCAAACAAAAGGCTCCACCGTATGATGATCGATACTGGAAGCTCGTCAGACATTTTGTACGCATCAGCTTTCGAAAGAATGAAGATCGATCGTTCCCGATTAAGGCCAGTTAAAACAGCATTAACTGGATTCACAGGAGATAGCGTCATGCCGGAAGGAGAAATAACTTTACCGGTCACTGTTGGGGAAGAGCCTAACCAAAAAATGGTTATGGTTGATTTCCTCGTTGTGAACACCCCTTCTGCTTACAATGCCATTATCGGCCGCCCTATCTTGCGGGCCCTGAAAGCTGCCGTTTCGATCTATCACCTGACGATGAAGTTCGAAGCTGATGAAGGGGTCGGCGTGGTCAGGGGAGACCAGCAAGAAGCTCGGCGTTGCTACGAACTTTCTCTGAGAGGGAAAAATAAAAGCACCGTATCAACTGTCTCTCACGTGTCCTCCTTGGACCCAAGAGAAGACGAGCAGAAGCGCGGATCACCAGCAGAGGAGTTAGTCGACGTTTGCTTGACGGAAGCCGATCCGACCAGAGTTATCCAGATCGGGTCACGTTTGACAGACGAGGTACGGAATGGCTTAATAAACTTTTTAAAAGAGCATGTAGATGTCTTTGCGTGGTCCCATGAAGAAATGACCGGAATCTCTCCGGAGGTAATGGTCCACCGACTCAATGTCGATCCGACCATGAAACCGATCCGTCAGAAAAGGCGCACCTTCAACACGGAAAGGTACGCAATAATTGAAGAAGAGGTACAGAAGCTACGCAAGGCAGGATTTGTCCAAGAAATACGTTATCTAGATTGGTTGGCGAATGTGGTCCTCGTCAAAAAGCCGAACGAAAAATGGAGGGTCTGTGTGGATTACACCGACCTGAACAAAGCCTGCCCTAAGGACAGCTTCCCACTACCACGGATAGATCAGCTCGTCGACGCAACCGCCGGGCATGGGCTTCTCAGCTTTATGGACGCCTTTTCTGGGTATAACCAAATTCAGATGCACACTCCTGATCGACAAAAGACCGCATTCATCACGGACCGGGGGCTCTACTGCTACAAAGTTATGCCTTTCGGACTCAAAAACGCCGGGGCAACCTACCAAAGACTGGTAAACAAGATGTTTGCAGATCAACTAGGCAAAACTATGGAGGTATATGTCGACGACATGCTCGTCAAAAGCAAGCGCTCAGAAGATCACGTCGGTGATCTACGCGCCACATTCGAAATACTAAGGAAGTATCGTATGAAGCTCAACCCTAGCAAATGCACTTTTGGAGTGGGCTCAGGAAAATTCCTTGGCTTCATGGTAAATCAGCGAGGAATTGAAGCCAATCCAGAAAAAATCCAGGCCCTCCTCGATATGAGCTCGCCTCGCACAATAAAAGATGTTCAGCGGCTCACAGGAAGGATTGCAGCACTCAACAGGTTCGTCTCAAGGGCTACTGACCGATGTCTTCCCTTCTTCAAACAGTTGCGCAAATGCAAAGAAATGACATGGACTCCCGAATGCGAGCAAGCTTTTGTGGAGCTGAAAGCCTACCTCGGCTCCCCACCGCTGTTATCCAAACCAGTGCATAAAGAAGAATTGCTCTTATACTTAGCAGTTTCAGCAGCGGCGGTCAGCTCGGCTCTAGTCCGGAACGATGAAGGGATACAAAGGCCTGTTTATTACACTAGCAAGGCCTTGATTGACTCGGAAACACGATACCCTCAAATCGAAAAACTCGCCCTGGCTTTAATTACCTCGGCTCACAAGTTGAGGCCATATTTCCAAGCGCATCCGATAGCCGTATTAACCGATCAGCCATTACGGCAAGTGCTGCAAAATCCCGAAACATCAGGTCGTCTCGTCAAATGGGCTGTCGAGTTGGGCGAATTCGATATACGATACTGACCTCGTACAGCAATCAAAGGACAAGCTATAGCAGACTTCATCGTCGAATTAACCGAGCCACATGAGGTTGAGTGCGATCATGAACTTATCAAGCATCCGGAGGTAACACATATCACACCTTCTTGGACATTTCACGTCGACGGCTCTTCCAATTCACAAGGCAGTGGAGCTGGTCTCGTTCTATCCTCACCCGATGGGATCAAAATTCAGTACGCACTTCGATTCAGGTTTCAGGCTTCAAATAATAAAGCGGAATATGAAGCCCTCCTAGCCGGTCTCCGCCTCGCCTCGGAAATAGGAATACGATCGGTAAAAGTATTCAGCGACTCGCAACTTGTGGTCGGACAGGTGGCTGCAGAATATCAGGCGAAGGGAGGAAGAATGGCTGCATATCTAAGCAAAGCTCAGCAGCTACTGTTACGATTCGACCATTATGAAATCATCCAAATTTCACGAGATGGGAACACAAACGCAGATGATCTCGCAAAACTTGCATCATCAGCAGACGATGAACTCGGCAGAATGATACCCATCAAGTTCCTCCCTCAGCGCAGCATATCGTCAAATGGACTCGCGGAAGTTTTTCCGATATCGGAGAATCCAGATTGGAGAGATCCTATCATTCGATTTTTACGATCGGGCGAGTTACTTGACGACCAGAAAGAAGCTCGGCGCATCCGCTATAGATCAGCTCGGTATACACTGATAGAGGGTGTCCTCTATAAGAAAGGTATCTCCAGCCCGTGTCTGCGTTGTTTAGGTCCTGAGGAAGCTGGTTACATATTACGTGAAATCCACTACCGATGCTGTGGGAACCATTCCGGGGCACGAGCACTTGCACAGAAATCAATCCGACAGGGATATTATTAGCCCACCATCCAGCAAGACGCCCGAGAAACCGTCAAAAGATGCGATAAGTGTCAACGATTCGCCCCAATACCTCACTTGCCGCCTGAAGAGCTCACACCCATGGCTGGACCTTGGCCATTTGCTCAGTGGGAGGTCGACATCATCGGCCCACTACCGACCGGGAAAGGACAAGTTAAATATGCAATTGTCGCAGTTGATTACTTTACAAAATGGGCTGAAGTAGAATCATTGGCTACCATCACAGAAAAGAAGACTACGGACTTCATTTGGAGAACGATTGTGTGTCGCTTTGGGATCCCGAAAACCATAATCACTGATAACAGGCGACAGTTCGACAATCAAGGATTTCGTACATTTTGCACCAGATTGGGCATTAAAAACGTATATTCCTCTCCTCACCACCCTCAAGCCAATGGTCAAGTCGAAGCAGTCAACAAAATTATCAAGAACCATCTCAAAACAAAACTCAGAGAAAGAAAGGGGGCGTGGGCGGAAGAACTCCCCGAGGTTCTATGGGCCTACCGAACCACGGCTCGGTCGACTACTGGGAAAACCCCCTTTTTCCTGGCATTTGGAGTCGAGGCCGTCGTGCCGGTGGAAATTGGAATGCCCACGAGCAGAACAAGCCATCATAGACCCGACCAAAATGAAGATCAGTTGCGAATAAGCTTAGACCTACTTAAAGAAGCAAGAGAAGCTTCTCAAGTACGTATAGCAGCATATCAGCAGAGGGTCCGACGGTACTACAACTCCAAAGTGCGGGAAAGACGATTTCGAGCTGGTGACCTCGTCCTTAAAAAGGTACATATAAACGACAAGGCCGCTGTTTTTTGCCCTAATTGGGAAGGACCATATAAGGTCATTAGCTCACGTCGTCTCGGCACTTATCGGCTAGAAAACATGGAGGGAAAACCACTTCCTCATCCGTGGAACGCCGAACATCTCAAAATCTATTATCCATGAACGGTGAATTGTGCTCAGCACAAAATATGTTTTTTGGAACGATTATTTGAATAAAATTCTTTCCTAGGAGTTGTTCTACGACGATCTGTCAATACAACTTAATGTCAGTATAGTACATTTAACTTTACTGACAGGTGGGCATATAGGTGGCCGACCTGGCTAGCTAGCCCCAGATCGCTTCAACCATGCAAACTCACTACATTAACGACAACGAAAGTAAAATTTACAACAGGATTAGCAAAATTTGTCTCAAAGGGCTTGTATTCAAAACTTTGTTGCGTACATCTAAAAAGGAAAAAAAATGATACAATCTAATCCTTGCCAGACGGGCCAGCACCGTCACCTCCGACCCGATCCTCCTCCTCCTCCTCCTCGTCTTCGTCCACTGGCGTAAGGTCAAGGGTTGGGAAGTGCTTAAGCACGAGGCGTCTGTACTCCTAAAGTCCGTTATTGTACAAATCTTCAGAAATAGCAGACAAGTTTTCGTACTCAGCCTTCGCCCCATTAATCTCTGCCAGGTGCTTTAGCTGGACCTCTTTCAGAAGCTCGGCCAGGTGCACCTTCTCTTCCTCAGCTGTCTTCAAAGCAGCTTCGAGGGATTCGGCCTTATTCCCGTCGGATACGGCCTTGGTCTCAGCCTCCTTCAGAGCCTCTTCTAGAGACTGGACCTGAGCTTGGGATACTTCCAGCTCTGATTGCGCCACCTTCAGCTCGGACTGGGAAGACTCCAGCTCGGATCGGGTGGACACCAGCTCGGATCGGGAAGACGTCAGCTCGGACTGAGTTTCCTTCAGAAGAAGGACGCATTTGTCCAACTCAGCCTTCGTGGCTTCAGTCTTCTTCTTCCAAGAAGCGGTAGCAGCTAGAGCCTTCTGCGCCTGGTGGTTTCGCTCGGCCATCACCTTACGGATCATGATAAGTGCAGCCGAATCCTGCGAAAGTAATAGGTTAGCAAGCAGCACAGAAAGCGTCACAAGTATATGGGAAAGAAAATAAAGGAGTTCGTAAAGTTACCCTGAGGCAGCTCTCTAGCACCACCCCAACCATCTGATCCGGGTCAGAAGAGGCTATAATATTCAAGTCTTGAGGGATGGCATGGTTAACACGCATGTACGCATTGATGCCCTCCATCCAGTTTGAATACTGCTCCGTCAGTGGAGGCATCTCGACCCGGTCCTCTCGTTGCACAGCCGGGGCAGCACGAGGTCGAAGAGGTTGAGAAGAGGAGGCACCCGCAGCAGGTTGATCAGGTCCAGCTGCTGCAGGAGGGGAGGTCTGAGAAGAGACGGTTGGAGGCACAGATATGTGGATGGGTTCAGCCCGAGAGCCCGAGCTATCTGGCACATTGATCACCGGCTCATCAGCAGATGTCGCCGGGGTAGCCGTTCGCTCGGTTCTGGGCACCATTGGCTCGGTTCTGGGCCCCGTTAGCCCGGTTCTGGGCTTCGTTGGCCCTGTTCTGGGCTGCGCAGAGTCCGAGCTGGGAAGTTGTCCTGAACCGCAAACGAAGGATTGGGGCAGGCGAGACGGTCCCTGCGCCTCGGCAGTAGCCGCCCTCTTCCTAGGGGGCTCAGTAGAGCTCTGCCCTCGGTCCAGAAACTGAGCTGAATCCTCCGCTTGGAGATCGCCTTCGGAGGCATTCCTATAAAAAAAACAAAAGGAAAGAAAAAACGTGAGGACAACGAAGCGACGAGCAGAAAAATAAATCATCAGCTCAGCTTACCGACCTGATTCAGCAACGGAGTTGAGTGTGATTACTTTTCGGAAGTCCCTCTCTGCAGAAGGTACGGCTCGGGCTTTGTGGATCTGTCTCTCTTCAACTACAGATAACGCCACCCGAATGGTCGCCGACATTGAAGAAAGAACCGATACATGAGTAAAAAATATATATATATATATGTTTGTTTTTCGAAAGAATTGAGAAAAACAGTTAGGTCGGGACTTCATCCGACCTGGTAGAGCAAAGTCGGCTCGGACTCGGAATTTCAGGGGTTGAGGCTCGTCCGGCGCGCACTCCCAACTGCCCGACGCGAAGAACCACTTCCTCTTCCAAGTTTTGGTGGAGGAAGGCATACAGGTGATAATCGAGCCGCCCTGGCCCGGCAACGACGAAAAATAATAAAGTCCTTGGCCACCCAAGGACTTGAGGATATACATGGAGAAAAGTTCATTGGAGGTAAACTCCTTATTTCCTAGTCTTCGCCAGAGTATGTAGCATTCGACCATGCACCTCCATGCATTCGGCTGCAATTGGCTCGGAGATAGACCTAAGACGCTAAGGACCTCCCTCACGAAAAGATGTAAGGGTAACCTCAGCCCAGACTCTAGGTGCATCAAAGAGATAACCACCTCCCCGGCTCTGGGTCGGCTCGGCCTATCGGCTCGGTCAGGAACCCTAAAATCTATATAGTCAGGGATTTCGTATATCTCCTTCGCAGCGTCCAGTTCTTCCTAGGAAATCTGCGAGATCATAGAATCTAATTCGAAGGGCTCTCTATTGGCCGTAGCACTGCCGGCAGCCGACTCAGGAGGCTCAGATTCTCCCTCTCCAGTGGCCTCTCCCACCCTTAAACCTGAATCCGATTCACTGGAACCTGCCCCCTTGTGACAGAGGAGAGGTAAATCGGACTCACGGTCATCATACCTCACTTTGAGGATGGCCTCAGAGCATGAAGTCTCTGGCTCCGACATTTCTCAAAAAAAAAAAGAGAGAGAGAGGAGGGGAAAAGTTCTTTGAAGAAAAGAAAAGGAGCGTACCAGAACGCTGGCACAGCCGCTGGGAGGAAGAAAGTTGAAGAAAATGGGGAAGAAGAAGGACCAGAGTGCGGGAACAGTAAGAAAATGGAGGGGTTTTCAGAATCTGGCCAAGTCTCAGATTTTATACTCGAGGAAAGATTTGGGCACTATTCAGGTCTCGCCGCATTCAATACGAAGGCAACACATGGCAACTTTCTACTTGACGAATTCGAAAAGCTGCGCCGTTCAGGACACGCGGCAACACCCTGTTCGGCTAAATCGTATCGGTGATATCGCGCCGTACGGAGAAATGATGACTCCTCGATATATCAAGAGATGCATTTAATGCCCTCAATAAATCGAGAGACGCATTTAATGCCGTTTTCCCGCCCATCAAAACGACGGTGCCGCGGAAATGAAATGACAAAAATTATCTAGGTCGGCAATCTCCTCTTAAGTTTTTACCCCCGAGCTGAGCAGAACACCCTCGAGGGTAAAAAGGGGGCTTCTGTTATGGGTAAAGATCCGACTTGATAAAAAGCGCTTTCTGCCGACTCGACGAGGACGAGCCGACCCATCTCAGGCCCCGGGTACGAGTCGGGTCATGTTAACCCGATGGAAACTGGTCGGCTCAGTCCGATGTAATGAAGGTTATATTAAGCAAGCTGAGCTGTAAAACCGTAATCTTGGGCTCACTCCAAGATATCAGGAGAAAAGATCGACATCCCCAGCTTTTAGGGATAAGGATCTTCGATTGTTATACGCAGATCCTAAGATCCCGGGAACCTAACTGGCAGTTTGCTAGAATTACGACTCTTCAAAGGGCAAGCAATCTCGCAACCTAAGTCTATAAATAAGGATATTCTCGCCATTATCAAGGTACGCAAGCTAGTATCGATCTATACTAAAAAATATCCGATTACTCAAGATCACTGACTTAGGCATCGGAGGGTCTTTGGCTGGACCCCAGCCACCCCCCTTATCCTCTGTGTTCTTTTGCAGGATCTGAGGATCTCGTCATCTCCGTCCTTTCATACCGGAAGCCCAACTCCATTCAACTATTCAGATCCTATATCTACATCTTCGTCTGTTGACCAATTTTTGGCATCAACACCAAACAAAATGACCACACGTGTGATCATGTCACACATGTGGATACGTCAAATGTGTCCTCCCATGTGATCGCATCACATGTGTGACCATTTTAACACTCCCTTTCAAGTTAGAGCATATACATCATAAATGCTTAGCTTGTCAAAAAATTTGTCTAGATGCGCTCGGCTTAAAGCCTTTGTAAACATGTCAACAATTTGATCTTCAAATTTGATGAATGGTGTGGATATTTTCTTGTTTATGACCTTCTCTATGATGAAGTGGCAATCCACTTCAATATGCTTGGGTCCTCTCATGATAAACTAGATTATTGACAGTATGTGACACAACTTAGTTATCACAATATTATGGGAATATTAAGTTCATTAGGAATTAAAACATAAAAACAATAGCATTAAAAGGCTAAACATCACAAAATAATATTGTATTTGAAGCAGTTGTATCTGCCAAAGAAAATTATGATGGAGTGTGACGAGGATTTTGCTTTTCGTATTTTTAGAGCACGTACACAGCAAGGATTTACCAAATTCATAAGTCTTTACAATCCACGAATGTCATACAATCCACAAATGTCTTGATGACATTCAAACTGATGAGGAATGTGTGGGCACAATTTTTAAAATCTGAGATTGGACCATTGATCATCACCCAAATGAGTGTACTAAGACTGTGAATCACAATGGAACAGTGCTCTTCCTGACCATAGGTATATTTTCTTGTGTGTTTTTTTTTCTCTCATTTTTCTCTTGTTTCTTACTGTGCTTTGCAATGTGGTTGCTAATACCCTTCTACTAATTCCAATCCACAATCCTAATGGTCAGGTCATCAACTGCCCTGAAGGTGAAAAGTCCTCTCATTTGGGAAATGTTAATTTTCCTCTGCATCGATAACTTATAATATTGAGTAAAATCTATAATACTCAGCAACTTCAATAGCAAGTAAAATATGAGTCCGGATTGTCTACTCGGCCTCAATAGGATCTTCCTATTTGCCAACCATTTGATTGGTCCAGCTTAGCATTGCTGAGCTGGACCAATCAGGCGTAGCCAAATAGGAAAATCCTGTTGAGGCCAAGCAGACAATTCAGATATGTAAAATATGAATTCGAATCATCTATTTAAACCGAGCAGGAAAATCCTGCTTCCCACCTCTGTGATTGGTCCAGCTCACACTAGCGGCAGCTCTAACAGTGTTAGTGTGAGCTGGACCAATCACAGAGGCAGCAGTAGAGGTTCTCTGCTCGATTAAAGCAGACGATCCGGATTCATAAAATATGTATTACTCTGTTTCCTGATTTGCTAAGTCATAATGGTGACTATTAAATCTATTAACAAATTATTTCCATGGTCCCATTCTACGTGCTATATGACATAATCTCTGAACAAGAAGAGACCACTATGTATGTCACATGCAATAATACTTATTGAACTACAAAGAGTATATTATTTATAAAAAAAATCTATACAAATTTGTGCCACACCTCTTCAAACAAGGGAGATTGAATGCAGATCTTTGAATTTCTTGGGCCACTCAAGCTCTCAAATAATATGATACTTCTTTCCTCCCTTCATCTAGATCTCTCTGAACTGATGAACGGCTCAGATGCCCCTAAAATGGGCCTCTGGCAAGGTTTCAATGGTCAACGTCCTACATCACTTGCATGCACAACACCCCGTGATGATTCAAAATGATGTTGAGGCAAGGACCAGGAAGGGAGCGAATTAGCTGTTACCTTGGTAACTCCTTACTCGGGTGTTACCCCTACCGTGTGGCGCCTACCTCCGCCCATCTGTTTTTCCGTCTCATTTTAGAAGATCCAAATTTTAGGTGGACCATACCAATAGAAAGAGTAATGAATAATTGTTAAAAAAAATTCGTGGGCCACAAAAAGTTTTGGATTAATCTAATCTTTCTAATTTCCCTTCGTCCATATCTTCTTAACATTATCAACAGGTTGGATTGCAAATAAACATTAAGAAAATATTACTATGGGCCCTTTGGGTTTTTTTAATGGGAAGCACTCAATAAACGGTTTTTCCTGTGGTGTGGTCCACCTAAGATTTGGATATGTATAAAGTTTTGTATCCCACCCTAAAATGGCCCATAGAATTGTATGGACGGCATGGATATACAGAAAATCATCAAGGTGGGCCCAAGGTAGGGGTAACACCTAATTCGCTCACCTGGCACTGGCATTAAACCATGCGATGATGGGCCAACGGTGGGTGGATGTGTAAATAAAATAATGTTTTGAAAAGTAACGCTATTTGGGTGCTGCCATGCAAACCTAGGGTGTGTGATAGTAAAAAGACCTAAATATTAAAATTTAGTTCCACAATGGGTGGGCCATTAGCATACAAAAATGATGATAAAGAGAGATCAATGGTCCAGATTCAACATAGATGCTGTACAACCTTATAACGAAATCAGCCTACCTTTTTTTAATAGAATAGATATCCGAATTGTGAGAACCAACTTATATACTAACTGGATCTTTTATACGTACCCCAGGTTTTTCTGAGAACCCAGACGGCCAGACCACACCTAAAACCTAGGCCCATGATGAGCCAAAACAAGCAGTAAAAAAATTCAGCCGTTAAAACTCTCAGAGAGTAACACATATTTGGAAAGATTGAGCAGTAACATGCAATCCATTTTTTTCTTCGTTTTTAAGCCCATCTCATGGTCCCTCGGCTTTAGATCTGTCCATATAATCTAACCATGGTCCCACCAACTTCCGTCTCGAATTTCCCACTCGGCTTTAATATTCGCATGTGTTTCTCCGGTAGTGGTGCGTGTGGAGGGGTGGGCCCAGGGCTAGCAAATCTTTGTTAATTGTACCCGCATGAACTTGTTCTCTTGGAATCTGCATAGACAGCTTGGCATGCATGAGGGCCCGTTTGGCACCATGGATTTGGGGGATTTGAGGGGATTCCCTTGTTCATTTGGCACATAAAGCAACTTGGGTTTCAAATCCCCTCAATGAGGGGGTTTGCAATCCAAGGTCACATGTGTAACATGTGTGTCACTAGGCTACTAATCTATTGGGCACATGGCCCACTGATGATACCCGAAACAATTAGATCATCAATTGCATCACTAAAATTACTTTAATATAATGACTTGCGCCGTCCAAACATTGTCCAAGGAAATCAACGGTTAAAATTCATAGATTAGTCACTTGGATGTGATCTTATGCTTGTGGCCCATTCGAGACTTGGAATTTCATCATTTTCACCCAAAGTATATATTTCAACGGGCTTATTACAACCATTGTGTCGAACATTACATATCTATACTAATTAGGGATATTAAAGTTGATTTAATAGTTAAATTCAAACCATTGTAAATATCATACTTTTGGACTACAGAGGATTCCAAATCTAGGGTGCCAAACACAACCAGGGGGTTTTGAATCCAGGTGGTTCCAAATCCACACTCCAAACAAGCCTTAAGGGGTCGTTTGGCACCATGGATTTGGAGGGATTTGAGGGGGTTTCAAATCCCCTAGTGTGTTTGGCACATAAAGCAATTGGGGTTTCAAATACCCTTGATGAGGGTGTTTAAAATCCAAGGTTGAAGCCAGGTTACATCTAAATTCCTTTCAAAAGTCACATGTGTAACATGTGTGTCACTAGGCTACTAATCTATTGGGCATATGACCAACTTATGATATCTAAAAACAATTAGATTATCAACTTCATCACTAAAGTTACTTTAATAGGATGATCTGTGTCGTCCAAACATTGTCTATGTAAATCAACGATTAAAAATTGTTGGTTAGTCACACGTATGTGATCCTGTGCTTGTCGCCCATTGAGACTCAAAATTTCATTATTTTCATCCGAAGTACATATTTCAACAGGCTTATTACAACCATTGTATCAAACATTACATACGTACACTAATTAGGGATATTAAAGTTGATTTAGTAATTAAATTCAAACCCCTGTCAATATCATACTTTTTGAATAGGGGGGATTCCAAATCTAGGGTGTCAAACACAACCAGGGGGTTTTGAATCCAGGGGTTCCAAATCCACTCTCCAAACAGGTCTTAGGAGATTATGTAACACCCCGAAATTTCAACACCTGAGTACAAAGATCCCGATCCCGAGTTCCTGAGTGTTAACTTAGAGAAATGTTTATCTAGGAATGCCGCACGTGAAAAATGCTCACATGTGTGTTCTCGATCAAATTGACATTCATTCCATATACAAATAATCAGAGTCATACATCTCAATTAGTGGAATCAAAACAAAGCGGAGGTAACTAAATCCAGAAATAAAGGCTAACACCTAAAATGGTATAGTTCAATTGCAGTGTAAGCCCATATGAGAATTATATTAATCATAATAAATGCAATAGAAAGGGGAAATACCACAACTAAGTGATGAAGTTATAAGACTATTAGGGTGCTCTGAACGCACCACCATCTGATCTTATTCCTGAGGCATTTGCATATGTCAAATGGAAGGTATCAAATCGCCAACGTAGTGAAGAAATATCCCCAGGATTATACTCAAGGCAATTTAGTGCTAAACATGTTCACAACAACTACATATTAAGCATGTTAACTCTAATACATATATACTAAACAAGTTACACATGTTATCCACATAAACATGCACAAGGTAATGATAGATAACAAAGCGATCAATTTCCTAATCTAGTTGATTGCATGCATGGATGTCATGATTCCGCACACAATGCATGCCCCGGGCAAAGCCCTGGTCTAACTAACTGTGTATCGAAAGTCCACCTGTCAAAGTAGGTCGTAAGCGATGACACCAGCCTAGATGACACAGGGAACTGACACGAGGAACTCAAAAGGTAGCGCTGGCGCCACATCAACAACCAAGCACCCACGATCCTCCACAAATCATGCCATAATCTACATGATTAATTAATTATTTATTAGTCTAATTTATCTAGCAAATTGATGAAGCCAGAATACCTAAATCATATTGTAGAGTCTAACTGGGGCCATTTGGCTCCCTGCGGTGTGTCGCAGATCATTGTCAGTAACCCCTCGATCCAAAATTGATTTATCCTCCTATAAAAGCATGATCTGGCCGTAACTCGTCAGTCATGCCTAAATCAAGCGGAATGGCTCATCACCCAAATATCAAATACGATTAATTTATTTAGAGGTGCAGGCGTGTCAATCAGAATTAAACCAATGCACACCTGGATTATTCGAATTAGGGCTGTACATCGAGCCGAGTCGAGTCGAGTTGAGCCAAGCTTGGCTTGACTCATCCGTGCTCTCCTCGAGTTCGAGCTTGAGCTCGAGCTCACCCTCGAGCTTACCATTGGAGCTTGCCTTGCTTGCTAAAACTTCTGAGGCAAGCTAGTGGATTGAGTCGAGACGAGCTTACCTCGAGTCGAGCTTGCTCCCACCTCCATTTATTATATTTTTTACTACAAAATACAAATTAAAAGTCAACAACATTAAGTTTAAGAAGTCATACATATATTAGGGGAGAATAATATTTCTACATGTGGGACCCCACCATTAAAATGACCTAGCTCTAATCGATTTTTTCTTTGGTCAGGTCACACATGCATTGAATGCAGACCACTAGTAATATTTTTTGAACCATAATTAACACAGTACATGCATAGCTCACCACATGAATGGACTATCCTGATTATTGTGTGGACCATCTTCATGATGAGGCTCAGCTGAGTCATGGATTAGATGCACCACCTCCCTCGTAAAATTGCAATCAATAGTTGCATATTGTGTTTGGTCTTACCATAGCCCCTATTTTGTAGATATGTATGGTGTGTGGTCTCACCGTAGCACCTGTGTTTGTGTAACGTGTAAAACACACAACCACTATTGCTCACCATGTTTTGTACTTGAAATTACAGATATGCTCAACAAGGAATGTTCTTACCTGAATAAAATAGTAGGATTAAGAAACCCCCCCAACATGTGAGGGTTTTATATGTCCTAAGCTTGGACCCCAATGAGGGGGGGGGGGGGGGGGGGGGAAAGAACCAAGAAATAAAAAGATTATGTTTTTTTCTTTTAACAAAAATCTATACAAAATGAGCCGAGTTGAGCTTGAATCGAGTCGAGTGACCCAATGGTCGAACTTGACTCGATTTCTGACTCGAGCTCTTAAATGAAGCTTGGCTTGACTTGTTCTATTGAGTCGAGTCGAGTCGATCGAGTTTCTCGAGCTGACTCGGCTCATGACCAGCCCTAATTCAAATGATGCACAAGCACGCTAATATCGGCCAGGGTCACATTTGTCAGAAGGGTTATTCGAACAACGATATATCACCTTTGTCAATACTCACTGGTCACCATGGGGAGGCTCATCACCCCAGCGTAGCCCGATAGTTCAGACATAGCGTCCCATACTACCATGCTTGACTCATGAGACTTAGTGGATCATTTCGTAATATGGTTTTAAGTGGACTGTTTACAATGGTAATATCAGTATTCTAGATTCAATAGAGTATAAGTCAACAATCAAACACAAGAATGATTACCTCTGAATGAAACCTATTTGGTCTTAGTGGTCCTTATCGGTCGACCGTGTTCCGTCTTAGTTGATCGAATAAACTCGTGACTGCTAATCGAATGGAAGACAGTACACTAGTCAAACGGTTGTCAGAACTTAATCCGAACAATTCTTAATCAACCATAACAGGCACATCAACTATATAGAAGTAAAGCACTCGACCTAACTGACTGGCCCGACCGATCCAAAGGATCTAGATGACACAACCCGGATGACACAGGACGCCACATATAGCCCAAGCATTGCATGTTATCATCCAAAACATCCACAAAGGCATTTCATCAAATACATTATCAATCAAACAGTGACAGAGGCATTTCATCGAATATATTATACACATATCGATAATTTACAACTAAATTATAATATTCAAATAATTTTATCATTTATAAATAAAACAAGATTCAACATAATCCAACAGACATAAATTAAAAAAATTATTGAGAAAATCTTGGGGTAGATCTCCACCTTAGGGCTGAAATTTCACGATTCGGATGCGGCCCGAACGTCGAAAATTGGAGATAATCTCAATTACTTACAATTGAGCACAAATATAGTGTTAATTAATTAGGATTTAATACAATTAAACCTCTAATTACACTAATTAAACTTCTATTTATAGTTTAGGATTTGGATACATGGAATTTGGGAAAATTCCAAATCAATTCATCGAATCGGGGCCGAGGTTGGAGTGCAATGGAATTTGCATGGAGCCGCGCCCAATACGACACCCACGATGTATGAGCCGCTCCCACACGATTGCTGGGGCCCTAAGCCCTAGCATAAACAACACTAGGATTAGGGTTTCAATGAAAAAAAGAGAGGGTTTTTAACTTTAATGGCACAAAAAAAGAAAAAATGAAAAGAAGAGATGGAAGAAGAGGTGTAAGAACACCTTACTTAGCATGGGGAGATAAATTCGACTCAAAACCATTGGTTCATGGCCTGGGAAGACGAAAAAATGGACAGAGGCCAGAGAAGATCTGAAAGTCTGAGATTTTCAAGGGCATGGTAGAGGATTTAAGGGAGAAAGGAAGTTTGAGAAGAAAGAAGGAGAGCTAGGAGGGCTTAGGAGTAAAAGGGAGAAGGGGGTGAAGGAGAGAAATAAGAGGGATAAAGAGAGAAATGATAAAGAGAGAGAGGAAGGGGGTTTGAAACCCTTTTTAAAACCTGGCCTCAAGTAACATTTAAGTAAGTGTCATGCTTAATTTATGTTTTCATTTATTTTAAGTTATTTATGTAAATAAGAAAGTACCCTCATTTGGATTCAATAAAAAATACTAAAAAATCAAAATCCCAATAATAAAGATTTTGATTTTCCAATTCCAGTACAAATCGCGGATTTTTAACATCTTAAAAAAAGTAGCATATTTTAAAAGAGAGGGTTTTTGTCAAATCTAAACCATTCAAAAAATTTGAAATACATAAAATAAACTAAAATACCAAGGTTCGGTAAAATATTCATGATGGTTATATCGATCTATGAGTAGATTGATAATTCAAGGTTCTTTCCTTAATCTCTACAGACATAGCAACATACCTGAGTCAAACCGATTGTCGGAAAACTCTTTCAAACCATGTGACCTTTCAACTCTTTAACTAATTACATCGTTTCTTTGACAAAAACATTAATTTTAGTCCCCAATACATGTGAACACACGTGTGGGTACACACTATAACCAACAAACTGAAGGTAACACCTAAGAACTTTCAATTTTCAAATTAACAAAAATTCGGGCATTACAGATTATATATATTATGATTAAAATCCTGACAGTACCTGCTGTGTGGGCCCACCATGATGTCTGTTCAAACATTGGTGATTAAACCCTCACTGTTAAAAAACTCTCGGAGGCACAAAACTTTTGGATGAAACTGATATTTGTGTTTTCCCTTCATCAAGGTCCACGTGACCTAATCATGCCAAATAAACCTAATAGTAGGCCCCAGGAAATTTTTAACCGTGGGCGTTCAATCACCACTATTTACACGTGGTGTGGTCCACTTGAGATTTGGATTTCTCTTTTTTAGATTCATCCCCTAAAATGATCTGAGAAACTAGATGGACAGTGCGGATCTGACACATATCGTGGTGGGCCCCACGGAACACTATCCAGTAGCCACATGCTAGTCCGAAAAAGGTGAGCCATTAACATAAAAAAATGATGATCCAGAGAGATCGATGGTCCAAATTCAGCATAGATGCTGTACAGCTTTATTAGGAAATACCCGAATTGTGAGAACCAACTTATAAACGAACTGGATCTCTTACACCGAATTGTGAGAAGCAACTTGTACACAAACTGGATCTCTTACACGTACGTCGTGTTTCCACGCGTGAGAGGAGAGTGACTGGCGGGAATACGAAAGCGGACGTGAAGCAGCTCTTCAATGAGGTTTGCTGCTGGAAGAATCCGCGCCTATAAGTACTTCCTCATTTCTCTTTGTAGAAATCAACCTACCAGAAAAGAGCTAGTAGAGAAGAAGTGATACTACAGATTGGGATTCCTTCAGAGTTAAGGTATTGCATATGGATGTTCTGTTATAGTTTATTCATGCTATTAGGTTTCTTTTTTATATTTTCAGTGAAATTAGGGTTATTTCTGTAATTTGTTGCAAGATCCATGCTTCTAGTTCGATTTTCATGCTTTCTATTGAATTCATGTGGAAAATTTCAGTCAATACGGTTTTCCTGATGGTGCTCTTTCACTGATTTCATCTGATTTGTTCCGTTTTCAATTTCGTTTTGATTTCTTGAAGGAATTTCAGAAATCTCGTCATCTTCCCTATTTTCTCATCTGTACATGGTTTGGTCTTAGTCCTCCTGAATCTGTTTCAGGAAATGCTGTAATTCGATCTGAACAGCTAGAGATGGAGAAATCGGATATGTTCCCCTGCTCCTCAGTCAAAGACGAAGATATTCAGTTCAGCGACGATGATCTTCTTTCTGTTCTGCAAATAAAGGAAATTGATGAGATTGATTGTGAGAAAAGCCTCACTGAGTTTGTTTGGTGAGACAACAAGTCACGGCTCATCGCGATTTCCAAAAAGATCATGCAAAAGGCACGTGAGAAAGCAGATCTGGAAGAAACAGATGAAGGGAACTTGCTAGAACCTCTAGGTTCTCAAGGCTCCTTCATCTCGCCTGTAAGCTCGATTTGGTTGAGTGTGCTGCGGCACTGATCGATGGAGAGGCAGGGATACTGGCGTGTATTAACAAGATGGACGGGTCTGGACGGACGCCACTGCAAAATGCTGCGGAAATGAATTCAGTAAGATGCATTGAGCTTCTGATGCGGAAACAGGCAAGAACGGATCTTAGATCGAAGGACAAGAATTCTCTGCTTGCTATCGAGATCGCCCTCGCGAGCAAAAGGTATATCGAAGTTTGGTTTTCTTGTTTTTCTTTTTCATTTTGTTTTCCTATGTAATTTTTCATTTGGAGGACAAATTATTTTTGAAGTTTGTGGAAAGGGAGATTCTTGATATCTTTCTTTAACCGAATTTCTGGTATTATTTTGGATATAGGAAATTTTAGGCTGCAGGTGGTCTGGACACTGAATGATTCCGTGGAAGAGCTGGTGGTTCTTCTAGGCCAAAGGGTTTGTTTTATGAAATAGATGAGAGATTCGGATTGTCTAATTTCGCTGACATTTTTTCTTCTCTGTCTTCTCCTTCTTTTAATTTCTCTGTGTATGGATTTTTACTGGCGGGACCATATGAAATGTAGTCTGTGTACAGCAGCCATGTGTGGGCCCCACCTCCGTGGTGGCTGGAACTGTCAATCTAGTGGGCCACACCATGGGTAGCACTCTGGGAAAAATATTTCCTTGTTTATCCAATTCTACTTAATAGATTTTGAACCATTGGATCTTTTTAGCTTTCCAATCTATTGTATGTTTTGAGCCATCCATGGTTAGGCACAACTGATCAACGGTTCTGATGATGGTGGAGGTACCAGCGGACTACAATTTCGAATGACCTGCTGGATCGTTTATTTTCGAGGTTCTTTTTGTTAGGAGTGAAAGTTTTTGCAGGATTTGAGGGGGATTGGGATGTTGGCGAAGGGTATGAAGGATGTAGCAGAGGTAGCACGTGTTCTCGCAATGGAAGGGAAGGTGGTAGGGTTGGCTGCTCTGCTCATTGTCAGTGCAGAGAAGGTTAACGCGATTCTGCCCTCGGAAGTGCGTTCGGGCGCAATGGTGGAAGCGTCGTTGTATGAGCAAGTTATTAGGGAGGCAAAATTGCAGCTTGGCTCCAGCAGCTACAGAGCCGCCTGATTCGTCTCAGGAGTAGTGATGGTGAGATGAGGAAGCTGTTGCTATGCGAGATGAAGCTACTTCAAGGATTCGGGGCTGTGGCTCGAGGGAGCTGTCAGAACAGGAGGATAACGTCACCCCTGATAAGCGCTTGCCAGGTGAAATACTTTTCCAGTTTGGTTTCTGAGATTTGCTAGCGAGGCTCTCTCAATCGGCCCTGTGATTTATGATCCATACTGCTCATCTAGAATTTGCTGCTTTCAATCGGCCCCACAATTTATGATCCAGACCGTTCATCTAAAATTAGCTGTCTTAAATAATCTGTATGGAGGTTTACCAGTCCATTAGAGGTTTCACTGTCCATACAAAATAATTTTAAAATAATGGCTCACTATATCAGTTCCTAAATATGGATGTTGAAGTTCTCCGATCAACGAGCTTCATCTTCGTGGAGTACAGGGGACTTTCTAGATAAACGGTGTGCATCATGAGTTAGAAAGGATAAATATTGGTTGAGCCTGCATCGGCGATGGTAGATGGCAAAACTCTCTGTCGTTGCTTTGGCACATCTCCCCAAGGCGTGGCCTCTTCTCTTGTTTACGGAGTACTGCTTGCTTATCAAATATCAAGCAATACAAGAAATGTAAATAAGCCTTAGGAATTCAGAACATTTCCCTTGGTGTGTGTATGGTGTGAGTCAATGTGTTTATGGTTCTAGAGATGCAACATTGGTGTGTATACTCCACATGAAGGTTATGCTTTCATCGCATTTGAAGCCCATAGCCTTTAGCCCATTGATGTTGAGCCGTGCCCATATGATCTAACTGTCCATCTGGTGTGCTGCACCCCTGACTTGCACAGATCTGACAAATTTCCAGCACCTGATTTAGAGCGTTTAACGTGGATATTGGCCACTTGTTTTCTAGCCCCCCTTATTGGTGATTGGGCAGTCCGTGTACTGGGCGCATCTCCTTTGCCACATAACGTAGTGCAGTTGAAGCTTTTCCCTCCTTCGTAAATATGCTATAAATGCTGAATTTTGGTATCTCCATGTGTCATATGTCTACAGGCAGGAGATGAAGCAGTTGTGAAACTGCTGCTTAAGACAAGCTTCGATGTGAACAACACTGACTGGGACGGCAACTCGGCACTCCATTGGTGCCTCCGGATGAGTTCCTGTTCGCAGGAGTCACAGCTTAGGTAAGTTTTGTTCTCAGCGATCCTACTCCCTTCTCCTTTCCCTTGCTACTATGTCAGAGTATCATTGCTTGGTATTTACTGGGTCCAGGATTGTTTGGCTCCTTGTGAGTCGTGGGGCTTGGGTCAACCACAAAAATATGTTGGGGCAGACTCCCCTCCATGTGGCTGCAGCCAATGGCAACTCTCAGGCCTTACAGGTATGCTAAACGGGTCAATCCATCCATCTGTTAGTCCCATTCAAGTTAATTATCAGAGATTTGTTAAATACATGCGTGCGAGAGTTGTACATATCCATATGTGGGCACGTGTTGCAATATGAGATGTGAGTGAGATTTGAGCTTTCCCTCAGGTGACATGCACTGTTTAGATCTCCTAGCATAAAAATCAAGGAATTTCACACCTCAGGTGGGCAACAACGTATCAAAAACAGATAGATGGCTAGATTAGAAGAACTTCTAATCGTCAACTTAGGTAGTATGTGGTGGTCCATTGGAAGAGTGAATTGTGTCGCCCGGTTTTTCTTGTGTTGTGAAGATGCCGGAAAAATCCAGGACGCCAGTTTTGGCAGGCAGGCCTTCAATATTTTTTAGGAAGAAGATCTAAGAATATTTCAAACTTAATGGAAGGTTAGATCTCATACATGGTTTATATTTGCACGTGTGCATGTGGATATGTACATTTACGGAATTAATGGGAAGCGGATTGGGTACTTTCCCCACCTAGACTAAGCTCCCTTTGTCCTTGACATGGCAGGCTGCTATCAGAGATGAGGCTCACATGCCAAGTGAGGTCCGAAGGGAGCTTGGTTTATGCATGGGCAGTATCCTATCTGGATTGGGATTAAGGACTACTGCCCCTGCCTACTAGGCTCTCATAGTACGACATGGTGGGATTTAATTGGACTGTAGTTATCAGATATGAGCCACACAAAAGGCCTGTTTGCCTTTTCAATTTCCCTTGTAAATCACTGTAACTAAGGGTGTGTTTGATTTTCATTTACCGCAGGTAAATGCAGGTAAATAGATGCAAGTAGGTAATTATTACCATTTACATATGTTTGACACGAATGGGTATTTCCCCTGTAAAAAACGTTTGAAAAGGATTGATGTACATTCGTGGGCCTTATTGTGATGTCTGTGACATATCCACGTTGTCCATTCATTTTATTGGAACATTTTAGGGCATGAGCCCAAAAAATGAGGCAGATCCGAAGCTCAAGTGGCCCACACCACATGAAATCGTGGTTGTAAAAGCTTTTTAACAGTATACGTTCAACCCACTGTTTCATGTTGCATGGTCCACTTGAGCTTTGGATTCGCCTCAATTTTGGGTCCATGCCCTAAAATCACCTTGCAAAATAGATGGACGGCGTGGATAAGCCACATGTTTCACAGTGGGCCCTGCATGAAATTTGCACCCCTCAATTTTAGTGTACAAAAAGCAAACCAACCTTGTCAACTTTGAAAAAAGTGCCAAAAAATACCTTTAATTAATCATTATCCATTTGTGCAAGTATTTACAAGGTGTAAATGGAAATCAAACATGCCCTAAGCATTTATTATTTTCAGTGGGAATTCCGGCACCACTTCCAATGTGATGGTGACAGATGCTTTTTGGACCTAAAGGTCTCCAAATCCAAGGAAAAAACTGTGGGGCCCACCATGATATATGTGACTTATCCATGCTGTTCTTTCCTTCCGCCATCTCATTTTATGGCGTGAGCCAAAAAATGAAGACCATCTAAAGCTCAAGTGGACCACCATAGGAAACAGTGGGAATTGAACGTCTACCGTTGAAAACTTCTTGTCGGCTCAAGAAGTTTAGGATCAATCTGATATTCATATTTTCCCTTTGTCCACGTCTATGTGACCTTATGAATGGGACCAATGGGTTAGATGAGGTTAGATGACAAATAAACATCAATATGGGCCCAAGGAATGAAAAAGCTTTCAACGGTGGACATTACACAGACCATTGTTTGCTGTGGTGTGGTCCACTTGAGCTTTGGATTTGCTTCATTTTTGGGCTCAAGTCCTAAAATTTTCTGGTAAAACAGATGGACGGCGTGTATAAGAGCCACTATTTTAAGTGAGCCCCTTTCAGACTGGTTTTCAAGGAGTAAGAATTCATCTCTTGTCAAACCTATGTATGAAGTAATAATAACCCATATAAGGTATTTACCAAGGATTTGAAAAATCAAACAACCCAAAAGCATGTTTTAAAGTTGTTAGGTGTACTGGACAGGCCCATACAGGCAGGGAAGGTACCCAATCTGAGACCCTGAATTAGCAATCATCTGTTCACTTAAATCATTCTTGGCACGCTGGTGTGTGAGGGGAGATTGTTCATATATTTGTTACTATTGGAGATTGATTTCACTTAAATCACCCCCTTGGCACACAAGTGTGTAACGGGAGACTGTTCATCTGTTTGTTACTATTGGAGAGCAGATACGTACATGAAAAATAACGAAGTCACGTGATCCCATTGATTGAAGATGTTTGACCTTTGGATGTTGACATTTGGCCAGACTTTTTTCTAACCGTATTATTTAAATCCCCCGAAATTCCTAGTTACCCGAGACCATCCAAATTATGTGGTATGTCCATGCAGATGACAGTATGGTTCTCACATGTATAGAGCAGGCTAAACCATCTTGAATAAGTGACAACATCGTGGGCTTTTTGTAAAGCCTCCTTGATTTCCCATAAATCTTACTTTATTTTCCCGTTTCTTGCATGCGTTTATTGAAGATTTTCTTGCTTTGCGATCCAGACTCGGTTTATATGGTTTCAGAAACAAAAGAAACTCCTCTTTTTCTCGCTGTGAAAAGCAAGTCCATGGAGTGTGGTTGGTTGCTTCTGAGTTTTGGAGCAAATACCCAAGCCCTCAACTTAAGGTTAGAACAACATGACCTGTTCTTCCCTTGAATCTCTCTATTTTGTGTTTTGACTATGCTTTCCTATCTTTAAACAACTTCTATCATGCTCTGTTACTTCTTCAGGAGAGAAAGGCCTGTAGACTTGGCAAAGTCACAGCATATGCGATTTATCCTTTCCTCAACGAACAGCGGCTTTTGTATGTTAACAACTTCTTATCTAAAGCCCTTGTGAAATGTGAAAACAGAAAAAGAACTGTTTTTTGTTTTTTATTCTTATTTTGGGTTTTTTAATACTCAGGGAACTGTGCAAGCCAAATGGAAGAGAACTCTGGCCGGTGTCTCATTATCGACGAGTCAAATGCAGAGATGTTGAAACCCATGACCTCAGTGTTGAAACCCACAGGGTCTACCACTGAGCCATGAGTAGGGACCTGAAAAAGGTGACCACCTAATCCATGTCCTAAGTATAAAAAATAAGCAATCTTTTCCGTCCATAATGAAAGGAACCTGCCCGTTCTATTTGTCCAACAAATTCACTACTGTAGATTTTGTGCGAATGAGAAGACAGAGCTCTACCCATACTTCGGATCTCCAAGTGTGTGTGTGAAGGGTGCCAAGTGCTACTTTGCACACGGGGAGCTGTAGCTGAGATGGACCAAGGCTGTTTGTCCGGCATAACCCGAGCAAGGATCCTTGCCACAAGCAACTGCAAGAAACGTTAGAAAGGTCAGCGAGCCTCATCCTCAGTTGTAGAAGCACTTTCTCCAAAATTCCAAATTATGCTTTTTTATTTCCCCAAAATTGATAAATTCAAGTTCAGCTCCTGTAGTTTCTAACTTGGTAAATCCGAATTTTTTTTTCCCATTTCCTTTGGACATTACCAGGCAGGCTGGCCCGAGGACCTAGTGCGGAAAATCTTCGTTGGTGGTCTCCCACCCTCAGTTGACTCAGATGAGAAAAAGACAGGGTGGCAGCAGTGGCAGGCCGGAAGGCTGTGAAGAGGAAAAGCATCAGCGGCAGCGGTTGTTGTTCGTGGACGACAAAAGAGAAGACCATCTTTTCTCATCCTTCTCTCGCCAATGGGACTACTACGAGGTATGGAAGATGAGGAAACGCGTTGGTCGTTCCGTGTGAATTCAGGGGAGTGTTTCACTGGCTATTTTCACAGCCCATCTTTGACCTGGGAGAGTAGCAGCAATTGTGGGTGGCAGCTGTGGATGCCACTTTGCTGCAGCCCTGGAACCAGCAATGTGGGTGGGACCCTGACCATGGGGCCCACCTTGTTGTATGCATTCTATATCTATGCCATCCACCAGTTTTGCCAGTTCATTTTATAGCGTGGGCCCAAAAGTGAAGCAGATCCAAATCTCAGGTGGACCACACGACTGGAAACAGTGGTGAATGACCATTAAAAACTGTGGGCCACAAATCAGGCTCATATTTGTGTTTTTCCTCCATTCAGGTTTGTGCGACCTTATTAACAGGTTGGATGGCATATCAACATTAAGGTGGATCCTAGGAACTTTTTAATGGTGTGCATTCACTGACCACTATTTCCTGTGGTGTGGTCCACCTGAGATTTGGATCTGCTTCTTTGGATCTGCTTCTTTTTTGGGCCTTGCTAGAAAATAATTGGCAAAATGGATCGATGGTGTATATATGCAATGCATTTGTCGAGGTGGTCTCCACGCTCAGGGTCCCACCCACATTGTTGGTCCCAGGTTTGCAGCTAAGTTGCTTGTGGCAACTGCGGGGCTGGCCGGAGCTGTCTTGGGCTAGAAACAGAGGCTGTGGTTAGGACCGGTCGTCAGTAGAAAGTAGGGCTGAAAGTCAGGTGGGTTCAACTGGACCGACCTGACATTGGGTTGGGCTCGGGCAGGAAGTATCGGGTTTGATCTCGTGCTCGGGCTATGCAAACACCAACCCAATAAAGCATGGATTGAGGCCTCGGGTTGTCCGACCCAATCCGAACCGATCTATACAAGTTACTTATAATTTTATCATACTTTAGTTAAGTAAACTTACTAGTTTTTATTACTTTAGTAAGTAAACTTATAATGCTTGAAATTTGATATGTGTCAGTGTTATGGAGTAGTCATATATTTTAGTTTGTTTGTTTAGAAAAAGTGAAGTTCTCTACGATAAATAACTATATATATAATTAATAAAGTCATAGGTACAAAAAATAAGACATGTATTAAAATATAATAGACTAATGTAATAATGAAAATATTAGCATGTATCAACCCTGGCGAGCCTGCTTGTGTTCGACTTGGGTTGAGAATTCCTAACCCGAGGTTGGGTTAGGGTTGAAGTATAGGAACTTTGGGTTGGGTTAGGGTCCAGTACCAACCCCACCCGACCCATCTGACTCTCAGCCCTAGTAGAAAGTTTTGAGAAGACTAGGCGTGGGCCCAATCCGTTTATTAATCAGGTTCCAAAATTACGCCCAAGCTGACAGGCCTGTTAGTCTTCGGCCTGTAATGAAAGCCCAAAATTTTGTACGGGCCCAATTGTTAAAGCCTGATTAATAATTGTTTTGGGCCTGCACCTATGTCTTTCAGAATTTCAATTAGGGCCTGACCTATTTAGGAGAACCATGTCGGGCTCAGGATGACCCTGACAACAAGGCCATTGCCTTTAGAAATTACCCCAACCATGCCTGAGCAGCCAAAAGACAAGACTCCTCTTTACTGTGATTTGCAGTGAGGCCCACAATATTAGAATTGGAATCTGGATCCTCTGTTGGCTGGCAAACAGGAAATTCCTGCTTGGAGCCTTTTTATTGGTCCACGTCATCACATAGGTCTGCAACCTAGTCACATCCTCAGTGCAACCTGATCACATCTCAATGCAACCTCATCACAGTCTCATGCAGTGTGATGTGGACCAATGAAAAGGCTTCAAACAGGAATTTCCTGTTTGGCAGCCAACAGAGGATCCGGACTCTATGTCTGAACAGGTAAACATCGTATGCAAATTTGCCACACATTCAGCGCCACAAATCAGCCAGGATCGTCCTTCCAGCATGAATACTGAGCAGGGGCTCTGAATGGCCACCGTGATATATGGATTTTATCCACACTGTCCATCCATTTTTTTCATGTCATTTTAGGGTACAAACCCCAAAATCAGGAAGATCTAAGGCTCAAGTGGACCACACAGTAAGGATTAAACACATACCATTGAAAACTTCTTGGGGCCCATAGAAGTTTTGGATCAAGCTGATATTTGTTTTTTTTCCCTTCATCCATGTCTCTGTGACCTTATCAGCAGGTTGGATGGCAATTAACCATCACAGTGGCCCTAAGAGGGTTTCAACAATGGGTATCATTAACACTGCTACTTCCTGTGGTATGGTCCACTTGAGTCTTGGATCTGCCTGTGCGTGTACCCTAAACTGATATGTCAAAATGGATGCACGGTGCTGATAAAACCCATACATAACGGTGGCCCCTCAGAGCCCCTGCCCGTTCCTATCCAGGGACCGGCTAGGGTAGGATCCAATCCGCGTTTGGGGAGGGAGCACTGAGACTCACTTCTACACTTGAATTTAAGCAGCTGATTTAGTAGTGAGACTCGCTTGGGTACTGAAAGTAGAACGACTCTACCCGACTCGGTCAGACTTCCTGTGTTGCGGCATGGGGAAGCCTGCAAAACACGATTTCACTGTACACCAAAGCCACATCTATCAATAGAAACCTTATCTAAAGCCACCCGTGCTAACTCACAGCTCATCACACTGTTGTGACTCAGTTTCCAACTCGGTACCTACGAATCAGCAACCATGCCCAACAACCCGAGTTGCAACTGAATCATAGACAGTATTATAACATCACTTGCAGCAACAACATAATCCAACTATACGACATTCACAAAAACAAACTCATCTGGTGACTCAGTGAGTCATTTAAGAACCAGACACGACTCAGTACGTGACCTCCACCCTACAGCCGACTCACCAGGGAGGAAGAACCCAATTTCCTGGCCATGTCCCTAAGCAAAAACTTCTGAATCTTACCAGTTGAAGTCTTTGGAAGCTCGGCCTTGAAGACTACCATCTTTGGCACCATGTAGCGTGGCAACCGCTCCCTGCAAAATGCGATAATCTCCTTCTCTGATGGCCTCTTCCCTGCCTTCTGGTAATCTTCCTTAAAGCTCACAAATGCACATGGCGATTCGCCCCAGAACTCATCTGGCCGGGCCACCACTGCCGCTTCATTAATGGCCGGATGTGAGTATAGTGCAGATTCAACTTCGATGCTGCTCATGTTCTCACCGCCACTTATGATCACGTCCTTGGACCGGTCCTTAATCTCAACGTAACCATCAGGGTGCATTACACCGACATCGCCAGTGTAAAACCACCCGTCCCGAAGGCTCTTGGAAGTCGCCTCGGCATCTTTCAAGTAGCCCAATGTAATGCTGCTGCCACGCAGCACGATCTCACCAAGTGTCAATCCATCCCGCTTCACGCTGGCCCCTGTCTTGCCGTCGATCACATCGATCTCATCCATGCAGAGAGTCTGGATGCCCTGCCTTGCCTTCAATTTCGCACGGTCAGCTGCAGGTAGTGGGTCCCACTCTGACTTCCATGCACATGACAGGACGGGGCCCACCGTCTCCGTCAGGCCATATACATGGCTCACGGTGAACCCCAGCGCTTCTGTCCGGAAGAGCACGGAGGCAGGTGGCGGGGCCCCTGCAGTCATGATATGTACAGCGTGTGGCAGCGGCCGACGTATGGATTCTGGGGCATTGGCGAGCATGTTTAGGATGACAGGAGCCGCGCAAATGTGGGTCACACGGTGTTCGATGATCATTGCATAGATAATTGCAGCATCAAATTTCCGGACGAAGACATTGGTCCCGCCCATTGCAGCAATCCCCCATGGAAAGCTCCAACCATTGGCATGGAACATTGGTAGTGTCCACAGATAGATGAGCTGCTTAGGGACAGTCCACTCAATCAATGCAGATACTGCCATGGTGAAGAGGCCACGGTGGCAGTGGACCACACCCTTGGGGGAAGAAGTGGTCCCCGAAGTATAATTCAGGATCGCTGGTGACCACTCGCTCTCAGGCCTCACCCATCGGAACCCTGGATTTCCTTTCTCAACCAACATTTCATAAGTAAGCCCATCATAATCAGATGGGAGACGTCGACTGCCTTCTTCAAATTCATCCTCTATCAAGATCAAACGGGGCGGCTTCTCCAACTTGCCGACAGCATCCTTAACAAGGGACCAAGATTGGAAATCAACAAATGCAATCTTGGCCTCGCTATGACGAAGCAGCACGGCAATCGTGCGGCTGTCGAGGCGGATGTTGATGGTGTTGAGGACGGCTCCGCACATGGGAACAGCGAAGTGCATCTCATACATGGCGGGGATGTTCGGGGCCACAACAGACACCTAATTGGATCATGCATTAAAACCATGTGAAGTTGTAGAATTGAAAGATAGTACCTATGTATGTCGAATATGATGGAACCTGAAATGTTTCAAGACTCAAGACGAGTCTACGACTCGTCTTGAGTCAACTCAGACCAATTTGGTACCACGAGTAATCCCTGACCAGTGGAAGTACTGACTCAGCTCAAGAACGAATGAGTTGGTCGGAGTTGCTGAGTCTCTTAACCATAAGCGAAGGAAATTATTTTGAAATACGTTAACACATGACACGATGGATGTGTTTTCCTTACCACATCGCTTCTGCCAATGCCCATCGAGGAGAGAGTTGATGCGAGCTTGATACACCTTCGATGCGTTTGTGACCATGTATGGACCATGTCGTTGTAGACCATTGATGGACGGCTTCCATAAATGGTAACCGCTCGATCTAGGAATCCGAGCGGAGTTAGAGGAGATGAGTTGGCTGGGCTTGGCTTCAAACCATCCATATCTCTCTCTCTCTCTCTCTCTCTCTCTCTCTCTCCAAAAGAAAGGAATGATGTTTTTGGAATGTGTGGAGGTCTTTCTCTCTGCAAAAGACGGAAAGCAGAAGGAAAGGAGGTCAATGGGATGTAAGGGAGGTCAAGAAAGCATTCTTTTATATTGATTTCGGGACGTGTGAATCACGATGCAAGGTATCTCGCTGGTATGTTGTGGCCCACAATCAGGTACAATAATTGAACTGTCCACTATTGTCAAAACCACAATAAAGAATCTATCATCCACAGTCAAGCTTTAGAAAGGATTCTAACCTTTCATTAAGATCTTTTCTAGTGAATCTTTACACAGCATCTTAATTTTAATAAACCACAATAAATGTTATCTTTCCCTTCCACCATTATACTCCGCAATGAAATTGAGATGCCCAAAAATTAAGTTGGTCCAACCATTAGAGGGGATCCATATTTAACTTGTTTGGCGTATGGTATTAGAAGGGATGGAATGGTATTAGGTGGGATTAACATCATTTATTGCACAATGATTACATGTGTGGTAATACCATGGTATTTTCACGGTCAAATCCCATGTTTGGGATCGAATTTTTATTAGGGAAAAAACATTGGATTAAGCAAAATTCCGTTAGGTGAACCATGAAATTGTAATCAATAGGCCAAATTCATAATGGATGTCAGTCACTTGTACATGTATATAATCATAGTGTCATGTATAAATGGCTTATAGGGATGGACGACATGGATAAAACACATGCATCAATGTGAGGCCCACATGTGTGTGGGACTTTGAAATCCCATGGAAACCTACATAGGATCAAAAGCAATTCCATCCCACCTAATCCTAAGCCTCCCATGCTCCCCAAACATCATATGGAATTTGCACGTAACCAAATGCAATTCCATCCCACATGATCCCATCTAATACCATGCGCCTTTTAGATGGTTGTTCATTGTTTTCTATTATGTAGTGTACTTGGTGCAGGGTTGAAGGTTATAAAAACACTATTTAGGGCATCCCTTTCTCATTTGGATATTACTAGTTTGTTGACTAAGACCTAGCTAGACATGAGCGGTCATGTTAAGTCGCACCCACCATGATCTACATGTTTTATTCTTGCCATTTATCTATTTTGACATATCATTTTATAGCATGAGACTAAAAAGGAGGCAGATCAAAGGCTTAAGTGGACCACACCACGTGAACCATTGGGGATTTAAGTGGACTACACCACATGAAGCACTGGGGATTTAAAGTCTACCATTGAAAACTTCTTAGGGGCCATAGAAGTTTTGGATCAAAATGATATTTATATTTTGCCTTCATGCAGGTCTATGTGACCTTATGAACAGGTTGGATAGTAAATAAATATCACAGTGGACTTTAGGAAGTTTTTAATAGTAAAAGTTCAATCCCTTTTGCTCTGTGTGGTGTGGTCCACTTGAGGCTTCGATTTGCCACCTTTTGGGCCCGTGCTCTAAAATGATCTGTCAAAAGAGATAAACACCATAGATATATGGATCGCAATGGGACCCAAAGAGCCCCTGACATGACCGTCCGTCTCTAGGCAAGTCCTAATGGGGGTAGTACAGTCCCCTTTGAGGGAGAGGATTAGGTGAGACCCCTGCTTCACCCACGATGGTGCCACCCTTGCCGTGAGGCCCATCTTGATGTGTCTATTCTGTATCCACACTGTCCATCCGTTTTTACAAATCAATTTGGGGCATTATCCCAAAAAAGAAGCAGATTCAATTATGAGACAGACCATACCATAAGAAAGAGTGGTAACCATTAATGGGCCACAAAAGTTTTGGATCAAGCTGATATTTGTTTTTTTCCCCTTCACCGGCTTATGTAACCTTACTAACAGATTGGATGGAAAATAAACACTATGTAAACATCAAGGTGCGCCCTAAGACGTTTTTAATGGTAGGGCGTTCAATTACCACTCTTTCTTATGTTATGGTCCACCTGATGATTGGATCTGCTTCATTTTTTGGGATAATGCCCTAAAATGATCTTGAAAAACGGATGATGCAGAATAAATACATCAAGGTGGCCCCACCGCAAGGGCTGGACCGTCTTGGGTGAGTCCGGTGGGTGTCTCACTTAATCCTCTCTCCTGATGGATGGGTGAGAATGTGAGATGCCATACAATCACTATCGTGAGCCCGACATGCCAGCTACTGAGTAAACCTTTCTCGCACGGAGTAAACTCTGCTGGCCCACGGTGAATATATGTCGTTTATCACGCACACATGGATGAAGGGGTTGAGCCCAAAATTGAAGCGTATCCAAAGCTCGAGTGAACTGCACGAAAGGAAACAGTGGGAATACTACACAAAAGGAAACAGTGGGAATACAGAGCGGGAATAATGATTTCCACGTTGAAACTTCGCTCCATTGCCTAGTTTACTAATGGAAACGAGATTTTAATACAGTGGCCCCCGGAGACCTAGGGTGTTTGAAGTGATGTGTGAAATAGGTGTTGTCCCTGCGGACGATTCCGGTCCGATCAACTCGGCGCAATGCTAGGAATGAGAGTGGATCAGGTGAGACCCTGGCCTCACGTAAGACGGTGCGGCTGGGGCCCACCTTGATGTATTTATTTTGTATCCACGCTGTCCATCCTTTTTTCCAGATCATGTTAGGGCACTACACCAAAAGTGAACCAGATCCAATTATCAGGTGGACCATATACCTTAAGAAAAAGTGGTGATTGACCATTAATGGGCCACAAAAGTTTTTGATGATATTTGTTTTTTCCCTTCATCCAGGATTATGTGACCTTATCAATGGATTGGATGGTAAATAAACGCTAAAACTTCTTAGGGAGTACCTTAATGTTTATGTAGTGTTTATTTAGCAATGTGACCGGTATGTGCAAGGTATGGATAGTTCATTTGAAGTATAAAAATAAATACTACTATTTTTAGGAGAAAAAAAAAAACTTACTAAAAATACTATTAATCTTTTTCTCCACACCCCATTCAAAAGATTTCCGACATGAAAATTTTCCACAAAATACTAATCTCTTCTCCTCATTTCATCTACTAAATTTGATGAAACTATCAAGTGATAACATTCTACCAAATCTTCTCCTACCTATCAAATTTCTCTCTCCATAATAGCAAAAACTACAATAGAAGTCCATATCCCAAGAACCAAAGCATGTCTTTTTTTCGTTTTTCAATTCAGTTCCATTAAAATCTTAGTACTCAATTCTCATCAATTAATTTTATAAAAAATAAACTAAAAAATCCACAATAAAGTTAAAAAAATTATCCTGGCAAAGCTTCCTCCATTTAATATTGTTAGGGTCTAAAAAGTACGTGCATAACCATGCGCAGGACAATTGAAACAAACATACAAAGCGTACATAAAAATTGAGGTAAGATGAGGTCCAACTAAGGTGTCCCACAAATAGCCCAAACCCCAATTGGGCCCACCACCTGGTACCACACAAAAGTATGCGGGCATTCATGACTGTAGTTGAGACCTAGTAGAAAATTGGGTGCATGGGCGTGGACAAAAGGGAAAATCCTCACACATAATCATGCGCAGACCCCTGCGAACGGACGAAAATTGACTACCAAAGGGCCCCCTTCACCCAGCGTCACCCCACCCACTGGACTCGGAATGTTTGCACAGGATTTCGAAGCCCTATATCTGAAAGTCACAAAAAGCCCTGCGCATGACCCTTTTTACTAGTACAACATGCGCTGGACCCTATTAGGCATGCGTTGGACCCGATTAGCCATGCGCCGGACTCCTTTCCTCGGATCTTTGCCTATAAATAGTCCGACTCACTTCATTTGCAAATGATTGATTTTTTAGAGAAGAAACCAGAGAGATTTTCCAGAAAACCTCGAGACATCATCAGAGTGATTTAGAGATTCAATCAAAGTATCCGATCAAGCTTCTATCTTAGACCGATACACGGGTGGTCGATTCCACCTCCCAAGAGTATGTCTCAGTACCTAGTTTTTGGACTATGTCTTCAGACTTCGTCCTCAAGCCCAAGTTCGGGACTTAGTCTCCAGACATCATCTTCGAACTTTTTCTTCAGACCACACCTTGATAAATTAACTGAGGATCCTCGTAAAATGATATATCAATCCCAATATAAAAATAAAGGAAAGAAAACAACAGCTTCTAAGTGACACATTAGGATTCGAGGTTGAGACTAAAAGGAATGCTAAAAGAGGCTGATCTCCCTCCAAGGAAAAATAGAACAAATGGATATTCTCCACCCTATAACCGACATCCTAAGATCATTGTCCGTCGGCAGTCAATGTACTACTCATTAGAATCGACCTCCGCTGGTTAGACTCCTTGAGTTCATGGTCGTAGCTCAGGTTTTTCCGTGGTCCTCGTCTCTACGACGGAATCAGGCCCAGTGTTACTACTCGACTATTGCTTAACGATCTCACAGCCCAAACTCGAAATTACATGAGACATGGACGTTTGATCCGTCGGTAGTATAATTCTATTCACATAAATGCATAAGCCCACCCTTTGAGGCTCAGAACACATGCACACTATAAGCACATTCTCCAACAAAATAATCTTTGCTTTTCAATTAAGGGTTATTGGCAATCCAATGTAATTAACAGCTTATGCCAGATTACGGCCAGGAATGTAAAAGAACTTGGAATCTCTGAAATAAAGATTCTCTTTGCGCCTTGTCTAATGTGTATATGTTTATGTTATTTGTGAATGCCCACGAATCCTCTGATTCCCCCCCAAAAAAAAAAACAAATGCAAATGAATTTCGCACGCCTTAGTTGAAATTCAGTTTTAACAAATATTAAAAAAAATCATAAAAAACAATGATAAATGTAAACACTCAAACTAAAAAAAAAATCCTTTTATTAATGTGATAGAAAAAATTCACATTTAAAAAATAATAAATATATTACTTGAAAAATGCAATGCAAGAAGATCTTATATCTAACTATAACCGGCTACAGACAGCTTACCTCGCTAGTATCTGACACCCAAACCAGTTTAAATTCAGTTCAAACCAAATTTTATCTGATCAGCACCATTTAATACATGATATCAGTAGTATGATAACATTTACAAATTGGATATTAGAGAAGTTCCCAGTAGCAGAGCTTTAGAGAGAGAGAGAGAGAGAGAGAGAGAGAGAGAAGGGGAGAGATATGAGAGGGAAAAAAGAAGATCTCACGAATGAGTTTTTTTCGCCAAACTGAGAGAAGTAGAAACAAATGGAGGAGAAAAATCTGAGAGGAATGGAGAGGTATCTCACAAATGGATTTTTTTTTCCTTCCGAATGGAGAGAAGTTAAAATGAATGAGTTTTTCTATTTTTGCTTTTATCAAGGTCGAGTATAATGCGGCCTAACGGCACCTGAATTTTGGCTGTGAAATCCTCTCATTTAATGAAAGTGTGGGCCCTACATCTTCCACCAATCTGGTTTGAACACGCACCGGTCGGACACAATCCACGTTCTCCTTCCAAAGGCTTTCTGCTGCTGTACTTATCAACATTAATTACATATTAACTCATATCCAATTTCAAAGCTGGTTGGACGTCCAACCAGTTGGACTTGAGGAATGGTACTATGAGGTCGACCTCATGAGAGCTCCGCTAGCCCCACTGTGATGTGTGTTAGACATCTACCCCATCAGTCAGATGCACCATTCCGTGGTGGGCCAGAAGCTTAAAAATTAGGATAATTCATGACTTAGGTTTTCCACACTGCAAACAATAGTTGAGAGGGGTTACCCGCTATGGACACCCCCCACCCTAGGGAGACCGGTGGTTCTTAAGAACCGTTGGTTGCAACGTGGCCCTAGTGACCGCTATCTCTGGCAGCTTGTGACAGGACGACTTCACTGGTACTGTAGCTGACGCCCTATCCTACCATCATTGTAGCATTGTGAAAACAATGTTGAACTGCCGATTTATATTATAAATACACCCGAGGAGGCAGTTTGAGGGAACGAATGGAGAGACAGAGAGAGGCAACGATAGGGCAGTGAGAACTCTCGACCAGAGAGTCTACACCTAGAGTGTAATGCCCTGGTTTTCGTAACCCAAGTTCTAGACCCGTGTTCCGAAAATCTGAGTGTTAACTTATGAAGATAGCTCACATTTCACCATGTATATTTTTTTCTCTCTTGTATGAGCATCGTAGCAGAGGTAAACCAAGACATGAATAAAAGAATGTTTAACATATGTCCAAAAATATTCAAGTGGTGCCCATAGGGCTTATACAAACTAAATGTCTCAAAATTAAATCAATCGAAAGAAATATGAAAGCAAATAAACCTACAGCTAGTCCCGAGCTTCACGGTCCATCCAACTTCTCATCCATGCCATCAAGTACCTGTTTATCATATATAGCACCTGCACCAACTGGCATGATTTGATAGTGTTAATCGCTATTATAGTGAGGTAAAAAACCTCCAAGATTACGAAGTAATATAGTTCATCAAGACAATTTATATTAAAAAAATCAAGTTACAGAGTTCCGAATGATAAAACATCTAATTCAAATTTCATAAATCATAACCCAATAATATTACCAACAAAACACCACAAATCATAATGTCCAATCCACATATTATAAAATTATTCTTATTTAGATGCATGAATGCATGCATATGTTCATCGATTGAGGACGCACATCTAGCTGGACCGAGCAATGAGCTTTTCAAACAGTCGGCTCATTCCAAATGCAAGAAGGGTCATTCAAACAGTACTCTGGTCTTTCAAACAGTCAACCAAGCACCCGATAACACCCTTATGTAAATGGGTCGTTCGAACAGTACTATGGTCTTTCAAATAGTTGACTAGGTACCCGATAATGCCTGTATGCCATGTATGCGTGATTAACTGGCCTTTATTAGTCCGGTTCGCAAATAATCATATTAGTACTCACTGTCATTATTGGGGGTCACGCGCAACCCAGCATAGCCTGACAACTTGGGCATAGTGACCCATACCACCATCCCTGACTCATGAAGCTTTAATAAAATACATTCAATAATAATGAGTAGCATATGTATTAAAATAAAAATAAAAAAATTATTTTCTATGAACCTCTACAACTAGTGGTCATTCATATTCTACAAATAGGCTTTACCATCTTATATTCGTACAAAATTTCCAACAAAAGGGTTCTTCCCAACAAAGCCACTTGGGCACTAAGTCCTTTCAAGGACTACACAAAAAGGGTTCAACCCAAAAGCTACAAGGCACAAATATAAAATTCAATGATGGTAAGCTTATAACCAACTTCCAGTTAACCCATAACACAAAAGGCCATTAGTATGAGGTACAACACCAATATACACAACCACAACCATATTACAATAGCTTCCATACAACAAAGTGGCAACTCCATAATTCCAACACAATTCTCCAATTTGGCAGCCAAAGCCATTCATTGATTTAATTTTTAAGTACAAACAAACATCCCTTTTATCAAGTTACAAGTGTATCAATCTCATACAAACAAGATATTCTACCTTAGTAAATTAAAGAGAGAATTCCACTATATAAGTATAGTAATTCTACAACTTGCACAATGATTCAATTCACATTCCAAAACATGTATAGATTTAAATGCAACTAGATCATAAATGTAAACTAAACATGAGCAATAAGTCAAGTAAAACAATTAGTAGGAAGTAAACCAATGATCTAACTATCATAATTTGGAATACTTGAAGGGTGATTCCTCAACTTCAAGTGTAGATTCTCCTCTAAATTGACTAGAACGCGATTATGTGCCTTAGGCACAAGTTTTAACCTAGATCACCACCTATGAATAGTTAGGATCAACTTTAGAAGTTAAATTGTGAAATTTAATGAAGATTACCCTATAATCCTTAACCTAGGGTCAGGGTTTTAGTTAAATTTGAAATTTAGCTTACATAATTTATAATAATACTAATAATAATAGAATTTCTAACATCAAAATAATTTGAACCACAGGAAACTACTGTTGAGTTGATGGAAATAAACTGACTGAAATCATTTCTAAAACAACTCGAAACTCAATGGAAACCCACTGAGTCGACTAGATCAAAGAAACAACTCAAATCTGATACAATACCTTAGTGAGATGGGTGCTCAGGACTCGAAAGCAATCTCTAATGGTTGAGCAGGAATAGACCTGACCTAGGTCAGATCTGTCCTTAAGCAAGTTGAAATCTAATGAGTCAAAAGATCAGCGACTCAGTGATTTGCACAACTTCAACTCATACTCGAACCGATGACCCTAAACCCTACTTCTCGAACTCATTGATGTTCCAACAGCTGCTGGACCAAGATCGATCTAAAACCCAGCTATTTGAATCGAAATCTCACTAGAACTAGCCAGGTTTGAATCTGAAGTGGGAAGGGCTGAGTCGACTCAGCTAAAAACTTTGCAGAACCCTATCTTCTCTTCTTCTCTTCTTCTTCCTTCCTTTCTTCTGTTTCTCTTCCTGCTCTCAGATCTGGAATGTCCAGAGACTCTTGGACAGTTTATGATTCTCCAGACTCGGATAGAATGACCTAGTGAAACTCAAACTTGGTTGGATGGCGTGGCTGATTAGTTTGGTGTAGCTTATAAATAAAAGGGAGCTAATCATAGATTGATCATTGATGATTGAAGGGCCATCAACGAGGACTCACATGGTGAGATTGGATCTTAAAATTAGGGATTCATCACGAACCAGCGGCGGTGCAAGTTTGATGAGGAAGATGAACTCCTCCAATGGTAGTTTTCAAACGAAGAGCTATCTCTCTAAGCTGGTTCTTCTAGATGGCTATAAAGAACCTGTCCATTAAAACCTTCATGATCGTTTATTGGGCCCACCGAGATGTGGTTCACAAATCCAGTCCATCCATTGTGTGTATCCCAGTTGGATGAGGGGTCAAACCAAGTTTCAGCTTTATGAAAAACTCATGTACGCCCCTACCAAGTGCTTTTAGATGTTCTATACATGTCTTCACATGGTTTTAGTTGGTATGGCCCACCTGAGTTCCGAATACAGCTGATAATTTTTAGCATGTCTCATAACCTGCAAAGGACCCACCAAATGCACAGTGTGGATGTCTGACACACATCATGATGGGGCACGCAGAGCTCGACCTCATAGTACCATATACATATATAGGTTGAGTTGAACCGAACCAAGTTGGCCAAAGTGATGGGTTTTAATAGATAAAGTGATGTGGTTGTTGAACAATATGACGGGGTTCTACTAGATAAAATAAGGGTGTTGCTGAACAAGGTAACGGGGTTTCATTAGACAAAGTGACGATGTTACCAGACAAAGCGATGGGGTTCTACTAGCAAAGTGATGGGGTTATCAAACAAAGTGATGGGGTTCCACTAAATAAAGTGACGAGTGTTGGGGCTCAAATTCGCAACCATGGTAAAAAAACATGTGGCAGTCCATCTACGACGATTCAGATTAATTCCAGATCCGAGAAACACTCGAAAAATGCGATTGGATGCTAGCGCAGCCCTAACCCTAGGCGAACTGCGCAATCGTGACCGAAACCTACAAATGATATTTCAGAGTGGATCTGAACATGCGTATTGCCGCCAAATGATCCGGAATGCCCCAAAACCCCCGAATACAAAGTTCGGAAGTTGGAGGATGCATATTTTCACGTGCGCACTTTCAGGAGCGAAGTTCCTATGCTAAGAGCTGACCTGGAGGGTCCAAATTAGGAAGCAACTACCAAAATTTGCAACATTTGATCCTCCACACCCCCATCTCGTTCATTTGATAAGTCAATAAGAGCTTAAAAGCGGCTTGGCGTCAGTGACTTTGGTCCCCGAAAGGGTACCTGTCCTTGGAAGGGTTGCCCGTCGGAGCCTGAAAATCGTAAAATATTCTAAGTCTAGAGGTTGTTTTCTCTCTTGTAGAGTGTACAATCCTGAAATATTCTAAGTTTGGGATTGCACAAGAGGGACATCCACCACCACATCCGCCCATGCTTTAGCTACATGTGCCCGGGGCGTTTTCCCTCTGTGATTCATCTGAGAAACTTCCGAAAATCACCAAGTTTGAGCACATGTGCCCACCACATCCGCCCACTACATTCGTCCGGAAACACTTCTAGAAATGTATGCGCTCACTGTCTTCCATTGCTTGGACCCAGACCCGATTAACATACTATAAATAGTAGGTTGACCTGATGACCTCAAGATACTTCATCTGCAAACGACATCAGAGCGACACAAGAGGTAACATGCGCTTGCTCCATCTTCCCTTGCCAGAAAGGAATTTTCCCGTTGGAGTTTAAATGCAGAGAGAGAGAGAGAGAGAGAGAGAGAGAGAGAGAGAGAGAGAGAGGAAAAAGTAAAAAATATTTTAAGTAGTGGGAATTTCCACTCTTACAGATGGACATGCGCCCACCTCTTTGAAGCTTAGAGAAGTAAAAAATATTCTAAGTAGTGGAAATTTCCACTCTTACAGAGGGACGTGCGCCCAACTCTTTGGAGCTTGGAGAAGTAAAAAATATTCTAAGTAGTGGAAATTTCCACTCTTACAGAGGGACATGCGCCCACACTCACCCTGACATGCACCCAGACATTCACCCTCTGCCTGGAATGTCTGTAGTGTGGCCCGCTTTCAATGGGTCCCGTATCTCCGGTGTATTATCTCTCTTGGATACACATTGATGTCCTCTATCCATCCCCTATACCAGATTTTCCAATGATCGACGTTAAACGCCTTTAATCCATGATTTAATAAAAAATAACCAACACTTAGTCAATTTTGCAACCCTGAAAACCCTTTTATAAGAGTATAAAGTGACTGACGCTAAGTGGAATTGAGCGGAATCTGACCGCCGCCAAGTGAGATGTAGCTTTTCCATGGTCCGAAGCAACATAATCATGCATCGCATCGACATTAATCGCTGTCCTAATCGCTAAACACTCTGATTAAGCGATAAACAGGCCCAATACTTAGTCATTTTCAACCCTGAGAAGTGCCATGTTGGCTCAAAGATCGACTGATGCCAAGTAGAATTAAGTGAATCTCACTAATGCCAAGCCGGATTTAGCATTGTTACAACCTTAATGAACATAATCCAGCACCATATGAAGATAATCATCATTACTAATTGCTAAATACCGTAATTAAGCGATAAACATGCCTACTAGTTAGTCATTTTCAGCCCTGGGAAGTGCCATGTTGGCTCGAAGATCGACTGATGCCAAGTGGAATTAAGTGCGATCTCATTGACGCCAAGCCGGATTTAACATCATCACAACTCCAATAAACATAATCTAACACCAGCCAAAGATAATCATCATTGATATTTATCGAATACCCTAATTAAGTGGTAAATAGGCCCAATACTTATCATTTTTAGCCCTGGGAAGTGCCTTGATGGCTCGAAGATCGATGACGCCAAGTGGAATTAAGCGCAATCTCACCGACGCTAAGTCAAATTTAACATCCTCATACTATAAGACAACTAAATTAAGCACTTGTGGGACACTAATCCGCACGGTTTATCAGTTATTGGCATAAACAGGCGTATACTAACCCCGATACTTAACCATTTTCAGGTCCCGAAATGTGTAATTTAGCCCATCAAACTTGAATCTTCAAAGAAGCAAGGCTCGATATAGCTTATCCGATCAATCTAACATCTCAAAGCATTGACCATTAACGACAATGATTAAGTTAAAAATATGCATAAAGTAGATTAACCACATCAAGTGCATAATTTATCCAATATGCCAACTACCGAGCACTCAGTATGATTTATGCATACAAAAGCAGATTTGCGATATGGATCCGATCCCATACCGACAATCGGAAGGTGCGTAAAGGAATGAATATTCCCAAAGACGAGTCATTAGGCTCCAAGATCAAACATATTTACTTTGTATTTATTCATGCATTGTATAAGCTTTATTCATCTCGGATTAAGGTTTGAGGCTAAACCGAAGGGACTATGATTACCACGAAAAATCAAAATCAAAGAGTTTCAACAACATTCAAAACGTCCTGCTATGGACTGCCATTATAAAAGCTGGTTGATGTACTACCCATCCACAACGGGGTCTGCTGGTTGAACTAATCAGGCAATTATGATGCGTATTCTCACAGTCATCGGTCATAAAAATATGGGAATAGAGCTTTGAGTTGTACTATCTCGAGGTCCCCCGTCATAAAAAATGAGAAGAGGGTTTCGAGTTGCACCTTCTCGAGGTTACCCGTCATAAAAATACGAAAAGACAACTTCGAGTCGTGTCGACCAACAATCGTTAGTTCGTGTATTCCAATGGTCGCCTGTCATAAAAATACGGGAAGAGGGCCCAGCGTTACACCACTCGATTAAAAATCCTAACGGTCCTTCAACCCGGACAACTCGAAAGAACATGCGACATAGGTATCCAACTTGTCCAAAATGATGGCTCAGTCCATAACAAGAAAATATAGAAAGGTCTCTACGACCATGAACTCAAGACTATAATCCCTAGCGGGTTAGTCTTTTGCCTTTTAATAAAGGGTGATCAACCATTGATGTAATTAAGGGCTCGTGACCAGTATCACAACCTGAAATGTAAAAGATCTTAGAATCTTTGGAATAAAATTCACCTTGTGATATCTTTTCATGTGTATACTTAGTGAATGCTTGTGATTGTCTATGAATGTCTCCTATACTCAGAAACTCTAGAACAACAAAACACAAGAAAACTGTTTTGCACATTTTCTAGTTTTAACAATGGGGCTATCGGATAAAGTGATGGAGTTCCAGTAGATAAAGTGACGGGATTACTAGACGAAGTGATGGGATTCCATTAGACAAAGTGATGGAGTTATATAAGACAAAGTGACGGGGTTTCACTTGACAAAGTAATAGGGTTAAACAAGACAAAGTGACGTTGTTTCATTAGAAGAAGTGATGGGAACCTTATTATTTGTTTGACAACCCCATCACTTTGTCTAGTGTAACCTCATTACTTTTTTTTTAATGAAACCCCATCACTTTGTCTAACAACCTCATCACTTTATCTAGTGGAACCTTGTCACTTTGTCTTGTCTAACCCTCTATATTATTCTAGTGGAACCACGTTACTTTGTCTAGCAACCCCATTACTTTATAGTGGAATCCCATTACTTTGTCTGGCGACCCCATCACTTTGTCGTATGGAACCCCATCACTTTGTTTGGCAACCCCTTCACTTTGCTAGTGGAACCACGTCACTTTGTCTAGTGGAACCTCGTCACTTTGTTTGGCTACTTCATCACTTTGTATGGTGGAACCTTGTCACTTTGTCTTTTCTAACCTTCTATCTTGTTCTAGTGGAACCATGTTACTTTGTCTAGCAATCCCATCACGTTGTTAGTGGAACCCCATTACTTAGTTCGACAATTCCATCACTTTGTCTAGTGGAACCCCGTTACTTTATCTGGTAACCTCGTCACTTTGCTAATGGAACCCCATCACTTTATTAGGTAACTCTGTCACTTTATCTAGTGGAACCCAATCACTTTATTTGGTAACCTCATCACTTTGCCTTGTGGAACCCTATCACTTTGTCTAGTGGAACCCTGTCTAGTGCCTTATCCATGTTGTCCATCCATTTTACTAGATCATATTTTAGTAGATAAGTCCAATATTTAAGCATATCCAAAGCTAAGTGGACCACACCATAGGAAATAGTGGGGATAATGATGTCTATCACGCACATGGATGTTTATTTTCCATCCAACCTATTCATAAGGTTACACATACATCGATGAAGGGAAAAAGAAAATATCCACTTGATCCAAAACTTTTTGTGGTCGTCCAGAAGTATTCAACGGTAGGGTTTTCAATGCCCATCATTTCCTGTGGTGTGGTCCACTTGAGCTTTGGACAACTTCAAGTTTAGGCTCATGCCCTAAAATGTTATGAGAAAATGGGTTAACAGCATGGATAATACACATATAATATAGTGCGCCTCACAGATTTTGCTCATTACGCTTTAAGTTACCAAGTACACAATCTGCGTCCTCTTCAAAATCGCACAATGAGTATCCAGGTTGGAAATTGTTATTGTTATGAGACGCCAGTTTTGATTTTGATGGGGTACATCTTAATGTTTATGTAAGATCCAGTCCTACCATTAGATCTTGAGTTTCATATTAGGCTGAGGGACAAAAAATTTGGATGGCCTGTGATTTTGATGGGGTACATCTTAATGTTTATGTAAGATCCAGTCCTACCATTAGATCTTGAGTTTCATATTAGGCTGAGGGACAAAAAATTTGGATGGCCTGTGATTTTGTTGGGTCATGCCAAAGGAAATAGTTGGGAGAGAGATGTCCACCCTTAATTTTTTACAGGGCCTACTGTGGTATTTATATAAAACCCACTCCAACCATTATATTACATGGAACCATGCTGGGCAGTGGTAAACAAATCATACCCATGCATTATTTACTTAAGCCACTCTAATGGAGATAATTTAAAGGGTGAGTGTTGCCCTATGCACCTTTTCCATTCTTATAGTCCACCTGAGTCATAAATATTGTTGATTTTTGTGCCCTTGACCTAACATGGGTTTAAGAACCTCATGGTCAAGGTTGATTTTAAATAAACATCATGGTACGAGCCACTGCATGGGCACGAGGGAATGCCGGGGAATGGTTAAAAATGGGAACGAATTAGGTGAGGCTGGCCTTACCCAAGACAGTGCAGCCCTTACCATGGGCCCGATTTTAATGTGTGTATTTTGTATCCACCCCATCCATCCTCTTTTTAAAATCATTTTAGGGCATGGTCCAAAAAATGAAGCAGAATCCAAATGTTAGGTGCATGTACTCTAAGAAACAGTGGCGATTGAGTATTAATGGACCACGAAAGTTTTGGATCAAGCTGAGATTTGTTTTTTCCCTTCGTTCAGGATTATGTGACCTTATCAACGGATTGGAAGGCAAATAAGCACTATGAAAATGTTAAGGTGCGCCCTAATAAATTTTTTTTAATGGTTGGGTGTTCAATCGCAGATGTTTCCTAAAGTATGGTCCACCTGATTATTGGATCTTCTTCACTTTTGGAATAATGCCTTAAAATTATCTGGAAAACCGGATGGATTGGGTGGATATCGAATGCACGCATCAAGGTGGGCCCCACGGTAAAGGCCGCAATGTCTTGGGTGAGGCCAGGGTCTCACCCAATCCACTGCCGTTAAAAATGTACCGAATGTAATTCCACGTTGATGAGGTTTTTTATGGTAATTTTTTAAATTGTTGTACTAAATTCAGCGCAAACATGCTCGTCCAATGAAATTCAGGATACAGGAAATTCCTGTATCCTGGAAACAGAGGATCCGCACGCGGGGAGGGACCAGTAAGCCCAACTTGCTTGTTAGCGATTTAGTAGTGCGACTCGCTTGGGTACAAAAAACGGTGGGATTCTCCCTGACTCGGTCAGATATCCTGACGTTTCAGATAAGGCTAAAAGTCCGGCCAATTGTGTTATGTTGGTGCTCAACCCTAACCCAACCTAACCTCAATCCTAACTCAACTCAACCCAACGCAAGCGGGCTCAGTAAGGTTAATCAGTTATTATATAAGTCTATATTATGTTTCAACACACCATCTTATTTTTTTATACCCCTGACCTTATTAATTATATATATGTAGTTATTTATTATAAAAAAAAAACTTCACTTTCCTAAATAAACAAGCTAAAATAGAGGATAACTACTCATTTAACACTCAAACATATCAAATTTAAGAATATTATATTTCAAATATACTTACTAAAGTAATATACACTAATAAGTATAAACTAATAGGTTTACTTAACTAAAGTATAATAAAACTATAAATAACTTGTATGCATATCCGGTTTGGGTTAGGTCAAGTAACCCGAGACCTTAACCCAAGTCTGACCTAAATTTTATGGGGTTAGTATTTGCATAATCCAAGCTCGAAATCAAATACGATACTTCATGCCCATGCCCAATCCAATGTTGGGCTTGTCACGAGTCCATCGGGTTGAACCCGCCCAACTTTCAGCCCTAGTTTCGGATGGGGAAGCCCGCAAAACACGTTTTGGCTGGACAGAGAGGGAGCGGACACCGGGTAACACCTAAGTGGGTGTTACCTTTGCCGTGGGGCCCACCTTGATGATTTATTGTATATCCACACCGTCCATCCAATTCTCCATCCCATTTTAGGACGGTTCCGACAAATTAAGCAGATCAAAATCTCATGTGAACCACACAACACGAAACAGTGGTGATTGAGCGATTCACCATTAAAAATTCCAAAGGCCCATAGTAAGGTTTTCGTAATTTTTATTTGCCATCCAACCTGCTGATAATGTCAAGAAGACCTGGAAGAACGGAAAATACGGAGATCAGATTGATCCAAAACTTTTGTGTCCCACAAAAAGTTTTTAATCTCGTGGTAAGGTCCACCTGAGATTTGGATCTTCTTAATGGTCATTCATCGCAGCTAATTCGCTCCCGTACAACAAAGCCACAGCCATCAACAGGAGTGCGACCTTATCCAAAGCCACCCGTGCTAACTCGACAGCTCAGCACACTGTTGTGACTCAGCTGACAGCTCGGTACCCACAAATCAGCAGCCATGCCAGCAACCCGAGTTGCAACTGAATGATAGACAAATACAGTATTGTAGTATTATCCACCCAACAGTTACAGCAGCAACATAATTCAACATCCACCAAAGCAAACTCATCTGCTGACTCGGTCAGTCATTGCAAAAAGCCAGCACGACTCAGTACGCAAACTACGCCGTACATCCGACTCAGCAGGGAGGAAGAAGAACCCAATTTCCTGGTTGTGTCCCTAAGCAAAAACTTCTGAATCGTACCTGTTGAAGTCTTTGGAAGCTCCGCCATGAAGACAACCGTCTTTGGCACCATGTAGTGCGGCAACCGCTCCCTACAAAACACAATAATCTCCTTCTCTGATGGCCTCTTTTCTGCCTTCTGGTAATCTTCTTTCAAGCTCAAGAACGCGCATGGCGACTCGCCCCAGAACTCATCGGCCGGGCCACCACTGCCGCTTCATTTACGGCCGGATGTGAGTACAGAACGGATTCAACCTCAACGCTGCTCATGTTTGTTGTAATAAGAGGTTGAAAACAACTGACAGATATTAAAAAAATAAAATTAAAAGGAATGTAAAGAACTTATTGATTTGAAGAACACGGAGTCGAGGCGTGACGAGTCACTGGGCTTGAAACCAAATCTGCCCTCCTTGGACCGCTTTCCAAATGCAACAGGAGTCACGGACAGTTGGCCTCCAGGATACAACGACTATCACCTTAGTCCCGGCTGTGCACTCGCCGTACAGGGCTCGAACCAGCAAGTATACCGTAAACTCGAGATGCAGTGACTCAGTGAGTCAGAAAAAACAGAAAATCAAACCAGAGTCCAGAGCTTTAGTAAAGTTGAGAGAGAAGATGATTTTCGAATCTGTTTAAAACGGATTAATCAGATCTATATATAGACTTGATTAGGTGCTTAATGCACCGTTTTGAATTGGGTTAGGTCCGTTGGGTTTAAACCCAACTGATGCGACCATCCGAACAGACGCTTCTCTGGACGTTTAAAACAAAAGACCGTTCGTGCAAGTACACTTTCAGTGTCCGTTGGAGCAAAAGGAAGGTGCGCAAGTATACTCACAGTAGACCCAGACCCAGACCCAGACCCAGACCCAGACCCGAGCCCAGACCCGAGCCCGAGCCCGGCCCGGCCCGGCCCGGCACCGGCACTGGCACCGGTGACGGCGACGGCGACGGCGCGGCTCAGCTCGGTTCGGCCGGCCGGCGGGTGGGCGGGCGGGCGGGCGGGCGCACGCGCGCGCGTGTGTGGTTTTTGGCATAGTATGGTTCAATGTGCATAGCCCCCCACAAACCACAAAATTCACCTGCCCCCTGAGGGCTTAGCCCATGTGCAAAGCCTCTACTTTTATACTTGCTTTTTTCTTTGGTTCTTTCCGATGTGGGACAAAGAAAATGCACAAACTCCAAAAACAAACTTGTGGAGGGAAACCATTTTCAAAGGAAAAATTGAAATAAATATTTTAAAATTCTTTTTTTTATTTTAAAATACAACAATCCCCCACATGTTTCAAATTTCAAAACATTTCGAGTTTAGAGTAGAACAGTTGTGTAATAGTGTTGATGTCTATCGGACTTTAATCAACATTTAGAGTAAGCAAGACAGGTTTACAGGAATTAGGTGACTATCGGTCTTTAACCTAACCCTTTAACGTAAACGGCCATACATGCCACTCACACAACTATTCCGATACTGCTGGTTCTGCGGTTTGGTACGTTTCGGCCATGCACCTTTACCTGGATTTTCATTAGCGCTCTAGAGAATAGCCTAATATCCCATAGGAAGCGGCCTCAACTTCCACACTCATATAGGTGAATTCCATCAAGTGTACACAGCAAAAGGATACACCACCAATCTTGGTTATGGATTTATTAAGAGTTCAGACTCATCCTCCCAAACATTGCTGTTTGCACTGCGTACATCTCAGGAAGGGGTAAATCACTGCAGTGCTTTCCAGTCTCTTAGTGTCTTGTTGTTTACCCATTGAACCTATCGCATGGGATCTCCACTTGTATAGGTTGGGTTGCCGACACTGGTAGCTCATAATGTTAGGCTCAACCCCATTCCCTTCGATGTTTCTATGACTAACCCTTTGGATAGTCCTTTGGTCAGAGGATCTGCCAGATTCTTTTCCGATCGTACGAAATCAATAGTAATAACACCATCAGTCAGCAGGTGTCTAACAATATTATGTCGAAGTCTGATATGTCTACTTTTACCATTGTAGATCTTACTATTAGCGCTGGCTATAACTGCCTGGCAATCACAATGAATAGATACAGTCGATACAGGCTTTGGCCAAATAGGTATATCTGCCAAGAGATTTCTTAGCCACTCAGCTTCTGAACCTGCTTTTTCTAATGCAATGAATTCCGACTTCATTGTCGATCTAGCAATGCACGTTTGTTTTGTAGATTTCCAAGATACTGCTCCTCCACCAATTGTGAATACATATCCACTTGTGGATTTAGTTTCATCAGAGTCAGTTATCCAATTGGCATCAGTATATCCTTCTAATACTGGTGGATAACCTGTATAACATATACCATATGTAGCAGTACCTTTTAAATATCTTAATATTTTATTTAAAGCATTCCAGTGATCATAACTAGGGTTATGTGTATATCTACTCAGTCTATTTACAGCAAAAGCAATATCTGCTCTTGTACAGTTCATCAGATACATTAAACTACCAATTACTTGAGAATAAGCATGTTGAGATATACTACTTCCTGTATTCTTCTTGAGTTGCACAGAATGATCATATGGTGTACTGGCAGGTAAGCAATCGAAGTGTTCAAACTTCTTTAATATCTTTTCAATATAATGTGACTGAGATAATGTAATATTATCATCTTTCCTGATTACCTGAATACCTAGGATCATACTTGCTTCTCCTAAATCTTTCATATCAAAATTAGAAGACAGGAGTTGTTTAGTATTATTCACAAGTTTTACGTTAGTTCCAAATATTAGCATATCATCTACATATAGACATATAATGACACCTTCATTATCAGAAAATTTACTGTAAACACATCTATCTACATCATTTACAATATAACCATTTGATTTTAAGACATTATCAAACTTTTCATTCCACTGTTTAGGGGCTTGTTTTAAACCATACAAGGACTTAACAAGTTTACATACTTTGTTTTCTTGTCCTATGATTTTATATCCTTCAGGTTGTTCCATATAGATTTCTTCTTCTAACTCACAGTTTAGAAATGCTGTCTTAACATCCATTTGGTGAACCACTAACTTATAAATAGATGCAATAGCTATTAATACTCTAATTGATGTAATTCTAGTTATAGGTGAATATGTGTCAAAATAATCATATCCTTCCTTCTGTCTACAACCCTTTGCTACTAACCTGACTTTGAACTTATCTATAGTTCCATCAGGTCTAAGTTTCTTTTTAAAAACCCATTTACAGCTTATAGGTTTGCTTCCAGGAGGAAGATCTACTAGTTCCCATGTGTTATTAGATATTATTGAATGTAATTCATCTTTTATAGCTTCCTTCTAAAAGGTAGCGTCTGAAGAATTTATAGCTTCTGAGTATGTTACAGGGTCATCTTCTAATAGGAATGTAAAAAACCCATCTCCCATATTAGTTTCTTTTCTAGCCCTTTTACTTCTTCTTGGTTCTTGATTTATTTCATTAGAAGCATTAGGTTCTTCCACTATTTCATTAGTAGTTTCTATAGTTCTACTAGTTAAGTTCATATCCAAAGTATTATCATCTTTTGTTCCTTCCAAACATGATTTAAAAGGAAATACATGTTCAAAAAACTCTGCGTCCCCGGCTTCTATAATATTAGTGTTTGGATCTAAAACATTATTCTTTGAATTTAGAACCAGGAATCTATATGCAGCACTATGTTGTGCATAACCTATAAAGATACAGTCTGATGTTTTTGGACCTATCTTGGTTTTCTTGTTTTCAGGTAATCCTACCTTAGCAAGACACCCCCACACTTTTAGATATTTGTAACTAGGAGTATGACCTTTCCATTGTTCATATGGTGTCTTTCCAGACACCTTGTGAGGTATTCTATTTTGGACATAACAGGCTAATAGGATAGCTTCCCCCCACATGTTGAGAGACAAACCTGAACTATTTAACATTGCGTTCATCATATCTTTTAGAGTTCTATTCTTACGTTCTGCTATTCCATTTTGTTCTGTTGTATAAGGTGCAGTGGTTTCATGAACTATGCCATATTTTTCACAAAACTCCTTAAACTGTGTTGACATATATTCTCCACCTCTGTCTGATCTAAGCCTTTTAATTTTTCTACTTAGTTGGTTTTCAACTTCAGTCTTGTATCTGATAAAGGCTTCAAATGCATCATCTTTATTTCTAAGAAGGTAAATTATGGTATACCTAGAACAATCATCTACAAAAGTTATATAATATCTTTTACCACCTCTAGACATGTGATTTTTGAAATCACCTAGATCACTATGAATTAACTCTAGTAATTCAGAATTTCTAACTATAGATTTGAAAGGTTTCTTATGGAATTTTGATTCTACACAAACCTCACATTTTTCTATATTTTCTTCTGATATATTAGGTAATAAACCTAACCTATTCATTCTTTTTATAGATGCTACATTAACATGACCTAATCTACTATGCCACAAAGAAGTAGACTCAACAATATAAGCAGAACTGGATGACATCTTATTATTATCAACGTTTACAATATAAAGACCATCATTACAATAACCCTTCCCAATGAAGGTACCATTCATAGTCATTACAAGCTTGTCTGAATCAAATACAAGTTTAACACCAGCCTTGTTGAGGAGCGAACCAGAGATCAAGTTTCGTCGAATATCAGGTACATGTAAGACATTGTTCAACATTAACGTCTTTCCCGACGTAAGCTTCAGAACTATCTTTCCTTTTCCAGCAACCGGAGAGGTCCGAGCATTTCCCATGAAGACTTGTTCATCATCCCTTATTTCTTGATAAGAGGTAAACATGCTACGGTCCTTACAAACATGCCGAGTTGCCCCGGTATCCAGTATCCATTGCAGGTTGTGTACAAGGAAGACTTCGGTCAGAACCGCAACAACCGTATCAGCTTCTGTTTCAGCAAGATTAACTTGTGGCTTATTGTTCTTTTTCTTCAGCCTACATACGTTTGCATAATGTCCTGGTTTTCCACAAAAATGACAATTGCCTTTCTTTTTGAACTGTTTGTTTGGCTTCTTTTTCAGCCGACACTCATTAGCATAGTGTCCAAACTTTTTACAATTGTGACATTGTATTTTACTTTTGTCCTTCTTTTCCTGACCTGATTCGATTAGGTTAGCCTTTGAAACAGACTCATTGGCATCACCAATTTGATCTCTGATCCTATTTGCCTCCTCTATACGTATGTGTACAATTGTATTTTCCAAAGAGACGCCATTCTTTTTGTGTTTCATTTTATTTTTGTAATCTTTCCAAGAAGGAGGTAATTTCTCAATTAACGCTCCAGAAAGAAATACCTCGTCTAACTTTATTCCTTCAATTGTTAATTCATGAGTCAGATTTTGATAATCATGAATTTGATTTGTGACAGGTTTATCATCTGTCATATTGAAGTGAAGGAAGTTCGATATTGCATGTTTTTTAGATCCAGCGTCTTCAAGAACATACTTCTTCTGAAGTGCATTCCATATCTCTTTCGCAGAATCATACAAAACATAAACATCATACAGTTCATTTGACAAGGTATTCAGAATGTAATGTTTGCAATTATTGGCATCTTGAACTTCAGTTTGGTTGGCTGGGTCAACTATAAATGTATCAGACAAGATGTAAAAGACTTTTAAGGTTTGTAAAGCAAAAGAGATTTTCTGTTTCCATCGTTTATAATTCTGTCTAGAGAAGGGTTCAATCTTGGACAGTTCAATAGTAGGATTAACTGTGATAGTAGCCATGTGTGCTTCACTTTGATTTGAAGAGAAAAGAGTAAAATTCTGTTCCGAATTAAGTTTGGAACAGACAGCACAAGAGGAACTGTAATCTGTTCCGAGTTGAAATTGGAACAGACAACAGAAGATCACATAAATAAAATCTGTCTGTTGTTTTCAACTTGTATTTGGTTTCAAGATTGTTGTAATAAGAGGTTGAAAACAACTGACAGATATTAAAAAAAATAAAATTAAAAGGAATGTAAAGAACTTATTGATTTGAAGAACACGGAGTTGAGGCGTAACGAGTCACTGGGCTTGAAACCAAATCTGCCCTCCTTGGACCACTTTCCAAATGCAACAGGAGTCACGGACAGTTGGCCTCCAGGATACAACGACTATCACCTTAGTCCCGGCTGTGCACTCGCCGTACAGGGCTCGAACTAGCAAGTATACCGCAAACTCGAGATGTAGTGACTCAGTGAGTTAGAAAAAACAGAAAATCAAACCAGAGTCCAGAGCTTTAGTAAAGTTGAGAGAGAAGATGATTTTCGAATCTGTTTAAAACGGATTAATCAGATCTATATATAGACTTGATTAGGTACTTAATGCACCGTTTTGAATTGGGTTAGGTCCGTTGGGTTTAAACCCAACTGATGCGACCATCCGAACAGACGCTTCTCTGGACGTTTAAAACAAAAGACCGTTCGTGCAAGTACACTTTCAGTGTCCGTTGGAGCAAAAGGAAGGTGCGCAAGTATACTCACAGTAGACCCAGACCCGGCTCGGCCGGCAGGCGGGCGGGCGCGCGCGTGTGGTTTTTGGCATAGTATGGTTCAATGTGCATAGCCCCCCACAAACCACAAAATTCACCTGCCCCCTGAGGGCCTAGCCCATGTGCAAAGCCTCTACTTTTATACTTGCTTTTTTCTTTGGTTCTTTTCGATGTGGGACAAAGAAAATGCACAAACTCCAAAAACAAACTTGTGGAGGGAAACCATTTTCAAAGGAAAATTTGAAATAAATATTTTAAAATTCTTTTTTTTTATATTTAAAATACAACAATGTTCTCACCACCGCTTATGATCACGTCCTTGGACCGGTCCTTGATCTCAACATAACCATCAGGGTGAATTAGACCCACATCACCAGTGTAAAACTACCCATATCGGAGGCTCTTGTAAGTCTCCTCAGCATCTTTCAAGTAGCCCAACATAATGCAGCTGCCTCGCAGCACAATCTCGCCCATTGTCATCCCGTCCCGCTTCACGCTGGCACCTGTTTCACTGTCGATCACATCGATCTCATCCATGCAGAGAGTGATCTGCACGCCCTGCCTTGCCTTCAATTTTGCACGGTCGGCTGTGGGTAGGAGGTCCCACTCGGCCTTCCATGCGCACGAAAGGATTGGGCCCACTGTCTCTGTCAGGCCATACACATGGCTTACGGTGAAACCCAGCACCTCTGTCCGGAAGAGCACGGAGGCGGGCGGCGGGGCCCCTCCAGTCATGATATGGACGGTGTTCGGCAGCGGCTGATGTACAGATTCTGGGGCATTGGCAATCATGTTTAGAACGACAGGCGCTGCACACATGTGGGTCACGCCGTGTTTGATGATCATAGCATGGATGGTGGCAACGTCGAATCTCCGGACAAAGACATTGGTCCCGCCCATTGCGGCAATCCCCCACGGGAAGCTCCAACCATTGCCGTGTAACATCGGGAGTGTCCACTCGCTCTCAGGCCTCAACCATTGGAACCCCGGATTTCCTTTCTCAACCAACATTTCATAAGTAAGCCGATCATCGTCTGACGGTGGTGATGATGATGGGATATGTTGACTGCCTTCTTCAAATTGATCCTCTATCAAGATCAAAAGAGGCGGCTTCTTCAACTCTCCGACGGCATCCTTAACAAGGGACCAATATTGGAAATCGACAAACACAATCTTCGCCTCGCTGTGATGAAGCAGAGTGGCAATCGTGCGGCTGTCGAGGCGGATGTTGATGGTGTTGAGGACAGCTCCACACATGGGGACAGCGAAGCGAATCTCATACATGGCGGGGATGTTCGGGGCAACAACGGACACCTAAATGGATCATACACAAAAACCATGTGAAGTTGTAGAATTGAAAGATAGTACCTATGTGTGTTGAATATGATGGAAGGACCTGAATTATATATCCAAGATGTTTCAAGACCCGTCCTGAGTCGACTTGAACATGGTGGGTCCTGATCCAATTGGATACCACGAGTCATCCCCGACCAGTGACTCAGCTTAGGAGCGAATGAGTTGGTTCAAGTCTCCGAATCTCTTAACCATGAGTAAAGGAAATTATTTTGAAATACAGCAACACATGAGACTGTGTGTGTGTGTTTTTTTCTTACTACATCGCCTCTGCCAATGCCCAACGAGAAGATAGTTGATGCAAGCTTGATGCACCTTTGGTGCGTCTGTGACCATGTATGGACCATGTCGTTGTAGACCATTGATGGACGGCTTCCATAAATGGTAGCTGCTCGATCTAGGAATCCGATTGGAGTTAGAGGAGATGAGTTGGCTGGTCTTGGCTTCAAACCGTCCATCTCTCCTTCCAAAAGAAGGAAAGTATGTATTTGGGATGTGCGGGGTTACGAAAGCGTTCTTTATATTGATTGATTTAGTTTTGCCACTGTCGTGACTGATCAAGATCCAAGGTATGTGGCTCGTATGTTGTGTCCGAGGGTTGAACCTGTTGATTCGTGCAATAATTGAACCGTCTCTTTTGTCAAAACCACGATACTAAGAAATTATTGTTATTTTGGTGGTGGAAGTTTCACGTCAATCAGAGAGACGCGTGAAATAGAAGTTATTGTCGGTGCTGGAAAATCTCATGGGCTCGGCCATTATGTACGTGTCTTATCCACCCTGTCCAAATCACATGACCAAACCACAGGAAATAATGGTGATTGAAAGACAGTGTATGTAATCGGTCAGCAGTCGTATCGGTAAACTGAAGGTATTATAAGTTTTACATGTTTTTGAGTATCTTACATTCCTCCAATTGTCGAATCAAATTGTCATGCATGAAAAATAATGAAGCATGCATGGCGATCTTCCTTGGAGAAATTCTAAAATATTTTTAGGTCACGGTGGTGTTGATCCGTGGTTCCATCCTCAGGAAGGTCCATGTTAATTGTTGAAGTTTTAAAGACACGTTGTTTAAGGACACATTGTTCAAAAAGGTCAAGACCAATCAACATAATTAAAAAAAAAATAGTTTGTAAGCATTTATTTTATATAGACGCTTGGCGCTCTCAAGAATAGTCAGTTACCGAGATTAAGAGGGTCCTGGATCGAAACAGTTACGTGGTGGTGAGGCCAACACTCCAATCAAACTTCAATTGCCCAGTCGGATTGGTTGTTGATCATTCTCAAAATATTTAAATAGAATAGGGAGCAACGACTCCCACTCCTTCCACTCGTCCGATAAGGATTTGAATCGTGTGTGTAACTGAATCAGGTGTGCAGTTGGTCATGGCCAGACAACTCTTGTATTCTGTTTCCTTGGTCCTCTAAGACCATCCCAACAAAAAAGGGGAGGTGTGGGAGGTTTTCCCCCACTATTCGAAGCTGTGGGGCCTAGCCGAAGCGTAGAACCCTAGTAAAATTACAGTTCTATAATCGCATGGTCATGTAGATCACGCCGATTGTGCGGTTGCACTGATCACGTGGTCGCATCGATCGCACTGATTAGGTCAATCGCACCAATCGTGGAGACCAGATTGCATTTTTTTTTTTTTATCGGGATCTAACTTTAGGATCAAGCAATCATAATCGTGAGCAGCTCGCATGCGAATACAATTGTGATCACATTTCCAACAACCACCACCAAAACATCCCCATCGGTCCAAACAGTAATCCAAAAAGGTGTTTTGATCCCACCCCATCACCATTTTAATTGTAAAACAAAAAATCACCACGGTGTCATGGAGGTATGTACTTAACGAATGGAACGACTGATCCATGTGCCAAATTTTTTTTATATATGCCGGTCGTTATGCACCGCATGCACGAATGACCCTGCATGTAAAGATGCATGGATCGATCACAAAAAACTGTTGGAAGTGGGTGTTGAAAACAACTGACAAATATTAAAATTAAGATGAAAATTAAAACAAAAATTAAAGAACTTATTGTTTTGATCAAGAACACTGAGTCGAGGCGTGACGAATCATTGGGCTTGAAACCAAATCTGTCCTCCTTGGACCGCTTTCCAAATGCAACAAGAGTCACGGACAGTTGGCCTCCAGGATACAATGACTATCACCCTAGTCTCGGCTGTGCACTCGCCGTATAGGGCTCGAACTAGCAAGTACACCGTAAACTTGAAATGCAGTGAGTCAGTGAGTTAGAGAAAACAGAAACAGAAAAACCGAGTTCAGAATTTTAGCAAAGTTGAGAAAGACGATGATTTTTTCGGATGATTAAAAACAGATTAATCAATTCTATATATAGACTTAATTAGGTGCTTAATGCACCGTTTTGAATTGGGTTAAGTCCGTTGGGTTTAAACCCAACTGATGTGACCACTCGAACAGATACTTCTCTGTACGTTTAAAACAAAAGACCGTTAGTGCGAGTACACTTTCAGTGTTCGTTAGAGCAAAAGGAAGGTGTGCAAGTATACTCACAGTAGACCTGGACCTGGGCTCGGGCTCGGGCTCGGGTCAGGCACTGGCACCGGCGACGGCGTGGCGCGGCTCGGTTCGGCCGGTGGGCGGGCGGGCGCGCGTGCGCGTGGTTTTTGGCATAGTGTGGGTCAATGTGCATAGCTCCCACAAACCATAAAATTCACTTGCCCCCTGAGGGCCTATCCCATGTGTAAAGCCTTTACTAATATACTTGCCTTTTTCCTTGGTTCTTTTCGATGTGGGACAAAGGAAATGCACAAAACTCCAAAAACAAACTTGTAGAGGAAAACCTTTTTCAAAGGAAAAATTTGAAATAAAATATTTTAAAAATCTTTTAAAATACAACAATCTCCCACATGTTTTAAATTTCAAAACATTTTAAGTTTAGAGTAGAACAGTTGTGTAATAGTGTTAATGTCTATCGAACTTTAATCAACATTTAGAGTAAGCAAGACAGGTTTACAGGAATTAAGTGACTATCGGTATTTAACCTAACCCTTTAGCGTAAACTGCTATACATGCCACTCACACAACTATTCCAATACTGCTGGTTCTGCGGTTTGGTGCGTTTCAGTCATGCACCTTTACCTGGATTTTCATGAGCGCTCTTGAGAATAGCCTAATATCTCATAGGAAGTGGCCTCAACTTCTATACTCATATGGGTGAATTCCATCAAGTGTACACAGCAAATGGATACACCACTAATCTTGGTTATGGATTCATTAAGAGTTCAAATTTATCCTCCCAAACATTGCTGTTTGCACTGCCTGCATCTCAGGAATGGGTAACTCACTGTAGTGCTTCCCAGTCTCCTAGTGTCTTGTTGTTTATCCATTGAACTTATCGCATAGGATCTCCACTTGTATAGGTTGGGTTGTTGACACTGGTAGCTTATAACGTTAGGCTCAACCCCATTCCCTTCGATGTTTCTATGACTGACCCTTTGGATAGTCCTTTGGTCAGAGGATCTGCCAGATTCTTTTCCCATCGTACGAAATCAATAGTAATAACACCATCAGTCAGCAAGTGTTTAACAAATTATGTTGAAGTCCAATATGTCTACTTTTACCATTGTAGATCTTACTGTTAGCCCTGACTATTGCTGCTTGGCAATCACAATGAATAGATACAACTGATACAGGCTTTGGCCAAATAAGTATATCTGCCAAGAGATTTCTTAGCCATTCAGCTTCTGAACCTGCCTTTTTCAGTGTAATGAATTCCGACTCCATTGTCGATCTAGCAATGCACGTTTGTTTTGTAGATTTCCAAGATACTGCTCGTCCACCAATTGTGAATACATATCTACTTATGGATTTAGTTTCATCAGAGTCAGTTATCCAATTGGCATCAGTATAACTTTCTAATATTGGTGGATAACCTGTATAGGATATACCATATGTAGCAGTATCTTTTAAATATCTTAATATTCTATTTAGAACATTTCAGTGATCATAACTAGGGTTATGTGTATATTTACTCAGTCTATTTACAGCAAAAGCAATATCTGGTCTTGTACAGTTCATCAAATACATTAAACTACCAATTACTTGAGAATAAACATATTGAGATACACTACTTCCTATATTCTTCTTAAGTTGCACAGAATGATCACATGGTGTATTGGCAGGTAAGCAATTGAAGTGTTCAAACTTCTTTAATATCTTTTCAACATAATGTGACTGAGATAATGTAATATTATCATCTTTCCTGATTACCTGAATACCTAAGATTATATTTACTTCTCCTAAATCTTTCATATCAAAGTTAGAAGACATGAGTTATTTAGTATTATTCACAAGTTTTACATTGGTTCCAAAGATTAGTATATCATCTACATATAGACATATAATGACACCTTTATTATCAGAAAATTTACTGTAAACACATCTATCTATATCATTTACAATATAACCGCTTGATTTTAAGACATTATCGAACTTTTTATTCCACTGTTTAGGGGCTTGTTTTAAACCATATAAGAACTTTACAAGTTTACATACTTTGTTTTCTTGTCCTATGATTTTATATCCCTCAGGTTGTTCCATATAGATTTCTTCTTCTAACTCACCGTTTAGAAATGCTATCTTAACATTCATTTGGTGAACCACTAACTTATAAATGGATGCAATATCTATTAATACTCTGATTGATGTAATTCTGGTTACAGGTGAATATGTGTCAAAATAATTGTATCATTCTTTCTGTTTAAAACCCTTTGCTACTAACCTGGCTTTGAACTTATTTATTGTTTCATCAGGTCTAAGTTTCTTTTTAAAAACCCATTTACAACCTATAGGTTTGCTTTCAGGAGGAAGATCTACTAGTTCCCATGTGTTATTAGATACTATTGAATGCAATTCATCTTTTATAGCTTCCTTCAAAAAAGTAGCGTCTGAAGAATATATAGCTTCTGAGTATGTTACAGGATCATCTTCTAATAGGAATGTAAAAAACCCATATCCCATATTAGTTTTTTTTCTAGCCCTTTTACTTCTTCTTATTTCTTGATTTATATAGTCTGATGTTTTTGGACCTATATTGGTTTTCTTGTTTTCAGGTAATCCTACTTAGCAAGACACTCCCACACTTTTAGATATTTGTAACTAGGAGTATGACATTTTCATTGTTCATATGGTGTCTTTCCTGACTCTTTGTGAGGTATTCTACTTTGGACATAACAAGTTAATAAGATAGCTTCCCCCCACATGTTAAGAGGCAAACCTGAACTATTCAACATTATTCCATTTTGTTTTGGTGTATACGGTGCAGTGGTTTCATGAATTATGCCATACTTTTTACAAAACTCCTTGAGCAGTGTTGACACATATTCTCCACCTCTGTCTGATCTAAGCCTTTTAATTTTCCTACTTAGTTGGTTTTCAACTTCAGTCTTATATCTAATAAAGGCTTCAAATGTATCATCTTTATTTCTAAGAAGGTAAATTATAATATATCTAGAACAATCATCCACAAAAGTTATATAATATCTTTTACCACCTCTAGACATGTGATTTTTGAAATCACCTAGGTCACTATGAATTAACTCTAGTAATTTAGAATTTTTAATTACAGATTTGAAAGGTTTCTTATGAAATTTTGATTATACACAAACCTTACATTTTCATATGTCTTCTTTTGATATATTAGGTAATAAACCTAACCTATTCATTCTTTTTATAGATGCTACATTAACATGACCTAATCTACTATGCCATAAAGAAGTAGACTAAATAATATAATCAAAACTGGATGACATTTTATTATTATTAACGTTTACAATATAAATACCATCATTACAATAACCCTTCCCAATGAAGGTACCATTCATAGTCATTACAAGCTTGTCAGAATCAAATACAAGTTTAACACCAGCCTTGTTGAGGAGTGAACCAGAGATCAAGTTTCGTCAAATATTAGGCACATGTAAGACATTGTTCAACATTAACATCTTTCCCGACGTAAGCTTCAGAACTATCTTTCCTTTTCCAGCAATTGGAGAGGTTTGAGCATTTCCCATGAAGACTTGTTCATCATCCCTTATTTCTTGATAAGAGATAAACATGTTACAGTCCTTATACACATGCCGAGTTGCCCTGGTATCCAGTATCCCATTTCAAGTTGTGTACAAGGAAGACTTCAGCTAGAACTGCAACAACCATATCAGCTTCTGTTTCAGTAAGATTAACTTGTGACTTTTTGCTCTTTTTCTTCAGTCTATATTCGTTTGCATAATGTCTTGGTTTTCACAAAAATGACAATTGCCTTTCTTTTTGAACTGTTTGTTTTGTCTTATTTTTCAGCCGACACTCATTAGCATAGTATCCAAACTTTTTATAGTTGTGACATTGTATTTTACTTTTGTTATTCTTTTCCTGATTTGATTCGACTAGGTTAGCCTTTGAGACAGACTTATTGGCATCACCTAATTTGATCTCTGATCTAATTTGCCTCCTCTATACGTACGTGTGCAATTGTATTTTTCAAAGAGACGCCATTCTTTTTGTGTTTTATTTTATTTTTTATTCTTTCCAAGAAGGAGGTAATTTCTCAATTAACGCTCCAGATAGAAATACCTCGTCTAATTTTATTCCTTTAATTGTTAATTCATGTGTCAGATTTTGATAATCATGAATTTGATTTGTGACAAGTTTATCATTTGTCATATTGAAGTGAAGGAAGTTCGATATTGCATGTTTTTTAGATCCAGCGTCTTCAAGAACATACTTCTTTTGAAGCGTATTCCATATCTCTTTTGCAGAATTAAATAAAACATAAACATCGTATAATTCGTTTGACAAGGTATTCAGTATGTAGTGTTTGCAATTGTTGGTATCTTGAACTTCAGTTCGGTTGGTTAGGTTAACTATAAAAGAGTCTGACAGTATGTAGAAGACTTTCAAAGTTTCTAATGCAAAAGAAATTTTCTGTTTCCACCGTTTGTAATTTTGTCCAGAAAAATGTTCAATCTTGGACAGTTCAGTAGTAGGATTAACTGTAGTGGTAGCCATGTGTGCTTCACTTTGTTTTGAAGAGAAAAGAGTAAAATTTTGTTCCGAATTAGGTTTGGAACAGACAGCACAAGAAGAACTGTAATCTGTTCCGAGTTGAAATTGAAACAGACAACAAATTTTGAAGTGAAATCACAGATGTAGCAGAAACAGAAATAAAATCTATTTGTTGTTTTCAACTTGATTTGGTTTAAAGATTGTTGGAAGTAGGTGTTGAAAAGAACTGACAAATATTAAAATTAAGATGAAAATTAAAACAAAAATTAAAGAACTTATTATTTTGAAGAACACTGAGTCGAGGTGTGACGAATCACTGGGCTTGAAACCAAATCTGCCCTCCTTGGGCCGCTTTCCAAATGCAACAGGAGTCACGGACAATTGGCCTCCAGGATACAATGACTATAACCCTAGTCCCGGCTGTGCACTCGCCGTACAGGGCTCGAACCAACAAGTACACTGTAAACTTAAAATGCAGTGACTCAGTGAGTTAGAGAAAATAGAAACAGAAAAATCGAGTTCAGAGTTTTAACAAAGTTGAGAGAGAAGATGATTTTTTTGGATGATTAAAAATGGATTAATTAATTCTATATATAGACTTGATTAGGTGCTTAATGCACCGTTTTAAATTGAGTTAGGTCCATTGGGTTTAAACCCAACTGATGCGACCACTCGAATAGATGCTTCTCTGGACGTTTAAAACAAAAGACCGTTTGTGCGAGTACACTTTCAGTGTCCGTTGGAGCAAAAGTAAGGTGCGCAAGTATACTCATAGTAGACCCAGACCTAGACCCAGACTCGGGCCCGAGCCCGGCCCGGCATCGGCGACGGCGACGGCGCGCCCGCCCGCGCATTTGTGGTTTTTGGCATAATGTGGGTCAATGTGCATAGCCCCCCACAAACCACAAAATTCACTTGCCCCCTAAGGGCCTAGCCCATGTGTAAAGCCTCTACTTATATACTTGCTTTTTTCCTTGGTTCTTTCAGATGTGGGACAAAGGAAATGCACAAAACTCCAAAAACAAACTCATGGAGGGAAACCTCTTTCAAATGGGAAAATTTGAAATAAACTATTTTAAAAATCTTTTAAAATACAACAAAAACTTCTCTCTTTTTTTATAAGAGGTTCTTAAGTTACCCTTTTGTAAAAGAAGATGTTCATTGTGACTTTAATACCACCGTCGATAGTGACGTATCCAGTGTCTAATCACTTGAACACCAACTTTAGTTAAACAAACTTTGTTAGTATACTTTATTTTGTCAATTGACGTGTTGGTTGGTCGCGTCTTGTCGTGTGAGCCCTGGTTGAAGATTTGAAGCTCAAGACTTGAAGATTATGCTTCTTCCATTGGTCAAGCTCAAGCTGAAAGAAGATCTCAGGTAAGTTGCATATAGATCGACCATAGTGTAACGCCCCGATTCCCATGGCTCGAGTATGATTGTTACCACGAGAATCCGGACGTTAATTTAGGGAGAAAGTATCACCTTTAAGTATGGTTTCCAGTTGGATTATGTTTCCACATTCACAATTGCACTAGTGGGCATCATAGAGACAAAAAGATAACCATTCCATGAAAATATAACCATATCAAACACAAGTATTAATAGTTCATGAGTTTTCCCCATCCGGGACTCAGTACAAACCCCAAATATCAAGTGTCATAGGGAAAACAGATGGAAATAACTACTCTACTGATTGAGCTCGTAAAGCTCAGCAACATCGGCATATGGCTCCTCCTCAGCATACTCTACACCCTCCTTAGCAAGAGTGTCATCAGGAGTAATTTCAAGTTCTCCATTCTCCACCATCACTCCTGCATCATCTGTACGGTTGATATTCTAAATATGAGTGGCCAGCTCAGTGTGAGGTCCTCTCAAGATTACACACCAACACACTAATTAAAAGTAGTTTAGAGAAATAGAAACATACAAAACATCCATGATGTGATCTGTCTTAAATGCATGAATGCATGCACATGTCCCTCAGCCTGGGGATGCTCATCTAGCTGGAAAACGTGGTCTGGAAGTCCCTAAGGACACACATCAGCCCCACCATGCAATTCCATCAAGAGCGGCCATCACCAGCAAAATACCACAGGTACGTGCTCTCAGTGTATGGCTCACCCAATAGTGGTCTGGGGCCAGCGAAAATACCTCAAGGGTATGTGCTCTTAGCAACCAAACCACCTGGCAGTAATATGGCTCGTCACCACATGTCCCGTCAGTGCCATGATATGCATGATTAGCCGTCCATTATTAGTCCAATTTACAACCAAACCAATTATGACATTTCCTTACAACTAGTGGCCTCTCATCTCTATAACTTTCAAATGTATCCATTATAAGTTCAGTTAGGGATATAATCACAATGATTCATCTTAACAGGACATTTAGTCCAACAAATCCATTCAGGGATTCCATCCTTAGAGATCGTTCCATTATCTTGCTTACAGAGGCCACTGGTTTAAGGTCTCATCTAACAGATGTGATCACTACAATCCAGATTCACAATTCACTTCCAGATTTCTAAGAGGAATAACTTTGACAATTCAAAATAAGTAATAATTCACAAAAATGTGGAGCAATTCACAATTTAGCAATAATTAATGATGTAATCAAATAATCATAAGACAGAGTTTAAATCATTTGTAACATGTTTTCTTAACAAAATAAATAGAACTATCACTTAACCAGTATGGAAGCGGAAAGCTCAAGGGGAGGAATCATCACCTTAAGAATTGAAGCATCTTTCAATGTTACTTGAAACATGTACACGCTTGCTAGAATTCGACCCTACCATATTTTAGACCATTTATGCGGTTAGATTGTCATATCCATAATTTATACGGTTAAGATCAACCCTATGGTGTTAAGGAGTTAGCCTATACAATCTAAATTCAAGTTTTAGGGTTTAAATGACCTATTTAATACTTTAGGAAGGTGGTGGATTTCATAGATGTGACCCCACGTAGTTTTTTAATTAAACGGACTTTATATGCATAAATGGTTTTGGGCTAAGTTTGGGTCCAATTTGTGATCACAAGGGGCCATCTTTTAGAGAAATAAAATGACCACTTCACAGACCAATGTATGGTCTTCAAAACTTATAAGACGGATCCCTTTGTTTGCGTGTGTACAATTTTTAACAAAGGCCCAAACATGGGTACTTGGAGTTGTGCAGAAATGGTAGTGCAGAAATGATTTTGGCCCAACTTTGGGCACATCCCTCCATCAAACGGGATCACCTTTTGGCTTGTTGTCAAGTCCCCCTGGTAGACCCATGCATGGTCTCTAAAACCCACAAGGTAGGGCCTGCTGGATATGTATAAATATTTTTTGGTGCGGGGCCAAACATGAGCACTTGGAATTCCTGCACAACTTTGCCCGACCCCATTTTGGAACTTAATTTCTGATCATGTGGGGTCCGCTTTGGCCCAGATAACATGTCATTGTTGTAGCCACACATATAGTATTCAAGGTCCAAATGGTGGTTTCTACATTGCTCCCACGTGGGGCCCACCAAGGACAGCCAAACATGGCCCAAAACACTAAAATTCAACGGTCTTTATTGTTTCTTCCGGCACGGCTCACTTGAGATCTGGATCTTCTTCATTTTTCAGATCATGACTTAAAATGATCTCCCCAAATGGATGGACGGTGAGGATATAGCACATGCATCATGGTGGGACCCACGAGTGGGCCACCAGCTGGCCTCACGAGCCAGCGTCCGTGGACGCTGGTACGCCCAGCGTCATAGACGCCTCAGCTTCTTGTTTCCTTTCTTTCTTTCTTTTTTGTTGTGTGGTTTTGATCGAGTGGGGCCCACATAAGGGTGATCTACTCCATTCATCAGGTTCCTCAACTCATAGGGGACCCAATGAGCCCAATATTGGGTACGTTACGTGGGCTACAAACCTCAGGGTGGGCCGAAGAAGGCTCAGCAGTAGGCACCATTCTCCCCCACTGTTTCATGTGATGCGGTCTGCTTAAGATTTGGATCTGGTTCATTCTTGGGCCCTGGCCTTAAAATGATATGGGAAAACAAATAGACGGCGTGGATGAAACACAAACATCAAGGTGGGTGCCACGAGCGGGGGACCCCATTCAGACTGTTCGGACCCTGGACAGTTCCAGCGTCTCTGACGCTGTGAACGTCCAGCGTCTGGACGTTCATATCTTTTTTCTTTCCTCTTTTTTTTTCTCTTGCTTATATCAAGTGGGGCCCACATGAGTGTGATCCACCCCATCCATAGGATTCTTCAGCTCATTGGGGACCTAATGAGCCCAATATTGGTCAGGTGATTTGGTCCAGAAGCATCACGGTGGAACAAGGAAGTTTCAATAGTGGACATCATTATCTCCACTGTTTTCTATGGTGTGGTCCACCCGAGATCTAGATATGCCTCATTCTTAGGCCCATGTCCTAAAATGATATGGCAAAGTGGACAGGTGGCGTGGATGAAATATACACATCATGGTGGGGCCCATGATCAGTGGGACCCACAGATGGTTTGGATCAAGCTGATTTTATATTATCCCTCCATCCACATGTGTAACCCCCTTTGTAGGGTTAGGATTTCATGCATGTACAAAGGTGGGGCCTGCATCGAGGTGGCCCACCTCATCATCACCATCACAATCATCAACATAAAAAATACAAAAGGTGGAGTGAAGAGGGTGTACTCACCTTGATCTCCTTGATCAAGGGTCGATCTTGACGGTTGAAGCGGATGGATGGTTGAGATAGAATGGGAGGTTGATGATGGCCCACCAAAATTGCCACACACTCTCTCTCTCAATCTTGGATGAAAGGAGATGGAAGATGGGGGTGAGGGTATGCACGTTCCCTCCCTCCTTTATAATCTCTCTTTTTATTTTTTTAAATTTTTTTTATTTTAATGAAAGCATGGAGAGGGAAATGGGGTGACGTGGGGAGGAGTGGGGAGGCATGGTGGTGAGATTCTAGCCATCATTACTTCTCCTTGTTTTGTACTTTTTATTATTTTTTCCTTATTTTATTATTTTATTATATATATATATATATTAATATATTAATTGCAAAGGAGACCGTGTAGTGGGCCCCACACAAGTGTGTAGAAACTATGTTTTTCAAGGTTTTCGATCAAAGGGCCTTAACTTTGCGTTCGGGTATCGGATTGACGTGCGGTTTTCGCCAATGCAGCCGCAGTGACGGCGTGGTTGACATGATAGAGATTTCAAGATCTCTTGAGATAAATCGTTAGGTTCTGATCCTAAGTGATCAAGGGCACTGCGTACGGGCCATCAAAAGCATCAATTGAGACGCGTGTGTGCTCGGTTTGTGTTACAAAGGACTGGGGTATTACACATAGGAAACCCAAAACATCAATGAATGGTGTAATGACTAACCTATCTTATCCCATTCCCTCTCGACCCTTAGCACAAGTTGATCAGACTTGTGGTCCATGGCTGGTGCGAATCGTAATTGAAAACATGTCCAAACATTAGACTCCATGTACCTAATCACCTCATGCTTCATCATTGAAGTGATTCGCTGTTGTGTTGAAGGACTTGGTCCAGCAAGCTTGCTGTGACAAGATATCTAGACAGCCGACCGATCTTGACCGGTCGGCCAAAACTTCAAGAAATATCCAGCAAACTTGCTGTAAGAAATATCCAGGCTCATCAACATAAGACAGCACTTGCTGTGAGAACTTCAGCTGGATAGCCAAGACCGGTCGGCCAGACGATCAAGACCTGTCCAGTAGCAGTGCTGCATGTGGGCTGCTAAGACATCATCAAAGGGGGCAGAGACCTTGTCGTGATAAGTTTGGCTAGACCGCCGACCAGTCTTGACCTGTCGGCCAGCAATTCTGAGAATTGTCCTAGTAGCCTTGCTGGGAGTGAATATCTGGACAGCCGAATGGTCTTGACCGGTCGGCCAGAAGACCAAAAATAGTCCAACAGCCTCTGCATTGTCCTAGAAAGGTAGCCGACCGGTCGGACTGCATATAACAGTGTGTCCAGCAACGTAAGCCGACCGGTCATGACCGGTCGGGTAGACCCAAATGAAGTGCCTTCTTTTTGAAATGCGACCGGTCCGTCCGATCGGTTGAGACCTCTCTTTGACAGGTCGGACGTAACCGTTTTTGATTCATTGGTGCCATCATTTTGGGTTCTATATAGCCATATCTTGTGGTCTTTCTTGGCATGCATTCAACACTCTTCAAGAGCTAAGAGAGAGAGTCTTTACTCACATCCTCCTACCCTCATTTCTCTTAACTCCCTTGAGTTCGTCATTCAAACCTAGCCATTAATAGCTTGTCATTGAGTATTCAAAGCTCGGTTTGAAGTATGAACTCAAGATCTACATTCATGGCTGACATACCTTCGAAATATCCATATGAGGTCACTTATAGCCATTGAATGCTGAAATTTGGTTGTTCCTTCATAACCATTGCATTGAATAGGCAAGAGGAACTTGACCATCTCTCTCCCAACTACCCGGCATAATCATCATCACATCATTTGCATCGGTAGCTGATCTTGGGAGTACAAAGAGAAGATGAAGCATGTGGAACTGAAGCTACTCATCAAAGGCATCAAATCGGGGCTCAATCGTCTAGGTATGTCTAGTATTTGAGAGTTCATTTATTGAATCACTATTCCCTGGATTGGAAAACTTCGACGGGAGTGTACGTGACCGTCCTTGGATTAGGATTGGTGAGAGTTTGAGATCCAAACTCGTCAAGTCCCTGGATTGGGCCATCGACAGATGGTAAACGTGGTCCTAGATCAAAGGATGTTAAGGTTGATGGTTAACCTGATTTAAAACCACGACTATAGTGAAATCCGGTGGTCTCATAGGTTGAGATCGTGAACTGGGAGTGAAGTAGGGAAACCGAACCACTATAAATCGTTGTGCATTGTGAGATTGAATGATTGCTATGTGTTGAATGGTTTAGTCAATCATGAATACTAATTGTCGATGAAATGTCTATGATAGTCTTTACTTACAAATTCATCATATAATTTCCTTAAATGTTATTGTGATAATCTTGGTTGATAAGATTGACTTGATTAGTTTTAAATTGTAATTGAAAATTCAAAAAGTCCTATTCACCCCCCTCTAGGACATTAGGCATATCTCTGAGTATCTCTACAAGCGGTAAAATCGCAATTTCAATTGGTATCAGAGCGGGTTCCTCCGCTAAGGTTTAAAAACCCGGAGTGAGATCCTAAGAGAACTTGAAAATGTCTATAGAGGACTCTTCATCCATCACTAAACCTCCTTTCTTTGATGGGACAAACTATCCATGTTGGAAAGCTCGAATGCGCATCTTTTAAGAATCCATTGATTCGGACGTTAGGGACATGGTTGATATTGGATATAAACTCCCAATGGACATTATATGTAAGGAAGGTGAATCGGATGTCCTCAAGCCAAGAGAGAAGGCTATGTGGACCGATTATGATAAGGCTCAACGTGTTCATAATGCCAAAGGCTTGAATGCCATTTTTTTGTTCAGTGTCTAAAGATGAATTTGGTCGGATTCAAAACTGCACAACCAGTAAGCAGGCATGAGATATTCTTGAAGTTACACATGAAGGAACAAGCGTTGTCAAACGCTCAAAACTTCAGCGCCTCACTACTCAATTCGAAAACATAACAATGGAGGAGCATGAAACATTAACAAATTTCTATACCAAACTGAACAAGATCACTAATGAAATGTGGGGCTTGGGGGATCCTGTTTTGGAGAATAGAATATGTAGGAAAATTCTGAGATCACTACCGGAACGGTTCTCTAACAAAGTTATCACTATAGAAGAATGTTGAGACCTAGATACCATGGAAGTTGAAGAATTACTAGGGTCCCTTCAAACCCATGAGCTACATTTCAAAACTCCCTCCAAATCCAAAAGTGCAGCCTTGAAATCTTCTCACAAGAAACAAGATTCTGAATGTGGAAGCTGAGGAAGATCCAGACATAGAAGAAATGACACTTATGGCCAAGAAATTTAAAAAATTCTTCAAAACTCGGAGAAATACTTCTAGAAGGAAACCCTACCAGAAGGGTAAACCCTTTGACTCTAAGAACAACAATGGAAAATTTTTTAAGTCAAAAGATCCTCAATGCTACAAGTGTAGAGGATTTGGTCACATTGCATCCGAGTGCACCTATAAAAAGGCCAAGAAAAAGGCAATGGCGGCTACATGGGATGATACTGAAGAATCAGAATCAGAATCATACATATAGCAAAGTGAGGTGGAGTAAGGTTCAATCAAAATTTTAATGGCCTCCATCACTGATATTGTGCCTCAAATTGAGCCCATTGCAAAGATCACCGGAGACATTGATGATCATGAATCCTCTAATACTGAAAATGATTCCTTGATTGTGATGATGAGGATGAGGATGAAGGCTTTCAGGAGGTATATAACCAACTATACATTAAAAATATGAATACCATTAAAAAGTTGGGCCAAATGAAGGCTGGAAATGACAAATTGACAAAAAAAATCTTGACGGATTGAAAATTGAGAATCAAAAGATGGCTCAAGATCTAGAAGAACTAAAAAGGAAGAATGATGAGCTTGAACAAGAAAAGAAAAAGCTCATAAGTGGTGAATCTCTAGACAAGCATGCTAGACTTGAGAAAGAACTCAAAGAGGCGAATACTGAAATTGATCGTCTTAAGTGTCAAGTCGTTGACTCTAGAAGACGGTTCGCCCAAGGAGAAGAAAACCTTGAAAAACTCCTAGGTATTGTAAGATCACCAATGGACAGAAGAGGTTTGGGCTATGATAGTCACACTTCAAAAACTACCTCAGTTCATCCTATGGTAAGAAAAGATTATGGTGTATCGGGGAGTAAAACTAAAGCATCTCCTGTTTGCCATGCTTGTGGAGACATTGGCCACCTAAAGTTTGAATGCATGGTGTTCAAAAATCCGGTCAGAAACTTGAAAGGTAAATTTGTACCGACCGAAAAAAATGTGCAAGCTAATTGGAATCCTCCCATGCATACTTTACCAAAAGGAGGAAACATTCGAAAGAATTTTCCTACTCTTCCTAGGAAGGACAAGAGGATGGATGAACTGTTGGAGCAAGTTAAAATGCTGAATTTGAAAACTGCTCTTCTCTTGCGTGAAAAAAGAAAATCTGATTCTCCCAAGAAAACTAGAGAATCTCATCATAAGAATACCCCTCATAAAAGGACAATAACTAAATGGGTAGTTAAGAACAAGTGTTTGGTCATTCATACTACCCTAAAAGCTGGGAATCCCCATAGATGATACTTGGTAGTGGTTGCTCTAGACACATGACAGGTGATAGATCTCAATTTTGTGCATATGACGAATTTGATGGTGGGTCTGTCACATTTGGTGATGGGAGCATGACTAAAATCATTGGTAAAGGAACCATCACGGGGCTAGGTTTGCCCGAAATCGAAAATGTGCTTTATGTTGATTGTCTTAAACATAACCTTCTGAGTATCTCACAAATTTATGATGAAGAGCACTCAGTAAGCTTCTCCAAAGATATGTGCAAGATCCTGACCTCCACAGGAAAATTAGTCATGAAAGGTCTACGCACAGGAGACAACTGCTATGTCATTGACAATCACAACAATCCAAGCTCCTCCACCATGTGTCACATGGCCATTCAGGATGAAACAGAACTATGGCACCATCGACTCGGTCATGTTCATTATAGAAATCTATTTAAACTGATTCAGAAAAATTTGGTGAGAGGTATACCAAAGATGGGTAAAAGACCTAATGCTGTGTGCATCGCTTACCAAAAAGGTAAATAAATCAAGGTTGCACACAAGAGAACCTCTATCCTGGTCACATCAAAACCATTTGAAGTGCTACACATGGACCATGTTGGTCCTACCAAGGTACTTAGCCAAGGTGGAAAACGATACTTCTTTGTAGTCGTTGATGATTACTCTAGATTAACATGGGTCGCCTTCCTAAGAGAAAAATCTGACACATTTGAAGAATTTCAAAAACTAGTGAAGCGACTTCACAATGAGAAAGGATACATGGTAGCAAGCATCAGGAGTGATCATGGCGGTGAATTTGAACATCATCGTTTGAAGGCATTATGCGATGAATTGGGTATTCGCCATGAGTTCTCAGCACCCAAAACACCTCAACAAAATGGGGTTGCTGAAAGGAAAAATCGAGTATTGTTGGATATGGCCACAAGCTATGCTTAATAATAAGAATCTTGTGCAAAATCTGTGGGCCGAAGAAGTAAACACTGCCTGCTATATTATAAATCGAGTTTATTTAAGGGCAGGTCTAAACAAAACTATTTATGAACTGTGGTGTGGAAAGACACCAAATGTGAAATACTTTAAGGTCTTTGTTAATACATGTTATATTCTAAGAGACCGTGAAAATTTGGGAAAGTTTGACTCCAAGAGTGACGAGGGTATCTTCTTGGGGTACTCATTAAATAGTAGAGCCTTTCGTGTCTACAACCTTCGAACCTCATCAGTTCAAGAGTCAATCAATGTGACTATAGAAGATAGCTTGGATAAATCAGTGTCTCCAGGTGATGAAGAAGAAGATGAGGGTATATGCGAGATAGGCAAATCTGATAAACAACCCTCATCTCCAAATGCCTCCACTGCTCCTGGTGATGTACAAATTGTCAAGGATCACCCCCTCAATCAAATCATTGGGAATCCTAGCGTTGGTGTCAAAACCAGGAGGCAGTTGGAGGTAGTCAACAGTCACCTGTGTTTCACTTCTAAAATAGAACAAAAAAATGCTGATGAAGCTCTAAACGATGAATTCTGGATCCTTGCTATGCAGGAAGAGCTTCAACAATTCATTAGAAATGAGGTTTGGTATTTGGTCGACAGGCCTGAAAGGAAAAATGTTATTGGAACTAAATGAATTTTCAAGAATAAATCCGATGAATCTGGGAATGTAATACGAAATAAGGCTCGGTTAGTTGCTCAGGGATATTCACAAATTGAAGGTATTGATTTTGATGAAACATTTGCCCCTGTAGCTAGACTCGAGTCTATTAGAATTCTTATGGGTGTTGCTTGTGCTTTAAAGTTCAAACTATTTCAAATGGATGTAAAAAGTGCCTTCTTGAATGGTATTCTTGATGATGAAGTGTATGTTGAACAACCAAAGGGATTCATTGATCCAAAGTATCCTCGCAAAGTGTATCGATTGAAAAAGGCTCTTTACAGACTCAAGCAAGCTCCTCGTGCATGGTATGAATGCTTAACTCACTTTCTTGTAGACCATGATTTTGCGAGGGGGAGCGTTGACAAAACTCTCTTTATAAGAGAAGCCGATAATTCTATGTTGATTGCGCAGATTTATGTGGATGACATTGTTTTTGGATCCACATGTGAGAAAATGTCCATCTCCTTTGCTAAATTAATGACATCAGAATTTGAGATGAGTATGGTAGGAGAACTTAACATATTTCTAGGGCTACAAGTGAAACAACTTGCATCAGGTATATTCATTACCCAAGCTAAATATGCTAAAGATCTTGTTAAGAGATTTGGCTTAGACTTTGGTCGATCTTACACTACTTCTATGAGCACCACTGTTAAACTATCGAAAGACCTTGCAGGAAAAAGTGTAGATCAACATCTTTATAGAAGCATGATTGGTAGTCTTCTTTATCTCACTGCTAGTAGACCAGATATTGCATTTAGTGTAGGTGCTTGTGCTCGGTTTCAGACTGATCTCAAAGAATCTCACCTCACCGCTGTTAAGCGAATCATCTGGTTTGTAGGATGCACTACTGAATACGGTCTTTGATACCCATTTGATTCATCTACAGATATTGCAGGGTATTCAGATGCCAACTGGGCTGGTAACATGGATGATCGTAAATCAACCAGTGGTGGTTGTTTTTATGTTGGAAATTGCCTTGTGGCGTGGCATAGTAAGAAACAAAACTCTATTTCTTTACCCACAGCCGAAGCAGAGTATATTGCTGCCGGAAGTTGTTGTGCACAATTATTATGGATGAAACAAACCTTGACTGACTATGGGATTAACCAAGGCACAATACTAGTGCCATAAATATTTTGAAAAATTCAGTTCAGTACTCGCGCACTAAGCACATCGATATTAGGCACCACTTTATTCGAGAATTGGTTAAAGATCACATAATATCTCTCGAACATGTGCCTATTGAGAATCAGCTAGCCGACATCCTAACGAAACCCTTGGACTCAGTTCGCTTTGCGAACCTCCAGAAGTCCATTGGTGTTGGGTGTGTCTAGTTTATCTAACAAGTGTACGTTTTGCAGCTAATATCTGAGGATTAAGCCTCTCTATCTGATCTTTATAGGTATATCTGAGGACCTTTGCCTCTTTTCACATTGCTCTCTAAGAATATTCGGGAACATAGTCCCATTTCTTGTCTTCTATCGATAAATCTGGACTTTTAAGGGTCCCTCATTTTGTGTTGGGTTGTACCTTGGTACATCATGACCATGGGTGTTGTATCCTTAGTAAGGATACTTGGATTTAAAAACTAATGGTCTGTCCAAAAGACAGACCTTCTATCCAGCAAAACCAGTGCAGAATCCTTCTTCTGCTGCAAACAGTGCCGGACGACCGGTTAAGACCGGTCGGCCTACCTAGTGATCTATCTGGACGCACCTGGTTTAAGTCATCCGATCGGTCAAGACCGGTCGGGCTGCCATTAAACAAGGCTAGTCGCCTCTCCTCACTCCCCACGACCGGTCCAGACCGGTCGTGCAAACCTAGACCAGTCTGCCCGTGCGACAGCCCGCTCGGGGGGGGGGGGGGGGGGGGGGTGTCTTTATAAATAGTTGGAGCTCATTTGGGTCACTCATTCTTCCATTTTCTCACCTCCACTTGCTGCTCCAGCTCCCCCTCTTGCATTCCAAGGTGATTTTTGGCAAGATTAGAGTTTCTAACCTTCTCTACATTGCTCCTCTCCGTTCTCATTCCATAGGTAAGGGATTCACTCTCATCCTTCTTTGTTAAATCCCTTCCTTTCATATCTAGGAGTGGTTTAGGGTGTTTTGCTGTGTCTTCTATGTCTTCCCAAGAGAGTGAAGATGAACTCCCCTTGAGGCGGAGTGGTCGGTCCAAGGCAAAAGCTAAACCTCCTCGCATATTTAAAATAAAAGAAAACACTTTCAAAAGGGCAAGGGGCTGCCTCATCTTCCATTCCTCCTCTTAAATCTCAATCCTTGGGTAAAAATGTCTCATCCCATTTCACCCATTGGGATGACTTCAAGGACAAAGAGGTGGTGTGTGAAAAGTCTGAAAATTTGGATGACTTGGCCGAATATAATGTCCGTTCCAGGTTAAACGTCATAAATTGGGGTCCCATACTCCACATGGGGGGCCCTGTCCAGTTTGACGTAGTTCGGAAGTTCTATGCCTCCTGCGTTCATGTCACTGCCTCTCCCCCCTCTTTTAAAGTTGAGGTTGGTGAACGGCTGTGCGTTTTTACTTTGAAATCCATATCTGAATTCGTTGGTGTTCCCATTGTTGAGGAGTCTTCTTTTGATTTTGCCTCGCTGGGTCCCAAACCTAACAACGTTATTGCTAAATTTCTTTGTGGTGATGGAACACCCTAATGGGTCGAAGGTGCGCTTCGGGCGTCCTCCATGTTATGGAATTTCCGCATTCTTCACAACCTCTTCTTCCGCAATGTATATCCTTGGAAGAGCAACAAGGCGGATGTCACTGAAACCATGTTTCGTCTGCTCTATCGCGTTGGTCAGGGTCATCCGCTTTGCCTCCCATCCCGGATCATATCCATCATTCACCAGGTTATCTTGCGAGATGATGGAAACTCCTCCAGTCTCCCGTTTGGGCATTTCATATTCAAATTAGCTGATGCGATTGACATTGTCGGTTCTGATAAAGTTCACAAGCCCATCATTATAAACCGCACCATCATTGCTCGTATGGAGCTTACAAAAGAAGCCATCCAGAGTCGTCTTTTGCAGGAGCAGCAGCAGGTTCCGGCAGAACCGTCCCAGCCTGAGGCTCCACCTGCCTCCACTGGCCCTTCCCAGACTTCACCTTCACCTCCTTCCTCTGATCCCTCCCTCGATCCTCGGGCTGCTCCGAGCCGATTCAGTACGCCTCCTAGAGCTTTTTCTCGACGATGATCCCCTTTCGTGGATCCTCCTTCATACATTGCTGAGCTTCGCCAGCTTAAGGAGTGCCTATTTCAGCACCTTGACGGGATCGAGCAGAGTGAGCAGCAGAATTTTGCAGGGACAGGCCACGATTCTTGTACAGCAGGAGGCCCTTGTGACTCGCCTCGCACAGTTAGAGAGGCGGATAGAGATGTGGGAGCGCGCGGTGCGTGGGGACGTTCCACCCCCCGATCTGGGAGATGGAATAGATTATTAGTCTCATGTCTTGGTCACAGTTCTTTTTTGTATGACCAATGACATTGTCTGGATTTTATGCACTATCTTTCTATGGGTTTGTCTGTATATTTTGCACGGATTGATGCATATCTACATTGGGCTGCTTGCCCATTTTGGTATATGTATGGATGCTATTTATGTTCTCTATAGTTATATCTTTTTTTTTTTTTTTATATATATGAGCTTTTGATCCTTTATTGAATATTTAGTGGGAGGTTGGATGGTTTGGGCATATTCGCCCTAATTAGCTCATGCTTTGTGTTCTTTATGTGTCTGGATATACATCTGGAAGGGTGGTTGGTTGATTGGGCTATAAGCCCTCTATGCTTTCATGATTACTTGTATATCTAGCATAATTTTTTTTTAAAATCTCCTTAGGGCTTCAATTTCTATATCTCTTCCCTGTTTTATGTGATTGACATATTTTCGGCGCTAGCTTTGCAGCTTTCTTAGGCATATCTTTTTGCTGGCTAAACCTTGTCAATTACTAACAAAAAGGGGGAGAATCATCCCACCTAGAAGGTCCGATTATATCTTTTTGCAGGACTTTGTAGGTGCAAGCATTGAGGGAGAGATTTTGAAGAAAATCGAGTCTGTACATGTCCTTTTATAAACATCGTTTTGTATATCTGTATAGACATGTAATTGGGTGTATATTTCTTTCTGTTTTAGGGTCAATCATGATAAAGAAGTCATGATTTGTCTAGGTTAGATGTTTTGTCACGCAATTGACAAAGGGGAAGATTGTTAGTACACTTTAGTTTTTCAATTGACGTGTTGGTTGGTCGCGTCTTGTCGTGTGAGCTCCTGTCGAAGATTTGAAGCTCAAGACTTGAAGATTATGTTTCTTCCATTGCTCAAGCTCAAGCTAAAACAAGATCTCAGGTAAGTTGCATATAGATCGACTAAAGGAAACCCAAAACATCAATGAATGGCGTAATGACTGACCTATCTTATCCCATTCCCTCTCGACCCTAGCACAAGTTGATCAGACTTGTGGTCCATGGCTGGTGCGAATCGTAATTGAAAATATGTCCAAACATTGGACTCCATGCACCTAATCACCTCATGCTTCATCATTGAAGTGATCTGCTGCTGTGTTGAAGGACTTGGTCTAGCAAGCTTGCTGTGACAAGATCATCTAGACAGCCGACCGGTCTTGACCGATCGGCCGGAACTTCAAGAAATATCCAGCAAACTTGCTGTAATGAAATTGTCTAGACAGCCGACCGGTCTTGACCGGTCGGCTAGGCTCATCAACACAAGACAGCACTTGTTGTGAGAACTTCAGCTGGACAGTCGACCGGTCTTGACCGGTCTGCCAGAAGATCAAGACTTGTCCAGCAGCAGTGCTACATGTGGGCTGCCAAGACATCATCAAAGGGGGCAGAGACCTTGTTGTGATAAGTTTGGCTAGACTGCCGACCGGTCTTGACCGGTCCGCTAGCAATTCTGAGAACTGTCCAGCAGCCTTGCTGGGAGTGAATATCTGGATAGCCGACCGGTCTTGACCGGTTGGCCAGAAGACCAAAAATAGTCCAACAGCCTCTGCATTGTCCCAGAAAGGCAGCCGACCGGTCTTGACCAGTCGGATTGCATATAGTAGTGTGTCCAACAAGGTAAGCCGATCGGTCTTGACCGGTCGGACTGTATATAGCAGTGTGTCCAACAAGGTAAGCCGACCGGTCGTGATCGGTCGGGCAGACCCAAATGAAGTGCCTTCTTTTTGAAATGAGACAGGTCCGTCCGACCGGTTGAGACCTCTCTCTGACAGGTCGGACGTGACCGTTTTTTATTCGTTGGTGCTATCATTTGGGGCTCTATATACCCATATCTTGTGGTCTTTCTTGGCATGCATTCAACACCCTTCAAGAGCTAAGAGAGAGAGTCTTTACTCACATCCTCTTACCCTCATTTCTCTTAACTCCCTTGAGTTCATCATTCAAACCTAGCCATTAATGGCTTGTCATTGAGTATTCAAAGCTCGGTTTGATGTATGAACTCAAGATCTACATTCATGGCTGACCTACCTTTGAAATATCCATATGAGGTCACTTATAGCCATTGAATGATGAAGTTTGGTTGTTCCCTCATAACCATTACATTGAATAGGCAAGAGGAACTTGACCATCTCTCTCCCAACTACCCAGCATAATCATCATCACATCATTTGCATCGGTAGCTGATCTTGGGAGCACAAAGAGAAGCTGAAGCATGTGGAACAGAAGCTACTCATCAAAGGCATCAAATCGGGGCTCAATCGTTTAGGTATGTCTAGTATTTGAGAGTCCATTTATTGAATCACTATTCCCTGGATTGGAAAACTCCGACGGGAGTGTACGTGACCGTCCTTGGATTAGGATTGGTGAGAGTTTGAGATCCAAACTCGCCAAGTCCTTGGATTGGGCCATCGGTGGATGGTAAACGTAGTCCTAGATTAAAGGATGTTAAGGTTGATGGTTAACCTGATTTAAAACCACGACTATAGTGAAATCCGGTGGTCTCATAGGTTGACATCGTGAACCGGGAGTGGAGTAGGAAAACCGAATCACTATAAATCATTGTGCATTGTGAGATTGAATGATTGCTATGTGTTGAATGGTTTAGTCAATCATGAATGTTAACTGTTTGATGAAATGTCTATGATAGTCTTTACTTACAAATTCATCATATAATTGCCTTGAATGTTATTGTGATAATCTTGGTTGATAAGATTGACTTGATTAGTTTTAAATTGTAATTGAAAATTCAAAAAGTCTTATTCACCCCCTCTAGGATATTAGGCATATCTCCGAGTATCTCTACTAGCGGTAAAACCGCAATTTCATGAACCAGATGACGTATCACTTTACTTTTCGGGATGATGACCTGAACAAACTCTTAACATATACATTATAGGAGATAACAATGAAATAATCCACACCTCTAGTGACTCCAGCCATGATGAAGGCCCACACAATGACGGAAAGAGGTCGTCTGATCTGTTAAGGTATGGAAAATGCAAAGGAAAAGAAGGAAACAAAGCTTAGAAGAAAAAGAAACGAGGAAGAAATGAGAGAAGTTAGAAAATGATGAAGAAATTAGAAGAAAGTGCTGAAGACATCCCTTTATGTGACCTGTGTAAAAGGGGTGGTGTTTACGTGGGTAACGTAAACACTCTGCTGGACTAATGGGTCTTTATGCGAGAATGACCCCTAGGGCCTATAAATACCTCCCTTCCCCCAGGGGTTCTCATTTGCATTCATTTGGAACTTCAGAAGTCCAAAGCTCCCTGCTGGAACTTCAGAAGTCCAAAGATTTCTTCAGAAGGTCCAAAGGTGCGAAGGGGAGACTTGCGCATAGAGGTGGACAAAGATCCGATCCGAGTCGAACATGGACCAGATCGGATTGGTTGGCTGCTTGAGTGGGTGTGTTCGAACAATGTTCGAACAAACATTCAAACAGGATGGCTTTGTTCGAACTCAATTTGGTCTAGCCCAATCATGTTCGAACATATGGATTTCAAACAATTTTTACGAGTTCAAACAAGTTCGAACAATTTCACTTTTTTCGCTTGAAAATATTTTTTCTACTACTGAATAGGAAATATCGATTTTTTTTCGTTCTGTGTGTCCCACCATGATGTATTTGTTTTATCCACTCCATCCATCCATTTGTATAGCTTATTTTAAGGCATTAAATAAGAAACGAGGCAGATATAAAACTCAAGTGGACCACACCACAGGAAACGGTGAGGAGAATGATGTCCACCATTGAAACCTTCCTGGGCTCACAGTCACGTTTATATATATATAATCGAGTCGAACGAACGAGTCGAGTCGAGTCGATCAATATTCAAGTTGAGTTCGAGTTCGAGTCGAGTCGAACAGGACTGTGTTCGAAATTGAATTGAATTTTTTTCGAACACACATGGTGTGTTCGAACAAAGTTCGAACAATAAGACTTTATGTTCGAACAGGGTTTTATCGAGTCGATCCAAACGATTAAACTCAGTTCGTGTCCAGCTTTACTTGTGCATCTCCATCTTCCTGAATTGAACGGACAAGTTACGATACCCAAGAATCAAAGAAGAATGACAAGGAAACTCTGTCGAAATGAAGATTGGAGGATCGAAGAAGGAAGAATGAAGAAAATGGGCTGAGGAGGTTTTTACACGACCCGTGTAAATGCATAAACAAAATGGTGTTTACGCGGCTCACGTAAACATACTATGGCCTGCAAAATTTCCTATTTTCTAACAGGAAGACAAATCAGAGGGGAAAAACTTTGCCAAAATACCTGCACTACATCCCTGCACTGTATACCTGCACTGTACACTTGTACTGCATGCTTGTACTGCCAAAATCCCAGTTTGAATGTCATATTTTAATTTATGTTTCCATTTATTTTAAGTTATTTATGTAAATAAGGAAGTACCTTTCATTTGGATTCAATAAAAAATACTAAAAAAATTAAATTTTTAATAATAAAGATTTCAATTTTTCATTCTAAGCGTAAATTGTGAATTTTTTACATCCTATGAAAAATTCGTCTTTTAAACCGAGGGATTTTCTTTAAATCTAAACAGTTCATAAATTCTAATATGTCAAAATTAGGTCAAAACACCAAAGACCAGTAAAATATTTATGATAGTTATGAAGATTTATGAGTCGATTGATAATTCGGGATTTTACTTAGACTCTATAGACATAGCAATATGATCATATCATCTTTTTTTTTTTTGTATTCATGTAAATGAATTTATGATTTGACAACATTGCTTGCACCATGTATACTGAAATTGCGCCTATGTCTCACACTTGTAGGCGCTATGCGTGCAAGAGTTAGAGCGGCGCTTGTAAAACTATGGCTAGGTCCTAGAGGGGAGTAATTAGGACCATTTAAAAACCTCTTACCTAATTAAACTAATTAATAATTATAAACTAATTAAGAAAGAACACTTAGCTTCCAAGCTTAAGTGGGTCCAATCACAAGGCTAGCATATAATAAGCAATTAAACAACCTAGCCTAAACATGCATAGATAATCAAATGATTTCACTAATCAAGAACCTAATCTATGTAACCTATGTAGACTATATGAGAATGGATCATAAGGCTCAAGTCTACACAACATAGTGAAGGTACATCTTGTGGGTGAATGTGTCTACCTAGTGCCTATCATACATTCTTATCAAGCATTTAAAATTAAGAAATTAAACATACAATGCTAAGATAACAATGTGCTCAAATACATCACAAACACAAGCATATATAGTGGTTCGACTATGGGTCTACTTGACTCTTGGTTTAAGTACTCATCCATTGAGCACACCGGTATTCACTAGGGAGTTTAAATCAAGTTCCTCCCAACCTAGGTGTTTTAAATCGGTTCCACCCTACCGGAGAATTTGACAAGGTTCCTCCCAACCTATGAAGAAGATTTTACCTATTCATCTCTCAACCAAGATGTTTACAGGTTCTATCTAACCCAGCAGTTTGACAACGATCCTCCTTATACTTCAGCTCTAATCTTAGAACTTAGCGTATGCTCCCGTTGAAGGCTTTCCTTGGAGACTTGTTCGAGTTTGTAAATCTAAACTCTCACACTCAATCCTCTACGAGGAAGGAGTGTAACCGGACTCTCACAATGACACTTACTTGTCGGATGAGCCTGTGGACCCTCGCCGATTTTGCGCGCTCCCACACGACGTCATTCTTCTCGTCCCTTCCCCTTTCGGGAAAAGAAGGAGAGGAGGATGCGTGGGTGTGAAATCACCGTTTGTGCCACTGGCTTGCCTCGTTCTCGAGGGCTCTGTTTGGTTGTCGTGTTAAGCTGGATGTGTTTAAATGTGTTTATATAAGACCAGAGTCGCCACTAGCCAGTTACTTCGAATCTACAGTCGGCTAGACCCCGTAGAAACGTTAGAGAAGGGAATCCGAAGATTCCTTCCTCTAAAATGACTCCTATTGATCTGCGGTCAGAGATTCAAGGTAAGGGATCACGGTTACAGGGTGGGTAGAGGTTAAGCCACCCCACACACTGCCCGTACCGAAGTACGGTCTCTACTTCACAGAATCGATCGAATACTTGAAAGTCTAGTTTAATCCTCGTATATTCTCATGGATGACATGATGCATGAATGCGGGTCTGAACAGTAAGAGTTTCTGATGGGCAGGTTCCAACAACGGGCAAGCCCAGAGCGTACGCTCGAACTGACAGGTGCTTTATGCGAGATGATGCATGCTGTGTGCTTGAATATTCAAAGTGCTTATAGTGATATGTACGTGAATGCAGGTCTGAACAGTAAGAGTTTCTGATGGGCAGGTTCCAACAATGGGCAAGCCCAGAGCATACGCTCGAACTGACAGGTGCTTTATGCGAGATGCATGCGGTGTGTTTGAATAATCAAAGGGTTTGCAGTGAAGCAGGGGGGTTGGAAGAAAAGTAAATGTTGCACTTATGCTAGATGCAAATGAGATGATGCTGGAAAAGAGTAGCTGGGTGGACGGAGGTGTTGCAAGGATTGGCTTCGAGTGGCTGGATCAAGATTTGGATGGCTTGGGAGGCTTGGACCAGTGGTCAGGCTGGGCTGGACCAGGGCTAGACTCTCCTCACTCGGGCTCTCCTTGGTGGAAAAATGGGCTAAGGGGTGGAGAAGGACTCGGACCGCACCCGGACTGGCTGGACTTGAAGGGATGTTGAAATGAGAAAGGGAGGGGGGTATTTATAGTAGCGAGGAGTGGCAGTTTACGTAATTTATTTCGGGTGGCCTGCTATGGGCCGCTTGTAATGCCGCTCCTCGGTTTCCAGCGAGTACGGTCGCTCCCTCGGGGTTGCTGTTTGACTCGCTGGGTCGACTCAGTGAGTTGACTCAGTGGGTCGACTCGGTGATTTGACTCGACGGGTTGACTCAACGGGTTGACTCGGTGTTTTGACTCAGTGTTTTGACTCGACGGGTTGACTCAGCGGGTCAACTCAGCGGGTTGACTCAGTGAGTTTGACTTTTTTAGGATTTTTTGACTGGCCTTTTTTCCTGGTGGGTTTTTCAGGGTGATGTTTAGGACTGGGTTGACTGGGTTCAGGCTTGAACTGGGCTATGTAATGGGGCTTACAAGGGTGAGTTTGACTGAGTTTGAACTTGGGGTTTGGGGGTATGGTCCTCCATTCATCCAGCTATCTCTACCAACAGTGTAGCTGAAGGTGGGGTGTCTACAGATGCCCCTCTTTGGCAGAGGTTGCGTGCAACCGAATGCCAAAGCGAGTGGACACCCTACTTCTGACCCGGTCATTCATAGATCATGTTCTGAAATCTTTGCTTGCCTTTGCATCTGTGTCAGTTGATCGTTTGGAAACCGATCACTCGCACATACCGCGGGAGTTTGGAGAAAACGTTGCGATTGTCCCTGCATGCGCTGCAACCTGGGTACCCAATCGCAACCCTTCCATTCCCGATCGGTACTAACATCGGAAAGGTACAGCAGAGCCTCTGCGTCCGTAGTCTTACGAAGTTGCTGACCCTGAGACTGATTGTGTGATGTTTGATGTTTTCCCAGATCACTCCAGGAGTACTTGTTTCGCTTGACTGTCAAAGTGGTTAGACGCCCTGCGTCAGATAGTCTTACGGGATTCTACTACGCCGACTTGGACTCAGTCAAGGTACTTCAGGCATCCACGCCTAGGTATGTGCGGGTGGGCTTTTTCCACCCGATCTGCTGGTTTCGATGCTTGGTTTGCAATTCATTCTTTCCTTGATTGTGGTCTGGAATCTTTGTTATCCTTTGTATCTGAGTTAGTTGATTGTCTGAAAGTTGATAACTCGCACATACCACGAGAGTTTGGAGAAAACGTTGCGATTGTCCCTGCAGTTTGCTGCAACCTGGGTACCCAATCGCAACCCTTCCATTCCCGATCGGTACTAACATCGGAAAGGTACAGCAGAGCCTCTGCGTCTGTAGTCTTACGAGGTTGCTGACCCTGAGACTGTTTGTGTGATGTTTGATGTTTTCCCAGATCACTCCAGGAGTACTTGTTTCGCTTGACTGTCAAAGTGGTTAGACGCCCTGCGTCAGATAGTCTTACGGGATTCTACTACGCTGACTTGGACTCAGTCAAGGTACTTCAAGCATCCACGCCTAGGTATGTGCGGGTGAACTCTTTCCACCCAATCTGCTAATTTTGATACTTGGGTTACAATTCATCGTTTCCACCTGTTCAAATGGTTTCTGTGACCGAGCCTTTTGGCTTTTCATCTTTTCGTATCTTGGCATGTGGTACGACCGCACTGACACTGGAGTTCAGTTCGACCGTACTTTGAGTGCATTGGATCCGATGATCTCCGGGGAAACTGCGAGACATCGGATCTTATTTGATTTTTGCGTTGGCTCCTACCCAGAGATATGGAAGATCTCCCGGCGTGTTGGAGGCAGAACGCTCTACTGAGAAAATATTTTTGGATTTTTTGAAAAGATACCCACTCTGGGGAGTGATACTCCGTGGGGTTTTTATTGGCAAATAGGAATATATATTTTTTGTCTTTTTTGAAATAGAAATACGGTTTGCATGCGCCTCTACCAGGGGTGCCTGTGGGGTCTTTGGCTAACCGACTTTTATTTTGAAAGCAGGTAAACATGATGATTGATGCGATGGATGCTGATGCATGGCGATGCAGGATGAATGCATGGTTTGGCTCATTCTCTTTCAGTTCGATGATTTTGCTTTTGCTAGTGATGCATAGAACTTGGAGCTTATTGCTTGCAGGGTTGTGCTCCCTTGGGGATTTTTCTTTTTGATACGGATGTTTGGTCAGCGGGTTGGTCAAGATCCCGACCCGTGGTCGATCAGGTCCATCGTCCCAAGATGCTGTTTCTTTGTGAATGAGAATGTACGAGGATGCTATCCGACTTCAAGATGTTCTTCTGGGCATACGTGTGATTAAGATGGTGTTTGGTTGCCCGTTTTGGTCAAGATCCCAATTTGCGGGCGATTGGATCCGTCATCCCAAATTGTGAAGAGAGTGGAGTTCAAGACTCCTGAAGTGTAGTGCTGGGGGATAATTTTTGTGATTTTTTGTAAATATGTGGTCCGAATCTTTACCTGAGTGGTTAAGATAGAGATCGGTTTATTGAAGGCACAGGAAATATTTTTGTGATTTTTTGAAATATTTTCTTTGAAAGCAAGAGAATTTTTTTGTGATTTTTTACAATATTTTGATTTAAAAGCAAGGGAAATATTTTTGTGATTTTTGAGAATATTTTGATTTGAAAGCAAAGGAAATATTTTTGTGATTTTTGACAATATTTTGATTGAAAGCAAGGGAAATATTTTTTGTGATTTTTGAGAATATTTTGATTTGATTGAAAGCAAGGGAAATATTTTTGCGATTTTTTGACAATATTTTGCAATGTTTTGGTATTTTGTGATTTTTATGAAATGCAGGGAAAAGTGTGGAATTTTCATCCACTTCCAGCTTCTACTGCTGGTAAGGCACCCGATCCATTTTACGTCAGCGAGCAAGACGAGTCTCACACAGTTAAGTGCCGTAGTTTTACATCTTCGGATGAGGGGATTTTGAGGGTTTTCAGTCAACACACCCACAAAGTTGCCTGTTCCTCATGTGCAATGCACATAGACCACGTATCGTCCGACGGACTCCTTCGGCCACAAAATGAGCCACATCGTCACATTTCCCTTAGTCAATCCAGTTTGGGGCCTTACGTTGCTCACAATTCCATGAGGGTGCGCTCCACCTCCCAACAGCCTTAATCCCCTTCATGAGTTTTAGGAACAGGGAACATCCGTCGGATTCAACAGCGACTTCCAAATCAAGGTTTTCTATCACGGTGCGTTCAACACGAACAGGATTGCGGAGTTCTGCCCGCCTCAGCCCTTACCTGTTTAGAAGATTCCAGACACCCGTACGATCAAGTGTCAGCCATGTCTGGAACAGGTTAGGAAAGAAAGCCCCCGAGAAGTTAATCCCAGTGTAGTTTTAGGTCTTCGGACCACTGGAGATGAATTTGTGCAGTTGAAATTTGTGGTGAATCATTTTTTTTGTGTTTTTTGGAAGAAGTTCCAGATTTCAGCTCGAATGATCGAGATTGATGCTGGTTTTTGTGGAAAACTTTAAAATATTTTTGGTATTTTTGAAATGATCCGGGTTATCGAACCTTGATCAAGGCTGATGCCGGTTTTTGGTTGAAAGCAAGAAAGGTCCCCTGAGAAATTAATCCCAGTGTAGTTTAAGGACTTCGGACCATAAAAAAACTTTATGTACATGCTGAAAGTACATTCTTTTTTGTGATTTTTCGAAAACTGTTCCAGGTCATAAAATCTCAATTTTGAACGGTCAAGATTGACACTGGTTTTTATTGGAAATCTCTCAAAATTTTGTTCCCGACGTAGTTTAAGGTCTTCGGACCAGAAACTGTACAAAAGGGGGCCAACATATTTTTTTTTCTTGTTTTTGGAAAATGTCCGATGTCAGCGGATCTTGATCAAGACCGATACCGGCTTTTATTGAAAATCCCTCGGGATATTGATCCCGACGTAGTTTAAGGTCTTCGGACCCAAAACTATGTACAGGACAGGGAAAACCTGTTTTTTGTTCTTCTTTTTTGTAAAATGTCCAGTGTCAGCGGATCTTGATTCGATCCAGACTGATGCCGATTTTTATTAAGAGTCTCTCGGGATCTTGATCCCGACGTAGTTTAAGGTCTTCGGACCCACAAACTTTAAAAGAGGGGTTGGTGATATATTTTTTGTTTTTCGAAATGATCCAGATCATCCGATGTTGGTCTTAAAGACTGGGATCGATGCTGGTTTTTATTAAAATCCCTCGGGATGTTGATCCCGACGTAGTTTAAGGTCTTCGGACCCGTATTGCACAAAACAGGAAAGACATTTTTTTTTTGAAAGTACTCGGTGTCGTCGGATCTTAATTCGAGCGATCAAGACCGATACCGGCTTTTATTAAAAATCTCTCAGGATGTCGATCCCGACGTAGTTTAAGGTCTTCGGACCAAAATCTGTACAAGCGAGCAGCAATCCAGGTTAGAGATTATGGGAATTCTTCTTGGAATGGTTCGGATCATCAGGTCATATCCTTGGATGGTTGAGATCACTGTTTGACCAAGTCAATCTTTTTCTTTCTTTTTCTTGAAAATCCCATGGAATTTTTCCACATCATCAAGCCAATTTCCCATTAATTTCTCTCATGGTGAGATTTTGGTGAGATCTCTTCCTTTTTCTCACCATTCTCTTCCATCACTTCATTCTTACATGGAGGTACAAGATTCACTTGCAACCACCCTTCCCAAGGAGGAGTTCTTCCCAAGGAGAGAGGGTGAGAAGTCATCTCACATAGGTAGGGGCTAGGACGGCCTCCCATGGGCCGCCCGGACGGTCTCTGCCGTCTGGTCTCTTCAGTGGGCTGGGTAAAAGGGTGCCCTCCCCTTTTCTATATAACATGGGGCACCCTTGCCCCCTCCATCGTGCAATTTCTCTCTTTTCTCTCTCATACTCTCTCTTTTTCCAAGTTTTCTCTCTCTTCTTTGGTGTTCCTTTGCTTCTCTCAAGTGGTGGCCCTTGGAGACATTTTGGGACAGCAAGGTGGTTCCTCTTTGGTGAGTGGTAAAGGTATGAACCACTCCCTTTCTCTTTCTTATCCTTTTCCTTCTTCATTGTCTCTTCTCATGACTCTTTTCTTTTTCCATGTAGTTATTCCAAGAAGAGTGAGGGTGGGCCTAAGTGTTTTTTGCCACTTTCTAGATCTCAAGTCCTTTTCAAAGGTGGTGCATGGAGAAGGATATTGCAAGCTTTCCACTTCATTTTTTCTTTCTTCTTTTCACACTCCCTTCATGTGTATGTAAAGGGTGATTTTGCCATGTCATCAAGTGTGCATGGCAAAATACTCTATCTTTTTTCATGGGAGTTGGGCCTTTTTTCATATGTATCAAATGGGCTCAAAGTGAAGTCATGGCCCTTGGTGTATTTGATGGGCCCAATGCTTCATTTTGGGCTCCATCATGCTTTCTTGTTCTTATCATTTCTTTTGGAGCTTTCTTTTTCTTTTCCATCTTCTTTCCAAGACTTGGGCCCATGGGCATGGTAAGCCCATCTCAAGTTTTGGGCTCATGGGGCTCACTTTGGGTGACCCCATCTTTCTTCACATATGTATGGACCAAGATGACTAGCCCATTCTTCATTTGGATCTCAAGTGGGCTAGATTTCCTAGTTGGGCCTTTATGGACAAATGGCCCAAATCTTCCACCATCTCTTGATTATGATGTACATCCTTGTACAAAGTGTGGTGGGCTCCTTGGAGTTTTTCCATATGGATGGGCTTTTGGGCCTTCATTGAAACTTGGGCACTTCTTTGAACCATGTGTGCCCCACTACACTTTGTTCATGTAGGATTTTTCCTTTCATGCTCTTTTCTTTTGATGGATGGAGGACTTGGGTTACTTGACCATCTACAAGTCCCATGAGTGAGTGAGTGAGTTATTCCGACAATCTCACTAAGTTCAAATGGTTTTTCCTTAAGGTAGGAATGTGGTTCTCAAGAGTTTCCCCTTAATGCTATCAACCTCAAATGGATGATCGTCAAGTGAGCTATCCATACAACCATAGCTCCTTGATCTTTTCTTTGGGGGCTTGGTGGGTCATCCACCATCATTCTCAAGTATGAGTGATTTCTTCTCCAATTTGTAAGAAAGAATGGCACCCATAAGTTGCCCATTTTTGTCCCATGCTTTGGGACATTTTGGATTTTGATCTTCAAGTGGGCTATGTATACCATTCTTATCCATTTTCATGATGGTTGGGTGACTCATCAAGCCATGCTCTTTTGGGCTCAAATGGTCTCCCTCTTGGTGAAAAGTTGGTGCACATAAGTTGCCCAAACTTGTCCTTACATGGGCATTTCCAACTTTGATTCCTCATGTGAGCTATGTGCATCAACTTTCTACCATTAGCTTCTTTGATTCATATGTTTGTGGGTAGACCGCCATGTTGTCAAAACTTTCATCAAGATGAGGCACATAAGGTTGCCCATGGTTAACCCATGAATGGGTCCTCATATTCTTCAAAGTGGGCTATGTGCTCTCTCCAATCCATTGAGATGAGGCATTTGGGTTGTCCTTGGGGGCCCACTTCCTTTCTATCCCCCACTTGTCCATGTCCATGTGTTAAAAAGATGGAAACATCTTAAGTGAGAACCATGGCCTTGGCATAAAAGTGGATCAATCCCTGGCCACATATGGACTTTGAAGAGAGATTTCTCATGTGAAGTAGGATTCTCATCCTTTGTTGATCTCATGGCACTTGAGTGCATTTGTTGTCTAAAATGTGTCCTTGGATGATGGACTTTTTCTTGCCTAAGGCATGCCATGCAACCTTCTTTAAGGTGGGCCTTACCTTTTCCCAAGGGCCCAACACACATCCTAAGTGACACATGGAGTTGGACTTTAGATTTTGCATTTGAATGTGAGTCCAATCCCATGGGTTTCTTGGATGATAATTTGGATTTTAATGGGTAATGGGTAGGGACTTACCTTGCCAAGCTTGTAGGATTCAATGGCGGATGGTACCAGGGATCACCGAGTGATTGATGAAGATGATCCTGCCTTCATTGTCCGCCGAGGGGACCACATGTGTTCCTTAGCTATGGAGCATCAACCTCTTCCTGCTATCAAGGGTCGTGGTACCAGGGATCGCTGGGACTACTGGATGAAGGATCCACAGCCCTTGCTTGAACGAGTACTGGATGGTACTCCTTTTGCTGGCCTCCTCACCTTACGTTTCCATAATAACGATGCTAACCGCATGATGCTCGCGGCCCTTTGCGAGATGTGGCGGGATGAGACCCACACCTTCCAGCTCCCTTGTGGGGAATGGGGAATAACCCCCTTGGACATTTACATGCAAATAGGCTTCCCGTTTCATGGAACAGTTGTTCCTCAAGTCAGCTCTCTGGCTCCTCTCACTTCCACCGACTGGTTACGGCTTGTCGGTGACGTCCCACCCGAGGGTGAATTCCAAGGCCATCAAGTGAAGATGCGATGGTTCTACAACAATTTTGCCTCCGTCATCCCCACCACTGAGCGAGAGGCCCTCCACAAAGCGCGGGCCATGATCACTTATGCTTTTGGATCCTTTCTTTTCTGCCATGCGAATGAGAGAGTTGATCCTAATTTTCTTCGTTTAGTTGAGGATCTTCATCATCCCTATAACTGGAACGGGGCTATCTTGACCCGTATCTTTCAGGGTTTGGACAAGACCTGTCGGCATAGCCGGTCCTTTACAGGTTTTTGGCCTATTATTGAGGTATTTCTTCTTTCATCTTCCTTGGAGTCATTTGCCTTCTTTCCCTCTCTGATCATTAGATGTGCTTTTGTCCAGACCTGCTTTTATGACCATTTTCCCCATCTTGCGCCGAGGATGCGGGATGATGTTGAGCCCTCTCAGTATCGCCACATGTACTGGCACCAGCAAAACCGTCAGCGGAACTCCCGAGGTCCCGGGGACAATTGGCGTGCTGACATAGACGGGCTGACTGTTGAGGACGTAAGTATCTTGCTTGTCTTTGCCCTCGTGCTGTACTGTAACTGATCGTGTTGACTTTATTTACTGCAGCTCGCTCGGATGCCGTATGCCAGTTTCCCTCTCTACCCCCAGCGTGTGGAGGCATACGATGCGTCATGTCTCCGTATCATGCTTTCGGACGCTGAATCTTTTCAGTGGTACCTGGGGGAGAGGTTGCTTCGGCAAGTCACTGGGGTGGCTCGGGTCCCTTGTTCTGCACCTGCTCCAGTTGCTCGGATGCCGGTTGATGAGAGAGTTGAGGCTCTCGTGGGCCAGCCCGGATTCTGTTTCACGATCCCGGATCGTGATTATGATGAGTGGTATCTGCTGTTCGGCCAGGGGCCTCTGCTTCCTTCGCTTTATGTTCCAGGTGGCCGTCGTAGGTATGCTGGAGGTTCGGTGACTGCTCCTTTGATGGATCTTTATCGTCGGGAGCGGGACGCGAGGAGGGACGATGATGATTATGTTGGCGACTTGTAGCCTGCTCGGGTGCTCTGCTTTGTATGGCCTTGTACTTTTGCTTTTATCTTCTTTTGTATCAAGCTCTTTTGAATGAATATATAATCTTTGATTTGTCTCAAAATTCTTTGATGATGTTTGGACGCTTTGACCTTTGACTTGTTCCTTAATGATTTGTGGAAGATGAGGCTTCTTAATTGCATGGATGATGACTTGAACGGTTCAGATTGCTTGATTAGGCCTTGTGGGCCCACTTGATGATTAGATCTTGGATTCTGGCTCTTCTTTTGATGATCGAACCTTTGATCTTGCTGCTCCATGACTTGTGTAAGCTTTCCAATGGTTTGGATCCTGATGATTTAGCCCTTGAATGGTTCAGATTGATAGATTCGGCCCTGTGGGCCCATTTGAGACCTTGGTTTTACTTTGGGGCACCTCTTTTGATGATTTGTGAGGCTAGGAAGGCTTCTCATGGTGTGGATGACGCTTGAACGTCTCAGATCGCTTGATTTGGCTTTGTGGGCCCACTTGATGATTAGATCTTGGATTCTGGCCCTTCTTTTGATGATCAGCCCTTTGATCTTGTTGTTTGATGGCTCATGTAGGTCCTTCAATGGTTTAGATCATGATGATCTGGTCTTTGAATAGCTTGGATTGCTTGTGGCCCCCACTTGATCACCCTTCCCTTTCTTCAGCTTGATCAGCCATGTTCTGGCCGTATTGCTTCGTGATTGGACCGGTGGGGCACCCTTTATATGATCTTGATCAACTTCAGTCCAAATCTGGAGCAGACCGGAGCCTTGGGCGGCCCACGGAGTGCCATCTGCTGACGTGGACTGTCAGCCTCACCTACCAAGAACCCTGGAGCCAATCCCGCGGAGAGAGAGGAACCGCGTCCGTACGGGCGGCCTAGGGCAGGTCGCCCAAGGCTCGCCTCTTGAGCGGCCTGGGCTGGCTCTGGTTCGGACATTCCCTGCTGTCCCCTTCTCCTGTCCCCCACATTCTCTGTACTAAGCTATTCGATCCAGCCATGAATCTTCTTTTCTCCTTGTCTTTTCTCTTCATTTTGTCCTCTTCCCATTTTGTCCTTTCTTGGGCAGCTTTGGATGATGATTTATGGGCCATAGTGGGAGAGGTTGGTGGGTCCCACACTCCAGCACTTGGTGAGGGCTTTAATGATGAAAGGCTTCCTTTAAATGATGGTGGAGATGGAGCATTAAATGGGGGTATTGATGATGAATTAAGCTTGGTGGTTGGTCGAGCTTTGAATGGGTCCATCAATGGTGGGATGGCTGGAATTTCAGATTTGAATGGGCCCTTCATTATGGGAGAAATGGATGGTATGGATAGGATGATGGGATGGGACATAGGTGAGGCTATGCTTCCCTTGAATGTGGGCCCCATGGATGATGTGATGGATGGTGGTGATGGGACCATGATGGACATAGATGGGCTGATCTCATGCTTGGATGGGATGGATGGTTCAGATGATACCTTTGACGGTTTGGATGCTCTGGATGAGGGCCGAGATGTGCGGCATACTTGTTTGGGTGGACTTGATGTGATTATTGATGATGTCCCCCTGGTGATGGACGGTGTGGATGCCTCGATGATCCCTTTGGTCGGCCAGGATGATGTTTGGATTCATGATTTCCTATTAGAGAGGGCCGCAGGTCCAGATCTGACCGTTAATTCTTCGATCGGGGTAGTCGGAACCCTTCTGGATGGTTCAGATGCTTTCTTTGACGGTCAGATTGGTCAGGATGCCACGATGTGTGGTGTGATCTTTACTGGTAGCCCTTTTGATGGAGAGTATCGTCCTTCTCCTGATCGTCGGTCTTTTGCGCGCTCTGTTCATGAGGTGGGCGAGTCTTCCCATGCGGCTGACGTTATGATAGTTTCAGATAGTGATGCGACTATATCAGACATAGCCGTTACTGAGGGCAGGTCAGGGGCTGTCGAGTCTGCAGAGGTTCCAGCTTTTCCTTCTTCTTCGCCCGTTGACCTTCCGATCCTTGATGAGTCATCGTTGATTTCTGGGCTTTTTGTGCTGGAGGGGGTACCAGTGAGGACTTGTCAGCTGCTTCCTCGTTCTTCCTGCTCGCCACGACTGTTTGCTTGGCTTGATAGTTTGTCAGCTTATGAGATTCGGGATTTGGAGTCCTATGGCTTCGGCAGTCTGATCCATATGGCTAGAGTTGATATTGACTGGAGGATGCTCTGAGCTGCCTTGATTGACTGGGCACCTTCGTTGAACTTGTTTGCGTTCAACGATATGGAGATGGGGCCTTCTTTGGAGGAGCTTACAAGCTTGACAGGCCTGCCCTGGGATTATGCTCAGTATTTTTCGCTGAAGACGTCGCCGAAGACTGCCACACCGCAGAACTGGTTCGGGATCCCCTATCTTGTTCGGCCTGCAGCCGGTGGCCAGGATGCTGTAGTGTTCTCCTTGGACTTGCTGTATGAGCTTTTTTCGAGTCCTCGGGGTGTGGCTGGTTCTACCTTTGCTCGGAACGCACTGATGTTTTGCTTGATAGTTGAGGTGCTGTTCTCAGGATGGCGCAGGTCCCAGACTCCTTTGCTTTTTGAGGTGATGAGTCGAGCTATTCGACGGCAGGGGATCATTTCTCTTATCTTGGCCGAGCTGTTTAATGGGCTGACTGACTGCGTCCTGGGCCGCACTCGTGTCCTTCGCGGCTGCTGTGCCTTTCTTCAGGTATCTTTTCCACCTTTTTTTCTTTCTTCTCGCTTTGTTAGGAATTGCTTGGCTCTAGCTGAACTTCTTTTCCTTTTTGTGATCAGGTCTGGCTATGGGAGCGTCTTTCTTTGACTGTTCCTATACCTTTTCCTGACACTCGTCGCCCAGACCTTATGCGACACATCATGGAGTTTCTTCCTTATACAACTAGGATGAGCGAGTCCTTGTATCGCAGGATGTTCGCTGAACTTCGTGACTGGAATGTTCGTTGGGAGTCATCTTGGCTTTCACTTCCTCCAGTGCTTTGCGATGCACACCGCCTTCCTTTGATGTTGGTAGGCTTTCGATCTTACTTTTCTTACCATCCCATCCGGTTCCTGCGGCAGTTTGGATACGAGCAGGATGTTCCTCTTTTCGCTTCCACGGGTATCGGGCGTCGAGTACTTCCATCCAGATCCTCTGACTTTAGGACCCGGATTGATTGTTCTTGGGCGAGTTACTTGACTGCTGATTTGCTGGGTTTTGAGCTGCGGACTTTTCCAATGGCGACCGCCCCATATCAGTACTGGGTTGCTGAGCAGTCTTTGTATCGACGTATCCCTTGCTGGCACCAGACTGCTGATGAGGATGAGCAGGATATCCTTGGAGATGCAGGCTCTTCATCTGGTTCATATGAACCTTTTGAGGAGCGCCTGTTTATCGATCCTGGCTTCCTTTTGGCCACTCATGGCTATCTGCTGTCTGAGATCTCTGCACTTCAGTATCATTACGAGATGATGTCGAGGAGATTGGCTGCCGATCAGAGATTGTCTGATGAGGAGACAGCGATCCGTACCCTTGAGCGTGACGAGGCGCATTACCTGCGTATGGAGGTGAGCAGGTTGAGAGAGAGGCTATCTTTTTATGAGTCAGAGGACTCACCTGATGTGGCCCAGGAGGAGGGTAGAGATTGATTGTGTTGGCCACCTGCACATTCCTTTTTGCATATATGATTGATGATGATGCATTTTTTTGTATTTTTTTTTTTGAAAAAGATGATATGATATATGTGTAAAAGAAATATGATGCATTTAATTGAAAAAAAGAAAACTGTTTTGGGAATCTATTGTGCCATTAGCTGTCTTGTGAGTGTGTCTGGATTTTGTGTTGGGATATAGGAATCAGAACTGGGGCTCGGCCAATGCTTTGACCGATGTCTCGAGATTAACTTGCATGATCCTTTGGTTCCCTAGAGGTGTAGGCAATGGGAGCTGTTGCTTCCTGAGATTGTCAGAACTTGTAGGGCTCTTCGTTCCTGATTGCACTTCTTCTTGTTCTTGAACTGTAACTGCTTGAACCATTCTGAACTGTCTGACTTCCTGGTACCTGCACTTTTATATATATTTTTTTATTTTTTTCGAGCCATTTTTGCCTGCAGTGCTCTTTCGAGTTTTCACCACAGCCGGCTTTTTCCCGTCATTTTTGCCCGTGGCGCCCTTTCGGGTTTTCACCACGTCCCGGGTGTTTGATCTTGCCTGCCCCTTGGCAGCTATGCTGTTTTTACCCTTGGCGCCCTTTCAGGTTTTCACCAAGTCCGCTGTATGCCCACTGTTTTTACTCGGAGCGCCCTTTCGGGTTTTCACTCCGCCCTCTTTGTTTAGGCACACATTTTCTTTTTTCTCTTTTTTTTTTCTTTTTCTGAATCTTTAGATAACTGCGGCGGCTAGAGGTCGGGAATCCGTCGTTGCCGGTCGATGGAAGTCTTTCAGCACTTATCCTGAGTTACGATGATAGAGCTGTCGGTCTTTGCTAAAGACCCCTCTGAGATGAACGGATGGATGACTGTGTTTCTTCTTGGACTGATTTTTTTTTTCTTGGGTGCCTTGCTTTGGCTTCCCTTTTTCTTTATCTTTTCTTCTCTTTTTTTTTCTTTTGTATTCTTTTTCTCTTTTTTTTTTGTCTTTTCCTTTTGAATCCCTTTTTTGTATTTTTCTCTTTTTGAATCCCCTTATTTGGAACACTTATTGGTGGACGAAAATGATTTATCAGAGGTCTTAGCTTCGACCTTTTGACTTCAGCTCTATTAAAGTAACTCTTGATAAGGTCAGAATGACTTACCCATGAAAGGTCTTCACGTTGTCGGCGTTGGTTGGCTCAGGAAGATCCACCCCACTCATGCTGGTGAGTCTGAGGGCGCCTCCGGGAAGTACTTCTCTGATGATCAGTGGCCCGTCCCACGAGGGTTTGAACTTTCCTCTGGGATCCGAAGGTGCGACGGTAGAATCTTCTTCATGACCATGTCGCCTACCTTGAAACTTCTTTTTCGGACTCTCTTGTTGTAAGCCTAAGCGATCCTTTTCGGGTAGCATTGTGAATGACTTAGTGCACGCATGCGCTTTTCATCTGCTAGCTGCAACTGATCGAACCTGGCCCGTTGCCATTCTCCTTCTTCGATTCTGCTTTCTAGTAACACTCGTAGTGATGGTATTTCCACCTCGACTGGCAAAACTGCCTCCATTCCATAGGTAAGCTCGAAAGGGGTAACGCCTGTAGCAGACCGTACAGACGTTCGATAGGCCCAAAGTGCATATGGGAGCATATCTGACCAATCTCGATAGGTCACGACCATTTTCTCGAGTATCCTGATGATTGTCTTGTTTGCGGCTTCTACCCCACCATTCATCTGGGGACGGTAGGGGCTTGATCGATGACGTTGGATCTTGAATTTGCTGAGGAAGTCATCCATCTTCTTGTTGACGAACGGGGTCCCATTATCTGTGATGATAGCATTGGGGATTCCGTACCGGCATATGATGTCGTTCTTCATGAATTTGATCACTTGAGATGCTGCAATCGTGGTGTAGGAGGCTGCCTCTACCCACTTGGTGAAGTAGTCGACTGCCACAAGTATGTACTCATGACCGTTTGATGCTTTGGGACTGATCTTGCCGATGATGTCGAGCCCCCACATGGAGAAGGGCCAGGGGGTGGTCAGGTTGTATAACTCTGATGATGGGGCATGGATTTGATTCGTATGCTCCTGACACTTGAAGCATTTTCTGACGTGCTGGCAGCAGTCTGTCTCCATGGTGAGCCAATAGTAGCCGAGTCGTAGAATCTTCTTTGCCATCATGTGCCCATTCATTGTGGGCCACAGATTCCTTCGTGTATTTCTTTCATGATCTTTGCAGCTTCTGTTTCATCGATGCATCGAAGGAGGATGTGATTATAGGATCGCTTGTAAAGAACTTCGCCACTGATGGTGAATTGGCCGGCCAAACGCTGGATGGTTCGGCGATCTGTTGCTGTTGCTGACTCTGGATACTCCTGGGTTTCGAGATATTGCTTGATGTCGGCATACCAGGGTTTGTCAGGGACAGCTTCGGCTTCTTCTATTTGCAGGCAAAAAGCAGGTTCATCTTGAATTTCGACTGTGAGCTCCCATTCTGAAGCTCCTTTCGGGATCTCGAGCATTGATGCAAGTGTGGCGAGAGCATCTGCAAACTGGTTCTTGGCTCTGGGCATGTATGAGAAGGTGATTTCCTTGAATTCCTCGATCAGATTGTCAAGATACACATGATATGGTATCAACTTCTCGTCCTTGGTTTTCCATTCGCCATTGGTCTGATTAATGATAAGCTGTGAGTCTCCAAATACTCGTAGCTTCTTGATGCTAGGCCTGCACACGGGTCGGGTTAGGGTCGGGTTGGGCCCAACCCTGGACCAAACCTAAATATATTTAAAGGTCCGGGTTTTGGTCCGGGTCGTGATCGGGTTGGGCTGATCCAACCCTAACCCTACCCTACTTGTAAAAGGGTCAACCCTAACCCTACCCTACCCTATATGTTAAATCGGGTCGGATCGGGTTAGGACTATGTTTCTATGGTGTGGTCCGCCTAAGATTTGAGTCAACGTCATTTTTTGTATCATATCCTAACATGATCTTTGAAAATAGTTGGACGGTATGGATTTAAGACACATAGTCAGGGGCCACCTACCTTGGTGGATCCCGGATGTCACCTAATCCACTCCCTGTGAGTGTGAGATGAGCACAGCTTGGGTGAGAGTCTGTGAGACCCAGAACCAGCCATGTGGGTGAGACCCTAACCATGAGGCTCACCTCAATGTATATATTGTAAATCCATGCCATCCATCTATGTTTCCACATTATTGTAGGACATAGTCTCGAAAAGGAAGCAGATTAAAGCTTTATGTAGACCACACCACAAAAATCAGCGGTCATTGAACTCCCACCATTAAAAGATTCTAGAGTCCACCCTAATTTTTATTGACCATTCAACCTAATGATAATGCTACATATATATTTCTAAAAGCAATAAACTAGTATAAACGGGGCGGTTCGGTCGGGCGGAACGGGTCGGGTATACACGGGTCGGGGTACGGGTCGGGGTACGGGTCGGGTCGGGCGGGTTTGGCATGTACCCTAAACCGTACCTAAATTAAAAACGGTCCAGCTGCATCTACTCGGGACCGGACCGTTTTCTCAGCCGGGTCGGAGCGGATCGGGTTTCTAGCGGGTCGGGTCGGGCGAGTTGGGCGGGTTAACGGGGCAGATGTGCAGCGCTACTTGACGCCCAAGATTATGGCTTCCCTTAAGCCAGCGATGCATGCTTCGTACTCTGCCATGTTGTTGGTGCACTCGAATGCGATGCGCCTCGAGATAGGAATAGGGACATCATCTGGAGAGTAGAGGATTGCTCCAATATCACTTCCTTTAGACTTTGCTGCGCCGTCGAAGAATAATGTCCACGCACCTTTCTTCTTTTCTTCACTTTCGACAAGCAAGAGATCTTCATCAGGAAAGAACGTCTTGAGCGGCTGATAGTCCAGGAGAGAGTGAGCCCCAAGATGATCGGCGAGGGCCTGCCCCTTGATTGCCTTTTGAGTGACATAGGTGATGTCGAACTCAGACAAGAGTAGCTGCCATTTAGCTATTCTCCCAGTGAGTGCCGGTTTCTCGAACAGGTACTTGAGTGGATCCATGCGAGCGAGGAGGAGAATAGGGAATGCAATCATGTATTGACGGAGTCGCTGAGTTGCCCAGACTAGGGCGAGGCAAGTCTTCTCGATCGGGGAATACCTGGTCTTGTAGTCGGTGAACTTTCGACTCAAATAGTATATTGCTTGTTCCTTCTTCCCGATCTCGTCGTGCTCGCCGAGGACACAGCCAATAGCTTCTGCTGCTACCGAGATGTATAACAATAGTGGTCGTCCGGGGGCGGGCGGCACTAGGACTGGAGGATTCATGAGGTATTTCTTGATGCGATCGAAGGCGACTTGGCAATCATCATTCCATTCTTTTGGAACATTTTTTCGAAGGAGCTTGAAAATGGGCTCACAAATAGGTGTGAGCTGGGCGATGAAGCGACTAATGTATTGAATTCTGTCGAGGAAGCCACGAATTTCCTTCTCTGTTCTAGGAGGGGGCATCTCGATGATTGCTCTGGTTTTGGTCTCGTCGACCCTGATGCCATCCTCACTCACCATAAAGCCGAGGAGCTTACCGCCCATTGCACCGAAGACACATTTCTGAGGGTTGAGACGGAGCTTGTACTTTTCTAATCTGTTGAATAACTTCTTCAGATCTTCAAAGTGTCCTTCAATTGTGCGAGATTTGATGATCATGTCGTCCACATAGACTTCAAGTTCTTTGTTCATCATGTCGTGGAATAATGCTGTCATTGCTCGCTGATATGTTGCTCCTGCGTTCTTCAGACCGAACGGCATTACCCTGTAACAGAAGGTTCCCCAGGGAGTGATGAACGATGTCTTCTCGCGATCTTCGACGGCCATCTTGATCTGATTGTAACCTGAGAATCCGTCCATGAATGAGAAGATCTTGTATCCAGCAGTGTTGTCGACCAGAGTGTCGATATGTGGCAAAGGGAAGTCATCTTTAGGACTGACTTTGTTGAGATCTCGGAAGTCGATGCACATTCGAACCTTGCCGTCCTTCTTTGGTACTGGTACGATGTTGGCGAGCCATTCAGGGTAGTTGGAGACTACCAAGAATCCCGCATTGTACTGCTTGATGACTTCATCTCGGACTTTCAGAGCCTATTCTGGCTTCATTCTTCGAAGTTTCTGCTTCACTGGCTTCATATCTGCCTTGGTTGGCAGATGATGTACAACGAGCTCTTCATCGAGCCCCGGCATGTCTTCATATGAGAACGCGAAGTTGGACAATCTTGGAGCTAGGAACTCTATCATTTTCTGTTTCATCTCAGGTGGCAACGATTTTCCGATGCGTACTTCCCTAGGGATCTCAGGTGTCCCCAAGTTTACTACCTCAAAATCATCAGCTACAACATTGGCTTTAGATTCGAACTTTTTGAGGAGATCCTCAAGTTCAGGAGCTGGATCATCATCTTCCTCGTCCCGAGCTTCGTCCAGACCCATGAGCTCGAAGTCTAATTCGATGTCGAAATCATATGATTCGACTTCAAACTCATGCGACTCTATAGACGAACTTGGCACACTATTGAATGCAGGAAAAGAAATATTTTTTGGTTTTTGAGATTTTTCTGAAATTGAAATGCTAGATGTTTTTGGCTTTTGAAAGTTTTTAATTTTTTTGGATTTTCGAAATTCGTGGGACTTTGAACAAGCAGGCATTGCAGACCATGATTGAGCCCAACTTGTTACAAAGTTCCGGTCGCTGCTTAAACAGGCGTTTTTTTGGGAAGCCAGAGCCCTCAGATGGCTCTCTGGCTGATTCAAAAGTTAGGGGAATAGATGACCATTCAGGACCCCACACTTCCTCTCCTGGAGAGGTGGGGGTTGATGATTTGGGCGAAGAATCATGGTCTGGCCTAATGACCATGACTTCTCACTGGTCGGGTTCGAGATCTGAGTCGCACTCAGTCCCTCCCGGATCACTTACTTCGCATTGCAGTTCGTCTGGTTTCGCGGCTAGACACAAGTTTGGAATCTGGACATCAGACCAATCTAGGGCTGGCCACTTCCCTTTCTTGGTCCAATGGATGGGCTGCTTCTGCCCCTGGCTGATGATTGATGATGTTGACTTTGCAGAGATGGGCAAGTCGTGTCCCTTGCTAATTGGTGCTGAGATGGGCGAGTTATGCCCCTTGTTGATTGAAGTGGGCAGGTTGTGCCCCTGGCTGATTGAAGTGGGCAGGTTGTGCCCCTGGTTGAGAGAAGTGGGCAAGTTGTGCCCCTGGTTGGGAGCAGGTGTCAGAGTAACCTAGGTCCTGAAGCTGCTGTATTTGACTTCCTTCTTCGTCTTCATCATTTTCTTCTTTTTCTAAAGGCTTAGATGGTTCGAGAATCTGATCCCATCGAATGGGGGGCCACGTGGCCCAAACTAGGCTCATCGGGAGGCCTTTGTGTAGTGCAGTCGGTTGATTCCCTCCTGGATCTTTGCAAGGTTCTCCTGGCTTGACGAATCGGATGGGCGAGCACCGAAATTTCTTCCTTCCTTTGTCCATGAAGATTGACCTGTATCCGAGTCCCCATTTGCGTTGGTTATATATCAGCGGTACCTTTCTGGACTTGAAGTAATTCTTCATTCGGTATTTGAGGCTCAGACGCTCTGCCGGTGAAAAGACACGGTCCATCCTTATTGGTTCTGGATTGGCGATAGAGTTCACAGTCTCGAATTCGAAACTGTGAAACGGGATGTCTTCTTCAGAGTGCTGGATATCGATGACAGGGATGTCTGGTTCAGTGGCAGCAGCATCGGAAGGAATGATGAGCTCCTTCTCTGCATGGATAGAGATCACTTGATTTCCACAGATGTACTTCACTCGTTGATGCAGGGTTGATGGCACAGCTCCAACCTTGTGCAGCCAAGGTCGTCCGAGCAGCATGTTGAAAGAGGCTGATATATCTAGGACTTGGAATGTGATGGTGGAGACTTCCGGACCTATCTATACCTCTATGTCGACCTCCCCTTCCATTGATCGGCGGGTGTTGTCGAATGCTCTGACGCATATGGTGCTGGGTCGGAATGAAGAAGGACTGATTCCCAGACGTTCTGCAGTCTTGAGTGGGCAGACATTTAAGCTTGAGCCATTATCGATAAGGACCAGCGGAACACAGAGGTCTTTGTATCATAAGGCTATGTTGAGGGATCGCCCATGATCACGTCCCTCTGGTGGCAACTCATTATCTGTGAAGGTGATGGCGCGCGGAGCCAGGAGTTGTCCAATCATCAAAGCTATCATTTCTGGTGCCGTATCAGAGGAGACGTGAGCATCGTTCAAGGTCTTGGCAAACATTTCTCAGTGTATGCGAGATGTACAGAGTAACTCCCATACTGAGATTTGTGCAGGGATTGACTTGAGCTGATTCGCCACATCGTATGCGGCTTCATTTTTGTTGCCGAGGCCTGAAAGGGCGCCTTTGGGATCTCCTCTGTTCTGATTATCTCTTCGGATACAACGCCCATTGGGATTCATGTTCCCCACTTCCGCACATTCTGGATAGTGCCATGGAACCTCTTTGTAGTTTTCCTCCCTTTTGCCTTCTAGGACCACCGGTTCTTGCAACGGTGTTGGTGTGGGTACCAAATCTTCCTCGTATGGAGCTTTTGCCTTGAGAACTACATTGTTGCCTGTGCTGAAGGGGTAGTATCGAGGCTTGTCTTCATAGACCACATAAGGTCGTGGTCCTGGCTTGATTGTTCCTGGAGCAGGAGGCTCCCATGGAATGAATACTGGTCCTCTTGATATGGCAGGGGGTTTCTCTGTTCGTCCGAGCTGCCGTAGCGTGATTGACACGCCTCCGGGATTTGCCCCTTGTAATATGACTGGCTCAACTGGAAGAGATCCTTCCAAGACAACGGGCTCTTGCTGCTGATGAGTATAATCCTTCCATTGCGGATTGGATTGTTCTGGAGTTGCCCCTTGCAAGATGACAGGTTCGTATGTGGGCTCAATGTATGGTTGTGCTCCTTCTAGGACGACTGGTTCCCAACATGAGGGGCCGTAAGGTGCCCCTTGCACAACTGGCACATCGTATGGAAGTGCTCCTTCGAGTACTACTGGCTCGGAGATTGAAGGAAGAAAGGGACCTACCCCTTGCAAGATTGGAGGAGGATTTGTCGGCCCATAGGTGTAAGCATGAATGGATTGGATGGGGGAGAAGAAGTGATCGAGGCGTTCTTCTTCTTCTATACTGTTGACGGTGGGACCTCGAGATGAACTGGGGTCCGTCTGATGTTGAGGCAGAGGATTCTGAAGAATGTTGGTGGAAGCTGCTGCAGGAGTTCCAGGGACTGAGATGACAATCTTGCGGTCATCAATCAGATCTTGTATGGCGTTCTTCAAAGTGAAGCATCGATCAGTGGCGTGGCCACACCCTTGATGGTAGGCACAATACTCATTTTCTCGGTAATTCGGTGGCAGAGGATGAGGAGGAGGCCTAGGTGCCATTAGAGTAAGTAATTGCTTCTGCACCAGAGTAGCCATGACTTGACTGAGTGGTTGAGAGAGGGGAGTAAATTTCCTGGACTCCCTGTAGTTTTGCCTATTTTGATATGAGTATTGACCGTTTCCTCTGAAATGCTGTTGTTGTCGAGGTGGTTGTGGCTGAGGATTCGGTTGTGGCTGATACCGCTGAGGCTGATGCTGAACTTGATTCTGCTGATACTGTTGACGTCCCTGTGGGGGAGCGTGTTGATTTCCTTGAGCAGTGGTGTTGATGTTGTTTACCTCTGTTGGGCGGGGAGGAGAACCACTGCGGTTTCCATTCCCGTGCCCGATAGGTCTTCCTTCCACTTTGTTCCTCTTGATTGGAGTGGCTTGATGAGGCCATGGGGAGATCGTCCCGGCCCGGATTCCTGCTTCGACTTGCTCTCCAGCACGGATCAATTGTGAGAAATTCACATATGGATGCGAGATGAGATATCCGGATATGCCTGGATATGTTGAATGAACAATCATGGAGATTTGTTCTTCGTCGTCGATGGGTGTCCGCATTCTGGCTGCCATAGCTCGCCAATGTCCCACATAAGCTGATAGCGTTTCATCATTCCTTTGCCTGAGAGCCGCGAGGTCGGCTCTTCTGGGTACCATGTTGAGATTGTATGCAAATCTGTCGACGAAAGCCTGGGAAAGCTGTTCCCACGTCCTGATGCGGTGGCAGTCCAGTGAAGTGTACCAATCTAGGGCGTCGCCCTTCATAGACTTTTGGAACAAACGTATGAGGGCCCCTTCATTTCCTGAGATTGCACTCAGCTCTCCACAGAAGGCTTTGAGATGTGCTGTGGGACAACCGCTGCCATCGTATCTTTTGAATTTTGGAACCTCCAAGTTTTGAGGTACCTGAGCATCTGGAAAAGAACACAAGTCTCTGAACTTGGTCGAAGGTAGATCAATTCCTTGTTGTCGCTGAAGCTGATTTTGCAAGATCTGGAACTGCTCCCACAACTCGTCCAGTCCTGAGTGATCTGTTCGAGCGACTGGTGCCTCCTGGAGTAAGGCACGTTCTTCTTCGGCATAGTGGTCGATGTCTTCGACCCTATGGGCTTGCTGAAAAGCAACCGCGGGTTGCTGAAATTGATTTGATGACTGAACTGGATTCTGATGAACTGGTGCTTGAAATGATGGTAACTGAACTGGAGACTGTACTGAAGGTTGAACTGGAACTTGCTGGAAATTGACTGGATTTTGCTGAATTGAAGATTGCTGGAAATTAACTGGAATCCCATCGGCGGGGATGTGCTGGAATTAAAAAGTGCTCCTGTTTGCAGGAGGCTGAGATGCTGGGAAGTGACCCCCTTGTTGGGTATTCGCCACTGTCCGCTGATTGATGTGGGCTTGACACTGACCCCCATTGTGGGCATTCGCCAGTGCTGTCCCTGCTGCTGGAAATTGAATTGAAATCCCCTCGGCGGGGATGTGCTGAAATTGAAAAGGTGTCCCATCGGCGGGGACATGCTGAGATCTACTGAGATTGTTATTTGTAAGATTGACTGGAAGCTGACTGGATGTTCCTGCAACGGAAGTGCTCTGAGATGGCCTTGTCGTCGTAGGAAGATATTGAGAAGGATGCCCCATAGCGAAGGGCTGAGATGGCTGCTGTCGGTAGTCTTGGGCAGACTCCGATGGTTGTGCTTGATTTGAACTGGAGGCCGGGAGGACCCGGCATGGTTGCTGAGACTGCTGAACTGGGCCAACTTGATTGTTGGCTGCTGCGGTGGCTTGTGCTTGCATGAATTGCAAGAGCATTTTTTGCATTGCTCTCACTCCTTGTGCTAATTCTTGTATGATTGGCAGTATTATCAATGGGCTGTTGCGCTGGAGGTTGCGCTTCGGTCATCTCAAGAGCGGGGAGGAGATGAGTTTCTTCTTCGTGGTCGGACATGGCTTGTTGAGCCCGAGTGCGGATTATGCTGCGGAAGGGAAGTTGTCTCCGCGTACGTTGAGCCCGAGGAGGCGCAATGGTGAGGACTATACTCTACTCTTTTTGGGTTTTGGAATTTTCTATTTTTTTTTTTGGATCTTCTATTTTTTTGTTTGTTTTGGGTAGAATGCTATGCAGATGAGATTGTATGAGGATTAATGACTTTCAAGTACGGGAAGGATTCTGTTTTCAAGTTGGATCACGACTAGTGGGACTAGCTTATCCCCAGCGGAGTCGCCATTCTGTGGACCCTCGCCGATTTTGCGCGCTCCCACACGACGTCGTTCTTCTCGTCCCTTCCCTTTTCGGGAAAAGAAGGAGAGGAGGATGCGTGGGTGCGAAATCGCCGTTTGTGACACTGGCTTGCCTCGTTCTCGAGGGCTTTGTTTGGTTGTCGTGTTAAGCTGGATGTGTTTAAATGTGTTTATATAAGACCAGAGTCGCCACTAGCCAGTTACTTCGAATCTACAGTCGGCTAGACCCCGTGGAAATGTTAGAGAAGGGAATCCGAAGATTCCTTCCTCTAAAATGACTCCTATTGATCTGCGGTCAGAGATTCAAGGTAAGGGATCACGGTTACAGGGTGGGAAGAGGTTAAGCACCCCACACACTGCCCGTACCGAAGTACGGTCTCTACTTCACAGAATCGATCGAATACTTGAAAGTCTAGTTTAATCCTCGTATATTCTCATGGATGACATGATGCATGAATGCGGGTCTGAACAGTAAGAGTTTCTGATGGGCAGGTTCCAACAACGGGCAAGCCCAGAGCATACGCTCGAACTGACAGGTGCTTTATGCGAGATGATGCATGCTGTGTGCTTGAATATTCAAAGTGCTTATAGTGATATGTACGTGAATGCAGGTCTGAACAGTAAGAGTTTCTGATGGGCAGGTTCCAACAACGGGCAAGCCCAGAGCATACGCTCGAACTGACAGGTGCTTTATGCGAGATGCATGCGGTGTGTTTGAATAATCAAAGTGTTTGCAGTGAAGCAGGGGGGTTGGAAGAAAAGTAAATGTTGCACTTATGCTAGATGCAAATGAGATGATGCTGGAGAAGAGTAGCTTGGTGGACGGAGGTGTCGCAAGGATTGGCTTCGAGTGGCTGGATCAAGATTTGGATGGCTTGGGAGGCTTGGACCAGTGGTCAGGCTGGGCTGGACCAGGGCTAGACTCTCCTCACTCGGGCTCTCCTTGGTGGAAAAATGGGCTAAGGGGTGGAGAAGGACTCGGACCGCACCTGGACTGGCTGGACTTGAAGGGATGTTGAAATGAGAAAGGGAGGGGGGTATTTATAGCAGCGAGGAGTGGCAGTTTACGTAATTTATTTCGAGCGGCCTGCTATGGGCCGCCCGTACGGCCGCTCCTCGGTTTCCAGCGAGTACGGTCGCTCCCTCGGGGCTGCTGTTTGACTCGCTGGGTCGACTCAGTGAGTTGACTCAGTGGGTCGACTCGGTGATTTGACTCGACAGGTTGACTCAACGGGTTGACTCGGTGTTTTGACTCGACGGGTTGACTCAGCGGGTCAACTCAGCGGGTTAACTCAGCGGGTTGACTCAGCGGGTTGACTCAGCGAGTTTGACTTTTTAAGAATTTTTTGACTGGCCTTTTTTCCTGGTGGGTTTTTCAGGGTGATGTTTAGGACTGGGTTGATTGGGTTCAGGCTTGAACTGGGCTATGTAATGGGGCTTACAAGGGTGAGTTTGGCTGAGTTTGAACTTGGGGTTTGGGGGTATGGTCCTCCATTCATCCAGCTATCTCTACCAACAGTGTAGCCGAGGGTGGGGTGTCTACAGAGCCCCTTGTTCAATGCCTTCTTGGGTTGCTTGATCTCATCTCTCTCCCGTGCTTTAATCAGCTCCCCGATGCTTCCTCAATCATATTACCGTTGTGTTGTCAATGCCTCAGATCCACTTGATCAATCACCTCAGATGAGATGCTCTTAAGATGCCTAAGGTGATAGGAGATGGTGTGAATTCTCTACAACTAGTAGGAGTTGGTTGCCTAGAGGAATTCCACCTAATAAGATCTTTAGAGAGGTTTAAACAAAGGATCTACCTATGGTTAAGGTGCCCAAACTTCTAAAGATCAAGCGAGAGCAAGTCCATCTTCGTATGAACTTTGAATGCTCCATCTTCTGATCAAATACAAGGAAGATGACTTGAAATGCTTAGGATTAGAGCCTAATGATATTGGCAATGATGGTGGCTTCTAATGCACTAAAATCTCACTTCTTAACCCCAAAATCGAGTCCAACCTTTATATAAGAAAACCTCCAACAGCTATAAAACGATTGCTAACGGCTCTCTACCAACCGATCAGGCGACCGGTAGAATATTGCTGACCGACCGGTGGAATTAAGGGCCTGGACTGAGTTTTATTGTTGTTTAGATTTTGCCCTCTATGGACCGGTCAGTCAGGCTAAATGACCAGACGAAGTAGACCAAGGATTAACATTTTATAATTTTAGTTGCTGTCCCATTTTGGTCACCTGACGGCCGGCCGGACACATGAGATGTGCTGTTTGGATTGACTTGTTTTACAGCAACTCATGCAACCTCTTTTGGCCATCCTTTGGATGATATTTTGGGACACCTAAGGCTAACCTAAGATGACTATAAGTATGCCTAATGGGTTAAGGTCATCTGGAGGTTTAGAATTTGGTTTTGGTTTAATGTTCAAGGCTCACCAAGGCATCTCTTTTACCTGTTTCTTCTTCCTTGATGTAGCAGGTCTGCTTGAGTCTTCGGTCTTTGTCTTCTTTAAGCTCAACCGATACTAGACTCACTGACCTACTTAATTTAAAAATAAGGTGCACTAGTATGCCACAAAAAAGTACACTAACACATACATCATTAACCCCAAGCCCTTAAGCATTTTAAAGCAAATGTGCTTTACGCGGGTTACATAAAGGCACTGCGGGTCGTCTGTTTAGCTTTGCAAAGGGGATTCTCAAGAGTATTTGCATGAAGTTCAAAGCCATGTTTATGTCCTTATTCTAAGACATATGCAAAGGAGTCTGGAGCAAGCTTCAAAGGATTCCAGAATGGCCCTGAAGACTTAATTCAGAATTTTGTCTTTTTTGTCAAAGATGTCGGGAGTGTATCTTAGTGATTTCACTCCTGTTCCCCTTTCAAAAGTGAAGGTCAATAGAGAATCAAGCAAGATTATAGCTGGAATAAACAAAAAAAGAGAAAAACCTTGGCTTGGAAGCCTATTCAACTGTTTCCCTATCCTTTAGGCAAGATGAAAGAAGAACAATGTGGAACTCTATCGAAATTTCTTTATGGAATACATTGTATCTGTACTCATGTATACTCTATTATAGAATCAAGGGATATAATGTATCAATGAAATGTAAAAGAACTCAATCATAATGTATAAAAAGAATTAAGTGATGAATGTTTCTCTCTTTGTCTTATCAAATTTGGAATATTACTATTGTTTCCCCTATCTATTGAAAGGCAAATTAGTTGTATGAACAATCCACATTAATGGTGATGTGATGGTAGCCAAACCTTATGCGAGAGAAGAAGAACAAAAAAACCAAGAGAGATAGTGTGGAACGTCTAACATGTGATTACCTTCTAGTTCCACAAATATGTAACATATATAGCCCCACCTATGAGATTTCCAACCTTAATCCTTAATTTTAAGCATGGGATTTTACTTTAATATTTGGCAAGAACCTTGTATACCAACATGGCTTTTATGAGCCTTAATTTGAGGCCTAATCGTGCTTCCCAATTGGCGCATCATCACTTGGACTCGCCACATGTGTGGGCGCTCCAGTGGACCCCACCACATATAAGCACTTATCCCTCAAGTTTGTTCGGTCCACCCTTAATATCCCACCATCCATCATGTGGGCCCAACCTTTAATATGGAACATTCATTATGTTAAGCCCACCTCGGTCCTATTTTCAATGTGAATTGTCCATCGCATGGGGTTGTAACACTCCAAACTTTACATTACTCAAGTATTGAAAGTCCACTGGGTGCTACTTAGAAAAAAAAATTTAATTCGATGAATGTGTGTGTAAGAACACATGTAATCTACATAACTTACACTAGTAATTTGAGAAGACTAAATTCTGGAACTATGAAGCGATGAAATTTTGAATGACATCCATTACATTAATTTAACCATTCATTATAAATTTCGGGACTAAATCACAAGATCCATCGTTCATCGGGTCCACAACTCTCCATATGATGATCCATCACTTGATCACATAGATCAGATCATCTGATTTAAAAATTAAACCATTAAAATTCACCCAGACTATCTTAGAGACACCTTGGACCATCGATAGAACACTATGAAGCGATATAAAAATGATCCGACGATAAAATTTCAAGGAATTACAAAGAAACACCAAAATTTAAGTTATGTGGCCCTTGGATCCACATCATCATTGTACACCTGGTCCAATAGGGGCTGACAATGTGATGGACAACTCTGATCACTTAGTAGGAGATCAGAGTAGGTGATGAGCACTTAATTTTGTATAATTAACTCTAGTTGTTAAAGGCATTATCCTTGTTTCTCTGGTTAATTTCTGCTCATTAGGCAAATTTTCACTGTTCAGGTGATTAGGAAAGGTTGGACAAGATCTGAGCCAACTAGGATGTTTAAAGGCCCAAACGAGAGCAAGATCAAGTGTGGAGGCAATCTTGAAGGAAATCAAGCCACAAAATCAAAGGATGGATCATATTCTACGGTAAAGATGGAAATCTAGGAGATCGCATCACAACCGTTTGTTTGGAAATCCAGGTTGTGGATGTTTGGATGATCGTGATTGGGTGATCACGCGAGTTTGGACGGTTAAGATTGAATGCCCACATGTGGGACCAACCGTGCCTCAAGCGACAAGTGGAGGATGTCTTCACCATCCATTATGCGTGGTCAGCATGCAAAGATCAGTTCGATCTCAACCGTCTATTATCCATCCCAGTGGCCCATAACACATCTCAACCATCAACTTGCCCAGCTGATGCCTGACCTCCAGGCCCACCTCACATTCGGCTGATAGACGACCGTCCAAGCTCACGCCTGCATGCTCAGCTGAGGCATCTCCGCCTTCCATCCAATGTGATCCCCAACGACAATCCAAGGACTGCCCTTCAACTACCTCACGTGTCAGGCTGTCACTCACCACACGTGCGATAGACAAGAGCAAGATTCATCATCCATCACTCACATCATCCAGACCATCCATTCAAGGGACCGGCCAATGGAGAACCAATCTCCATTGTCCATCTCCATCACACGGTTGCAGCCAGCAGTTGGACCCAACAGACAATGGTGGAGATCAATCTCACTGTCCATTTTAATCTCCACTATCTTCACAGCAGTCGGAGCATCTCAGGCATCCATTTCAACACTCCAGAGACCTGTGGACCCCACCTTCCACACGATCAGCGTCCATCCTCCATCAAACGACCGAGGGCTGGGTGTCCTTCCTCATCAGCGTGCAACACCAAAGAGGAGCTGTATCTCAGCCACGGTTCACTCCAATCAGCACACGTGTACAACTGATTTCAGCCGTTCATCTGATTGATTCACACGCATCAGTCTTCCATCCATCCAGGCCACAAATCCCAGCCGTCCAACAGTTGGGACGCCTCAAGTACACGACGTTCAGTTCCTGGACGCTCCTCTAATCTCAGAGAAAGGGGCTTCAATTCCTCAGCAACATGCAGCGGAAGGAGTATTATCCATTGATCACCCATGTTCAGTAGCCTGCTATGGAGATCGATCACACGTTCAGCAGCCCCATCATTTGTAGACGTGCCATCATCACCGTCCAGCGAATGGAGAACATCCAGCTACTCTCCCTCTCCCTTCATCTCACGTGTGGAGCTAGCAAGAGAGGGACTCTCTCACTCTCTCTCTTTCTCTCCTTTCCCCACTCATGTGTAATGCTTGCATGCCACCTCACCAGCCCAAGCCTTGAGAAACTTTTGTTTTTGGCTTGGAGTGCCACCTAGGCTTGGGAGCTTCTCAAGAGGCTATAAAAGGAGGCCTCTCCTTCTCATTTGAATCATTCATCAAATCCCATTCTCTACAACTCTTCTCTTCTCTAGTCTTTCTTTCTTTCTTTTGTAGTTTTGTAGAAGTTTAGTTTTTCTTTTGTAATAGTCTTCCATTTGTAGAATGGTAGGCTAAACTCCTAGCTAAGGCTAGGGGTGAAGCCTTTGATGGATTTGCAAAGTTTGGTCTTTTGGTTCAACGATGATGGTTTAAATGTTGGAGTTCTCTTTGGTTGATTGGTTTGATTATCCACCTTGGCGGACGCTATTGTTGTGCAAGCCCCTTGATCCATCGTCGACTCCTAGCACGTTGGATGCTTGGGATCCTTTGCACACCAATTAGCTAGTTCATGATCGATAAATTCCTTTGATCCATCGTCGACTACAGGCACAATGGATGCTTTGGATTCTCTACGGTCATCGAGCTAGTGCAAGTAAAGTCCTCGATTTGTAAAATCCCTTGATCCATTGTAGACTCCGGGCACATTGGATGCTTTGGATTCCCTGCGATCGATAGACGAGATCTTAACGACTGGATTGATCAATCAAAGTCTCCTATCTTCTAAGTATGCATTTGATCCTATGATTTGTAATCTTATCAATTGACTTTTTGGCAAAGTTGTTTATCTGTATAATTCCTTGATCCATTGTCGACTCCGGGCACAATGGTTGCTTAGGATTCCCTACGATCAATTAACGAGTGCTTCGTGGTCAGATCAATCGGTTTAGATTACCATCTTTTATGAAATATGCAAGTGGTTTAACCATGTCATCTTCCGATTAGAATAGATCTTTATTCGATTCCAGTTGAGTTATAGTTGAACCAATGAATCAAGCTTTTTGAACTTATCAAAGGTAGATCCCTAATGCCTTAGCCCCTTTTCTATTTTTGTCTTTCATCACACATAACATGCTCCACTCTCGTAGATAATTCAGATTTCATCTCTTCCACCTAAACTAATTCCTCTAAGTGTTCTTAACCTCAATCCATGTGGTTCAACCTCGGTATCACCGAGTATTTTACTACTTCGCTACCTGCACTTAGGTGTGCAATCTTCGGATTGTACCAGTAGGCCCTATAAAATTGAAAAAATATAATAAAATAATTAAAAGCTCAAAAGTAACCCAGGTCAGTGTGGCTGATTAGGGCTCTCAATGGGTCAGGTCTGGATCAAATCCAGTTGGATCCGACTCCAAGTTCGAATATCTGTAGACGGATTCGGATCGAACTTGGATCCAAAAGGTGATATCCATATCTGATCTATTTATAAATAGTTAGATCCATTTCCGATCCAAAATCCATAGAACCATCGGATTCAGGTTGGATCTAGGTTCGAATCCACCCCATTAAAATTCTAAAAAATATATAATATAATATATTTAATTTAGTAGCAAAATGATGCAAATCCCACTATTTACTGTGATATGGTCGACATGAGAGTGGCATGTCTCAAGTTTGAGACATGGCCTAAAATAATCTGGAAAACTGATGGCCAGCATGAATATAACATATAGAGTAAGGTGATAATGAGTGAGATCTAGATCGAATTTGGATCGAACTCGAATATGTTTCTGTGAATCCAAATTCGGTCCATTTAAGTAATCAAACCTATTTTAAGATCTAAATCCAGCCCATTTAAATAATCGGACCTATTTTAAGATCCAAATTCGCATTATACAGATTTGGAGCGAATAGGATCTCGGATCTAACCCGCTCCATTGAGAGCCCTATGGCTGATCGGGCGTGGACCCATCAAAAGAAAATAAAGAAGACTTTTTCTTCTTCTCTTATTCTTCCCGCATTTTACATCTCAAACGAATGGGGAAGATAGTTCGATGGGTTGTGGCTCACCATCATCGACCATGAAGATTATTTTCGTTGAAATTCGAACCCTAACCACCATGTCTGTATGAGTGGAGGCACACGTGTGTAAGAAAGTTCATGGACAAAAAAATCCTCCTGCACAAAATCTGTTTTCAAAAGTGGAAAATTCGTTTCAAACCTAGTGTGTTGGGCTGGAATCCCAGCCATTCAAATCTTTTTCACTTGGATTATTTGGAAGCAAAACCTAAAGTCGTTTTTCTTTTCGTCAACGGTTTCGAAGTCTGTTACGACTAAGAAACCATCCAACCCATTTAATAGAGATCTAGATCATCTCTAGTATCGAAAGAGAATCTGGAAGAGCATTAGACGGCCTGGAAAGAGAATCTTAAGAATTTTCAATAGGTTCACTCCTAACCTTTACAACCCTACACAAGGACCTAAACGTAAAACTCCCACCGAAGGCTCCCTTAGAGATTTCAAGGGTTTTCTATAGGCTAACCATTTACCTCAGTCCTATACAGGAACCTACACGTACGCACCCGTGTTGATGGAACACGTTTCCACCCATGTCAGTGGCTCCCTCGGAGACTTAGTTGGTTTTCTATCGGCTAACTAACAACTACTAGCTGTCCTAATCCAAGTACTTACGTTTACACCTGACGGATGCGCCCACTATTGAGCTCTGAATTACACATATTCTAACCCCAATTTATCACACATTATGCATATTTTTTAGTGTTAAAAGACTTATCTTATATGTGTATTTGTGTTTGTAGGAATGAGAGAGAGACCTCATGAATTTTATGATAAAATGACTACTTTAGCATATAATGAAGACAAGTGGAAGATGAGCCAAGAGATGGAGGCAAAAAGCAAGGAAGAAAGGAGAAAAGGAAAAGGCAAAATGCAAATTTACAGTCTGAGGACCGGTCGTCCAATGCCAAGGATCGTTCGACTAACTGGACAATTTTTAAGGAAAACGTGCTAGACTCGTTGGACTAAAAACGACCGTTTCAGACTGGTCTTCTACTACTCAGACCGGTTGCCCAACCGGTCAAATTTCTCAAAGAACGAGTTGAATTTAATGAAGTTGTTGTTGACCTTGCTTAACCAAAAAGGAGGGTCGACGATCGGTCACCAAACCAGTTGACCAGAAGCCACAACCAGTCGTTTGAAGAAGAAAATTCGAAAATATGTTATGTCTGTTACTGATCAAAGCCTGATCAGTCAGCCAGGGGGCTGTAACTGGTCGTCCGCCACCTAAATTGCGTAACTTGTTACGCAATTCTAGAAGATTCCAAGGCGGTGATGCGTTTTTTTCTATTAAAGAACACATCTACGCTCATCCTAAGGCATCCTAAAAGAGTTCTAAAGTTGTTGGAGGTGGAGAGGATCGAAGTGGAGCATCTACAACTCCTCCGACCTATGGTTTTTCTAGTTTTCTATGTTTTTTTTGTTTGTTTCTAATTCAATCATGTCCATGGTTGCTAGACCTCTTAGCTAGGCTTGTAGTTAGATTTAATGGTTAATTCATTCATCAAGTACTCTAGATTTTGGTTTTTGAATTTTCAAGTTCTAGTTTGAATAAAAGTTGGTATTTTAAGATGATTTTGAGAGTTTGTGTGCTCTGGACACAAGTTTCTTATAAGTTTCTAAGAATGATCATATTGGTTAACGAGATTTGAATTGTAGTAACTCTAGATCAAGCCATTATTTCTTGGTATAGTTGTTACTTCTGAGTGCTACAAGTTTATCTTCTCCATGCTTCATTAGAACTAGATTTAAACTTTCAGATTGAGTTTGGATTGTTTATGTTTTAAATGCAATATCTTCCAATTGGATAGAGATAAGGCTTCAATTCCAATTGTGTGTTTATGCTAGATGAATGGATTGGCATTGATCTACTACAAGTGGTTCCTTGGCACTCTAATTGTTCTTTTATTCTTAGACTTTCTATTATTTACTTTCCTATTTTTACTTAGTTCTAAATCTCTGAATCTCTAAACTTTACTACTTCGAGTTATTAGAAGAATTGGAATTAGTTTAATCTCAAATCCTTGAGGATGATCCGGTCTCACGATCAATTATTACTACATCACAACCTTACACTTACGGTTGGCGAACACCCACAGAGACTAACACATACCACAAATGTCTGGTGAATTTGGTCTTACACAAGAACCTATTCGAGTTTGGATTATAAACTATATACTCAATCCTACATAAGGAAAGAGTATATGGATTCTACAAATAGCAAACTTACTTGTTGAATTGAGCCCCTTTGCTGCGCCTTTTTGAGTTAATTTTTCAATGTTCTCCCGTTCTTAAATCATCTACTCATTTGCTCTCCTGATATTGCTCTCTTGGTATTTGAAATTGATCTTCTTTCACTTCGTTGAATCGGTTACCTTGCATTTGATGCTTTAATAAGGTGACCAAGGTAGATGGAGGATGGTGGATGTACCGCCCCAGATTTTTAAGATTTATTTAGAAAAATTTGAAAATTCATTTTAATTTAATTTTATTTAATTATCATACATTTACCCTTGTTTCAAGAATAACGGACCATCCGTAGGAGATCCGATAGGGTACCTTTATTAAAGTTGCTTAAAATAATCCCATTAACAATGTAGAAGGTCTAGATTCTGCTAAACTAAAAAATTTATGATAATTACAAAAATGCCATTAGCTAAATTTAAGTTAACCTGCCGTTTTTAAGTATACTAGTTTGTAAAAATTATTAAGATGCAAAACCCTATACTTAAGCTATTTAGCACGTTTTAATCATACACGTCAAATTTTAGCCCTCATATCATCCTACAAATGCCCTAATCATAAATTAGACCTTAGATGGCTCACCCGATCTCGGATTTGTCCCATTTTTGGTGTCAACGCCTAAAATCTCGAGGCTCACCTGATGGATGGAGTGGATTTCATATATACATCATGGTGGGGCCCACGTGAGTCGCATGCACGTTTAGTGCACGGTCAAACCACCGTGCACCACACGAGCCCAAAATGAAATTTCTTCTCCACCGTTGCTTCCACCGCTGTCCTCTTCACTGTCCATCAAGTGGGCTTCATTTCAATGATCCAAACCATCCATTTGTTTCGTAGTAAACCTAAAACCACTCCTATGAAGCCGTTATGCATTCCATCAAGAATCTATCGCGATCTCTTTTTCCAAGCTAACCCTTGTGTTACAAGATCTCTTAATCCAAAAGTTTCCTTCGCATGGGGAGTTAAGAATCTGTCTATAGGATCTAAATAACTCCTCCTAGCTAGCTAACGTGATCTTTTGCATTGAGAATGGAAATTTCCATCGTTGAGAAGAATTCTCTACCAAATCTTTTCACCGCGCAAATGACCAACCAAACGAGTATGGACCTCATTTTATGGACCCCACATGACTAATTGGGCTCATCCAAACCTTACTAAGATGTCCGATCGTCCGATAAACCATCCATACAAAACTTGTCATTCTTGTTCTCTCTCTTTCCTATTCTTGCACAAGGATCGTTCATCCGATTGTGGGCCCTATTCTAGAATCCATCATGACCATTTTATGGCCCATCCTCAACACGTTCCATGTATGAAACATCTCTCCCATCCATCATGTGTATCTCTTCCAAAATTGACCCGAAAATTCACTTTTACATCTCGATCTTTCATCCATGCACTTGTAACCGTGCGTAGCTCTTCAAAACCCTAAAATCTGACCCCCTTACATATAAAACCTCTCTTCCAGCATATGAGCCGCCCCAACCATGATTTTGAGAGAGAGAAAGAAAGAGAGAGAGAGAGAGAGAGAGAGAGAGAGAGAGAGAGAGAGAGAGAGAAGGAAAGAGGAGAGAGAGAGAGAGAGAGAGAAAGAGAGAGAAGGAAAGAGGAGAGAGAGAGAGAGAGAGAGAGAGAAAGAGAGAGTTTTCTTATTTTTCTAGCAATTAAGCTGGTCTCTACATCATCTTCTAAGACCATTCTAAGGTGAGAATTTTCCTTCAAGTCCTTTCATTAATAATGATACGATTATCCTAAGTTTCTTTGTGACATATGACATTATTTTATTTTGAATTGTTGATCCATATAATATGAAGATTAACGTAGGATTTACAATAATTATCATTATATAATGATGTGATTCTATGTTTGGATTTTTACTAATAAACATGTATATTTTTGTCATTTTTGTGAAAACTATGCATTAACTCTCTTGATTTATGTTCTACAAGCGATATTAAATTTCATGTTGTTATATACAATATGTGTGTAAGATCATTATGTGGATATTTCATTAATGTGCACTCTTTGTCCCTAAGTTGGTAAAATCACTTGATGTAGAGAGATGGAACCCGTGAGGGGTGTCCATGATGGAAAGATATGTCTTGACTTGACTAAGAGAATGCAATAATTGTTTGCTAAGAGATCCTTACATGTACATGATACTTAGTTGGATCTAATATATAACATGAATGTTTTAATGACTTTGGTCATGACGTACAACATTGGCTTCTTGAAACATGATGGACTCATAAAACGGGACAATGAGTGAACACTAATGTTATATAAATTCTCATGAGTCGGGGTTGGTACCATGGATACTAAGCCTGAGTTGTCGGCCTATACTGGGTTGTTTACAACTCCTCATAGTTACCATTAAGTTCTTTTAATATGGCTGGATGTGAAATTACTTAAATAAAAGTGAAACTAAAGTTATGCATTCACTTGGCTCTATGTAGGTGTACGGAATTGAGAATAGGCTAGAGCATCCTACTTCTCCCGTACACTGTCACGTGTAGATTTGGGCTATGAGCGTCCCGTTTCTCACGTGGTCAGGCAAAACTATGGGCTTGTGCGTCCCAATAACCTCTGGTGACTAGTGGCTAGCGTGAAGTCGTAACAGAGAGTCTCCCACTTCATTTATTGTGATTCTAGCCAGGGTGCCCTAGTCATAGCATGCATTCCATGCATCGCATTAACAAAGATTTTTTACTTGGTTGTTTTGATTTGATTAAATGATAATATCCTGATTGCATTTACTCTGTACTGTTATATTATTCTTGATTGTCTTGGAGGGAATATTTCCACTATGATAGCGTTTAACGCTATTCCAAACACAATTTAGATAATGCAGGTGAATATCCAAGTATTGAATCCGATTTTCAAGGAGAAGAGTTTGATAGTTTGTATGATCATATGACGAATGACAATGTTGGAGAAACTTAGTTGATGTTTTCATTTATTAAATGTTTCTTTTGAGTAGTTGATACATTTATAGAATTGTAATAAGTCTTATAAAAAAACATGGTTTAGTATTTTGATTAATTAATATGGATATTGGTTGGTTCCCTTATTTAAACATTGATGATGACGTAGTAAGTTTGAGAGAATAAGATGATAATTGTTTCCGCCATTGTGCTTGAATGCTATATTTCATTATTTGACAAATTAGTTATTCCATAAGTTACTTGAGAATTCGGCCATCGTGTTATACAAAGGAATCGAAAATCTTGGGTTGTTATAATGGAATCTCCTACAACTAATAGATAGTTTTCAAGAGGAATTCACCTAGATGGGCATTCCAGAGAATTTAGACAAGGTTTTGCCTATAAGATTGAGACAAATCTTTAAAGAATGCAAGATGTCATATTCTTCCTCAAATAGAGCTTTGAAATGCTCATCGAGTGATGAATCACAAGGAAGAAGCCATCGATCTTTTTGGGTGATAGCTTATGAGTATTGGGAAGTATTATGATACACTAGGGATCCTTGTTAGTGCACTTTCTTGTGCACCTTATTTGTCAATCACATGAGTCTATGTGCCAGTGAGTCGGTTGAGCCCTTACAAGCTGAAAACCGAAGACACATGAAGACAAGAAGCAGCAAGGAGAGAAGAAATAGGTAAATGAGGTGATTTGGTGTTCCTAACCCTAAGAATTAAAATAATTGAGTTCCTAACCTAGCCTCTATATGACCGGACCTTTATAGGTAAATCTTAGATGATTGTTTATTAGCCTTAGGAGTCCTAAAAGAACTCTAAAATGTAAGGCTTTAGAGGCCCCAAGTTGCTATAAATAACTGCCCAAAATAGCATGCGTTGGAGTGTTGTTGATTGATCCATCGACCGATCGACAAAAGCGTCGACCGATCGAAAATAGATAAAATTGAATAGTAACTCTCTGGCCTAAATCAATTGAGTTCGACCAATTTATGGTCTGCGTTAACCAATCGAAGGGCTTTGTCGACCGATCAAAACCTCGGGTCGATCGATTGATGGTATCCATTTCTGCCCTTTTTTTTACCTTTGGAACTTCAAGTCTATATATATGGCATTCGAGCTTTGGGAATTTTGAGGGGTTTTTACTACATTAAAAGTCACCACAACTCCATATCATTAGAGGTTCTAATCTTAGGAGATTCAAGCCATTTTTCATATAATTTATCACATGTTGGAGCACTCCAAGCTTAAATGAAGATGAATTTGATCTCTCTCTCTCTCTCTCTCTCTCTCTCTCTCTCTCTCTCTCGTTTTAAACACTAAGCCTATAGTTAAAACATTGTCTAAAACCTTTAGGAGACCCATCTAGGTGAATCCTTCTAGGAGACCAACTACCATTAGTTGTAGAAGATTCAACCTCACTCCCACTACCTTAGACATCTAAAAGGAGCATCACTTGCAAGGTAGTCAATCATTGAAGTCGAAAAAGATCAACATCAAAGTTCAAGGGAGCAATTAAGTTGTAGATTCAAGCAAGGGAGAACATGAAGAAGCATCTCAAGAATGACACATTAAAGTGGCTTAATTCGATAAGTAAGGTTGTCAATTTTTAGAGTTTATCCACTCTCTTCCCGTGGGGAATTGAGTGTAGAGTTTAAATTTCCAAACTCAATTAGGTCTTGTGTAGGACCTTGACTCTTGTGTAGGGTTTAAATCAAAGTCTCCAAGGAGAGCCACTGGACATGGATGTGTACATGTCAGTCTCAATGGAGAGCCTCCAGTGGGAGTAACCGCAGATCCTTGGATTATGATCGGGGTTATTAGTGAGCCTTAAAAACCATTGTAGGTCATTGTGTAGGACTGTAAAGGTTGGGAGGAACCTAGTTGAAACTCCTAAGTTAGAAGGAACCTATTGAAACTCCTAGATAGTGAGATCCGGTGCACTCGAGGGAAGAGTGTGGATGCCGAGAGTGGAGTAGGGAAACCAAACCACTATACATGCTTCTGTTTGTGATTGTCTTTGAGCATCTCTTTCTAATTATTCTTTAAAAGTTTAATTAGTAGAATTAGATGAATGCCTGATTAGATGTATGCTAGGGATTGATTGGTTTACATGAACACACACAAGTTCAATATCTCTTTATAAACTAGTTGCTTAGATTGTTGAATCTTGTGTAGTCTATCTGATTGAACCCACTTGGCTTGGAAGCGTAAGTGTTACTTGCATAATTTAGTTTTAAGTGGTAAATTAATTAAAGTAAGTGGTCTTATCCACCCCCCCCCCCCCCCCCAGGCTTAGCCATTGTTCCTAGTAGCTCTTCAAGCTTTTGCACGCAAAGCACATAAGTGTGAGTAATAGGTGCAATTTCAGTCCTTTATACGTTTCAGATACCAAAGTAATCATTTCACTGCCTCCCAATGTTTCTTGTCGGGGTTAGACATGTATCTACTCACAACACCGACTACATGTGAAATATCTGGTCTCGTAGAGACCATAACATACATCAGACTGTCAACCGCGCTCGAGTAGGGCACGCAAGAAATAACCTTCTTTCTTCATTTATAGTAGGACACTTCTCTGGAGAAAGCCAAAAGTGAGCAGCGTGGGGTGTGCTAGAGCTAGAGCTAAGAGGTTGCTACAATCCGAAGATTGCACACCCAAGTGCAGGTAGCGAAGTAGTAAAATACTCGGTAAGACCGAGGTCGATCCACAGGGATTGGGGTTAAGAACACTTAGAGGAATTAGTTTAGGTTAGTGAGATGAAATCTGGTTTATCCACGAGAGTGGAGCAAGTTGTGTGTGGTGAAAAACAAAAATAGAAAAGGGGCTAAGGCATCAGGGATCCACCTTTGATTCATTCACAAGATTCGATTCGTTGGTCCAACTATAACTCAACTGGAATTGAATAAAGATTCATTCAAACCGAAAGATGAAACAGTTAAACCATTTGCATATTTCATAAAAGATGGTGATCTGAACCGATTGATTTGACCATGAAGCACTCGTTAGTTGATCGCAGGGAATTCCAAGCATCCACTGTGGCCGGAGTCGACAATGGATCAAGGAATTGTACAGATCAACAACTTTGCCAACAAGTCAACCGATAAGATCACAATTCATACGATCAAATGCATACTTACAAGATAGGAGGCTTTGATTGACCGATCCAACCGTTAAGATCTCGTCTATCGATCGCAGGGAATCCAAAGCATCCAATGTGCCCGGAGTATACAATGGATCAAGGGATTTTACAGATCGATGACTTTACCTGCACTAGCTCGATGACCGTAGGGAATCCGAAGCATCTAACGTGCCCGGAGTCGACGATGGATCAAGGGACTTTATCGATCATGAACTAGCTAATTGGTGTGCAAGGGATCCCAAGCATCCAACGTGCCCGGAGTCGACGATGGATCAAGGGGCTTGCACAACAATAGCGTCTACCGAGGTGGATAATCGAACCAATCAACCAAAGAAAACTCCAACATTCACACACCAATGTTGAACCAAAAGAACCAAAGCTTGCAAATTTCTTCAAAGGCTTCACCCCTAGCCTTAGCTAGAGGTTTAGCCAACCATGCTACAATGGAAGACTAAATTCTCTACAAAGGAAAAACTACACTACTCTACACTACAAAAGAAAGAAGAGAAAACTAAAGAAGAGAAGGGAGGAGTTGTAGAGAATGGGATTGATGAGAATGAGAGGGAGAGGAGCTTCTTTTATAGCCTCATGAGGAGCTCCCAAGCCTAGGTGGCACACCAAAAGTTTCTTTAGGTTTGGGAATGGAGTTAGGCTTGGAGTGCCCAAAGCAAACTTTGCTTTTAGGTTTGGGCTTGGAGTTAGGCTTGGATGATGAGGTGGCAATTCCAAGCCTTACACATGTGTTGGAAGAGAGAGAGAGAGAGAGAGAGAGAGAGAGAGAGAGAGAGAGAGAGCTCCTCTCTTGTTGCCATGGTGGAGATGATGAGAAGGATCAAGGGGTCCACTGGATGGTGGAGAGCTGGCCGCTGGTGTGGCAGATGGTTGGATGGCTGGAAGGAGTTGGAGAGCATCTGGATGAATGGACGTCCAGACCTTTTGCACGTTTGGTCCAGCTGAACTTTGGATGGTGGATGGTGGATGATTGAGATGATGAGTGTCCCAATTACTGGAGAATGGACAGGCGTCCATTGCTGGACATTGGTGTGTTACTGCTCCATGGATGAACGGATGGAGTTTGCTATGATGGATGGAGTGGATTGACGGTTGTTGGACAACCCACACTTGCTAGACGTGATCATGTGAACTGGAGGGATGGACGGTTGAAGCATGTTGTATGTGCCAACAGAGGGGTCCACTAGTTGCACGCTGGAGGCCTTCTGACGTTGAACTGGTTGGATGGTGAACGAGGCTGGTTGTGTGGTCCATCGAAATATCCCAAATGCTGAATGGTGGATGCTGGTGGAGTCTCTATCGTTTGGTTGAGATTGACGACTGAACCACAGCTGGATGCTTGTGTGATGGCTTTGGACGGTTGGAGGGATGAAGCTGATCTCCAGCTGGACGGTGGAGATGTTAATGTCCCTTGAATGCTGCTTTGAGCTGGCACGTGTGGAGGATAGGTCTGCACATGCTGGATGGAATAGTGTTGGCCATTCACTGCAGAACTCGATGTGATCTCCAGATTTTGTGGACGGCTGAGATGAAGCAATGCCGCTTCACAAGATGGGGAGTCCAGCACGTGTGGTGGGTATGGACGCTGGTGCTGGAATCTGGACCGTCCAGCTGATCTGGTGTGTTGCAACTGCTGATGGAGATGAAGGACGGCTGCTGATGGCTGGTGCTGGAGATCTCCAGCTACTGGACGTCAACTGAAGATAGAAGCAGCTGTTGCTGCTTGTGGTGCTGAAGATGGACAGTCCAGATGTTGTGGACGTTGGAGATGGACGATCCTGCAGTGGTGGTTGGTCCTGATGAAGCAGCTGCTGGATGGTGATGATGGGTGATCTGTTTGAACGTCCAAGAGCTGGACGTGGACGGCTAATGGATGATGATCAGCTGGGGTCCACCACATCTGGATGTGAAATGGACGGTTGAGCTGAAATGGATGAGGTTGATCTTCTGGAGGATGGACATGCAGATGAGAGATGAGGTCAATGTTGGCTGGATGGACGGCTGATGATGCATCTGTGTGGACGGGTAGATGGCCTCCTCTGGTGGCTGCTGACGTGCAAGGCAGTCCAGGTGATAGAAGTTTGGACGCCCATCCTAACTGTTGTACACGTGTGGTGTAGGACGGTGGAGATTGGAGGCACATGCAGTGGGCCGCTTTGCTATGGCAGTCGCTGATTGAGGTTGGGTCCATTTCTGCTAGACGGTGGATGTAAAGTAGCACAGTGTGGCAACCCAACGGTTGAATTGGATGGACGGTTGGAATGGGGGCCACATTGCTGCTGTACATGGGGCTGTTGTGGACGCTGCTGTAGCTTGGCACGTGAGAAGCCTGATGGATGGGCGGTTGTGTTAGACGTTGATGTGGGTCCACCTGCTTTGCTGGACGTGCAGTGGTGGAGATGGAGGTTGGAAGCATATGATGGCTGGATGGATGATCTATCCATAGGGCTGATCACACGTGTTGAATGGTAGACAACCGTTTGAAATTTAAAAGCATTCACTGCTGACCCTCCATTGATGTTGTCTTCTTGATGGACGGCTGATGATAGATGAGATAGATCAGCACTGTGATTGGTGGGCTCCACTTGCTGCATGTGTGGAGGCGAGCATGTCCACCATCTACTTGATGCATGGTAACTCCCATAAGTGGATGTTTTAACCATCAATCTTCCGTGAATGCCCAATCTCATCCATCAAAACATATCCAACGCGGACCTCACAAAGCGTGGCCTTGATGAGGTCTTCGAAGCTATCTTCATCTCTACCGTTGAAAATGGTCCAACCTTTGATCTTAACAGCCCGATTTCTTGCAGGACCGCTTCACACTTGATCTTGATCACTTTTGGGCCTTAAAGCGCCTTGATTGGCTTGAATCTTGTCCAACCTCTTCTGATCACCTGAAAACAGAAAATTCACCTATGAGGAATAATTAACCAGAAAAGCAATGATAATGCCCTTAACAACTAGGGTTAATTATACAATATTAGGTACTTATTAGAGGTGAAGCTTGTACTTATCTTAGATGTTTTAATTCATTTTTAAGGTTTCAAAGTTTGAATTTTTATGTTGAACAGTGAATTATTTATGTTTGAATAAAGTTCTACGTTGGTTTTTCTTTAATCTCTTGATGACTCATGCATGTTAGAAGAATTAAGCTTATATTGTTAATTATTATGTAAGATTTAGACCTGTACGCTTCGAAGAATCAAATTCAATACGCTCTAGAGCTTGGATCTTCACATGGGAACTTCAAACCAAAGTTCTATTTTTTCTAGACATCTAAGATATGTGTTGAACATTAGTTTGATTTGAATCAAGTTCAAATTGTGATATTAGTTGAATCTAGTGACAGGATCAATGTTCATCATATTTGTGATCTTAATCTTTTGGAAATAGGATTGGCATATGCAATTGAGTGTGCCCAATGCCTAACTTGAATTGAGGGAGTCATGTTGATGAACAACACATATGTTGGACTATTTTGATGTTATAACTGCTCCATGTTCCTGCTAGATAGGATTGAATTATAATTCTAGTTGTGTAGTTGTTACAAATTATGCATCAAGGATAGCTATAAGTGAATTCTCGGTGCTCTAGTGTTTCCTTTAGTTTGATAAACTCATCTTTAAGTTTAGAGATTTTTCATCTACATTCAAAATCCAGAATAGTTTACTTTAATTAGATTTCAATTAGAGTTATTTGAAGAAGTTTCGTGAATTCCTAGTTAATCCCTGAGGACGATCTCGGTCTCACGATTGAATTATTACTACATCGCAGCCTCGCACTTGAGGCGAGCGAACACATAGCATGATGGACGGTCACAGCATGTTATAACTAAGTATTAAAGGTTGGGCCCCACGTGATGGGTGGTTCACAACAAAGGTTGAACCCACAAGATGGATGGTGAACATCTAAGGTGGGTCCCACATGAGGGATGGTCCACATCAAAATGTGGCCTTGTGTGATGGACTATCCACATCAAGTGGGCCCTACATGATGGACGGTCCATAGTAAAGGTGGGACCTAAATAATGGATGGTAGACATCAAAAGTGGGCTCGCATGATGAATAGCCCATATTGAAGGTGCCGCCCACATGATGATGGTTCACATGAAAGTGTGGCCGAGCATGATGGACCATCCATGTTAAGTGGGCCCCACTTGATGGATGGTCCACATCAAAGGTGGGACCCACCCTCATGATGGATTATGGACATCAAAGGTGGGCTCACATGATGGACAGTTGACATGAAAGGTGGGTCCAGATGATGAATGGCCTGTGGACATGAAAGGTGGGGCCCCACATAATAGGCAGAGTGGGCCTCACATGATGGATGGTACACATTAAAGTGTGGACCCTCAAGATGGACAATCCACTTCAAGTGGGCCCACCTAATGTATAGTCCACATCTAATGTCTCGCATGACGAACAATCCATATCTAAAGTGGCCCAACATAATGGATGATCCACATAGGTGCGCCCCACATGATGGGTGGTGGACATCAAAAGTGGGCCCACACATGATGGATAACCTAATTCGAAGGTGGGCCCACACAATGGATACATCAAATGTGGATTCCATGTGATGGGTACAGGACATTGAGGGGCCCACATAATGGACAATTAACATTGATGGTGGGCCCCACATGATGGATGACCTACATCAAGGTAGGCCCCACATAATGGATGGTCCACATCAAAGGTTAACCCCTAACGATAAATGGTCCTGTAGACACCCCACCTTCAAATGAGCTGTGTACCACTCGATGACTTTGACTTGTAAAAAACCGATTTTCCTGTACTGCTAAACATATGGCCTTGAGGCGATGAACGGGATTGATCGACCAATAAACTTGGCATGCGAGTATGGGAGTATGCGTGGTGCACGAGCACAAACTGCAACCCAAACCACCAAAATTGCACAAGAGGACAAAATAAAGAAATGAAAAATGAAAAGGGATGGCAACGGCCACCACATGACTGTGCCTCTACAAATGGTCATATAGTAGCCGTTGGTGGAATTTGCAATACACAAATCGTGCAACCGTGCCCCCTGTACGAACGCACATTCACTCATCCGTTGCCTGACATCCTCCGTAACCAATTCGACAACACGATTTATTAAAGATCAACAATTGTCCGCTTTGAATGGACGATTAATTATCAAAATCGCCACGCATCTGTTCGTACTCCCGCGGAATCAATGGATCGCCCCGCTCATTGCCTCTCACCCGTCTATTTAAACGGGACCCAACAGACGAACAGAGGACCTGGAAGGAGCGATAGAAAAAATAGATAGACTTCTGAGAGAGTGAGAGAGCGACAAATAGAGATCTAACGAAGCTCTGCCGAATCCCTGCCTCCCAGGGATTGAAAAATCCAAGGCGACCGAAGCCCTGCTCCACTAATCAACCATCTGATACTAGTAGGGCGAGCCTCCTACTTCTGGAACCATACGTTAGCAACCGAATCTCCGTCTCCGTCTCTTTCTCTATTGAGAAGTCAAAAGCAACATTGAGTGGGGTGGGAATCCGGGACGTTCGACCATCCTCTATCTTTTAAAAAAAGAAGGGGTGTCTAATTTCTCCTTTTCCCGCTCACATCTTGAGGTGCTCACCTTCTGTCAGTAAATAAAAAACAACATTCTCAAAGTTAAAGTCAACGAGTAGGGTCGAAATCTGGGGCCTCTGATCATCCCTTATCTTTCCTATGAGAAATCTAACTCCCCCTTTTCCCTCTCACATCTCAAAATCAAACCATATTCCCTTGGCACATTCTATATACACTTCATCCTTCCACACACTCACAATTTACTTTTATTGTTTTCGTTTACCTATTTTTGCCAACCCGAGCCCTAAAAATTCTGTGAAGTTTGACCTAACTTTACTATATTGTTGCTGTGTTTTTGTTATTTTGCCTACCCGGGCCCTGAAAAGCCTATGAAGTATGGCCTAACCTTGCAGGTTTGTACGGTCTTTAGAATCTTCCAAAAATCGTTTAGCCCGCAAAGTAGAGACCGTGCGATGCACGGGCAATAAGGAAGTGCCTAACACCTTCCCCTTTCGTAACCGCGGCTCTTACCTAGAATCCACGGCGCGGATCAAACTTATTAAATGTGAGTCATTTAAAAGACCAGGGGTTCTTCGGAATACCCTCGTCCTTTTGGCGTTTTCATGAGTTCTGGCCGACCATGGATTCTAAGGCCTCTTTCCGGTTGGTGGCGACTTCGTTAAACTTACCGAATCTAAGAATGTCATTCGGCCGTCATTGGAAAAGGTTTTGCACAACCAAGGAAAATCTAAGCCAAATAAACAAATCATTAAAACCGTGTGCCCCACTCCAAATACAGAACTAAAAGAAAAAAGAAAAAAAAAGTGGGCATACGCGCACCTACGAGAGCGAGACGACATCCATAGGTCTACATCCAAGACGAGCCTCGCATGATGGATGATCCACTTTGAAGGTTTGGCTCATACGATTGATGATCCACATAAAAGGTGGGCTCCATATGATGTACAATACACATCCAATGTCCGACATAATGGATGGCCCAAATGTCTTAAAATATGAAGCTCGTAGCTATCCATTCTTTTACCTATGGGGGCATAGTCATTCTACGATGAGATCCGCCAAAAAAATATAGTCTTCAAAAATGACATCAACTACCTCTGAGAAAAAGCTCTTATGTGAATGTTTTATTAAACATGCTTATTTCAAATCAGAGCTTTTTTTTATTTTGAAAACACGATTTTACCAAACAAGCTTATTTAAAACAAGAACTAAAACAAAAAGAGATTTGTTACAAATTAGAAAGAATTTGCCAACATCTAACCACTTCCAACAATAATAAAGGACAAAACAAAAAAATAACCCTTAATCGATTGGAGTTTGATGGCTTGTCTAATTAATTGGTGCTTGCTCGGAGCCGGAGCTATGACCTAAAAAAAAAATTAAAAAGGAAGGCTGAAGGGGATCAAACCCCCAAGCCCAGACAGGTAATATTGGAATCCATCAAGCTAATCGGGACTGCATCCAAGATGATTTAGACATGTGCTTAACAAATTATTTAATACGGCCATCATAATAGAGATTTGAATGCCACTTTCTTGTTCTAAATTTGAAGAAAGATGGTGCCGGAAGAGATTCAAGATTTCCACCATATCAGTATATAGTGGGCAGCTTTCATAACATTTTATCAAGGTTTTGGTTACCAGATTTATGAAAGTTCCAAACTATCATTTCACCATCACGGAGTGCGTCAATGGCTGGTAAACGAATTTTTTATGGGCACACTATGATCACAAAGGTCCCTTGGATCAATTTATCATCAAAGTGTGTTATGGTAGAAACAGTTTCGACGGGAGCATCCATTTATTACGATTGCATCAACATATGTTCCAAGGAGTGGTCTTCAATGCTTAAGAGGTTTTCGTTTTTGGTTGGGAGGACAATGGAGATCCTCAAAGGGGTGAGGTGGCCTTGTCTAAGGTTCCTCTTAGTAAGATTTGAGAGAAAGGTCCTCTTTGGCAGGTAGGATTTCTCTAATCAAAGCAGCCTTGGCAAATATTCCTATCTTTACAATGTACCATTGAAAAAACCCATAGAGGGCCCGTTTGGATACTATCAAATAAGTTACTTTTCGACTGAACTTAAAACGTTTAAGTTACTTTTGACACTTAAGTTCGTTTGGTAAGTATAATTGAAAAGTAACTTACCTCTTAAAAATTACTTATCTTAAAAAGTATCTTATTTTAGCTTTTTGACTTTTGTACTTATCTCTCTCATTTCACGCATTTTTTTGGGGGGGTTAGTACACACCCACACTGTTAGTCACTCTCCAATGTTAATTAACCACCCTCCAATTTGGCTTTTCTACTTTCTCTCTCATGGTTCACTCAATTAGTGCTCTCTCATACCGTCCATATCAAAGGAGGCCCCACATGATGGACTGTACCATCACAGGTGGGGCTCACACCGTGGATGGCCCACATCAAAGACGGGCCCTACATTAATTGGTGCAAGATCCAATCCACCAATCAGGTTCATCTGATCTTCTACATCTTTTCCAAAAATGGTTCTAGTCCACTCACCATGTGGACCGACTATTGGAAACAGGTGAATGGGTTAGAAAACTTCAGCCAAGTCTTCCAGAGCCATTCATTTGTTTTGCAGATTGTGGCCCACCTGACCAGTGGATCAACCTGATTCTTGTGCCAGGGCATCCATATAGTGGTCCTGTTCTGATGGATGGAATGTATCTTGGACTCATCGTGCTATGCTAGCACATGCATGGCATGTACATGAGCTTTATTGCACACACGTGGGATTAGAAAAGCTCATTCCGTCAGGAAAACTGCCTCAACGCATGGCTTTTTCTTTTCATTCAATATGTTGCTTATTATATATAGATTTGAAATTAAGCTCATTCTGTTAGGAAAACTGCCTCAACGCATAGCTTTTTCTTTTCATGTCAATATGTTGCTTATTACATGTAGATTTGAAATTTTCTTTTAAAAGGTTACTTATCAATGTGTTATTACCAAACAAACTTATTTACTTATTTACTTATTGGCTGATAAGTATGTTGTTTACCAAACATACTTATCTACTTAATAAGTAAAAATCAAGATAAGTAACTTATCTGATAAGTTGCTTACCTTAACTTACAATCCAAACGGGCCCATAACATCATTGGGCACCACAATTCTCAAAACCTTAGAACTTTTCTTTGGAATTGAAGGAGAGAATGCCAAAACTACCAAGCGGAGAGGAAGGATGCTACAATAGAAAAGGGTTGGGGTAAAAGAATGCGGAATCCTAAGAAAATTAATAAGGACTTACTTAAAAAATTGTGGCCGAAGATTCGTTTAGGTGAGTGATATGTGGAAGGATGCGCTTGTTAAATACAGGATCCAAGAAGAGGGAATCGAGTGGAAATCAATTTTGTGGGCTGACAATTTCAGAAGGCAATTTCACATGGAGAGGCTCGCTTTCAACAGCGGGATTAAATATATGTAAGATTTTCTATAAGTGGGCTTAATTGATCAACGGTCTGGATTTACCTAAGGGTTGGATCTGATGATCAAGCATACTGATGGATCCTACTCTAGTTGTGATTGTTCTAGAAATGTGTAAGGGGTGGGCGGTGCGCTACTGTTGTGTCACACGCACATTGTTATAGTTAAACTAGGATACTCAAATTCATGTGGAGCCTAAGGTAGAGGAGTTTCTATGGGTTACAAACTCCTCAAATGCTTACAACTATAAAAACAAGGCTGGGTCCCCAATCCTACACATGTTGAAAGCTTCTTATCCCATCCCAGTGCTTTCCTAAAGGTGTAAGGTGTGAAAGACTACGACATTCGGTCTACAAATATGACATCACCACCAACTACGAATTCCAATTTAGCTTACTTGATCTCCATACTCGATGCATAAAATGGTCCTCTCAATTCCGCATTATGGTTTATAGTTTGTATCAGAACAATCTATGCATCAGACAATGGCAAATCCTCTAGTGAAATTTCGTTTCATGAATCTTTTGATGCCTAGATCTAGACCGACCATTCGAACATATCTAGACTCTGATATGGGCCATTGCCCCCATTGTTGAGAGTTGGCATTCAGCATTGCTGCTGACATTTAGATTTTAATAATAAGGGATTTTGAAACCCCAATCAGTATAGTTGTTGGTATCATGTAGGGGATAAAACCCCTTTAGGGGTCATTTACATAGCCTGTAAATGGTTTACTCATAAATCATCACTATTTGTGTTTGAATGCCCCTTATTTGTTAGTAAATCATTTACTACTTGTAAGTGATTTATTAGCAAATGCCCCTTCTTAGATTTCATTTACTAACAAATGATTTACTAGCTAGTAAATGTCAACAGCTCTTCTTCTTCTTTTTTCTTTTTTTTTTTTTTAGTTCTACACTATAAATGATTTACTAGTAACCATTTACAGGCTATCCAAACACAATAAAATGATTTACTAGTAAATCGTTTACAACTTAAAGCTAAACAGACAGTTGTAAATCATTTACTGGCATTTAAGTGATTTACTAGTAAACCATTTACCACCATCCAAACGAACCCTTAAGGTACAGGGTAATGGCAGGTAACGGTGACAACAACCAGATCCCATCAACCCAAACTTAAATAAATAAAAGGATGAAGAAGAAATAAATGGTTGTCGTTGTGTGGGGTCGCTGTCGCCATTATCGCCATTCTTCTTCGGCAATGATTATGGCCGCCATTGGAGTCGGGCATTGAAACCAGTTGCAGCGGGAGGCTAGATTTGTCTATTACTCGTCGTGTCTTCTGGTTGTAGCCGACATATGACAGATCACATCCTCCCTTTTCGTTGTCATGCAGTCGTTGGTCTTCAGGGCCTCTCTTCTCCTATCCAGAGCTGTCGCCGAGTTGCCATTAATGGCTGGAAATCCCGGCGGTACATGAACCTCAGAGTGATAGCAGAGGGCAGAAACGGCTATGGTTGGAGTTAGGACTCCAGGTTTCTTACGAAACCTCTTTTGTTTGAATGAGAGGGCAACCACCTCCCTTGTTGATATCTGACAGGGAGCGGACCCGGCATGTGGGCCTTGCAACTGGACTTAGTCCAGCGTTTTTTTAATTTAATTAATTAATTTATTTGGCTTTTAGGGACCAGTTTAGGGCCTATCTAACCGTGCATCTGTTGGCTCTTTATGTGGCTGTTTCACTCGGTTTTGTGGGCCATTTTGGGCCCGTTGGCATATGTCTTAAAGCTTTATATGCCCTTTAATATTTAGTTATGAGCCTCATTTAGCTGGATTAAGGTCAATAATAGGCATATTTGCCCATCCTTCTTTGGGTCACCTCATGGGCCCACTTCGATTAGTTTTGGGGCCCAACTAAGGCTATGTGTATGACCAAATCAATGAGCCTTTTAAGGGCCCATACCTTTTCTTTTTTTTTTCTCTGGCCTATTTTCAGGCCATGTTTTGAGCTCATGCCCTGAATGCATGTTTGGACCAATTTTGGAGATATCTGATGCCCCATTTATAGCGTACATACAGGTCTCCTTTTTAGGCCTGTTTATGGGCCTTATTATTCTATATCTGAATCATCTATTCAGCTCACAGTGAGCATTTAATCTGGATCAGTCACCAGATGGATAATAAAGCATTTAGACCCTGTCGACCATGAGAGCATCGGATCTAAATTGTACATTTTATGGACCCTAACGCAAGGATCTCATCGTCCATCTGAATCATGTTAAATGTTCATGTGGGTATCCATCCTATGAATGGTTAGGGCCGGAATTGGATGCTCATTGATGATGCTCAGATCATAAAGAGTCTTGATTCAGCTCAGTTGTGGGCCATTACCCATACTTTAGGAGCTGACATGGACTGTTGATTTAAAAAGGAAACGGGAGAGGAACTTAGCCATATATTTCCTTTTAAGATCCTCTATATATATTTCAATAATCAATGCTAGTTTTTATATGAGCCAGATCGAACTAATTTATTGATAATCCGTTGAGGGCATGATTATACTCGCAATCCTAAGGTCTAAACTTGTAGAATTGGATCCGATTGTGCTAGCCACCACAATGACCTCAATCGGTGAAGATTTTACTGATTTTGACTCTTGGTGTTGGGATATAGTGGTAGGATTGTATATGGTTGCGTTTGTGATTAATATGGACGGTAACGAAAATGTAGACGATCACCGTTTGGCAAGGACGTAAGCGGTGTCGAGTAAATGGTGCTGGTGCTGTAAACCTGAGAGACTCATCTCACCCACAGGTGTTGAGTGTCTCAGATCTACATAATTGGCATCACTTAACTTCATGTATAGGAGAGTTATTTACATGTCATGACTACCTCCCACAGGAGGAGTAATGATGATGTAATCGATTCTCACCAAGATTGACTCATTGGGCCCATCTTCATCCTGAGCAATTCAATTGAAGGCCCCAATCAATTGAATTTGTGATAATTTTCCTGATATTGAGTTTTGTTTGTGAATTATTTAAAGTAAATATATTGACTAATATGAGTTTTATCTAATCAAGTCAACATTCCGACTCTATGCAATTTAGTTCCCCTTTTAAGCGGGTCTAATTATCCCAAAAGGAAAGAGTTCGTAAAGTTAGTTCTAAGGAGCGTGACAAATGACCTTACCTCGAAAAAGGTGGAAAGTTTTGGTTAGCAGGATAAGGTTTATAATGTTCATGTAGTAACCTCGAGACATGGATATAATGGGAAAAGAAAAGTAAAACTTGGTTTAATAAAAGAATCTTTAGGTTTTATAGCTAGCTATTAATTTGAAGATCGGTCAAGCAATAAGTGGGCTAAGAAGGATAACTGCTTCTTCTACAAGAAGTCGAGCCATCAAGAGATAGACTACATTAAGTTCAAGCAGTGGCTCATAGAGAATGATAAATATCATATCATGATTTGTTTTGAGTCAAAATTGATTAATGTCTCGGAAGATTCCTAATAGATAAATTTTGGTGCAACTATTTACATTTGTAATTCCATGTAGAATATGTTGCAGAGCCGCCCACCAATTGATACCAAGCAATTAGTATATGTGGGCAATGGTGTTAAAGCGGATGTAGAGGCAGCCAGAGTCTGTAGGTTTAGGTTAAAGTCAGGTCATATATTGGATCATGTAGATATATTTTACGCAATCAAGTCTCAATTTCTCGATTAGACAAATCTTGTTACATGTTTAAGTTTGAAAATGGAAAGTCCAGTATCTACTGTGATTCGAATATGGTTGGCACTGGCACTATGGTTAATAACATGTACGTATCAATTGGACTTGAATGTCTCACACGTCTATAATGTGAAAGCTCTGCATAGAAATAAAGTAGGATCTAAGTGAAAACTAGATTATGAAAATTCCTCCATGTTGTGGCATTAACGTTTAGGCCATATCTCTTGTGAGAGATTGGAAATGCTAATGTGGGAAGAAATTCTTCATTCTCTGAATTTCTCCGACTGTAAAGTATGCACATATTGTATTAAAGGTAAACAGACTAAAATAAGGAAGAAATGTGCAATTAGGAGTGTAGGACACTTGAAAGTGATACATATGGACATTTGTGGTCCATCCCTATAGCATCTTGGAGTGGACATAATTACTTTATTACTTTCATAGATGACTACTCTCGTTTTGAGTATCTTTATCTTATAAAAGAAAATCAGATGTCCTGGATGCTTTTCAAATTTATAAGGCTGAAGTTGAAAATTAACTTGATAAGAAGATTAAAGTCGTCAGGTCTGACCGTAGTAGTGAATGCTATGGAAAAATGACGAATCAAGGTCACAATCTTGGACCATTCGCTAGATACCTGCAAGATTGTGGCATTGTTGCCTAATACACCATGCTTGTAACTCCAGAGGAGAATGGTGTAGCTGAAACGCGCAATCGCACCCTAATGGTAGTAAGGCTGTAATGAAAACCCCTTTTAAATTGTGGAATGGGAGAAAACCAAGTCTCTGATACCTCCACGTTTGGGGATGTCATGCTGAAGCCCAAAGTGTATGACCCGCATGAAAGAAGATAAAAAGACTATCGATCCTAGAATCGTAAGTTGTTTCTTTATAGGATATAAAAAGAAGAAGATAAAAAGACAATCGATTCTACTGTCTTTCCCACTCCATCAGGATTATTGAGACTGGGAATGCCAAATTCATTGAGGATATTGAGAATACTAAGAGCATGAACATTGAAATTTTTTGTATTTAAGGAGGAGAGGGATGTGACTTCTGTCACAACCATTTTAGATCACATGGATATAAATGCCTTCAGTTGAACCTATAATCACTGCAGATCACCACGATGAACTTCCTATGCAGCCCACTGAATGAGGAAATCAAAATCAAACTCTAGAAAGTAAGCCATTAAGAAGATCAGATAAAGATAGGAGGCATGCGATTCCAGACGATTACATCATATATTTGCAGGAACACGAGTTTGACATAGGGGTGGAAAATGATCTTGAATACTTTACACAAGCTAAACAGAGTGCTAACTCTTTTTGATGGATTGATGTCATGAAAGATTAATTGAAATCCACGAGGGACAATAAAGTTTGGTATCTTGTTGAATTACCCAAGGAATAAAGCCGATTGATTATAAATGGGTATTTAAAACCAAACGGGACTCCAAGGGTAATATTGAAAGATATAAAACCAGATTTGTTGCCAAGGGTTTTAACCAACGAGAAGGGGCATTGATTTTAAGGAGACTTTCTCACCAATATTCAAGAAAGACCCATTCATGATCATAATCGCTCTTGTGTCTCATATAGATTTAAAGTTGCACTAGATGGATGTTGAGACTGCGTTTCTTAATGGAGATTTATATGAGAATGTATACGTGTTGCAACCTGAAGGTTTTGCAGCCGATGACTCCGAACATATAGTATGCAAACTCAAGAAATTCATCTATAGGTTAAAGTAGGCATCACGACTATGGTACTTAAAGTTTCATGAAGTGATTTCCTCATATGGTTTTGTAAAAAACACTGCAGTCGAGTGTATCTATGTCAAGATCAGTGGGAGCAAGTTTGTTATATTGGTTTTGTATATTGATGATATTTTGTTGGCTAGCAGTGACATTAGGATGATGAGCGATACCAAGAAATTCTTGTCTTAAAGGTTCGAGATGAAGGATCTTGGTGATGCCTCTTATGTCATTGCATTGAGATATGCCGTGACAGATCGTGTGGACTGTTTAACTTGTCACAGAGGGCATATATTAATAGGATACTTGAAAGGTATGACATGCAAAATTGTGCTCCAGGACAACCGTCCATTGTGAAGGGTGACAAGTTTGGCTTGTTCTAGTGTCCTAGGAATGATTTGGAAAAGAATCGAATGAACGATTTTCCGTACGCGTCAATAGTAGGGAGCATTATTTATGCTCAAGTTTGTACGCGCCCCGGACATTGCTTTTGTAGTTGGAATGTTAGACAGGTATCTTTCTAATTCAGGAATGCAGCATTGGATAGTTGCAAATAACGTGTTATGCTACCTGCAAAGGACCAAGGGCTTTGGACTCCATCCAGAAGGTCTGACCATTTGGACTTGGTTGATACAAAGAAGTCGACCTCAGGCTACATCTTCATGATGGTTAGTGGGGTTGTGTCATGAAAGAGCATGATAAAGTTGACAACAACCTTATCCATTGTAGAAGCTGAGTTTATTGCTTGTCATGAAGCATCAAATCAAGCATTATGGTTACAATGTTTCTTCTCAGATTTGCAGGAATTGGAGCATATCCCGAAATCATTGAGAATCTTTTGTGATAACTCAGCTATAGTTTCCTTCTCAAATAACAATAAGTGTTTATTCAGGTAGAGGTATATCGACAACAAGTATCTTGTTGTGAAGGAGAGATTTCATAATCTAGTTTCTATGGAGTTCATCGACACTAAGCAAATGATTCCGAATTCGCTCACTAAAGCACTCTCTATCACGCTATTTCAAGAGCACATGACATCCATGGGAGTTATTGATCTCATAAACGTCTTCAGTTAGTGGGAGTCAAGCATACCTTATTTTCATAGACATTAAAAAGATCTCATTTATAAAGTTTTGATGATTCTAATATAAACTTAATTATGTTTCTCTTTAAATATACGCATTTTATTTTGAGTGGGCAGAATTAAGGTTATGTTTCATTGGAAACATGTGAAAGCTCTAGAACCTCTTGATGATAGGCACATATACTCACATTGTGTGTGTAATCTTCATACTACACTTCCTAATCTCTGATCTATGTCATTAAGATTGATAGTATTCGTGACCGTGCTTAGTCTCACTTTGCTATTAAATGCTGTGAAGGCAACTGCAATCCAATACTAATAATCTTGATGGACTAGATTATTTTAGCGTTGCCCATATTATCCAACATCGGTTAACCATTGGATGCTTTCTTTAATCAGAATGTATTTTCAAAACTAAATCTTGACATTGATCAATGTGGTCCAAGTGGGAGAATGTAAGATTTTCTATAAAATGGGCCTAGTTGATCAACGGTCTAGATTTACATAAGGGTTGGATATGATGATCAGGCATACCGGTGGACCCCACTCTAGTTGTGATTGTTCTAGAAACGTGTAAGGGGTAGTGCGTTACTGCTGTGTACACGCATAGTGTTAGAATTGAACTAGGATACTCAAATTTGTGTGGAGCCTAAGGTAGAGGAGTTTCAATGGGTTACAAACTCCTCAAACCCCTACAACTATAAAAACAGGGCTGGGTCCTCAATCCTACACATGTTGAAAGCTTCTTATCCCATCCCGGTGCTTTCCTAAAGGTGTAAGGTGCGGAAGACTACGGAATTCAGTCTACAAATATGACGACACCGCTAGGTACAAATTCCAGTTTAGCTTACTTGATCTCCATACTCAATGCACAGGAGTTGGGTTGGTAATTGAGTGCCCATTTGTGATTATGTTATGGTTATGGAGCGACGAGATGGTGCAAGTTCAATTGCAATAAACAATAATGCCTTGGCTCAAGATTAATTGCAAAGATTGGCGATGGGTTTAGTTTGGGCACAATCTTCTTGCAGAAACTTCGAAGGACAAGGATATTTTGATGTTGATGAATGTAAGGATATTTTGACTGTTTATAGAACTCTGGCATTTAAAGCCCTGGGTGAACGGCAGAAATGCCCATAAGCAATGATGCGGAAACATCCAAATTACTTAAATATCATACCCTGAGGTCGAAATTCCTTCCCATGTCCTTTTAAAATTCAATGTTCATGGATGTAATTGTGTGAGTAAAATTGTCAAAAGCTACTTCTGATTAGGGTTTTTTTTTTCTTTTTCTTTTTCTTTTCAAAATCGGTGCTCAATGTTATGTAAAGTCAAGGATAAAGGTTTTCAATAGACCAGGTTAACCCAATGACCCATCAAACTTGATCCAGAGAACTCGAAGGCTTGAATAGGCCAAATCTGCCTATTCATCTAACTTCAAGACCCAATTGATAATCCACCACCCAAATCTCCCTCCTGCCCTCCAAAAAATAAAAATAAGAAAAAAATACCCTGAATCCTGATCCACCACCCAAATCTCACCCAATTATAGCCCTACTAAGGACAAAACCTTGATCCACCACCCGAATCTGACCCACTTAACGCCCTAGCCAGGAGTTGCTGCTCACTTGTTGCTCCATCATCCATTTGATAGGATATTTGGGATGATGATTGGCAGGAAAGTCCTATGAATTTCTAAAATCAAGTACTAGGTTAATTGGGATTGCTAGTGTTGTAGTACATGGAAAGGAGCATGTCTATTAGGGCATATTTGGTAAAACTTAATTCTGAAACTTATCACTGAAAAATGCTATTTTCAATGAATTTGATAATTCAGATCGTTTGGTAACGAAAAGACATTAAATACTTAATTAAAAAAATCACTTAAATTTTAAGGGTTTTTTTCAGTCATCGTAACCTGACTTAAAACTTATAACTGAATGCGGTAAGTGATTTCTTTTAAACTTTAGGATCAATTCTGACCAAAATATCCCTACCAACTTTCATAAATGACAAAATTACCCTTCAATATATTTAAAACCTTTCGTTGTCTCATAAGTCGTTCCCTCTTCTTCCGCTCAAAAAAATCCCTAACTATTCGGAGGCAAAATCTTCTCAAATCGTTCCTTTCTTCGGTGAATCTTCATTTGAGGTGAGATTTTGATTTTCTTTTTTTCTTTTCAAAGCCTTACTAGGGCCCACATGATGTTTACTTACCATTTATACCATTCATAAGATCACACAGACCTGATTGATGGGAAAACACAAATATCAACTTGAACTACAAATTCTATGCATACTAAAATGTTCTAAATGATAGACATTTGATTTCAATCGTTTATGTGATGTGGTCCACTTAAACTTTAGATTTTCCTCGCTTTTGGGATCAAGTCCTAAAATGATATTGCCAAATGGATGGACGGTTTGGATATTACTTATACACCATGATAGGGCTCATCAAAATGAAAAGTTTTCAACTCAAACAAGATCTGTGTAACAACCCTAGTTTTACAATAGTTAAATAATGATTTTTATTAACTTTCGATTTCGAAAATAATTTAATTAGCATTTTGAGTAATTAATTAAGAAATTAAAAACTTTAATATTGATAATTAATATTAAATAATCCGTAAGAAATCATAGTATGGCCCCTTCATTAAAATCGCTCAACATGAACCCTAGAATAGTGTGGAAGTGTCAAACTTCGCAAAACACATAAATCTACAAGTATTACGAAAATGTCATTAGTTAAACTTAAGTTATAGGACCATTTGCAAGTATCATGATTTCTGGCGATCATTCTCGTGCAAAACTCTATATATTAGTTCTAGGACACGATCTAACCATACATATGGAATTTCAAACCTCTGATCATTCTACAAATGTCCTAATCAAGAAACGGGCCATAAGTGGGCCATCTATACTCGGATCTGCCTCATTTTTTTGTGTCACACCTCAAAATTGAGTGGCCTAGACGATGGTCGGAGTGGATTCATTAAATACATCAAGGTGGGACCCCTCGTGTGCAGTGCACACGGTCGACACGCGGTCAAACCGCGTTGACCGCGTTTCACGCGCACACGGACAAAGAATCCTCTTAGAACGCTGATACAGCGGCAGCGTTACCGCTGTCGCCATTAGTGGCCCACACCGTCCATCATAGTGGACCCCATCAGTTGATCCAAGCCGTCCATCTGAAGCTCTCCTCGCACGGACTTAGGAGGTAGGTGATCCCATCATTTTCGGGTGATGTACGGCCCACTTCAGCTTCCCAAACTCAATTAAATGATTCAAGATCGGCCAAGATCTTCGATTCTACCGTGCATGGTTGGGCCAGATCTCTTCCAGGCCTTCGTGTGGACCCCACCTAGACTTCTAACGGCTCGTATGTGCAAGGACTTCCCAAAATAACCCGGTTCCCTTCTCCAATTCAAACGGGGACTTCTTCCTACGCACCCATCTACCCAACTGTCGGTGGGGCTATAAAATCCCCCAGGCCATGTTTCCCTCATCGAGAAAACGCAAGAGAAAGAGAAGAGAGAGAGAGAGAGAGAGAGAGAGAGAGAGAGAGAAGCTGAGAGAGAGAGAGAGAGTGGGACGTTAGAGAGAGAGAAGGAGAGAAAGAGAGTGAGAGAAGGTGGTGTGCGTGCCGCTGCCTTGTTGCTGCGCCGCACCATTGCTGGATCCTGCTCCAGCAAAGGAAAGAAAGAAAGAAGAAAGAAAGAAAGAAGAAAGAAGAAGGAAGAAGAAAGAAGGAAGAAAGAAGAAAGAAGAAGGAAGAAGAAAGAAGAAAGAAGAAAGGAGGAGCCTTTTCTCTTAACTGAGTCAACTCACTAAGTCGACTCAGTTCGTTACTTTTCGAGTTTAAGGAAGCCGCAAGTGAGTGATTCATCTCAAAATTTTCATGTAGATCTTCTTTCAATTTTCTTCATATTGTGTTGAAATTCTTCCATCCTTTTCTCTACAACTAATGATCTATTTTTCAACTTCTTTCTTATCTAGGTTAAGATGTGTACCTTTGTTCTATTTTCCAGGCATATGTACTAGATCTTAGTTAAGGGGATCTCTTCTAGTTTTCTTGTTCTTCCTGGTGACACTTCTTTAGTTTTCGCAGAATTTTACGTAGAGGTTAGGCATGGGTTAAATTTCCTTTCACGACTTTCCCTTCCTAGTCACACAAGTGAAAACTTTACATAGACATAACTTAAACTTAAATACACAAGATGTTATTGTTGGTTCAAAACCTTACGTAGCATACATCATTCTCAACTCCATTGATTACCAATAAGCATTAGAGATAGATGGAAGATTACTTGAATGCATACATCTCATGCATGGTGTGATTGAAATTGAAATTTTGAACGCATAGTATGCTTGATGAATGCTTCCATAACTCATGTCATATACATCTTTTACACAAAACGACAGAATAGGAGCATGGTTGATTTGACTCCTGGCGTGCATGGTTGATTTGCCGCCTCGCTGTACCGGTTAGGTGAGCATGATTGATTTGCGATAGGTTCCTAATGTTCAGTGGCAGCGAGTTCTGGTTGTTTCACTTATTGAGCATGGTTGATTTGCTCAGTTGGATCAGTGGTGCATGGTTGATTTGCCCACTGACGTGCATGGTTGATTTTGCCGCCTCGTTGTACCGGTTAAGTGAGCATGGTTGATTTGCGACAGGTTCCTAATGTTCAGTGACAACGAGTTCCTAGACGTTTGTTGCTCTCACACGTATCATAACATACATGACATCATGATAATCATGTTCCATTGATGATAAAACTTGAAGTGTATTAAGCATAACCTTATCCTCGTATATTTCATATAATCCTATCTGTTGATGTTTTACATCTAATTTCTTATTAACTGGAATATTACCTGTGATGGAAATGACCTCATTGGGCTTTAGCTCACCAAAATCACCATAGTTCCTGCAGAATTTCAGGAGGAAGGAGGAGTGGCTGAAGCAGAATATCTGGACGACTATTTTTATTAAAAGACTTATCCTAGATTAGGTGGTTTAATTTATTTCTTTTTAAAGATGATTGAAACAGACTTTAGTAGATTTAAATGTTTTGCAGAGTAGAGATAGTTGTTTGATTTAAATTACAATTTGAGATTTAAGTTATGATTAATAACGTACTTTAGTTTGGTAGTATTGTGGTATGTGGAATGGAATTTCTCTAAAGGTTATGATTGGATTAAATTCGCACTCTGGAACTCGGGCCTTGGGTTGTTGTACTCGAGTCTCGGATTTCAGGACGTGACAATCAGGCTGGTGCTTCGCATAACCAACTGGATAAGCCTATTGACGCAAGGATATTGGACAATGCTTTATGGACCCACCATTATCTATGTACTGTATCTATGTCGTCCATATATTTTGAATACATATTTTTTAGTATGATCCAAAAAATAACATAGATTCAAGTCTCAGGTGGACTACACAATAGGAAAACATTGGTGATTCAAAGTCAACCATTAAAAACTCCCTACGGCTCACTGTATTGTTCATTTGCCACACCATGACGTATTTGTTGTATCCAATCCGTCCATCCATTTGGGGACGTCATTTTAGGTTATGACACCAAAAACGAGGCAGATCTAAACTTAACTTGAACTTATACAGAAAATAGTGAGGATTGAATGCTAACCATTAAAAACTTCTTGAGGGCTACTTGAGCTTCAGATGTGCGTCATTTTTTATACCATAAGGTAAAATGATCTCGCCAAATGAATGGACTAATTGGATACAACACATACATCATCGTGGGGTCAATGCTACACCCAGTGTAGCTAAAGCATGGGTGTAGCAAAATTCTTCTCCCTGCAAGCAGAAGCGGATGGGCGCGAATTAGGCCGAGAACTAGTGGGTGTTACCCTAACCGTGTGGGGCACATATTGATGTGTTTTTTTATATATCTACACCGTCTGTTTGTTGTTTCACATTATTTTAGGATGTAATCCAAAACCCTAAGAATATTAAAATCTCAGGTGGACCATACCACTATACACAGTGATGAATAATCCTTAAAAACGTTTTGTGGGCCAAATTTTTTTGAATCAATCTGATATTTATATTCTCCCTTCATCAAGACCTTATTGACATTATCAAGAGCTTAGATTGCAAATAAACATTACCAAAACCTTGCAATGGACTCTTTGGAATTTTTAATGGTGGGGCACTCAATCACACTGTTTCTAGTGGTATGGTCCACTTGAAATTTGGATATGTATAATGTTTTAAACCTCATCCTAAAATGAGCTGTAGAAAAGGATGGACGGAGTGGATATACAAAATATTATCTATGTGGGCCATATGGTGGGGTAACAAGTTGTTCCCGAGGTAACACCTAATTCACGCCCGGAGCGGACGGGAGCAGATAGATGCAGATTAGCTCCTGAGAGGTGGAAGCGGACTACGTACTGAGTAGCGTGCAGAGTAAACTCTGCGGGGCCCACAATGATTTATGTATTTATCCACTCCGTCCATCCATCTTAACAGAAAATTTTAAGTATGGTGCCAAAAAATGAAGCATATCAAAATCTAAAGTGGACCACACCACAAGAAATGTGTGAACTGAATGTCTACCATTGAAAAATTCTCGGAGGACACAAAAGTTTTGGATCAAGCTAATATTTGTGTTTTCCCTTCATCCATATCCATGTGATCTTATGAACAGGTTGGATGACAAATAAACATCACTGTAGGGCCTGGGAAGGTTTCAACGGTGGAAATCATTATTCCCACTATTTCCCGTGGCATGGTCCACTTGAGATTTGGATATGCTTAAATTTTGGGCTCAACCACTAAAATGAGTTGGAAAAACATATGAACGGAATAGATAAAGCACATACATTCTACATGGGCCCAACTGAGTTTACTCCGCATGATAAGACCGTGCGGAGTTACTCCGCATGCAATCCAGCTAGCGAGAGTCACTACTAAAGTGACGCCGTCATGTTTTTGTGGGCCCCACCATGATGTATATTGTGTATCCACACCGTCCATCCATTTAGAGAGATCATTTTAGGGCATTATCCAAAGAATGAGTCAGATCCAAATCTATTGTGCACCCCACCACAGAAAAGAGTGGAGATTGAGCGCCTACCATTAAAAACTTCTACGGATCACAGGAGTTTTCAAACAAGATGATATTTTGTGTTTTCTAGTCGTTCATGTCTGTGTTAGATTATGAATAGGTTGGTTCTTAAATAAACAACATGGTGAACCCTAGTAAGGTTTCAACGGTGGTCGTCACTCTCCCCACTTTTTTGTGGTGAGGTCTACTCGGGCTTTTGATCTGTCTCATTCTTTGGATCATGCCCTAACATCTTCTCTCCAAATGGATGAAAGGTGTGGATACACCACATACATCATGGTAGGGCCCACAAAACATGGCGATCACTTCAGTAGCTACTCTCACTACTCAACCTGTCAGTAGCTAATCCACAAAACATGGCACTGCCTAATGAATAATGAGCGTAGATTGATTACACATGTGCCAATCGGGTTGCGAGAATCAGATCCCCTTGCATGGTATGTGTGATGCAGGCCTACATTTCTTTGAAACTGACACCAGTTTGGGCAGATATTGAATGTCAAATTTTATATAACCCTGTTTATAATTTTTCTTTCACATAGGAATGACTTCTAAGGATAGTGGTAGGGTATGCTGGAGTGAACCCGTATAGAGAAAACTATTCATTGATTTGTGTCTTCAAGAAGCTAATAATGGAGGAAGGTCAGGAGGAACTTTAAAGCTAACTTCATGGAATCAAATTATAGAAGAACTAAAAAAACAAACTGGGAAGATTTTTACTCAAAAGTAATTAAAGAACGCATGCGATTATATGAAAAAACAGTATGGAAATTGGTTAAAATTATTGAGTGTGATAGGGCATGGCTTTAATACATCAACAAAGACATTTGATTGGCCAGCTGAGAGGTGGGAAGATTACCTAAAGGTAAATATTAATTTTATTAAATTTATATTATATAATCTAATAAAAAACTAATGTAATTAACTAAAGTATGTCTTAACTTTGTTTTTATCACAGACACACCCAACTGCAAGACAATTTTGCAATAGGCCATTGTAATTTGCAGATGAGATGGCAGCCTTATTTGATGGCATATTAGCAACTGGATCAACTAGCTGGAGTTCACATAGGGAAGGGATGCCTGAGGATGGATCCCTATCTCAACCAGTTGAAGGTCTCTCACAGATCGCAGTCGAATTGGACATGCAAGCTCCTCTTACACAGTTCACCATACCACCTTTGGAAAGCATCAATATTGAGAATGAAATGGATCAAATTGTTTGAAACAAACGTCGTAAGAAAGAGAAAAATGATGAGATTCAAAGTGATATACAGGCTATTCTAAAAATGTTAAAAAATGATTTCGAACTTGGACCCACCATTGAAGAGTGCAATAATTCTTTAAATGAGATGTCCCAACTAACGAAAACAGATCCCTTATATATTGTTGCACTAGCGGCGTTTTGTGAAAAGAAGGAATATAGGCAAATGTGGATGAAGATCAAGGATGAAGAAGTGCGGGTTACTTGGTTAAGGGTAATTCAAGTTAGATTAGGGTTGTGATGTCTTTGTTTTTTGTTGAAGTGTTGATGATTATGGTAGTGATTCTAAAGGAATTATTAGAAAGTTATTTAGTCTTTATGTTTATGGATATGTTTGAATGAACTTGTTTAATGTTATTTTTGGACAATTTATGGATATGTTTGGATGATCTTGTTTAATGTTATTTTTCAACCTTTTATGGATATGTTTAGATGAACTTATTATTTAATATTATTTTTTAACCATTAATGAATAAGTTTGGATGAACTTGTTTAATATTATTTTTTAACCTTTTATATATTTTGATATTCATAATTGATATGTCTAAATGAACCTCTTGTATGTTTCAATGATTGTGGTAACAGTTACTATAACACCAGCGCAAAGGAAGTTACTAAAGATTATATTATTGAAACTCTTACTCAAATATTACAAACAATTGCATATCACTAAAGAACTGGCAAATACTTCAGCTTTATCGGGATCAGAATTTGTGAAAGAGATCTTAAAAGGCTCTTCGGTGGTATGCTATGAATTGTTAAGAATGGAGAAACATGCATTTATTTCTTTGTGCAACTGATTCCGAGAGAGAGGCTGGCTTACAAATAGTCGCTATTTAACTGTCGCAGAGAAGATGTCAATGTTTTTAATTACAATTAGCCATAATATTCGGAACCGATTTGTAAAATATCGTTTCCAACACTCGGGAGAAACGGTACATAAATACTTTCATGAAGTATTATGGGCTATGTTAAAGTTTTCTAAAGAGATAATCGTCTCTCCATCATTTGATGAAATTCAAGACAACATCCAGACTCATCGGCGACTTAGACAAATATTTAAGGTACGAGTACATTTATATTAGAATACACATATTATTCAATTATTTTTTTATACCATAATGTTAACATTGTTTTGTTTATAAAGGGTGTTGTTGGTGCGATAGATGGAACTCTCATACATGCATGCATTCCAACGGATAAGCAAACCCCTTATAGAGGTAGAGGCAGGTCAGAGTGCTATCAAAATTTCATAGTTATGTGTGATTTCAATATGATTTTTATGTACGTTCGAGCTGGATGGGAAGGAGTGGCTCATGATTCAAGGGTTTTGACGGAGACTATACGTGATCCAGCAAACAATTTTCTAATGCCCCCTCATGGTAAACATTATGTACTTTATATAAGATGATTATATTTTGTTAGTTACCTATTGAGAAAACTTTTTTTTTTATCTTACTGCAGATAAATATTTTTTAGTTGATGTTGCCTACTCGCATACGCAAGGTTTCATGGCACCATACCGTAATGTACGGTATTGGTTGCCTGACTTTCGAAGTGGCGGTCGTGCTAGAGGCAAGGAAGAGGTATTTAATCACGCACATGCCAAGCTAAGGAACGTAATTGAGTGAGCTTTCGGTGTATTGAAAGCACGCTTTTCAATTTTAAAGAGGATGGCACCATATTCATTTCCGACTCAAAGGAACATAGTAATTGCATGTATGACAATTCACAATTTTCTTCGGAAAGCATCTATTACAGATAATTTATTCCATCAACATGATGATGAAGATGTCTTCTTAGAAAGGTCAGAGAATCATGACAACGATATGCCAAACATAGATGGAGAAGCTGGACAGACTAACCAAAATCTTATGTTTAATTTGCGGGAGAGAATCGCAAATGAACTTTTTCAATCACATAGTTGAATTCTCTTATCTTTTGTAATTTATTTTTATTTATTTATGATAGTCGACAAACCTATTTAGCCTTATATCAATACAGAGAGAGACATTATATATATATATATATATATATATATATATATATATATATATATATATATATATATATATATATATTAATTCAAGAAGAGTATAGCATATGATCCATTAATTGAGGAGTCATGCTTAAGAGATGTATGTGGTGGGGCATATGTGTGCAAAATTTGGTGGCAAAGAACTAAGATGTTTTGTCTTATATCCTCCAAAAGATAAAAATTGAGACAACAGGGGCAAATATAACAATTTACCTTTTTTTCAGACATTTGTGGTTTGTTTTTACCAAACAATTTTTTGTGAAAAAAGTACTTATTTTCAGATATAAGGATTTCTTTTTTAGACAAATTACCAAACGACTTTTTCAGTATTCATAAGTACTTAAATTCAACAATTTAAGTTTTCAGCACTTAAATTAATTTTCAGACTTTATTTTTCAGTTTACCAAACGGCACCTTAGTTGTGCATGGGGCCATGATCCACATTATTATTACTACTTAATCCAAGTGTTATAATGGCTAGTTGGTTGAATATTGATTGGTAAGCTCCCCATGCCTTGAAACCATTCAACATATGTCAACCCATACTTCCCCGCAATGAAATTCCTCCATAAAGCCATATGTTCTTCCCCAAATCTCCACCACCACTAAACAAAGCCCAATTTTGCTCCCTCACCTTGCCTATCCCATTCCCCCAGGCTTATGAACTTCATTCCAATTTTCCTTCCTCTCTTTCTTATCAAAAGAAATTCCTATGCAATTTCTCTATCTTGGATGCCACCACCAGCAGGATTTTAATGAAAGATGCAAAATAGACAGTTAGATTGGAAAGGGCAGCGTTGGAATGCGTAACTCTCCCTCCAAGGGACAGGTATGATCCTTTCCATCTAGCTAGTTTCTTGTTAATCGTTGTGAATTTCAGAAAGGTCCCGGTGTTTGGCTTAAGAGCAAATTGAAAATTGTGGGCAAGAAGTTGAGGAAGGGAATTCACATTTTTGTCAGGGAAAATGTGAGCATGTTTTTGGAAGGATGCTTGGTTAGATTATCAAATTCTAGCACCATCCCCAATCGCCTGTTTGAGCTAGCCATCAATAAGGAGGCAATGAATAAGAAATCCATCCAATAAGGAACTTAATCTCTATTGTAGTTTTCTTAGGAGACCTAGCAAGGTAGACATTCATCAATTGGAGGGTGATAGGAAAGTGTGGAAATGTACACCTAACAGTCTGTTCTTGGCTAAATCAAGTGTGGAAATGGACAGCAAACGGTCAGTTCTTGATTAGGTAACCCGCATTCAAGTTGGGCCCCATATGATGAAAAGCTCACATCCAAGAAGCGCCCCCACATCAGGGTCAGCCCTGCAAAATGGACAATCCACATCTAAGGTTGACCCCTAATGATGAATGGCCTACACCCAAGGCAGCCCCGCATAAAGGACAGCCAACTTTGAAGTTAGGCCCCTCATAATAGACGGTCCACAGTAAAGGTGGGCCCAACATGATAGAAAATCCACATCCAATGTCCCTCATCAGGGTAGGGCCCGCATAATAGATGGTCCACATTAAAGGTCGGCCCTAACAATGAATGACCCACATCCAAGGTAGGCCCCGCATGATGGGAGACCCACTTCGAAGCTGGACTCCCCATGATGGACAATCCACATTAAAGGTGTGCCAGGTATGATGGACAATTCACATCCAATGTCCAACAAGATGGAAAACCCACATCCAAGGTGGGACCCACATAATGGACGGTCTAAATTAAAGGTCATCACAACAACAAATGACCCACATCCAAGACAGGCCCCACATGATGCATAGGGTTGAATGTTTTACCAAACATGCTCAGTTCAAATAACAACTTCAGTTTTGAGAAAGTGATTTTAGGAGCTAATTGTAAAACAAAGAGCTAGAACAAAAGGTCCTAATTTTCTAGCTCTTACTAGAATGGCTCTTATTAGATTAGATAAAGAGTTCCCAAATGGGCCCTACATCTTTCTTCTTGGTTATTATGGTTCAAGATGCAATACACTATCATGTTAGGCCCCCATTCCCCCAAGGGTTAAAGCTTTAGCATGGATATCTACGCCCAACAAAATCCTAACCCTGGCCAACTAAAAGCAGGATGTCTCCTTCCTAAACATGTGTGGCATGTGTGGAAGGGATGAACAGTCGGTTGACCACGTAATCTTTTCATTGCTCTAATGCAAGGGAAGTGTGAGCCTTCTTTCTTGATCAGTTTTGGGTGGAATGATCACTTAATACCTCAATTAGTTTTGAGTAAGTCTTCCAATTAAAACAAACAGATTTTTCCCAAATTAATTCTAGCCTAAAGATGTACATCTCATCTTCTACTTTTAAAAAAAAGAAAGAAAGAAGATTTATGCCTTCTCATATTAGCTTTTGAACTGTCTCAAACGCTAAAGAGGGAGGGAGGGAAAAAAAAGATCTACGCCTTCTCATATTAGCTTCTGAAATCTGTCTCAAACACTGAAGAAAGAGGGAGGAAGGGAGACCAACATTGCGAATGCTGGAGCAAAGATAACCATATCATCAACATTCTTTAAATGAGAAATGGAGGGAGGAACTTGTGAGGCCACTTCTAAATCGGCTACTCCACATTGGACAACAAAGTTTAGAAGTCAAGAACGAACCTCGACACCAAAAGCAACCAAACATAAGTGATCCGCTCACCACAAACCAAGCAAACTTGGAAAAGATGCCCATTTCCCACCCATCAATCCAAACCAAGAAATCAAGTTGGCACCAATTGACCAATAAAGTTAATACACAAAGCAGAGAAACAAAAAATTTCAGTAACTTTCACACAAACCCTCACTCCATACAACCATATAACTTTGGCAAATTGAGTTATAGCCCAAACGAACATCTAAACAATGTATTAGAGGAAGTTTGGAGCATCCATATTGTTATGAAAAAAGACAAAACAGCCCTAATTCCTCTTAGCTTTTGGACATCTGAACAAAAAGCAAAGGTTTGGGAAGATTGATGGAAATAATATATACAAAATTACAAAATGCTGATGGGTCTAAACTACACAAATGACATAAATTAAAAAGTTTAGCATGTAAACTACTTTCTGTTTTCATGAAGAAAAAAAAACAATGAACTCATTAAGCAAGGAAGAGTAAAGTACTAAATACCCTTCAAATAAAGGGAAGAAAGAACTAAGTATGAGAACTAAGAGGCATTAAATTAAAGATTTGATGATTCTCTCTCCTCCCATTCAGTTTAGCAAGAAAGCCAGCAGTTAAGCTTATTCTCCAAATAACCTGTAGCTAAATCCACAAATCTGACACCAGATTTGGCAATGATAAAAGAAATAGTGGAGAGTCATTTCCCAAACCACTATGAGCCTACATGCAATCCATGTAAAATAAGCTTATTCTCCGAATAACCTGTAGAGAAACTGGCCTCTTCGTCCTGGTAACCAAATGTCTTTCCCCTCGTTGGGACTCATCTCCACAGCACATGAAGCCAACATGCCTTTATTGTCACTCAGGATCTTGCACGTGTCACCACCCACTGAGTCACAACAAAGGCAAAACTCACACTTCACAAGTGCCATGAAGCTAAAAATCGCATACTCTTTTAGTATGATGGTCCACAATCATGGTCCTGAAATGGTAAATGGGTCATATATGTAAGTCAGCTTAACTTTTTTTCATTGGAAGTTGCCCAAACTGCCCAACAGTCGAAATCACTCTAGAGCAGAAGTTTAACAGCACTTCAAAAATCATCAGTCTCAATTGGCTGATTAGAGAACATTTATTGCAAGGTCGAAGATAAAACAATCTGTGGTCCGAATCCAATACGTAGATGGTCATTATTCAAGTTGGGATTGTTAAATCAATCTGAATTTTCAAAGGTGACTTATCTAAAGTGGTTCACACGACCTGGACATTTAATGAGTTAATGTATGCCCCGCCTACAATTTCAGAGTACTTATTATGAATCATCATACCCTACCAAAGTAAAAAATAAAAAATAAAATAACCCTTGCATAATTTTCTTGTAGCATGTAGGTTCCTATGGGCTCCAAAATATGCTAGATTATCATTTCCGAGCCACAACAGAGACAGAATCCACTCTTCATGAGAGCCATGAACCCAAAAATGGGATTCTCTGGCAGTATGATGGTCCAGAATCATGGCTTCTAAAATGGTACACAGGTCGTATATGGGGGGTGAACGGTAACAGGTAGACAGCCTGCGCTACCCCCTCCGGTTGTCCTTGATCTCCTTAGGATTCTCACACCAACCCGTTGATGGTAGACCCCTGATCAACCCTCGGGGGAGCAAACCCCAGATATCACCGACATTCCCACCAAAGAGTCATTTAAGGCAGCTGATGCACGGGGCGCCTACTCGAGTTTCGTCCTAAGGCGCGTTGGACCCCCGCTACCAGGAACTCCCTGGCATCCCATTCAAGGGCAGAAGTTTCCCAGCTTTGGTTTTAACCTCTGTCCCTACACAGGTCGTAATATGTAACTCAACTAAACTTTTTTTTTTCATTGAAAGTAACTTGACTAAACTATCCCAATAGTGGAAACTGCTCTAGATCAGAAAGTAATGGCACTTCAAAAATCAACGGTCTTAAATGGTTAATTAGTGGATATTTATCACAAGGTCAAAGATGAAAACAACTCGGGATCTGAATCCAACAAGCATATGGCCATTAATAAGGTTGTAATTGTTAAAACGATCTGAATTTTGAATGATGACTTTCTAGAGTGTATCCCAGACTTGGACATTTAACTAAGTTAATGCTTGCCAGTCCTAAAATTTCAGAGAGCCTAACATGAACCATCATACCCTACCAAAGCATCAAATAACTCCACAATTTTCTTATAGTAGCTGGTATGACCTAGTGTCCCCAGAATGGACAGTTTGGATTATAGGGCCAGTCAGCATGTAGGCCCCTGTGAGCGCCAACATATGTTGACTTCTGATTTTTGAGTCACTACAAAGCAAATTGAACTTTTCACCAGTGCTATTAAGAAAAACTTCTATACTCTAGCAGTATGATGATCCACAATCATGGCCTCTGAAATGTTACATAAGTCGTGTTTGTAACTCAGCTAAACTTTCTTTCACTGAAAATTACTCAACTAATCTGTGCCAACAATGGAGACCGCACTAGACCAAAAGGTGACAGCGCTTCAAAAATCAACGGTCCCAATTGGCTGATTAGTAGCATTTATTGCAGGGTCAAAGATAAAAATAATCCGTGGTCCGAATCCAACAAACAGATGATCATTGATCAGGTTGGCATTGTTAAATCAATACGAATTTTAAATGACTTGTCTAAAGTAGGTACCACGACTTGGAAATTTAATTGAGTTAATGCAATCCACTCCTACTATTTCAGAGTACCTAGTAGGAACCATCATACACTACCAAAGTATCAAATAACTCCTGCATAGCTCGAATGGCTTACTGTCCCCAGCTTATACAGTTCGGGTTATAGGCCACTCAACATGTAGGCACTGTTGGCGCCAGCATACTTCGGATTCTAATTTCAGAGTCACAACAAAGGTAAAATGAACTCTTCACAAGTGCCAGAAGCAAAAAATCATATTCTCTAGCAGTATGATGGCCCACAACCATGGCACTCTGAAATGGTACAGAGGTCATATATGTAACTCAACCTTTCGCTGAAAGTAACTCAACTAAATTACATTCTAGACCAGAAGGTAATGGCACTTCGAAAATCAACAGCCTAATTGGGTGATTAGTGTGCATTTACTGCAGGGTAGAGCTGAACACGAGCCAAGCTAGCTATAAAAGCTTGCTCGGCTTGGCTCGAATTAGCTCAGTTTGGCTCGGCTTGAAAGGCAACTCGAGGCGAGCCAAGCTCGTGATAACTCAGCTCATTTGAAAACGAGCCGAGGTCGAGCATGGAGGAGCTTGGCTCAAAGCTCGAGTCCAAGCTCAGCTAGCTCGAGCCCGGCTTGGCTCGAAATTGTGTGTGTGTGTGTGTGTGTGTGTGTGTGTGTGTGTGTGTTATATTAAAAAAAAAAAAAAAAAAAAAAAAAAAAAAAAAAAAAAACCTAAACCTAAAGACCCAACCCGTCCCTTTCTCATTTCCCCTACCCGTCCCGCTGCGCCCGAGCATCTCTCTCTCTCTCCACCGGCCACTGCACCTGACCGAAGCGCTGCCCGTCTCGGTCGCATGGCCTGCACTGCCCGAGTCTGACACACTCTCTCTCTCAAGTCAACACAGGTACAACTTGATCCTCTTGGATTTTTATATTTTTTATTTATGTAATTGTGTGAAGATGATTGGGTCGGGGTGGCCGGGTGGGGTCGGGTTGGGTCAGCAGGGTTGGGTCAAAATGAAAAAAAAAAAAAAAAAAATAGACATAGCTTGGCTCAACACAGCTCGCTCGGTTCAGCTCGAACAGTCAAACCGAGCTGAGCTAGCATTTTAAGCTTGAAGGTCGAGCCAAGCCAAGCTTGAGCCGAGGTAGTCATGGGAACAAGCCGAGCCGAGCAGGGAGCTCGGCTTGACTCGGCTCAATGTACAGCTCTACTGCAGGGTCAAAGATGAAACCAATGGTCCGAATCCAACAAACATATGGTCATTAATAACGTTGGGATCGTTAAATCAATCTGAATTTTGAATGATGACTTGCCTAAAGTGGGTGCCATGACTTGGACGTTTAATTGAGTTAATGCATGCCACTCCTACAATTTCAAAGTGCCTAATATGAATCATCATACCCTACAAAAGCATTTGAGAAGAAACCTATTCAATGAGGAACTGAATATTTATTGTTGTTTCCTTAGGAGACCAAGCAAGGTAATCAATTGGAGAGTGATAGAAAAGTGTGGAAATGGACAGCTATCAGTGAATTATTGGACTACATCAAGTGTGGAAATGGATAGCTAACGGTTAGTTCTAGCTCTTCTCGTTTGGTAAAATCATTTTTCTCAATTAATGTGGTCTTCTGTGAGGTCCCCTTGGGGTTTCGTTGGGTGTTTTCTGGAGTTTATGGCCCATCTAGACCGTCTTTGCACATCTCTTTCTGGAATGAACTTTCTTTTGCTAAAGATAAATAGCATCTCCCCTGGTGTGTGGGAGGTGATTTTAATGTGGTTCGATTTATTCATGAAAAATTAAATGGGACTCGGGTTTCTTCTTCTATGTGGGGCTTCTTAGATTGGGCAAGTAAACACGAATTGTTGGATCTTCCTATGGGGAACGTGAAATATCCATTGTCAAATGGTCATACCTCTCCTGCCATGTCTCTGTTAGACATTTTTAGTTTCCTCTAACTGAATCCAGCAATTCTCGTTTGCTCACCAAAAGGATTGCCGAAGCCTGTTTCTGATCGTTGTCCAGTTCTTTTGGATAGTGATGAGATATATTGGGGGCCCAAATCTTCTAGGTTTGAATTAGCCTGGCTAGAGATGGACGGTTTTAGTGCTCTGGAGTCAGATTGAAGGTTCTCTTTTGTTGTTGATGGTTTCCATGTTTTAGGCTTTTCAAAAAGTTGTAAATGCTGAAATATACACTGAAAGTTTGGCATCAAGAGAATTTTGGTCAAAGAGTTTGAAATGTTGTTTTTACTTGCTGTTATTCAAGCTCTTGATGTAAAGGAGGAAGGAGTCAACTTTCAGAGGATGAGATTACATCTAGAGCTAAGTTATCTGCCGACTATTGTGCTAAATTGAAAGAGGGAATAAAATAACGCCAGCAATCCCGAGCTATCTGGCTTAAAGAAGGTGACCATAATACGAAGTTTTTTCACGGAATAGCCAATGCTAGAGCGTGGGTTAATTCTATTTCCTCCCTGTTTATCGATGGTCTTGTTGTTTTTTATAAGGATTCTACATGCAACTCTATTGTTAGCTTCTACTCTAATCTATTGTCTTCAGATAATGTTTCCTGCCCCTGTGTTGATGATTTAAATCTCAGTATTATTTCTTCTGAAGATTTTTCTTTTCTTTTCTTTTCTTTTTTCTTTTTGGAAAAGCTTGTGGAGCTACATGAGATTAAATCTGCAGTTTGGTATTAAGGGAGGGATAAAGCTCTCAGTCTAAATAGCTTCCCGATTGCTTTCTTTCAATCTTTCAAGGAGTTAGTTAAATCTGATCTTCTTAGCTTTGTGTCTGATTTTTTTCGAATCTAATAGATTGCTTGCTAAGATGGGAAGCACCTTTTTAGCCTTAAATCCAAAGGCAAAGGTTAAGGCTGTTGATTCCTACGATCATATCCCCTTTTCGGACTGCCTTTGTTCAAGGAAGACAAGTTTTAGACAATGTGCGCTTAGACTCCAACAATAGAGTGGGAAGGTCGGGAATTGATAGCAGACAACCGACTAGTCCACCAAAAGCTCCAGAGCTGATGGGGAAGCATCGACTAATCCCTACATGTAGGCCCTCCGAGGCAAACCCAGGTGAGTCCTCCCCATAGGCAACCCCCGCATCACACGGGTCCCCGAATCGCATGGTCCCACCTCATGGCCATCCTGCATCTCACAAGCCCCACTTCGTGGGCCACACCACCCCTAGTGTAGAGATACGGTGCATCCTTGGAGTTGCACCAAGATGCCCCCGCATCATCCACCCACACCAGTGAGGAGACTCGATCCCTGGGCTCCTACTTTAATACCATTTTGATAGCGGACAACCATCCAGTCCACCAAAAGCTCTAGAGCTAATGCAGGAGCACCGATTTATCCCTATATGCAGGCTCTCTCAGGCAAACCCAGGCGAGTCCTCCCCGTGGGCAACCCCCTCGTTGCATGAGTCCCCAAATCTCACGGTCCCACCTCGTCGCCATCCTACATCTCACAGGACTCACATTATGGGCCACCCCCACCCTAGTGTGAAGATATGGTGCATCCTTGAAGTCGCACCAAGATGCCCCCGCATCAGGAATTCTTTATAAGCTCAATCTAGAGAAGGCCTATGACCATGTGAACTCGGCTTTCCCGAATTACATGTTGGAAAGGATGGGCTTTAGTGTAAAATGAAGGGCTTGGATTAGAACTTGTGTTTCCTCTCCTAGGTTCTCAGTGCTTATAAATGGCTCCCCCTTTGGCTTCTTCAGGGCTTCCAGGGGTCTCCGGCAGGATAAACCCTTGTCCCCTTTTCTCTTTGTTTTAATCACTGAAGCTCTTAGTCATATGTTGTACAGGGGTCAGGAAGCAGGGCTTTTCAGGGGATTCTAGGTGGAAAATTTCCCCCGGCGCATATGTCATCTTCAATTTGATGATGACACTTTGTTGTTTTGTAAAGCAAATGACTATATGGTGGTTTATTTGAGTAATGACTATTTAATAGTTCGAGGTGCTTTCAGGTTTGAAGGCGAACCTATCCAAGAGTGAGGTTTTTAGGATTAATTTGTCTCCAAAGGTAATATCTTCCCTTGCTGAGTCCTTTGCCTATAAGGTTGGATCCTTGCTCAATTCCTATCTGGGTCTTCCCCTTTGTATAGGGAAACCTCCTTTGTTTCTGTGGGATAAGATCCCAGAAAGAATTGAGAGAAAATTATCCTCCAAGAAATGTAATCTATTATCCTTGGGTGGTAGATTGAATTTGATTAAGACCTCCCTTTCCAATTTACCTTTTTTATTTCATGTCTCTATTTCATTGTCCAAATTCTATCCTCCTTAGAATTTATAAGCTTCGTAGAGATTTTTTTTTTAAAAGGAGTTGCATCCTCGAGGAAATTCCCATTGCTCAATTGGAAGGAGTTGTGCACTCCTTTTTTTGAGGGGTGGAGCAGGAATATAAAGGCTAGATTCCCCTCCCTGCCTGGGGTTTGGGCGACTGGCTAGCATCGTGGGTTTGCTCCCCACAAACGTGACTTCGATTCCCCTCCCTGTGCTTTACCTAATGCACATGGTTTGTGAGTGATTGCGTCCATCCACAGGGATTAGTCTTGCCTTAAAAAGGAGCGGGGACACCCTATTGTCATCAAAGAAAAAAAAAAGGCTGGCTGTCATCAATGAGGCTCTTTTGGGCAAATAAATTTGGAGGTTTGGTGTGAGGATGATAGACTTTGGAGGATGATTATTACCAGTAAGTATGGTTTAACTCCTCTAGGATGGTGGACTAAATCTTCATCTCTCTATCGTGCTTCCTTTCTCAGGAAAGGTATTGCCAAGGTTGCCCATAAAGCTTTTGAAAGGTTGTCATTCTCCCTAGGAATGGCTCCATGATTAAATTCTCGTGTGATCTTTAGTGTGGTTCCCCCTCTCTTTTTGAAGCCTTCCCAACCCTTGTTGTCATTAGTCCCAATTCCAATATTTCAATGGCCGACTATTTTTTCTGGCGAGGGAGAAAGAGGGGTTTGGCTATCTCCTTTTAGAAGGAATCTTTCGATACCGAAATCCCAGTCCTTATGGAGTTCCTTTCTCGTCTGCAGGATCGCTTCTCTATCTCAAGTTCAAAAGATTCTCTTATTTTGTCTATTGCAAGCTCTGGTCTTTTCTTGGTGCAATCATTCTACAGCTCTTTAGCCATGCCTTCTTCATCAGTTAGATGTAGTCATACTGGAGCGGTTTGATTCTATGGTGCGCCCCCAAAGGTTGCAGCGTTTGTGTGGCTTGTGGGTAAGAATCATGTGCTAATTGTCGACAATTTAAAAGAAAAAAAGAGAGGCATGATTCTTCTGAATGTTTGTTTGTTGTGTCTTGAAGCTGTGGAATCAGTGGATCATCCTATCCACTGCTCTTTCTCTATGGATGTCTAGTGGAGAGCTCGTCGTCTGGTGGGAAAGTCTATTGATGGTTTGGTATGCGGATCTAGGAGGGGTTATTGGGAAAAAGAAGTGGAGGGGTCTTCTATGGTTGTTCTATGGGCTGTGTGGAATAATTGTTTCTTTAGAACTCTTAAGATTTCGTTTGTTCAGGTGTTTAATAGAGTTCATTTGTTGTCCAAGGACAGGGTTCCTTAGATCTTTGGGTTTTTTTTTTTTTGTTGGGGGGCTGGCTGTTGTATTTGTATTTTTCCTTTTCTTTCTTTCTCTACTTTCTTTTCCTTTCTTCTTTTGGTTTTGCCTAATAAAATTCTCATCTTTCGAAGAAAAAAAAATAGTCCATATGAAACAAGAAGAGTAATATAACTAATATTTTATCTTTAAAAAAATAAAAGCAGTCCATATGCAACAAGAAGAGTAAGATTGTTCAATGGAGGAGCTTAAAAGGCTGGTGGTCCCTGCATGGGAGAGCCCACCATCATATAATGTAAGATGAACCGCACCAGAAAGGAATGCCCGGCCGGATGGCCCGGATGTAAATGGAAGTAGTTCAGGCCCACCATATGGCTATCTCCTGTAGAAATAAAGGTTGTTCTATCAGGAAATTTCTCGACCCAAAAAAAAAGTCCAGGGGGTGGTTTGGTGATCCAAAATAGTCATTTAGCGGGCCTAATTGTCGACAGAATCTCCAAAAACATCAACCCTTTTGGCACATCCTACAGTTGGATAGGTCAATCACCAAATATGGACCATTGGTTGAAATCGACCATTTGCAACTCAACGATTTGTGATAGGCTAGGATAGGGACATGGCCCATCCCATGATGTGGCCTACAAAATGGATGCTGTTAATTACTAAATAGTTGGCCCCACTGAGCATCATACAAATAAAACATCATCTCATAAAACAAAAATAGCCTAAAATTTAAACAAAACACACCTCAAGGTCCATTGATAAATCCTTCCTTCCGACCCTCAAACCCAGGCCGCATCAGCTTCTTCTCCCTCTTCGCGATCCTCCTCGCCTTCTTCTCCCGAATCCTCCCTGTGATATTCTCTGACCTTGTCTGCTGCTTCTCTGCCCTCGCCTTCTCCCTACTCTCCACCCTCTCCTTCCACTTCTCAGCAGCTCTTCTCCTTCCTCTTCTTCTCCTTCTTTATACTCTGCTTCAAAATCCTTGGATCATCATGGACCTTAACACCCGCAGCCCGGCTCACCGCAGCCTGCCACGAGTGCTTCTTCGAAATCACCTCCCCTTTCTCGGGATCCTTCTTCGCCTCCTCCAATTTCTTCGCCTTTTCAAGCTCTTGAGCCTTCGACAGCTTCCTCTTCTTCCTAATCTGCTCATCTTCCTCCCCGATCTTCACATGCCCAAAAGCAAGACCACTGTCCGATCCTGCGGCCTTCATCTCTTCTGATTCCAGGCCTTGCTTCCGCTTCGGCAGATCTCTCTTCTTCTTACCATCGCTCTTCTTCTTGTTATCTTCTTTATCAGCAGTATTGCGATTCCCTCTGAGCTCAGCGATCCGACGGTGAAGACGCTCCCGGAGCTCCTCGTAGGTTACAGATCGATCGTCGGGAATGGGGGTTTCAATGCGGACGTCGATCTCATCTGATTTCTCGCTTGGTGATTTTTCGTTCTGGATGGATTGCTTGAGGAGATCTAGGGTTGTGGTGGTGGAGTTATCGGGGTCGAGACGAGATCTGCGAGATTTCTTGATATTTTCGCGGGTTTCTTTTTTGAAGGAGGCTTTGGCGACCTTGCTGAGGCCTTGGAACCATGGCTTCTCTTTATCTTCGACTGGGAGGTAGAATCTCGCTGGGATTAGCTCGATTAGATTGTCGAAGAAGATGGAGTGTTTGTGGATAAGGGTTTTCAGATCAGGAGGAATGGACGGTAGAGATTTCTGTGCCTTTTTCTTCATCTTGAGAGGAAGAGAGATGGAATGGAAAGAGGGAAACAGGAATAGGAGCTCTAGGGTTTTAAAGGAGGCCTACACGATACTCAGGCAGCGGACTGCGCTTGATACGCAGGCGCTACCAAATTACATAGAAGTTCCTGCGCGGGAAGCTAGGTGGGGCCCACCGTGATGTTTGTGAGAAATCCACCCCGTTCATCCGTTTTGCGACCTCATTTCCGTACATTCGACGAAACATCACGTGGATACAAAACATAAGGGGCCGTACGAGTGGGAAATTTGGGAAAAGAAATGCCTACCGTTGAAACCTTCCCTCCACCTTACGTTTGTGTGCCGTCCAAACCGTTTACAAAGCCCCACGGCATGAACTGAAAACACAATAAACCACAAAAAAAAAAAAAAAAAAAAAACTTAGGACTGATACTAAACTTTTGCGGCCATGGGAATGTTTCAACAGCTTTTTCCCTCATGTGGCCCACTTAAGTTTTGGATCCACCTGATTTTATTTTTCATGTCTTAAAATGAGCTCGAATAATGGATGGACAGGATGGATATCTGATGGCCCCACTTAAACTTCCTGTGAAAGCTTTACGAGGAAACCCACGTCCGTGGGCAGCATACTTGGAAGGCCCGGAGTAAACTCCCTGAGGCTCTTACCATGATTTATTCTTTTTATCCACACCGTCCATCCGTTTTATCAGATTATTTTAGTCTATGTACAAAATTTAAGTATATTCAAAACTTAAGTGTACCACACACAGGAAAAAAAAGTGTGAATTGAATGCCTACAGGCGGGGGCACAGAAGATTTTGATTAATATGATATTTGTGTTTTCCCTTCATCTATGCCTATGTGATCCCATGAACAGGATGGATGACAAATAAACATCATTGTAGACCTTAGAAAGGTTTCGACTGTAGACATCATTATTACCACTGTTTCCTGTGGTTGTGGTCCACTTGAGCTTTGGATGTGATTCAACTTTGGCATCATGCCATAAACTTATCTTTAAAAATAGATGTATGGGGTGGATAAGACACATACATCTGCCCCCAAAGTGTTTAATAAATGCGCAATCCACTTCTCGGGGATTGGGTATGCCCATGCCCCAACCAAGACTTAGCTAGAGACGGACGGTCCTCTCAGGGGCTCCATCAGACCCACCTTATACTTATATTTCATCCATGTTGTCCATAGGGCTCTCAATGGGTCAGATCTGGATCGGATCTAGTTGGATCCGGCTCCAAGTCCATATATTTGTAGACGGATTCGGATCGGATTCGGATCCGACTCGGATCCAAAAGGTGATATCCATATCCGATCCATTTATAAATTGTTAGATCCATTTCCAATCCAAAATCCATATAACCATCGGATTCGGTCGGATCTAGGTCCGAATCCACCTCTAATTACAAATCTAAAAAAATATATAATATAAAATATATAATTTAATATATTTAATTTAGTAGAAAAATGATGCAAATCCCACTATTTACCATGGTATGGTTGACATGGCCTAAAATAATTTGTAAAACGGATGGCTAGGATGAATATAACATATACAGTGGGGTGACAATGAGTCGGATCTTAATCGGATTCGGATCAAACTCGGATATGTTCCCGTGAATCCACATCCGGTCCATTTAAGTAATCGGACCTATTTCAAGATCCAAATCCAGTCCATTTAACTAATCGGACCTATTTTAAGATCCAAATCCGCATTATACGGATTCGGAGCGAATCGGATTTCGGATCTGACCCGCTCCATTGAGAGCCCTAGTTGTCCATCTGCTTTAGGTATGAGCCCAAAAAGGAACTAGACTGAGGGATGAAGGAGACCACCACAGAAGCAGTGGGATCGAAAGGTTGATGTTGAAAATTGACTGAAGGCACATAAGTTTTGGATCAACCTTATATTTATATTTTCCCTTCATGCATGTCTACGGGACCTTATGAATGTATTGGATGGCATATAAACATCACAGTGGGCCTGGGAAGTTTTCAATAGTAGGAATTCAATCACCACTATGTGGTCCACTTGAGTCTTCAATCTGCCTTTTCTTTTTTCGAGATCATGCCCTGAAATGATCTATCAAAATGGATGAACAGTGTGGATAAGGCACACATTACAGTGGGCTGCACAAATCCCCTAACAAGATGGTAAGGGCTTGTTTGGCACCATGGATTTGAGAAGAAGTGATGGGAAGTGGATTCCATGATATGAATTATCATCAATTCCAATTCTTATCAATTCTAGATTTTTCGTTTGGTGGCTTGAATTTGGAGAGAAGTCAGACAAGAGGAAATGGACGGTGTGGATTTTAATCACATCATATGCCCACCTATACTTTTGATTTTGATCCCACGATCCATCAATTTTTAAATCCATACCGTCCATCCATTTTTACATATCATTTTATGCCAAAATCCTAAAAATAAGGCAGATCCATACCTTAGGTGGACCATGAAACAAGAAAAAGTAGAGAGTGACCTTTTATGATGCACAAAGGTTTTGGATTAAACTGATATTTATGAGGTCCTTTCATCCAGGTCTTTGTGACCATATCAACAAGTTGGATGGCAAATATACATCACGTTGGGTCCCATGTTGGGGAGGATTTCCCATCAAATCCTACCTTTTTAGAGGAACGAAAATGAGCTAAAAGTGTCTTTTTGAATTCTCATAGGTTTCGAAATCACTACTCATAAAATCCTCTTCACCAGAAAGAAAAAAGCAAGTGATTTCTCATCAATTCTCATCATATCCATGGAGCCAAACAAGGCCTAAATCCCACTTGGGACACGGATTGTATACGGAATCATCGTGTGTCATTATCCATGCCATCACACAAATTTTCATGAGCCCGAAATTGAAGCATATCCAAAGATCAAGTGGACCATGCCATAGGAAAGAGAATGATGTCCTCCATCGAAACCTTTCTAAGGCCCAAGGTGATGATTAATTGTCATCTAACATGTTCATAAAGTCTCACAAATGTGGTGTTTAATTGTTATCTGACATGTTCATAAGGTCACACAGGCATGGATGTAGGTAAAACACACAAAAAATGAGTTTGTTTAAAAACTTCTATGACCCTCAATAAGTTTTAAACGATAGAAATTTAATCCCCACTATTTCTCCTATGGTTCGCTTGAGCTTTGGATTTACTTTAATTTTAGGATCATGCCCTCTATGATTGAAAAAAAAAAGAGGATGGATGGTGTGGATAAGACGCATACATCTCCATGCCGTCCATCCATTTTACCAGCTTCATTTTTAGAGCATGAGCCAAGAACTGAAGAATATCCAAAGCTAAAGTGGATGATGAATCAATGTCCACCTTTGAAACTTTATATGGCTCACATGGATGTTTATTTATCATCCAATTTATTCTCAAGGTCACACAAACACTAATGAATAATGGAAAACACAAATATCAGCTTGATCCAAAACTTTTGTAGCCATGAGAAGTTTACAATGGTAGGTGTTCAATTCCCACCACTGGCTTTAGATATGCTTGTATTTCTCAAAATGCCCTAAAATAAGCCGGTAAAACAAATGAATGGCATGAATAAGGCACAAACATCACAATGGGCCCCAAGGAGTCAGTTCTCGGTTGGCATGCCATACTTTTGACTCAAGTTTACCACACTACATTGTAGAACCAGGCAGTTCACAGTCGCAGGATCGAATGAGTAAAAAAATCCTAGACTCCGATTCATGTAGGCCAATCTACTCTCGGTGAGTAAATAGGCCAATAATGTGATTAACTTTTTACGGGAAAGTGAGCTAGCAAGGCCCTATACTCCAAAGATTCCCAGCCTCGACGAGCATGAGGATACACTGCTCTGTTGAGCTTTTGCTTGGAACAACAAACTGTACTGTCCAACCCAACTTATCGTGGGCCACATTGTTCATATGGTGGACCCATGGTGGATTAGATAACCCACTAAGGTCTCTCCTATTAGATTATTCATTCGTCTGATTCTCACCATTTTTTTTTTTTTTTTGGAAAGGCCTGATTCTCCCCAATTTAATGATGAGCAATGCTGGTAATTCTCCAGTTTCGTTGGATGGATGGGATTATAAGGAGGTAGCATGACCTATTTCATGGGATCACAAGATCGATGGCTTAAATTGCCAAGAGGTAGGTCCCAGCTGCTTTGCTGATCTTCTCTCCGAAGAGAGAGTTCGAAAAACTTCAATACTCAGACAAAGTGTGATGGATGATACACATGCACGTAGAAATTACTTAAAAAGTGCATGCATAGAATATAAGATAATTAAATCAAACTGTCCAAATTATTGTTCCCACCTCAGATATATCATGAACCAAAAGTTACATTCATCTTATTACCTGGCTACATGATTGGTGGACATTTAATGAAAGGTTACATATGAAAAATATCTAACAGCACTATTTCACCCACACATGATGCATGTGTCTAATACAAGCCATCCATCCTTTTTTTCCAGCTTATTTTACGGCATGTGCTCAAAATTGAAGCATATCCAAAGCTCAAGTGGACCGCACCACACCCACAAATATCACAGAATTAATGCATGCCACTCCTACAATTTCAGAGTGCCTAGTATAAACTATCATACCCTGCCAAACTTTCAAACACCTAGGCCTTTTACAGCCACTTCTCCCACTTTTGGGCAACCACCCCATCTCTCTCCATGTGAATTGCCCATTCAACATCTGCTAGTTTGTGCATCCAAGCTATCCAAATTGGTCAGATGGAGGGGGCAAGTTCTATTAAGAGGCCACGGGCAAAAAACACTTCAGAACAGCAAAAGCGGCCACCAGATCAACATGGGGTACTGCTCATATGTGTACCAATCATAATAAACCTCTTCTTTTCTTTCTTCACCTTCTGGAGTCATGTCATCATATAAGTATACATTTTTTGGGAATGAAATGTCAAACAAGGTGATGCGGACATCAGTGGTGCACCCTTTAGAGTGTACCAAAGGAGGCGACGTCGCAGATCGAGTGTTGGAGCAGACGAGTTGATGTGGATGGACGCCGGGCCCATTGGGCCCATTTTCTGATGCGTTTCGAGTACGCGAGATGCAGGATCACACAGGAGCATCATGACCGCTGGACCATGGAGCGGATTTACATTTAGGCGCTTTTCTATTTATTTCCTTGTTTCTAGGTGCTTTAGTGTCGTTATTTACTTTAGACGTTTTTATGTTATTTCTTTGGTTTTCAGACACTTTAGTGCACTTTTTTTAATTTTCGTAGCTTATATATACTGTGAGAACCCTATTTCGAAATTATTGAATGAATAAAAAATTCGTGAGTTTCTTCCTCTTTGTTGAAAGATTAGGGTTTCAGGATTGGCCCTCGGGTGTTGAGGATTCTACCCCGGAGTTTCCGTTTTCTCTTCTCTCTTTCTTCAAGGTGCGAGGAAAGGTAAGCTTCTTTTGATTCCTAATTCGTACTTCATGATAACCCATTGTTTTTCGACATCCCTCGTCCTTTTCTGAACCCCCCCCCCCCCCCCCCCCCCCCCCCCCCCCTTTTTTTGGTACGATCGAGAAGAGGGATGCCTAGCCACGAAAACCGGATCCAAACTTGACTGTGGACTGGCCTATGCTAGATCTGGGATATCCTCATATCCCTAGATCCTCCCTATTTTACGATTTTACATGGTTTTATGCAAAGGGGCATGATCCGGACGGACGGATTTCATCTTCGTGTTGAGATTTGTTAGTTTCCTCTGATTGAAAGTAGTGAGTTTCGTAATTTTATTATTTGAATATCTTCCAACTTGATATACATGCATCTAGGGTTAGATCATCACATGCCCCTGCATCAATTTTGGTACGTCCAACTCTGCGTAGGGGTCATAGTTTGTTGAGTTTAGTTAGCCCTTTTTTCTAGATTTTGTTGAGTCCTCATATAGATCTAGGCCATATAGAATAGTTTGCATTGCATTGAACTAGGATAGTCAAAACTACATTTAGATTTTACATTTTTTACACCTTTGCGCACCTAGATCTAGGGCCTTTCACATATCACTCCTGGTTTATGCCTACGCGCACTGGTCGTAGGTTTGGTCTTCATAATACTATGGAATCTAATCAAATTACCAAAGCTCTGGAGGGTCTAATTAAGAGAATGGATCAGCAATTTCAAACCTTGAGAGGTGAGATCGCGCAGCAGTTTGCGCATCAGGATGATAGGTTCACACGTTTAGAGGAGAGGGTCACGCGCTTAGAGGATGGCATCCAGACCACCACTTTAGATGGTCCCCAAGCAACCCCCGACACTGGGGCAGTCGATCAGTCCCAAGTTGTGGGCCCTGATCCGCCTAGGGATGATTTAGGCGCAGGTCAGGCCCGTGGGCCTGGCAATGGACACGATGGGGCTCATCATCAGCCACCCCCACAGATTCGTGATCCTGTTTTCCCCGCCCAGCGGGAGGGCCATGGTGGGGTGCGATATCCGCAACCTCAGAGATACCATGAGCAGGACCCTGTTATTAGGGTTATGAAGGGCATCAAGGTTGACGCTCCTAGTTTTGATGGGAGACTGGACCCCAAAGTTTTTTCTGATTGGCTAGCAGACATGGATCACTTCTTTCAGTGGCACGGTCTGCCAGACCCACAGCGGGTTGGATTCGCCAAGATGAAGTTGGTGGGCCAGGCAAAACTACATTGGGGAAATCTGGAGCGTCGCCGTGAGCGATCTAGAGAGGGGCCAGTTCTCTTTTGGATTGAAATGAAAGAACTGTTGCGAGAGAAGTATGTTCCCCTTTCTTATAAGCAGAGGCTGTTGGATCAATGACACACTTTGCGCCAAGGATCCATGACGGTAACGGAATATATTGCCAAGTTCGATGAATACATGATGAAGTGCGATGTAGATGAGGACCCTGCTGTGGTTCTCTCCCGTTTTCGTATGAGCCTCAAGTTTGACCTCCAGCGTGAGCTCATGCCTCATATAGTCACCAGCTTAGAGCACGCTTACCAGATGGTGCAGGAACTGGAGCACTATGTGCGCCAATCTCCTGCTAGAGGGTTTGAGATTCGACCTATTGTGCCTAGAGTAGCTCCGCAGGGAGCGAGACCTCAGGTCGGAAATTAACCCAAAGCTCAACCTGGTACCCAACCAGTCAATAGAAATCGAGGTAACAATGTGGCTGGACCAAGTACTAGGACTGCGATGCCAGGGCAGTGCTACCGCTGTGGTGGCATGGGTCACATTGCCGCAGAGTGTTCAAATAGGGGTGGACGTATTGCCTTTGTTTCTGAACACTCTACAGAAGAAGAAGTGGCATATGAAGTTGAAGGTGACCAGAATGATGAGGAAATCATCGTCCAATCCCTTGAGCCGGCCAGTGATGCCGAGGATGATGCTGTGGAGACTACCCCACTTGCTGTGGTGAGATGCGCTTTGGCCCAGGTGAAGGAAAGTGAGGATTGGCGCAGAACCACTATCTTCCACACTTACGCCAAGTGTGGAGATAAGAGCTGCAAAGTGATCATAGATAGCGGGAGCTGTGAGAATGTAGTTTCTCCAAGTACTTTAAGTCGCCTGGGGTTGAAGCCAGTCCCTCACCCCAACCCATACCGAGTTTCTTAGGTTGATGCGACATCCCTTCCTGTGACTCAGCGATGCCTTGTGCCAATTGAATTCGGGCCATACAAGGACAAGTTGTGGTGTGATGTGGTCACGATGGACGTTGGCCATATCATCTTGGGAAGGCCATGGCTCTTTGACAAAGATGTCACAATATTCGGGCGTACGAATAATTGTGTGTTTAAGCATGAAGGAAAGAAGCTTGTCTTGAGCCCGCTCCCTCCTAAATCGTCCACAGGAGCGAAAGATGTTGCGTCTCGAGGCAGTTCTAAGAGTCAAAGGGCACCTCAGTCGAAGTCTCTCCACGTCATAGATGCTAAGGAGTTTGAGAGAGAGGCCAAAACTGGGATATGGTGTACGTTTTACTGGCTAGAGAGAGCACACCCGAGGTTGCTATAGGGGTACCCCAGGAGGTTCGTTTAGTCCTAGAGGAGTTTCGGGATGTCTTCCCTGAGGACCTTCCAGACGAGCTCCCACCAATGCGGGACATTCAGCATGCGATAGATCTTGTCCCAGGGGCGACCCTACCAAACCTCCCTCACTACAGAATGAATCTCACTGAACATGCCAAGTTGAAGAGGCAAGTGGATGAATTGCTTAAAAAGGGATTTATTCGTGAGAGTATGAGCCCGTGCGCCGTGCCTGCGCTTCTTACGCCAAAGAAAGATGGCACGTAGCGCATCTGTGTCGATAGTAGAGCCATAAACAAGATTACTGTCAAGTATCGGTTTCCCATCCCGAGGCTTGATGACATGCTTGACATGATGGCCACCTCTACTATCTTTTCGAAAATTGACCTCAAGAGTGGTTATCACCAAATTCGTGTTCGCCCAGGAGATAAGTGGAAGACTGCCTTCAAGACGAAGGATGGGCTGTACGAGTGGTTGGTTATGCCCTTCGGGTTAACCAATGCTCCAAGTACATTTATGAGGGTGATGACCCAGGTGCTGCGACCCTTTATGGGTAAGTTCTTAGTTGTGTACTTCGATGATATCCTCATCTATAGTATGTCTCCTACCCAGCACCTTGAACACTTGAGGCAGGTCTGCAACGCCTTGCGAGCAGAAAAGCTTTATGCGAACCTCAAGAAGTGTTCCTTCTTGACTTCTAGAGTTATCTTCCTGGGGTTCGTTGTTTCGTCAGAGGGTATGTCTGCAGACCCTGAGAAAGTCAAGGCCATTGTCAATTGGCCCGAGCCGCGTAATATACACGACGTGCGAAGCTTTCACGGCCTAGCTACGTTCTATCAGCGGTTCATCCGTGGATTTAGCTCTATTATGGCTCCCATCACAGATTGCATAAGAAAAGGGGAGTTCCAATGGACTAAAGCCGCAACACGGGCTTTCTCTGAAATTAAGAATAAGATTATGGAAGCGCCCGTCATGCGTCTACCTGACTTCTCTAAAGTCTTTGAGGTGGCGTGTGACGCGTCAGGACTTGCCATAGGGGGAGTGTTAAGCCAAGAGGGACATCCTGTGGCCTTTTTCAGTGAGAAACTGAATGAGGCTAAACAACGCTACTCCACCTACGACAAAGAGTTCTATGCGGTTGTGCAATCATTGCGCCATTGGCGGCATTATTTATTACCGCAAGAATTTGTCCTGTTCTCTGATCATGAGGCCTTGAAATATTTGAGCTCTCAAAAGAAGTTAAGCCCTAGGCATGCCAAGTGGGCTCAATTTCTTCAGGAGTATACGTTTCTACTTAAGCACAAGGCCGGTAAAGAGAATAAGGTTGCTGACGCGCTTAGCCGTCGTGTCATGACGCTGCGGTCCATGAGCGTTGAAGTTACAGGCTTTGAGCAACTCAAGGGTGAGTACTCAACTTGTCCTGACTTTGGGACCATCTATGCGTCGTTGTTTAGTAACCCACCCTCGAGGAGTGCTGAGTTTGTCCTTACAGACGGATATCTTTTTAGAGGGGACAAGCTCTGCATCCCACGCACATCCCTCCGTGATTTTCTAGTATGGGAGCTTCATGCTGGAGGGATGGCAGGTCACTTTGGTAGAGATAAAACAGTTGCCCTGGTTTCTGATCGTTTCCATTGGCCTAATCTCCAGCGAGATGTGGCCAAGATTGTAGGACAGTGTCGGATATGTCAACTGGCAAAGCAGAGGAAACAAAATACAGGCTTATACACTCCTTTGCCAGTTCCACATGCCCCGTGGCAAGATGTCAGTATGGATTTCGTGCTTGGGCTTCCCAAGACTATTCGTAAGCACGATTCCATACTCGTGGTCGTTGATCGGTTTTCTAAGATGGCCCATTTCCTACCCTGTTATAAGACCTTAGATGCCTCCCACATTGCTAAGATATTCTTTCAGGAGGTTGTGCGACTTCATGGGGTACCTAGATCCATCGTGTCTGACAGAGATACTAGGTTCACTAGTTATTTTTGGAAGACTCTCTGGCATCTTTTGGGTACGAGGCTTCAATTTTCTTCAGCATATCATCCTCAGTCGGATGGTCAAACAGAGGTAGTGAACCGTAGCCTCGGGAATTTGTTGAGATGTCTAGTTGGAGACCACCACAGGACCTGAGACACTGTTATTCCCACAGCAGAGTTCGTTTATAACTCTTCAGTGAACAGGTCCACAGGAATGAGCCCATTTGAAATTATTTCAGGTCTTAGACCCCGAGCCCCCATAGATTTGATCCCCATGGCTACCCCACAGCGTCCTTCAGAGTTAGGAGAGTCATTTGCCCATCATATACATGCATTGCATAGTGAGATCAGAAGGAAGATTAATTCAAGTAATGAACATTATAAACTTTCTGCTGACACTCACAGGAGATTTAGAAAATTTCAACCTGGAGATGACGTCATGGTTCGTATTAGGTCTGATCGGTTTCCATCTGGATCTGTGAAGAAGCTTCATGCCCGTAGCAAAGGCCCACATAAAATCGTGAAAAGGTTGGGGTCTAACGCTTATGTTGTCGATATCCCTCCTACCATGGGCATCAGTTCCACATTTAATGTGGAAGATCTAGTTCCCTATCACGAGCCATTACCTCTATCCAGTGATTCCCCTGTTTCTTCCCAGACCTCCCCTATATATGGACCTTGGCCACAGCCTGACCTCCCTATACCCATCTTACCTTCTCTTCCTTCTGCACCGAGAAGAGACGAGATAGAGGAAATTTTAGACTCCGAGTTGGTTTCTACTCGCTCAGGGGGTTACCAGAAATTCCTAGTCAAGTGGAGGAACAGGCCTATTGCAGATAACTCCTGGATTACCGAGACAGAGCTACAACGTATCGATCCAAACATGCTTGAGAGGTACAGGAGTTCACTTTCGCCAGTGGCGAATTCTTCCCACCCGGGGAGAATTGATGCAGACATCAGTGATGCACCCTTTAAAGTGTACCAGAGGAGGCGACGTCGCAGATCGAGTGTTGGAGCAGACGAGTTGATGTGGATGGACGCCGGGCCCATTTTCTGACGCGTTACGAGTACGCGAGATGCAGGATCACACAGGAGCATCATGACCGCTGGACCATGGAGCGGATTTACATTTAGGCGCTTTTCTATTTATTTCCTTGTTTCTAGGCGCTTTAGTGTCGTTATTTACTTTAGACGTTTTTATGTTATTTCTTTGGTTTTCAGGCACTTTAGTGCACTTTTTTTATTTTCGTAGCTTATATATACTGTGAGAACCCTATTTCGAAATTATTGAATGAATAAAAAATTCGTGAGTTTCTTCCTCTTTGTTGAGAGATTAGGATTTCAGGATTGGCCCTCGGGTGTTGAGGATTCCACCCCGGAGTTTCCGTTTTCTCTTCTCTCTTTCTTCAAGGTGCGAGGAAAGGTAAGCTTCTTTTGATTCCTAATTCGTACTTCATGATAACCCATTGTTTTTCGACATCCCTCGTCCTTTTCTGAACCCCCCCCCCCCCCCCCCCCCCCCTTTTTGGTACGATCGAAAAGAGGGATGCCTAGCCACGATAACCGGATCCAAACTTGACTGTGGACTGGCCTATCCTAGATCTGGGATATCCTCATACCCCTAGATCCTCCCTATTTTACGATTTTACATGGTTTTATGCAAAGGGGCATGATCCGGACGGACGGATTTCATCTTCGTGTTGAGATTTGTTAGTTTCCTTTGATTGAAAGTAGTAAGTTTCGTAATTTTATTATTTGAATATCTTCCAACTTGATATACATGCATCTAGGGTTAGATCATTACATGCCCCTGCATCACAAGGAGACCCAAAACAAAATACTGAGTTACAAAACTGTCAATCAAATGTCACAAGTGAGATTTCTGCCTCCAATGAATGAATGGACCTCATGCTCCACCTCAGAAACTGTACTACAGCCAAATGTTTAATCAAATATGGAAGTTCAATAGCAAAACCTGCAAAAACCAATGCCCAAAAGACAAGATGACATAAAGCGCAATTCTAGATAATAAATATATTAAAAAAAACTATATGAATAAATATCATACGATAATACATGCTATCTAATGCTGGTTTTAGCACGCAATGATTTATTTAAGGACTGTTATCTTGCATGATTGAAAATCCCAAGAAATATCACAGTCACGTCCTGTTTTCAGATGAACTTACGCAAGTGGATCCCCATAAATATGGGACATATGGATATGAGTGACCATCCGACCCAGCATCCCTGCAGATAGACGACCCGGTAAAAATCCTCTAAAGTTTATCCTTGTAAAATGCACACAATCCATCTAGCCACTCATGTTAAACATATGTATACCTATCATGACGCAAGTCTTCCTATCAAGATCCCGCTAAAGACAATAGCTCCAAACCACTTATTAGAAACAAATCTGGAAGAAAAGAAGAAGAAGAAGAAGACAGAAAAAGGTGTTGGTAAGAGAGATTCATTAAATCAATGGCAAGAGTCAAGATATGTTGAACTTTAAAACTGATAGTTGCATTAAAAGCCAAACCATTGCAGAATCCATACCATGGCAACATAAGAACCCAAACTACTACAGGTTATCATATGTACACTTAAGTAAAGCACATGGAACAGCATTGCACACAAATAGGTTGTACAACGTATGAATATGAAAGACAATCAAATTTACACCACCTATGAACAGACTGATCAAGATTGTATAACATGCATGACCAGACAATCCATGTTGTGGTAGAAGCAGAGATGATGCCACTATGGAACTTCTTCTCCAGTCAGCAGGTGAGGGTATATTTGGATGTCGACAGTAACTAGGTTAGGAAGAACGATTCCTATTCAAATTGATTTTTGAATAATTTCAGCTCATCTAAAACAACCCAGGTAATAATTTGGGCTGGAAAGGGCAGAAAATAGAACTTTTGAGTGTTGCAGTTTCTGTTTTCTTTTGTGCTAAAATCATGCATGAATCTGCTAAGAACCAGATCCATTTACATTAAGCATGCATCCAACCAGTACCACCTTAGCGAGCTTTTTTTTTCTTTTTTTTTTTTAATTTATCTTTTTGTTGAATTATCTAGGGAAGTAGTTTGTAATAATTAAAATGCAGCACTCAGTAGAGTTTATATGAACACTCACTTCCTATTGCAATCCGCGCGATTTGACAAGTCAACCGTCCAAATCTGCCACCCTAACTGCCCAGCTGCAGACATCAAAAATGCATAATATGGCCATCCTGTCCTACATAAAAAGATGCACACAATCAGAAAGATTCCTAGAAACAATAGTGAGCCCCATCCAACTATGAAGAGAAGAAAGGTACCAGACAAATGTGGGGAAAGCAAAAAACCGGTACATACCAAGTTCAGCATTAAACCCAGTGAGAGCAAGGCCACTAATACATGTGATCCCAAATCCACTAACCCAATTCTTTGTCAGATCCCCAAACCTCAAGGCTGTAGATTTAACACCCACTTTCAGATCATCTTCTTTATCCTGCATGTGTGGTGGTTCATAAATCTCTGAGAAAAAGGGGAAATGCACAACATCTGGAAAGACTATAAGGCAAAAAGATACCATTTGCAATTGTTACAAGGTTTAGAAAATCGACTGATTTACCTGATGGGCATAAATTGTATCGTATACTAGTGTCCAACATACACCAGAAAAGTACAACGGGAAGGCGATCATAGGATCCAGGCTTCCTTTAACTGCACTCCATCCCAATAAAGCTCCCCAGTTAAATGTTAAACCTAAATATGCTTGAGGCTGCAACAATATATAGACATGGAGACACATTAATTCAACTTGCTAAATGAAATTACCAATAGAAGGATCTTCAAAAAGGGGGCACTCTCCAGTGGATACCACCGTAACCCTATGGTATTACTAGTAGGGGGTGGCAATGGTTCAGGCTAGGCCCGGGCTCGGCCCTAGAGCCCTAAGCCCTAGCAACGAGCAGACCCTGTAAGTTAAAGGTAAGTTACGTGTACACACTGCGTGCAATTAGTGAGTGCGTGTTTATGAACCCTCATGCTCTTCCAAAGAATCAATATTTTTCTATTGCACGCCTGTGTCAAATAAGATCATTCATCAACCAAGCATATGCCCCACCCAACTATCCACCATATACATGGACTAAAATATGTGCATCAATATATTGTTCACCATCTAAACGGGGGTTCATGATTTGGCAGTTTATAAGTGCCTTTGTGTCATCCATCACAGTTTACTAGAGTATCAAAGTTCTTCATGTTACTTACTATAGATGCTAGTATACGAGCGCTACAGTCTTAAGTTACTAATATGTATGTACTATCTAGCATTCCTAGGGAAACGAGCAAGGCTAGGCTATTCATCATTGGCCCTGGCCGACCCGGCCCCAACAGGTGGCCTAGATTTCAAGCCCTAGCCCAGCCCTCGGGCCAAATCTATTGGCCGAGCAGCCTGCCCTATTGCCACCCCTAATTACCAGCCAGATATGGGGTCTACTGATGTTTTCATGGAATCCAACCTGTCAATCAGATGTGTCAACTTAAAATCAGCTTGATCCAAAACTTAGGTGGGCAATAATACACAGAATATTTTGAGATGGAATGCCCACTGTTGATTAGAGAGAGGGCTTGCTGTGTTGTATACATAGAATCTAGGTTGTTCAGATCCTTCGTCCAGGCCTGATGAAGGGTCAGGCCAAAAATCGGGATATTTTATGACTGAGGTGCCCTTCCCCCCACTTCTTCCCTTTGTTGTGGCCCACTTCAGTTTTGGATCAGGCTGGGGGTTCGGCCTTGGGGGTTTTTGGAGCCAACACATCTGATGGAGGGGTTGGATGGTGTGAATAGATCACGTGGACCCTACCTCTGGCAGTTACTCCCATAACCTTACAGTGGTACCCATACCATTGGAGCGGGCCTCTTCAAGAAGACATACCCAAAATGTCAGCCTCTTCATGAGGGGATAGGAAAAGACTAGCAGCAGCGATGATGCCCCCAACACGATGCTGTAGGAACCAAATTGGAATAGTCAATACAGCAGAGCTCCATAAAATTATAGAAATACAAAAACACATTTAAAAAAGAATGAAAGAATGAAAGGCCTCATATTAAACAGGCAAAAAGCTTGAAATTTTGAGAAGTTGAAAGAAGAAAAAATAATTTCATGCCAAGGCACATCTCTAAGCAAGTTTGTAATCACATGCACACAGATCTACTAGATGCAGATTGATGCCTCAGTTAAACCTCGAGTTAAACTTATGGTGGAGGGGCCTGATGGTTTTCTGATGGCTTTCCCATAGTTGATGTCATCGGTGTGTACAAGAATTTCGATTCAAGTGCTCAAGGTGAGTGCATGAGCCATGGGCATAGTTGCATAATGCTATTTTTTGAGAAATTATGGAAGCATATTATATAGTTGGAGATGATGGAAATCGTTTGAATGGCTTTCAGCATGTGCACTACATGGTTGTCAGTAGTATGAATTTTTTTAAAGGTGAAGTGCCCCTTGTTACATAGTGGAAAGTGATTAACAGCCTTAAATTATCACCTTGTTGATGTTGTAAACCACATTAAAGTTAGGGTCATACTTCAAGCAGGTGATTCAAAGCTTAGGCTGTGTCAGTACAAATAAATAGAGATATGATTCATATGAAACACCAAAAAGTTTCTTATGATTGGGAATAGGTAGTGTGAACTGTGAGTTTCAAAACATTCCCTTCGTTTATTGGCTTTTCAAAGATAGGTGTGTCAACAAGCAGAGCCAATCAAATATGTTTTTTTTTTTTTTTTAAGATAATCAAATATGTAATTAGTTGGTGACAGGTGATGGTGGTGTCTACAGATACCTTCTCACAAACAACAGAGAATGGAACGTACCTATAATTATTTAGTTGAAGGAGAATCCCTAGACCCAAAAGAAGTTGAAACCCAAGAAAAGTAAGACCCTGAAATGGTGTCAGAAGGCCAGATGCGACTGGCCTTGACTTCGTTCGCTCCACCTGTAGCACAGAATTTTTATATAATCAAGCAAGCATCAATCCTCAACTTGATGATTGTAATCAAACTATGTAATATACTATTAGATAGCACTTGATTGAAAATAACTTATGAAATATACTATTAGATAGCACTTGATTGAAAATAACTTATGAAATATACTATTAGATAGCACTTGATTATAATCAACCCAGGTAATATTCTATTACATAACACCTGTAGGAATTTTCTGCTCTCATTGACGGTCCTCAAGTGCATGCTTCCTTACTAAGGAGAAACTTGTTTTATGATAATAAACTAGAACTGATAAAAACAGAACTTAGCAAGGCATAATTTAATCTTGATCTGCTCAAAGAATTGGTCTACAAGCCACTAGTCCATTAAAGTAAAACAACATGGATAATAGGATCTATATAAGATAATAATATGGTGTGGTAGGCATTGTGGTGGATAATGGCAATATGGATACCATATAAAGCTATAACATGTACAACTAATGGTAAAACCCAGAGCAATGAATACATTTGTCTAAGTAATTCAGAAATAGCTATTAATAATAAAAAATCAGAAAAATACATTTCGGGTGCCGCCTGGGATCTTTTCCATCGTCTTATCTTGGCCTTCCTCTTTGTATTGGGAAGCTTGTGAAGCATCTTTCGGACAAAGTTATCGAAAGGATGGAGAGGAAGTTATCCCCGTGGAAGAGTAAGCTCCTTTCTCTTGGAGAGAGAATTACCCTTATTAAAGCCTCCCTATCTAACCTTCCATTGTATTATGTCTCCATTTCATTATCTTAAGTACGTCATTGATAGAATAGACAAACTCAGGAGGGATTTTCTTTGCGTGGAGGTGCGTCTTCAGTGCGTCTTCGGGCAAATTCCATTTGCTTAACTGGAAGGATGATGAGGACACAAGACCATTTCAAGTGTACCAACGAAGAAAGCGCCAACCACACATACCATCCTTGTGGATAGGCGACTATTGAGGAGCTGAAGACCCTTCACATGTGATCAAACACATAGAAGACCCCATCCAGGGAGGACACATGTGAAGGAAGAAGGAAGAAACAAGACTAAAGAGCTGAAGACTTCGGGCGCCGATCGGGCGCCCGACCATTGCCTTCGGGCGCCCTATAGGGCGCCCGAACTTGGCCTCTCGAGCGCCCGAAACTCTCTGGACGTTTTTGGACATCTTCGGGCGCCCGACTGAGCGCCCGAACTTTCCCGCACTTATGTTATTTTGCGCGTTTTGCTTAGTTTTAGGGGTAATTTGGACTTTTTACTTGTTTTATTTGTTTATTTAAGTGGGCTAGCCCCTAAATAAGAAAATTAGCTATTGATTTGATTAATGAAAAGCCTCTTGGAGCTTTCCTCTTCTTCTCTCTCTCTCTCTCATGATGATGCTTCTTCCTCTTCCCTGAATCTCTTTTCTTCTAACTGCTTCTTATGCCCCTCTAACCTTCTTCCAGGTAAATCTATCCCTTCTAACTTATTTGTTCAATTCCCACAATCCCCAAATTCTGATTTTGATCCTACAAACCCTAAGTTTTAGAATTTCAAATCTCTAATCCAAAATCCCCTGATTTTCTGGATTAGAGATTTCCCTTAATTGATTGGGTTATAGCCATGCAAGATCGGGAGGTTCCATCCCTCGCCGGATCCAGCCATAGTGATACTTGAATCTCATACTTCATGGTTGTGATGAATGGCCCATTCCATTGCATGTTCCTTGTGATCTTCTTAGTTTATGATGATGATTGCTAGATTTTATATTGTTATTGCTGTTTAATTCCGCTGATTTAATTGTGTTCATGAACATGCATCATAATTAGGGCATCCTGCATCAAAAGAGGTGTGCCATCCTTTTTCTACTAGGATCAAGAGGTTAAATGAAGTCAATTTGGCTCTTTAGGGTAAGTCGGTTTGGGAGGGAAGAGGATAGTCTTTGGAAGTCCCTTCTTATTGGCCGATGGATTAAGGAGTCCTCCCTACATTGTGTGTCTCATATTTGGAAGTCCATGGCCAAGGTCGCTGCCTTTGTCCATAAAGGTCTAGGTTTTGTGCTTGGTGATGGAGTTCACATCAGCTTTTGGGAGGATATTTCGTGTGGGGAATCCCTCCCCCCGATGGGGACATCACACGTACACCACTACATATGTACCAAAGGAGGAGGCGAGCTCTAGTCTCTTTGTGGTCAGGCTTGAAGACCCGACTTTACATGTACGAGCATCTTGAAGACCCCACATCGGGATGATGCATGTGGGTTGCTAGATGGAGTGATTTTGACCATTGGATTTTATGGGTATGATGATCGAACTGTTGGATCACTTGGAGCACTTGATCGGGTCGTTGATTGTGGACTATATTCACCCGAGATGTTAGTTGCACGTTTATTTTCTTTTGGTATACCAGATTTTATTGTTTAGGAGTTTTTAGGACATGTTTGGAACAAAATTCATCTAAGAGGGTATTTTGGTCATTTGTGCCCAAAAGGCTATAAAGCCTTGGGTGTGTGGGGTTATTAGACATGAATGGAGTTTATATTTTATGGAAAAAAGAAAAAAAAACAAAGGTTGTCTCTCTCAACCCTTGTGCTTGATTCTCTCTATCGTGTGAAGCCGTCTCTTGGAGAGATTACCACGCGGTGTGAATCCACAACTTATTTCTTCTTCTTCTTCTTCTCTCAAGTAGGTTTTTTCTTTTCTTTTCTTTCTTTGACGGAACCCCTCCCACCCCCCCCCCCCCCCCCAATTTTATCTTTTCTTTCTTTGATCCCCCTCCTCACCCTTGCAATAATACCCTAAATCCCCTTTTTCCTAAAACCCCTAATCCTAAACCCTAGATTTCACAATTTTCCCTTTTTTCCCTAACCCCAAATCACCCAAACCCTAATTAAACCCTAACCCCCTTTAGATACAATTGATTCGCATTGTTTGAAGCCCTAACCCTATGTTAATTTGGGGATTTCTTAATTTCCATTGGGACCTTTTGTGCTAATATCTTACTAGTGCCTACTTCGACCATGTAAGGACCTACTATTTCATATTTTTGCTTCTTATTTATTATTTGAATTGATTTGAGATAATAGAATTTAATGTTTAATACTCAACAATCTGATTTTTTTTATTTATCTTCATCTTAAGTTAGAAGCATTCATCCTACATCAAATTTTAGTATCAAAGTGGGAGGTCTCGTGTTTGAGATTCCTTACACGAAGGCGATTAATGCAAGGGCATTTTCACATCAGGCTCGAGTGGGGCAGCCTATGTGAAGCGGGGGCACATTCGGGGTGGGCGACCTGTGCGAGGCGGGTGGCTCGTGTGAAGCGGGTGGCTACGTTGTAAGCGGAACCCATGTGAAGTAGGGTACACGAAGGAAGATTCGGCCGAGGGCTTGGCCTGTGTGAAGCAGGGGCCTAGGCTATGAGATAAAGGGATTGATTCGCCACGCTCTATCAGTTCGAGCTTTTAGAGTAAGTGGTTAGTTGTTCTGCGTGGTTTTCTCGAGTCTTGCCGCTATTTGTTTAGTACTAGTCTACTAGAGGTTTCTGGCGTTGCTTGTTTTTCAAGATACCGGCACAACTTGCTCAACGGAGAGGTTGAGGAATTAGTCTCCCTCCTTTCCCGTCTACAGGTGTTCATGCCTATCTAGGGCATGGCTGACTCTTTGATTTGGAAGCATCATCCTTTGGGGACTTTCTCAATGAAATCTCTACATTCCCGAATCTCTCGTTCTTCAAACCAGACATTGTCTGTCATACAACTCCAGTTTGGCCCATCGGTGCTCCTTCTAAGTGGTTGCCTTCGCCTGGTTAGCTGGTAGAAACCATATCCTAATTGTTAATAATCTCTGCAAGAGGGTTATGGTCCCCCCTAATGCATGCCTCCTTTGTTATAAAGAAGGTAGATCATCTTTTCATCCATTGTCTCTTTACCAGGGAAATTTGGTGTAGTGTTCTTCAATCCTCCAAAATTTCCTATGTCATGCCAACTTCGATCAATACCTTTTTTTTATCCTAGTTTGCGGAAGGATCGAAAGGATAGAAGATAGCCAAGTGGTGTCTCTCATTGATGGTTGTTCTTCGGGGGGAATAAGACCAGTTCAGCCTCAGGGGTCGTTTGCAAGGTTAATTTGTGCTTAAGGGATTGAAAACCTAAATGGTTGTTGTATTTTTCTTTTTTCTCCTATTGTTCTGTTTCCTTTCTTTTCTTCTTCTTCTTCTTCTTCTTTTTGTTTTTTTTGACCTCTTGGGCTTGAATAAAAAACAGTATCTTTCAAAAAAAAAAAACAAACAAACAAACAAAACAAAACAAAAAAACACTCAAAAATGGCTATTAATCATGCTCAAGTGGACATCAAGGACAGAACATATGGATTAGCCTGAGAAGAGCAAAAGTAATGGCACCAAGCAATACCTTTATATCAAGATCACGGTCAAGAAGGTCATTCACCGTGCAACCAGCTCCACGTAAAAGCAATGCCCCACAACCAAAAAGCGACAAAAGCTTAAGATCAGGAAGGTTGCCAGGTGTCGCTGCCAAGGTAATTGACCTGCAATGGCAAATGGTAAAATGTTGGAAAGTACAGGCAGCGCATCTAATTTCAATTCATTACACAGCAGGAGAAATGAAAAATCCATGTTCAATAGTTATAAATACTGTACATAAATTAGACATTTTAAAATCAGATACAATGAATTGAGAACGTTGAAAGATATATTATTACACAAATATTAGTTGTTGTATGTAAAAACTTAAAAATATGATGTATCTAGACATATAAGAATAGATTAAAATTATCTTCAAAAGAAAAAAAATAGATTAAAATTATCCAAACAAGGTGAAGAAATACATCATCTAAGATTTTGTCCAAATACCAATGTTGGGTGTGTATAATCCAGCATTAGAAGAAGCAAGCCTCTCAACAACTACAACGCTATTGCAAATTAGCAGAAGTGAACCATTGTGTTGTTTTCAACCCACGGCTAACATCACAAAGAGAAATATATTTATATCTATATGCATACGAGTGCACATACAGAGCTTGAATCTTTGGAGAATCCTCTAATCACCTCGCTTGGATGTCCAACATCCATCAATCTCTTCTTCTTTCTTGCATTGTTCCCTCTCTACTATTTTCAGGGAAAAAACCATTTTCTGTATTATGACATCTGCTTACATAAGGGTGCATTTGGATGTCCTGTGAACCCATTGTGGTGACCTGCTATGCTACCTCGATTGATTTGGGACATAGAAGCATGCAAATGTGTCCTTTTCAGATTTGAGGCATCCATAGCTGGGTGACCCAAAGCGATAGCCAGATAAAACCACCATGGATGGATGATGCCCCTATCTTCCAGAATGGAACATCCTATCTGTCCAATATCTGGCCTTTTCTTTCTAGACAATTCCTGTAATTTTTTCCTTAATTGTCTATCAGGCCGATGATCAAAGGGCAAGGATCTCTCTACTTGGGTGAATTTTGGACCATCCCCATACACAATGGGCCCCACTTGCATGGACGGGCACATCTTGATGATCTTCATGTTATGAGGCATTGGGGCCTGATAATTTCTCTTCATTACAACTGTAATTAGAATGGTCAAACTCGAACAGGCATCCAAACATGCCCTTAGCCTCATTACAGGCATCCAAACATGCCCTCAGCTTAGACTTAATCAAATGAATAATCACAATTCAGTACAAATAGTACATCCAAACACAACGTATAATTCCCTATGCAATTCCAAAACTTCTTAATTTTCATCTAACAAACTCATCAAACAGTTTCAATGTAGAGAGGGAAGCTTACCACATACATGGCCAGGCCAACAACCATGTCCCAATCGGCTTATCCAACCGTGCGAGCCGAGCATACAGGCGGACTGGCTCAGGCAGATAGAGATCAATCCATGAACGCGATGAGGCCTTGCTTGATCCTCTCCGATCACCACCGCTGCCGAGCCCATCCCCACCTTCTTCCCTTCCATCCGCAACACCAGGAGTAGTTGAGATACTCGCGGCGCTCAGATTCGGACACAAACGGTCACTTCTTCCTGCTGAAATTTCAGAAATTCTGCAGACCCATTGGAAATTCGGATTCCGAAAAGCAGTTTCTAGGGTTCTGGAAAATGTGGGGGGTTTGAGAAATGAGTTTTGTGAGGGTTTATCGTTATTGGGAGTAAGGAAAGAAGATGGAGGGAAGATATGTTGAAGAGATGGTTGGGTGAGAAAGAAAGCAAAGGAAGATCTTCGGAACCTTCTAGAAGCATGGGAAAACCACAACATCATCTCTCTCCCCTCTGAAAAGGGAAGCGTAGAACGATACGATGGTCGGCCGAAGGTTCGGACGCAATCCGTCTCTCTGTTCGTACAATCTTGGCCCAACTGTTGTCGGTCAAGAAGGTCATTCACCGTGCAACCAGCTCCATGGAAAAGCAATGCCCCACAACCAAAAAGCGACAAAAGCTTAAGATCAGGAAGGTTGCCAGGTATCGCTGCCAAGGAAATTGACCTGCAATCGGCAAATGGTAGTATGTTGGAAAGTACATCTAATTTCAATTCATTTCACAGCAGGAAAACAGAAAAATCCATGTTTTGTCGACGAAATGTTGATAATATCGGTGTCGCTAGTCTAGCGACACCGAAACCACAAAAATTCGTTTTCCTACCGAGATATCGGCGAAATTTCGACGATAATTTTGATGTCTCGATAAATTGGGTTATCGTAGAATTCCGGCGTTGTTGAACCTGTGTAAATACATAAAAAATCGAAAAAAAAAAGAGCTTTCATTTCATTTTTTTTAAAGATCCGTGTGAGAAAGTGATTTTCGGTACCTGTTGAAGCGGATTGGTTGATCGGAAGCAAAATCTCGTGCGCCAATCGCCGATTGATCGACGGCCGTCAGTGGGTCTTCGATATGTAAAAAAAAACCTCAAAATATCTCCTTTATCTTCGATTAGATGATGGATTTGGTAATAGATATGGATTTCGGCGACTATTTTGGAAATTTAAGGAGGATTTTTAGTCGATTTTGGCCGAAATGTGGGGCTTTGAATCCCTCCGGAAGAAAGCGTCTTTTGCGAAAATACATCTCCAAAATCCCTGCGTTGTGTTTTTTACCGGGGACGGGAAGACGCTACCTGCGACTTGCGTGCAGCAACTATCTACGGTCGGTGCTGTGGTCCCACCATGATGTAATTTGTTTTATCCACACCGTCCATCTATTTTACCAGATAATTTTAGGGCATTACCCAAAAATGAGGCATATCCACATGTCAGGTGAAACACGCAAAAGGAAATAGTGTTGATTTAACGCCCACCATTAAAAACTTCCTAGGGCCCACTGTAATGTTTATTTGCAATCCAACCACTTGGTTGGGTGACACAGACCTGGATGAAGGGAAATACAAATATCAGATTGATCGAAAAACTTTCGTGGCCCTCGTAAAGTTTTTAATGGTAGGCATTCAATCACCACCTGTTTCCTTTGGTGCGGTCCACCTGAGATTTGGATCTACTTTTTTTTACTTTTTATTTTTGTTCATTCCCTAAAATGATCTACGAAAATGAATGAACGACGTGGGTAAAACACATACATCATGTTGGCCCACCGACCAGATGCTGCCTATGAAAGCCTTTTGCGGGGACTTCACCGGGGAAGCTATAGTGGGCCATTGACATGCTTGTGAGAAATCCAGCCCCATGCATCCGTTTTACCAAATAATATAAGGACATGGGCCCAAAACTGAGGCAGATCCAAAACTCAAGTGTGCTGTACAGTAGGAAAAAGTGGGTAGGGAAATGCTTACCATTGATACCTTCCTAGGTCCACCATGATGATTATATGCCATCCACGCTGTTCATAATGTCATTCTTACGGGGATGAACTTAAAACATAAAAATATTAGCCTGAGGGAGTGTTTGGTAAAACTTAATTTCACGACTTATCACTTAAAAAGTCTATTTTCAGTGATTTTAGTAATTCAGATAGTTCGGTAATTAAAAAAATTTAAGTGCTTAATTGGAAAAATCATTTAAATTAAGTGGATTACTTTTCAGCCATGACAATTTGACTTAAAACTTATAGCTGAATGCGGTAAGTGATTTCTACTTAAATTTTTAGATAAAAATTGACAAAAGTATCCCTATTAACATTTAACAATGGCAAGGATTACCCTTCTTTGTTTACTTTCCTATCTATGACACCATCCCACGCATGTACTTGAAGACACCAAATTCTATGAGCCCCAGCATAATGTATGTATTATATCTATATAGTCTATCCATTTAGAGAGATCATTTTAAGGCATGAGCCCAAAAATGAGACAGGTCCAAACCTCAAGTGGACCATACCACTAAAGCAATGGGGACAATGATGTCCACCATTAAAACCTTCCTAAGGCCCATCATAATGTTTATTTACCATCAACCCTGTTCATAAGAACACAAAGACCTAGATTAAGAGAAAACACCAATATTAGCTTGATTCGAAACTTTTGTGGCCATAATAAGTTTTTAATGGTAGTTTTCAGACAAATTACCAAACAGATTTTTCAATTCGTATAAGTACTTAAATTCAGCACTTTAAGTTCTCAATACTTAAATTAATTTTCAGGCTTAATTTTTCAATTTACCAAACAGCACCTGAATGTGATCTAGAGCTTTTGTGGGCTCACAAATGTTAACGGCCTTCAATCCACACTGTTTCATGCCTTGAGGCCCACTTGAGTTTTGGATATGGAGAAATGGATGAACGGGTTGGCTTCTCACAAGCATAATGGTGGGCCTACCTAGCTTCCTGTGACAGGCTTTGGCACGCAATTTCGTGTCCTCCAACGTACGACGCAACTTAGTTGCCGCACCAGGACGCTGATTGGCTAGTGACCCCAATGCCAGCCAACCAGCCAGGGGGCTGGTGTCAAAGCTGTGTGGGCCCCACCATGATGTATGTGTTTTATCCAAGCTGTCCATCCAGTTTCCACCTCATTTTAGGGTATGGACCCAAAAATGAGGCAAATCCAAATCTCCGGTGGACCACACCACAGGAAACAGTGGGAATTGAACGTTCACCGTTGAAAACTTCATGGAGGCCACATAAGTTTTGGATCAAGTTGATATTTGTGTTTTCACTTCATCCAAGTCTGTGTGACCTTATCAACAGGTTGGATGGCAAATAAACATCACGGTGGGCCCTAGAAATTTTTTAACGGTGGACGTTTAATCAACACTGTTTTCCTTTGGTGTAGTCCACCGGAGATTTGGATCTGCCTCATTTTTGGGCCCATGCCCTAAAATAAGGCGAAAAAAATGGATGGACAGCGTGGATAAAACACATACATCATGGTGGGGCCCACACAGCTTTGACACCAGCCTCCTGGTGTTGGGGTCACTAGCCAATCCGCGTCCGTGGGAGTCGAACCCTAACCATAGGGCTCACGTTAATATATGCGTTGTATATATCTATTCCGTCCATTCATTTCGCCAATTCATTATATGGCATGGACGCAAAGACGGAAGAAAATCCAAATCTGGACCCCACCACAAGAAACAGTGGATATTAAATAAATGGTAGGTGTTAAATGAACACTATTTCTAGTGGTTTGGTCCACCTGAGATTTGGATCCTCTTCATTGAATGGTTAAAAATGAAAGACGTCCCATGGTTCTATTTAATAAGTAAATATCCATAGATAAGAGGTTAGGATTATTCACTCATTGGGATTGTAAATGACCATGGGTTTCACAATCCTGCCAGTGTAATTGAGTTAATCAAGACCACATGTACGAGTTTGAAGTGCCCAGAGTATGAACCCGTCAACTTTCAGTGAGTATCAAAGTAACTCCCATCTCAAAATACAGTAGAATGAGACTGAATATGGCCGACCCATATTTGCTGTTGAATGTGGCTGTATTTGTTGGCTGCCAGCAGAAGGGATGGGATTTTTCCATATAGGAGATTTTTTATGAACGGGTCACCCATGTGTTGTCCATTGCTTGAGCGGTGTGAGTTAGAAGACCATGCATGGGCTCATGAGTTCTGTACTTAGTTGCTAGGCCAGTGCATTGTGTAATAGAATGCTTGATTTGTCTTAATTGTTATATGTTAGCTGCATTTATATTATATAAACTTATTTTGATTACTAGTTTCGAGCGATTTCTTACAACAGTGCATGCTTTTAGGCTCTCATTAAATGAAAATTTATTATGTATGCATTCTTTGTACAATTTTTCTATTCATAAATATATAAATATGTGTATTTAGACATCTCCTGAAGTTTCATAGAAAAATTCCGCCATTTCTCCATGTTTTCTCCATATTTTTCCTACATTTTTGGTTATCGGTGATATTATCTGCAATAACGATATTATATCTTTATCTTCGACCAGCGAAACTTGTAGCGATACCGACAATGCAAACACTAATCGTATAAGAAAAATCCACCTTTATGGGGACGTTAGCAATGTCATCAAACCTTTTAAACGGCACACAGGGTGACCTGTCCCTATGAATGGGGCCAATTTGTTACAACCGTTTGTTATTTACAAGCCATAAATCACATGGTTAGAAACGTCAAATCAAAGTGTTACTTTAGAATCATAAGAAATACAAAGTGAAATCTATCTTTTAGACGTTTCTGTTAGTGCACTTTTCTATGGCATACTAGTGCACCGTATTTGTCAATCACATGAGTCCATGTGTTGTAATGTTGGTTGAGCCTTAGCAAGTTGAAGACCGAAGATTCAAGTGGACAAGAAGCATCAAGGAAGAAGAACAGGTAAATGAGATGCCTTGGTGACCTTAGCCCTTTGAATGAAAACACACAAAACCTCTTAGATAACTTAGGACCAACTAGAAAGACCCTTAGTCATATCATTAGTCTTAGAACTCCATGAAAAACATGATAAATTAAACTAATTAAAGACGTGGAAGTTGTTGTAATTTATCAGGCCCAAACAACAATTTTCGATAGACCCTCGATATATTGAAGACCAGTTCCATAGGTCTTCGATTAATTGAATTGTCCAATTCGATATATCAAAAGGCTGTCTAGCAAATTTACAAACTCTCTAGACAGTTTGTTCGATCAATCGAATTGCTCATTCGATATATCGGAATTGGTGGTTTCGATATATCGGAATTGGTGGTTTCGATATATCGAAATCCTTTTTGATAGATCGAGAATTTTGTACAGCAACTTCCTAACTCTTTGGACAGATTCTCCGATATATCGAACATGTATTTCAATATATCGAAGATCACTCTGATTAATCGAAACCCCAATTCGATATATCGAATGACCGTTTTCTGCTCATTTTGTGATCGTTGGAGATTTTCTTTAAATACGAAAGAGATGGTCTTTGGGCATATAGGGAGAGGGATTTTGAGGAGATAGAAGCTACCACCATTACTTACCTTTGGGAGCTCTATTCTTTACCCAAACAAGTGATCTTCCTTATAATTCATCACAAGAATGGAGCATTCAACATGAAGATGCACTTGTCCATCTCTTAATCTCTAGAGATTGGATTGTTGCTAATAGTGATATTCATATCCAATACTCTATGATGAGATCCGTGTAGGTGAGACTCTCTAGGCAACCCATTCTCATTAGTTGTAGAAATCTCGAACCTACCTTCCATCCACCTTGGTCATCTCAAGAAGAGCATATGCAAGGTGATTGATTGTTGGAGCTGGAGCATTGGCGATGCAACGGCATCAACATTGAAGGAGCACAAGGGTAGCTGATTAAAGCACAGGAGAACGGAGATCAAGTAACCCAAAGTGGCGCATCAAAGGGGGTCAATCCGACAAGTAAGTTATCAATTGTAAGAGTCCGGTTCCACTCTCTTCCTGTGGGGAATTGAATGTGGAGTTTGTCTTCAAACTCGATGAGTTTGGTTGTAGGACCTAGACCCAGTTGTAAAGTCGAATTGAATCTCCAATTGAGGAGCCTCTGGCAGGGAGTAAACGCTAAGTTCGGTTGTAGAACCTTGGCTCGATTGTAGAGCCTAAAACCATTTGAGATTCAGTTGTAAGACTTTGACTCATGAGTAGAGTTTAAATTTAAGTTCGATTGTAGGACCTTGGCTTGGTTGTAGAGCCCAAACAAGTCTCCAAGGGGAGCAACCAATACGGGTGTGTACGTGTAGGTTAAAAGGAACCCGTAAACTTTCCGGTTGGGTGGATCCGAGTTAAAACACCTTGGTTGAGAAAAATCAGATTTAAACTCATTAGTGAATGCCGGTGTGCTCAAAGGGGTTGAGTACTTGAACCGAGAGTGGAGTAGACCCGAAGTCAAACCACTATACATGCTTGTGTTTGTGATATTTTGAGCACATTATTATCTTAACATTGTGTGTTTAATTGTTTAATTATGAATGCTTGATAGGAATGTATGTTAGGTACTAGATAGGCACATCCACACACAAGATGTACTTTCACTTAGTAGTGTAGACTTGAGCTCATTGATCCATTCTCATAAGTCTACACAGGTTGCATAGATTAGGAGATTAATTTGTTTACTCATTTGTTTATCTATGCATACTTAGGCTAGATTGTTTTATTGTTAATTATATGCTAACATTGTGATTGGACACACTTAGGCTTAGAAGCCGAAGTGTTCTTACTTACTTAGTTTGAATTGATAAAACTGTTAAGTAAGCGAAAAGAATTTCAAAATGTCCCAATCACCTCCCCTCTACGACTTAACCATAATTCTAGTTGCTTACTCTTAAGCTTCCGCACATATATACGAATGTGTCGTGTTAGACTATCGACGTAATTTCAATTTCAAAATGATGATTTGACCTATTTTGTTTTCCAATCAATCTTGACTGTCCATTCTCATGCTATTGATCAGAAGCTTAGGATCACCTAATTGGAATGATACCATGGCTTGGTCCTAGTTGTATAAATGAATGAACAATTCAGATTAACAATAGGTCGCCCCATGTGCCATTTTAAGGGTTTGCAAAATCAAACCTTTTAAATGGATATGTAAACCAATTTCTATTTTAAGGTTTTCCTCTGAAAAAATGGATATTGCTTTCTTCCAAAAAAAAAAAAAAAAATGGTTAAACAAAGGAATTTGACGGTCGACCTTTTAATGTTTCCATGGAAAATGCCCCAAACCAAACAATGGAATCACTGTTAGAATCCACAGCTTTCCATTTCTTGAGGACTCCATGTTGGTTTTACATGTCCATGTTTTGGTTTCTCTATATCCAAACACCCCCTTACAAGCTTGACTCTTTAAACCGTTGAATTCTCATACTCAATTTCAATTTTTTGTTATTCATCCTGCACACAGATTCACATGGACTTGTAGACAACTCCTGAGCTTACATTTAAGACATCCATTAGAGACTTCAATTTCAAGTGAAATCCATACCCACCATGTCAATGCTACATTCATAGTATCTGGGCATCATAGCTCAAAGGTATTCATCCACCAAGGACATAAGATGGGGTGAAATTGTTAGCTCTAAGCATGTCTATGTATATATAGACTTAAGTGTTCCTAACATAGTGTACATGAACATTGGTTTCCAAATCCAAATTTTAAATGAGGATTTGGATTTTTCATTGCCCATTATGTCTATTTATTAGCAATAGCAATATCTCCAATGTTCAGGTTGCATGTCGGTTGCCATAAAGATTACATGGTCCTTTACATAATAGCAATCACGATAGCAATGGATTACATTGTCCTTTACATAATAACAGAGGGCAATGATGAGGACATCAGTGGTGCACCCTTTAGAGTGTACCAGAGGATGAGACGTCGCAGATCGAGTGTTAGAACGGATGAACTGATGTGGAGGACATCAGTTATGCACCCTTTATAGTGTACCAAAGGAGGAGACGTCGCAAATCGAGTATTGGAACGGATGAGCTAATGTGGAAGGACACTGGGCCCATCAGGCCATTTCATTGATGGACCACGAAGACCCCGCACGCATACATACACATAGGACTGCTCCTTTCGTTGGAAATATGTGTAGGCTAATGATTTGGAGCTTATCGACTATGGATCCAAGATTGGATGGCAATCAAACCGTTAAATTCTTTCGATTAGGCCATCCAACTATTGGATAGACCCGGGCCCACTTCGGTGGCCAATTACCAATTTTATTTATTTTAGTTATATTTTCAGATTCTACGGACGGTTCAGATTTTTTTTTTTTCGTGATTAGGGTTTAGTTTATTTTAAAGTTTGATATTAGGAACACATGTAATTTCATTCCTTAAGTTTCTTCTATAAGGGGGACGTGGAAGCCCTAGCTGATTTTTTATGAGGAAAAAAAAAAGAAAGATATTTCCCTTGAAGTTCTTCTTCGCGCAGGTTAGGGTTTCAGGATTGGCCCTTTGGTGTTGAATATTTCACCCAGAGTTTCTTGTTTTTTTCTTCTTTTGATCTTCAAGGTGCATGGAAGGTAAGATCCATTTCATTGGGAAAAACATTTATTTTCTCCTTCCTAAAACCAATCTTTTCCCTTTTCCTCTTTCCGTCCTCTTCGAATTTTCCCATTCTAGCATGATCGGTAAAAAGGGGATTGCTGGCCATGAGAACTTGATTTAGACTTGAACGTGGGTTGACCTATGCTAGGTTTAGGAATATCCTCATATCCCTAAGTCCCATTTTTACTTGTTTATGTGCGTTTATGCTACAGCTTACAGGGTATGATCCTGACGGATTATCATCATCTAATTGTCAAAATCTCATAATCTTTTAGTTGATAGTGGACAGTTAAATGAATTCTTTACTTGAATGTCTACTTATTGATCACACGTACATTTAGAATAGGTCATCACATACCCCTACATCAAGTAACTGCTTCCCAGCGAAAACCATAAAGATTCCACTAAAGAAAACTCAAATCTATTGTAAATAAAAGAGGTAGAATTAAGATCACTACCCTTTCAAGTGTAACGTATCAGTCGCCATCAAAACACATACGCAGTACAGGCTGCTATTCAATTCCAACAAGTGAGGCCCATGGGTGTGATCCAGTTCTCATCCGTTATATGCCCCCATTGATCGAGTATTCCCAAAACGATTACTCGTAAGACAATCTTAAAATTCATTTATATATGGAAAAAAAAGGCATAATTGATCAATACCAGCCTTCTCTTATTCACCCATCAGGTTGGAAGTAGAAATGATTGCAAATTGCTGCTTGAAGAATGGAAATAACTGTTCATGATGTTGAGCCTCCCAAACCCCTACGTTACCTGATTCTCCACTCCATACTGAATGTATAGCCTGAAAGAGAGAACAAACATATCAAAGTTCTCTAGTTCACTCCACACATTGTAAGGATTGACACTCTTTTATTGATCATAAATAATTTTCTTGACAATGCCTCCAAAGGGCAAATGTCCATGCCTCCATTACAAAGAGACTCTTCCTGCCTCAGACCAGAGATCAGCAGGACAACACTCGCATCTCAACAAGTAAATTGTAGTAACATTTGCCCTATGAAATATCCAAAGAGCATTATCAACAAAGAAACCATGCATTTAGGAGCAAAAAATAATAATAACAAAAGAATCTTAAGCTTGATATGACTGACAATTTGAATATGCATAGTATGCACTAGAAGACCTAATAGATCCAAAGCACATTGAGAAAAAGAGGTATCTTAGAACCAAAAAACATCTTACTCCTATTTCCAACCTCAAATCTACTAGCCCTTAAAAGTTTTCCAAAGACTTTCTTGAACCCTCTATAAATGAGAGTCCAATGCCAATATCCTCTGACATGCAATTCAATTTAGGATGTAAAGCTGCAGAAAAAGTTCCAAGACAAGCAGTTGAACCAACTATTAAAAGCATCATGTTTTAAATAAACTGAGATCCCCCCATCATTTTTGTTCTCATGCCACAATAAGCATCCACATCCTGCCCATACTTCCATTTGGAGGAAAATCCATTCAATTATTCCAGTGCCTTCTTTCACACAAATTCATGCAGATAAGTGTGTTCCCTATGCACTCTTAACCTAAAAACTACCACTACTCAACTCTCACTCATGCTTTGTCAGGAAGCCTCCAATTCCAATGTCATTATTGTTGGGAAAAGCCGGCAGCGGAAGCGGAATGTCGAACGCGTGAAGTAATTCGAGATCAAACGAGAAACACAATGCAATCGATCACACACAAGCATTCACCACAAGAGGCTCCGAATTTTACGTGGAAAAACCCCAAAACGGGTAAAAAACCACGGCACAAACAATCCACTATGAATATCAGAGATTACAGAGATTGACAGCCCACAAAGCAAGGAAAAACAGAGAAAACCCCAAGTTTATCTCTCACATACACCTCTCCCCTCTTCCTAGTATGAATAGGAAACCTTGGACACCTTAGGATTCATCTCTAAGTCATATTAAAACACCTTAAATAGGAAGAAATCCAAAAATAGAAACACCTTGCGCAGTACTGCGGACTGCGCAAGGAAACTGCGTACACAGCCGACCGGTCGCCTGACTGGTCGCACATTGCACAGAGACCGTCCAGGGAGAAAATCCAACGCTGCCTCACAGCCGACCGGTCGTACGACCGGTCATAGCCCCCTCCAGACCGGTCGCACGACCGGTCTAGGGCCACACAGGACCTCTGTCTTCTGTCTTCACGTGCACAGGGCCAAACGCCCAGACCGGTCGTCAGACCGATCGCAGCACCCTGTCCAGCACAGTTTGAAGACTCCCCAACAAACTCCACCGAGGCTTCAAACGTCGAATCAACATATCCTTGCAACGTTATCTCATCTTCAATCATAGTTCCACCGCTTCTTGTGCCACCATTGACCCTATCGTTGCAAATTCACGCCCTTTTCCGCTCTTCTCATGTGGCCCTTGGGCACTTGCCACATACGAGCAACCGTGGATCTCGCTGCCTCTCTCACAGCTCCACCGTGAATTGTGCTCCCGATCAACATGTAAAGATGGCCACACCTCCGTGCCTTCATACACACGAGTGCCCCCTTCATCACTTCACAGCGACGATCGCAGCCGATAAACACGCACCTTTTCGCCTCGAGTGCTCCAAGAGAAATCACATTCATCTTCATCTTAGGAACGTGTTTCACATCTTCTAAGATTCGTTCGACCCCATCGAACATCCTGATGCGCACAGTAGCAATACCCACAACCTTATGAATGACTCCATCGCCCACAAACACTGATTCTCCACCATACTCTCTGTATGTCGTGAATGAACTCCGGTCAGGACAAACGTGACATGAAGCCCCTGAATCAAGGATCCACTCACTACCGTGATATCCCTTGTCAGATACAGTCAGCACTTCACACAAATCACCACCGTCCTCTACGGTATTGGCTCCCTCTCCAGAAGAATTTCCATACTTCTCTTGCCTCAACCTGGGATTCTGACAATCCCTTCTCATGTGGCCCTCCTGGCCACAATTCCAGCACTTCACCTTAGCCTTACCTTTGCCCTTGGCTCTAGATCCCAATTTTGAATATCCTCCTTGCTCAGAACTTCTTCCCCTCATAACCAGTGCCTCTGAGGAATAACGGGAAGCCACGTCACCGCTTTTCTTTCTCATCGCCTTCGACTGAAGGGCTAAGATAACGGTCTCGATGCTTATGGTTACCCTCCTTGCACACATAGAGTCCCTGAACGACTCATATGAATATGGAAGAGAATTCAACAGGATGCATGCTTGGTATTCATCATTCATCGGTTCATTGATCTCCACCAACTTGCAAACTAGCCTATTGAACGTGCTCAGGTGGTCCTCCACCTCAGTTCCCTCAGCCATCCTCAAGGTGAACAACTGCATCAACACGTACATGCGATTCTCTAGAGATTTCTTCGCATAAACCTTCTCTAGCTTCGCCATAGTTTCAACCGCAGTCTTCTCCTTCATGACATGGTAGAGAACATCATCCGTAAGGTTTAACAGCATTGAGGTTCTTGCCTTCTTGTCGAGCCTCGTCCACTCATCGTCTTTCATAGCTTCGGGTCGCTTTCCAAGAGCTCCATCAAGCCCTTGCTGAACCAGGAAGGATTCAATCTTCACCTTCCATAGCTTAAAGTTATTTTTCCTAGAGAACTTCTCTATATCGAACCTTGCGCTCGATCCCATCTTCTCGTCTCAGATTCGAATCTATTCCACCCTAACTTTATCTCTGATACCACTTGTTGGGAAAAGCTGGCAGCGGAAGTGGAACGCCGAAAGCGTGAAGCAATCCGAGATCAAACGAGAAACACGATGCAATCGATCACACACAGGCATTCGCCACAAGAGACTTCCGAATTTTACGTGGAAAAACCCCAAAACGGATAAAAAACCACGGCACAAACGATCCACTATGAGTATCAGAGATTACAAAGATTGATAGCCCACAAAGCAAGGAAAAACAGAGAAAACCCCAAGTTTATCTCTCACACACACCTCTCCCCTCTTCCTAGTACGAATAGGAAACCTTGGACACCTTAGGATTCATCTCTAAGTCGGATTACAACACCTTAAATAGGAAGAAATCCGAAAATAGAAACACCTTGCGTAGTACTGTGGATTGCGCAAGGAAACTGCGTACACAGCCGACCGGTCGCACATTGCACAAAGACCGTCCAGGGAGAAAATCCAACGCTGCCTCATAGCCGACCGGTCGTACGACCAGTCGTAGCCCCCTCCAGACCGGTCGCACGACCGGTCTAGGGCCACACAAGACCTCTGTCTTCTGTCTTCACGTGCACAGGGCCAAATGGCCAGACTGGTCGTCAGACCGGTCGCAGCACCCTGTCCAGCACAGTTCGAAGACTCCCCAACAATTATTGCTACCTAGACATGATTGGAGGGACTTCAAATTTTTGGTTAACCAAAATCCTCTACAGCACCCATTATAGGGAGTGCATGCAACAAAAAGCTTTGTGGGGCCCCTATGTTGTGTGTGTAACATCCCGTCCATCCATTGTTTGTAGCAAACATATTAGGATGTAAACCCAAAAATTAGGTAGGCCCAAAATAAACAGTCAAGCAGAGAAATAAAGCTATGAATTCTAGTGTCTCGCCTGCTAGCCCAGCTGGAAGACGCCTAGGCGTTTCAACAGCATGTCTCAAGTTCGAAATGCAAAGGAGACACTAACCCAACCGGTGGGTGGTTGCAGCATGTGACTAACCGTGTGGGTGCGTTGTGCAACTAACAGGGTGAGTGCCTTGCATGACTAACAAAGAAAAAAGCTACGAAATCCAATTCAACTGAAAAGAGACCCAAAGATTTGCAGCTAGGACATATCGGCTCCATGGCTAGATTCTAAGGAGCTGACAGGAAGCGCTCTCGGCGAGAGAGAGAGAGAGAGAGAGAGAGAGAGAGAGAGAGAGAGAGTTACCAACGAGAAATCAGCAGATGAGAGAGGCTTCTCTTTCAAAATGAAAAGTGTACGTTGACGGTTCTGTGAGTAGAGAACGAGAGACGAGAATGCAGAGCTCAAAAAAGGGGGTTTATTGGGGTCAGAAAAACGCCCTTTTGGGCCGTTTCAGGGAGGAGTAAAAACGGACGCTAGCGCCTCAACTTATTTGAAATAAGTTAGGTGGTTTGGTAAACTAAAAAGATGAATTTTGAAAATAATTTAAGTGTTGAAAACTTAAAATGCTGACTTTTAGTACTTATAAGTATTGTAAAGTTTATTTGATAATTTATCTAAAAAAATATCATGATATATGAAATTAAGTACTTTATTCACAAAATTTTGTTTGGTAAATACAAATTATAAATATATGAAAAATGACTATTTGCCATATTTACCTTAATTGTTTCAAATTCTATCCTATGTAGAGCATGAAAACATTTTATGTCATATCACCGTTGTGCCCAATTCGTATAGTTCTATTAAACGTAATTCTTCAATATGTACCATGTGTGATATTCATTCTTATTGATAGAATAATCATAACCATCTAATTTAAGTCCTTGAATTGGATAGCCAATAAGATAAGCATAACAACATCTCATATTTGGTTGATACAAAGATTTGCATAAGTATTTATTTATCATTATTATTTTTTCATGGTCCATCCATAATGAAGTCCATTTTGATAATATTATATCCATGTAATCTGTTCAATAGGTTGGATAGAAAATAATTATCATAGTAAGCCTCAATAAGTTTTTAATAGTGGACGTTCTACCTGCGATTTGGATCGACCTCTTTTTTTTTTTTTTCTCATTTCTTAAAATAAGTTAGCAAAATAGATAGATGGCATGGATAAAACACATACGTCATCATAAGGCACACATACCATCATCATATATAGGTATGTCAGGTTTATGCCATCCCCAAGCCTCAAGCCCTCGTCACAAAAAATTAAATAAAATAAAATTAAAGATGGTCCACCTTGATGTCTATGTTAAATCCACGTTACCCTTGCCATTTTTTCAGCTTATTTTTTGGCATGAGCCCAAAATGAGTCAATCCAAGAACCAGGTCGGCCACGCCACAAGGAAAATGAGGTAATTGAATGCCCACGATTAAAACTTCTTGAGGGGCATGAAAGTTTTGAATGAAGCTGATATTCGTGCTTTCCCTTCATCTAGGTCCATGTGACCTAACCAACAGGTTGGATGGCAAATAAACATTACAGTAGACCTTAGAAATTTTTTTAATGGTAGGTGTTCAATTACACTACTTTTCAGTGTAGTCCACTGAGATTTGAACCTACTTCATTTATGGGATAATGCCCTAGAATGATATGGAAAAACTAATGGACGGCTTGGATATTTAGCACATACATAGGGTGGGCCCGACAATCAGGGGGTAACACCAAAACCGCTCCTACATAGAATGGCGCAGAGTTGGTTTGGATTGGCTTTGGAAAATTTTGTGGGCCCCACTATGATGTATGTGTTATATCCATACAATCCATCCATTTTGTCAAACATTTTAGGGCATGAGCCCAAAAATGAGGCAAATCTAAGGCTCTCGTGGACCACACCACAACATAGAACTACCAAGTGGTGAGCATTCAATCACCACTGTTTCCTATGGAATGGTCCACCTGAGATTTAGATCTGCTTTATATTTGGGAACATGGCCTAGAATGATGTAGAAAAACTGATGAACGACTGGGATATACAACACACACATCGAGGTGGGCTCCATGGTAGAGGAAACACCCGCTCCAGTCAGAGAGCGGTTTCAGTGGCGGTGATTAGATCCCTGAACGTGGAGTCCACCATGATGTACGTTTCTTATATCTAGGTCATGCATCTGTTTTGAAAAGTCATTTTAGGGCATTATACTAAAAAATGAAGCAGATCAAAATCTCAGGTGGACCATGATACAGAAACAGTGGTAATCTAACGTTAAAAACTTCTGGTCAGACCCAAAAGATTTGGATCAACCTGATATTTGTGTGATCTCTTCATCCATATCTTTGTGTCCTTATCAACAGGTTGGATGGAAAATAAACTTTCGGGTGGCCCCCGTGAAGTTTTTAATGGTGAGGATTCAATCAAGACTGTTTCCAGTGGTATGGTCTCCTAAGCTTTGGATCTGCTACAGTTTTTGGGGCACGCCCTAAGATGAGCTGTTAAAATGAATAGATGGTGTGGATATAAAGAACATACATCACAGTGAGCCCCACAGTTAGGGATCCACCGACCTCGGTAGATCCGGGGATCCAACCAGACCGCTCCCCTCCAGTCATAGCTGGTGACAGCTCATCTGCCCATATTATTGGGATCGACACGGCACCTAAGTAGGCCCCACCATGATGTATATGTTATATCCATACCATCCATCCATTTTTTCAGGTAATTTTAGGGCATGAAGGGAAAAATGAAGAAGATCCAAAGCTCAAGTGGACCACACCATGGGAAATAGTGGGGATTGAACCTATCATTGAAATCTTATTGGGGGAACAAAAGTTTTTGATCAGGCTGATATTTGTGTTTTCCCTTCATCTAGGTCTGTCTTACCTTATGAAGAGATTCAATGGCAGATAAGCATCACGGTGGGCCCTAGGAAGGTTTAAATAGGGTATTATTATCCCCATAGGTTCTTTTTTTATTCATGTTCTAAAATGATTTGACAAAGTGGATGGACGGTGTGGATATAACACATATATGATGATTTAGACTAAAGAACTTTGTCACGTTAATATGGCTTAGTGGTGCGCATTTGGGTCAAGGAAAGCTTGCACGTTACTTGGAGAGAGGGTAAACTTGCCCTTTTAAAAATATTAAACTTGCCCTTTTAAAAATATTCTAATCCAAAATGAATCACGGCTTTTATGTGTTAAGTGAGTCAAAGGTAGGGCTGTAAATGGTTGGGTTCGGGGCGGGTTTAGTCAAAACCAGACCCGCCCATTTACTAAACGGGTATGACCCTTTTACTAAATGGGCGGGTCCGAGTCGGGTTCGAGTCAACTCATCAAACCCATTTATAAATGGGTCTAGGTTTGGTAGAGGGAGATCCACCCAGACCCATTTATAAATGGGTTGGGTCTAATGGGTCCGGGTCTGGATCAAGTATGCAAGCATTTTACAAGGCTTAAAACCGAGTCTGGATGGGTTTGGGCTGGACGGGTCCCTTGAAACATATACCAAACCCGCCCACTTACTAAATGGGTTCAGGTCGGGTCGGGGCGGGTCAGACCTAATATAAAGGAAACCAGACCCATAGCCGTTTAGCAATTGGGTCTATTCTTGGACCCAGACCCGTACCATTTAACAAATGGATCGGGTCGGGGCGGGTCAGACCTAATATAAAGGAAACCAGACCCATACCCGTTTAGCAATTGGGTCTATTCTTGGACCTAGACCCGTACCATTTAACAAATGGATCGGGTCTGGGTCGGGTCTAAATGGGTTGAGTCTGGGTACCCCATCGGGTCCGCTGACCCATTTACAGCCCTAGTCAAAGGAGAGAGGCTTAAAAAAAAACTCTTGATTTTTTAATGACATTCCAAATTAAGCACCTAATTTTACAGGCTTAATGGAAACTCTGAATGATGGTAAATCACTGAAAATAGCTGATTACAGTAATAAGCAATGAAATTAAGTTTTACCAAACACGCCGTAGTGTGGTTAATAGATAATTATCATTATTTATTTATTGAAAATTGATTTAAAATTTCAACATTATTTTTTTTACTTTTTCACTTTTTCTCCACCAATTGAAACGAGAGGTGCCGTCCATAGCCGTAAACCGTGCTGATTTTTGTGGCAATCGCCCAACCCACTTTGGCCATCCAACATGTTGGGGCCACTACGATGTATTTGACCCGCACCATCTATCTGGTAGATCTAAACGTCAGGTGGACCCCACATCAGGAAGCAACCATGATCATTATGACACAGTTGAAACTTCCTTGGGCCTAGCATGATGTGTTTTGCTCGTGCAATTCATATGTTTTTCCAATTAGTTTTGGGTGACTTGCTAGGTAGTGGGGCCACATGGCACATGAAATCCACACTGTCCACCCTTGTTGGTTCAGTCCAAAAATAAAACAAAATCCAATCTTAGATAGACTGCACCTCAGGAAACAGTGGTCATTGATGCCCATCATTGGTCGGCACTAATGATGAGCTGCCCATATCCAAGGCAAGCCCTGCATGATGGACGACCCACATTAGAGGTGGGCCCCACATTTGGGATGGCCCACATTGAAGGTGGCTCCACATGATGGGCAGTGGAGATTGATGGTGGGCCCACTTGATGGATGACCAACATCAAAGGTAGACCTTACATAATAAACGGTTCACATTAAAGGTCGGGCCATAATGATCAATGGCCCACATCCAAGGTGGGCCCCACATGATAGACTGCTCACATCAAAGATGGGGCCCACAAAATTTATAATCACCAAAGGTTGGTCCCAAGTGATGGATGGTGGATATGCAGGGACCAAACAGACTTAAGGGATAATTACTTATGAACCAAAATGCTTTTTTACTTTTTGGTTGATAAGCATATTGTTTACTAAACATACTTATTTGCTAACTAAGTAGAAACTAAGGACCTCTTTGTTAACGTTTAAAATTTTAACTTAATGCGGAATTTAAAAACGCTTTGCATTTATTGTTGTTTATTAACACCAAACGTGGAAAGCACTCCGTGATTTTTTGCTGAATTTTTTCGACAACGGAGGTCTAGCTTAACAGTGAATCCAAAATGTGTTCCGCGAGTCTTTTAAAAAAATCTAAAATTGCCCACCGCCGCGAGAGAGATTTTCTCCTTTATGTAATACATAACCCAATTTTAACGTGAGACACTTCTTTGAGCATACCATAATTTATGTGTTAGATCCACACTATCCATCAATTTTCTACATAGTTCTAGGGCATGATCCCAAAAAATGAGCCATGTTGAATGCTCAGGTTAACCCCGCCATAAGAAGCACTCGGAATAGAACGACTACCATTAAAACCTTTATGGGGTCCGGTGTAAAGTTCATTTGCCATCTAACCTATTCATAAGGTCACAAAAACTTGAATGAAGGGAAAACAGAAAAATTAGCTTGATCAGAGCCTTCTGTGGCCCTAAGAAGTTTTCAATGGTAGGCACCCAATTTCCACTATTTTGTTGTAGTGTGGCCTACTTGAGCCTTAGATATGCCTTATTTTTTGTTTTGCTCCCTAAAATAATATGAAAAACTTGATGAATGGTATGGATAAAACATATACATCACGGTAGGCCCCACAGAGCCCTTTGACACTACCCTTGTTAACACTACCGTGCGCCTCTAACTATATTCGGGGTATTGCGCAATCCCAACCAGATTTGGGATGCCGATAGCTACTACAGTATAAGCAGCGATATTCCTACTGCAGTGACGTCATCAATTTTTGTAGGCCCTACTGTGATATATGTGTTGTATCCACACCTTCCATCTATTTTGAGAGATCATTTTAAGGCACGAGAGAAAGAATGAGGCAGATCTAAAGCTCAGGTGGATCCCACCATAGAAAACAGTGGGGACAGTGACTCCCACCATTAAAACCTTCCTAGGTCCCACCATATGTATTTTTTAGATTCAACGTGTTCATAAGTTAACACAGACATGGAAGAAGAGAAAACACAAATACCAGCTTGATAAAAAATTTCTATGGCTCTTAAGAAGTTTTCATAAGGTTCAATCCCCAGTATTTTCTGTGGTGGGGTCCACTTGAGCTTTGGATCTCACTCATTCTTTGGCTCATGCTCTAAAATGATCTCTCTGAATGAATGACCGATGTGTATATAACACATAAATCATGATGGGGCTCACAGAACTGGTGACGTCACTTCATTAGCAAATTTCGGTATTCAGGTGTCACTATCGGGAGCGGATTAGGTGAGACCCTGGATCCACTGAGGTGGGTGCGACCCCTGACCATGGGGCTTATAGTGATGTATGTGCCTTAAATCCACACCGTCCAACCATTTTAAAAGCTCATTTTAGGGTATGATACCATAAATGAAGCTGGCTGAAATCTTAGGTGGACCACACCATAGGAAACCATTGTGATTGAATCATCACCATTAAAAACTTCATGGACTCCACCGAAATGTTTATTTTTCATCCAACCTGTTGATAAGGTCACAAACACCTAGATGAAGAGACCACACAAATATCATCTTGATCCAAATCCCAAATGAACCATAGTACATGTGATTGACCATTAATGGGCCATGAAAGTCGTGGGCCAAATGAGATTTGGATCATCTTTGGAAAAAATGGATGGACGGCATGGATAAAACACATATTATGATGGGGGCCACACAACACTGTCCAATAACTGGGGCCAACTGGCATAGTCAATACACAATTCAAATACACTGAGATAGGTGGGGGCAAATGTGTCACATTAACATATTTTAAACATTTAAGATCTTAGTTAACAAACAGGTTAATGTAGATTCAATACTAGTCGATCCGTCCTTAGATTCAGACTTTAGATTTCAGACTTCAGACTTCAAATTTAACAAACAGGCCCTAAGATAATTACTGATCTAATAAGCAACTTATCTTTAGTAACTTACAATCGGAACGACCCTAATTGCCCGCAGCAGCATTGCAGCAGTGAGAAATGGACTCGCCTTCAGTGGAATCCATGTCTGTAGGCCCATTGTGATGTATGTGTCCATCTGTTTTGCCAGATCATTTTGGACATAAGCCCAAGAATGCAGCAGATCCAAAATCCCAGGCGGACCACACCATAGGAAACAGTAGTGATTGAACCCCACCATTAAAAACTTCATGGCTGCCACCAAAATGATAATTGGCAGCCAACCTGTTGATCAGGTCACAAAGATCTCGATGAAAGGACCACACAACTATCAGCTTCTTAGTTTTGTGGCCCGAGAAGTTTTAATGGTCTTGTGGTGTGGTCCACCTGAGATTTGGATCTGCTGGTTTTTGGTTTCATATCTAAAATGGTAGGCTGAAGGAGATGGACGGCGTGGATCCAAGACACGTACATCAAGGTAGGCCCCATAGTCAGGGATCCACCCAAGCGGCCTCTGTTAGAATCCACTCCGTCACTCAAGTTAGCACATCAGCCCAGAGGACGAGCCAGATTCACCATTGCAGCCTTTGCCTTTCGCACCAGTTTCATGGACATCAGTTTCACCCACTTGAATTTTAAATTTGCTTCAGGTCCGTGAAATCAGCGGATATGATTTTCTCATGCACATCACTTTAGCCCCACAGAGCTTCGTTTACTTTTGCATGTCATTGGAAGCTTACGTGAGGCCCACGATCAATGATGTTTGCGAGAAATCCACTCTGTCAACTCATTCTGCCAACTCATGTTAGGACATTGGCTAAAAAGTGAGACAGATCCAAAACTCAAGGAGTCCACACGATGGGAGACTGTGAGGATTGAATGCCCATATTCATGAGGCCACATAAATTTTGAATCAGGATCATATTTTTTTGTGTTTTCAGTTCATTTGAGCGGGAATTACCATATGAACGGCTCAGATGGAATATAAACATCCCGATAGACCTCTAAGGATTCAATAGTAGACATTCCCTCTCCACCTTTTCATGTCCGGTGGCCCACTTATGTTTTGCTTGTCTTACTTGGGGCTCATGTCCTAACTTGAGCTGGCAAAATCGATGGACAGGATGGCCCACCCAGCTTCCCACCACATAGCCTTTGGGCTGCAGGCAATCTGCATCCCTCAGGAACTTAGGAACTTAGAGAAGCCAAACATTTGAAAAAAAAGAGGCCCTCTTTCAAAAGGCTATCGGTTATGACTGGTCGAACAATGGGGGCCAACCGGTCATGATCTGTTGGCCAGTATTTAGGCAGACGTGAATTCAGAGTGTTTTTCTCCCTGGACTATTTTTGGGTCGATCTGACCGGTCAGCCATGGGGTCCGACCGGTTATGACTAGTCGGTCGTGTACGTGGTAACTTACGCAGTTATGTGGTTTCTTATTATTATTGTTGAGCTCTGAATTGTGCATAATCTAACCCCAATTCATCACACATTATGCATGACTTTTATGTTTAAAGACTTATCTAATTCGAAAACACATTGTAGGAGTGAGGAAGAGACTTCACCAAACTGATGATAAAAGACCTTCCTAATACATGTTGAAAAAAAAAAGAGTGAAGAAAAGCAACAAGAAGAAGAAAAGAAAAGAAGAAAAATCACCCTCAGAGATTGATCTCCCAGCCTGAGAGATTGATCTCCAAGCCTGAGAGATTGATCGACAGATCTGAGCGATTGATCGCTCATAGCAGAAATAACAGATGTGTTGCTGGATTAAAGTGCAGAATTGCGATTGATCTCTCATCCTGAGTGATTGATCGCCCAGCCTGTAGATCAATCGACAAAATGCAGATTTTTTAAGAATTGCTGCTGGAACTCGTTGGACACTTTTTGTCCTATGCGATCCATCACCCATCACCTACGATCAATCGCCTAGCACAACCGATTGATCGCTCAGCCCAGTAGATCAATCGCCCAATTGCCCAGAATAGAAACTGCTAATTTCAGTTACGACTTTTGCTGCGCAAGTGCATAAATTTTACGCAAATTCTCGAAGATTATTCATTTGTGGGGTGTGAAAGCTATAAAAGGAGATCTCCACTTCATTCCTAGGGCATCTAACAACGTGGGGAGCAAAGGATTTAAGACCTAGGAGGCTTCCTAGCCTCTTATAATTACTTTTCCTTTTCTTCTAGTTTTAGTTCTAGTTTGTTTTTATGCTTTTCATTGGTTAACCTCTTAGCTAGGGCTAAGAGGTGAAGCTTGTAGTAGATCTAAGATGTTTTAATTCATTTATATTGGTTTCAAATTGGATTTTTATTGAAAAACAATGGTTTTTGGAAGTTTGGATGAAGTTCTAAGTAGTTTTTCTTAATCTTATGATGACTCATGGATGTTTGGAAGAGTTGCTTTAGTTCTTAGTTATTTTGCATAGTTCTAGATCTGTATGCTTCGAGGAATCGAATTCAAGACGCACTAGACTTGGATTTTCATATGGGAACTTCAAACCAAAGTTATACTTTTTATGAGAAGTCTGAAACATGTGTTGCTTATTTATGTGATTTAAATCAAGTTCAAACCATGATTTAGTTAAGCTTAGTGGCAGGGTTTGATGATTATCATAGTTGTGAACTTAATCTATTGGAACTAGGATTGACTTATGCAATTGAGTGTGCTCAAGTCCTAACTTGAATTGAGTGACTTATGTTGATGAACAACACATGGGACAGACTGTTTTGCTGAATTAACTGCTCCATATTCCGGCTAGATAGGATTTGATTTCGATTCTAGTTGTGTAATTAAGAAACCAAAGTAAATTATGCATCAATGATCGCTACAAGTGGATCCTCGGCACCCTAGTGCTTTTTTTAGATTGTTAATTTCATCTCAAGTTACAGATTATTCTTCTATATTCATATTTTTTAGATTATTATAATTTGATTTCAATTGGAGATTGTTAAAAGAAATTCTGAGAATTCCTATATTAGTCCCTGAGAACGATCTCGGTCTCTACCATATTATTACTACATCGCAACCATACACTTGGGGAAGCGAATAAGTTTTTGGCGCCGTTGCCAGTCACTTAATGGTTTTACAGAATTTCTGAAAATAGTTTTCTATTGAAATTTTTAGAAAATTTTCTATTAGTACTAACTTAATTTGTTTTATTTTGATCTTTCTTTTGCAGGAATTGTTAGGAAATTGAAGTAGAAGTAAGTTAGTTTTCTTAAGTTTTCAAATCAGGTTTTGTCTTTCCAACCTTACTCTTCTTCTTCTCCTATTCATTCCTATCATATTCATCTCTTGTAGAGTGGGTGGAGACTCCTTTTGGATCTTTGATAGGTTGGCCTTGAGCCGTCTTGATTCCTTTTAGTCGACATAGCCACCTTGGATCACCTTGAGCTCGGAGATTTCCCTTCTCACCCTACTCCTCTTTCTTATTTTTTGATTTTTTTCTCAAAGATTTAAAGAGTGGGTGGAGTGTTCTTTTGAACCTCTATTGACCAGGAGAAATCGATCTCTATCTTCACTTCTGGCTTTGCCATTGCAAGACACCTTATGCTTCGGTCTTTGAGAGAAGTAAAGGAAAGTAGGAAGAATTCTTTTTCTTTTTCTTTCCTTTCTCTTTCTTAGGATCTTCTTTGTTCTTCTTTTTCTTTTCCTTTTTTTAATTTTTGTTTCTAGATTTTTTTAGTTTCAACTTCTTAAATCTCATTATGGCTGAATGGATGGGTGGTGCTTATGCATATTTTATGGAAGATGAGATGCCAGATCATGGGATCCAAACTCATTATGATTGGAACATTTATTAACATGATTATTTTCCTACGACTCAATCTACTTTTAATACTCCCCCAACTAAGACATTGCGAGATTACAGGAATAAGAACAATGTGCATAACTATTTATCGGGTAAGATAATGGGAGAGTATCGGAAAGAGATAAATAATGTTCCATCGGTTAGGACATTGTAGGATCACTTGTATTGCTACACATATCAACAACCATCTAATAACCTAACATGTGACATGCATAATCCTAATTGATGGGAGCATCAAAATTTCAACTTGGGAGATGAGCCAACCATGGATGCTAACAATTATCTTCAAGAGTTTTTATCTCATGAGCCTAAACTGACAAAAGCTCTTGAGGATACGCTGCGAGAGTTTATAAAAACAACGGAGCAATGCATACAAAATCTCTCTCCATTCTCTCAAAATCCTGAACCGATATTGGGGACACCGTGTAATATCCCAAAAATTTAGGCACACGAGTAAGTACACGAGTGCGTGTTCACATGTGAGAAATTAAATTCTAAACTGTATTGTTTACACGCATACACACATGTATATAGTTTATACGTGCCCAGACAACTTATCAGGCCTCTGAAAAACTTAGAGTACCCAGTTAAGTCGATAGACCGACCGTTAGGATAATCTGTTGTTACTAGACTAGAAGATTTCACCGTCCACTCCGAATTCGAATTACGCGATCAATGTAAACCGCCGTACATTATCCTGTACACATGTATGTCCATAAATAAGAACCATACATCGTGTCCATCACAAGGTATATCCTTAGACCAGCGATTTCTTGGTCCTATGAACTTGCTCGGGTGTGTTTGTAACACCCTAGGATTTTAGAATAATCTCAATTGTAAATTAGTTAATTATTTAAGAAATTAAATAAATTTAATATAGATAAATTAATATTAAATAATCCGTAAGAAATTATAGTATGGCTCCTTCATAAAAATTGCTCAACATGAACCCTAGGATAGCATGGAAGTGGTAGATTTCGTAAAACTCATAAATATGTAAGTATTAGGAAAATACCATTAGTTAAACTTAAGTTATGCGACCAATTGCAAGTTTTATGATTTCTAGAAATCATTTCCACGTAAAACCTTATATACTAGTTCTAGGACACGATCCAACCATACATGTCAAATTTCAACCCTCCGATTATCCTACAAACGCCCTAATCAGAAATCGAGCCATAAGTGAGCCATCTGACTTCGGAACCGTCTCATTTTTAATGTCATAACCTAAAATGATGTGGCCTACCTGATGATTGGAGTGGATGTTACATGTACATCATGGTGGGGCCCACGTGCATCGCGTGCACCACAACTGCGCGGTCAACCCGCGTTGACCGCGAGTTTGAAGGAGATTCTCCTTCTCCTTCGTTGCAGTGATGCTGCGAGCGGGCGTGGTCCGCTGGTTTCATCCACGCCGTCCGTTTGGGTCCACTGCAGGTGGGCCCCACATGAAAGTGGAACCCAGGGTGGGTGTACGGGCACCGCACGTAGCGAGAGTGGAAAAGAACCCACCCTCACCGCGTCTTCTTCTTCGTTTCCTTCCGTCCGCAGCGGCAGCGAACAGCGCTGTCCGCCTGCTCCATCCACACCGTTCGTTGGTGGGCCAGCTCGGGTGGACCCCACGTCGGGACAGCTTGCATGACTTGCGTGCAATGCACGGAATATATAAAAAAAGAGAAAAAAAACACAGAGAACGCGTCTTCTTCGGACGCTGTTCCAGCGTCCGCTGCACGGCGTCCGCCTGACCCAGCTGGCGATGCACGCCGTCCATCTGTGGACCCCACATCACACATCCAAACCGTCCATCTGATGTGTCTCGTCGGCGATAGTATTCCTCGTGAGTTTCCGTTCCAACAGCCGCGCAACAGACTCTTTTCAACTCACCGTTTGAACCGTGATTTGGCAAGATCCAAGTCCGTACCTTGCATGGTCGACCAAGATTTGTTTCGTTAGGATCGTGTGGACCCCACACACCCTTTCGACGGTTCCCATGTGGAGTAGGTAGCAAGAAAAGGGAATTCAAGTCCCGCTTGGAAACGGAAGTTCTACCGGTTGCACCGCGACCGCGCCCTTGCCGTGCTTGGCTATAAAAGCCATCTTCACCTTCCTTCTCTCTTCAATACACGCTAGAGAGAGAACTATCAGAGAGAAAGAGAGCTGTTAGAGAGAAAGTGTGAGGGTAGAGAGAGAGTATGTGCGGCAGCATACTTGCTGCCGTTGCGGCACTTGCTGCTGTTGCTGTGGTTGCTGCCCATGCTGGGGCAGCAAGAAAGAAGAAGAAGAAGAAGGAAAAGAAGAAGAAAAGAAGAAAAGAAGAAAGAGAAAGAAAGGAAGAAGGAAAAAGAAGAAGAAGAGAAGAAACGAGAGAGAGAGAGAGAGAGAGAGAGAGAGAGAGAGAGAGAGAGGGCACCCGTGAGATCACTCGTCTCTCCAAGCACTGTTGGACTTCGGTGTTCCAGCCAAGAAAGATAAAGAAAGCTTCAAGGAAGAAAGACGAAAGAGGGAGAAAGAAAGAAAGAAAGAAGAAGAAAAATGAGAGGATTTTTACTAAGTTAACATAGTGAACTAACTCGCCGAGTCGACTCATTAACAAATTTGAGTTTGTTGGAGCAAGGGAACATTGTATACAGTGAGTGATTCATCTCACGTAACTTTCTCTGTTAATATCCTTTAGTATTCTTCCTTGTTTGCGTTCAATTTAAAAAGACTTCTTCTCTAGTTAGGAATTTAGGTATATTTTTATACGTTCTTTCGTACCATGGAATCCTAGGTAAGGGATCCGTACATCTCCTATCTCTATATCCATAAAAGTTCATCGCCAATTATCCTGTTCTTATTTAATTAATCTTCTCAAGTTTTCCGTTTCAATGCACATGTTAGAATTCTATGACAATTCGATTTAGGATTTGTTACATATGACGTAACCAACATGCAACATTAAATACATGTAGTATTCTCAAGATTACTCATGTCATCATTCGCAAACTTCCCGATAAACAACAACTTAGGGTTGATAGTATACAATACATAACTCCTGTAACAATGTTAGCCTGTCAACATACTAAACCTTACACGATGGCCTTCTCAAATTCCTCGATTGAAAATAACTAAATCAAGATAAAGAATTACTTAAATAAAGTAAACACATGCATTGTGTGATTGGACTTGAATTTTGATATGCATTGTATGCTTGATGAATGTTTCCATAAACACATACATGTGCATACATTTATACACCGCAACAGAACAGGAGCATGGTTGATTTGCCGCCTCGCTGTACCGGTTAGGTGAGCATGGTTGATTTGCGACAGGTTCCTAATGTTCAGTGGCAGCGAGTTCTGGTCGTTTCACTTATTGAGCATGGTTGATTTGCTCGGTTGGATCAGTGGTGCATGGTTGATTTGCCCACTGGCGTGCATGGTTGATTTGCCGCCTCGTTGTACCGGTTAGGTGAGCATGGTTGATTTGCGACAGGTTCCTAATGTTCAGTGGCAACGAGTTCCTAGACGTTTATTGCTCTCGCACCTATCATAACATACATGACATCATGATCATTATGTGGCATTGATAATAAATCATAAAGTGTATCAATCATAACCTTATCCTTGTATATTTCATACAATTCTATCCATTGATGATTCATCTCCTATCTCTTATTAACTGGAATATTACCTGTGATGGAAATGACCTCACTGAGCTTTTAGCTCACCAAAATTACCACAGTTCTTGCAGGTTCACAGGAAGAAAAAGACATAGACGGAGCAAAATACTCAGAGGGTCACATATCACACGAGCGTCGAATGTAATCGATTTGTTTTAGTTTTGTAAAATTCAATGTAACAAGACATTAGTGGAAGAGAAACTTTATATTTGGGATTTATTTTAGTTATGCGATGTGTGGAATGGAATCTCAAGGAATCTATGCTCGAATTTTAAATTCACACCCTGGAACTCGGGCTTTGGGTTATTGTACTCGGGTTCCGAATTTCAGGGCGTGACACACCGAATCATTCCTCAACAATGAGGAGGATGAGGCTATCCAAGCCCAACGTTTTTCTGATTTAATAACTAAACTGTTAGAGGATGTTGATCTCAGTGATCCCAACATTACCATCGATTATGATGAATCAACTATCTCTTTTAGCTATTCCAATTTGAATGATGAAGAGATTTCAAGGGCGGTTGACGAACCCTAGGAATTTACAAAATCTGAAAGTGATAGTACTACAGTGGGAGTTCAATGGATGATTGTGAGCCCATGATTTCTTCTTCTAAAGGGCCGAATGTTTATGAGTTGCGGGAAGATATTCTTGCTAGAGAGATAGTTGAAGTCGATCTTTTTGAGTTCTTTCACCAATAACACATGCCAAATTCTATTGTGGAAGAACTCCCTTGGGTTGAAAATTCTATTTCTTTGGATGACAGGGTGGTACAATATGAAATTTCAAACGATCAACCTATGAGTGATGTTGTGCCTTCCACTAACCCCGACGAACTTTATATGGAAAACCTTCTCTCTAAAGAAGAGGAATCCCTTACCATTGAAACATAATCTATTCAATCATTTAGGGAGAATGAGGACCTTTCATCTAACTTTCTCGATTTCCTAAAGGAATGCATGGCCTACCCCTATAATCTCAATGATGAGATGATAACGGAGTTGGACATTTTGTTACACGTGGTGTCGGTGCCTGAAGAACACCATTCCACTAATTTACACTCTTTACCATTGTTTGTGGAAGCACCGTGCAATTCTGAATTTGTGGAGGAGGCAACCTAAACTAAAGAATACTTGATGAATGTCTCTCCACCATCATAGGTTAGCCCATTGAAAATTCTGATTGGGAGGACCCATTTTTAATCAATCACAACCCAATTCAGAATTTGAGGAGATATCTTTTTGCTGCTCTTATCTCCTCCCATCATGCATGGGGTGCATATAAATATTGGACTTCAATGAAGAAAAGTACCCATGTTTACTGTCGAGTAGGACTTTGGATGGTCCTTATGAGAAACTTATTTAAATTCATGAAGATCCTGCTTAAATTTGATCATGTAGTCGATCGGATAATCAAAGGTAGGTAGGTAGCTTAGGATTTATTTTTCTGCATTTAGGATTAAATAAGTCTCATCGAGACAATGGAAAATGTTGGAATTGATCAACTTGCTACCTTAGGTACTCTCGTTCTCACTCTCATTTTTTTCTGTCATTGCTCTCATGTCATGCATATTGTATATCTTATTACATTGAGGACAATGTAAAGTTTTGGTTGGGGGTGAGATTCCTTAGATAAATCTACTAGGCTTTGTGATATTTCCAGCAATTATGTAGAAAATTTCGATTTTTCTAAAAATTAAAAACTCCTTTGGAAAACCGTATTTTTATGCACTTGGGATGTTATAAGTATAAAAGAAAGAGAGATGAAGTGATTGATTTTGAAAACTTTGAATTACCCGTAATATGATAGTTTTCTATATAAATTCCCCTATTTTTTACGATCGATAGAAAATTTGAACACTTTTGAGTCTAATTCACATTACACGATTTTCATGGTTTGAAAGGATTATGTAGATTTATGGATCGGTTAGACTGACATTTAAGGTGTTAAGGAACCAAATCGAGAAACTTTGTCCATCATGTTCAAATGTAATCTGGGGCAAGGATTTTTATCCTATGTCATTACCATTACATGATTATTGCTTTAGTTCGAAGTGAGCCTTTTGGATTCTTCAGCTATTGATCTTAAAAAAATGAAAAAGAAGGAAAATGATGTAAAAAAATGGTTATTGTTGAAAATGTGTTGAAAAATTCTGAAAAAGGGCTACCTATTACCAACTAGGGGATGGTCTACCCGCAACCAAACCTGAAAATGGGAAGTAGTGTGAAAGCCGTCGAAGAAACGGTAAGGCAAATTCTTGTCATAGGCTTGTTATTGATCTGTACACTCTTATATTTTTAATTTAATTGATCTATGAAGAATGTAATTCCGGAAAACCCATGAGATGAACATTCATTATGCACACTTGGTTAAGCTTGTTCGGATTCTTCTATTTATTAATCAATCAGTGGAGATTCTATTTGAACACTTATTATGTTTGGGGAGTTTAAGATTTAAATTTTCATCACTAAGTTTTTCTGAATTTTGCACTTATATGTCTTAGAGTTTTTAGAAGCATAGTTTCTAAGGGAGAGTTAAGTTTTTAAAGAATGGATTTGTTTCACGTATGTTTTGCTCGAGACCAGCAAAATGCTGGTTGGGAGTGTGTTGAGCTCTGAATTATGCATAATCTAACCCCAATTCATTACACATTATGCATGACTTTTATGTTTAAAGACTTATCTAATACATGCTTTTGTGATTCTAGGAGTGAGGAAGAGACTTCATCAAATTGATGATAAAAGACCTTCCTAATACATGTTGAAGATCAAAGAAAAGAAGCAAGAAAAAGAGTGAAGAAAAGAAATAAGAAGAAGAAAAGAAAAGAAGAAAAATCACCCTGAAAGATTGATCTCCTAGCCTGAGCGATTGATCTCTCATCCTGAGTGATTGATCTCCCAGCCTGAGAGATTGATCTCTCACCCTGAGTGATTGATCGATAGATCTGAGCGATTGATCGCTCACAACAGAAATGACAGATTTGTTGCTTGGTTAAAGTGCAGAATTGCAATTGATCTCTTATCCTGAGTGATTGATCGCCCAGCCTGTAGATTAATCGACAAAATGCAGATTTTTGAAGAATTGTTGCTGGAACTCTCTGGACACTTTTTGTCTTGTGCGATCCATCGCCCACCACCTACGATCAATCGCCCAACACAACCGATTGATCGCTCAGCCCAGTCGATCAATCACCCAATCGCCTAGAATAGAAACCGTCAATTTCAGCTCCGACTTTTGCTGCACAAGTGTGTAAATTCTATGCAAATTCTCGAAGATTCTTCGTTTGTGGGGTGTGAAAGCTACAAAAAGAGACCTCCACTTCATTCCTAGGGCATCTAACAACGTGGGGAGCAACGGATTCAAACCTAGGAGGCTTCTTAGCCTCCTACAATTAGTTTTCTTCTTCTTCTAGTTCTAGTTTTAGTTTGTTTTTATGATTTTTATTAGTTAACCTCTTAGCTAGGGCTAAGAGGTGAAACTTGTAGTAGATCTAAGATGTTTTAATTCGTTTATATTGGTTTCAAGTTGGATTTCTATTGAAGAACAATGATTTTTGGAAGTTTGAATGAAGTTTTAAGTAATCTTATGATGACTTATGGATGTTTGGAAGAATTGTTTTAATTCTTAGTTATTTTGCATAGTTCTAGACCTGTACGCTCTGAAGAATCGAATTCTAGACGCTTTAGACTTGGATTTTCATATGGGAACTGTTGATGCCAAAAATTGGTCAACAGCTGTTGGTCAGGGACCAACTTCGATTCTTCGTCGCCCGATCTCCACTCAGAGATAAATGGTGTAGATGGAGGGACCTGCAACCACTGACAAAGGTTAGGACCGCCGCCGGTTGGCCCGGCTTATGGCCCTCCGATGGCAAAGTCAATATGGATACTGAAAGAGAAGGCTATTAGAGGTTTAATGGCAGTGGATTGCTTACCTCGAGAGAGAGTGCGGAGTCCTCTTTATAGATGATTTTTGGAGAGATTTAAGTTGGGATAATCCTTATCCTTATCTGGATCAGTGGTTATCCTTTAACCTTATCTGGAGGGAAATGGTTATCCTTATCCTTATCTGGAGGGATAAGCTTTATTCAAACCAAGGCAGATGAGGCCCGGTCTCTTGCCGAGATGAGGGCCAGATGTTGAGCTGAGGTGGGCCAAGGTCGAGAAGGCTGAATGCCGAGCCCGAGTGGGCCGAGGCCTGAGTTAGCTTCTTCTCTTAAATAATCGGTCCATGACCATTGTAGATGAGCCTCAGTGGGAAGCTTTCCATATTCGAGCTCAGCCCGAATTTACCCATAACAGAAGCCCCCCTACTCTCGAGCCTGACTTGCTCGGCTTGAGAGTAAAGAGAAATGGATGAGCTGGCATTTGAATTTGGCCAACTGCATGAGGTCGGCATAGTAGGGTGGCCCGTAGGCTCTGCCAATTATACGAGTCGACATATAGAGGTGACTTCTGGACACTTCGTGTTTTGGTCCAACTCTTTCGTTCATTCCGACTGCCCAGGTCGGTCTTTCGACTCTTGGTCTAGGGCTCTCCCGACAGCCCAGGTCGGTCTTTCGACTCTTGGTCTAGGGCTCTTCCGACTACCCAGGTCGGTCTTTCGACTCTTGGTCTAGGGCTCTTCCGACTACCCAGGTCGGTCTTTCGACTCTTGGTCTAGGGCTCTTAGGCGATTGATCCCGTCGTGGTCAGTCTTGCTGACCTGGAGATTTGCCATGTTTCTTGGAGGAGAGATTTCGCCGCGCTATATAGTTGCGGGGATGGCCCTTATGGACCAGTGTCTTGATTTCATATTTTTTAAGGACGAGGCCTCACGAATGAATGCCCGAATCATGGCTTGAGGCATGGATGAGGCAAAGCGATGAGACCGAGGTGAATAAATACATTTCAATGCTCGGATCACGACCGTACTTGCATCTAGATTACGCGGAGGTCATCTGTCGAAGCCTTCAGGACGATGCCAAGGACGTCTGCCAAATACCCGAGGTGAATGTCGATACGAGGGTGACGGGAGCCAAATGATGAGCCGAGTAGGCCGAGCCGAGTGAAAAGGCCAACAAAGCCGAGGTCTGTTGCCGAGCTTGGGCGGGTGAGCCGAGGCGATGGAATCGAGCCCTTGAGCTCGGTGCATGGCCGTAATCGTGGCTGGCTTCTAATGTGGTCTTTGTCTTGATGGCTGTGATCAGTCGGAGATGACACTGGTGGGAGTCATCTATCGTTAGATGTTGAGATATGTCCAGTAGTTAGGGTAGAACTTGGACAAGGTAGGACGTCCAATAATTAGACGGTGGTGATGTCAGTGAGTCCATATTGGATGGTGATGTCGATGGACCTATGACCGCAGATCTGGAGTGATGGACTGCTGATTGATGCAGGCATGAGGTTACAATGATTTGGCGCTGGTGTTGAAGGTGTAGACGGTCATAGATGATGATTCCAACATGGATGGCTGGATTTGTTGGATGCATGCCCTGTTGTCGCCATACGGCCGCTGCTGTTGCTGCCCGACTATCCCAATAATCGGGCGGGTTGGTACGTTCATTTGGTGGGGTACGCATGTGGTAGAATGTGCCGCCTTCCAAATCATGTGGCACATATTCAGCTCAATCCAAACCATCCAAACAGTGGATCCCACTATCAATGGCCCACATTCCACAAACCGGGTTGATGGGATGGGATTATCCTCTGATTAGTGGACATTCTCTTGTTGAATTTAAACCATCCGATGCTTTTAATTTGAGCCCTCGATTAGACGTCCATCAGTTGGCTACTTAGGATCATCCTTTCACAGCGTACTTTGGGTAGCAATCCATCTACTTGGGGCCCACGATTTGGGCGGTTCTTGAGGTACATATATGCCATGCGTACAATGGGTGGGTCCATGCGTATGGATCTTCACCCTGCCAAAGTATGGGAGGTACCTGTCATCAATTCATTGACTCACACGTGGCATACTTGAATGAGATCCGGACCATCCAACCGTTAGGTCCAGTAGTGCATGGCTCTTTAATCAGTTGGTCTCAATCGGGCGGCTCATCACCGATCACCAGGACGAGGGCGATGCTGCGGGGTCTGCTGCCAGACATGTGATGGTTCCCACCTGACGCTGGAGATCAGCACGTGTGATGGTCTTGGACGATTCCTGATTGGTCTCTCGGCGACGAAATTGCTGGAAGAGAAAGATCCGTTGAGACGGCTGAGATTGCGGAGATCGCATCTCACTCGGATTGCCAGCAGGTGAGTTTCCAAGTGCGGAATAATTTCCGCTTAATTTGGGCGGATCTTGCAGCAGTTGAGGAAGGTGCGGCTTTCACGTGGATAGCAAGCGGAAGAAGCTGCGCTTCTTTAGGTGTTCAGGACGTTTGAGTTATGGATGCCCTTTTCTGATCACACGGACTGATGACGTGTGACTTGGATGGTGGAGATTGCTTCTCTGTTGTATAGGCTATGTGATGGTGGACGGTCTCCACTGTTGGGCAAGAGTGACATGATGGAGGAGCTGATGGACGAACGTCCATTATAGCTGAGGAAGTGGACGTTGAAGATGGAAGAGGCACTCATCTGCTGTCGCTGGTAATCTAAGGGACTAAATCCAGGAGAATGGGTCTGATGAGGATTAGCAGCTGCCATGACAAACCGACCAGATTCATCAACTGACCAGATCCCATCAACATGCCTCTCTTCTTCCATGCCTTGCTGCTGCTGAATATGTGTCTGCTGCATCTGCGGCATCAACTGCAATATCTGCTGCTGCTGGTGCCGTTGCTACAAGAGTCTCTGCTGCTGGCGTGAGGGGTGATCACGGACGAACTGAATGGAGGCGATTCTCCACATGTGTGGCTGTTGGAGACGTGATATGGTCGAAGACCCCTTGGACGTGCAGATCAAAGGATGATGGAGATTCAGTCAGCCATCGAAGATGAATGATGATGACAATAGAATGCTTCATCAACTCGAATGCTTCAGAAGATGGCTGGACGGTGGTGCTTCATCAACGTGATATGCTTCAGAAGATGGCTGGACGGTGGTGCTTCATCAACGTGATATGCTTCAGAAGATGGTTCGTCTGAGCAGCATGAACGTGGCTGAACCAAGAGTCCACTGGGAGAAATGGACGGTGTGATAAGAGATTCAGAACTGGGAGAAGGTGGGTCGTCCACTGGTTAGAAATGGACGGTCGTGGCTGGACGTTGACGCGGTCAGGTAGCGCCCATGGCGGGGGTCGGCCGCACACATCATGTTCTTCGCATCCCACATCTGCTGGGTCAGCTCGGGGACTGCCAGGGCACGGTATTGCTGAGAGCCACGGGAGGTCCGTGAAAGCTGCCAATGGCCATTGCTTTTGAAGACACAGAGAGAGACGCTGTTGCCCTTTTACAGGTTTCAGGGAATTGCCTGTGCCCCGCGAACGTGGGGCCCACCGCAATATCCGTGCCATCCATTGTCGAAGACGCCAATAGTGAGTACGGTACACGGATCGTATACATCCCACGTGTACTGCTCGTTCCACCGGGGATTGAACCGGTCCAGCAGCGTACGCGTGCGGAACCACTTGGGACCATACTTCGCCACGACATAAGCATCCGTGGTCCCACGTGCCCCATCCTTTGCCTTCATCGGAAGCAAGTTGGCAGCGCCACGTATGCCGAGCTCGAGCGAGCCGATGGGCGGTTTCGATATCTGCCTCGCCGCAGCTCGTGCATCGCTCGCAACATGAGCCGCCTCGTCCAGCACGTGGTACCCACTCTCCAGGCAAGCCCGCACGTGCACTCGCCCAGCGTATGGTCGGCTCTCGTCACCAATGAGATTGAACCACTTGGATCGTGGCTCCGTATGATCATCCGCGCGCCTGTCCATGCTTGACACATGTACCTTTGCCTGGCCCACCGACTGTCCGCTCGAAACGTCCTCGACGCCAATCACGAGGAACAGCTCGAACGGCTCAGCTGTAACAAAGACCAGATCCTCGTTCTAAGTCGGGTCGGGGAAGGCCGCTTCTGTCGTTGTGCATCCTCGTGGCTTGTATCCGGTTGTCCCTCCATTTAAAGTGAACACTGTCCACCACAACATGCTTCGAACTTTCCATAGGGGTGTCCGATGTGATGGTTGTGGAATGCACCCCATAATTGGTCCTCGGTTCAAATCAAAAGTGGAAGAAGACTACGATCTGTGCAACATCTGCTTCTCAGAGATGGGGAATGAGGCTGACTATACCAGAATTGACCGTGCGACCTATTGGCCGCTGCGATTAAAGGAGTTCTACAATTATCATCATCCTCGATACCAGAATATGCATTCACGTGTTCGAGTTTCTGGAATGAAAGCGGGTAGACAGAAGCTCGAGAATAGCTTTGTTCAAGACGTGACTGTCTCAGACGGGACTCTGATGGCTCCGCTCACTCCTTTTACTAAAATATGGCGGATGCGTAACAGTGGTACTGTTGTGTGGCCACCTGGTACACAGCTTGTATGTCTTTGGGGATCTGATGGGGCGGGGAAGGCCGCCGGAGGACGGGCTCTTGGCGTCGGATCCTCAAACTTCAACCGTTGATGATGTTGGAGGCGTGATGAGCGACAACCCTTGGACGTGTGATTGGTTGGAGCTATAGCCGGCCTCCCATTTGCTGGATTGAAGATGATAATTAGGACGGTGAAGAAACACCCTTGATCAGCTGATGATGGTAGAGCTGCTCCATTTGTGAGGTGAAGAACGATTGGATGACGAAGAAAAAATCAAGTGAACGATCTAGTCGTTCCCACAGACGGCGCCAATCTGTTGATGCCAAAAATTGGTCAACAGCTGTTGGTCAGGGACCAACTTCGATTCTTCGTCGCCCGATCTCCACTCAGAGATAAATGGTGTAGATGGAGGGACCTGTAACCACTGACAAAGGTTAGGACCGCCGCCGGTTGGCCCGGCTTATGGCCCTCCGATGGCAAAGTCAGTATGGATACTGAAAGAGAAGGCTATTAGAGGTTTAATGGCAGTGGATTGCTTACCTCGAGAGAGAGAGTGCAGAGTCCTCTTTATAGATGATTTTTGGAGAGATTTAAGTTGGGATAATCCTTATCCTTATCTGGATCAGTGGTTATCCTTTAACCTTATCTGGAGGGAAATGGTTATCCTTATCCTTATCTGGAGGGATAAGCTTTATTCAAACCAAGGCAGATGAGGCCCGGTCTCTTGCCGAGATGAGGGCCAGATGTTGAGCTGAGGTGGGCCAAGGTCGAGAAGGCTGAATGCCGAGCCCGAGTGGGCCGAGGCCTGAGTTAGCTTCTTCTCTTAAATAATCGGTCCATGACCATTGTAGATGAGCCTCAGTGGGAAGCTTTCCATATTCGAGCTCAGCCCGAATTTACCCATAACAAGAACTTCAAACCAAAGTTTTACTTTTTATGAGAAGTCTGAAACATGTGCTGCTTATTTATGTAATTTAAATCAAGTATAAACCATAATTTAGTTAAGCTTTGTAACAGGATTTGATGATTATCATAGTTGTGAACTTAATCTATTGGAACTAGGATTGACCTATGCAATTGAGTGTGCTCAAGTCTTAACTTGAATTGAGTGAATTATGTTGATGAACAACACATGGGACAAACTGTTTTGCTGAATTAACCGCTCCATATTCTGGCTAGATAGGATTTGATTTCGATTCTAGTTGTGTAATTGAGAAACCAAAGTGAATTATGCATCAATGATCGCTACAAGTGATTCATCGGCACCCTAGTGCGTTTTTTAGATTGTTAATTTCATCTCAAGTTATAGATTATTCTCCTATATTCATATTTTTCAGATTATTATAGTTCGATTTCAATTGAAGATTGTTAGAAGAAATTCTGAGAATTTTTATATTAGTCCCTGAGAATGATCTTGGTCTCTACCGTATTATTACTACATCACAACCCTACACTTGGGGAAGCCAACAATTACGTGGATTTGCATAAGATGTTTTTAATTCCAGGTTAGTTGTTATATATATGGCATGAATCTAGGATTAAGAGTAATCCTAAGGTGTCCAAGGTTTCCTAATTGCATAGGAAAAGGGGAGAGTGTTTTGAGAGAGAGAGAGAGAGAGAGAGAGAGAGAGAGAGAGAGCTTAGATTTTCTCTATTTTTCCTTGCTTGTGGGCTGTCAATCTCTATAATCTTCTAGAATCATAGTGGATCGCTTTGTGCTATGATTTTTTACACGTTGATGGGGTTTTTCCACGTAAAATCGGATTGTCTCTTGTGGGTGAATGCTTGTGTGGTGTGATCGCATTGTGTTTCTCGTTTGGTCGCATATTTTACTGTGTGTTATTCGGCTTTCGCTGCCGGCGTCCTTATTCCCAACAAGTGGTATTAGAGCTAAAGTTGGGGTGGAGTAGAATTCGGATCTGAGACGAGAAGATAAGATCAAGTACAATGTTCGATGTAAAGAAGTTCTCCGGCAAAAATAACTTTTAACCATGGAATATGAAGATTGAATTCCTCCTAGTTCGGTAAGGGCTTGATGAAGCTCTTGGAAAGAGACCTGATGCTATGAAAGAGGATGACTGAACGAAGCTCGATTAGAACCTCGATCCTGTTATGCCTTATAGATGATGTCCTCTATCACGTCACGAAGGAGAAGACTGCGGCTGATAAGATAGAAAAGTTGGAGAAGGTTGAAGTCTTTAGAGAATCACATGTATCTATTGATGCAATTGTTCACCTTGAGGATGGTTGAGGGAACGAATGTGGATGACCACTTAAGCACGTTTAATAGGTTGGTTTGGAAGTTGGTGGAGATAGATGAGCCGATGAAGAATGACTATCAAGCATGCATCTTGCTGAATTCTCTTCTAGATTCATATGAGTCATTCATGGACTTTATGTGCGCAGGGAGTGAGACCATAAACATCGAGACCATTATCTTAGCCCTCTAGTTGAAGGCGATGAGAAAGAAAAGCGGTGACATGAGTTCTCGTTCTTCCACAGAGGCACTGATTATGTGGGGAAGAAATTTTGAGTATGATGGAGGATATTTGAAATCGGGATCTAAAGCCAAGGGCAAAGAGAAAGCTAAGGTGAAATGCTAGAGTTGTGGTTAGGAAAGCCACATGAGAGGAGATTGTCAGAATTACAAGTTGAAGCAAAAGATGTATGAAAATTCTTATGGAGAGAGAGCCAATACCATAGAGGAGAGTGGTAATCTTTGTAAAGTTCTTACTGTATCTGCCAAGGGATCTCACCGTAGTGAGTGAATCCTAGATTCAGGGGCTTCATGTCATCTTTGTCCTAATCAGAGTTTATTTACGATATACAGGGAGTATGGTGGTGAATCGGTGTTTGTGGGTGATGGCTACGCTCATAAGGTGATGGGTATTGGTATAGTGCGCATCAAGATGTTCAATGAGATCGAACGAATCCTAGAAGATGTGAAGCATGTCCCCAAGATAAATATGAATATGATTTCTCTTGGTGCACTCGAGGTGAAAGGGTGCGTGTTCATCGGCTGCGATCGATGTTGTAAAGTGTTGAAGATGGCACTCGTGTGGATGAAGGCATGGAGGTGTGACAATCTTTACAGGTTGATTGGGAGCACAATTCATGGTGGAGCTGCGAGATCGGCAACGAGATCCACTGTTGCTTGTATGTGGCAAGTGCCCAAGGGCCCCATGAGAAGAGCAAAAAAAGGCATGAAAGTGCAATGTTGGTGGAGGCACGAGAAGCGGTGGAGCTATGATGAAAATGAGATGACAAAGCAAGGATGGTTTGATTCAACGTTTGAAGCCTCGGTGGATTTTGTTGGAAGAGCCTTCAAAATGGGTCCCTGGACTGTGCACCGACCGGTCATGACTGGTTGGCCAGTGTTGAGGCAGACGTGAATTTAGTGTGTTTTTCTCCCAGGACTGTTTTTGGGTCGGTCCGACTAGTCGGTCATGGGGTCCGACCGGTCATGACCGGTCGGTCGTGTACGCAGTAACTTATGCAGTTATGCGGTTTCTTACGCTATTTTATATATATATATATATATATATATATATATATATATATATATATATATATATATGGCATGAATACGAGGTTAGGAGTAATCCTAAGGTATCTAAGGTTTCCTAATTGCATTAGGAAGATGGGAGAGTGTTTTAAGAGAGAAAGCGAGAAAAAGAGCTTGGGTTTTCTTTGTTTTTCCTTGCTTGTGGGCTGTCAATCTCTATAATCTTTTGGAATCATAGTGGATTGCTTTGTGCCGTGGTTTTTTACCCGTTAAGGGGTTTTTCCACGTAAAATCGGATTGTCTCTTGTGGTTGAATCCTTGTGTGGTGTGATTGCATTGTGTTTCTCGTTTGATCGCATATTTTACTGTGTTGTTCGGCTTTCGCTTCCGCTGCCAGCATCCTTATTCCCAACAATGGGTCCATCAATCCAACGGTTTGGATCCAACACGTCCCACTTGCAAAAACACATTAAAAGAATGACAATAAAAGAGGCGCACACAGATTTACATAAAGAAGCAGCCAAGGGTCTTGAATTCGCACACATTCGTACATGCCATGTGTGGGCCCTATCAATACAGCAATTTGGATCCAATATTCATGTGCCCCACATGATCAAAATTGACTCTTGACAATATAAAGAGGTGCATCCGTAGGAACATCCAAAGCAGCCGTATGTGCCAACTTGGCACATGTGCGGGACAATCTACCATGGCACCACATGGGGCCCACCATATGACGTGGACCTAAAATAAGGCATCTGATATTGCCATTAGGGCGAGAATACAGACCTCTTTATAGGGTGGCAACTGGGCTGGGCTGGCCAATGCCTAGCCCGCATCCATTAGAGCTCGGTCTGGAGGAGCCGGGCCCTTACATTTTCGCCCAGTCTAATCGATCTGAAGATGGTGCTGTTGTTGCACCAGTGTAGTGGCCCGGTAAGTGGGCCCAACCATCCTGACTTGTTTAACATATGCGTGCTGGGCATACAGCTCTTGGCCCTGATCTGGGTCAAGCTCAAATCCTGATCCGTGCAAAAGGTGGGGCACTCTATGATGATGGAAGTGGATTACATCCTTCCTCGGTATGGACATAAAGCATCCACACCGAGCTGTAGAGGGGCCCACCGTGATGTATCTATTTATCCACTCCGTCCATTCCATTTCTAAGTTTAGGCCGACCACATGAGACCAAGAATGAGGCAGGTCCAACGGTCAGGTCGACCACACCAAATACTGAGCTTGGGTTGCATTAAATGCAAGAGTAATTTCTGGTGTGGTAGACATGACCGTTGGAACTGCCTCATACTTAGTCTCATGTGGTCGGCCTGATCTTACAAACGCAATGGACAGAGTGAATAAACAGATACATCACGGTGGACCCCTCCACAGCTCAGTTTTGACGCTTTGCGTCCATACTGAGGAAGGACGCAATCCGCTTCCTATGATGATCACCTCTTCTACTTTTTAGTGGGCCACCCTTACTTTGGGATCAATGCCTACCCTACCTCCCATGGGCCTACTTCTCGGACAACCGGTGGTACACATCAATGTACTGTTGGGGCATGCATCCAGTCCTGAGAATGTCTTGACTTCAATTTTGTGGGAACCAACTAGGGCTGGCAATGGGTTAGACCAGGGTTAGGCCAGCTCAGGGTTGACCCTAGCCGGACTATACCTTCAACAAATGTCTTTAAACTATAATGCACGTTCCATGCACATGTCCTCAATCACACGTATTGTCTTGTCTGATTGTAATGGCCGATACGTAGAGAGGGCCATTCGTCATTTGCCTAGGCATTAGGCCCAAATTTCTAGCCTGGGTCCATTTCTCGGATCAAGATTGGGGCCAGGGCATACCCCCACAGGTCCAGGAGAGCGCCCACTGCCACCCCTAATGCCAAGATAGCACACATGCAAGATCTGATAACGGGCCAACTGAGGCTCTTGAACATCCCAGGCTCCTGTACATTCCCTACAAAGTAGCATGTCTGTGGGAAACATGTTCTAATACACAAAACCTGGGCAAGTGCACCTAGTAAGCGTGCAACGAGCGTCGGAAATGGGTAATCTTCTTTCCTTCGACCATCTTCCTCATCTGAATGTGGCCTACCTAAGGAGTGGACTGATCTCATCTGCGTGGTATATTCACTACTTCATTCGACCCTACCTAATGATCCGACCATATCTCCCACACGTGTACCACACACGTGGTGTCACAATTCATCATTTCCAAAATTTAAGTGGCCCTCACAAGAGGAAAAATTGGGGAAAGAAATGCCTTGGTTGAAACGTTCACCTTGATGTTTATATGCCATCCCCACCTAGCATCCTAGCGTGGCATGAGGCTTTTGCAACAAGTCTACATAACACGGCCAGTTTGGTCGAGGCTAGGACTTTATCCAAAAATGTGTTATCCTTGGCAAGCATATAACTAGGATGCGTTTTGGATGCAGTGTTCTCTAGACCCCACCATGACATATATGGTTTATCCACGCAGTCCATTCATTTTTCCAAATCATCTTATGGCATGAACCAAAAGTGACATAGATCCAAATCTCAATTAGACCACACCATAAGAAACAATGGTGATTCAATGGCCACCATTAAAAATTTCTTGGGAGCTATAGAAGTTATAGATCAACTTGATATTTGTATTTTCCCTTCACTCTGGTCTCTGTAACCTAATCATGACGTAGGGAGGACGTGGTAGGTCGATCACCGTCTCCCTAACCGATAATTCTCGAATCCACGAGAAGAAATAAAAGATAAAAAGAGGAAATAAATTCCAAATAATTGATTTATTGATAATTGAATGAATAATCAAATAAACATAATTAACTTGCTTTAAATAATAAATTAAATCCTAAATTCGTACTTAATACTAACTTGCAAAGGAAGAAAAGAATCCTAATACAATTAGAAAAGAAATAGAAAAATCTGCGCAATTGTATAACGCCAGCACCGTCTTCCTTCCGCTGATACGAGCAATCCACATATCTAATTACCACGAAACTTTGTGGTTTTACTGATATCAACGCACTCTTCAAGATGGTCGGCTTATATTCCCCATATCAGTAGTATTGGGCCACCTGGACCATCTCCAGTTTCAGTGGGCGGAATTCGGAACTTTCTGGACAGTTCGTACCATTTTGGACGCCACGATCAATCCGTAACTCGGATTGACGTGAAACTTGTTGTGTTTTCTCGGCGTCGAGCAGCTCTACAAAATGGACGGAATGGATCATCATAAATGATCAATATGGACCCCACAAGTTGGGCCGAAGTTCAAAAACGGGAATAACAATTTTCTGTTTGAGTTGAAACTCCAAAATATGAAATTCCTTAGTTTTCTCTTGTTTTTCTTCCTGTCCATCTCCCGCAGGAAGGTGCGTGATCCACGCCCTCGATCATGGGGTTCTTCCCCTACATCATTCTTCCCCACTTGAAAAAAACTCGTCCTCGAGTTTCGCTTTAGCTTAGGGCCATGATTTGCTTTTAACTTCGGAAGTCGATGCTTGCGGGCCCTATCCTGGAATGCAGCAAAAGTTTTCTCCGACTTCTTCTCCACGCCAACATGAATAATTGCAATCTTCTCTGGCACATCAAAAGTTGGCTTTTTCTGAGAAAGGACAATTTTCTTCACAATGAACAATTCATCAGGAAGTTCGGCAACTCCGATCGCCTCGATTTCCTGCATTGCTGGTGTGACACTTTCTGAGATGCTCATGGATTCCGTCAAAACTGACTCCATAATGTCAGGAATAACTTTAGACTCTCCTTCCCTATCCTTTAAGACTGAAGTATTGATTTCCTCTACCCCTTCAAAATTTTGAACATCCTCTGAGATGGTGGTGGGTTGTACTTCAACGACCTGATTCGAAGTTACATTACCTCGAAAAGCTCTTTCAACATAATCCCCACGATCGTTCCTACACGCAGGCCGTCGTACGATGATGTCTTCGACCTCTTTATCGTTGAGTTTTGAATCGTCTGGGGTAGCCCTGCAATAGGCCACCTGGGGTGCTCTACGGATCATGGGGTTATTCCGTACAGCAAGCACAGGTGGTTGTTGACTGTTGCCTTGGGCTTGGGGCAGATTTAATGCCGCTGCAATGCGGTTGAGGGTTGCCTGTATACCTTGCAGGATCAACCGATTTTCCTGTTGTGCTTCATCGAAAGCTGCCGCCGTGACATAATCCCTTGGAGCACCGTCCTTAGGATGAAGATCCAACCCTTTATTAGAGGCCATCATCCTGAGGAAGAAACCTCTCTCTGATACCAATGACGCAGGGAGGACGTGGTAGGTCGATCACCGTCTCCTTAACCGATAATTCTCGAATCCACGAGAAGAAATAAAAGATAAAAAGAGGAAATAAATTCCAAATAATTGATTTATTGATAATTGAATGAATAATCAAATAAACATAATTAACTTGCTTTAAATAATAAATTAAATCCTAAATTCGTACTTAATACTAACTTGCAAAGGAAGAAAAGAATCCTAATACAATTAGAAAAGAAATAGAAAAATCTGCGCAATTGTATAACGCCAGCACCGTCTTCCTTCCGCTGATACGAGCAATCCACATATCTAATTACCACGAAACTTTGTGGTTTTACTGATATCAACGTACTCTTCAAGATGGTCGGCTTATATTCCCCATATCAGTAGTATTGGGCCACCTGGACCATCTCCAGTTTCAGTGGGCGGAATTCAAAACTTTCTGGACAGTTCATACCATTTTGGACGCCACGATCAATCCGTAACTCGGATTGACGTGAAACTTGTTGCGTTTTCTCGGCGTCGAGCAGCTCTACAAAATGGACGGAATGGATCATCATAAATGATCAATATGGACCCCAAAAGTTGGGCCGAAGTTCAAAAATGGGAATAACAATTTCCTGTTTGAGTTGAAACTCCAAAATATGAAATTCCTTAGTTTTCTCTTGTTTTTCTTCCTGTCCATCTCCCGCAGGAAGGTGCGTGATCCACGCCCTCGATCATGGGGTTCTTCCCCTACATCAAATCAACGTTAACATGTTGGATTGAAAATAAACATTACAGTGGGCCTTAGTTTTTAGTGGTAGGCATTCAATCACCATCGTTTCTATGGTGATTGAACACCTGAGAATTGTACCAGCCTTATTTCTGGGCTCATGTCTTAAAGTGTTCTCAAAAAAGGGATGGACAACCTGTATAAAACACATACATCATGATGGGACCCACATAGCGCCCACCACTAGCCATGTATCTACGCAATATGCATTATGAAAATTTTGCAATTTTTTTTAATATAAAATTACAGCTCATTAACATATCCAGCAACCTTTTTAAATTTTGTACACATCTTCATTAAGTAGGTGAGCATTTTAATCATTTGAGAAAAATTGTGATGGAAGTTAATAAAAAATTAACAGAAGGTACCCTTTTTACAATATCTTGAGTAATGAGGTATCCGGATGAAAACATTATATAAAAAGGTACTTGGATTTAAATATGACATTAATGAGATACTATTATATAAAATTTCCTTTTTTATTTTGTGTATTTTCTGATTTTTTTTAATTTAACGGTTCTTGAGCAGGATGACATTTCGAACCAAGAGTTGACCTGTTATGGCTCGAGTAGTTGTTGACTATTTACATGGACATTTTTTTTTTCCAGGCTGACATTGATGGGCATTTGGTAGGCCGATTCAATCGTCATGAGGGTTATGAACAAATTTACGCCCTGTGCTCCCTCCCCTCGGGAGATAGGGCCTATGTGAGCATTGGATTGATCTAACTCATCATGCCCAATCATCATGATGAACCAAGGGCTTAGCTTTGATTCACTATTCGACAGAGACGCATCCTCGGCACCTGAGGTCCTGACACTCTGGAGGCTGCTACAAGTCTCGTGGGATGGCGATCGATGTCCAATCAAGATAAGGCAATTCATGCCCCTTACCCCCATGTTTCGGGGGCAACTCTATCAAGGTGATGTTGGGCTGGTGGTTTGGATTGGCGGGATTTGGGCTTTCACCTGGGTAGATGATTCCAGCACTGGCAAAGTGGACTGGCCGGAAGGGTAAAAAGTGACTCATCTCCGTGAAACTCTCTCTCCTATCTACCCCTAATTTTTCCATTTCACCTTCCGGGAGAAACTTATATCCCAGCCCGATCCTGCCTACCTTTTCTCGAACTTTAATTATCTTTGTGGTGTGTTGGTGTTCGATTCGGTAGTTCAGGATCTGTCGTTCAGCGAGCGAAAAGATGTTGTCTGGGTTGGGAGCATGAGCTGTCGGCACATGGTTGACTACCTCGAACTGGTAATTTGATAGGCACTATGTTCATCTGGTCCCCACATGTCAACCACAGGGACATAAGGTTCTCCTGGGAGGGTTAATTCTATAGGGAGAAATTGTTCAGAATTAGCTAGAATGGTGAGCACTTTATCCCCGAGGATGTACTTGACTCTTTGGTGTAAAGTTGATGGTACCGCCCCTACTTGGTGTAGCTAGGCGCAACCGAGGAGAAGATTAAACGAACATGAAATGTCCAAGACTTGAAATATGATGGTTAGCACATCTAGACCGATCTGTAGTCCGAGGTCAATTTCTCATTGGGTCTGTCTTCGGGAATTATCGAATGCCCTAACATTCATGTTACTAGGTCTGAACACTGACGGTTCCAATCCTAGATACGTAGCAGTCCATAGTGGGCAAACGTTCAAGCTTGAACCGCTATCTATGATTACTAATGGGATGTTGTTATCCTTATGGTTAATGGTTATGTTCAATTAATGTACATGGTCACGCCTTCTGGAGGTAGCTCGTCATCTGAAAATGTGATAGCCCATGGGGTGAGGAGCTACTCTATCATGCGTGCGACCATCTTTGGTGGTGCTTCTCGAGAGATGTGTCATTTAATGTCTTGACGAACTTTTCTTGATAGGTCTGAGATGTGCATATGAGTTCCCAAATGGATATTTGGGCAGGGATGTTTTTGAGTTGGGCCGTTACATCGTATGCAATTTCGACCTTGGAGATTCCTGCAGAATGTCCTATGGGACACCTTTGGCTGCATCTCTGTGGAAACACCGCTCATTTGGGTTCATGTTTTCCACTTTAGAGCACTCCGGATAGTGTCATGGGACTGCTTTGTTGTCAAAGACTAGGACCACTTTTCCCTAAAGTACTAGGGGAGATTAAGAGGGTTTTGTTAGGACAAAGACGAGACCCCGATGATCTGGCTGAGGCGTGGTACTTTCCCTTAGTAGGACCAGAGGCTACGTTGGTGGTGGTGTTGATGGTGTGTGACTTGCCCCTAGTAAGACCAGAGGTCGTGCTAAAGGTGGTTGGGGTGGTGCAGGTGTGGTTTAGCCTGATTTGGCTAGCTGATGTGGACGAGGGAATGGTGACGGGTATGCCCCTTGCAGGGTCACTATCGGATGACTAACTTTGGCCGGTAGGGATGGTGTTTTTTCCAAAGCATCAGTGATGGCTGAGTTGTTGGCAGAGCTTGATACAAATTGGCTGGTGGGTTGCTAGCGGGTGGTGGTGCAGAGGCTCTTCCCATGAGAACCACCGGCGAAGAATCCTAGGACGGGTTGTGCAAGGTGGCCGAGTTGGCTGTCGGGGCTCTCCCTTGGAGAATTACTAGCTGGTTTTGTGGCTGGTGATTGATGGGTGCCGAAAAGTAGGTTGACTCGGTACCCTTCAGACGGGTGAGCGATGCCCCTTGCAAGACGAGGGGCGGAAATTCTTGGGCGTGACTCAGGGCCGTGTTTGTGTGGAAGACATGGGGTGGATAATCCCCTTGAATAACGTTGACTGGGGGGGGGGGGGGGGGGGGGGGGGGGGGGGTTCGGCGCATTAGAGCATGCCTAATGTGTAATACCCCGAAAATTTAGTACACGAATAGGTACACGAGTGTCATAGTTCACACGTTAGAATTTAAATTTTAGGCCACGTCGTTCATACGCATACACACACGTCACACTTTTATACGCATTCTAACACTTTTAAGACTTTAAAAACTTAGTGTACTTAGTTAAGTCAATAGACGGACCGTTAGAATGATCTATCATTGCTAGGTAGGAATATCTAACCGTCCACCTCGATTTTGAACAAGCCAATCATATTAAACTAAACCCCTTGATCTCCATAGCCGCTCATACACAAATCAATTTAACATTCTGATCCGTTCATCTTGTTTATCATACATTGACATGCTTAACCTACCGTAAAAATTGTGATCTGATGAAATTTCATGAGTAAACAAGTCATTAAAGTCTAACGGTGTATATGTCTCACCAATAGGTCACCCAAAGACTATATTAGGAATATCAGTTTAAGAAACTGACCGTACAATAACTCATACTTGTGTTTAAGAACATAAACATCTAATTAGAAAAAAAATTGGCCTCTCATATAACCACCCATCGAATTCGTATCCGCTAATTGGCCCACCCAAATAACAAACCGAACCGATCATTTCGAAGATCATAGGATATATACTAAGGCTACCGGTTAAATTTTCTATTGGATATATACAAATGTCACTTTGGATCACCTAGTGTGATGGATCACTAAAAAGGCATCTTGGTCATCTGTAAGAGATCAAGGCCCAAATTAACCCGTATAAAGAGCGCGAAAAATGACAGGCCTTGGGGAAGTTTCATCGAAAAATGATGGTGTATATGATTGGTACAGGTGTTGGAAGTCAATACTAAAGGAAAGGGCAGAATTGGAATTATATGAATATATACACTAATATGTTAAAATTTCACGTAAGGTTTTAACGGTGAGGGTGAAGCACACTAACTCTCATCATGTGACCCACATGATTATCGGATCTAGATCATTTTTTTATCTTATGTCTAAAGTAATCGTGCTACACCAGATGAGCGGAGCAGATTTTCGTTACAAGCATTATGGTGGGACCCACGTACACTACTGCACAAGATTCGACCGGTCAACACGTGTTGACCGCGTATTACAAAGACGCGCAGCATTTTCTTCGTTTGCCCGCTGCGACAGCGACGTCCGCTTTCGGTTTGCACCATCCACCCCGTCCGTCTGTGGGCCCCGCATTTAAAATCCAACCCGTCCAATCGATCCCTCTCCCCCACGCATAGAGTCCCCTTAAATATCTTCCATATCGGTCGTCTATCCGATCTTCTTCAAATCACCGTCCAAACTAAAAGTGGCTAAGATCCTGGCCATTACTGTGCATGGTAGCCTGGGAACTGCTCTGTTAGGGTCGTGTGGACCCCACCTAGGTCTCCAACGTCTCACTTAAGGTTTGTTTCGCAAGAAACGAAAAGTAGAGTCCTTCTCCAACTCAAACTCCACCACTTTTTTTAAATATAATAATTTCTGGAAATCACTTTCATACAAAACTTTATATACGAGTTCTAGGACACAATTTAACCATACACGTTGAATTTCAACTATCCGATCATCCTACAAATGCCCTAATCAGAAATCGGATCATAAGTGGCCCACCTTAACTCAGATCTGTCTTATTTTTCTTGTCAACGATTAATTTTATGTTGGAAACGTATTGGATGGATAAAATGGTCCAGATCCACCTAAAGTGGACCCCACTTGTGAGGACATTCTGTAGTATCCCGTGTACGTGTTACAAGTAAAGAAAAGGAAGAAGCTTATGTCCGTCTTCTCCAGGGACGCTGCAGCAACAGCGTTGCCGCTGACACCATGCATGGTTCATGCTGTCCATCCGGTGGGACCCATATACAAAATCCAAGACGTCCATCCTGTTCATACGCATCTCCTCCCAGGTCCGTAGAAACCGTTTGGCCATTCGTCAACCCAGTAGCCCACTCCAAACTATTGTTTCCAACCAATGTAAACCAAGATTCGCCAAGATCCAAGTCCCTGATTCGCATGGACTTCCCAAATCTTGTATGTAAGATCATGTGGACCCCATCGAGATTCCCAATGGCTCCAATGCGTAAGAACCTTCCAGAATAAGTAATTCCTTCTCCAACTTGGATTGAATCTAAGATTTCTTCCACTCGAAGAAACACTCCTATGACTTACTGTGCAAGACACCCATGCCTAAAAGAATCCTACTACCCAAGAGGATCAAGCAGATACGAAACGAGAGAGAGAGAGAGAGAGAGAGAGAGAGAGAGGAGAGAGAGAGAGAGAGAGAGAGAGTCTTAAAGGGGAGGAGAGAGAGAATTTGTCTGGGAAGGAAGAGAGTGGTGTGCTGATGTGCTCATCCCCTTGCTGCTGCTGTTGAGGCCTTGCCCAGGCCAGGAAAGGAAGAAGAAGAAAGGAAGAAAAGGAAAGAAAGAAGAAGGAAGGACAAATAACAAGGAAGGAGAAAGAAGAAGAAGAAAGGGAAGAAAACATGATTCTCTGCCGAGTTAACTCAGCGAGTCAACTCACCGAGCCAACTCAAATTCGAATTTGGTTTCCCTTAGACTTGAAGTATTTCATATCCAGTGAGTGATTCATCTCACGTAACTTTCTTCGTTAATTTTTCTTTAGTGTTCTCCTCTGTTTACGTTCAATTTATAAAGTCTCATCCTCTAGTTAGGATTTTAGGCATGCTTTTACGCTTTCTTCCGTGTCATGGAATCCTAGGTAAGGGATCCATCCATCTCCTATCTCTGTATCCTTGAAAGTTCTCATGCCAATAATTATCATTTTCTTATTGAATTAATTTTCTCAAGTTTTCCTTTTTAATGGTCATGTCAGAATTCTACGACAATTCGATTTAGGATTTCTTACATATGATGTCACCAACATGCAACCTTAAAAACACGTAGTATTCTCAAGATTCCACGTGACATTATTCTTAAATTTACTTATCGACAACAACTTAAGTTTAAATAATATGCAATACATAGCTCTTGGAACAACCTTAGCTAAGCGTCAACGCACTGAACCTTACGCGATGATCTTCTCAAATCCCTTGATCAATAATAACTAAAATTAGATAAAGAATTAATTATCTGAATGAAAATAACACATGCATGGTGTGATTGGACTTGAGTTGATATGCATTGTATGCTTGAAGAGTGCTTCTGTAACTCATGACATCATACATTTATACACCGCGACAGAACAGGAGCATGGTTGATTTGACTCCTGGTGTGCATGATTGATTTGCCGCCTCGCTATACCGGTTAGGTGAGTATGGTTGATTTACGACAGGTTCCTAATGTTTAGTGGCAGCGAGTTCTGATCGTTTCACTTATTGAGCATGGTTGATTTGCTCGGTTGGATCAGTGTTGCATGGTTGATTTGCCACTGGTGTGCATGGTTGATTTGCCGCCTCGCTGTACCGGTTAGGTGAGCATGATTGATTTGCGACAGGTTTCTAATGTTCAGTGGTAGCAAGTTCCTAGACGTTTATTGCTCTCACAAGTATCATAACATACATGACATCATGATAATCATATTTCCTTTATAATAAATCATAAAGTGTATCAATCATAACTTCATTCTCGTATATTTCATACAATTCTATCCGTTGATGATTCACATCCTATCTCTTATTAATTGGAATATTACCTGTGATGGAAATGACCTCACTGGGCTTTTAGCTCACCAAAATCACCACAGTTCTTGCAGGTTTTCAGGAAGAACAAGACATAGGCAAAGGAGAGTATTTAGGGGGTCTCATCCTTCTCGAGTGTCAATTGTGCTAGATTTATTTTATTTTGTAAAATTCAATGTAATAAGACATTAGTGTGGAAAATAAATTTTATATTTGAGGATTTATTTTAGATATATAATGTGTGGGATGGAATATCAAGGAATCTATGCTCGAATTCTATATTCACTCCCTGGAACTCGGGCTTTGGGTCGTTATACTTGGGTTCCGAATTTCGGGGCGTGACATAATGTGTTGGCAGGGTATTCTAGAGTATGTTGTTGTTGTTGGTGGCACTAGCATCGGGCGCCGCAACCGAAATCTTGTTTTAATCGATCACGTTTTGCACAACGTGCTTTAATGAGATGCAACATTTGGTTGTGTGACCCCTTCCTTAGTGGAATGCGGAGTATTCATTTTCATTATAGTTGGGCGACAGAGGGTTTGGAGGCGGCCTAGGCTGCAATAGAGTCAGGAGTTGCTTTTGAATTAGTGTGGCCAGGATGTCAATGTATGACTGGGCCAGTGGAGTGAATTGCCTAGGCGGCTGAGCCAGACTTGCTTGCCAACCCTAATTCGGGTCTCGCGGGTTCCACTTAGGTTGTGATTGCGGTTGCGACTGACGCTTGACTAGAGGCATGGCTGATCCGCCATGTGTTGCAATGACGAGGTTGGTTTCTGTAGGGCGAGGGTAGGCGTATCCTTATTCCTGGGGACATACTTGCCCACCTTCTCTTTGGCCATGAACGTTTGTGTAGTGGAGGATTGGTGAGTCCATGGCGCGATCGTGCCATCTCTGATGCCAGCCTCTACTTGTTCCCCTGCATGAATAAGTTATGTAAAGTTAACTTAGGGGAAGGAAATTAGGTATCCCGATATGTTGGGGTTGACCGAATGCACGATTATGGAAATCTGTTCCTCGTCATCGATCGGTGTTTTCATGAGTGTGGTTAGGAACCTCCATCACCCCACATAGGATGACAATGTTTCATTACTTCTTTGCCTAAGGACGGCCAGATTTGCCCTTCGAGGTGATGCGTTCAGGTTGTAAGCAAAGCGATCGATGAATGCCTGAGACAGGTCTTCCTAGGTCCTGATTTTATGGTGATCGAACGATGTGTACCAATCGAGCACGTCCCCGCTTAGGGATTTTTAGAACAACCGAATCAAAGCTCTGTCATCTCCCGCCACGACACCGAGTTCTCCGCAAAAGGCTTTCAGGTGCGCGGTAGGACATCCTGTGCCATCATACTTTTGAAACTTAGGTACCTCAAAATTGCTACTACTCATTCATCCGGAAAGGAACAAATTTCTTGAAATCTTGTCGAGGGGAGTTCCACTCCATGTTGCTTCTGGAGTTCATTCCTCATGGCCCTGATCTGCCCTTTGAAATGTTCTCGGAGTCAATCGATTTCAGAAGTTTGGTGAAGTGGAGGCCGTGCCCCTTGCGGGATACGGCTAGCCTCTTCTTCGTAATGGTTAATCTCCTCAACATTTCTAAGATCCCTGGCCAGGGGACCTGGTTGGGGGAGAGCTGTCGGAGGGATGGATGAAGGGTGGGTACCCATTGTAGGACGCAGTTGGTTGTCGAACTGTGGGAGAATTACAAGAGAAGTTTGGCTAGATTGCGGCACATGCTGTAGTGGTTCTTATGGGAATTGAGATGTGCTCCCATTAAGGGGTGTTTGTTGGAACTGAATGGCTGGAAATTGATTGAAATGTGCTGATTGCAACACTGATTGGCTCCCGTTAGGGGGAGTTTGTTGGAATTGAATGACTGTTGTTGAAGATAGATTGGAAAGTGTCGGTTGCAACATTGGTTGGCTCCTGTTAGGGGGAGTTTGTTGGAATTGAAATGTTGTTACTGGACGTTGACCAGAAAGTGTTGGTTGTGACACTGTCTGGCTCCTGTTAGGGAGAGAAAATGCTTGAATTTGTTGTGATGTGGCTGAGAGATACTGGAAGTGTACCCAATTCCCTTTGCAGGGGATGGGTTGAAGCTGGTTGGTGGTTGGGTCGAATAGACCCACTTGGGTGTTGGTTGATGGTGTGTTGTGATTGATGAGGGTGGTCTTCCCTTGGAGGAGGCTTGCTAGCATGTTTTTAATCCGACTCATATTCTATGCTAGCTCAGTCAGAGATAGCATGACCTTGGGTTGTGTAGTTGACTGCCTTAGGGAGTTCGGCTGGATTGATAGGTTGTCTTCCTGCATGGACATGGCTTTTTGTGCACGGGTTTGAATGATGCTCTGACGTAATTTGACCGTGCGATGGATTCGCGATCGGATTTTTGGTAAAATGGCTACAAATTAATTCACTATCCACCCTCTTAGTCCGATGTGATTTTTTTCTTGTTTTAGGCTGGGGTGGGCGCCACCATCTGTATATTAAATCTACTCTGTTTATAAGGTGAGAAACAAAAGTTTATGCATAAGTCTAAAAAATCAGTGATATCCATAATTTAGGTGGGCACGTGAGGGGAAACAGTTAGGGGACGCTCACCATCCAAATTGTTTAATTTGGCATGGCCCGAATAAATCAGCGCATGGGTCTAAATTTGATCCCCCATTAATGAAATTTTCCAAGGAAGCTAGTGGTTGGAGTGGATTTCACATAAACATCACTATATAGGCTATGTGAAAATCCAACCGCAGGCATCCCCTATCCCGCTATTTTCCTTGGTATTTTATCCCTGTGGCTAAATTGTCATCACTAACCAAATGGTTGGAGTAGATTTCACGAACGCATCACAGTGGAACCTCCCTGTTTATATTGTCAACATTCTTGGGATTTGACCACACAATAGTATCTTGCGGTACAGTGAGCAGGAGTCCATTACTCTCTCTCTCTCTCTCTCTCTCTCTCTCTCGCTCTCTATATGTATTCCTTTGTGCCCTTTTCCATAGTCTTGGTCACACTTTGTGTTTGTGTGCCACACCTACTTCCATAGACGCATGCCAAGTCCTGGGGCCGATCTGAACGGTCCATCACCTTGGGGATGTGCATTTAGCTGTACATCAAAGCCTATTTCCATCAAGTCAAAGTCCGCAGGTGGTATACAATGCTCATGAAGGTGAAGTGTCTACAGCAACTAACAATGTGGGTGCGTTGCATGACCGACTAAAAATAAAAAATAAAAAATCATGCATGTAAACGCCGGTTAAGGTGGACTGTGGAACGAACCATCACATCAACGTAACACTCCAGCTCCATATCCATTGGAAGTATTGGGCTGGGTTTCAGGACTCTAAGTGTGGATGAGAATGGTTTGGATTCCGGTGCTTGACTGAGGTCAACAATGGCTTATCTTATCCTACTTCAGCGCTTGACCATGGTGCACCTCATTGATTGGAAATGCCTAATCTACTGGTCGATAGCCACTTGTTCATTAAATTTAGCGCCAATTTGTCCGCAAGTTACGCAAAAAATTAGTTTTTCCCTGCAAAAGCGAGTGCATATCAACGTTGTCCGTCGATTTTCCAAAAACCAGCTCAAATGATTTTTGGTGAGTGGGCCTTGTGAGCCTATTTTAACTAGTGGGAGATCAATTAGGTTCTGCAAAAATACATCCAAACACAACAAGAAAAAGGATTGTAGCTAAAAAAGGCATCAAACAACACTCATTTTGAGGGTGTGTCGAAACTCACCATTGGACTACTTTTTATTTATTTATTTATTTATTTTAAACTTTCATCATCTATTTAGAAAGCAAATAAGAGAAATACAACGAACAAAAAAAAAAAGAAAAAAAAAAAGAAAAAAAAAAAGGTCTTGGGCCTCTACTCATAGCTAGGCTCATAAAGAGTTTCAACAAAGGTCATGGCTTCGACTACCCATTGGTAGCGGTGTCAATCGGCTGGGCTCGGCCTTAAAAATCAGAATTTTAAATAGGGTCAGCTTGAAGGCTCGAATCGAAACAGTTAAAAATCCAGGCCAAGACCTATGCAGGCCTGGACCGTTGACAGCCCTTTCCATTGCTGTGTGTGTGGATGTGTGAGTGTGTGTAAAATTAAATAAATAAAAATGGTAATTTTCCGAACATTTCAAGCTTCTTGGAATGGTTGAATAGAGTCCAATCCTCATTTTACAATATCACGCATCACGTGTACCAACCCCACCATAAAGATAAGATGCGCCAAAAAGAAGGCAGATCCATAACTCAGGTGGGCCATGCAATAGGAAACAATATGCCCAGACCCTCCAAATCCAGTGGTGGGCCCACCTGAATTTAGATTGGTCCAATATTTTTTTGCATCCTTCCGTTATTGTAAGGTATACCTTATGAAAGGTTAGGATGGCATAAGACATATAACAGTGGGCCATGCTCAGTCATGCCAGTGCCGAGGTGGCCCCACATGACATGCCTAGGGCGAGTAGGATTCCAGGGGTATAATACTCCCGGGCCAAGACAATCTCATAGAAAGTTGGATGAATCTTATCTCATCAAACGAGCAGGCGATTTGGACCATTGAACCCACCACCCACAAAACGGACAAGTCTGGCTTACTTTGAATAGTAAGTACTCCGCGTGCAAGTGCACAGTTAGCTTTCATTTAATTTGGTGTGCACAACGCAGACTGGATCCTATCCCCACCAGGGGATGGCCCTGGCAGTGGTTCTGTGGGGCCCACCATGATGTATGTGTTTTATCCGCTTCGTCCATCCATTGTATGAGCCTAAAAAGGAGGCAGACCAAAGGCTCAACTGCACCGCGTGGATAAAACACATCACGTCGGCCCCACATAGCCCCTGCCAGGACCGTCCGTCGAGTTCCTCGTGAGGGGTGGTAGCCGCACTGGCATCTCTTGCAATTGGAATCTAGGTGGGGCCCACTGTGATGTTTTTAAGAAATCTACGCCGTCCAACCGTTTTGTGAGATCATTGTAGGCCTTGCGACCAAAATGAAAGGTATCCAAGACTCCAGTGAGCCGAAAACATGATGATTGAATTTCTATAGTTGAAATATTCGTGGGGCCACAGAAGTTTCGAATCAGGATAATATTTGTGTTTTCAGTTCATCTCAGTACGAATGACATTATTAACGGTATGGATGGCATATAAACATCGCTGTGGACCCCATAGAGGTTTCAACAGTAGGAATTTCCCTACCCAACTTTTGCTTTAGTGCGGCCCACTTGAGTCTTGGATTCATTTCATTTTTTGTTGCAACACCTAAAATAATCTCACAAAACGGTTGGACGGTGTAGACTTCTCACAAACATCACGGTGGGCACCACCTAGATTCCGAGCGCTGGAGATGCATGTGAAACATCCGCCGCCATGCTTGTTTCACATATCATATTCATGAAGTGGGAAAGGAAAGGGAATTTCCTAGGGCTCTCAATGGGTCGGATCTGGATCGGATCCACTTAGATCCGGCTCCAAATCCGAATATCTATAGCCGGATACGGACTCGGATTCGGATCCCACTCGGATCCAAAAGGTGATATCCATATCCGATCCATTTATAAATAGCCAGATCCATTTCCGATCCAAAATCCATATATCCATTGGATTCGGGTCGGATCTAGGTCCGAATACACCACATCACAAATCTTGGGTAAGACCCGGAACCATCAATGTGGGTGGGACACTGACCATAGGAGCCCACCTCGATGCATGAATTATATATCCATTCCGTTCAACTACTTTTCGAGCTTATTTGATGCTATGACAGAAAAAATGACGTAGATGCAAGTTTCGGTGGACCATAAGAAACTGGTTAATAACCATTAAAAACCTTTTGTGGGCCACAAAAGCTTTCTATGAACCTGATATTTGTTTTTTTTTTTTTTTTTTTTTTTTAATTTCATCCTAGTCTGCATTACCTTATCAACAGATTGGATGGTCAATAAACATTATGGTGGACGTCAGGAAGTTTTTAATGGTAGGTGTTTAGTAAGCACCGTTTCCTTTGGTGTGGTCCACTTAAAATTTGCATCTGCTTCATTTTTGGAAAAGAATCCTAGATAGATATACAATGAATACATCCAGGTGGGCCCTAGGTTCAGGGTCCCACTCACGTCGCTGGTTTCGGGTCTCACGCAAGTATCCAGAGAAAACCGGGATCCGGATTGCGTCCTTAGTTACTCAGTGGCCAGTGCGCCCTTATCGTACTGAGTAAACTCAGTTGGGCCCACTGTAAAAGTATGTAGTTTATCTACACCGTCCATCTTATTTTACAGATCATGCAAGGGGTTGAAACCAAAATCGAAGTATATCCAAAACTCAGGTGGACCATACCACAGAAACAGTGGGTATGATGATTTCCACTGTTGAAACCTTTTTAGGGCCTGCAGTGATGTTTATTTGTCATCTAACCTATTCACAAGATCAAACAGACATTGATGAAGGGGAAAAAACAAATATCAGATTGATCAAAAGCTTCCACGGCTCCCAAGAATTTTTCAACAGTACAGGTTCAATTCACATTGTTTCCTGTGGTATGGTCCCCCTAATCTTTTCATATGCATCATTTTTTGTCTCAGGATATAAATTTATCTGTTAAAATGGATGAACGGAGTGGATGAAATACATAAATCACTATGGAGCCCGCAGTGTTTACTCAGTACACTTACGCGTATGAGTTACTCAGCACCTGTAACGCAATCCGCTTCCCTTTGCCACATGCACAGAGGATCCGCACTCTTCCTCTACTTTTTTTTTTTTTTTTTTTATGGCTATGAGAGGTCCGCCGTGCATGATCTATTCCGTTCATTAGCTCGGCCAGACCATGACAAGATCAAAGAGCATTGTTAGTTTATTTTTCAATGAAAAACAAATATTATAATAGCTCCGGAAAAGTTTCAATGGTGGACGACCAACATCACTGTTTCTTATGTTATAGTCCTCTTAATATCTGGATCTTCTTCAGATTTGGTACCATGACATAAAATGATATGTAAAATTGAATGGACGGATTGGATGAAACACATCCATCAAGGTGGGCCGTAGGAAAGTTTCAACAGTGGACATTCAAATCCCACTGTTTACTGCGGTATGGTCTACCTGAGATCAGGACGTGTCTCAATTTTTGGGTCATGGCCTTAAATAACGTGGAAAATCGAATGGCCGGTGTGGATATAACATATACATTAAGGTGGGTCCCACTTTGGACCCCACTCACGTTCAAAAGGGCATCTCTTCCGCATAACTTTTTGCATAAGAGATTATTAAGAATCGGATATGTGCAAATTGGGTTGTATAACACTGGTTTTAGAGTGGACCATTCGTATAAAACGATCCCACATCAATCGTAGCCCACCCTATCACAGATCTGAACCATTAGGGGATTTTCCAACACCCAATTTACATGGTACATGGTTAGAAAAATAAAATACGCTGTTAAAATAAAAAAAATAAAGAGAAAATACTCACAATGAACGGTGAATACTCAGAATATTGTATGGTTGAATGGCTCAGATCGTCACCTAATCCTTTGCTTGTTATTCTTCTCGTTGTTTATGAATCTGATTACCCTTTAAAATAGAAGAATTTGGGAAGAGAGGTGGAGAGAGCGGGTGTTGATAAGGTATTTATTACATGGCATTAAAGTTGAAGAGTGGAAGTCGAAGAGCCATACTCACTTTTGTGGAAGCCTAAACGTTGCAATTTTAAAACATAATGCGATAATTGGGATCCGATCGGATCTCACTGCCATATCCGAATCCGACCCGAATCATATTCGGATTTTTTTTTGTAAACCCGAATCCGACCCATTTAGTTAATCGGATCTATTTTAAGATCCAACTCCCCATTATACGGGTTTGGAGCAGAGCGGATCTCGGATCTAACCCGCTCCATTAAGAGCCCTAGAATTTCCCCTCATTTAATTCAAGAAGCCGAAACATTCTTTTTAAGAAATGATTCATTAGAGAGAACAGAACTCATTCAGCAGCTTATTCTCGTGCTTGCATGGGCCCATTGTGTTTTGTGTATTCCATCCAACCGGCACACTAAAGAAGTCCCACCTTGATGATAGAATGCTCCAAAAAATCAGGCCTATCCAATCATTAGTGAGGCCGCCATAAGAAGCAATTAACAACCACCCAAAAACCTCTGAATTCACATGGTGGCCCACATGATGGTTAGATCTGCTTAATTTTTGGTGCATTCAAATTTCATGGTGTGGAGACCTTTCCAGACAGATTGGATGCCATACACCACATTCAAATCCACACACCCCGCTACACAGCCTACTAGAATTTGGGTCTTAAAACTCGACCAGGGCACAGCCCATGGGCCTCTATAGTCAGCACACACCAGGCTCACAACTAGCTGGCCGGCCCCACCCATTGACACAACAAATCATATCACTATTTCCACTAACAATTCCTATAGTGACATCATCAATCACCATTAAATCCGTACCATTGGTTATCATTCGAGGAATTATCACATATATCATCACATTCGATGCCATCCGTATATCAGCCTCAATTTCACACTCAGTGATCTTCACGGGGGACCTGCTTTCTGCACAGATCAAACGTCAAACGTGTGACAGGTCGGCACCTTTTTGTATGGCCGTGCATGAAGGTCCACATGTTTGGGATGCGTGTAATCAATAATTGACCAAATACCCAAAAAAAAATCGGCAAACCTTATAAATGACAAAGAAATTCACACTCCAAACTGCACCACAAACCTTCCCATTTTCACCATGGAAGATGCCGGAATGGACCACAGCGACCGTCCATTTTCGACAAACAGCAAGCCCTCCGATGTAGAGAACAAGAACGCAGAGAGAGAAGAAAAGATTCAATCGATAGAGCAGACCTTTGAGTGCACCAAAGTCCCCGGATGGCGAGAGCAGCTGACGTTTAGAGCTTTCGTTGTGAGCTTCATGTTGGGTATCATGTTTAGCATTATCGTGATGAAGCTCAACCTGACGACCGGGATCGTGCCTTCTCTAAACATTTCTGCTGGTTTGTTGGGTTTTTTCTTCATAAAGATCTGGACCAAGCTTCTTGAGAAATCACATCTGTTGAAGCAGCCGTTTACAAGGCAGGAGAATACGGTTATACAGACGTGAGTCGTCGCCAGTTCCGGCATCACCTTCAGTGGTATGTTACAATCCCTTCTGGTATTTCACATGTGTGCCCTGACGAAACTTCCACAGTGAGCGAATCTCATCGGTAGAATTCAGATACAAGAAGCATGTGAGACTTATCTCAGTAAAATGATTGTTGTGGGTACAGTATCAACCCCACAAAACCAATGTTGTTGCACATTGAGATGGATCCAGATCGTCCAATCAGTAACCTACCTCTTGGACGAGCCGTAGCTGAAAAATCAACATTGCAATCTCAAAATCATTGGATCAATCATTCATTTCTGGATAGCAGAATTTCAAGTTCGTACGAACTACCTCATAATCTTAAAGGGGGGAAGGAAAAAAACAAAACAAAAGGTTGATCAATCTACTGCCATGAGGCATAGTTTAAAAACTCGAAAACACAACTCAACTTGATATCCAGCCAGGTCAGGCAGACTCAAAGGCTCAACTCAATCTTTTTTGACTTGACTCAATATTTAATAAATCAAATAATAAGTGATATTTATGGTAACAACGAGAATTTAGAACAGACTCAGATTCATTTTCTTTGAAGATTGCAACAGATAGTTTTCCCTTATATTTTACAACAGGAGTTCAAGATAAGAATTTAAAGTGGTCAAACAAAACAAACTTGCAATGGTTGGTTCATTGGTTAAAGCCATGTTACTTACGGTTGAGGATGAGGATTCAAACTCGATCACACCAAGTTGCATCGAGTTGGCCAAGTTTTCAAGCTGCCTTGATAAGTCCTGTCGAGACTCTACCAAGTCATGCTAGTCAGCGGGTTGCCTTGAAACTCAGCTCGAAATCTGGCCAAGTCAAGTTGACTCAGTTTCGAGTTGATCCACAGAGTTTTAGAACTATGGCGTGCGTGCTTGTTGCATTTCGCTCACATCTAATCTTTATGTTTGAACTATTTGAGTGTCTATGTTAGTACAGAATCCATCCTCTCGCAACTCGCTTAGCTTTAATTTTTTAATGTTATAACTATAATATGCTCGATTTGTACTAACAGGAGGCTTTGGGAGTTACCTTTTCGGGATGAGTGAGACAATCGCGAAACAGTCGACGGAACAGAATGGTCAAGAGAATATCAAGAACCCTGCTCTAGGATGGATGATCGGGTTTCTCTTTGTCGTTAGTTTTCTCGGGCTCTTCTCTGTGGTGCCCCTTAGAAACGTACTTCATGAGAACTTCCCATCTGAACTTTACCAGCATGCATGGATAGATGGCATTCATAAGTAGATGATATATCTAGACCAAGCAACCGATACTCAGTCTTGGAATGAGAATCAAGTGGGTCTGAAACCAGTACAAATCACATGGACTCAGGCAGCAGAATCGTTATGACTTGCTCAGATAATGTACATGCAAGGGGTAAGATTCATTTAATTCTCCACTAAAACACTAAAACTGAGTCGCCTCAGTTTCACCCTACTTTTGATTCTGTGATCTAGACAGTAAATAACCCAGACAGGCTTTGGATGAGGTTTGCTAAAATACCTCTCGGCATTTTGAAAGATGATACTTCAGAATTTAGCCATTGGAATTTGGTAGCTTTCAATGATCCAAACTGTTTATGTTATTGGGATTATCTTGGATGGGGGAATGCCCAAAAAAATCTATTATATTGAAATTCCTAACCTTTGATCATACAAAGGTTATGGTAACTGTCCATTTTCAAAGCAACAGAGCCAAATTTCAGAAGGTTTGAAATAATCCAATTGAGAGATTTTATCTGTTGCCCATCCACCATACGAGGCGAGACTAATCGTATAAAAAATTTAGATCAAGGAATACAACCCATCTTCAAAGTTTGAAGTCCCAACATATCATTCTGGACAATCATTTGTAAATAGTAACTCGGGGTACCTCCATAGAACCATTGAAGACGAACAGAGTTACAGTTTATTAATGGAGCCACCTCCCTTATGATGAGTCTTGTATATTTAGAGAAGTTCCAAAATATGATAATTTAAGATCTAGTATTTTCTTTTACATAGGCCATGAATTCAACCTTCTTTTAACTGGTAGATATGGCACATGCAATGCAAGTGGAAAGAGAGGAAGTGGTTTTGCAAGACATGGGAAAGGGGGGGAAGCAGTCATAGATGTTCTGGTTGTGGAGTGGTTTGATACTCTGGCAGATTGTGATGGTACTAGCATGCCATACTTATCAAACTGTCCAAGTTATTTGACCCACTTACTTTTTTTTTATTACGCTGCCATACTTATCAAACTGTCCAACTCACACACACTACACTGTCTCTACGAACTCATCTAACAAACAGGAGACACCCACTTAGATCATCATACAAAACCCACTCTCAAAATAAAAATTAAAAAACCACTGATAAAATCTCACAGGCTAACTTGGCAAAACCAATCGCCCGACGTTGTAAAAGGAACAGAGAACATAGTCGACACAAACTTAAAACTTCAGACTTATTAATAAATGGGAAATTCTGTAAGAAAGAGAATGCTTTTCTTTCATCAAAAGGAAATGTTAATCCAAATAAAAAAACCATCTGAAGATTGATGTCTTTCAATACTTTGTTGATCTTAAGAATTCTTGTAAATTCATATTTAAATGAGACTTTTTGTTTCAGATCATGATCATTGACTACAAGCTGATATACCCCAGCGGAACTGCAACTGCAAACCTTATCAATAGCTTCCACACCCCTCAGGGAGCCAAGCTAGCAAAGTAAGGCTTTGCTGAAATTCTACACTGAATTTTACCTGCATTCAATTGAACAAACCATTGAAAATATCCTTCTCCTTTTTTCTTTTTTTTTTTCATTCCAACAGGAAACAGGTGAAAGAACTTGGCAAGTTCTTGTCCTTTAGCTTCATGTGGGGTTTTTTTCAGTGGTTTTTCAGGGCAGAAGAATCCTGTGGATTTGCATCTTTCCCTACATTCGGTCTCGAAGCCTTCAAAAACAGGCAGATATAACCTCCTTTCCATTTTAGAATTTCTTTAAATGTTTATTCGTAACTTTGAGATCATTGTCAGAGAAACCTTATTTTCTGAAAGTGGAATGACATAGTCACACACCACAATCATGAGAACCCTAACAACACCTGGTCGGTGACCTACAACAAAGCACATCTGAACCCTCTGATTGATACGGTGAAGCCCCATCTCCATCAATGGTGGATCTGGGGCTTGCTATACCCCATCATGTGTATTAAAATGACATGGATCTAAAGCATAACGCCGAATCTGACTCGGGTAAAGGAATTGGGATTTGGGAAGTATCCGTTTCAAAATGTCTGCTAGTGTAAATATTGATGAAGCAAGAGCGGGAGTGCAAGTCTGAGAGTAGAAGCTGCACCCTCATAGACGGTTCCTACATCTAAGATTCCATCAACATCAATTATAATGGGGTTTTCATAATCTGTCATGGAGTCTCTTTGTTATGAATTTTTCAAATCGGATCATCTCTCATTAGTTTGTCTATCATGAATTATTTCCGGTCCTAATTCATGTATCGGGCTTTTTATTCCTTGGAACAGATTCTACTTCGACTTCAAGGCTTCCTATGTTGGCGTAGGGATGATTTGCCCTTACATTGTTAACATCTCTTTGCTGGTTGGCTCTATTCTGTCATGGGGAATTATGTGGCCCCTCATAAGCACTAAAAAGGGTGATTGGTACAGTGCGGATCTTGAGCCTAGCAGCTTTCACGGCCTTCACGGCTACAAGGTAATTTAAATTATCAAAATTCCCTTGTTTATGAATATATGTGCTCTCAAAGAAAAAATCAAGTAAAATTTTCAAACCATCCCTATTATTTCAGAGAAGTGACAAAAGACGCCCTCAAATCTCAATTAATTATTTGTACAAAAAAAAAAAACTCCCAAGACAACCTGTGTTTCCTGGTGGATGGTCATCTGAACCGTCCATCCATTAGTTCCCCCGGTGGATGGTCTGCACAGCAAAATTAAGACCAGTTGTACAATGCATGTATCCAATCTGACAGCTTTCAAACAGCAAACAGGCAATTAGAACAATATGCACTGCAGCACACATCAATATTACCTAAATCATCAACAACCCCTGTGATTCATATCAAATCATGTGATCCGGATTATGGCTTATTTTCAATCGGGTTGGTATTTCTAGCATCCTAAGACTATGATTCTATACTCTTATTGTTGTAGTGCAAATTTATATTTACAATCCAGAGAGTTACATATTTTTTTATTCAATAGCATGCATATAATATGACACCATGCATTCGGGGTCTATAATAATAACATTTATGATTTCATTAACAGAAGAAAAAGAAGGCAACAAAAACACTTTTTCCCCATTATGTTTGCAAAAGTAGAAGCATATTCCATATAGCATTTGTCACACTTCTCCATAGTCAATTTTCCCAGCACAAGGTATGAGGTGAGCATTGTCTTTTTTTTTAGACGAGGTGAGCATTGTCTCGTAAAATAATAAATAAAAAAAAGCATAGAGAGAGAGAGATTTCCACTTGCTGTCCTAACAAGATTCTCGAAAATGGAACAAGGTTCAATAGTGCCATGGAACCCTTGAGAGTCAAACATTACACTTTCTTTCCTTTGCTTTTCCCCAATTTAAACATGCCCTAAATTGAATATTAGTATCAATGTTTTAAATAGCAAATAGCGTGTAGCATAGTGTTCGCTCCTCTAAAGCATAAGTTACATAGCATGCAGCGCAAACTACATGCTACTTCTAGATTTTTATTTAAGGTTGAGCTTTGCATTAGACTAACTAATAATGACATTTTATGATATATGGTGAAACCAAACACAACCTAAAATAATATGAAAAATAGGGCAAAGATTAACTATAGAGATAAAGAGCAACAGAACTAATTTAATACTGCCACTTTTATTATTTTACTGAAGTGGCTGAAAGATGAACTAATTTTTATTGAAAATAGAAAATGTAACAAATCATTGAAAACATTAATTGATTTTGATTTTAGTGAAAAATAACTTGTAGCATAAGCTATGTAACTACAACGTAGGCAATGTAGCATGTAGTACGTGTAAATAGCATGTGGTGTAGGCTACATGTGACTTAAGCTTTTTTATGAACTATGTAGTGTTAAGGCTAAGCTACGCTATGTAGCGTAAGCTACATGCTACCTAGCATAAGCTATTGAAAACACTGATCAATGTGTGTGTGTGTGTGTGTTTGTGTGTGTGTGTGTGTGTGTGTGTGTGTGTGTGTGTGTGTAACTATACTGCATTTTAGCACCGCCAATGAGAGTTACACTCTCTCATTGATAATCCCAAGCCTAGATTGAGGTGGGATGCATTAGCCCCGTAGTTAGGATCAAACTCCAGTCATAAGCCCATAACTAATTATCATGAATCCTAACTAACAAACATTTCAAGACTAAGGATATGGTCCTTGATAGAGTGAAGGGCAGAGCAGGATTTGTGCAGCTAACATCATTTAGTTGGGAATTGGGATAAGGGTTAGATGACAAGACAATGATGATTTAACTACATGGCATATACTTAGAGCATGTGCACTGGGTGCCCATTCCCACACCGTGTACGGGAGTGACCCATGTTCAAGGTAACCTTGGTACACAATTACACATGCAATAAGAAAAAGCAAAATTAGTCATTAAGTACAAAATACAAAATAAAATTACATTTAAAAAATACAAACTATAATTACCATTTATTAAAAAAAACTGCAGCAATATATATATTGCGCATGCTACATATGCTACATGTATGCTACGCATACGCTATGACCCCTATAGCGTACGCTATTTGCTAACGCTACATAGCATCGTGGCTACGCTATGGGTGCTATTCGAAACACTGATAACGATACATGTGTGTTGCACTGTACATTTGTTCACCATTTCTCATCTTCCTTGAACGCGGATGGGCTCCGATAAGTCGCCCTAAGTGATAAATATTTGGATTAAAAATTAGTAAAAATGTCCTCATTGGCGTCAAGTGTCAGAGCACATTTTCGCAACTCACAGCTCTTCTTTCATTTGTAACTCCTTTTATTATGTTATTTACAGGTCTTCATCGCCATTGCCATGATCCTAGGCGACGGCCTCTACAACTTCTATAAGGTCATGAGCATAACAACCTCCTCCTTTCTTCAAAAACTGCGCGAGAAAGACACTGGCATAATCCCTGTGGTCAACCAACTCTCCCCCACCAACCCATCTCGGTCCTACGACGACCATCGCCGGACTGAACTCTTTCTAAAAGACCAAATCCCGACATGGGCAGCAGTTGGGTGCTACATTGCCATTGCTGTCATCTCAATCGCCACCTTACAACACATCTTTCCCCAACTCAAGTGGTACTACGTCTTAGTTGTTTACATCTTTGCTCCGGTCCTAGCCTTCTGTAATGCCTATGGTGCCGGACTCACTGACTGGTCCCTAGCTTCCACCTATGGAAAGCTGGCCATCTTCACCATTGGCGCATGGGCTGGAGCTTCGCATGGTGGGGTGCTTGCAGGGCTTGCCGCATGCGGTGTCATGTTAAGCATTGTCCAGACAGCTGCAGATCTCATGGGGGACTTCAAGACGGGCTACTTAACACTAGCTTCGCCTTGGTCCATGTTTGTCAGTCAAGTAATCGGGACCACAATGGGCTGTGTCATTGCTCCTTGCGTCTTCTGGCTATTTTCCAAAGCCTTTGATGGCATTGGCACTCCTGGAACAGAATACCCTGCCCCTAATGCAATCATCTACCGTAACATGGCAATTCTCGGTGTTGAGGGTTTCTCATCCCTGCCAAAGAACTGCCTCACTCTCTGCTATGTGTTTTTTGTTGGCGCTATTCTCATCAACTTAGTGAGAGATATTCTTGGGAAAAAGGTGGTGACTTGTATCCCTATCCCAGCGACGGTGGCAAAGATGGCGAGGTTAATTCCAATCCCGATGGCAATGGCGATTCCATTCTATATTGGGCCATACTTCGCTATCGATATGTGTGTGGGGAGCTTGATATTGTTCGTATGGCAGAGGACAAACCAGGTAAAGGCATATGCATTCGTGCCTGCAGTAGCATCTGGTTTGATTTGTGGTGACGGGATATGGATTTTGCCACAGTCGGTGCTTGCTTTGGCCAAGGTGAACCCACCCATCTGCATGAAATTTCTATCAAGGAAAACGAACATGAAAGTGGACAAGTTTCTTAGCTAAGCTATCTTAATAGCAGAAGCCACTTTAGCATGTGTTTCTACCATAAATATTCCATTGTGTGTATAAAAGTTAATCTCATGCAGTAATGTCGAGAATTCAAACTTGCATTCAATCCAATAGCCCCATATCGAAACTAAAGTTATTTGATATATTAACACTAAGTGATACTGTTTGCAATTTGTGGTATTTGATTTCTTTGAAGTAGAACTAAGGTCCACAAAGATCATATTCTAACATAAATTTACGGGCTGATGCAAGTCAGAAACTTTGAAGGTAGGCTTCATACTAGATTTCAGCCCAAGTGGGACACTATATAGTATATACATAGACGACATACAAAATAAAAAAAAAAAAAAAAAAAAAAACTCACAAGCTTCACAACTGAAACGAAGAGCAATGACTTTCCTACTATCTCACAAGCCATTCGCAATTCACAGACTGACTATCAGTGATTATATTAATGGAGAGCCACTACTTTTGTCTATTTATCGCCAGAAGTAATATTAACGGCGAGCTTGAGACAGGTATCTTCCATGTTCAGTTCAACTCATGGAATTTTGCAGGTTACTTGGAACTAATAGAGAAGTAGATCGATCCTGTAAACTATTTGAAAATACAATGTACAAGTTAGACGACTCTTTTTTATTTCCATAGATGCAACAACTATAATATGGGAGCAATCTAAGCCAGATGGTCAAAAGGATTCACAAGAATGATAGGAACTGGGTTCGAGACAAAAACACAGTGGAACTGTTGTTTGACATGTTTCATCATGATCACCTTGTCATGTTATGGTGGAGTTAGGATTAGAAACCAATAAAGATAATGACTCCTTTAGAAATGACATCTCAGAACGAAAGACTACTAATGGTAGACTGAGCGCCCAATAAAGCTTATTTCGATCAGCAATAATGAATTAATGATGATTATAAAGGAAACTGCAGATGAGGAACAAGAGACCTCAATGTCCATGGAGTTTGGCAGAAATCAAAGCAGCCATTAAAAGCAAGGTTATGAGCAATGTACCCTCCAAGGGGAACTAAATTGGCTCTCTAAGACTATATTCATGTATTCGTGGATGGGTATGGTATGTGACTGGTGAATACTACCGCAGTTTTTCTGTACTGATGTTCTGTTCACAATGGTTACAGCCGGGGAAGGGGATTCAGAAGCAAGGTGTTTAAATCAGTTTAACAGGTATCGTGTCATTCATCATTGATACAGCCCCGTAACGCCCCTGCATCAGGCTGTTTTTGGCCGATACAGCTGTATCGTTCATGGGCAATACCAGTACGTATCAGGTGATACATACCAGTTTTGGACAATACTTAAAATCATGTTCAGAAGTTGGATTTGAACCAGGCCATTAAGATGATAAATTGTAGAGATTGGCTGAAGTGTATTGTTTCTAAATCCCATACAAATCGAAAGAGTAATGCTACTCGGAAGTGCCCACCTGCAAAGACCAAACATAAGGCTCATGACAACATAACACAGTTGTGCAGCATCTAGTCAATTCACAAGGCAGGGTCCACAGTTTATGTGATCTAACAAAAAAGCAGGCTGACACACTCTACAAGTGAGCCACACTTTCACAAAAAGATGAACGGTTAGAAAAGGATACCCATCAATCCACATTCAACTTACATGTCTGGATCACCTGATTAGTGTGCCTGACATTTGAGCTAGGGCCTATGATGAGGACACACGGCCATTTCAAGTGTACTAACGAAGAAAGCGCCATCCACAAATACCATCCTTGTGGATAGGCGACTATTGAGGAGCTGAAGACCCTCCATACGTGATCACACACATAGAAGACCCCATCCAGGGATGACACGTGCGTAGGAAGATTGCAGAAAAGGACCGAAGAGCTGAAGACTTCGGGTGCCCGACCACTATCTTCGGGCGCCCAACCATTGCCTTCAGGCATCCGATCGGGCGCCCGAACTTAGCCTCTCGAGCGCCTGAAACTCTCTGGACGTTTTTGGACGTCTTCGGGCGCCCGACCGAGCGCCCGAACTTTTGCGCAGTTTTGCTTATTTGCGCGTTTTTGCTTAGTTTAGGAGTAGTTTAGTACTTTCACTTGTTTTATTTGCTTATTTAAGTGGGCTAGGCCCTAAACACGAAAATTAACTTTTGATATTGATTAATGAAAGCCTCTTTGAGCTTCCTCCTGCCTCCTCTCTCTCTCATGGTGATTCTTCTCTTCTCTTTGATCTTCTTCTTCTGATTTCTTCTTGAGCCCCTCCAACTTCTTCCAGGTATTTTATCTTCTGTCATTATCATCCTAACTTCTTTTTTTATTATTCCCTACGATCTAAACCTTGAGAATTGATCCAAACCCTAAATCCCCAAATTCTCAAATCCCTAATCCGAGAAACCTCCTGGTTCTTTGGACTAGTGATCCACATTGATCGATTGGGTATAGCCATGCAAGATCGGGAGGTTCCATTCCTCACCGGATCCAACCTATGCATTATTTGAATCCCATACTCCATGGTTGTGATGATGGCCCATTCCATTGCATGTTTTCCTTATGCTCTTCTTAGTTTATGATGATTTATGCTAGATTTCATTATTATTATTGCTTTTACTTCCGCTGAATAATTGTGTTCATGAGCATGCATCATATTTAGGGCTGTCCTGCATTAAATTTGGTATCAGAGAATAAGCTTGCATGGTTTTGTCTAGATCGAGTTATAAAAAATTAGGGTTTTGATTTTTAGGTTTAATTTAGGAAAGTCCAGATTTAGAAAGTTTTCAAATTTTAGAAACTTTCCAATTTTAGAAAGTTTCCTAATTTGGAAAATTTCCAAATTTGAGTCGTTTTCCGTTTTATTTTATTTGAGTCGGTTCATATTAGTTTTGCATCCATCGCATCCATCTTGTGAGTCAATACACCTAGTGGTCCAGTTGGGTAGAGTTTTGGTTCAAGTCTTGTTTGTATGCCCACTAGGAGAGGTAGAGGTTTTGGACTCCAACCTACCATGAGTAACGAGCAGTTATCTGAGCAACTCGTTCAATTGATACAAAAGAAAACCGCCCTAGAGGCAAGTCACAAGCGTGATTTTGCCCGTCTTGAGGACCAAATCACCATTACCAGGACCAAGGTTGAGCAATTAGAGGCGTCCCAAAGGAAAAACCACGCTGTTGGGGATGATGTGCACTCCCAAGTGGGAGGAATCATAGAGGAACGCGCTGCCACACGTGGAGGTGGTGAAGATAGGGATCGTGGTAACGGTCGTGGTGTTGTGCGATAGGCACGAGCCACATATGATCATCAAGACCGCTATGATCCAGATGAGCGTGCGATGAAGAGTGTTAGAGTCGAGGCCCCGAGCTTTGATGGGCGCTTGGACCCCAAGGCATTCCTTGACTGGGTTGCTGACATGGACCACTACTTTGAGTGGTATGACATGTCAGAAAACCGTCAAATGCGGTTTGCTAAGATGAAGTTTGTGGGTCAAGCCAAGCTCTTTTAGACCAACACCGAGCGTAGGGTAGAAAGAGTTGGTAGAGCCCCTATCACACATTGGTATGAGATGAAAGAGAAGTTGAAGGAGAAGTACCTTCCACTCTCATACCGTCAGAAGCTCCTTGACCAATGGCAATCATTGCGCCAAGGGTCAATGTCTGCCGTTGATTACATCGCTAAGTTTGAAGAATATGTGATGCGATGTGATATCCAAGAAGACCCTCTGGTAACGCTCTCGCGTTTTAAGATGGGCCTTCGTACGGATCTTCAGCGCGGGCTTATGACTCGGCCCTTAACGGACTTGGATGAGGCATATCAAGTCATGCAGGAGTTAGAGCAATACCTAAAGACTCCTGTCGTCCGTCGTTTCGAGTCCCGAGACTCCAGTGCTAGATCTAGTTCCTAGGGAACGAGACCTAATGTTGTCAGTCAACCTAGGACACAGGCGACCATTCCGCCTAGGCCTAGGGAGGACAAGGGCAAAGGGGTTCTTGGTGCAGGTCCTAGTGGAGGTAGCTAAGTGAGATGCTACGAGTGTGGCAATCTGGGCCACATGGCTAATCAGTGTCCTACGAAGAACCGTGGGAAAGCCTTAGTTATAGGCGAGTCCCACGAGGGTGGAGATGACCAGGGTGATTATGAAGTTGAAGAGTATCACCCTGAAGGAGGACTTATTGATGATGAAGAGTTAGATGAAGGAGCAACGCTTGCAGTAGTCAGGCGTGTGCTAGCTCAGTCTAGGAGTAGTGCTGACTGGCGTCGAAGCACTATCTTCTACACTATTGCCAAGTGTGGTGAAAAGAATTGTAAGGTGATAGTGGACAGTGGAAGTTGTCAGAATGTGATTTCCACTAACACTTTAGAGTGCTTGAAACTAAAACCCACACCTCATCCAGACCCATATAAAGTTTCATGGGTTGACAAGACATCCCTACCTGTCACCCATCAATGTCTAGTCCCCATCGAGTTTGGGTCATACAAGGAGTCCCTGTGGTGTGATGTGTTACCTATGGATGTGGGGCATGTTATCCTAGGTAGACCGTGGCTATTCGATAATGATGTCACGATCTTTGGCCGTTCTAATGCGTGTACCTTCATACATAATGGTAAAAAGATCAAACTTAACCCTATGCCACCTGAGAGCACACTAGGGAAGAAAATGGATGAGAAGGCAAGTGAGCCTAAAGGAGTGGGGAAATTCAAGCCTAAGTCTCTACATATAATAAATGCAAGAGAGTTTGAAAAAGAGACTAAGGAGGATTCTATGGTGTATGCCCTTGTGGCTAGAGAGATTACACCTGAGGTTCCATTAGAGTTACCCCATGAGGTGACTTCGGTCCTGAAGGAATATAGTGATGTATTTCCTGAAGATTTACCGAATGAGTTGCCACCTATGAGAGACATACAGCATGCCATTGATCTTGTCCCAGGGTCTACTCTACCGAACCTTCCTCACTACAGGATGAACCCTGCATAACATGCAGAATTAAAGAGGCAAGTTGATGAGCTTCTGCAAAAGGGTTTCATCCAAGAGAGTATGAGCCCGTGTGCCATGCTTGCATTGTTGACGCCAAAGAAAGATGGCACGTGGCGCATGTGTGTGGACAGCCGTGCCATAAATAAAATTACTGTCAAGTACAGGTTCCCCATACCTCGACTTGACGACATGCTTGACATGATGGCCAGGTCCACTATATTCTCTAAGATAGACCTCAAGAGTAGATATCACCAAATCCGTATACGCCCAAGGGATGAATGAAAAACTGCGTTTAAAACAAAAGATGAGTTGTATGAGTGGTTGCTCATGCCCTTCGGTTTGACTAATGCACCTAGTACTGTCACGCCCCGAAATAGACTCGAGTACAACAACCCAAAGCCCGAGTTCCAGAGTGTGAATTGAAAATTCGAGCATAGATTCCTTGAGATTCCATCCCACAAATTATATATCTAAAATAAATTCCCAAATATAAAATATCTTTTCCACTAACGTCTTATTACATGGAATTTTACAAAATAAAACAAATCTGGCACGATTGACGCTCGAGAAGGATGAGACCCCCTGAATACTCTCCTTTGCCTATGTCTTGTCCTTCCTGAAAACCTGTAAGAACTGTGGTGATTTTGGTGAGCTAAAAGCCCAGTGAGATCATTTCCATCACAGGTAATATTCCAGTTAATAATAGATAAGATGTGAATCATCAACAGATAGAATTGTATGAAATATACGAGGATGAGGTTATGATTTTACACTTTATGATTTATTATCAATGGAATATGATTATCATGATGTCATGTATGTTATGATACGTATGAGAGCAATAAACGTCTAGGAACTCGCTGCCACTGAACATTAGGAACCTGTCGCAAATCAACTATGCTCACCTAACCGGTACAGCGAGGCGGCAAATCAACCATGCATGCCAGTGGACAAATTAACCATGCACCAATGATCCAACCGAGCAAATCAACCATGCTCAATAAGTGAAACGACCAGAACTCGCTACCACTGAACATTAGGAACCTGTCGCAAATCAACCATGCTCACCTAACCGGTACAGCGAGGCGGTAAATCAACCATGCACGCCAGGAGTCAAATCAACCATGCTCCTGTTCTGTCGCAGTGTATAAATGTATGCACATGTATGTATTTATGGAAGCAGTCATCAAGCATACAATGCGTATCAAAATTTAAGTCCAATCACGCCATGCATGTGTTTACTTTATTCAAGTAATTCTTTGTCTCAATTTAGTTATTGTCAATCGAGGAATTTAAGAAGATCATCGCGTAAGGTTTAGTGTTACGAATAACTAAGGTTGTTCCAAGAGTTATGTATTGTACATTATCTAAACCTAAGTTGTTGTCGATTAAGAAGTTTAAGAATAATGTCACGTGGAATCTTGAGAATACTACGTGTATCTAGGGGTGCATGTTGGCGACATCACCTGTATGAAATCCTACGTTGAATTGTCGTGGAATTCTGACATGTGCATTAAAAAGGAAAACTTGATAAAATTAATTCAATAAGAAAAGGATAATTGGCAGGTGAAATTTAAGGATATAGATCGGAGGTGGATGGATCCCTTACCTAGGATCAAGTTTATGACTTTACGTTAAAGTTAGAAAGAAATCGATGGATGGATCGTTACCTACGAACCATGTTGAAGGATAACATGGAAATTAGACATCATACTTGGGAAGAAAACAAATTAAATGGAAGAAACATTAACTAGAAATTTTTATGATAAATCACTCACCGATATGACGATCTCTAGGCTCCAAACAAGCCCAAATTTGAATCTGAGTTGGCTCAGCAAGTCGACTCGGTTTAGAGAAGAAGTTTCTTCTTCTTTCTTCTTCCTTTCTCTTTCTTCTTTTCTTCATCTTCTCTTTCTTTCTTTCTTTCTTCTTTCCTCTTCTTTCTCTCTCTTTCTCTGATTGATCTATGAAGGAGGGGAGGGAAACGGATGGACGGCTTTATAACTCACTTCAGTGGGTGGAAAAACGTGCTGTGGACGAAAGTCAATTTCTCGATTCGAGTGGGAGATGTAAAAGAATAGTGACTTGGCATTATTATACAAAATAAACTGTTGAGAAGTTAGGTGGGGTCCACATGGTGTTTTGGGAGAGGTTTGGACCGTCCATGCAAAGCGACGAGCTGGATCTTGATTTCCTTGTATTTGAACGGTGGTTTGGAATGGGCTGAACTATTAACGAAGCGAAACCAAACTTGGTCGGTCAAGGTTTAGGATGGGCTTGGATGTAATGGACGGAACAGATTGGGTGTGGGATCATGTTGATGGATGGCTTGGAGGCCACCAACAAGGGCAGCGGGCGGACGCTGTTACGTAGAAGATGATGAAGAAGAATCGTGCTTGGATTCTTGTTCTTTATTTTTATTTTTATTTTACGTGCACGTATAATAGGCTTTTTATGCTCCACTTGTAAGTGGGGGTCCACTTGTAGTGAATTTAGCTAGTTTACTCCGTCCAACTAATGACCAACATAAAGTTAACCGTCGATGAGAAAAATGAGGCATATCCGAGTTGAGGTGGAGATGTGCATGATGTGGATCTTGGCGTTCTTGGTTTTAAACGGTTGATTGAAATGGATCATAAGATCAACTTTTAGGATCAAGATTTAAAAGTAATAAGTTTATGAGGAGGAGAAGACGGATGGACAGCTTGGATCAGCAAGGTGGGGTCCAAAAAAATGGACAGTGTGAACTGCATGGATCGTCAGTAACGGACGATGCGCAAGAAGACTTCTTTTTTTTCCTTATAGGTAGCACGTAAACACCTTGACTACCGCTTCCTTCACAAGTGGGGTCCATTTCAGGTGGATCGGGACCACCCGATCCGTTCAACAGGTAAGCAACCTATATTTAGCCGTTGACTTGAAAGGTGGAATGGATCCGAATTAAGGTGGGCCACTTATGGCTCAATTTCCAATTAGGACATTTGTAGGATGATTGGAGGGATGAAATTTCTACGTTTACGGTTAAATTATGTACTAGAACTAGTGTATGAAGTTTCGTGTGAAAGTGAACGTTAGAAATTATAATACTTAAAAATGGAGGTGTAACTTAAGTTTGACTGATGGCATTTTCGTAATTATTATAAATTTGCAAGTTTTTTGGAATCTAACACTTCTACACTATTACAGGGTTTATTTTGAGCAACTTTAATAAAGGGACCATACTAAAATTTCATACGGATTATTTAATATTAATTTACCAATATTAAAGTTATTTAATTTATTAAATAATTAACTAAATTATAACTTAAATGATTCTAAAATTCTAGAGTTTTGTAAACATGCCTGATGAGTTTCATAGGGTTGAAAAATCAATGATATAAGAAAATACTTGGTGACGGACAAGATATTTGGATCAGATTTATGGACAGACATGTGTATAGGACGGTGTGAAGATCGTACGACGAATTTATATTGATCGTAGAATTCGAAATCGAAATGGATGGTTAGATCATTCATTCTATCAACGATAAATCCTTTTAATAGAAAGTCTATTGACTTAACTAAGTACGCTAAGTTTTTCAGAGGTCTGAAATGTGTCAGAATACGTATAAAAAGTGTGACGTGTGTGTATGCGTATGAACGACGCGGCCTAAAATTTAAATTCTAACTTGTGAACTATAACACTCGTGTACCCTCTCGCGTACTAAATTTTCGGGGTATTACAAGTACGTTCATGCGGGTGATGACAGAAGCTTTGAGGCCATTCATGGAAAAGTTCCTAGTGGTGTACTTTGACGACATCCTTATTTATAGTACCACTAAGGAATCACACCTTGAACATTTAAAGAAGGTTTGTAGCGTCCTTAGGAAAGAAAAGTTGTATGCTAATCTTAAGAAATGCGCATTCATGTCTAGCGAAGTTGTGTTCTTAGGATTCATAGTGTCATTTGAAGGGATGCGTGCAGACCCTGAAAAGGTCACGGCCATAGTTGAGTGGCCAGAGCCGAGGAACATTCATGAGGTGCGAAGCTTTCACGGCCTAGCAACTTTCTATCGTCGGTTCATTAGGAGTTTTAGCACTATCATGGCTCCCATTACAGAATGCATGAAAAAGGAAGAATTCGTGTGGTCTAAAGCCGCAGTCAAGGCTTTTAAGGAGATTAAGAGCAAAATGGTAGAAGCTCCTGTCATGCGTCTACCTGAATTTTCTAAAGTCTTTGAAGTAGCGTGTGATGCGTCTGGTGTCGGTATAGGTGGAGTGTTGAGTCAAGAAGGACACCCAGTGGCCTATTTCAGTGAAAAGCTGAAGGAGGCAAAACAAAAATACTCCACATACGATAAAGAATTTTATGCGGTAGTGCAATCCCTGAGACATTGGCGACACTATCTCCTACCGCAGGAATTCGTTTTGTTTTCTGACCATGAGGCTTTGAGATATTTGCATTCTCAGAAGAAACTCAACCCAAGGCATGCCAAGTGGGTAGTGTTTCTTCAGGAATATTCGTTTGTGTTGAAACATAAGGCCGGGGTTGAAAACAAACCAACGGATGCCCTGAGTAGAAGAGTGGCGTTGCTCAACTCCTTGAGTGTAGAGGTAGTCGGGTTTGAGCAACTGAAAGATGAATACCCCACATGTCCTGATTTTGGGGATACTTACGCGTCGCTCCCTAGTGACCAGTGTATCATGGGCGAATATGTTCTTAAAGATGGCTTCCTTTTCAAGGGCGACATACTTTGCATTCCCCGTATGTCCATTCGTGAATTCCTCATCTGGGAGCTTCATTCAGGAGGGATAGCTGGCCATTTTGGTCGTGATAAGACCATTGCCCTTGTGGAAGATCGTTTCTACTGGCCAAGTCTCAAGCGAGATGTAGCCAAAGTTTTAGGGCAGTGTCGTACATGTCAACTGGCAAAGCAGAGAAAGCAAAATACCGAGCTGTATACGCCATTGCCAGTGCCACATGCTCCGTGGCAGGACATTAGTATGGACTTCGTGCTTGGACTTCCCAAGACAACAAAAAAACACGATTCCATTTTTGTCGTGGTGGACCGTTTCTCTAAAATGGCGCATTTCCTCCCATGTTCGAAAACGTCAGATGCGTCTCATGTTGCTCGTATCTTCTTTTATAGTGTGGTGCGTCTCCATGGGTTACCTAAAACCATAGTGTCTGATCGTGATGTTCGATTTACTAGCTATTTTTGGAAGACACTGTGGCATATTATGGGAACTCGTTTGCAATTCTCTACTGCTTACCACCCACAAACAGATGGTCAAACAGAAGTGGTAAACCGTAGTCTTAGAAATCTTCTACGTTGTCTAGTGAGTGATCATGTTAAAACTTGGGACCTAATTTTACCAACTGTTGAATTTGCTTATAATAGGTCAGTAAATCGATCTACAGAAATGAGTCCATTTGAAGTTGTTAGTGGGTATAAACCTAGAATGCCAATAGATCTCTTACCCATGTCTGTCACCCAACGGTCTTCTGAATCAGCCAATGCATTTGCACGACATATCCATGAATTGCATACGCATATTAGACAGCGGATAAGTAAGAGTAATGATAATTATAAAATTTCAGCTGATTCTCATCGTAGACTGCAAGATTTTCAAGAAGGAGACTATGTAATGGTGAGGGTAAGGCCAGAGCGGTTCTCACAGGGTTCCGCTAAGAAATTACAAGCACGTAGTGCTGGACCATTCAAGATAGTGCAGAAAATTGGGTCCAATGCGTATTGAATCGACCTTCCATCTGAAATGGGCATTAACCCGACTTTCAATGTAGAAGATCTAGTTCGTTCCCCTGACCCTACCATTGATCCATCATTTCATTCATGGCCCTACTCTGATTTTGCTTCACAACCCCTTCCACCCCTCCCTCCACCTATTGTCCATAAAGAAGAAATTGAAGAGATCTTGGATGATGAGATAGTGTCCACAAGAGATGGAGGATTCCAGAGGTATCTTGTCAAGTGGAGGAACAAACCACTTTCTGAATCTACGTGGTTGACTGAAGCGGAAGTGCAGCATATTGATCCAGACTTACTAGAGCGCCACAAGAGTTTTAACTCGTCGGGGTCGAGTTTTTCTCACCCGAGGGGAGTTGATGAGGACACAAGGCCATTTCAAGTGTACCCACGAAGAAAGCGCCATCCACAAGTATCATCCTTGTGGATAGGCGACTATTGAGGAGCTGAAGACCCTCCATACGTGATCACACACATAGAAGACCCCATCCAGGGATGACACGTGCGTAGGAAGATTGCAGAAAAGGACCGAAGAGCTGAAGACTTCGGGCGCCCGACCACTGTCTTCGGGCGCCCGACCATTGCCTTCAGGCGTCCAATTGGGCGCCCGAACTTAGCCTCTCGAGCGCCCGAAACTCTCTGGACGTTTTTGGACGTCTTCGGGCGCCCGACCGAGCGCCCGAACTTTTGCGCAGTTTTGCTTATTTACGCGTTTTTGCTTAGTTTAGGGGTAGTTTAGTACTTTTACTTGTTTTATTTGCTTATTTAAGTGGGGTAAGCCCTAAACACGAAAATTAACTTTTGATATTGATTAATGAAAGCCTCTTTGAGCTTCCTCCTGCCTCCTCTCTCTCTCATGGTGATTCTTCTCTTCTCTTTGATCTTTTTCTTCTGATTTCTTCTTGAGCCCCTCCAACTTCTTCTAGGTATTTTATCTTCTGTCATTATCATCCTAACTTCTTTTTTTATTATTCCCTACGATCTAAACCTTGAGAATTGATCCAAACCCTAAATCCTCAAATTCTCAAATCCCTAATCCCAGAAACCTCCTGGTTCTTTGGACTAGTGATCCACATTGATCGATTGGGTATAGCCATGCAAGATCGGGAGGTTCCATTCCTCGCTGGATCCAACCTATGCATTATTTGAATCCCATACTCCATGGTTGTGATGATGGCCCATTCCATTGCATGTTTTCCTTATGCTCTTCTTAGTTTATGATGATTTATGCTTAGATTTCATTATTATTATTGCTTTTACTTCCGCTGAATAATTGTGTTCATGAGCATGCATCATATTTAGGGCTGTCCTGCATCAGCCTACCTGATGAACAGCATGGATATCACATGTTTGCCTCAATGGCACATGTGGAACACTTGCAGGTAGCATTCTCTTCCCAAAAGGAAACACCATCATAGGTTTGCAGATCATCATCTGGATGATGAAGTCAGCATGAATAAGCTTGTGCTGAGATGGTATTGAAGCACAGATGAATGAAAGGAAATAGGAGCAGGTCATGGACCTGAAGAATTTGAGCAAAGACATCCATTGAGTACTGACATGAGATCCATATGCTCCTTAACTCCAGGAAAGAAGATCTATGGTCCATAAGACAATATGCCACGGTACCAAATTACATCACGCTTGTGTCTAGCAGAGGCATTATCCAAAGATGAGTAGCCATTCGATTAAATAAAATGCATATGGTTTTTGAGTGAACATTGAAAACTGTGCCTTCCGACCTCATGTTTCAGGTTGGTTCGTCCTCAGGACTGAAGAATAGTAATGAGATTCAAGCTCTTTTAGGCTAGCAGCTGCCTGTTCTCCAACTTTTTCCAATAGGCGGTCGGTTTTTTCTGCCTGCTGATTAAATTCAATCATCCGTTGCTCAACATGCTCATTCAGGAAGGCAAAGCCTGAAAAAATTGCTTTTTGTTTCAGCTCGGACACTAACTTAGAGAAGAGAATCAGCTGCCTGAACCTGTTCAGGGCAATAGGATCAATGAATAAAAGCATTTCAAATTGCCATGTTGCGGAAATATAAGAAAATAGGAAGCTGACTACAAATGGCAAATATCATCACAAGGTACATAAATGATCTGGAGCTTGACACCAAACCAGAACTCTATTGGTGAACTCCATCACTCTCAGACCACGATCAAACTGTCGGGAAGCAGGGTCAACTGTCTTCTATTTTTTAAATGGTGGGATTAACCAGGGCCCATTTAGGACAGTGATATCATCAGCAATGAAACTTTGCCATGCATGTCAACACCAGATCATATCCCTATTCTATAATACTTAAAAATAAGGAAGAATTCTATTAGAAACTATGTTATGTTCAAGGATTTCTTTTAGAACACGTTAAAGTCCTTGAACAAGATTGGCAATAACAGAGATAACTAGTTTCTAGAAAAATAGCTGTTTAATTCAGCTTGCACTAACTTGAGGAGAAAATTGGCTGCCAAAAACATTCCAGTGCAATTCAAATTTGCACATCGTGGAATGCAATACTATTTAGGAGAAATAGGACGGTGACTAAAATGGTAAATGGCATCATGTAATGAAAAATGATATGGTGTTTGACACCAAAACTGAAAATCCTTTATTGGTATTTGGCAAACCTCATTAACATCAAATCAAGACCAAACCCTTGGGAAGAAGTCTTACTTCAAGTTTTATGCATTCATATTAAGCAGGGCCATTTAGGACAATGAGAAATGGAACTTCGCTATGGTTGTACATAGGAGACGACGTATCCCTATTCTATAATCATTGAGGAAGCATTCAGTTAGAACCTATTACGCATTCAAGTATTTCTTTCAAAACACATTAACGGTTATCAAACAAGGCTAGCAGTGATCAAGGCAACTAATTTCCGATTAAACATCCATGCTATTTAATGGATGATTAGTAGAAAGATCCCAATACGAAATGTTGCCTCTGTCAATCTAGCATCTAATAACACATTAGAGAAGAAGAGGTGGAAGTGCATTTCTACCACTCTGGCTGCACGCATCTCCATCTGAAATGCTTCTTGCGAGTTCCTGAAAGGTGGATCATTTACCTACAACAAGCAAAACACTCTTAGTTTTCATGGAGAACCTGAGCACAGATATCAAATAATATTAAAGGAGTCCAACTAAATGGTCTATTTGTAGTAAGATATAAAATATATTGTACCATATACATCTATTGCAAAGGTGCAATCATTACAACTTTTACTTCATTTCTTTTGTCCTTTAGCAATGAAACCATTTAACTTGAGGTTTTTTTTTTTTTTTTTTTTCTTTCTCATTGACATTTTCACCCTTTCTCAACGATAAAAGACAGATGAAGCGTCAGGGAAACGGTGTAATTATTACACCTGTGCAGTAAATGTTCCTGCCACAATCAGGCCTTCAGGAAGATTGTTGCCAATGATCTGTGAATAGAATGGGGGTTATAAACCAGAATTTTCCTTTTATTAAGAAAAAGAAAAACAATTCAAGGATACATAAATACCTAAAAGTCAATCAAAACAAGATTAGTACCGACTCAAACATACTTTCATGACACTCTCATACAATAAAGAAATATAAAGCACACCTTAAATGTCTTGAGATTGGGAAAGTGGCAGTCTTAGAACAAAGATTCCATTTTTTTTAAAGGTAACAACAATTTTATTAAAAGAGCACAAAAGGCTCAAAGCTACAAACAAAATTACATCCCAGTCCTAGGTAAAGAATGACCAATCATTTTGGTCAAAGTCCCTTTATACAAGAAACCCAGCCTACAACATTCATTTTAGCTCTCTTATATACATCCACCAACGAAACACTCTCGTTTTGGAAGCACCAATCGTTTCTCTCCCCACTGGTAGCCCCATACAGCCATCATAACTAATTTCCAACGCGACTATCTTTTTTTTTTTTTTTTTTTTTTTTTTTTTTTTTTTTTTTTTTTTTTTTTTTAAGCCACCATCAGGCCAAGCTAGTAAGGAGCCTGCAATGGACCCGGGCATCACCCAAGAAATGCCAAAGAAAGCGATGAACTTTTCCCACACCTTCTGAAAAAAAGGACAATGGAAAAAGAAGTGATCCATGTTTCTAGACCCTCCATAAACATCTGTTCATAAGAAAATGTGCATTTGTTAATCGGGGTTGTCTAAGAGCATCAGAGCATCTCTTTAGCTATTAAGCATGAGGTGTTTCCCATAGCCATTGGGCGTCAGGCATCTCGTATAGCCACCGTTGGCATCATGGGTTATCCCATGAGAGGTGATGGCGTCAGATAGTCGTACAGCCAGCAAGGCATCAGATAACCATTTAACCTACGAAGTGTCAGATAGTTGATGTTTAGCAGAGCCCTTGTACTCTTCAGTTATGGAGCTAGAGTGTTTGTTACTCTGTTCACTAAGGCAAATAATGTAGGCATGTTGTGCACCTAAGAAACATGCCATGCTAAACCAATTATATTGCCCACCTTCTCTTTGGCCATGAACGAGGGGTAGGCGTATCCTTATACCTAGGGACATACTTGCCCACCTTCTCTTTGGCCATGAACGATTGTGCAGTGGAGGACTGGTGAGGCCATGCAGCGATAGTGCCATCCCTGATGCCGGCTCTACTTGTTCCCCTGCATGAATAAGTTGTGTAAAGTTAACTTAGGGGAAGGATATTAGGTATCCCGATATGTTGGGGTTGGCCGAATGCACGATTATGGAAATCTGTTCCTCGTCATCGATTGGTGTTTTCATGAGTGCGGTTAGGACCCTCCATCGCTCCACATAGGCTGACAATGTTTCATCGCTTCTTTGCCTAAGGACGGCCAGATCTGCCCTTCGAGGTGATGCATTCAGGTTGTAAGCAAAGCGATCGATGAATGCCTGAGACAGGTCTTCCTAGGTCTTGATTTTATGGTGATCGAACAATGTGTACCACGTCCCCACTAAGGGATTTTTAGAACAGTCGAATCAAAGCTCCGTCATCTCCCGCCACGACACCGAGTTCTCCACAAAACGCTTTCAGGTGCGTGGTAGGACATCCTATGCCATCATACTTTTGAAACTTAGGTACCTCAAAATTGCTAGTACCCATTCATCTGGAAAGGAACAAATTTCTCAAAATCTTGTCGAGGGGAGTTCCACTCCAAGTTGCTTCTGGAGCTCATTCCTCATGGCCCTGATCTGCCCTTTGAAATGTTCTCGGAGTCGATCGATTTCAGAAGTTTGGTGAAGTGGAGACCGTGCCCCTTACGGGATACGACTAGCCTTTTCTTCGTAATGGTCAATCTCCTTAACATTTCTAAGATCCCGAGCCAGGGGGCCTGGTTGGGGGAGAGCTGTCGGAGGGATGGATGAAGGGTGGGTACCCATTGCAGGACGCAGTTGGTTGTTGAACTGTGGGAGAATTATACAAGCGAAGTTTGGCTAGATTGCGGCACATGCTGTAGTGGTTCTTGTGGGAATTGAGATGTGCTCCCGTTAGGGGGAGTTTGTTGGAATTTTGTTGGAATTGAATAACTGTTGTTGGAGATAGATTGGAAAGTATCGGTTGTAACATTAGTTGGCTCCCGTTAGGGGGAGTTTGTTGGAATTGGAATGTTATTACTGGAGGTTGACCAGAAAGTGTAGGTTGTGACACTGTTTGGCTCCCGTTAGTGAGAGGAAATGCTTGAATTTGTTGTGATGTGGCTGAGGGATACTGGAAGTGTACCCAGTTCCCTTTGCAGGGGATGGGTTGAAGTTGGCTGGTGTTTGGGTCGGATGGACCCACTTGGGTGTTGGTTGATGGTGTGTTGTGATTGAAGAGGGTGGTCCTCCCTTGGAGGAGGCTTGCTAGCATGTTTTTAATCCGACTCATATCCTATGCTAGCTCAATCAGAGATCGCATGACCTCGGGTTGTGTAGTTGATTGCCTTAGGGAGTCGGGGTAGATTGACATGTTGTCTTCCTGTGCGGACATGTCTTTTTGTGCACGGGTTCAAATGATGCTTTGATGTAATTTAACCGTGTGATGGATTCGCGGTCGGATATTTGGTATAATGGCTACAAATTAATTCACTATCCACCCTCTTGGTCCGTTGTGATTTTTTGCTTGTTTTTTTTCACTTTTTAATTTTTTATACCTATATATATATATATATATATATATATATATATATATATATATATATATATATATATATATATATATATATATATATATATATATATATTAGACAAATAAAATTTACAGAATGCATAATGAATACCAGGAAAGTAAAATGGACCAGTATAAACTGAAATGCAGGATGCTCGCAGGAAAGTAAAAAGGACTAGTAAATACCGAAATGAAGAATGCTCACAGAAAAGTAAAAAAAGACCAGTAGATATTGGAATGCAAGATGCTTACAAGAAAGTAAATGGACTAATATAAACTGGAATGCACGATTCTCACAAGAAAGTAAAAGGGACCAGTAAATTGTGTTACAGGATGCTCATAAGAAAGTAAAGAGACCAGTGGATACTAGAATGCAGGATGCTCATAGAAAAGTAAAGGAACCAGTAGATATTGGAATGCAGGATGCTCGCAGGAAAGTAAAAGGACCAGTAGATACTAGAACAGTTAGCAAGTTAGTAAGTTAGTAATGTTAGTGCTAAGAATCCTCGAAAAATCATAAAGCCCCATGTTTTGAGTCCGGCCTTAACTAGCATTCAGTAATTCCCCAGTGGAGGAGTCATTTTATGGATGCCGGATCACGCTCGAGAGCGCGTGGGCCCACTATTTCTTTTTTGTTTGTTTGTTTTGGTCTGTATTTGGGGTGGGACTCACAGTTGCAATTATTTGTTCCCTTGGCTTTGCTTGCTTTGGTTGTGCAAAACTTTTGTCAAGGACAATCGAATGACGTTCTTGGACTTGGTATGGTTGACGGAGTCGTCATCGGTTGAAAAGAGGCCCCAAAATCCACGATTAGCCAGAGCCCATGAAAATGCCAAAATGACGAGGGTATTTCGAAGAACCTCTGGTCTCAAAATGACTCCTAGTTTGGTAAGCTTGGTCTGCGCCGTGGATTTTAGGTAAGGGTCGCGGTTACGAAAGGGGTAGGTGTTAGGCACCCCTTATCACCTGTGCAATACACGGTCTCTACTTTGAGGGGCTAAACAAATTTGGTGGGATTCTGAAGAGCGTCCAAACCTACATGATTAGGCCATACTTCACAGGCTTTTTATGGCCTGGGTAGGCAAAAACAATAACACAATAGTAATATAATAAAGTTAGGCCAAACTTCACAGGCTTTTTAGGACCTGGGTTGACAAAAATAGAAAAGAAATTAAAACAAAAGTAAATTGTGAGTGGGTGGAAAGATGGAATTTCTATGGAGTGTACGGGGTGGAATACAGTTTGATTTTGATATGTGAGAAGGAAAATGGAGAGTCAGACACCCTTTCTCATGAAAAAGGAAAAAGGGGCTTCCGACCCTACTCATTGACTTTGACTTTAAGGACGTTGTTTTTAGCTTATTAATAGAGAATGAGCACTTCGAGATGTAAGAGGGAAATGAGGAAGTCAGACACCCCTTCTTATAAAAAAGACAGAGTATCTGTCCCCCCCCCCCCTCGCTGCATCCATTTAGTGGGTCCCGCCTAAATAGCCGGTCCTAGGACGATGAGCAAGACAATTCGATATTTTCTCACGAGTGTAGGGAAGACGCATGACGATTTTTACATTTACTCATCAACTCGGAGTGGACGCATGATGCTTTTTGCAAGGAATCACCAGTTTGGAGTGGTCACACGACGTTCACGTGATGATCAGAATCATAGTTGGTGGTAGGTATGTCGACAAGCGTCGTGGTCCGGCAAGTGGGCGCGGCTGGACGTGATTCATGGTGGATGCTCAGGACTGCCACCGTGTCACTGTTTCCATGAAAACGGTCCCATGGTGGACGTTTCCTTTCTTTACATTTTTCTTCTTTCATCTTTCTTTCTATATATATATATATATATATATATATATATATATATATATATATATATATATATATATATATATATATATATATAGTCCTTTGTGCCCTTTTCCATAGTCTTGATCACACTTTGTGTTTGTGTGCCACACCTACTTCCATAGCCGCATGCCAAGTCCTGGGGCTGATCTGAACGGTCCATCACCTTGGGGACGTGCATTTAGCAGTACATCAAAGCCTATTTTCATCAAGTTAAAGACGGCAGGTGGTACACAATGCTCATGAAGGTGAAGTGTCTACAGCAACTAACAATGTGGGTGCGTTGCATGACCGACTAACCAAAAACATAAATAAATAATCATGCATCTAGACGCCCGTAAAGGTGGACTGTGGAACGAACCATCACATCAACGTAACACTCCAGCTCCATATCCATTGGAAGTTTTGGGCTGGGTTTAAGGACTTTACGTGTGGATGAGAATGGTTTGGATTCCGGTGCTTGACTGGGGTCAACAATGGCTTATCTTATCCTACTCCAGCGCTTGACTATGGTGCACCTCATTGATTGGAAATGCCTAATCTACTGGTCAATAGCCACTTGTTCATTAAATTTAGAGCCTATTTGTCGGCAAGTTACGCAAAAATTTAGTTTTTCCCTGCAAAAGCAAGTGCATATCATCGTTGTCCGTCCATTTTCCAAAAATCAGCTCAAATGATTTTTGGTGAGTGGGCCTTTTGAGCCTATTTTAACTAGTGGGAGATCAATTAGGTTATGCAAAAATACATTCAAACACAACATGAAAAAGGATTGTAGCTAAAAAAGGCATCAAACAACACCCATTTTGAGGGTGTGTGGAAACTCACCATTGGACTATTTTCTATTTATTTAATTTTAAAAAAAAAATTCATCATCTATTTAGATAGCCAATAAGAGAAAAACAATGAACAAAAAAAAAAAAAAAAAACAGGTCTTGGGCCTCTACTCATGGCTAGACTTATAAGAGTTTCAACAAAGGTCATGGCTTCGACTACCCATCGGTAGGGGTGTCAATGGGCTTGGCTCAGGCTTTAAAAATCAGAATTTTGAATAGGGTCAGCTTGAAGGCTCGAATCCAAACAGTTAAAAATCCGGGCCAAGACCTATGCAGGGCCAAGACCTATGCAGGCCCGGACCGTTGACAGCCCTTCCCATTGCAGTGTGTGTGGATGTGTGAGTGTGTGTAAAAATAAATAAATAAATAAAAATGGTAATTATCTGAACATTTCAAGCTTCTTGGAATGGTTGAATAGAGTACAATTGTCATTTTACAATATCATGTATCACGTGTATCAACCCCACTATAAAGATAAGATGCACCAAAAAGAAGGCAGATCCATAACTCAGGTGGGCCATGCAATAGGAAACAATATGCCCAGACCCTCCAAATCCAATGGTGGGCCCACCTGAATTTGGATTGGTCCAATATTTTTTTGCAACCTTCCGTTATTGTAAGGTATACCTTATGAAAGGTTTGGATGGCATAGGACATATAACAGTGGGCCGTGCTTAGTCATGCCAGTGCCGAGGTGGCCACACATGACATGCCTAGGGCGAGTAGGATTCCAGTGGCTACAAAAAGGGGTATAATATTCCCGGGCCAAGACAATCTCATAGAAAGTTGGATGAATCTTATCTCATCAAACGAGCAGGCGATTTGGACCATTGAACCCACCACCCACAAAACGGACAAGTCTGGCTTACTTTGAATAGTAAGTACTCCGCGTGCAAGTGCACGGTTAGCTTTCATTTAATTTGGAGTGCACAACGCAGACTGGATCCTATCCCCACCAGGTGATGGCCCTGGCAGTGGTTCTGTGGGGCCCACCATGATGTATGTGTTTTATCCACTTCGTCCATCCATTGTATGAGCTTAAAAAGGAGGCAGACCAAAGGCTCAACTGCACCGCACCACAGGAAGCAGTGGGAATTGAACGACTACCGTTGAAGACTTCTTAGGGGCCACAGAAGTTTTGGACCAAGCTAGCATTTGCATTTCCCTTCATCCAGGTCTATGTGACCTTTCCTTCATCTAGGTATATGTGACCTTATGAACAAATTGGATGGAAAATAAACATCACGCTGGGCCTTAGAAAGGTTCCAACACTAGCCAACATTGTTACCATTGTTCCTGTGGTGTGGTCCACTTGAGCCTTCGGTCTATCTCTTTTTTAGGCTCATCCCCTAAAATGATCTGTAAAAATAGATGGACCGCGTGGATATAACACATCACATTGGGCCCCACATAGCGCCTGCCAGGACCGTCCGTCGAGTTCCTCGTGAGGGGTGGTAGCCGCACTGGACGCGGATTGCCTGCGTAAGCCTTTGGCACGCATCTCCTGCGCGTGGAATCTAGGTGGGGCCCACCATAATGTTTGTAAGAAATCTACGCCGTCCAACCATTTTGTAAGATCATTGTAGGCGTTGCGACCAAAATGAAAGGGATCCAAGACTCCAGTGGGCCGAAAACATGACGATTGAATTTCTACAGTTGAAATATTCATGGGGCCACAGAAGTTTCGCATCAGGATAATATTTATGTTTTCAGTTCATCTCAGTAGCAATGACATTATTAACGGTATGGATGGCATATAAACATCACTGTGGACCCCATAGAGGTTTCAACAGTAGGAATTTCCCTACCCACCTTTTGCTTTAGTCTGGCCCACTTGAGTCTTGGATTCAGTTCTCTTTTTTTTTTTTTTTTTCGCAACATCACGGTAGACACCACCTAAAATAATCTCACAAAATAGTTCGACGGTGTAGATTTCTCACAAACATCACAGTAGACACCACCTAGATTTCGAGCGCTAGAGATGCAGCGCTGGAGATGCAGCGCTGGAGATGCCTGCGAAAGCCTTTCGCAGGCGATCCGCGTCCGCCGCCACTAGTGCCTGTTTCACATATTATATTCATGAAGTGGGAAAGGAAAGGGAATTTCCCCTCAATTAATTCAAGAAGCCGAAACTATCTTTTTAAGAAATGATTCATCAGAGAGAATAGAACTCATTCAGCAGCTTATTCCCGTGCTTGCATGGGCCCACTGTGTTTTGTGTATTCCATCCAACTGGCACACTAAATAAGTCCCACCTTGATGATAGAATGCTCCAAAAAATCATGCCTATCTAATCATTAGTGAGGCCACCATAAGGAGCTAAATAAGTCCCACCTTGACGATAGAATGCTCCAAAAAATCAGGCATATCCAATCATTAGTGAGGCCGCCATAAGAAGCAATTAACAACCACCCAAAAGCCTCTAAATTCACATGGTGGCCCACATAATGGTTAGATCTGCATAATTTTTAGTGCGTTGAAGTTTCATGGTGTGGAGACCTTTCCAGACAGATTGGATGCCATACACCACATTCAAATCCACACACCCCACTACACAGCCTACTAGAATTTGGGTCCTAACACTCGACCAGGGCACAGCCCATGGGCCTCTATAGTCAGCACACACCAGGCTCACAACTAGCTGGCCGGCCCCACCCGTTGACACAACAAATCATATGATCACTATTTCCACTAACAATTCCTATAGTGTCATCATCAACCACCATTAAATCCGCACCATTGGTTATCATTGAGGAATTATCACATAGATCATCACATTCGATGCCAACCGGTCAGGTCCATTAGATATCTGAGCCATGCAGAAGGCAGGCCACACCATGATCGTCACCAACGTAAAAAAAAATCAGGCATGTCAATCAGGTGGGGTGCATGTGTATTCCCATACGGAGGCTGTTCATTGCTTTTTCCATATTGTGGCCCACCTGATCCGTAGATCAGCCTCAATTTCACACTCAGTGATCTTCACGGGGAACCTGCCTTCTGCACAGCTCAACCGTCAAACGTGTGACAGGTCGGCACCTTTTTATAGGGCCGCGCATGAACGTCCACATGTTTGGGATGGGTGTAATCAATAATTAACCAACTACCCCAAAAAATCGGCAAACCTTATAAATGACAAAGAAATTCACACTCCAAACTGCACCACAAACCTTCCCATTTTCACCATGGAAGATGTCGGAATGGACCACAGCGACCGTCTATTTTCGACAAACAGCAAGCCCTCTGATGTAGAGAACAAGAACGCAGAGAGAGAAGAAAAGATTCAATCGATAGAGCAGATCTTTGAGTGCACCAAAGTCCCCGGATGGCGAGAGCAGCTGACGTTTAGAGCTTTCGTTGTGAGCTTCATGTTGGGTATCATGTTTAGCATTATCGTGATGAAGTTCAACCTGACGACCGGGATCGTGCCTTCTCTAAACATTTCTGCTGGTTTGTTGGGTTTTTTCTTCATAAAGATCTGGACCAAGCTTCTTGAGAAATCACATCTGTTGAAGCAGCCGTTTACAAGGCAGGAGAATACGGTTATACAGACGTGCGTCGTCGCCAGTTCCGGCATCGCCTTCAGTGGTATGTTACAATCCCTTCTGGTATTTCACGTGTGCCCTGACGAAACTTCCACAGTGAGTGAATCTCATCGGTAGAATTCAGATACAAGAAGCATGTGAGACTTATCTCAGTAAAATGATGGTTGTGGGTACAGTGTCAACGCCACAAAACCAATGTTGTTGCACATCGAGATGGATCCAGATCGTCCAATCAGTAACCTACCTCTTGAAAGAGCCGTAGCTGAAAAATCAACATTGCAATCTCAAAATCATTGGATCAATCATTCATTTCTGGATAGCAGAATTTCAAGTTCGTACGAACTAACTCATAATCTTAGAGGGGGGAAGGAAAAAAACAAAACAAAAGGTTGATCAATCTACTGCCATGAGGCATAGTTTAAAAACTCGAAAACACAACTCAACTTGATATCCAGCCAGGTCAGGTAGACTCAAAGGCTCAACTCAATCTTTATTGACTTGACTCAATATTTAATAAATCAAATAATAAGTGATATTTATGGTAACAACGAGCATTTAGAACAGACTCAGATTCATTTTCTTTGAAGAGTGCAACAGATAGTTTTCCCTTATATTTTACAACAGGAGTTCAAGATAAGAATTTAAACTGGTCAAACAAAACAAACTTGCAATGGTTTAAAGCCATGTTACTTACAGTTGAGGATGAGGATTCGAACTCGATCGCACCAAGTTGCATCGAGTCGGCCAAGTTTTCAAGCTGACTTGATAAGTCCTGTCGAGACTCTACCAAGTCATGCTAGTCAGCGGGTTGCCTTGAAACTCAGCTTGAAATCTGGCCAAGTCAAGTTGACTCAGTTTCGAGTTTATCCACTGAGTTTTAGAACTATGGTGTGCATGCTTGTTGCATTTCACTCACATCCAATCTTTATGTTTGAACTATTTGAGTGTCTATGTTAGTACAGAATCCATCCTCTCGCAACTAGCTTAGCTTTAATTTTTTAATGTTATAACTATAATATGCTCGATTTGTACTAACAGGAGGCTTTGGGAGTTACCTTTTCGGGATGAGTGAGACAATCGCAAAACAGTCGACGGAACAGAATGGTCAAGAGAATATCAAGAACCCTGCACTAGGATGGATGATCGGGTTTCTCTTTGTCGTTAGTTTTCTCGGGCTCTTCTCTGTGGTGCCCCTTAGAAAGGTACTTCATGAGAACTTCCCATCTGAACTTTACCAGCATGAATGGATAGATGGCATTCATAAGTAGATGATATATCTAGACCAAGCAACCGATACTCAGTCTTGGAGTGAGAATCAAGTGGGTCTGAAACCAGTACAAATCACATGGACTCAGGCAGCAGAATCATTATGACTTGTTCAGAAAATGTACATGCAAGGGGTAAGATTCATTTGATTCTCCACTAAAACTGAATCGCCTCAGTTTCGCCCTACTTTCGATTCTGTGATCTAGACAGTAAATAACCCAGACAAGCTCTGGATGAGGTTTACTAAAATACCTCTCGGCATTTTGAAAGATGATACTTCAGAATTTAGCCATTGGAATTTGGTAGTTATCAATGATCCATATTGTTTATGTTATTGGGATTATCTTGGATGGGGAATGCCCAAAAAAATCTCTTAGATTGAAATTCTTAACCTTTGATCATACAAAGGTTATGGTAACTGTCCATTTTCAAAGCAAAAGAGCCAAATTTCAGAAGGTTTGAAATACTCCAATTGAGAGATTTTATCTGTTGCCTATCCACCATATGAGGCGAGACTAATCGTATAAACAATTTAGATCAAGGAAGACAACCCATATTCAAAGTTTGAAGTCCCAACATATCATATTGCAATTCGCTCGGATGCATTCGAGCAAATCTCATTCTGGACAATCATTTGTAAATAGTAACTCGGGGTACCTCCATAGAACCATTGAAGACGAACAGAGGCACAGTTTATTAATGGAGCCATCTCCCTTATGATGAGTCTTGTATATTTAGAGAAGTTCCAAAATATGATAATTTAAGATCTAGTATTTTCTTTTACATAGGCCATGAATTCAACTTTCCTTTAACTGGTAGATATGGCACATGCAATGCAAGTGGAGAGAGAGGAAGTGGTTTTGCAAGACATGGGAAAGGGGGAGAAGCAGTCATAGATGTTCTGCTTGTGGAGTGGTTTGATACTCTGGCAGATTGTGATGGTACTAGCATGCCATACTTACCAAACTGTCCAAGTTATTTGACCCACTTAGTTTTTTTTTTTTATTACGCTGCCATACTTTTCGAACTGTCCAACTCACACACACTACACTGTCTCTACGAACTCATCTAACAAACAGGAGACACCCACTTAGATCATCATACAAAACCCAAACTCTCAAAATAAAAATTAAAAAACCACCTCTGATAAAATCTCACAGGCTAACTTGGCAAAACCAATCGCCCGACGTTGTAAAAGGAACAGAGAACATAGTCGACACAAACTTAAAACTTCAGACTTATTAATAAATGGGAAATTCTGTAAGAAAGAGAATGCTTTTCTTTCATCAAAAGGAAATGTTAATCCAAATAAAAAAACCATCTGAAGATTGATGTCTTTCAATACTTTGTTGATCTTAAGAATTCTTGTAAATTCATATTTAAATGAGACTTTTTGTTTCAGATCATGATCATTGACTACAAGCTGATATACCCCAGCGGAACTGCAACTGCAAACCTTATCAATAGCTTCCACACCCCTCAGGGAGCCAAGCTAGCAAAGTAAGGCTTTGCTGAAATTCTACACTGAATTTTACCTGCATTCAATTGAACAAACCATTGAAAATATCCTTCTCCTTTTTTTTTTTCATTCCAACAGGAAACAGGTGAAAGAATTTGGCAAGTTCTTGTCCTTTAGCTTTATGTGGGGTTTTTTTCAGTGGTTTTTCAGGGCAGAAGAATCCTGTGGATTTGCATCTTTCCCTACATTCGGTCTCGAAGCCTTCAAAAACAGGCAGATATAACCTCCTTTCCATTTTAGAATTTCTTTAAATGTTTATTCGTAACTTTGAGATCATTGTCAGAGAAACCTTATTTTCTGAAAGTGCAATGATATAGTCACACACCACAATCATGAGAACCCTAACAACACCTGGTCGGTGACCTACAACAAAGCACATCTGAACCCTCTGATTGATACGGTGAAGCCCCATCTCCATCAATGGTGGATCTGGGGCTTGCTATACCCCATCATGTGTATTAAAATGACATGGATCTAAAGCATAACGCCGAATCTGACTTGGGTAAAGGAATTGGGATTTGGGAAGTATCCGTTTCAAAATGTCTGCTAGTGTAAATATTGATGAAGCAAGAGCGGGAGTGTAAGTCTGAGAGTAGAAGCTGCACCCTCATAGACGGTTCCTACATCTAAGATTCCATGAACATCAATTATAATGGGGTTTTCATCATCTGTCATGGAGTCTCTTTGTTATGAATTTTTCAAATCGGATCATCTCTCATTAGTTTGTCTATCATGAATTATTTCCGGTCCTAATTCATGTATCGGGCTTTTTATTCCTTGGAACAGATTCTACTTCGACTTCAAGGCTTCCTATGTTGGCGTAGGGATGATTTGCCCTTACATTGTTAACATCTCTTTGCTGGTTGGCTCTATTCTGTCATGGGGAATTATGTGGCCCCTCATAAGCACTCAAAAGGGTGATTGGTACAGTGCGGATCTTGAGCCTAGCAGCTTTCACGGCCTTCAAGGCTACAAGGTAATTTAAATTATCAAAATTCCCTTGTTTATGAAAATATTTGCTCTCAAAGAAAAAATCAAGTAAAATTTCCAAACCATCCCTATTATTTCAGAGAAGTGACAAAAGACGCCCTCAAATCTCAATTAATTATTTGTACAGAAAAATAAAAACTCCCAAGACAACCTGTGTTTCCTGGTGGATGGTCATCTGAACCGTCCATCCATTAGTTCCCCCAGTGGATGGTCTGCACAGCAAAATTAAGACCAGTTGTACAATGCATGTATCCAATCTGACAGCTTTCAAACAGCAAACAGGCAATTAGAACAATATGCACTGCAGCACACATCAATATTACCTAAATCATCAACAACCCCTATGATTCATATCAAATCATGTGATCCGGATTATGGGTTATTTTCAATCGGGTTGGTGTTTCTAGCATCCTAAGACTATGATTCTATACTCTTATTGTTGTAGTGCAAATTTATATTTACAATCCAGAGAGTTATATATTTTTTTATTCAATAGCATGCATATAATATGACACCATGCATTGGGGGTTTATTATAATATTTATGATTTCATTAACAGAAGAAAAAGAAGGCAACAAAAACACTTTTTCCCCATTATGTTTGCAAAAGTAGAAGCATATTCCATATAGCATTTGTCACACTTCTCCATAGTCAATTTCCCCGCACTAAGCTACTGAGGTGAGCATTGTCTTTTTTTTTAGACGAGGTGAGCATTGTCTCGTAAAATAATAATAAAAAAAAAAAGCATAGAGAGAGAGAGATTTCCACTTGCTGTCCTAACAAGATTCTCGAAAATGGAACACGGTTCAATAGTGCCATGGAACCCTTGAGAGTCAAACATTACACTTTCTTTCCTTTGCTTTTCCCCAATTTAAACATGCCCTAAATTGAATATTAGTATCAATGTTTTAAATAGCAAATAACGTGTCGCATAGTGTTCGCTCCTCTAAAGCATAAGTTACATAGCATGCAGCGCAAACTACATACTACTTCTAGATTTTTATTTAAGGTTGAGCTTTGCATTAGACTAACTAATAATGAGATTTTATGATATATGGTGAAACCAAACACAACCTAAAATAATATGAAAAATAGGGCAAAGATTAACTATAGAGATAAAGAGCAACAGAACTAATTTAATACTGCCACTTTTATTATTTTACTAAAATGGCTGAAAGATTAACTAATTTTTATTGAAAATAGAAAATGTAACAAATCATTGAAAACATTAATTGATTTTGATTTTAGTGAAAAATAACTTGTAGCATAAGCTACGTAACTACAACGTAGGCAATGTAGCATGTAGTACGTGTAAATAGCATGTAGTGTAGGCTACATGTGACTTAAGCTTTTTTATGAACTATGTAGTGTTAAGGCTAAGCTACGCTATGTAGCGTAAGCTACATGCTACCTAGCATAAGCTATTGAAAACAATGATCAGTATGTGAGTGTGTGTGTGTGTGTGTGTGTGTGTGTGTGTAACTATACCGCATTTTAGCACCGCCAATGAGAGTTACACTCTCTCATTGATAATCCCAAGCCTAGATTGAGGTGGGATGCACTAGCCCCATAGTTAGGATCAAACTCCAGTCATAAGCCCATAACTAATTATCATGAATCCTAACTAACAAACATTCCAAGACTAAGGATATGGTCCTTGATAGAGTGAAGGGCAGAGCAGGATTTGTGCAGCTAACATCATTTAGTTGGGAATTGGGATAAGGGTTACATGACAAGACAATGATGATTTAACTACATGGCATATACTTAGAGCATGTGTACTGGGTGCCCATTCCCACACCGTGTACCGGGAGTGACCCATGTTCAAGGTAACCTTGGTACACAATTACACATGCAATAAGAAAAAGCAAAATTAGTCATTAAGTACAAAATACAAAATAAAGTTACATTTAAAAAATACAAACTATAATTACCATTTATTAAAAAAAAACTGCAGCAATATATATATTGCGCATGCTACATATGCTACATGTATGCTACGCATACGCTATGACCCCTGTAGCGTACGCTATTTGCTAACGCTACATAGCATCGTGGCTACGCTATGGGTGCTATTCGAAACACTGATAACGATACATGTGTGTTGCACTGTACATTTGTTCACCATTTCTCATCTTCTAAGAACACGGATGGGCTCCAATAAGTCGCCCTAAGTGATAAATATTTGGATTAAAAATTAGTAAAAATGTCCTCATTGGCATCAAGTGTCAGAGCACATTTTCGCAACTCACAGCTCTTCTTTCATTTGTAACTCCTTTTATTATGTTATTTACAGGTCTTCATCGCCATTGCCATGATCCTAGGCGACGGCCTCTACAACTTCTTCAAGGTCATGAGCATAACAACCTCCTCCTTTCTTCAAAAACTGCGCGAGAAAGACACTGGCATAATCCCTGTGGTCAACCAACTCTCCCCCACCAACCCATCTCGGTCCTACGACGACCATCGCCGGACTGAACTCTTTCTAAAAGACCAAATCCCGACATGGGCAGCAGTTGGGTGCTACATTGCCATTGCTGTCATCTCAATCGCCAGCCTTACCACACATCTTTCCCCAACTCAAGTGGTACTACGTCTTAGTTGTTTACATCTTTGCTCCAGTCCTAGCCTTCTGTAATGCCTATGGTAACGGACTCACTGACTGGTCCCTTGCTTCCACCTATGGAAAGCTGGCCATCTTCACCATTGGCGCATGGGCTGGTAGCTTCGCATGGTGGGGTGCTTGCAGGGCTTGCCGCATGCGGTGTCATGTTAAGCATTGTCCAGACAGCTGCAGATCTCATGGGGGACTTCAAGACGGGCTACTTAACACTAGCTTCACCTCGGTCCATGTTTGTCAGTCAAGTAATCGGGACCGCAATGGGCTGTGTCATTGCTCCTTGCATCTTCTGGCTATTTTACAAAGCCTTTGATGGCATTGGCACTCCTGTATCAGAATACCCTGCCCCTTATGCAATCATCTACCGTAACATGGCAATACTCGATGTAGAGGGTTTTGTAAGATTTTCTATATTGCGGAATACATAGGACCTTGCTGTGCATCAGAAATATGGAGATCGGATAACTAGAATAAAGACATACCTGTCTGGTGGGCCATCTCGAATTAGGGATCTGGATCTTCCTCTCCTGGGATTGCTGTAGAGAAAACCTTAAATGGGGCTTGTTTTCAGTGTAATCCCGGATTAGGGACCCAACACCCTTTAAATAGGGTTTGTAGTGGGTGTGGCAGTGTTTGAAACCCACCAAAACACTGCCACCCTAGCTCCACACGAATTTGGCTATCAGGAATCCATGTTCAACTACAATACTGCCATAGGCAGTGTAGACGCGCAACCCCTCTTAATTCTGTAGATCACGACTGTAGTGGGGTCCACTGATCAGTCCACACATGAATCTGCATCTATAGTCAAATCTGGACCATTGATCAGTTGGCCCACTATATAGAAAACTTACATTCTCCCACTTGGGCCATACTGTTCAATGTCACGGATTTTAATTCTACTTAAATGGTTAACCGATATGTCAGATTATGTGGACAACGTCTTTACCAATCTAGTCCATCAAGACTACTAATACTGGACCGTGGTAGTCTACACAACATTAATTGAGGCGAAGTGAGATGAATCACGGTCACTAGTACCATCAATCTTAATGACGTAGATTGTGAACATGGTCGTGTGGTATGAAGGTTACACTCAAGTGTGATTGAAAGTGCCTACCTTCAAGAGGTCTTAGGAGCTTTCTTAAGATGTCTCCAATGAGACAATACTGAAATTCTACTATTCTCAAAATATATTGTGCACACCAAATGAGAGAAATAGTATAAACCAAAAGATGGAATCATCAAAGTATATGGGATCTCCACAAGTGTCTGAACAAAATAGATATATAATGAATCTGAAAACTCCCACTAACTGAATGTATCTACGAGGTCATGACTTCTATAGACACTACATACTCCTGAAATGGCGCCACAGGAAGCCCTTTAGTGAGAGGATCAGTTATGATCTCTTTAGTACCGATAAAGCTTAATAGACACTTGATGATCCCGCACTCTATCATTTACAATATGATACTTTATGTCGATATGCCTCGACCATAATGAGTGCTCGCTGTTGTACGAGAAATGTATCGCAACTGAACTGTCACAAAAATATTTTCATAGGTTTTGGGATATGCTCCAAGACCCATAAACCAATGAGAAAAACACTGTAGCCACATCGTCTAATTTGTAGCTTCGTGACATGCGACAAATTCTACCTTTATAGTGGATGAAGCTGTGGTGGATCGTTTTACACTTTTCCAAGACACAGTTCTTCCACTCATAAGAAAGAAATGTAACTGGACGTGGACTTTTTTGTGTCGACGCAGCCAGCATAATCTGCGTCTAAATAATCGACCAAATCCAAATGGTCGGCTTTCTGTAGGTGAGTTTAAAGTCTTTCGTCCATTGCAGGTAGCGTAACGCTTTCTGCAGTTACCTGCCCAATATTCCAAACCATAAAAGTAATATCCGGGTGCGTACAGAACTGAGCATATATTATACTCCCACTGCTGACGCGTACGAAATTTACTTTATGCGATCCTTTTCTAAATCATTCTTGAGGCACTGAAAAAACTTCTGAACTTGTCACCTTTAGTTATAGGTCATCAAGCATGAAAACAACTTTACATGCCAAATCGCTCGAGTATCCTACCAATGTAGGATCTCTGTGACAAATCAAGCAGTTATCGAGATCTGTTCCTATGAATCTCGATGCCTATGATAAAGAAATTATCACAAAAGGAAGAATCTAATTTCTCATTTATTAGGTTTATGGATCTGTAGTGAAAGTAGATGTTTATAAAAGTGATAAATTATTTGTGTCCACTCCATGAGACTATAGGGAATGGACCACAAATATCTGTATATATCACTTCTAGTAGTCCTACATTTCTGATTGGTTCATTTTTTTTCTTGACTCTAGTCTGTTTTCCCTTAATGCAATCTGTACAATCTTTAAAATAAGAGAAATCCAAGGATTGAAGTATTCCATCCCGTACAAGCCTTTCCATTATCTCACAAGAGATATAGCCTAATTACCTATGTCATAAAATGGAGAAAACTTCATTCCTCTTTCTTCTCTTTATTCCTGCTCTATTATGCTGCAGGTTTATGTTTAGAACATTTGCGGTATATAGGTTCAACTGACATAGCTCATTCACAAAAATAACAGCCAACTAAATTCAAAACCAAAGTAAATATTAAAACTTTCATTCTTAAATTTAAAAGGGCATCCTCATTTGACTGAAAAGAGAAATTGAAAAATTAAATTTTGCCTTAAAAAAATTATCTACTAGGTGTAATAATGGCCATTTTCTAATCTAAGTCTGTAGACTCCTACTGCCGCAATGTTCACTTTTACGCCTATTGCCAACACACACTGATTGCTCCGTGTCAGTTGGTATTCGGCTCTGTAGTATATCCTGCATGGAAGTGCATATGTGAATAGAAGTGCTATAGTCTATCCATCAGGAATCTGTAGATACTCTAGTCAGATTGCTTTCAAAACAAACAAGATCATGATGATTACCTTTCTTTACCAACCATGCTTTAAAGCCTTCGCAGTCCTTTTTCTGATGTCCTGGCTTATTGCAGAAGAAACATCCAGCATCAGGACCCCGTCTTTTCTTCTTTGCTTTGCCTTTAGATTGTGGCTGATTGCCATCTGTAGAATCCGAAGAACCTTTTTCTGAATTCTGCTTCCTTTTCTTATTCTTCCATTTTCTCCATTGTCCTGGGGTTACGAAATTTACATTATGTACGATGCCTTGCTTAGCCAACCTTTCCTCCTCTTGGACACACTGAGAAATCAGTTCGTCCAACGTCCATTTGTCCTTAATAGTATTGAAATTCACCTAGAACATACTGTATTGAGGAGGCAGAGAGATCATGATCAGATAGACAAGCTGATTACATCAAATTTCAGTCCTAAGTTGCGTATCTTGGATACTACTTGGATCTGTTCTATGATGAATTCCCTTATGTTTCCTTTACTGTTATAGGTTGCACGGATCAGTTTGCTGAGTAATGAACATAATTCAGCCTTTTCTGATTTCGTGAAACGCTTGCCTATCTCGGTCAGGAAGTTTTTGGCCTTATCTGTATTAGGCATGGCACCCTTCATGGCCTCTGAAATCGTGCATTTCATGATTTTGAGGCACATTATATTGGACTCTGTCCAGGCCTTATAGTGAGCTTTTTCCTCTTCTTTGCTTTCAGATGAAGGCTTAGGAGGTTCTGGCTCTCTCAGGGCAATGTCCAACTTCATACACCCCAGGACAATCTCAATAGACTCCTTCCATGTGTTGTAGTTGGAGCCGGTCAGAAGGGGGACTGTATTATAGCTGTTTGGAATGTTAACTGAAAAATAAACTCACATTAGACTTTATATTATGAAGTTTTAGGCGAATAAACATTCAATTGATTGAGGGCCTTCAATTGAATTATCCAGGATGAATGTGGGCCTAAATAATCAATCCTGGCGAGAATCGGCCACATCATCATGACTCCACCTGTGGGTGGAAGTCATAACATGCAGATGGTTCTCCTGAACAGGAATCTAACGGTGATCGTCTGTGTTTTCGTCACCGTTTGCATGTGTTCATGTCCTTACTAAAGTGGTGATCATTTGTGTTTTCGTCACCGTCTGCATTAGACGTGAACGTAACTGTATGCAATCCTTTTAACTTAATCCCAACATTAGAAGTCTGAATTCGTGCAAATCTTCACTGATAGTGGTCACTGTGGTGGCTAGCACTACTAGATCCAACTCCATGATTTTCGACTCAGGACTGCAATCATGTGTTCATATCCCTACTAAAATGGTGAACGTTTGTGTTTTCGTCACCATCTGCATGGGGAACAAACACAACTGTATGCACTCCTTTAAACCCAATATTACAAGTCTAGAATTGTGAAAATCTTCACTAATTGAGGTCACTGTGGTGGCTAACACAATCAGATCCAATCCCACAAAATTTAGACTTATGATTGTACTTTAATCCTGCCCTCAACGGATTAATGTCTAAAATAGTCCGATTTGGCTCAGTTAGTAGTTGACATTGACCATTGAAATATGATGAAACTGAAAAGAAACCAACATTTGAGTTTCATTCACCCATTTCCTTTTAAATCAACTGATCAAGTTAGCTCTAAAGTATAGGTAATGTGCCCACAACTAAGCCGAATCAAGACTCTATATGATTTGAACATCACAATGAGCATTCCAAGTCTGACACTTAACATTCACATGATGAATAGTCCAAATGGAACATTTATCCTAATTCATGTGGACAGTCAAATCCTTATATTAAGGTCCATATAATGGACGGTTCAAATCTGATGCTTAACGTCTACATGATGAAAAGTTTAGATGCTAAATCATTTATCTAGTGAATGATCCAGACTGTACACTCATTGTAAACTAAATAGATAGTCCAGATCCAAGGTAAATGCCTATGTAGTTGCTCAAAAAAGAAGCCCAAAAAACATGCTAAAAAATCAGGCCTATAGATCTGGCCCAAAACATGCTAAAATTAGGCCCATAGATCTGGCCCAAAATTACCTCAATGGATTAATATTAAATGGTTCAATTTTCATCACATGATCTATACGTCATCCATGAGCGTTTTAAATCTGGTTCACAATATACATAGGATGAACGGTCTATACAGTATACCAGAATAGATGGTTTAGATCTCAATTTTCTAGACAGGGCTATACCAGAAAACCAATGGCTCAGATAAAAAAAAAAAAAAAAAAAAAAAAAAAAAAAAAAAAAAACCCTTCCCAAAACTTGTGTTGGCCCCACATGTGGGTCATGTAGATAGAGCCCACTGAAACAGTATGCAAGCATCACACACCCACATTTGCTGCAATGAGGCCCACAAGACGGCCCAGTCGTTAGCCCAAGCCCTGGATTAATCAGGACCACAAGCCTGCCAACAAAACAAAGGGCGTCGCTGCCCTGTCTCAAAGGAAAAAAACAGCCCAATGGCTGTTAGAGAGAGCGAGAGAGTAGGGGTGTGAAAACCCTAACCCAAGCGCAGCAGCCGCCGCACCTATCCCCTTTCCTTCTCTGTTTCTCTCCAAGCTCTGCCGCCGCTGGGAAAGAGGGTTGAAACCCTATTCCTTCGATCAACGCCACTGCTGCGCCGTTGCTCGGTTACCGCCCAAAGACGGCAACGAGCTGCTGCCGGAATGCATGATTGCGGTGGACAGAAGAGTTGAGAGCTCCACACCAGCGACAATGGCGACCCAAGCCGTAGCCGCAGTCGCCCTTTCTCCGAAGACCGGCATCCCTGCCTCTTCTCCGAAGATCGGCAGCCCGCTAGGATTTCTAGCCATGGCTCTCTATCCAAAACCGGCAGCCATGAGCGGCAGACGTCAGCAAGCCCAACCTCCAGCGGCTATTCTGAATCTCTGCTTATGCCGACGTCGGAGATAACGGCAACCATCACCGATAACTTTAGGGTTTGAAGTGCTCAAGTTTGTATGCACATCAATGGTAGCCATGAATGGCTGCTTCAACCACCATCAGCAACAGCAGAATGACGGACAGAGTTGCCGCAGACGACTGAGGTGCGTTCGGTCCTCCCCCCTTTTTTTTTGTGCTGTATGTCGCCTCTGCTAGACGACAGTTTTGCCTAATTTGGGCAACTCTGTATTTTGGATTCTGGTGATTTCGATTGGCTGGATTCCGGTAATACCTCATTCTAGATCCACAGACCTGACAACAGTGGCGGTCTGTTTGCACTGTTTGATCAGGTCCAAACCAGTTCAAACAAAAAAATTGAAATCTATCGTCCAGATCTGAAGCTAGAATTGCTATGGATGAACAATTCAGACCTGGCCCATAGGGTTTCCTAATCAGATTTAATAATATGAAAATCCACTATACCTGATGCATAGTAAGCTCTGATACCAACTGTAAGATTTTCTATATTGCGGAATACATAGGACCTTGCTGTGCATCAGAAATATGGAGATCGGATAACTAGAATAAAGACATACCTGTCTGGTGGGCCATCTTGAATTAGGGATCTGGATCTTCCTCTCCTGGGATTGCTGTAGAGAAAACCTTAGATGGGGCTTGTTTTCAGTGTAATTCCGGATTAGGGACCCAGAAATACCCTTTTTTAAATAGGTTTTGTAGTGGGGTGTGGCAGTGTTTGAAACCCACCAAACACTGCCACCATAGCTACACACGAATTTGGATATTAGGATTTTCTTCCTCTTTAATCATATTTTATGTTCAACTACAATTACGCTACTATGTCATTCAGAGTGTAGAGCGCACCCTTTAATTCTGTAGATACACGATTGTAGTGGGGTCCACTGATCAGTCCACAATGAATCCTTGCATCTATAGTCAAATCTGGACCATTGATCAGTTGCCCACCCAACTTTTAATTTAGAAAACTTCATAGGTTTTCTCATCCTTTCACAAACTGAACGATGTCCTCACTCTCCTGGCTATGTGTTTTTGGTTGGCGGCTAGTTCTCATCAACCTAGTGAGAGATAATCTTGGGAAACGGTGGTGACTGTGTATCCCTATCCCAGCGACAGGCCGGCAAAGATGGGCGAGGTTAATTCCAATCCGATGGCAATGGCGGATTCCATTCTATATTGGGGCCATACTTCGCTATCGATATGTGTGTGGGGAGCTTGATATTGTTCGTATGGCAGAAGACAAACAAGGCAAAGGCAGACGCATTCGCACCTGCAGTAGCATCTGGTTTGATTTGTGGTGATGGGATATGGACTTTGCCACAGTCGGTGCTTGCTTTGGCCAAGGTGAACCCACCCATCTGCATGAAATTTCTATCAAGGAAAACGAACATGAAAGTGGACAAGTTTCTTAGCTAAGCTATCTTAATAGCAGAAGCCACTTTAGCATGTGTTTCTACCATAAATATTCCATTGTGTGTATAAAAGTTAATCTCATGCAGTAATGTCGAGAATTCAAACTTGCATTCAATCCAATAGCCCCATATCGAAACTAAAGCTATTTGATATATTAATACTAAGTAATACTGTTTGCAATTTGTGGTATTTGATTTCTTTGAAGTAGAACTAAGGTCCACAAAGATCATATTCTAACATAAATTTACGGGCTGATGCAAGTCAGAAACTTTGAAGGTAGGCTTCATACTAGATTTCAGCCCAAGTGGGACACTATATAGTATATACATAGACAACATACAAAATAAAAAAAAAACAAAAAAAAACAAAAAAAAAACTCAGAAGCTTCACAACTGAAATGAAGAGCAATGACTTTCCTACTATCTCACAAGCCATTCGCAATTCACAGACTCACTATCAGTGATTAAATACACTATTAACGGAGAGGCCACTACTTTTGTCTATTTATCACCAGAAGTAATATTAACGGCGAGCTTGAGACAGGTATCTTCCATGTTCAGTTCAACTCATGGAATTTTGCAGGTTACTTGGAACTAATAGAGAAGTGGATCGATCCTGTAAACTATTTGAAAATACAATGTACAAGTTAGACAACTCTTTTTTTTTTTTATTTCCATAGATGCAACAACTATAATATGGGAGCAATCTAAGCCAGATGGTCAAAAGGATTCACAAGAATGATAGGAACTGGGTTCGAGACAAAAACACAGTGGAACTGTTGTTTGACATGTTTCATCATGATCACCTTGTCATGTTATGGTGGAGTAAGGATTAGAAACCAATAAAGATAATGACTCCTTTAGAAATGAAATCTCAGAACGAAAGACTACTAATGGTAGACTTGAGTGCTCAATAAAGCTTATTTTGATCAGCAATAATGAATTAATGATGATTATAAAGGAAACTGCAGATGAGGAACAAGAGACCCCAATGTCCATGGAGTTTGGCAGAAATCAAAGCAGCCATTAAAAGCAAGATTATCAGCAATGTACCCTCCAAGGGGAACTAAATCGGAGCTCTCTAAGACTATATGCATGTATTCGTGGATGGGTATGGTATGTGACTGGTGAATACTACCGCAGTTTTTCTGCACTGATGTTCTCTGTTCACAACGGTTACACCCGGGGAAGGGGATTCAGAAGCAAGGTGTTAAATCAGTTTAACAGGTATTGTATCATTCATCATTGATACGGCCCGTAACGCCCCTGCATCAGGCTGTTTCTGGCCGATACAGCCCTATTGTTCATGGGCAATACCAGCACGTATCAGGTGATACATACCAGTTTCGGACAATAGTTAAAATCATGTTCAGAAGTTGGATTTGAACTAGGCCATTAAGATGATAAATTGTAGAGATTGGCTAAAGAGTATTGTTTCTAAATCCCATACAAATCGAAAGAGGAAAGTTACTCGGAAGTGCCCACCTGCAGAGACGACCAAACATAAGGCTCATGAAAACATAACACAGTTGTGCAGCATCTAGTCAATTCACCAGGCAGGGCCCACAGTTTATGTGATCTAACAAAAAAGCAGGCTGACACACTCTACAAGTGGGCCACACTTTCACAAAAAGATGAACGGTTAGAAAGGGATACCCATCAATCCACATTCAACTTACATGTCTGGATCACCTGATTAGTGTGCCTGACATTTGAGCTAGGGCCTACCCGATGAACAGCATGGATATCACATGTTTGCCTCAATGGCACATGTGGAACACTTGCAGGTAGCATTCTCTTCCCAAAAGGAAACACCATCATAGGTTTGCAGATCATCATCTGGACGATGAAGTCAGCAGGAATAAGCTTGTGCTGAGATGGTATTGAAGCACAGATGAATGAAAGGAAATAGGAGCAGGTCGTGGACCTGTAGAATTTGATCGAAGACATCCATTGAGTACTGACGTGAGATCGATATGCTCTCTAACTCCAGGGAAGAAGATCAATGGTCCATAAGACAATATGCCACGGTACCAAATTACATCACGCTTGTGTCTAGCAGAGGCATTATCCAAAGATGAGTAGCCATTCGATTAAATAAAGTGCATATGGTTTTTGAGTGAACATTGAAAACTATGCCTTCCAACCTCATGTTTCAGGTTGGTTCGTCCTCAGGACTGAAGAAGTAATGAGATTCAAGCTCTTTTAGGCTAGCAGCTGCCTGTTCTCCGACTTTTTCCAATAGGCGGTCGGTTTTTTCTGCCTGCTGGTTAAATTCAATCATACGTTGCTCAACATGCTCATTCAGGAAGGCAAAGCCTGAAAAAATTGCTGTTTCTTTCAGCTCGGACACTAACTTGAGAAGAGAATCAGCTGCCTGAACCTGTTCAGGGCAATCGGATCAATGAATAAAAGCATTTCAAATTGCCATGTTGCGGAAATATAAGAAAATAGGAAGCTGACTACAAATGGCAAATATCATCACAAGGTACATAAATGATCTGGAGCTTGACACCAAACCAGAACTCTATTGGTGAACTCCATCACTCTCAGACCACGATCAAACTGTCGGGAAGCAGGGTCAACTGTCTTCTATTTTTTAAATGGAGGGATTAGCCAGGGCCCATTTAGGACAGTGATATCATCAGCAATGAAACTTTGCGATGCGTGTCAACACCAGATCATATCCCTATTCTATAATACTTAAAAATAAGGAAGAATTCTATTAGAAACTATGTTATGTTCAAGGATTTCTTTTAGAACACGTTAAGTCCTTGAACAAGATTGGCAATGACAGAGCTAACTAGTTTCTGGAAAAATAGCTGTTTAATTCAGCTTGCACTAACTTGAGGAGAAACATGGCTGCCAAAAACATTCCAGTGCAATTCAAATTTGCACATCGTGGAATGCAATACTATTTAGAAGAAATAGGACGGTGACTAAAATGGTAAATGGCATCATATAATGAAAAATGATATGGTGTTTGACACCAAAACTGGAAATCCTTTATTGGTATTTGGCAAACCTCATTAACATCAAATCAAGACCAAACCCTTGGGAAGAAGTCTTACTTCAAGTTTTATGCATTCATATTAAGCAGGGCCATTTAGGACAATGAGAAATGGAACTTCGCTATGGTTGTACATAGGAGACGACGTATCCCTATTCTATAATCATTGAGGAAGCATTCAGTTAGAACCTATTACGCATTCAAGTATTTCTTTCAAAACACATTAACGGTTATCAAACAAGGCTAGCAGTGATCAAGGCAACTAATTTCCGATTAAACATCCATGCTATTTAATGGATGATTAGTAGAAAGATCCCAATACGAAATGTTGCCTCTGTCAATCTAGCATCTAATAACACATTAGAGAAGAAGAGGTGGAAGTGCATTTCTACCACTCTGGCTGCACGCATCTCCATCTGAAATGCTTCTTGCGAGTTCCTGAAAGGTGGATCATTTACCTACAACAAGCAAAACACTCTTAGGGGGTGTTTGGCGCATGGGATTAGGTGGTATGAAGTGGAGTGGGATTGTTTTGAAGCAATAATGAAGGGCTGTCAGGGGATTGTCGTGGAATTGGATGGGATTGCTTTTGAAGAAACATTTCATGACATGTTTGGAAGGTAAAAAGATCCCTGGTATAGTGTCTTTTGATAATGCGTGGGTAGCATTGGTTATAAAGCAATTGTGGAACAAGACATCTCGACATATGTGCCTAAGGTTGTGTGGGGCTCACATAGATATTCCTGGCAAATCCACTCCGTTCTTCTGTTTTAAAGACCATAAGAAGATCAAAGGTTAAAAATCAGGCAGATCTAAAAGTCAGGTGAACCATACCACACAAAGCAGTGGGGATTGAACATTTAAGAGTGACAAAAGTTCTGTACTAAGATGATATTTTGTGGATATAGTTTATCTGAGTGGTAATAACCCTATGAATGGTTTGGATGACTTGTAAACATCATGGTCAGCTTTAGAAAGGTTTTCAACGGTCTACACTTTCCATTCCCATTGTCTCGTATTATATGGCCCATCTAAGTTTTGGATTTGACTGATTTTTGGACTCCCGTCCTATTATGAAATTTTAAAACAAATGGATTGAGTGGATTTGTCATGAACATTGTTGTGAGCTCCACACAGCCCCGGGCACCAGTGACGGGCAGTATGCTCCCCATTTTGTTGAATATAAAAGAAAATCTGAAAAATCAAAGTGGAGTTGGACGAATCCTTCTCAATGCAGCGTTGCATTCGGTGTGGTTTCCAATGCCCGAAGCCATTGCGGTTCCAAACAAGAGGTGGATTTGGCAACGTGGGATTAGCAATTCAATCGCTCCTAATCCATTGTAATACATTGCACCAAACACGCCCTTAGTTTTTAGGTAGAACCTGAGCACAGATATCAAATAATATTAAAGGAGTCCAACCAAATGGTCTATTTGTAGTAAGATATAAAATATATGGTACCATATACATCTATTGCAAAGGTGCAATCATTACAACTTTTTCTTCATTTCTTTTGTCCTTTAGCAATGAAACCATTTAACTTGAGGTTTTTTTTGTTTTTTTTTTTTCTCATTGACATTTTCACCCTTTCTCAATGATAAAAGACAGATGAAGTGTCAGGGAAAAGGTGTAATTATTACACCCATGCAGTAAATGCTCCTGCCACAATCAGGCCCTCAGTAAGATTGTTGCCAATGATCTGTGAATAGAGTCGGGGTTATAAACCAGAATTTTCCTTTTATTAAGAAAAAGAAAAACAATTCAAGGATACATAAACACCTAAAAGTCAATCAAAACAAGATTAGTACCGACTCAAACATACTTTCATGACACTCTCATACAATAAAGAAATATAAAGCACACCTTAAATGTCTTGAGATTGGGAAAGTGGCAGTCTTAGAACAAAGATTCCATTTTTTTTAAAGGTAACAACAATTTTATTAAAAGAGCACAAAAGGCTCAAAGCTACAAACAAAATTACATCCCAGTCCTAGGTAAAGAATGACCAATCATTTTGGTCAAAGTCCCTTTATACAAGAAACCCAGCCTACAACATTCATTTTAGCCCTCTTATATACATCCACCAACGAAACACTCTCGTTTTGGAAGCACCGATCGATTCTCTCCCCACTGGTAGCCCTTACAGCCATCATAACTAATTTCCACCGTGACTATTTTTTTTTTTTTTTTAGCCACCATCAGGCCAAGCTAGTAAGGAGCCTGCAATGGACCCGGGCATCACCCAAGAAATGCCAAAGAAAGCGATGAACTTTTCCCACACCTTCTGAAAAAAAGGACAATGGAAAAAGAAGTGATCTATGTTTCTAGACCCTCCATAAACATCTGTTCATAAGAAAATGTGCATTTGTTAATCGGGGTTGTCTAAGAGCATCAGAGCATCTCTTTAGCTATTAAGCATGAGGTGTTTCCCATAGCCATTGGGCATCAGGCATCTTGTATAGCCAAGCGTTGGCATCATGGGTTATCCCATGAGAGGTGTGGCGTCAGATAGTCGTATAGCCAGCAAGGCATCAGATAACCATTTAACCTACGAAGTGTCAGATAGTTGATGTTTAGCAGAGCCCTTGTACTCTTCAGTTATGGAGCTAGAGTGTTTGTTACTCTGTTCACTAAGGCAAATAATGTAGGCATGTTGTGCACCTAAGAAGTATGCCATGCTAAACCAATTATATTGCCCACCTTCTCTATGGCCATGAACGAGGGGTAGGCGTATCCTTATACCTAGGGACATACTTGCCCACCTTCTCTTTGGCCATGAACGATTGTGCAGTGGAGGACTGGTGAGGCCATGCAGGATAGTGCCATCCTTGATGCCGGCTCTACTTGTTCCCCTGCATGAATAAGTTGTGTAAAGTTAACTTAGGGGAAGGATATTAGGTATCCCGATATGTTGGGGTTGGCCGAACGCACGATTATGGAAATATGTTCCTCATCATCGATTGGTGTTTTCATGAGTGCGGTTAGGACCCTCCATCGCCCCACATAGGCTGACAATGTTTTATCGCTTCTTTGCCTAAGGACGGCCAGATCTGCCCTTCGAGGTGATGCATTCAGGTTGTAAGCAAAGCGATCGATGAATGCCTGAGACAGGTCTTCCTAGGTCTTGATTTTATGGTGATCGAACAATGTGTACCATGTCCCCACTTAGGGATTTTTAGAACAGTCGAATCAAAGATCCATCATCTCCCACCATGACACCGAGTTCTCCACAAAAGGCTTTCGGGTGCGCAGTAGGACTTCCTATGCCATCATACTTTTGAAACTTAGGTACCTCAAAATTGCTAGTACCCATTCATCTGGAAAGGGACAAATTTCTCAAAATCTTGTCGAGGGGAGTTCCACTCCATGTTGCTTCTGGAGCTCATTCGTCATGGCCCTGATCTGCCCTTTGAAATGTTCTCGGAGTCGATTGATTTTAGAAGTTTGGTGAAGTGGAGGCCGTGCCCCTTACGGGATACGGCTAGGCTTTTCTTCGTAATGGTCAATCTCCTTAACATTTCTAAGATCCCTGGCTAGGGGGCCTAGTTGGGGGAGAGCTGTCAGAGGGATGGATGAAGGGTGGGTACCCATTGCAGGATGCAGTTGGTTGTTGAACTGTGGGAGAATTACAAGCGAAGTTTGGCTAGATTGCGGCACATGCTGTAGTGGTTCTTGTGGGAATTGAGATGTGCTCCCGTTAGGGGGAGTTTGTTGGAATTGAATGACTGTTGTTGGAGATAGATTCGAAAGTATCGGTTGTAACATTGGTTGGCTCCATTAGGGGGAGTTTGATGGAATTGAAATGTTATTACTGGAGGTTGACCAGAAAGTGTAGGTTGTGACACTGTTTGGCTCCCGTTAGTGAGAGGAAATGCTTGAATTTGTTGTGATGTGGCTGAGGGATACTGGAAGTGTACCCAGTTCCCTTTGCAAGGGATGGGTTGAAGTTGGCTGGTGTTTGGGTCGGATGGACCCACTTGGGTGTTGGTTGATGGTGTGTTGTGATTGAAGAGGGTGGTCCTCCCTTGGAGGAGGCTTGCTAGCATGTTTTTAATCCGACTCATATCCTATGCTAGCTCAATCAGAGATCGCATGACCTCGGGTTGTGTAGTTGACTGCCTTAGGGAGTCGGGGTGGATTGACATGTTGTCTTCCTGTGCGGACATGTCTTTTTGTGCACGGGTTCAAATGATGCTTTGATGTAATTTGACCGTGTGATGGATTCGCGGTCGGATTTTTGGTACAATGGCTACAAATTAATTCACTATCCACCCTTTTGGTCCGTTGTGATTTTTTGCTTGTTTTTTTTTTCTCTTTTTAATATATATATATATATATATATATATATATATATATATATATATATATATATATATATATATATATATATATATATTAGACAAATAAAATTTATAGAATGCATAATGAATACCAGGAAAGTAAAATGGACCAGTATAAACTGAAATGCAGGATGCTCGCAGGAAAGTTAAAAGGACTAGTAGATACCGAAATGCAGAATGCTCATAGAAAAGTAAAAAAAGACCAGTAGATATTGGAATGTAAGATGCTTACAAGAAAGTAAATGGACTAATATAAACTGGAATGCACGATGCTCACAAGAAAGTAAAAGGGACCAGTAAATTGTGTTGCAGGATGCTCATAGGAAAGTAAAGGGACCAGTGGATACTAAAATGCAGGATGCTCATAGAAAAGTAAAGGGACCAGTAGATATTGGAATGCAGGATGCTCGCAGGAAAGTAAAAAGACCAGTAGATACTAGAACAGTTAGCAAGTTAGTAAGTTAGTAATGTTAGTGCTAAGAATCCTCGAAAAATCATAAAGCCCCATGTTTTGAGTCCGGCCTTAACTAGCATTCAGTAATTCCCCAGTGGAGGAGTCATTTTATGGATGCCGGATCGCGCTCGAGAACGCGTGGGCCCACTATTTCTTTTTTGTTTGTTTGTTTTGGTCTGTATTTGGGGTGGGACTCACAGTTGCAATTATTTGTTCCCTTGGCTTTGCTTGCTTTGGTTGTGCAAAACTTTTTTCAAGGATAATCGAATGACGTTCTTAGACTTGGTATGTTTGATGGAGTCGTCATCGGTTGAAAAGAGGCCCCAAAATCCACGATTAGCTAGAGCCCATGAAAATGCCAAAATGACGAGGGTATTTCGAAGAACCTCTGGTCTCAAAATGACTCCTAGTTTGGTAAGCTTGGTCTGCGCCGTGGATTCTAGGTAAGGGTCGGGGTTACAAAAGGGGAAGGTGTTAGGCACCCCTTATCACCTGTGCAATACATGGTCTCTACTTTGAGGGGCTAAACAAATTTGGTGGGATTCTGAAGAGCGTCCAAACCTACATGATTAGGCTATACTTCATAGGCTTTTTATGGCCTGGGTAGGAAAAAACAGTAACACAACAATAATATAAATAAGGTTAGGCCAAACTTCACAGGCTTTTTAGGACATGGGTTGACAAAAATAGAAAAGAAATTAAAATAAAAGTAAATTGTGAGTGGGTGGAAACATGAAATTTTTATAGAGTGTACGGGGTGGAATACAGTTTGATTTTGAGATGTGAGAAGGAAAATGGGGAGTCAGACACCCTTTCTCATGAAAAAGGAAAAAGGGGCTTCCGACCCTACTCATTGACTTTGACTTTAAGGACGTTGTTTTTAGCTTATTAATAGAGAGTGAGCACTTCGAGATGTAAGAGGGAAATGAGGAAGTCAGACACCCCTTCTTATAAAAAAGATAGAGTATCCGTCCCCCCCCTTGCTAGATCCATTTAGTGGGTCCCGCTTAAATAGCCGGTCCTGGGACGATGAGCAAGACAATTCGATATTTTCTCATGAGTGTAGGGAAGACGCATGACGATTTTTACATTTACTCATCAACTCGGAGTGGACGCATGATGCTTTTTGCAAGGAATCACCAGTTTGGAGTGGTCACACAACGTTCACGTGATGATCAGAATCGTAATTGGTGGTGGGTATGTCGACAAGCGTCGTGGTTCGACAAGTGGGCGCGGCTGGACGTGATTCATGGTGGATGCTCAGGACTGCCACCATGTCACTGTTTCCATGAAAATGGTCCCATGGTGGACGTTTCCTTTCTTTACATTTTTCTTCTTTTATCTTATGTGTGTGTGTGTATAGTCCTTTGTGCCCTTTTCCATAGTGTTGGTCACACTCTGTGTTTGTGTGCCACACCTACTTCCATAGCCGCATGCCAAGTCCTGGGGCCGATCTGAACGGTCCATCACCTTGGAAACGTGCATTTAGCAGTACATCAAAGCCTATTTCCATCAAGTCAAAGACGGCAGGTGGTACACAATGCTTATGAAGGTGAAGTGTCTACAGCAACTAACAATGTGGGTGCGTTGCATGACCGACTAACAAAAAAATAAATAAATAATCATGCATCTAGACGCCCGTAAAGGTGGACTGTGGAACGAACCATCACATCAACGTAACAATCCAGCTCCATATCCATTGGAAGTTTTGGGCTGGGTTTCAGGACTCTACGTGTGGATGAGAATGGTTTGGATTCCGGTGCTTGACTGGGGTCAACAATGGCTCATCTTATCCTACTCTAGCGCTTGACTTTGGTGCACCTCATTGATTGGAAATGCCTAATCTACTGGTCAATAGCCACTTGTTCATTAAATTTAGAGCCTATTTGTCCGCAAGTTACGCAAAAATTTAGTTTTTCCCTGCAAAAGCAAGTGCATATCATTGTTGTCCGTTCATTTTCCAAAAACCAGCTCAAATGATTTTTAGTGAGTGGGCCTTTTGAGCCTATTTTAACTACTAGGAGATCAATTAGGTTATGCAAAAATACATCCAAACACAACATGAAAAAGGATTGTAGCTAAAAAAGGCATCAAACAACACCCATTTTGAGGGTGTGTCGAAACTCACCATTGGACTATTTTCTATTTATTTATTTTTAAAAAAAAATTTCATCATCTATTTAGATAGCAAATAAGAGAAATACAATGAACAAAAAAAAAAAAAAAAAAAAGGTCTTGGGCCTCTACTCATGGCTAGACTCATAAGAGTTTCAACAAAGGTCATGGCTTCAACTACCCATCGGTAGGGGTGTCATTGGGCTGGGCTCGGGCCTTAAAAATCAGAATTTTGAATAGGGTCAGCTTGAAGGCTCGAATCCAAACAGTTAAAAATCCGGGCCAAGACCTATGCAGGCCCGGAGCGTTGACAGCCCTTCCCATTGCGGTGTGTGTGGATCTGTGAGTGTGTGTAAAAATAAATAAATAAATAAAAATGGTAATTATCCGAACATTTCAAGCTTCTTGGAATGGTTGAATAGAGTCCAATTGTCATTTTACAATATCATGTATCACGTGTATCAACCCCACTATAAAGATAAGATGCGCCAAAAAGAAGGCAGATCCATAACTCAGGTGGGCCATGCAATAGGAAACAATATGCCCAGACCCTCCAAATCCAGTGGTGGGCCCACCTGAATTTGGATTGGTCCAATATTTTTTTGCATCCTTCCGTTATTGTTAGGTATACCTTTTGAAAGGTTTGGATGGCATAAGACATATAACAGTGGGCCGTGCTCAGTCATGCCAGCGCCGAGGTGGCCCCGCATGACATGCCTAGGGCGAGTAGGATTCCAGGGGTATAATATTCCCGGGCCAAGACAATCTCATAGAAAGTAGGATGAATCTTATCTCATCAAACGAGCAGGCGATTTGGACCATTGAACCCACCAACCACAAAACGGACGAGTCTGGCTTACTTTGAATAGTAAGTACTCCGCGCGCGTGCAAGTGGACGGTTAGCTTTCATTTAATTTGGTGTGCACAACGCAGACTGGATCCTATCCCCACCAGGGGATGGCCCTGGCAGTGGTTCTGTGGGCCCACCATGATGTATGTGTTTTATCTACTTCGTCCATCCATTGTATGAGCCTAAAAAGGAGGCAGACCAAAGGCTCAACTGCACCGCACCACAGGAAGCAGTGGGAATTGAATGCCTACCGTTGAAGACTTCTTAGGGGCCACTGAAGTTTTGGATCAAGCTAATATTTGCATTTCCCTTCATCCAGGTCTATGTGACCTTACCTTCATCTAGGTATATTTGACCTTATGAATAAATTGGATGGAAAATAAACATCACGCTGGGCCATAGAAAGGTTTCAACAACACTAGGCAACATTGTTACCACTGTTCCTGTGGTGCGGTCCACTTGAGCCTTTGATCTATCTCTTTTTTGGGCTCATGCCCTAAAATGATCTGTAAGAATAGATGGACCGCATGGATAAAACACATCACGTTCGGCCCCACATAGCCCCTGCGAGGACCGTCCGTCGAGTTCCTCGTGAGGGGTGGTAGCCGCACTGTACACGGATTGCCTGCGAAAGCCTTTCTCAGCATTTCCTGCACTTGGAATCTAGGTGGGGCCCACCGTGATGTTTGTAAGAAATCTACGCCATCCAATCATTTTGTGAGATCATTGTAGGCGTTGCGGCCAAAATGAAAGGGATCCAAGACTCCAGTGGGCTGAAAACATGACGATTGAATTTCTACAGTTGAAATATTCGTGGGGCCACAGAAGTTTCGCATCAGGATAATATTTATGTTTTCAGTTCATCTCAGTAGGAATGACATTATTAACGGTATGGATGGCATATAAACATCACTGTGGACCCCATAGAGGTTTCAACAGTAGGTATTTCCCTACCTACCTTTTGCTTTAGTGCGGCCCACTTGAGTCTTGGATTCAGTTCTTTTCTTTTCGCAACACCTAAAATAATCACACAAAACAATTGGATGGTGTAGATTTCTCACAAACATCATGGTGGGCACCACCTATATTCCGAGCGCTGGAGATACCTGCAAAAGCCTTTCGCAGGCGACCCTCAGCAGCTTATTCCCGTGCTTGCATGGGCCCACTGTGTTTTGTGTATTCCATCCAACTGGCACACTAAGTAAGTCCCACCTTGATGATAGAATGTTCATAAAAATTAGGCATATCCAATCATTAGTGAGGCTGCCATAAGAAGCAATTAACGACCACCCAAAAACCTCTGAATTCACATGGTGGCCCACATGATGGTTAGATCTGCTTAATTTTTGGCGCATTCAAGTTTCATGGTGTGGAGACCTTTCCAGACAGATTGGATGCCATACACCACATTCAAATTCACACACCCCGCTACACAGCCTATTAGAATTTGGGTCTTAAAACTCGACCAGGGGCACAGCCCATGGGCCTCTATAGTCAGCACACACCAGGCTCACAACTAGCTGGCCGGCCCCACCCATTGACACAACAAATCATATCACTATTTCCACTAACAATTCCTATAGTGACATCATCAACCACCATTGAGGAATTATCACATATATCATCACATTCGATGCCAACCGGTCAGGTCCATTAGATATAAAAAATCAGGCATGTCCATCAGGTGGGGTGCATGAGTATTCCCATACGGAGGCTGTTCATTGCTTTTTCCATATTGTGGCCCACCTGATCCGTAGAGTAGCCTCAATTTCACACTCAGTGATCTTCACGGGGGGCCTGCCTTCTGCACAGCTCAACCGTCAAACGTGTGACAGGTCCGCACCTTTTTATAGGGCCGTGCATGAAGGTCCACATGTTTGGGATGCGTGTAATCAATAATTGTCCAACTACCCAAAAAAATCGGCAAACCTTATAAATGACAAAGAAATTCACACTCCAAACTGCACCACAAACCTTCCCATTTTCACCATGGAAGATGCCGGAACGGACCACAGCGACCGTCCATTTTCGACAAACAGCAAGCCCTCCGATGTAGAGAACAAGAACGCAGAGAGAGAAGAAAAGATTCAATCGATAGAGCAGATCTTTGAGTGCACCAAAGTCCCCGGATGGCGAGAGCAGCTGACGTTTAGAGCTTTCGTTGTGAGCTTCATGTTGGGTATCATGTTTAGCATTATCGTGATGAAGCTCAACCTGACAACCGGGATCGTGCCTTCTCTAAACATATCTGCTGGTTTGTTGGGTTTTTTCTTCATAAAGATCTGGACCAAGCTTCTTGAGAAATCACATCTGTTGAAGCGGCCGTTTACAAGGCAGGAGAATACGGTTATACAGACGTGCGTCGTCGCCAGTTCCGGCATCGCCTTCAGTGGTATGTTACAATCCCTTCTGGTATTTCACATGTGTGCCCTGACGAAACTTCCACAGTGAGTGAATCTCATCGGTAGAATTCAGATACAAGAAGCATGTGAGACTTATCTCAGTAAAATGATGGTTGTGGCCACAATGTCAACGCCACAAAACCAATGTTGTTGCACATCGAGATGGATCCAGATCGTCCAATCAGTAACCTACCTCTTGGACGAGCCGTAGCTGAAAAATCAACATTGCAATCTCAAAATCATTGGATCAATCATTCATTTCTGGATAGCAGAATTTCAAGTTCGTACGAACTAACTCATAATCTTAGAGGGGGGAAGGAAAAAAACAAAACAAAAGGTTGATCAATCTACTGCCATGAGGCATAGTTTAAAAACTCGAAAACACAACTCAACTTGATATCCAGCCAGGTCAGGTAGACTCAAAGGCTCAACTCAATCTTTATTGGCTTGACTCAATATTTAATAAATCAAATAATAAGTGATATTTATGGTAACAACGAGCATTTAGAACAGACTCAGATTCATTTTCTTTGAAGAGTGCAACAGATAGTTTTCCCTTATATTTTACAACAGGAGTTCAAGATAAGAATTTAAACTGGTCAAACAAAACAAACTTGCAATGGTTTAAAGCCATGTTACTTACAGTTGAGGATGAGGATTCGAACTCGATCGCACCAAGTTGCATCGAGTCGGCCAAGTTTTCAAGCTGACTTGATAAGTCCTGTCGAGACTCTACCAAGTCATGCTAGTCAGCGGGTTGCCTTGAAACTCAGCTTGAAATCTGGCCAAGTCAAGTTGACTCAGTTTCGAGTTTATCCACTGAGTTTTAGAACTATGGTGTGCATGCTTGTTGCATTTCACTCACATCCAATCTTTATGTTTGAACTATTTGAGTGTCTATGTTAGTACAGAATCCATCCTCTCGCAACTCGCTTAGCTTTAATTTTTTAATGTTATAACTATAATATGCTTGATTTGTACTAACAGGAGGCTTTGGGAGTTACCTTTTCGGGATGAGTGAGACAATCGCAAAACAGTCGACGGAACAGAATGGTCAAGAGAATATCAAGAACCCTGCTCTAGGATGGATGATCGGGTTTCTCTTTGTCGTTAGTTTTCTCGGGCTCTTCTCTGTGGTGCCCCTTAGAAAGGTACTTCATGAGAACTTCCCATCTGAACTTTACCAGCATGAATGGATAGATGGCATTCATAAGTAGATGATATATCTAGACCAAGCAACCCATACTCAGTCTTGGAGTGAGAATCAAGTGGGTCTGAAACCAGTACAAATCACATGGACTCAGGCAGCAGAATCATTATGACTTGTTCAGATAATGTACATGCAAGGGGTAAGATTCATTTGATTCTCCACTAAAACTGAATCGCCTCAGTTTCGCCCTACTTTCGATTCTGTGATCTAGACAGTAAATAACCCAGACAAGCTCTGGATGAGGTTTGCTAAAATACCTCTCGGCATTTTGAAAGATGATACTTCAGAATTTAGCCATTGGAATTTGGTAGTTATCAATGATCCATATTGTTTATGTTATTGGGATTATCTTGGATGGGGAATGCCCAAAAAAATCTCTTAGATTGAAATTCTTAACCTTTGATCATACGAAGGTTATGGTAACTGTCCATTTTCAAAGCAAAAGAGCCAAATTTCAGAAGGTTTGAAATACTCCAATTGAGAGATTTTATCTGTTGCCCATCCACCATATGAGGCGAGACTAATCGTATAAACAATTTAGATCAAGGAAGACAACCCATATTCAAAGTTTGAAGTCCCAACATATCATATTGCAATTCGTTCGGATGTATTCGAGCAAATCTCATTCTGGACAATCATTTGTAAATAGTAACTCGGGGTACCTCCATAGAACCATTGAAGACGAACAGAGGCACAGTTTATTAATGGAGCCACCTCCCTTATGATGAGTCTTGTATATTTAGCGAAGTTCCAAAATATGATAATTTAAGATCTAGTATTTTCTTTTACATAGGCCATGAATTCAACTTTCCTTTAACTGGTAGATATGGCACATGCAATGCAAGTGGAGAGAGAGGAAGTGGTTTTGCAAGACATGGGAAAGGGGGAGAAGCAGTCATAGATGTTCTGCTTGTGGAGTGGTTTGATACTCTGGCAGATTGTGATGGTACTAGCATGCCATACTTACCAAACTGTCCAAGTTATTTGACCCACTTAGTTTTTTTTTTTTATTACGCTGCCATACTTATCAAACTGTCCAACTCACACACACTACACTGTCTCTACGAACTCATCTAACAAACAGGAGACACCCACTTAGATCATCATACAAAACCCAAACTCTCAAAATAAAAATTAAAAAACCACCTCTGATAAAATCTCACAGGCTAACTTGGCAAAACCAATCGCCCGACGTTGTAAAAGGAACAGAGAACATAGTCGACACAAACTTAAAACTTCAGACTTATTAATAAATGGGAAATTCTGTAAGAAAGAGAATGCTTTTCTTTCATCAAAAGGAAATGTTAATCCAAATAAAAAAACCATCTGAAGATTGATGTCTTTCAATACTTTGTTGATCTTAAGAATTCTTGTAAATTCATATTTAAATGAGACTTTTTGTTTCAGATCATGATCATTGACTACAAGCTGATATACCCCAGCGGAACTGCAACTGCAAACCTTATCAATAGCTTCCACACCCCTCAGGGAGCCAAGCTAGCAAAGTAAGGCTTTGCTGAAATTCTACACTGAATTTTACCTGTATTCAATTGAACAAACCATTGAAAATATCCTTCTCTCTCTCTTTTTTTTTTTTTTTCATTCCAACAGGAAACAGGCGAAAGAACTTGGCAAGTTCTTGTCCTTTAGCTTCATGTGGGGTTTTTTTCAGTGGTTTTTCAGGGCAGAAGAATCCTGTGGATTTGGATCTTTCCCTACATTCGGTCTTGAAGCCTTCAAAAACAGGCAGATATAACCTCCTTTCCATTTTAGAATTTCTTTAAATGTTTATTCGTAACTTTGAGATCATTGTCAGAGAAACCTTATTTTCTGAAAGTGCAATGATATAGTCACACACCACAATCATGAGAACCCTAACAACACCTGGTCGGTGACCTACAACAAAGCACATCTGAACCCTCTGATTGATACAGTGAAGCCCCATCTCCATCAATGGTGGATCTGGGGCTTGCTATACCCCATCATGTGTATTAAAATGACATGGATCTAAAGCATAAAGCCGAATCTGACTCGGGTAAAGGAATTGGGATTTGGGAAGTATCCGTTTCAAAATGTCTGCTAGTGTAACTATTGATGAAGCAAGAGCAGGAGTGCAAGTCTGAGAGTAGAAGCTGCACCCTCATAGAAAGTTCCTACATCTAAGATTCCATGAACATCGATTATAATGGGGTTTTCATCATCTGTCATGGAGTCTCTTTGTTATGAATTTTTCAAATTGGATCATCTCTCATTAGTTTGTCTATCATGAATTATTTCCAGGTCCTAATTCATGTATCGGGCTTTTTATTCCTTGGAACAGATTCTACTTCGACTTCTCGGCTTCCTATGTTGGCATAGGGATGATTTGCCCTTACATTGTTAACATCTCTTTGCTGGTTGGCTCTATTCTGTCATGGGGAATTATGTGGCCCCTCATAAGCACTAAAAAGGGTGATTGGTACAGTGCGGATCTTGAGCCTAGCAGCTTTCACGGCCTTCAAGGCTACAAGGTAATTTAAATTATCAAAATTCCCTTGTTTATGAAAATATTTGCTCTCAAAGAAAAAATCAAGTAAAATTTCCAAACCATCCCTATTATTTCAGAGAAGTGACAAAAGACGCCCTCAAATCTCAATTAATTATTTGTACAGAAAAAAAAAAAACTCCCAAGACAACCTGTGTTTCCTGGTGGATGGTCATCTGAACCGTCCATCCATTAGTTCCCCCAGTGGATGGTCTGCACAGCAAAATTAAGACCAGTTGTACAATGCATGGATCCAATCTGACAGCTTTCAAACAGCAAACAGGCAATTAGAACAATATGCACTGCAGCACACATCAATATTACCTAAATCATCAACAACCCCTATGATTCATATCAAATCATGTGATCCAGATTATGGGTTATTTTCAATCGGGTTGGTATTTCTAGCATCCTAAGACTATGATTCTATACTCTTATCATTGTAGTGCAAATTTATATTTACAATCCAGAGAGTTACATATTTTTTTATTCAATAGCATGCATATAATATGACACCATGCATTCGGGGTCTATAATAATAAAATTTATGATTTCATTAACAGAAGAAAAAGAAGGCAACAAATACACTTTTTCCCCATTATGTTTCCAAAAGTAGAAGCATATTCCATATAGCATTTGTCACACTTCTCCATAGTCAATTTCCCCAGCATAAGCTACGAGGTGAGCATTGTCTTTTGTTTTGAGACGAGGTGAGCATTGTCTTGTAAAAAAACAAAAAAACAAAAAAACAAAAACAAAAAAAAAAGCATAGAGAGAGAGATTTCCACTTGCTGTCCAAACAAGATTCTCGAAAATGGAACATGGTTCAATAGTGCCATGGAACCCTTAAGAGTCAAACATTACACTTTCTTTCCTTTGCTTTTCCCCAATTTAAACACGCCCTAAATTGAATATTAGTATCAATGTTTTAAATAGCAAATAGCGTGCAGCGTAGTGTTCGCTCCTCTAAAGCGCAAGGCATAAGTTACATAGTGTGTAGTGCAAACTACATGCTACTTCTAGATTTTTATTTAAGGTTGAGCTTTGCATTAGACTAACTAATAATGAAATTTTATGATATATGGTGAAACCAAACACAACCTAAAATAAATTGAAAAATAGGGCAAAGATTAACTATAAAGATAAAGAGCAACAAAACTAATTTAATACTGCTACTTTTATTATTTTACTAAAATGGCTGAAAGATTAACTAATTTTTATTGAAAAATAGAAACTGTAACAAATCATCGAAAACATTAATCAATTTTTATTTTAGTGAAAAATAACTTGTAGCGTAAGCTACGTAACTACAACGTAAGCTATGTAGCATGTGGTACATGTAAATAGCATGTAGTGTAGGCTACATGCGACTTAAGCTTTTTTATGAACTATGTAGTGTTAAGGCTAAGCTACGCTATGTAGTGTAAGCTACATGCTACCTAGCATAAGCTATTGAAAACACTGATCAGTATGTGCGTGTTTGTAACTATACTGCATTTTAGCACCGCCAATGAGAGTTACACTCTCTCATTGATAATCCCAAGCCTAGATTGGGGAGGGCTGCATTAGCTCCGTAGTCAGGATCAAACTCCAGCCACAAGCCCACAACTAATTATCATGAATCCTAACTATCAAACATTTCAAGAGTAAGGATATGGTCCTTGATAGAGTGAAGGGTAGAGCAGGATTTGTGCAGCTAACATCATCTAGTTGGGAATTGGGATAAGGGTTAGATGACAAGACAATGATGATTTAACTACATGGCATACACTTAGAGCATGTGTACAGGGTGCCCATTCCCACACCATGTACGGGAGTGACCCATGATCAAGGTAACCTTGGTACACAATTACACATGCAATAAGAAAAAGCAAAATTAGTCATTTAGTACAAAATATAATTACCTTTTAAAAATACAAAATATAATTACCGTTTATTAAAAAAAAAGTGCAGCGATACATATGCTGCGCACGCTACATATGCTACACGTATGCTACACATACGCTACGACCCCTGTAGCATACGCTATTTGCTAACGCTACATAGCATCGTAGCTACACTACGGGTGCTATTCGGAACACTAATAACGATACATGTGTGTTGCACTATACATTTGTTCACCATTTCTCATCTTCTAAGAACGCAGATTGGCTCCAATAAGTCGCCCTAAGTGATAAATATTTGGATTAAAAATTAGTAAAAATGTCCTCATTGGCATCAAGTGTCAGAGCACATTTTCGCTAACTCACAGCTCTTCTTTCATTTATAACTCCTTTTATTATGTTATTTACAGGTCTTCATCGCCATTGCCATGATCCTAGGCGACGGCCTCTACAACTTCTTCAAGGTCATGAGCATAACAACCATCCTCCTTTCTTCAGAAACTGCGTGAGAAAGACACTGGCATAATCCCTGTGGGCAACCAACTCTCCCCCACCAACCCATCTCGGTCCTACGACGACCATCGCCGGACTGAACTCTTTCTAAAAGACCAAATCCCGACATGGGCAGCAGTTGGGTGCTACATCGCCATTGCTGTCATCTCAATTGCCACCTTACCACATATCTTTCCCCAACTCAAGTGGTACTACGTCTTAGTTGTTTACGTCTTTGCTCCAGTCCTAGCCTTCTGTAATGCCTATGGTAACGGACTCACTGACTGGTCCCTTGCTTCCACCTATGGAAAGCTGGCCATCTTCGCCATTGGCGCATGGGCTGGAGCTTCGCATGGTGGGGTGCTTGCAGGGCTTGCCGCATGCGGTGTCATGTTAAGCATTGTCCAGACAGCTGCAGATCTCATGGGGGACTTCAAGACGGGCTACTTAACACTAGCTTCACCTCGGTCCATGTTTGTCAGTCAAGTAATCGGGACCGCAATGGGCTGTGTCATTGCTCCTTGCGTCTTCTGGCTATTTTACAAAGCCTTTGATGGCATTGGCACTCCTGGAACAGAATACCCTGCCCCTTATGCAATCATCTACCGTAACATGGCAATACTCGGTGTAGAGGGTTTCTCATCCCTTCCAAAGAACTGCCTCACTCTCTGCTATGTGTTTTTTGTTGGCGCTATTCTCATCAACTTAGTGAGAGATATTCTTGGGAAAAAGGTGGTGACTTGTATCCCTATCCCAGCGACGGCGGCAAAGATGGCGAGGTTAATTCCAATCCCAATGGCAATGGCGATTCCATTCTATATTGGGCCATACTTCGCTATCGATATGTGTGTGGGGAGCTTGATATTGTTCGTATGGCAGAAGACAAACAAGGCAAAGGCAGACGCATTCGCACCTGCAGTAGCATCTGGTTTGATTTGTGGTGATGGGATATGGACTTTGCCACAGTCGGTGCTTGCTTTGGCCAAGGTGAACCCACCCATCTGCATGAAATTTCTATCAAGGAAAACGAACATGAAAGTGGACAAGTTTCTTAGCTAAGCTATCTTAATAGCAGAAGCCACTTTAGCATGTGTTTCTACCATAAATATTCCATTGTGTGTATAAAAGTTAATCTCATGCAGTAATGTCGAGAATTCAAACTTGCATTCAATCCAATAGCCCCATATCGAAACTAAAGCTATTTGATATATTAATACTAAGTGATACTGTTTGCAATTTGTGGTATTTGATTTCTTTGAAGTAGAACTAAGGTCCACAAAGATCATATTCTAACATAAATTTACGGGCTGATGCAAGTCAGAAACTTTGAAGGTAGGCTTCATACTAGATTTCAGCCCAAGTGGGACACTATATAGTATATACATAGACGACATACAAAATAAAAAATAAAAAATAAAAATAGAAAAAAACTCACAAGCTTCACAACTGAAATGAAGAGCAATGACTTTCCTACTATCTCACAAGCCATTCACAATTCACAGACTGACTATCAGTGATTATATACACTATTACCGGAGAGGCCACTACTTTTGTCTATTTACTGCCAGAAGTAATGTTAACGGCAAGCTTGAGACAGGTATCTTCCATGTTCAGTTCAACTCATGGAATTTTGCAGGTTACTTGGAACTAATAGAGAAGTGGATCGATCCTGTAAATTATTTGAAAATACAATGTACAAGTTAGACAACTCTTTTTTTTTATTTCCATAGATGCAACAACTATAATATGGGAGCAATCTAAGCCAGATGGTCAAAAGGATTCACAAGAATGATAGGAACTGGGTTCGAGACAAAAACACAGTGGAACTGTTGTTTGACATGTTTCATCATGATCACCTTGTCATGTTATGGTGGAGTTAGGATTAGAAACCAATAAAGATAATGACTCCTTTAGAAATGACATCTCAGAACGAAAGACTACTAATGGTAGACAGAGCGCTCAATAAAGCTTATTTCGATCAGCAATGATGAATTAATGATGATTATAAAGGAAACTGCAGACGAGGAACAAGAGACCCCAATGTCCATGGAGTTTGGCAGAAATCAAAGCAGCCATTAAAAGGAAGGTTATCAGCAATGTACCCTCCAAGGGGAACTAAATTGGAGCTCTCTAAGACTATATGCATGCATTCGTGGATGGGTATGGTACGTGACTGGTGAATACTACCTGCAGTTTTTCTGCACTGATGTTCTCTGTTCACAACAGTTATACCCAGGGAAGGGGATTCAGAAGCAAGGTGTTAAATCAGTTTAACAGGTATTGTATCATTCATCATTGATACGGCCCCGTAACGCCCCTGCATCAGGCTGTTTTTGGCCAATACAGCCGTATCATTCATGGGCAATACCAGTACGTATCAGGTGATACATACCAGTTTTGGACAATACTTAAAATCATGTTCAGAAGTTGGATTTGAACTAGGCCATTAAGATGATAAATTGTAGAGATTGGCCTAAAGAGTATTGTTTCTAAATCCCATACAAATCGAAAGAGGAATGCTACTCGGAAGTGCCCACCTGCAAAGACCAAACATAAGGCTCATGACAACATAACATAGTTGTGCAGCATCTAGTCAATTCACAAGACAGGGCCCACAGTTTATGTGATGTAACAAAAAAGCAGGCTAACACACTCTACAAGTGGGCCACACTTTCACAAAAAGATGAACGGTTAGAAAAGGATACCCATCAATCCACATTCAACTTGCATGTCTGGATCACCTGATTAGTGTGCCTGACATTTGAGCTAGGGCCTACCCGATGAACAGCATGGATATCACATGTTTGCCTCAATGGCACATGTGGAACACTTGCAGGTAGGATTCTCTTCCCAAAAGGAAACACCATCATATGTTTGCAGATCATCATCTGGACGATGAAGTCAGCATGAATAAGCTTGTGCTGCGATGGTATTGAAGCACAGATGAATGAAAAGAAATAGGAGCAGGTCATGGACCTGAAGAATTTGAGCAAAGACATCCATTGAGTACTGACATGAGATCCATATGCTCTCGAACTCCAGGAAAGAAGATCTATGGTCCATAAGACAATATGCCACGGTACCAAATTACATCATGCTTGTGTCTAGCAGAGGCATTATCCAAAGATGAGTAACCATTCGATTAAATAAAACGCATATGGTTTTTGAGTGAACATTGAAAACTATGCCTTCCGACCTCATGTTTCAGGTTGGTTCGTCCTCAGGACTGAAGAATAGTAATGAGATTCAAGCTCTTTTAGGCTAGCAGCTGCCTGTTCTCCAACTTTTTCCAATAGGCGGTCGGTTTTTTCTGCCTGCTGGTTAAATTCAATCATCCGTTGCTCAACATGCTCATTCAGGAAGGCAAAGCCTGAAAAAATTGCTGTTTGTTTCAGCTCGGACACTAACTTGAGAAGAGAATCAGCTGCCTGAACCTGTTCAGGGCAATAGGATCAATGAATAGAAGCATTTCAAATTGCCATGTTGCGGAAAAATAAGAAAATAGGAAGCTAACTACAAATGGCAAATATCATCACAAGGTACATAAATGATCTGGAGCTTGACACCAAACCAGAACTCTATTGGTGAACTCCATCACTCTCAGACCACGATCAAACTGTCGGGAAGCAGGGTCAACTGTCTTCTATCTTTTAAATGGAGGGATTAACGAGGGCCCATTTAGGACAGTGATATCATCAGCAATGAAACTTTGCGATGCATGTCAACACCAGATCATATCCCTATTCTATAATACTTAAAAATAAGGAAGAATTCTATTAGAAACTATGTTATGTTCAAGGATTTCTTTTAGAACACGTTGAAGTCCTTGAAAAAGATTGGCAATGACAGAGCTAACTAGTTTCTAGAAAAATAGCTGTTTAATTCAGCTTGCACTAACTTGAGGAGAAAATTGGCTGCCAAAAACATTCCAGTGCAATCGGATCAATGAAATATAAAGGCAATTCAAATTTGCACATCGTGGAATGCAATACTATTTAGAAGAAATAGGATGGTGACTAAAATGGTAAATGCCATCATATAATGAAAAATGATATGGTGTTTGACACCAAAACTGGAAATCCTTTATTGGTATTTGGCAAACCTCATTAACATCAAATCAAGACCAAACCCTTGGGAAGAAGTCTTACTTCAAGTTTTCTGCATTCATATTAAGCGGGGCCATTTAGGACAATGAGAAGTGGAACTTTGCTATGGTTGTACATAGGAGACGACGTATCCCTATTCTATAATCATTGAGGAAGCATTCAGTTAGAACCTATTATGCATTCAAGTATTTCTTTCAAAACACATTAACGGTTATCAAACAAGGTTGGCAGTGATCAAGGCAACTAATTTCCGATTAAACATCCATGCTATTTAATGGATGATTAGTAGAAAGATCCCAATACGAAATGTTGCCTCTGTCAATCTAGCATCTAATAACACATTAGAGAAGAAGAGGTGGAAGTGCATTTCTACCACTCTGGCTGCATGCATCTCCATCTGAAATGCTTCTTGCGAGTTCCTGAAAGGTGGATCGTTTACCTACAACAAGCAAAACACTCTTAGTTTTCAGGGGGAACCTGAGCACAGATATCAAATAATATTTAAGAAGTCAAACTAAATGGTCTATTTGTAGTAAGATATAAAATATAGTGTACCATATACATCTATTGCAAAGGTGCAATCATTACAACTTTTACTTCATTTCTTTTGTCCTTTAGCAATGAAACCATTTAACTTTGAGGATTTTTTTTTTTTTTTCATTGACATTTTCACCCTTTCTCAACGATAAAAGACAGATGAAGTGTCAGGTAAAAGGTGTAATTATTACACCTATGCAGTAAATGTTCCTGCCACAATCAGACCCTCAGTAAGATTGTTGCCAATGATCTGTGAATAGAATCGGGGCTATAAACCAGAATTTTCCTTTTATTAAGAAAAAGAAAAACAATTCAAGTATACATAAATACCTAAAAGTCAATCAAAACAAGATTAGTACCGACTCAAACATAATTTCATGACATTCTCATACAATAAAGAAATATAAAGCACACCTTAAATGTCTTGAGATTGGGAAAGTGGCAGTCTTAGAACAAAGATTCCATTTTTGTCTAAAGGTAACAACAATTTTATTAAAAGAGCACGAAAGGCTCAAAGCCACAAACAAAATTACATTCCAGTCCTAGGTAAAGAATGACCAATCATTTTGGTCAAAGTCCCTTTATACAAGAAACCCAGCCTACAACATTCATTTTAGCCCTCTTATATACATCCACCTCCGAAACACTCGTTTTGGAAGCACCTGATCGTTTCTCTCCCCACAAGTAGCCCCTACAGCCATCATAACTAATTTCCACCGCGACCATCTTTTTTTTTTTTTTTTGAGCCACCATCAGGCTAAGCTAGTAAGGAGCCTGCAATGGACCCGGGCATCACCCAAGAAATGCCAAAGAAAGCGATGAACTTTTCCCACACCTTCTGAAAAAAAGGACAATGGAAAAAGAAGTGATCCATGTTTCTAGACCCTTCATAAACATCTGTTCATAAGAAAATGTGTATTTGTTAATCGGGGTTGTATAAGAGCATCAGAGCATCTCTTTAGCTATTAAGCGTGAGGTGTTTCCCATAGCCATTGGGCGTCAGGCATCTCGTATAGCCAGCGTTGGCATCATGGGTTTGCCCATGAGAGGTGATGGTGTCAGATAGTCGTATAGCCAGCAAGGCATCAGATAACCATTTAACCTACGAAGCGTCAGATAGTTGATGTTTAGCAGAGCCCTCGTACTCTTCAGTTATGGAGCTAGAGTGTTTGTTACTCTGTTCGCTAAGGCAAATAATGTATGCATGTTGTGCACCTAAGAAACATGCCATGCTAAACCAATTATATTCAAAGTTGTGGTCTGTCATAGGCTCTTTGATTTAAAGGTAAAATCAGAGGAAGCCATCCTTCTTATTAGTCTAATCTATGGTCATTTGTCTTCATAGTTTCCAGATCCTTGATCAAGGAGGCTTACGGTGGGCTTTAAAAGTATACAAGCAACTGGTCTAATGGCGCCATGAGCTTATTGCCAGAAATAAAGGGACCACCACTCTCTAGCACCTGTTAGATGAAGATAGGGCACCCTGTGTTGGGCACAGAAGTTGTAGTAGGTCTGCGCCGTGCATAGGGAACTAGGCTGTAAGCGAGGCTAGTCTCCAAATTATATGCCCTTAGTATTTAGAAGAGGGTCCTGAGATGAGTTTCGCACTATGTCATCAATGCCGTAATGGTTCTGTGCCATAATGTCAAACTCTCTCCCTTTGGTGGCCTTGCACATGCCGCTCAGGCCACCTTGGGAATCCCACGCACATTGCGCAAGGTCCTCCCAAGAAAGAGGGCGGAATGTTCAAGCGAGCAAGGCTCATCTTGTTAAGTGTTTGCGCCCAAAGTTCCTTGTGGCAAAGGCTTGTCTTTCTGTGTGTCTCTCTGACTATCTGTGTCTCTAGCTCGAAATGGGTCCCGAGGTATTTATAGGTCGTGGGACCCAATTTTCTTGACAGTGGAGCCTCTGCACCTGCCTTGGCACTCTTGCTGCAGAGGACTCTACACATGGCACAAAGGTGTTGTTATTTGGTGTGGTTGAAGATTGTCGTCAACTTTCGGTGCAGGCAAAATGGTGATGTCCTGGAATGGCATAATGGTGCCATCAGTTTCATGGAGCCCATCACTAAGTGTGAAAATTTACATGTCAACAACATCACACATTAATTGGGGATTACTAATGATCTCTTCTAAATGTTATTAATGGTAAGGATCTTGTTCCTTCCCACTAACCAAGTAAATGTCGCTACTTTGGGAGGTGCACTGTAAGACCAAATGAAAGACAACATACCGCTTCCCTCACCCGAGCAGGGTTGACCTCCCAACTCATATTGACTTGAGGCAATGGACCCACTCCAAAAGCTGAGAATACTCCTCCGCTTCCTCATTCAACAAATTTATTTGGCAAGGGAGAGATTACACCACAGAATCGTCAATGAACAAGAAGCATTGATATATGGACACCTCGAAATCCACGGATACTTTGGCTAGAATTGGAAATGCGAATAGGAGCAAACTCTCCCCAATTACCAAATCCTTCCAAAATCAGATCCTTTTCCCATCACCTCGAGAAAAGCAAATCCCATACTTGTGTGTCAAAGATGTGACCCCCTCCAAAGTCCGAACGCCCAATAGAGAACCGAGTCCGTCACCCACCATCCCCCTTCTTGGAGGCTACATTTGCTTGCAATTACTTCTCTCCACAATTGTCCTTCCTTCGACCCAAGCCTCCATAACCATTTTCCTAGAAGAACTTCATTCATCTACTCTAGGTTCCTTACACTAGCCCCTCCCTTGCTATGTGGTTTGCAAACCTCATCCCACTTTAAGAGGTGGAATTTATGCTTTGCCTTAGCTCCTTGCCAATAGGAAATTCCTTCTCAGCCTTTCCAACCTATCCACCACCGATGTCGAACACTTAAAAAGTGACATATAGTAAACCGTTAGATTTGACAGTTGATTTTATCAACATCAATCTTCCCTTAAAGATGTATGTTTGTTTTTTCACTTAGACAACTTCCTTTCAACCCTTTCAATAACCTTATCCCAAAGATGTTTTTTGGCCGGTATACAAACATACAAAGGAAACCCAAAATATGCGGATGGACGAGACTCCGCCCTACACCCGAAATCCTTTGCAACAAAGCCACTTCTTCGTTAGAAATACACACCCCAAACAATTCATTTTTTAAGATGTTGCCTCTTAAACCCAAACTACCTCAAAACATGTCACCAACTTTCTCAAATCATCCACCGTTTCAACTCATGAGCTGAAAAAGAGAATGGTGTCATTGGCAAACTGAAGGTGAGAAATAGGAGGCACGGCACCTCCCGCCTTAAAGCTTCTAATCAGAGCAACTATCTGACCTTTATCAAGCATCTTGCTTAGCACCTCGACCACCACCATAAATAGAAAGGGAGAGAGCAAATCACCTTGCCTAAGGCCTCTCAAAGTCCAGATGAAGCTTTTCAGAGAACCGTTAACCATGACCGAAAACCTTGCCGAGCTAACACAATTTTTCATCCAGCTTCTCCACCTTTGACCACGACCCAACGTCCCCAACATATAGTCAAGTAAACCCCAATCCACGTAGTCGTAAGCCTTTTCGATATCCAACTTGTACACAATCCCCTTCTTTCCCTCCCAATGCTTCACATCCAAACACTCATGAGCAATAAGAGCAATATCCAGAATTTGCTCACCTGCTACAAATGCACCTTGGATTTCTGATATCTTGTCCAAAACCATGTGTAACCTTGTAGCTAAATTTTTTGCGAGAATTTTATATGAGCCACCAATCAAACTAATAGGCGAACGCCACACAAACATTCCACTCCTTGTATCTTTGAAATGATAGCTATGAAGGAAGCCCCAAGTTTTGACGAAAACAACCTCTCCCCCAAAACTTGGCAAGAAAGCAAAGCAAACCACCCTTAATTAGTTCTCCAAAGGTTTTGGAAAAAAAAAAACCCAATGGAAAACCATCAAGTCCCAAGACTTTATCCCCACCTAAAGAGTCCACCATAGCTTTGACCTCTTCCACCGAGAATGGTTTCTCAAGACCTTTAGCTTCCAATGGTGTTAACTAATTGAAAGACAAGTAATCCAACTGAGGCTTCTCCCAAATTTTTATAGAATTGCACAATGGTGTTGCAGACCTATGATTTTATCTTCTATCCTTCTGCCTTCCACCATTACACTAGATCTCGTTGTCCCTGACGTGAGCACTTAGTGACCCGAGACCTCAACCCAAGCCCGACCCAAGCTTTATCAGGTTGGTGTTTGCATAGCCCAAGCTCGAGATCGGGTTCGATATTTCCTACCCAAGCCCAACCCAATGTCGGGTCGATCATGGGTCGGTCGGGTTGAACCCGCCCAACTTTCAGCCCTAGTGAGCACTTATGATACTACGGAGAAACTTTGTGTTTTTGTCCCCTTCCTACAACCACGTTCCATGTGACCATTGTCTCCATTTGATCACACCTTCTAAGAGCCGATTCATATAATCCTTAGCGAGTTTAACCATCATTGCCCTTTCCTGTACCAAAAAATCACCACTCTCTTCTTTCATGTTTATTGCTTGAATGTCTTGCAGGATGGCTTCAGTTTCTGCTTCCCTTTCCCCCAAAACTTCCCTTTTAGAATTAGAAATGTTCCCTTTGAGGAGCTCCAGCTTCTTGTATAGTCTTAACCCTGCAAAGCCTCCAACTTGGAAGGAACACCACCATTCTCTTATAAGGTCCGAGAAACTCACAACTTTTAGCCATACCATCTTGAATCTAAAAGGCTTAGAGCCCAATTGTCCTCGTCCGCCTCCAATACTATCGAGCAGTCGTCGGAAACAAGCCTCAGGAGGCCTCTTTGCCGAGTGAGAGGGTAGATAATCCACCCAATCAGAGGTGACCAGAAAGCTATCAATTTTCAAGCCTTTCTTGCCCATTGCTCAACGTGATCTTGACATCCTCCAATAGAATGTCAACGATCTCATTTCTATTCACCCAACTAAAAAAATCTTGCATGCTTCTCATTATATGGCCTCCATTCGACCTCTCATATGAAAGCCTGACTACATTAAAATCGCCCCTGCTACCCATGGGAGTAGGGTTGTAAATGGGTTAGTGGACCCGATGGGGCACCCGGACCCAACCCATTTAGACCCGACCCACTTGTTAAATGGTACGGGTCTGGGTCCAAGATCAGACCCAATTGCTAAACGGGTCTGGGTCTGGTTTCCTTTATATTAGACCCGATCCGATCCGACCCGACCCGAATCCATTTAGTAAGTGGGCGGGTTTGGTCTATGTTTCAAGGGACCCGTCTAGCCCAGACCCGTCCAGACCTGGTTTTAAGCCTTGCAAAATGCTTGCATACTTGATCCAGACCCGGACCCATTAGACCCGACCCATTTATAAATGGGTCTGGGTGGATCTCTCTCTACCAAACCCGGACCCATTTATAAATGGGTCTGATGGATTGACTCAAACCCGACCCGGACCCGCCCATTTAGTAAAAGGGTCTGGGTCTAAAATTTGGACCCAGACCCGTTTAGTAAATGGGCGGGTCTGGTTTTGGCTAAACCCGGCCCGAACCTGACCATTTACAGCCCTACATGGGAGTTGCCACCTATTCCGAACCAAGTCTTCCTGCTCCCTAAACACTGACCTAAGAGCTGCCAAATTTGGTCTGTAGACAAAAGTGAACACCCATCTTGATCCCAAAGTAACCCCTTTTAGCAGCACTGAATCTAAGAATTTTCCGCTTCATGAATCCTCCTTTTTTCACACCTTTGAGTCCTCGATTACTATCTAGCATCCTGTTACACCTATAACATCCAGCACCACCCATTCTTTCTCCTTAACTTCCTAGACATAATCAACAAGATTCTTGCCCATCGTCTACATCTTAGTCTCTTGCAGAGTCACCAATTGGACCTTAGCACATCTACATAGGTCTTTGATTTGAACCCTCTTGTCCCGGTTACCAAATCCCCAAACATTCCAGTTGAGCATCTTCATTTAGACACTAGACTAGCCCCTTTTCTCTTCTTCCCATTTCAGGATAAAGCCCTTAAATTGTAATTAATAGATGATTGAACTATCCCGCTTTTACCCTTTAGGGACAATTGAACTATCCCTTGATTCTTTGCCCTGGCCTTTTGAGCTCCCCGTTCCTCAATGAACTGAAATAAAGCGATGTAGTCCTCATCACAATCTCCAATTGAGACTCTACCTTCCCAACAAATTAATCACCTCTTTGATTCACTTCCTCTCTTGCTTCTGATTCGAAGTCCCAGTCACCCACAGCAAGAGTGCCAACTTCGATCTCCAGTAAGCCTTGACCGTCGTACGAAGCCGTGACCGCTCCTCTTACTTCTTCAATGGGAGGAATGTCCAGTGCTTCTAAGAAAGGATCGTCCACTCCCTGGCTAGCCTATACATTTACTGCTTCAAATACATACAACTTATCTTCATGCAACACCAACGCTATAGCTTATACCGCCATATTAGACTCAAACAACACATACAAATGCAGCACCATCTCCAACGATGCAGGAGGGGAAGAGTTAATTTCCCCATAGCAAGTACCTGCACGGCCTGGCACTGTCGGAAAGGGAAGCATCATCGCTAATTCAAGGTCCACCAACCCCTTATTTTCAATAGTGAAAGGACAACGAGAAGAAGCATTGAAGGGTATAGATAAAATTGAGGCTCGCCTCGCACATGTGGAGAGGGGAACAATGATCTCATGTGCCTCATGGACATGCATCGAGGAGACAAGCCTCTACCCAATCTAATCACATGTATCTCCATGACTCCATGCTTCACTAACCCGCCACAAACCTGCACCAAGCCAACAACAATCCTACACGAGTCCCTAGTTGAGAGCTCCGAACCTCCTAGCTTATCTCCCCATTCTGAGCCTAACAACCGAACCACCATTCGATCACCACCCGGCTCCATCGCCCCTTCGAAAGCACGCCCATGTCGTCAAGCGATAGACATGTTCCCTCTAACTTGCCTTCAACTGGGACGTGTCCCTCTCTCATTCACTCGGCCACGCAATGACACCTACATCATAACATCAGTCGTGGCCCACAACCACCACCTCTCTACCTTGACCTAGCAATAGGCTACATGTCAAATTGAGGACAAGTGGACAACCCTTGCTCCACCAACCTTTGACACACCCCTCTCCAGCCTCTCCAGCCGCCACGAACCTCTCTCAAATTCAGTACTCTGCCAAAGAAGTGTGATCCATCGTCTCCCACACTGTCCCCTGCACTACCATTCCCCCTAGCAAGTATCCATCTGGACCACCTCTTCCCTCATGCAAAACCATGATCGAGAGCTTCACGTACCCGACAACAATAATGATTTTCTCTAGAACTGCATCCCTCTTCTTCTTCCTCACACAAGTTGCCATTCTTAGCTTTGTAAAAGCTTTTGTCGTCGGATCAATAGCCATCAACTCCCCAACGCAAGATCCCAATGCAACGAAGGCTTTAAAAAACCATAGCTCTAAAGGCAAGCCCCATAACTAGACCTAGAACACTTCTGGCCCAAACTCAAAACAATCGGCCCACTGACTCAAAGCTTCTGTCAAGCCCTACTTAAACATAACTCTGGTGAGAAGAACTTTGTCCAAGTTTTCACAAGACCTTAAAGAAATCCAATTCTTGAAATCACCAAGTGGTTTCAAGATACAGGCCTCCGTGTTGCAACAGGAGGCTAACACTCTCCCCCTCGACCATTGAAGCTCCCTTCCTTGTCGACGCCACCAAACACCACTAGAGAGCATTCTAGGAGTTTGCCATTACACCTACGTGGAAGCACACATCCGCCCCTCTTCCAACTTCTCCACCCACATCCATTTTCCTTCCTTTGTAAGGTTCTCCTCCCCTCCCCCCCCCCCCCCCCCCCCCAGCGAACCTCCCTCCACTACATCTCAATAGGAGCCCGCCCCCTCAAACCCAAAGGCTTGTGAGCTCTGCCCTTATTTTCCAACTTCATTTCCCCCGTCTCTATTCATCTCCCCTTTCCTAGTTCCAATCCTCACACCACCCTTCCTGATAGTGGCGTTGTTTACAACCTCTGGTCCGCTGCAAGCATGCTACACTAATAGCCTTTCTCCGTTGAAGCTCTTCATGTTTAGTGCTGCAACAACACGACTCACCTCTTCTTGCAATGCCATTCTCACAAAGGCAAAACCGTCGCTTGACTTTGAGCTCCTTCCCCTCCGAATAACCACTTCAACAACCTTCTCGCAATTCCCAAATACCCTAGAAAAATGCCATTCAGACCAATCAGTCAGAAAGTTCTCCACAAATATTGTCGAAAACTCTCAGCAACCAAAGCTCATGACCTTGCCTACTAACCGGCTTATCAAAGCCCTTCCTTCCGACCATCCTCAACCCTTTTCCCTTTATAAGAAACCCCCTAAAAAATCTCCACTACCACATCTTTGTCGCCTCTCCCTTCCTAACCACTATTGCCCCCATAGAACCCCCTCGACTCCTCCCTTCCCCCTTTAAACACCTCCTCCAAAACCCTCTCCCTGTTCTCCACCCTTTTCCCCATGTCTTCTCCTTCCATTCTCCGAGAATCTCTGTCCACCCTAATGCACTAACTACCCTTCCCATTGCTTGTCTTCCAACCTTCCATCTCAATCACCATCTCTAACTGCTGAGAGAGAAATCTTTTTGCAGACCTCTTGATTCCTCCAGCGAGAACAACCTCTAGACTTAAATCTTAGATGAGCACACGATCGCCACACCTTTCCAGTCTCTCATCGCCAGTCTTAGAGACAAGCTTTCCACAGTAACACTGTGATACCCTCTGAAAAAAAGCAGAATTTCCATTTCACCTCCCATTAATCTAAAAGTACAGAGTTAGCATTAGTGTGTACTGCTAAAATGTGGTTTGGGGTGGGGGGAAGCACAGAAAACACAACCAGCACTTAGCAGGCTAGGACTTCTCAGGCTCACCCAGCTCTCTTAATGCACTTGGTGTATGGGGCAGCAAGGAAAAATGCAACCGACATTAAGTGGTTTAATGAATTCCTGATTTCTCCAAAACAAATCATGGTTGAGAAAAGAATAGGAAGGTCCTGTTGCTATCATCCTGCACTTATCTCAACCACAATTTGATGCCACACCATCCTGTAAACCATGAGATCTGAACTCCGAAATGTACCCAAAGCTAACTTAAAGGAATAACATATAGCAAAACTTCATGCTTTGCCAGTTTTTAGTAAATCGTGTGATTCTTGAGTGTTCCAGTTTCAATCCTGGATTACTTTCTATCAGATCTTAAATCAAATTAATAGATTCTAATACTAAATTGTAAGATTTTGAACATCACTGATTGAAATTGAAACTTGAGCTTTAGTTAAAGATTTTTGATAGGCTGGGAGAGCTTCAGGAAGTGGTTTAGGCAAGATGCATTTAAAAAGGTTGCCTTCAGATGATGGACAAGTGAATCAAATTGCAATTATTCAAATTAATCGAGCGGAAAGAACAAATTCCTCGTATTCTGTCAGTAAGAAATTCTACATTTGCAGTTAATTTTGTTTCAAGACCAACTTGAAAGTAATGTGATTGCAATTTTAAACCTAGACCCAAACTACGGGTAGTTACGGACACTAAAATTAGATAATATAAATTTTCTAGAAGTCTCCTAATTGTGAATCAGTTTGCTAGTGCATCCATTAAAAAAACTACTTTCGGGGTGGAATAGTGGAAGAACAATAACCTGCCATGGTTGCCCCAAACGAGAACTTACAGCTGAGCTTTGCCTGTGCAGATTGGCCACAAAGGTTCCCTTGGTTTTAAACCAATAGAACCCATGGCCTAAACAGTATTTTGTAAATTCATTATCAACATAAAATTTCTTCTTCTTTTCTTTTCTTTTTTTTCTTTTTTTTTTGTTGTTGTTTTTTGGGACCAAAGGAAGCCTAGTCTGCCTTATGTAGCTGAATTCTATACACTGGATGGTATTGATGCATAACCTGTTCCCCTTTGTGTTTGTCATCGCTGTGCCCTACATTTATTTTGGAACATTCTTGAAAATCTTTTGAGGAATCTATGTGAAATAAGCTGCAGTTGACTGGGAAGTGATACATAATGGACCATGACCAGCATCTTCTTCAGGTGGGTTCCACCATGAATGAACCACAGACTGCAAATAGAAAAGGACGGTGCTACCCTTGAATCCGTGGACCTTCTCTTGTTCAATGTAAGCCATAGACAATATTTTTTTCTAGTGCTGTCAAGATCATCCAATTAGCGTGTTTCTACATGGCCAATCCACAGTAAGATCCACCATATGAATGGTTTGGATAATGGATTGCGGTGCCCCGTGTCCAATTTGATATCAGCATAATAAACTAAACATTAAGCAACATGTGCCTAAGAATACTAAGACAAATTCACTTGAGGAAATTAGATTACTAAAAATTACCCTAGCAACATTAACAAGAAGGCTGAAATTATCAACGATGTTGCCAATATCGGTGTCAACTCGCTGTAGCAGAGTTTTCTGCTTCTGAGCTGCTGCTGTGGCAGCCGCAGCGGTGGGACCACTGCCAGCACCTCCACCTCCTCCTTTGTTCATCTTCTTCCAACCTGAAAATTAAAATTAAAGGAGATAACTTTTTCTTTTCTTTTTTCTTTTTTGAGATGGATGCAGAAAAGCATGTTTTGAAAAAATAAGAAAAGAAAAAAAGAAGAAGAAGAAGAAGAAAGAAAACAAGATCCAAGGGAAACTCTAAAATGAAAGCAGGCAATAGATGGAACTGGAGAAAATACAGTGGACTCAATGATGAAAAAAGCATGCAAGTAAATAAAATACCATTAAAAAAAGAGAGAGACTGGCCTGAAATTTTTCCATTTCATATCCCTCAGTTGATGTTTACTAATTCCACACGTGCCTGGGAGCACTGCTCATCCACATGCAGGGACATGTGCCAATGTACCGATGTACAAGATTAGGCCTTTCCATCATGCAGGCTGCACTGCTCGAGGCCTAAAAATCAGGCAAATTTCACATCTCAGGTGAACAACAGCATACAAAACAAGTGGAAGGATATGAATATATTGCTTCGACCATCAGTTCACTTGGTACATTGTCGCCTATCTGAGCAGAATTACCTGATTTTTGTGGCAAAAGATCTAAGAAATAAGAGAATATTTCCAACAAAACAGAGAGATCAGATCCCTTCCTCTCCAAATCTCCAAATATTGAGATCTTAGAGGGAGGGAAGAGGAGAGAAATTCAAATGCGATTTGTGCAAGGACAATAAGGACATCAGCTGCCCAGGTATAAATCAGGTCTGAGTTAGACTGAGCACAACCAAAAATGTATGGCTGCGGGAAAGGTATTATACAATGCTTGGACCAAAGGTTTGCAATATAGTATGCTCCAGAATTCAATTTCTATGAATGGGCAGCGACCCAAAATATGATGGGCCTCATAGTGGATAACCTGTGCACCAAAATCTTCCAGAATCGAAGATCCTAGCTGTAGAATATTTGGCCTCCTATTCGTTGAGTGGAAACCATTGATTCATTTTATTTCTTACATTTCATTGTTGTCCATCTAGTGAGCGGCATAGAAGTCTCCATCAGGGAGATTTTTTGTGCATGGACTATACATGGTGGGGCCCATTACATCAACGGTTTGGATATTGAACAATAGCACCACTTGTACAATGGTACCGTGTAATCTCTGCCTTGAGCATGGTATAACACCTCCAAGTTTTATGTCCCCAATCCCATACTAATAAAAAGCTGGGATTCGGGGAATGATAGAATGCTAGAGGCAAATGTTTGCATGGTACCAGGCTTTCCATTTGCACAAGCAAACCATTGATATGATGAGCTCTGTTTTAGATGGTCCATGCATTAAAACTCCCATATGGAAAAATCTTGATGCTATAATAGGTGGCCCATCAAACAGAAAAATAAAGAGAGAATAATAAAGCAATAGTTCACATCCAATCAGAAAAAGGCCAAATATTCTATAGCCATGATCTTACAATCTTGAGCATTTGATTTAATCATTCATAAATTGTAAAAACTGAAAATTTTCCATAACTCAGAAAAAAAAAAAATCAACCAAATCTGATTTTTCCATCTGCAGCTGCTAAATTCCTTTGGCCTGTTTGTGAACGTTGAAAAACTTCGGAAAAGAAAATGGTTTTCATAGATATATGCCTTTCCCCCATTTGAGAATATAATATAATATAACATATACATATATATAGGGTTTTTTTAACGCCCCCACCTTCATGGGGACATCAGCAACGTCATCAAACCTTTTAGGATGACCTGTCCCTTTGAATGGGTCAATTTGTTATACCCGTCCGTCGTTTATGAACCATAAATCACATGGTTAGAAACATCAAATCAAAGTGTTACTTTAGAATTATAAGAAATACAAAGTGGGATCTATCTACTAGATGTTTCAAGATGATGATTGGACCTATTTTGTTTTCCCATCAATCTTGAGTGTTCATTTTCATGCTATTGATCAGAAGCTTAGAATCACATAATTGGCATGATACCATGGCTTGGTCCTAGTTGTATGAATGAATGAACAATTCAGATTGACAGTAGGTCACCCCATGTACCCATTTTAAACGTTTGTAGAATCAAACCTTTTAAATGGAAATGTAAACCAATTTCTATTTTGAAGGTTTTCCTAAAAAAATGGATATCGCTTTCTTCCAAAAAAAAAATGTTAAATGTCGATATCCAAGGCTACCAGAGGTAGCTCTCGCCATTTGACGGTTGATCTTTTAACGTTTCCATGGAAAACGCCCCAAACCAAATAAAGAAATCATTGTTGGAATCCACAGCTTTCCATTTCTTGAGGACTCCATGTTGGTTTTCCACGTCCATGTTTTCATTTCTTTATATCCAAACACCCCCTAACAAGCTTGACTCTTTAAACCGTTGAATTCACAAACTCAATTTCAATTTTTTGTTATTCATCCTGTACACAGATTCACATGGACTTATAGACAACTCCTGAGTTTACATTTAATACATCCATTAGAGACTTCAATTTCATGTGAAATCCATACCCACCAGGTCAATGCTGCATTCATAGTATCTGGGCATCATAGCTCAAAGGTATTCATCCATTCATAAGGTGAGCCCCACCAGGATGAAGGAAAAAAAAGACTAAATGTCAGCCTGATTCAAAACTCCAACAGGCCCCAGTAAGGTTTCAATGGTGGGCAGTGGGCACCCTCATCCTTACTATTCCATTTGGTGCAATGCACTTGAGCACTAGATCGGCCTGATTTTTTGGGGTCGCATCCTAACATGAGCTGGCATAATGGATGGACAGACTGGATGTTACACACAGATTATGGCGGGCCCGACCATGCATTTTGCTGCACGACCAAGTGTTGCAGAGGGCTCTTTTTTCTTACCAATAAATAGAAAAGGCAAGGGTGTATTCATCAGTCAAAATTCCCCAAAATTAAAGGCTATGTGGACGGTTCATTAGACCTTATGCAGAAATAGACAAAAACACACACCAAAACTGGAGCAGAGACCCATCTGAATTTGTGCACCAACCATTTTATAAAACCATATAACATGTCAAAATCATGCAGAAACAAACACAAAAATTCATACCATAAGAGAACAAAAGCAGATAAATACCATGAGAAAGCTAAAACCCACTCATTCTATCAACTACCAATTCTAGAAAGCATCACCTTCAACTGACGAAATTACCTATTTGAATCCAATGACCCATAAGCATAGAGGAGTTATATGATCCTTAGTATACTTGGGTTTTCAAAATGTACAAACGGGATCCATGGCCAGTTGAGCCCCACAACAGATGGACCTTCCCTCAATACTCTGCGAGCTTGAAACATCCTAACCCTTCAATGTGTGGCCTACTAATAAACAGTCAAGCAGAGAACTAAAGCTACAAATTCCAATTCAACTGAAAAGAAACCCGAAGATTTGCAGCTAGGATATTCCAGATCGGGAGATTTTTGGGCCGTCGTCCATCTCTGACGGGACCCAACAAACCAATGGCATGGATAACTAAACCATAGTCACCGGTCGCTACAAACTGAAAACGTGAGTAGGTTGTGCATATTCATACAGTAACTCTAGAATGCATGATTTCCATCGTATAAATCTATTCATTTCCATCAAAACAAAGAAAAACTGCTTATTGGAACCCTAGGAATAGGAAGGGGCCATCAGATCCATGGCTAGATTCCAAGGAACCGGAAGGAAGCGCTCTCGCAGATGTAGAGAGAGAGAGAGAGAGAGAGAGAGAGAGAGAGAGAGAGAGAGAGAGAGAGAGAGAGTTACCGACGAGAAATCAGCAGACGAGAGAGGCTTCTCTTTCAAAATGAGAAGTGTACGTGTAGGGAGAGTAATGGGAGACGACTAGACGAGAATGCAGAGCTCGAAAAAAGGCGTTTATCGGGGTCGGAAAAAGCCCTTCTGGGCCGTTTCTGGAGGAGGAATGGACCCGGCTTCGGTAGATCCCTGTCTGATGGGCGCGGATTGCGTTCTATCCCCACCAGGACCAAGCTAGAGACGGACGGTCCTTTGAGGGGATCTTTGGGGTCCACCGTGATGTATTTGTATTATCCACGCCGTCCATCCATTTTTACAGATCATTTTAGGTTATGAGCCCAGGAAATTGGCATATTGAAGGCTCAAGTGGAACATGCCATAGGAAGCAGTGGGGGATTGAAAGCTGACCGTTGAAAAATTCTTGTGGGACACAGAAGGTTTAGATCAAGCTGATATTTATGTTTTCAATTCATTGACATCTATGTGACCTTATGAACAGGTTGGATGGCAAATAAACATCACGGCTGGCCCTGGGAAGTTTTCAATGGTAGGAATCTAATCTCCACTGGTTCCGGTGGTGTGGTCCACTTAAACCTTAAATACGTCTCCTTTTTCACATCATGACCTAAAATGATATTTCAAAAATGGATGGACGGCGTGGATAAGACAAATACATAACGGTGGGCCCCACAGATTCCCTGATATGATCCTCCGCCTCTAGATAGGTAGGGCTCTCAATGGAGCGGGTCAGATCCGAGATCTGCTTCGCTTTGAATCCATATAATGTGGATTTGGATCTTAAAATAGGTCTGATTACTTAAATGGACTGGATTTGGATCTTAAAATAGGTCCGATTATTTAAATGGACTAGATTTGGATTCAAAGGAACATATCTAAGATCAATCCAAATTCGATTAAGATCCGACTCATTGTCACCTTACCGTATATGTTATATTCATGCTGGCCATCCGTTTTGCAGATTATTTTAGGCCATGTCTCAAAGTGAGACATGCCACTCTTATATCGACCATATCACAATAAATAGTGGAATTTGCATCATTTTTCTACTAAATTAAGTATATTATATTATATATTTTTTTAGATTTGTAAAGGGGTGGATTCGGACCTGGATACAACTTGAATCCAATGGTTATATGGATTTTGGATCGGACATGGATCTAACAATATATAAATGGATTGGTATGGATATTACCTGTTGGATCCGAATCCGATCCAAATTTGTCTACAGATATATAGACTTGGAGCCGTATCCAACTAGATCCGATCCAAATCCGTCCCATTGAGAGCCCTATAGATAGGTCCTCGTGGGGGGAAGTACCCAATCTGCGCCCAATCGTGATGTCAATGTCTTGTATTAACGCCGTCCATCTGTTTAGCCGGATCATTTTAGCAGTAAGAGCCCAAAAATGCAGCAGATGCAAATCTCAGGTGGACCACACCACATAAAACAGTCGTGATTGGACCCCACCATTAAAAACTTCTTGGGTGCCCCCAGAATGTTTAATTGCCTGTTGATAAGGTAACAAAGACCGGGATGAAAGGACCACACAACTATCAGCTTCATAGTTCTGTGGCCGAGAAGTTTTTAATGGTCTTGTGTTGTGGTCCACCTGAGATTTGGATCTGGTCAGTTATTGGGTTCATACCTAAAACGATAGGGTGAAACATATGGACGGCGTGGATCCAAGACACGTACATGAAGGTGGGCCCCACAGTCAGGGATCCACCCAAGCCGCCAATGTCAGAAATCCACTCCGCCCCTCAAGTTAGCACATCAGCCCAGAAGACGAGGCAGATCCACCATTGCAGCCTTTGCCTTTCGCATGGACATCTCTTTCGGCCACCTGAATTTTAAATCTGCCTCATGTCCCTGAAATCCGCGGAGTGGATTTTCTCATGGACATCACTTTGGCCCCCACAGAGCTTCATGAACTTTCTGCGTGTCATTGGAAGCTTAGGTGAGGCCCACAATCAACGATGTTTGCGAGAAATCCACTCCGTCCATTCATTCTGCTAACTCATATTAGGACATTGGTTAAAAAATGAGACAGATCCAAAACTCAAGGAGGCCACAAGATGTGAAACTGTGAGGATTGAATGCCCATACATGAGGCCACGTAAGTTTTGATTGGGAATGACCTTATGAACAGTTTGGATGGAATATTAAACATCACAATAAACCCCTAAAGGTTTCAATGGTAGGCATTCCCTCCCACTTTTTCATGTCATGTGGCCTATCTTGGTTTTTGCTTGTCTTATTTTGGGATCATGTCCTAACTTGAGCTGGCAAAATTGATGGACAAGATAGATTTCTCACAAACATCACAGCCGGCCCACCCAGCTTCCCACCACATAGCGTTGGGGCCGCAGACAATCCGCATCCCTCAGGAACTTAGAGTAGCCAAACATTTGAAATAAAGGAGGCCCTCTTTTAGAAGGCTCTGACCTTCAGATAATCATGATTTTAAGGGGTTCTACATCAGTGACCGGGTCCATCAATCCAACGGTTTGGATCCAACAAAGACAAGTCCCACTTGCAAAAAACACATAAACAGCCCAGGGTCTTGAATTCGCACACATTCGTACACGCCATGTGTGGGCCCTATCAATACACAGTTTTGGATCCAATAATCACGTGCCCCGCATGCTCAAACACTCGTCAACTCCTAACAATATAAAGAGGTGCATCCAAAGCAGACGCACGCGCCAACTTGGCACATGTGTGGGACAATCTACTATGGCACCGTGTGGGGCCCACCAATTGACGTGGACCTAAAGTAAGGCATTTGATATTGCTATTAGGGCGAGACTACAGACCTCTTGATAGGGTGACAACTGGGCTGGGCTGGCCAATGCCCAGCCTGCATCCATTCAGTCCTTGGGCCTGGCCTGGACTGGAAGAGTCTGAATGTGGGCCCAGCCCATCCTGACTTGATTAACATATGCGTGCTGGGCATACAGCTCTTGGGCCTGATCTGGGTCGAGCACAATTCCTGATCCATGCAAAAGGTGGGGCACTCTATGATGATCACCTCATCTATTTGTTAGTGGGCCACCCTTACTGGACGCGGATTAGCTACTGAACTTGACAGTAGCCAGACTCCTACTGAAGTGATGTCACCACGTTCTGTGGGCCCCACCATGATGTATGTATTGCATCTACACTGTCCATCCCTTTGGAGAGATCATTTTGAGGAATGAGCCAGAGAATGAGGCAGATCCAAAGTGGACCCCACCACAGAAAACAGTGAGGATTGAATGCCTACCATTAAAAACTTCTTTGAGCCACAGAAGTTTTCAATCAAGCTGATATTTGTGTTTTCCCTTATTCCATGTCTGTGTTAACTTATAAACAGGCTGGATCTCAAATAAACATCATGGTGGGCCCTAGGGAGGTTTCAACAGTAGGTGTCATTGTCCCACTGTTTTCTGTGGTGGGGTCCATTAGAACTTTCAATCTACCTCATTCTTTGGCTCATGTCTTATCCTAAAATGATCTCTCCAAATTGATGGACGGTGTGGATACAACACATACATTATGGTGGGGCCCACAGAACGCGGTAGTGAGTCTGGCTACTGCCAAGTTCAGTAGCTAATCCGCGTCCTCCCTCACTAGCCAGTCCTACTAGAAGCTCATCGCTTTCGGAACTGGAATTGGGACTTTAGTGGAACCCTTTCCCTTGCCTTTGGGATCAATGCCTACACTACTTCCCTTGGGCCCACTTCTCGGACAACCGGTGGTACACGTCAATGTACTGTTGTGGCATGCATTTAGTCCTGAGAATGTGTTGACTTCAATTTTGTGCGAACCAATTAGGGCTGGCAATGGGTTAGACTAGGGTTAGGCCAGGTTAGGCGGGTGCACTTAATATGTGTACAACGAGTGTAGGAAATGGGTGATCTTCTTTTCTTGGACCATCTTCCGCATCTGAATGTGGTCTACCCAAGGAGTGGACTGACCTCATTTATGCTGCAAGGTATATTCACTATTTCATTCGACCCCACCTAATGATCCATCCATATCTCCCACACACGCGGTGTCACAATTCATCATTTTCCCTCCGCACCAGCGAATGGCATCCTTAGGGTGTGTTTTGAAGGACGTATTGAATTGTAATGTATTGTATTAACACAATCATTGTTGCATGCATAAATTGTCAGCTATTACAGCTGTATTTTGACCACCCCATACCAATTTTAGATAACAATATATCACACACGCAGTCCTGTTTAAGCAAAAATACATGTTTGTATAAACCCTGTTTAATCTGAATAGCGGAATAAAGAGATCGTCTATGCACCAATAATAGAAATTCCATACTTTAATCTTAAATGCATACATGTGTGGGAAAACATTTTCAATATTGTGATGTCGCTGAGAGGAATACTTGATTTTTCATACCTTACACTCTTAAGAAAACTTCTCAATAGGACTAGAGTTTTTTTTGTTTGTGTGGGTGAAGGGCCAAGACATGTATTTATATGAAAGAGAGCCGGAGAATCTCACCCATCACACTTTTCCCATCTGAAGTATTACTACCATAGATTTTCATATTCGACTTAATAACTGTGAACTTGAATCATCTAACAATCATCATGTGTAGCCCACCTAATAAGAGTCTTACATTCTCCCACCAAATATTTTATTTTATAAAAAAATATATTATAAGCTAATTTTTTACTTAAAAGCACATCAACATTTCAGTATTTTTTGTTATTTTTTTTACTTTTCTCAGCAATTGAAATGGAGAAAAAAAAAAAGAGGTGGCGCTACCTTACTCTAGCTCTACCGATTGTACCGTATCATCCCTAGTGAGTATTTATAGGATCCTCGACTTAAGGTTTTCACTGTATGCTCGGGTGTTCTAGTATGATAAATGGGGCCCATATTTGGATAATATAGATCGTTGAATTGCTGCATTGAACTATGGGTGGGCCATGTCTCAAAACTCTCGCCACCATTTGAATGAATTCTTTCATGTGATCAAGGACGATAGTTGAATTTTTTCTTAATCGTCTATTATTATGTTTGAAATCAAACACCTATCGAGATTTCTTTATATGGAATATTCCATCCCAGGCATTACACAACATTCCAATGGTCTAGATTACTGGACCATGTGGCCCACTTGTTACAATTGAGGGCTCGAGTATAGCATTAGGTCGAGGAATATGACATTCTTGGCTTGTATGTATGTGTAGTTGAGAGTAAGGGACCAATTATTTTGTCAACCCACAGACTGCCAAACCGAACGCATAGAGGTAGCTAGCTACGTGGTGCAAGGATTGTAGGCCCCAACGTGATGTGTGTGTTTAGCCAGGCCATCCATCCATTTTTCCCATATCATTTTTAGGCATGAGCTCAAAATCGAAGCACATCCAAATCTCAAGCGGACCACACCACAGGAAACAGTGGGGATTGAATGCCTACCATTAAAAACTTCTTTGGCCACAGAAGTTTTGGATCAAGCTGATATTTATTTCTTACCTACATCCAGGTCTAGGTGACCTAATGAACAGGTTGGATGATAAATAAACATCACTATGGGCCCCAAGAAAGGGTCAATCGTGGACATCATCATCCCCATTAATCCTATGGTGTGGGTCATGAAATGAGCTCGCAAAATGGATGGATGGCGTGGATAAAACACATATATCATGGTTGGCCCTACAGTCCATACACATGGTTTTGGGTTCAACACACAATCTACCTCCTACCAAACCTAGCCAGAAAAATTACCAAACACACTTATCTACTTATTGGCTCATAAGTATGTTGTTTACCAAATATATATACTTACCAACTTAATAAGTTGAAACTAAGATAAGTTACTTATCCGATAAGTAGCTTATCTTAACTTACAATCCAAACGCAACCAAAACATATTTATTTTAAAAGTTTCTAATTGGCGCCCTATTAAATTTAAAAACATCACCATTAGATAATTATGAGGAACGCTTGTCAAATTTGGTTCATTAAGACCACTAATATTGGATCATGGTAGTCAACATAACATTTAATCTTTTTGAAGTGCGACAAATCACGGTCTCGAATACTAATAACCTTAACGACATGGATCAAGGATATGGGGTATGGTATGAAAATTACACGTCTAATGTGATTATGCGTCCCTATCTTCAAGTGATCCTACTGTATATGTTTTCAATGAAACACAAACCAAAATCTTGTTTGCTTAAAACTGAATGTACACATTGAAGAAAAAGTAAGATAGAAACTAAATAACAGAATTATCAAAATAAATAAGATCTCCAATATTTGTACCTGAATCGGATCAAACTGAAGCTCCCACTAATCCACTAATTCTTTGGGTCACCAATTCCCATAGAAGACATGACTCATATTTAGTGTGACATAATGGCCTTTAGGGAATAGATCCACCATAATATGTTTTTCATAGATGAGCTCTACACACAAAACAAATAATTTTGTACTTAATAAAACTTGTAGCCATATTGCCTCATGCGTAGGCTCAAGAGTAACTATGTATTTCGTTTTTTCATAAATGAAAGCTATATTACGCATTTTATGATACAATTTAAATATGAAAACGTAGCTTAAAGTGGACTTATTGCTGTTGAGACAGCTAGCAAAAAATTGTATCCATATATCTAACTAGCTCCAGACAATTAGATCTTCTATATGCGAGTGTGAAGTCATTTGCCCTTTGCAAGTAGTGCAACACTTTCTTAACAGTTATTCAATCATTTATCCCTGAATTGCTAAGGTACCTACCTAACATTCCAACCACAAAAGTAATATTCAGATGTATACAGACCTAAGCATACTTGATGTTCCCTACTGCTAATACATACAAAATATCTTTCTTCCTGTTCTTTTTAGGTAATTTTTAGGACACTAAAATTGGCTAAACTTATCACCATTTACGATAGGTGCTTAACCAGGAGCACAACCTTGCACATCAAACCTTTCAAGAAGCTTATCAATATATGTCATTTGCGATAGGCCAAGCAGCTCATATGATCTGTCTCGACAAAACTAAATGTCAATGACGAAGGATGTGTCACAAAGATATTTCATCCGAAAATTTTGAGATAGAAATTTTTTAGCTTCGCACAACAATCTAATATCACTACCGACTAACAATATGTCATCAACATACAAGAATAAAATAATAAGCTTATTCTTATTAACTTTCACATATAAACGCTCATCTGTAGTGTTTTCAATGAAACCATATGAGGAAACGACTTTATGAAACTTTTAGGTATAACTATTATGATGCCCAGTTTCAACCCATAAATGGACTTCTTAAGCTTATAAATAAGATGTTCTGAGCACTTGGCCTTAAAATATTCTAATTATAATATATATACATTTGACTTTAAAACCTTTTGGTTATAATATATATGTTCTCCTTTAGATCTTCGTTGAAAAACATAGATCACGCCCGTTTGATGTAGCTTCAAATTTATATGAGTACAAGAGCCATAATGATTATAAAGGGGTATTTCTTAGGCACGAGCAAGAAGGTTTCTTTAAATTCAATACCTTCACATTGATTTAAACCCTTGACAATTATTTTGACTTTATACATATCAATATTGTCCTTAGAGTCTCGTTTGGTTTTAAATACCGACTTACAATCAATTAACATAATCCCTTAAGGTAATTTAACAAGGTTTTAAACTTCGTTGTCCTTCATGTATTTCAATTAATCCTTTATGGGATCAAACCAATGAGAAAAATTTGCACTTAGTTCAACTTGAAAAATGGCACTAGATTATTTTCCACCCTTATATTAAACTCGTTATCATGTACAGATAGACAATATAATCGTTTGGAATATCATACATTCTTTCTCTATGTGATAATCTTAAGGGATCATTATTCTGAACCAGGTTTTCTATTTCCTCATAAGTGGGTTATATTTGAGGTTGTACATGGTCATTCATATGGATTACAGGGTCCACTACTGGATGGATGACGACGACATTCTGAATAATTATGGCGGAAATCACAATCTAGTATTCCTTAAATAAAATATTTCTTTAGTTTATGCTCTCACTTCAGTGTTCTAAATAAACCTAACATTCATAGTCTTAATGACTCTCATGGAATAGGATGGACATTAAAATCTGAATCATTTGGACCTTTTTAAGTATCATATGAAAAAGTAACTAATCATTATAGGTTCCAGCTTTCTTTCATACGAGCTATACGATTTAACTTCTATAGGACAACCCCATATGTAAAAAATTGTAGACTAGGCTTTCGCCATATCCATAATTCATATAGAGTTTTCGATACAGCCTTACCTAGGACCCTATTTAGGATATGCATTGTTGTATGTGTATCCATAACAAGAGTAGTCGTCTATTAAAGTGATGGAATATTTCTGCTCATTCCAAAATGTTATAGGGAATGGTCTACAAATGTTTGTATATATTACTTCTAAGAGTCCTACACTCCTAGTGCCATCATTTTTTCTTAATTCTAGTCTATTTACCTTTAATGCAGTCTATACAGACCCCAATGTCTGAGAAGTCTAGAGAGTGGAGAATTTCTTCATGCACAAGTCTTTCCAATCTCTTACAAGAGATGTGGCCTAATCACTTGTACTATAGTATAAAGGAATTTTCAGTCTAAACTTCGCTTAATGTCTTTAGTGTTCCATATAAAGAGTTAGTGGTATAAACATGGAAACATTCAAATTTAGATGATAAAGGTTATTAACTAAAATCTCATAACCAATCACAACTGAATAATAACAAGTACTTATTTTTTCATTCTTAAATTTAAACATATAGCCACACTTATATAAATGAGAAATAAAAATCAAATTGTGCCTTATAGAAAGCACACAAACAATATTTACTAGATCTAAAAAGTGTTATAACAATTAACCTAGGCTTACAGACTCTAATGGCTTCTATGTTTGCCCTTATGCCGTTTCCACATAGACTAATTTTTCAATATCAGTTAATAGTCAACTATACAACATTTACTATATGGAATTACAAATATGAATAATTTAATACAGGGAGGACGTGGTAAGGTCAATCACTTTCTCCCTCACCAGATAACTACCTTGAATCTACAAGGCTTCTGAGAATCCTCAACCGAACTTTCTCGAATCTACGAGAGAAAATAGAGAAAACAAGAATAATTCCTAAAAAAATTTGTAAAATTGATTGAATGAATAAAAAATGTAATTACGATACTTTAAATAATAAATTAAACTCTAGGACGAAGTTTCAGAGTCTAACTCCAACTAAAACAACTATAAAACGTGACTTAGGGGCTGTTTGGTAAAACTTATTTTTTGCACTTATCACTGAAAGAGGTTGTTTCAGTCATTTTTTTTCCATTCAAATCGTTTGGTAAATTCAAAATATTAAGTGCTTAATCTAGATTTTCACTTAAAAAATCCAATATTTTTTAAGTTTCCTTCCTTTAGCTTAATGCTTAACGCTGAAAGCAGTAAATGATTTCAATTTAAAACTTTTTCAAAAAGGTACTGTTACCCTCTTGTTGCTGCCAACTTTGTCGGTAGAAGCCTAATTGATGTGGCAAAGTACTTTGCCCTATCATAATGTATGTGTTATATCCACACTGTTCATCCATTTTGCTAAATTATTTTAAGGCATGAGAAAAAAAAATGAGGCTAACCAAAAGCTCAAGTGGACCACACCACAGATAGTGGTGGGATAATGACGGCCACCGTTAAAAACTTCCTAAGGCCCACTATGCTATTTATTTGCCATCAAATCTATTCATGAGGTCGCATAGACCTAGATGAAGGAAAAAAACAAATATAACACAAATATAAGCTTGATCCAAAATTTTTGTGGCCACGTAAATTTTCAATGCTAAATATTCAATCCCCACTATTTTCTATGATGTGGTCCACTTAAGCTTTGGATCTACCTCATTTTTAGGTTCATGACCTAAAATGATCTAGAAAAATGAATGGACAGTGTGAATTTAATACATGTATCACGGTGGGGCTCACAAAACTTTGCCACATCAACATGGTATTGCATGTTATGCCGCACACAATCCGAGTAAAGGGTAGCAGATGGGGAGCGAATTAGCTGTTACCCTAACACCCCCTACCGTGTGGGGCCTACCTTGATGTAATTTTTGTATATCCATGCCATCCATCTGTTGTTACGCCTAATTCTAGGACGAGATTCAAAATTTTAAGAATATCCAAATCTCAGGTGGACCATACCAATAGAAAGAGTGATGAATAATCATTAAAAGCATTTTGCAGGCCACAAAAGCTTTAAATCAAGCTTATCTTTAAATTTCCCCTTCATCTAGACATTCTTGACATTATCAAGAGCTTGGATTGCAAATAAACATTACCAAAACCTTACGATGGGCTCTTTGAAAATTTTAATGGTGGGCACTCAATCAACACTGTTTCCAGTGGTATGATCCACTTAAGATTTGAATTTAAATAATTTTTGGTAGAGCATCATAAAATGGGCTGGAGAAACAGATGGATGGCGTGGATATACAAAATACTATCCATGTGGGCTACACGGTAGGGGTAACACCCACTAAGTTGTTCTCAAGGGTAACACCTAATTCGCTCCCGAGCAGATGAGGGACGTGGATTTCGTGCCAAAGCCTTCCGCATGAAGTTCCTATGCTGGGAGATGAGGTGGGGTCCACTGTGATGTTTATGAGAAATCTACCTCGTCCATCCATTTTGTGAGTCCATTTTAGGACATGAGAACAAAAATGAGTCGGATCCAAGACTCAAGTGGGCCGAAAACGTGAGGATTGAATGACCACAATTGAAATATTTGTGGGGCCACCTAGGTTTTGAATTAGGCTAATATTTGTGTTTTCAATTCATCCCAGAAGGAATAACGTTATGAACAGTATGGATTGCATATAAACATCACTGTGGACCCAGGGAGGTTTCAACATTAGGAATTTCCCTACCCATTTTTTCCTTTAATGTAGCCCACTTGAGTCTTGGCTCCGGCTCATTTTTGTTCTCATGTCCTAAAATGAGCTCACAAAATGGATGGATGGGGTGGATTTCTCACAAACATCATGGTGGGCCCCACCTAGGTTCCCAGCATAGGAACTTCCTTCCAAAGGCTTTCCATAAAATATGCGGACAAGGTAATCCATTAGTGGGTGTTGCATTGACCGTGGACCACCCAATGTATATGATATATATCTAAGCCGTCCATCAGTTTTTCTAGATCATTATAGGACATGGTTCCAAAAATGAAGAAGATCCAAATCTCAGGTGGACCACACCATGGGAAATAGTGGTAATTGAACTCCCACCAATAAAAACTTCTTGAGGGCCACAAAAGTTTTTGATCAAGTTGATATTTGTGTTTTCCCTTCACTGAGGTCTGTGTGACCTAATCAACAGGTTGGTTGGCAAATAAACATTACAGATGGACCTAAGAAGTTTTAAAGCTAGGCGTTCAATCATCAGTGTTTCTTGTGGTGTGGTCCACCTATTAGATCTACCTCATTTTTGGGTTCATGCCCTAAAATGATCTGACAAAATGGTTGAACGGTGTGGATATAACACGTACTTCATGATAAGGTATAAGAACTTTGCTATGTCAATGGGGCCCACCTCTATACATTTATTGTATATCCAAGATGTGCATCAGTTTTTCCATATCATTCCAGGGCATGGTCGTAAAAATCAAGCAAATCCAAATATATATAGCGTATTTATTCAACAAGATAAGAATATTTTTTTCTCCTGTTCTACTAAGGATAGAAATTGAGATAATAAGGGCAAATATGACAAATTATCAATTTTCAGACATTAATGGTTTGTGCTTACCAAACAATTTTTTGTGAAAAAAGTACTTAATTTAAGATATCAGAACCCTTTTCAAATAAATTACCAAACAGATTTTTCAGTACTTATAAGTACTACAATTCAGCACTTTAAGCTTTCAGTACTAAAATTATTTTTCGGACCTTATTTTTCAGTTTACCAAACGACACCTTACTATAAATAGAAAACTTATTATTAATAGACGTCTCCTATTTGTACTAAACTTCGTAGCTTTCGATAAAAAATAGTAAGTTTTCAATTTAGCCCAACCACCTTATTCTACTAAGTTTACTAAGCTCTTTTCATGTTGGGCACAACTCTTAAATCTCAATGGATAAAAAGTTACTAAGGACACTCAAACTCACTATTTATAGTAAAACCAAAATAAAACTTGGCTAATGACCATTGATCTGGTCGAATCTCGCAAATCTGGCATAGGCAACCTGGCATAACAGGGTTGGTTGGCTCAACTAGCTCGAGCTACCCTAAAATCATACATTATATGTCCCAAAACTCATCCTGGATTGCGAGATATGCCTGTTTTAAAGTCCTGGCAGCCCGAATCACTTTCATCTTCGGTCGGGCTTCCTCTAGTCCATCTTGGCCATGAAAATGTCTACGGCTCGTTCTACATCACAATTGCACCAGAATCTATCCACCAGGAGTCTGTGGACATTTCAATTAAATTATATTCAAAACAAACTAGAACTAGGTTCTTACCCTTTTTAACAAACCATTCTTTAAACTCTATCTAATCTTTCTTTTTATGGCTCGGCTTCTTATAAAAGAAGAAACCATCATTAGAATCGTGCTTTCTCTTAGCTTTTTTATTAAATCGTACCTGATTGTTATCTGAAGGACTCATAGAACATTTTTCTTAATTGTGCTTTCTTTTCTAATTCATTTTTTGTCTTTGATCGGATGACACTAGGTGTGCACTCTGTGTTTTACCCAACCTTTTGAGTCTCTCTTCCTCTTGAATGTACTAAAATATTAGTTCGCTCAATGTCTAATTTTCCCTCTGGGGGTTATAACTGAATTGGAATTTACTGAATTGTGGAGAGAGGGAAATAATAACCAAGAAAACCAGGAGTTCTTCATCAATCTAAAGGCCTAATGTGCATATTTTAATAACCACATTGGATAATTCACTAATGTACTCTTTGATAATTTTTTTACCGTTATAGGTGGCTTGAGTCAACTTATGTAAAAGCAAAATCAACTCAACCTTATTTGACTTTTGAAATCGGTTTCCTATTTCGGTTAAGAATTCTTTAGCTTTCTTAGTATTAGGCATAAAACCTTGCATGATCTTAAAGATGGAGCTCTTTATGATTTTGAGATACATCATATCTACTTGGTTTAAGCCCCCCACATGTAATCCTCTTTATTTAATTCCTTACTAGAGTCAGAGGGTTTTAAAGGCTTGGTTCCTTTAAGGCAATATCCAAGTCCATACAACCTAGGACTATTTTAACAATGGCTTTCATTGAAAACAATTGGACCTAGTAAGCAAAGTTATAGTACTATATTAGGTTAGAACGATAGAAAGATTCATAAGTGGATATACAAAGCATAACACTCACATTAAGGAATAAAAAAGCCACATTTAACATTACATGAACGTAAATCTCAAACATCATGTATGTACTCACATTTAATCAATTAGGGCCTTCAATCAAATGACCCAGAATGATGATCGGACATATTCATCAAATGCTAGCAAGAGCCTGACATATCATTATGATTCCTCCTTTGAACGAAATTGCAACATACAGAAGACTCTTTTGAATATGAAGTTGACCAATGTTACTGAAATAAATCTAACACACCCCATCACTTTTGGGTGAAATGGATCTCTCAAATTTATATCACTACTACTAATCACTTCACCCCACTCACATCTTGCCAAACGATGATACTTCTTTATTCTAACCACCGCCTGCAATGGATACGAACGTAACTCAATGCAATCCTATAACGAAGAATCACCGAATTTCATATATAAAAAGTCTAGATATAAAGATCTTCATTAATTTACATCACTTTGGTGGTTAACACAACCATCACCAATCCTTACTCCCAAACTCAAGGATTGTTATATGGTCCTACCCCCAATGAACCATTCTGCAAGTGTTTTAATTCAGTACAAAATACAGCTGATGTTGACCACCAATAGGCTCAAAACATCCTTAACTAAATCACGGTTGAATTTTCACTTAATGGTCAACCTTGAACATCATCATAAAATAATGGATAATGGCCTTATTTCGGGCCAAATTAGAACTCAATAATATATATGACCATCATTACTGAATTATTCAAGTCTAATAGCAAAGAAAACCCACAATCATCTATATGTCATTTAGGCTTTACTTGTATCCAAAAGATGGCCCAAGTATGAGCAATGTTTAAGATTATCCTTCTATGAACAACATGCCAAAATAACTGAAGTGGGCCTCAAAAGATCTAAAGAAGAAAGCAATAACAAGTCTAAGGTTGCACTTAAAAAGAACATCAAGTAGCCACTTGAAATTGGGCTTAATCAATAGGGTGTGGGCCCATAACTCGACCCACAGGAAATGATTTAAATAGCCTGAATTGGGTCTAATTTCAACATAAAATAGGCATTAATCCTATTTGAAGTGGGCCATAGCTAGGCCCAAAGTTAGGCTTACAACAGGTAGGCCTATAGGCCGGTCAACATATGTAACATATCTAGGCCCAAAACATATTAAAGAGGCCCATAGCCCAACCCATCACATGGCCCAATTAGATCAACAAACATGCCTAAAAAGGCAGGCCATGGATCAACTTAAAATAGGCCTACATAACCTAAGCTTGCAAGAAACAGGCCAATCCGTTACTAATATCCATATGGGCCTGAGGTTGGGACCCAAATGAAACCCAAATAGGCCCCTGAAATTGGCATTAATTCAATGGGTATAAGCTCGAGAGTTGGCCATTTGCATCTCATATAGAGGTCTATTTGGGATTTTCCCATGACTATGAAAAATAGGTCTTTGCAAGACCTGATTAAGGCCACTAAAAAGCCAAAAGATGGTCCCTAACTTAGCTTAATATGGGCCAAAACCTTGCCCATTTAAAGCACATTAAACAGGCCTGAGTTAGACTCATTCCAAAAGCAATAGGGTCGAGACTGGCTCATTTAGAAAAAACAACCAAAGGCTTTTATCATCTTCGGTACATGTCAAAACCCTAACTGCACCTCTTCTTCAACAAGATTGAAAACCTTAACCGCGTACGATACATCTCTGCCAACAACGTGGAAACCATAGCCATCACATTCTCTAACACTACATAAAATAGCCACAAACCATCATAATCTAATGGTCATTACCACTGCTGCCATTGTCAGATCTCACCCACGCTAAAATTGGCTACCCCATCACAGTCGTAGATCAACCGTCACTCTCCATCATCCCTACCAACGATGGCAGCCATGATTGTCGGTAGAGATGCATTTACCTTTTTCTTTCTTTCTTTTCTTTCTTTGTTTTGTTTTTTTTTTTTTTTTTTTGCTCAACCGCATCAATGGTCGCTATCTCCTTTTATGATGATGGGGTCGACATTAACAGTAGGTGCTAGGCATCGAAAAGGAAGTGGATTAGGGGTTGATAGCCATGCTTGCCAAAATCTAACCACTAATGGTTGCACAACGTCTTGTGCCGACATTAATTGACCATTATGGGCATTGCTCTAGCAATGACAGAGGTTGAAGGGCAGTTGATTTCCATGGTTGTCAACCCTCACAAACAAAGCAGCTTCTTGGGTTTAGATTGAGGGAGCATGACTTCCTTCTATCCACGATGATAACTGTTATGGCTGCTAGAGCTGATAGATGGGTGGCAACCACAAAGGTGACACGTGATAACATAAATTTATTTTGTAAAAAACCTTAATCCGATTCCGAATTATCATTCGCGTTTCTAAATGAGGCCCAACCTGAAACCCATTGGAATCCAGCATCTTATAAGGTTTCAATGGATTTGGATTTGGGAAAAATGCTTAATCACAAAGAACTAAAAAAAACTCCAAAGATTGATGCATAGTTGGCTCTGATACGAACTGTAATCTGAATAGCGTGATCGTCTATGCACCAATAATGAAGATTCCATACTGCAATCTTAAATGTGTACCTGTAAAGGAAAACATTCCGATGCATCGATGTCGCTGAGAGGAATATTTAGTCTTCTGCACCTTACACCCTTAGGCAAACCTCTTAATGGGACTAAAATTTTCTGTATGTGTGGGTGAGGGGACCAAGATATATATCTATAGAAAAGAAGGTCAGAGAAGCTTACCAATTACACATTTTCCATCTGAAGTCTCCACATCGTAAGTTTCCATATTTGACTTAATAACCTTGTATAGGGACCACAATTCAAACGTCCCACCCCAAACCTATCTATAATGATCACAATTGCAGTGGGGCCCACTGAATCACTCAATGTGAATAATTCAACGGCTAGATTAAAATTGATCATCACATGTGGCCCACCTAATTAGGCATGGGAAAATTCCACACGACCTGCCAACCAGCACGAAACTGGCATAAAAAAATCAGTGTTCGGGTCTGGCCATATTGTGTTGGGTCACTAACGGGTTGGCCCATCAAGACCCGTTAAGATACTGGGTCAGGTCAGTGTTTCACCTACGAAACCTGTTTAACCCATTAGTGAGGGTATTTTGATAATTATTTTTAGTGTGATGAGTGTTGGGGCTCAAATTCGCACCCATTATAAAACAGTATTCAGTGGTCCATCTACGACGATTCAGACCGATTTCGAGATCCGAAATACTCAGAAAACGCCAATGCAACCCTAACGTGCGCGATCGTGACCAAGACCTATAAATGTTATTTTAAAGTAAAATCGGACATGCAGATCACTGCCAAATGATCCAGAATGCCTTAAAACCCTTAACCTGCAAGTTTCAAAGTCAAGCGACGCGTATTATTACTCGCGAGCTTCCAAATGCGTTTTGCCCTGATCGTATTCGACTATAGGGGCCCAGAAGCCAATAAATGTTATCTCTGAAGGGAATTGGACTGCAGATGGTCGCCAAATGATCCAAAATGTTTAGAAACCCTTAAGTTTCGAATTTGAATGCCATACGATATACACTTTTACCAACGCGCACCGAAGTGCGTTTTGCCCCTGTCTAGAGCCGATTGGGAGGGTCCAAATTGGTAAAGAACTACCAAAATTCACAGCAGATGACCATCAGTACCCCACCCCGTTCATTCAGGAGGTCGATCATGGCCTAAAAGCGGCTTGACATCAGTGACTTCGGTCTCTGAAAAGGTAACCCCCCTCTGGAGGTCGCCCGTTGGAGCCTAAAACCTGAAATATTATAACTGATGGAATGTGCATACACCACTCTCTCTCCACATGCGGATGCTATGAGGAGACATGCACCTACCCTCTCACCACATGCACATGAAAGACCTCTCTCCCTTTTCAATATATTCAAAATAAAATAAAATACAAAAATCATGAAAAAATGTGTTAAGTGAGTGCACATGCACCCACACCAAGCCACATCGCCTGATGCATGGTGACATGCACATGATCCCCATGACATGCGCATGACTCCCCTCTCCAAATGCATCCGCTCATGAATTTTTTTACTTTCTTAGACCCGGGACCCGATTAAATTGCTATAAATAGTGCACTCACCTGTTGAGAGAGGAGAGGCTTCATTTTCTGGAAAGGATCGTCAGAGCAAGGTAAAATCCTTGCCGGAATCCTCCGTCAGCTATTCACATGTGCCCACACCTCGCCGAATGCCTTCGTCGGGAGAAAAAATGCAAGGAGAGGATTTTTTATGCATGTGCTTTGCAACATGCACCCACATCACTCTCCCTTCCTCTTTCTTTCCTACTCTACATATACATGCGCCCAAGGCCACTTTGGCTTGAAGAACACATGAAAATGCACTAAGTCACATAGTGACATGCACCAAGACAAAGGGGAAAATTTCCTAAGTCCTTATAGGACATGCGCCCATGCCCATGGGGCTTTGGAAATCAAAAGTCATAAAGTGAAGAGGGCACATGCACCTGGGAGAGGCCACATGCACCCACCTCCCTTCCATTCCCTCTCTCTCCTCACTCCCTCATGCCACATGTGCCCAAGGAGCAGGCACATGCGCCTACCTCCCTTCCATTCCCTCTCTCTCTGTACTTTTCTCCCGCATGCGCTTGAGGAGGGGTCACATGCGCCCACCATGCAATCCACATCCGCCCAGATGCAAAGGGGACTTGGAATCTTTTATGGTGTGACCCGCCTTCGATGTGGCTCGCCTCCTGATCGCGCCGACGATCCTAGACACACATCGCCAATGTCTATCCATCCCCCAGATCGGATCTCCCAACGGTTAATGTTAAGTGGGCCAAATCATCAATTTGATCAGAAAGGCCAACACTTAGCCAAAATTGTAAACCTCGAAAACCCTTCCGAAAAAGTCGGAAGCGGCCTAAATTGAGAGGAATCGAGCAAAATTTGACCGAATCCGAGAGGGAAACTTCTCTCCATCATAACATGATACACCATAATCATGCATTACAATGAGATTATCTGATCTCAGGATTCTCGAAAACCTTGATCAGACCGTAAATAGGTTCACTACTTAGTCATTTTCAGCCCTGGGAAGTGCCCTGTTGGCTCAAAAATCGACTTACACTAAACAAAATGGAGTGCGATCGCACTAACACCAAGGTGGATCCGGCATCATTACGACCCTTGTAGACATGATCCATCACTATCCAAGATGATCATAACAGGTATTCACCAAATCCTCCGATCGGATCGTAAACAGGCCCTAGGAAGTGCCCTGTTGGCCCGAAAATCTACTAATGCCAAATGAAATCAATTACGATCTCAAAGACGAGAGGGCAAAAATATTGATGATGCAAAGATATACACGAAGCAGATCAATCAAATCAAATGCGTAATCTGTCTGATACACTGAATATCTAGTATAAATGCAATCCTCTCTCGAGCATGCATAAAGCATATTTACTTTGTACTGTGCTCATTTGCATCCATTGCATAAATTCATTTCATCCCGGATCGAGATACGAAACTAAATCAAAGGGGACTATGGTTATCATCGAAAACCATAATCAAAGAGTTCTAAAACGTCTGAAATACTTCATCGTTAAGACCAGTTGATGTGTGTCCTGTCCAAAGCTGGATCCATCAGTTAAGTGGCTAAGGTCATGGGATGTCCTCCACTAAGTTACCTGTCAAAACGGAGATGGTCACTGGCACTAGATGCACTAAGAAACCATGGGGTGTCCTCCACTAAGTCACCCGTCCAAACGGAGACGGTCACTGGCACTGGATGCACTAAGAAACCATAGGGTGTCCTCCACTAAGTCACCCGTCCAAACGGAGATGGTCACTAGCACTAGATGCATTAAGAACCATGGGGTGTCCTCCACTAAGTCACCCTTCCAAACGGAGACGGTCACTGGCACTGGATGCACTAAGAAACCATGGGGTATCCTCCACTAAGTCACCCGTCCAAACGAAGACGGTCACTGGCACTGGATGCACTAAATGAAAACTGTGGAGTGTATTCCTGAAAGTCATTTCGTCTACAGAGATGCGTGATGACACTGAGATACACGACTCGGTTAAAATGCTGGTTGCTACTCAACTAAGAATGCTCGAAAGAGCACGGGACCAACATCTAACTGGTCTTAATAATGGCTTGGTCCATAAGAAATCCTAAACTTGGTCTCTGCGACCATGAACTCGAGATTATAATCCCTGATGATTTAAACTACTTACTCGATCAATCCGAGCTTCATCCCTTTAATATTCCATCTATTGTATAACTGCAATTCATAGTGGAATCTTGTCGCTTTGTACCGTGGTTTTCTCTCGTAAGGGTTTCCACATAAAAATCTATGTGTTGCCTATGTTGTGCTTTATTTATATTTATGCTCTTGCAATGCTTTATTTAATTCATTTATGATACATGCATGCATTTACTTTTGCCTTTTAATCAAGGGTGATCATCTATTGATGTAATTAAGGGTTCGTGACCAGTTCACAGCCTGGAATGTAAAAGATCTCGGAATCTCTGGAATAAAATTCACCTAGCGGTGCTTTCTCGTGTATACTTTGTGATTGCATGTGATCGTCTATGAACATTTCTATACTCAAAACCCCAGAATAATGAAACACAGGAAAAACTGCTGACGAGCACGATTTTTCTAGTTCTAACAATGAGAAATCCCTAAGAAATTAAGACAACCAATAAGACTCTCTCTCTCTCTCTCTCTCTCTCTCTCTCTCTCTCTCTCTTCTCTCACACACACACACACACACACACACACACACACACTCGAGAGTTTTCTCCATCTATCTGCCCACGACCCCACACGACCATGCTCTAGAATCTCTATCGAATCGAGCCCCTTATACATCTCTCTGCCCACGAAAACATGGCCCATTAATTTGATGAGTTAAATGGGTCGGGTCGAGGGTTACCCGTTAAATTAACGAATGGGTTTAGGTTTCAAGATTTTGACCTATTAGTTAATGGGTCGAGTTTGGGTGAGGGCATTTTTTACATAACATGTATACAACACAACACGAACAAGGTTCAACATGACCCGTTGCCAGGCCTACACCTAATAGGAGTCTTACACACTGGATTTGTATATAATAGGATCAAATTACACTAGTGATTCTTCTTGTGTATTTAGAACATGTCGACACGGTTTTGTAGTGCACCATTACCATTGGCAAAGTTGACCATGATTAGTATTCTGTGGCCTAGTCGTGATATATTTCTTTAATCCATACCATCCATCTAGTTTCTGAGATAACTTTATGACATGTGACAAAAAATAAAGCAGATTTAGCTCATAAGTGGACCACAACACAATAAAATGGTTTGATCGAAATCCCAACATAAAAAATTCTTATGACGCACAAAAGTACTTAATCAAGCTGATATTTGTGTTTCCCTTTCATTTCTAGTTTATGTGATCTAATCGGTAGTGTTGAATGGTATGTAAACATTGCAGTGGGAGCCATGACAATTCTTAATGCTGTGTGTTAATCACCATCGTATTCCCGTGGTTCAGTCCACCCAAGAATTAAATTTGCCTCATGTTTGTTCAAGCCATAAATTGATCCCAGATAGTTGCATGACCATGACCTCAATTGAACATATTCCGGTAGGTGTAGTCTATAACACATTCACTTTGAAAGTAACTTGCTATTGGTGTATCTAGTAGGCAATCTAAGTGACAAAATTCATACAATGTATGGTGATAATATCCATGTTCTCCATTCACTCATCAACACATCTCAAAGTTAAGGTGTACTTTATCACCAGTGAGCCCCCAACACATGAACTAAGCACATGTACATTGACATCTCTTTCAAAACAAGTGATAAAAAAATAAGTTCTATGTACACAATCATGTTAGTGGGTAATTTACCTTCATTTAAACTATAAATTAAATCATTTAGTTTATCTATCGTTGTGGATGGTGAATATCTTATAGTACTCTACTTACCAAAAAAGTTTTAAGTGTAAATATATGCTTTCAGATAAGTTCAACTATTTGAGAGTGGTTTATAGGAGAAAGATAGTAGTTGGTGGTCACTAAAATCTACATTTTAATTGTAATGTAAAATAACATAATCATAACTACAAAATCAACGAGACCAACAACGATGGTCTCCTTCACTTACAAAGGAGTTCACTCAGATGTCATCTGACCTTCCATGTTAAAATGCGAGGAAACTGATGTTGTAAACTCGGAGTTATGAAACAGGACTTGTGGATGAGTTAATTCCACTTGGACATTACTTGTGTTTCCTAACGTCGCATTAAAGTTTAAAAAAAATCTAAGCATTAATTGTATCATTATATTTACGAAATGTGTGAAAATTGCATTCGTTATATCTCTCAACCTCAATGCGATATTCCTCTCAAGAGAAATAAATCATGAGACATCTTTCGACGAACATAACATAATACTTTAGTGCAATGCATATTTACATCCAGCATAAATAAAATTATTAGTAGGATATATCTCATGCTTTATACGTGCTTGCTTTGACATAGCCAATGCAATTACCTATTTGAAATCACAAAGGAAGTGTACAACTCATGTTATACACCTCGGCATGGTTCGACAAGTAACAATCTGCACATTACCTAAGTTCAAATCTAAATCCTCGAGTGGTCACCAGGCCACATATAAAGTCTAATTTCCAATTCACATCAATCATCAATAATTAGAAATATACTACTTCTTTCAATTTTGAGTCAACACTACCAATTTCAATTGAAGTCAATTTAAGCATTTTAATCTATAGTATATAAAATTATAACAATCTATATCCAATATCAACATATAATATTTATTTCTTATCCAAATTCGACATGCACATTACACTAAGCAACTTAGGGCCTATTTGATTTTCCATTTTCTTTGCAAATACCCTGGAAATAAGTCATTATTATTTTTTTACCCCATTTAAAAATTTGGTGTAATTCCTACCTCGAAAATTGATCTAAAATAAGTAGTTTAAAATTATGGGCCCCACCATGATATATATGATACATCCGCGTCATCCATCAGTTTTACTTGAATATTTTGAGACATGAGCCAAAAAATGAGGCAGATGCAACACTCAAGTGGCCCACACCAAAGGAAACAATGGCCTTATGAAGTTTTTAACGATGGGTGTTTGATTCACTTTTTCCTGAGGTGTGGTCCACCCGAGCATTGGATTTGCCTTATTTTTTTGGTCCATGCTCTAAGTTCATTTGGCAAAATAGATGGATGGTGTGGATAAGCCACATACATCACGGTGGGCCCCACCTATATTTCACATTCTCCTCGGTTTTAGCAATAAAAAAATAGGCAGTCAAATCATACATGGGGACCAACGTAGAAATTACCCAAGGAAATAATCATTATACATTTATAATGTATTTACCAGAGAAATGAAAAATCAAACAGGCCATTAGTGAAATCAAGCAAATATGCTTCCAAATGAAAATGGAAAACTTGAAGGGTGAAAACCTCATCTTAAAAAGAATTCTCTTTCTTAAAATGAAATTGAAGGAAAGAAACTTTGGGAACATCCAAACTCTTCCAATCCATGTAAACTCGGATCTAACCTAAACCACTTGATTCTAACCCTCTTGAATAATGAACACCAGTACCTAGAGTATATGAGTACCATTTTAAGTAATAATTCAAGATTTTAATCAAATAAGACTAAAAAGAAACTTTAATAAAATGAATTGACTCACTTTAATACTTGAAATGGCCTAAAGCCGGCCCGAAACGTTACAACTTGGTTAAATTTCAAAACTCGACTTTCAAAATAGAATTTCTCAACAATCTAACTTCAAAACAGGTTTGAATCTGGTTAGATTCAACACATAGACAAAACGGTATACTGAGTTATTAACCCATCAACTTAGTGGAGTGTTAGGTACATCACTATTAGAACTAGAAAATGCTACAAGGCAGTTTTCTTGTGTTTTGTTACTATGGATTTTTAAGTAATAGAAACATTCATTGACAATCACAAGCATTTACAAAAGTACACAAGAGAAAGATATCGGAGGGCGAATTTTATTCTAGAGATTCTGAGATCTTGTACATTCCAGGCCGTGGTTTAACATGAGCCCTTAATTACATCGAATGATCGATGACCCTTGATTAAAAGGCAGAAGACTAGTCAACATGGACTATGATCTTAAAGTTCATGGTCGTAGAGACCTGTGTATGTTTTGTTTTGTTATGGACTGATCCATCTTTGACGAGTCGGATGTTTATATCTCATGTTTTGACCGGAGATCCGAGTTGAGACCGTCAGGGTTTTTAATCGATGGGTGCGACTCTGGTCTTGCGCTCACGTTTGGAATGGGTGACCACGGAAAGATCGATCTACAATTGTATGTGCCTGAGAGGCCCAACCGGCGGATGCCGTTTGGATGGGTAGGGCATCCACTGTTTTGAGCGCGTTAATCTTTAACAAGCTTCATGTGATAGTTTGAAACTCTTTTGATCTGGTTTATTGTGTTAACCATGGCCCCGTTTGCTTAGTTTGAACCTTAATCCAGGCCAAATTATGATAGTACATGTAAGAATGATACATTGGCATGATTTTGGACACTGGCGGCTAGGGCTGTAAATGGTCGAGTTTGGGGCGAGTTTAGCCAAAACCAAACCCGTCCATTTACTAAATGGGTCTAGGTCCAAATTTTAGACCCTTTTACTAAATGGGTGGGTCTGGGTTGGGTTCGAGTCAACCCATCAGACCCATTTATAAATGGGTCTGGGTCTGGTAGAGGGAGATCCACCCAGACCCATTTATAAATGGGTTGGGTCTAATGGGTCTGGGTCTGGGTCTGGATATAGTATGCAAGCATTTTTACAAGGCTTAAAATGGGGTTTGGATGGGTTTAGATTGGATGGGTCCAATGAAACATAGACCAAACCTGCCCACTTACTAAATGGGTTCGGGTTGAGTCGGGTTGGGTCAAGCCTAATATAAAAGAAACCAGACCCAGACCCGTTTAACAACTAGGTCTATTCTTGGACCTAGACCCGGACCATTTAACAAATGGATCAGATCTGGGTCGAGTTTAAATGGGTCGGGTTTGGGTACCCCATCGGGTCAGCTGACCCATTTACAGCCTTACCGATGGCCTCTTTCCGAGAAACTACTACATTCATCCCGTTGGATCGGATCAGACTCCAAAAGCTTACATTCTCCTCATTAGGTGTCCCAAAGGGGTGATTTGACTGTTCCATTGCATTCAGAATGCTCGAAATACTCAAAATAGGCCAAAACTGGGCCCAAGCATCACAAAATGAAGATTTGAGGATGTTGAAATTGATGTTTAAAGTGCTGATTTTTCTAATGCACTAGACCTAATTTTTCTAATGCGCTGGGGTCAGTGTATCGAAAAATAACTTGTTTGAAAAATGCTGATTTTTTTGATGCTTTGGACCTGATTTTTCTGATACGCTGGGGTCAGTGCATCGAAAAATAACTTGTCTGAAAAATGCTGATTTTCCTGATGCGCTGGAAGTCAGTGCATCGATAAAACACTTAGTTTAAATGTCGCTGATTTATTCGATGCGATGGTAGGCAATGCATCGATAAAATACTTGGTTTAAATACTGTTGATTTTTCTAATGCGCTGCCATCAATGCATCGATAAAATAGGTCAAGTTCGACTTGGGGTATTTTTGTAATACACCACCATACTTGTGCAATTTTAAGTTGTTTCTATGCCAGACCTGTGGTGGCCGATAATGAGTTTCCGGCAAAGGATTTCGATGGTCGAAAAGGGGTTCCGGTGGTCTGAAAAAGGGTTCCGACAAAGGATTACGATGGACACTCAAATACCCAATGGACAAAGCTCTCTCTCTCTCTCTCTGGATACATAGCAATGAACAGGAAGTGAGGGGTATTTATACCCGCAAATACTGGTGGTCGGCCAATAAGAAGCTGCCACGTGTAGCGCATTGATAAAATGGTCGAAAATAAGGTCAGTTTATCGATAAAATGGGCCGGCGTGTCGATAAATTACTTGGTTTAAAATGATTGAATCTCTCAATGTGCTTGCAATCAGCGCATTCTGAAATTCATTTTTGAAAATGACTAAATTTCTCAATGTGCTGGCAGTCAGTGCAGCCTGAAATTCATTTGAAAAATACTGAATTTCTCGATGCGCTGGCTGTCAGTGCATCCTAAAATTCACTTGAAAAATGCCAATTTTCTCGATGTGTTGGCTGTCAGTACGTTCTGAAATTCACTTAAAAAATGCTAAATTTCTCGATGCGCTAGTTGTTAGTCCGTCCTGGAATTCACTCAAAAAATGCTGAATTTCTCGATGCGTTGGCTGTTAGTGCGTTATGAAATTCACTCAAAAAATGCTGAATTTCTTGATGCGCTGGCTGTTAGTGCATCCTGAAATTCACTTCTGAAAATGGCTGAATTTTTCAATGCGCTGGCAGTTAGTGCGTCCTGAAATTCACTTCTAAAAATGGTTGAATTTCTCGATGCGCTGGCAGTCAGTCCGTCTTGAAATTCATTTAAAAATGCTGAATTTCTTGATGCACTGATCACGAATTTACTAATGCGCTGACGAATGTCCATTTTAGATGTTTGTTTTAAATTTGTTAAATAATGAGTTTGTGTGGCCCGCTTGGTGATGAATGGTGATCCAATAGCTATATTTATTCATGATTGTGGCCACGACCCAATTTTGAATGATTTTGATCCTGACATATGGTGGGGCCCACCCTAGGGTCAATTTTTATGCTTAGTGATGGTTGATGTGTATTGAGATTCTTTCTGAATTTTCTGATGCAGTGGCCCCGAATTAAGTAATGCGCTGTCACTGAATTTAGTGATGCGTTGTCCTGTAGCACTTAAATTGTCTTTGCATGGAATGGATAGTGACATGCGCGTGGTGAATAGTGAATGCGCTCGATGAATAGTGTTCGTGCTCGGTGAATAGTGCATGCGATAGATGAATAGTGCAGGCGCTCAGTGAATGGTGTGCGTGCCAAGTGAATAGTGCCCACGCTAGTGAATAGTGTCTGCGCTTGGTGAATAATGTGCATGCTGATGAATAGTATACGCACTGGTGAATAGTGAATGTGTTAGTGAATAGTGTACGCGCTGGGTGAATAATATATGCGCTGGGTGAATATTATGCATGTCTTAATGCCCATCTAACGAAATTAGCTATAACTTCTTCATTATAACTCTGATTGATGCGATCTTATAGTCGTTGGAAAGTCATTTTGATGCTCTGTACAATGGACCTATAACGGTCTCATTTAGACACCATATACCTTTTTGAAAGTGGGCCCCAAGTGTCTAATGCCGTCAACAATACGTGGTTTTCAGTAAACAGCTCATATCTTCTTCATTACAACTCAAAATGGAATGATCTTGGGCTCGTTAGAATTGTGACTTGATAAGCTTTTCAATGACATATTATTTTCTTCGAACCAAAATTGTTTATCTTATCATCATTTAACTTGAAGTGAACTCTCTACTCATACCCATTCTTGCACTTTTTTCAGAATGCATATATATCTCGGTACTGTTATGCTGGCAATAAATGATCTTGTGCCGAGTTTTGTGATAATAAGATAAAACATCTCACATTCCTGTCAATCATGAGAAATATAAGAACCATGCAGAATGAGATAAAACTGGTATAATTATCTTTACTATATAAACGGTAAAACGCATAGTTAGGTAGATTAATGATTGAGTTGAATATATGCAATTTATGAGTTAAGTAGGTACAGGAATAACCGAGCAATGGACCCATATATGGACTACATGTATATCACTTTTTAGGCCCCAACAATCACAACAAAATTTTGATTCCCAACTGAGTCAGGTACACAACTACTGAACAATATCCAATTGAATGAATCCGAAATCTTTTACTATACAACTTAATAAATCGAGTTGGATCTAACCCGGCAATTTCAATACAATTAACTCAGTTACAAGTCGAGTGTAACTCGATTTGAGAAAGCTTAAGTACCAAAATTTTCTAAATTAGATTGACCCCTTGAATCGAAATAAGTCCCAAATCAAGTTGAATTCAAACCACAACAGAGTTAAATGAACTGAGTTACCCTTAAGTAACTCGGTAGAGCAATGGGTTAGCATAAGTTGAAGAAAAACTCAACAGAAACATACCAAACTCAAAAAATAATACTAACTTACCTTTTAAGATACAAACAGTAGTGATCTTAACCAATAACTCAATGAGCTCGATGTAGGACCGCTGAGGAATTCAATCGAAAACGTTGCAACTTGATGACGAAGATGGCTAGTGTCTAATGGAAGATCCAAATCTGATTTGTGATTCCTCAAATTGGAGCTTTTAGATAGCTCTGATAGATTCAAGGGAGAGTTTATAGAAAAGGCATATCAAAGGTCCAACCCAGCTGCATTGAAATCACTCCAACGAGGAAGATAATGGCGGATTAAGGATTGGACCTTCTACCTTCGATCTAGACATGTTGGACATCTTAGAGGAGTGTGAGGGAGTTTGTGGAATGAAAAAACGAAGCTCTGAAGGAGTTTCTCTAGTGGATTCGCGAGAAGAAGGTTGCGGCCTAAAACGTTCAATGATAAGAAACCAGGAAGAAAACACTGATGAGATCGGCTCTTTAAACTCCTTGCAAGCTAGAGAAGAAGGTTTTAAGTGGTCTAGATCTCTTCCAAAGAAAACATGAGATAGTTTTTAGGGTTTTCTAGGGCTTCTTCTGTTTGAATGCAAGAAAAAAGAAAGAATAATCGAAAATCTCCCTATTTCTACTCGAACCCTAATCCGTGTGAATGTTATCGAAGGTTAAGATGCTCTCAAATGGACAATCGATATGAAGGGAAGTGGAAACATACGGATTGCCAATCTGGCGCATCCGTTTTTGAAAAAACACTGCGTACAGCCAGTCGTTGGTTGAAAATATGCTCATATCTAGTGGCCCCCACCAGAGGAGACTACCATGTTAGATGAAACACCACCATCTCAACGGAATGAATGGTTTAGATCATCCATATGTGGCCCATAATGATTGCAATATAACGATTAACAAGCTGTTGGAAAAACAAATACTCCTTTGGACAGCCACACATCAGTTTTGAGTTATAACTACACTAACGATCCAAGACATGAATCTCCTCCTAGGTTTTGTTCAGTTTTACCGTTTCTATAAGATGGATGGTTTGGATTTTCTTGAACGGACAACAATGGTGGGCCACCATCACAAAACACAAACGTCGTCCGTTTGAACTAACGTTGGGTAAGAACTGAAAGAAGGGAGGAAATCTCTCTTTTTCGTGAAAGCTCGAGTCAGCTTTGTTTAACTGAGCTGAGGCATCCGGTGCACAGCATGAGTACACACACTGTACACATGCACGTAGTAAAAGTGGGGCCCACATTGATGTTACATATAATCATATTCGTCTATTCACTTGTACAGATCATACTAGAGTATTAGTGTACATATGAGCAGACCCAAAACTTAGGTGGGCCACACCACATGATTTTACGTGTTAAGTTGATATTTTCAACAATACAATGATTGGATTGCTTATAAGTTTGATCACCAACAAAACCTAGAGTTTTCTAATCTAATTTGAGTTAGTATTAATAGTTGATTTTAAATCAAATACTTTATTTATATGTTTAAGTTGAGATTAAGAGTATATTATTAGGTTATGATTAAGTTATGATGATGTGGTTTGTTGAACGGTGGATTTGACAAATTGGGTTCCAATACTAATCACGGACGGTTTAGTTTGCCGTATAAGGTGTTTTACTAAGTTTCATCATAGTTGAAATTTTAAAAATTCGAGTTCGTGTGTACATTTCAATTATTTTAAATTTCTATGGTAACGCCCGAGTACCAAAAAGTACAGGGTGTTATAGTCTACCCCCATAAAACGAATTTCGTCTCCGAAATTCAATTTTTCTATATGAATCCATACAAGATGATTCATCCCACTATGTGTAATTTCCATTGTTATCTTAGTGAGGTAATGTACAAGTGTATCTAAGTGTATGCAGGTAGCTAAATAAACTGTGTTATGACAATCTACCCCCCTTAAAGAAATATCGCCCCTGAGATTTTCCTCTACAACCTTACATATAAATTATAACATTCACAATTTCTTGTTGTCTACGACCTCTACCCCCCTTTAAAAAAATTTAGTGATCAATCACATAGAAGACGGTTGTAGTGGGTCTGAGTCTAATATACCAACCCTTTACCTAGCCAATGCAATGAGTTCATTTGTATCATTTCCTAATCTTAATAAATCCCGATCTTCTGCTTGTCTAGAGCATTGAGTCCATTGAAAATCATCAGGATCTAGAAATTAGATTAGACCATGTATTCACTTAATTACGGTTTCGTAAAAATTCATGGTCCCAATTATTCAAGATTTGTGGAGAATATTATGTGATTTTCTATTTTCATAAGGAATAAGCTCAAATGACCAACTCTTAATAAACCTAGGCTTAAATGTAATTAATTATGAGAGAGATGGAAGTGACGGTTTTTTCACTCCATTTTTTTGTCCTAAAACTTGGAATCAAGTTCCTTGACTACCTGGTGAGAAAATATTCTGACCTAAACTCGTACATCTTACTAGGGTTTTCCATTGTTAACACCAAGTTTCGATTCTGGGAATGTGGTTTATGGGCCTATAGCTGCACAACTTTAATTGTTTCCATTTAATACAAGTTGAGACAAATTTTACTTCTAAGGGAAGATTTTTTAGAAAATTCAAATTTTCGATTTCTAACAATCGTTCTTTGGAAGTCAATTTAAAAAAGTGTCCTTATTTGATCTCATTCATATCATGGTGGGAACTTATTCTCCCATGGTACCTAAGTTCAGTTTCTAAATTCATACACCTATCCTGATAATTTCTAGGTAGCCTAAGTTTAAGTCTTTAATTCATAATTCACCCTAAGTCTAAGGGAAATTCACTTTAGTTGAAGTTTCAAATTTTTAACATCCTAATTTAAAAATATTTGTAATTTGTATAAGTTTTTTTTTCCCAAGGCTTGGTTTGTCTCAAAACTTATTTGATACCATTTGGTAATGCTCCAGTTTTCATAACCCGAGTCTTAAACCCATGTTCTGAAACCTGAGTATTAACTTTAAGAAGATAACCCACATTTCACAAGTATTTTTTTTTACATCGCAAAGAAAGCAAATCAAGATATGAATACAGGTAAATAAATTCAAATTGTCCAAGTGCGCCCATAGGGTTTATACAAAACAAATATCTCAAGAGTGTATTAATTGAAAGAAATACAACAGAAATAAAGCTACAGTTAACCTAAGTTGCACTATCCAACCAGCTTCTCATTCGTGACACCTGCACCAACTGATATGATTTGACAACGTCAGACGCTATCATAGTGAGGTTAAAACCCTTCAAGATTACCTAGCATGATACAATTAAGTGAAGATCAATCAAATCATACAATAAACAAGATATAGAATTTCAATAGAGATGATATTCAATGAAATCAAATATAATATCATGAACACAATTAATTTCCACATTCAATCCACACATTATAAAGTTGTTCTTGTATAAATGCATAAATGCATGCACATGCTCATTGACTAGGGATGCACATTCAGCCAAACAAAGGAATGGGCCTTTTGAAACAGTCGACTCATTTCTATGTAAAATGCGTCGTTCAAACACTACACTAGTCTTTCAAAATAGTCGACTAAGCACACGATAACTCCCGTATGCAAATGGATTGTTCGAACAGTACACTGGTCTTTCAAAACAGTCGACCAGGCACCCGACAACGCCCATATGCAAATGGATTATTCAAATAGTACACTGGTCTTTCAAAACAGTCGACTAAGGATCCGATAATGCATGTATGCCATGTATGTATGATTATCCAACCTTTATTAGTTTGGTTTACAAAACAGACAATTAAAAGCTCACGGTAATTGGGGGGGTGCAACCCAGCATAAGCCATCAGCTCGGGCATAGTGTCCTACACCACCATCCATGGCTCATGAAACGTCACACAAGAGAAATTCAAAACATACTAATGGGAAGTGACTAATATACAATGGAGTCATAAATCTCTACACTAGTGGCTCGTTAAGATTCAAACAATATTACTTACCATCTCTGCAACATCCTAACGATCTTAAAAAAGCCACATTGGGCAACGAATCCATCCAAGGACATAAAAAAAGATAATTTTCAAAAGCCATTTAGGCACGATCAAATCACAAAGATGGTAATCCAATAACCACTTTCAATTTAATATATTTTCAAATTGAGCCACTAGTGACAAGATAAGTTCCATCATTCGCGCCCATCTCAACCAACCATACATTTGTATAATCAACCATAAAGTAACAATTCAATTCAACTCCAAGTAATAATCAAGCCACACATTAAGTCCAACATTCCAAACATGTCATTAATTAATTCAAATCTAAATCCTCAAGTAGTCACCAAGCCACATATAAAGTCCAATTTTCAATTCACATCAATTATCAATAATTAGAAACAAACTACTTCTTCCAATTTCGAGTCAACATTATCAATTTCAATTGAAGTCAATTTAAGCATATTAATATATAGCATAAAAAATTATAACAATCTATATCCAATATCAACATACGAAATTTATTTCTTATTCAAACTTGACATGCACATTACATTACGTAACTTAATGAAATCAAGCAATTATACTACAAAATAAAAATGGAAAGCTTGAAGGGTGAAAACCTCACATCGAGAATAATTTTCTTTGATAAAATGAAATTGAAGGAAACTTTGGAAACATTCAACTCTTCCAATCCAAGTAAACTTGGATCTAACTCAAACTACTTGAGTCTAATCCTCTTGAATAATGAACACCTATACCTAGAGCATACAAGTTCCATTTTTAAGTAATAATTTGATATTTTAATCAAATAGGACTAGAAAGAAACTTTAATAAAATGAGTTGATTCATCTCAATACTTAAAATGGCCCAGAGCCGGCTTGAAATGCTATAACTTGACTAAATTTCAAAACTCGACTTTCCAAACTGAATTTCTCAGTAATCTGACTTCAAAATCGGTTTTGAATTTGGTTATATTCAATAAATAGACAAAATAATATACTGAGTTATTAACCCATCAACTCAGTAGAGTGTTAGGTATATCACAACTCCAAAATTCTGATTCCCAACTGAGTCAGCTACACAACTACGGAACAACATCCAATTGAATGAATCTGAAATCTTCTATTATACAACTCAATAAACTGAGTCAAATCTAACTCAACAATTTCAATATAGTTAACTCAGTTACAAGTCGGGTGCAACTCAATTTGAGAAAGCCTAACTACTAAAAATTTCTAAATCAAATTGAGCTCCTGAATCAAACCAGGTTCCAAACCGAGTTAAATGAACTAAGTTACCCTTAAGTAACTCGGTAGAGCAATGGGTTAATACAAGTTAAACTCAACATAACTCAACATAAACGGACCAAACTCAGCTATAAACAAACTAAAAAAATAATACTAATTGGCCTTCTAAGAAACTGACCGTAATGATCTCAACTAGCAACTCAATGAACTTGTTTCAACTAGCAACACCCAGGTCCATATCTCAAGAGGCAGATTGAGTGAACATAGCCTCGTTCAACATTGAGGTCATCGCATCGATTCCCATAGTGGGGGTGGCTAACATTGTGATGTGACTAACAAGGGTGGGTGGGTGTACTACAATGGGGTGTGTGAACTAACCCATAAAAAAAGCCAGCAACTCAATGAACTCGATGCAACACCACCGAGGAACTCGATCGAAAAGGTTGCAACTTGATGACGAAGATGGCTAGCGTTTAATGACAGATCCAAATCTGAGTCGTGATTCCTCAAATTGGAGCTTCTAGACAGCTCTAATACGTTCAATGGAGAGTTTGCATAAAAGGCACATCAAAGCTCCAACCTAGCTGCACTGAAATCGCTTTAACAAGGAAGATAAGTGAGGTATTAATGGAGGATTGAAGATCGAACCTTCTACCTTCGATCCGGACATGTTGGACGTCTTAGAGGAGTGTAAGGGAGTTTGTGAAATGGAAAAATGGAAGCTATGAAGGAGTTTCTCTGGTGGATTCATGAGAAGAAGGTTGCGGGTTGAAACGTTGAATGATAAGAAATCGGTAAAAAAATGTTGATGAGATCAGCTCTTGAAACTCCGTGCGGGATAGGGAAGAAGCTTTTTGGGTGGGTTAGATCTCTTTCAGAGAAATATATGAGATAATTTGTAAGGTTTTTAGGGCTTCTTCTATTTAAATGCAAGAGAAAAGAAAGAATAATTGAAAATTTTCATATTTCTACTCAAACCCTAATCTTTGTGAAGGCTGAGATGCTCTCAAATGGACAATCGGGATGAAGAGAAGTGGAAGCATGTGAATTGCCAACCCACACATCCATTTTTGAAAAAAATACTGTGTATAACCAGTTGTTGGCTGAAAATCTGCTCATATCTGGTGGCCACCACCAGATGAGACTAATGTGGTTAAATGAAACACCACCAGCTCAACGAAATAAACAGTTTATATCATCCATATGTGGCCCACAATGATTGCAATTTAACGATTAACAGGCTGTTGGAAAACTAAATACTCCTTTGGACAACAACATATCAGCTCCGAGTTGCAACTACACTAACGATCCAAGACAAAAATCTCCACCTAAGTTTTGGTCAGATTTTCCATCTCTATAAGATGGACGGTTTGGATTTTCTTGAACCGACAATGATGGTGGGCCACCATCATAAAATACAAACGCCGTTCATTTGAACTAACATTAGGCAGGAACTAAAAGAAGAGAGGAAATCTCTCTTTTTTGTGAAAGCTCGAATCGGTTTTGTTTGACCGAGCTGAGGCATCCGGTGCACAGTGTGAGCACACACATTGTACAGATGCACTCAGTAATTGTGGGCCCCACAGTGATGTTGGGTACAATCCATATATATTCGCTTCTATAGATCATATTAGACTATCACTCTACACATGGGGAGACCCAAAACTTAGGTGGGTAGCACCACATGATTTTGTGTTAAGTTGATATTTCCTATAATATAATATAACGATTAGATTACTTCTAAGTTTGATCACCAACAAAACCTAGAGTTTTCAAATCTAATCTAAGTTAGTATTAACTACTGATTTGAGATCAAATACTTTATTTGTATGTTTAAGTTAAGATTAAATGTAAATTATTTGGTTATGATTAATTATGATGACGTGGCCTGTTGAACAGTGGATTTGACAAATTAGGTCCCGATATGAATCACGAACGGTTTAATTTTTCGCATAAGTTATGGTATTAAGTTTCATTACAATTGGAATTCTAGAAATTCGAGTTCGTGTGTACATTTTTGAATAATTAAGTATAGATTAGATGTAAACCCACACTTACATCAATTATTTTAGATTTCTATAGTAACGCCTAAGTACTGACAAGTACGAGGTGTTACAAATATATTGTCACACGAGTGGTTGTTATACGAAAAGCATATATCGGTACCTCAATCACCAAACTCCTCAGTCTAAAGTTATAAAATGTCTTATGCAAATTTGTTCGAGTTTGATTATGTCTCGTTCAAGTCCCTTAACCTCTAGGAACCGAAAAGAGTCAATTTCTTACTGCTTTTGGAAAAAAATTCAGTACTCTGATCATTGTCAATAATATAACCTAAATTATCTAGTTAATCAATACAATTGCCCTATATGCATTCAGAGTGTAGATGGGACTAGTCATAATTAACCAACAATGTGAATTAGTATATATTTATGTAAATCAAAATTGACAGCTTATAAAACATCAAGTAATGCATGAATAAAATTTGAGAATCATGATGGTTACTGTTAATCCTTGAATTGTGCATATTTATCCCCAATTCTACACTTAAATTACATAAAACAATGCACTTAAAGACTGACTTTTACGTGTTTTTGTGATTATAGGAGCAAATGAGATATATGAATGAAAGGAGCTCAACAGGGAATAAATAAATAACATAAGTTAGCTGCATCATTACCACAACTCAAACTTTAATGAACTATCCATCATGTTCGTCATTGGCCAGCCATGGAGAAAATCATCTCCACGTCTAGCAGTAGGTGAACATTATCAACTAATTACTTGGGGCCATCTCTACTGTACATCAGTTGCAAGCCATGGAGCTGCACTCCATAGCTCCCTCGTGACCAGTAGGTGAACCCCATTTCACATCCACAGTTCGTCCAAGCCAGCAAAATGACTGTGTACTAATTTGGACTCCCATCTCACGTCCCTACTCTAAAGGAGTTTTAAATTCAACACGTGCTTGTCCACCAATCCAATGTTCCAGCTCACCAGCAACGTGCAACCCCACCTTCAATTCAGTCTATCAGCTATCTTACAAACAGCCACACATGCAACTCCATGATCCTCGTCGTCCTTCAGAATGGACTTCCCGGTTCTTACACGTACATATATCCACAGCAATACATGTGTAAGGCTGGAAATTCCAAGCTGCATCCAACAGCCACAAGGTAGTCCCCACATGTACTTCCGATAAGAAAGAAGAAAAAAATAGAAACAAAGAGGAGTTTCCATTTTTTATTTCAACCAGAAATTAGAAACAGAATATGTAATCCCGTTTTTTGAAATTCGGTCCCATTCATGGGGCCCATCTTGATGATTTGTGGAAATCTAGTTCGTCTACATCAATGAGGAAGCTCATATGTCAAGGAAGCTATATATCAAATTTCAAGGCAATTTGAGCATTGGTTAACCCGTGCCAAGTGAAATAAAATCTGTAATGTTGCTCGAATTCTGTTTGTCATTATAAATATGGAACTCCTCTCTCTTCTAGGCTTGCAAGGATGTAGGAAGCAAGGAGAGTAAGACTAAGGAGGCTTTCAAGCCTCTCTTTTCTAGTTTTTCTTCCTCTTTTAGTTATTATTTTTTATGTTTTTCTTAAGCTAACTCTTAGCTAGAACTAAGAGGTGAAGCTTGTAGTTATCTTAGATGTTTTAATTTGTTTTTAAGGTTTCAATTTTGGATTTAATGTTGAACAATGATTTGTTTAAGTTTGAATAAAGTGCTAAGTTTTTCTTAATCTTATGATGACACATGAATGTTTGGAAGAATTATGCTTAGATTCTTAATTGTTATGCAAGATCTAGACCTTTACGCTTCGAGGAATCAAATTCAATATATTCTAGAGCTTGCATCTTCATATGGGAACTTCAAACCATAGTTTTACTTTTTTAGAAAATATGAGATGTGTGTTGAATGTCATGATGATTTGAATTAAGTTCAAATTATGATATTAGTTGAATCTAGTGATATGATTTAATGTTTATCATAGTTGTGATCTTAAACTATTGGAACTAGGATTGGCCTATGCAATTGAGTGTGCCCAATTCCTAACTTGAATTGAGGGAGTCATGTTGATGAACAATACATGTGTTAGATTGTCTTAACATTATAACCTCTCTATAATCTGGCTAGATAGGATTGAATTCCAATTCTAGTTGTGTAGTTGAGAAGCCTATACAAATTATGCATCAAGGATAGCTATAAGTGGATCTTCGGTGCTCTAATATTCTTTTTGGATTGTTAAATCCATCTCTTAAATTTATAGATTGCACTTTTATTTAAATTCCATATTTAGTTCAATTCGATTTCAATTAGAGTTATTCGAAGATATTCTGTGAATTCCTAGTTAATCCATATGGTTCGACCTCGGTCTTATCAAGATTATTACTACATCGCAGCCTTTTCACTTGAGGCGAGCGAACAGTTACCTTAACATACTCATCCTATACTTCATCAACGGTCCTGATAATTTTTCACTCATTATTTCAGTCAAATCCACTAGTTAATGGTATGTCCTTAATAACATTGTATATTTTTTTTATGTCATCTCATATGGTTCTATACATTTAAGCACGTGAGAGAGATCCCAATCGATTTTTTAGTCTCATCAGCTACAACTTGGGAGGTATCTCTCTTGAACTCATTGTTAAATTTTCGACCTAAACCAACTTGCTCTACTAATGCGTCTATAAGAACATGATCCATAATATTATCTCATTGTATTTTGAAAGTTCTACCACTACATTCCGATGGTCTTCGCAATCAATTTTTGTGGAGGCTTACGAATCGATTAGCTAAAAAATTTGCGAGCAACTATACAAGTGTAGAGATAAGTATCTTTCTTTATTGAAACATGGTAGCTATTTATTTTTTATAACAAAAAAATCAATACAATGAGAATAAATCAAATACCTAATTACCTCACAACAATCAGGGTTCATTATAATATGTAACATTACTAAATGTATAAACGATACAGTGTAAGCATTAATGTTATAAGTTAGTTCATAGTTATGTAAAAAAATATAACATATATATAAATATTAACCGATGATGGTGTTAAGTCAAAGTTTGTTGGTGCTATTTGAAATAATAAATTATAGTCTAACTCAACCGATAACAGTCCAATAATAAAGAAGTTTACAAATAAAAAACACCACAGTCAATTCATTGATGTTCTATGCGAGTCTGACCATATATGCTTGGCAATGTTATCCATTCGCCTTCATCCATGTATCTTTCTCACATTAAGGCATGCTGATAAAATCCTCTTATCGTTTATAGAAACCTCTATCGATATCAGATTGTTCTAGTCTTGAACATTCAATTAGTCAGAAGCACCATTTAGAAGCACAAATTGCCCATCTCCTCGAATAAAGTTAAGTAGTACACGGTAAGTACAACAATCTTCACCTGCGTCTGAATACTAAATTGCATAATCGACTTCAGAATTGAAAAGCAACTTTTCAATACTCCAAAATAATATTTAATAGTATTTTTTAAGTATGTCAATAATTAAATAATTTATTGTTAGCAGAGGCTCGTCTTATTCGATACACTTGCAAATGATATTAAACAATACAATAAGAAGCCATAAATTCAAATCAATGTGCATACCCAGTGTCACTATATAATATTTTTCTATATTAACCAAATGTATGATAAATATATGGAGTAATCATAACCCCTTATTGTAATAAAATACATATATCACCCAACATAGTTGTAATTGTTTGGAACAGCAAATGATTATTAGACTACAAGAAGAATTTTTTAAAATACATACGTTGTGAGTAGATCTATCTCATCCAGCCAGCACGTACAATATCCCCATATTAAATGAGCAATCCAATTAGCATGTACAATATCCTTATATTGAACGAGCAAGCAATGTCTACATTTTAAAACGGATATTCCATTTTTTTTACGAAGTCTTGCATTTTAGAAAGACAATGCATAAGTTGGAACGTGAGTCTCGTCTATTACACCAACTTAATTCTAAGTAAGATCATTATGTATATTAGATTTAGTGATGAATTTAAAAATTTCTAAACATACACAATCTAATAAAGATGAACTTATTATTAGAAAATAATTCACTTAATAAGAATTAATTGTACTTCGATGGGGGTGTTAGGCAAGGTTATTTGATGTACTCAGAGTAAAAGGAGATGATTACATTTAACACTGGATAGAAATGACAACTAATAATTTTTCCTGATTGTTTAGAGCAGTGTTAAACGACTCAATTGTGAATATTATGTCCAATTGTGTGAAAGAAAAGTTTCACTTTCACTTCCAAATTAACATTATGATTCGTTCCTAAAAAATTATATCTCGTAGCTATTGACACAGTGAGAAAAAGTATCCTGATGCATCTTACGTCATGTGATATAATCGGTATAGTTAGTATGAATTCTCCATGTAATGAACTTCCGCTCAACATTATCTTATCGTGGTGGTGTTTTAAGTATGTGCACTTGATAATATTGTAACTAAGAGTATGCATGATGTGGCCATTAGAGTTATGACACATGTAGCAACTTCCTCTTAATCTAAGTTATACTTTTCCATTACTTATTAAAATAATTGTGAATATAGTTTCTTATGAGGATGTTTAATTTAATTTAAAACTTAATAATATATGTTTAATTTAATTTAAAATAATATATGTTTTAAGTGATGTACAATTCTCTTACAATAAAATAAATTTCTGACGTCAAAATACATGATCAAATGTGTCATCTAATTAAAGAGTTATACATAAGATGAATATTGTGTCCCCATCTATATTGTTCTTTTACTAATTCACTCATTGCTAGTGGAAGTATCAACATAGAACTTGCAAGATTATATAACTCAAATCTAAATGTACAATAACATATTTTTTTTATTAAATAACATGTAGGGGGTCATTTATATTGTTATGTGACTATTTATACAGAAGATAACTCCAAAATATAATTGAACTAAGTGTGCCAAGTGGCATAAGAGTGTAAGATATAAGTCACACATAAGGTGGGTGATGCATAGTAAATGCACTGGTATATCATTTGTATCGGTCTGAACAGATGATGTTCAATTTAAACCACACAAGGATAATTGTACACACAAATATTGTACCCTTTCTGTAGACACCCCACCTTTGGCTACACTGTTGGTGGAGATGCTGGATGAATGGAGGACCATACCCCCAAAGCCCATGTCCAAACTCAGCCAAACTCACCCTTGTAAGCCCTAATCCATAGCCCAACTCATCCCTAAACATCAGCCTGAAAAACCCCCCATAAGAAAAACCAGTCAAAAAATCTTTAAAAAGTCAAACTCATTGAGTCAACCCGTTGAATCAAATCACCGAGTCAACCTGCCGAGTCAAATCACCGAGTCAACCCACTGAGTCAAATCACCGAGTCAACCCGCTGAGTCAACCCACCGAGTCAACTCACTGAGTCCCAAGCAGCAGCCCCGAGACATGTCCGTACTGCTCGCGGGATCCCGAGAGCGTCCGTACAGGCGGCCCCCTGGGTGCCGCCCAAATTTATTTACGGGTTCTGTCACTGCCCGCTGCTATAAATACCCCCCTCCCCTTCTCATTTCAGCATCCCATCCAGTCCAGAGCAACCCGTCCGTTCCGAGTTTCCCCCCATCCCTCTTTAGCCCATCTTTCCACTAAGGAGAGCCCGAGTGAGGAGAGCCTAGCCCTGGTCCAGCCCAGCCTGACCACTGGTCCAAGTCTCCCAAGCTATCCAAGTCTTGATCCAGTCACTCGAAGCCAACCTTGGCGACACCTCCGTCCATCCAGCTACTCTTTTACCAACATCATCTCATTTGCGTCTAACATAAGTGTAACATTTACTTTTCTTCCAACCCCCTTGCTTCACTACAAGCACTTTGGTTATTCAAACACACGACATGCATCCCGCATAAAACACCTGTCAGTTCGAGCGTATGCTCTGGGCTTGCCTGTTAATGGATACCTGCCCATCAAAAACTCTTACTGTTCAGACCTGCATTCATACATTAGTCACTACGAGCACTTTGATTATTCAAACACACAGCATGCATCTCGCATAAAGCACCTGTCGGTTCGAGCGTATGCTCTGGGCTTTCCTGTTAATGGAAACCTGCCCATCAGAAACTCTTACTGTTCAGACCTGCATTCATGCATCATGTCATTTATGAGAATGCACGAGGATTAAATCAGACTTTCAAGTATTAGCTCGATTCTATGAAGTAGAAAACCGTACTTCGGTATGGGCAGTGTGTGGGGTGCGTAACCTCTTCCCACCTTGTAACCGTGATCCCTTACCTCGAATCTCTGGCTACAGATCAAAAGGAGTCATTTTAGAGAAAGGAATCTTCGGATCCCCTTCTCTAACGTTTCTACGGGGTCTAGCCGACTGTAGATTCGAAGTAACTGGCTAGTGGCGACTCTGGTCTTATATAAACTCATCTAAACACATCCAGCTTAACATGACAACCAAACAAAGCCTCGAGAACGAGGCAAGCCAGTGACACAAACGGCGATTCGCACGCACGCACCTCTTCTTCTTTTTCCGAAAGGAAAGGGAGAACGTCGTCGGGAGCGCGGAACGGCGAGGGTCCACAGAATGGCGACTCCATTGGGGATAAGATAGTTCCACTAGTCGTGATCCGACTTGAAAAACAGAATCCTCCCTATACTTGAAATAATTAGTCCTCATACAATCTCATCTACATAGCATTCTACCCAAAACCATAAAAAAAATTCCAAAACCCAAAAAGAGTAGAGTATAGTCCTCACCATTGCGCCTCCTCGGGCTCAACGTGTTCGAAACAACTTTCCTTCCGTAACATAATCCGCACTCGGGCTCAGCAAGCCATGTCTGACCACGAACAGGAAACTCACCTCTTCCCCGCTCTTGAAATGACCGAAGTGCAACCTCCAGCACAACAGCCAATTGAGAATACACCAATCATGTAAGAATTGGCATAAGGAATGAGAGAATACAAGAAATGCTCTTGCAATTCATGCTAGCACAAGCTACCGCAGCAGCCAACAATCAAATTGGCCCAGTCCAGCAATCTCAGCAGCCATGTCGGGTCCCTCCAGCCTCCAGTTCGAATCAAGCACAACCTTCGGAGTCTGCCCAAGACTACCGACAACAGCCGTCTCAGCCCTTCACTATGGGGCATCCTCCTCAATACCTTCCCGCGACGACAAGGCCGTCTCAGAACACTCTCGTCGCAGGAACTTCCAGTCAGCTCCTAGTCAATCTTGCAAACAACAGTCTCAGTAGATCTCAGCATGTCCCCGTCGATGGGACTCCTTTCCTTCCTCAGCATGTCCCCGCCGATGGGACCCCTTTTCAATTTCAGCACATCCCCGCCGATGGGATTTCAATTCAATTTCCAGCAACAGGGACAACACTAAAGAATGCCCACAATGGGGGTCAGTGTCAAGCCCACATCAATCAGTGGACAGTGGTGAATACCCAACAAGGCGGTCACTTCCCAGCATCTCAGCCTCCTGCAAACAGGAGCACTTTTCAATTCCAGCACATCCCCGCCGATGGGATTCCAGTTAATTTCCAGCAATCTTCAATTCAGCAAACTCTAGTTAATTTCCAGCAATCTTCAATTCAGCAGTCTCCAATCAATTTCCAGTAAGTTCCAGTTCAACCTTCAGTACAATCCCCAATTCAGTTACAATCCTTTCAAGCACAAGTTCATCAGAATCCAGTTCAGTCATCAAATCAATTTCAGCAACCCGCGGTTGCTTTTTAGCAAGCCCATAGGGTCTAAGACATCGACCACTATGCCGAAGAAGAACGTGCCTTACTCCAAGAGGCACCAGTCGCTCGAACAGATCACTCAGGACTGGACGAGTTGCGGGAGCAGTTCCAGATCTTGCAAAATCAGCTTTAGCGGCAACAAGGAATAGATCTACATTCGACCAAGTTCAGAGACTTGTATCCTTTCCCAGATGCACAAGTACCTCAAAACTTTGAAGTACCAAAATTCAAAAGATACGATGGCAGCAGTTGTCCCACAGCACATCTCAAGGCTTTTTGTGGAGAGCTGAGTGCAATCTCAGGAAATGAAGGGGCCCTCATTCGTTTATTCCAAAATTCCCTGAAAGGCGATGCCCTAGATTGGTACACCTCATTAGACTGCCACCGCATTAGGACGTGGGAACAACTTTCCCAAGCTTTCGTTGACAAATTCGCATACAATCTCAACATGGCTCCCAGAAGAGTTGACCTCGCGGCTCTCAGGCAAAGGAGTGATGAAACACTATCAGCTTATGTGGGACGTTGGCGAGCTATGGAAGCCAGAATGCGGACACCTATCAATGACGAAGAACAAATCTCCATGATTGTTCATTCAACATATCCTGGCATATCTGGATATCTCATTTCGCACCCATATGAGAATTTCTCACAGTTGATCCGTGTTGGAGAGCAAGTCAAAGCAGGAATCCGTGCCGGGACAATCTCCCCATGGCCTCATCAAGCCACTCCAGTCAAGAGGAACAGAGTGGAGGAAAGACCCATCGGATATGGGAACGGAAACCATAACGGTTCTTCTCCCCGCCTGAAAGAGGTAAACAACATTAACACCACTGCTCAGGGTAATGAATATGCTCCCCCACAGGGACATCAACAACATCAGCAGAATCAGGTTCAGCACCAACCTCAGAGGTATCAACCATGACCAAATCCGCAACCACATCCATAACCACCTCGGCAGCAGCAGCAGTTCAGAGGGAACGGTCAATACTCATACCAGAATAGGCAGAATTACAAGGAGCTCAGGAAGTTCACTCCACTCACTCAGCCACTTAGTCAAGTCATGACTATGCTGGTATAAAAGCAATTACTCACTCTGATGACACCCAGGCCTCCTCCAAATCCTCTACCTCCAAACTACCAAGAAAATGAGTATTGTGCCTACCATCAAGGACGTGGCCACACCACTGATCGATGCTTTACTTTGAAGAATGCCATACAAGATCTGATCGACGACCGAAAAATCGTCATCTCAGTCCCCGGAACTCCTGCAACAGCTTCCACCAACATTTTTCAGAATCCTCTGCCTCAACATCCGACGGATCCGAGTTCATCTCGTGGCCCCACCATTAACAGCATAGAAGAAGGAGAGCACCTTGGTCGCTTCTTCTCCCCTATCCAGTCCATTCATGCCTACACTTATGGGCCAACAAATCCTCCTCCGATCATGCAAGGGGCAAGTCCCTTTCCTCCTTCAGTCTCCGAGCCAGTAGTACTCGAAGGAACACTTCCATATGATGTGCCAGTTGTGCAAGGGGCATCTTATAGCCCTTCATGTTCAGAATCAGTCATTCTGGAAGGAGCACAATCATACATCGAGCCCACATACGAACCTGTCATCTTGCAAGGGGCAATTTCAGCACAGGGATAATACAATTTGCTATGGAGAAACCATACTCATCAGCAGCAAGAGCCCATTATCTTGGAAGGAGCTCCTCCAGTTGAGCCAGTCATATTGCAAGGGGCAAATCCCGGAGGTGTGTCAATCACACTACGACAGCTAAGACGAACAGAGAAACCCCCTTGCCATATCAAGAGGACCAGTATTCATTCCATGGGAGCCTCCTGCTCCAGGAACGGTCAAGCCAGGACCGCGACCTTGTGTGATCTATGAAGACAAGCCTCGATATTCTCCTTTCAGCACAGGTAACAATGTAGTCCTCAAGGCAAAAGCTCCATACGAGGAGGATCTGGTACCCACACCAGTACCGTTGCAAGAACCGGTGGTCCTAGAAGGCAAAGGTGAGGAAAATTATAAAGAGGTCCCATGGCACTATCCAGAATGTGCAGAAGTAGGGAATATGAATCCCAATGGGCGTTGCATCCGAAGAGATAATCAGAACAGAGGAGATCCTAAAGGCGCTCTCTCAGGCCTCGGCAACAAAAATGAAGCCGCATACGATGTGGCGACTCAGCTCAAGTCAATCCTTGCTCAAATCTCAGTATGGGAGCTACTCTGCACATCTCGCATACACCGAGAAATGTTTGCCAAAAACCTTGAGCGATGCTCACGTCTCCTCCGATACGGCACCAGAGATGATAGCATTGATGATTGGACAACTCCTGGCTCCACCCGCCATCACCTTCACCAATAATGAGTTGCCACCGGAAGGACGCAATCATGGGCGATCCCTCAACATAGCCTTACGATACAAAGACCTCTGCGTCCCGCTGGTCCTTATCGATAATGGCTCAAGCTTAAACGTCTACCCACTCAAGACTGCAGGAACGTTTGGGAATCAATCCCTCTTCATTTTGACCCAGCACCATATGCGTTAGAGCATTCGACAACACCCGCCGATCAGTGGAAGGGGAGGTCGACATAGAGGTACAGATAGGTCCGGAAGTCTCCACCATCACATTCTAAATTTTAGATATATCAGCCTCTTTCAACATGTTGCTCTGACGACCTTGGCTGCACAAGGTGGGAGCTGTGCCATCAACCCTTCATCAACGAGTGAAATACATCTGTGGAAATCAAGTGATCTCTATCCATGCAGAGAAGGAGCTCATCATTCCTTCCAACGCTGCTGCCACTGAACCAGACATCCCTGTCATCGATATCCATCATTCTGAAGAGGACGTCCCGTTTCATAGTTTCGAATTCGAGACTGTGAACGTTATCGCCAACCCGGAACCGATAAGGGTGGACCATGTCTTTTCACCAGCAGAACGTCTGAGCTTCAAATACCGAATGAAGAATCATTTCAAGTCCAGAAAGATACCGCTGGTATGTAACCAATGCAAATGGGGACTCGGATACAGGACAGTCTTCATGGACAAAAGAAGGAGGAAATTACAGTGCTCACCCATCCAATTCGTCAAGCCAGGAGAACCTTGCAAAGATCCAGGAGGGAATCAACCGACTGCACTACACAAAGGCCTCCCGATGAGCCTAGCTTGGGCCACGTGGCCCCCCATTCGATGGGATCTGATTCTCGAACCGTCTAAGCCTCCAAAAGAAGAAGGAAATAATAAAGATGAAGAAGAAAGTCAAATACAATAGCTTCAGGACCAGGTTACTCTGACACCTGCTCCCAACCAGGGGCACAACCTGCCCACTTCAACTCCAATCAACCAGGGGCACAACCGGCCCACTCCAACATCAACCAACCAGGGGCACAACTTGCCCATCTTAACATTAATCAGCAAGGGGCATGACTCGCCCATCTCTGCAGAATCAACATCATCAATCACCAGCCAAGGGCAGAAGCAGCCCATCCATTGGACCAAGAAAGGGAAATGGCCAGCCTGGATTGGTCCGATGTCCAGATCCCAAACATGTGTCTCACTGTGGAACCAGACGAACTGCAATGCGAGGTAAGTGATCCCGGAGGGACTGAGTACGACTCAGATCTCGAACCCAACCAGCAAGAAATCATGGTCATTGAGCCAGACTGTGATTTTTCACCCGAATCATCAACCCCCACCTCTTTAGGGGAGGAAGTGTGGGATCCTGAATGGTCATCCGTTCCCCTAACTTTTGAATCAACCAAACAGCCATCTGAGGGCTCTAGCTTCCAAAAAAAATGCCTGTTTAAGCAGCGATCGGAACTTTGGAACAAGCTGGGATTAATCATGGTCTGCAATGCCCACTTGTTCAAAGTCCCGTGAATTTCAAAAATCCAAAAAAATTGAAAACTTTCAAAAGCCAAAAACATTTAGCATCTCAATTTCAGAAAATTCTAAAAAACCAAAAAACATTTCTTTTCCTGCATTCAGTAGTGTGCCAAGTTTGTCTAAAGAGTTGCATGAGTTTAAAGTCGAATCATATGATTTTGAGATCGAATTAGACTTTGAGCTCATGGGCCTGGATGAAGCTCGGGATGAGGAAGATGATGATCCAGCTCTTGAACTAGAGGATGTCCTCAAAAAGTTCGAATCCAAAGCCAATGTTGTAGCCCGATGATTTCGAGATAGTAAACTTGGGGACACCTGAGATCCCTAGGGAAGTACGCATTGGAAAATCGTTGCCACCTGAGATGAAACAGAGAATGATAGAGTTCCTAGCTCCAAGATTGTCCAACTTCGCGTTCTCATATGAAGACATGCCGGGGCTCGATGAAGAGCTCGTTGTACACCATCTGCCAACCAAGGCAGATATGAAGCCAGTGAAGCAGAAACTTCGAAGAATGAAGCCAGAATGAGCTCTGAAAGTCTGAGATGAAGTCATCAACTAGTACAATGCAGGATTCTTGGTAGTCAGCAACTACCCTGAATGGCTCACCAACATCGTACCAGTACCAAAGAAGGACGGCAAGGTTCAAATGTGCATCGACTTCAGAGATCTCAACAAGGCCAGTCCTAAAGGCGACTTCCCATTACCGCATATCAATACTCTGGTCGACAATACTGCTGGGTACAAGGTCTTCTCATTCCTTGGGGAACTTTAGATGGCCTTCTTCTCACTCAGGTTACAATCAGATCAAGATGGCCGTCGAAGATCGGGAGAAGACATCGTTTATCACTCCTTAGGGAACTTTCTATTACAGGGTAATGCCGTTCGATCTGAAGAACGCAGGAGCAACATATCAGCGAGCAATGACAGCACTATTCCACGACATGATGAACAAAGAGCTTGAAGTATATGTGGACGATATGATCGTCAAATCTCACATAATTGAAGGACACTTTGAAGATCTGAAGAAGTTATTCAACAGATTAGAAAAGTACAAGCTCCGTCTCAACCCTCAGAAATGTGTCTTCGGTGCAATGGGAGGCAAGCTCCTCGGCTTTATGGTGAGCGAGGATGGCATCAGGGTCGACAAGACCAAAGCCAGAGCAATCATCGAGATGCCCCCTCCTAGAACAGAGAAAGAAATTCGTGGCTTCCTCGGCAGAATTCAATACATCAGTCGCTTCATCGCACAGCTCACACCTATCTGTGAGCCCATATTCAAGCTCCTCCGAAAGAACGTTCCAAAAGAATGGAATGACGATTGCCAAGTCGCCTTCGATCGCATCAAGAAATATCTCATGAATCCTCCAGTTCTAGTGCCACCCACTCCCGGACGACCACTATTGTTATACATCTCGGTAGCAGCAGAAGCCATTGGCTGTGTCCTCGGCCAGCACGACGAGACCAGGAAGAAGGAACAAGCGTATACTATTTGAGCCGAAAGTTCACCGACTACGAGACCAGGTATTCCCCGATCGAGAAGACTTGCCTCGCCCTAATCTGGGTAACTCAGCGACTCCGTCAATACATGATTGCGTTTCCTATTCTCCTACTCGCTCACATGGATCCGCTGAAGTACCTGTTCGAGAAACCGGCACTCACTGGAAGGATAGCTAAATGGTAGCTACTCTTGTCTGAATTTGACATTACCTATGTCACTCAGAAGGCAATCAAGGGGCAGGCCCTCGCCGATCATCTTGCCGCCCACTCCCTCCTGGATTATCAACCGCTCAAGACATTCTTCCCTAATGAAGATCTCTTACTTATCGAAGGTGAAGAAAAGAAGAAAAAAGATGAGTGGACATTATTCTTTGACGGTGCAACAAATTCTAAAGGGAGTGGTATTGGAGCGATCCTCTACTCTCCAGATGATGTCCCTATTCCTATCTCAAGGCGTATAGCATTCGAGTGCACCAACAACATGGCAGAGTACGAAGCATGCATCGCTGGCTTAAGGGAAGCCATAATCTTGGGCGTCAAGAAGCTACGAGTATTTGAAGACTCACAGCTTATCATCAATCAAACTAATGGCGAATGGAAAACCAAGGATGAGAAGTTGATACCATATCATGTGTATCTTGAAAATCTGATCGAAGAATTCAAAGAAATCACCTTCTCATACATGCCCAGAGCCAAGAATCAGTTTGCAGATGCCCTCGCCACACTCGCGTCAATGCTCGAGATCCCGAAAGGAGCTTCAGAATGGGAGCTCATAGTCGAAATTCAAGATGAACCTGCTTTCTGCCTACAAATAGAAGAAGCCGAAGCGGTCCCTGATAAACCCTGGTATGCTGACATCAAGCAATATCTTGAAACCCAGGAGTATCCGGAGTCAGCAACAACAACAGATCGCCGAACCATCCAGCGTTTGGCCGGCCAGTTCACCATCAGTGGCAAAGTTCTTTACAAGCGATCCTATAATCACATTCTCCTTCGATGCATCAATGAAACAGAAGCTACAAAGATCATGAAAGAAATACACGAAGGAATATATGGCCCACACATGAACGGGCACATGATGGCAAAGAAGATTCTACGACTCGGCTACTATTGGCTCACCATGGAGACAGACTGCTGCCAGCACGTCAGAAAATGCTTCAAGTGTCAGGAGCATGCGAATCAAATCCATACCCCCTCATCAGAATTATACAACCTGACCACCCCCTAACCTTTCTCCATGTGGGGACTCGACATCATCGGCAAGATTAGTCCCAAAGCATCAAACAGTCATGAGTACATACTGGTGGCAGTCGACTACTTCACCAAGTGGGTAGAAGTAGCTTCCTACACCATGATTGCAGCATCCCAGGTGATCAAATTCATGAAGAACAACATCATATGCCGGTATGGAATCCCCAATGCTATCATCACAGATAATGGGACCCCGTTCGTCAACAAGAAGATGGATGACTTCCTCAGCAAATTCAAGATCCAACGTCATCAATCAAGCCCCTACCGTCCTCAGATGAATGGTGTGGTGGAAGCAGCAAACAAGATAATCGTCAGGATACTCGAGAAGATGGTCGAGACCAATCGAGATTAGTCAGATATGCTCCCATATGCACTTTGGGCTTATCGAATGTCTGTACGGTCTGCTACGGGTGTTACTCCTTTCGAGCTTACTTATGGAATGGAAGCAGTTCTGTCAGTCGAGGTGGAAATACCATCACTACGGGTGTTACTAGAAAGCGGAGTTGAAGAAGGAGAATGGCAACGGGCCAGATTCGATCAGTTGCAGCTAGCAGATGAAAAGCGCATGCGTGCGCTAAGTCATTCTCAGTGTTATCAGGAAAGGATCGCTCGGGCTTACAACAAGAGAGTCCGAAAAAGAAGTTTCAAGGTAGGTGACATGGTCATGAAGAAGATTCTACCGTCGCACCCTCCGGATCCCAGAGGAAAGATCAAACCCTTGTGGGATGGGCCGCTGATCATCAGAGAAGTACTTCCCGGAGGCGCCCTCAGACTCACCAGCATGAGAGGAGTGGATCTTCCTGAGCCAATCAACGCCGACAAAGTGAAAATCTTTCACGGGTAAGTCATTCTGACTTTATCAAAAGTTACTTTAATAGAGCTGAAGTTAAGAGGTCGAAGCTAAAACCTCTGAGAAATCATTTCCGTCCACCAACAAGTGTTTCAAATAAGGGAATTCAACAAAAAAAAGAGAAGAAAAAGACAAAAGGGGGGGGGGGGGGGGGGGGGGGGGGGGGGGGGGGGAATATAAAAAAGAGAAAAAAGAATACAAAAGAAAAAAGAGAGAAAAAAGGGAAGCCAAAGCAAGGCACCCGTAAAAAAACAACCCAAGAAGAAACACAGTCATCCATCCATTCATCTCAGAAAGGTCTTTAGCTAAGACCAACAGCTCTATCATCTTAACTTAGGATAAGGGCTGAAAGACTGCTATCGGCCGGCAACGACGGATTCTCGACCTCTAGCCACCGCAGTTATCCAAAGATTCAGAAAAAGAAAAAAGAGAAAAAGAAAATGTGTGCCTAAATAAAGAGGGTGTAGTGAAAACCCGAAAGGGCGCTCCGAGTAAAAACAGTGGGCATACAGCGGACTTGGTGAAAACCTGAAAGGGCGCCGAGGGTAAAAACAGCATAGCTGCCAAGGGGCAGGCAAGATCAAACACCCGGGACGTGGTGAAAACCTGAAAGGGCACCACGGGCAAAAATGACGGGAAAAGGCCAGCTGTAGTGAAAACTCGAAAGAGCGCTGCAGGCAAAAATGGCTCAAAAAGAAAAAGAAAAATGAAAAGTGCAGGTACCAAGAAATCAGACAGTCCAGATCGGTTCAAGCAGTCACAGTTCAAGAACAAGAAGAAGTGCAGTCAGGGACGAAGAGCTCTACAAACTCTGACAATCTCAAGAAGCAACAGTTTCCATTGCCTACACCTTTAGTGAACTAAAGGAGCACACAAGTTAAATCTCGAAACATCGGTCAAAGCATTGGCCGAGCCCTAGTTCTGATTCCTATATCCCGACACAAAATTCAGACACACACTCACAAGACAACTTATGGCACAATAGATTCTCAAAAAAGTTTTCTTCTTTTTCATTAAAAGCATCATATTTCTTTTACACATATCATATCATCTTTTTCAAAAAAAAAAATACATCATCATCAATCATATACTATGCAAAAAGGAATGTACAGGTGGTCAACACAATCAATCTCTACCCTTCTCCTCGGCCATATTAGGTAAGTCCTCTGACTCATAATGAAATAATCTTGCTCTCAACCTGCTCACCTCCATACGCAGGTAATGTACCTCATCGCGCTCAAGGCTGCGGATCGCTGTCTCCTCATCAGACAACCTCTGATCGGCAGCCAACCTCCTCGACATCATCTCACAATGATACCGAAGTGCGGAAATCTCAGACAGCAAATGGCCATGAGTGGCCAAAAGGAAACCATGATCGATGAATGGGCGCTCCTCAAAGGGTTTATATGAACCAGATGAAGAGCCGGCATCTCCAAGGATATCATGCTCATCCTCATCAGCAGTCTGGTGCCAGCAAGGGATACGTCGATACAAAGACTACTCAGCAACCCAATACTAATATGGGGCTGTCGCCATCGGAAAAGCCCGCAGCTCAAAACCAAGCAAATCGGTAGTCAAGTAACTCGCCCAGGATCCATCAACCCGAGTCCTAAAGTCAGAGGTTCTGGATGGAAGTGCTCGACGCCCGATACCCGTGAAAGCAAAAAGAGGAACATCCTGCTCATACCCAAACTGCCGCAGGAACCGGATAGGATGATAAGAAAAGTAAGATCGAAAGCCTACCAATATCAGAAAAAGGTGGTGCGCATCGCAAAGCACTGGAGGAAGTGAAAGCCAAGATGACTCCCAACGAACATTCCAGTCACGAAGTTCAGCGAACATCCTGCGATATAAGGGCTCACTCATCCTAGCCGTATGAGGAAGAAATTTCATGATTTGTTGCATAAGGTCTGGGCGACGGGTGTCAGGAAATGGTACAGGAACAGTCAGCGAAAGACGCTCCCATAGCCAGACCTGATCACAAGAAGGAAAGGAATTCAGCTAGAGCAAAGCAATTCCTAACAAAGCAAGAAGGGAAAGGTGCAGAAAAGATACCTGAAAAAATGCACAGCAGCCGCGAAGGACACAAGTGCGGCCCAGGGCACAGTCAGTTAGCCCGTTAAACAGCTCGGCCAGGACAAGAGAAATGATCCCCTGCCGTCGGGTAGCTCGGTTCATTACCTCAAAAGGCAAAGGAGTCTGGGACCTGCGCCATCTCGAGAATAGCACCTCAGCTATCAAGCAGAACATCAGTGCATTCCGAGCAAGAATAGATCCAGCCACACTCCTAGGACCCAAAAAGAGATCATACAATAAGTCCAAGGAAAACACTACAGCATCTTGGCCGGCAGCTGCAGGCCGAACAAGATAGGGGATCCCAAACCAGTTTTGCGGTGTGTAGCAATCTTCGGCAAGGATTTCGGCGAAAAATACTGAGTATAATCCCAAGGAAGGTCGGTCAAGCGCGCAAGCTCCTCCAAAGAGGGTCTCATCTCCATGTTGTTGAACTGCAAACAAGTTCAACGAAGGGACCCAGTCAATCAGTGCAGCTCCGAGCATCCTCTAGTCAATGTCAACTCTAGCCATATGGATCAGACTGCCAAAGCCATAGGACTCCAAATCCCGAATCTCATAAGCTGACAAGCTGTCAAGCCAAGCAAGAAGTCGTGGCAAGCAAGAAGGACGAGGAAGCAACTGACAAGTCCTCACGGGAACCCCCTCTAGAACAAAAGGTCCAGAAATCAATGACAGCTCATCAAGGATCGGAAGATCAACGGGCGAAGGAGAACGAAAAGCTGGAACCTCTACAGACTCAACGGCCCCTGACCTACCCCCAGTAACGGCTATGTCTGATATAGTCGCATCACTGTCTGAAACTGTCACGACCTCAGCCGCATGAGAAGACTCGCCCACCTCATGAACAGAGTGCGCAAATGACCGACGATCAGGAGAAGGACGACACTCTCCATCAAAAGGGCTATCAGCAAAGATCACACCACACATCGTGGCACCCTGACCAATCTGACCGTCGAAATATGCATCTGAACCATCAAGAAGGGTCCCGGCAACCCCGATCGAAGAATCAACGGTCAGATCTGGACCTGCGGCCCTCTCCAGCATAAAGTCGTGAATCCGGTCATCATCCTGACCAATCAAAGGGATCTCGAGGCATCCACACCATCCATCATCAAGGGGACATCATCAATGATCACATCAAGTCCACCCAAACAAGTATGCCGCACATCTCGGCCATCATCAAGAGCATCCAAACCATCAAAGGTATCATCTGAACCATCTATACCATCCAGACATGAGATCAGCCCATCTATGTCCATCATACTCCCATCACCTCCATCAATCACATCATCCAGGTGGCCCACATTCAAGGGATGCATAGCCTCACCTATGTCCCATCTTCCCATCTCATTCATACCATCCATTTCTCCCATAATGAGGGCCCCATTCAAATCAGAAATTTCAGCATGACTGCCATTAATGGGGCCATTTAAAGCTCCACCAACCACCATCCCTAGCCCCTCATCAATGCCACCATTCAATGCTCCATCTCCACCATCTATTTAAGAAAACCCTCCATCATTAAAGCCTTCAACACTTTCTGAAGTGTGGGACCCGCCATGGACAGCCCCCACAGCCCCTAAATCTCCACCGTCCATTGCTTGAGAAAAGACAAACCAAGAAGAAAACAAAAGTAGAAGGGAAGATGAGACAAAGAGAAGATTCATGGCTGCAATCGAACCTGGACGTGCATGGAATATGGGGACAAGGGTAGTGGACGAAAGAGAATGTCCGAACCAGAGCCAGCCCAGACTGCACAAGAGGCGAGTCTTGGGCGGCCCGCTGTGGGCTGCCCGTACGGACGCACTCCCTCTCTCTCCACGGGATTGGCTCCATGGTCGTTGGTAGGTGAGGCTGACAGTCCACATCAGCAGATGGCACCCTGAGGGCTGCCCAAGGCCCCAATTCACTCTAGATTTTGTTTGAGGTTGATCAGAATCATTTGAAAGGTACCACACCTATCCAATCAGGAAGTCATGCGGCTAACATGGGCCTGATCAAGTCAAAGAGAAGGAAAATTGACCAAGAGGGGCCCACAAGCAATCTGAGCTATTCAAAGACTAAATCATCATGATCTAAACCATGAAAAAGCTTACATGAGCCATTAAATAGCAAGATCAAAGGCTTGATCATCAAGAAAGAGGGCCAGAATCCAAGATTTGATCATCAAGTGGGCCCACAAGGCCAGATCAAGCGATCTGAGCCGTTCAAGTCATCATCTGCACCATGAGAAGCCTTCTTAGCCTCACAAAACATCAAGAAAGGGTGTTCCAAAGCAAGGCTGAGATTTGGAAGGGGCCCACAGGGTCAAATCAAGCAATCTAAGCCGTTCAAGTCATCAACCATGCAGTTAAAAAGTCTCGTCTTCCACAAATCATTCAGAACATGTAGGCATCATCAAGTAATTTGAGACACGTCAGAGGTTGTATATTCATTCAGAAGATTTTGATACAAAAGAGGGTAAAAGAAAAAGAAGAAGGTCATACATCGAGAAAGCTGAATACAAAAGCAGGCTACAGGTCACCAACATAGTCGTCGTCATCCCTCCTCTCGTCCCGCTCTCGACGATGAAGATACATCAAAGGAGCTGTTACTGAGCCTCCAACGTACCTGCGACGGCCCCTAGGAACATAGAGCGGAGGAAGCAGAGGCCCCTGGCCGTACGACAAGTACCACTCATCATAGTCACAATCCGGGATCGTAAAACGAAACCCGGGCCGGCCCACAAAAGCATCAGCTATCTAATCAGCTGGTGTAGACACCCCACCTTTGGCTACACTGTTGGTAGAGATAGCTGGATGAATGGAGGACCATACCCCCAAATCTCAAGTCCAAACTCAGCCAAACTCACCCTTGTAAGCCCCATTCCATAGCCCAGTTCAAGCCTGAACCCAGTCAACCCAGTCCTAAACATCACCCTGAAAAACCCCCCATAAGAAAAGCCAGTAAAAAAAAATCCTAAAAAAGTCAAACTCACTGAGTCAACCCACTGAGTTAACCCGCTGAGTCAACTCGTGGAGTCAAAACACCGAGTCAACCCGCTGAGTCAAACCACCGAGTCGACCCGCTGAGTTAACTCACTGAGTCGACCCAGCGAGTCAAACAGCAGCCCCGAAGGTGCGACCGTACCTCGCTGGAAATCGAGGAACGGCCGTACGGGCGGCCCATAGCAGGCCGCCCAAAAATATTTACGAGCTCTGCCACTGCTCGCTGCTATAAATACTCCCCTCCCCTTCTCATTTCAAGACAGCATCTAGCCAGAGAGAGTCTGTCCGTTCGAGTGCCCTTCTCCACCCCTTAGCCCATTTTCCCACCAAGGAGAGCCCGAGTGAGGAGAGCCTAGCCCTGGTCCAGCCCAGCCTGACCATTGGTCCAAGTCTCTCAAGCCACCCAAGTCTTGATCCAGCCACTCGAAGCCAACCCTTGCGACACCTCCGTCCATCCAGCTACTCTTTTTCCAGCATCATCTCATTTGCATCTAGCATAAGTGCAACATTTACTTTTCTTCCAACCCCCCTGCTTCACTGTAAGCACCTTGATTATTCAAGCACACTGCATATGTCTTAAATTAAGCACCTGTCAGTTCGAGCGTATGCTCTGGGCTTGCCCGTTGTTGGAACCTGCCCATCAGAAACTCTTACTCTTCAGACCTGCATTCATGCTTCACTATAAAGCACCTTGATTATTCAAACACACTGCATACGTCTTAAATTAAGCACCTGTCAGTTCGAGCGTATGCTCTGGGCTTGCCCGTTGTTGGAACCTGCCCATCAGAAACTCTTACTGTTCAGCCCCGCATTCATGCATCATGTCATCTATGAGAATGTACGAGGATCAAAACCGACTTTCAAGTATTAGTTCGATTCTGTGAAGTAGAGACCGTACTTCGATACGGGCAGTGTGTGGGGTGCTTAACCTCTTCCCACCCTGTAACCGTGATCCCTTACCTTGAATCTCTGGCCGCAGATCAAAAGGAGTCATTTTAGAGGAAAGGATCTTCGGATCCCCTTCTCTAACGTTTCTACGGGGTCTAGCCGACTGTAGATTCGAAGTAACTGGCTAGTGGCGACTCTGGTCTTATACAAACTCATTTAAACACATCCAGCTTAACACGACAACTAAACAAAGCCCTCGAGAACGAGGCAAGCCAGTGGTACAAACGGCGATTTCGCACTCACGCATCCTCCTCTCCTTCTTTTCCCGAAAGGGGAAGGGACGAGAACGTCGTGTGGGGAGCGCGGAAACGACGAGGGTCCACAGCTGGGATCTGAGCAGCTGAAGGAGGTGCAGAACAAGGGACTCGAGCCACCTCGGTAATCTGTCGAAGCAGCCTCTCACCCAAATACCACTGAAATGATTCAGCGTCAGAAAGCATGATCCGGAGGCATGAAGCATCATATGCCTCCACACGCTGAGGGGTGTAGTAGATAGGAAAGTTAGCGTACGGCATCCGAGCAAGCTATAGCAAATGAGGTCATCATGATCAGTTACATTGCAGCATAAGGGATAAGGAAAGCAAAATACTTACATCTTCAACGGTCAATCCGTCTATGTTAGGACGCCAGTTGTCCCCAGAGACTCGAGAGTTCCGCTGACGATTTTGTTGATGCCAGTACATGTGGCGATACAAAGGCGGCTCAATGTCATCCCGTATTCTCGGCGCGAGGTGGGCAAAATGGTCATAAAAGCAAGTTTGGGCAAGGACACACCTAACGATCAGAGAAAGAAAGAAGACAAATGTCTCCAACGAAGGTTAAAGAAGAAGTACCTCAACGACAGGCCAGAAACCTGTGAAGGACCGGCTATTCCGAGAGGTCTTATCCAAACCCTGGAAAACATGAGTCAAGATAGCCCCGTTCCAATTGTAAGGATGATGAAGATCCTCAACCAAGCGAAGAAATTTAGGATCGATCCTCTTGTTCGCATGACAGAAAAGGAAGGACCCGAAGGCATAAGTAATCATGGCCCGTGCTTTGTGGAGGGCCTCTAGCTCGGTAGTAGGGGTGACGGTAGCAAAGGTGTTGTAGAACTATCGCATTTTTACTTGATGGCCCTGGAATTCATCTTTAGGTGGGACGTCACCAACAAGCCATAGCCAGTCAGTGGAAGTAATGGGAGCAAGAGAGCGAACCTGGGGAACAACTGCCCCATGAAATGGAAAGCCGATTTGCATATATATATCCAGGGGAGTTATTCCCCACTCGCCACAAGGGAGTTGAAAGGTGTGGGTCTCATCCCGCCACCTCTCGGAAAGAGCCGCAAGCAACATGCGATTGGTACTGTTATTATGGAAGCGCAAGGTAAGAAGGCCAGCAAAAGGAGTGTCAGCCAGAACTGGTTCAAGCAAAGGCTGTGGGTGTTTCACCCAGTTATCCCAATGATCTCTAGTACCTCGACCCTTGATGGAGGGAAGAGGTTGATGCTCCTGAGCCAAGGAACACATATGGGCCCCTCGGCGGATAATGAAGGCGGGATCATCCTCATCAATCACCCGACGTCCTCTTGTACCGTCCGCCATTGAATCCTACGAGCTTGGTAAGGTAAGTCCCTATCCTGTACCCGTTAAAATCCAAATTATCATCCAGGAAACCCATGGGATTGAACTCGCATTCAGATGCAAAATCCAAAGTCTGACTCCATGTGTTACCTAGGATATGTGTTGGGCCCATTGAAGAAAGCAAGGCCCACCTTAAAAAAGGTTGCATGTCATGTCTTAGGCAAGGAAAGTCCATCATCCAAGGACACACTTTGGACAACAAATGCACTCAAGTGCCATGAGATCAACAAGGGATAAGAATCCTACTTCACATGAGAAGTTCCTCTTCAAAGTCCATATGTTGCCAAGGATTGATCCACTTTTTATACCAAGGCCATGATCCTCATGTAAGATGTTTCCATCTTTTTACACATGTACATGGACAAGTGGGGAATAGGAAGGAAATGGGCCCCCAAGAGCAACCCAAATGCCTCATCTCAATGGATTGAAGGGAGCACATAGCCCACTTGAAGAACATGAGGACCCATTTAATGGGTTAACCATGGGCACCCCTATGTGCATCATCCTGTGTTATTTCAGGCTCCCCTGCTGGCGGGGCTACTGTGTAAACTCACCCTTGTGCTTGCTGTCTTGGAGGTTGGTGACCAGGCCTCGTAATAGAGAAAGGTTGTGTTTGTTGTGGCCTTTGCGAGTATTGTGGAGGCCTCTGGTGTTGCACATGTGGTCGATGTTGTGGCTGTGCATATTGGGATGGTGTACCGCGTGTCTGGGACACCGGGCGAGATGGCCCCTGGACCAATAGAGGGCAGGATGATCGCGTGTGACCCACTTTGCCACAATTATAACATCTCCCTTGAAATTGATTGCTGCTTGGTGGGGGTGGGGGTGCAGAACTACTCATCATTCTATGTCTCTTATCTGAATGTTGGGGTAGTGAAGAAGATGACGCCTTGTTTTTCGACCCCGTGTCGGACTTTTTCTGATCCCGATCCTTCCAAAACTCCTCAAAGTATCTCTCCACCACCAAGGCCTTATTAAAGACCTCCATGTAAGTCGTCAGTTCGAAGGCCCGCACTCTGCTGCGTATCGGTGGTTTGAGGCCGTTCTCAAATTTTTGGGCCTTATCCTCTTCCTCACGTACCATAGAAGCGGCATACCTTGCCAACTCCGTAAACTTGGCTTCATACTGTCTGACGAAAAGTTTTCCTTGCTCCAATCTCATGAATTCCACTATCTTCTGATCTTGCATAGTCTTTGGGAAGTATTGTTTATTAAATTTGTCGCAGAAGGAGTCCCAAGTCCACACAGTGCCTGGGGCAATTGATCTCACCATGGATTTCCACCAATGGTATGCTTCTCCTTCGAGTACAAAGGTGGCTAAAGTAACTTTCTCCTCGTCTCTGCATCCCATTCCCTCAAAGAGTTTCTCCATTTCGTTTCGCCAGTGTTCAGCTTCATTTGAGTCGGGCGATCCGTTGAATGAGAGGGGGGGGGGGGGGGGGGTAACCTCTTGAATCTTTCCAGTAACCCACCTGAATTTTCGTGAGTGGTTGGAGGGGGAATCGGATTTTGCTGATTATTCTGAAGCCCAATTACGCTGACCACAGTCCCCAACACTTTCATCATTTCTTGTAGCAGCTGGTTTTGTTCGGCCAACCTAGGAATTGCCGTCGTCGTATTGTTAGTAGCGGGTGGGGTGGAGGGCGTCCCGTTTTGCTCGCTACGACCCGTCATGGTAAATCTACGAGTCAAGTAGAATCATAAGTTAATACTTAATGGGGTTGGTGTCGTCAAAGGACTGGATTATTCACCTTAAATCTAAGCCTAACCCATAACCCTAGGCACTGGAATCTCGAAATTCTCTCTGATACCAAGCTGTCACGCCCTGAAATCCGAGACTCGAGTACAACAATTCAAGGCTCGAGTTTCAGAGTGTAAATTCAATCCAAATATAACCTGTAGAGAAATTCCATTCTACATACTACAGTAACACCAACTAAAGTGCTTTATTAATCATAACTTAAATCTCAAATAAAGTTTAAATTAAACAACTACTTGTACTCTGCAAATATTCAAATCTACTGAAGTCTGTTTTCAATCATCTTCCAAAAGAAATAAATTCAACACCTAGGCTAGGATAAGTCTTTTAATAAAAGTAGTCGTCCAGATATTCTGCTTCAGCCGCTCCTCCTTCCTCCTGATATCCTGCAGGAACTGTGGTGATTTTGGTGAGCTAAAGCCCAGTGAGGTCATTTCCATCACAAGTAATATTCCAGTTGACAAGATGTTAGATGTGAAATACCAACAGCTAGAATCATACGAATATACAAGGATATGGTGATGATTTACACATTTTATGTCTTATTATGAATGAAATATGATTATCATGATGTCATGTATGTTATGATACGTGTAAGAGCACAAACGTCTAGGAACTCGTTGCCACTGAACATTAGGAACCTGTCGCAAATCAACCATGCTCACCTAACCGGTACAACGAGGCGGCAAATCAACCATGCACGCCAGTGGGCAAATCAACCATGCACCACTGATCCAACCGAGCAAATCAACCATGCTTAATAAGTGAAACGACCAGAACTCGCTGCCACTGAACATTAGGAACCTGTCGCAAATCAACCATGCTCACCTAACCGGTACAGCGAGGCGGCAAATCACCCATGCACGCCAGGAGTCAAATCAACCATGCTCCTATTCTGTCGTAATGTGTAAAAGATGTACATGAATGTATGAACTATGGAATCACTCTTTCAAGCACACGATGCGTCTCCAACTCAATTTCATTCATACAATGCATGCATTACTTTTTATTTACGTGTTTATCAATTTATACTCTAATTTATCATTAATTACGAAGGTGGGGTAGTATGTTCATCATGTTAAGTTTATATCGATGGCGGTGTCTAAAATATCGAGGTTTAAGTTACGTCTATTCGGCCATTCATGTATTACCTAGAAAGTTATGACGAAAGGAAATCAATGAAGAAAGAGGAGGGGCTTGGGATTTGGATATGCAACAATCCTAATATCCAATTTATTTATAGACATGGTAGATGGGCCCTATTCTTGGAATTCCAACACGTTCCTATTAGAACCAACTAAGAATTTGGGAAGGATAGCATTCGAAATATTCATAATGGGAATAGAAGACAAAAGAATAATTAATAAGGAAGATTATGAGGTGGATTACTCACTGACTTGTTGATCTCTTAGACTTCAAATAGATCGGCTCAAACCCGGATTGACTCAGCGAGTCGATTCAGACTAAGAAAAGAAATCTTTTCTTTTCTTCACCTTCTTTTCCTTCTTCCTTTCTTCTTCTTTCTTTCTTTTTCTTCCCTTCTTCTTCTTCTGTTTCTTCTTTGCTGGAGGATTCTTCCAGCAGGAATAGGAGGGCAACAGTGGATGGATCCCCACCGTATAGAGAGACTACACAACCCCTCTCTCTCTCTACTTTCTCTCTAAAGGCTCTCTCTCTCTCTCTCTCTCTCTCTCTCTCTCTCTCTCTCTTTCAACTAGCTCTCTCTCTTCCTCCGCCCGAACTGAACTCTCTCTCTTTCAACTAGCTCTCTCTCTGAAGGACGCAGGAGTGGATGGCAGGTTTTATAGCCGTGCGAAACCGACGTGGGTGGGTTTGCGTATCCGGGTTAAAGGAGAATTCTACTTCCACTTCTTGTAGACTACGTCACGTAGGAACCGTCGAATATGTAGGTGGGGACCACATAAGAGATTGGTGAAGTCGGGACCGTCCATGCAACGCAACGGACCGGATCTTGGTTTTCTTTGATTTGAACGGTGGCTTGAGGAAGATCGGATAGACAACTGATGAGAAAAGTATTCAAGGGGACTTCATGTGTGGGGTAGGGGATTCGAATGGACGGCTTGGATTTTACGATGGGGCCCATCCCGATGATCGCATGGAGGCCCACTGTCGACAGCGTGCGGATGCTGTAACAGCGTCCGCTGTTTCAGCGAGTGAAGAAACGGGCGAAGCAGGGACTCTTTCGACCGCCTGTTACGTGCTGTGCACGTACACCACACACCGCATTCCACTTTCACGTGGGGCCCACCCGTAACAGTCTTCACGAATGGCATGGATGCAACCAGCGGCCGGCGTCCGCTCGCAGCAGTGGCTGCGAACGAAGAAGAAGAAGAAGAGTTTTCTTCAAACTCGCGGTCAACGCGGGTTGACCGAGCGTTTGTGGTGCACGCGATGCACGTGGGTCCCACCATGATGTATATGCAACATCCACTCCAATAGTTAGGTGGGCCACATGATTTTAGGTTATAACACCAAAAATGAGAGGGTTCCGAATTCCGATGGCCCACATATGGCCCGATTTCTAATTAGGGCGTTTGTAGGATGATCGGAGGGTTGAAATTTGACATGTATGGTTGGATCGTGTCCTAGAACTAGTAAATAAGGTTTTATACAGTAATGATCACCAGAAATCGTGATCCATGCAAATGTCTTATAACTTGAGTTCAATTAATCACATATTTTTCTGATTTATTGTAGATTATGTGGAACCTGCCACTTCTACACTATTCTAGTGTTCATGTTGAGCACTTCTAATGAAAGGATCATACTATAATCCTTACGGATCATTTAATATTAACTCATTCATTATTTAATTTATTTAATTACTTAATTATTAAATTAAACTATTAATTAAATTATTTCTGAAATCTAATGCAACTACTGTAAAACCAGGGTTATTACAACCACTTTCTTACCACATGGAAAAACCATTTGAACCTAGTGAGATTGTTGAGACAACTCACTCATGGGACTTGTAGATGATCAAGTAACTCAAGTCCTCCATCCATCAAAAGAAAAAGCATGAAAGAAAAAAAATTTACATGAACAAAGTGTAGTGGTGCACACATGGTACAAAGAAATCCAAGTTTCAATGAGGGCCCAAAAGCCCATCCATATGGAAAAATCCCAAGGAACCCACCACACTTTGTGAACAAGGATGTACATCATAATCAAGAAATGGTGGAAGATTTGGACTACTTGACCACAAGGGCCCAATTAAGAAATCTAGCCCACTTGAAGATCCGAGTGAAGAATGGGCTAGTTACCTTTGTCCATACACATGTGAAGAAAGATGGGGCCACCCAAAGTGAGCCCCATGAGCCCAAAACTTGAGGTGGGCCCTACCATTCCCATGGGCCCAAACCTTGAAAAGAAGAGGGAAAAGAAAAGAAAAAGTTCTAAGGAAAAATTACAAGGGCAAGAAAGCATAAGGGAGCCCAAAATGAAGTGTTGGGCCCATCAAGTACACCAAGGGCCATGACTTCACTTTGAGCCCATTTGATACACATGAAAGAGGCCCAACTCCCATGAAGAAAGATAGGATATTTTGCCATGCACACTTGATGGACATGGCAAAATTACCCTTTACAAACACATGAAGGGAGTGTGAAAGAAGAAAAGAAAGAATGAAATGGAAGCTTGCAATGTCCTTCTCCATGCACCACCTTTAGAAGAGATGGGAGATCTAGAAAAAGGCCAAAATACTTGGGCCCACCTTCACTCCTTTTGGAATAGCTACATGGAGAAAAGAAAAAAGTCATGAGAAGAGACAATGAAGAAGGAAGAAGACAAGAAGGAAAGGGAGTGGTCTATACCTTTACCACTCACCAAAGGGGGACCACCTTGCTGTCCCAAAGCTTCACTAAGGCCCACCACTTGAAAAGAGCAAAGAACCACCAAAAGAGAGAGAAAAACTTAAAGAAAGAGAGAGTATGAGAGAGAGAAAAGAGAGACTGCACGTTGGAGGGGCTAAGGGTGCCCCATGTTATATAGAAAAGGGGAGTGCACCCCTTTACCTGACCCACTGGAAAAACCAGTGGGCAGAGACGGTCCGGGCGGCACTTAGGGGGCCGTCCTCCCTCCCACCTACTTGAAACGACCCCTCACCCTCTCTCCTTGGGAAGAAATCCTCCTTGGGAAGGGTGGTTGCAAGTGAATCTTGTACCTCCTTGTAAGAATGAAGTGATGGAAGAGAATGATCAGAAAAAGTAAGGAATCTTACCAAAATCTCATCTTGTGAGAAATTGGTGAGAAATTGGCTTGATAATGTGGAAAAAGTTCCATGAATTTTCAAGGAAAAGAAAAAAAATTGACTTGGTCAAACAGTGATCTCAACCATCCAAAGTCATGACCTGATGATCTGAACCATTCTAAGAAGAATCCCCGGAATCTCCAACCTTGTTTGCTGCTTGCATGTACATAGTTTTGTGGTCCGAAACCTTAAACTACGTTGGGATCGACATCCCGAGAGATTTTCAATAAAAATCGGCATCGGTCTTGATTGCTCGAATCAAGGTCCGACGACCCCGGGCATTTTCTAAAAAATAAAAAAAAATTATATTTTCAGCATGTACATAGTTTAGTGGTCCGAAGACCTTAAACTACGTCGGGATCAACATCTTGAGAAATTTTCAATAAAAACCGGCATCGGTCTTGATTACTCGAATCAAGGTCCGACGACCCCGGACATTTTCTAAAAAACAAAAAAAAAATTGTGTTTTCAGCATGTACATAGTTTAGTGGTCCGAAGACCTTAAACTACATCGGGATCATGATCCCGAGGGATTTTTAATAAAAATGGGCATCGATCTCAACCGTCAAAATCAGAATTGATGACTCAGAACACCTCTCAAAATCATAAAAAACAAATGTATTACCAATCTCGCTTTATAGTTTTGGTCCGAAGACCTTAAACTACGTCGTGATCGACATCCCAAGAGATTTTTAATAAAAACCGGTGTCAGTCTTGTTTGCTCACATCAAGATCAGACGACTCTGGACATTTTCCACAAAAAAAAATGTGCTTGCCCTGTTTTGTACAGTTTTCTTTTGTCTGAAGACCTTAAACTACTTCGGGATCAAAATCCCGAGAGAATTCTAATAAAAACCAGTGTTAATCTTGATCGCTCAAATTGAGATTTAACAGCCTTGAACATTTCGGAAAAAATCACAAAAAGAATGTATTTTCAGCATGTACATATTTTTTGTCCGAAAACCTTAAACTACACTGGGATTAATATCTCGGGGGACCTTTTCCTGCTTTCAACTAAAAACCGACATCGGCCTCAACCGCTGGGATCAAGGTTCGATAACCCTAGATCATTTTCAAAATACCAAAAAGATTTTGAGCTTTCCATAAAAACCAGTATCAATCTCAATCACCCGAGTTGAAGTCCGAAACTTTTTCAAAACACAAAAAAGGAGGTTCACCATCAATTTCAACTGCACAAATTCATCCCCAGTGGTCCAAAGACCTAAAACTACACTGGGATTAACTTCTCGGGGGCTTTCTTTCCCAACCTATTCTGGACATTGCTGACACTTGATAGTACGGGTGTCCGGAGTCTTCTAAACAGGTAAAGGCTGAGGTGGGCAGAACCCTCGCAATCTTGTTCGTGTTGAACGCACCGTGATAGACAACCTTGATTTGGAAGTCTGTTGAATCTTACGGATGTTCCCTATTCCTAAAACTCATGAAGGAGATTAAGGTTGTTGGGAGGTGGAGCGCACCCTCACGGAATTGTGAGCAACGTAAGGCCCCCAACTAGATTGACAAAGGAAAATGTAAGGATGTGGCTCATTTTGTGGCCGAAGGAGTCCGTCGGACAATACGTAGTCTATGTGCATTTCACATGAGGAACAGGCAACTTTGTGGGTGTGTTGACTGAAAACCCTCAAAATCTTCTCATCTAAAGATGTAAAATTACGGCACTTAACTGTGTAAGACTCGTCTTGCTCGTTGACGTAAAATGGATCGGGTGCCTTACCAGCAGTAGAAGCTGAAAATGGATGAAAATTTCATACATTTTCCCTGCATTTCAGAAAAATCCAACAAAATACCAAAACATTGCAAAATATTTTCAAAAATCACAAAATATTTCCCTTGCTATTAAACCAAATATTTTTAAAACCACAAAAAAATTATTTCCTTTGTTTTCAATAACCGATCTCTATCCTGACCACTCAGGTAAATATTCGGACCAAATATTTGCAAAATTTACAAAAATTGTCACTATCCCCAGCACTACACTTCAGGAGTCTCGAACTCCGCTCACTTCACAATTTGGGATGACGGATCCGATCGCCCGCAAATTGGAATCTTGACCAAAACTGGCGACCAAGCACCGTCTCAATCGCATTTATGCCCAGAAGAACATCTTGAAGTCGGATAACATCCTCGTACATTCTCATTAGCAAAAAAAATAGCATCTTGGGATGATGGACCTGATCGACCACAGGTCGGGATCTTGACCAACCCGCTGACCAAACACCTGTATAAAAAAGGAAAACCCTAGGGAAGCACAACCCTGCAAGCAATAAGCTCAAAATTCTCTGCATCTCTAGCAAAAACAAAATCATCAAACTGAAAGAGAATGAGCCAAGCCATGCATCCATCATCAAATATGCATCTCCATGCATCAGCATCCATCGCATCAATCATCATATTTACCTGCTTTCAAAATAAAAGTCGGTTAGCCAAAGACCCTACAGGCATCCCTAGTGGAGGCACGTGCAGACCAGATTTTCATTTCAAAAGATAAAAAAATATTCCTATTTGCAAATAAAAACCCCACGGAGTATCACTCCCCAGAGTGGGTATCTTTTCAAAAATCCAAAAAAATATTTTCTCAGTAGAGTGTTCTGCCTCCAAAACACTAGGAGATCTTTCATATCTCTGGGTAGGAGCCGACGTAAAAATCAAATAAGATCCGATGTCTCGCGGTTTCCCCGGAGACCATCGGATCCAATGCACTCAAAGTACGGTCAAACTGAACTCCAGTGTCAGCGCGGTCGTACCACATGCCAAGATACGAAAAGATGAAAGCCAAAAAGCTCGGTCAAAGAAACCATTTGAACAGGTGGAAACGATGAATTGTAACCTAAGTATCAAAATCAACAGATTGGGTGGAAAGAGTTCACCCGCACATACCTAGGCGTGGATGCATGAAGTACCTTCACTGAGTCCAAGTCGGCGTAGTAGAATCCCTTAAGACTACATGACGCAGGGCATCTAACCACTTTGACAGTCAAGCGAAACAAGTACTCCTGGAGTGATCCGGGAAAACATCAAACATCACACAATCAATCTCAGGGTCAGCAACCTCGTAAGATTACGACACAGAGGCTCTGCTGTACCTTTCCGATGTTAGTACCGATCGGGAAAGGAAGGATTGCAATTGGGTACCCAGGGTGCAGCAAACTGCAGGGACAATCGCAACGTTTTCTCCAAACTCCCGCGGTATGTGCGAGTTATCAATCTCCAAACAATCAACTGACTCAGATACAAAGGACAACAAAGATTCCAGACCACAATCTAGGAAAGAATGAATTGCAAACCAAGCATCAAAACCAGCAGATCGGATGGAAAAAGTCCACCCGCACATACCTAGGCGTGGATGCCTGAAGTACCTTGACTGAGTCCAAGTCAGCGTAGTAGGATCCCGTAAGACTACATGACGCAGGGCATCTAACCACTTTGACAGTCAAGCGAAACAAGTACTCCTGAAGCGATCCGGAAAAACATCAAACATCACAATCAATCTCAGGGTCAGCAACCTCGTAAGACTACGATGCAGAGGCTCTGCTGTACCTTGCTGATGTTAGTACCGATCGGGAATGAAAGGGTTGCGATTGGGTACCTAAGGTGCAGCAAACTGTAGGGACAATCGCAATGTTTTCTCCAAACTTCCGCGGTATGTGTGAGTGATCAATTTCCAGACGATCAACTGGCACAGATGCAAAGGCAAGCAAAGAGTTCAGACCATGATCTATGAATGACCGAGTCAGAAGTGGGTGTCCACTCACTTTGGCATTCGGTTGCACGCAACCTCTACCAAAGAGGGGCATCTGTAGACACCCCACATTCGGCTACACTGTTGGTGGAGATGCTGGATGAATGGAGGACCATACCCCCAAATTTCATGTCCAAACTTAGCCAAACTCACCCTTGTAAGCCCCAAGCCATAGCCCAACTCACCCCTAAACATCAGCCTGAAAAACCCCCCATACGAAAAATCAGTCAAAAATCCTAAAAAAGTCAAACTCACTGAGTCAACCCGCTGAGTCAAATCACCGAGTCAACCTACCGAGTCAAACCACCGAGTCAAAACACCAAGTCAAATCACCGAGTCAACCCGCTGAGTCAACCCACCGAGTCAACTCACTGAGTCCCAAGCAGCAGCCCCGAGACATGTCTGTACTGCTCGCGGGATCCCGAGAGCGTCCGTACGGGCGGCCCCCTGGGTGCCGCCCAAATTTATTTACGGGTTCTGTCACTACCCACTGCTATAAATACCCCCCTCCCCTTCTCATTTCAGCATCCCATCCAGTCCAGAGCGACCCGTCCGTTCCGAGTTTCCCCCCATCCCTCTTTAGCCCATCTTTCCACCAAGGAGAGCCCGAGTGAGGAGAGCCTAGCCCTGGTCCAGCCCAGCCTGACCACTGGTCCAAGTCTCCCAAGCCATCCAAGTCTTGATCCAGCCACTCGAAGCCAACCCTTGCGACACCTCCGTCCATCCAGCTACTCTTTTACCAACATCATCTCATTTGCGTCTAGCATAAGTGCAACATTTACTTTTCTTCCAACTCCCCTGCTTCACTACAAGCACTTTGGTTATTCAAACACACGACATGCATCCCGCATAAAGCACCTGTCAGTTCGAGCGTATGCTCTGGGCTTGCCCGTTGTTGGAACCTGCCCATCAGAAACTCTTACTGTTCAGACCTGCATTCATACATTAGTCACTACAAGCACTTTGATTATTCAGACACACAGCATGCATCTCACATAAAGCACCTGTCAGTTCGAGCGTATGCTCTGGGCTTGCCTGTTAATGAAAACCTGCCCATCAGAAACTTTTACTGTTCAGACCTGCATTCATGCATCATGTCATTTATGAGAATGCACGAGGATTAAATCAGACTTTCAAGTATTAGCTCGATTCTGTGAAGTAGAGACCGTACTTCGGTACGGGCAGTGTGTGGGGTGCTTAACCTCTTCCCACCCTGTAACCGTGATCCCTTACCTCGAATCTCTGGCTGTAGATCAAAATGAGTCATTTTAGAGAAAGTAATCTTCGGATCCCCTTCTCTAACGTTTCTACAGGGTCTAGCGGACTGTAGATTTGAAGAAACTGGCTAGTGGCGACTCTGGTCTTATATAAACTCATCTAAACACATCCAGCTTAACACGACAACCAAACAAAGCCCTCAGAACGAGGCAAGCTAGTAGCACAAACGGCGATTCGCACGGACGCACCTCTTCTTCTTTTTCTGAAAGGAAAGGGAGAACGTCGTCGGGAGCGTGGAACGGCGAGGGTCCACACTTTCAAACGATGAAATAAGAAAGAAAAGAATCATTGGAAGGTAATAAATAGTATTATATGATTAATAAGGCGGATGGACTATATAGAACCATTTTGGTTCTTAGGTTATACAAGTGGGCCATTATTGAAAAGTTTAAACCATTGATATTAAGCTTCATACTATATATGCTCACCAATTAAAATAAAAATATTTTTTTATAAGTTCAATTTTTTTTAATAACTTATGTCAGTCATGACATGTCCCATTGTACAAATATATTTATCATCGATCATTGGATGTCATTTATATAATTTGAAAGCGAAAATGTATTATAATATTTGAAGTTTATAATTCACGTGATATTCTCATTGTTGACCTGTCATAATTAATTTATACTCCACTATATTGAATATTTGGGATGTTAGACAATGGGATACAAATTGTATACCTATAGAACCAATGACCATGTTACTAGGCAGTCTACTCAATGACACACGTAAGATGTATATGTACAAAGACACACCATCCATTATTCTACCATATAAATTTACAATATCAGATGAAAATTAAACCAGTGACACATCTTAGATGGACAGCCAAAAGAAGAAAAAAAAAAGTTAATGGAAGACCTATAAGTACGTAGAGGTACAAAAAATGGAGATGAACTATTTTTTTTTTTTTTTTCCTTCATCCTTATCTACATCAGCTTATGATCCCTTTGGCCAGCAGTAAATTATATCATTAAACTATCTAAAATTGATATTTGTACGCGTTTAATCACCATTGTACTCATGTGGTCTGGACCAATAAGAAAGCAATACATGTAGGTCGATACTTCATGTTGGTTAACAGGTTAAGTCAGCCATTCACTCATTAAAGGCAATTTTATGTGGCTTGGCCTAATGTGATTCAGACCAACTAAGATTTGGATGCATGTATGTTGACAATTTCATCCTAGTTAAGTGGCCATCATTTTTAAGAAAAAATTAATTTGCATGATCTAAAACAGTCCGGACCAATTAAGATTTGATGCATGTATGTTGACACTTCTTCCTTAGTAAGTAGGTCATCCTTATCAAGAGAAAATTAGGTGGTATGACTTAAAGTGGAACACAACTCACATGTGCATAATTGTTGGATTCGAGGTGAAGATAAGTTGGAGAAAACAATGATTGGTATAGGCATTATGTGTAAATAGTCGACATTCGACACATATGTGTAGCATATAGATGGTCGACGTGAGTAAAATATATGCATCAATGTGTGCTCATGAGATACCTATAAAGTACGGCTACACATTAGAAATTGTTTGCAACTATACATGTGGATAATAAATATTGAGTGGGGCCACTTTGGTGACACATAATTATTATAAATCGTAAATTATATATTTGATGGTAGTTAAAAACGATGAATATTACTAAGCTTGAATCGAATAATAACCCAAAATCAACCTAGAAAGTTTATGATTATGTTTAAACACATATAAAGTAACAGTTCCACATAGAAATCATATTGAAATATTTTCTTAAAATTAATATTATTGAAATAACTTAGTTGAAATTTTTATCCATTTAGCTAGTCATACCAATCAGTCTTTACGAAAATTGATGGGGTGACATAAATTCACATATTCATAATTGGATGGACCATCGTTGTGTATTGAAGATTATATGTATATAGTATATATTACTTTTCAATTGATTTTCATTTTGCTTATGGGAGGAAAAATACCAGAAATGAATAGAAAGTATTGAAATGCATTTTTTATTACTAAATAATCATGTGTGAAAATTTTAAGTAAAGAAAAATGTTTATCTCACTCATGGCATCTATTGAAGTAAAAATGAAGTTAATAAAATCAGAATGAAAGATATTAAAAATGAATGATAAATTCTAAACTTTTTTTTACCGAGTAGTCGTATATATAAAAAATCATAGCATGTGAAAGCTTGGTATTATTTACAACATTAGATAAAGTAAAAAATGAGGTTAATAAAACCTTTAAGTGGGTTATGTTGTTAAAGTAAACAGGTTTTAAATGATATGACCTAAAATAATATTTTATTGTTTGAGTGCTTATGATGCTTGATACGCATGCATTCTAAAATGGCATGCGTGGTATACACTTATTAAAGATAATCAATTAAAATTGTTGCAATAGAACAATAGATGCTTAACATTTTAACCTATCCTTGGATGTCCATAAATTTAATCATCATATGAAGAAATCATTTTAGGACCTTTTTGGAAGGGGACTCAAAGTTATTATTTTTAATGATGAATAGAAAGCCACACACTAAGTCTTTTGGTAGGCGATTAAGTAACAGCATTGTCTAAAAACACTTTTTGTAATATGTTTCTCTCTGATATAAGTAGTTTACAGGTAAAAAACACACGTCATTGGTCATGTAACATATCTCAGAAGGTTTTATTTAAAACATTTCTAATTATGTAATTTTTTATTTCCTGATTCACAGAGGGGATAACAGTGGACATGGAGTACTTACCCATCAAAGTAGAGAATATATCAAATGTGCCATATAGGTTCGCAAGTGAGGGTGATGGTTTTTTCCTGATTGAATCCGACCATACAAGTAGTTTTCATTATTCAACTGTTCAAACCGTTGATGTTGTACAATTCTTAAATGTGCCATATGGTATTTACAGTACGGAGAGCTACCCGAGGATAGAGGAGAGGCTAAGAGGATACAATACAAGTCATCTCGATACACCATGATTGGAGAAGCACTCTATAAAAAGGGTTTTTCGCTTCTGTGCTTAAGGTTTTTGCAACATGATGAAGATGACAACATGCTTTGAGAGATACACCATGGTTGCTGATGTAATCATTTCGACAGCCAATCGCTAGCTTACAAAGTGGTTCGACAAAGGTATTATTGGCCGACCATCAAGAAGGACGCTCAGGAGCTCATCAAAAGGTGTGATAAGTGTTAGAGGTTCGCCCCTGTACCTCATCTGCCACTGGAAGAGCTCCCCCCATGACTGGCCCATCGCTGTCTACACGGTGGGTGGTGGACAACATTGGCCCACTTCCTAAAGGCAAGCGTCAGGTAAGATACGCGATTGTGGCTACCGACTATTTCACCAAATTGGTAGAATCAGAACCCCTGACCACTATTACAAAGCAGAAAACGACGAATTTCATCTGAAAATCGATTATCTATCAGTTCGGGATACCTCATATGATCGTGACGGACAATGGGCACTGGTTCGACAACAACAAGTTCCGCCAATTTTGCTAGGAGCTCGGTATACGGAATGCTTATTCATCGCTTCATCATCCACAAGCCAGTGGCCAGGTCGAGGTCTTGAATTAATAATCAAAGGGCACCTGAAGACAAAACTTGACCAATACAAGGGGGCTTGGGCCAAGGAACTTCAAAACATGCTTTGGGCATATAAAACCACAACTCCGTCAACCACGGGTGAAATGCCACTCAATCTCGCTTTTGGGGCTGAAGTCGTTTTTCCAGTCGAAGTCGACATGCCCTCCTATCGAGTCCAAGACTTCGAGGAAGATGTAAATGAAGGTCATATATGATTAAATCTCAATTTGCTGGAAGAAGTTAGAGAGACCTCCCCATTAAAAGTTGTAACCAATTAGCAAATGATTGCGAGATATTATAATTCAAGGGTTAAACAAAGGAGGTTCCGAGTTGGGGACCTTATCCTCCACAAAATTTTTGAGTTAAAAGAGAAGATTTCAGGATCCCATAGACCAAATAGGGAGGGTCCCAACAAGATCATCAGTTCACCACAACTGGGCGCATATTGGCTTGAAGATATAGAAGGTCAGCCCCTCCCTCACCCGTGAAACTCTTAATACTTGAAGATCTACTATCTGTGAGCACTTCAGTCCATTTCTGGAACACCAGGAAGGCCAATTGTGTTATAGTCACTATATACAAGTTTGTAAGTTGGTCCAATGCAGTTAATAAATGTTGAATTGTTCTTTTTTCAAAATTCACAAAGGATGACCAAACAAGGTTTGTGGATGCTCGCCTTCTGCGCTCTTAACCCTCCCTTCAGAAAAGGGATTACGCGAATCGTCATTGTCACTGGCTCACTTCTTTCTCAAGGGTTTTTTCAGTTGTCTTGTTATCGTTAGGTTAAACTGGATATGTTTGGATGAGTTCATATAAGACCAGAGTTGCCACTAATCAGTTACTTCGAATCTACAATCGGCTAAACCAAATAGAAACGTTAGAGAAGAGAATCCGAAGATTCATTCTTCTAAAATGACTCTTTTTAATATGCAGTCAGAGATTCGAGGTAAGGGATCATTGTTACAGGGTGGGAAGGTCTTAGGCACCCACTCTACCCATACCGAAGTAAAGTCTTTACTTCACAAAATTGAACTAATACTTGAAAGTCTGAATTATTCCTCATGCATTCTCATGAATGATATGATGCATGAATATGGGTCTGAACAATAAGAGTTTCTAATGGGCAGGATCCGATCAAATAGGCAAGCCTAGAGCATACACTCGAACTGATAAGTGCTTTATGCGAGATGCATGATGTGTGTTTGATCGGTTAGAGTTTCTGATGAGTAAATTCCAAATGGACCGGCAAGCCTCAGAGCATACGCTAAGACCTGATCAAGTATTCGTATTGGAATGATGAGCAGGAAGGTTAAAAGAATAATAAATGTTGCATTTATGCTAGATGCAAATGAGATGATGCTGGTGTAAGTATAGCTGGATGAACGGAGGTATCGCAATGATTTACTTCGAGTGGCTAAGATCGGGACTTATGTAGCTTGAGAGGCTTGAACCAGGGTCAGGCAGGGCTGAACCAGGGCTAGACTTTTCTCACTCGGGCTCTCTTTGGTGGAGGAATGGGCTAAAGGGATGGAGATGGACTCAAAATTTCTAAGTTTTCTTTTGGTGTTGAGGGATGATAAAAACGAAGGGGAGATGGGTATTTACAATTGCGAAAAGTGGCAGCTCTCATAAATAGGGGCAAGTGGCCCTTTAAGGGCCGCCTATATGGCTACTTTACTCCAGCTTCGGAGTGTACGGCCTCTGAACCTAAAGTAAGAAAGCCTCAGGTTCAAGGTTCAGAGCTGCTCCGAAGCTATGGCTCGAAACCAAATGAGTTAACTGGGTTTAAAAGATGGGTTTGACAAGGTGAGTCGACTGGGTGCAAGTGATGGGCTGACCCAATGAGTTAACTCGGTGATTTGACTCAGCGGGTTAACTCACCAAGTTTAACTCTTTTAGGATTTTTGTACTGGTTTTTTCTATGGATGGTTTTTCGGGCTAATGTTTAAGGGTAAGTTGACTAGGTTTAAGCTTGAGTTAGGCTATGGAGTGCGGATTGTAATGATGAGTTTGGCTGGTTTTGGATATAGGATTTGGGGGTATGGACCTCCATTCATTAAGCTATCTCAACCAACTTTGTAGCCGAAGGTGGGGTGTCTACAAGGTTACAATCCAGAGTTAGGCATCCGGTGACTTGAAGGAGGAGGTTAGATGTGACCATTCCCAATAATGATACGACCTTAGGTCTGTGCAAACCTATGCGGCTTTTGCCTCAAAAGGAACTGACCCAGGGAAGCGTTAGGGATCTTGTTCCCACGCAGATCATACTCCCATGAACCGAGCAGCCTGCTTGGCCTCGGAGTGGGGGGGATAGATGCATAATAGCAATCACATACAAACAAGCAAACAAAAATGTGAACGTACAAGTGATTGTCAAAATGTAAAATTAAGAAATGCCAAAAGCCCAACTCGGGCAAAAGACTTAAAAAAATAAAAATAAAATAAAAATGCCTTAAGCCCCAGTGTTGTCAGCTGGAGGATCAGCAGGCGCACCCACCACGGCACCAGAGGTGGTCTTGAGTGGAGCCATCGATGGAGTAGCCTCGGCTGGGGTTCCTCCCTCGCCAACCAATGAAGAAAGCTCCAAGCTCGAGTACAAAGCCAGAACGACACCTCGACAATACGAATAGGCTACCTCGTAAATTTGGTCAAGCTCAGTTCCGTACTCCACCAAGTTCTTAAATGTTTCAACGGTAAAGACGACTTTCGCTTGCTAATCCTGAGCTTCCTCCTCGGCTAACAGGGAACTGACCTAGGCAAGGCGAGAAGCACTTGCTTGGGACTCCTCCAAAGCCTTTTGTCGACCCTCCTCGGAAGCAGACAACTACTCCAAAGCTTTCTGCCGACCTTCCTCAAAAGACGCAAGCTAATTCTCAACGACTGATAAAGCCTCTTTTAACTCTTGAAGCTTAGTCCCGACGGTATCAGATTCCCTCAACATCTGCTTTGCCTCCTCCAACTGAGCTTGGGTTACCTCGATCTCCTCCTCCATCGATTTCAACTTGCGCACCCTCTTCTCCTCCCTAATCAATGCATGGCGAGTCTGGATTAGCTCAATAGTCCTATCCCCCAATAGCTGGGAGTTGTGGTCATAGCGTTGTTGGAGCTTAAGGAGGACAGAAGTCAACTACGAAAGATAGACGATGACAAGCAGTTAGGAAGGGCGGAAGATAAAGTTTAAATAAATATGACAAAAATTAACTAGAAACTCTAATGAAGGACCCGATTGAACATTGGCCCGATCTCCTGTTCTAGAGAGATGCGCATCTCAGCCTCTGAAAGACCCTGGGTCAAGCAGAAGAACTCAGTCATATACGTCGGAAGGATAATTGCAGGCTTTCCTGAGGGACCCACTTTTGCAATGGTGGTCGGCCTCGGTTCAGGGGGCCTTTCTGCACTTGACTCTGTGCGATTTTCCTCATTTCCCGCCTGGCCAGGCATACACTCCGGAGTGGGGGCTATTACTTACTTGGGCACACCGGGAGCATTGGTGGCAGGAGCGGAAGGAGGGACGTCCGCACTGGTGGGCGGACAAACAGGGCCTACGTCCTTTTGAGCCACTGGAGTAATGCCCTCAGCCAAAGAGGAGGTCCGAGAAGACCCTACCTACTCATTTGCGCTAGTACTAGGTTTGGGCTAAGCAGAGCAGGGTTGAGCCCTAGCAGCGGTCTTTGCTTGTTTTGTAGGGATCATCTGCAGAGCTTGCTTCAACTCATCGCCCCGAGGGGGAGACCATTTTTTACCAGGTCGAGCCGACACTGGAGGTGGAATCGAAGAAGATACTGCTATAAGGAAAGCATATAACACTCGATAATAATCAAAAGTCAAGAAAGTAACACCAGGGCAACGATGAGAAATTTACTTGGGAAAAGGTCTATTCGTGACAACAAAATTGTGATACAGCAGCCTCTTCAGACTCCTTTCCTCGGCTGGCCTCCTGTAAATGGCCTAAATCCTTTTGCGAGACCCCAAGGGGAGGTCAAAGAGGGTTTCAGGAAGATTTGCAAAGTAATCCCCAACTGTCATAACAAAACAGAGGAAGCAGAATGATAAAGCATGTGATAACCAGTCACGAGAAGATCCCAACCTAGAATGGCAATACGGGTGGGAACTCGAACACGATCCGCCGAGGGGTCTGTTGGAGGTGTCTCCCATCCATCAACAGCGTAAATCCATTTATCCTTTCATTCCTGATTAGCGGTCGGTAGGTCGGTAAGCAGGCCACGATTCGACCAAGCCGTCAAGTAGTACCAGCCCTAAGACTATGGACTCCCCTTTACACGGAACAAGTAAAGGAGCTCATCCACAGCCAACTCGACATCATTCGCGTGCCATAAATTAAGACAGCCTAACAAGATCCTCCAAGCGTTGGGGACAAGCTGACCAGGGGCTACACCAAGGCGAGCAAAGAATCTCCTAATTAAGGGGTGAAGTGGAAGACCAAGGCTAGTTTGGATACCAGAAGAATAAAAGGCCACACTATCGAAACGAGGCTTGCTTGGACTATCACCCTTAGAGGGCAAGAGAAGCACAACAGCCTTGGAGACATTCAGACTTTGTCTTAACTCTTCTAGATCTACCCGAGTAAGTATTGAGGGGAAAAGATCAATAAAAAATTGTAAAGATAAGGAGGCTAGTTCTTCTTCTTCAAATTTCCCCAGTCTATAGGTCTTTGTGTTATTAAAAGACTGAGCCCTTACCAAAGATGAAGCCTCTTCATGGTCAGAATCTCCCCAGTCACAAAGGGGAGGAAAACATACTGGGAAAAAAGGTAAACTTCTGGCACACCAATAGCGGTGCTGGAACTTCGGACTTTAAGTGAGAATAGGAAGAAGAAAAGTTGGAGAAAATGGAATGGGTAGAAAATGTTAAGGGTTTTATACACACAACAATGTGTCTTTTCCATTCCAGTGCCACATGTCTGCACAAGATTGACCTCGGAGCTCAATGTGACGCACGATGTAATTCCCCCTCGCCACGTGTAGGGACAGGGTTAACTAAATGGATGGAAGGTGACTTGCTTGGTACACCTCCTCCATGTGGTGACTGTTAGTGCACTTTTCTGTGGCATACTAGTGCACATTGTTTGTCAATCACTTAGGTCAGTGAGTCTAGTGTCGGTTGAGCTTAATGAAGACGAAGACCGAAGACTCAAGTGGCCCTACTGCATCAAGGAAGAAGAAACAGGTATAAGTGATGCCTTGGTATGCCTTGAACCTTGACCAAAACCATTACCCAATTCCCTTGATGACCCTAAACCCTTAGAAAAACCTTTAGTCATCATAAGAGTGGCCCTTGGTGTACCAAAAGATCATCTTTACCTTGGCCAAATTGATTGGGCAGTGAAGAAGTGGGTCAGCAAAACCATCTGGCTGATTCCCTAGCTATCCGACCGGTCAGCTAGACTGGGCCGACCGGTCAAGACCAGTCGGACTAACTCCCAGTCTGGACAGCTTTGTACTGTGTACACAGCTCATTGGGCCGACCGGTCTTGACCGGTCGGACAAACCTCTCATTTAGACAGTAACCTCACTGTCTTGGCTGGCCATTGGCCGATTAGTCTTGACCAGGTCGGGACAGGTCAGGACTAGCCCTTTTTTGCTTATTTTTTGTCCATTTGGACCTTTTTTATAAAGAGGCTTGGGGAAATTGTTGAGGTAAGGTGAGGAATTTTTAGAAGAGTGAAGCCACCATTGTTGGAGACCATTTGAGGCTCATTCCCAACCTATGCAAGGCATCTTCCTTGTGCTTGGAGCATTCCAAGCTCATGAAGAAGATGACCTCCATCCCCTCTTGATCTCTAGAGTTTAGATCTTCCTTGATAGGCATATCCTTATCCAAATCTCTAAGATGAGATCGTTGTAGGTGAGCAACTCTAGGCAACCCATTCCTATTAGTTGTAGAGTTCTCAAACCTACCCTCCTATCACCTTGGGTATCTCAAAGGCATCTCAAGTAAGGTGATTGATCAAGTGTAGCTGAGGCATTGATAACGCAACGGCAACACGATCGGGGGAGCAAGAGAAGCTGGTTGAAGCACGGGAGAGCGGAGATCAAGCAACTTGAAGCGGCACTGAACAAGGAGCTCATCCGACAAGTAAGGTTGTCTTTGTTGAGAGTCCGTCCACTTAATTCCCTGTGGGAGTTGAGTGTAGAGTTTGTTTGTCAAACTCGAACTAGGGACGTTGGCTATTCCTTGGCTTGTTTGTCGGCCTAAAGACTAGGGGTTGTTTAGCACTCCTTGGCTCGTTTGCCGGGCCTAAACAAAGTCTCCAATGGGGAGCCTCCGACACAGGAGTGAACGTGCGTCGGGTTGAAAGTTAGCCTATGTCCAAAACTCCGCTCGGGTTGAGAGTTAGCCTATGTCCAAAACTCCACTTGGGTTGAGAGTTAGTCATTTGTCCAAAACTTCGATTATGGTTGAGAGGTGAACCGGAAAAACTCCATGTAAAGGTTGAGAGGTAAACCTCATTTAAAACCTCCGATAGTGAATGCTGGTGTGCTCAATGGGGTTGAGTACTTGAACCGGGAGTGGAGTAGACCCAAAGTCGAACCACTATACATGCTTGTGTTTGTGATTGATTGAGCACATTGTTATCTTAGCATTGAATGTTTAATTGTTAATTATGTATACTTGATAAGAATGTATGCTAGACACTAGATAGGCACATTCACGCACAAGATGTACTTTCACTAGTTGTGTAGACTTGAGCTCATTGATCCATTCTCATAAGTCTACATATGTTGCATAGATTAGGAGCTTGATTAGTTAAATCATTTGATTATCTATGCATGCTTAGACTAGGTTGTTTATTACTTAAATCATATGCTAGTCTTGTGATTGGACCCACTTAGGCTTGGAAGCCGAAATGTTCTTGCTTACTTAGTTTAATGTGTTAAATTGTGTAAGTAGGCAAAAAGAATTTCAAAAGGTCCTAATCACCCCCCTCATAGGACTTAGTCATAATTCTAGTTCATCTTTAAGCTTCCGCACATACGAAGGTGTCGTATTAGACTACCGACGTAATTTCAGTGACATCTTATTTACCCATACCACTGTAACGGTTATCGCGCTGTATGGCAATCATGATGAATTTTTGAAATTCAAACCATCGCCTTAAATGCGGCTCTCCCGCCCATTATGTTGACGGCAAGAATCTTTAAAGAGTCAAGGTCAGCTATTCTACTCGGTTCCACTCCCAAGCTAAGTCAAACTTGAGAGCTAGGGGCTATTGTTGTGGGTAAATACGAGTTAACCTCAAGTCAGTGAAAAACCCATAGGCCCACAGGTCCAGAACAGGTCTCTTAGCTCGAAGATTGACCTCAGACCAGGTCGGGAAAAGATCTAAGGAGCAGAGCTGAGGCGATGGGCTGGGCCCTGCAAAGGACATTTTGGATACACCAAAGGTGAGCTCTGATTAGCTTTCTGTCGACCTGAACTCCAAGAGCTTGTCTTCGACCTACTAATTATACTGACTCGACCTAAACCATAACCGGCATAAAGGCGGGCAAAAGTCCAGGAACTAGGCCGAAGGAGATGGACACGTCTCTTACTGTTATCAACACAATCATCGTTTTGGGGGATCATTCCACCCAACGAGTATTTTTCCCCATGATCCTAGCCACGATTGTGGCCCTCAATGACTCTCCGAATGCCTACAAATAAGGAAGATTGCCCCGGATCAAAGGTACGAACAATCCTTCCACAAAAAAACATCTCCTTTTTATTCTTCAGACTCATCTGACTTAAGCATCGGAGGGCTAATGGCCGATCCCTGGCCACCCCCCTTTAGCTTTCACTTGTGCTTTACAAGTTCACCTTTTGGTACTTTGTTGTACTTTCACAGGAGATAGCAGCATCGGTCCATCCAAGGTGGACCTCCATCCACTTTATTTGTCGTTCATAAATCAACAACAACAACGAGCATATTTTACAATACGTTGAGAAGTGGCATTACATGCACTTCATTCTCATGTATCGCGTTCTTGCGTTATAGCTTGGATGACCACTCTGGAAGACCTGTAGGTTCTTATAGTATCGGGTGACCCAGAGACTATCCTGGATGCCTACAATGTGTAGAAGCCTATCATACTGGTGGAAGCCTACCTTAGGAGGGTGGATACGGGTTGATGGAATCCAACTCAAACGAGTGGACTGACTTCCCACTTGACGCATCTTCACGCATAACATGTCATCCATTCATTACATCTGTATTTTATATTATCTTAATTGTGATGTGTAAGGACCATGATGGGTTTACTTACTAAGCCTAGCTAGTTGAGGATATGTTAATGAAAAATCAGAAAGATGAAGTGGAAGTGAATCCACTAGAGATGGTACTAGAAAACGAGGCTAATCAAATGGAGGATCTTCGGAAAAGTGGCATCACTCAATGGATGGAGAATTAATTGCGTTGGATTTGGATGTTTAGTCGTTTTTTTATTTGTTTTGCAAATAAATGTCTTTGAACAATTAGTTAAGAATGGATGTTTAGTCGTTTTTATTTGTTTTGCAAATAAATGTCTTTGAACAATCAATTAAGAATGGTTTCCAATTTATTAATTGATTGATTTATAATTTCGAGTGATTATGAATAAAGTCTTGAATGGGAAGACTAAGTTTAATTGGTTTGAAAGTTATGTCCGCTTGGATGAATAGGTTCAAACATTTGTGATGATTGTTGTTTGATGTTCATAAAAACTTAACTTATATAGGATATTAACTCAGGCCTAAGAGTGCACACCCTGTGTGCCTAAAATACCCGGCGTGACGGCTTTTATGGCACAAGAAGTTTTTAATGGCTAATCGTTACTGTTTCCTGTACTATGATCCATTTGGGATTTGGGATTGCTTCATTTTTTTTTTATCATGCCCTAAAATGAGCTTTCAATACGGCTGGACGGCGTGGATGTAGTCAAATACACCACAGTGGGCCCCACAGTCAGGGGTCCCACCCACCTTAGTGGATCCGGGGTCTAACCTATTCTGCTCCCGTAATACTCCCACCCTTACCCAGCAGGCATGACAGCGGTGGATTCAATCACGACTGTTTTGTGTGGTGTGGTCCACATGAGATTTTGTATGCTTCATTTTTTGGAACATGCGTCCCTAAAATGAGGTTTGAAAATGGTTGGATGGTGTGGATTTAAGGCACATACATCACTGTGAGCCCCACATTCAGGTGTCACACCCACCTCGGTGATCCGGGGTCTCATCTAATCCGCTTCCCTACCCAGCGGAGGCAGGTGGTGATGCGGCAGGATTTGATTGATGACAGGCATGCCCCATGCACACGCGAAGAAGTTCCTGCGCTGGGAACCTAGGTGGGGCCCACCGTGGTGTTTTTTTAGAAATCCACTCCCCATCCATTTCGGGAGCTCATTTTTAGAAATGAGTCGATTTAAGACTCAAGTGGGCCGAAAAAGTGAGAATTGAATGTACACAGTTGAAATATTTGTGGGGGCACAAAAGTTTTGAATCAGGTTAATATTTGTGTTTTCAGTTCAACTCAGTAGGAATGACGTTATGAACGGTATGGATGGCCTATAAACATCTCTGTGGACCCAGGGAGGTTTCACTGGTTGAAATTTCCCTACCCACCTTTACTTTTAGAGCGGCCCACTCAAGTCTTGGATCTGGCACTCGCATGTCCTAAAATGAGCTCACAAAATGAATGGATGGGATGAATTTCTCACAGGCATCATGGTGGGCCCCACCTAGGTTCCTAGCTGAGTAGGATTGCGTCCTTCGTCCATATTAAGCTGTTGAGGGCCCACTGTGATGTATCTGATTATCTACTCTGTCCATTCTGTTTCTACGATCAGGCCAACCACATGATACCAAGAATGAGGCAGGTCCAACGGTCAGATCGGCCCCACCAAATACTGATCTCTGGTTGCATTAAATGCACCCAACATTAAATGCAAGAGTCATTTCTAGTGTGGTCGATCTGATTCCAATGGAGTGGATAAACAGATACATTACGGTGGGCCCCTCCACAGCTCGGTATGGATGTTGAGGAAGGACGCAATCCGACTCCGTTACTAGCACGGTAACTTGCTGCGAAAGACTTTAGCAGGGAATCATATTAAGTCATTCCTCAGCATGGATGCAAAGTGTCCATACTGATCTGTTGATGGGCACACCCTGATGTATTTGTTTATCCATGCCGTCTATCTTTTTTTCTAACGTCATTTTAAGAAATGATACCAAGAATGAGGCAGATCCAACGCTCAGGTGGAATGTTAGTCATGCAACACCCCCTGTTAGCTGGCAACGGGCACGGTTTGGGTGGATCCCGGATCCACTTAGGTCAGTGGATCACCAACTGTGGGGCACTGTGATGTATGCAACTTACAACCACACCGTCCATGCATTTTGAAAGCTCATTTTAAGCATTATCCCAAAAATGAAGCAGATCCAAATCTTAGGTGGACCATACCATATGAAATAGTAGTGATTGAATCCCCACCATTAAAAAAATTATGGGGCTCACTAGAATACCAAATAAATATCAGCTTGACCCAAAACTTTCGTTGCCCCATGGGAAGCTTTTAATAGTTGAGCACCATTGTTTACTATATTATGGGCCACGTGAGATTTGGATTTATTTCATTTTGTAAATCATGTTGTAAAATAAGTTTTCAAAATGAACGTACAGCGTGTATATAATACACACACATGGCCATGTAAGGGATCCAACCGCGCTCTCGAGCATGAGACCTGCTGTTGAATCGCCTTGGCGTCTTCCGGCCGGGCTAGCAGGATGCACGCACTCACCTGGTTAGTCACAGGATGCACCCACCCACCATTGACGACCCTTTTTTTGTAAATATAATCATAACCATTCAAAAGAAGTTCTTGCATGTAAACCGTTGATGACCCGTCTGTTGAGTGGTTCCGATCATCCACACGCATGGCCTAAGTAGCTCACTGAATTCCATCTAACTAGCCGTGGAATGGGCAAAAGTATAATTCATTCAAAATTTCAAGTTTGGCGCATGTAAGAAGGGACAAAAATGTACTATAAAAGTACTTCATCATGCATAGCAATGTTATTCTGTTTAATGAGGCAGGTTTACTCCGTCTTATTAACCATCTATTGAGGCAGCCCCTGTCAGTTGTGCATTCCATCAGATGAACGGTTTGGATCACGGAACCATGGCCCTCTATGCGTGGGTCATTTGTCAAGGGGTCAGGATCTTCAAGATCATTGAGGCGCCCCCTGTCAGTTGTGCATCTCATCAGATGAACGGTTTGGATCACGGAACCAAGGCCCCACGTGGGTGTTTGCTGATCGGCAAGATCCTATGAGTCCCCATATCTGTAACCACATTAAGAATCAAATGGTCGAATTTGCCCTCAAATCTTTCGCATTTCAAGGACTCACTCCCGTCCTTGTAAGAGAAGATAAGGGCAAAATAAGTCATTTTACTCTGAGGTAAAGATTACAGCCTTTCCACCTATGACATCTACCCCTTCACATCCTTCTTGGAGCTGCTACCTATCCTCATATTCTTTCTGATAAAACGTCAGAACGCAATGTCGCATATCCTACCCACTGCACGCTCTTGCGGCAGCTAGAAAGTAACCTAAAAAGCTGAAGTGGAGTTATTCGATACTCTGGCAGATTATTATGATTGATACACATGCACTCGTAAAATTACACACACTGCATGCATTAACTAAAATTAAAATGAGATATAAATTATGGGGTCCGCTGTCTCCAAGTCATTTTCATAAAATCATATTAGTTGAGCAATTCTAGCTTCTGTTTTATCTAATTTCTAAATGCCAGTGTATCATCTATCACACTCCATCAGAGTATTAAAGTTTCCCTCAAAGCGGAATATTTGCATCCTGGTCCATATTAATTGACAATCCGGCGGAGGTACCATTCATTTTTAAGCCCTCCTAATGTACTTGGGTCATGCACATGTCCGTGATCTGAGCCATTCATCAGACAGGTCCCCACTATAAATTATAATGCATGAAGTTGCAGTATGAAAATGATTCAATTAGAAGGTTCGGTCCCGTGCATAGCTTTCCACGTGAAGTTGAGGCAAAATGTACATCTAAGTTCATCCAAGTGGATCCGAGCGCTTTATTTTGACGTACATTTAGGGCCTGTTTGAAATGTAGTAATTACATCTATTTTCTCTCACGTCATTAATAAATGCACACACCACCTTGTTTCAAAGAGAGGAGTACTCGCTATCATACATAACACGGAATTCGAGGCCAAAATTTTGTGGGCCCCACCATGAAATATGTGTTTGATGATGCCATTTATTCATTAGTAGAGATCATTTTAGGACGCGGGCCAAAAACTTAGGTAGATTTAAAGCTCAAGAGGACCACACTAGAAAACAATAGAAATTGAATGCTAACTATTTAAATATTCTTTCTGTGATGCAGCCTACTTGAGTTTTGGATTCATGTCAATTTTGGGGGCATTTCCTAAAATGATATGACTAAATGAATGGACGACATGGATAAAACATGTAAGTAATGGTGCGATCCATAGAGTCCCATCTTATTTTATGTATAAAAAATTCGTAAAACCTCCAAGTACCTTTGGTAAATAATAAAGGCATGAAAAGGTAAAATGCAAATACTATGAAATACATCATTCCAAACAAGCCCTTAGCCTTATTTACTTTTATGCTCTAAGATGAATAGGATGAGCTTGGATGGGCTTAAATAAACTTCAAAGCACTGAAATTTTATTCAGAATGTGGTGGAAAATTCAAAGCACTCTACTTTACCATTGATTGGATAGAGTTGGCTATCAAATCAGGATAATCCTTTGGAGTCAAAGGAGAGACTTTGATTGGTAGATGTGTGTTCAAGTAGCATAGTTCTGTGGGCTGCACTATGATGCGTGCATTGTTTCCATATAGTCCATACATCTTGTGAGATCATGAAATGAGACAAAAATGAGGTAGATCTAAAGTCCAAATGGACCACACCATAGAAAACAGTGGGGACTAAATGTCTGCCATTGAAAACTTCTTAGGGTTTATAAAAGGGCTGGATCATGCAAATATCTATGTGACCTTTTGGACAAATTAGATGGCAAATAAATGTCCTAGTGGGCCCTAGGAAGGTTTCAATAGTGGGTGTCATTGTTGCCAAGCCCGGGGAAGGTTTCAATAATGAGTATTATTGTTTCAACTGCTTTTTGCCGTGTGGTACACTTTGAGCTTTGGATGTACCTTATTTATTGGGTTATGTCTTAATATGATATTGCAAAATGGATGAATGGATGTGAATATATCACATATTGAAGAATTTATACCTACATGTATCTAACCTTACACTAACCGTCATGAGTACTTGCATGCATATCCATGGTTGGAAGTGGAGTGGGAGAGTGGTATCACGTATAACAAATACCCTATTTTAATTCAAACTAAGATGGTAATATTAATCACTACCCATTTACAACCGGTTATAGCACGCGGGAATCGTTAATCCTGAGCAGGCCCTTACTGGCTAGGAGACAAGTATTATAATTTGTAATCGTTGTTCTTTTACAATTCATTACATACGGTCATAATTAGCGATCCAAACAGGCCCTTGCTTGGATCATAAAACTTTGCATTGAATCAAAGCTGGCCATAAAGCTTTTCAAAATTTTAGAGATGACCTTCACGGAAACTTTGAACTTAACATTCTTCTTAAAAAAAATAAAAACAAAAAACAAAAAAAAAACACACAGTATTAGATTAATACTTTCTCCGCATGCATATTTGATGACATTCCACTATATTTAGTAGAAGCATAAAAGATGAAAATATAAAGGACAATGACAGCATGTTTAAACTTTCAAGGGTCCGTTTGAGGTAGGTGATCGTGCATAATCAGGATTAAGTCTATTGCTGATAATGGCAGGTCCCCGAACCCGAACCTGAATCCGGGTGCAGCTCTCTCTCTCCACTGTACACGTCATAGGGGAGAAGTCGTTTGGGAATGTCAGTCTAGTGGACCCATCATGGATGGCCCACGAACCACAGCTACCTAAGAATCCTATTCATCACCCTTCTGCACTGATACCCTTGCTGAATCCTATCCATCACCTTTCTGCACTGATACCCTTGCTGAATGTCAACAGTCAACAAATCTTATTTTCTGCGACCTCTCCCAAAGCCACACCGATCCGATTTCTAGGGCCATCGAATTTATAATCTTTTGAACCGTTTACTATATACATGATAGGAGACACTACATGGACCATCACCCTGCCACGTTTTACTGTTAAAGAGCTCTAGAATTTCGAGCTCCATACTACAGAAGGAATCACACCCATTGGCCTGTCTTTACTGCCTTCAGAGAACCTCATTGGGCAGTGGAGATTTATCTACCAAGTTTAATTTGGCGCATCTTATATACATATATGATCTTATTCACCAAGAAAAAAAAAATCCCAAAATTTTTTGAGAGGACCTGCTAAACTGTACACGGTTGAAAACATGAAAAAGCTTACGACTCACATACAACTAATAGGACAGCTGTTCTACCATCCAACTCGTGCGTAAATGCAAGGTGACGTGTGCAGAAGACATCCAACCCGTCCAATAGCTTGGGGCTAACAAGAAGATCACAGACCACAAAAATCAGGCTGATGCACGCATCAGGTGGGCCACACGTGCACACTTGATCCAAGGGGAACGGATTGGATTTTACCCGGAACAGCTTAGTGGGTGTTACCCTTACCGTGGGACCCACATGGATGATTTTTTTTTTTTGTATATCTACGCCGTCCATCCATTTCTCCGGCCTATTTTAGGATCGGGCTCCAAAAATTATGCAGATCCAAATCTCTGGTGAAACAGTGGTGCTTAAGTGCCTCACCGTTAAAATTTCCAAAGACCCCTGGATGAAGGGAAAACATAAAGATCAGCTTGATCGAAAACTTTTGTGGCCCACAAAATGTTTTAATGATCATTCATCACTATTTCTAGTGGTATGGTCCACCTGAGATTTGGATCTTCATAGGGTTTGGGATCATGTCCTAAAATGAGATGAAAAAACAGATGGACGGCCTGGATATATATATATATATATATATATATATATATATATATATATATATATATATATATATATATATATATATATATATGCCCCCACACGGTTAGGTTAACACCCACTAAGTTGTTTCCCGTGTAACTAACCCGCTCTCTTATCAAAGAGGATTGTCCATCATTTTCTATGGCCCTGATTTTCTTGCATAGGTGCTGATGGGGCCAATCTTATAGAGGGTTGGATGTCCTATTGACACATTGGCCCTTATACACTAATTGAAGTATGAACTTACAGTGCAGCTAGTTGCTTGTGAAGCCTCGATGCTTTGTTCTACTCACACGTTTACAAAATGAATGATTATAAAAATAAGGCTAAGTTGCATATGAGTCATATAATCTTATTAACTTGATTTTTTTTTTTTTTTTTTCTTGGTAGCAAACAAAATGCTGTCAGGATTGGTGTATCCATTGGACCGTTTGAAATGTCCCAACACAACCAGGGGCGCTACAACTTAGTGGTCTAAGATCACTGATACAGCTTTCCCTGTCCACCGATGTGTCACATGCGTAGAATATCCAATCCATGCAAATGATGGCTGCATGATGATGATCACCCAATAATGAAGATCAGGCCGATCCACTCATTGGGTGGGCCACACCAGTCATCTGAGTCACACCATTAGTTATCCATTGATTTTGATTGTGGGACGAGTGGACGACCAACTTGGTGATCATCAAGGTACCGCACCATCGTCACAGATTGGAAATTCAATACATATGACATGTCAGCAATGAATACAACTGCTTTGTCTGTAGATTTCTTTTCCTCACTGAAAAAAAAACATAGCTTAACCACTCGCTTTGTGCTGTGGGTGTATTTAGCAGTGGACTGTAAAAATTGCTACTCTGGCAGAGCGTGATGGATGAAACGCAGGCACCTAAAAATTGCTAAAAATTACATACCTGGAATACAAGTAATTAAGGTAAACTGTCCAAACTATGACTGCCAGTTTCGATGTACCATGAATAAAATTACACTTGCTTATCTATCATTGATGGACATCTGTTGGACGGTTAAAAATGAAAAACATTCAACGGTTCTCTTTTAATAAACAAGTGTCCACCAATCAGAGGATAGAAATTTTGAACGAAATTGATTTCAGGATTGTGACTTAGCAAGATTGGGATCTACAATTTAGTCGGTTTAATTTGAGTTAACATGTGCAACGTGTACAAGTCATGAGTGCCTGTTTATCAAGAGCCATATACTGCCAGAGTATGAAACAACTCCCCTTCACGTAATGGCAAATCGGGAAAAGCGTGATATGACACCCAGCAAATTCCCTGCTGCACGTCATTTTCCGATTTGGTAAAATAACGTGATAAAGAGAACTGAACCAAGATCCAATTCTGATTATTATTTTCGGTTGCGTTTGGATGCACAATAAAATCGTATCGGAATCTACGACAACCAGGCAAGCGTGTGGTCCAGATCTGAACTTTCCATCCGGTTAAAATCCTTAAAAAAACAAGCCGTTTCAGTCTTCAGGTAGGCCACGATTTACAAATTGAGTGGTCCATTTATTTGCATTTTGAGCCACCTGATGGATAGCTCAGATCTCATACACGTGTTGCATATTGGCACTTGTGCCTGCACGTGGATGGCTGGTCACACGCGCGTGTGGAATTAGCAAATATCTCGGAATTTGAGATCTGCGACTTAAGCAAATCTCATTCCCGTAGATGACTGGCCCACCTGATGGGGTTTTGGTAGAGTGTGGGCCCACATTACAGCTCCAAAGGGGATCCTGGCTCCTATTGTTGTATAGCACATGTCAGAAATTCAGGCCATTCATCCGATAGGTTAGACTGTGGAGATGAGCTCGACCAGAAACAATGTTGGTCCAGGTATCAGACAGGACACTTTTCAGAGAAAAATGGGCCGTTAATTAGAAAGGAATTCCAACGGTCTAAATTCAACGTCCATCAGTAGCTAACTAGATGAGAGTAGACCGCCCGGATTTTTGTTATATGCCATGTTCATGATAAGCAGTCCTTGATGAATGGCCCAGGTCTCTAACACGTGTGCCATCCTGCGTGGAACGGTATTCTTCCTACGGTCATCCCCACCGTGTGGGCCACCTGATGCACAATGTTGGCACGTGTGCCGGGTATGGGGCTAGAAGATATCGGGTAATTGGAATTGGTAATTTCTTCTTGATTTAAAAGAATCGAGAAATTAGATTCAGTTGTCCATCCAAACGAGGCATTATGCCGATGAAAATTAATTAAATTTTTTTTTTTAAAAATGTATTGCATGAAAATCTCGATTTCCATTTCAGATCTAGGGTTTAGAAAGAAAACAAAACATTAGTTCTGTTTTTATTAGAAAAAAAGAATAAGAAAGCTCGAGTTCAGATCTAGATCTAGCTTTCTTTAATCGGTTCTTATACCGGTAATTGAAAAGAAAAAAGAAAATGGAGGAATGATGGTGTGGAGGATGATACGGAAAGTCAGTTACCTTTTTACCAGCAGAAGACGGAAAAGGTGATGAAATATCTCCATGGAATTTAGAAATCTTTTCATGTTTTCCCACAGCTTTCTTGAGCTTTGTACTGAGATCTGCCTTTTTAGAAATTCTCACATCTGTCTCCAAACAGACAATTCATGCATCCACACAAAAGAAAGTGAGAGCGAGAGAGAGAGAGAAACCGACCTGAGTACCAAGTTCAAGAAAGCCGTGGAAAAGCATGCTCCGATCTTTCATATTATCTTCTCTTTCTCTCTCTCATGAACAGATAGAAGAATGAAATGTAGATCTAAGAAAAGATGGAAGAAAGAAGAACCAAAGGAAGAGATCTAGAGATAGCTACAGAAATGGAGAGAAGGAGAGGAAAAAAAACAGAAAAAGGAGAAGTAGAAGCAGATCTGAGAAGGATAATAGCAAAAAACAGAAAAAAAAATCAGGAAGAAATGGAAATTCTGGTGAAAGAAAAATAGAAAAAAAGAGGGAAAATGAAGAAGGAGAGAAAAGGAGAAGATCGGTAGAGAAAATTAGGATGGGAAAATGAAAATAATGAGAAAAAAAAGGAGGAAATAAAGGAAAAGATAGAAGAGAGGATAGAAAAGAGAGATAAGAGGAGGAGAAGGAAAAGGCAATGGTTTGGTTTCCTTTCCGGAAAGGAAGCCTTTAAATAAGAGAAATGCTGCTATGCATCTCGCGCGTCATATATTTTGTATGCATCTCACTCTTAACCGTACACGTGGTGAGCACATGTATCTGCACGGAGATAGCCCATGTCTTAGAATTAGGGTGGTACATCCAGCCGAGTCTGAGTCGAGGTGGGCCAAGCTTGGCTTGACTCTACTATGCTCTCCTCGAATTCAAGCTCGAGCTTACCATTGGAGCTTGCCTTGTTTGCTAAAACTTTCGAAGTGAGCTCGAGGCAAGCTAGTGGTTTGAGTTGAGTCGAGCTTACCTCGAGTCGAGTCGAGCTTGCTCCCACCTCAATTTATTATATTTTTTACTATAAAATACAAATTAAAAGTCAATAACATTAAGTTCGAGAAGTCACACATATATTAGGGGAGAATAATATTTCTACAAGTAGGACCCACCATTAAAATGACCTAACTCTGATCGATTTTTTCTTCAACCAAGTCACACATACATTGAATGCAGACCACTCGTAATATTTTATAAACTATAATTAACATAGTACATGCATAGCTCACTATGTGAATGGACTGCCCTAATTATTGTGTGGACCATCTTCATGATGAGGCCCAGCTGATTTATGGATTAGATGCACCACCTCCCTCGTAAAATTGCAATCAATAGCTGCATATATATGGTGTTTGGTCTAACCATAGCCCATGTTTTGTAGATATGTATGGTGTGTGGTCTCACTGTAGCACATGTGTTTGTGTAGCGTGTAAAACACAACCACTGTGTGCTCACCATGTTTTGTACTTGAAATTACTCAATCCATCAGATATGCTCAACCGGGAATGTTATTACTTGAACAAAATAGTAGGATTAAGAAACCCTCAGTGTGTGAGGGTTTTATATGTCCTCAGCTTGGACCCCAATGTGGGGGGGGGGATAAGGGGTGTGTGTGTTTTTTTTTTTTAAAACAAATATCTACATGAAATGAGTTAAGCTCGAGCTTAAATCGAGTCGAGTTTCGAGTTGAGTTTCGAGTTGAGTCGAGTCGAGTCAAGTGACCTAATGGTTGAACTTGACTTAATTTCTAACTCGAGCTCCTAAATGAAACTTGGTTTGACTTGTTCTACTGAGTCGAGTCGAGCCGAGGTAAGTTTTTTAAGTCAAGCCGATTGAGCTCTGCTCATGACCAGCCCTACCTAGAATCAATCGTATTGGATTGTGGTAGATATCAGATTCCACTTGGATCAATGGTCAATAATCAACAGAAAATCTCACAATAAGCGGATATCCAAACCAACCCAATCACCACAAATTTCATCTAATGGCCCATTCACGCATTGGCTTTCTTTTAACCGTCCGATTAAAGGTCAGATAAATTGTAGTGTCTGATCAAGAGGTATGTTCATTCTAATACTCGATACGTCCATCTAGTAGGTCCCGGTTGAAAATAGACTGACATACGATCCTGGCCATTGGTTTTCCTGGTGAGCGGTGATTATTCACCTTTGTCGTTTTCACGGTCTCGCTCGTTGTACATTCTGCATCCATTAGTCCAACTACCGCATGTCAGGTATTCGTCGTCAACGCTCCTACTGATCTAAACCGCCCAAGGAAAAAATAAAAAACCTCATCCATCCATATAATTTATAACCGGCCGGCTGTAGGATCTATCATTTGGACGGTCCAGATCAGTTCAATCAGAAGAAAACAATCCCATCCGTCCGTATTCTTACTCATTGGCTGTAGGATCCATCAGTTGGACGGTACAGATCAGTCTAAAAGGTTAAGAAATGGGAGTTAATTGCGATTCGGCCGCTTGCGGTAGAATAAGCGAGGAAGAAATGAGAGGCAGAGAGAGAGAGAGGAAGTGAGTGCGCATTCCCACGCATCGCACCTGCTCTCTAACCGAATGATTCCTCGTGCGTCCAGTACCCGCTTCTCCACACGTGCGTGCAACAAATGGCGGGGCGAAGCGTGTTAACCTCGTGCGCGCGACGTCGATTTCCGAGGACGGGATGGACGAGCGGCGAGCGGCCGAGAGTGTCAGAGAGTCGTACGTGGCCGGCGATCTGGAATTTGGAGGTTTCCGATGAGGTTTTTCCGCACCATTTCCCGATCTCTCCGGTCAGTGCGCCGGATTGTGCGCCGACGATTCCCGCGCCACACGACTGACCAGGTGGGGCCCACCTCTTACATCTTTTTGACCCAGCCAAACGACGCATCGTTCCGCCTCGTCTAGAGTGGGCGTAGAGCGCAATGCGCATCCCCTTCCTTTTTTCTGTCGGATCGACTCGCAGGCAGCCACCGAAAGGAGGGAGAGAGAAGAGGGTCCCGCCCACCGGCGTTTGTACTTCGTACCAGACGCAGCCGGTCCTCTAAAGTTAACGCATGGGTGCAGTACGCATCCTGTGCATTTTTTCGCAGTGAGCCGGAATGTGCGCCGACATGTCCATCTTGTACGGATGAGTGTTGGGCCCAACTTCTATCGTCCTAATCCACAGACGCCTCAGACCTGAGTCTTCTAACCTAAAAAAGAGGGAGGGAAAACGGTAAAAAGCACGCGAGAAGAGCAAAAACATATCGTTTCTCGAAGATCTCTTTGATGTGCGCTTGCACCACATCCACCGTACAACTGGAGTGGATACGACACAATCTGAACCGTCCATTCCATTCATCCCAACGTAGATGGATCATAACCAAAATATTGCTCCGATAGTATGAATCTTACTTCTGATTGGTGGACATCAAACCGACGGTCAATGGTTGGATTTAACACACTGATGTATATCAATCAAAGGTCAGGATCATCGTTCAATCTAACTTTCACATCACGCCCATGTACACGCATGCCAATCCAGATCGTGCAAAATGTGGGACCCAATTGAATGCAGTATTACTCGATATCACGTTGATCAGATGGTCCTATCTAACTGGTGGCCACCTAATGAACGGTTCAAAACAAAATGGTGAGTAGTCCAAATTTCAAATTCCAGATTAGACGGTTAATATCGTCCAATAGATGAGATTTTTAGGCTATGCTCTATGACTCGGATGCGGATTGCGTTGTGACCCGGCCGATCCGCATCCCTATAATTCCATCCACCATTAACACTGAAAAGCTTTGATAGTTTAGCAGAGCATGATAGTTCATAGGCATGCACCTGGAAATTGTCCACATGGCATCAAAAAAACTTCTAACTAAACAGTCAAAAGTGCATTTCCCATTATAGATGGATTATCAATCAATGGCTACATTGGAACGATCTCTTAACTGGCTGATTTGGAGACGTATAATAGACGGTTGAAATGAAATATAGTCATTAGTATGAATTCAACAAACTAGTGCACATTTATCAAAGGTTAAGTGGTTGAATGAAAATATAATGTTGGCAGTGTGACAAAAGGGTGTTGGATGGTTTAATTTATATATATGGCATGTTTACAATTGCTGAATGCACGCGTATGGAGTATCGCGATCTGCCAGGAGTATCTAATAACTACCCGCGAAAATTCGCATGCGAGATTCGCCTCGTGTGTAGAGTGTAGTGGGGGCAGGATGCTGAATAAGCGGTTAGACGTTTGCCAATTTCTTGCTGGGAGCAAAAGTGGGATTGTGGTTGCACTTCCACACATGCAAGTGCCTTACACGTGCCAAATTATCTCATGCGTATGAAATTCGGGCCGATGATCAGGCCGGCCCACGGTAAATTTAAAGTAACTTTAAAAAGCATGCGACTGAGCACACGAAGTTCCTGTAGTCAGAAGCTTTGTGGGGCCCATAGGGATTCCCTTGATAAATCCACTCCGTCCATCAGTTTTGAAAGGCTACAATAGGACAGGAATTTAAAAATCAGGCATATAAAAACCTTTGTGATATATGTATATATGTGTGTGTGTGTCTTGAGCATAATTCAAATTCATCAATATTATTAAAATAAAAAATTAATTAAAATTTTGAAATTTCTATATATGAATATTAGCGTACATATAATTTAAATATAGTTAGCTGATATCACTTATGGTCTTTCTTATATAATAAATCCTTCCTTTCTAAGTAATCTTTTATATCAATCAATTCCTTCTCCACTAAATCTACTTTGCACTAAGTTAGTGGATGGTGACAAGCAATGAAAGAAAAAAAAAAGAAAAAAAAAAAGAGAGTGGGGATGGGACATGACTACACCTAATTGCAGGCTACACGCTTAAGAAAGACAGTCTCGGGCTCTTTTAGTTGTGTGGTTCATTTGAATTTTAAATCTACTTTACTTTCACTTTTAGGCTAACATTCTAACATGAGCATAAGTACATATACAAAGAGAATATCAAATAACTATTGTAGTAGGCCCTACCTACCCTTTTTATACTGCCTTTTTACCACTACACGCACACTGCATGGGAGAGAGTTGCAAGTTAATAAAATACTACTTGCATGAGCTAAAGTTAAAAGACAAATATACCATCATGTTAAAGAGACAAACGCATCCCAAAATTAATAGACAATTTTTTTATTCCAACGTCGACCCATATGACTGATCTAATGAAGTTAATAACAGATATCACCCTAAAATGATGATTGAATCAAAATCTAGAGTTCGAGTGGCATACCTCTTTTGTACAGTTGATCGTTAATGGTGACTTTGTGATAAGACATTCGGTAGTGAAGGTCCGATCTTCCCTTCTCTTCTACCACTGATGGGGTCAATGTATGACTTTCCATGAGGGGAAGAGGAAGGGACCAAGTTTGTTATTGATGTTGGCGGCAAGCCCTTCACTAGTGGGTTCGCAATCATTAGCTTTGTGCTAATGTGTTTTACAAACACTAGATGATCCCGAATTTTCTCCTTCATGATCAGAAAGTTTATGTCTATATACTTCGACTTTGATTAATTTTTGTTATTAAAAAGAATAATTTCATAATGCCTATCATAATTAATTTCCAAAGGACTTGCAATTGAATTCATAACCTAAAGTTCTAAGATAAAGTACGTAATCAAATTGCTTGAAACCTAGCTTCGTAACAGGCAATAAATTCTACCTCCGTGGTGGATTAAGTTGTAAGTATTTCATTTTCACTCTTCAACAAAACAACTCCGCTAGCTATCAAAACATCTCCTAATGTGGACTCCCTACCATCGAGACACCTAGCAAAGTCTGAGTCCATGTATGTAATCGACTCTAGCTGATCAGTTCATCTATATATGAGTATGAAATCTTTTATCTTTGGTAAATATTACACTAATTTCTTTGCCACTCTCTAATTAGCCATTCCTACATTCAATATGTCTCTCCCAAGTATTCTAATTGTAAAGGCTATATCAGGTTGAATGCAGACTTATGTGTACATAATATTTTCCACTGCAGATGCATATGGAATAATCATGCATTCATTTCATTTCGAGATCATTCTTGAGAGACTCCTATCAATGCCGTCTACATTTCGAGGATAAGGATTTTTATCATAGCAGCTACAATTGTTGTAAGAGGCTAAATTTGTTGCCCTTAACGACAGGAGCCATACACTAATCATGACCCTTAACTCTTGGATATAATAGGGTATCAACTTTAAAAAAAATTAAAAAAAATACATACATACATTTATGCATGTGCATGCATAATTCAAAATCATGAATACTATCAAAATAAAGAAATCAATTAAAACATTTGAAATTTCTATATATGAATATTAGCACACATGTAATTTATATGCAGCTAGCTAACATCACTTATGGTCTCTCTCACATAATAAATCATTTCCTTCTACGTAATCTTTATATCAATCAATTCCATCTCCGCTAAATTCGCTTTTCACTCAAGTTAGTGGACGGTAACAATCAATCTCGACTAGAGATATGGCAGTCGCAATCACACGTAGAGAGAGAAAGGGGGAGAGAAAAAAAAAAAAAAAAAAAAAAAAAAAAAAAAAGAAGAAGAGGGGGAAGGGGGGAGACTACACCCAGGTGTAGGGTACACGCCCAAGAAAGAGAGAAAGTTGGACAGGGGGCTCATTCTCACTCTTTTAATTCTGCGACTCACCAAAGTTTTAGATTTGCTTTGTTGTTGGGCTGTTAGTCATGGAACTCATATGGTGGGGCTTACTGGAGCACCCACAGGCATGGTGAGTCAAAGATTAGCTTGCACATTTTGAGTTTTTTGAGTTACAAATATATGACACCTAAAAGCCTATCTAGCACAAAATTCTTGTCTTATTATTGGGCAAAATCTTGTGCATAGATTTTTAGAGGAACTCGTTAGAAAAGCTATATTTAGAACAAGATGACAAACGCTTAGACACGTTCCGAAAACCATCTCTCTCTCTCTCTCTCTCTCTCTCTCTCTCTCTGGGGGTGTTTGTTTTTCAACTCACTCATGTAAATACAAGTAAATGGATAATTATTAATTACCAATGCAATTCCTGCCCTTTTTTCTATGTTGGTAGTGATGACTTACTTTTTTACATTAAAACCGATGAAGAAGTGAGATCTCACGTGGAGTCCACTAGGATATATGAGGCTTATCCATGCTGTCCAAATATTTTGTGGACTGATTTTAGGGCATGAGCCCAAAAAATGAGGCAAATCCAAAGCTCAAGTAGACCATGCCACACTGAAACTATGGGTTGAATGCCTATTGTTGAAAACCTTTTATGACCACAATTTCCTATAGTGTGGGCCACTTAAGCTTTGGGTCTGCCTCATTTTTGCACTCATACTCGAAAATGTTCCGACAAAATAGATGGACAGCATGGATATATCGTAAACATCACAGCGGAGCCCACGATTTTATGTCAATCCTTTTCAAACGGCTTAATTGCAAGGAGGTAATTACCACCAAACCAAACATGGATAGATGGTAATTATTACCAATTTACATGCATTTTCCATCATTTACAACAAAACAAATACCCTTGTTTTTTCTCTTGTATAAGGTATGACGACCTTTGCACCACCATTAGCGAAGCTCAGCCGACCTCCGTTCATCGTTGTGTGGGCTCCATCATGGCCGGAGTTACTAGAGGGGAGAATATTTTCACCATTCTCTTATATAGAACACGTATATTGGGAGTTTGTTCAAGTCATCATTGTAAAGGATATAGTAACATCTCGCCGGATTCAAGTTCGCTTCCATTACATTGGTGTTCATGCGATTGGGCGCCACCAGATATGCCACTACCGAGATGGGTTGATGTCCTAACATGAGTTGGCATAATACATCTGAATGCCAAATAGTCATCATAGTAGGCCCTGCAGAAGATTTGTTATGCGGTCTTTGTACCACTATACTTACGCTGCACGTGAAGACAAAGAGCAGTGGGAGCACGATAGCATGCTACTACCATGAGCTAAGTCAGAAGATAAATATACGATCCCAAAATAGCTTCTTCACGCCCCCTTGGACCACGATTTGCCAAATACTACTTGCATTTTATATACTATTGATATTGATACAAATTATTAATAATAATAATAATAAAGTGAATCTTTTATTTGAAACAACAAGTTCACTTACATGTCTTCATAAGATGAACTTTTTGTTAATGTCTGCCCATTTGTGAGTCACACAAATCATCTAATCAATCGCGATCTACACATAAATAATGGGCAGCAATACCATGCATCGCGAGATACCTGTCTAGTCATATAGGAGAAGAAATAGGAAATGTGTGGCGGCAATACCATGCATCGCGAGATACATGTCTGGTCATATGGGAGAAGAAATAAGTCTTGTCAGTATGGCTGGCATTGATTACTAAAACTTGTAAAATCACCCTTAAGATCCAGCCTTTAAAACTTAAGGCCTTAAAAAACCTACTTAAAGTAATAGATTAGACGTATTAAAAAAAAAGAAACAAATAGGTACTTCACACCATATTTGGCTACCTATTAGATCTAAAGAACTATTTTGATGGGAACAAAACCCATAAGTTGATTCAGGATCGACAACCTATACCTCCCAAGTGAACACCCGTTAGTGATCAGCCACCCGGGGTGTGTTTAAAGGGAGTAAAAGAAAGGAAAAAGTAAAGGGGCAGCTTTAAAATTGAAATTAAAATTTAACGTAAGTTAACGCTTCTGTTAACCCTCTCTATTCTACCTATTGGGACCAATTAGATTTGAGAGAGATAGGAAGGGAATATTTTTTTATAATTTTTTTTTCTTCCTCTCCACATAAGGAGGATTTTCTGTAGGACTATAACTTTCAATATGTGTAAAATAGGTAGACTGACCAGGATATCCCCTAAATTTATTAACTAACATTGGGGCCCAGTAGAATTAGTATTTTAATCTTCCTATTTTTATGATTTTTTCCTCCTATAATGATTAGATGGATCTAGGGTTGTTTGCCCGTCACCTTCAATTTCTGCAAAAGTCATACGATCAGATGGACGGTCGACGTCAAATCATGCGAGCCACCCATCAGGGCTGTCTTTCACTAGCTTCATAATTTAAAGTGGAACACTCGAGGGCATAACATACTCTTGGCAAAGTATGATGGCTTATAATCATGCACTCACAATTGTACATATGCCATACAGCTATGTAACTTAAAAAGAGCTTTTAAGTATCAATCACTTTCATAAGCCAATAATTACATTGGATGGATGTTTGCAACCCAATTTGTACGGACAGTTGAAAAGAAAAATAGTTACTCAGATTCCATAATCAAATGTCCACTATAGCCACTAAGGCTATAATCATTTAATCAATCTGACTTGGTCCTTTGGGGTTACTAGCGGGCGCCGGATCAGCTAGTCCCACTGGGACTAGCATAATGGGTGGTTTCAAATCTTCGTGGGCCCCACCATAATGTATGTGTTTTATCCACTCCGTCCATCCATTTTTTCATCTTATGTTAAGACATGAGCCCAAAAATGACACAGATCCAAATCTTACGTGGACCACACCATAGGAAAACAGTGGGGGATTGACGCTTACCCTTGAAAACTTTTTGGGGGCCACAGAAGTTTGGTATCAAGCTGATATTTGTTTTTTCTCTACATCTAGGTCTATGTGGCCTTATCAAGAGGTTGGATAGCAAATAAACATTACAGTGGGCCCTAGGAAGATTTTAATGGTGGACATTCAATCGCCACTGTTTTCCTGTGGTGTGGTCCACCTGATATTTGGATCTGTGTCATTTTTAGGCTCGTGACTTGACATAAGATGGAAAAATGGATGGACGGAGTGGATAAAACACATACATCATGATGGGGCCCACGGAGATTTGAAACCACTCCTTATGCTAGTCCAAGTGGGACTAGCTGATCCGCGCCCGTTACTAGCGTGCAAGATACAACTTCCTAGTGCGTGAGCATGAACCATATATAACACACCATCAGACACTCGTGATCTGAGCAATCTGAACCATATATAACACACCATCAGACACTTGTAAAATCACCACAAAAAAGCTGCTTTCTGGGATCCTACCGTTGAAAACTTCTTAGGGGATAGAGAAGCTTTGGATCGAGATGATATTTATATTTTCCCTTCATCCTTGTCTGTGAGATCTCATGAACAGGTTGGATGGAAAACCACATCATGGTGGGCCCTAGGAAGGTTTCAACGGCTTCATTGTTCTCACTACTCTCTCTGTGATGTGGGCTACTTGAGCTTTGAATCTGCCTCATTTTTTTTTGTTCAAGCCCTAAAATAGTCCGGTAAAATGGATGGAACGGTGTGGATATAACACATACAACATGTTGGGCCCACAACAGTTTACCACGTCAACACACGACCGAGGTTGGTGGTGCGTGGCACACCGCGCGGTCCCTATTTGGATGGTTTGATTTGAAATCGGATTGCCTACTGAGTAACTCAATAGGCTTTGATCGTACTGATTAAACTCTGTTGGGCCACCTTGAATGTATGTGATTTATCCATGCCTTACATCCAATTTTTCCAGCTCATTTTAGGGGTTAAGCCCAAAATTGAAGCATATCCAAAGCTCAAGTGGACCACACCACAGGAAACAGTGGGAATGATCTCCACCGTTGAAACCTTCTTAGGGCCCACAGTGATATATTTGTCACCCAACCTGTTCATAAGATCACAAATACAAAGATGAAGGTAAAACACAAATATCAGCTTGATCCAAAACTTATGTGGCTATGAAGAATTTTTCAAAGGGTGGACGCATCAATTCACACTGTTTCCTATAGCGTGGTTCACTTGTGCTTTATTCATTGTGTGGTGCAAGCCCTAAAATTATTATGTAAAATGAATGGATGGAGTGAATGAAATATATAAATCACAGTAGGGCCCCACAGAGTTTACTCAACACGCAATCCTCTTCCGTTTGATTTAAGCTACACGTATGGTACCGCACGTATAATTTGTGAGTGCATGAGGATGGACCATCATACATTCATACTCTGCAATGGTAGCAAATAATTCTAGGAAGAGAATCGAAAGCATCCAATGTGAGAATGCTATCAGTCAGTGTCCAGCTCCAACAAGGTCGATGCAATGCATGTTAAAAAACGACACTGGCAAGTAGTGGCCAGCAGGAAGATGGAACGTACATGGGCCCTTTGTGGGCCCCACATCTTGTCATCTCTGATGAAACTATTCAAACGTACAGTAAGTGAAACAAAGTAGCTAGTGGACATTTCCAGATCATGGTCCAACCCAATCTCCACCAGTACACTTTTTGCTCTGCCTCGGAACTCCACTGTGTTGCTCTTAGCACTAACTGGATGTGGACCCCATCGTGGGTGGGCCACAGTCCAAAAATCGTACTAGACAATCCTATCTTACCATCCCAGGTTGGCATTCTGTCTGGACACTACCCGGTTGGGTTAATCAGACAGGCTGGACCACTGTACATAACCGCGAATTACACAACGCATCCAACCACGCCGATCCAACTCGTCCGATCAGTGGGCCCGACTGTTGATGTGATATATAGGACAGAGATCAGGCTGATCAGATGACAACGACCTTCCTAATGGTGCATTTCAAAATGGGCGGCTAGAAAGAAATCTACTGACGATCCAGATTCTACAACTGAAATCAAGTGGGTTGGATCATCCAATGAATTTGGTTTTTGTATATGGTTCATCCACGACTGGGTGAGTAATTTGGACGGTCAGAATCGATTTAGATGGATTGCATGTGGAATTTAGGAAAGTGTGTCAAGTGCACACGCACAGGCAGTCTGAGTCGTACACTTCTGCTGTTCTAGTGTTCTACTACCCTAGGCTCAAGAAGGTACCAATCATCCTTGCTTTTGCTGCACCATAGCAGCAGCTTGCAGGAAAAATAAAGGTACTAAATACGTGGCGTGGGACCCATCTCTGTCATTTTCTTTGGTTAGTGAAAACTAACGACTTGTATGGGAACATAGTGAATGAGTTGTCCATTTGGCGTTAAGGGGAATTTGTTTGTGTTTTTATCCATTGAATGCTACTCTTTCAAAAAAATTCATTTCGCTTTTCCCGCTTAAAATCTGGTTTTTAAATCCCATGGGCTTTCTGGAAAACCCTTGAAAACGAATTTATGTGCATGATATCCATCCCGTCCATCAGGTACAACACCCTTTGTTTGTCCTTGGTCTAAAAAATCGGGACAATTTTAATAATCAGGTGGGCCAGTGATAAAGGGAAGAAGTGGTAACTAGATAACTACCTTGAATCCACAAGACTTTCAAGACTCCTAAATCGGACTTACTCATGATCCATGAGAGAAAAAACACTAAAACAAAAATAATTCTTAAGTAATTTATAAATAATTGATTGATTATCAAAAACAAAATTATAATACTTTAAATAAGAAACTAAACTCTAGAATGAAGTTTTATAGTTTAACTCAAAATCCTTAAAAACGTAGCGTACTATTTATAGACAACCTCTAACTTTATTAGACTTCAGTACTTTTTTCTGCCAAAAATAATAAGTTTTCAATCCAACCTAGCCAAGTTATTCTGCTGAACCTTTCTAATCTCTTTTCATGTTGGTACAACTTCTAAAACTCAACAGATAAAAAGATTATAATCAAACTAAAACTCATTATTTATAGTAAAAACAATAATAACAACCTTTAATTCTACTAAACTTCGTAGTTTTCTGTAAAAAAATAATAAGTTTTCAATCGAACCCAATCAAATTATTCTACTAAACCTTTCTAATCTCTTTTCATGTTGGTACAACTTCTAAAACTCAATAGATAAAGAGATATAATCAAACTAAAACTCATTATTTATAATAAAAACAAAAATAAACTAAACATTCAGCCATTGATATGATAGAATCTCACAAATCTGGCATAGGCAACCCGGCATTATAGGGTTGGTTGGATTAACTAGCTCAAGTTACCTTAAAATTATATATTATACATTCCAAAACTCATCTCAGATTGCAGGATACATTCGTTTTAAGGCCTTGATAGTCTAGATCACTTCGGCCTCCGGCCAAACTTTCTCTAGTCTATCTTGAATCCTTGATCATGAAAGTGTCTGCCCAGATCACTTCCGTCTCCGATCAAGCTTTCTCTGGTCCATCTTGATCATGAAAGTGTCTGCGACCCCCCCTCTACATCAACCACCCTATAAGGAACTATACCCAAACCTCCAAGTTCACATGTTATGCCCAGTTGAGTTTTGGAATAGTGTATGTCTTTTGGGAAATAGTGAAAGTCTCATACGAATTGTTTCCTATGGTGTGACCTACCTAATTTTTCGTTCATCATGGCTTCTGGGTTGCATCCCGAACAAGAGGCAGCCTACCTGGTGAACTCATTGAATCCAATGAAATTTTGACCCCAATGGCAGGAGGTATGCGCTGGTACTTTGTAAATTTCCTCATCTTTAATTCAAATATTAACTCATGAGTACATGGAAATCTCTACTCTCTTTTTTTTGTTAGTCATGCAACCCACCCACCCTGTTAGTTGGGCAGCAAACTCCACATGGTTAGTCACACAATGCACCCACCCAACTATGGGGTTAGTGTGTCTCCTTAGCACTGGAACATGAAACCTGCTGCTGAAATGCCTAGGCGTCTTCCAGCTGGCTAGCAGGTGAGACACCCAAATCTATACTATATATAATGCTAAAGCAAAAAAAAAAAAAAAAAAAGACAAACTTTGAGATTTTAAAGGATATTAGATGGAATTTCCAACGTGGGTCAAGGATATTTAGGGAACTTTGAAAGTGTGCATGCTTATAAATTGAAATTAGGATTTTACCGGACAATTGAGTAGCGTGGATTTTAAGCCGCCACATTGCCCTTTACTACATCGGTGTTACCCGGGTAATAGCTTAGCGGGTGTTACCCTTACTGTAGGGCCCACCTTGATGATACATTGTATATCCACTCTGTCCATTCGTTTTTCCAGGCCATTTTAGGACATAGCCCCAAAAATTAAGCACATCAAAATCTCAGTGGACCACACCACAAGAAGCAGTGATGATTGAACACTCACCATTAAAAACTTCCCAAGGCCCACTGTAAGCAGATCCATAGTGTTTATTTTCCATCCAACCCTTTGATAAGGTCAAACAGAACTGGATGAAGGGAAAACACAAATATTAGCTTGATCCAAAACTTTTGTGACCTACAAAAAGCTTTTAATGATCATTCACTACTTTTTTCAGTAATTTAGTCCACCAGAGATTTAGATCTGCTTAAGCTTTAAGATAATGTCCTTAAATGAGATGAGAAAAAAGATGGGCCGTGTGGATATGAAATACATTCGTCAAGGTGGGCCCCCCACAGTAAGGGTAACACCCACTGAGTTGTTACCCTGGTAACAGCTAATCCGCTCCCATTTCCCTTTCCTACATATAGCCCGCAACCACTTTCCCGCGTGTTGCCCATGACCTCTCTCTCTCTCTCCATGTGCATGTCACATGCTCTGCACGCTGAAAAGGTTACAAAATCTATCTTCAATAAATACCTTCTTTTCAACCACTCCTTGTAGCTCCATTCAAGCGACCCATTTTAGAAACTAAAATTGATTACTAACATGTGACCAGATAATCTTTCCCACCAACAATGTCACTTGTTAAAATAAAAAAAAAAAAAATACTTTCAATGAAAATGATAGGCTTCTTGTCAACCATCAGGGTGATCTAGTCATTAGATGGGATTAGAGTGGTACACGAGTTGAGTCGAGCATTACCCATGCTCGGTGCCAGGGGCGGAGCCAGGATTTTCTTTCAGATGGGGGCAAGGTGCAAATATGAAGCAAGGATTGAACTTTTACTGTTGAAAACTTAGTAGGGCCAACCGTGATGTCCAAAATTTCTATGGCTCCCACAAAGTCTTGTACAGTAGGATTTAAATCCCCACTGCTTCACTTGATGTGGTCAATTTGAGCCTTCGATCTGTATCCATTTTGGGCTCATGTCCTAAATTAATAGGTCAAAATAAATTAATGGATTGGATAAAAGATATAAATCACGGTTGGCCCTTAGAACATCTGACATGACCGTCCATCTCTACCTAAGTCCTGGTGGGGCAGGATTGGGTGAGACCCGGCCTCACCCAAGACAGTGCAGCCTTTACCATGGGGTTGCAGTGGAGGCCACCTTGATATATGTATTATGTATCCACATGATCCTGCATTTTTCAGATCAGTTTAGGGCATTATCCCAGAAAATAAAGCAGATCCAATTATCAGGTGGACCATATCGTAAGAAACAGTCATGATTGACCTTCGTACCATTAAAAACTTCTTAGGGTACACATTAATATGTCTGTGGTGTTTATTTACCATCTAATTTGTCGATAAGGTCACATAAGCCTGGATGAAGGGAAAAAACAAGTATCAGCTTGATCCAAAACTTTTGTTGCCCATTAATGTTCAATCAATACTGTTTCCTAATCTCTGTTATTATTTTGGATAATGTCATAAAATGACTTAGAAATACGGATAAACGGACGGCGTGGATACATAATACATACATCAAGGTGGGCCCACAGCAAGGGCCGCATGGTCATGGGTGAGGCCGGGGTCTCACCTAATATGCACCCCACGGAGGCGGATTTCCTGCGGAAGCCTTTCCCAGCAAGCTCCAAGCTGGAACCTAGGTGGGGCCCACTGTGATGTTTGTGAGAAATCCACCACGTTCATTCATTTTGTGAGCTAATTTTAGGACATGAGAGGAAAAAATGAGCTGGTTCTAAGACTCAAGTGGGCTGAGAACTAGAGGATTGAATAGGGCTATACATCAAGCCGAGTCAAATCGAGGTGGGCCAAGCTTGGCTTGACTCGTCTGTGCTCTCCTCAAGTTCATGCTCAAGCTCAAGCTCACCCTCTAGCTTACCATTGGAGCTTACCTTGTTTGCTAAAACTTTCGAGGCGAGCTAGTGGATCAGGTCGAGGCGAGCTTAACTTGAGTCGAATCGAGCTTGCTCCCACCTCAATTTATTATATTTTTTACTACAAAATAAAAATTAAAAGTCAACAACATTAAGTTCGAGAAGTCACACATATATTGGGGGGGGGGGGGGGGGGGGGGGGGGGGGGGGGGGAGAATAGTATTTCTACAGGTGGGACCCCACCATTAAAATGACCTAGCTCTGATCAGTTTTTTCTTTGGCCAAGTCACACATGCATTGAATGCAAACCACTAGTAATATTTTATGAACTATAATTAACACGGTACATGCATAGCTCACCACGTGAATGGACTGCCCTAATTATTGTGTGGACCATCTTCATGATGAGGCCCAACTAATTCATGGATCAGATGCACCACCTCCCTCATAAAATTGCAATCAATAGCTGCATATGGTGTTTGGTCTAATCATAGCCCCTGTTTTGTAGATATGTATGATGTGTGGTCTCACCGTAGCACCTGTGTTTGTGTAGCATGTAAAACACACAACCAATGTGTGCTCACCATGTTTTGTACTTGAAATTACTCAATTCATCAGATATGCTCAACAAGGAATGTTCTTACCTGAACAAAATAGTAGGATTAAGAAACCCCCCAACGTGTGAGGGTTTTATATGTCCTAAGCTTGGACCCCAATGTTGTGTGTGAGGGAGGGGGGAGAGAGAACCAAGACATAAGAAGATTAGAGTTTTTTTTTTTTTTTTTTAACAAATATCTATATAAAACGAGTCGAGCTTGAATCGAGTCAAGTTCGAGTCGAGTCGAGTGACCCAATGGTCGAACTTGCCTCGATTTCTGACTTAAAATGAAGCTTGGCTTGACTTGTTCTACTGAGTCGAGTCGGGCCGAGGCGAGCTTTTTTTAGTCGAGTCAATCGAGTTTCTCGAGCTGACTCGGCTCATGACCAGTCCTAGGATTAAACATACATAGTTGAAATATTTGTGGGGACACATAAGTTTTGAATCAAGCTAATATTTATGTTTTCAGTTCATCCCAATAGGAATGATGTTTGGAACCGTATGGATGGCATATAAACATCATTATGGACCCAAGGAGGTTTCAACGGTAGGAATTTCCCTACCAAATTTTTTCTTTACTACAGCCCACTTGAGTTTTGGATCCAGCTCATATCTGTTCTCATGTCCTAAAATGAAATCACAAAATGTATGGATGGAGTGGATTTCTCACAAACATCATAGTAGGCCCCACTTAGGTTCCCAGGCAAGAACTTCTCGCAAAAGGCTCACGTAAAAATCCCCATCGACACCCCATTATCTAGAATTGTGTTTCCGGTTGGACGAGTTCTGTGAATCATTCATGATGTATGCATTTCATCCATGCCGTCCATCCATTTTTCCATCTTATTTTAGGGCATGGCCCCAAACCTCATGCAGATCTAAAGCTTCAGTGGACCACACCTCATAAAAAAAGTGAGGATTCGTTGAAAAATAAATAAATAAATAACCAAAAGTTCAGGGGGGGTCCCTCGCCCCTACGTGGCTCCACCCCTGCTCGGCGCTCGGCTCAATCACACCTACTGGACTCTACTCGGCCAAGTCGAGCATGGCTCTACTCAGTCAATAGATCGAGCGAGTTTGAGTCCGAGCCGAGTCTAACTTTTCAAGTCGAGTCCGAGTTCGAGTCTGTCGTGCTGAGTTTGAGTTATCCATCAAGACATGACACATTCATCCAGACATCCACCCATCTATCCATCCATTCATTCATCCACACATCCATCCCATCCATCCACATATATATAATATTAATCTATTAATATTTATATATTTTAATATATATAAATATTATATATATAATATTTTAGGGGTGACCGGCCCTGGACAGCGCCCGGCCAGTCGCCCAAAAATCCAAGAAAAAAATGGAGGGGGGAAGGGGATTACCAGCGTCGACTGTCGAGCGGATGGGCAGTGGGCAAGGCGGCGACACTGTGTAGGGCGAGCGGACAGGCAGTTGGTGAGGCGACAACACCGTGCAGGGCAACGGACAACCGCAGCGGGCAAGGCAGCAACGCCGTGCAAGGCGAGCTGACAAGCAATGGAGGTGGCTGGACGTCGAGCTAAGAGAGAGAGGGAGGGAGGGAATGTGGTGGCGGTGGGTGGCCAAACGTCAAGCCCGGTGGGTGGCCAGACGTCAAGCTCAGAGAGAGGAGGGAATGTGGTGGGTGGCCGAATGTCGAGCTTAGAGAGAGGGAGGGAGAGGGTTAAGGTTAGCCGGTTAGGGAGAGAGGGGGGCGCTCGGGCGGGATTAGAGTTGGTGTTTTTTTTTTTTTTTTTTGAGGTATTTATACTCCTGAGTCAAACGAGCGAGTTAATTCGAGCCGAGTTCGAGTCAATGTTCGAGTCGAGCAGGGTCATGCTCGGTGCACGGCTCAAACTTATTTGAGCACCCAAAAAATGACTCAACTCGACTCAAACTCGCTTCCGATCCAAGCCGAATCGAGCATTTTCGAACTAAGCCGAGCGAGTTTTTCAAGCTTGCTAGACTCATGTACAACTCTAGATACGATGCACTTATATCAATATGGGTCGAAGCTTTGACTTTCTATCGAGTCCAATGATATTGTAGGCAAAAGCACTATAAAATACTCCTATTAAAAAAAATTAAGAATGAAATTACCTTGAATGCGTAACCATGTCATCTTCTTTACTATACAAAACGACGTCCAACCACAAAGGAAAAAAAACACTATATGATAACATCTGTAATACCTTGCGAATTTTTAAGAACCAATCATCAGACGAATGATCGAGGTGACATGCCTTAATTTTAGGAAGATCCAGTCGTTAAATCTTCAATTTGGACCGTTAGACTACCAATTAAGGACTGTATTTGCTAATTTGACCATTAAATCATCAATTAAGACCATCTGGGTCGTATTTGTGATTATCTGACCGTTGGATCATCAATTAGAACTATTTGCTTTACATTCGTACTAAATCTTACCATTGATTTTCAATACCAACCGTTAGATCTTAGATATGGATTATCTATTTTAAATTTGGACAATTTGACCGTTAGATCTTTAATTTAACTCATCTAAACTCAATAATTAACGTTAAATTACCAAATGAACTATTGAAAATGAAATCTAATAAACAAGTCTTCCAAACTAGGGAAGATGAGTCTTCGATCTGACCGTGGATCTGTCTTTACTTTGCTAAATCATTAATATTTTGGTATCTAATTGTGAACATCTGATGTTTGGAAGTATTAATTATTTATTTTTTGTTGTTACTCAACATGGATACATCATCTAGGCCTTTTGGCATGAATTAAAGACTGTAAACTTCCATATTAATGGTTGAGATGGTCATTGGACTTCTTCATTGGTTACAATCTATGATGAACAAGTATACACCCTCAACCCTATCCATTTATATTATATTATTTTGCTATAGTTGTGAATTTTGGGAATGATTCAATCCGAACTCTTTTTGTAAACATATGTAATAAGTGATGCCCGTCAATTCCGTATTACCAAAGTTGATGAACAACTTCTAGGCTGGCCCGCTTGACAATGGTATGTACTCAAACCCCTCTATACACCTTAGTAAACACCATATCATTTTTTAGAAATTAAATTTGAAAAGAAGATTAGATAAGGGATAAACCTCATCAAGGGAGTAGGTTATTCCTCTCTCTATAAAAGGAGGGATGCCGCCTCTTTCACTTGCACCAGATGTCCAAGGGGGAGAGAGAGAGAGAGAGAGAGAGAGAGAGAGAGAGAGAGGCACATATCAATGAGCCACACACTCGATTTTAGTAAGTTTTATTTTCTATTTCCTTTATTGTTCATTTTTTTTCCTTATGTTGTAATGGAGCTTAAGATTAATGATTCAATATGACCCCATATGGTCAAGAGACCATGCACCATGGTGGTTTACACATGGCACTAATAGGCGAGTTATGTGGGCCACACATGCTACCCATGTGGATGGCATGGTAGGCCCCCAATGTTGGACCACATTGACACATGGTGAGCCCCACACGTTGGCCACTTAGTGTAAGTGTTGATAAGTCCACATATTGATTATTGAAAACATATTATCGATTGTTGAAAATACGAAAATACATAGATAGGTCTCAAATTATGATAAATGGGCCCTCTAATTAGATGATTAGAATTTGTTTCTAGTTAAGAGGCATGAATACTTAGAATTAGTGCAAATCATTGTGATGTAAGGAAGAAAAGGTTAATTAAATGATTAGGAATGATGTATTCTACCAATGGGCCGCATCTTATGACATAAATTTTACATGAATACCATCTTGGATATTATTTTGAAAGTATTACCTGAATTACCATGGATTTCTGAGTAGACTATCCTAGTGGGCCACTAAGTTACTTTCCAAGGAGAAAAATGTCCATAGTAGACCTTCATTTCTAAGGGTTATGAATTATTGTTATTTACTTTATAAAATCTGATTTTGGACGCATAGTATTATATATATATATATATATATATATATATATATATATATATATATAAATGGGGTACCTAGAAACATATTTAACTACTTAGATTTGTATGGAATAATTTAGGTGGGCCCCAGCAAATGCACAAACGCGTTTATATATACAAGTATGATGGGCTAATGATCATCAGATAAAATGTATTTTTTGGATGCTCAAGATCTAATAATTATTCGAGGACTAAAAATGGCTAAAAAACACAAGCAACAAACAAAGAAGTCGCGTTCGATTACTGTACCGAAAATTAATAAGAAAATAGATTATATTCACACCAATTTCTCTATATGGTCAAGCGTAACTATTTTTTTCTAATGATGGTGGGATTGTATGTATCTTTAGCTTGCATGTCTTTGTAGCTACATTGTTTTATAAATCGAATAGCATTAAATCTTGAATATGGCATTCTATAGAAATGAACACCAGACAACTCGGGGAGTAAGTTGGCCCTTAAATAAATGGGAGGAGAGGTTCTGGGGTGCGAATCCCCAACCTTAGTTGGTACTAATAAGGGCCTCCGTAAAGGACTACGAGTCGAGCGAGGAAGGAGTCTAATCAACTCATAATGAATTACTCAGTAATCTAAGCCAGGTGTGATAGCCTAAGACCAGAGGATGAGTCAATGCTCGAGGCTTATATACTCGGTATGTGGACTGTCACTCAAAGCTAGGGTCAACTGGCACTAGTCAGGTGGGTGTTGGTAGACCAAGTTGAAATAGACTAGGCTGTCACGCCCCAAACCCAGGAACCCAAGAAGCGAGGCCCAAATCCTGAGTTCGAGGTGTGAACTTCACATAGAACCACACATGGGAGCATTACCCTTGTGCTGGAGCAGTCGGCTCGGCATTCAACTTATAATTAATAATCAGAGTTGCATATATCTACACAGAGGTAACAAAAGATGTGCATAGATAACTGAACTAGAGAGTGTTACGGTAAACATCCAAAATGTACACATATCTAAATCCCTCAGCTGAGGATACACAAACACAATAAGAAAAATGTGCAGAACGTAAACTAAACAAATAAAGAGAACTCCTCAGTCTTCTGCTCCCAACTAGGCTCTACGCTACACCCCTAAAAGCCTCACACTACTCCTAAAACCCCTGCATATGTCAGATAGGTGTCAGAGGCCTACATCGTAAAAAAACACCCTCTAAGATTAACACACAACATGATAGCCAAGCATAAATTATAATTAAAGCAATAATCCACAGCATACAATTCCTACATATTATCCAAGCATGTTATGCGGTATAACAACATGGCAAGTAATTTTCACAGGTAAGTCATAACTAATGTGTAGGGATGTAAGAGCTACACTCAAGGTTAGAGATGTGCATCTAGTTAGCATGTGACAATCTATAACGGTTAATCCATCGGTAAAGTACGGAAAAACATGTCTATACTAGCTAGCCACCTAGGTAAAATCTAAGAGAAAAAAGACGCCTATAGTAAACTAGCCAGTCGATAAAATGCTTGAAAGTATGCCCATACAGGTTAGGCATATGGTAAAATCCACATGCCTTGGATGCCTGCCATCAACCATTACTGCCCTAATCTACAAGCAAACCAACTTACCATAGTCCTAAGTTGGAGATGCGCATCCAACTAGCACCACTCATAGTGGCTAACCAGCTGGTAAAGTACAGAGAAAGGTATGCCCGTAGTGGTTAGGCACTCGGTAAAATCTACATGCTTTAGATGCGTATTATTAATCGTTATTAACCTAATTAGTTAAAAATCCAACCTACAACAAAGCAATTCACGACAAGCATTAGTCCTATCTACACACATTTTAATCTATCAACGACTTGAGGTTAAGGGTTGCACATCCAGGTAGCATACGACGTCCATAGTGGCTAACTAGCTGGTAAAGTACAGAGAAAAGTAATCTTGCACTGGTTAGGCATGTTAGTGCCCTGGTTTGTCAGCATATGCTAGTGTATCTTATGTCGATTGAGCCCCCATTGGAAGACAAAGACAACTGAAGACATGAAGCATCAATGAGTGAAGAAACAGGTAAATTGAGGTGCCTTAGTGTTCCTAGCCTTAGACCCCTTTAAGTTCCAAAACAACCTACCTATAAATGATATACTTCAATAGAAAAATCTTATTTTATCATCCCAAGCCTTAGAAATCAATTAGATCCTAATTAGCAATGTCTATAGAGGAACAAAAGATCTGTAGATTCACTTGTAGATCGAATCAAAAGTCGAATCGACAGATTGTCGATCGAATCAAAAGTCGAATCGACAGATTGTCGATCGAATCGACTCAAATTAATGGATTGTCGATCGATCGAAAGGAACGATCAAAGATGGCTAAAAGTGTCCATCAAGCTTAACAGGAAAATCAGGATTTGTTCGATCTAATCGATAAATTGGCCGTTATAAATCCATTGGAGCTTTTTCTCTATAAAATGAGCATCTAGATCTTTGTGTAGGTGATGGTTTTTTGTGATTTAAAAATCCTAATACATTCTAAGCTTTTCCCACACTCTAGTCTATCACCCAAAGATATCCATGTCTTTTTCTTGTGATTAATCACTCTAAAGATCATTCCAAGCTCTATTTAAGGAAGACATGGTATCTTACATTCTCTAGAAAATAGACAACAAACCTATAGGTAAACCCTTTTGTATATCAACCTCTAGAATACTTATCTAGGTGAATCTCAAATTGGAATAAACAAAGTCATTAGTTGTATGAGATTCAACCAATCCATCTCTCCCAATATTCCTTTGCACTTTTAATCGGATGATTAAAGTAAGGAGCCGATCATTTGAAAATGAAGAAGATCGACATCAAAGTTCGGAGGAGTAAAAGAGAAGTTGCATCATGATTGATCTACCATCTCAACAAGGCGCTATGAATGAGGCTCATCCAACCAAGTAAGGGTTATTGTTTAGAGTCAATTGTATACTCCTTTCCTATGTGGAATTAAGTATAGAATACGAGTGTGTACGTGTTAGTCTTCGTGGGAGCCTCCGATGGGAGTGTACATAAGTCTTTGGATTAAGATCGTAGTGGTTATTAGTTAGCCCATAGAAAACCTTTGTAAGTCTTTGAGGGAGCCACCGACACAAATGCGTACGTGTAGGTTTATGGTAAACCTATGGAAAACCATTGTAAAGGTTTTTGATGAACCTATGAAAACCAATTGAGATAGTGAAATCTAGTACACTCAACTTTGAGTACATTAGCTGGTAGTAAAGTAGGATTAAGCCGAACGACTATATATCCTTATGTTTACGATTGTGATTTGTGCAAATTTCTATTTATACTTGTGAGTTGAATTCTTATATGAATGCATGAATAGGTTGTATGTTTAGTATTTAGTTCAATTTCATACACTAGATATATCTCTCTCCTCATAGATTAGTTACTTATATAATTTTGTTACTTATAGTCTATGTGCTTGGATCCACTTGGCCTATTGGCTTAAGTGTTAAATTATTTTTAATTGGCGCATATTTTTAAAGCGGTCTTATTCACCCCCTATAACACTTAGCCATAATTTTAAGCTCCACCACAGGTTTCCGCACGTGCAATTTCAAGGCACCTAGTAAAATTTACATGCTTCATATGTACATCATTCCAAACATGCACCAGTATTAAAAATGAGACTCGTCAAATTGCAGGCAGGGTGGCGAGTCCAAAGTATTCATTTTTCCATCCTTAGGGATAGCAATCAAACTCACATGAATAATTTAAAAAGACGGCAATTTAAAACCTATGTAAATACTTAATAAGAGTGGCAGGAAAAATCACACAACAATGTATAAGGCAACACTTTCGATCGCGCAAACTGTTCACTCAGGGAATAATTCAAACAACACATCCATAGTTCCAAGCATAACAACATAATTCAAATAGCATAATCACGATTCCATGCATATAATCATCAAAGCACATGTTACAAAAAACTAAGCGATGACACAACATACATACTAAGTAGATACTGAAATAAAATGCTAAGGAAAAGCTTGAAGGGTATATCTTCACCTTATTGTAATTAGGGTTTCTAGACTCTTAGCACTCTAACCTGGACATGCTACAATTCGCGTGGCTCCTATAACTGGTTTTGGGGAATACAAAGCCCTAATGTCAAATTAAAGCTAATAAGGTGCTTCTGCTTACCGAATTGCCTATGCTTACCTGACCTAGCGACTCGGCCCTAAATTCAGGCCTGTGCGAACGATCCAGAGCCACTACGCTAACACAAAGCCCAAGCATGGAGCTGGGTAGCTACTACAGGCTAATCTAACTTCAGAACCCTCACATGCATGTGCTGGTATGAGCACAGGCGGCATGCATGCGCCGACGAAGGGAAACCCTCTCTCTTGCACTCCTGATCTCCCTCTCATTCCCACGGTTCCCTCTCTCTCTCTCCCTCTTCTGGAACTAGGAAATGGCTGGAATGAAAGAAAAATGGAAAAGAAGGCTTATATAGCTTAAGATAAAAACTCAATGGTTTGCAAGAGTATTAAAATTCAAGGATTGTCTTCTGACTCAAACTAATAGTTCTATGACCAAATCGACACAACATGGATTTTTTAGGCTTGGGGGCTCCACTTGTCAATCGAACGGATAGAGTCTGGGCTCTACAAAAAAAATGGGGTTTTGGGGTTTTTAGGTTCTAAGGGGCGCTCGCATGGGCACTCTTAGTTACCCTAAGGTTCTAATGTTAGGTGCAACGCAATTTTCGACGCCCTGGGAGTTCAAGGGGTCAAATTGGACGGACTTGGCGGATTACGAACGAACTGAATGTTTGGTTCGATGTACTCGAGCACGGGTTTTATTTAATCATACACTAGTATCTATTGGCAAGGGATCCAATGATCTGGGTACCACAACTAATTTGATACAGTGTGGTCTATTTGGCTGAGGAATCCATCGAGCTTTGAGGTTCCGGGGTTAAGGTTTGCTAACAAGTTTCTAAGTTATTCGAGTTTGTCAATGTACAGAGTCGAACCGTGCTAAAGGTTTCTAGAATTAGGATTTTTGCTAAAAATTCTAAGTTTTCAAGTTGAAGGCATGCGTGCCTGGGCACGTGAAATTGCATGTCAATTTAGAAAATTTCTAATGACGCCCGAAGACATCCAGTACCCAAGTATTAGAGGGCCAGGGCATTCCAACCTACCCCCTTAAAATAATTTTGTCCCCAAAATTGTTTAATGCTCGGTTGAACTTGAGTTTAACGTTCTAGGTTTAGGATTCACCTATAACGCTTTAGCAATTCAAGTTACACGTGTATCGGGGCCTAATCCTAGAGATCTAGCTATCCTTAGGATCTCAAATTCTAATATATTTCTTTCGCGCCTTTCATTATCTGAATCCTAGGCGTGGCTTGACCTACATTTAGCTATCTAGAATTTAAAATAGAGGGGTTGACTTAAAGAGTACAAGCCAATCACATGGATAGACCTAGACTAAGAGGTTTCCTAATTAGTTGGGTGATCTTAGAACATCTACACTACTCGAGGTCAATACATGGATAATTTGCTGCATAATCGGTGTGGAAGGCATAGCGGCTAATGTTGGCCAACTCGATACAACGTTTCGACCACAAAAGGGGTCAAATCGGTCTGATTGCCAAACTGAGGGTAGAAATTGGAAACAAAAGTAAGATAGGAAGCGAAATTGGGTTCGTCATCTCTGACTTCCTCGGGGCGTTGCCCTGATACCAATGAATGGCCTAGCAGCCACACAAAATCGAGCACAATCCTCCTTTTGGGCCTCAATGGATTGGTCAAACTCGGAGGAATAAAATCGGATGGAGGGGCCTCTATCAATCTATCGATAGTCGTCAGGGTCACCATAGTATCCCCATCGAAGACTACCTCAAAACTTGGAGGGTCCATGACAAGCTCCTAACACAGAGAGTAAAATGCTCTGACCAAATCCTCTTGCACGGGTCCTCCGAAAGACGGGCCTCTATCAATCTATCGATAGTCGCCAGGGTCACCATAGTATCCCCATCGAAGACTACCTCAAAACTTGGAGGGTCCATGACAAACTCCTAACACAGAGAGTAAAATGCTCGGACCAAATCCTCTTGCACGGGTCCTCTAAAAGACAAGATGGGGGCACACCCTTCACAAACTAGGAGCTCCAGCACCAGAGACCCCTGAAGACAATCCTCCATGACCTTGTGTTCATAAACAAAAGGGTGAGACGAGAACCTAGCAAACAAGGCTTTAAGATTTATTGTCTCTTCATCGGGAGAAGAGTCGAAGGACGGGGAATACAAAACTGATGGCTCCGGAATGGGGAGTTTGCGAGCCGGACCATAGTTTGGAAGAGATTTAGTGCAAGTGGATGAGGATGGGCTAGCATCGTGTTGAGCCCTCACTCGGCACTCACCCGAAGTCGGCGTGCTGGCATGGGGCATTTAGAGGTTTTAGAAGGAAAGGGGAAATGAAAAATACGAGGGAGGTGAAGATTCGTGAGTCGGAGGAGGAAATTAAGGGAAAACTATAGGAAAATTGGAATTTTGGGAGGGAAATGATGCAATGGGAGGTGAGACTAAAACCAACCAAGGAGGAGAAAAGAAGAAGAACGAAGAAAATGAAACTGTTTGGACTTTTTAACCTAAATCATGCAATGTTGATTGGACCAATTGATGCTGTCAGTCAGACCGACATAACATCTTTTTTGTTCTATCTGACCATAGTCAATCGGTCGCACCGATAGGAGTGTCGGTCAAACTGACAGAGCTCTAAAAGGTGTCTAGTTTTCTATTAATGTAATGGAATGATTCTAAAGGGTATGCACCTAAGTTTTCCTATCTTTGGGATGATATAGGGCATTCACAAATGAACGGTTCTAGGATGGAAGGGCCATAGCTCGATGGTCCAGGGCGACACTTGCCTCCCACAACCCCAAACACATATTATGAGTTTAGCTGATCATTCTATAGCTTTTAAAGGACCTAGAGGATAATGATCTTATGTCTTACTTCAAAGGTTCAGGCAACACGAAACAATGGTCATGGTGGATTTGGATCTGATGCATTAGTTTTTCACCTGGCCAAGGGTTGAAAGTCTTTTGCATCCCTTCCTAATCTTGGAAAATTGTTGCCTTTTGCCTTATTAGGGCATTGAGTCCCTTAGCAATTGCCCGGGATTTAAAACTTGGATCAAACCACGAACACTTTGTATGATACAATTCTGTAAGTCTGTGGCTATTAGACCTAAAATACATGTTTCTAAGAACTTCCTAAGGATGGGTCAGACTTAGGCGCGGGGAAGAAAAATGATTTTCCTATCGTGTTGTATAAAATTTTGACTACCCTACCCCTCACAACGGATCCCTAAGCGCCTAAAGTGGTCGAGAACATGGAACTACGGGAGTGAGCAATAATCTCTTACGGTACTTCGACCCATTTCTAATTTTAGACATTCGACCTAGGACCTCTCGAAGAAACTACAATGTTGTTACTAAGCCACTTGGTTTCACTAGCCCCAGGGAAATCCTTTTCCACTCAACTCTCAATCCTAACGTTCCGATATTTGATCATTGTGGTTGTATAAGCCCCATTCCCATGGCCCGGTTATCTCATGCTCACGCTTAATACAACCTATTTATCACCCCAAACCCAAGCACCCGAGTAACGAGACCCAAATCCCAAGTTCAGGGTGTGAACTTTACCAGAACTGCACATGGGAGCATTACTCTAGTACTAAAGCAGTTGGATTAGCATTCAACTTATACTTAATAATCATAGTTGCATATATCTACATAGCGATAACAAAAGAAAGGCATAGATAACTGAACTAAAGAGTACCACAGTAAACATCCAAGGTGTACATATATCCAAATCTCTCATTTGGGAATACACAAACATAGTAAGAAAAATGTGCAAAATGTAAACTAAACAAATAAAGAGAAATCCTCAGTCCTCTGCTCCCATCTAAGCTCTATGCTACACCCCCAAAAGCCTCTCCCTACTCCTAAAACTCCTGCATATGTCAAATGAAAGGTGTTAGAGGCCTACATAATGAAGACATGCCTCCAAAATTAACACACGACGTGATAGCCAAGCACAAGTTATGATTAAAGCATCAATCTATAACATACAATTCCTACATATTACCTACACACGTTATGCAGTATAACAACATAGTAAGTAATATCCACAGGATAAGTCCTAACTAATGTGCATGGATGTAAGAGCTACACTCAAGATTGGGGACATGCATCTAGCTGGCATGCGACGGTCCATAACGGCTAACCCACTAGTAAAGTACGAAAATGCATGTCTGTACTGACTAGCCATCCAGTAAAATCCAAAAGGAAAAGGGCGCCCATAGTAAACTAGCCAGCCGGTAAAATGCTCGAAAGTACACAAATACAGGTTAGGCATTAGGTAAAATCCACATGCCTCGGATGCCTGTCATCAACCATTACTACCTTAATTTACAAGCAAACTAACCCATCATAGTCCTGAGTTGGAGATGTGCATCCAGCTAGCACGCGACACTCATAGTGGCTAACTAGGCAGTAAAGTATAGAGAAAAGTATGCCTGCACTGGTTAGGCACCTGGTAAAATCTACACGCTTAACCTAATTAGTTAGCAATCCGACCTACAGCAAATCAATTCATAGTAAGCATTAGTCTTACCTACACGCATTCTAATCTATCAATGACTTGAGGTTGAGGTTGCACATCCAACTGGCATATGACGCCCATAGTGGCTAACCAACTGGTAAAGTATAGAGAAAAGTACACTCACACTAATTAGGCACTCGATAAAATCTAAACGCCTCGTATGTGCGTCTCGTATGTGCGTCAGCCCAATCATTACTAATCCTAATCAAAGGCAACCTAATTTACTTCAATCCAATTTACAATGAATCATTTCGACTAACGGCCCTTCTAACACAAAAGGGTTCAACCCAAAAAGCGACTTGAGCCAAGAAAGTCCTACAGAAAAATGAAAAATATGCTTCCCAAAAAAGGCACCAGTATCAAAGATGAGACTCGTCAAATTGTGGGTAAGGCCGCAAGTCCAAAGTATCAATTTTCTCATCCATAAGGATAGCAATCAAACTCACACGAATAATTTAGAAAGACGACGATTTAAAACCTCTGTGAATACTTAATATGAGTGGCAGACAAAATCACACAACAACGTATAAGGCGACACCTCTAATCAGGTAAATAGTTCACACAGGGAATAATTCGAACAGCACATCTACAATTTCAAGCATAGCAATATAATTCAAATCGCACAATCGTGGTTCCGTACATATAATCATCGAAGCACATGTTACAAAGAAACTAGGTGATGACAGAACATACATACTAAGCAAATACTAAACTAAAATGCCAGTGGAAAGCTTGAAAGGTAGATCTTTACCTTATCTTAGTTAGGGTTTCTAAACTCCGAGCGCTCTAACCCAAACACAATACAATCTTGTGGCTCCTATAGCTGAAAATTTAGGGTTTGGGGGAATACTAAACCCTAATGTCAAAATTTGAGATTATAGTTAAAAATTATCTAAATTAAATTCAAATTGGAAGCTAATAAGGTGCTTCCACTTACTGAATTGCCTACGCTAACCTGACCTAGCAACTCAGCCCCAAATTCGGGCCCGCACGGACGATCCAGCGCCACTACGCTGACACGAAGCCCAAGCATGGAGCTGGGCAGCTGTTACAGGCTGATCTAGATTCAGAACCCTCACACGCATGTGTCAGTTAGAGCATAGGCGGCATGCTTGTGCCGACGAAGGGCATGCGTGCACATGAACGGTGGCCCACTCTCCTGCACTCCCGATCTCCCACTCATTCTCACGACTCCCTCCCTCCCTCTCTCTCTTCAAGAGATGGGAAATGGCTGGAGAAAGAAAAATAGAAAATAAGGCTTACATAGCCTAGATAAAAACTCGGTGGTTCACAAGAGTATTGCAATTCAAGGGTTGTCGATCGAACTGGCAGGTGTTTTCGACTGAACCAATTCAAACAAACAGTTCTTTCAGCCAGACCGATAGAACATGGATTTTCCAGGCTTGGGGCTCCACAGGTCGGTCGAACGGACAGAGTATGGGCTCTACATAAAAATGAGATTTTTCGGCTTTTAAGGTTCTATGGGGCACTTGCATGGGCTCTCTTGGTTACCCTAGGAATTTAATGTTAGGTGCAGTGCAGTTTTCGATGCCCTAGGGGTTCATAGGGCCGAATTGGACGGACTTGGTGGGTTATAACGAACCAAATGTTCAGTTTGACATTTTCGAGTGCAGGTTCTACTTAATCATGCGCTGGTATCTATTAGTTGGGGATCCAATGATCTAGGTCCCACAACTAGTTTGATACGGTGTGGTCTATTTGAGTGCGGAATCTATCAAGCTTTGAGGTTCCGGGTTGGAGTTCACTAAAAAGTTTCTAAGCTATTTGGGTTTGTCAATGTACTGAGTCAGAGAGTGTTTAGGGTTTCTAGAATTAGGATTTTTGCTAAAAACTCCCATGTCCGTGGAGCCCACCGTCTTGTCTTCATAAAATTCACTCCCTTCATCAGCTGTGCCTCATGTTCACCGTGTATAAACCACGCCCAATGCCCAATGAAGTCTATGGAGTGTGGCCCGCCTTGAGTTAAGGAGCACTGTTCTATTGATTCGATGGAATATACAGACCATGGCGGTGCCCACAGACAAACCTATGGTTGGCATTGTTCCCGGCGACATGGCCCCACCGGAGTTATGGATCGAGCTATTTTTTTATTTATTTTTTTGCCTCGGTACCTAACATTGAGACGCCCGCACACACAACAGATGGACCCCTCACAGCTTGAGTGTTCTAACCACTGCCTACAGAAAATGTCGCAGATAAATGTGCTACAGAATTCCCCAAGAGGACAATCTTAACCTTTCAATTTCTGTCCTAAAACACACGGTTAACAATTACAGTTGACCTCTTAAAATCCCCACAATTCAAGTCATTAGTGCGAAAATGATGATGACACTAGTTGGATTGCATAGTGACCCTGCCATCATGGATGTCCGTGGAGACTGACCTGGCAGGATTTGATTGGGCATTGTGTGACCGTATTTGATTGGGCCTTGTGTGACCATCAAAAATGGGACTGGTTACTCGATACTCAATTGTATAGCCCCATCTCTGACAGCCGCACATGGCCTAATCAAATCCACTAATCCAGTCAGCCCAAAGAGGCCCGTGGTGGCAGGGTCACCACTGGTGGGGTTATTAAAGGATGGTTAAAGAGTAAAATAGTTGAAGTAGTCCAAATGGTTAATAGCATGTCCTCCCATATTTCTGGGACCCAACCGTTGATCGTGGATTAGGGATTCCTAAACAGTCTCCAAGATCCCTAGGATTAGAGGCAAGTGATAGAAAGTTGTTGAGAGAACACACCAATGCTGGTAAACAACAGTTGGAATCATCCGATCATGAAATTTGTATAGGCATTCCATTCAACGTAGGTCACATCATACGATTGTCAGGATCACTGAAAATGGGCTCCACCTCATCCGACAAATCTTCATTTTTTTTTTTTTTTTTTTTTTTTTTTTAGGGTAATAAACCACAGAAATCTTTCCCCATCTTCCCCACTAACATGTCCCTCGTGTAGGAGATCCAAGCGTGTAGAATGTGGGCCACCATCATCAAGATAGCCTGGAGGGTAAAATCAGGAAGGGACACTCACTGGTGGGCTAAACAGTCAAAATCAACGGACAATCAATGGCCTGACACAACACACAAGTGGTGGCCCACGGAATTGAGTGGATTTCCTGGAAGGTGATATTTTGGACGTGCCATACACCTACACCAATGCACGGCATGCATTGGCAGGAAAGAGGAGGTTGTGTACGAGAAAGTTCAGTGACTGCATGAGCATCCACATATTCTGTAAAGATTGCCTCATTTTTCCTAAAACCAGATAATATGGCAACATTTTTCTAATAGAAGCTATGAGAAGTCTACTAGAATTGAGTTCCATGGCTTGATTTTCAAAATCTGTACACTTTGGCCAAAAACAAGTATAACATAACATATACATTCGACATCATCATTGACTCCCAAAATCATATTATTCTCAATGCAAGATCATCTACTCATTGAAATAAATTCTACAACATTGGCAAACCTGAAATGCCAATCTGAACTTGCATATTCTACAGAGCCAAGGACTGTCCAACGACACCCGCACGATGAACAAATGCTTTTAGAGCTTTTAAGTTAATAAAAAAAAAACGGTGATGTTACCTTTCCAGGGGGTGACCTTGGTTGTTGCTTCTTGCAAAGATTTCAGGCATCGCAAAGTTGAGACGAAATCCCACCGGAGGTACCTCAATATGAAACAATCTTACCAAAATGCATCAAGTTTGTCTGTTGACGAGCCAACCTGGCTTGAATATGATATCTCGCTTGAAGTCACATCCACTGATGGATGTCGACTCGCCCAGGCGACGAAAACACTGAAGAAGGAAAAGATGGCCTCAGGAAGAATTTTGGAGAATGCAAAAGCATATAGCTCGTCTTCGAAATGGGTCTTTTTGGTTCCATGTTCAACTCATTGAGTCAAGAGCAATGCTAAGTGCATGTGCGTAATAAAGCTCATTTACACCCCCACACATTTGCTAGCATGGTGCATAGGTGCAAGATCCGATCCATCCATCAGGTTGGTCTGATCTTCCACATATTTTTCCAAAAATAAATCCATTCCACTCAATGTGTGGGCCCCAATATTGGAAAGATGTGGACAGGTCAGAAAACTCCAGCCAAGTTTTTTCAGATCCGTGCCCTTTTTTTTTTTTTGGCAGACTGGCCCATGACCAGTGGAACAACCTGATTCTTGGGCTAGGGCATTGATATCATGCTGCTGTTCTATGGGTGGATTGGATCTCAGACCTATCGCTCCATGCTAGCACATGTGTGGCGTGTACATGAGCTTTATTGCACACACATGTGGGCTTAACAAAGCTCTTGAGTCAGATACACCGAGTTTCAAGATAATCCATTTGGGTTTTTAAAAATCAGTCAAAGATTATGGAAATGAGGACCCTCCTATGTTAGCAAGCACCACACTGGTTGTAAGTTCTACATGCATGTGGATGTGCATCCATGACATGTACACATGTCAATCTGAATCTATTCATTCGTCTTCTATCTTATGATAATGTATCTAGGTATTTCTTTGTAGTAATGCATGCATCTGCCTCTCTATTCGGATGGGTGGATTGGATCTAGGATCTATTTTTCCATGTGTGGTGTGTACATGAGCTTTGTTGCACATCGGGTGGGCTTAGCAAAGTTCTTGAGACACTGTGTTTCAAGATGATCCATTGAGTTTTTAAGAATCAATTGAAGATTACAGAAATGAGGACCCCTGTATGCTTGCAAGCACCCACTGGTTATAAGTTCTATATCCATGTGTGCATGTGCGCACACGAGCGCACATGTGTACATGTCAATCTGAATGTATTCTTTGTTTTCTATCTTATGATAATGGATCTGGGTATTTCTTTGTAAGTGCAAGTGATGATAAAACAGACAGGAAAAAAAAAAGGTATTTCTTTGTAAGAATGCATGCATCTGCCTCTCCATCCATTTGCCTGTACACATCCATGAATAGACGTCTAGAATGCAATTGCATGTCTCAGTGATTTTTATGGCAAGCATTCACAAGATAAACGTAAATGAATGCATTTGTTTACTATTTTTTGTTGTTGTTGTTGTTGTTGGTGGTGGTGGTGGTGGTGGTGGTCCTTTTTTGACAAGCACTTTCGTAGTGGGTAAACAACTATCGAAGGCAGAATATATATATATATATATATATATATATATATATATATATATATATATATATATATATATATATATATAAAGGGTGTAACATACAACTGGTTGTGGATGATTGGTCCTCTTTGCTTATACCAAATACCCATATAGCTGCACATGTTTTGTATAGATGACTGAATACAAATATATGCAAAAGCATTTGTCAAAAATCTCCTACAGTTTTAAATTAATTGATGTGTGTATAGATTAAATATAGTGAAGGTAATGGTATTTTATTAAAATAAGAGGTAGAGAGATATCCAGCTTCCCTCTCCTAAACAACACCTCATCTAGGAGAGAACAATAAAGAAGGGAGAGAGATGAGAGGGTTCGTGTAACGTCCTGAGATTTTCGACTCTCGTGGACGACACGATAGATCAAGTTTCCGGGTGTTAACTTGAATATTTTAAGGACATAATACCACGGTCCTTTATTCACACACATTTTTCATTTTCAAGGCATTCATAGCATAAATGATATAAAATTCTTATTCAACAGTGATTTCTACTCTAAGTTCTCAATCACAAGTTCTTAAGTACTTGTCCTCCCAACAAGGTTATCAAGGTGGGGCACTCAAATCACACTATTGGTCCATGATAAGGACGGTCCAAGTCACTCGCATGAAGGGGAATGATCAACTATGACTACCCATTAACTTTCCTCACTCGATGGACACTAAAATCAAGGGATAAAGGGCTGATTTGCTAATTTGGTCACCTTTACTATGATCTAGAAGTTGAAATTCGACGTGTACGGTTTATTTATTATGGATAGGCATGAGACAAAATTTTAAGTCAAACAGATCATTGGAACCATGTGATCTAGAAGTCAAGGGTCTAGGCTAGTGGCATTTTTGTAATTATTTCTGATCTGAGAGTTTTACAAAATCTAATGTTTCCACGTTGTTCTAGGCATGTTTCTAAGCAATTCTTACAAAAGAATCGATATCTAATTCATCACAGATAAATAGTTATTCACAAAACAAGCTAAAATTCTCGTTAATCAAGGAAACACATATAATAGGCAATATGATGAACTTAAGATAGTGCGGAAAAATTTGGGCTGTTACAATCCACCCTCCTTAAATTCCCGAAGTTTACTTGAGGTGCGATGTCAAAAAGCTAAGGGTATTTCTCTCTCATGTCATCCCCACACTCCCACGTCACTTTCTCTTCCCCATGGAACGATCAGGAGACTTTAACTAGGAGAATGGCTTGCAAAAATTCCAATCCTTTTAACTTTTCTCGTCGACATCTTCCTAACGATGCAGTGTACTATAAAAACGTCCAAACATGCTTTACTGTTGGATTTAGCAAGCGAGAGAGATCGTTCTTGCTTCTCTTGAAATTTAGAACACGTGCTTGCGGTATATTCCCCGTCTTTTGATCCATTCCGGTGTCTATCTAAAAAAATTTGGGGTTATTACACTCTACCCCTCTTTAAAAAAAAAAATCCTCCTCGAAAATTGATTCTACAAGCTTCTTGGATTTAAGGCTAAGGTTGCATATATGTCTACCTCACTCTTGTCATCTAACATAGACCACTACACAAATTTCAGGAAAATGCATAAATATTCCCAAGTTAAGACAAAGATGTGATTCATATGGCATTGGCATCACAGAAAAACAGTTTGAGTAGATTTGGGTCCGATACTTGGATCTTTTACTCAAATTTTAGCATTGCGTTCGTTAGTATCAATCCAGAATTCCGAGTGTCAATCCTCGAGATTTGAACTTGGATCCAATCGCTTACACCTCGCATCAAGTACAGTTATGCACCTCCGTGTAGCCGATTATTCTAATATTGTGGGGGCCATTATGTACCCTCCCAAAACACATACCAGGCACACATTAATAACCAATCACCCAAAACAAGCAATAACAACCAATCAATAATTAAACACCAAAGACTATGGGGTTCTACCTACCTTTTCATCACCAAACATTTAGAAAACATAGGGGGTGTTAAGTAGCATCCTATACCAATCCATCAAAGATAACGGAATGGGACCTATCATTTAGAAAGACACATGAATGGACATCAAAATTTTGAAACATAAGTCACTGGTTAGGTGGGTAACATCCCCAAATTTTTACAAATCTAAATTCGCAGGATCACTTAAAGTTCTTCCCTACTTAAGGTTGAAAAATGTTGCAGGTCAGCATAGTTTTATGCAGAAATTCGGTCACTGTCGGAATTTTCCTAATTTTTCTACTTGTCCAATTGATATGAAAATTCACAGGAGCGTTGAGGGACAGGTCAGAGGTCTACAAAAAAATCACGGGGCATTACAGTTCGCCCTTTCTGTCCAACTCCACCCCCATGCCAAAATAAGAATGATATGTTCAAAGTTGGCATCCCCCGGCTCCAATGGAAGACATCAAAAAAACATTCCCAAACCACTTTGGTAGAAACACAATGCAAGAAGAAATAGTCCACAGACTCCACATCAAGCAAACCCATAAGACAGACATTAGGGATAATCATGTCTATTCTACTTCTACCTGTCAACCAAGCAAACACCATAATCCTTGCGGGCCTCCCGAACAACCATATGAATTCTATCTGAACCACCAATTCGCTTGGCTTGATGGAGCGAATTACCACATAAAAGGATCAAAAATAAAAACATCCTGGATTTCTCCCATCCATCTCATTCGTATTTGAAGGAATATGGCTCTGGAGGAGGTTCAACAAACAAATCATATCATCCAGCTCTGTTAAATTTCTACAATGCGGAGTTCAAATAATTTGACCTCTCGAATTAGAAAAGCAATAAGAGAAATTAATTCCCAGTTCTAGGGCCAAGCTTGCTAATCTAGGGAACATAGGGCAAAGAGGCTAGTCAGTACACCAAGAACCCTCCCAAAAGTAGAAACATAAATTGTCCCCTTAGGAAAGTCCTACACTTCATCAAAGCTTCCTACCACCGTGAATAAGATCTTTCAGACCACCAAAGCATTGTATAGTGATGGTTCCTTAGTGAACCACCAACCCTCTCCATTTTTCAAGTAGTCACCTGTTTCCACAAATCTCCAAAATCTAAGTTCATAGATTTCAGCTCTCACACATTTGTCCCACACTTGCTATAGCCAGTTTGCACACTTCATTCCACTGTTAAAGGTGGAATGCTTCCCACAACTCCTCCTAGAGGAAGTCAAAATGAATTCTTGCCAAAGTTGTTTACAACTAAAGCGGGGCATTGGAACGTCAACGTGAAATACAATGATATGTTAGACAACATTGCCTTGGTCAGAGTGATTCTGCACCCTAGAGAGAGGTACCTACTCTTCCAATTCAAAAGCTTGCTTTCGGTTCTTTTAATCACCTTATCCCACAAATGTTTCACCGTCTTGCCAATGCATAGTTCAAGGCCCAAATAACATAAAGAATGAATACCAATTTTAAACCCAAATATCCTAGCCAAGCCTTCAACATCAACATTTGATAACTTGATTTTGAGAATTCTGCCTCTTCATCCCTTCCTCATGTCTATCCACTTTTTTTTTTCCCTCATGTCTGTCCACTTGCTCTATCTCTACGTCGAAAAAAAGAAGAGCATCATCAGTGAAGTGTGAACTGAAGATGCGTAATATGAAAAGCTACAATCCCACTTCGAAGAACTAGAAACACCAAAGCTCCCCTTTCCAACATTTTGCTAAACACCTCCGCTGCTACCACAAAGAGGTATGGAGATAGTCACCGACTCACCCTGCTTAAGACCTCTCGTTGCCCTTAAAGAACATTTAGCTAAGCCATTCATCAAAACAAAGAACCTAGCTGAACCATTGTTCGGAGTATCTCCAATGATATCTATAATATCCCTGATATTATCTGTATCTCTAGCTCAGTGATACCAATAACACTGGTAGTATAAAAAATTCCAAGTGATATATCGCTAAGTATCGCCAATGTATTGCGGCTATCACCAATATTCTCGACTATCTAGGTGTCGCTTGCATCGCTAATGTATCGCTAATATCTTTGACTGTGTAAATTCAAAGTGTCGCTTGTATAACCAATGTATCAGCGATATTTCAATAATATCACCAATGTATTGATATCACTAAAAATCTGTTTACTAAAAAATTTCCATTAAATTTTTTTTTATGGGTGCATGGTTATATGATGAAATTCATGTTTGTATGTATGTATATGTATGCATGCATGCATGGATGGATGGATCATGATTGGATGGATGATTGACTGGATGGATTAATGAATGGAGGTAGAGCTGTACACAAACCGAGCTGGCTCGAAAAGTTTGCTCAGCTCAACTCGAAAAAGCTCGATTCGGCTCGATTTGAAAGGTCAATCAAACCAAATCGAGCTTATTTTTTGGGCTCGTTGAAAATTCGAGCCGAGCTCGAGCTAGACCGAGTTCGATTCGGCTCGGTTCGAAACAAGGCTCAAATCAGGCTCAGTTTGGTTTTAATATATATAATATATAATTTATAAAAATATATATATAATATATTTCGAGCAGCGCCCACCCAAAACCTAATCATTCGAAATTGAGCGTCCCCCTGTCCCTTTTGATTTTTTAGTTTTGCCCGACTGGATGCCCCCGCCCACACCCAGTACCCACTCGCCCGGCCACCGACCGTCCGGCAACCTCGCTGGATCTCTCTCTCTCTCTCTCTCTCTCTCTCTCTCTCTCTCTCTCTCAGTGGTCAGCCAGTGGCCCAGCACCCAACGCCATCGGCCATCTCTCTCTCTCCCCGTCCGGACGACACTATCCAACCCCCTTGTCCCCTACCCACCAAGCGACCGGACTTCCCTGTCTAGTCCATCCAAGCGACCGGACCCCCCTGCCCACCAGGCGACCGGACTTCCCTGTCCACCAACTAGTCCGTCCATCCAACCAGACCACCCTGTCCACCAAGCAACTGGACTTCCCTGTCCAGCTGGTCCGTCCAGGCGACCGGACCTCCCTATCCACCAGCTGGTCCAGTTCTAGAGCCCACCACCATCAAAGGCATTTTAATTTTTAAATTTTTAATTGTTGGTTTTTATGTTTAATTATTTAAATTAATTAAGTTAATTGTTTGATTTAGTTGTTTAATTAGTTAATTGTTTAATTGTTAGTAGTTTGAGTATTGGTTGTTTGAATTGTTATATTTGTTAGTTGTTTAATTTAGTTGTTTTATTAGTTAATTGTTTGAGTGTAGGTTATTTGAATTGTTAGTTGTTTAATTCGTTAATTGGTTAATTAGTTAATTGTTTAATTGTTAATTGTTTGACTGTTGGTTGTTTGAATTGTCGGTTGTTATCTAATTAGTTAATTATTTAATTTATTTGTTTAATTAGTTAATTGTTTGAGTGTAGGTTGTTTAAATTGTTAATTGTTTAATTAGTTAGTTGTTTAATTGTTAGTTGTTGGAATGTTTAATTATTTGAATGTTAATTGTAAACAATCAGTTGCCCATTTGAGCATTCCTATGCGGTCAGGCATAGATTAGCGTCTTTGGTGCATAGCAATCCTCAAATTGTCCTATTTTGAACAGTTCAGGGTCGGATAGATTGTAATGTTTTCGTTTTACTGATTTAAATGTTTGCGTCGGTTCCATGCGATATCTCACATTTTCTCTCCGAATGTATTTGTTTCATTTGCTTCTATTGTCAATTATCCTCATTTTGCGAAGGTAATTGACAATGGAAAACAAATGGAAGATCAATATATTCTGGAGAGATGAGGGAAGACGTTGCCGGAATTTCGACGTAGGCATTTGAATTCATTAACAAAAGCATTACAATCTATCTGATCTTGAATAGGTAACTGATTTAGGTAGAGAAGATTCATAGTGTCGCAAATATACATGTTAGGGTCAACTTTTAACTCCTCAAATCCCGCTCTGCTCTATAAGATAGTACAATGCATGAGGGATCGCAGCAGGTTAAGTTGTAAGTTTGTTGTTGACACTACAATATTTTGATATATGACTGAAGATTAATTTTTATCTTTATATCTATAGATGATTAGTGAGGAAGTCCAAAATACTCCCGGTGCCGATGAGTTAGCCACACAGCCAACACCTCCTCTTATTGTGGACTTGGAGGAAGATGCAAGTTCAGGTATAGGTCTAGGTCCAGCCAAAGGAAAGAAGAGGTTATCAGTGTGGAATGACTTTGAAGAAGTCGAAGAAAACGGTGTGGTGAACGTTAAATGTTTACACTGCAAGTCACTGTACAGTAAGAATCCTAGAGGGGCAACTTCTCATTTAATTAGGCATGGGCAAATCTGTTTGAAGAGACCTCGAAGTCCAGGTCAACAATTACTTTCATTTACCAAGTTTGAAACAAATGACACTGAAGGTGTAGTTTCCACTCATAAGTTTGACAAACGGAGCTGAAAAAGTGGCATGCCAGATTAGTGACAATTGAGAAAAAGTCGTTCAAAATTATAGAAAGCAAAGCTTTTATAGGATATAGCAAATTCCTTGATCCTCAGGTTGAGAAGCTCTCCGCATCACTGTCAAGAGAGAGTGCATGAAGATGTATGAAAATGAGAAGAATAAGATGAAAGAAGTTTTAGCATCAGTCGGCAGAATAAGTTTAACTTCAATAACAATGGATAATGCCTCTACAAATGACGGTGTAGTTTCGCGCATGCGCAACCAGTTCAAGGCAACTGGGAATTTGTTCTTTGAGAGGAAAATATTCCAGATAAGATGTTGTGCTCACATACTCAACTTGATTGTACAAAAAGAACTGAAAACAAATGACCCCACTATCGAGAACATAAGAGAGTGTAAAATACACAAGGGGGTCGCCTTCCAAATTGAGTATATGAAACGATAGCATCCAACGTTTGAATATCAAGTCTCAAAAAACGTTGAAATTAGATTTATGCACACGTTGGAATTTGACATTTGAAATGTTGGATTCGGCCATGGAATTACATTTTGCATTTCCTGAATTTGCGACACGTGATAGAACATATAATTGGTTGCCAATTGAAGAGGATTGGAGTAAAGCAAAAGAAGTTCACAACTTTCTCCAAGTGTTTTATGACTGCACGAATATCTTTTCTGAAAATAAGTATCCGACCGCAAGCCAGTTCCTTCCGTCTATTTCGAAGGTTAAGGAAGCTTACAAAAAAGTGTCGAAGAGGGTCCAAAATTTCTAAAGAGGATGATCATTGGTATGTAAAAGAAATTCGATAAGTACTTGGACCAATGCCATTTGTTAATGGCCTTAGCAATTGTACTAGATCCTCTGTGTAAGATGGGCTTGGTTCGGTTTATTTATATGAAGATTTATTCTATTGAAAGGGGAGCAACCGAAACCTCCGAGGTTCAAAATGCAATCGAAGAGTTATACAAGTTGTATGTTTCCGCCTTACCTCCAACAAGTAATAAACAAGTTACAGCTTCAAGTGGTGGTTGTATTTCATCTACAAGCAAGACCAGTGTGCCCAATGAATACATGTCTTTTATTGCACAATCATATGAAAGTAATCAGAGTCACGAATCAGATCTAGACATGTATCTCAAAGAGCCAATCGTGATGCGCACGAACTCAAGCTTTGATGTTCTGGGATGGTGGAAGATGAGAATCGGTGAAGCAAAATACCCGACACTGTCGATGATGGCACGGGATATATTGCCAATTCCAATTTCAATGATGGCATCAAAATCAGCTTTCAGCACTGGAAGTAGGGTCGTAAGCAAGTATCAAAACTCACTTTCACCAAAAACAATGGAAGCATTGGTCTGTACACAAGATTAGTTGTCCTACTTGAGGAGGTAGTGGTCTTGATAGTGACGATGAGGAGTTTGAATACAAGACTGCAAGTGTTGCAACTGCAACGACATCAACAGCCTAATAGTGGTTTACTAGTTTGTGTATTCGGATAAATGTATTACTGATGTAATATAACAGAACTAGAGTAATGAAATGACTTATATTACATTTTCTTTGTGTTATGCAATTATACTTTTGTCATAACATATTTGTTTCATTATTTATTGCGTTTCTTTATATTACATTTTCTAATTTTTGTAAATTTGCTTGATTCTCAACTAGTTAACTCTGTCACCACACTAATTATATTTTTTCAATAAAGGAATGTAGATAATGTCATCATCCGGTTTTGAGCCATCGACCGATTGAAGGGACTATGGTTCCATTGTCTACTCTCCAAGATCCGGCAAAAAACAAATACAATGTGCGTTGTGTGGACAAAGAATTTATTATAAAACTAATCGACTTGGGTTGCATCTTTCTGATCAGGGTGGAGATGCAAAACCATGTCCGAAAGCCCCTAAGGAGGTCAAGATTCTTTTCCAAGCAATTCTCGATTCAAATAAGAAACCTTACACTAAGGAAGATGAGGAAATGAGAAGCAAAAATTGGAGGAAGCACAAATTCAGGAAGTCATATGGCTTATAGTATTGAAGAGGCGAAAAACCAAGAACAACATCCTCAGACTCTAAGACGACATGATGCCGAAGTAAGATCGAGCGGCTCGAGCAAGAAGAAGGGTAACAAACCATTTAAGTTTCTATCCAATCTCGGTGCATTCTACCGAGCAATAGGTACTGAGTACAAACCTACTCATAAGCCAAGCTAGAAAAATCTAATTCAAACCATACAAGAGCACGCTAAAAAACTCTCCCCACCTTCTGATCCAGAAGATGCGAACTAGTACATGTATGAAGATTTGGATAACAGCTTGAAAGACAACTCATCCTATTGAGGATATTAATTACTAAGTTAATGTTGTGACTTGTAAATTTGTAATTTATGAATTGTGTAACTTGTGTTGTGGCCACAATTTGTGTAACTTGTCTTGTGCATTGTGAGTTGTGACTCGAAGTAGGCTCGAAAGATATAGGTTTGAAAGCCAAGCTAAATGTTGGCTCGAAAGCCCAAGCTCCATTCAGCTCGAAAGCTCAATGTTGGCTCAAAAGCTCGAGCTCGGATCAGCTCGAACTCGGCTCGAAAGCTCGTCCAAACCAAGCTGAGCTGGCTAGTTAGGCTCGATGACCAAACCGAGCCGAGCTCAAGCCCGAGTACTCAACTAGTCGAGCCAAGCCAAGCTGGGCCAAGCTCAATTCGATTCGACTCGTGTACAGCTCTAAATGGAGGCATGTGTGTGTGCATGTGTGCACACATGTATAGATGGATGGATCATGCATGTGTGTTTATATGTATGTATGTTCATGCATGGATGGATGGTTGGATGGATCCACCATTTTCCTCACGTTTCCCTGAGTCAAAGATACATGCTTTTAGGCACCATTAAAGGAAGACTTATTATTTGATTCCTAAATATGCAAATATGTGTCTTTTTTGCTATTATTTGATTCCTAAATATGCAAATATGTGTATTTTAGCATCTCCTAAAATTTCATTGAAAAATTCCATGATTTTCCCCATTTTCTTTAACGTTTCCCTAAGTCAGCGTTACATACTTTTAGACCCCCATTAAAGAGAAACTTATTATATACACGTCTTTTTGCAATTAGTTCATTCCTAAATACGCAAATATGTGTATTTTAACTTCTCTTAAAGTTTCATTGAGAAATTCCACCACTTACTCGTGTTTGCCTAATGTTTCCTCAGTCAACAATACATTTCCAAGTATCAAAGGTAATATTGGTGATATCAATTAGTGTTTTCCTATCCCCGGTCAGTGATACATGTAATGATACAATTACTACAAACACCGAGTTGAACACACATCTGGATACACTTCCTCCACTTCATGCGACACCCTATCCTAGCTAGCATGTAATCGAGAAATTTCAAATCCACATTATCGTAAGCTTTCTCCATATTGAGCTTACAAATGACGCCCTTTTTACAAATATGCAACATGCACACAAATACATTACTTCTTTTACAGGTGCATACACGTCTGTTCATTCTCTATGCACACACGTCCTTTTATATGTAGCTACACATGGATGTTAAAGTGCTTCCATCTATCTCTCTATTTTTTTTTTTTTTTTGTCTTTTTTTTTTTTTTTTTTTGAAAGATCCATCTTCTTATCTGCCTATATTGCCTTATCTTATATCCCTTACAGCAAGCAAATAGGGTACACAAGCAAGTGTGCATGTGACCATGCCCCTTGTAGTTTTACCTATTCGTGTGCATTTGTTGCATGTCTCTTAGCAGTTTTTGTGCATCTGAACACGTGAATGTGTACATGTACATGTTAACATGCTCACATACACGTATATGAGTCTCCATATATGTTGCACACATGCATATGAATACACGTGCAGAAGTCTGTGCATGCTCATGCACCTAGCACATATGCATAAGCATCACTTGTGCTATATGCACATATAGATCATAATTTTGGCGTCTTTTTTTTTTTTTTTTCCTTTTGGGATTTTTAAAAGTGAGAGATGTATGCTCGAGGTGTTTCCCATGGTGATTTTCAGGAAGAGAGCCAACGATCACAACGACAAAGAAGAGGCAAACATTTCAAGCCTTTCGTGCCAAGAGTTGATGAGAGAGGACCTCAGGCGAAAATGGGAAGTCGTACAGGTATTGGGGTAGGTCTTCCTCCAGGAGGAAGCAGTCCAGGGATAGCAGGTCAGGGAGGAGATCTGCTGCCATCGATTCTAGAAGCCAGAGATCTTCCAGAAGCAGATTATGCAGCCGAATCAGACACCAGTCTAAAGGGAAAGGGATTCTTGCTGAGGGCCCTGGTAGAGTGGCAAAGTCTGGGGGCAAGGATGAGGGAAGGGGAGTGGACTTGAGTAGAGAAGGGAAGAAAAGGGGTTTCTGGTAAATGGGGGTAGTACAGGTGTGAGGCATTTTGGGGAAGTTAGGGAGGTGATTATACTGAGGGGCTGCTAAGGGCCATTGAAGGTATGAAGGAAAGAAGCTTCAATGGGAAGGAAATTTAGGTGCAGTGGGCTCATTTCGGTCCGGTTGAAGTTAACAGGGAAGGGAAAGGGGTTAGAGGGAGGCAGGCAGGTAAGCAGCAGCAAAAGTCCAGCGTTAATCCAGGCCCCTCCTCTATCCTGGGTGGAGCTGCTAGGGTGGTCAGTGCCGAAAAAAGGGATCGGTTTCTTTCAAAGAGGCTCTGGTGGGGACCTCAGTCTTAGGGAATGAATCTCCCTCTTTGATCAAGAATCAGGTACACCCTCTACTCTTTATCATGCTCCTCCGGTCCTGTATCCTAGTCCCTCTCCCTAGTCTTTTTCGGTTGTCAGGTCAGATGTTAGAATCCTTCCTTCTGTCATCAATAAAGCTCAGTCTAATATGCAATGAAATCTAGTTGCAACGATTAGGGAGGGAGCATTCGTTTTGAATTTGGCTTCCTAGTTATCTCAATCTTGCAATCTGTCAAATGGAGACCTCCTTCTCCAGCAACTGTCTAAGTTTGTCTATTGGGTTTCCCCAGTGTTTGCAGTATTGATACTATCGGCCTATAGTATCGACATCAACGTCCAACGACACGATAAGGTGAAAGAGTAACACATAAATTTGGCCATTCCAGTATATCGACGATAATATCAGCCGATATCGACAATATCGGCCAATATATCGATATCACACGATATTTCGTCAAAATATCATTAAAATCCCTTTAGGTGGTATAAGTACATGGACGATATCGTCTAGGTATCGTTCTGCCGCACGAGAGTCCCCCAGTTTTAAGAAGGAAAAAAATGATTTTTTTTTTCGATTTTCTTCTAGTTAGCCATTTTTTAGGTTTTGTTGAGTCCCCATATAGATCTAAGCCATATAGGGTAGCTTGCATTGCATTGAACTAGGATATTTCTCAACTAGGCAGCAGTCAGTTGCATCATGTGGTTCTAGGCAGCAGTCAATTGCATCATCCATAGGTATATTTCTCAACTCTCTTGCTTGTTTTACTTAGGCAATGAATTGGTTGTGTTTTCATTAACGTCTTCTTACATTTATATTATCTTATAGAATCAATTTAAACAATAGTTGCATCAGTTCAGTCAGACAGCGAATAGCTTAGGATCCTTTTACAAATGAACTCCATTATGTAGACTTTTTTCTTTACATATTATGATTTAAATGTGTGTATTAAGGTCCATTTTAACAATTCCTGAAGTTCCATTGAAAAATTCAATCAATTTCCCAATGTTTCCCCATGTTTCCCAAAAAGTGTGATACATTACCCGATACAACCGATATATCCCTAGGGATACGTGATATGTATCTGTATCCCAAGGGTGCGAAACGTAACGCGATACCGATACTGCGAACACTGGGTTTCCCTACCACCTTGGGAGAATGTTGATAAGGTAGTGTTTGCGGGTCAGATTCATTGTGGTGTTCCTATCCTCTCCCTTTGTAAATGGGCCAACTAGTCTCCATTTAGGACGTCTGACGTCTGGTTCCATATCTTCAATGTTCCTCTTAAGCTTTGATTTGAGGAGGCCATAGTGGCTATAGGTTCATGTTTGGGGCAGCAACTCATTATCGATGAAGCTACCATGAAATGGGAAGAGCTCAGATGGGTCAGGATCTCTGTGAGAATTAAGAACTCGAGGTTGATCCCCTCTTTGATATTTGTCTAGGTTAAGTAGGTCGAGATTGTTCTCAAGGTGGTTCTTGTTGGGGGGACCAGTCGGTTTGCCGATTTTAACTCTGTTGGTTTTCATGGCAGTAGGTCCTTTGGTTTCCCTTCTCCGGCGAGTTAGCATGAGATCTTCGGGTGCTACCAAAGCAGGTGCAGAGCATGTGCGAAGGGAGTCATGATTTTCTCCCTCATTTGAGACCTCCAGGGCAAGAGATTAGGACACATGTCCCTTCAATTCCTCTGAATGGCCCCTTAGCTAGACATCTAGCATCCTCTTTCCCACCACTTGCAAGCTATTTTGATCTCATAGTTAGTCAGGTGATATGCTATGGTTCTATTGGGCATGTTCAACATTCGGCCCAGATTGCTCCCTCCAGCTTGTTGGTCTAGTCCTATGTTTTATAAGCTGGCTGAAGCCCATACCCCAATCCTCTTAAGAGTCTCAAGCCCAGCAATCTAGTTCAGTGGTCAATTGTTTCTTGATTCATCCAAGGACCTGTCCAGAGGAGCATTTGTGCTACGGCATGGGATCCTCAAGCTTTTATGGGTTGCAGATCCTTGAGAAGAGAGGATGTGACATGTCATCTTGAAATAGAAAGCATGGCGAGCAAAGGGCTCAAGAACTAAGAGAGTGAGACCCATGGAGTTGGTGATAAATTTCACCAGTTGCTCTTCGAATCTATGAGTCTGGCGATGGTGACAAGCCGACCGACTTCCCTGCTAATAATTTTGAGACGTGTAGCCCCCTCGAGCTACTTGAAGCTAACGTTAGGCAGGCCGATGTCACTCCTTTATTGCTTAGGGATGAGTGGCTTCATCTCTTTCTAGTGATGATGACATTATTGGAAGCTCTTCAGAAACGTACTCCTTCACCTTCCCATCCTCTCCATCCAGTTCAAAGTATTTTTAATATAGAGCCAGATGCCACGCTCTCTCCCCATGGCTGTGTGGGATCTCCAAAGCAGGTAAATCTATTTAGTGGGACAACGCATGTGAACCCCTCCAATCACAGTGCGATTTTTATCTCGATTCCTCTTTTCTCTCCAAGACAGCTCTTTCAATTTCAAACTCATTCTATACCCCACCCTTTTCCTCCCTTCCTCCTCTTTTCTCAGTCCTCACTGGGGGGCTCTACTCCGAGTGGGCATGCTTCACTTGCTATGATTCCTTTCTCTCCTCGGTCTCCTGTTTGTCCTTCTTAGGATGGGTCCCAACTGGTTAGTAGTGCCTCCCTTCAATGTCTTCCAAGTTTTCCCCAAGTTAGAGGGGACTCCTTAGACGTTCCTCCTATCCAGCCAATCTGCTTGGAGGATCCTCATATCCCTCCTGGGAACCTCCACTCTCTAGTTCTTTCCTTTGAAAGAGTGGAAAGCCCGATTGCTACTATTAGAAGTAAAAAATGGGTGAGGAATGTGGTTTGTCATGTGGGGAGACTACTAGGAGTTGTGTTTGGGGATAGAGACGAGGATTACCCTGCGTTGTTCCAACTCATGGTCTAAAAAGGTATTAATATTGCTCAATCCTGTGATTAGGAGATCTTTGAAGTCCCCCAAGGGATGTAGGGAGTTATCTAATCTAAGGGTTAGTCCGGAAGGATCCTTAGATGGGGTTCCTCGCTATGAGAGGAGGGGCAGAGGTGTTAGAATGGTGTCCCGATGAAGATTTCTCCTAGAATGTTCATGGGCTTGGATGCCCCCCCAAAAAAGAGTCGTGGTGAAGTTAATCTGCAAAAGGTATAAGGCCAGTATAGTGGTCCCTCAAGAGACCAGGTTGGATAGAGGTATCATGCAGTCTTGTGGGGGTTGTAAGGCAGTTGATTGGGTGATCCTAGACACTATTGGGGCTGCAGGGGGTGTTGTGGTTATGCGGAATCCAGGCCTCTAGCAAAAAGAAGACAGGTGTGTGTGTGTGTGTGTTGGGGGGGGGGGGGTGATCTTTCTCCGTTAACGTTATCTTCCTATAGTTGTCTTGGGGATTCAAATGGGTTCTTTCGAGGCATATGGTCCGAATCGGCCTTCCAACCACTCTTTGTTCTTAGAAGAGTTGTCGTCTGTCTCTAATAGATGGCATCTCCCTTTGTGAATTGAGGGGGATTTCAATGTGGTTCTGTTTGCGTAAAAAAAGAAACTCCGAGGGTGGCAAGTCTCGGCTAGTATGAGAGGCTTTGCTGATTGGGTTCTTTGCCATAAGCTAGTAGATAGTTCAATGGGGGGAGTGAGATTCTCTTGGTCTAATGGGAAAGTTCCTCCTTCCATGTCTTTGCTGGACATATTCCTAGTGTCTCTAAAGTGGGTTCTTAAATATCAATGTGGTTTAGTTTGCCAATATCAGACCATTGCCCTATCCCGCTTGATGTGGAGTAGGTCAATTGGGGTCTTAAGCCTTTCTTTTTTTAGTTGGCTTGGCTGGAGGTGGAAGGATTTCAATCATTAGTTTCTGATTGGTGATTGTCCTTTGAAGTAGAGGAGCATGCAAGATTTGGACTCTACAATAAGCTAAAAGATGCTCAAAAGTAAGCTTTCATCTTAGAAACATGAGGTCTTTGGGCTCTAAGTGCTTGAGATGGAAGCACAGCTAAATGATATCCAATCTCTCAACTTAAAAGAGGAAGGCAGATTGTTGTTAGAGTTTGATCGAGTTCTCGAAGATGATTGATTTACCTTTGATTACTCGACTAGGGTTAAGGAAGAGGAAATCAAATGGCACCAAAGGTCAGCCTGACTGAAAGTGGGAGACAAAAATACCAAGTTCTTCTATTGCTAGTGTTCAGGCAAGGTCCAATTGCATTTCCTCTCTCGTTGTTGACAGGCAAAGAGTTGTAGATAGACTCGATTAGTTTGGCTATTGTTAACTTTTATGCGTCCTTTCTTTTGGATGATGGATCTCCCAGACCCTTTCCAGACAATCTTGGTTTTAATTTTCTCCAGCAGTAGATGCTCTAGAAGGCCCTATCAATCTAGAAGAAATTAAGGTGGCCTTCTAAGGCATGGGCAAGGACAACGCCACGTGCCCTTTCCGATTGCTTCTTTCAACCTTTCTAAGATTTGGTTAAGTCTGATCTCCTTGATTTCATTTCTGAATTCTTTAAGTCAGGTCGAATTGCCTCTAAACTCAGTTACTCCCTCCTAGCTCTTATCCCCAAGCTAAAAGGTGCGAATAACCTTAAGAATTTCAGACCAATCAGTTTGATTGGGAGCCCTTATAAATTTTTAGCAAAGATTCTTAGCTAGAGGCTCAAATTAGTTTTGCACAAGGTTATCTCGCCCTACCAAAGTGCGTTTATAGTCGGTAGATGGATCCTTCATAGTGCCTTAATTATGCATGAATGCTTACATCCTTGCCTTAGGGGAGGTACAGGAGGTATAGTCTGTAAACTACTCTTGAAAAAAGCTTATGACCATGTTAACTGGTCAATCCTTAACTATATGTTGAAGCGGTTGGGGTTCGATGTTAAATGGAAAGGTTGGGCTATGGCTTGTGTTTGATTAGCTAAATTCTCTATGTTGATTAATGGATCCCCCTTTGGATTTTTCATATCCTCCAAGGGCCTTCAACAAGGAGATCCCCTCCCCCCTTTTATGTTTATTGTGGTGGCTGACGCCTTTAACAAGATGTTATCCAGAGGTCAAATGGTTGGTCTTTTTAAAGGTTTTAATGTGACTAATTTTCTACAAGAGATTACCCAGGTAATCTTCAGTTTGTTAACAATACAATCCTATTCTATTAGGCTTTTGAGGCCATGTTATCCAATTTGTATATCGCCATTCTTTAGTTTGAGGTGATATCTAGTCTAAAAATTAATGTTGACATAAGTGAAATTATGGGCATTAATATCCCTCCAAAGGAGGCAAACATTTCTTGCTAATCCTTTGGCTATCGCTCTGGATCTTTCCCTTCCTCTTATTTGGGCCTCCCCTTGTGTTTGGGTAAGCCTGCCTTGCACCTCTGGGAGAGGGTTGTTGAGAGATTGGAGAGAAAAGCTTTCTCTTTGGAAAAGTCGGTTGTTATTGTTAGATGACAAAATTACCCTCATCGAAGCTTCTCTGTCCAATCTTCCAATTTATTTTGTCTCTCTTCCAGCGTCTGAAGTCGGTGTTGGCCAAGATCAACAAACTCTAGAGGGATTTTCTTTGGCAAGGTGGTTCACCTTCTAGGAAGTTTCACCTGCTTGATTGGGAAGGTTTGTGCTATCAAGGAGGGGGGAGTTGGGATCAAGTGTCTTGATATGATCAATTCTTCCCTTCTGGGTAAATGGGTGTGGTGATTTGGGGCTGAAGAGAGCAGCCTCTAGAGGAGAATTATCATTGCTAAATATGGTTCCTCTCCCAAGGGTTCGGTGGACCAGAGATTTGTCTCTGTACAGGGCCTCTTTCTTATGGAAATCGGTGGCTCAGGTAGCCCAGACTCTAGCTAGTGGCTTGGGTTTTGCTATCAAGGATGGATATAGGGTTAGGTTTTTAGACAACATTTAGTGTGGTAATTCCCCCTTTGTGAGTCTTATCCTGCCCTCACCAATCTTTGCATGATATTAGACATTTCGGTTGCCGGTTGTTTCTCAACCCAGGAGTCTGGTGGTGTGGATCCCTCCTTGTTGCCATAATAACTTGAACGAGTCTAAAATTCTTGATCTGGGGAGTCTGTTGTCTTGTTTCTAAGGGTTTTTGCTTGTTACGAGTGTCAAGGACGCATTGGTGTGGAGGTTCAACAAGTCGGGTTCGTTTACTGTTGGAGCCACACTTCATTCCTTGGGTCTTATGGGGGCCCTATGAAAGTGGTGGTGTTTGCATGGCTGGCAAGCAAAAACAAGATCCTTACGATTGACAACCCATGTAAAAACTGTGGCGATCCCCAATGCGTAACTTCTTTGTTTCTGTGAATATGTTCTAGGTCATGTGAGTTCAACAGAAGGCCTCTTCCACTCTTAGCATTCTGGTGGTGGTGGTTCCCTTGGGACGGTTAGATGGGGGCTGGCTTTGCGCGCCCTTCTGTGGTCTGTTTGCTTAGAGCGCAACAATCGCTGCTTCCATATCTTAAGCGTTCTAAGTTAGGGGTTTGCAACTGGGAGATTTCGTTTGTAAAGGAGTGGGCTCCCTAGTTTCCCCATTGGGCGGGGTTGGTGGGGCCGCATCCCTTGTATCTTCTTTTGTAGTCCTAGATTTTTTCCTTCTTTTCCTTTTCCTTTGCTTGTGTTTGAATAGTTCTAGTTTTAGTTTTTCCTTTCTGTCTTTTCCTTTCTTTCTATTTTGTTTTTCCATTTTCTTTTGGCTTTTGCCTTTAATAAAATGCATCATCTTTTCTTGGCCAAAGTTCCGGCGTCTCGCCTTAAGGAGGTTATTAGGAAAATCATTTCAGAAAATCAGAGTGGCTTTATCCCGGGAGACAGATAATAGACAACGATCTCATCGCTCACGAGTGCTTGGCGTCGGTTCACAGATCGAGGTTGAAGGGTATCCTCTACAAGCTTGACTTAGAAAAGGCAAACGATTACATTGATTGGGGCTTCCTCCAATATATGCTCCGCAGATTAGAGTTCGGAGAAAAATGGAACAGGTGGATGGGGGACTCTCGATTCTTCTCAACAGCTCTCCCCAAAAGGTTTCTTTAGTAGCTCCAGGGAACTTCAGCAAGGTGATCCGCTTTCTCCCTTTCTTCTCATTATCATTGGGGAGGCTCTTTCTAAAATGTTGAGCAAGGGTCAAGAAGAAGGCATAATAAGCGGATTCAAAGTAGAAGGAATGGAAATGCCAATTTCACACATTCAGTTTGCGGATGACACGCTACTTTTCTGCAAGGCGGATCAAGGCAAAGTTAGCAATTTGAGAACGATCATTCGTTGTTTTGAAGTTGTTTCAGGTTTAAGGGTGAATATGGCTAAGAGCAAGATGTTTGGGGTCAATGTGGATGATAGAGAGTTAAGGGACTTTGCCGACTCTTTTGGCTATGCAACGGGTACCCTCCCATCCTCGTTCGTAGGCCTCCCTATGTTCATAGGTAAGCCCCCAAAATGTATGTGGGATAAGATGATCGATAGGTTTGAGATGTACCTAGCGCGATGGAAGTGTAAATACCTATCCTTGGGTGGCCGTATCACGCTTATTAAGGCCGCCCTCTCGAATCTTCCGTTGTACTTCATGCAGGTGTTTACATGCCCGACAGCGATTTTGGTGAGATTAGGGAAGTTGAGGCGTGACTTCCTATGGATGGAAGATAGAAGAAATTTCACTTGGCAGATTGGAAGGAGGTGTGCAAGCATTTCAAAGAGGGAGGGGCTGGCATAAAAGATCTCAAGGTAATGAATCGAACGTTGCTAGGTAAGTGGACGTGGAGATTGGGAGTTGAGGATGGAGCCCTGTGGAACAAGATTATTAAAAGTAAGTACAGATGCTCGGAGGGAGGATGGTGGACAAGGGACTCTACCCTATACAGAGCCTCGGGGGTATGGAAAGGGTTGGCCTCTATCAAGAAGGAAGTTTTGAACGGAGTGAGCTTCTCGGTCGATAATGGTGAGAGAATCCAATTTTGGGAAGATACTTGGGCAGGTGACGTTCCGCTGAAAGAAGAATTCCGTCGTATTTACCAATGCGCTCCAAATCCGCAAATTAAGATAGCTGACTTTTGTGGGAGGAGAGGTTGTATGGGATATCCCATGTAGAAGATCCCTTCGAGACAAGGAGGTTGATGAATTTGTGGCTTTTCTATCTCGCATTTACTCGCATCGTCCAAATACTTTATCCCTGGACAATTTATCTTGGAGGTTCGATAAATCGAGTGCCGTCTCGGTCAAGTCCTATGAATTCTTAAGCAAACATGTTACGGGAACTGAAGGGGCATCGACTGTTCATCTGTGGAAGTATAAAGCCCCACCCAAGATTGCAGCATTTGGATGGTTGGTTGGAAAAAAAATAAGGTCCTTATGGTTGATAACTTACGAAAAAGGGGTATGTGCATTCCGAATACATGCCTTTGTTGTATGAAAAACAAGGAAACAGTGGACCATCTTTTCCTTCACTGTCCTTTCATTTATCAAATATGGTCCGACATCTTCTCTCGACTCTGAGTGGCATGGTCTCTCCCTTCTACAGTCGGCGATCTTTTGAAGGCTTGGCATGGTGTTAGTATGGGTACGCAAAGGGTAGGTATTTGGAGAATGTCCCTGTTGGCAGTGTGGTGGTGTGTTTGGGAAGAAAGGAACAGAAGAATCTTTCGCGGGGAGAGTAAGTCAGCTGAGTTTGTAGTGCAAAGGGCCAGAATGTTAATTACAGAATGGGCATCAAATGTCGAAAAATATAGGGGCTGTAATCTTCTTTTTCTTGGGATGTAGCCGGATCGCATCTCAGCAGTGCCGCGTGTTGTTTTGTTTTCCCTTTTCTTTCTAGTTTTCCTAAATATATTTTCGTCATCTTTCAAAAAAAAAAAAAAAATGCATCATCTTTCAATAAAAATGTTGCCATCTGTTTATTTGTGACACATATGCAAATGTTTCCAGGTATGTGTTTTTATGCATGGATATTTCTAAGTGCCTTCATTATCTGCCCATAATGTATGCATTGTGTGCAAATATATCTGCATATCCATTTTGCTTTTTATGGTGAAAATAAGACGCTAAAATATATGCATGTTGTATTATGTATTGCTAAATCTACACTATTTGTGAAAGCAAGAAGCATAGATTTGACAAGGACAGGAAAACTATTTCTTTATGTTTTTACTTTCATTTGCATTGTGAGCAGCCTTGGAGTAATCCTTAATCTACTAATGATATAAAAAGAAAAAGGAAAAAAAAAAATGTGCTTAACTTGAAATTACTCCAAGTTTCCAGGTTCAATTCAAGCAAGTCTAGGGAAAACTTGCTCATTCTGTTAAAAAAACAACAACAACAAAGGGAAATAGGCTGCAGCATGAAGCAACTGTGCTGACTCAACCAAGGTCCCAGTCAATAAGTTTCTTGAATGAGATTTGTTTACATTAGTACCTTTGTGATTGGGTATTTGCATTCTGGTACCTAATTAAATCGACTTTGCTATAAGGTACCTCACTAATTCTTTCCGGTACCTTCAATTAGATTTCTCTAATGTCCATTAGTATAAGTGATTTTTTTAGTAAAGGATAAAAATACCGCTGTATAAAATCGAATCAGGCCTGACCATCCATTAAATATCAATTAATCAACCAGTCATAGCATCTTTCCAGGAAGACCTGTTCTTTTTATAACCCATTTGAAGTGGGTCCCACTCTAAGAGCATATGGATAGAAGGAACCAGAAACTCAAATGACATAGAAGTCCATAGACGCTGTGATAGGATTAGCATAGCTGAGGTGAAAGAAGCTTTGATAAAGATGAAAACAAAAGGCCCTTGGACCATATGGTATACCAATAGAGGTTTAGAAGTGTGTGGGAGATATTGAGTTATTTTGATTGATGAAGTTGTTCAACAAGATTGTAAGATTGAAGAAAATGCTAGATGAATGGAGGAAAAGTACCATGGTACCTATTTATAAGAATAAAAGAGAATGGAGGAAATTTGCACTAACTATCATAGGATTAAATGTATGAACCATACTATGAAACTTTGGGAAAAAGTGATTGAACAAAGATTAACACATGAGACGATTGTATCAAAAAATCAGCATGGTTGCATGCCAAGAAGGTCTACCACTGAAGCCATTTTCCCACTTGGACAATTGATGGAGAATATAGGAAAAGGATATTGCCCTTAGAATTCAAGCAGGGTGAATGAAATGGAGATGTACCTCTGGAGTTTTATGCAATCGCCGTGTAGCACTCAAACTGAAAGGGAAATTTTATAGGATAGCTATAAGACCAGCCATGCTTTATGGGACAAAGGCATGTTCGTAGGATGTGCAGCTGAAATGAGAATGTTGAGATGGATGAGTAGCAAGACAAGGAAGGATAGAATTAGAAATCAATGCATTCAAGGGAATCTAGGAGTAGCACCAATAAGTAATAAGGTGAGGGAAAGTAGACTTAGATGGTTTTATCATGTGAAAACGGAGAACAAACTTCACTAGATAGAAGTAGTGAATTGGTACAAGTTGAAAGCTCTAAAAGAGAAAGGGGAAGGCCCAAAAGGACGTGCGTTGAAGGAAAGACTTGATGACCTATGGTCTAACTGAAGTTATAGCCCTTGATAAAGTAGAATGGCAAAAAAGGATTCATGCAGTAATCCCAATTAGTTGGGTGAAGGCTTAGATGATGATGATGTTCTTAAGTGGGTCCCACTACTTGAATGGTAGAATTCGAGCCATATATTGAGACTTGTATAATTTGTGTTTGTACCATAACCAACACATTCTTCAAGAGTATCAAAGTCTTTCTCTTAGACATGGTCATTTTTTTAGTCCACCTACCCATAGAAGGAAGCTATTTGACACAACACGCATGTGCCATTGTGGAAACATAGGTATGAGATCCAAATCCAATCCATTCACCACAAGTTACCATCATGTAAATGCTCTAGCCCAAGAATCAATTTTGTTGAACAGTTAGGTGCACAACATTTTTTAAAGAAAATTGAAAAAAAAAGATTAAAAACCTGGCTGAAGTTCTCACCCATCCAACTGTTTCTAACACAATGGCCCACCAGCTGGATGTACCAGATCTTCACTTGGGTGAGAACATCTACATAGATCCACTTGATGTACAGCCTTAATAGGGCACATATTATCCATGATGACACATCTATAAGCATGTAGATGGTGCCTTATCTGTAAGTGCTAAGCACAAAATGAGAGTGCTAAGCACAGTATAATTGTTAAATTTCGTAGACATTAGTTTAGCATAGTTGTCAAATTTCGTAGACATTAGTTTAGTGCATGAGGTTGTGTGATCAAGCCAAGTTCTTTGAAAAGACAAGAATCTACCTTAACAAACACATCAAGATCAATACTATTGACTATACAATAAGTTGCGGCAAAGCTACGAAGATAAACCATATATGCCAAGGTAATATTGACCATAGGGATAACCCTAGGTTAGGTGATTTCATATGATTTTTAAGTTAATCACTCTAATTTATTTTAAAGTCATATTTCAATGAAATTCGGCTAGCCTAACCCTGTATTCGGTCTGCCTAAGAATCCTCGGCCAGCCTGGGAACTTCGGTCAAGTTTCCAGCAAGCATAATAGTAAAATTCTGGAGATGATCGGTCAGGCCGACCCTAGTGTTTGGCTAGCCGAACAAGGTTCGGTCAGCCGATGAAACTTCGGTCAAGTTTCCAAATTCCAAACTGTTTTCTGGACTCGGAACTCGAGTCAACTCGACCCTGTCTCGAGTAAGCCGAAGCTCACTCGAGCTAACCGAACCGACACTCGGGTCAGCCGAACTTTGAACAAATTCTTATCCCGCGAAATCTGATAGCCGTTGGGATAAAACAGTTTAATCTTAGGTCAGCTGAAGGCAATCTTAGGTCACCCGAAGACCTAACTTTTTTACTATAAATATAGCTTTCTTCTCTCTGTTTTCTCATCAAGAAAAAGCACGAAAATACTATCTCTCTAGTGAAAAAGCTTTTCATTATAGTCTAGCTATTTGTTCTAAATTCTTATTTTATTTTATAGCTATCTCAGTTCTCTTCTCATTTAATTTGATTGTGTAAAGAGAAAATCATTCTCATACTAGAGATAAGAGAACTGAAATTGTAGCTTTTAGGGAAACTCTTTTTAGAAATTCCTAAATCTATCTTATTCGAACTATATTGGTTTATTTTCTACAAAGATCGGATCGCTGCATCATTGAAGCTTCATCTCTGCTAAGCTTCATCATCTTCTACAAGAAGAATGGTAATATCTTTCCATACTTTTGGGTTTTGTTTGAGATAACCCGTGAAAATCTCAAATCAGGTTCTTATTGATTAGCTTGTGAAAATCATTTGAGATTTTGTTGTAATAAGCCTGTAAAAATTACAATCTCTGTATCAAGTTTTAAAGGTAAACCTGTGAAAACCTTTATATAGTGGAAAGCCAAAATTACAAGGAGAAGTAATTTTGGTAGTGGAGTGGGAACAAGTTATTTTTAGCACCGAACCACTATAACTCTGTGTCGTGGTGATTATTCTATTGTTTATCTTTTTATGTGCTTGATTGTTTATGAATCCTTAAATCGTGACATAAGGTTATCCTACTTAGATTTCTAAGTGATATAAGGTTGTCCTACTTAGATTGCTAAGTGGAAGGCTATACTACTTAATCTCTAAGTGAAAGGTTGTCCTACAATTTAATCCAAGGTTTTCATATCGATCTCTATTTGCTTTCAGATTGGTTAAGTGGAAGGCTATACTACTTAATCTCTAAGTGAAAGGTTGTCCTACAATTTAATCCAAGGTTTTCATATCGATCTCTATTTGCTTTCAGATTGGTTAATTATATATTTATTCTTGCTAGTCTTGTAATTGATTCTCTTATTTATTTTAAGATTACAAGAAGCAGAATTAAATTGAGTTGTCCTATTCAACCCCCCCTCTAGGACATTTATAGCTCCATCCTTTTTCAAGTGGTATGAAAGCGGATTTCCTCTTTTGTGGATTTTCAATCAAAAAAGTTAGATCTGGAGCTATAAGATGTCTAAATTTGAGAGCTTATCTGTTTTTAGGCCACCTCCTTTTGATGGTACTAACTATTCTTATTGGAAAGCTAGAATGAGGATATTTCCAAGATCCATGGATGAAAGTGTGTGGCAAGCCACATTAGTAAATTTGACTCCTCCAATTATTGAAGTAACAAATGATGATGGAATTAAATCTATGAGACAAGTAACTTATAACCTATGGACCACTACTTAGAAAAATGAAAATAGTGCAAATGCTAAGCATTAAACTTGCGCTCTTTCACCTGATGAATTCAAAAGAATTATTTCATTGTGAATCAGCTAAGCAAGCCTGGATATACTCGAAATGACCCATGAAGGCACTAATATTGTAAAGAAGTCTAAAATCCAACTCCTCACAACTAAATTTAAGGAAATTCGGATGGATGAAAATGAACATTTATGGACTTCTATACAAAATTAAATGATATAGTAAACCCTATGTGGGGTCATGGAGAGAGCATTCCAGAAAGCAAAGTCTGTGCCAAAACTCTGAGATCTCTACCAGATCGATTCAATTCCAAAGTCACTGCTATTCAAGAATTAAGGGATACTAATATAATGAAAGTTGAGGAACTAGTTGGATCCCTTCAAACATATGAATTGACTTTCAAAGGTCCTAAGAGTAAGTCCATTGCTCACAAATCTTCAAAATCTGTTTCAATCAATGAAAATTCAGATAATGAAGAAGATGAGGATAATATGGCATTGTCGGCTAAGAAGTTTTACAAGATTTTCAAAAACAAAAAGAAATTTGAGATTCAAAAACCTTTAGGAAAGATGACAGGTAAATCAGGTTTTTGGAAAAACAAAACCAAGAATACGCAATGCTTCAACTGTTCAGGTTATGGGCACTTAGCTGCAAATTGTCCTAAAAAGAAAAATCAAAGAAGAAAAGAATGGTTGCAACTTGGAATGATTCATCATAATCTGAATCTGATTCAGACTTCGGTTAATTGAATATTTATTATTGCCAATCTTGTGATTAATTCTCTGATTTATTTTAAGATTACAAGAAGTGGAATTGAATTGAGTTGTCCTATTCACCCCCCCTCTAGGACATTTATAGCTCCATCCTTTTTCACTATCAATGTATATGTTCTTAGCAGAACTCTTTCCTCTATAAGAAGAACTCTGAACTCTGGTACAGTGGTACACCATGATGGGATGATGCACAGGCATTTAGAACATACTCAGAAATTGTACATGTGGCATACAGTTAATTCAAACTATTCAAATTATGGGTTCCAGTTTAGTTATATCGGGAACAAAAAATGCTTGTTTTTTATTATCTATCAGATTGGTGGACATTATCCGACAGTTTAAAATGAAAATATCCAATGGTTCTATTTGAACATGGAAGTGTTCATCAATCAGAGGCTAGGATTTTCAACAAATATGATTTTGGATCTATGGCTTAGTGGATTCCACAATCCGGTAGGTTTAATTTGAGTTGATGTATGCCCTGTGCGCGACTTCTCCGTGCCAGCGTATAAAGCATAAACCATACAGGAGTTCCCAACTACCAGTGATCCAGACCATTTATCTGGTGTGCACAGTAGGAGGTTGTGGTGAAGAGATAATGGAGAAAGGGAGAGAAGAAGAGTAGAAGGAAAGGAGAGAAAGAGAGCTTGATTCAAGAGGTACAACAGAGGAAGACGAAGCCCATTTGTCTTCCATAGATGACCTAAACAAAATCTCACAAAAAAGGAGGAAAAAGGGCCCACACAAGGACCAAAAAACAGGAAAGGGGCAGCCCGAAGCTCCAAAGCAGTCACCAAACGACCAAAAAAATGGAAGAAGAACAGCTAGAACAGTGATGAAACAGTCAAATGGCACATACACAGCAGCTTGGTGAATTTTCGGACCTGAAAAACCCCAAAAACGCCCAAACCGACTACATTTTTGGGTAAATCCACACTCAAAAGTGGTTCTCTTAGAAAACCCTCTATGGAAAGATTAAGGGGTGTATTTAGACCATTCATGTAGGGAGGATTTGAGAAAAAGCTTACCGATTGAGAGAAATCGTGAAAAAGGAGGATTGGGGCCTGTTTTTCGAAAAACTCTATTTTAGGAAAAACTCAAGTAAAGAGGGATAAAAAATCCCAAAAAATAACCAAAGAACTCCTCACATCAATGCTCTCCCAAAATTCCAAAAAAAATCACTTCAATGGACGTCATACATATGTACGCTGCTGACGTCAAAAGGCCACTATTCCCAGAAACAAGGGGTTGACTCCGGAAGAAGCTCTGATACCAAGTAGGAGGTTGTGGTGAAGAGATAATGGAGAAAGAGAGAAGAAGAGTAGAAGGAAATGAGAGAGAGAGGGTATTGGAGAATGAGTGTTATGGGTTACTAGCCCTAACACCAACACTCTTATTACAATAAAGTTACAGGGTTCTGCAGGAACATAAAAGATGGTACACATGCAGAAATACAAGAGGCCAAAATATAATCTTTACATGCTCCACAATAGATGAGAGATGGACCCAAAAATGCACTCATTAGACAATTATAGTCATCAAGTTGGACTTTGTCCATTGCATATGGGCCATTGGCTTCTTCTTTTTCTTGTTTGCCTTGTTTGCCTTCCATTCACATGCCGATTGTTGGATGGCCATAGTTCTAACTCTTTGTAACATCTGCCCATCCATGGTGGAGCCAGTAAATGAACAAACCAGATTGCAGGCCACCTGTACAGAATGCTCATTGGGAGATCCCAGCAGGTAAATGTGTACCGTTATTGTATCTCTTCTTAGACATAAAACCATTCATCCACAATGAAGGACAAAAATCAATTGCTCTCAATTAATGAACAATGGGCCCCACTTGTCTGAAATGAAAATCGTGTATACCATGCAAAATCACAGGTCAAGCCTTGAATGCACCTATGGGGTCCCTCACCAAAGATGGGCCGCAATGGTTAGCATAAGATCTCTCATTTCCTACATCGTTAGTGATGAGCCAAGGAGATTAACTGTCAAGCCAAGCCACTTAAAGGGTATGTTCATCATTTGCTAAAAACAGCCACTTAAACTAACAGGCATTGGAGAACCTTAACAGAGGGTACTGGGATACAAAAAACTTGAATTAGAAAGGTATGTGATAGCAAAGTCAATTTAGTTAGTTTTCTCTTCTTCTTTTTTGTGTTTTTCTATCTTTCTTTGATGCCTTTGCGGCTCTTAATAAATTGCATTATCTTTCAAAAAAAGAAAAAGTCAATTTAGTTAGGTACTTGAATGTAAATACCAAATAATCAATGTAGTGATATATAAAAGTCCCTTCCTAAAAATGCAATATGCATAATCAATGATATGGTTATCCTCAGAAGACATCCATCTCATCCAAAAAGGACGACATTTTTTTTTAATCCAATGGATCAGAAGACATCCATCTCATCCAACAAGGATGACATTTTTTTTAAATCCAATGGCTGCTTTTTTTTTATGAGATGAAATGTTACGAACCTTGTAACAGACAATGGAATCATCCGGATACATGGCGAACAGTTTGGTACCGAGGCGGGCATGGCAAGAATCACAGAGGCTCTCATCATTGATCTGAACATTCCTCGATCTCTCCTCTAATCTCGCTAAATTTGCTTCTACATTTATTGCACGCGAGATATTATGCACAATCTACCAAGGCAAAGAAGATTGAGGTGCCCATTCAACATTCATGTGCTGAGAATTTAGAAATACAAACATCAAAATTATTTACAATGCATAAAGAATATGAAGGAATTGGGGAAGTGATGCATTTCTAACATTTACTACACAGATGAAGAAGTTATGCAACTTCCTGCAGCTAAGAGAAAAACATGGTTTAGTGGATGGCACAGCTCTTCTGGCCCAAAAGGGTAAAAACAAATAGCCCGTGAAAGATCACTTGAAGAATTCATCTTGAATCAAAGGCAAGTGGCAAAGCTGATCAATGTGATCTATTTAAGTACTGCTTGAAGAATAGTTTACACTTAAAAATTGCTACGCTTAAAGAAAATGCTATGTAACGCTATTATAGCGGTTTGAAAGGGAGAAAGAAAACCATAAAAGATCACTTCAAAAAATCATCTACAATCAGAGAAATCAAAGAGGTGGGTAAACCAAAATTGATAATATACAAAAACCTTGCTCAACCCTATGATCGGAGATACAGCATGAATATGAGATAGAAACAGCATATGTAAATATTTACACAAAATTGAAGTATCAAACATGTTACAGTATGTATAGCCATAGATTGCCTATTTTGAAGTATTTGGGTACATGGGCTCAAACTAGTCCACTTCACTGAAAAGAATTGCCATATGACACTAGCCTTTAGTTCAAATGGAACACGCAAAATCTTCCAAGTTCAGCACCTACATAAATATTGCTCAATGTCATCTTCTTTTTCATTTGGATAACCACTGGAACCCCAGGTCAGCTAGTATAAGTCATTAGGAATGAAAATGGTTTCTTAGGGTTAGCTTTGTTGAACCCTAGTGGTATAAAATAATCAAATGAAGCTGTAGCTCAAGCACTCTTAAACAGGTTAAGGATATTCTGCTCATACCTCATAGATCAAGTCTTTGCTGATCCAAAAGGATGTGGGCAGAGGTAGTAAGAAAATATTTGATGATCTATGGTTTAACTGAGTGGAATGGCTGAATGGGATTCATGTAGCCGACCCCAATTAGTCGAGATAAGTCTTAGATGATGATCATGATGATGATATTAATGATGATTCTTCAGAATTTACCTGTCCTTGGCGATGATGATGTACACGAGCTCTTAACATTCTTAATAACGTATCTGAGGCAAGTTGTAGAGGCATATCAGGGGACAGCGTCTGCAACATCAAATTTTGAACTTTTTAGCAATAAATTTTGAAATCGAAACCATAACAATAGCAACGATATGTTGATTCAGCTCTTTTAAAAACGATCTGACATCCCCACCTAACCACATGGACACAAGTTGGTTGTGTTAATTTTTATCTGTTTTGGACAAACAAATCTCTAGAATAAAGCCCAAGTGTCCAGATTTTTACAAATGAAAGGAACTAGTTTTCTGATTTCTGTTACACGTGCAATGAAGTACTAGCAGCTCTATGTGGCATACAATCAATTGTATTCAACACGTGCGACACCATAGGTTGCAAGCTTTTCTGTGTTCCTGGACAAAAATAATCTCTTACAACCAGGTCCAACTATGCAGGTTCTAATGAAGGAATTTGCTTCCCAGATTTCTGCTACACAGGATGCAGTAATTGGCCTCATTGGGTTATCAGAAACATGTCAATTCCTGATTTCATGTGCATGATTGTGCTTGTTCATGGAGGCAAATTTGTGTTTTCATGCATGTGCATGCATATTTCTCTTGTGGTAGCAGAAAACAGAGAATGATACCTCTAGCACTTGAAGAGGATCCAAAGATTCCCCGTGTTTGTGAAGTAGGCGAACTGCAGCCTTAAACATGGGCTCCTTCCCATCTTGCGGATCCAAATAGATATCAAGCAACCTGAGGAATAAACCAGATCAACCACGATACTAAATGGAAGCCAAATCTATGGGAGTCACAAAAGAACTGCACAAACAGGAAAATGAGAAGAAACTTACTGCATATAGGCATCTTGTCTGCCAATCTCTGCACAGTATTGCTCTGCTGCGTCACTGTCCTCCAGCTTTCTTCAAGCCCACAAAAAACAGCAGATGTAAAAATGCACCGAGTCAATTCCAAATTTCAAAACCTGGGAACATTTTTGAAATAGCCAGCTACGGCTTGCATTTCTAACTTTCTTTATCAAACAGCGTGGTAAATCAAGATTATGAATGTTTATAGTTTAATTGAAACTTACAAGGCCAAAATCTGGAGCACCAATGTTTCTTGTCCCAACTTCCTGTACAGGATTGCCTGTCATAGAAAGCAAAGGAGACAACGACATTATAAAGTCCAGAGAAGGAAAAGAAAGATGATAAGTAACAATGCAATGAATTTAAGAAAAAGGTTTTGTAGGTACAGGATCCATTGCTGCAGAATAATCGAACACACCAATAACATGAATGCAGTAACCAGAAAATCGTGTCACTTCAGACGGGATTTTAGCTTTAACAAATAGAGTATGGATTGAACTTGAAAATGTATTTAAGAAAAAGGTTTCGTAGCTACTGGATCCATTCCTGCAAAATACTTCAACAAACATCATGAACATGAATGCAGTAAGCAGAAAATCTTGTCCCTACTGAAATTCCCTCCCTCCCTCCCTCCCTCCCTCTTTTTGTCCCTACTGAAATTCCCTCCCTACATGAATGCAGTAAGCAGAATACTTTTTCCTTTTTCTTTTGGTGTACCTCTAATAATGTACTTCAATTCATCTGCAAAAATTTTCTATATGTTTTATGAACTAACATTTATGTAAAATTAAACCTATTGACATCATCAGATAATCATAGAGCCTTGTGGCATATGAGGATTTTCAAGGTTTCCATTCTACCAACTCATATCTGCACCCAGATGCACATGTCCAAATGGAACACCAACATGTGTGCTGGTATCTTGAGTTTTAGTCTCAATAAGACACCAGGCTGGGGAACAAAAAAAGAAGAAACAAGAACACACCCCGGCATGCCATGTATGAACTAACGTTGACAGTTAGTGACAAATTTACAATTGGAAAAAGGAAGTATGCCATTCACTATATTTAAAAATGAAATTTATATGTACTTCAATGTATCAGTATCAAATGACACTTTGAACTGTATGGCTTGGGAATTTCTGATACTGTGAACTGTATGGCTTGGGAACTTCCATCCAGAATATCATTTCATATACATTTTCAAGTTCAGATTCATGCTGGAAGTTATGGCATATGTTTGACACCAGCTGTCAACGTGATGCAACCCTCCTTCATCTGGGCCAGGGACCAGCAAAACTCCCACACGCGCAATGTAATAAGACTATTACATGGTTGATTACAATTAAGCGCTATCTAATATTCTATTCATTGGTTGACTGCAATCAACAAGTTCATTACAATCAACGAGTTAAGTTGATTACATATGGAGTGCAATTTTAGTAAACGGTAGGAGTGGGAACGAGGAATTAGTTAAGATTGCTGACCAAGAAGTTTCCCAAAATGACCACTCTCAATACCCTGCGTTGACCATTCATGAGAGTGCAGAGCCTAAGAAAGATGTTGTCCATAGAATTCGACCACGCTGGATAAAATGGAGATGTGCCTCTGGAGTTTTATGTGATCGCCGTATACCACTCAAAATGAAAGGAAAATTTTATAGGATGGCTAATAAGACCAGTCATGCTTTATGGGACAGAATGTTGAGCATTTAAGGAACAACATGTCATTAGGATGTGTAGCTGAAATGAGGATATTGAGATGGATGAGTGGCAAGACAAGGAAGGATAGAGTTAGAAATGAATGCATTCAAGGGAACCTAGGAGTAGTACCGATAGGTAATAAGATGAGGGAAAATAGACTTAGATGGATTGCCCATGTGCAACAAAGACCAAGAATTACACCTGTTAAAAGGAGTGAGTGGATACAAGTTGAAGGCTCTATAAGGGCAAAGGTTAGGCCCAAAAGAATATGGGTGGAGGTAGTAGGAAAAGACTTGATAACCTATGGCCTAACTGAAGTTATGGCCCTTGATAGGGTGGAATGGCGGATTCATGCAGTCGGCCCCAATTGGTTGGGATAAGGCTTAAATGATGATGATGATCCATTTTCAAGCCACATGTGATTTAGATGTCAAACTAAGCAGAACTGAAAATAAGGAGAGAGAAGGATTCACAAACCTTTTCCAACCACAATTCCGATCCTTCAATCAAGTAAAGAACTTCCTCTGGATCATACAAGTCTGAAGAGAGTAAAAACAACTGCAATCTCTCCCTGACTGGATTTCTAGAGATGATTCGACTTTCAACATCAGAAATATTTGCCTCAGCTAATTTGAGAACATTGGGATTCTGAGACAATGATTCCATCTCAACAGCGTCAATTGCTGATTTGGAAAGAGAAAGAGCATATAATGTATGAAACCGAATGTCATCAGAGTCTTGGTCATCAATCAACCATTGCAAATATCTACACAAGAAAAAGGTGAACTTAGAATCTAAGAAGTAAGAAAAACAGAGCAATGAGAAAGAACCATCTCCAGTAGCATAAGCAAAAGCATAAAGTAGAGAATTGTGATAATTTATGAAAAAGCATGAGAAAGATGCGCTAAGCTTTGTGTGAAACCTGCGATACATGGAAATTTATTGTGAAAACCTCCAGCATTTGACACCAAGTTGCCAAATGGATAAAACTAAAAGAAAATAACATGGAAATGATATAAGAGTAGAAGGTGCAACAACAAAATGATAAAAGTTAATGAAGTATTGGAGAGTTGAAGCTTGGGGAGATTGGAGAACAGATACAGCATTAGGGGTGACATAAGTGTTTCGTTCAAGTTATCAACCTTCCCTTTTTTTTCTTTTTTTGCTTTTTTCTTTCTTGAAAGGTGATAAGATTTTATTAAAAAAGAAGCCCAAAAGACAGCAATACAAAGGTTTATGAGGTTCCTGATACCATAGTTTACGAGCCAGTTAGTGTCACAACAGAAATGAACGATGCGGAAGATAGTGGATCCTCATACGGATGTTGCAAAAACACATGGTTCCTGTGCATGTAGCATGAGGCACCCATGTGCATGTGAGTGCATACAGATGCATTGACAGATTAAAGGTAGTAGTTGTACCAGTCATGCACATGAGAATTTCCTAACACGAAGATGGTCACAAGACTCACAACAATGTAAATACTTTGCTCTCATGAAATATAGCCAACCAGATATTAATCTCTCTTAAAACTTCCCTTCAACTAATGTAATTATTTTTCCAATAGAGCTCATTGGGTCATGAGCAAATGATGATTATGGCAGCTTCAATGGTTTTGTAATTTCTTTTGCGCAGTACGGTGTCACTTTCTAGGCATGAGCTGCAAACTACAATTGATGGTCAAACTAGTACATTAATATCTGCACTTTTCTGACAAATATGTAATTAATTTGCAGCATGCCAACTTGCTAAAACATCCTAAGCAGTGCGAGTCACAGCATCCTGTAGAGGTTTTTAACCAATCACATGCAGCTGAAACACGTTAGTAAAGAAGACCCTCTGCATGTTATGCATTTGATTGCAGGCTGAGACATGTCGAAGCTCCATCAAAGACCATATGTGCAAGAAACCAAACAATCAAGAGCTAGGGTTACAAACCACAAACTCGGCATGGACTTTATACGGGAGCAAATCTGAGCTCACTAAAAACTCAGTTTAACATAGCATAAGTTTTCAAAGATTATTCTTTTCCTGCCCTCAGGCAGGTTTATAATAAATTTTCAGTTCTCTCTCAAAAAAAGAAAAAAAAAATTCAAAGATTAAACGGCTTATGCTGTAATCTGATATCTTCAGTATTTGATCAGGTTTTGTCAAGTAGAAGATTGATGCTTTTGAGTATGAAATCTTAGTAGATTTTGAAAAATAGGACTTACCCTACCTAACCAACGAGTTCAGTTGATTTAAGATTTTTTCTTCTGCTTTTTTTTTTTTTTTTGTCAATTGAGTCAGAAAACACTGAGTAGATACTAAATCCTAGTTGAGCAACAGCAACATCACAAGTGACCATTTGAAGATGTAATCAAAATAATATTTTACTAAAAGTTATTAATGTCCAATTCTATTTAATGACATGTATGAAAGAATTCTCTATTCCCATACCAACACAAAGAAGCACTGACAATAAGGACATTCAATACCTTTGGTGAATCTCAACCTTTTTTGAATCAATTGCAACAAGTACTTCTTCTGTAGAAAAAAGCATAAGAACTCTATTAGAACTGACCAATAATCAAGCCAAAGTGCAACATTATTTGTACAAGAAACTCATGACAATTATGCACAGATGTCCAGCAATTTATTTTTCTTTCAGTGTACACAACGCCCAATATTGCATATTGTGCAATCAAGATGGCAAACCAAAACGATAGCATCTGCAAATGAAGGTGATTATGTACAAGGCAAGAAAAACACCAAGATGCCCAAATAGGAAATTATGATTGATGGACATCCAGAAAGTCCTTGAATACATCATCACCATCATTATAGCCTTGATCTGCAAGTCCTTTGCTACATACAGGTCATAACTGCAGGTTCCTCCCTCCCTCTTGAGATATTAATGCAGAAGTAAGGCACAATATCCATCAAGATGGTGGAAAAGACGAGCTAATACAAAGATGCAGTGTCTGCTAACTCATCCGCTTCTCTAGGAATAAAAATGAAAGAGTCGTCCAGCAAGGAAGACGAACATTTATTTCAATTACAAAGACGGTTAACTTTCAAGGCTATGTAAGAATCATGAACTGGGACTTTGGGAGTCCCCTTCCACTATAACAGGGCCGGAGAACAATTCCTTAAAAAATTCGATCTCAATAATTTGTCCCTGATTTTTGCTTCATTGGAGTCTCCAATTCCGACTGGCCTGCAAAGGACCAATTTCACCTTGGCTATTTCTAATAACACCATCTGATACCAGTGGCACAATGATGATCATGATGTTATCTGTACGCTTAAATAAAAGAAAGAAGTGCGGTCTTTGAGGACAACCCCACCCGATGATGTTATCTATAGGCTGAAAGAAAGTGTGTACAAAATAAAGATGATAGTGATGATAAGAATTTGTAAAGGGGAATACAGAAAGGAAAATCAGAATCATATATTAGCAATCATCAACTACGGATGATTTTACAGAATACCATGCAAGAGCAAGGATCCAGTGTCAAAACAAATTGAAAGACCCTGGTTTAGTAGTATTGTTTTCCTTTTCTTTGAAGTAAAGGTTGGCATTTATCGTGCGCACACCAGAAAGCAAAGGAACAACCAAACCAGATGAATTGAATTCTCTTGAGACATGAAAATTACCTGGTGAAAGCTGATTGGCCCTTTTCTCTGATGTTAAAACTCTAACTGCTAGTTCTTGGTCTATATCTGCAATCTAGTGAAAAGAGCCACTGCCAGCTGATTAGCTCTTATATCCATGGAAATACTAAGACCATCAATGATCTAAAAGTATCACCAAATTGGTGGAGTAATGTTACACACCCATCCTAGATGTTGTAGAACTATGTCTTGATCAGATATCTCCTCCAGAAGGTTTGATGCTTCAATTGCAGCTATCATTTGGCCAGAATTTAAACTTGTACAGTTATCACGAGGATCTCTTTCCACAGCTGGGTCTTTCCATAAGCCAGCTGAATCATTTCTCGCCAAAATACGCCAAATTGCAAGCGCCTTCGAGCTCATCCCTTTACTTGCGTACAGGAAGGCAAGCGTCCGTAAATGCCCAGAGTCATCTAACAGAGTTTCTAACTCCTCCTGCACGGCCCATGCAAATTGCAGGGTGGGTCATCCTTCAAGCAGCCTTCTGACAGCGGACTTTCTGCCTTGCAATACATAGGAATACTAGGATTCCGCTGCTTACCAACATACACACATAGTGCATGGTCCTGAGGCTAGTAATTCACTAACTTAATTTTGATTGTACATCTAATCAAAATCATGACTGCCTCAAGATAGAACAAGCCAAAATAATAATTGAGGAAACTGCACAACTGCACGTACCACAACACAACAGTTTTGGGAGGATGCCAGCTGCTCCATTTCATCTACATGATTCAGAGCTCTATAAAGGTACATTAGAAGAGTATCAACTCCGTCCTTCACCAAAGGATTCAAATCTTTATCCCGGGAAACTCGTAGATACCTGAAGCCCGCCAACAGAACATTTGTTAGAAAAAAAATAATGCAAGTAATTTCAAGCCTTTGAATTAATTCTGAACAACAACAAACGAACATGCAAGCAATTGAAATTGGTAAATTACAACAGGTTAGCTTATGCTTCACTGTCGTTTATATACATCCGTAAAACAGTATATGAAACCTGATAATGTTTTGAATCGCTCACTCCAACAAATCAGCTCTACTTGGTGGATTCAAAAGAAAATCTTCATCTGCTACAGTATCTACACCTGCTTTTCTAAGAAATATAGTTCTCTGGATTGCCATCAATCCATCATCCACAACATCTTCAAGAGGTACAGGAGGAGGATGCAAGCCCCAATAGCGATTCCTGGGGACCTGGAATGCACAAGTCAATTCTTGTTCTTAACACTTAATAGAGAGATTACACAAATGCAGTAAGTGTAGGCAAAACAAACAATTGAGACACATGCAGCAATCATAGGCAAGCAAGTAAAAAATTAACACCAACATTACACCCATGCATGCACATTTATGAATTTGCAATACATATGCTCAACAAGGAGGCTGTCTTTAGATTGGCCATGCAAAATGTAAAGGATTGATCGGAAGTGTAGTGGTGGGCTGTCTTGGTGATCCAAGGGACTTTTGGGGAAGGTTTTTGTTTAGTTCTGTATAGCTTTGTTTTTTTGTACATTCTAGGCTTCGGCCCTCTTTTAATGAAAATTCATCAATGTTCAAAAAAAAAATGCTCAACAAGGAGGCTGTCTTCCCTTCAGTGTACCCATTCCTTGGTGCCTGGAAGCAAAATAGACTAACTACCGTGCTGCACAACACTTGGAGAGTCACTCATGCCACGAGGCCTTGCGTACTTTAGTGGAAGTGAAGAAACAAGAATAGGATCCTATAGCAATTAAGGAAAACCATCTAGGCTTTGTTGCTACCATGTCTAATGGTGAAGAAAGACATGGCACATGTGACCATGGCAAAAACTAGGAGAGCAAGGGTTCCATCATATGGTTAGAAGATTGAAAAAGGTACGTCAGTAAATGAACTTCATAGATTTATGGCATGGTCTACTCCCAAATAATTTTCAGAATGGTGGCCATAGATGCTTAGATAGACAGTTAAGAACAACAGTACACACTCAACTGAAATAATGTAGGTCGCCGAATTGTTCCAAACTGGAAACTTTTTAGCACGGCTCGAGCCTCGACGATTTGGTCCGAGTCACCAAGTCTAAAAACCATGTTTAAAACGCAGGGTTTCACATGGAAACTTTTCTATAGAGAACATAAGACATTTAAACAGAGTGACATGTTGAAATATGTGAACATTTTGGTAGTTTATGATAAAAGAGGATGGTAGAAATCAACAAAATAGGAAAACAGGGGGGGGAATCTTCACTCCGTAGAAAATCATCTTGAACTCAAGCCACCATACCAACCCATGTTGCAGGAAACACTTCCTCTTCTTTGCAATTACACTTGGAAGATATTGAACGTGTAGGGAAAACAATAAAAATAAGTGCAGGTATGAAAATGTAAGGATCCTGCCAGGGCATTACAAAGTACAAACTCAAGACCACTTGACTACAAACAGAAAACTGCACCATTATTAGCATTCCTAAAGAAAACAAACCTTCTCTGTGCAGGTTTTGCAAGATTCCTACTCATGGTTAGTACAAGCTAGTTGTATTTGGTCAAAATTATATCATTTAAACATGTTTGCCACAAAATCACAAGTCAGAAGAAAACATATGACATAAAATTTCATAGGGAATCCGCAATACCAGCTGTGACCAGCGGTTTGGATCTCGCATTATAAATGGAAAGATTTCAGATGGCTGCATGGTTTCTGACTGCAAGAAATGATTTACAGCATCCTCGAAATGCAAGTCGAAAAGTAAGAGAAAGCCCACTTGAGCATGCACAAAGGAAAGCATTTCCTTCGTCATTTCACCTTCACACTCAAGCTCCTCTACCAAATGGATGGCTTCCTTAAAATTCTTCTTCCTCAACAGATCTTTAATCTGCTCCTCAACAGATACTTTCCGAAAGCTAATAACCTGCAGAGTCAAAAGGCATTGCTGGTCAAATCAACATGAAGATAAAACTAAAACTTTCCGAAAGCAAATAACCTGCAAGAGTCAAAAGGCAGTGCTGATCAAATCAACATGAAGATAAAACTAAGTAGAATGCTCTCAGGGATGTAAAGGAGGTTTTCTTTTCTTTTCCTTTTTTTTTTTCGGGGGTGGGGGGTACTCTTTGTTGGGGGATTTGGAAACAGAAAAACAACTGAATTTTTAATCACGTCGCCGGACCCATTTCTAAGGTGACAAAGAGGATCAAGCGGAATATGAAAATACGGGCTCCCCTTGGACCCAAATTGCAAAGGGCCTCAACCTCTGACTCAAGGTTTTTGAATAATGCTATTAGTGGGCTGGGCTTATCGGCAAGGCCCACAAACAATACAAAATACATGGTGTCTCAGACCCCTAAAGGACAAAATGGTTCCATATTAGCCGAAATTCTTTTGGCCCAAAAAATATTGGAAAAACAAGGGGGGAAATGTAAAACACTAGAATCAATCCTTTTTTTTTTCTTCTTTTTTTTTTGTATTTGGACTATTCTTTGTTAAGAATGTTGTCTTTCAGCTTGACCTGCTGAAAGTCAACCAATTAGACCCTAGTCGAACAGAAAACAGGCATGATTTGGTGGGTTATGGCCCATTTCATTGAAATACAAGAAAAGGAAGATGGAAAAAGGGCGAAAAGCTGATGTTTTACCCCTCTCCCAATTTTCCCCAAAAAGCTCTGTTCCACTTTGATTCACCGAATCCCACTCAAATCTAGTGTTTTGATTCCCAAAATAGGCCTATATTTAGTCTAAAATACATTTCTAAGCTTTCTTTAGGGTTGAAATGAAGGAAAAAGTGAAACAACAAGAGAAAATTTAAAAGAGAGAGAGAAGAAGAAAGAGGGCCTTTATGGCTGCAATGGTCCACATCAACGCCATTAGAACTATATCATAACATATATGACCAAACAGGCCAATACAGCCCCTTTTTTCCAATAAACCAATTCACGACAGTATCATGTAACAGGGAGGCCCATATATATGGTTATAACATGGCCGTCATAACTGTTTTTTTAAACATGCTCTGGCTTGTATTGTAATTGGTTGTTAGTGGTGAATTCCAAGTCAATGGGAGCGGAGTTTTCTCCCAGGTGGAAGAAACCACCTGTTGGATGGTCGAAATTGAACATTAATGGTGCTTTAATAACAAAACCCAAGCCTTGCGGTATTAGCAGAGTTCTCCAGGATGGCAAGGAGTCATTCATTTCACCTCCTCTACTTCGACGTCACTCAGGCATGCCTTCGAAGCAGGAGGTGAAGGTTCTTACAGAAGACTTATGAATTTCTTTGCAAATTCTAAGGGCTGATTATTGTTGAAAGATATTCTAAGAATTTATGGATTTCTTAAATTCATGAATTCATGAATTTCTTCCACATCACTCAGGCATGCCTTCGAAGCAGGATGTGATGGCTCTTACAGAAGACTTATGAATTTCTTTGAAAAATTTTAGGGCTGATTATTGTTGAAAGATATTCTAAGAATTTAGTTAAGTGGGTAAACCATGAAGGATTGTGTCTGTGCATATGTTTTAATGAAATTAGATCCCTTAACTCTAATCTAAACATTGCATTTACCTCATGCAGGTGGGGAGGCTAGTTTTGCCTCTGAAGAGTTGACCAAGAAGGGCGTTACCTGTTCAGCCCATTGTATTGGGAACACTATTCCCTTACATTAATCTTGAATATTTTTTTTTTAAAAAATTATGAAATATGATTCGAAGAATAATTTCTTATGTAAGTATGGACCAGTCCAAGCCTTGGAAGATTTCTTTTATTTTCTATGAGATCAGAAGTAGTCTCTATGCAAAACATTTCATTTACTCATGTAAACAAAGAGGCCGATGACTAGGCCGATGTTTTTTTATTCTCTTCGTTTTTTTCTTTTTTCTTTTTTTTTGTTTTTGAGAGGTAACTGAAAACTTAATTAAAAAAAAGCGCACAAGAAGACGGGAAAAGAATACAACACAGCCAAAAGGCTAGAATAAAAATGAAAGATCAGCAGACTGAGCTGCTTTATCAAAAGGAGCCCACTCCGAAACAGTGCATTTGACAGAGTGAATGACCCTCTGAACTGAACAGCTCCTGCTTTGGAAATGCAGATTGTTACAGACTTGTCCTTTCATATGAACCAGAAAATTCCCATAATAACAAGCCGCCGAACTGCTTTCCGAGACTCGCCTACAACCCCTCCAAGCAAAGCCCACAGGAGGTGATCCACTGAATTCGGCATTACCCAAAAAATATGGAAGTGGAGAACGAAATGATCCCAAACTTTGCGGGCAAACGGACAATGGATGAACAGATGGTCAATAGACTCCGCGTTCATCATACATATTAAGCATATGTTGGGGATGATAAGAGAGATCTTTTGAAGATTATCGATGGTTAGAACCCTCTTCCTTCCAACCAACCAAACAAAAGCCACAACTCTTGGAGGAGCTCCAAAGTTCCAATGATGGAAAGGATAAGAAGGAGAGCTAGCAAGCTTAGAGATTAAGCTATAGAACGATCTAACCAAGAAAACATCTGAGTTATTGCCTTTCCAGACATTGCATCTTGATCTTGGGGGAAGGAGCATGAAGAGATAAATGCTTCAGTAGCCAAATGAATTAGTTGGCTTACTCGTCATTAAGATTCCTTCGACATGAGCGAGACCAACTCGCTCCCCCCAACGCATATAGAATTAGGGCTGTAAATGGCCGGGTTCGGAGAGGGTTTAGCCAAAACCAGACCCGCCCATTTACTAAACGGGTCTGGGTCCAAATTTTAGACCCAGACCCTTTTACTAAATGGGTGGGTCCGGGTCGGGTCCGGGTCAACCCATCAGACCCATTTATAAATGGGTCCGGGTCTGGTTGAGGGAGATCCCCCTAGACCCATATATAAATGGGTAGGGTCTAATGGGTCCGGGTCTGGATCAAGTATGCAAGCATTTTACAAGGCTTAAAACTGGGTCTGGACGGGTTTGGGCTGGACGGGTCCCTTGAAACATAGACCAAACCCGCCCACTTACTAAATGGGTTCGGGTCGAGTCGGGTTGGGCCTAATATAAAGGAAACCAGACCCCAAACCCGTTTAGCAACTGGGTCTGTTCTTGGACCCAGACCAGTACCATTTAACAAATGCGTCGGGTCTAAATGGGTTGGGTCCGGGTACCTCATCGGGTCCGCTGACCCATTTACAGCCCTATATAGAATAACAATGATCCACAAGAATAAAATTATCTGTAGCAAGATTAGCTATTCTCGGAAAAAGCTCGTGCAAAGGATGATCTCCACACCACACGTCAATTCGAAAGCGAATACAGTTTCCCATTCTACCGAAACAGATATTCGGTAGACATAATTGCCTTCCACGCAATGGAAGCGCAATAAAGAGAGGAAGACTTTATGCCCCAATCTCCCGCCTGAGTGTCATGTTTGGTAACAAGAATTTCCTTCCACAATTTGCCCTCCTCCATTCCGAACTTCCAAAGCCACTTCCCAAGAAGAGCAGCATCCATAAGATTCAGATTTTTCAAACTAGCTCCAACCCATCTTAATCGGTTTGCAGACATCTTTCCAATTTAAAAGATTGAACTTTCCTCTTTCCTCGGTCCCCTTCCATAGGAAATCTCTTCTCAATTTATCTATCCTTTCCAAAACTAACTTGGGGCATTTAAAAAGGGACAAAGTAAGCAAGAACGTTGGACAAGGCGGCTTTAATAAGAAGTCAACAACCACCCAACGATAAGTACCAACGCTTCCAAATAGATAGCTTCCTTTCTACCCTTTCGATCGCCCTATCTCAAAGATGCTTAGCCGGTTTCCCTGTACAAAGCAGCAACCCGAGATCAAGGTATCCCAAAATGGTTACGTATTGGCCAATACGTAACGGAAAAGGTGGTGGCCGTTAAGCGTTACGGGGTCATAACGGCCGTAATGGGGCCGTTACGGCCCTGTGGCTGTAACAGTCCCGTAATGGTCATGTAACTAATTTTTTTAGAAAATAAAAAAGGGCCGTATCGGCCGATATGGGGTCCGTATCGTAACGGTAATGGTAGTGGCCGTTACAACCACCGTTACCGTTATGGAACACCTTGCCTGAGATAAGTGGAAGGGAAAGAGCCACTTTTACAGCCGATCACAATTGCCAAATGCAATAATTCTTCAAGTTGCATGTGAATGCCCAACATTTTGCTCTTAAAGGCATTAACACTCAGACCCGAAACCACTTCAAAACAAAACAACTTTCCGAAGGTTATCAACTGAGGTACTGTCGGCATCGCAGAAAAGAATCGTATCATCCACGTAATGAAGATGAGTGACTTACACCCCTACTTCCGCTACCTTGACCCCGGCAATCAACCAGTTTCCTCGACCATATAAGCATCCTATTAAAAGCTTCCTCAACCACCACGAACAGATACAAACATAACAGATCACCCTGTCTAATGCCACAAGAAGCTTTGAAAAAGCCATTTGGCGATCCATTAATCAATATAGAAAAAGGAGATTGAACACGGGATTTTACCCAACCTCTCCGTTTAGTACCGCATACCAACCGCTCTAGCATATAGTCTAAGAAATTCCAGTCAACGTGGTCGTAAGCCTTCTCAACATCGAGCTTACACACTATCCCACCCTTCCCTTGTCTGGTTCTAAAACCAATGCATTCATGAGCTATGAGGGCACTATCTAGAATTTGTCTCCCCGCAACAAAAACCCCTTGGTTTTCCAAGATCACGATAGAAAGAACAATTTTGAATCTTAAAGCGAGGATCTTAGCAAGAATTTTGGATGGACTCACTATTAGACTTATGGGCCTGAACTCTTTTAGCGATTCTACTCTCTTGATCTAGGGGACGAGCTAAAAAGGTCGCTCCAAGGTCTTTGAAAAGGTGGTTTCTTTCAAAGAAATTCAAGATGAAGTCCATTACATCTTTGCTAACAATTAAACAAACTTTTGAAAACACAACAACGAAAAGCCGCCAGTGTTGGGAGCCTTGTCTCCGCACATAAAATCTAGGGTCAACTTCACTTCATCTTCAGAAATTGGCTTTTCAAGAAAATCTGCTTCCAAACAAGGAAAATCAAGATCATCTAATCTCGGCCTTCTCCAAGAATTAGAAGAGAGCAAGGTCATGTAAAACCAAACAATGGAATTGCATATTTTCTTTTTGTCTGAAGTTCTAGAACCATTGACGCAGGATGCCCTAATTATAATGCATGCTCATGAACATAATTAAACAGCGGAAAATAAAATGAATAAATAATCTAAAATTCAGAATCACTCATCATAAATTAAGAAAATTCACGAGGAGCTTGCAATGGATCGGGCCAACCGTCACAACCACGAAGTTTGAGTTTCAAGCATAGCTAGGGTTGGATCCGGTGAGGGATAGGATCTCCCGATCTTGCATGGCCATACCCAATCAATCAATGAAGATCACTAGTCCGAAAAATCAAGAAGTTCTCGGATTAGGGATTTGAAAATTTGAAGATTTAGGGTTTAGGTCGATTCTCAAAGTTTGATCGAAGAAGGATTAATAAAACTAGAACTAGAAAGAAGAAAGATAATTATCTTGAAGAATTTGGAGGGGCACAAGAATAAGTTAGAAGAAGAAGATCAAGGAAAGAGAAGAAGCACCATAAGAGAGAGAAGAGAGAGGCCACCAAAGAGGTTTGCTTTTTCATTAATAATCAACTAAATCTCGTTTTTAGGGCTTAGCCCACTTAAATAAGCAATAAGAAAGCATAAAAGTACCAAAATACCCCTAAAAATTAAGTAAAAAACAAGTTCAAAAAAAAAAAAAAACAGTTCGCGCGGTGGTCGGGTGCCCAGTGACCAATTTGGTTGAGCGTCCGACGACCTTCAGTCGGGTCTTCTTCCATCCTACACACGTCTTCTATGTGCCACATCGCATGCAATCACGTGCGTAGGATCTTCAATGCTCCTCAATTATCGCCTAACCACAAGGAAGAAGCTTGTGGTGTGTGCCTTCTTCGCTGGTAGACTTTAAATGTTCTTGTGTCCTCATCAACCATCCACCACCAAGCTACTAATTTTGTTGCCCAGGGCCCAAGCGCTTGCCATACTATGAAAAAAATCCGTGTTCTTGTCCTAAACAACCAGTGTCATAAATACAAATCCCATAAAGAAGGGCCATAATTTCTGCACTATAGAAGTCAATTTCTTCAATCAAGCCAAAAAAACTGACACAGTTCCTCAACGCAATCTCTAATTATATCCACAGTTCATTCATTGTCCTTTCATTCTCTCCATTTGGGACCACTTTCTCCTTATCTTCCATATCTCATGGGTGATGCCAAAATCAGTGGACCAACTCTTGTGGGCTTGGCATGGAGCAACCTTGGGGAATTGTCGAATGTCTGTTTGGAAGCTGGTAGCTATGGCGATTTTCTGGTTTGTTTGGAAATCTCGGAACAGTCGCGCTGCTTCCAAAACAAAGATTGTCCAGCTCTAGAGATTATCTACCTTGTTAAGATAGCAATTTCATAATAGGTTTGATGCAGGACGCCCTAATTATGATGCATGCTCATGAACACATATAATCCAGCGGAAATAAAATACAATAATAATCTACAAATTCAACATCAACCATCATAAACTAAGAAAACCACAAAGAGACATGCAATGGAGCGGGCCATCATCACAACCATGAAGTAAGAAATACAAATAATGTATAGGTCGGATCCGGCAAGGGATGAAACCTCCCGATCTTGCATGGTCATATCCAAATATCCAATGTAAATCACTAGTCCAAGAGATCAAGGATTTTCTCGAATTAGGGATTTGAAAATTTGAAAAATTGGGACTTTGATTTGATTCTCAAATTTAGGATTCAAGGATTGGGGGTAATCGAGATAGAGAGAGAGAGAGAGAGAGAGAGAAGAACTTAACTTAGAGGAATATTGGAGGGGCATAAGAAGCAAGGAGAAGAAGATGAAGTTCCAAGAGAGAGAGAGAGAGGAAGGAGGCAAGGAATTAGCATAATCACCAAAATACCCCTACTAACAAAATTTCAAAAAAAAGACATTTACATAAAGAAACACGTGCACACACTAATCCAAAACTCAAATAAGTAAAAATGCAAAAAATAAACTCAAATCTAAGATGTCTGATGGGCTTTGATGATAGTGTAATGAAAGTGGGCCACGATGAACCAACGATCCGATCACATCATCATCGCGATCCAACGGTCCGATCATCTCCTCCAAGTAACTTACACATGTCTTCCCAAGGTGGGATCTTTTCAAATATCTTGAACTACATGTGTAAGGTCTTCAATGCTCCTCAAGTCATCACGAATGACCCAGGCCCGTCATCATCGAGTCATAAAGATGTAGGTGTCACTCGCCTCCTACACTGATAAACCTTAAATGGCCTAATATCTGCATCATTCTCCTCGTTTGAAAAGAACTCGACTCCGACGAGTTAAAACTCTTGTGGCGCTCTAGCAAATCCGGATCAACATTCTGCAACTCCACTCCAGTAAACCACGTAGATTCTGACGGTGGTCTATACTTCCATTTGACAAGATACCTTTGGAAACCTCCATCTCTCGTGGAAACTATCTCTTCATCCACAATTTCCTCAATCTCTTCTTTACGAATAATAGGTGGAGGAAGGGAGGGAGTAGGTTGTGAAGAAAATTCAGAAAATGGACATGAAAGGGATAAGGGATCAATGGTAGAATAGGGGGAACGGACTAGATCCCCCACATTAAACGTTGGATTAATGCCCTTTTCAGGTGGAAGGTCAATCTGATACGCGTTGGACCCAATTCTTTGCAATATTTTGAATGGTCTAGCACTATACACTTGTAATTTCTTAGCGGTGCCCTGTGAGAACCGCTCTGGCCTTATCTTCACCATTACATAGTCTCGTTCCTGAAAGTCTTGAGATCTACGATGAGAGTCAGCTGAACATTTATAATTGGCATTGCTTCTATTAATCCGTTGTCTAATATATGTATGCAATTCATGAATGTGTCGTGCAAATGCATTGGCTGACTCTGAAGACCTTTGGGTGACAGACATGGGTGAAACTAAATGATGCTCTGAAAAAGGAACGAACTGGAAATAAGCAAACCTATGGAAATAAACAATCTTATAACCTAGAACTTGGAAAACGGAAACAAAAGGACACTTCTCATGGGTGACACATAATTTCTCATTATAAGTATTATAAACAAGAATGATGTTCAAGTATCCCGAGAACACACACTCTTAATACCAAGGCTTGAGAAGATCTTGGCATCAGCCATTATGTCCAAAATGTCATCAAGATGCGGAATAGGGATTCTGGCTATAATATCCACCATGAAGTGAATACGTCGCAAGGTGGCGTGACACTTGACTGAAGCTTTGTGGACGGTCAGGATATGCCCACATGTGCGTCATATGCCATTGTTTTTTAAAGTAAAAAGGGCAAGCTTGGCACACAAAACAAAACTCTTCCCCGAGAAGTTTATCAAATTGACGCTGCATTTCTGTATTTTCTGCGGGGTTCACCTAGTATGGAGGAAAGCTTGACAAGATTGATCCAGGGACAAGATCGTTTGTGTGTTGAATGTCCCATTTGGGTGAGAATTTATCCCATAAATCATCTGGTGAGATATCATAAGTTATGTAGGTGTCTACCATCATATCCTCACTAGTCTCTTCTTCAATTTCATTTGTGTTCACCACGGTAAGAGAAGTAGATTAGGAGACTGCATCAATCAAATCACACATGACACCTGGAAGTGGTGCAGTCTCAAACTCTTCGACCTTTTCATCACTAGCACACACTTCTACATCATCAAAGATGATGAGTGATGCCTCAATTTCTTTCATTTCCTCACTACTAACGTTAGGCACATACTCTTCCACTTCATAAACATCATGTTTGGACCCATCCAACTTGTCGTTCACCAAGGCATAATGTTGATCATCTTTTCCATAGTTAGGGCTAGTCTGGTTGAATGCCTCTAATTTGTCGTTGAGATTCTGGAAGGATTTTCTGGAATAATTTTCAATGTTGTCTAGACATCGGGATATGGCGGCCAAAGCCTCCAGAATTTGATCTTGATTTATGGTTGCAATGCTAATCCAAAACCATAACCAAAACGAATGGGCACACAACGGAGAACTTGTCCTAGGTTCTTCCTAAACTCGACTCTATGGATTAGATGACTCACAATGTGAATGATATGAATCTAACTACAGTGGACTGACAATTACTGAATTAAAACAGAAGACGATTCAAATATGGAAATTTTTCAAATTAAGAGACTTTCTAAAATTGGAAAGTTTCTAAATCTGGAAATTTTCCAAATTAGAAAACTTTTAAAATTTGGAAAGTTTCTAAAATTGAAAACTTTCTAAATCTGAAAATTTTCCAAATTAGAAAACTTTTAAAATTTGGAAAGTTTCTAAAATTGGAAACTTTCTAAATCTGAAACTTTCCTAAAACAGACCTAAAAGTTAAAACCCTACTTTGGTAACTCAATCTAAACATAACCATGCAAAGCCTATTCTTTGATACCAAATTTGATGCAAGACGCCGTAATTATGATGCATGCTTATGAACACATATAATCCAGCGGAAATAAAATACAATAATAATCTAAAAATTCAACATCAACCATCATAAACTAAAAAAACCACAAAGAGACATGCAATGGAGCGGGCCATCATTACAACCATGAAGTAAGAAATTCAAATAATGCATAGGTTGGATCCAACGAGGGATGAAACATCCCGATCTTGCATGGTCATATCCAAATATCCAATGTGAATTACTAGTCCGAGAGATCAAGGATTTTCTCGGATTAGGGATTTGAGAATCTAAGAAATTGGGATTTTGATTTGATTCTCAAATTTAGGATTCAAGGATTGGGGGTAATGGAGATAGAGAGAGAGAAGGAAGAAAAACTTACCTTAGAGGAATATTGGAGGGGCATAAGAAGTAAGGAGAAGAAGATGAAGTTCCAAGAGAGAGAGAGGAGGCAACCAATGGTTTGCTTTTCATTAATCAACAACTAATAAAAAAGGTTTAGGACAACACCCTTATAAAATTCAGAATTAGTAGAATTACCAAAATACCCCTACTAACAAAATTTCATAAAATAAGACATTTGCAAAAATAAACGTGCGCACACTAACCCAAAACTCAAATAAGTAAAAATGCAAAAAATAAACTCAAATCTAAGATGTCTGATGGGCTCCGATGATGGTGTGATGAAAGTGGGCCACGACGAACCAACGGTCCGATCACATCATCATCGCGATCCAACGGTCCGATCATCTCCTCCAAGTAACTTATACATGTCTTCCCAAGGTGGGGTCTTCTCAAATGTCTCGGATTACATGTGTAAGGTCTTCAATGCTCCTCAAGTCATCACAAACAACCCAGGCCCGTCATAATCGAGCCATAAAGATATAGGTGTCACTCGCCTCCTACGCTGATAAACTCTAAAGGGCCTGATGCCCACATCAGGGTTCCTTGTGTAAAAGCAACCAATAGTGCTGATCTTTCTTTTTTGTTTTCACCCTAGCAGCGTTTTCTCTTCACTCTCGGGCAAAGTTAATAAAATTTCAGTAATCTTTCAAAAAAGAAAAATAGACCCACAAACTAGTCAACTTGGATTTCATCTTCCTATCAAGCTACCACCCGAGTTCACTTTAAGGAATCCATGTAGGCGGCTTCCAACTCAACCACTTCATGCTTTGGCAGGCCCCAATCACCAGTCATGATGGAGAAAATCAAAAGGAAGAAAGTTCAACAACTTCCTACATTTTCCCCAAACTGAAATGGGATTCAAATCTGATCTATAACCACCTTGAAACTGCCTCCTTCCTGGCAAGATCCATCTATAAATATCTAACCAGAGGCCCCAGGACAGCTAGAAGAGAACAGGCCACAGAATTTAACCAAACAAACAACCTGAAAAATCACAACCAACTATGCCACAAACGACTAGACCACCCAATCTCCACAAACATCCTGAAGAAGCAGCACCAAATCAGTTGAGAATGGACAATCTAGAAGGAGATGGTTGACCATCTCTTCCACCGTGTAACAAAGAATGCACCTGCTGGAAACTGATGGCTGAAGTTATGTAAATGATCCTCCACAAGAATTTTGTCCAGGAATCCTATCCAGCAAAAAGCTTAAAACTCTTAGGGGAAGAATGCTGTTCCACAGTTTTCTAGAAGGGAGATAAAAAAGACAGTACTACTGCAAGAATAAGAATCGGTCTTGTGTAGCAGGCACGCACAGACAGGCCAATAGGCTCCCCAACCAGAGTCACTACCCAGTCCTGCCCTACAACATGTACAGAACCTCCACTTCTTGTTCTTCTTCACTTTTTTATTCTTATGTTATTTTTCAGAAGGAGAGAATTTTCCTGATCAAAACTTCTGTATTTATTTTCGTAATTTGCTCAGAAATAATGCAACTTATATTCCAGAAGATTATAACTCAAACTCATTTGTCAGCTGCACATTCAGAACTTCTCGGCGAGGCACGCATAAAGCATACAGGATCATAGAAGTTTGGTATAGACATGAGGTGTAGATGCATATGCAACATGTATGCAACCATTAAATGTAAACTTTGACCGGAAGGTTAAGATTTATGCGGGTGTTTGGAAAATTAAAAATGTGAATATGAGTCTCTCAGTTTTCAGCCAATGGGAGGATGGCTTCGAATTAAGAGGAATTATATGGTCTTCAGTTTTCAGTTTTAAAAGTGGGGCCATGGTTTGGTAATCCAGACCATTGATCAGATGCATGCCATTATGGATGGGCAATGCTCCAAACATCTAGCAGACCGGAAGCTCCCAACCAATCTTTGGCCTTTCCTCCTTGAATGTGAATCAAGCTGCATTTCCTTTCTTCACCACCCACATGCTGGCCACAAAAATGGAAAGAGCAGGATTGAACCGTAAAGGAGATTGTTGGGGCTGATCCATCCACTGAGGACCCATCAGATCAATGGACTAAATATCTGAATCATGGGCCCACCTGTCCAAACTGAGGACTCAACAGTAGTTACAGCACTACGTGTATACTTTAAATATCTTGAAGGCTATCAGAACATGATTCAGATGCTTACCTTAGAGGGTGTTGCAACCACGACAATGTCACCAATTCCACTCTCTTCAACAGCCACAACACACCGGCCAACTCCTTCCCCCGCAAACAATACTGATTGAACATGAACGCCTGTCCTCTTGTGATATAAATCCATCTTACCATCCCTCACAACTATCACATGTGAGCCCACCTCCCCGACAGAATCCGGCGCATGCCTGAAAGCCAAGCTCCCACCTACCGGCTGGCCCTGATCACTCACAACAATGCCGACATGGTCCACCAACAGAATCGCCTGCTTGTCCCTCCATAGAGATTTCAAGCACGGAAGCCCAGACGACTCTGGAAGTGAAAATATCAAATTTCCCTGTCCACTACTGCTGAAAAACAACGCGTAGCCATTAACAGTCCCGACAATGATCGACTCGTCCAGCCACACCATGGTCTTGACTCCATCAATGCCCTGAATTTCCTTCAAAATAACAGAAGAACCACCCACATCAACCTCGATCAAGATCAGTTTTTTCCCCACTGCTGCAACAGCTGCAACAGAATTCCCGTTTCTATGCAGCTCGGAAGCCCTAGATTTCGTCCCATTCACCCAAATCCCCTCGCCTAGCTTCTGAAGAAGCCGTTGAGGCCGTTGGATGCTGCTGCCGCTGCCGTCCACAGCACAATCGAGACTCGCTGAGTCGGCATGGCATAGTCTCTTGGCAACGGCCACGACACCTTTCGGAAGATTCAATTTCCGAACGGGCTGCAGCAGTAAGGAATCCACCAAGAACAGAGCCCCGTCGGAGAGTATTAGAACCCGATCAATCTCACAGAACGTATGGATCGAATCGATCGGGCGATCGGCAATGGATACAGATCTGAGGGGACCAATGGTCGAGATGGAGTCTTGGTTGGGGTTTGGTGGGGTGGTGGTGTTCAATGAGAGGTGGATGAGTTTTCCGTCTGTGGTTCCGACGTGGATTAGGTTTTGGGAAGAGAGGGAGATGGCGGAGATGGAAAGAGAAGGGAAGGAGAGAGGAGAGGTTTTGGAGGGGTCGAATTCGGCGAAGGGTTCAAGGACCGTCCGATCTTTGGGGTGGGGTTTGGCCATAGGATGGTGGGCCAGGATTATGAAGGGATTGCCATTGATGAACGAACCTAGATCAACTCGGAGAGAGAGAGAGAGAGAGTTGTCTTCTGCAGTCTTGCTGTAGCACCTTGCAGAATGGGCCAACTCAAAACGACTCGTCTTCGGAATGGGCCAACTCAAAACCAGTTCCCACTCTGACTCGTTACGTTTCGGACCCGGATTAGCTACTGGCAGGTGGAGTAGCTATCTAGCTACTGAAGTGACGTCACCAACTTCTGTGGGCTACATGATATATCTGTTGTATCTGTTGCATCCACACGTCCATCCATTTGAAGAGATCATTTAAGAGCATTATATAAAGAATTATACAGATTCAAACCTCGAGTGGACCCCACCAAAGAAAAGAGTGGAGACAGTGACGCTGACCGTTGAAACATTCACAGGGTCCACCATGATGGTTATTTGCGCTCCAACCTGTTCATAAGTTAACAAAAACATTGAAAAAGGAAACGTAAATATCAACTCGATCAATCCACACTGTTTTCTTTGTTGAGATCCACTTGAGCTTTGGATCTGCCTTATTCTTTGGCTCATTCCCTAAAATTATCTCTCCAAATGGATGGACGGTACGGATACAACACATGCATAATGGTGGGGCACATAAGTTATCCGCATCGATGGACAGGGACGCGGATTAGGAGGGCGGGGATTTCCTGTGAAATCGCAGGAAGTTCCTGCGCTGTGAACTAAGGTGAGGCCTGCAGTGATTTTTTTGATGAATCCACCCCGTTCATTCCGTTTTGGGAGCTCATTTTATGACGTGAGAGAAAAAATGAACATGATCCAAGACTCAAGTGGGCCTCACTAAAGGAAAAGGAGGGTAGGTAAATTACTAGCGTTGAAACCTCCCTGGGCCCACAGTGATGTTTATATGACATCCATACCGTTCATAACGTCACTACTACTGGGATGAACTGGAAACACAAATATTATTCTGATTCAAAACTCTTGTGGCTCCACAAATATTTCAACTATGGATGTTTAATCCTCACGTTTTCGGCCCACTTGAGTCTTGGATCCGGTTTATTTTTGTTCTCATGTCCTAAAATGAGCTCCCAAAACGGATGAACGGCGTGGATTCATCAAAAAAATCACTGTGGGCCCCACCTTGTTCCCAGTGCAGGAACTTCCTGCGCAAGGATTTAGCAGGAAATCCACGCCCGCGGATTAGCAACTGAACTTGGCAGTAGAGTAGTGAGTTTCCTACTAACGTGATGTCACCACATTATGTAGGCCTCACTATGATGTATGTGTTGTATCCACACCATCCGTCCATTTGGAGAGATCATTTTACTGCATGAACTAAAGAATGAGGAAGATCCAAATCTTAAGTAGACCCCACAACAGAAAAAAGTGGGGATTGAGAGCCTACCATTAAAAACTTCTTTGGGCCACAGAAGCTTTCGATCAAGCTGATATTTGTTTTTTTTTTTTTTTTTCCTTATTCCATGTCCCTGTTAACTTATAAACAGGTTAGATTTCAAATTAAGCCATGGTGGACCCTAGGAAAGTCTCAACGGTGGGCGTCACCATCCCCACTGTTTTCTATGGTGGGATCCACTTGGAAGTTCGATCTGCCTCATTCTTTGGCTTATACCCTAAATTGATCTCTCCAAATGAATGGACGGTGTGGATATAACACATACATCATAGTGAGCACATAGAACGTGGTGACGTCACTTAAACTTGCTACTGTAGCTAATCCGCGCCGACGGCAGAGGTGGATTTCCTACGTGCAGGTTGTACGGGTGAGCCACGGCCTGGATGACCCATATTACGGATCCCCTGCGAAAGCCTCCTGCGCTCGGAATCTAGGTGGGGCCCACAGTGACGTTTGTGAGAAATTTACGCCATCCAACCGTTTTGTAAGATCATTTTAGGCGTTACGATAAAAAATGAATGGGATCCAATACTCAAGTGGGCCGAAAATGTGACGATTGAACGCCTACAGTTGAAATATTCGTGGGGCCACCGGAGTTTCGAATCAGGATAATATGTGTGTTTTCAGTTCATCTAAGTAGGAATGACATTGTGACCGGTATGGATGGCATATAAACATCACTGTGGACCCCATAGAGGTTTCAACAAGAGTAATTTCGCTGCCCAGTGCAGCCCACTTGAGTCTTGGATCCGTTAATTTTTTATTGCAATGCCTAAAATTATCTCACAAAACGGTTGGACTGCGTAGATTTCTCACAAACATCAGTGTGGGGCCACCTGGATTCCGAGCGCGAAAGCCTTTCACATGCAATCCGGGTCCCCATATTATACTTGGCTTGATTTTTGTCCGAGTTTGAAGTATTTTCTTCCATCTCTCTCCACAAGCCGCCATTTCACGCATGGACCATCTAGGATGGGCAGACCACACTACTCCCACATGTACCGCTCGTGTCATCCTGTCATTTAGGCAGGTTTGAAATGATGTATTTCATAATATTTGTAATATGTTTTACGTATTTATAATTTACCAAAGGCACTGAGAAGCGGTACGACTGCCACTTTTTTACGGAGATGGCACTACTTGGATCCCACCATGGCATACATGTTTTATCCACGCCGTCCATTAATTTGGCCATATCATTCTAGGGTGTGCCTCCAAAAATAATACCGATAAAAAGCTCAAGTGGACCGCATCGTAGGAAGTAACATTTAAAAGGTTAGCATTCAATTTCCACTATTTTCTAGTGTGGTCCACTTGTGATTTGAATCTGCCTTATTTTTGGGCCATGCCCTAAAATGATCTCTACTAATGAATGGATGGCATGGATACAACACATATTTCATGGTGGCTCACTACTGTTTTGGCTTCCAATTTCCCCTTATATAATGACAACAGGTCCTTTCAACAAAATCGGTGGTGTATGCATTTATTGTTGATGTGAGAGAAAATTAGGGTTGTAAATGGGTCAGCAGACCTGATGGGGGTATTGGGACCCAACCCATTTAGACTCCATGCAGACCCTACCCATTTAGTCAATAACAGACTCCGTTGCTAAACGGGTCTGGGTCTGGTTTCCTTTATATTAGGCCTGACCCTGACCTAACCCGACCCGAACCCATTTAGTAAGTCGGCAAGTTTGGTTTATGTTTCAAGGGACCCGTCTAGCCTAGACCCCTCTAGACCTAGTTTTAAACCTTGTAAAAATGCTTGTATACTTGATCCAGACCCGGACCCATTAGACCCAACCCATTTATAAATGGGTTTGGGTGGATCTTCTTCTACCAGACCGGGACCCATTTATAAATAAGCTCGATGGGTTGACTCGGACCCAACTCGAACCCGCCCATTTAGTAAAAGGGTCCAGGTCTAAAATTTAGACCCAAACCCATTTAGTAAATGGGCGGGTCAAGTTTTGGCTAAACCCGCCCCAAACCTGACCATTTACAGCCCTAGAGAAAATACATATAATTACATGTAAATACATTGTTTCAAACATGCCCTAATCATCTGGGCCACATCTAGCAATACATTGTGCTGATGCTGAAAAATGGTCAACAGACGAAATGAGGTGACCTCCAACTGGTCAGCAGATGAGATGAGGTGACCTCCAATTTGGACGGATGGATGCAATTTATCTCCTGCAGGTGTGCGATCCGGATCTGGACTGAAGGTTTCCTAGACCCTGTAAAGCACAAAGGAAAGCTAAGGGGGGTGGCTGGGGTCCAGCCGTTAGCCCTCCGATGCCTAAGTTAGTTAGATCTTGAAAGATTAAATATCTCTCTTTTAATCAGTTTTTATCTCGTACCTTGACAATGAAGAGGACTTGTCCATTTATAGACTTAGGTTGTAGAGCTATCTTCCTTTTAGGGAGACGTGATTCTCGCAGGTTGCCAACCGAGCTTCAGAGATCTTAGAATTTTTCGGTAATCAATGAAGATCTTGGTCCTCATCTATTGGGCTAGCGATCCTTCCTCCTGATATTACGGCTGAGATCACGGGATTGCCATTCAGCTCGTTGTAAGTCCAAGGTTAGTCCCTGGAGCTTTCGCCGAAGAGGCCCTTATCAGGTCGGTTAAAACCGACCTGTGTTCGGGGTCTGTAGTGGTCGGCTCGGCTCTACTAGGTCAATCCAATTCATATTTTTCAGGTCGGCTCTTTACCCACAACAGAAGCTCCCTTACTCTCGAGTATAGCTTGTCTGGCTCGAGGGTAAAAATAAAAAGGAATTGCCGACCTGACTGCTTTTTGTCACTTAGCAGCTATAACGCCGTCGTTTCGATGGGCGGGAAGGCGGCATTAAATGCATCGTTTGAAATATCGAGGAGTCATCATTCTTTTGTACGGCATGACAATGCCAATATAATTTAATCGAACGGGGTGCCTCCACGTGTCTTGTCAGGCGTTACTTTTTAAATTACCAAGTAAAGATTTGCCACGTGCCGTTTTAGCATTAAATGCGGTGGGACTTAGGTAGGACCCAGGCTCTTCTCCGAGTATATAACTCAGGACTTAGGTAGAATTTGAAAATTTCTACTCTTCTCGTTTTCTTTGGTATTCCGATCTTCTAAGCTTTTGAGCCTCCATTTTTCTTCCCCTTTTTCTTTCTCCGATCTTCCTTCTCCAACCGGCGTGCCAGCATTCTGGTACGCTCCCTTTTTTTATTTTCCGAATGACTTCTTTTTTTTTTGTGTTTTTCTTATTCGAAAATGTCGGAGCTAGAAACTTCATGCTTTGAAGCGATCCTTAAAGTAAGGTTTGATGACCGTGAGTCTGATTTACCCCTTTTGTGCCACGAGGGGGTGAATCCCGATGAATCGAACCCTGGGGCGAGGATGGATGGTGCCACTGAAGAGGGGGAATTTGAACTTCCTGAGTCAGCTGTTGGTAGTGCAACAGCCCATAGGGAACCTTTCGAGTTAGATTATATGGTTTCGCAGATTACCTAGGACGAGCTGGATGCTGCGAGGGAGATATATGAACTCCCGGATTACATAGAGTTTAGGGTTCCTGACCAAGCTGACAGGCCGAGCTGACCTAGTGTCTGGGAGGTAGTAGTTTCCTTGATGCACTTAGAGGCTGGGCTAAGATTGCCTTTACATCCTTTTGTGCGGGAAGTCCTTAGCGTCTTAGGCCTTTCTCCGAGTCAACTGCAACCAAATGCGTAGAGATGTATGATCGGGTGCTACATATTGTGGCAGAGGTTAGGGAATAAGGAGTTGACTTCAAACGAGCTTTTCTTAATGTACATTCTTAAGTCCTTGGGCGGCCAAGGGCTCTATTATTTTTCTTCCCTGCCAGGTCAGGGCGACTCGCTAGGTTGCGTGCCTGCCTTCTTCCACCAAAACTTAAAAGAGGAAATGGTTCTTCGCGTCGGGCGGTTGGGAGTGTACACCGGACGAATCTCAACTCTTGAGCTTCCGAGTCCGAGCTGACTTGCTTTACCAAGTCGGATGAAATTCCGACCTAACTAAATTTCAAAAAATTCTCTCCACCCCTTTACTTTCTTTTTTTTTTTTTTTTTGCATCCCCTGACGTACACTTGTCTGCTTTTATAGTTTCAGCAACCATCCGGGTAGCTTTATCCGTTGCTCAAGAGAGGCAGATCCGGAAGGCCCGAGCCCTCTCCGTCGAAGAGAGGGATTTTCGCCAGTTGATTACCCTCAACTCCGTTATAGAATCAGGTCTGTCGACTTGAAATAATAGCAAAGGGGGGTTTCTTTTTACTTTTTCCTTCTTTTTCTCTTATCTCCTTCTTAATTTTTCCTCTTTCTCGGATAGGGATGGCTCCGAAGGCGGTCTCCAAGACTCGTAAGATCCCGGCCCGATTCCTTGATCGCGGGCAGAGCTCTGCTGAGCCCCCGAGGAAAAGGGTGGCCACAACTGAGGCTCAAAGGCTGCCACGATTGCCTCAATCCTTCGTGTGCGGATCCGGGCAACCTCTCGGCTCGGATTCTTCCTTGGTCAGGGCTGAACCTTTAGCCGCTTAGCCGCCATCTGCCGAAGTTCCGGTTGTCAACGTTCCGGACACTTCCGATTCGCGAGCCGAGCCGACCGTTCCCCGTTCTGCGCCTCCAACCTAATACCTCCAACACTCCTCCTCAAACTGTCGAGGCTGGTCCGGGTCAGCCTACCGCCGATGCCAACACATCCTGTCCTCCTCAACCAAGGGCTTCTTCGGCTGCTCCTGCTGAAGGCGCTGAGCAACGAGAGGACCAAGTCGAGATGCCTCCCTTAACAGAGCAGTACTCGTCTTGGATCGACGGTGTCAATGCGTACATGCGCGTCAACCATAGCATCCCACAGGACCTGAATACTCTAGCCTCCTCTGATCCAGACCAGATGGTCGGGGTTGCGTAGAAAGCAGCCTCAGGGTAATACAACATTTTCTCTATTCTGTTGTGTATTCACGGTATTCTCGACTTTTGTACTAATTGTGATTATCATATTTGCAGGATTCGACTTTGCTGATCATGATCCGCCAGGTAATGGTTGAGCGGAATCGCCAGATGCAGAAAGCTCTGGTTGCTGCCTCTTCCTGGAAGACGAAGACTGAGGCTGTGAAGGCTGAGCTGGAAAGATGTTTGCTTCTACTGAAGGATGCTCAGTCCGAGCTGAAGTCTACCCAGTCCGAGCTGAAGGTCGCACAATCGGAGCTGGAAGTATCCCGGGCCCAAGCCCAGTCTCTAAAGGAGGCCTTAAAGGAGGCAGCAGCCAAGGCTCAATCTAATGAAAACAAGGCCGAATCCCTCGAAGCTACTTTGAAGACAGCCGAGGAGGAGGAGATGAACTTGGCTGGGCTCCTAAAGGAGGTCCAACTGAAGTCTTTGGCCGGTGTCAATCGCTTGAGAGCCGAGCTTGAGAAGCTGACTGCAGTTTCTGAGAAGTTGTATAACTACAGCTTCCAGGAGTGCAGGCGTCTAGTGCTTAAGCACTTCCCAACCCTTGACCTTACAGCCATAGACGAGGACGAGGACGAGGACGACACTCGGGTCGGGGATGCTGGGGCTGGCCCGTCTGGAGCTGGCAAGGAATGAGAGAGAATACGTCTTGCTGATTCGCTCTCTCTTCTTCTTTTTTAAAGATGTACAAAACTTCATTCTGATTCAATACAAGCCCTTCTGAGGCAGATTTTAACAACTTATTCATAGGATTTATTTCATTTTGTGTGTGGATGAATCAGAAACTTCCTTTTAGCGACCTTTGTGATTAGGCCCCCTAACTCCAGACCTAATTGCCTGGAACAGTTCATGAGCACTACAGTTTGTACATACAGCCTTATGGCTGTGTTCACCCTGATGTAATGACCTGATTCTGTGTTATCGAGCTGACCTGAAGTTGAAACGCTTTAGTTATCAGGTCGGAACGCAAGTTCTACCAGGCCGACTTGTAGCCTCATGTGGCTTAGCAAGTTTAAACGTACGATTTCATGATCGAGATTAGGTCGCTTCGGTCGGGGGCGAGCTAGGCATTGAAAGAACGTCTTGGAAAGGATTTTATTAAAACCACTGTCTCGAAATACATAATTTGTATTAGGTCTCGTCCGTTTATGGATAATAGATTTTGAGATGATCAGCGTTCCACGGATGGGGAAGGGGTTTGCCCTCCATGTTTTCGAGCCAGTAGGTGCCGAGACGACGCGAGCTGATGACCTTATATGGTCCGGTCCAATTGGGGTTGAACACGCTGGTTTTGTCATTTGCATTTACTTTTTTGAGGACGAGGTCACCGGCTCGGAACTGTCGTTCTTTTACTCGTGAGTTGTAGTATCGCCGAACTCTTTACTGATATGCTGCCATACGTACTTAGGAAGCTTCCCTTACTTCGTCGAGTAGGTCTAGGTTCATCCGCAGCTGATCTTCATTTTGATCAGGTCGATGTCGGCTCGTCCTGCTTGTGTGCATTCCGATTTCTACTGGCACAACAGCCTCGGCTCCAAAAGCTAAGGAGAAGGGTGTTTCCCCGGTAGTGGACCGAGCTGTGGTCCGATAGGCCTAGAGTACTTCGGGAAGTTCCTCCGCCCAAGCACCCTTTTTCTCTCCGAGCTTCGCTTTGATATGGTTTTTGATAATCTTGTTGATTGCTTCGACCTGACCATTGGCTTGCGGGTGGTGAGGAGAGGAATACACATTTTTAATGCCCAAACCTCTGTAGAATTTGCGAAATCCTTCGCTGTCAAACTGTCGCCCATTGTCTGTGATTATTGTATTTGGGATCCCAAATCGACACACAATCATCTTCCAAATGAAATCCATCGTTTTCTTTTATGTGACGGCAGCTAATGGTTCTGCTTCCGCCCACTTTGTGAAGTAGTCGACGGCAACAATTGCATACTTTACCTGCCCTTTCCCCGTTGGAAGAGGGCCAATGATATCGACTCCCCATTGAACGAACGACCATGGTCCGGACATGGGAGTAAGTCTCTTCAGGCGGTAGGTGAGGAATTGGGGCGAATCGTTGGCATTTATCGCATCTTTTAACGATCTCCCGAGCGTCTTGCTGAATGGTGGGCCATTACTATCCCTGTTGGATCACTTTCTGCGCAAGTGCTCGAGCCCCGGAGTGATTCCCACAGCAGCCGAAGTGGATTTCACGTAGCACATAATCGGCTTCTTCGAGTCCTAGACAGCGTAGACATGGGAGAGAGAACCCCTTGTTGTAGAGGACCCCATCGATCAATGTATACCGAGCTGATCTATAGCGGACGTGCTGAGCTTCTTTTTGGTCGTTGGGTAATTCGCCTGATTATAAAAACCAGATGATGGGATCCCTCCAACTTAGGGTTGTCGAGATTGGATAAACCTTTGCAAGTTCGTTTGATGATATGCTTCGTTGCAGGAGGAACTCGATGGGTACCATCCTACTGAGCTCGTCGTCTACTGACGATGCTAGCTTTCGCGAGGGAGTCTGCATTTGTATTTTCATCTCTAGGGATCCGAATGATTTCATACTGATCGAAGAGCGACAGTAGCTCTCGAGTTTTTGCCAGGTATGCAGACATTTTCCCTCATTTTGCTTGATATTCTGCAGTCACTTGTCTGACTACTAGTTGCGAGTCGCTATGTACTCTCACGGATCGGATTCTTATTTCAGAGGCAAGGCGGAGACCGATCAAGAGGGCCTCATACTCAGCCTCATTGTTTGAAGCTCAGAATCCAAATCGAAGTGCATATTGGATTTTGATTCCATTCGGTGAGGACAAGACGAGGCCGGCTCCGCTGCCCTGTGAATTGGAAGATCCATCGACGTGCAGTAACCAGACAGGTGTGGCGTGATTATCCTCTGGACATTGGTCGAGTTTGTTGTCGTATTGAATTTCGTGGGGTTCGGTTAGCTCGACGATGAAGTCGGCCACGGCTTGGCCTTTAATTGCCGTTCGAGGTCGATATTGTATGTCGAATTTGTCGAGTTAAACAGCCCATTTGACGAGACGACCCAAGGTTTCTGGATTTTGCATCACTTGTCGTAGCGGTTGATCGGTTAGTACAGCTATCGGGTGTGCTTGGAAGTATGGCCTCAACTTTTGGGCTGAGGTGATTAGCGTAAGAGCCAGCTTTTCGATTTTAAGATATCGTGTCTCCGAGTCAAGCAGAGCTTTGCTGACGTAGTAAACGGGTCTCTGAGTTCCTCCGTCGTCCCGGACTAGTGCTGAGCTGACCGCTACTGGTGAAACTGGTAAATACAAAAGTAGCTCTTCTTTATGCGCCGGTTTGGACAGCAGGGGTGGAGAGCCTAGGTAGGATTTTAGCTTGACAAAAGCTTGCTCGCATTCTGAAGTCCAGGTCATCTCCTTACATTTACGCAACTGTTTGAAGAAGGGAAGACATCAATCCGTAGCTTTTGAGACGAATCTGTTGAGTGCTGCGATTTCTCCCTGTGAGAAGCTGGATTTCTTTCATCGTGCGAGGTGAGCTCATGTTGAGAAGGGCTTGTATTTTTTTGGGATTGGCCTCAATTCCTCGCTGGTTTACCATGAAGCTAAGGAATTTTTCCGAGCTTACTCCAAAGGCGCATTTGCTAGGGTTGAGCTTCATATGATACTTCCTTAGTATGTTGAACTATAACGCCCCGAAAAATTGAGAATTTGGGTACACCCGATTTGACGAGTATTACTTAATAAAATGCTTATTTAGGAATGCTACATGTGAGAAAAGCACCCATGTGTGTCATCAATCAGTTTTACATTCATTCCATACTCAGATAATCAGAGTAGTGCATTTCAACTTGCAGATCAAAGCAAGGCGGAGATAACTAAATTAAAAAATATATGCTAACACCTAAAATGGTACAGTTCAATCGCAGTGTAAGCCCATATGAGAATTATACGAATCGCAATAAATGAAAAAGGAAGGAAAGTACACTACCAAATGGATGATGCTTTAAGACTACAAGAGCACTCTGAATGCACCACCATCCAGTTCTATACTTGAATCATCTGTATATGTCAAATGGAAGGCGTCAAACGCCAACATAGTGAAGAAATATCCCTAAGATTATGCTCAGGATATTTTAGATATGAGCAAGTTCACATTAAATGTATATATATATATATATCTATATGTATTACTCATAAGCTGGTTATTTCTAACGTACAAATACTAAGTAAATTACACATGCTATGCACGCAAGAAAGCATAAACAATGAAGAAACAAAACAATACATTTTCTAAACGAGTTGATTAAATGCATGTATGTTATGATTCCGCACACAATGCATGTCCCGGGCAAGCCCTGGCCCGACCAACTGGTATCAGAATCCACAGTCCACCTGTCTAGCAGGTCGTAAGTCGTGACTGAGTATACAGCCCGGATGACACAGAGAAATGACATGAGGTGCTCAAGGTAGCGCTGGCGCCACATCAAGCAACCAGGCTACACGAGTCCCCCTCAAATGCAATGTCATGTATGCATGATTAATTAAAGTATTTATTAGTCCAATTCATTTAGCAAATTGGTGAAGCCAGAATACCAACATCGTATCGTAAAGTCTAACTGGGATTATCTGGCTCCCTGCGATGCGTCGCCAATCATCGCCAGTAATCCCTCGATCCAAATTTGAGTATCCTTCCATGAAGGCATGGTCTAGTCGTGACTCGTCAATTATGCCCAAATCAAAGCAAAAGGGCTCCTCACCCACATATCAAATACAGTTAATCAATTTAGAGGTGCGGGCTAATCAATCAAAACTAAACCAATACATGCCCGAGTTGTTCGAACAGTGCACAGGCACGTTAACATCGGCCAGGGTCACATTTGTCACAAGGGCTATTCGAACAACGGTCTGTCACCTCTGTCAATGCTCACTGGTCACTACGGGGAGGCTCATCACCCCAGCGTAGGCCGACAGTTCAGACACGGCGTCCCATACTACCATGCCTGGCTCATGAGACTTGGAGATCGTATCGCAATGCGGTTTTAAGTGAACTATGCATTGGTAATGTCGGTATTCTAAATTCAATAGAGTGTGATTCAATCAATCAAACATAATAATGATTAACTCTGAATAGACCCTATTCAGTCGACCTAAGTGGACCGCGACCAACCGATAGTGGTCCCTATCTGTCGATCGTGTTCCGTCTAGTTGATTGAATAGGCTCGTAACTACCAATCGAATTATAGGTAGTACATTAGTCAAACGGTTGTCAGAGCTTAATCCAGACAGCCATAAATTTACTACAACAGAGCACATCAATAGCACAAATATAGAAAACATTATCACCCAATTTATTAAAGCACCTGGCCCGACCAACTAGCCCGACCAATCCAAAGGATTCGGATGACATAGCCCGGATGACACAGGGCGTCGCAAACCAATAAAAGCACAAATGAAATATAATATCATGTTTCTCATATCACTCAAGCAATTCATCGAGCATGTTTGCACCCAACTATAACCGAGGCATTTCATCAAACATATTATCATCTAAAACAACAATATAGGCATTTCATCAAACATATTATATGCACATCACTAATTTACAATAAATTATAATTCAAACAATTTTAACATTTATAAAATAAATAAAATTCAATATAATTAAGCAATCATCCATTAACAATTCTTAAGAAAAGCTTCGGGTTAGATCTTCACCTTGGAATCGAAATTGCTCGATTCGGATGAGGCCTGAGCGATCCAAATATGGTCCGAACGTCGGAAATTGGGGAATACCTTAATGACCTTCAATGAATCACAAATCTAGTGTTAATCAATTAAGGTTTACTCTAATTAAAGCCCTAATTAGGGTTTTGGGTTTACATACCTCGGATTTGAAAAAATCCCAAATCAATTCGGTGAATCGGGCCGGAGTTGGAGCATGACGGCATCCACATGGGGCCTTGCCCGATCATGGCTTCGACAACGCATGGGCCGCACCAATACAACGCCAGGACTCCAAGCCCCAACATGAGCAAACCCTAGGTTAGGGTTTGGACGAATCCAACGAGGGTTTCTAACCCTAATGGTCCAAAGATGAAGAAAATGGAAGGAAGAAGAAAAGAAGAAGTAGAGAAACACCTTACCTAGCATAGGGAGGTGAATCCGACCCAAAGCCACTGGATTTTGGCCGGAGAAGACGCGAGAATGGACATGGAGGCCGGAGAGATCTTGGAAATCCGAGATTTCTAAGGTTGGAGGAGGATTTGAGGGAGGAATGAGGTTTGGGAAAGGAGGAAGAGAGCTAGGAAGGCTTAGGAGCAAAGGAGAGAAGAAGATGAAGGAGAGAAATGAGAGAAAGAGAGAAAGAAATGAGAAAGAGAGAGAGAGAGAGAGAGAGAGAGAGAGAGAGAGAATGGGTTTGAAACCCCCCCCTTTTTAAAGCCGTCAAGCCACGACTGGTCGGCCAGTCGCAGATTCGGTCGGCCGGATCCCGCTGTCCACCCATTTTTTTCCTTCAAAATGAGGCAGCACAACCGGTCGACCGATTGTCAAACCGGTCGTCCCTTGGCCATTTTCTCTGAAAATTTTGAATTTCTTCCCTGCACAGTGAGTTTCCACACAGTCCAGGCTACTTGTCAGCCTTATTTATGTCATGTTTAATTTATGTTTCCATTTACTTTAAGTTATTTATGTAAATAAGGAAGTACCCCCCATTTGGATTCAATAAAAAATACTAGAAAATCGAAATCCCAATAATAAAGATTTTAATTTTCCACTCTAAGTACAAATCACAACTTTTTGACATTTCCAAAACATAGTGCCTTTTAAAAGAGAGGGTTTGTACCAAATCTAAACCGTTCAAAAAATCTGAAATATCGAAAATAGGCTAAAACACGAAGGTCTGGTAAAATATTCATGATCGTTAGGTCAATCTACGAATAGATTGATAATTTAGGGTTCTTTACTTAGTCTCTACAGACAGCGACATACCTGAGTTAACCCAATCGTCGGAAAATTCTTCCGAACCATGTGATCTTCCCACTCCTAAACTAATTCCATCATTTTTTTTATAAATACATTTATTTTAGTCCCAAATACATGTGAATACACATGCGGGTACGTACTATAACCGACAAACCAAAGGTAGCGCCCAAGGACTTCCAATTTTCAAGTTAGCGAAAATCCGGGGCGTTACATGAACGCAGTGCAGAGGTCGTTGACATGGTCTTCCAACTGCTTGCTTTTAACGAGCATGTCGTCTACGTATACTTCCATAGTCTTGCCAAGCTGATCCACGAACATCTTGTTTACCAGCCGTTGATAAGTTGCCCCGGCATTTTTTAGCCCGAAGGGCATGACCTTATAGCAGTAGAGGCCACGATCTATAATAAACGCTGTCTTTTGCCTATCGGGAGCATACATCTGGATCTGATTGTACCCAGAGTAAGCGTCCATAAAGCTGAGGAGCTCGTGCCCTGCTGTTGCGTCTACGAGCTGATCTATCCTTGGTAGCGGAAAGCTATCTTTAGGACAGGCTTTGTTCAGGTCGGTGTAATCCACACAGACCCTCCATTTTCCATTGGCCTTCTTGACGAGGACTGCATTAGCCAACCAATCTGGGTAACATATCTCTTGGACAAATCCTGCCTTACGCAGTTTCTGTACTTCCTCTTCGATCGCCATGTATCTTTCTGTATTGAAAGGACGTCTTTTTTTACGGACCGGTTTAGTGGTCGGATCGACGTTTAACCGGTGGACCATTACCTCCGGACAGATTCCGGGCATCTCTTCATGAGACCATGCAAAGACATATGCATGCTCCTTCAGAAAGGTGGTCAAGCTTTCTCGCACATCGTCCTTCAAACATGACTCGATCTTAATAACCCTGGTAGGATCGGACCTAAACAAGGGAATGTTGACCAACTCCTCGGCGGGTGACCCGCGCTCCTTTTCTTCTTCCCTCGAGTCCAAGGAGGATGCGTGAGAGACGGTCGATATCGTGCCTTTATTTTTCTCTCGTAGGGAAAGCTCGTAGCAACGACGAGCTTCCTGCTGGTCTCCTCTGACCAAGCCGACCCCCTCGTTAGTTTCAAACTTCATTGCTAGGTGGTAGATGTAGACGACAGCTTTGAGAGCTCGTAAGGTAGGGCGGCCGATGATGGCGTTATATGCAGAGGGAGTATTTACGACAAGGAAATCAACCATAATCATTTTTTTGTTAGGTTCTTCTCTAGCTGTGACCGACAGAGTTATCTCCCCTTCAGGCATGACGCTATCTCCTGTGAATCCGGTCAATGCTGTTTTGACCGACCTTAATCTGGAACGATCGATCTTCATTTTTTTAAAAGCTGAGACGTACAAGATGTTAGCCGAGCTTCCTGTGTCGACCATCATCTTGTGGAGTCTCTTGTTGGCGACCACCATTAAAATGACAAGGGAGTCGTCATGCGGGTGTGCGATTCCTCGAGCGTCCTCTTCGGTAAACGTTATTGCTTGCGAGGTAACTTTTGCGACTTTCGAAGGTCGGCTGGTGATGTTCACCGATGGTCCTGGTTGGGATGTTCTTCCTTGTCGTACATAGTTTTTGCGGGAGTTTCCGGAATCTCCAGTGGTCGGCCCACCGAAGATCATGTGGATTTCTTCTATAGGATTGTTATTTGGTTCTTCAGTCAGGTCTGTAGTTCGATCTTCGTTCCTTCGACTTTCCTGACGCTGAGCGATGTAGTCTTTCAGGAATCCCTGCTGGATGAGGGTCTCTATCTGTCGCTTTAAGTCAAAACAGTTCACAGTGTTGTGACTGTGGTCTTTGTGATATAGACAGTACCTCGACTTTGACCTTCTATTAGGGTCAATTTTTATCTTCGAGGGTCGTTCGAAGGTATGCTTACCTTTTTCTGCTAAGTACACTTATTTGATGGTTTTGTTGAGCGGCATGTACTTTGCGAACCGCAGTATTGGGAATTTCGTTCCTCTGGTAGATCCGTTCCGAGCTGGCGACCTTCGCTCCAATCTATGTCTTTTCAAGCTGCTACTTTCCTAACGATCCTTATTCTTGGTCGACGGTCGGTGAGCGTTAAACAGTTCATCGGCGTTGATGTGCTTGGCTGCCCGATCCAAAAATTCAGCCACGGATTGAGGTGGCTCCTCCCCGACAGACCAAAGGAATCTTCGGTCATGTAGTCCTCCGATCATAGTGTGTAACAGTACGTCTTGTGAGAGATTTTTGACTTATATGGCTTCGGAATTGAAACGCGCGAGGTAGTCTTTTAATGATTCGTCCTCTTTTTGCTTGACAGCGGCGAGATGAGTTGAGTGTTTCCTTGGGTCGGTGCTTCCGATGAACTGAGTAGCGAAGGCTCTGATCAATTGGGAGAACGAGTTGATTGTCCTTGGTTTTAAGTTTTGAAACCAAGTCCATGATGAGCTTGTTAATGACAACGGGAAGGCCTTGCACATAATATGCCCGCTAGCTCTGAGGAGTTCCATTCAAACTTTGAAATTTTCTAAGTGTTCTGCCGGATCTCCTATCCCTGAATATTGCTTCAACTGAGGAATTTTAAATCCTTTGGAAAGGGGTTCTTCACGAATCTCGTCGGTGACCGGTGATTCCGATGAGTCGACCAGTGCGTCTACTGCGATCGGCGCCCGGGCTCGCTGTGCTCTTTGGATATCGCCCATTTGTTCTCGGAGTTCTTTCAACTCGGCTTCCAGTGGGCTTATATTGTCGTCCATTCGGTCGCTGGCTTCATGATTGGCCCGTTCATGCTTGAGACGAGCCGTCCTCCTTTCCTTGAGCTTATGGCGTAGGTCGTTTGCGGGTAAGTCTGCTGCTGGCTGAAATCTTGCTCCGGTTGATTGGTTGGCAGCCTCGTATTCTTCGACCGGAATTGTCCGTCGAGAATGTTGTGGTGCCCGAGTTTGATGAGAGTGCTGAAATCGTTGAGGCGGGGGGTGAATATGTCGAGGCCCATCATGGTCTGTGCCATTTGAAGTTGTCAGGTGGACCAGACCAGTTAACAGAGCCTTAATTTCGTCCAGCCTCTGGTCTACGTAGCCGAATCGTTCGTCAACACCTCCTAGCCTTTGGGCGACTCCTCCCACTTGCTCTTCTAGAAGGGACAACCTGATTCCTTGATTGCGAGGCCTCTGTTGTCCCCCCTGCTGAGTAAAACGAGGAGAGTTCCCATCGAGCTAGATGACAGGGGTGTTAGGAAATGATCATTCATTCTCGGAGATTCGTTCGTCGGAAGGTCCGGCGATTGTGGGTGCCTTCCCTTTATACTTTCTTTTTACAGCCATGATAAAAATGTTGAGATTGTCTTGAGCGATTGGGCGAGAACACGGATTTCCTGGCTAAAGGAAGAGTAAGCGTGTTCCCACAGACGGCGCCAATCTGTTGATGCTAAAAAATGGTCAACAGATGAAATGAGGTGACCTCCAACTGGTCAGCAGATGAGATGAGGTGACCTCCAACTTGGACGGATGGATGCAACTGATCTCCTGCAGGTGTGCGGTCCTGATCTGGATTGAAGATTTCTTAGACCCTGTAAAACACAAAGGAAAGTTAAGGGGGGTGGCTGGGGTCCAGCCGTTAGCACTCCGATGCCTAAGTTAGTTGGATCTTGAAAGATTAAATATCTCTCTTTTGATCAATTTTTATCTCGTACCTTGACAATGAAGAGGACTTGTCCATTTATAGACTTAGGTTGTAGAGCTATCTTCCTTTTGGGGAGACGTGATTCTTGCGGGTTGCCAACCGAGCTTCTGAGATCTTATGATTTTCCGGTAATCAATGAAGATCTTGGTCCTCATCTATTGGGGCTAACGATCCTTCCTCCTGCTATTACGGTTGAGATCACGGGATTGCCATTCAGCTCGTTGTAAGTCTGAGGTCAGTCCCTGAAGCTTTCGCCGAGGAGGCCCTTATCAGGTCGGTTGAAACCGACCTGTGTTCGGGGTCTGTGGTCGGCTTGGCTCTACTGGGTCAATCAAATTCATATTTTTCAGGTCGGCTCTTTACCCACAACGCATTGCATTATGAAAAATGAATCCGTATAATACATGCAATGTTATATAGTGGGATGGCCCATGATGAAAAAAAAATTCCTAAATTAGCTCATTTGGTCATATGAGGTTGAGTTTGGGCGGAGCCATGAACGCCAAGGTAGAACCCTACCTATGAGTTGAGTTACTACATCCCGATCCAGTCCAAAGTCAGGCCAGATTTGTCGGGTGAGCTGCTCAACTATTTATGCCTTTGCCCAAAAGCAGGTGGAAAAAATCTTTCACTCTAATAGAGTGTGATGGATAATATGCATGCAATTAAAAATTACCTAAATATTGTACACACGTTGTTATGGGTAAATTCAAGCTGACCTCAGCTCACGAGGAAAGCGCACAAGTTCACGGGCCTAGGTATAGGTCCTCAAGCTCACACGTTGACATCGGTCACATTACGTTTAATCATGATAGGAAGGGAGCTGAGGACCAAACCGATATGACGACGGATCGGCCTTTACGAAGGCTAGAGAGCTCAGCCTTAACTTATACTACTACCTGGCCAACCTAGACCCAGACCACTAGAGAAGCGTACGGACTCCAGGGATGGTTCCAAATAAGACAGAACACGTCTCCTAATATTATAGGTATAATTTATGGCTCCGATAATCACGTCACACCCAATGAACGTGGCTCCCATGAACGTGGCCATGAACGTGGCCTTCTAACAACTCTCTGAAAGTCCTATAAATAGAGGGATACCCCTATAGCATAAGGTACGTAAGATTCAACCCATAAACTTGCCTTTCACCTCCTTCACCCAACTAACTTAAGCATTGGAGGGATAATGGCCAAACCCCGACCACCCCTTTTTATTGTTGTCTTTATGCTCTGCAGGATCCAATAGGCTCCAAGTCTCGATTTAGTCCACACATCGGTCAAAGATCTGCAGCATCTATCCATCCAAGGTGGAGGTCATGCCACCTCATTTGTTTACCAGTTTCCATCAACAACACATGTCATACAAGTAATTTAAATAAAAAAATGTCTAACTTTTATACCCCTTCCGACGTACCATGGCCCAAAAACATGCCTATATAATAATCTATTAGATTGGTGGACATTTGTTTAACGGTTAATAATGAAAATGATTCAATTAGCCTTATTTCAATAAACAAGTGTTCATGAATTAGAGTTTGGGATTCTTCAGTAAATTGAAGTCTTGACAATAACTCCAGGGAGGCAGTTCTCACAAATTAATGGGTTAAATTTGAGTTACTATAGTCACAAGTCATTTCCAAGGGCCCGTGTACCAAGTATCATATGCACATACAACATTAAGAATCAAGGCAGCAGCTGCAACATACAACGATTTAATAATAGAGAGGTGTTTGATTCTTTAACAGGTTATGAAACTTGATATAGATGTTGGTTTAAAAAAGGTTTTAAAATTATTTTTTTTTTCTTTGTTAACCCAATTTCCTTAGTTGAGCTTGGCTTAGTCACACGTTGGAAAGTTTTTTAAACTAAGACTTTATATTAAAACCTCCCACCAATCCTTTATATTGAAAAACAAATGTATATCATGGAAGTAACCTCGCATGCCCAGGGGTCATGGCGTGGTGTGGTGCGGTGTATCTTTGATTGGATATTTTTAGGCCTATTTGCATATGTTTTGTCTCATTCAAGCACATAAAGATAAAAATATGTTATACACTTAATTAATGAAATTGCATGCATTTATTACGCCGCTCACATACGCATTGAGCCCCAACGGCTACTTCTTGTTATTCTATAAAAATATATCTTTTTCCTTTAAAAAAACCATCAGAAAAAACTCTCCTCTGATTTTTCTTCTTCTGTGTTCTCTTTGAGCAATTCCGTTCGAGCAATCTCAAGTTTGTGTGGCTGTGATCAAGAGTACACTGTATCTAAGCCTTCGTCTTGGAAAGAGATTATATCCCAGGGGTAGACCTACTGAGACCCAGTGCATCAGGGATCATCTTTCGATGGGGGTAAATATGTGTTTTAAGACAGCGACAATAAAGTGCATCAGTTTTTAAAATTCTTATTTTATTATTTATAATTTAATATTTGGATTTTCTATTATATATCCATATTTTAGGACTAATAATTTAAAGACAGATTTCTCTTTAAAAAATTTCGGCACTATGGCTACCCTTTTTTAAGCTCCTAAAATCAATATTTTTTATGGAAATAATTCAAGAGATGACAGCAGAAAATGGTCAAATAATCCGCCCCGTCACTTGAGTCGAATGAACCAACAACATCAATTAAATAATCAAAATGAAAAAAATAATAACTATATGTGTCGTAATCACATTCCCAATGTCATGGCTGATGGCAACTATGGCATCTATCGTCATTTCTCTACAACCAATGAATTGTGGAAACATTTCGAAAAAAAAGTTCAAAACAAAGGACGGCAGAATGAAGAAGCATGTAATAAGTCACTATATTGATTTTAAAATGTCTAATGGTAAGTTTGCAATAGATCAAGTGCATGATTTATAGAAAAAAGCTTGTAAATTATCTTCTGAAGGTATGGTAATTGATAGGGCTTTCCAGGCTACCGTAATAATAATAAAACTTCCTCCATTATGGAAGGAATATTAAGATTACATTAAGTATGAGAAAAATAATATGAGCCTGGATGACCTTATCCTTCACATACTTATAGAAGAGGAAGCGAGGAACTGTGATAAAAAAAAATCTCTAGATTTAGATTATATAATTCAGGCCCATCTTATTGAGAATGATCATAAGGGTCAAGAAAACTGAAGTCTGGACCACAAAAGAAAAAATATCAATTTGGCCAAAGAAACAAGAAAATAGACAATAATAATAAGATGAATAAAGGTGATATGTATGTGGAAATAAGTGTCACTTTGTAAGGAAATGTAGATTCAAGGTGACAAGAAGGAGAAAGATAATGCTAATATAACCGATGAGTTTGTGGGGATCGTCACTAAATTACTCATTGCTTATATATCAAATAAGTGGTGGATTGACTAAAGTGCCACCAAGAACTTGTGCTACAACTGAGGTGTCTCTTCCTCCTACGAGAAAATGGAGGATGCCAGGAACATATTTATGAAAAATTCATCTAAGATAAAGGTCATTGGCTAAGGAAATGTGAGCTTGAAGCTTTTTTTCTAAGAAGGTATTAACTCTTCTTCATGACATGTTGCATGTACCGAACATTTGAAAGAATTTTGTCTCTAGATCTACTCTTGTTAAGAATGGGTTTCAATTAAATTTTTTAATATGAAAAATGTGTTATCATTAAAAATGACACCTTTGTTAGGAAAAGATATGTAACTGATGAGTTGTTCAAACTCAGTGTTATATATGATAATAGTGCTAGCTCTTCTTTTACTTGATTGAGTCTCTTGATATAAGGCATGCTAGACCAAGACATGTGAACTATCATTATCTTAAAAGCATGATCTTTATAAGACTTATTTTTAGAATATAAAGGGAAAACCAGAATAAATATGCAATATGCGTACAATTTAAGCACTCCATAAAATTATTCAAAAGAGTTGAAAGGAATAACCAAGTCCTAAATTTGATTCACAATGACATGTGACCTTGAATATATTATGACTCGTGGAGGAAATAAATATTTAATAACATTCATAAATAATTACTTAAGATATGCAAAGGTATATCTGATTGGAAATAAAAATGAAGCAAAAGATAGATTTATGGCCGTTATAAATGAGGTGAAAAATTAACTAAAAATAAATGTAAATGTTATTAAAATCCGATCGAGGTAGATAATATTTTTCTCATGACTTCACATATTATTGTGAATAAAAAAAATTATTCATGAAGTAATTACACCATATTCACATCAGTAAAATGAAATAATTGAAATAAAAAATGGAACTTTAATGAACATAGTAATGCTATGCTTTCTAGTTATAGTTTGTCCTTTAACATACGGGGAGAAGCTATTCTAACTGTTTTATATTCTAAATCGTGTACCTCATAAACACTCTAATAAAACTCCTTTATAAATTATGAAAGAACAAACCTTCAAACCTAGGATACCTTAAAATGTGGGAGAGCCTAACTAAAGTAAGACTACTTTTACCTAAGAAAATAATATTAGGGGATAAAACCATTAGTTGTACATTTTTATGTTATGCGCAAAATAGTAAGGTTTATAGATTATTGGTTTTAATGTCTTATAATCATATTGATGCCGATTCCATCATTGAATCCTTAGATGTTGATTTCTTTCAAAATATATTTTTAGCAAAATCTAAGGTCACTTCTTATGTGGTAATAGCAGATTCGGCCATAAGGATTGATGTAGAAAATGATACAATGGAAGAGCCCTTGAAACCTAAAAGAAGTAAGAGGGTTAGAGATAAGACTAGCTTTGGACTCAACTTTTACATCTTCCTTATAGAGAATGATCTATCCACATATGTTCGAAGATATGAGCTCTTCTAATGCAACTTTTTAAAGAGAAAGCCATTAATAGTGAAATGGACTCTATATTACACAATAACACTTGAAAATTGATTGACCTACCTCCGGATAGCAAGCCCGTAGGTTGCAAATAGGTTTTTAAGACTAAGCTTAGACCAGATGGGTCTGTTGAGAAATTCAAAGCTAGGCTTCTGGCTAACGGGCACAAATAAAAGGACGACATTGACTTTTTTTATATATATTCATCGGTCACCAAGATCAAAACTATACAAGTATTAATTGTTATTGTTTCTATCCACATTTTAGTGATCCACCAAATGGACATTAAAACTGCATTCCTAAATGGGGAATTAGAATAAGAGATTTACATGGACCAACCTGAGTGGTTTATGATAAAAGGTCATGAAAATAAGGTATACAAACTAATTAAATCTTTTTACGGGTTCAAGCAAGCTCCAAAGCAATGGCATGAGAGATTTGACAAAGTCTTATTGTTATATGATTTTCAAATTAATGATTTAGATATATGTGTGTACAATAAGCTGTTTAAAAATGCTTGCAATATCATATGTTTGTATGTAGATGACACGTTGATATTTGGTTCTAACATTGAGGTGATGAATGAAACTAAGTCATTCATTAGTTCACATTTCGACATTAAGGATTTTTGAGAGATGTATGTAATTATTGAAATTAAAATTATGAAGAACTCTAATAGAATCAATTTATCTTAATCACACTATGCATATAAAATTTTGAAAAAATATAATCTTCTAAATTGTACACCTGCAAATACTTCATTTGATCCACATGCAAAATTGTGTAAAACTGAAGGTGAGAGTGTATCACAACTTGAGTACTCTAATGTTATTAGAAATTTAATGTACATAATGAACTGTACTAAACCTGATATTAAATGTTCAATTGGTAAGCTAAGTAGATACACCAATGATCATGGAGTATATCACTATAATGTCGTAAATAGATTATCGATGTACTTAAAAAAGACTTATAGCTATGGTTTCAAATATACCAAATATCTAACCGAACTAAAGGGATATAGTGATGTAAATTGTATATTAGATTCAATGCAATCTAAGTTTATCGGTGGTTATGTATTTACTCTTGGAGGAGCTGCAATATCATAAAAGTCTAAAAAACATACTTATATATATTAATCCATGATAGAGTGAGTTTATTGCTCTCGTAACTACAGGAGAAGAGGTCAAATGGTTGAAAAAATTACTTCCAAATACACCCATGTGGGATAAACTAGTGGCAACAATTGCATTGTGATAGCCAAGCTGCAATAGCCAAAACAAACAATAGGACTTACAATGGAAAGTCCAGACATCTATGCTTGATATATAATTTAGCAAAGCAATTAATCCGAGATGGGATAATTGCAGTTGACTTTGTCATGTCTAGAGAGAACTTAGCTGATCCATTAACTAAAGCGTTGAACAAATAATTAGTGATGAGTACATTGAGGGGAACGAGGTTGAGTTCCACTTAAATAAATTATTAGCAATAGAAACCCAACCCATATGATTGGAGATCTCGAGAACCAGGTTCGATGGGTAATAACAAGTTACTTTCAATGATTTGCTACTGACACTGCATATGAAATTTGAGAACCCCATTCCTATGGTGTAGCAGTGTTATGACCTATAATAATGAATGATGGACTATGTCCTTAACGAGTTCCATGTTGTTATACAATGGGATGTCTAGTTATAGGTACATCCCTGATGGACTCATCCATATAAGTGTGAAAGTGGGGTAACTTCCTATGAGAATTGGGACATTTTCCATAGAACTCATTAAATCGGGATTAAGCACATAGCATAATGTGTTGGCTTTTAGAAACTCAAGTTGCTCTTAAATGTTGTGTGTGTGATATGTTTGGGTTGTTATTATGGAAGGTTAGTTCAAAACTCTATGTTACTACCTCTCGACAAACCAAACATGTTTACATTAGGCCAGATTCAGATCTTTAGAATTCCTTTGCTAAAGCACTTCGTTTCGCTGATTTGCACAACTGATTTTTTTATTCATTTTCGCAATTTTTCAAATTGCGGGGGATTGTTAGTTTAAAAAGGTTTTAAAATATCTAGAAAATTCCTTCTTACCTTTGTTAACACACTTTCTTTAATTGAGTTCAATTTAGTCCTACATTGGAAAGTTGTTTAGAAAATTAAACCTTTATATTAAAACCCCACACTAATCCTTTGTATGGAAAAATAAAGGTATGCCATGGGACCAACTTCGTGCTGGTGCCGTGGCCGCGGACATGTTAAGGCGTGAGGCAAGACAGTGCGGTGCGGTGTATTTTTTATTACACATTTTTTGACATCTCTGCATGTGTTTTGTCTTACTCAAACACATAAAGACAAAGAATCGTTATACACCTACCTAATTAATAAACCAGTGTGCACCGACATTGTTGGGGTCCCAAAAGGTAGGGGCCCTTAAAATAAGCAAAATAGCCATATACCTTCGAAGGAATCACGCAGAACGCCTTCCGGTGCGCGTAAAATGGAAATATACAAAAGTTCCTTCCTTAGCCAATTCTCCAGTGGGCCCCGCTGATCACCGTGATCAGAACTGTCCATAATCAGACCCATAACTTCTTTATGATTTATGATGAACAGTGCAAGTGATTTCACAATTAAATGGGCCCCACAAACTCCCCTGTTATAGTTAAAATAGTGGAGATCGTCTGCTCGAGGCTTCTCCTTATCTTCATGATGTCCAGATCCCGCGAGCACCTTTATTTGACTATCGAGAACGTCTGTTCGCGACTCGTATATTCTGACGATGTTCTGATTCCGCGAGCACATTTATTCGACTATTGAGAACGCCTGTTCGCGACTCGTATATTAGGAAAAACGGCGCACGGTTACCCAGTCTTCGAGCCCTTATGGTCGATAGTCGAATATTGGAAGGAGAGAGAAGTTGTTTTTGACCTGCGAGCAGTCCTTATCACGAGTCGTTGAAAGGTGTCACATCTCAATGTATGAGCACTTGGTCTCGTGAGCATCTTCCTGCATACGAATAGCTCTTTCCGATAAATCAGTGATGACATCCCTTAGCCTTCAGTACCATCAGCCAATATAGGCCGATTTTGGGCTTGTCTTCTTCTATGGTTCCGAGTCTCAAGGGATTGCTATCAAGGAATGTAACTGATCGGATGAGTAATTGGATTAGATCACTCCTCTATCTAAGGGTAAGTAGGATAAGAACCTTATCCCACGAAATCAGCGGGATCTCGGTATCTTACGTAACAAATTGGATCACGTCAGATCTATATAAAGATGACTCCATTAAAGATACAGGTACACAATACTCAAATTTTGAGCCCGGGTTGTATGTTTGTTCTCTTTCCACCTCTCCCTATCTAACTTAAGCATCGAAGGGCCCACGGCTGGACGCCGGCCACCCTTAGGTGTTTTCTGATTCCTTTCAGGTCTACGGAGAAAATTCCTTGGAAAGAAGGTGAACATTTGGAGGACCTTGTTACAAAATTCGACGTAAACACCCCCAAAATTCAAAACCCAAATAGTGGAGTTCCTATTTACGTGTCCACGCACCCATAAATTCAGGTACCCCACGCGCCTGAAAAATCACTGAAAATAGGACTTCACTTAGGCATTTCGGGGTCCCACGCACCCGAAAAATGCCCCACGCACCCTTAAATTCAACAGATTTCAGGATTTCCATTTAAAGGTGTTGTGGTGCCCCACGCACCCCAAAAAATGGGTCCACGCACCCTTAAATTTGACCCATTTTATGATTCTCATTCAGAGGCATTTCGGAGTCCCACGCACCCGAAAATACCCCACGCATTCATTTAATCGACAAAAATCAGGAACTTAATTTATAGGTGCGTTGAATCCCACGCACCCGTAAAATAAGTCCCACGCACCCAAAAAATCAGATATTTTCAGAAATCGTTTCTGGGCGCGTCGGACCCCGCACATCAATTTTTGACGTGCGTAGAGGGTATTTAAGGGGTGCGTGGCACGTGACAGTCCCCTCATTGGCCGACTTTCGGTTTCTTCGGCTATAAATACCCCACCCATGAGTCATTTAAGACGATTCCAGAGAAAGAGAGCTGCTGCCCTCTGGGAATTCAAAATCCTCGCCAGAAACCCTCACCGTAATACTTTTCCGGTCGCCGGAAACCCTTCCCGGTGGTCGGAATCCCTTCCAACCGCCAGCTTTTTTCCCCGCAGGTCTGAATCCTGAAAACCACCAAGTGTGGGCATGCACCCTGAAAATACTCTCACGCACCCGAAAAATGGCCCACGCGTCCATAAATTCGATCCTACGCGTCCATTAATTCAACATAAATCAAACAAGTGCATCAGACTCCCACGCATCCGAAAAATGCCCCATGCACCCTTAAATTCATCAGAAATCCGTTACTTTAATTTTTAGGTGTGTTGAGGCCCACGCACCCGTAAAATAAGTCCCACGCACCCAAAAAATCAGCCAATTGCAGAACATGTTTGCAGGTGCACCGGACTCAATTTTAAGTATTTTCAAGGTCTGCTTGAGCCTAGTTTGGGTATTTCGAGCATTCCGGACGCAATGGAACTGTCAAATGGTTGTTCCGGGAACTCTAAATGAGTAAAATCGCGCATCTTCGAGGTTCGACCCCATTCGACGCGATGAACGAAATGACTTCTCGGAAAGGAGCCGCCAGCATCCAGAACTATGCGAATATGTCATCATTTATGTCTACTGTAAAGATGTGATCCGATTTGGGTCAAAAGCTAGACAAACGGGACTGTGGTTATCACGATAAACCATGTCAAAGAGTTTCAATCCTCCACAAACCAATTGCTATGAACTGCCACAATACAACAGTCGATGCCCTACCCATTCTACCGGTATCCGCCGGTTGAGCTACACAGGTACACACAACTGTAGAATGGACTTCCCGAGGTCACCTGTCCCTATATTGACAGGCGCGGGCCTAGAGTCATCATTCTCAGTCATAAACCCTGATAGTCTCAGCCCGGATCTCCGGTACAAAACATGGGACATAGACATCTGACTAATACAAAGATGGTTCAGTCCATAACAAAACAAATACAGGTCTCTACGACCACGAACTCTAAAACCATAGTCCCCGCTGACTAGTCTTTTTGCCTTTTAATCAAGGGTCATCGATCATTCGATGTAATTAAAGGCTTGTGTCAGTTCACGGCCTGGAATGTAAAAGATCTCGGGATATCTGGAATAAAATTCGCCCTGCGATATCTCTTCTTGTGTCCCTTTTGTGAATGCTTGTGATTGTCTATGAATGTTTCTATTACTCAGAACCCCAGAATAACAATACACAAGAAAATGTCATTGTCGCATTTTCTAGTTCTAACAAACTGGTGACTCTGGGGAAAACGAACAATACCAGAATCTCTGGTTAGCTCTGAGTATAGAAACGCTCTAAGATCAATCATTTGCAGACATGAATGTATACATAGGAAAGCTATCGCGAGGCAGAATCTCTGGATCTTACCTAGATCAAAGCACTCAAGAGAAAACCCTAACTTTTCTCTCTCTAAAATTCACAACTTACGCAAAATTGCGAAAACCGATGGTCGATCAAGATCGCCTAACGATCCCTCGGTCGCCCAATGACCACCCTGAACATGCAAAAATCATTTAGAGAGTTTTTACCAAATTTTCTGATATGATCGACCAATCGAGCCTCTAGGTTCGGTTTGTCTAGTGACCAATCTGCAATATTCGAGGTATTTTCAATCGCCCGACTAGAGTAGTCGATCGACCAATAATCCCCAAACTATCCAGATTGAAGGCTTCATTCAACAATCTCCATTGAGGCTTCAATCTTGATTCTGTTCTCCATTTGCTCCATCCTCCATCTCTAGTTTGTTTTCATCAAAGTTTTACCCTCGCTTCTCGTGCAAACTGCGTCTTCATTCCATATTTGATAGGCCCAAAGAAGTTGAACAAAACCTAAACTTCTCTACAGGAACTACCTCAGTAAGTGTAAACACCTCACCCTTAGCTACAAAGTTGGTCGAATGGATGGATGAATGGATGAACTACCCTCCAAACCCTAGGTCCAAACCTAGTCGACCCATCTATCCAAACCCTAGGTCTAAACCTAGTCGACCCATCTATCCAAACTTTACGTCCAGACCTCAAACCTTAGGTCCAAACTCAGTCGACTCACCCCTAAACATCGGACCCGAAAAACCACCCATCGAAGAAACCAATCTAAAAAAACTCCCCAGTAAGTCAACCCGGTGGGTCAACTCACTAAGTCGACACACCCGGTCAATTCACATAGGTGAAACCAAAACCAAGCCTAACTCCATCCCTCAGGTTCAGAGCAGGTTCGGACAGAAAGAGTACTCCAAACCTGGGGTCTTTTCACTCCAGGTTCGGAGTATCAGCTATTCGAGAGAGAGAGAGAGAGAGAGAGAGAGAGAGAGAGAGAGAGAGAGTGTGTGTGTGTCTGTACGGGCGGCACCCTAATTACGAGAGTTGTCACTTCTCGCATTTATAAATACCCTATCTCCTCTCTTGTTTCACATTTAGAAAAAATCCAGGAGAACCCAGTCCGTCCGAGTTCTCCTCCACCCCCTTTAGCCCACTTCTTCACCAAGGAGAGCCCGAGTTACAGCTGTACACGAGCCGAGTCAAGCCGAGCTTGGCCCTGTTCGAGCTAGGCTTGTTCAATGACCACCCTGGCTAGTGTTCGGCTCGGCTTAGCCTTCGAGCTGGACTTACATGTTCGAGCTGGCTCGACCGAGCTTTCGAGCCGAGTTTGAGCCCAATTTGAGCTGAGTCTAAGCCTAGAAAAGATAAAATTTTAATTAGGCCCGACCGAAAAGCCCAACCTAAAACTGTTTAAAATCGGGTCCAAAGCCCATTGACACCTCTCACTTACTTTTATAGAGAGTTTCAACTCTTATTTCTTTGCTCACTTCCGATGTGGGACTGAAAAATGTACCTTTTCAATTGAGTTGGCCTAGTCGAGCTGAATCGAGCTTCTATCTAGCCAAACTTTGAGTCGAGTCGAATCGAGCTTGGGTTAGCTCGAGCTCGGCTTGAAAATCATTTCGAGTTTGGAAAAATGGCTCGGTTTGGTTCGAACCCAGCCTTTGAATCGACATGGTTTGAGCCGAGTCAAGCTGAGCTAACCGAGCTAGCTTGGCTCGTGTATAGCTCTAGCCTGAGTGAGTGAAGAGTCTAACCCTGGTCCAGCCTTACCTGACCCTAGTTCAAGCCTTTTAAGCAATCTAAGTCTTGATTATAGCAGCTGGAGCTAACCCTTGAAACACCTCCGTCCATCTAGCTATTCGTATACCAGCATTACCTCATTTACATCTAGCATAGTGCAACATTTATTATTCTTCCAACCCCCCTGCTTATCATCTACCATAAGCACTTGATCAGGTCTTGGCGTATACTTTGCGGCTCACTGACTTGCTGGATCTTTCTCATCTGAAACTCTGATCGATCAAATACATTATCATGCATATAGCATAACACATATCAGTTCAAGCGTATGCTCTGCGGTTTGACAATTTAATCGAAACCTATCCACGAAAAAATCTTACTGATCATGCTTATATTCATACATCATATCATCCATGAGAATGTACGAGGATTGATTCAGACTTTCAAGGACTAATTAGATTCTATGAAGTAAAGACCGTGCTTTTGTACAGGTAGGGTGGGTGCCTAACACCTTCTCACTCTGTAACCATGATCCCTTACCTCGAATCTCTGACCACATATCAAAATAGTCATTTAAGATGAATAAATCTTCGGATCCCCCCTCTCTGACGTTTCTACAAGGTCTAGCCGACTGTAGATTCGAAGTAATTGGCTAGTGGTGACTCCAGTATTGTACGAACCTATTCAAACATATCAACCGAAACACCAGAAATAAAAAAAAGCCCTTGAGAAATAAGCAAGCCCGTGGAAGCGGCGATTTGTGCCGTCGAAAGGGGAAACGCGGATAATCCAACGTTCACGGTAATCATGTCAGTTGGATTCACTCTTGTATAGATCTTTTTTAAATTCACACTGTTAGGCAACTCCAAGTGTAGAACTACGTTATAGTAATAATTCAGTTTGAGACCGAGATCATCCTTAAGGATTATATAAAATAATTCTAAACTAAATTAAAGCTGTTTAAATTCATAATTGAATTGAGGTATGGAATTTAGAGCATGAACTAGTGATATAAAAAGGTAAATAAGAGAATTAAAACACTAGAGCATGAAGGATCCACTCATAATTAAATCATAATCTTAATTCATCGTTTAAGTGATAACTTAATTAGAATCGAAGTCTTGTCTCTATCCAATAGGAAGATAGGTGCAATTAAATCACAATTAAAAATCGATATAAAATTTGAACTTCAAAATAATAGTTCTTCTTCAAAATAAAAAAAACTTAAACTAATGAAACTAATGATCCGACTGGTAGCGACATGTACCATTGGAAAGCTTTCCCCGTCAGCGTCAACCTGAATAGCTGTATACAATAATGTGGGACGGCCGACCAATTCCCCAGTGCTGTGAGGAAGTGAGTAATATGCTCCTCCGGCGATCCTCTACCGTCGAATTTTCTAAAATCCGGACATCTGAAGTTGACCGGAAACGGTATTTCTTTTATCTCCAGTGGATATGGAACTTGATATTTATACCCGGTTCCTCTTTCCTTCTCTTTCTCTTGTCGCATGAGACTTGTGATCGTTTGTGACAGTTCCTCCCTCGACATTTGCACAGTCGGGACTGGTACTCGTTCCGCTGGAACCCTTCTGGCCTGGGTAAGTTGTTCGGCGTCAGCTGGCTCTTCTGCTGTCCCTTCAGATTCTTCGGCTAATGGGCGCGTAGGTGGTACGAGACTTCTGATAGCATTCTAAGCTATCAAAGTGGTCAATGCTTCTTGAATTATCCTCATTCGTTCATTCATTTCCCAATTAGCCTGAACTAATCTGTCGATCTGATCTTGGACTGTAGGTAATTCTTCCGCTTCATACGATCCCTCTTCTGCCTTTGCTACTTGAACCATTGCGATCAGCACTGGTCGGGCCTTCTGAACCTACCCATGTCCTGGCTTAAGAACTGTCACGGGGTTGAAGCTCTTCACAATTGTGGTCCCGGTCGACTTACGTGTGACACAGGTGGTCTTGGACAATAGTGGGAACTGTTCGACCGTCATCACAGGCACCGAGGACCTGGTTGATGCGACCTGACTGCTGATAGAGATCTTCTGCCCCAGTTTTGGCTGTCATTGTCTTCTGATCATGGGGCGAGGTCTCGCAGCGTTCGCCTTCTTATGTGCAGCTAAGATGGCTGCTTTCTTCTACTCTTTCTTCTGTCGGAGCGTTTCGACCAGCTGCCATCCTGAGTTGCCAATACTTGTTGTGGTTGGGGTGAAGCGAGGGAAGCTGAAGCCCCCTGGCGGCAAGGAAGGTGCATAAACTGTTCGTTGGGCATGCCATTTCTTCTGTCTTTCCTAGTATCTTGCTAATTCTGCTGCGTCATAAAAATCATTAGAACAGTTCACAAGTGCGGTCAGGAGTATGAGTCCATCGATCGCAGTGCATAAACCGACAAAATAAGTAAGAAGGAGATCAAATACGTGTGGTTGTGGAAGTTTGTGGGTTCGAAAACCTTTTAAATGCCCATTGCCTTAGAGATGAAGGGAAGAACGTTCCCGTTGAGAGTCGCCAATTTGACGCCCGAGGGGTGCCGAAACATTATGCCTCGCAATAGCCTTCCTATGCGCAAGTTCGTGTTTGTGAGTAATTGATCTTAGAGTGTTCCTATATTCAGATATAACAAGAGATCCTGGTATAGTTCACTCCCCAGCAGAGTCGTCAGTTTGTTGGAACTAGAAAATGGATCACAAGGGCATTTTCCGAGATGTGGTGTTTTTGTTGTTCTGGGGTTCTGAATAATAGAAACATTGGTAAACAATCACAAGCATTCACAAAAGTACACAAGAGAAGAGATATCGCAAAGTGAATTTTATTCCAGAGATCCTGAGATCTTATACATTCCAGGCCGTGATCTGGCACGAGCCCTTAATTACATCGAATGATCGATGACCCTTGATTAAAAGGCAAAAGACTAGTCAGCGGGGACTATGGTCTCAGAGTTCATGGTCGTGGAGACCTGTGTTTGTGTGGTCGTAGAGACCTGTATTTGTATGGTCGCGGAGACCTGTATTTGTTGTGTTTTGTTATGGACTGATCCATCTTTGTACGAGTCAGGATGTCTATGTCCCGTGTTTTGACCGAAGATCCGGGCTGAGACTGTCAGGGTTTTTAACCGAGGGGTGCGACTCTGGACCTGCGCCCATTACTGGAACAGGGCGACCTCAAGAAGACCGATCTGCAGTTGTATGTACCTGAGCAGCTCAACCAGCGGATGCTGTTTGGATGGGTAGGGCATCGACTGTTCTTGGAGTGTCAGTCTTTAACAAATTGTGTGTGATAGTTGAGAACTCTCCTGGTATGGTTTATCGTGTTAACCATAGTCCCATTTGCTTAATCCAGACCTGAATTCGGGTCATACTATGATAGTACATGTAATGATGATACGTCAGTATGGTTTTGGGCACTGGCGGCCTCTTTTTGGGAAGTTACTTCGTTCATCTCGTCGGATCGGATCGGACTCCGAATGCTTGCATTCTGCTCATTGGGTGGGCCGGATGAGTTATTTGACCGCTCCGTTGCATCCGGAATGCTCAAAATACCCAAAATAGGCCCAAACGGGGCTCGAAAACGTCATAAAATGAAGATTTGAAGGTGCTGAAATGGACGTTTGGAGTGCTGATTTTCGTGATCCGCTGGCCTGATTTTACTGATGCGCTGGGGCCAGTGCGTCCAAAAATGATTGTTAAAAATGTTTTATTTCATGATCCGCTGAGGTATTTTAGTGACAGCGCCGGGGCCAATGCGTCTAAAATAACTTTGTTTCGGAATGTGTATTTTCATGATCTGCTGGGGTATTTGAGTGACGGCCGGGGCTAGTGCGTCCTTAAAATGTTTAGCTTTGATATATTGATTTATTTGATCCGCTGGCCTATTTTGCGATGTGCTGGAGCATTTTTGTGATGCGCTGGGGCCAGTGCGTCGATAAAAGTAAGCTTGTTCAACGTATTTCGTGATGCGCTACTTCACTTATATATTTTTTTAAGTTCTCCACCAGACCTGCTGCGGTCGGAAGTGGGATTCTGGCGAGGAATTCCGGCGAGCTCAAAGACCTAAAGCTCTCTCTTTCTCTCGATTCTTTTCGATATCTTCAAATGAGGCGAGAGGGGGGGGGGGGGGGGGGGGGGGGGGGGGGGGGGGGGGGGGGGGTTACTTATAGCCGAAGTCGGCCAATAGGAGACCGCCACGTGTAGTGCGTCGAGAAAATGGGTTGGCGGGTCGAGAACTGCTCATAAGTTGGGAACTGCTCGCGACAAGCTGCTCGCATATCAAGATGTGACTCCTTTTAACTGGCTACGAGAAGGACTGCTCGCAGGATCAAGACGTCGTGATGATATACGATCACTGCTATTTTGACTATAACACTGAATTTCATGATGCGCTGGACAATGAATTGGACGCGCTGACCTACTTGTGTTTTGCGAAATTGGGTTTTGCGAAACGGAGGGCTTGCAGGGCCCGCTTTGTGATGGAAGTCGATGCACTGGCCCTATTTCTTCATGGTTGAGGTAACCCTCCCAAATTTGTAGGGTTTTGATCATGATGACCGGTGGGGTGCACCACTGGCTCAATTTTTCATTTTTAGTATGTTGTAGACAAATTTGGCTTTAAAGAGAAGTGAGGAATCGCGGTCGCATCTCCAAAATGCAACCAGCCCTGCTCGTGCTCAACGAAAGGGGTCGAATCTCCAAAATGCGAACAGCCCGGCTCGTGCTCGACGAAAGGGGTTGCATCTCCAAAATGCGACCAGCCAGGCTCGTACTCGACGAAAGGGGTCGTATTTCCAAAATGCTGACCAGCCCGGCTCATGCTCGACGAAAGGGGTCGTATTTCCGAAATGCGACCAGCCCGGCTCGAGCTCGACGAAAGGGGTCGCATATCAAAAATGCTGACCAGCCCGGCTCGTTTATCGTCGAAGGGGTCGCACCGAGAATGCGAGCACTCTTGATATGAACAGCTCCCGACATATGAGCGGTCGTGGTTTCTGGTCTCGGGCATTAATGGCCCTCATCTCAAGGCGAACGTCTGGAGGACCTTGTTACGAAATTCGACGTGATTTTCGCCGCGATTTCCGATGCACTGGCCCTAAATCTAATCAGGTGATGATTTGGGCACTCATAATCATTGTTTCGAAAACCTTGACTTTTGGGACCCCAACACCCCAAAAACGAATTCTTCATCGTTATCGCTCCTTAATACTTTAATCTTTTGCCCTGATTGTTTTCCGCCATCGCCTTCCACTGCTCAAAGGTTGTGAAAACATCAGATTTATTTTTCAAAAGATAGACCCATACCTTTCTGGAATAGTTGTCAATGAATGAAACAAACCATTACGACCCTCTACTAGAAACTATGAGCGGCGACCCTATACATCAGAATGCACATACTTTAAAACTCCTTTACATACATGCTTCCCAGACCTAAAAAGTGAAACTTGACTGCTTACCATATATACAAGCTCATATATACTAAAATAGAAACTTTTAAAAACTAAAATCAAGCAATGATAAAAAAAAGTATCTGCATGTGGTTTAAGTGCACATGCCACATACATGCAGATGCGAAATTTGTTACAGACGTTGTACCTCCACCTAATGAAGTGCTCCTAATTAACCTGTAAAGATTTTCATTCCTCCGTGCTTTCATGACAACGAGTGCTCCCTTATTAACTTTAAGGACAATATCAAAATCGATGAATTTGCACCCCATTGCTGTTGAGCGACAAATTTTTCATGTTTAACCCCAAGTTCATCTTGCATTTACATGAATTATGTGGCTAAAGTAATCTAATTACATGTATGTTCATGTTTAATAGTGACTGTGTGAATTATGATGAATTCGAGCTAAAAGGGTGATTTAAAGTCCAAGCGATGGTGATACGATGCTTGAATGGTGTAGAAAATGTCATGAAAAGTCCAAATCCATAACTGCGGGCTGGAAAAGCAATATGCAGAAAGTGCAGAAATAGCCCTGGGGCTGTTAAATTGTGAATTTCGAGACGGTGCAAGTCTATAAAAGGGGAACCGAATTCCACAAATTGTATTCCCATTTTTTCCTTTTTCTTTTAGATTTCTTTCCTAGGAGTTTTTAGAGAGAGAGAGAGAGAGAGAGAGAGCGAGAGAGATTTTTTTACTTGATTCTTTATTCATGCAAGTTCATTAAGGTGTAATTTCTTTAGATTAATTCAAGTTTTTATTATTATTGCAATTCTTCTCCTCTTTTATTTATTCTTTTCTTGTCGCTTTTCATTTTTAAACATGTGCTTCTAATTCTCTTTTAACCAGAGCTAGAAGGGAAGCACATGGATTCAATAGATTATCCATCATGATGATTCCTTAATGATTTCATAATGGGATCTTAAGATTGATATATGTTATCATGTATTAGGAAAATCTTTGATCCATCATGTGAGAACCGTATGGTGGATGCTTAGATCTAGCTAATACAGATTTCTTAGATGGGAGAGGCTTTTAACCTTCCACATTGTTTGATTTGTGATCTCATGGATTTTAAATCCTTACAATCCCTGAAGCTCATAAGTATGTTTTAATGATGTATAACTTGAGATTTCTAATCTTTGACAGTTTTCTACTCCTTTTTACATGCTTTAATTGTTAAATATTCCGACTAAACAGACCATAGTGTTCTAATCTAGTTAAGTTATCATTATCAGTCATGAAAGATGGTTTATTAAATCCATGTGTAGAACTTCGATGCTTTGGTTTGGTTTTTCCATATCAATCCAAATCTTTAATCTATTTGGGATAGATCATTTGATATCTATTTTCATTATCTGTTTAGTTGATCTGTAAGAAACTTTCTCAGTAAACTGTCTTCGTGGGATCGACCCTGTACTCACAGGAATATTACAATTGAACCTCTGCACTTGGAGGAAATCAATCAAATTTTTGGCGCCATTGCCGGGGATGGTATTGAAAGTTTGTACAAGTCAGCTAATCAGGTGATTTCCTTCCTCAATTCTTCTATCTATTCTTTTTATTTAATTTCTTTATTGTTTTCTCTTCCAATTAAGTGATTCAAGAGATTTCTCCATGGTCGGCTAAGCCGCCTCTGAGATCTGGTTTCCCTTAAGTGGTTGAGAATCATTGCAGTAGAGCATTTCTTTTATTTTTTGTATTATTTGGTTATTGACATTAAATGGTAGGCTGAGCCGCCTTTGCTTTATAATTTTCGTTTGATTATTTAGTTTATTATTGTTATTATTATTATTTATTTTTCAATCTTTGAAACACTCCAGAAGATCTTGACATAACGTTGCCTTGCTTGGAGCATCCAAGTGATACGGTTATCCTTAAAAAAAAAAAATTGGCTCAAGTCTTGTGGTGTAAATTGATTGATTAGTGTAGTTTTTGGAAATTTTTTATTTTGAGTTGAATTGGGCATACTTGAACATTATGTAGTAGTTTAATCTTAGTGATTGAGTAGTGTGGCTAGTTTATGTCCCATTGGACTCAAGACCAACACAATCGACTTATAACTTCAGGTGGACTAGTCACAGGCCTTTCACATTCATCTAAAAGAGGAACACAAAATATTTTAGACAACATGGCGGATGGTGAAAATCAAGAGAACAATCCAATTGAAAATCCAATTCCAAATCCAACCAATTTGAATGGAAGGGAGAATCCTCTTTTTGAGGATGAAAATGACATTGTAAATAGACCAGCAGGCCATAGGACCTTGCGTGACTATTTGCAACTGGCTCCCACAACCACACCGTCATGTATCGTACTTCCAGCTAACGCTGGAAATATAGATTTCAAGCCAGGTATTATTCAACTTCTACCCAAGTTCCATGGGCTTGAATCTGAAAGCCCATACCTCCACCTCAAAGAATTTGAGGAGGTAATGGCAACGCTGCAAGTTAATAATGTTAATGTTGATCATATCTGTTTCAAAATTTTTTCGTTCTCTCTCAAGGATTGGGCCAAGGCATGGCTTCATTCATTGAGGCCCAGGACCATTGATTCCTGGCAGACCATGAGCCAAGAATTCTTAAAGAAATTCTTTCCCACGCACAAAACGAATACACTCAGACGGAACATTATGACATTCTCCCAAAAAGAGGAAGAAATATTTTTCCAGTCTTAGGAAAGATTCAAGGAATTACTCGTAACCTGCCCACACCATGGCAATGAGATCTGGCGAGTGCTTAGTTTTTTTTATAATAGTGTCAATTATGACACACGTTAGTTCATAGAAATGATGTGTGGAGGTCGTTTTCTTGATACCGAGCCTGAAGAGGCTTGAGACTTCTTAGATAAATTGGCAGAAAGTACCCAATCATGGGGTACTTCCCAAAAAGTTGAAATTGTCAAACCCGTCCAAAAAGAGAGGGGGGGGGGGGGGGGGGATGTATTTGATCAACCCAGAAGAGGATTTGCAAGCCAGGGTGGCTAGCTTGTCAAGAAAGATTGAGGCTATAAAAATTGGTAGAGTGAATATGATTAAATTAAGTGGGCCCTCTAATAGCTTTTGCAGCATTTGTGGGGGACGTGACCATGACCCATAAGGATGTCCAACAATTTTTGCTTTTCAAGACATGGCCACTGACCAAGCAAATGTAGTCAATAACTACCAAAGGCCACCTGCTCCACCTCTAGGAAATTCATATAACCCTAACTGGAGGAATCACCCTAACTTCAGCTGGTGAAATGGACCACAAATTAATGCGCCCAATGCACCCCAAGGGCCTCCACAAAACAATTTCTTTGGGGCACACAACAATACATCAAACGTGCCCCCACAAAAAAGATCGTCTGTGGAGGATGCATTAAACGCATTCATGAATACACAGGCTCAAATGAATCAGTCTTTGTTCCAAGCGAACCAAGAACTTAAGTCGGCGATGGCTAGCATTGAGACTCAACTCAACGCTAGGGAGAAAGGCACTCTTCCCTCTCAACCAGTGCCTAATCCTAAAAATGTGCACTTTGTAGGAGAATCAAGTTCATCTGAGCCCCACCATGAATAGGCCAAGTCCATTATCACCTTGAGAAATGACAAAATTATTGAAATAATATTCCACAACCAGATGATAAGCCCACTTCTCAAGATAATAGTGAACCGGCTAGTGTTCATGCGCCGCAACAAGAGGAAAAGACTAAGTCATATGAGCCTCCAGTCCCCTTCCCATCTAGGCTTCGAAACCCAACCATCCCCATGAAGTATCCGGATGTTTTGAATGTTCTCCAAAATGTGACAGTGAACATTCCTCTTTTGGATGCGATCAAACAAATTCCATCGTATGCCAAGTATTTGAAAGACATGTATACTGTGAAACGTAAATTAAATGTGCATAAGAAGGCCTTCCTCACTGAGAAAGTGAGTGCAATAATTCAACACAAGGCCATACCCAAATACAAGGATCCGGGAAGCCCCACTATCCCCTTCATAATTGGAAATTTTCGGGTTGAGCATGCACTACTAGATTTGGGTGCAAGTGTCAATCTAGTGTCATTTTCGGTCTACCAACAATTGGGGTTGGGTGAGTTAAAACCAACCACAATCACATTACAACTCGCCGACCGCTCAATTAAGGTACCGAGGGCAATAGTAAAGGACGTGTTAGTCCAAATTGAAAAGTTTTATTTCCACGTGGACTTTATTGTGCTTGACACTGAGCCATGTGTGAACTTTAGCACTCAAGTTCCCATTATTTTGGGCCGGCCATTCCTAGCCACCTCAAATGCTATTATTAATTGTAGGAATGGAATGATGAAACTATCATTTGGCAACATGACATTGGAATTGAATATTTTCAATCTATGCAAGCAACCCGTGGATGAAAATGAAATACATGAGTTGAATTTTGTGGACTGCTTGCTAGATGAAGGGGAATATGAGTCTAATCTATCTGATGAGTTAAATGATGTTGTTGGAAAATTGAAAAATTTTGATTTTGAAAATGTTGTAGCTGAATTTTGTGAAACCATTGATAGAAACACCACTTAAGACATTGGTATATACCGATGGAGGCCACGTTATGAAGTCCAAACCACTGAGGACTTGCGACCTCTACTGTCACTGACCAATGCTCTTAAACTTGATCTAAAACCATTGCCCAATGAGCTCAAGTATGCTTATTTAGGTCAAAATGAAACATATCCAGTGGTGATCTCCTCTCTCCTAGATAAGGAGCAAGAAATGAAGTTGTTAAATGTTTCTAAGGAATCATAAAGGGGCCCTAGGTTGGACTATATCTGATATAAAGGGTATAAGCCCTTCTATATGCACCCACCGCATTCACCTGGATGAGGATGCCAAACCAATTAGACAACCTCAAAGAAGATTAAATCCAAATATGATAGAGGTTGTTAAGAATGAGGTGATCAAGCCGTTGGATGTGGGTATCATCTACCTAATATCCGATAGCCAGTGGGTAAGTTTAACCCAAGTGGTTCCGAAGAAATCTGGAATAACCATTGTGCAAAACTCCAACAATGAACTCATACCAACACGTGTCACCACGAGTTGGCGTGTGTGCATTGACTACAGGAAGCTTAATTTGGTCACTAAGAAGGACTACTTCCCTCTACCATTTGTTGATCAGATCTTAGAGAGGGTCGCAGGTCATTCCTTCTACTGCTTCCTGGATAAATATTCTGGGTACAACCAAATAGAAATCGCCCCGGAAGACCAAGAGAAAACCACGTTCACATGTCCATTTGGCACGTTTGCCTACAAACGAATTTCATTTGGATTGTGCAACACCCCAGCCACATTCCAACGATGTATGATAAGCATTTTCTCTGATGTGGTTGGGCATTTTTTGGAGGTTTTCATGGACAATTTTTCTGTATTTGGTTATGGTTTTGAAGAATGTTTGAATAACTTGTCTCCAGTCTTGTCTAGGTGTGAAGAGAAGCAACTTGTGTTAAATTGGGAGAAATGTCATTTCATGGTCCAAAAAGGAATTGTCTTAGGCCATGTCATATCTGAAAATGGAATTAAGGTAGATCATTCAAACGTAGATACCATTGCCAATTTATCTACCCCTAGATCAGTTAGAGACGTGCGATCATTCCTTGGGCACACTGGCTTTTATAGGAGATTCATTAAGGATTTTAGCGCCATTGCTGGACCCTTAAGTAACCTCCTTTAAAAGGATGTCCCATTTGAGTGGACGAATGATTATGTAAGTGCATTTGATAAATTAAAAACATCTCTTACCACTGCACCCATTATGCGACCACCAGATTGGACACTTCCTTTTGAATTGATGTATGATGCAAGTGATTTTGCAATAGGGGCTGTTTTTTGCCAAAGGAAAGATAAACGGCCCTATGTTATTCACTACGCGAGTAAAACCTTAAACTCGGCCCAAGTGAACTACTCAACAACTGAAAAAGAGTTGCTTGCAGTAGTATTCGCTTTGGACAAGTTAAGGTCATACTTGTTAGGATCCAAAGTGATCGTGTTCACTGACCACTCGGCTTTGAAATATTTGCTATCTAAAAAAGATGCAAAGCCAAGACTTTTGAGATGGATCTTCCTACTCCAGGAATTTGATTTGAAATTAAAGATAAGAAATGAGTAGAGAACGTAGTGGCCGATCATCTTTCTCGATTAGTCCTAGATGATTCCATTGAGGAGACACATATCCATGACACATTCCCTGATGAGCAGTTATTTGTAGTCTCCCACCTCCCTTTATATGTAGATATAGTAAATTATCTTGTGACAGGTAGAGTGCTACATCATTGGAAGGCACAAGATAAAAAGAGATTTGAAATCGAGGTAAGGAATTTCTTTTGGGATGACCCGTACTTATATAAGTACAGGGCTGACCAAATCATTCGCAGGTGTATTCCGGAAGATGAGGTCCATAGTGTCATTTTTTTTTACCACACAAAAGCATGTGGTAGCCACTTTTTTGTTAAGAAAACCACTGCAAAAATTCTACAGTGTAGTTTCTATTGGCCCACTATGCTCAAAGACACAAATGCTTTCTGTATTGCCTGTGACCGCTGTCAAAGACTGGGGAGTGTGTCCCGGCGCAACATGATGCCATTGACCCCAATATTACCATTGGAAATATTTGATCGTTGGGACATTGATTTTATGGGATCATTCCCACCTTCTTTTGGATTTCATTACATATTGGCCGATGTGGATTATGTCTCCAAGTGGATTGAGGCGGTTTCATGTAGGACCAATGATAGCAAAGTGGTCCTACGATTCCTTAAAGATAATATACTCTCTAGATTTGGAACCCCAAAAGCCATCATTAGTGATGGCAGGTCTCACTTCTGTAATAGGTCATTTGAAACCTTGATGAAGAAATATAGCATAAAATACAAAGTGAGTATCCCATACCATCCACAAACAAGTGGACAGGCCGAAGTCTCGAATAAAAAAATTAAGCGAAATTTGGAAAAGACTATAAGACCAGATAGGAAGGATTGGTCTCTTAGACTATCTGACGCTCTCTGACCTTATAGGACTGCTTATAAGACCCCGATTGAAATGTCCCCGTACAGATTAGTGTATGGGAAGGCATGCCACTTGCCCATTGAATTAGAGCATAAGGCATATTAGGCAATTAAAAAATTCAACTTTGACATGGACCAAGCAAGTGGGCAAAGGAAATTAGAGTTAAATGAGTTAGAGGAGCTGAGAAGAGACTCCTATGAAAACTCTAGAATTTATAAGGAAATGACTAAGGCCTTTCATGATAAAAACATTCTGAAGAAGACTTTTGAACTTCAGCAAAAGGTCCTACTTTATAATTTTAGACTCCAATTTTTTCCGGGTAAGTTGAGATCAAGATGGACAGGCCCATTCATAGTGAAAAATGTTCATTCTCATGGGGCCATTGAAATTGAAAATCCACGTAATGGCAACATATATAAAGTGCATGGCCAAAGATTAAAGCCATATGTGGAAAACTTTTATTTGGAATAGGAGTCCATCACTCTCCATAAGCCAAAATACTCTGATTGATCTCAAACAATTTCATAGAAGAATAATTTTAAGCTAGTTTAGGACTAGGGCTAGTTTCCTTTCGCTGGTGCATTTTAATTCAATTTTATTTTAGTTTTTAACTTTTGTTTTGCTAGTGTTTTGCAGACGGTTCTTCATTTTCAGGTGATACTCATCCCTTTCACTTTGTTTTTACTTTATTCCTTTATTTTGCATTATATGCTTTATCATTTACATTGTAGACAATGTAAATTTTAGGATGGGGTGAGGAGTATGCCATGAATCTGCAAATTGAGTCAATTTTTAGATTTATTTGAGTCATTTTCTTTTTACTTTTGTGAGTTTAAGTCATTAATCACTTTTGTGAGTTTAAGTCATCATAAATACTTAAAATGTGTGGAAAAAAAATTGAAATATTTTTTCAGAAATTGTGTAGTATGACTTGTTAAAAGGATACATGGATTCTAGAATTTAGTTTACAACTAACAAAGGCATTTAATGAATTTAGATTCTAAGGAATGAAAAATTTCATTGATAAGTTAACTAGGTTAATCAATAAGTTAGAATATATTAGAACTTGACACTCATTTTTCACATAACACACTTGAGGCCTAAGTTAATGGAAGTGTAGTTATTTGAATCATAAACTTCACAGCCTTAAGTTTATAGGTAAACTAAGGCCAGTAAGCTTAAGCTAAAAAAAAAAAAAAAAATTGTTGCAAAAAAAAAAATTTATGAGAAAAAATCAGTCAGCCGTAGGAGAACTGGCAATCTGGGGCTGGGACTTGATCTTGAGTCGTTACCGTTGCTGTGTTTTAGTCAGTCTGAAGTAAGCCTTTTGGATTCTTCAATTGTCCAATGAAGTAGGTTGAGAGAATAATGTTATATCTATGAGAATTGAAAAGAAAAAAAATCAAATGCGTGATATTAAGATTAAGCGGGTGAGCTGGTGTTCGAGGTGACCCTGTGAACATAAGGATGATTAGAGGTGAGTGAATAGACTAAATTACACAACCGTTAACTTTAGGTAATCCAGTATCATCATGTACAAGTAAGTGTTAAATCATAATTATTCTAAATTTTGAGGAATCTAGGTAACTCAATCTATTGGAATTAATTAAGGAATTAGAATACATTTTCATTATTCTACCTAGGTTATGTGTAACTCATTCTGGAATCTAATGTATTTGATTGATAGGTTTGGTACATATATTTTTTATTTTTTTATATAAATTTTACATATTTTGCTCGAGGACCAGCAAAATGTTGGTTGAGAGGTGTGTTGAGTGACAAATTTTGCATGTTTAACCCCACGTTCATCTTACATTTACATGAATTATGTGGCTAAAGTGATCTAATTACATGTGTGTTCATGTTTAATAGTGACTATGTGAATTATGATGAATTCGAGCTAAAAATATGATTTATAGTCCAAGAGATGGTGATACAATGCTTGAATGGTGTAGAAAATGTCATGAAAAGTCCAAATTCATAACTGCGGGGCTGGAAAAGCAATATGCAGAAAGTGCAAAAATAGCCCTGGGGCTGTTAAATTGTGAATTTCGAGACGGTGCAAGTCTATAAAAGGGGAACCAAATTGCACAAATTGTATTCCTATTTTTTTCTTTTCTTTTATATTTCTTTCCTAGGAGTTTTCAGAGAGAGAGAGAGAGAGAGAGAGAGAGAGAGAGAGAGAGATTTTTACTTGATTCTTTATTCATGCAAGTTCATTAAGGTGTAATTTCTTTAGATTAATTCAAGTTTTTTTTATTATTGTAATTCTTCTCCTCTTTTATTTATTCTTTTCTTGTCCTTTTTCATTTTTAAACATGTGCTTCTAATTCTCTTCTAACCAGAGCTAGAAGGGAAGCACATGGATTCAATAGATTATCCATCATGATGATTTCTTAATGATTTCATGATGGGATCTTAAAATTGATACATGTTATCATGTATTAGGAAATGATCCATCACGTGAGAACCATATGGTGGATGCTTAGATCTAGCTAATACAGATTTCTTAGATGGGAGAAGCTTTTGACCTTCCACATTGTTTGATTTGTGATCTCATGGATCCCAAATCCTTACAATCCTTGAAACTCATAAGTATTTTTTAATGATGTAGAACTTGAGATTTCTAATTTTTTACAGTTTTCTACTCATTTTTACATGCTTTAATTGTTAAATATTTTGACTAGACAGACCATAGTGTTCTGATTTAGTTGAGTTATCATTATCAGTCATGATAGATGGTTTGTTAAATCCATGTGTGGAACTTCGATGCTTTGGTTTAATTTTTCCATATCAATTCAAATCCTTAATCTATTTGGGATAGATCCTTTGATATCTATTTTCATTATCTGTTTAGTTGATCTATAAGAAGCTTTCTTAGTAGACTTTCTTCGTGGGATCGACCCTATACTCACAGGAATATTACAATTGAACCTCTGCACTTGGAGGAAATCAATCAATTGCCTCGAGCGCACTAAGAGATATTGAATTCTTCTTTAGCTTAAGGATATGCCTCACATCTGTCAGAATGCATTCGATCCCATCAAATGTTCTAATGCGCGTTGAACTAATACCGACAACCTTGTAGGCATAGTCATTGCCTAAGAATATCGACCCACCATCATACTTTTTGTATGCGGTGAATGAACTTCGATCAGGACACATGTGATGGAAGCACCTGAATCTAAGAGTCACTCATCGCTAAGATAATTAGACTTAGATACAGTCAAAACCTCGTAACCATCACTCACATCCTCCGTAGATTTTGTGGTATTTATCTCCCTGGAAGATTCCTCGAACTTCTCTTTCTTAAATTGATATTCTGACAATCTCTCTTTTATGTGCCCTGTTTGCCCACAACTCCAACACTTCAATTTACCCTTTCCTTTGCCATTGGATTGAGACATCAACCGTGAAGATCCTCTATTATGCTCATAATTTCTTCATCTCGAAACCGGTACATCTGTAGAGTCCACATCACCATTTTTCTTTTTTCATCACATTTGATTGGAAGGTTGAGATAATAAGCTCAATGTTGATGGTCATCCTACCTGTGCACAAAGAGTCTTTGAATAATTATAATATCCTGTAAGAGAATTCAACATATTACATGCTTGGTCTTCGTCCATTCCTAAGAGTTTGTAAATAAGCCTATTGAAGTTATTAATATGGCTCTTAACATTAAGAACCTTTGCCATCTCCAGATTGAATGACTGAAGCTCCAGATATAAACATTTTCAAGATATTTCTTTGCATAGATATTCTTTAATTTTGTCAATGTATAAGCCGTAGTCTTCTCTCTCACAACGTTGTAGAGGACCTCATCTGTTGGGCATAGTTGGATTGAGATATTAACCTTTTGATCCAATTTGTTCAACTTTTTTTCTTTAATAGTTTTCGATTGCTTTCTAAGGAGTGTGTTTTTCAGTCCTTGCTATAGTAGGAGGCCCTTCATCTTCACCTTCACCTTTTATAGTTCAAAGTTGTTTTTCTCATAATATTTCTCTATGTTGAATTTCATGCTAGACGCCATTGATACATTGCCTCTCATATTTAAATCCACTTCCCAACATATGCTCTGATACCAATTGTTGGGAACTTGCAAAAGTACAGAGTAAAATCAAGCAAGATAATTACAATTGCACAAGCAAACCAATACAAGAAACAATTTGAATTTACATGGAAAAAACCTTGTAGGAAAAAACCATGACACAAAGCGATCAATGTACCATAAAAAACATAAGTTATAAGCGATGGTTCTTACCTGGCTAGCTTTTCTCTCTAAAAAACTCTCTCAAAACCCTAATACACGTTTCAACCCTACCCTAATCCCAATTACACCCATTTATATAGCTTCATAACCAAAATTAGAAACAATTTACATAAAATTGTGCAAAATTACAGAAATTGATAGTCGATTGACATTGCCTAACGACCATATGTTCGGTTGCCCGAACATGGCAAAAACCATCCAGGGAGTTTTGACTAAAATTTCGAATATGATTAGTCGATTGACCCTCCAAGTTGGGTCGCCCAAACCTGTCCAAAATTATCCAGTGATCAATTCACGATATTCGAGTATTTTCGATTGCCTGACCAGAGCAGTCAATCGACCGATTATCTCCAAACTACCCACATTGAAAGGCTCCATTAAACAGTAACAACTCATGTTAGTGGGTGAGGCCCTACCATGAGGCCCACCTATATGTGTGTGTGCTGTGTATCCACTCATTTTAAGATATGGACCCTAAACTAGGCAAATCTAAATTTCCTATGGACTACGCCACTGGAAAACAATGGTGATTGAATGCTCATCATTAAAAATTTCTTAAGGTCCACTGTAACTATCATTTTCCATATAACTTGTTGGTAGAGATGAGCATGAGCCAAGCCAGCTCGGTTAGCTCGCTCGACTTGGCTCAAACCAGCTCGATTCGGCTAGATTCGAACCAAGCCGAGCCATTTTTCCAAGCTCGAAATGATTTTCAAGCCTAGCTTGAGCTAACACAAGCTTGATTCGGCTCGGCTCGACTCGGTTGACTCACTTGTAAAAAACTAAAAAACTATATTTTTTAGTCCCACATTGGAAGCGAACAAAGAAATGAGAGATGAAACTCTCTATAAAAGTAAGTGGGAGGTGTCAATAGGCTTTGGGCTGCCTTTGAGCCCAATTTTAAATAGTTCAAGCCTAACTTTTGGGCTGGGCCTACCAGGCTTGAACTCAGCTCGAATTGGGTTCGAATTCGCTCAAAAGCTTGGTCGAACTAGCTCAAATATGTCAGTTCAACTCGAAGGATGAGCCGAGCCAAACACGAGCTAGGGTGGTCATTGAGCGAGCCTAGCTTGAACAACGCTTGGCTTGTGCTCACCTCTACCTGTTGGTAAGGACACACAAACATGGATGAAGGGAAACACAAATAGCAGCTTGAGCCAAAACTATTGTAGCCTCATGAAGTTTTTCGATGATAGTATTTCAGTTATTAGACCATGCAATAAAATGATATAGAAAAATAGAATCCGAATTCTTTATAAGTAAGGTTTTGCTTGGAGCCTTTTCATTGGACCACGTCCTTGCTTGGATTCTTTTCATTGGACCAATGTGATGACATGAACCAATGAAAAGGCTCCAAGCAGCAGGCAACGGAGTATCCAGACTCGGAAAAAAAAGGGCATGAATTTCCTAGAAAAGCCTTGCGCAAGAATTTCTTGTGCTAAGAACCAAGGTGGGACCCACAGTGATGTTTTTTTTTTATAAATCCACCCCATCCATCCGTTTTGGGAGCTCATTTTTGGACATGACAACAAAAATGAACCAGATCCAAGACCCAAGTGGGCTTCACTAAAGGAAAAGGTGGGTAGGTAAATTACTACCGTTGAAACCTCCCTGGGTCTATAGTGATGTTTATATGACATCCATACAGTTAACAACGTCACTACTATTGGGATGAACTGGAAACACAAATATTATCCTGATTCGAAACTCATGTGGCTCCACAAATATTTCAACTGTTGACGTTCAATCCTCACGTTTTCGGCCCACTTGAGTCTTGGATCCGGTTCCCTTTTGTTTTAATATCCTAAAATGAGCTCCTAAAACGGATGGACGGGGTGGATTTATAAAAAAAACATAACTATGGGCCCACCTTGTTCCCAGCGCAGGAACTTCCTGCGCAAGGCTTTCGCAGGAAATCCGCGCCCGAAAAAAGAAGCATGGATAGCGTGGACATACAAAGCCTACGTCGATGTGGGCCCCACGGCCGCCTACTTACCTGTGCCTAGAGCTGCACACGAGCCGAGCTTTACAAAGCTTGAGCTTGGCTTGATCGTGGCCCATTGAGCTTGAGCTTGGCTTGGCTTGAGCATCGAGCTCAAAACAGCCGCTCGAGCTTGGCTTGCTGGTCGTGCCGATCGAGCTTTGTTCGAGCCAAGCCGATCGAGCTCATCGAGCCAAGCGAAGCCAAGCCGAGCTTTGTCTTCTTTTTTTTTTTTTTTTTTTTTATTTATACGAGCGTATAACTACAAACTAAAACAATTACAAATATACTAAAAGTTAGTGACTACTGATTGTATTTAACTACTTATAGACTACAAAGTCAAAGTACAAACCTTAATATCTTAAAATACTCCATAGGATGAATGCCTATGTCCATAATAATCATCCCCTCTATCAGATCCATCCGTGCCCGAGTTGGTATCTTCTCCAAGTTGCTCATTAACTCCACCTGAATCAGAAGGTGGGGAGACTTTTCCATCATGTTCTTGTATAGATTCAGCTAGTTCTTTCAAACTTTTTTTATGAGCTGATCTATACTTAATACCCAATATCTTATAGAACGAGGCGAGTCTGGATACAAACTTCGATGGCTTCTTGCTTCCTGTGCTCGACTCTGCTTCAGCGTCATGTTAGTCGAGAAGAAGTACATCGTTGATATCTAGACACATTTGCCTCTTGTTTACTTAACTTCAAGGCAATTTTTATTTGCTCTGCCTCCATAGCCCTCATGCTAGCTTCCCTTTCCTCTTCCTCTTCCCTACTGATTTTCTTCACTTTCTTCATTTCAGATTCTTCATCGATTACAACGGGCCTGTTATGGTATATCTTATGGCTAGTTGTATTCGGTCTTCGAGATACTGTAGAAGACTTCCTATTAGAGTCTATGAGAGCTTGAAATAATTCTTGCACCTCCCGAGATGCTTTAGGACACGGTTTTGCATCTCCCCCCCGACATGATAAGTGTAGTCTAAGCCGATTTATTTTGTTTACAAATCTGGCCCCACACAAATTACATTGAATTTTCATTCTTCCAGAGTCTGGGGAGTGGACTTGGAAACCGTAATCCCAGATGTCGGTGGATGGATCATCTGAAGACATTGCTGCACACCTTAATGTTGTAAGAGAAATGTTTTGAATAATAAAAACAGTAAATCTAAAAATAGAATTACACAAATTTAATGACATGGATGAAAACATTATATGAATGACATATGTTTAGAATTTAGAAGAATAGTAATTCAGTAAATTCAAAAGTCATAATATAATCCATAATATCATCCATGAATCACAATCCACAACCTTTAAACAAAATTGTTCAACATTTTAAAAGATAATATGAAAATTGAAAAGTGAACCTCCTTTAAACAGATGGAGGAATAATCTCTCCTAGACCCTCGACGACGTCCTCCTCTTCATCATCAACGTCAAAACTGCTAGCGCCCCAAATCGGACGCAACCAATCTTGTGTACAGATGAGTGCTTCAATTGTTTTTTATGTAAGAGAGCTTCGATGTTTGTTGACAACCCTACTTCCAGTGCTAAATGCTGATTCTGATGCCACTGTTGTAATCGGAATAGATAAGATATCACGTGCCATCATTGACAGGATAGGGTATTTTCCTTCAAGACTTCTTGCCTTCCACCAATCTAATACATCAAAATCTTGGGTCCCGACCTTCACAATAGATTCACTGAGGTATGAATATATTTCTGAGTTGGTGGTATTCTCAGATAATTTTTCTTCCTCATACGCCGATAAAAATTCATCGAACGGATCAGAACTAACTGCACTTGAGCTACAACCAGCTTGAGGTTGTTTAGCTTGATCTATGTCTTGTCCTTTTGTCATTTTAGCAACATATATGTTGTACAATTCCACAACTGCTTCACGAACACATGCGGTTTCTACTGCTGCTTTTTCAACCGAAAAAATCTTCTTGAACATGAAACTAAGCATCGCAATCTTACCTCGAGGGTCAAGAATAGCGGCCATCGCCATTAACAGATGACATTCAGTCCAGTACTTGTCAAACTTTTCTTTCATGCCTTCAGCCATCGCCTGTAGAAAATCCGGACCTGTGGTGGCAAATCTATTTAGGCTTTCTTTAATCTTCCAAAGTGATGAAAGAAATAGATTTGCTGTAGGGTATTTTATTTCCAGAAAAAATCTTCGTCGATTCATAAAAAACCTTCAGAAAGTTGTGAACTTGCCCTGCTCGTATCTAATCATCTTCCGTAGGACACCAGGTGTATGATTTTTCACGCGCCTTGTATTCGGAAAAAGCAATTTTCAACTCCATAGCAAAATCCAACATTTCAAATGTCGAATTCCATCGCGTGCATACATCTAATTTCAATGATTTTTGCGACTTAACATTTAAACGTTGTAGTATCTCATTCCAGATACAAAGTCTAGAAGGCGACCCCCTTATAAATTTAATACTCTCTCTTATATTCTCAATCGTGGAGTCAATTGATTTAAGCCCTTCTTGCACAATTATATTTAGAATATGTGCACAGCATCGAACCTGGAATATTCTTCCATCAAAGAATAACTTCCCGGTCGTCTTGAATTGATTTCGCAAGTGAAAAATGGCACTATCATTTGCGGATGCATTGTCTAATGTTATGGCAGAAATCTTATCATCGATGCCCCATTCCAAAAGGCAATTATAAATGCGGTCTGAAATTGCCCACCCATTATGAGGGGGAGCAAGATGACAGAAGTTTATGATTGACTTACACATCTTCCATTCTGCATCTACATAATGTGCGGTCAGTGACATGTACCCCTTCCTCTGATTCGACGCCGTCCACAAATCTGACGTCAAACTTATACGTGATACCGATTTCAACACTTCTTTTAGCTTTGCTTTTTCAACTTCATACATCTTCATACATTTTTTCTTCACCGTCACGCGTGACATCTTTTCAACCTTAGGATTAAGGTATCTGCATAATTCGTTGAATGACTTGCTCTCGACGAATCTGAAGGATTTTTCTTCGACTATAACTAACCGAGCAATCAACTCTTTAACCTTCTCTTTCTCAAATTTATGCGTCGTAATACTTGCTTGAGAATCACCTACGGACGGAGAAAATGAGAGCATTTGCTGGCCTCCTTTCGCGGTTCTTGGTCGCTTGGGACACTGTGAAAGATGTCTAGCATAATGTGTTGTTGCCGAGCCTTTATGTTTTTTGAACGCTGCCTTACAATGCCTACATATCACTTTCGTTTCACCACCTTTCGTCTCTTCGTCAAAATCATCCCAAATAGCTGATCTTTTCTTTACTTTAACCGTTGATCCAGTCGGAGCAGACCCGGCATTTTCATCATCTCCCTCTACATGTAGAGTAGACGTGGCCGACGCACCAACGGTACTTGGTACTTCCTCACTAGTCATCTATAATTAGAAAAATAGAAAACAATGTCATTCTAATTTGTATGTGGACATTTCCTAAAGGCTAAACTTCTAATGTCTCAGGGTCTCTATGAATTTAGTTCCACTTTTTATCCCATTCAGTAATATATCATGTACTATACTCACACGATTTACATGCGAGTCGAAAATTCGGCAGCATCTCCCCTAATTCTCCAAATATATGCAAAATTCTATATTGATTTGGTGCCATCAACATTATCTGTTATTCGCAGACGAGGCATTCAATCAATATAGAACCATATATTCGGATAATAAATTAGGAGACGTATCGAATTTTCAAGTACATGTAAAACGTGCAAGCAACTTAAGTACATGATATACTATCGAACTGTCCATTGATTTGAACAATTTAAGAATACATATAGCACAAACATTATTAACCAATAACTATAACGAGAGTTATAGTTCTAGGATAATACAATGTAGTTCTACATGCATTCTTAAACGGGTGGATAAATTTATAAATTAAATAGGCAACTAAGTTTAAATAGGTAACTAATTAGGTAACAATTCATAACTATTTAAATAATTATAAACAATTCCCAACAAATCATAATCATTTAAACAATAGGAAATAATTCATAACTATTTAAACAAATATAACCAATTGACAAAATTTAAACAATTATGAACAATTCACAAATCAGTAAATCATAACTATTTAAACAATTATAAACAATTCATAAATCAATACCCAACCCAACCCAACCCAACCCACTAACTCAACCCTACACTACTCACTCGACCCAACCCACTTGACCCACTAACTCAGCCCAACCCTACCCGACCCAACCCACTCAACCCTCTCACTCAGCCCAACCCTACCCGACCCACTCGACTCAACCCACTGCCTCAGCCCAACCCTACTCGTCCATTGACTCAACCCACTCACTCAGCCCAACACTACTCGACCCACTGACTCAACCCACTCACTCAGCCCAACCCTACCCGACCCACTCGACTCAACCCACTGACTTAACCCACTCACTCAGCCCAACCCTACCCGACCCACTCGACTCAACCCACTCACTTAGCCCAACCCAGCAACCCTACTCGACCCACTCGACCCAACCGACTGACTCAGCCCAACCCTACCCGACCCACTCGACCCAACCCACTGACTCAGCCCAACCCTACCCGACCCACCCACTCGACCCAACCCACTGACTCAGCCCAACCCTACTCGACCCACTCGACCCAACCCATTGACTCAGCCCAACCCTACCCGACCCACTCGACCCAACCCACTGACTCAGCCCAACCCTACCCGACCCACTCGACCCAACCGACTGACTCAGCCCAACCATACCCGACCAACTCGACCTAACCCACTGACTCAGCCCAACCCTACCCGACCCACCGACCCAACCCACTCAGCCCAACCCTACCCGGCTACCCGACCCACCGGCCATCGACCTACCCTACCCCAAAAAACCCCAATATCATTCTCCATTTAAAAAAAAAAAACTTAAATAAGAAAAAAAATTAAAACGAACCCTACCTGGTCGCTCGCTGCCTCGCTGGGGCAAATGCCGGGTGGAGTGTGGTGCGGCCGTGCGGGACGTGCAAATGCTTGGTGGCCCTGGTCGCTCGGGAGAGGTGCGGCCGTTCGGTCTTCTGACTCGGGCGTTCAGCTGCCCGCTGGAGTGGAGGGTGGAGGAAGAAGGCTTAAGCAAGAGAGGGGTGGAGGAAGGAAGCCGGAGAGAGAGAGAGGGACGGGCGGACGGTCGAACTCCGGCTGGAAAATCGGGCAGGGAGCGCGGCGGGCTGGGAGGCTTTGTATTTTGGAGAAAGGGGGAAATGAAAAGAGCGGGGTCAAGTTGGGTTTTAGGGTTTTTATTTTTAATATATATATATATATATATATATATATATATATATATATATATATATATATATATATATATATATATATATATGATATTAAACGAGCTCAAGCCAAGCCGAGCTCGAGCCGATCGATCTTTCTTCGAGCTACAAGCTTCGAGCCGAGCTCGAGCCGATCGAGCTTTCTTCGAGCTACAAGCTTCGAGCCAAGCCGAGCCAAGCTCTCTCTTGCTCGAGCTTGGCTCGTTTTCAAACGAGCTTTCAAAATCCAGCTTGAGCTTGGTCGAATTGGCCCACAAGTCAAGCCAAGCCGAGCTTAAACGAGCCAAGCCGAGCGAGCTTTTCGAGCTAGCTCGGCTCGTGTGCAGCTCTACCTGTGCCTCACCTAATCCACGTCGCTGCCCACCGACCTTCGATAATGAGCATTACCGCCATATAAATTTCTATCAAAGGGCATATTCGTCCATAAAAAATCAAGTTCTTCGTTTCAATAACCCAACCGAGGGTTTCGTTGTCGCTCTCTCTGCGTGAGTACTATATCATGGCAGCTGCAACTGCTTCAGCGTCGGTGGTCCCGCGGAACAGGAACGGACCGGGTCGTACCGGCGCGGCGGACGATGACAACTTGGTGTTCGAGACGAGCCCTGGTGTGGAGGTCGTCAGCAGCTTCGACCAGATGGGGATCCGAGACGATCTCCTCCGCGGCATCTACGCCTACGGATTCGAGAAACCTTCTGCGATTCAGCAGCGGGCCGTGATGCCCATCATCAACGGCAGGGATGTCATCGCCCAGGCCCAGTCTGGGACTGGCAAGACTTCCATGATCGCCCTCACTGTCTGCCAGATGGTTGATACTGCCAACCGAGAGTACGATCCCTCTCTCCCTCTCTCAATTGGATTTCGATTTTTCAATTTGCCCTGTTTGGGATCTTTTCGACGTGCTCTCTCTCTTGTTAGATGATCATCAACCGAATGTTCTGTGATGTGTGTACTATTATCCCAATGTTATGTGATGTGCGTAGTATTATCGGGCTTTCGTTTCGTAGAACTGGGGCGCATGGGCGGGTGATCGTGATCTCTGACCTGATGGGCCCTGCTGTGTATGGACGGTGGCTCAGAAATCTCGTGGATGGGATCATCCTGAAACTTGGATTGGTGGCCCATACGTAGATGGTCAGGAACCCCCCAAAAAAAAGACCTCCTAATATGGAAAAAAATTTAGCCCTCCATGGTGGGGCTGATCAGATTGGCATCTGAATCAACTAAACTGCGGGAGCCTTATGTCAAAATCAAGGCCGAAGGAAACCTCCCATTTACTAAACTACCTTTAGGAATGTGGCTTGATGCGTAATGGCATTTCAGCAATCAAGTGAATGTGAATAGATTAAGGTGTTTAACTCATAGATGTCAACAATGTCATAGCTTACGATATTAATTACATTACAGGGATGTTATGTGGTCGATGGACAACAATCCAGGCTGACCAAATTGCTGACCAAAATTATGAATGGCGCATAACCCCAACTTAGATTGAGAAAATGATAGTAACAATCTGATTTCTTTTTAATGGATGGCTTTGAAATTTTATTGAAAGAAAAAAGTAAAACAGCATGCAACAGGCTAGCCTACTGATCAGCACAAACACCACCAAGAAGCAACAAACAGCAACCCCAACTCGGCAACAACCCCACTAAGAAGATCATTTCTTTGGGACTCCCACTTTGCCTCTTCGATAGTGTGAGATTATACTATGATATGGTTTTTGCAAATGTTGTCAGATTCTTCCATAATGGTCTGTTTGGCAGACACATAGAAATGAATTCATCTCATTTTTGTAAGTCATAATAATGTATTATAGATCATTTTTCTTTTGAAGGATTATGCATTAGAGATCATGATTGTTAGTTATCAAGATTATTTTTAATCCTCAGCCAAAAGAAATATAATCTCTAATACATGATTATAGTCTACTAGAATAAGTGAACTAATTTTTAGGAGACTATGGTCTTGAGCACTTCTAGCACCCAGAAGCAAAGCTGCTGCCTCCGCAATATTAAAATGACTGGGAGGCAGCGGATTGCATGGTTCATAAAAAGCTAACCAATGCCCATAGGGCCAGGGTTACCTAAAGAGATCTTGTCGAAATTTAGTTTCATCCAACCCTCTAGGGCACCTCCCATCTAGCTCTTGCTTTAAGATCCCCCGAACTGAATTGGGAGAACTCCAACCAATTTGATTTGAGAAGCTGCAATGAGATCCCAAGACATTTTCTTTCTGCCCTACACCGATCTATAAGATTAGATTGCAAGCCTTGCAAAAGATCTTCAAGGCATTCGGTGTTTTCCCCATTCTCTAACCATAACAACCACAAGACAGCTTGTAAGGCCATTTTCCACAGGATTGTGGTGATGGGTGCCAACTCACCACTGACCCAACATCCAAGAAAATCCTCCACTAAAATAAGAATGACCCACCACATTACGAAAGAGTTGAACATTCATGGCCACATTGTCCAAGCAAAATGACAATGAAGTAAAAGATGATTGACATATTCTTCTTGTTTGAGACAGAGCGTGTCAATCGGGAAGGGTGTGACCTTTATTCTTCTAGTGATTATTAGGAGTGAGGATTTTACTAAGCACTACTTTCCGAACATTTGTTTTATGAGAAACCATCGTGAACTAGGATGTTGAGACTTGGGATAGATGAGTTACAAGACAAGGATACAATTAGAAAAGAATGCATTCAAGGGAACTTAGGAGTAGCACCACTAGGTAATTATTAGATCAGGGAAAGTAAGCTTTGATTGTTTGGCCATGTCCAATGGAGACCAAGAACTACATTGGTTAGGAGTGAGTTGGTTCAAGTTGAAGGTTCTAAAAGGGCAAGGGAAAGGCCACAAAGGACGTGGGTGTAGGTAAGAAAAGACTCGGGATTTACAATTTAATTGAAGATATGGTCCATGAAAGAGTGGAATGGCGGTACAGATTCATGAAGCTGCTGACCCCAATTAGTTGTGATGAGGCTTAAATGATGACAACAATGACGATGATGATGAAGAATCATCGTGGACCAAATATGCGCAATTGGAGAGGACACTAAGCTGGAATCCTCTTCCAATACCTCAAAGAATGAATGCAACGAGAACACCCCATCTGATGGACTTTTGACTACTCACCATTTTACTTTTAACCATCCATTTGATAGCCATCAATTGGATAGTTCGGATTGCTTGATCAGTGGGGTTTAAGAGACATGCTTCATCAACAATGTTCCCCAGAATATGAATGTCTGGGTACTACACATGAATGGCTCATGTGAGAAGGACGAGTCACGAATATTTTCAGAATGGTGGTGACCTTTTTATTTTTATTTTTGAGAGATAGAATGGTGGTGAACTAGCTCTTGATGTAGTTATTTTGGTTTTAGAAAAGGTTCCCAGGTTCGAATTTTGGGAATGATTTTTGCTGTCACAAATTGTTGTTTTATTCTTTTTCCATCTGGAGTACTTTATGCCCAGGAATATTGCTTGGGCTGAATATCTAGAAAAGTAGTTTCTATTGTTTAGGCTGAAAAATTAGAAAAATTGGTTTCTTTGGAATGGATCTAACATTAAATATTGCCAATTGGGAGGCTTGCGAATTGCGATGTGGCTTGAAGATCAAGAATTGGAGGTGGGGAGTTAGTTTTTCTGAGAGATGAGATTGGGTGTTAGGCATTCGAGTACTACCTGCAATTAGATTTGCTATTCAATTTTGATCCCCACTTATCTTACAATCCTATTTCAATGTTCAGGACATTGATGTGGATTATAGTATTTTGTGGTTCTTTAAATGTTTGTTGGTTCGAGGGAAGTTCTGGCCTTCGTTTGTTGGTATGTGTACATGCTTGAATCTGTACTATGACAAACATGTACCATTAATCACCTTCAATTTGAAAACTAATTACGACTTCGACCGAGGCAGTTTTCTCACTAGACAATTAAAAGATATACCTCATTGGTAGAACCTGGAAACATATCAATGATTTTAGCTTGGAAGATGGATTTTGTATCCATTCAAAGTTCAAACAGGTTACAAAAACTTGCTGATGCTCTTACAAAACTGATGAATATACCCTTGCTTTTATAAATGGTGAAAAATATAATCCTATATTGTCTCTATTTTTCTCATTCCTCTTCATTCTCCCTTACCAGAAAGCGGTACAAGTTGAATCTCGTAGACCGCATGGCACATGTACAAGTCCCAGCTTTTTATCTATTGTGTGACCATCTTTTTTGCAGGGTGCAGGCATTAATTGTGTCTCCCACAAGAGAACTCGCATCTCAAACTGAGAAAGTAATTTTGGCTATTGGTGACTACATAAATATACAAGCCCATGCATGCATTGGAGGCAAGAGTATAGGGGAGGATATAAGGAAGCTGGAATATGGAGTTCATGTGGTGTCTGGAACGCCCGGCAGAGTCTGTGACATGATCAAGAGAAGAACTTTACGAACCAGAGCTATCAAACTACTAGTCCTTGTTAGTTCATAATTTCTCTTGCTAACATTTGAAATTTCTTTTGTTGGTCAAAGAAAATTTCGAAATTTATATTTTGATCTGGTCTTTCTTGGTCTGACTTTGTGATATTGGAACAGGACGAATCTGATGAGATGTTGAGCCGAGGATTCAAGGATCAGATATATGATGTTTACAGATATCTTCCACCTGAGCTTCAGGTATGCTTCCACATACTCCAACAGCTCTAGCTTGTGTTGTTCCTTGGCTTCGTTGCTGATTAGTCCGTCGAAGATAATCTTGTTACATATCCCTGGAAGTACCCATGTTCCTTCATGCTGGCTTGATATCTGCCCTAATCCACATCTGAAATTGAAGTTGCTCTGAACTCACAGAGAAATGGATGCTTGTCTGTTCACATGGGTTGGCCACTTTGCCTGCAATTTAGGATATATCCAAGTGGCACCTCATTGTTGCTGAAAACCTCCCTTGTAATTAAAAGCTGTGTGCTATCTAGGAGTGAGATAATACATGTTTTTCAAATGTTTTAGTTCATATACACCCCCCCCCGGAAAAAAAAAAAAAAAAGAAACACACACACACACAAAATTCTGTCCCACATTTTTACCCTTGCCTCCCCCGAAAAAAAAGAAAAACACACACACACAGATACAAAATTCTGTCCCACATTTTTACCCTTGCTTCTCCAGAAAGGGAAACGTGATATGTGGTCAGTGTTACAGTACAGCCAGTTTTAAAATGTATGGATTGCTTTTGTAGGTTGTATTGATATCTGCAACCTTGCCTCATGAAATTTTGGAGATGACAAACAAGTTTATGACGGATCCTGTTAGGATACTTGTTAAGCGTGATGAATTGACCTTGGAAGTAAGTGTAATTTTTTGGTTTCTCTCAACTATGCTTACTGGAACAGGTCTACATATAATCCTTTTTTTTTCTTTTCAAATTGCAGGGTATCAAACAGTTCTTTGTTGCTGTTGAAAGAGAAGAGTGGAAATTCGATACTCTCTGTGATCTCTATGATACTCTTACAATCACCCAAGCTGTTATTTTCTGCAACACGAAGAGAAAGGTGACTTTCATCTCTTCCCTTGCTGTTTCATTTGCATGCCATTCCAGTCTTGTTTCATTGTATAATTGATTAAACTGGTTTTTGAAGTTGGTTGATCTGGTTGCCTCTGTTAATCACTGTCCATGGAGATCAGAATTCTTGAGCAAAGTCACTTGAGTGTGTTTGGGGTTCTTTATTGGAATTTAAGAGAGAGAACTATTATTTTCTAGTCAGGTCTACTTTTTATTTTTTTAAATCCATATTTCATTTCAGGCTTGTTCAATTGCTTAGATCTTGTTTGGATGTACCTCAAAATTTGGATCACATGTGTTGTGCATAGAATGCGAATAAGGTGATGCTACATTGTCATCTCGTTTATTTTGGGTTGGTTCTTGTGGGCAGGAGTGTTTACCATCCAGAGTTGAAAGGAGACACCAAACGAGTCCCCGTCCCCAACATAGGTGTGCAACTCCAGTGGGTTAGGTTGGGTTGAGGGTCAACCCAAGCCCAACCTGACCTCACGAGGACCCAATCTGCGACTCAACCTGAGCCGGAATCCACCCCAAGGCGCCGAACCCAAAGTCCTCTATGCTCAACCTGACCCAAATACGTGGTTATTCCCAACCTGACCTCAACCTGACCTCAAGAGGACTCAACCTACCACCCGACCTGACCTGGAGCCCAACTCAAGGTGCCCAACCCGAACCCCACCCTAAGTCCTCTATACTCAACTCAACCCGACCCAAGGACGTGATTATTCCAAACCCGACCTAACCTGACACGAGTTTGCTCAACCCGAATTCAAATCAGGTTGGCATTTCCAACCCGAATCCCCTTGTCAACCTGAATTAACCCAACACAAACTCGGGTTGGGTGGACCAGAATCCAAGTTGCAGCTCTACCCTGAAATGTTGAATGTCACGGATTCACTAATTTGTTCACCCTCATGCACGTGTCACCACATAACACTTCGAGGCAGCTCAAGTCAACTTCGTTATATTTGTGTGCAACATGAAGCTATGCAGTAGAAGTTGGCTGGGCTGCTTAGAAAACTCAAGTGAGTGGGTAAGCACTTGTATTGTACTGGTGATATTACAATTCTGAGGAGTGAGTCTCAAATGAGGAGTGCTCGGGATTATGCCACTTGGCATTCATCCGATGGTCTGGTAACGTTCTAGACCGTTCCGCATATATCTACCTACAAAATTTACTAGAGAACCCTACAATCTTCTAGAGATTTCTAAACACTGCTACAATTTTTAGCTTTTCTAAACACTGCTACAAATTTTAGCTTACTCCAGAACCTTCTACACCCTTCCACTATGCACAGCTACTGGCTTCATTATGTTGATATATAGTAAAAAGTAGTGAAGCCCACACATAAAAGCTTTGTGCCTGTAGTACGATGATGGTCAAATACATGTTCGGGGCTGTTCGTATTCCATGGTACAAATGAACATCCATTGACCCTAAGTCTTCATTATATTAACTCAAAACCGTTAATTTATTGTGTACTTTGGGCAGGTGGACTGGTTGACTGAAAAAATGCGCAGCTGTAACTTTACAGTGTCGTCAATGCATGGTGACATGCCTCAGAAGGAGCGAGATGCAATAATGGCAGAGTTCCGTTCGGGAACAACCCGTGTCCTTATAACAACAGATGTGTGGGCACGGGGGCTTGATGTTCAGCAGGTAAGAATTTTATTCTTTGGACCATTTGGTTGCTTGTTGTTCCTGCCTCAGAATTCAGTATTTCATGAACCCACAGTTTCTTAATGAGTGTGTGTGTGTGTGTGTGTGTGTGTGTGTGTTCATTTTTGAAGAGTTTGAGAATGAAAATGTTAGTAGAGGATAAAAAGAAGGGACAAAAGAGAAGGTAAAATAATGTTACAATAAGGGAAAAGAGTATACAAATTCCAAACTGCACGAAGGGAGTTACAACCCACATTGCGGATTTATTTTTATTTGGCTGCTAAAATCATATTATCATTTGGATTTTGGTGAACGAGTATCCAAACCATAGTTTTCAATTTCGTAATAGTATTGGCCGATATAGTTGTATTGTATCCGTATTGGCTTGGTACAATACGTGATACGGGATCGAATTGGCTTAGCCTTAAAAAAGGGCTGTATCAAGTATTAACCGATACGAGGTGTATCGGCATTGATACGGGTGAGATATGGACGCTCATGAAGACCCAATTTTATTTTATTTTTTTTCCTTTCAAAATTTCACTAATGTTTTCTCTTTGTTTTTTATTTAAACCATGGAGGAAGCTTAGAAAGTCATTTTAGGCTAGATTTAGACCTATTTTGGGATCAAAACAAATGATTTGAGTGGGATTCGACAAATCAAAACGAAGTGCACCATTATGGGAAAAATCGGAAAGAAGGGTAAAGCCTTCACTTTCTTTTTTTATGTTTTCATCTTCTTGTGTTTGGCTGATATTTTCCTTAAATTCTTTGGCTTAAAAAATTGACTGATATGGGCCGATGTGGTCTGATACGGGCCAATACCGCGTGACGCCCGTATGGTATCATTTTTCTGATATGCCCCCTGATACTGATATTCATAACCATGATCCAAACTGCACGAAGGAAGTTACAACCCAAATTGCAGATTGTTATTCATTAGGCTGATCATCTGGATTTAGGTGGTTTGTGGCAGTTGTGAATCTCGATCCTCTGATGGATAAAATTCTCGATGTATGCTTTTCTTTCAAAAATGACCAAATTGCGGCCCTTGAACATTTTCTTTCAGAATGTCTCATTTTGTTGTTCCAATATGGACGTTTTGGTGTTGATACTGTTTTTTTCCTTTGGCATTATTGCCATTGCTGCTATTCAGGTAGTCAGCTTGTGAGAGATGTGATCTTTGACAATATGGACGAAATAGCTGTGCATATTCAGCAGGGCGGGAAGAACATTGACCGTGGCCATTGTACCAGTCTGTGGCCGGGTGCATGATGTAATTTTGGCCTGCATTATGATGCGGCATGAACTGCTAGGAGAAGTGAAGAGAACCCAAATCTCAGCAGGCGTTTTTTTTTTTTTTCACTCCTACGCATTGCATATGCAAACTCACCTATTTGTTTGATAACCTTGACCAAAACTTCCATTTCAGTTTCTTGGGCCTTCGCTATCCCCCATTTCTGATAATGTGCTTCCCTTGTTCCTGCTGCTTCAGGTTTCACTGGTGATCAATTATGACCTTCCAAACAACCGAGAGCTTTACATCCACCGTATAGGTCGCTCTGGCCGTTTCGGGCGTAAGGTGTTACTCTCTCTCTCTCTCTCTCTCTCTCTCTCCGTCTGCATGTGTGTGCTCGTGTGTGTAATGTTTTGTGGTTCCCATGACATCCAACCTGTCCATTAGACATGTGCCCTGGCTCAGTTGGCAAGGGGCCCAAAGATAATTTGAGAGGTTGGCTGCAAGGTAGGAAACAGTATGGGGGGATGCCCTCCATTTATCTCCAAAGGGCCCTACCTGGAGTGTTAAAATGTCCTGCTGGCCATGGAAATCCCTTCGTCTGGAGCAGTTCAGTTGAATGGGTTTGATGGCATGTACACAACATGGTGGTCCTTCCATGAAATCAAGGGTAGGCATCCCCCAACCATTTCCTTGTTCTTGAGTCACAAGTTGGCATGATTTTGGGCCCACACGAAGGGCAACACATCCGATGGTCGAATTGGATATCATCAACACATCACAGTGAGGCCTGCAAATGATTTGATGAAGATGTTTTCACTGTAATTGCAGCGAAAATGTTTGATTGAAACCATGTATCGTGAGGCTCTGCAGTTGATTGCCTACTAATAAAAGATTGCCCGATCCTTGGTCAGAAAACCCCAACCACCTAATAGATGAACCTTTTTTCACTGAACGTGATCATAACTGTTCTCATCTTTTAGTGTCCATTTGGACCCTACCTATTAATGGGGAGGCTGATCTGAACAGTGTGATCTTTGTGTGGCCAATTCATTTTTGGACAAATAAATGAACAGTTCCTATGTTGTCCATGTTTGGCGATGACATTGAGAAGCAGTTCGGACTCCAATGCCTCCAGAGGCACTGGATCAACTCTTATCTATATCATCATCAAAGCCTTGTCCCAGGGATTTGGGGTTGCCCCTTTTTTGTGGTCTAATCAGACAGTCACACCCCACAGTTAGATGATGAGACCAAGTTTGGATACCCCACAGAAAATTTGGTTACATCTGAAGAGGGGCCCCTACGTGATCTTGTCTGTTATATTTCTGCAGGGTGCTGAAATGTAATGTTTGATAACATGGTTGCAGGGTGTGGCTATTAACTTCGTGCGGAGCGATGACATTAGGATTCTGAGGGACATAGAGCAGTATTACAGCACTCAAATTGATGAAATGCCTATGAATGTGGCTGACCTGATATGAGATCCAGCCGGTTTGCAATTAAACAGGGCCTGGCTCCTAGTTACTGCCATGGAAAGTGTGAAAGGCTCGTCTTTTTTATGCTTTTATGGACTAGTGGGTTTGTGAATTTGTTGTTGGAGACACGCAAGAAGACCTGAACTGGGCTTTGATGCTTGGATTGATGGTTTTGGTACTGCTCCTCTCTCTCCTCTCTCTCTCTCTCTCTCAGGGTGTGTTTGGACTTTGGAGTGAGGGAAAATGAGGAAAAGAGTAGTAATTATTCAGTGGTGGATTCTCCCTCCCTCCCTCCCTCTCTCTCAAGGTGTGTTTGGAGTGATGGAAAATGAAGGAAAGCAAAAGGAAAAGAGCATAGTGATTATCCAATGATGGATTCCCATAACCTAGGATTCCATTTTTGGGGTCTTGTTTGAATAGTTGGTGGAAATATGATTTTTGTGAGATGATGCTCACCTTGTGTCACCCTGCCAGTGTTTGCCATTATGGAGTGGAGGCTCAGTTGAAATCACAAAACCTTGCACGTTGTGTATGGACTGCACTAGCTTGATTTGTGTAGGCAAACACGTGTGTGCCCACTGCCTAACCTAAAGTGCACGTTGGGGACAAAATGCGAGATCCACCCATCCATTGGGTCTGTTGCCTCATTTTCAACCTGGAACCCGAGCCTCTATCCAGAACTCAGGTGGCCCACACCCTGAGGAAGATTTGGAATGAGAATTCTCACCGTTAGATGAGTGTGTGGGGCCATCACTATTTTTATATGCCATCCTATCCACTCATCCTACGTAGTCAATAGGTTGAATGGATTCTCCATAATCATGCTATTCTGAATCGCATGTAGGCCACACCATGGAAGTGAGAGGTTTCAGGCATGATTCATACTGTTCCTTATGGTAAGGACTTCCTTTGATGTCTTTGGATCTAGATGAAACTTGGGATCTCACACCTGAAGGACATCTCATGCGATAAAGGCACCCCTTCGACGGAAGCAGTAGGCAGGCCCACCTACTGTGGGGCCGGCATTTTCCATTGACTGGGGTTTAATGATAATTTTCTTTCTAACAATCCATTAATGGTCATTGAATTGTGTGTTTTAGATCATGCATCAGGAGTAAGTTTTGAGTCACGCTCCGATCTGGGATGGATCATATGATTGGACGGTCTGGATTGCTTATGCGATCCTTTTTATAAAGTAGATGGGATAGCCCATGAAAATAGTCCAGCTTGGGCTGGGCCTTAAAACTGGGATGGGATGGCCCATATCAACTCTTTTTTAGATAGCCCATGTACATGCCCCCAACCTATGTGTATTAACATGCCATACAATTATTAGGTGGGCCACAACATAGGAAACAATGAATGGACACAAATATTTTCAAAATTCATGTGTTGGGCCACACATACACTCCGGTTGCCTTCACATGCATCTTGGGCCATGTGGGTGAGGCCCTGACTGACTGTAGGGCCCACCTATCGATGCTGTCCATCTTTTTTTTTTTCTTTTTTTTTTTCAGATTATTTTAACATATGGTCCCAAAATGTCCACACCACAGGAAGCAGCGGTCATTGAACTCCCTATATTAAAAGCTTCCTAGCACCCACCTAATGTTTATTGAACATCCAACCTGTTGATAAGGTCACACATATATGGATGAAAGTAAAAAAATAAATATCATCTTGATCTAAAACTTTTAAGGCTCATAAAAGATTTTCAATTGTCATTAACCACTGTTTCCTGTGGCGTGGTCCACCTGAAATTTGTATCGGCTTAATTTTTGAGAACATGGACTAACAATAAGCTGGAAAAACTGATGAACGGTGTGGATATACAATGAACATATCTAGGCGGGCCCTATGGTTAGGGTCTCACTCCCATCGCTGGTTCCGAGGTCTCCCCCGCTCTGTTGGGTTGAGCGAATCGGGCTGGACCAATCAAATCTTTCCACCTCATTCACTTCCTTATCTTTGGACGAGGATTGGGTACTTCCACCGTGACGTATAGAATTTATCCACACCTTCCATCCACTTTTTCCTGTAATTTTAATATTTGATCCAAAAAAGGACGCAGATAAAAAGGTTCAACTGGGCCACGCCACTGGAAGCAGCGGTGCAAACTGTCCTCCACGAGCAACATGTGACCTTTTGAGTATCCCATGAGTGGCAGTACTAACACGTGTCACTATAAATCTATAAACACCCAGTATGCCGCCCTACACTGGCTCACACGTGGAGTGTCCGAGAAACACCAGGCAGGCTAGGATTAGGCCTGACAAAATTCAACGAGACCCGCTAATGGCACGAAACGTACGAAAGTTTGATGTTTGAGTTCAGTTTTATCGTGTTGGGTCACTAATAGGTTGGCCTATCAAGATCGGTTAAGATAATGGGTTAGGTTGGTATTTTACCTATGAAGCCTTTCCATTAGTCACCAAACGACCAAAAAAAAAAAAGGAAGAACAACAGCTAGAACAGTGATGAAACATGCCGATTGTTGCATGGCCATAGTTCTAACTCTTTGTAACATCTCTGCCCATCCATGGTGGAGCCAGTGAATGAACAAACCGGATTGCAGGCCACCTGTATAGAATGCTCATTGGGAGATCCCAGCAGGTAAATGTGTACCGTTATTGTATCTCTTCTTAGACATGAAACCATTCATCCACAATGAAAGACAAAAATCAATTTGTCTCCATTAACGAACAATGGGCCCCACTTGTCTGAAATGAAAATCGTGTATACCATGCAAAATCACAGGTCAAGCCTTGAATGCACCTATGGGGTCCCTCACCAAAGATGAGCCACAATGGCTAGCATAAGTTCTCTCGTTTCTTACATCGATAGTGATGAACCAAGGAGATTAACTGTCTAGCCAAGCCAAGCCAAGCCAAGCTAAGCCAAGCCACTTAAAGGGTATGTTCATCATTTGCTAAAAACAGCCACTTAAACTACCAGGCATTGGAGAACCTTAACAGAGGGTACTGGGATACAAAAAACTTGAATTAGAAAGGTATGTGATAGCAAAGTCAATTTATTTCTTCTCTCTTCTTCTTTTTCTTCTTTTTCTTTCTTTGTTGCCGTTGTGGCTCTTAATAAATTGCATTATCTTTCAAAAAAAGAAAAAAGTCAATTTAGTTAGGCACTTGATTGTAAATACCGAATAATCAAGGTAGTGATATATAAAAGTCCCTTCCTAAAAATGCAATATGCATAATCGATGATATGGTTATCCTCAGAAGACATCCATCTCATCCAAAAAGGACGACATTTTTTTTTTAATCCAATGGATCAGAAGACATCCATCTCATCCAACAAGGATGACATTTTTTTTTAATCCAAAGGCTGCTTTTTTTTTTTATGAGATGAAATGTTATGAACCTTGTAACAGACAATGGAATCATCCGGATACATGGCGAACAGTTTGGTACCGAGGCAGGCATGGCAAGAATCACAGAGGCTCTCATCATTGATCTGAACATTCCTCGATCTCTCCTCTAATCTCGCTAAATTTGCTTCTACATTTATTGCACGCGAGATATTATACACAATCTACCAAGGCAAAGAAGATTGAGGTGCCCATTCAACATTCATGTGCTGAGAATTTAGAAATACAAACATCAAAATTTTTTACAATGCATAAAGAATATGAAGGAATTGGGGACGTGATGCATTTCTAACATTTACTACACAGATGAAGAAGTTATGCAACTTCCTGCAGCTAAGAGAAAAACATGGTTTAGTGGATGGCACAGTTCTTCGGCCCAAAAGGGTAAAAACAACTAGCCCGTGAAAGATCACTTGAAGAATTCATCTTGAATGAAAGGAAAGTGGCAAAGCTGATCAATGTGATCTATTTAAGTACTGCTTGAAGAATAGTTTTGTAACGCCCCGAAACCCTAAGGATCGAGTACAAACTCGATCCCCGACATCCCGGGAGTTACTAATGCGTATGCAATGCGTGTCATTCAAGTGTTTGGCCAATATGGCATCAAATCATAGTGATAGGTCAAGCTAAGAAATGAAATAGGGACGTACCAGCAAATAAGTAAGTTAAACAGCAATATACGAAGGGGTCCACTCAGCCTGTCTGATTGGGTCTCTTCTAGCTTGCTAGCTCATGAGGGACCTGCATCAATGAAAGTGCCTGAATGGTGTTTTAGAACACCGTCTCAAAGTGGGAGTGAGTCATCAACTCAGTGGTTCATTTCCCTAAGTTACTCAAGCACAAATGTAATCAAACGTAGGTAATGAAACAACATGCGAATACAGTAGTCATAAGCGTAGTATGTAATAAAACGAACATACATACATACTAGTCAAAAGCATAAACATAGAACCTTTCTAGTCACAGCCGACAATGAGTGGCACCACCACCACTCTCCCGCACAGACTCAAGTCACCAATGAATGGGGCACCACCCCCACCAGTCGCATAACCACATATTATAATCTTAATGCATGAAGTGCAAATGCATGCCCAGACACCAGTTTTAGTCACAGCCGCCAGTGAGTGGCACCACCACCTCACTCGCACAGACAATGCATGCCATATCGAACTATGTATGATTAGCCAATTTATTAGTTATTCCGGTTTAACATCCAGTCGGTTGGCGAAACCACCGTACAATTATTCTATCACAAGGCCAATCTGGGACCATCTGGCTCCCTGCGTGGCGAATGCATCTGATCGCCAGTAACCCCTCGATCCAAGTATGGTTAGACAGTGGCCCGTTAGCCACGCCCAAGCCAAAGCAGAAGGGTCGTCACTCAACCACTAATATAAATAATTAATTCAAAAGTATGGGCTTGTTATTTAAATTAACAATAATGCCCAGGTCGTTCAAGCGGGGCTCTGGCACGAAACCATCGGCCAGGTACTTGATAGGGCCACTCGAACAACCCTGTGCTCAATGGTCACTACGGGGAGGCACCACCCCAGCGTAGGCCGACAGCTCGGGCATAGGTCCCATACCACCATCCTCGGCTCATGAGACTTGGGGATCGATCGCCGTACGATTTTAAGTGGGTCCATCCAGTGGTAACAATAATACTTAGGTTCGAATAAAAGCGACATGTTACACACAACACGCCCAACCTGGAGTCGGGCCGACACATTAGATTGAGACAAAGACGGGGAGGCCGGCCTTAGGCGCCCGTGGCCCGTATGGTCCTCACACCACAGCCGGTCACCCGCATTCTACCTCCGTCGACGGTTCCAGTTCCAAAAGGGCGGTCGGCCTCATGCAGCCGACCCTAATTCTCATCAATTTGTCGAGTTAGACAAATCATAGGAAAGCACTTCATCAAAGCAAATTGTTGTATACATCAAGCATAATTTAAGAGCATGAGGCATAAATATGAACATACAAGTGATTGTAAGCATTCATGATAGTCCTAGGAGTTATACACAAGCAAATTTCAGTACATAGTCATCATTTAGGCATGCTTCTAACATCTCAACAGCAATGACAACAAAATTAATCAAAGACTTGGACATTAACTACATTTAAAAGCATTTGATGCTAGGCAACCTAGAGGTAAATGGTCCGCACCTTAAATCTCTTGGTTATTTCCGGAAAATCCTGCAAAAGGAGGGCTGCATGTTAGAGAATTGAAGATGAAACTTAAGAGAGGCTAATGGGGATTGTCATATTCGAGTATCGGGTTCATCGGTCTTGGAACGGGCGGTCAAACGGCCTCCTACGAGTACGTTCGAGCTATATTTCAATGTAGTTATGGTCCTACTAGGCTAAGGGTGGTCGATTATTCAACCTAAGATGGCGTGTGCAAGACGGGCCCAAGTGTGTGTTCATATCTTAGAAAAGAGGATTTTACGGGGCGTTACAAGTTTACACTTAAAAATTGCTACGCTTAAAGAAAATGCTATGTAATGCTATTATAGCGGTTTGAAAGGGAGAAAGAATACCATAAAAGATCACTTCAAAAAATCATCTACAATCAGAGAAATCAAAGAGGTGGGTAAACCAAAATTGATAATATACAAAAACCTTGCTCAACCCTATGATCGGAGATACGGCATGGATATGAGATAGAAACAGCATATGTAAATATTTACATAAAATTGAAGTATCAAACATGTTACGGTATGTATAGCCATAGATTGCCTATTTTGAAGTATTTGGGTACATGGGCTCAAACTAGTCCACTTCACTGAAAAGAATTGCCATATGAAACTAGCCTTTAGTTCAAATGGAACACACAAAATCTTACAAGTTCAGCACCTACATAAATATTGCTCAATGTCATCTTCTTTTTCATTTGGATAACCACTGGAACCCCAGGTCAGCTAGTATAAGTCATTAGGAATGAAAATGGTTTCTTAGGGTTAGCTTTGTTGAGCCCTAGTGGTATAAAATAATCAAATGAAGCTGTAGCTCAAGCACTCTTAAACAGGTTAAGGATATTCTGCTCAAACCTGATAGATCAAGTCTTTGTTGATCCAAAAGGATGTGGGCAGAGGTAGTAAGAAAATATTTGATGATCTATGGTTTAACTGAGTGGAATGGCTGAACGGGATTCATGTAGCCGACCCAATTAGTCGAGAAAAGTCTTAGATGATGATCATGATGATGATATTAATAATGATTCTTCAAAATTTACCTGTCCTTGGCGATGATGATGTACACGAACTCTTAACATTCTTATTAACGTGTCTGAGGCAAGTTGTAGAGGCATATCAGGGGAGAGCGTCTGCAACATCAAATTTTGAACTATTTAGCAATAAATTTCGAAATCGAAACCATAACAATAGCAACGATATGTTGATTCAGCTCTTTTAAAAACGATCTGACATCCCCACCTAACCACATGGACACAAGTTGGTTGTGTTAATTTTTATCTGTTTTGGACAAACAAATCTCTAGAATAAAGCCCAAGTGTCCAGATTTTTACAAATGAAAGGAACTAGTTTTCTGATTTCTGTTACATGTGGAATGAAGTACTAGCAGCTCCATGTGGCATACAATCAATTGTATTCAACACGTGCGACAACATAGGTTGCAAGCTTTTCTGTGTTCCTGGACAAAAATAATCCCTTACAACCAGGTCCAACTATGCAGGTTCTAATGAAGGAATTTGCTTCCCAGATTTCTGCCACACAGGATGCAGTAATTGGCCTCATTGGGTTATCAGAAACATGTCAATTCCTGATTTCATGTGCATGATTGCGCTTCTTCATGGAGGCAAATTTGTGTTTTCATGCATGTGCATGCAGTATGTCTCTTGTGGTAGCAGAAAACAGAGAATGATACCTCTAGCACTTGAAGAGGATCCAAAGATTCTCCGTGTTTGTGAAGCAGGCGAACTGCAGCCTTAAACATGGGCTCCTTCCCATCTTGCGGATCCAAATACATATCAAGCAACCTGAGGAATAAACCAGATCAACCATGATACTAAATGGAAGCCAAATCTATGGGAGTCACAAAAGAACTGCACAAATAGGAAAATGAGAAGAAACTTACTGCATATAGGCATCTTGTCTGCCAATCTCTGCACAGTATTGCTCTGCTGCGTCACTGTCCTCCAGCTTCCTTCAAGCCCACAAAAAACAGCAGATGTAAAAATGCACCGAGTCAATTCCAAATTTAAAAACCTGGGAACATTTTTGAAATAGCCGCTACGGCTTGCATTTCTAACTTTCTTTATCAAACAGTGTGGTAAATCAAGATTATGAATGTTTATAGTTTAATTGAAACTTACAAGGCCAAAATCTGGAGCACCAATGTTTCTTGTCCCAACTTCCTGTACAGAATTGCCTGTCATAGAAAGCAAAGGAGACAACAACATTATAAATTCCAGAGAAGGAAAAGAACGATGATAAGTAACAATGCAATGAATTTAAGAAAAAGGTTTTGTAGCTACAGGATCCATTGCTGCAGAATAATCGAACACACCAATAACATGAATGCAGTAACCAGAAAATCATGTCACTTCAGACGGGATTTTAGCTTTAAGAAACAGAGTATGGATTGAACTTGAAAATGTATTCAAGAAAAAGGTTTCGTAGCTAATGGATCCATTCCTGCAGAATACTTCAACAAACATCATGAACATGAATGCAGTAAGCAGAAAATCTTGTCCCTACTGAAATTCCCTCCCTCCCTCACTCTCTCTCGAAAAAACTTCTTCCTCTTTCTTTTGGTGTACCTCTAATAATGTACTTCAATTTATCTGCAAAAATTTTCTATATGCTTTATGAACTAACATTTATGTAAAATTAAACGTATTGACATCATCAGATATTCATAGAGCCTTGTGGCATATGAGGATTTTCAAGGTTTCCATTCTACCAACTCATATCTGCACCCAGATGCACATGTCCAAATGGAACACCAACATGTGTGCTGGTACATGAGTTTTAGTCTCAATAAGACACCAGGCTGGGGAACAAAAAAAGAAGAAAGAAGAACACACCCCAGCATGCCAAGTATGAAGTAACGTTGACAGTTAGTGACAAATCTACAATTGGAAAAAGCAAGTAGGCCATTAACTATATGTAAAAATGAAATTTATATGTACTTCAATGTATCAGTATCAAATGACACTTTGAACTGTATGGCTTGGGAATTTCTGATACTGTGAACTGTATGGCTTAGGAACTTCCATCCAGAATATAATTTCATATACATTTTCAAGTTCAGATTCATGCTGGAAGTTATGGCATATGTTTGACACCAGCTGTCAACGTGATGCAACCCTCCATCTGGGCCAGGGACCAGCAACAAGACTGTAAAACTCCCACATGCACAATGTAATAAGACTATTACATGGCTGATTACAATTAAGCGCTATCTAATATTCTATTCATTGGTTAACTGCAATCAACAAGTTCATTACAATCAACGAGTTAAGTTGATTACATATGGAGTGCAATTTTAGTAAACAGTAGGAGTGGGAACGAGGAATTAGTTAAGATTGCTGACCAAGAAGTTTCCCAAAATGACCACTCTCAATATCTTGCGTTGATCATTCATGAGAGTGGAGAGCCTAAGAAAGATGTTGTCCATAGAATTCGAGCAGGTTGGATAAAATGGAGATGTGCCTCTGGAGTTTTATGTGATCGTCGTATACCACTCAAAATGAAAGGAAAATTTTATAGGATGGCTTATAAGACCAGTCATGCTTTATGGGACAGAATGTTGAGCAGTTAAGGAACAACATGTCATTAGGATGTGTAGCTGAAATGAGAATATTGAGATGGATGAGTGGCAAGACAAGGAAGGATAGAGTTAGAAATGAATGCATTCAAGGGAACCTAGGAGTAGTACCAATAGGTAATAAGATGAGGGAAAATAGACTTAGATGGTTTGCCCATGTGCAACAAAGACCAAGAATTACACCTGTTAAAAGGAGTGAGTGGATACAAGTTGAAGGCTCTAAAAGGGCAAAGGTTAGGCCCAAAAGGATATGGGTGGAGGTAGTAGGAAAAGACTTGATAACCTATGGCCTAACTGAAGTTATGGCCCTTGATAGGGTGGAATGGTGGATTCATGCAGTCGGCCCCAATTGGTTGGGATAGGGCTTAAATGATGATGATGATCCATTTTCAAGCCACGTGTGATTTAGATGTCAAACTAAGCAGAACTGAAAATAAGGAGAGAAAAGGATTCACAAACCTTTCCAACCACAATTCCGATCCTTCAATCAAGTAAAGAACTTCCTCTGGATCATACGAGTCTGAAGATTGTAAAAACAACTGCAATCTCTCCCTGACTGGATTTCTAGAGATGATTCGACTTTCAACATCAGAAATATTTGCCTCAGCTAATTTGAGAGCATCGGGATTCTGAGACAATGATTCCATCTCAACAGTGTCAATTGCTGATTTGGAAAGAGAAAGAGCATATAATGTATGAAACCAAATGTCATCAGAGTCTTGGTCATCAATCAACCATTGCAAATATCTACACAAGAAAAAGGTGAACTTAGAATCCAAGAAGTAAAAAAAACAGAGTAATGAGAAAGAACCATCTCCAGTAGCATAAGCAAAAGCATTGAGTAGAGAATTGTGATAATTTATGAAAAAGCATGAGAAAGATGCACTAAGCTTTGTGTGAAACCTGGGAGACATGGAAATTTATTGTGAAAACGTCCAGCATTTGACACCAAGTTGCCAAATGGATAAAACTAAAAGAAAATAACATGGAAATGATATAAGAGTAGAAGGTGCAACAACAAAATGATAAAAGATAATGAATTATTGGAGAGTTCAAGCTTGGAAAGATTGGAGAACAGAAGCAGCATTAGGGGCGACATAAGTGTTTTGTTCAAGTTATCAACCTTCCCTTTTTTTTTCTTTTTTTTCGTTTTTCTTTTTTGAAAGGTGATAAGATTTTATTAAAAAAGAAGCCCAAAAGACAGCAATACAAAGGTTTACGAGGTTCCTGATACCATAGTTTACGAGCCAGTTAGTGTCACAACAGAAATGAGCGATGCTGAAGACAGTGGATCCTCATACGGATGTTGCTAAAAAACATGGTTCCTGTGCATGTAGCATGAGGCACCCATGTGCATGTGAGTGCATACAGATGCATTGACAGATTAAAGGTAGTAGTTGTACCAGTCATGCACATGAGAATTTCCTAGCACGAAGATGGTCACAAGACTCACAACAATGTAAATACTTTGCTCTCATGAAATATAGCCAACCAGATATTAATCTCTCTTAAAACTTCCCTTCAACTAATGTAATTATTTTTCCAATAGAGCTCATTGGATCATGAGCAAATGATGATTATGGCAGCTTGAATGGTTTTGTAATTTCTTTTGCGCAGTACGGTGTCACTTTCTAGGCATGAGCTGCAAACTACAATTGATGGTCAAACTAGTACATTAATATCTGCACTTTTCTGACAAATATGTAATTAATTTGCAGCATGCCAACTTGCTAAAACATCCTAAGCAGTGTGAGTCACAGCATCCTGTAGAGGTTTTTAACCAATCACATGCAGCTGAAACACGTTAGTAAAGAAGACCCTCTGCATGTTATGCATTTGATTGCAGGCTGACACATGTCGAAGCTCCATCAAAGACCATATGTGCAAGAAACCAAACAATCAAGAGCTAGGGTTACAAACTAAAAACTCGGCATGGCCTTTATATGGGAGCAAATCTGAGCTCACTAAAAACTCAGTTTACCATAGCATGAGTTTTCAAAGATTATTCTTTTCCTGCCCTTAGGCAGGTTTATAATAAATTTTCAGTTCTCTCTCAAAAAAAGAAAAAATAAATAAAATCAAAGATTAAACGGCTTATGCTGTAATCTGATATCTTGAGTATTTGATCAGGTTTTTTCAAGTAGAAGATCGATGCTTTTGAGTATGAAATCTTAGTAGATTTTGAAAAATAGGACTTACCCTACCTAACCAATGAGTTCAGTTGATTTAAGATTTTTTCTTCTTCTTTTTTTTTTTTTTGTCAATTGAGTCAAAAAACACTGAGTAGATACTAAATCCTAGTTGAGCAACAGCAACATCACAAGTGACTATTTGAAGATGTAACAAAAATAATATTTTACTAAAAGTTATCAATGTCCAATTCTATTTAATGACAAGTATGTATGAAAGAATTCTCTATTCCCATACCAACATAAAGAAGCACTGACAATAAGGACATTCAATACCTTTGGTGAATCTCAACCTTTTTTGAATCAATTGCAACAAGTACTTCTTCTGTAGAAAAAAGCATAAGAACTCTATTAGAACTGACCAATAATCAAGCCAAAGTGCAACATTATTTGTACAAGAAACTCATGACAATTATGCACAGATGTCCAGCAATTTATTTTTCTTTCAGTGTACGCAACGCCCAATATTGCATATTGTGCAATCAAGATGGCAAACCAAAACGATAGCATCTGCAAATGAAGGTGATTATGTACAAGGCAAGAAAAACACCAAGATGCCCAAATAGGAAATTATGATTGATGGACATCCAGAAAGTCCTTGGCTACATCATCACCATCATTATAGCCTTGATCTGCAAGTCCTTTGCTACATACAGGTCATAACTGCAGGTTCCTCCCTCCCTCTTGAGATATTAATGCAGAAGTAAGGCACAATATCCATCAAGATGGTGGAAAAGACGAGCTAATACAAAGATGCAGTGTCTGCTAACTCATCCGCTTCTCTAGGAATAAAAATGAAAGAGTCGTCCAGCAAGGAAGACGAACATTTATTTCAATTACAAAGACGGTTAACTTTCAAGGCTATGTAAGAATCATGAACTGGGACTTTGGGAGTCCCCTTCCACTATAACAGGGCCGGAGAACAATTCCTTAAAAAATTCAATCTCAATAATTTGTCCCTGATTTTTGCTTCATTGGAGTCTCCAATTCCGACTGGCCTGGAAAGGACCAATTTCACCTTGCCTATTTCTAATAACACCTCTGATACCAGTGGCACAATGATGATCATGATGTTATCTGTAGGCTTAAATAAAAGAAAGAAGTGCGGTCTTTAAGGACAACCCCACCTGATGATGTTATCTATAGGCTGAAAGAAAGTGTGTACAAAATAAAGATGATAGTGATGATAAGAATTTGTAAAGGGGAATACAGAAAGGAAAATCAGAATCATATATTAGCAATCATCAACTACGGATGATTTTACAGAATACCATGCAAGAGCAAGGATCCAGTGTCAAAACAAATTGAAAGACCCTGGTTTAGTAGTATTGTTTGCCTTTTCTTTGAAGTAAAGGTTGGCATTTATCGTGCGCCCACCAGAAAGCAAAGGAACAACCAAACCAGATGCCTTGAATTCTCTTGAGACGTGAAAATTACCTGGTGAAAGCTGATTGGCCCTTTTCTCTGATGTTAAAACTCTAACTGCTAGTTCTTGGTCTATATCTGCAATCTAGTGAAAAGAGCCACTGCCAGCTGAATAGCTCTTATATCCATGGAAATATTAAGACTATCAATGATCTAAAAGTATCACCAAATTGGTGGAGTAATGTTACACACCCATCCTACATGCTGTAGAACTATGTCTTGATCAGATATCTCCTCCAGAAGGTTTGATGCTTCAATTGCAGCTATCATTTGGCCAGAATTTAAACTTGTACAGTTATCACGAGGGTCTCTTTCCACAGCTGGGTCTTTCCATAAGCCAGCTGAATAATTTCTCGCCAAAATACGCCAAATTGCAAGCGCCTTCAAGCTCATCCCTTTACTTGTGTACAGGAAGGCAAGCGTCCGTAAATGCCCAGAGTCATCTAACAGAGTTTCTAACTCCGCCTGCACGGCCCATGCAAATTGCAGGGTGGGTCATCCTTCAAGCAGCCTTCCGACAGCGGACTTTCTGCCTTGCAATACATAGGAATACTAGGATTCCGCTGCTTACCAACATACACACATAGTGCATGGTCCTGAGGCTAGTAATTCACTAACTTAATTTTGATTGTACATCTAATCAAAATCATGACTGCCTCAAGATAGAACAAGCCAAAATAATAATTGAGGAAACTGCACAACTGCACGTACCACAACACAACAGTTTTGCGAGGATGCCAGCTGCTCCATTTCATCTACATGATTCAGAGCTCTATAAAGGTACATTAGAAGAGTATCAACTCCGTCCTTCACCAAAGGATTCAAATCTTTATCCCGGGAAACTCGTAGATACCTGAAGCCCGCCAACAGAACATTTGTTGGAAAAAAAATAATGCAAGTAATTTCAAGCCTTTGAATTAATACTGAACAACAACAAACGAACATGCAAGCAATTGAAATTGGTAAATTACAACAGGTTAGCTTATGCTTCACTGTCGTTTATATACATCCGTAAAACAGTATATGAAACCTGATAATGTTTTGAATCGCTGACTCCAACAAATCAGCTCTACTTGGTGGATTCAAAAGAAAATCTTCATCTGCTACAGTATCTACACCTGCTTTTCTAAGAAATATAGTTCTCTGGATTGCCATCAATCCATCATCCACAACATCTTCAAGAGGTACAGGAGGAGGATGCAAGCCCCAATAGCGATTCCTGGGGACCTGGAATGCACAAGTCAATTCTTGTTCTTAACACTTAATAGAGAGATTACACAAATGCAGTAAGTGTAGGCAAAACAAACAATTGAGACACATGCAGCAATCATAGGCAAGCAAGTAAAAAAGTAACACCAACATTGTAAAACACCCATGCATGCACATTTATGAATTTGCAATACATATGCTCAACAAGGAGGCTGTCTTTAGATTGGCCATGCAAAATGTAAAGGATTGGTCGGAAGTGTAGTGGTGGGCTGTCTTAGTTGTATCCAAGGGACTTTTGGGGAAGGTTTTTGTTTAGTTCTGTATAGCTTTGTTTTTTTTGTATATTCTAGGCTTCGGCCCTCTTTTAATGAAAATTCATCAATGTTCAAAACAAAACAAAAATGCTCAACAAGGAGGCTGTCTTCCCTTCAGTGTACCCATTCCTTGGTGCCTGGGAGCAAAGTAGACTAACTACTGTGCTGCACAACACTTGGAGAGTCACTCATGCCACGAGGCCTTGCGTACTTTAGTGGAAGTGAAGAAACAAGAATAGGATCCTATAGCAATTAAGGAAAACCATCTAGGCTTTGTTGCTACCATGTTGAAGAAAGACATGGCACATGTGACCGTGGCAAAAACTAGGAGAGCAAGGGTTCCATCATATGGTTAGAAGATTGAAAAAGGTATGTCAGAAAAATGAACTTCATAGATTTATGGCATGGTCTAATCCCAAATAATTTTCAGAATGGTGGCCATAGATGCTTAGATAGACAGTTAAGAACAACAGTACACATTCCACTGAAATAATGTAGGTCGCTGAATTGTTCCAAACCGGAAACTTTTTAGCACGGCTCGAGACTCGACGATTTGGTCCAAGTCACCAAGTCTAAAAACCATGTTTAAAACGCAGGGTTTCACATGGAAACTTTTCTATAGAGAACATAAGACATTTAAACAGAGTGACATGTTGAAATATGTGAACATTTTGGTAGTTTATGATAAAAGAGGAGGGTAGAAATCAACAAAATAGGAAAACAGGGGGGGGGGGGGGGGGGGGGGGGAATCTTCACTCCATAAAAAATCATCTTGAACTCAAGCCACCATACCAACCCATGTTGCAGGAAACACTTCCTCTTCTTTGCAATTACATTTGGAAGATATTGAACGTACAGGGAAAAAAATAAAAATAAGTGCAGGTATGAAAATGTAAGGATTCTGCCAGGGCATTACAAAGTACAAACTCAAGACCACCTGACTACAAACAGAAAACTGCACCATTATTAGCATTCCTAAAGAAAACAAACCTTCTCTGTGCAGGTTTTGCAAGATTCCTACTCATGGTTAGTACAAGCTAGTTGTATTTGGTCAAAATTATATCATTTAAACATGTTTGCCACAAAATCACAAGTCAGAAGAAAACATATGACATAAAATTTCATAGGGAATCCGCAATACCAGCTGTGACCAGCGGTTTGGATCTCGCACTATAAATGGAAAGATTTCAGATGGCTGCATGGTTTCTGACTGCAAGAAATGATTTACAGCATCCTCGAAATGCAAGTCGAAAAGTAAGAGAAAGCCCACTTGAGCATGCACGAAGGAAAGCATTTCCTTCGTCATTTCACCCTCACACTCAAGCTCCTCTACCAAATGGATGGCTTCCTTAAAATTCTTCTTCCTCAACAGATCTTTAATCTGCTCCTCAACAGATACTTTCCGAAAGCAAGTAACCTGCAAGAGTCAAAAGGCATTGATGGCCAAATCAACATGAAGATAAAACTAAAACTTTCCGAAAGCAAATAACCAGCAAGAGTCAAAAGGCAGTGCTGGTCAAATCAACATGAAGATAAAACAAAGTAGAATGCTCTTAGGGATGCAAAGGAGGTTTTCTTTTCTTTTCCTTTTTTTTTTCGGGGGTGGGGGGTACTCTTTGTTGGGGGATTTGGAAACAACTGAATTTTTAATCACGTCGCCGGACCCATTTCTAAGGTGACAGAGGATCAAGCGGAATATGAAAATACGGGCTCCCCTTGGACCCAAATTGCAAAGGGCCTCAACCTCTGACTAAAGGTTTTTGAATAATGGTATTAGTGGGCTGGGCTTATCGGCAAGGCCCACGAACAATACGCAATACATGGTGTCTCATACCCCTAAAGCACAAAATGGTTCCATATAAGCGATAAATAGAATTTTTCACCAAATTGATAACGCTTATGCTGTCACAGTTAACTAGTAAGACCTCCTACTGAAGCCCCAATTAATTTATCATTCTCCTCAACCAAACTGCTTCCTTGAATGCTTATGTCACTATCATATACTCAGCTTTTATTATAGAAAGAGTCACCACAGACTGAAGCTTGGACATCCAACTAATCGCTCTACCCACTAGCATAAACGAGTAATCAAAAGTCGATCTCCTACTATCCATACCGCTCGTGTAATCAAAATATACATGCCCTACCAACTTGTCTCATAATTTCTCAAATGTCAAAACGTAATCCTACGTACCTCGAATATATCAAAGTAGCCATTTCACAGCCTCCCAGTGTTACTTGTTGGGGTTAGACATGTATCTGCTAATAACTCCCAGTCTCATACAGACCATGGCATACATCAAGCTGCCAACTACACTCGGATAGGGCACACGAGACATAAGTTGTTCTTATTCTTCTATTTCAGGACACCGCTCCGAAGAAAGCTTAAAGTAAGTCGCGTGGGGAACATCGACCGGTTTCGCCTTGTCCGTCCCAAACTTCACTAATACCTTCCCAAGGGATTCTGCATGAGATAGTTGTAGCCCACTCCTCTACCTGACTCTGTGTATTTTAATATTGAGAACCCTCCTAGCAGATCTCGTATCCTTCGACTCAAACATTCTTGATGGTTAATCCTTCAGCATGTTGATCTCAAATATGCTATGGCTGGCGATAAGCATGTCATCAACATACAATACCAGTATAATGATCTCCTCGTTACTTAATATCTTGAAGTAGAAACAATGATCATACTAACTCCTGGTAAATCATTGACTCATCATGAATGAATTAAACTTCTCATACCATTGCCTAGGCGGCTGTTTCAGGCCGTATAACGACTTCATAAACCTGCAAACCTTGTTCTATGCCCCTTTCACTTCGAAATCTCCTAGTTGTTTCATATAAATCTGCTCTTCCAATTCCTCATGCAGGAAAGTGGTCTTCACATCCATCTATTATAACTCAAGGTCATATTAGGCAACTAACGTCAACACAAACCTAATAGATATTTGCTTCAGCATTTGTGTGAATATCTCAATGAAGCTTACACATTCTCTCTAAGCATATCCCTTCGCTGCCAACCTCGCCTTATACCTATCCTGTTTCTTCCTGAAGTTCCACTTGCACCCGATCACTTTACGGACAATAGGAATTGAAGCTCCACCAACTCCCACGTCTCATTCCTATATAAGGAGTCCATCTCGTCATGAATCACCGCCTTCCACTTTTCAGCATCTACGGCACCAAGAGCCTCTTGAAAAGTAGATGAATCTCCCTCATCCGTAGTGAGGGTGAATGTAACATTCGAGTCATCCTTCTACCTAACTGGTAACCTATGATCCATTGGTGGATTTATTCTTACTGGTGGCTGCTCCATCTGATTTTGTACCTTTGTATGCGTCTTAGTCTCGGTTCGTATTTCATCTTTATCCATCTGAACGTCAATCGCCTCTGATTTTTTTGGTTCTTTGGGTTTATCCTTACAAAACAAAAGTCATTCTTCAAACTCGATATCCCGCCTTAATGTGATCTTTCGTGTGACGGGTCATACAGTTTGTATCCCTTCACACCATCACCATAGCCCACAAAGATATACTTTTTTTGCTATTTGGTATAGTTTATCTCTCTTAACTGATGGTACATAAGAGTAAGCTTCACAACTAAATATAGACAGTCCCGAGTAATCTACCTGCTGACCACTCCATACTTCACCTGAAATCTTGCAATCTATGGTCATAGAAGGGGACCGATTGATCAAGTAACAAGCCGTGTTAACGGCCCCAGCCCATGTTTTCTCGCCCGGACTAGAATTACTGAACATGCATCGGGCCCTCTCCATGAGAATCTGATTCATCCACTCAGCCATGCCATTCTGCTTTGCTATGTGGTGCATTGTGTTGTGCCTCACGATCCCTTTATCTTTACAAAACTGATTGAATTCCTCAAAAATGAATTCTTCGTCGTTATCGCTCCTTAATACTTTCATCTTTTGCCCCGATTTTTTTCCACCATCGCCTTCCACTGCTCAAAGGTTGTGAAAACATCAGATTTATTTTTCAAAAGACAGACCCATACCTTTCTGGAATAGTTGTTAATGAATGAAACAAACCATTATGACCCTCCACAAAAAACTACGAGCAGCGACCCCTATACATCAGAATGCACATACTTTAAAACTCTTTTACATACATGCTTCCCAGGCCTAAAAAGGCAAACTTGACTGCTTACCATATATACAAGCTCGTATATACTAAAATAAAAACTTTTAAAAGCTGAAATCAAGCAATGATAAAAAAGTACCTGCATGCCCCACTCGTTAATGTGGTTTAAGTGCGCATGCCACATACATGCAGATGCAAAATTTGTTACAGATGTTATATCTCCACCTAATGAAGTGCTCCTGATTAACCTGTAAAGGTTTTTGTTCCTCCGTGCTTTCATGACAACGAGTGCTCCCTTATTAACTTTAAGGACAATATCAAAATCGATGAATTTGCACCCCATTGCCTCGAGTGCATCAAGAGATATTGAATTCTTTTTTAGCTTAAGGATATGCTTCACATCTGTCAGAATACATTCGATCCCATCAAACATTCTAATGCGTATTGAACTAATACTAACAACCTTGCAGGCATAGTCATTGCCTAAGAATATCGACCCATCATCATACTTTCTGTATGCGATGAATGAATTCCGATCAGGACATGTGTGATGGAAGCACCTGAATCTAAGAGTCACTCATCGCTAAGATAATTGGACTTAGATACAGTCAGAACCTTGTAACCATCACCACATCCTCCGTAGATTTTGTGGTATTAATCTCCCTGGAAGACTCCTCGAACTTCTCTTTCTTAGACTTGATAATCTGACAATCTCTCTCTTATGTGCCCTGTTTGTCCACAACTCCAAAACTTCAATTTACCCTTTCCTTTGCCATTGAATTTAGACATCGATCGTGAAGATCCTGTATTATGCTCATGATTTCTTCATCTCGAAACCGGTACATCTGTAGAGTCCACATCACCGTTTTTCTTTTTTCATCACATTTGATTGGAGGGTTGAGATAATAAGCTAAATGTTGATGGTCATCCTACCTATGCACAAAGAGTCTTTGAATGACTCATACGATCCTATAAAAGAATTCAACATGATACATGCTTGGTCTTCATCCATGCCTAAGAATTAGCAAATAAGCCTATTGAAGTTATTAATATGGCTCTTAACATTAAGACCCTTTGCCATCTCCAGATTGAATGACTGAAGCTCCAGATATATACATTTTCAAGATATTTCTTCGCATAGATATTCTTTAATTTCGTCAATGTGTAAGCCGCAGTCTTTTCTCTCACGATGTTGCAGAGGACATCAGCTGTTGGGCACAGTTGGATTGAGATATTTGTAACAACTCGGATCCTTACTATAATGAATTTATTAACTTTACATTTTTAGAATAATTTAGTTAGTATTGTAATGTAGTAGCTACGTAATTAAATAACTTAAATATTAAATAAACTAATATTAAACGATTCGTAAGGATTATAATATGATCCCTTTATTAGAAAGGCGCAACATGAACACTAGAACAATGTAGAAGTGTTAGGTTTCACCTAATTTACAATAAATAAGGAATATAGGTTATTGATTTAAACTTAAGTTACCGAATACTTTTCAAGATCATGGTTTCCGGTGATCACTACCGTACAAAACTCTATATAATAGTTCTAGGACACGATCCAACCATACATGTCAAATTTCAACCCAATTTCAACCCTCCGATCATCCTATAAACGCCCTAATAAAAAATTGGGCCATAAGTGGACCATCTAACGTCGAAACTGTCTCATTTTTTGTGTCATAGTCTAAAAACCCATGGCCTACCTGATGATTGGAGTGGATCTCGCGTATGCATCATGGTGGGACCCACGTGCACAGCGTGCACGTTACAAGACCGATCAACCCGCGTTGACCGCGTTTTATACAAAGACGGGACCGTCTTCTTCGTTGCAGCGCTGCTGCGAGCGGTCGTCGTCCGCTGGTTCCATCCACGCTGTCCGTTGGGGACCACTGCAGGTGGGCCCCACATGAAAGTGGAACCCAGAGCGTGGGTGTACGTGCGCCGCACGTAACAGTTTTTTTTAAAAGAATTTCTTCTTTCCGACTCTTCAGCCACTGAAACAGCGGACGCTGTTACAACGTCCGCATGTTATCCTCATGGGACCCCATGCGATCATCGAGATGGGCCCCATGGTCCGATCCGGACCGTCCATTTGATGAGGAGGGGAGTTCCGACCGTACGTGAGTAATCTCTACCGTCGGAAACGTGGTTGAGCAACCTTACTCTCCTGCGTAATAAGCCTTACGCAGGAGGTGATTCTGGAAATAGAGACGTCTTAGATCACCGTTCGATCTGGGGTTCTTGGGCAAGAATCTCCCTACAAAACCGACGGTGATTAGAGTGGCTATTCGACTTCGTGGAGTGCAAGCAACTGCATATTACGATTTCGGACGAAACAACGTTCGATTGCTGTCAATATTTGACCGGCGTATGTGCGCTGGATTGGGCTCCATTGTTTGATCCAAACCATCCATTCGATGGGCCACCCTCAGGTTAGTAAACGTCTGAAAATGGGGGTGGATCAGACCATGTATAGGATCGTAATGAGTGGAGTAAGTCTGCGTTGGAATCCTTGTGCGCACCGGGTGCGAACCAGATCCGACGCTGAGTCGGTCATACTGTCGTTATAAAAACCCCTCTCCCTTGCTGGGAGAGGGCAGACCTTTGTAAGAGAGAGAGAGAGAAACGAGAGAGAAAAAGAGAGCTGTGAGAGAGAGAGAGAGAGAGAGAGAGAAACGATAGAGAGAGAGAGAGCAGCGGTGAGAGAGAAAGAGAGAGAAAGAGGTAGCTGGGCGCTAGGCAACGTTGCTGTGGGGACAGCACCCCAGTCAACAAGAAAAGAGGAGAAGAGAAGAAAAAAAAAGGAGAAAGAAAGAAGAGAGAAGAAGAACTTTCTTTTCTAGACATCCAAACCGAGCCGACTCGCTGAGCCAACCCATATCCTGGGCTTGTATAGAGCCTATAGTTCATCACAGGTGAGTGATTCATCTCATGATCTTTCTGGTTAATTTTTCTTGCTTCTCCTGTTGCTATATTCTAAGTCTTAGTTCTTTCTTTTATTGTTTAACAATTGGATTTTTGGGTAAGGAATCCGTTTTCCAATCCGCTTCCTTAATCAAGTCTTAATATGGTCTTTATTCTTCTCTGTCAATTGTAAGAGAGTTTTAAGTATGGGACCCACTTCAACCTCTGTTCTGTTCATTCGTGATGTTTTCCCAAATTATCCTATCTAGTTGTACATATCTAGATGTTAGACAAACTTGTCATAGGTTACCTTACATATTCTAATAATTTTCCAAATTATTCTCGGCTTCCTTAATCTACTACCAACTAAATGTTTAGACAAAGAACTACGTAAATAAAGATGATACATGCATGGTGTGATTGGAATTGATGTTGAGATGCATTGTATGCTTGGAGATATGTTTCTATAATTCATGACATTCATATACATCTTGTATACACAACGACAGAACAGGAGCATGGTTGATTTGACTCCTGGCGTGCATGTTAGGTGAGCATGGTTGATTTGCGACAGGTTCCTAATGTTCAGTGGCAGCGAGTTCTGGTCGTTTCACTTATTGAGCATGGTTGATTTGCTCGGTTAGATCAATGGTGCATGGTTGATTTGCCCACTGGCGTGCATGGTTGATTTGCTGCCTCGTTGTACCGGTTAGGTGAGCATGGTTGATTTGCGACAGGTTCCTAATGTTCAGTGGCAACGAGTTCCTAGACGTTTGTGCTCTTGCACGTATCATAACATACATGACATTATGATAATCATGTTTCATTCATAATAAGACATAAAGTGTATTAATCATCATTATAGCCTTGTATATTCGTACGATTCTAGCTGTTGGTATTTCACATCTAACGTCTTATTAACTGGAATATTACCTGTGATGGAAATGACCTCACTGGGCTTTAGCTCACCAAAATTCACCACAGTTTCTGCAGGATATCAGGAGGAAGGAGGAGCGGTTGAAGCAGAATATCTGAACGACTACTTTTATTATAAGACTTATCCTAGCTTAGGTGTTGAATTTATTTCTTTTGGAAGATGATTGAAAACAGATTTCAGTAGATTTGAATATTTTGCAGAGTAGATATAGTTGTTCGGTTTAATTTCCATTTGAGATTTAATTTATGGTTAATAAAGCACTTTAGTTGGTATTACTGTGGTATGTGGAATGGAATTTCTATACAGGTTATATTTTGATCAAATTCGCACTCTGAAACTCGGGCCTTGAGTTGTTGTACTCGAGTCTCGGATTTCAGGGCGTGACAATATTAGCCTTTTGATCCAATTTGTTCAACTCTTATTCTTTAATAATTTTCAATTGCTTTTCAAGGAGTGTGTTTTCCAGTCCTTGCTATACTGGGAGGCCCTTCATCTTCACCTTTCACAGTTCAAAACTGTTTTTCTCGTAATATTTCTCTACGTTGAATTTCATGCTAGACGCCATTGATACATTGCCTCTCACATTCAAATCCACTTCTCAACATATGCTCTGATGCCAATTGTTGGGAACTTGCAAAAGCACGGAGTAAAATCAAGCAAGATAATTACAATTGCACAAGCAAACCAATACAAGAGACAATTTGAATTTACGTGGAAAAAATCTTGTAGGAAAAAACCATGACACAAAGCGATCAATGTACCATAAAAAACATAAGTTATAAGAGATGGTTCTTACCTGGCTAGCTTTTCTCTCTAAAAATCTTTCTCAAAACCCTAATACACGTTTCAACCTTACCCTGATCACAATCACACCCATTTATATAGCCTATAACCAAAATTAGAAACAATTTACATAAAATCGTGCAAAATTACAGAAATTGATAGTCGATTGACATTGCCTGACGACCATATGTTCGGTTGCCCGAACATGGCAAAAACCATCCTGAGAGTTTTCACCAAAATTTCGAATATGATTAGTCAATTAACCCTCCAAGTTCGGTCGCCCAAACCTGTCCAAAATTGTCTAATGATCAATTTACGATATTTGAGTATTTTCGATTGCCTGACCAGAGCAGTCAATCGACCAATTATCTCCAAACTACCCACATTGAAAGGCTCCATTAAACAGTAATAACTTATGTTAGTAGGTGAGGCCCTACCATGAGGCCCACCTATATGTGTGTGTGCTGTGTATCCACTCATTTTAAGATATGGTCCCTAAACTAGGCAAATCTAAATTTCCCGTGGACTACGCCATTGGAAAACAATGGTGATTGAATGCTCATCATTAAAAATTTCTTAAGGTCCACTGTAACTATCATTTTCCATATAACCTGTTGGTAGAGATGAGCATGAGCCAAGCCAGCTCGGTTAGCTCGCTCGACTCGACTCAAACCAGCTCGCTTTGGCTAGATTCGAACCCGAGCCATTTTTCCAAGCTCGAAATGATTTTCAAGCCGAGCTCGAGCTAACCCATGCTTGATTCGGCTCGGCTCGACTTGATCGAAGCTCGATTCGGCTCGACTCGGTTGACTCACTTGTAAAAAACTAAAAAACTATATTTTTTAGTCCCACACTGGAAGTGAACAAAGAAATGAGAGATGAAACTCTCTATAAAAGTAAGTGGGGGGTGTCAATGGCCTTTGGGCTGCCTTCGGGCCCAATTTTAAATAGTTTAAGCCTAACTTTTGGGTTGGGCCTACCAAGCTTGAACTCAGCTCGAATTGGGCTCGAACTCGCTCAAAAGCTTGGTCGAACTAGCTCGAATATGTCAATTCAGCTTGAAGGTTGAGCTGAGCCAAACACGAGCTAGGGTGGTCATTGAGCGAGCCTAGCTTGAACAACGCTTGGCTCGTGCTCACCTCTACCTGTTGGTAAGGACACAGACATAGATGAAGGGAAACACAAATAGCAGCTTGAGCCAAAACTATTGTAGCCTCGGGAGGTTTTTTTGATGATAGTATTTCAGTTCCTTGACCATGCAATAAAATGACATGGAAAAAAAGAATCTGGATTCTTTATTAGCCTCTAAGTAGGGTTTTTCTTGCAAAAGCCTTGCCAAGGAAGTTCCTGCGCTGATGTTTTTTTGATAAATCCACCTTGTCCATCCGCTGTGGGAGCTCATTTTAGTACATGACAACGAAAATGAACCGGATCCAAGACTTAAGTGGGCTTGGTCCACATTGATGTTTATATGACATCCATACCGTTCATAACGTCACTACTACTAGGATGACATCCATACCGTCCACAGTGAAACACAAATATTATCCTGATTCGAAACTCCTGTGGCTCCACGAATATTTCAACTGTGGTCGTTCAATCCTCACGTTTTCAGCCCACTTGAGTCTTGGATCCGGTTGCTTTTTGTTTTAATGTCCTAAAATAAGCTCCCAAAACGGATGGACGGGGTGGATTTATCAAAAAAACATCACTGTAGGCCCCACGTTGTTCCCAGTGCAGGAACTTCATGCGCAAGGCGTTGGCAGGAAATCCGCGCCGGAAAAAAAAGAAGCATGGATAGCGTGGACATAAAAAGCCTACGTCGATGTGGGCCCCACGGCCACCTACTAAGCTGTTACCTGTGCCTCACCTAATCCACGTCGCTGCCCACCGACATTCCTCGGATGCAGTGGCACGATAACGAGCATTACCGCCGTCTAAATTTCTATCAAAGGGCATATTCGTCCATAAAAGATCAAGTTCTTTGTTTCAATAACCCGCGCGACATCTCCGGTCCAATCTCCCTCCCCGTTTGGAAGAAACGAACCGAGGGTTTCGTTCTCGCTCTCTCTGCGTGAGTACGACATCATGGCAGCTGCAACTGCTTCAGCGTCGGTGGTCCCGCGGAACAGGAACGGACCGGGTCGTACCGGCGCGGCGGACGATGACAACTTGGTGTTCGAGACGAGCCCTGGTGTGGAGGTCGTCAGCAGCTTCGACCAGATGGGGATTCGAGACGATCTCCTCCGCGGCATCTACGCCTACGGATTCGAGAAACCTTCTGCGATTCAGCAGCGGGCCGTGATGCCCATCATCAACGGCAGGGATGTCATCGCCCAGGCCCAGTCTGGGACTGGCAAGACTTCCATGATCGCCCTCACTGTCTGCCAGATGGTTGATACTGCCAACCGAGAGTACGATCCCTCTCTCTCTCTCTCTCTCAATTGGATTTCGATTTTTCAATCTGCCTTGCTTGGGATCTTTTCGACGTGCTCTCTCTCTTGTTAGATGATCATCAACCGAATGTTCTGTGATGTGTGTAGTATTATCCCAATGTTATGTGATGTGCGTAGTATTGTCGGGCCTTAGTTTCGTAGAACTGGGGTGCATGGGCGGGTGATCATTGTTGACGCTGAAAAATGGTCAACAGACGAGAAGAGGTGACTTCCAACTTGAAGGGATGGATGCCATTGATTTCCTGCAAGTATGCGGTCTTGATCTGGGCTGGAGGCCTCCTAGATCCTGCAGAGCACAAAGGAAAGGCTAAGGGGGGTGGCTGGGGTCTGGCCGTTAGCCCTCCGATGCCTAAGTTAGCTGGATCTTGAAAGATTCGATTTCTCTCTTTTGATTAGTTTTTTGTCTCGTACCTTGATTATGAAGAAGGCACATCTCTTTATAGACTTAGGGCTATATTCCTTTTGGGGAAACGTGATTTCCGTAGGATACTAACTGAGTTTCCGAGATCTTAGGGTTTCCCTGTAACAGCAGGAGGATTTTAATCCCTAATTACCGATTCTCCGAACCTTCCTCCTAATATCTCGGTGTGGACCTAAGATCACGGGATCGTTGTGCGCGAATTCGGCTCGTCATAAGGCCGAGGTCGGTTCTTGGAGACTGTCCAGAAATATACTCTTATCAGGTTGGTAGGTCTATAGTGATCAGCTCAGCTCCGATAGGTCAGCCCAGTTCAGACTTCAGGTCGGCTCTTTACCCGTAACAGAAGCCCCCTTACTCTCGAGTCTAGCTCGTCTGGCTCGGGAGTAACTTGACAAAAAGGGTTTGTCGACTTGGCTGCTTTTAGCACTTAGTAGTTATAACGCCGTCATTTCGATGGGCGGGAAAGTGGCATTAAATGCATCGTTTGAAATATCGAGGAGTCATCATTCTTCTGTACGGCGTGACAGCGCCTGTATGATTTAGTTGAATGGGGTGTCGCCACGTGTCTTGTCAGGCGTCACTTTTCGTATTACCAAGTAGAGACTCACCATGTGACGCTTTTGTGTTAAATGCGGTGGGACCCAGGAGCCCCTTAAGTATATAACTCAGGACTTAGCGAGAAATCAGAAATTTTCACTCTTCTTGCCTCCCGGATCTTCCAGTCTTCTGAACTTCCGGAATTCTGTTTCCTCTCTTTTCTTCCGATCTTCCCTCTTCAAACTGGCGTGCCAGCACTCTGGTACGCTCCCTTTATTATTTTTCGAAGAACTCTTCCTTTTAATTAGCCCCTCTCTTCTCCTCTTGTTTTTTTTTTTTTTTTTTAATTTTAAAATCTCGGAGTCAGAGACTTCATGCTTTGAAGCGATCCTTAAGGTGAGGTTCGACGACCTCGAGTCCGATTTGCCTCTCATGTGCCGTGAGGAGGTGAATCCCGGAGAGTCCGACTCTGGGGCGAGGGCGGCTGATGTCGCCGATGAGGGAGAATCTGAACTTCCTGGGTCAGCTGCCGGTAGTGCGACGGCTTACAGAGATCCTTTTGAGCTAGACTGTGTAGTCTCGCAGATTAGCCAGGACGAGCTGGATGTTGCGAAGGAGATATATGAAATCCCTGAATTTATAGAGTTTAGGGTACTCGACCGAGCCCACAGGCCGAGCCGACTTGGGGCTGGGGAGGTGGTAGTTTCCTTGATGCATCTAGAAGCCGGGCTGAGGTTGCCTTTGCATCCTTTTGTGCGAGAGGTCCTTAGTGTCTTAGGCCTTTCTTCGAGTCAGTTGCAGCCGAATGCCTGGAGGTGCATGGTTGAATGCTACATATTGTGGCAAAGACTAGGGAACAAAGAGCTGACCTCGAACGAGCTCTTTTCGATGTACATTCTTAAGTCCTTGGGAGGCCAAGGGCTTTATTATTTTTCTTCACTACCGGGTCAGGGCGGCTCGCTGGTCATCTTCCACTAAAACTTGGAAGAGGAAGTGGTTCTTCGCGTCGGGCAGTTGGGAGTGTACTCCGGACGAGCCTCAACCCTTGAGCTTCAGGGTCCGAGCTGACTTTGCTCTGCTAGGTCGGATGTCATTTCGACCTACCTGAATTTCCGAAATCTTTGTTTTTTCTGTCAAACTTCGAAATATCTTGTATCTTCTGACGTATACTCGTCCGTTTTTACAGTTTCGACAACTATTCAGGTGGCCTTATTTGCTGCTCAAGAGAGACAAATCTGGAAAGCCCGAGCCCTTTCCGTTGAAGAGAGGGACTTCCGTCAGCTGATTACCCTCAACTCCGTTCTTGAATCAGGTCGGTAGGTTGAAGTAACAATGTTGGTGACCTGCTTGCTTTTTACTTCCCCCTCTTTTTGTCTGACCTTTGTTTTTTTTTTTTTTTTTTTTTTATTTATGTCTGTTGGGACAGGCATGGCTCCGAAGGCGGTCTCTAAGACTCGCAAGATTCCGGCCCGGTTCCTTGATCGCGGATAGAGCTTCGCTGAGCCCCCAAGGAAAAGGGTGGCTACCACTGAGGCCCAAAGACAGCCATGATTGCCTTAGTCTTTCGTGTGCGGGTCTGGACAGCCTCTCGGCTCGAGCTCTTCCTTGGTCAGGGTTGAGGCCTTGGCCACCCAGCCGCCAACTGCCGATGTTTCGGTCGTTGATGTTCCGGATACGTCCGACTCACGGGCCGAGCCAGCAGTCCTCCGGCACCCCTACTCAATATGTCAAAGCTGGCTCCGATCGGCCTTCTGCTGGTGCCGGTCCATCCTGTCCTCCTCAGCCACGGGCCCCTTCAGCTGCTCCTGTTGGGCATGTTGAGCAACGGGAGGACCAGGTCGAGATGCCTCCCTTAACGGAGCAGTACTTGTCCTGGATCAATGGCGTTAACGCGTATATGCGCGTCAACCACAGCATCCCACAGGAATCGAATACCATAGCCAATTTTGATCCAGATCAGATGGTCGAGGTCGCGATAGAAAGCAGCCTCAGGGTAATCTACCCCCTTTTCTTTGTGTATCTGTGGTACTCTTGACTTCCGTACTAACCGTGATTATTTTTCTTCATAGGATTCGGCCTTGCTGATAATGATTCGTCAGGTAATGGCTGAGCGGAATCATCAGATGCAAAAAGCTCTGGTTGCCGTGTCCTCCTGGAAGACGAAGACCGAGGCCCGTGAAGATCGAGCTAAAAAGGTGTCTGCTTCAGTTGAAGGATGCTCAGTCCGAGCTGAAGTCCACCCAGTCCGAGCTGAAGGTCGCGTAATCGGACCTAGAAGTGTCCCAGGCACAGGCTCAGTCTTTGGAGGAGGCCCTGAAGGAGGCTGCGGCCAAAGCCCAATTGGATGAAAACAAAGCCGAATCCCTCGAAGCTGCCTTGAAGACGGCTGAGGAGGAGAAGGTGAATCTGGCCGGGCTTCTAAAGGAGGTTCAGCTGAAATCTCTGGCGGAGGTCAATGGCCTGAAGACCGAGCTGGAGAAGTTGAATGCGGTTTCTGAGGAGCTGTATAACCACGGCTTCCAGGAGTGTAGACACCTCGTGCTCAAGCATTTCCTCAACCTCAACCTCACACCCGTGGACGAGGATGAAGACGAAGATGACGCTCGGACCGGGGATGCTGGGGCCGGTCTGTTAGAGACCGGAAAGGAATGAGAGGGGATACCTTCTCTGATTTTTTATTTTTATTTTTGAAAATGTATACACAAACTTCATTTTTTTTTTATATATACAAGCCCTTCTGAGGCAAATTTTGGTGATTCATTCATGGTATTTGTTTCGTTTTGTGTGTGAATGAACAAAAATTTCTTTAAGTAGCTCGTGTGACCAGGTCGCGTAACTCCTGATTAGGTCATCCGGAATTTTTTTGGGGTCACGTTTGTGATACGTACAGCCTTATGGCTTTGTGTTCACTCTGACTTAATGGTCAAGTTCGTGTTGTCGAGCCGACCTAGTGTTGAAATATCTTAGTGACCGAGCTGACCCATTGCTTCATGCGGCTTAGCGAATCTAATCGCATGATTTCATGATCGAACTTAGATCACTTTGGCCAGAGGGGAGCTAGGCATTGAAAAAAACGGTCTCGAAAGAATTTTATGATTTCATGATCGAACTTAGATCACTTTGGCCAGAGGCGAGCTAGGCATTGAAAAAAACGTTCTCGAAAGAATTTTATTAGACTACCATCTCGAAATACATACTTCGTATTACTCGATGATCTGGTCTGTTCATCGACAGTAAATCTTTAGATGATCGGCGTTTCATGGATGAGGAAGGGGTCTACCCTCTATGTTTTTGAGCCAGTAAGTGCCGAGACTACGCGAGCCGAGCAACTTGTATGGTCCTTCCCAATTGGGGAGCCGAGCAACTTGTATGGTCCTTCCCAATTGGGGCCGAACACGCCGGTTTTTTCTTTGGCATCTTTCCTTACTTTTTTAAGGACGAGGTTGCCGACTCGGAACCGTTGTTCTCTTACCTGAGAGTTGTAGTATCGCCGAACTCTCTGCTGGTATGCTGCTACTCGTACTTGGGACGCCTCTCTCACTTTGTTAAGTAGGTCTAGATTCATCCGTAGCTGATCTTCGTTTTGATCGGGTTGATGGCGGCTTGTCCGATTTGTGGGCTTTCCGACCTCTACTGGTACAACAGCCTCGGCTCTAAAAGCTAAGGAGAAAGGTGTTTCTCCGGTGGTTGACCGAGCTGTGGTTCGGTAGGCCCAGAGTACTTCGGGGAGCTCTTCCACCCAAGCACCTTTCTTCTCTTCGAGCTTCAGCTTGAGGTGGTTTTTGATGATCTTGTTGATTGCTTCGACCTGGCTATTGGCCTTCGGGTGATGAGGGGAGGAATACACATTTTTAATGCCCAAATCGCTGCAGAATTTGCGAAATCTTTCGTTGTCGAACTGTCGCCTGTTGTCTGTGATTATGGTATTAGGAATCCCAAACCGACACACAATCGTCTTCCAAATGAAATCCGTCGTTTTTCTTTCTGTGATGGTAGCTAGTGGTTCTGCTTCTGCCCACTTCGTGAAGTAGTCGACGGCGACGATTGCGTACTTTACTTGCCCTTTACCCGTCGGAAGAAGACCAATGATGTCGACCCCCCACTGAGCGAACGGCCATGGTCCGGACATGGGAGTGAGCTCTTCAGGCGGTAGGCGGGGGATTGGGGCAAATCGTTGGCACTTGTCGCATCTTTTAACGATCTCTTGGGCATCTTGCTGGATAATGGGCCAATAATACCCCTGTCGGATTACTTTCTGCGCAAGTGCTCGGCTCCTGGAATGATTGCCATAGCTCCCGAAGTGGATTTCGCGTAGTACGTAATCGGCTTCCTTTGGCCCTACACAGCGTAGACATGGGAGGGAAAACCCCTTTTTATAGAGGAATCCATCGATCAACGCATACCGAGCCGATCTGTAGCGGATCCGCTGAGCTTCTTTTTGGTCTTCGGGCAGCTCGCCTAGTCGCAAAAATCGAATGATGGGATCCATCCAACTTGGAGCTGTCGAAATCGGGCAAGCCTCAGCGGGCTCGTTTGAAGATATGCTTCGTTGAGGGAGGAACTCGATGGGTATCGTCTTGCTGAGCTCGTCGTCCACTGACAATGCTAATTTTGCAAGGGAGTGCATTCGTATTTTGATCTCTCGGGACCTGAATGATTTCGTACTGATAGAAGCGGGACAGTAGCTCTTGATTTTTCGCAAGGTACGCGGACATCTTACTTCCTTTTGCTTGATACTCTGCGGTCACTTGTCCCACCACCAGCTACGAATCGCTGTGTACTCTCACTGCTCGGATCCCTATTTCCGAGGCGAGGGAAGACCGGCTAGGAGGGCCTCGTATTCAGCCTTATTATTTGAAGCTCGGAACTCAAATCGAAGTGCATATTGAACTTTGACTCCATCCGGAGAGGACAAGATGAGGCCGGCCCCGCTGCCCTGCAAATTGGAAGATCCATCGACATACAGCGACCAGACAGGTGCAGTGCGATTGTTTTTTGGACATTGATCGAGTTTGTTGTCGCACTGAATTTCGTGGGGCTCAGTTAGTTCAACGATGAAGTCGGCCACGGCTTGACCTTTAATTGCCGTGCGAGGCCGAGATTGTATGTCGAATTCGTCGAACTCAACGGCCCATTTGACGAGCTGACCCGAGGTCTCTGGCTTTTGCAATACTTGCCGTAGCGGTTGACCGGTTAGCACAGTTATCGGGTGCACCTGGAAATATGGCCTCAATCTTCTGGCTGAGGTGATCAATGCCAAGGCTAGCTTCTCGATTTTAGGATATCGCGTCTCCGAGTCGAGCAGGGCTTTGCTAACGTAGTAGACGGGTCTTTGCGTTCCTCCGTCGTCCTAGATCAGCGCTGAACTGACCGCTGCTGGTGAAACCGCCAAGTACAAAAGCAGTTCTTCCTCGTGCATTGGTTTGGACAGTAGAGGTGGAGAGCCGAGATAAACTTTCAGCTCGACGAGAGCTTGTTCGCATTCCGAGGTCCAGGTCATTTCTTTACATTTGCGTAACTGTTTGAAAAAGGGAAGACATCGATCCGTAGCTCTTGAGACGAACCTATTGAGGGCCACGATTCTTCCTGTGAGACGCTGGACTTCCTTTCACAGTGCTGGGTGAGCTCATGTTGATAAGGGCTTGTATTTTTTCTGGATTGGCTTCGATCACTCGTTGGTTTACCATGAAACCGAGGAATTTTCCCGAGCTTACTCCAAAAGCACACTTGCTGGGGTTGAGTTTCATTTGATATTTCCTCAGTATGTTGAACGTAGTACGGAGGTCGTTGACATGATCTTCTGAATGCTTACTTTTAACGAGCATGTCGTCCACGAACACTTCCATAGTCTTGCCGAGCTGATCCGCGAACATCTTGTTAACCAGGCGTTGATAGGTCGCTCCGGTGTTTTTGAGCCCGAAGGGCATCACCTTATAGCAATAGAGGCCCCGATCTGTGATAAATGCAGTCTTTTGCCTGTTGGGGGGCATGCATCTGAATTTGGTTGTATCCGGAGTAGGCATCCATAAAACTAAGGAGCTCGTGTCCTGAAGTTGCGTCGACGAGCTGGTCTATCCTGGGTAGCGGGAAGCTATCTTTAGGACAGGTTTTGTTCAGGTCGGTGTAGTCCACACAGACCCTCCATTTCCCGTTGGCTTTTTTGACGAGGACTACATTAGCCAACCAATCCGGATAACGTATCTCTTGGATAAATCCCGCCTTGTGCAGTTTCTGCACTTCTTCTTCGATCACCATGTATCTTTCTGTGTTGAATGAACGTCTTTTTTGACGGACCGGTTTGAAGGTCAGATCGACGTTCAACCGGTGGACCATCATCTCCGGACAGATTCCGGGCATATCTTCGTGGGACCACGTGAAGACATCTACATGTTCCTTAAAAAAGGCGGTTAGTCTTTCTCGCACGTCGTTCTTCAACCGCGATCCGATATTAATAACCCGGGTCATATTGGACCCTGATAAGGGAATGTCGACCAGCTCCTCGGCAGGCGACCCGCGCTCCCTTTCTTCTTCTCTTGGGTCCAGGGGGGGCGTGTGAGAGACAACTGATATCATGTTTTTACTTTTTCCTCGTAGGCAGAGCTCGTAGCAACGGCGAGCTTCTTGTTGATCTCCTCTGACTAGACCGACCCCTTCGTCAGTTTCGAACTTCATCGTCAGGTGGTAGATAGAAATAGCAGCTTTGAGAACTCGTAGGGTAGGTCGGCCGATGATGGCGTTATAGGCGGAGGGGGTGTCTACGACAAGGAAATCAACCATAATCATTTTCTGGTTAGGTTCTTCCCCTGCTGTGACCGGAAGAGTTATCTCCCCTACAGGCATGACGCTATTTCCTGTGAATCCGGTCAAAGCTGTTTTGACCGGCCTTAATATGGATCGGTCGATCTTCATTTTTTCAAAAGCTGAAGCGTACAAAATGTCAGCTGAGCTTCCTATGTCAACCATCATCCTGTGGAGTCTTTTGTTGGCAACCACCATCGAAATGACAAGGGAATCGTCATGTGGGTGTATAACTCCTCGGGCGTCTTCTTCGGTAAACGTTATTGCATGCGAGGTAACCTTTGCGACCTTTGAAGGTCGGCTGGTGATGTTTACTGAGGGTCCCGATTGGGACGTTCTTCCTTGCCGTACATAGTTTTTGCGGGAGTTGTCGGAATCCCCGGTGGTCGGCCCTACCAAAGATCATGTGGATTTCTTCCACAGGGTTGTTAGTGTTTTGCTCTTCAGTTTGATCTGCAGCTCGATCTACGGCCCTTCGGTCCTCCTGACGCTGAGAAATGTAGTCTTTCAAGAATCCCTGCTGAATGAGGGTTTCTATCTGTCGCTTCAGGTCGAAGCAGTCCACAGTGTTGTGACCATGGTCTGTGATATAGGCAGTACCTCGATTTTGACCTTCTATTAGGGTCGGTCTTTATTTTTGCGGGTCATTCGAACGTGTGCTTGCCTTTTTCTGCCAAGTACACTTGTTAGATGGTTTTGTTGAGCGGCGCGTATTTCTCGAACCGTGCTGTTGGGGGTTTGATTCCTTGGGTAGAGCTGTTCCGAGTTGGTGACCTTCGGTCTGACCTGTGTTTTTTTGAGCTGCCTCCTTCCTGACGATCCTTATTTTTGGTCGATGGTCGGTGGGCGTTAACCAATTCCTCGGCGTTGATGTGTTTGGCTGCCCGATCCAAAAATTCTGCCACGGACTGAGGCGGCTCTTCCCCGATGGACAAAAGGAACTTTCGGTCACGCAGTCCTCCGATCATGGTATGGAGCAATACGTCTTGTGAGAGATTTTTCGACTTGTACGGCCTCGGCATTGAAATATGCGAGGTAGTCTTTCAACGACTCGTCCTCTTTTTGCTTGATTGCGGCGAGATGAGTTGAGTGTTTCCTCGGGTTGGTGCTTCCGATGAATTGAGTAGCGAAGGCTTTGCTCAATTGGGAGAACGAGTTGATTGACCTTGGTTTCAAGTTGTGAAACCAAGTCTACATCGAGCTCTTCAATGATAACGGGAAGGCCTTACACATAATGCGCCCACTGGCTCCGAGGAGTTCCATTCGGACTTTGAAATTTTCTAGATGTTCTGCCGGATCTCCTATCCCGAAATATTGTTTCAACTGAGGAATTTTAAATCCTCTGGGGAGGGGTTTTTCACGAATCTCGTCGGTGAACGGTGACTCAGATGAATCAACTAATGCGTCCACTGCAATAGGTGCTCGAGCCCGCTGCGCTTTTTGGATATCGCCTACTTGTTCACGGAGTTCTTTTAACTCGGCTTCCAGTGGGTTTATATTGTCATCCATTCGATCAATGCCTTCATGGTCGGCCCGTTCATGCTCGAGATGAGCCGACCTCCTTTCCTTCAAGTTTATGACGTAGGTCATTTGCGGGCAAGTCCGCTGCTGGCCGGGACTTCGCTCCGGTTGCTCGGCTAGCGAACTCGTGTTCTTCGACAGGAGTCGGCCGTTGAGAACATTGTGGTGTTTGAGTTTGATGAGAGCGCTGGGATTGTTGGGGCTGGGGACGAGACCGTTGAGGTTCGTCATGGTCCCTATAATCTGAAGTCGTTGGGTGAACCAGACCGGTTAAGAGGGCCTTAATTTCGTCCAGCCTCCGGTCTACGTAGCCGAATCGTTCGTCAACACCCCCCAGCCTTTGGGCGACCCCTTCCACTTGCTCTTCGAGAACGGACAATCTGACCCCTCGATTGCGAGATCTCTGTTGTCTCCCCTGTTGAGCAAAACGAGAAGAGTTCCACCGAGCTGGATGGTGGGGGTTTTGGGAATTGATCCTTCGTTTTCGCAGTGTGGGTCGTCTGAAGGTCCGGTGATTGCGGGTGCCTTCCCTTTATATTTTCTTTTTCCAGCCATGACAAGAACGTCGGGATTGTCTTGAGCGTTTGGGTGAGAACACGGCCTTCCTATCGAAAGAAAGTATAAGCGAGTTCCCACAGACGGCGCCAATCTGTTGACGCTGAAAAATGGTCAACAGACGAGAAGAGGTGACTTCCAACTTGAAGGGATGGATGCCACTGATTTCCTGCAATTATGCGGTCTTGATCTGGGCTGGAGGCCTCCTAGATCCTACAGAGCACAAAGGAAAGGCTAAGGGGGGTGGCTGGGGTCCAGCCGTTAGCCCTCCGATGCCTAAGTTAGCTGGATCCTGAAAGATTCGATTTCTCTCTTTTGATTAATTTTTTGTCTTGTACCTTGATTATAAAGAAGGCACATCTCTTTATAGACTTAGGTCGCAGGGCTATATTCCTTTTGGGGAAACGTGATTTCCGTAGGATACTAACTGAGCTTCCGAGATCTTAGGGTTTCCCTGTAACAGCCGGAGGATTTTAATCCCTAATTACCGATTCTTCGAACCTTCTTCCTAATATCTCGGTGTGGACCTAAGATCACGGGATCGTTGTGCGCGAATTCGGCTCGTCATAAGGTCAAGGTCGGTTCTTGGACTGTCCAGAAATATACTCTCATCAGGTCGGTTGATACCGACCTATTTTTAGGTCTATAGTGATCGGCTCAGCTTTGATAGGTCAGCCCAGTTCAGATTTCAGGTCGGCTCTTTACCCGTAACAATCGTGATCTCTGACCTGATGGGCCCTGCTGTGTATGGACGGTGGCTCAGAAATCTCGTGGATGGGATCATCCTGAAACCTGGATTGGTGGCCCATACGTAGATGGTCAGGAACCCCCCCAAAAAACAGACCTTCTAATATGGAAAAAAATTTAGTCCTCCATGGTGGGGCTGATCAGATTGGCATCTGAATCAACTTAAACTGCAGGAGCCTTATGTCAAAATCAGGGCCGAAGGAAACCTCCCATTTACTAAACTACCTTTAGGAATGTGGTTTGATGCGTAATGGCATTTCAGCAATCAAGTGAATGTGAATAGATTAAGGTGTTTGACTCATAGATGTCAACAATGTCATAGCTTACGATACTAATTACATTACAGGGATGTTATATGGTTTGATATTGATGCATGGGCTAGATTTTTATGATAGTTAACTACCATTTTTAAAATGGTGGTGACTACTCAACCGTTTGCATAGCAAAGTTGGACAACAATCCAGGCTGACCAAATTGCTGACCAAAATTATGAATGGCGCATAACCCCAACTTAGATTGAGAAAATGATAGTAACAATCTGATTTCTTTTTTATGGATGGCTTTGAAATTTTATTGAAAGAAAAAGTAAAACAGCATACAACAGGCTAGCCTACTGACCAGCACAAACACCACCAAGAAGCAACAAACAGCAACCCCAACTCGGCAACAGCCCCACTAAGAAGATCATTTCTTTGGGACTCCCACTTTGCCTCTCCGATAGTGTGAGATTATACTATGATATGGTTTTTACAAATGTTGTCAGATTCTTCCATAATGGTCTGTTTGGCAGACACATAGAAATGAATTCATCTCATTTTTGTTAGTCATAATAATGTATTGTAGATCATTTTTCTTTTGAAGGATTATGCATTAGAGATCATGATTGTTGGTTATCAAGATTATTTTTAATCCTCAGCCAAAAGAAATATAATCTCTAATACATGATTATAGTCAACTAGAATGAGTGAACTCATTTTTAGGTGTCTACCAAACATGCACTAACATTTGCCACCTCCCACTCATGAAGATCAGGTTTTACCCACATGACAACATTAGAACTTAGAAGAGATCCCTTCAACGATAAGAGGCTAGAGAGTAGAGACTATGGTCTTGAGCACTTCTAGCACCCAGAAGCAAAGCTGCTGCCTCCACAACATTAAAATGACTGGGAGGCAGAGGATTGCATGGTTCATAAAAAGCTAACCAACGGCCATAGGGCCAGGGTTACCTAAAGAGATCTTGTCGAAATTTAGTTTCATCCAACCCTCTAGGGCACCTCCCATCTAGCTCTTGCTTTAAGATCCCCCAAACTGAATTGGGAGAACTCCAACCAATTTGATTTGAGAAGCTGCAATGAGATCCCAAGACATTTTCTTTCTGCCCTACTCCAATCTAAGATTAGATTGCAAGCCTTGCAAAAGATCTTCAAGGCATTCGGTGTTTTCCCCATTCTCTAACCATAACAACCACAAGACAGCTTGTAAGGCCATTTTCCACAGGATTGTGGTGATGGGTGCCAACCCACCACTGACCCAACATCCAAGAAAATCCTCCACTAAAATAAGAATGACCCACCAGATTACGAAAGAGTTGAACATTCATGGCCACATTGTCCAAGCAAAATCGCAATGAAGTAAAAGATGATTGACATATTCTTCTTGTTTGAGACAGAGCGTGTCAATCGGGAAGGGTGTGACCTTTATTCTTCGAGTGATTATTAGGACTGAGGATTTTACTAAGCACTACTTTCCAAACATTTGTTTTATGAGAAAACATTGCGAACTAGGACGTTGAGACTTGAGATAGATGAGTTACAAGACAAGGATACAATTAGAAAAGAATGCATTCGAGGGAACTTAGGAGTAGCACCACTAGGTAATTATTAGATCAGGGAAAGTAAGCTTTGATTGTTTGGCCATGTCCAATGGAGACCAAGAACTACACTGGTTAGGAGTGAGTTGGTTCAAGTTGAAGGTTCTAAAAGGGCAAGGGAAAGGCTGCAAGGACGTGGGTGTAGGTAAGAAAAGACTTGGGATTTACGATTTAATTGAAGATATGGTCCATGATAGAGTGGAATGGTGGTACAGATTCATGAAGCTGACCCCAATTAGTTGGGATGAGGCTTAGATGATGACAACGATGACGATGATGATGAAGAATCATCGTGGACCAAATATGTGCAATTGGAGAGGATACTAAGCTGGAATCCTCTTCCAATTCCTCAAAGAATGAATGCAATGAGAACACCCCATCTGATGGACTTTTGACTACTCACCATTCTACTTTTAACCATCCATTTGATAGCCATCAATTTGATAGTTCGGATTGATTGATCTGTGGGGTTTAAGAGACATGCTTCATCAACAATGTTCCCCAGAATATGAATGTTTGGGTACTACACATGAATGGCTCATGTGAGAAGGACGAGTCACGAATATTTTCAGAATGGTAGTGACCTTTTTTTTTTTTTTTTTTGAGAGATAGAATGGTGGTGAACTAGCTCTTGATGTAGTTATTTTGGCTTTAGAAAAGGTTCCCAGGTTCGAATTTTGGAATGATTTTTGCTGTCATAAATTGTCGTTTTATTCTTTTTCCATCTGGAGTATTTTATGCCCAGGAATATTGCTTGGGCTGAATATCTAGAAAAGTAGTTTCTATTGTTTAGGCTGAAAAATTAGAAAAATTAGTTTCTTTGGAATGGATCTAACATTAAATATTGCCAATTGGGAGGCTTGCGAATTGTGATGAGGCTTGAAGATCAAGAATTGGAGGTGGGGTGTTAGTTTTTCTGAGAGATGAGATTGGGTGTTAGGCATTCGAGTACTACCTGCAATTAGATTTGCTATTCAATTTTGATCCCCACTTATCTTACAATCCTATTTCAATGTTCAGGACATTGATGTGGATTATAGTATTTTATGGTTCTTTAAACGTTTATTGGTTCGAGGGAAGTTCTGGCCTTCGTTTCTTGGTATGTGTACATGCTTGAATCTGTACTATGACAAACATGTACCATCAATCGCCTTCAATTTGAAAACTAATTATGACTTCGACTGAGGCAGTTTTCTCACTAGACAATTAAAAGATATACCTCATTGGTAGAACCTGGAAACATATCAATTATTTTAGCTTGGAAGATGGATTTTGTATCCATTCAAAGTTCAAACAGGTTACAAAAACTTGCTGATGCTCTTACAAAACTGATGAATATACCCTTGCTTTTATAAATGGTGAAAAATATAATCCTATATTGTCTCTATTTTTCTTATTCCTCTTCATTCTCCCCGTTGTTCCGTGGTATCCTTACCAGAAAGTGGTACAAGTTGAATCTCGTAGACTGCATGGCGCATCTACAAGTCCCAGCTTTTTATCTATTGTGTGAACATCTTTTTTGCAGGGTGCAGGCATTAATTGTGTCTCCCACAAGAGAACTCGCCTCGCAAACTGAGAAAGTAATTTTGGCTATTGGTGACTACATAAATATACAAGCCCATGCATGCATTGGAGGCAAGAGTATAGGGGAGGATATAAGGAAGCTGGAATATGGAGTTCATGTGGTGTCTGGAACGCCCGGCAGAGTCTGTGACATGATCAAGAGAAGAACTTTACGTACCAGAGCTATCAAACTACTAGTCCTGGTTAGTTCATAATTTCTCTTGCTAACATTTGAAATTTCTTTTGTTGGTCAAAGAAAATTTCGAAATTTATATTTTGATCTGGTCTTTCTTGGTCTGACTTTGTGATATTGGAACAGGATGAATCTGATGAGATGTTGAGCCGAGGATTCAAGGATCAGATATATGATGTTTACAGATATCTTCCACCCGAGCTTCAGGTATGCTTCCACATACTCCAACAACTCTAGCTTGTGTTGTTCCTTGGCTTCAGTTGCTGATTAGTCCGTGGAAGATAATCTTGTTACATATCCCTGGAAGTACCCATGTTCCTTCATGCTGGCTTGATATCTGCCCTAATCCACATCTGAAATTGAAGTTGCTCTGAACTCACAGAGAAATGGATGCTTGTCTGTTCACATGGGTTGGCCACTTTGCCTGCAATTTAGGATATATCCAAGTGGCATCTCATTGTTGCTGAAAACCTCCCTTGTAATTAAAAGCTGTGTCCTATCTTGGAGTGAGATAATACATGTTTTTCAAATGTTTTAGTTTATATACACCCCCCCCCCCCCCCCCACCAAAAAACACACACACACACACACACACAAAAAAATTCTTTCTCACATTTTTACCCTTGCCCCCCCCCCCCCCCCGAAAAAAAAGAAAAACACACTCACACACACAAAACAAAAATTCTGTCCCACATTTTTACCCTTGCTTCTCCAGAAAGGGAAGCATGATATGCGGTCAGTGTTACAGTACAGCCAGTTTTAAAATGTATGGATTGCTTTTGTAGGTTGTATTGATATCTGCAACCTTGCCTCATGAAATTTTGGAGATGACAAACAAGTTTATGACGGATCCTGTTAGGATACTTGTTAAGCGTGATGAATTGACCTTGGAAGTAAGTGTAATTTATTGGTTTCTCTCAACTATGCTTACCAGGAACAGGTCTATATATAATCCTTTTTTTTTTTTTTTTTTTGTCTTTTCAAATTGCAGGGTATCAAACAGTTCTTTGTTGCTGTTGAAAGAGAAGAGTGGAAATTCGATACTCTCTGTGATCTCTATGATACTCTTACAATCACCCAAGCCGTTATTTTCTGCAACACGAAGAGAAAGGTGACTTTCATCTCTTCCCTTGCTGTTTCATTTGCATGCCATTCCAGTCTTGTTTCATTGTATAATTGATAAAACTGGTTTTTGAACTTGGTTGATCTGGTTGCCTCTGTTAATCACTGTCCATGGAGATCAGAATTCTTAAGCAAAGTCACTTGAGTGTGTTTGGGGTTCTTTATTGGAATTTAAGAAAGAAAACTATTATTTTCTAGTTAGGTCTACTTTTTATTTTTTTAAATCCATATTTCATTTCAGGCTTGTTCAATTGCTTAGATCTAGTTTGGATGTACCTCAAAATTTGGATCACATGTCTGCTGCATAGAATGAGAATAAGATGATGCTCCATTGTCATCTCGTTTATTTTGGGTTGGTTCTTGTGGGCAGGACTGTTTACCATCCAGAGTTTAAAGGAGACACCAAACGAGTCTCCGTCCCCAACGTAAGGGTGCAACTCCAGTGGGTTAGGTTGGGTTGAGGGTCAATCCTAGCCCAACCTGACCTCACATGGACCCAATCTGCGACTCGACCTGAGCCGGAATCCAACCCAAGGTGCCCAACCCAAAGTCCTCTATGCTCAACCTGACCCAAATACGTGATTATTCCCAACCCGACCCAATGCAACCTCAACCTGACCTCAAGAGGACTCAACCTACCACCCGACCTGACCTGGAGCCCAACTCAAGGTGCCCAACCCGAACCCAACCCTAAGTCCTCTATACTCAACTCAACCCGACCCAAAGACGTGATTATTCCAAACCCGACCTAACCTGACCCGAGTTTGCTCAACTCGAATTCAAATCAGGTTGGCATTTCCAACCCAAATACCCTTGTCAACCTGAACTAACCCAACCCAAACTTGGGTTGGGTGGACCAGAATCCAAGTTGCAGCTCTACCCTGAAATGTTGACTGTCACGGATTCACTAATTTGTTCACCTTCATGCACGAGTGACCACATACCACTTCGAGGCAGCTCAAGTCAACTTCGTTATATTTGTGTGCAACATGAAGCTATGCATTAGAAGTTGGCTGGGATGCTTAGAAAACTCGAGTGAGTGGGTAAGCACTTGTATTGTACTGGTAATATTACAATTCTGAGGAGTGAGTCTCAAATGAGGAGTGCTCAGGATTATGCCACTTGGCATTCATCCGATGGTCCGGTAACGTTCTAGACTGTTCTGCATATATCTACCTACAAAATTTACTAGAGAACCCTACAATCTTCTAGAGATTTCTAAACACTGCTACAATTTTTAGCTTTTCTAAACACTGCTACAAATTTTAGCTTACTCCAGAACCTTCTACACCCTTCCACTATGCACAGCTACTGGCTTCATTATGTTGATATATAGTAAAAAGTAGTGAAGCCCACACATAAAAGCTTTGTGCCTGTAGTACGATGATGGTCAAATACATTTTCAGGGCTGTTCGTATTCCATGGTACAAATGAACATCCATTGACCTTAAGTCTTCATTATATTCACTCAAAACCGTTAATTTATTGTGTACTTTGGGCAGGTGGACTGGTTGACTGAAAAAATGCGTAGCTGTAACTTTACAGTCTCGTCAATGCATGGCGACATGCCTCAGAAGGAGCGAGATGCAATAATGGCAGAGTTCTGTTCGGGAACAACCCGTGTCCTCATAACAACAGATGTGTGGGCACGGGGGCTTGATGTTCAGCAGGTAAAAATTCTTTGGACCATTTGGTTGCTTGTTGTTTCCTGCCTCAGAAGTCAGTATTTCATGAACCCACAGTTTCTGAATGAGTTGCCACACACACACACACAGATATATATATATATATATATATATATATATATATATATATATATATATATATATATATATATATATATTCATTTTTGAAGAGTTTGAGAATGAAAATGTTAGTAGAGGAAAAAAAAGGTACAAAAGAGAAGGTAAAATAATGTTACAATAAGGGAAAAGAGTATACAAATTCCGAACTGCACGAAGGGAGTTACAACCCACATTGCAGATTTATTTTTATTTGGCTGCTAAAATCATATTATCATTTGGATTTTGGTGAAAGAGTATCCAAACCATAGTTTTCAATATCGGAATAGTATTGGCCGATGTAGTTGTATTGTATCCATATTGGCTTGGTACAATACGTGATACGGGATCGAATTGGCTTAGCCTTAAAAAAGGGCTGTATCAACCGATATGAGTTGTATCGGCATTGATACGGGTGAGATATGGACGCCCATGAAGACCCAATTTTATTTTATTTTTTTTTCCTTTCAAAATTTCACTAATGTTTTCTCTTTGTTTTTTATTTAAACCATGGAGGAAGCTTAGAAAGTCATTTTAGGCTAGATTTAGACCTATTTTGGGATCAAAACAAATGATTTGAGTGGGATTCGACAAATCAAAACGAAGTGCACCATTATGGGAAAAATCGGAAAGAAGGGTAAAGCCTTCACTTTCTTTTTTATCTTTTCATCTTCTTGTTTTGGGTGATATTTTCCTTAATTCTTTGGCTTAAAAAATTGACTGATATGGGCCGACGTGGTCTGATACGGGCCAATACCGATGCGTGACACCCGTATCGTATCATTTTTCTGATATGCCCCCTGATACCGATATTCATAACCATGATGCAAACTGCACGAAGGATTATTCATTAGGCTGCTAAAATCATATAACCATCTGGATTTAGGTGGTTTGTGGCAGTTGTGAATCTTGATCCTCTGATGGATAAAATTCTCGATGTATGCTTTTCTTTCGAAAATGACCAAATTGCGGCCCTTGAACATTTTCTTTCAGAATGTCTCTTTTTGTTGTTCCAATATGGACGTTTTGGTGTTGATACTGTTTTTTTCCTTCGGCATTATTGCCATTGCTGCTATTCAGGTAGTCAGCTTGTGAGAGATGTGATCTTGACAATATGGACGAAATAGCTGTGCATATTCAGCAGGGCGGGAAGAACATTGACCGTGGCCATTGTACCAGTCTGTGGCCGGGAGCATGATGTAATTTTGGCCTGCATTATGATGCGGCATGAACTGCTAGGAGAAGTGAAGAGAACCCAAATCTCAGCAGGCTTTTTTTTTTTTCCTCTCACTCCTACGCATTGCATATGCAAACTCACCTATTTATTTGATGGCCTTGACCAAAACTTCCATTTCAGTTTTTTGGGCCTTCGCTATCCCCCATTTCTGATAATGTGCTTCCCTTGTTCCTGCTGCTTCAGGTTTCACTGGTGATCAATTATGACCTTCCAAACAACCGAGAGCTTTACATCCACCGTATAGGTCGCTCTGGCCGTTTCGGGCGTAAGGTGTTACTCTCTCTCTCTCTCTCTCTCTCTCTCTCTTCCGTCTGCGTGTGTGTGCTCGTGTGTGTAATATTTTGTGGTTCCCATGACATCCAACCTGTCCATTAGACGTGTGCCCTGGCTCAGTTGGCGAGGGGCCCAAAGATAATTTGAGAGGTGGGCTACAAGGTAGGAAACAGTATGGGGGGACGCCCTCCATTTATCTCCAAAGGGGCCTACCTGGAGTGTTAAAATGTCCTGCTGGCCATGGAATCCCTTCGTCTGGAGCAGTTCAGTTGAATGGGTTTGATGGCATGTACACAACTTGGTGGTCCTTCCATGAAATCAAGGGTAGGCATCCCCCAACCATTTCCTTGTTCTTGAGTCACAAGTTGGCAGGATTTTGGGCCTACACGAAGGGCAACACATCTGATGATCGAATTGGATGTCATCAACACATCACAGTGGGGCCTGCAAATGATTTGATGAAGACGTTTTGACTGTAATTGCAGCGAAAATGTTTGATTGAAACCATGTATCGTGAGGCTCTGCAGTTGATTGGCTACTAATAAAAGATTGCCCGATCCTTGGTCAGAAAACCCTAACCACCTAATAGATGAACCTTTTTTCACTGAACGTGATCATAACTGTTCTCATCTTTTAGTGTCCATTTGAACCCTATCTATTAATGGGGAGGGTGATCCGAACAGTGTGATCTTTGTGTGGCCAATTCATTTTTGGACAAATAAATGAACAGTTCCTATGCTGTCCATGTTTGGCGATGACATTGAGAAGCGGTTCGCACTCCAATGCCTCCAGAAGCACTGGATCAACTCTTATCTATATCATCATCAAAGCCTTGTCCGAGGGATTTGGGGTCGCCTGTTTTTTATGGTCTAATCAGACAGTCACACCCCACAGTTAGATGATGAGACCAAGTTTGGATACCCCATAGAAAATTTGGTTACATCTGAAGAGGGGCCCCTACATGATCTTGTCTGTTATATTTCTGCAGAGTGCTGAAATGTAATGTTTGATAATATGGTTGCAGGGTGTGGCTATTAACTTTGTGCGGAGCGATGACATTAGGATTCTGAGGGACATAGAGCAGTATTACAGCACTCAAATTGATGCCTATGAATGTGGCTGACCTGATATGTGATCCAGCCGGTTTGCAATTAAACAAGGGCCTGGCAGTAATCCTAGTTACTGCCATGGAAAGTGTGAAAGGCTTCTCTTTTTTATGCTTTTATGGACTCGTGGGTTTGTGAATTTGTTGTTGGATACATGCAAGAAGACCTCAACTGGGCTTTGATGCTTTGGCCGGGTTGATGGTTTTGGTACTGCTAGTCTCTCTCTCTCTCTCTCTCTCTCTCTCTCTCTCACTCAGGGTGTGTTTGGACTTTGGAGCGAGGGAAAATGAAGGAAAAGAGAATAGTGATTGTTCAATTGACTCTCTCTCTCTCTCTCTCTCTCTCTCTCTCTCTCAAGGTGTGTTTGGAGTGATGGAAAATGAAGGAAAGTGAAAGGAAAAGATCATAGTGATTATCCAGTGATGGATTCCCATAACCTAGGATTCCATTTTTGGGGTCTTGTTTGAATGGTGAGTGGAAATATGATTTTTGTGAGATGATGCTCACCTTGTGTCACCCTGCCAGTGTTTGCCATTATGGAGTGGAGGCTCACAGTTAAAATCACATAACCTTGCACGTTGTGTATGGACTGCACTATCTTGACTTGTGTAGGCAAACAGGTGTGTGCCTACTGCCTAACCTAAAGTGCACGTTGGGGACAAAATGCATGAGATCCACCCATTGGGTCTGTTGCCTCATTTTCAACCTAGAACCCAAGCCTCTATCCAGAACTCAGGTGGCCCACACCCTGAGGAAGACTTGGAATGAGAACTCTCACCGTTAGATGAGTGTGGGGCCATCACCATTTTTATATGCCATCCTATCCACTCATCCTAAGTGAGAGGTTTCAGGCATGATTCATACTGTTCCTTATGGTAAGGACTTCCTTTGATGTCTTTGGATCTACATGAAACTTGGGATGTCACACCTGAAGGACATCTCATGCTATAAAGGCACCCCTTCCACGGAAGCAGTAGGCAGGCCCGCCTACTGTGGGGCCGGCATTTTCCATTGACTACGGTTTAATGATAATTTTCTTTCTAACAATCCATTAATGGTCATTGAATTGTGTGATTTAGATCATACATCAAGAGTAAGTTTTGGGTCACGCTCCAATCTGAGATGGATCATATGATTGGACGGTCTGGATTGCTTATGCGATCCTTTTTATAAAGTAGACGGGATGGCCGACGAAAATAATCCAGCTTGGGCTGGGCCCTAAAACTGGGATGGGATGGCCCATGTCAGCTGTTTTTTAGATAGCCCATGTAGGTGCCCTCCCACCTATGTGTATTAACATGCTATACAATTATTAGGTGGGCCACAACCTAGGAAACAATGAATGGACACAAATATTTTCAAAATTCATGTGTTGTTGGGCCCCATATACACTCCGGTTGCCTCCAGATGCATCACTAGTGGTATAAGCTTAGTTTGCAAAAACTTGCCAAAGAATCGCCAAGGATATGTTGGAGAGTGGATTACGTGAGGCCCTGACATGGCGGTATTTAATGGGGTCAACTTGCCGTTACAGATGGGGGCTATGCTAAGCATGTTTAAAAGAGCACAGCTTGGGGCCACGTGGATGAGGTCCTGACTGTAGGGCCCACCTATCGATGCTGTCCATCTTCTTTTTTATTTATTTATTTTTTTCAGATTATTTTAACATATGGTCCCAAAAATGAAGCCCATAAAAGTCTCAGGTGACTGCACCACAGGAAGCAGCGGTCATTGAACTCCCTAGATTAAAAGCTTCCTAGCACCCACCTAATGTTTAGTGAACATCCAACCTGTTGATAAGGTCACGCATATATGGATGAAAGGAAAAAAAATAAATATCATCTTGATCTAAAACTTTTTAGGCCCATAAAAGATTTTCAATTGTCATTAACCACTGTTTCCTGTGGCTTGGTCCACCTGAAATTTGTATCTGCTTAATTTTTGAGACCATGGACTACAATAAGCGGGAAAAACTGATGAACGGTGTGGATATACAATGAACATATATAGGTGGGCCCTATGGTTAGCGTCTCACTCCCATCGCTGGTTCCGAGGTCTCCCCCGCTCTGTTGGGTTGAGCGAATCGGGCTGGACCAATCAAATCTTGCCACCTCATTCAAATCTTGCCACCTCATTGGACGGGGATCGGGTACTTCCACCGTGATGTATAGAATTTATCCACACCTTCCATCCACTTTTTCCTGTAATTTTAATATTTGATCCAAAAAATGACGCAGATAAAAGGTTCAACTGGGCCACGCCACTGGAAGCAGCGGTGCACACTGTCCTCCACGAGCAACATGTGACCTTTTGAGTATCCCATGTGTGGCAGTACTATCACGTGTGACTGTAAATCTATAAGCACTCAGTATGCCGCCCTCTACTGGCTCACACGTGGAGTGTCTGAGAAACAACAGGCAGGGTAGGATTATGCCTGACAAAATTTCACACGACCCGCCTAGCGTCACAAAACCTTGAAAAATTCAATGTTTGAGTTCAGTCTTATCGTGCCGGGTCACTAATAGGTTGGGCCATCAAGATTGATTAAGATAATGAGTTTGGTTAGTGTTTCACCTGTGTAGTCCGTTTAACCTGTTAGTGAAAGTATTTTGATAATTATATTTAGTATAGTGATAAATTTCTAAGAGCTAAGGGCTCATATGGGGCTTTATAAATGGAAGTAAATGTGAAATTGATTTGGAGGTAAATGCACTGGGAGTGCATAGATTTGCCTAGTTGTGTTTGGATGAGAGTAAATGAAATAAGTTGAAATCAAAATAATTCATTTGGATGGGAGTAAATGTAAGGAATTAAAATGCATTTGAAAATTTCAATATATTCACATGAATATATGTCATATCCCAATTGACTTCAATATTCTAACTTAGTGTACATATGTATATTTAATAGAATAATTGTAATAAACCCATTAAAATATATAATACAGCAAAAAATGAGGATATTTCAGGTCTCGAGTAGGCCACAAACACAAGGATCATAAACAAGCAACTTATGAATGTTTTTTAACTATCCATTTAGATGACCATCTTTTAGATAGTTTGAATCATTCTTTTGGTGTGATTTTAGTGATGTAGCCAATATTTAGATTGTCGGGAAGCATCATTAGTGTGACATGTGTACGGCGGACATGTGCATAGTGGCACCTTTATTTACAAGTGCGACTCTCTAATGGAACTCTAAAAGTCATTCCACCTCATTTACTTCCAAATCCTCTCTCGTAGGGAGGATTTCATTTACATGCACATCTACATCTACTCTTATTTCATTTAATTTACTCTCATTTACTTCCATCCAAACACACCTCAAATACCATTTACCTTCGTTTACTTCTAATTCCACTTATTTATCTCTATTTACTCCTATCCAAATGGCCCCTAGGATAACTAATAAGACTTTTCTCTCACGCTCGGGAGTTTTCTCCCATTTTCTGCCCTTGGCCTATATAGTCACGCTCCAACATTACTTCCAAATCGAGCCCCTTTTGTATTTTTCAACCCATGGAAGTATGATCCATTTATTTAATGGGTTAAACAGGTTAGGTTGTAGATAACCTGTGAAATTAACAAATGAGTTTGAGTTGATTGATATTCAACTTTTAGTTAATGGGTCGAATTTGGGTGAGGGCACTTTTGACACGACACCAATTCAGGACACGAAACACGGTTCTGAATCAGAATTTTGAGTAGGGCCGGCCCGACGGATCGGCCTGAATCAGTTCAAAATCCGGGCCGTTACCAGCCCTACTTTTTTTAATCAAGGATAGGCTATCCCGGATTGGACTACCCGGGAGATAACTTTTACCCGGAAGGGTATTTTAGTCTCTAAAAAACACGGCAGTTCCGTAGTTACATAGGCTTCTTGTCTCTTTCCCTTGCTTGGACGGAGCAGGAACTGGAAGAGGCGTTGGAGTTGCAGAGATGCCTCTTCGAAAGCGAATAGAGCTGCGACTGTGAGGGAGGCCTTTCAAGTTAAAAACTCTCTATAGATTCAGCCCCAAAGCTAGTTCGATCCATGGGGCTGAAGATCACAATCTTGTCCCTCTTTTTTCTCCTCTTTCATGTAGAAGGTCTCGTCTATCCGAAAGAGAATCGCAGCGGCGGCAGCTTGGAATGGGAGATCCTCATGAAGAAGAACTTCTCTTCACAGATCCGAACCCACCCTCACATCCTGCTCATCGTCACCGTTCCTTGTTCGTATCCCATCTCTCTCTCTCTCAATAGATGATGATCTTGCTTGCTGTTGTTATAACTAGGGAATTGATATCAGCACCCATTCGGAGTGATAAAGACACCCTTTTCCACCTTTTTGTAAATACAATAGTACAGCTTTGTCCTTTTGTATTGTGAAAGGTAGATACTGTGGGTGTAAATAATGGCGGGGTTTTATGTACAAAGAGGAAGTGTGTGAGGATACGTTGTTCCTCGCTGTATATAGGGGCTCTGAATTCTGAAAAGTGGGCCTGATGGTTCGGTAATCCTGACCATTGGTCTGTTGCATCCCACTGTGGATGGAGAATGCTAAAAAATCTCCCAGATTGGGTAACCGTGGGGACTGATGTTAGTTCTTTTTGTTCAGTTCAATAGACCTTGTTGTATCTATGCCACTGTGGATGGAGAATGCTAATAAAATCTCTCAGATTGGGTGACCGCGGGGACTGATGTTGGTTCTTTTTGTTCAGTTTTATAGACCTTGTTGTATCTATCCATCCGTCTGTAGGCTACAAATTGAAAGTTTAAGATTGTTGCATTTTTTTCAGAGATAACTGAAACTTTATGGAAAAAACTCGCAAAGCGAGGAAAGAATACAAGCCCCAAAAAACAAACCAACCCAACAAAAAAGGACGGACAGCGGGCTGCCTAAACATAGGCCGCCCAGTGTTTTACAAGCCTTTTGACATTAAGGATCACCTCGGCCTCCCCCTCTTCCACGTTCTGAAAGCAACGCCCATTCCTAGCTCTCCAAATGACCCAAAGCACCGTCAAAATTAACAACCGTCAGAAGACCTTACGATCCCTATCAATTCTACCTCCATCCCACGCCCATAACTAGTTCACCACTGATTTCGGCCAATGTTTTAAATAGCGGATAGCGTGTAGCGTAGCGTTCACCCCTCTGAAGCATGAGGCATAAGCCACATAGCATGTAGCATAAGCTACACACTACTTCTAGATTCTTAATCAAGCTGCACTTAGTTGCACCAATTTCATGATATTCTGTACCAAATTAGACCAATTAATAATGGGATTTAACAAAATTTCATTATATTTGGTGCAATCAAACACAACCTAAATTAATAAAAAAAGTCCAATGATACATATGAATGTAAAGAAAAAGCAACGAAACTAATTAATACTATTATTTACATTATTTTACTAAAAGCATTAGAAAGGAAATTAATTTTTATTGACAAAAGAAAAATGTAATAAATTATTGAAAACATTAATTGACTTAAATATGGTGGTGAAAAATAACTTGTAATGTGAGCTATGTAGCATATAGCGTAGTCTATGTAACTTGTAGCTTATGCAAATTAATCATGTAGCGTAGGCTACACACGATTTAAGCTATTTTCATGAGTGACATAGCGCTAAGGCTAAGTTATGCTACATAGCATAGCTATTTAAAACACTGATTTCGGCATAACCCAGTGAACATTCAATAAGGAAAGGAAGTGGTTTGGTCTCATACTGCAAAAGGACAACGGATAAAAAGATGGTCGATCGTCTCCTCATCGCTCAGGCAAACATTAGGGAGGATTAGTGTTTGCAATATTGATAGTATCTACCGATACTATCGATATCGTAGGTCAGCAAGGTATCGGCGATATTATCGGCCGATATCGATATTATCGTGCGATATATCGATATCGACCAAGATATCGGCAAAATATCGGCTGATATCGCAAAATATCGACGATACCTGGACGATATCGTCCAGCCGCACAAGAGTTCCCTCATTTTTTTGGAAAAAAAGATTTTTTGTTCGATTTTCTTCTAGTTTCTCCTCCTAAAAGAAAAAAAATCGTAGGGACCCGTGTACCAACTCTTCGAAGGGGTCATATTTTGTTGAGTCTAATTAGTCATTTTCTAGGTTTTGTTGAGTCCCTATGTAGATCCCCATATAGATCTAAGCCATATAGGGTAACTTGCATTGCGTTGAATTAGGATAGTCAAAATTGCATTTGGAGGATACCCAGTCAGTTGCATCATCCATAGGTATATTTCTCAACTCTCTTGCTTGTTTTACTTTGCCAATGAATTAGTTGTATTTTCATTAATGTCTTCTTACATTTAGATATCTTATGGAATCAATTTAAACAATAGTTGCATCAGTTCAATTAGACAACGTATAGCTTAGGATCATTTTACAAAGGAACTCCATTGTGTGGACTTTTTTTAATTTTTTTTTATACATATTATGATTTAAATGTGTGTATTAAGCTCCATTTTAACAATCCCTGAAGTTTCATTGAAAAATTCAATCAGTTTCCCAATGTTTTCCCATGTTTCCCAAAAAGTGCGATACATTACCCGATACAACCGATATATCCTTAGCGATATGCGATATGTATCTGTATCCTAAGGGTGCGAAACGTAATGCGATACCGATACTATGAACACTGGGGAGGATCATCGCTCTTCTTTGGAGATTGTTGATAATTAGAATTCTTTTCCGCCCTACTAACCAAACAAAAACTGCAAGGGCCCCCCATAAAACCAATGATGAAACAAGTGGAGCGGGGCCGAGGAGGAAGGCTTCGAGGAAATGATAGAGTGAAGAGATCTGACCGACGAATCTCGAGGCAGCCCAAAAGCCCTTGTCTTCTTCCGTCCTCTCCAACTTGCTCGACTGAAGGATGGCCAAAAGGGTGACATACTCCTCAAACTCGATATTACTCAAATTTCTGCGACACTGGATATTCCACACTATTGAATCCCCGACCATTGAGTAGCAATCGACCACTCGAACGAATCTGTTTGGAGCAAGGGCCATGATAGTAGGAAACAAACTTGAAGCTGCTGGTCACCACACCAGATATCGATCCACAACCGAGTGCGCAATCCCCCTCCCACCTTTAAAACTATGCCTGGGCATACGAGATGTTGAGTAGCCATAATCACTCTCCAAGCTCCTGAAGCTTTGTAAACGGAGGAATTTTTAACGAACCAGCCGCACTCATGAACCCTGTATCTAGCTGCAAAATGACTTTCCTACAAAGCTTGTCTTCTTCTACACAATCTCCAAATCTATTTTCCCAACAAAGCTAAGTTTGAGGAACCTAAAGATTTTAGGCCGGCTCCCCCTTCCTGTATAGGTCTACACCCCTCCCTCCCATTTTAGTAAATGAAACTTCCTCCCCTCCCTCGAGCCATTCCACAAGAAGTTCCTTCTAAGTTTCTCTAACTTAACCAATACTGAAACTTAGGCATTTGAAAATAGACATGAAACACATCGACGTATTGGAAAAAGCCGACTTTATCAATATGGTGCAAGCCCTTAATGATAAAAACCTACCTTGCCAAGCAGCAAGCTTCTGCTCCATCTTCTCCACTACCTTGTCACACAAGTGTAATGACGGCTTCCCAATATAGAGGGGCAAACCCAGGTACTTGGTTGGAAAAGCGCCGACTTGACAACCAAAAGCACGAGCAAGTTGGTGTAATTCAAAGCTATCCACATGCATACCCGACATCTCAAATTTTGACGAATTGATCCTCAAACCCAAAACCGCTTCGAAGCACACCAGAATTTTCCGAATGTTTTGCACCAAATTCGCATTTGCATCTAAAAGGAGAAGTGCGTCGTTTGCAAATAGAAGATGGTTGATACTCCCGTGTAAATCCGCAATTTGAAATCCGGAAAAAGCCCATTTTCCTCTCCTTTAGGAAGCATCATGCTCAAAGCCTTTGATGTATCGATTCCAGTTGCCTTTAATGGCTAGCTGTCCTGGACCACCTGGTGGGGCACACATGATGGCGTACACTTGGGAACGGGAAGGGATAGCCGTTGGTTATTGGTGAAGGTAGGAGTGGCACCGTGCTCCTAAGATTGGGGGCCAGGACCCTTGGCTGAGGTTGACTCGGAGGGTTTTGGCAGGGATCTTAGGGGAGCTATGGTTAGAGATAGCTGTAGCAGCGAATACTGCTCGCCCCCCAAAGCCTCCATAACCACCAGAAGCTGATACAACGAGAGGGGTCTCCCCACCTTAAGCCGCGCGAAGCCTTGAAGAACCCTTTTGGCGAGTCATTCACCGAAACAGAAAAGAGGCTGAATGGGTGCAAGAGGCAATCCAACTTCTCCACTTAGAACCACAACTCATCTTGTCTAGCATGTAGTCTAAAAAACCCCAGTCTATATGATCATAAGCTTTTTTGATGTCTAATTTGCACACTACGCCACCCTTTCTTTCTCGGTTTTTGGCATTGATAAATTCGTGGGCAATGAGAGCGGTACCCAAAATATGTCGCCCCAGGATAAAGGCTCCCTGATTTTCCGAAATAACTTTGGAGATGACATCTATAAATCTGTTGTCAAGAATCTTCGCTAGGATCTTGTAAGGACCCCTTGTGAGGCTTATGGGTCTGAAGTCTTTCAATTGCTCCACCCCTTTCGTCTTAAGAATGAGAACAATGAACAAAGCCCCCATTTCTACTGAGAGCTGGCCTTGCTCTGAGAACTCCGCAGTAAAGTCCGTCAAGTCTCTTCACACTACATGCTGGAATTTTTGATAAAAAGCTATTGGAAAGCCATCGTGGCCTAGAGCCTTATCCCCACTCATAGATCCAAGGGCTGAATTAACTTCTACTTCGGTCTTTCCAAAAAATCCGCATCAAACGAAGAGAGGTGAATGAATTGCAAATTGTGCATTGACAAGATGTTTGATGTGTAGCCCCACAATGGTGAGAGGAAATGGGCCAACGGTCTGGATTACCAAACCATGAGCCTGCCTTGTTAGAATTGAAAACCTTGTATACTGTGCGAAGATGCAGGGCACTTATCATGTAATTCCTCATTATAGGATACAAGAACGGAGGCTTTGTGCAGTATACATGGCAAGTGTGGCTCATGCTTCAGAGTCCAGACTGGTGGCCTGTTGCATTGTATCATATAGTGGATGGCATCATAATATCGATATCATCGGCGATACAAATCATCATATCTCCTGATGTTTGAAATATCAAGAAATATTGGCGATATTATCTACAATATGTTATAATATTTGTTTTACAGCTGGTATCTGTATTGCTGACCTGACAATACTGAAATATTGTTCAATATTATTGATAATGTTGGTGATATCTGGATCGTTGATTATGTCAATTATTGGCAACTTCTGTTGAAAGAGCGGAAGATACAATGGATTGAACTTTTGGCCCTTGATAGAATGGAATGGTGGAATAGGATTCATGTAGCCGACCCCTATTAGTTTGGATAAGGGTTAAATGATGATTATGATGATGATGATGATGATGAAAGACAATGAATACTCAACACCTCCATATTCAATTGACCGCTGAAATTTTCTGCAAGGTCTGTTTATATACATTTGGCAACATTTATATGTGGTCAAATCTGGACTAACAAGAATAACCAGCCATGTCATCATTTGATTTGTAAATTCAACTACTTGTTGATGATATGGTTACTCGAGGAGCCTGTACTTCATACCTTTGAAATAAAATTTCCAATCTTGCATTTGTTTGGGTTCTTGTGAATAGCATCTACTTTGGAAATATATCATGCGATTCATGAATACTCCCCTGTTATGGTACTTATCAACTGCAGGGCATTGTATGGTGCTATGTGGTACTCATGAACTTGTCACAAAGCCCTGAAAAAATATTTTAAAATATATGAAATTGCTAAGAGGAGCTGCAAGACACTTCTGTTTGCTGATTACAGGGCGGCAGTTCAACTTGCGGCATGTCCCCTCTTTACTTCATTTTGAAAAGAAAAAAAGGTAAATTATAAAGGGCGCGCTCCAGTGGTACTGATACCACCATAGCATATGGTGGTCCCACCAGATGTGCAGCCCAGTGATGTGTTCATGAAATCCAACATGTCCATCAGCTGCGTCACCTTAACAAACTCCTAAGGCTTAATACTTATCCAGAATTCAAGTGGGCTGCAGCGAAGGAAACGAGCTGGGAGGGAACACCAGCCCTTTGAATTTAATGGGGGCGCACTTGAATGGTAAAGCAGCCTGATTATTGGACTGATGCTTCTTCTGGCCTGGATGAAGTGTCTGAACAGACTGGATTCTATATATACAACACGGTAGGCCCCCCACTCTTATCAAAGCTGTTTCCTCTCAACATATTCCATGTAGTATGGCCCACCTTAGTTTTGGATCGGGCTGATTATTGGGGGCTTTTTTTTTTTTTTTTTTTTGAGGTGAAGCATCTGATGGATGGGTTCGATTCCGTGAACACATCACTGGGCCCCACATCTGGCCGGTTCCACTGGAGCGTGCCCCAAGTTATAATTACCACATCATTCATGTTGCTTTGCACCATGGGATGACATTGCCTGAATGCCATGCATTATTCTATTTCAAACATAGAATCTGATATACATGTTCAAGCATCGAACTTTTTTCATTTTTAACAGCTTTGTTCAAACATTTAAGAATGGTTGAGTTCTTCTGACTGTTTTGTGCAATTTAAAATTTTTTATGCTAAAAATCAGTTCTTTTTTTTTTTTTTTTTTTTGAAAGTTGAAAATCAGTTCTTCTAGATGGGCTTATCCATTTTTATATGTTGTGTGGAACTTGGCATGTTAATCGATTACAAAGAACATTTTCTTGTACTGTTTTCTTCAGTAAATTGTCTCGGGTTTAGTTCTGATAAATGCTTTTATCAATTTGCAGGGTCTGGTGAGTCTCGATCTCTTATGAAGGAAGTAGCACATCAGGCTGCTTTCAAACAAGAGAAACTCAACCATCTAAGACTAATGGTTGTATATAGAAATACTGAGAAGATGCTAGCTGATGTCCTTGGTGCTACCGAGGGAATAACAATATTTTGTTATCATCACTCCACGGCATATAAGTATCAAGGGAGACTTCGGGCACGGAATATTCTATCCTCAGCTTATCATCTCATGTCACTTCAACCTGAAGAACTCCCTCTGAAACATCTTAACACCCCTGAAGATCTGAAAGCATTTATTCGTTCAACAGATAAAGCTGTACTTCTCCTAGAATTTTGTGGCTGGACACCAAGATTGTTGCAGAAAAGTAAAGATGATGGAAGAGAACGTGTTTTGCATGTAAGAGATGCATCACACAATGGTAGGTCACCTCAACCAACAAATTGTCTTAACCCCATCCGACACAACATATATTCCACCTCCTCAGTTCTTAGTTATTATTCAGTTCACATCAAAACTTCAAACTGTTTTGATAACCATAAGGTATAAACTGAATAGAGACTGCAAAATGCTGAAGCTCCATGACTGGAAAAAACTAAACGCATGGGTTGATGATATGAAGAAACAACTGAGCGAGGCATATCTCTCGTTGTTGACATGCTTAATTGTCAGTCTACCTTATGTTTGATTTATCTAATTCCGTCAACAATGCCGTTGGTGACATGCAACATATTTTCTCATGTTCATTTTGTTCCTATGAGATACTCACTGGAGCTTTGTACTGCAGAAAGCATCATTGGAGAAAATTTTAATGGAGAAGCAAGTAGAACAATTCCAATCAGCAGGAAAGAAAACCAGAAGGTGGCTGGTAATTTTTATATGCACATCACACTCAGATTGATTGTAGAACAGAAATAGAAGAGAATGCATTACATAATAAAAAATCCTGATCCGGATTTTCTTTTGACTCAAGCACAGGGTTTACAAAATGAAGAGCCGATCTGTGGGGTCGAAACTGGGCTTGGCGGAATTCCATGGCTTAGGGACTTTATGTTTGCAGATGAAAATGCTTCACTCGGAGTTGAAAATAGAGTTGGTGTGGGGATGTCCTGTACATTTGAAGAGTTTCAGCGATTTGAATCTTTCTTCTCAAACTTTTCAACAATTGCAAGAGAGTATTTCCTGCCTCCTGAAAGGCAAAGGTTTGGTCTGGTTTCCAAAAGATCTTTGCTATCATTTCTGAGTATCAGAGAACCAGATTCATGGTTGCTCATGCTTCAGTTCGTTGGATGCCCTAATTGTTCGAAGATACTTAATGAAAGAGATGACCTTAAGAATGCCATGTTGATGCACCACCCCCTTGTCACAGAGGTAAGCTTGCCATTCTTGCTCACGGAGCTCATCTCCTCCAATACAGTTAAGCTTTCAATTTAAACATGTAATATGGTTATGCATATTTATGCTATAATATTTTGTGCTATGTTGGTTCAAACTATGTTGCCTACAATCTTATGTCTGCCCAAAATGTGTACATGATAGAGGCACTGAAATGGGAAATTTCCAAACAGAAATGAGAGTTTTTTTCTTTTGAAAGTAAGGTTTCAATTGGGGAAGTTAATCAAGAGAAAGATTGCTGCTTCTTTGGTTGAATGCACTGTGATGAGGTTGGAATTCTGCTGAAGCACCAGTTTGTAGTTTTTCAACAATGGAAGTGCATGCATGATCTTCTTGGCATTCTTGGCGCATGTCTTTTTTTTTTTTTTTTTAAATTATTTCTTTTGGGCATCCTCTAGGGTCTTGTGCTTCGAGAGTTTTACTGTAGCATGTGCTCAGAGTATCGGTGTGATTGCATTATTGTTGACTTGGAATGTGTAAACATGTATAGATATTGTTTATATCGCAATACATGGTAAAATGTTGCTGTCTGAGAGAAGCATTGAGAAAATGGTGGAATTTTCAATGAAACTTCAGGAGACGTTAAAAGAGGATTCAAAATATTATAAAAAACAACTTTGCACAATAGGTTACCATTTTGTTGGGCCTAAATCATACTCTTTCAGACAAACAGTGCAACGATCTAGTTATGAACATCATTTAAATGTTTTTCTAATTAGAGACAACAATGATCCGTCCATCCATCATCCATGCATACAGATACATCTGTCCATCCATCCATCCAGCCAACTGAACATACATACATGCAACTGTACTTGCATAAAACATCCATCCATCCATCCATGTAAGAAATAAGTTATGAAACAACTTGATTATTTCTTTAACAGTGAACTTTTTTTTTCCTTACATTTTTGGAAGTATTTTTTGAAAAAAGGGAAATTTCTGGTCAATTGATATATTAGACAAAATTCATGAATAAATAAAATTTGCATATCAATCAACAATCATCAACATCTATTTTCAAAATAAACATGTTTTAAAATTTTAAATCATCATCATCTAAGACTTCTCATTATGGCAAGTTATTTTGGGCTATTTGGAAGGAGCGGAATGAGCAGTGTTTCAAATATGGGAGGTCCTCGGTGGATGGGGTGACAAGTATAGTTAAAGGCCTTGTAATGGGTTGTGCTCCTTATGTTAATGCAGCGAAAGCTGCTTCCTTTTCTTCTCTTTTTGAGTGTTAGTGCTGTGTTGTATTCTTTTCCTACCTTCTTGGGGGCATAATGATAAATTTCAGTTCTCTTAAAAAAAAATCATCTAAGCCTTATCTCAACTAATTGCGGTCAGCATTTTTATTTTTAAATAAAAACTGCGGAATGGTGGAACAAGATTCATGCAAGCTTTAATAATGAGGCCTCATCCTCCCCAATGTTTGCCTCATGTGTTTCAAGGCAGCCGAGACCATTCCCCACCTTTTCATTCACCATCCCTTTGCTACGAGCCTACGGCTATCTGGAATGCTATTTCTACTAAGTTCTCTGTCAATTGGGTAACCCCAAGCTGCATTCCTCCTTTCCTTCATGCTTGGTATCTTCCGGGTCTCGACAAAGACTCCTGTAAGCTATGGAGGCTAGTGGGTCTCGCTACTTTCTGGGTTATTTGGCGTGAAAGAAACTTTTGATGCTTCTGAAACTCTTCTAGCACCACGTCAGCGGTCTCTGTTCTTATATTCAGGGAGGTGCGAGAATGGTCTACTGGTCTTTCCCTCGAAGACAGCCACCTGCTCCTCTCTCTCTCTCCTGGTGTAGCTTCTTCCTGTGGGCCATTGCTTGTGGTCTCCTGTCTCGAGTTGTATAGTTTTTCTTAGGTTTTTTCTTTTGTTTTTGTTGATTCTTCTGTTTTTTTTTTTTTCCTTTCTTTTTTCTTTCTTAGTAATCTATAGCATCGTTAAAAAAAAAAGAAAAGATTCATGCAACCAGCCCCAATTAATTTTAGGATAAGGCTTAGATGATGATGATTATTTTTTTAAATAATTAAAACATAAATTTTCGAAAAAGGAAACTTGTGGCCAATTGATAGATTGGCCAGTACTCATGAATATATCAAATTTCCATGCTTGCAATCTCTTTTTAAGGTGTAAAAGTGGACAAAATTAGGATTTTCGCAATTTCCTCCATTTTTTTTTAAAGATAAAAGGAAATTTTATGAAGAGGGCGCTGAGCTGGCGTCCAAAAGCTTACAACCCTTTCAAGCGAAAAGCAAGACAATCTTTCAAAATAGAAATGTAGGAAGCCCTCTAGGCTACAAAAGATTTTACCCTATGAATAACAATAGAAACATGATTAAGATTTTCTCCATTTTTCACTGCTCAAAATTTACTTTTTCGCCTTAAATCCATGTTAATTCATGATAGGCATGCATTTCTAGTTCAATCCATGCTAGCATGTCTAAAATCTTAGAATTGTTCTTATCTTTTTCTCACCTTGGAGTTCGAATCTGTTTTGCAATCCATGCTAGCATGTCTATCGGTCATGGAACTCTCCACATTTTGCACCCTAACAATTTGACTTATGTTGTTGGCCTTTGCTGTTAGTGGCTATACTATTTGATCTTTTTTTTTCCTCCTGCTTTTAGCCATTCATAAAAAGAAAAGAAAAAGAAACCTGTTGTTTTAGCTCCTCCCTGTTTTAAAATTGCATTCTTATACAGTATGTCTTCTGGTATAACCGTTCTTTGCCTTCTTGATTCAATGACTTCTCCTTTCTTCTGCTGTAGCTGGAAGGCGAGGGAGATGGTCTTGAGCCTGCATTACCAGCAAACAGACCATCGATAGTTCTTTTTGTGGATAGATCATCAGAATCATCGAAGATAAGAAGAACAAGCGAATCAGCTCTTGAAGATTTTAGAGAATTAGCCCTGCAAAATCAGCTTTCTGACCAGATGATAACAGAACAAGACAGCATTAATACTGAGGGGTTCTCAGCACAAACTTTCCGTGGGATGAGGAGTAAAGCTATTTCAGACCCATCTGGCCTTGCAACAATGAAACTCTCACCGGCAACTGGGTTGGTGAAATTCAAGGATCAGATGGCTTATATTATTGATGAAGGTGGAACTGGTAATGCACAGGGAAACTCTGTTCGTGACGTTTTGGCATACCTTCTTCAGCAGAATAATCCTGCTTTTCATATCAAGGAAGCAAAGATAAGTGTTTTGGCAAAGGAAGTTGGTTTCCAGCTTCTATCTGATGATTTTAAGGTCAAAATAGTAGATGCACTACCACCTTTGCGAGAGGGAAATGATAAATCTGAAACTACAAAGTCTCAAATATCTGAACAGCCGATGAAATCTGTTGTTGAAAGTAGCATTGACTTGAATGACGATAATTTATTGAATAGTATACCTGTGGTTGAGAATGGGGAACGACCTGAAGTCATTGATGTGGAAACGTCTCTTCAGGATAACCAAGAAGCTACAGTTCAAAGTGAAGAAAATGCACCATTAATTACCACAGAATCGACTCAAGAGGTTAAGAAAAGTGAACATGATACTGTCGAGAGTATGGGCATTTGTGACAACCATAGCTGTAATGAGAAGGATGTGGGACCATCAATGCTCCATGCCAAACAACCTTTTCCCTTGGAGCAGGACCCATGTGTGGTGCATTATCCGGAAGAACGCATTCATAAAGATCATGGCTTGCATGCGGAAGGTGGCTTGAATGACATGTCTTCCAACGAAGTAGAGTGGACTTGCAGTGGCGATTGCTCGGGTGCAGCTATAATAGGAAATGTGGCAAAGGAGGATAGTTCAACAAGAGGGGACAAAATGGAGGATCATCAAAGTGAGCATCAAGGTTTCAAGGGTTCCTTTTTCTTTTCTGATGGTGGGTATCGATTGCTTAGGATGTTGACCGCGGACTCAAAGATTCCATCAGCAGTAATACTTGATCCAGTTTTGCAACGGCATTACGTCTTTCCTGAAGAGACAGTGTTTTGCCGTTCTTCTCTAGTGCATTTTGTTGATGGATTTCTGAATGGAAGTCTTCCTCCTTACCAACGATCAGAACCCTTTCCTGTAAATCCAAGGGAGACCCCTCGGCCACCATTTGTAAATCTTGATTTCCGTGAGGCTGACTCAATCCCTCGAGTAACAGCAAAGATGTTTTCGGAGTTGGTTCTAGGTGTTGACCAATGCGATGGAGGATATGCAGTGTCATGCTCCGACACTCAAAATTTTGGCACTGCCTGGAAGAAGGATGTTTTGGTGCTTTTTAGCAATACTTGGTGCGGATTTTGCCAACGAATGGAACTGGTGGTTCGTGAAGTATATCGAGCCTTTAAGGGTTATGTGAATATGTTGAAGAGTGAATCAAACAGTAGACAATCCACCTTTATTGAAGGTATTAAGTTTTGTTATTCAATTCAATTCATTTACAATTAAGTTATTAGGAGCAACAATCTTTGTCACACATGATTTATGGCTAGTGTTCATCAATGAATGTGGATTGTGTGACAAACAAGAGTGTGTGTGTGTGAGTGTGCACGCGTGTGTGTGAATATATCTTAACGTGGACATTAGCAACGTTCCCAGATTTTTTAATTGTCACATGGGAGAGCCAATCATCAATCCAAATTGCCAGTTCATGCATACCCTTAGGGCAGGCCATGGTGCAAAGATCAGGCTGATCGGATGATCATGACCCTTTTAACATTGGCTGTTTTGTTAACACTGTTAGTTTTTTTACAAACCACACATGGATGCTTAGCATCCTAAAACCAAAGTGCTTCTTTGGGAGTCAGAAGTAATCCACCGTGGGGCCTATTGGATTGATGTCTCAAGATGATGATTGGACGACCTATTTTCTTTCTCTGCTTGATCTTGACTGTCCATATTTATGATTGGATGGTTAGGATCATCTGATTGGCATGATTTTTGAACGATGGGCTTCTCCAAGTGGTACAAATGAACGAACAGTCAGGATTGATGATTGGACATCCTGCATATCAATTGAAAACCATTTCTTTAATGATGAAAGATCTCATCCTATCAAGGTAGTTAAGAGTTTATTTAATGAAATGTCTTGGAGTTATAATTTAAGATTCTAGAGGTCCTTTTGTTTATTTTATATGGGTTGTTATGTTCGTCTCATGTGGAGAAACTAAACTGGTGGGCTGCATTCAAAGGGTTAGGATAATCCAATTGGCGTGATTTTTGCAGCATGGCTTGCCCCCGTTGGTTTGATTGGATGAACTATCTGAATCAATGATTGGCCATGCCACGTGTCACGTAAAACTTTATGGAGTGTGTGATATGTGTAGACCGAGAGGTAGAGGAAAGTACCTGCATGCCCTAGAAACGACAGTAGCCACTGGAAATAATGTTCTTCTTGCACACCAACTTTCCATGTTTAGATTGCGTTAGAAAAAATGTTATCAGGAGCTCATAAAAAAATGCTGTGAACTATGCATTTTATAAGTCTGTGAATGTAAGAGACTAGAAAACATAACAAACAGTTTTTGTTAAAAGAGATGGTGCACTCTATCATATTAGAGTTGCCATGTGCACAAGTTGCTTAGACTGACTGTGATGTGAAAACTATAGTATGCTACATGCTAAAGCTGCATATTGTTTGCATCTTGGCTATGTTGCTAATGAAGTGCAAAGTGCGAGCCATGAATTGAACCACGAATGCTTTATGCACTGACTCACTTCCTCCGAAGGCCATTTACTTTATTCCTTTGCCCTCAAAAGACCTTGATAACCAAGCTCCTTTACCTAGGGCTGAAAGTCGGGTGGGTTGGTGCTCAACCCTAACCCAACCCAACCCAACCTCGGCTTGGGAATTCTCAACCCAAGCGCAACCCAAGCGGGCTCGGTCGGGTTGATCGAGTTGATACATGCTAATATTTTTGTTATTACATTAGTATATTATGTTTCAATACAGATCTTATTTTTTATACCCATGGCTTTATTAGTTTTATATGTTGTTATTTATTGTAAAGAACTTCACTTTTTCTAAACAAATAAGTTAAAATATAGGAGAGCTACTCCTTTAACACTCAAGCATATCAAATTTCAAACATTATAAATTTACTTGCTAAAGTAATATAAACTAATAAGTTTACTTAACTAAAGTATAATAAAATTCTAAGTAACTTGTATATAGATCGCGTTCGGGTTGGGTTGGGCAACCCGAGACCTCAACCCAAGCCCGACCCAAGCTTTATCGGGTTGGTGTTTGCATAGCCGAAGTTCGAGATCGGATCCGATACTTCTTGCCCAAGCCCAACCCAATGTCGGGTCGGTCATGGGTTGGTCGGGTTGAACCCGCCCGCCCAACTCTCAGCCCTGGCTTTACCTATCTGGATTTTCCCAATCCCCTTTTCTGGGGGATCTGCCATCCAGTCTCTCTTCTCCTGACAGCTGACCCAGTTTCATACTCCAAGATCAGCATTGCAAGTATGGAAGTGTATTTATACCCGTCATAGTCCATTGGCTGATGGGTTTGTTTGTCTGAACTGTTAGCTTATAGCTCTTAGCACCTATTACTGGTTATTGTTTTCTTTAGTATTATTATTCATATACCTTGTATCGTCTATATCATCATCATCATAGCAGCCTTATCCCAACTCTTTGGGGTTGGCTATATGAGTTTTTGTCATTCCCCTCTACCAAGGGCCATAACTTCAGTTAGACCATACCAAGTTTTTTCTTACTACCTCTACCCACATCCTTTTGGGCCTTCCCCTTGGCCTTTTAGAGCCTTCAACTTGTAAGAACTCACTCCATCTAACTGATGCAGTTCTTGGTCTCTGTTGCACATGACCAAATTATCTTAGTCTAGTCTCCCTCATCTTGTTAGCTATTGGTGGTACTCCTAAATTCCCTTCGAATGCATTCATCTCTATTTTTATCCTCGTTTAAGCCACTCGTCCATCTCAACATCCCCATTTTAGCTACACACATCCTATGTACATGTTGTTCTTCAACTGCCCAACATGCTGTCCCATAAAGTATTGCTGGTCTTATAGCCATCCTATAAAATTTCCTTTTCAGTTTTGAGTGGTATACACTGAATGATTTGTACACATGGAAATTTGGTTTTTTTTTTTTTTTTTGTTTTGTATTTCTTCGGACAATATAATCGATTTTTGGATTTTGTTACATTGCTAAATCTTTATATGTGAATTATGCAACTGCTTGCCCATAACAGTATTCACTAATATTCCTTGAAATGAAGCATTTTTGTACATTAAATGAAGCAAGCATTTTTAAGACTGATTTTTGTCATGTAAATCAATTTATGTTTGTTAAGTCAACCCCAAATATCTGGGGAAGGCTATGGTGATGAAATCAATTTGTGTTTGTTGACCATTTGTTGGATATGTGATGTGACAGATAATGTGGATGATGTTATGCTTAATGAGCTGCCGCTAATTTTCTTTATGGACTGCACATTGAATGATTGCAGTGCACTACTGAAATCAATGGGTCAGGTAACTACTGTGGACTTTGCATTTAATACTACTAAATATTAGATCCAGTTACTTTTTATTGAACCAACTATTAATTTATGAATATTTACATTGCGTGCGTGTGTGTGTGAGTGACACAATCAGGGATTCACAAATACACAATCTACTTTCTACAAATGTTAGTGAAAAGTAGACAGTCCACAAAATTTCCTTGCTAGAAATATGAGCAAAAGTAGACAGTTTAGTATTGAATATTATTATTGGTTAATGGTTCCGTTCATGCACCTCTTCGACCAGATTATCCATCTTGACCAATGGATCTCCCTTTGGGGTTTTTAAATCTACATGGGGCCTTCGTCAGGGTGATCCCCTGTTCTCTTTTTTATTCATCCTGGTTTCTGAAGTGTTAAGCAGAATGCCACTCCATGGCCACCAGTAGGTTTGTTCAATGGTTTTTTGGTTTATAACTTTCCTTCCTGTATTTCTCATCTTCAGCTCGCTGATGATACTCTCCTGTTTTGTGAAGCAAAAGACTTTATGGTAGACTTCTCAGCATGAAAATCTGTTGGTTTGAGACTATATCAGGGTTGAAAGCTAATAAATCCAAGTGTGAATTATCCGGGATTGACCTTTCTTCAGAAGATGCATCTCGTTTAGCGACCGTGTTTGGATATAGTGTTGGATCCTTCCCATGTTTTACCTGGGTCTTCCTCTTTGTGTTGGAAAGCTTCCAATATGCCTCTGGGATGGAGTTCTTGAAAGAATGGAGATGGAGAGGAAGCTCTCCTCTTAGAAGAGTTGCCTCCTTTCTCTTGGTGGCAGACTAACCTTAATTAGGGACTCTTTAGCTAACCTCCCTGTCGACTAAATGTCTATCTTCCAATGCCTGAAATCTTTTATTGCTCAAATTGATAAATTGCATAGAGATTTTCTTTCAAGGTGTTCCATAACGGTAACGGTGGCCGTAACGGCCACCACTGTTACCATTACAATACGGGCCGTAACGGCCATTACGACCACCATTGTTACTGTTACAGCCCTTTTTTATTTTCATAAAAAAAACTGTTATAGGCCGTTACAAGCCGTTACGGGACTATTACGGCCTGTTTTTTCTATAACGGCCGTTACGGCCGTTTCAACCCTGTAACGCGTAATGGTTATAACCATTTCCGTTATGTATCGGCCGATACGGCCGATATATGAGCGTTTTGGGATACCTTGTTTTCTTTGGCAGGGGGGTATTTCTTCAAGAAAATCCCCTGTTGAACTGGAAGGAGGTTTTCACTCCCTATTTGCAAGGACGAGCGGGTATTAAGCGCCTGGATTTGGTTAATTCAATTCTTTTGTGTAAGTGGGTGTGGAGGTTTTCTAAAGAGGAGTTAGCCCTATGGAGATCCCTAGTTGCTGCAAAATATGATCTTTCTCCAATGGGATGGTGGACCAAACTCCGTTCTCTCTATCGGTCATCCTGTATTTGGAAAGGAATAAATCGGGTGGTTGCTTCTATCTCCCAAGGCTTGGGATTCTTGGCGGGTAATGGAAAAAGAATGAGATTTTGGTTGGACCCTTGATTGAAGGAGCATCCTCCTATAAATGGGTTCTCAGATTTGGCCTCTGTTTGCACAGATGTCAACATCCAGTGGCCCCATGCTTCCTAGGGAAAGGCACGAAAGGCTTTTGCTCACCTCCGTTGAGGAGGAATGTGAGGGACAATGATATTGTCGATCTATCTAACTAACTGTCCCACTTGTAGGGAACTTGTATCTCTTCAGACGAGGACTCCTTAGTGTGGAAGCTAAAAGCAATGGGTACCTTCTTAGTTCGATCCTTCTATGAGTTACTCTCCAAGCCGGCAATCTCGCAACATCCTAGTCCATCCAGTTTTGTATGGTCGTAGGGGCTCCTCCAAGAATTATGGCTTTTGTGTGGCTCATTGGAAGAGGTCGTGTTCTCACTATTAACAACCTTTGAAAGTGGCAGATGGTCCTTTCGAATATGTGCCTCTTACACGAATGAGATGCAGAGACCATCGATAATCTCTTTCTTCGTTGTTCTTTCTTGACAGTCATTTGGTCCGGGGTGCTATCTCTAGCTAGTGTCTTGTGGGCCATGCTTGCTTCCATTGGTGATTTCCTGCTCGTCTGGCATGCAGCAGATGGAGGGATGCTAGGTAGAAAGAGATGGAGGCTGATCCTTCTTGCAGCTTTCTGGGCTATTTGGGGAGAGGGAAACGATCTGTGTTTTCACAATAGGAGTCTTTTTATTTCAGGACTGGGCCCCTTGAGATGTGTTGTTTAGAGCATCTTAGGGCCTTTTTTTTGGGTTCTCGTGTGGTCTGGGGGCTGCTCTTATTGTATTCTATTTTTTCTTTTCTTAGTTTAGGTTTCTTTTTTATTTTTTCATTTCCTTTGTTTTCTCTTTTAGCATTGGCCTAATAAAAAGAAAAAGAAAAGGAAAAAAGAAAAAGAAAATTATGATTGGTTAAGAAAGCTAAAAGTAAGTTAGCTACATAACTCAAGTGACCTTTCTTCTTTTTACATTTTTAGTTGTTTGGAGAGACGAATTATATAATCTTCAACCCTATCTATGCATAGAATTCTTTGGTCTTCAGTTTGTATAGGTGGTGTGCCCATGGTTCTTTAATCCAGAATGTTGATGTGATGGGCCCTAATGTTTTAAATATCGACGATATCGGCAGATATATCCCACAATTTATCTTGTATCCCACTTGTGTGATACAAAATGCACAGGTAGTGCCGATATATCCCACATGTTCGACTCGGTGAGCATTTTCAATTTTTGATCACTTTTTTTGTTGAAATTATGTTAAATCAATGTCAAATGGTTACAAATCCATTGGTTCTTCACGTTTTGCATAAAAAATCATGGAGTTGGAGCTTTGATTTCGCTATCCATTGGTTCTTCATGTTCTCCATAATTTTTTTTTTCGAAATTTCCTTCAACTAGCTGTCAATTGAGACTAATTTCGAAGTATTTAGGAGTATTTGATGAAATGATCATCACATACGTTCTAATTTCGAAATTTGAGTGTAGGTGGTTTGATTTGGGGAAGATTGAGGAAAATTCAAAATTTCCCTGATTTCTCCCAAATTGCTTGCTAGTTGCACTCCAAACATGAAATCAAGCATGTATGACGGCTGATCTACTGATTTTTTAAGTCCTTCTCAATTTTCAGAAAATAAAAATAAAATTTAATTAAAAATATTATTTTTTTTCAAAATTTCCTTTCAACCAGCTATCGATTGAGACTAATTTCAAAGTATTTAGGAGTGTTTGATGACATGATCATCACATACACTCTAAATGTTATGCATTCAATTTGAATATTCAATATAGTTGCATTAGTTCAGTCAGATAGCGTATAGCTTAAACCTGTCATGTGCACTTTGTTTTTTAGATGTTATGATTTTAAAAGTGTGTATTCAGGTCTTTTTTAACAATTCCTGATGTTTCATTGAAAAATTCAGCCATTTTCTCAATGTTTCCCAATTTCTCAATGTTTCTCAAAAAAGTGTGATAAATTACCCGATACAAATGATATATCCTGTGCGATTACTGATACGTATCTGTATCCCAAGGATGTGATACGTAACGTGATACCGCTATTTCAAACACTGATGGAGTGATGGGCCCCACCCTAGGTAAATCATGCCACAACTTTCCTTGACTAGAAGATCCTAGCCCTCCAGTCTTTGGTCATTTCCAGTTGAATGTAGACCATATTGTTGTATTTAGTGCTATGCCCATGGTTCAATTAGTGATCATAGACCATGCTCTGAGATTCCCGGATTGTAAGATCCTATCCATCAAACCTTGGGTGGTTTCTAGATGAATGTGGACCATATTCTTGTGTTACGGTCCATTTGCAGGTTACCAATTGAAGGGTTAGGATTATCCCGTCGAGTAAATTTTTTGGGCAAGATCAACCCTAGATCATGGAACCATGGCCCACTTATATAGAATGAAGAATGGAGGAGCACTGTATATCCTGAGGTTGATGATCTTATGGTTTTAAATTTATAATCACAAGATCAATATTTCATAACAACAAGGCTTTTTATTCTTGCAATCAGTCTTGGACATCTTTAAGGTTATGGATCTGGCCAAGTTATCCTGATTCCCTTTGTTGACGGACCGTGATGGATGGTGACGATCACACATGTGGCCCACTTCACAGGAAGATTATGATTTTAATTGTTTCATTTCTTTATTCCTTTTTTTAGTCCTTTAGGTAATGTGTTGGCATAGAGTTCAAGCATATGGGTTTTGGTTATGGAATAACTTAAGCATGGGGTATTTTTTGTACTTGCCCGTATGTTATGAAAGCCCTAATAATAATAAGGGGAGTGGCCAGGGGAGTTACCCACTTCCAACCCTTCTCTCTCTCTCTCTCTCTCTCTCTCTCTCTCTCTCTCTCTCTCTCTCTCCTCTTACTTATCACTTTCTCCCTTTTTCTCCTTCTCAATCTAACTCAAGGAACATGGTATCAAAGTGTTAAAGGATTTGGTATTGCGTTCCTTTCCCTTTTCTTACACTTTTTCTCCTCTTCCTTTTCCTGCTCCACAAGGTGAAACGAAACCCAAAGTCGTTTGGGGCCGATCTACGCAAATCTCCTTCATTCGTTGTTCAACCACCATATGGTGGATTGTGTAGTTGTGCCTCATGAGCATGTTTGAGGCCTGCTTTTGCATGCAACCATTTTGATGGTTTAGAGGTGTGGGTGTAGATCATGAATGAAAATGAAGGGTACCTCATATTCGTCATCAATTGGTTTGTATGTACGTGGGGGTGATCATTGATGTATGCTTCTTAATGCAAGTGTTTGATGAGTTCAGGTTCTTCCCTGGGTGTTTGATCTCTTATTTCCTTAAATGTGGATGTCAAGAATTATGCTAAGAGTAGCCCTCTTCCTTAATGTAGGTTGATGAATCTTCAAACTTAATGGTGCGAATTAGCTACAATGGGCCACATTTCTAGAAGTATTTCTTACACGAAGAAAGAATAAAGTATCTAATATTCCGTAAGCCTGATAAAAGCTCAAAAGATTATGAAGATTGGGTGGCAGAAGATGCTTGGATTTGAGATCTTTTATGGAATAACATGAAATCACATATTAAGGAAAATATTATCTTCTCTAAAACAATAAAAGAAGTTTGGAAAATTTTAAAAGAGATGTATTCAGGTGAGAAGAATTTGACTCGTATATACTAGTTGCTTCAAAACATCTTTGTACTTCAACAAAAGGATAAGAGTGTGACTATTATTCGGTGCTGCAGTGTATGTGGGAAGAACTGAATGTATACCAGTCCCTATCAACTAATTATAAGACCATGACGCGGCAAAAAGAGGAATTCGGTGTCATTAAATTCATTTATGGTCTTCGTCAATGTGTTCCATAACGGTAACGATGGCCGTAGCAACCTCCACCATGACTGTTACGATACGTCTGTAATGGCGTTATGACATTTTTTAATATTTTGAAAAACTCTGTTACGTCCTCGTTATTGGGCCATTATAAGGCTGTTACGGGCCATTTTTTTCTGTTAGGGCTGTTTTGGCCCCATAACATGGCGCAATTACCACCATTATCATCACGGCTGTTATGCAACCGTTTTGGGGTACCATGGTCTTTGTCATGAGTTCGAACCTTCCATCTACAAAGGTGTTTGCTCATGTTCAACGTGCTGTTAGTGTAAATACTCAGACTTTATCTTCATTTAATTGATCGACATATGCTTCTTCCTTTGGTAGGGGAGGTGGAGGAAGTCGCGGTGGGCGATTTGGGGTAGAGATTCAGGTTGAGGTCACTTTTGTGGTATGAATACTTGAGGTCGTGGTGTAGAGATTGGTATGAATACTTGAGGTCGTGGTGTAGAGATTGATGGCAGTCGTGGTCGTGGTCATGAGAATTAGGAGTATTCTCATTGTGGGCTTTCTAACCACACAGTTGATACGTGTTAGGACCTCACTGGCAAGCTAGCTTTGGCAAATTAAGTTCGATCTTTTGATGACGGTTTCAAGGGCTATGTAGTTAAGCCAATCTCAGCTGATTTCGAATTAAGTATGACAGATGATACAGTCACGTTGTTCACGGATGAATATGCCAAGTTGCTAAAAGATTGTTCCAGCTATGCTTCTCTTTCGACTGCCACTCTTGCTTAATCATGACGTTTTGTGTCTTCTAAAAATGTTCCCTGGGTTATTGATTTTGGAGCTATAGTCATATAATAAGTATAGTGTCTTGTCTAAGTTAGACAAGTTGATGCAGGACGCCCTAATTATGATGCATGCTCATGAACACATATAATCCAGCAGAAATAAAAGACAATAAATAATAATCCAAAAATTCAACATCAATCATCATAAACTAAGAAAACCACAAAGAGACATGCAATGAAACGGGCTATCATCACAACCATGCAGTAAGAAATTCAGATAATGCATAGGTTGGATCCGGCGAGGGATGGAACCTCCCGATCTTGCATGGTCATACCCAAATATCCAATGTGAATCACTAGTCCGAGAGATCAAGGATTTTCTCGGATTAAGGATTTGAAAATAAGAGAAATTGGGATTTTGATTCGATTATCAAATTTAGGATTCAAGGATTGGGGATAATGGAGATAGAGAGAGAAGGAAGAAGAACTTACTTTAGAGGAATGTTGGAGGGGCATAAGAAGCAAGGAGAAGAAGAGGATTGGAGAAGAAGATGAAGTTCCAAGAGAGAGAGAGGAGGAAGAGGAGCCACGAAGCTTTTTTTAATCAATAATCAATAACTAATGAAAAAGGTTTAGGGTAACACCCTTATAAAATTCGGAATTAGCATAATTACCAAAATACCCCTACTAATAAATTTTTTTAAAAAAGACATTCACACGAAAAAACATGCACACATTGACTTAAAACTCAAATAAGTAAAAATGCATATAATAAACGCAAATTTAAGATGCCCGATGGCCTCCGATGATGGCACGATGAAAGTGGGTCACGACGAACCAACGGTTCGATCACATCATCATCGCGATCTAACGGTCCAATCATCTCCTCCAAGCAACTTACACATGTCCTCCCAATGTGGGGTCTTCTCAAATGTTTCGAACCACATATGTAAGGTCTTCGATGCTCCTCAAGTCGTCAATAACGATCCAAGCCCGTCATCATCGAGCCATAAAGATATAGGTGTCACTTGCCTCCTACGCTGATAAACCCTATAGGGCTTGATGTCTGCATCATTCTCCTCATCTGAGAAGAGCTCGACTCCGGTGAGATAAAGCTCTGGTGCATCTCCAACAAGTCTGGATCAAGTCTTTGCAATTCCGTTTCTGTCAACCATGTAGAATCGGGCGGTGGCTTGTTCTTCCATTTTACAAGATATCTCTGGAAACCTCCATCTCTCGTGGAAACTATCTCTTCATCCACGATCCCTTCAATTTATTCCTTTCGAATAATAGGTGGGGAATGGGCGGAGTGGGTTGTAAAGCAAACTCTTGAGTGTGGCCATGAAAGAGAAGAAAGATCAATGGTATGATTAGGGAAAATGACTAGATCTTCCACATTAAACGTTGGATTAATGCCCATTTCAGATGGAAGGTCTATCCGATACGCGTTGGACCCAATTCTTTACAATACTTTGAATGGTCTAGCATTACGCGCTTGTAATATCTTAGTGGTACCCTATGAGAACCGCTTTAGCCTTATCCTCACCATTACAGTCTCCTTCCTGAAACTCTTGCAATCTACGATGCGAGTTAGCTGAAAGCTTATAACTATCATTGCTTCTATTAATTCGCTGTCTAATATATGTATGCAATTCATGAATGTGTCGTGCAAATGCATTGACTGACTTTGAAGACCTTTGGGTGATAGACATGGGTGAAACTAAAGGACTCTCTAAAAAAGCAACGGACTTGAAATAAACAATCCTATGACCTAGAACTTGAAAAACTGAAACAAAAGGACACTTCTCATGGGTGACACATAATTTCTCATTATAAGTATTATAAACAAGGATGATTTTCAGGTATCCCAACACTTGAGAACACACACTATTAATACCAAGTCTTGAGCAGATCTTGGCATTAGCCATTATGTCCAAAATGTCATCAAGATGTGGAATAGGGACTCTGGCCATCATATCCACCATAAAGTGAATACGTTGCAAGGTGGCGTGATACTTGACTGAAGCTTTGTGGACGGCTATGATATGCCCACATGTGCGCCATATGCCATTGTTTTTTAATGTGAAAATGGCAGGCATGGCATACAAAACAGCACTCCAACTCAAACTTTCCTTATTGAATTCTTTCTCGAGAAGTTTATCAAATTGACGCTGCATTTTTGTATTTTCTGCGGGGTTCACCTGGCATGGAGGAAAACTTGACAGGATCGACTCAGGGACAAGATCGATTGTGTGTTGAATGTCTCATTTGGGTGAAAATTCATCTCATAAATCATCTGGTGGGATATCACAAGTCTTGTGAGTGTCTGCCATCATATCCTCACTAGTTTCTTCTTCAATTTCATTTGTGTTCACCACGGTAAGAGACGTAGATTGGGAGACTGCATCAATCAAATCACACATGACACCTGGAAGTGATGCGGTTTCAAACTCTTCGACCTTTTCATCACTAGCACACACTTCTGCATCATCAAAGATGATGAGTGATGTCTCAATTTCTTCCATTTCCTCACTACTGACGTTAGGCACGTACTCTTCCACTTCATAAACAACTTGATTGGACTCTTCCAATTGGCTATTCACCATGGTATTATCTCGCTTCCAAGGAAATATAATTGGTGTTAAACACTTAAATTGTTCATAAGCCGATATTTCCTTAATGATGGGTTGGACCACTTAACAAGGAGGGGACTATATTTGTTCTGTGTATGGACGGGAAGGTAGGGCAACTCTCTTCTAAGCCAATGGCTTCTAATGATAAGAGATGGGAAGATATTTTTCTTTCAAACGCTCTTTTATCTCGTCCCATTGTTAGATTGGGGCCCTCCCAACTCTATCAATTTGTCGCTCCAAATCTGTCAAAAACGACTTGGCTTGGCCCTCCAATTTCCACTCGGCAAACCTCACTCGACTGTAATTCTACATATCATACCAATAAAAAAAATACTCCAAGTCTTCAAGCCAATCAAGGAATGTTTGTGGGTTCATGTGACCATTAAAGTACACCAACTCGTCGGAGTTCGGCTTTCCATTGGGTCTTGACGGCCACACGACAACACTTAATAGCCTTGAAGATCTCAAACGCCTATACTCCATTCACTACGGGGAGACTTTACGGACTGGGTGACTCACAATATGAATGCGATGAATTTAAACTACAATGAACTGACACTAATTAATTCTAGATAATGCGACTCAAATCTGGAAATTTTCCAAAGTAGGAAACTTTCTAAAATTGGAAACTTTCTAATTCTGGAAATTCTCTAAATTAGGAAACTTTTTAAAATTGGAAAGTTTCTAAAATTGAAAACTTTCTAAATATGGAAATTTCCTAAAACGGACCTAAAAATAAAAACCCTAATTTGGTAACTCGATCTAAACATAACCATGCAAAGCCTATTCTTTGATACCAAATTTGATGCAGGACGCCCTAATTATGATGCATGCTCATGAACACATAATCCAGCGGAAATAAAAGACAATAATAATCTAAAAATTCAACATCAACCATCATAAACTAAGAAAACCACAAAGAGACATGCAATCCTTGCCCGATAGTAGTGTTGGTACGTCATTCATTAAGTTTATTACGTATACAACCTAGGTCGCTCCCTACCTTGGAGAGCTAGAACGTACCAGTATGGGTTTATAGGTTAAACTTAGTGATCAGGCTCTCTACTTCCTAAAAGAGCCTAACCCCTATTACCTCTATCTCTCTCTTCCTTCTTCTTGAATGGAATCTCCTTACTTCCCCGTATTCTTCGTTCCTCTTCTTCTACTTCAAGGTAGTCTCTCTCTCTCAGGAGGAAGAGGAGCCACCAAGCTTTTCTTAATCAATAATTAATAACTAATGAAAAAGGTTTAGGGCAACACCATTATAAAATTCGAAATTAGCATAATTACCAAAATACCCCTACTAACAAATTTTTTAAAAAAAGACATTCACACGAAAAAACGTGCACACACTGACTTAAAACTCAAATAAGTAAAAATGCATATAATAAACGCAAATTTAAGATGCCCGATGGCCTCCGATGATGGCACAATGAAAGTGGGTCACGACGAACCAACGGTCCGATCACATCATCATCGCGATCTAACGGTCCAATCATCTCCTCCAAGCAACTTACACATGTCCTCTCAATGTGGGGTCTTCTCAAATGTCTCGAACCACATATGTAAGGTCTTCGATACTCAAGTCGTCACGAACGATCCAAGCCCGTCATCATCAAGCCATAAAAGATATCGGTGTCACTCGCCTCCTACGCTGATAAACCCTAAAGGGCTTGATGTCTGCATCATAAGTTTACTCCAATTTCCTTCGTAACATTTGCTGATAGTACCTCAACTCATCTGTCTAGGTTGGGTACTGCTTATCCTACACCATCTCTTCCATTGACATTACTGTCATATTCTTAAATTTCCTCTTGAATCTATTGTCTGTAAGCTAATTAGATGCTTTACTGTTCTGTAACATTCTATTATTCTATTCCAAATTTTAGAATCTAAAGATGGGGAGGACGATTGGTGGAGGACATGAAGTGACTATTCTTTATTATCTTGACAAGAGTTGCATTGCAGACAGCTGTCTCACCTCATTAGGAGCATTGCAGGCTTGTCCACCTTTCATTGAGTAGTTTAATGAATCTTGTTCTGTCATTATCTTAATGTGTTTGAGTTAGATTGCAAAGCTTGCAAGTTAAGCAAGCATCATAGTGTCTTGTTCTTGCTTCGTGTAGATAAAAGGAGTGATAGTCCTTTCATTTTAGTACATTCTTATGGTTGGTGTCCAGCTTGTAGTACTAGTTTATTTAATTACTTTATTATTTCTGTGAACGATTATTCTTGCCTGACCTGGTTATATTTAATGAAAGATTTCTCTGAAGTGTTTCCCGCTTTAAAGAAATTCATATGGAAGTGCAACCACAATTCAATGTTGATGTGTGTATTCTATGTTCAGATAATGCAAGGGAATATGTATCTCATCAATTTAATTCATATTTCTCATCTTATGGCATTATTCATAAAACTTCATGTGGACACACACCGCAATAAAATGGTGTCGCTGATTGTAATAATCGACACTTGATTGGGGTTACTTGAGCTTTGCTGTTTAACATGAAAGTTCTGAAAATATTTTGGAGTGATGCAGTTTTGACTGTATGCTATTTAGTAAATTGGGACGTGGGAAGCATGAATGTTGCTCTCCTCAGCAAATGGTTGTGGTGCTTTGGGACCGAAAATAGGAGATTTTGGCGAGAAAGAGTGGCAAGTATGTATGGTTTGCAAGTGGGTGGATGAGAAACTAAGAGATCCTCCTTGTATGGGGCCTCTTATATGTGGAAATTGATTGTGGGTATTGGATTGGAGTTTCGGAGTGGTATATCCTTTTCGGTGGTGATGGATCTATAATCAGCTTCTGGGTAGATGTATGGTGTGGCGACGCTCCCTTTTGCATTGATTTCCCGAACCTAGCCCATTTGGCTCTCTTTCAAGGTGTCAAAGTGGCAGGGTCAGATTCTTGTTCCTTTTGCAGTTCCTCAGTTTCCTGGTCCCCGTTCTGTAGGAGAGGTCTCTCGGATGTTGAGGCGGATGAGCTCATCTCAGGTATCTTTTCAGTTAAGTCCTTCTGTAAGTCCCTCTACTCCGGCGCTTGCGACAGTCAAGGGAGGGGAGTGTGCCTATCACTTTTGGTTTTATGGCGTGCCTTCCAAAGTAGCAGCCTTCACTTGGTTGGTTGGAAGAAAGAGTTCTCACGATAGATAACCTTCAAAAGAGATTCTTGGCCATTCCAAACATGCGTTGTATTTGTGAGCAAGACGCAAAAACAATTGAGCACTTGTTTATCTTCTGCCCCTTCGCGACTACCATATGGTATCATGTCTTAGGGGAGTAAAAGATTGGTCTATCTGGCTCCTAGCATGGGGGTAACAGGGAGATAAAAGATTGGTCTAGCTGGCTCCTGTCACTACTGGCTGTGTGGTGGTCGATTTGGGGTGAAAGAAATGTCAGGCGCATTCGGGATTTCTCTCGTTCGGTTGCCTTCGAGGTAATTATAATGTTGGTAGCCGATTGGAAAGATTCTAGTTCTCCTCAGGTGTAGGCCCCGGTCTTTGGTGACTGGATTGTTTTCTTTGTTCTCCTTTGTTGCTAGTTTTGCTAGTGGCCATCTAATAAAATCACCACTCTTTCAAAAAATAAATAAATAACTAAATTGGATGGCTTCATCCGTTTGGGTAGTAAATCACATTTTTCTGTTTTGTTTCCAGATATTTCTGTGTTTTCGGTCCATCCTAAGTTGTTTGGTGTATGTGCTTTACATATCAATTAGATAATATCCTTGACAAATTTGAACCCAAGGCTATCAAATGCATCTTTCTTGGATACCCACCTACCCAACAAGGACATGAATGCTATAGTCCCATATCTAAAAAACATTGTCTTAGTTAATGTCATGTTCTCAAGTACCTCCTAGTTTTCTAAAGATGATAAATCGTTGCAGTTTGGAGAGATGTTTGTTATTCTTCCCATTATGCTTGACACGGAACTTACATTGGAAGAAATGTTTGTAGGTGGTTAGTTTTGTTATTGCAAGTCTACTTTAGATGTTGCGAGTGTGGTAATGAAGTTCATCTAATTTTAGCTTCCACCAATCCTCTAGCTCCATCTGAAGACCACTGTCCTCCTTAATCCCATTCTTTAGCATCTAATGAAGACGAGTCACCCATCACTTAAACGTTGCAAGGGTATACGTTTTTTCAGTCAACATTCAATTTCTCGTTTTGTTTGTTGGTTTGTCTCATTCTTTTTGCAAATTTACTTTGTTCTTGTCGCTTGTACTATTCCTCATTTTTTTCAGGAAGCTCTCTGTCATGATGGATGGAAATGAGCTATGGAAGATGTGATGGCTGCTCTAATCAAACTTGGACTCTTAACTTACCTACCTACTGGGAAACACATTGTTGGGTATTGATAGGTGTATGCGGTTAAGTACAATCCTGATGGCTCAATGGAAGGCTTAAAGGCTCACTTGATTGCTGAAGTGTACTTCTTGACCCTGAGAATACTATTTTGAGGCATCTCTTCGCTGACAAAGCTTAATTCTGTACGAGCAATCATTTCGGTTGCCACAAATTTGGATTGACCCTTATACCAGCTTGATGTGAAGAATGCGTTTCTTCATGATGATCCTACTGAAAAAGTCTCTGTGTTAGAGTAAATTAGGTTATCTAATTAGATTAGGGATATTTCCATATTTTTTAGATTGGTATCTGTGAGGATCTTTGTGGATCTCGTACTAGATCTTCCATCTCCTCTATATATTCATGTTATTCTCATAGAAATAAACATAAGTTACAATTTCCCACAATGTAGTCTCTCTGGTTTAATATGGTATCAGAGCGGGTAAAACCCTACCTTCATCTTCTCTTGTTTTCCGGCGGCTGTTGTACCGACAGTGAGCCATTTTTTCTGATTATTGAGTCACTGCCATCACCTCTCATCCCTGTCACTGCTGAATGCATCCCGCCGTCCCAAAACCCCAAAGCCCAATCCCGTGTTCAGCCCTTTCCACCCCTGTTGTTTCTGTCACCGTGAATACCTGCCTAGCTTTGTTGCTCAGGGAGTCAGACAAAGTTTGCCATCTTAAAATGTCTATTTACGATCTAAAACAATCTCCAAGAGCTTACTTCAGCAAAATCAGTAAAGTGGTATTCAAATATGGAATGAAATGGAGCCAGGCTGACACTCTGTCTTTGGGAGGCGAAGTGAGATAGGCGTCATTGTGTTGGTGGTGTATCTAGATAGCAGATAGTGATAATGGGGATATTGACAAGCTGAAGATGTTTTTGCAACAACATTTCTATACAAAAGACTTGGGCCATTTGAGATAACTTTTTAGGTATTGAAGTAACAAGATCTAAGGTGGGTGTTAAATTTGTCGCAACGAATGTATATATGGATTTACTGGCTGAGGCTGGTCTTGTAGGAGCCAAACCAGTTGAAACTTTAGCAGACCCAAATAAGAAGCTTAGTGTGGACCGGAGAGAGTTGATGCATGATTCAGGAAGATATCGTCGGCTTGTTGGAAATTTGATTTAGTTAACGATTACGCGACTTGATATCACTTTTCTTATAAGTGAGATCAGTCAGTTTATGCAAGCTCGTCGCATTTCTGATATGGAAGCTGTGTTTTGTATACTCAAATATTTAAAGTGAGTTCTTGGTCGTAGTATTCTATATAAGTTAAATGGTTATCTTCAAGTGAAAGGGTATTCAAATGCAAATTGGGCTGGTTCTCCATCTAACAGTTGATTTACTACAGTCTATTGTACCTATGTAGGAGGTAGCCTGGTTACGTGGAGAAGAAAGAAACAAAGTGTGGTTGCTCGTTCAAGTGCAGAGGCAAAATATAGGGCACTGGCTCATGCTATGTGTGAGCTTATTTGGTTGAAGACGTTGATGAGTGAGTTGGGGTTTATGGTTGATGTTCCTATGAAACTATATTGTAATAATAAAGTTGCTTCTAATATTGCTAATAATCCAGTTTATCGCAAGAGAACCAAGCATATCAAAGTTGATTGTCACTTGATCAGAGAAAAAAGCTGCGAGTAAGGAAATTTACATGCCTTTCGTCAAGTCTTAAGATTAGTTGGTAGATGTGTTCACTAAAGCTCTTATTTGCACTCATTTGGATCGTCTCTTCACCAAGCTGGATATTCTTGATGCGCACGCGTGCGTGTATGTCCAGCGTAAACGGGAGCGTTGACAGATCGTGATGGATGTTGATGATCACACGTGTGGCCCACTTCACATGGAGATTATGGTTTCTATTGTTTGCTTTTGTTATTCCTTTTTTGTCTTTAAGGTGATGTTTTAGCATAGAGTTTAAGCAAACGAGCTTTGGTTATGGAATAACTTAATCATCTGTGTATTTTTGTACTTTCACATATATTATGGAAGCCCTAATAGTAATAGTAATAGTAATAATAATAAAAATAAAAATAAAAATAATAATAATAATAATAATAATAATAATAATAATAATGTTGTTGTTGTTGGAACACCCTCTTCCTTCTCCGTCTAACTCAAGGAACACCCTCTTTTCCCCAAGCAGCAGCTTGCAAGCCTTCAGATTTGTACGTAACTAGTCTCTACCTGTGTACTCATACTGTTTCTTAAGTTGATGATACACACTTTGGACTTCTTTGAAGAAAGCAGTTTTGTATTAGGTCCACAGGTTCTGAGCGGTGGTATAATCACTAAGGTCATTGATTCTCTGCTTTGTAATCTAAATAATGTGAGTATATATCAGGATATACAAAGATTCCCACTAGTGATAATGTTCGATTACCCACATCTAAGGCTTTATGCTGTCGGTGGTGTTAACAGTAAGTCCCATGGTTACTTTGATACATAAGTCGAATAAATCACAGTGACTGATGTAACTTAGGAAGGCTAACTGTTAACCTGAATGTGTGAAAACTGGTGGCCCACATGTAGGGTGGGAAGTAGGCCAGGCCGGGCCTGGCTGAAGGATAACTAAGTCCAGCCTATGAGCCAAGGTCCCAAGTCCAGGACTAGCGCAGCCTAAGTCAGGGTCTGGCTGGACCAGGTCTACCATCCAAATACTTAGGGCTGTTTGGCATCTCTACTAATAAGAGCTTATTTGCTTATTCTGAAAAAATAAGCTCTTATTTTTAAAATAGACTGTTTGGTAAAACTCTAATTTTACCACTTATTTTTTTAGAAACTAGCTAAAAAGCTCTTAAAAATTAGCCCACCAACGCTAGCTAACTCAGGGCAGGCAGGGCTTACTTTTCAGGCCTTTAGTCAGATACAAGTCCAGGTCCAGCCGAATTAGTTATTGGGCCTAAACTCAGGTTTGGATCCAACCCACCAGCCTTGAAATTCAGCCCAAACTTGGCTGGGCTCAGTCCAGGCTGTGCTAGGCCAGCCTATTTGCCGTCCTACCCACCTAACACTTCCAAAATATCCAAAAGGCTTAATAAAATATACGGGTCAAGTAACTTAGCTTTGAGATGCTACACTAACCAGCTCGTTGTAACTTGTAGGACAGCTCAATAGGACTGTTAATCTTAAACTAATGCCTTGAGCCACTCACCTCTCTCTTGACTCATTGTGGGTTGCAACTGTTGAACTATGATGTAATGTAACTATTCATCTAGAACTGTTCCTTTTGTTACATTTGGGTCGCTTATTGTGTTAACTTTCTGCAACATTCAAAATGTACAGAGGGAACTATATCCTGCACTGATGCTATTTCCGGCAGAGAAGAAGGGTGGTGTATCATATCAGGGAGATATCTCAGTAGCTAAAATAATTGAGTTTATAGCAGCTCATGGAACCAATTCTCATCATCTCAGTCAAAACAAAGGTAACTTTTCTTGGATCTGTCGACTTCCTTGGGCCTTTTAACTGGTATTCTTTTTGTCATTTTCAGGAATGAGTATTTTTGGATTGTTTGTTCTTGTGCAATCTTGTTATAATTGGCATTGGCATTGGCATTGGCATTGTTTCAACCATTAAGCTGGTTTATGGTGAAATCAGTCCTTAGTGCAGTTACAACCATGCATTAGGAAGTTGAAGAAAAAACTTGATGAATAGTTCCAGAAATCAAAATAGAAGCTTTTTGCCTTACCTTGTCGGGTAGTTTTCTGATTTTTCATTTGGGATGAATGGTTGTCTACCCTCCTTTTTGAAGTTTACTCACTGCCAGCTTTGAAGTGGGTTGGATATGGTAATTAAGGTCAACCAAGTAACAAACTTTATAGTATTTTTCAATTAGTCTTCTAGTTAGGATGCCACACCTGCTTCTTAATTTCTCTATGCCCAGATGCTTCGGGTCATAACACTACGTATTCTCTATTTCCTGCCACTCCTAATCCTACTTCGATGTCTCTAGCAACTAAGAACTACAAGGGCCTGTTTGAATTTGGGCAAAATTGGGGGTGGCTAGCAATCCATGGGAAGCTGTCAAGGCTAGCTGGTCACAAATATGCTATTGCTGACTTGTTGTTCCATCCCTTGTTTGCCAAACACTCTACTGTGTCATAGACATGATGGATTGTGGCACATGTGGGGAAATTAAAGATTGGTTGGTGTCATACCTGCACATGTGTGTGTTCTCATTGACATGTGTTGCATTTTTTAGAGCTTGAAGATTATGGTGGCACCAGTGTTTTAAATAGCGAATGGCGTGTAGCATAGCATTCACCCCTTTGAAGCGTGAGGCGTAAGCTACATAGCGTGTAGCGTAAGCTACACACAACTACTAGTTTTTTAATCAAGGTGCTTGGTTGCACCAATGTCATGATATTCCATACCAAATTAGACTGATTCATAATGAAAGTTAATAAAATTTCATTGTTTTTTGTGCAACAAAATGGAACCTAAAGTAATAGGAAAGCGCAATGATTAAGTATAAAGGTAAAGAAAGAGCAATGAAATTGATTTAATACTGTTTTCTATTCAGTTTACTAAAAGCATTAAAAAGGTTAACTAATTTTTATTGGAAATGAAAAAATGTAGCAAATCATTGAAAACATCATGCGAGCTACATAGCGTGTAGCATAGTTACTTAGCATGTAGCGTATGCAATTTATGATGTAGCGTGGGCTACATGGAACTTAAGCTATTTTCAAGAGCTATGTAGCGTTAAGGCCATGCTACGCTATGTAGCGTAAGCTACACGCTACATAGCGTAGCTATTTAAAACACTGGGTGGCACATGCACATGTGTGATGCTTGAACTTGGACAACGCACATGTGGCGCATTCAAACATGTCACACATTTGCACAAATAAATACGATCCTTGTGCACCAAACAATGAAGTGTCATTGACAAGTAGTTCCACCTCTTCACCAGAGACACCCAATCATGGTCTAAGGGTCACATATCCAAGACTACGTGTCCAAAAGTGTATTGCTTCCTGTTCACAAGGGGGTTGACAAACCATGGACGTGTATGGTTGTCCATGACTGCTAGTTGGGACATGACTTTGCCAAAATCCAAACAATCCCCAAGTATCTTATCCAATAATATGATTATATTCATTGTCCAAAGGAGATATTTAAAACTTTCTCTTGGAACTAGTTTCTTCTAGGGAGTATTATCATTGAAATGAAGCTACCTTTTGCTTGTTAAGATGTATAAAGGGCCTTTCCCAGTGTCTTCAGTAGTGCTTTGATGCATGACAAGCTTAATTTGTTCATGAAGTTGAGCAGATCCTGCAGCCAAAGATGAGCAAATTGAGCTGCACCGGTGAACCGAGTTAAGTTGCTACGGTAGATTAACCAAGTTGGCAATTCTAAGTCTAGGTTGATTTTATTAATCTTAATAGCAAATTTTTTTTTTTTTTGATAAATAACAATTATTAAAGACTAAAGAGAGAAGCAAATCCTAAATACAAATAGCCCCATGGCGAAAACCTTACTTTGCTAATACATCTGCAATCGCATTTGCCCCTTTAATTTTTTTTGTTTTTTTGAAAAGTTAATGGCATTTGCTTCTTTACCCATATGGCTAAACAAAATGCTTAACCTTTAAGCAATAGCCTGGACCCTGGAGGTCAAATTCCAAGGCCTCAATTTTGCACTTTTGCGCAGGAAATAACTTCTGAAGGATCTCTTTCTGTGACCAACTTTATGGGGAAATTCATGGCAGAACATCTACTTGCTTCTCTGAGGGCTGAGATTTCCTCACATCTTTTGGATCACCCTTCTTGACGTTTCTTTCTTCTCCGGGGTGCTTTTGGGCAGAAGAGGATTTAGCTTTATCCTCTTACCTTCAAACATAAATGAACACGCATTCGAGCGGCCGAATAGCGTCACATCACGATCATACAACCAAGGTCTGCCCAAAATGATGTGGCCTACATCCGTAGGCAAAGCATCACACCACAACGTGTCTTTGTAGAAAGCAAAATAAATGGGAATAAGACACCACTGATAAACCGGTATAGATGACGCATCAACCCATGAAATTTAGTAAGGCTGAGGGTGAGGGACGCGTTTTCAACCCAAACGAGACATAGTGCTAGCGTTAACCACATTGGTGCAACCACCACTATCAATTAGCACCTCGCAATTTTTGTCACTACTCTTGACGTAAGTGTGGAAAATGAAATATTTGCGCCAATCGTCACTCTCTTTAGCCTGGGATAAAGTGTATTTGGCAACTGCAAATGGCACAATCTCAACTCCTTCAACATCGTCATCACCAGCACTGATTCGGGTTGATATTCTTTTTCTTCGCAATCGCCCTGATCATTCGCATCCTCATCAAAATCACCAATTACGAGGGCCTTACCTCGCTCTTTCATAGGGCACTAGAACGCGAAATGACCATATCCTTGGCAATTGTATGCTCACCTCCCCTCAAATTGGTACTAGCTGGACCTTTGTCCCTCACATCCCTATTGTTGGGTTGAGTATCAGTAGGGGCTTTGGATTGACTCTCAAAACTAGGCTTAGCTCCTTGAGAAGTGGCCTTAATGTTGGATTCACGAGAGTCGAATTGCCTCATGAATTGCAGTTTCAGATACTGCTCAAGTTCTTACACCACTCAATAGGCATGCTCTAGGGTGCTGATGTCATGAGGAATGAGCTCATGCTAAAGCTCGGGGTAGAGGCTCATCCTGAAACGAGAAGGGGTCATTAACGGGTCCTCCTCGATGTTACAACGCATCATATACTCATCAAACTTGGTGATGTAATTAACCACGAGCATTGATCCCTGCCGAAAGGATTGCCACTGATCTAAAAGCTTATGGCGGTAAGAAAGAGGAAGGTACTCCTTTAAAATCTCTTTCATCTCGACCCACAGTGAGACTGGATCATCTCCAGACCTCTCCACCTTCCGTACGACATTCGTCCAAAACTTGGCTTGGTCCATAATTTCATCTTGACGAATCTCACTCGACGTCGGTCGAACATATCATACCACTCAAAATAATGTCCATGTCCGCAAGCCAATCGAGAAATGTCTTAGGGTCCAATCGACCATCATAGTTCAGGGCCTCAATCTTCACACTTTTTATTACTCGATCATCAAGATCATGGTGGTCTAGATACTCTCCATGGGTTGGCTGGGTATGCACCCCACCATGACCAAAACCTCGGTCCACGAACTTTTCCATGTCCTCCAACTTTACTTCCCACTTGAGATTGGCCGTCTTTCCCCATTGTCAGAGTTTGCCTGGAGGGAAGCCTCCAACTAGGTCATGCGAGTAGTGGTGATGCATGATGACCTAATTATGATGCATGCATATGATCATGTATCATTCAGCAAAATAAAAAAGCAATAACAATTAAATCTCAACATTCACCATCATAATCCAAGAGAATTGAAAGGAAACATGCAATAATGTGAGCCATCATCACAACCACATAGTATGGAGTTCAAGTGTTGCATGGAATGGATCCGGCGAGGGATGGGACCTCCTGATCTTGCATGATTATGATCCAAACGTGCAATAAGATTCACTAGCCTGGGGAATCAAAGGAATTCATGGGTTAGGGGATCAAAACTTGAGGATTAGGGTTTTGGGATCAAACCTCAAATCTTAGGGTTGTAGAGAATGGAGAAAAGTAGGTTAAAAGAAAGAAGGAAAAAAATGAATTACCTTAGAAGAATGTTGGAGGGGAAAGGAAGAAGAAAGAAGAAGAAGATTGGAGAAGAAGAGGAAGATCCAGAGAGAGAGAGAGAGAGAGAGAGAGAGAGGAATAAACCCTTAAATAATTAACTAAGTTCGTAATAGGGCTTAACTCCCTTAAATAAACACTAACAAAGAAGAAAAGTCTTAAAATACTCCTAATACTTAAGTAAAATGAAAATTAAATAAAAAAAAATTCGCGCGGGCGTCGGGCGCCTGATGGAGGCAAAAAATGTCCAGCTACTAAAACTTAAAAAACTGATGAATTTCGGGCGCCCGAAGACCGATGGTCGGGCGCCCGAAGACCAATGGTCGGGCGCCCGAAGACGGTGAAAACTATCCAAAGAGTTTTGCTTCAACTCGGGCGCCTGACTGACCTCTAGTCGGGTCTTCTGTCTTCCTACACATGTCTTCCCATTGTGGGGTCTTCTACGTGCCAAAGCACATGTGTAAGGCCTTCAATGCTCCTCATCATTCCTCAAGAATGATCCAGGCCCGTCATTAAGCCAAAGAGATGCAGGCGTCACTTGCCTTCTATACTAATAAACCCTAAAGGGTTTGATGTCCGCATCAAGTGGTCTCATTTTGACGGCTTTTAGTTGGTTACTAATGGTTCTACCTTGGGCTTCGATGGCCGCGAGATGATTATTGATGTCATTGATAGCCTCGGCAATCTGTTCGGAGTTCATTGTTGGGTAAAGACCAAAACCACGCCTAGTATGAGTGGGCATAAACCGGGGATCTAATGGGGATTCTAAGAACAAACGACTCTAGATGTAATGTTATGAGAATGGGAAGACTTAGTCCTAAACACGACAATATGAAAACCCTACTCTAAATGCAACATAAAAGTCCTATGCTACACTTAGGCTCTAATACCAAAATTTGATGTAGGACGAATGGCCTAGCCTAGAATGATGCAATGAGATCATCAACGGATTAACTAGCGCAATTTAAAGCATAAAGTAAAGCTAATTTATCACAAGTTTTTTATTTTATTTTTTAAATTCAACAATGTAACATGTTCGAATTCAAGCCATATGATAATGTCACAATGTTAGATCCAATAAAATACCAAATAATTAGGATCTATGGAAGGTAGGAGTAGGACTTCCATCTAAGCATAAGCGTAGTTCTCAATTCAAAGGGGTTCACTTGGTTTGTGAGGGTTTGGATAGGTTAGGGTTGGGAATTTTGGGTTTGGGAATTGAATTTTGAAAATTAGGGTTACGGGGAATTAGGGTTTTGAGGGTTAGGTTTTTGGGGAATTAGGTTTGTAGGAATTATGATTTTGAGAATTAGGGTTTGAGACTTATGGTTTTAGGGTTAGTGTTTTAGGAAACTAGGGTTGAAAATTGGGATTTTAGGGATTAGGGTTAAATAGGAGAAGCAAAAGGATGAGCAAGAGGGTAAAGGCTGACCGTATGGACAACTGTACAAGTCTGTCCATATGGTTGTACAGATAGGTGGCCGTACAGTTGTACAGTTAGAGGGGACGGGTTGGGTGAAGTTTGGGTTAGGTTGTAGATGTAAGGGTTGGAAGAAGGAAAAAAAAACAAAACAAAAGAGGAAGTAGGGATTATTCCTATATGGATAAAGAAGAAGAAGAAAGAACTAGAAAGAAAGGGGAAGAGAAAAGAGAAGAAATACCTTTTGATTGAAGAGAATGAGAGATAACTTGTATTCACTCCATGGCATCACACCAAATCACTCTAATCACATGAGGTTTTACTTTATCACAAAGTAAGATAAAGAAGAACTTTATTTCATATGCTCACTAATAAGCTAGGGTGTGGCATCCAAGCCTTATACAGTCTCAGGAAAGACTTTTAAAAAAGATGCTCTCATATAAAAAGTTTCACATAAAGATGCTCAATAAAATAAAATTTGACGTCCAAGCCTTATATAGTCTCAGGAAAGACTTTAAAAAAAAGATGCTCTAATATAAAAAGTTTCACATAAAGACGCTCAATAAAATAAAATTTGTTTCTAACTCCTTTAATTCAACAAAAAATATAAGCTAAACAAAAAATAACAAAACATATTAACAACTAAATAAACTAAACTATTTCGTAGCTCAAGATTAAGATGTCCAATGACGATGATTCAACGGTTGGAATGGTCCAACTAAGTAGCTCGCATGCATCTTCCCAGTGCGAGGCCTTTAAAGATCCATAATCATGCACATGGGGTGTTCACGGGCTAGGTACTTGAATTGGGCCCACAGGGCCCCATGTATTCATCACCTAGCCATAAAGAAACGGCAGCTCTCCTCCTCTGGTATACTTTGACTGGTGCTCGGATGTCCTCATTAAGATCTTGGCTAGGATCCTTGGTCTTCAATCGTCTCACAATGTTCACTAACGCATCTTTTCCATCGTAGCACTCTTTCATATAATGCTTCTTAATAGTGTTGGTCAACTATCCAATTGTTCATCTGTTGAAAAATTATGTTCGTTGCAACACCCAATGAGTAGTGATGACTGATGAGTTTGTAAAACGACATGTTACGAGCACTAACCCATCTTTGATATGGCGGTGATTACCCAAATTTCAAACCTGTGGCAAAAGATGCTGATTCATCAATGCATCCATATTTGTCTTTTTATCTGAGACTGCAACTCAATTTCATTGGTGATGGAAACCATGCAAAACTAGTATGCCATCATGTTCATACAGTTATATGGTAATCTGCAAAATAATTTATTTTGTAAATATTTGGTTATATGTCATTCCAAATTCATGCGAGGGCTTGTCTCTTGCTCCTTAGATGAGCTGGTAGAGAGAGTGTAGCATGTGTGAGTTGGTGCAAGTTGAAGGCTTTTAAAAGAGCAAGGGGAAGGCCCAAAAGGACATGGGTGCAAGTAGTAAGAAAAGACTTGTCTAAGGCGTACGTAAAATGGGACATTGTTTTTTGGACAACAGGAGTGTCATTGTTGTTATTGGTGATTGTTATTCATCAAATTATTCTTCTCTGATGTTGCTACAATATCTGACTGTATAATGTTCTGTTTATTGTTTCTTTTCCTTGACTCCTTTTGCTATCTGCAAAGAACTTTTCTTACCTCTTCGATTGATTTAAAAAAAAAAGACAACTTCATTTGCTGCTGGATTTTGCAGGCATTTTATGGACTGGAACACAAGGAGGCGGGAACACGGATGAATTACATGATGCATCTTCTAGTTCTATCCATGAGACAACTGTAGAAAAGGGGGATTACCATGAAGTTCTACTTAACAGTAATCCAAAACAAGGAGACAAACACTATTCAATCGGATTGCATACATCAGATGGCTTTCAGGAGGGTGGCCAACATGTGGGCATTGGATCTGTTCTTACTGCCACTGACAAGCTTCTTAATGCATCTCCATTTGATAAATCCAAAATTCTTATTGTGAAGGCAGATCAAAATGAGGGCTTTCAGGGTCTGATTATCAATAAGCGCCTCAAGTGGGATGTTCTGCCAGATCTAGAGGAGGAGTTGGCACCTCTAACACAGGCCCGTCTGTCCTTTGGAGGGCCAGTCATGGCACCTGGCATGCCTCTTGTCAGCTTCACTCGAACAGCTAACGAAGCAGGATTCTTGGAAATCTTTCCAAGTTTTTACTATGGTGATCAGTTAGCTACTAGTGAAGTGATTGAAGGGATCAAGTCAAGGAACCAATCTGCTGTTGATTTTTGGTTTTTCTTGGGTTACTCAGGTTGGGGTTGGGACCAGCTTTTTGATGAGATAGCAGAAGGATCATGGCATGTTGATCATTACCGGGTGGACCAGATATATTGGCCAGAAATTTGACATCTTCTCTGCCAGGTGCATTTATTGGTAGACTCAGGGAAAAACCAGATTGATTTCTCTCCTTGCATTCTTCATAGCAACCCATACTGCATTACATGTTATTCAGTAAATTGAGCATTGAAGCTTCAACAGGAAGTTATTAAAGGCGACCAATTACCAAAGGAGATCACAACAAAGAGGTTAGAGTTTGTTTCTCATTTGATATGTATTGTAAGACGTCTACTTCTAAATTATCAGCTTGAGAAATGTAGATTACAGAATTTTTTTTAACTGTTTTCTATTGTATGGGAAAGATGCTGAGTCGCTAGATTTTTTTTCGTTTTTTTCGTTTTATCGTTTTTTTAAATCTAAGTTAGTAGTAGATACTCTTAAGATTCTTTGACTTGTAAGTGAAGAAGTTTAAATATCATACTAATGGTGAGGCTTACATGACTATATCACATTCTTGCATGGGCTTTCATTAGGTTCTCAGGCATGAGAACTGACATTTGCAATTTAGGCACACTAAGGATGTGGCACATGCAACGCACGTGGAGAAAAGGAAGAGAGAAATCGGGACTGCGATAGCCTGAATTGTGCGGGCACATGGAAGGCCTGATTGCTAACTAATCTCTCAGTGGAACATATGTTCATCAATCCACCCTGTCCACCAGATGTGCTGTCACATTTTCATCATGGATCCAAAAATTCAGTGAAATCCAAGACTTACACGTGCCACACAAGAGGGAATGCTGTAAAATAATTACCAAAACCTTCAAGTTCACATGGTTTGGCCAACATGAGTATCGGGATGTCCGGATTTTTGGGGAATCCATTCATCCTGGTGTGGAATGTCACATGAGTGGATTGAATGGGGTTTACGCACCATGGACCCCAATGCAATTTGGACTATTTTAATGGTGGGACTCATCATCTTGACTATTTCCCATGGTGTGGCCCACCTGAGAATTGGCCTTATTTTGGTTCAAACATGGGGTGGTGCGCTTGATTGATTGGGTGGATCTCATCTATATGAAGTGATTTCGTCCATATTAATGAAAGTAATGCCTCGGTATCCATATGGAAAGTCACATAGCATTTTGGGTAGGGGAAGAGAAAAAGTCGGCGGGTGGAGAGGGGCTTGGCATGGGTAAAACTTTAGTGGTTGGCTAACTTTTGCTAGTGAAATCCGAGCCGTCTGATGGACCGCAGCCACATTTTCATTTTCTTGAAATACCCCTAACTTTAATAAAACTTGTACTCATATCCTTTGAACATCCAAACTTTCCAAACTAATTGTAGGGGCAAAAATGTCCAAAAGCTTCTCGCGTCATATATAGCATGGATGCATGATACAGGGAAGGACGCGATGAGGATGATCACCATCTGCCTCAAAGGATAAATACCTTGAATGCGCAAGTTGCTCTTGAATTCACAAGAGAATTCTTGAATCCACGAGAGAAGTGGTAAAAACCAGACTTTTATTAAGAATAATATGAAGCATGAAACCCTAAAACGAGTTTAAGAGACGTTAAATACTCTAAACAAAACCCTAGAAACGAAACATACGAGTCCTAATCAAAATAGGAAAGAAATAAGAGAAAACGCATAAGTTTGCGCAAGTACGCGTCAGTCTGTCGGTTGATCGATCGATTGCTCTGTCGGACAATCGATTGAAAATACCCGAAATTGTCCAGAGAACAAATTGGAATTCTGGCGGGATTTTCAATCGATCGACGCAATCGGTCAATTGATTGAAAGGGGTAAAAATCAAGCAACAATTCTGGATTTCTGACGGAATTTTGATCGATCGAGCTATGCTAAATTTCGCCACTTTAGCCTGGGCTCCTTTCTCCTGTCCACTTGAGCCATGAATGCATCCGCAACCTGTTCTACATCAATCCCCTCCACCTGAAAAGAACTCGTCCTCGAGTTATCTTCCGGCTTTTGTTCATGATATTCGTACAGGTCTGCTACGTTGAAGGTGTGAGAAATCTCCATGTCTTCGGGAAGATCAACAGCATAAGCGTTGTCATTGATCTTGCGGAGAATAGGTACCAGTCCAATCTTCTTGTTCTTCTGCTTATTGTATGTCCCGGTTGGAAATCTCTCTTTGCGTAGATGAACTATCACATTGTTGTCCACTTCGAATACCTTCGGACGCTGATGTTTTTCACCCAGCTCCTTTGTATTTGTCATTAGAAGCTTGTAGCTTGGCTCGAACATCAACGTAAATGCCCATGATTTGGTCCTCCATATGTTCTGCAACAACGCTCACACTCAGGAGCTTGGGCAAAGGAACTAAATCAAGCGTATGTCGGGGCACTCGTCCATACACAATCTTAAACGGGGACTTGTCGATGGAATAGTTTAACATATCGTTGAACGCGAATTTCGCCTGAGCCAAGGCTCAATCCCACTGCTTCGATTTGTTTCCAGAAATGCACCTAATGACGTTTTCAAGCGTACGGTTCATCCCTTAAGTCTGTCAATCCATTTGCAGGTGATATTCACTGTTGAACTGAAGTTGGGTGTCAAATCGCTTCCACATAGTCCTCCAAAAGTGACTGAGGAACTTTGTGTCATGATTGGATGTAATGGATTTAAAGACACCGTGTAGCCGCACAATCTCTCGAAAAAATAAATTCGCAACATGAGTAGCATTGAGGGTCTTCTTACACAGATTGAAGTGTTTCTTCTTCAAAAACATGTTCACTACAACGAACACCGAATCCATGCCATGCTGGGTTCGTGGAAGACCAAGCACAAAGTCCATGGATAAATCCTCTTAAGGGCTGTCAGGTACAGGCAATGGAATGTATAAGCCCATGTTCTGAGATTGCCCCTTGGAAGACTGGCATATATGACATTGCTGTATTGCCTTGCCAATGTCTCGTTTCAGCTGTGGCCAGAAGTATCGTTCCTCCACAAGAGCTATAGTCTTGTCTTGCCCTAGGTAACCACGGAGGCCACCTCCATGTAGCTCTTGGATGATGCGCTCTCTTAAGGAACTCCGTGGGATGTATAATTGATTCCCCTTGAAAAGGAAACTATCCTGAATGTGTCGGTCACTGAACTGACCCTCCAAGCATCTAGCCCACGCTTCCTTGAAGTCATCATCTTCAGCATATAACTCCTTGAGGCAGTCGAACCCGACAACCTCGTTGCTCATAGTAATCAGTAATGAATCTAATGATGCACGACGGCTAAGTGCATTGGTCACTTTGTTCTGTTGCTCTGCCTTGTGCTTCAGCATGAATGTGAATTCCTACAAAAATGAAATCCATCTAGCATGCACATGATTCACATTAGTATGGCTATTGATAAACTTAAGGGCTTGATGGTTTGTGTAAAGAACAAACTCTCGTTGGATCAAGTAATGCCGCCAATGTTGCAATGCATGAACGACTGCGTACAGCTCAAGCTCATACGTCGACCACTTCTTGCGTGCATCACTGAGCTTCTCGCTGTAGAAGGCTACCTGGCCTGCCTTCTTGTGACAAAACTCCCCTAATTCCGACATATGAGGCATTGCACTCGACCTCGAACAACTTATCGAATATGGGAAGTACAAGAACTGAGGTCGTGGACAATTTATGTTTAATCTTGGTAAAGCTTCTGTAGGCTTCATCAGTCCACTGAAATGGTCCCTTCTTCATGCAATTTGTGATCGACGCCACAATAATGCTGAAATTCCGCATGAATCAACGATAGAATGTCGCCAATCCATGAAAATTTCGTACCTCATGGATATTCGTCGGAACCGGCCATTTCCTGATGGCTCGTACTTTCTCATCGTCCACACGGATGCCCCGTGGATGTCACTACGGAGCCAAAGAACAACAGGCTCTCGGTTAGGAATTTGCACTTCTTCAGGTTGAGGTATAACTTATTGTCTGCTAGAACCTGTAACACTTGCCCGAGATGCCCCATATGGTCTACTTCATTCTGATTGTAGATCAAGATATCGTTGAAGTAGACCACGTTGAACCGTCTAATAAATGGTTTCAGAACTTGGTTCATTAACCTCATGAATGTGCTGGGTGCGTTTGAAAGACTGAAGGGCATGACCAACCATTCATATAACCCCGCATTGGTCTTAAAAGCCGTCTTCCACTCATCACCCGACCGTATTTGACTATGATGATAGCCGCTTCTCAAGTCCAGCTTGGAAAACAGTTTTGCACCCTTGAGCATGTCTAACATATCATCCAACCATGGTATGGGAACTCTGTATTTTATAGTAATTTTGTTGATCGCCTGACTGTCGATACACATGCACCAACTCCCATCTTTCTTTGGAGTTAATAGGGTCGGAACGGCTCATGGGCTCATGCGTTCTTGAATTAGACCCTTACTGATCAATTCCTCCACTTGTCCTTGTAGAATTTCGCACTTCTTCGGACTCATCCGATAGTGAGGGCGATTTGGCAAACAACCCTAGGGAAAAGGTCTATATGGTGCTGAATATCTCGCATGGGGGGTAACCCATCGAGAAGGTCTTCGGGCCAAATATCTTTGAATTCACGCAATAAATATTTCAATTTGATCGGTATGTTCTTAGGCTCTGCATCTTCACCCTTCACGACCAATGCATACATGTCTCTTGTTTCCTTAGACTCCTCCACGAAGTCCCGAATGGTTAGGAGAGAACGTCCCTCGACTTTAGAAACTTCGGGCTGTTTGTCCGATCCTATAGGGGCGAGAATTGTTTTTCGGCCGCCCTTGAAAAATATATAAACATGATCTCGTCTTCTATGAATTGTATCAGGGTTTGATTGCCATGGCCAACCAAGTAATATGTGGCAAGCCTCAATGTTGACTAAATCACACACTACTTGGTCTTTATAATATTTACCAATTGAAAAAGAGAGTGCATTGTTCAGTTACCTTGGTCTCATTAACTTTCTCGATCCAGCCGATTGAGTATGGGGAAAGATGCGTCTCAGTCTTCAGTTGCAATTTTTCCACCATGACTCTGGAGACTATGTTCTTGCTACTACCACTATTTATGATCGCGTCACAGACCTTGCGATTTACCGTACACCGTGTTCGAAATATATTGTCGTTGTAGGTGTACTTCCTTCCTCGGGTTATATAGGAGCCTCCTCACTACTAAGGACTCGATGTGATCTTTTTCACCAATTTCAATGGTATGGCTTTAGTCGACCATAAGGATTCGGGATCCTACTCAGACCTGGGGCAGTCGTTGTTGCTCGTTGGGGTGTCGGTGGGCCACTTCTCGAATCTCGATTTGCCGCCGTAGGAGGTTGAAGACACCCCCTACTGGGTCTTTCCTCTTGGCTAGTGAGGTGTTTTGCGAAGGACCTGCTGTGGGGCCCGCGTCGTGAGGTAGGCTTGAGCATTGGACCACTCAAGCTGTGTCTCCGCCCGGGTGGCAGTTTAATTGTTTCATCCATCGTCTGGATAGGATGCATCTGAACTCGATCCTGGACTGTCATGTGCAAGCCACTGAGAAATTGAGCGACCTATTGCGATTCAGTCTCAACCGAATCGTTCCACGCCACCAAACGGTAGAACTCTTTGGTGGAATCTCTAACTAGCCAGCTCCCCCGTTGGCAATTTTGGTACTGATGAAACAATACCTAGTCGTAATCGCTAGGAAGAAACCGCTCTGGCATCAACTGTTTCATCCGCGACCATGAGTGGATGGGTGCCTTCATCTGTCGTGTCTGTGCGAGCTGTTGTTGTTCCCACCAAGCCGAGGCGCCCCCATTTAGCTTGTAAGCGACAAGCTTCACCTTCTTCTTTTCTGGAACCTCCATACAGTCGAAGAAACGCTCGATTTCCGACAGCCAATCAAGGAAGTCTTCGATGTGAACTTGGCCATTGAAACTCGGGATGTTAGCCTTGATCCTGAGGTCCCAATCTATCCGATCCACTCGATCGTCTCCTCGGACAGGACGTTGGAGGACCACGTCACTGACATCCTTATTGCTGGAGCTCATGTCATTGGGCGTTGCTCTACGATTCACTAGTGATAACACTCCCCAAACAACACGATTGCACTATCCAACGACCATTGGAGGTGGGTTGTCCCCATGAATGCGGGGTGATACTAAAGCCTATGTGGTTGAGGGTAGCCTACAACCCTTGCATGACTAGCTAATTCTCGTGCTGGAAAGTTTCCATCCTTTCCGCTAGATAGTTGATCTCGGGATAACCATTCATGGGATTGTTGTCCTTACCTTTGTTAGTTGCCATTGATCCGAGGGAAAGTCCTCGCTCTGATATCACTTGACGCAGGGAAGGACATGATGAGGATGATCACCGTCTTCCTCAAAGGATAAATACCTTGAATCCACAAGGCGCTCTTGAATCCACAAGATAATTCTCGAATACATGAGAGAAAAGTGGTAAAAACCAGAATTTTATTAAGAATAATATGAAGCATGAAACCCTAAAACGAGTTTAAGAGACATTAAATACTCTAAACAAAACCCTAGAAACAAAACATACGAGTCCTAATCAAAATAGGAAAGAAATCAGAGAAAACGCATAAGTTCATGCAAGTACACATCGATCACTCTATCGGTAGATCAATCGATCACTCTGTCAGTCAATCGATCGATCGAAAACACCCGAAATTGTCTAGAGACCAAACTGGAATTCCGGCGGGATTTTCGATCGATCGACTTGGTTGGTCGATCAATCGAAAGGGATAAAAATCGTCTAGCAACAATTCTAGATTTCTGAGGGAATTTGGATCGATCGACGCGATCAGTCGAGCTATGCTGAATTTCACCACTTTCGCCTGGGCTCCTTTCTCCTGCCCACTTGAGCCATGAATGCATTTGCGACCCGTTTTACATCAATGCATGTGTGCATGAACCTTAAAGCAGAGTTATATGATATACTCAGGCAGCATATGACACATGATACACATGCCTTAGAAATTGTACATGTGGCATATATTAAAATCGAGTTACACTGAGTAATTGTGGAACCACCATCTCTAAGTCACAGTCCCAAAATCAGATTGGCTGAACAATCATAATCTCTGATTCATGGATACTTGTTTGTTGAAATAGGGCCATTGGATGTTTTTCATTTTCAACCTTCAAATAAATGTCCACCAATCCGATAGTCAGATCATCAATTAAGTGCAACTTTTGGTTCATGTTGAATCTAAAATAGGACCTATAACTTGGACAGTTTAACTTGACCTAATTGTTTGCCATGAATGCAATTTCTAAGCACCTGCATATCATCTATCACACTCTGCCAGAGTATCAAATTTCTTCTCCAATCCTGAAATCAGATCTGTTATAGTCAAGTCCATTACATTATTTAGTGTGCTTCTGAAATAATCATATATTATTGAAGGGTTGAGTGGAATACTGCACCTAGCACTTTAAAATGTTTAACAAACAAATTTCAAGGTATTACTTGACAAGTATAATAATTGTTGATGTTAAAATTGGTTAATTAGGTACCACTCAGCGAAGATGGGGTAAACAATAGTCAAAGTTTAGGATGTGAAGGGTTTGAAGAAAATAGATGCAAGTGAAATAGAAATTGCTTTTTTGTTGCAGTTAGAATTCAGAAAACTGTTTGTTATTTTCAGCTTCCTGGGTATGATCAGCAAAACCATTCCATATCTTCTCATGTCGGCTCTTGTTACATACGAAATGCCATTACATGAGTCTCTTGTTAAATTTTTTCTATGAAAACTCACAAGAGTGATTTTGTAAAAACACCCATCGCATCATGCAATCCTCTAATCATGTTATTTAGAAGTCATTTCATAGCGTTTGACTCTGGCCTACTCCTTCCAATTAGAACTAGTTAGATGGGGAATATGAAAATTTGATTGTTTAATTATGAGATTGCAACAGTTGTTTTTATTTTTACCAAAAGAATTACATCAATTTAGTTATGGTTTGTCGGTTCATTTTGCCCTGTAACATGGGCCTTGTTGTGATCTGTTGAGTTATGTCCAAGTGCTTTAAGCTAACGAGCCCTTTTTCAAATTTAGTTAAGATTAGAATGATCAGAGGAAAATTTGTTTTTAAAGACCTTTATATCCTGTGGGATGGCCAATTCAGATAATCATTCATGTGCCACCTGTATGATCCACCATTTGCACAAAATTACCACGCCTCCGAGGCATGGAATCCGCTACACACCTCCACCTTTATGTGGAAGTTGCCAATGCCCTCAGAGCTTTTAATCGACACAGGGGACAGTCATCAATCCGGATTATTCATTCATATATATATATATATATATATATATATATAGAGAGAGAGAGAGAGAGAGAGAGAGAGAGAGAGAGAGAGAGAGAGAGAGGAATGCTCACCTACGAACCATCTCTCACGGGAACTGGCGAGAGAATTTTGAGGACTCATCATACATGATGTGTCCCTAAAATCTGAGCCGTCCATGTGATGCAGCACTCCGAAAACCCCTCGGGCCCAACTTTCAACCTGGTTCACAAGTCTAATGGGCCGTGGAAAAAGGAAACATTTTTCTCCCTTGATTTGCCTCTCACTCTCTTCTATGGCCCACAAGAGTTCTAGATCAGGTTGAAAGTTGGGCCTTGGGGGTTTTTCGGGTTGCTGCATCACGTGAACGGCTCAGATTTTGGGGACACATCACGTGTGATGAGTCCTCAAAATTCTCTCACGAGTTCTCGTGAGAGATGGTTCGTAGGTGAGCATTCCTCTCTCTCTCTCTCTCTCTCTCTCTCTCTCTCTATATATATATATATATATATATATATATATATATATATATATATATATATATATATATTGCAAGGCCTTTTAGAAGATACATGGGACATCCAATTAATGATCCGGACTGCCCATTCATGTCTATCTCTATAGGCAAGCCATGAGGCAAAATCACGTTGATTGGACGATCCCAACGTGCTTATTTGGAAATCGTGAACCATCCACATTGGGGCCTGAGCCTATTGAATATATGTTTCAAGATGATGATGCTACCTGTTTTTCTTTACTTGACGTTGACTGTCCATTTTCCATGCTATTGGTTGGATGGTTAGGATCATTTGATATGTGTTTTGTGTGTCATCCGTCATGCCCTGTCAGTAGTGGTATGGAATGAATGGACAATCTAGGTCAATAAATGTAAGCTGGGATATTATTTACACTCATTCTTTTTATAATGCACATTAATTTCCCTCTTAATAAAGTGCAACAGATAACTTTCTAAATTATCCCTGAAAGTGAACATTACCATTGCTCGTTGCTATTAGTTTCAGTTAATGCAGTGGTATGGTCCCCTCCATGTCGGGGGAATTTGCTGGTAGGGGAAGGTGCCAAGTTCATTAGTTTGCTGGAGTAGCTTGATGGTAATTTTCCTTCTTCGGGTGTTAGAGATGCACTGGTTTTGGTCGGTCCTTGGTCCGCTCCTTCTGCAACTTGATCCTTGTGGCATCTCCAGGATGGGACAAGGGGCATGCTACTTTTGTTTAGCACTATGGCGCTCCCCCTAAGGTAGCACCTTTGGCGTGGCTGGTGAATGAAGAAGGTGCTTACAGTTGGAAGACGAAGATGTTGATCACCAATGTCTGCATGTTGTATATGCAAAATGAGGAGTCAGTCGACCATCTCTTTATTTACTATCCCTTTGCTAATGAGATCTGGGAGAGGTTCTTGGAGATTTTCCGTATGTTGTGAGTGATGCCGGAATCTATTAAGGGGCCTCTTTCTATCATGGTATGGGGGTAGAATTGGGAAGAGAGGGAGAATGCTATTGAGACTGTCCTTATTGGCAGGCATTTGGGCCTTTAGGGGAGAGGAATAACCTGTGTTTCCGTAATTATAGTGGGTTAGTTTCGAAGGAGGATAAAATTGGATGTAACGGATTGGGTCTCAAATGTTAAGGCCCTTGATGTGTGTCCCCTATCATCTGTTTCTTGGGCTGTCTTGTAATTTGTTTGTGGCTGTTTTGGCCTTGCTCTATTTTAATGAAATTGTTACCTTTCAAAAATAAATAAATAATTGTCTAGATGTATTGAGATATGACTGAAGGTGCTGTTTGCAATTACTGAAAAGTTTTTGAAGGTGTATACACGTCGATAGTGACTTGATGTCTGCATACCGTCACAAATTGTCAGTGATTGCAATCTATTTGGTCACTGTTATGCAAACAGGCAATATAATTATTTTCATGGCCACAACCCTCTCTTGCATTACTGATCAACATGAACCATCGGACACAAAGCAAGATAGCTGTTCATTGGCACCCTCACGTTGCGCTTTCAGAAATGGATGACTCAAATTCTCCTTACTATTGGGGGAGAGAAGTGCAGTCCCACAGCAGTTCTAGACTCCGGCGCCAATTTCCATTGTCTTCAAAAGGACCAACATCCCCATGTCCTTATGTGAAAACAGTTGGTTGTAAATACCATATCACATTTAACTATCCCCGTGTCCTTATTTGAAAACAGTTGGTTGTAAATACTATATATCCCATTTAACTATCCCCGCGTCCTTATGCGAAAACAGTCGGTTGTAAATACCATATCCCATTTAACTATGTCTAGATCGCGGAGGATGTTTTTGTCTGCTCTCACTCTTGCTCTTCTTAAGCTTTACTTGAAACCCATCAAACTTCAGTACAAGGCATCGTGTGCAAATAAAGATGTTAGAACTGTGACTTCCATCTCCTTTTCCCATTGTCCTCCTTCCCTTTCCATTGACTGAAGTCCTCGTTATGTGAAAACAGTCGGTTGTAAATACCATATCCCATAACTATGTCTAGATCGCAGAGGATGTTTTTGTCTGCTCTCGCTCTTGCTCTTGCTCTTGCTCTTCTTAAGCATTAACCCACCAAACTTCAGTACAAGGCGTCATGTGCAAAAAAAGATCTTAGAACTTACTTCCATCTCCTTTTCCCATTGTCCTCCTTCCCTTTCCTCAATCTTGAATACGGAACCTTTGGCCCACTCTTCCGATGGCTGAGCTCTGTTGACTCATGGCTGCCCAAACCTGGGAGCAAGATCCTTTGGTTGATTTGGAAGGGGAATGCCACAGAAGACCTTTTGACCAAAAAAAAAAAAAAAAAGATTCTCCAGGAGCGGTTTTTTCTGAAGAGCAAAGGGGAAGACAGTAGAATGGGTGTTGGCATGTAGTAGAGAGGAGTTCCATGGCTACTACCCACTTCGGTCCCGGGATATTCCTCATCTGAATTGCATTCCACTGGGCATGTAGATCTTTTGTTTGGTCTGTAATAAAATCATCATTACCATTAAAAAGAAATAAATAATAAATAAAAAAGACATCTCTTGGTCCATGTGGGTATGTTACAAGAATAGGTATGTATACTCTGTAATTGACAGCATGCTTATTCTATACTGCATTCCTCAACTCCATAAGTCTAGACCACCTCTTATCAACATAAGCTTCCTTTCCACCGATATCTGCAAACATACATGCATAGATTTATCTTGAGTAAAATTTCTGCATTCTGCAATCCACAGTGCACTTGCAGATCTACATACATGCACCCATCGACTTGTGTCCATGAATATGGTCACACTATATCAATCCATCTACAATTTATATTTGCACATTTATATGTACATACATACGTGCATGCGATCTACGTGCTTAGCTACAGTTACTTGGTGGATTAATAAACATGCGAATACATACATTCAACTTAATGGAATGCATATATGCATACATATGAACCTATAGACATGCACATATGCATACTTAGGCATGTGTCCATGCATGTACTCGCCTATGAAATGCACATGCCTACATGTGTACATGTGTACATTACCTGCACGTCCCAACATGCATGTAGGGGCATGCTTGCAGAAAGGGAAAGACTACTGGTTTTGAGTTGTGAATGGCAAAATCCATAATGCATATATATATGTGCATGTATTTTCACATGATTAGCTGCATTCATAAGAATGCGACTGTGCATATACGCATACATGCAAGCATCAACAAATGCATATTCATTCTCACATGTGCCCATTCGTGCATATGCATGCATTCTGACATACATGTATGTATATATAAGAATGTGGGTTTGATGGGATATGGGTGCCTCATATCATAGCTACAGTATGGGGGCAGGTCTCTGCTGTTGCATTGCGCCGTGCTGATGACATGGTAACTGGATGATGCTAGTTACGCTTCCTCAACCTCTTCTACTCCTGAACAATCAGGTGAAATTCTCTCCCTTCTCAAAACAGAAGCTACTTAAGTGTGTTCGATTTGCTATATAGAGTCATCTCGACAATGAGGATCCTGCATGTCTTGCTCCATTAGGGCCATAGAGATGATACAATGATTGGAGCTATTCATGTTTTGGATTTTATATGTAAGAAACATATGCCATGCAGATGATTGTGTGACGTAGTATGTATGGATAGAAAATAATAATAATAATAATAATAGTAGTAGGATGGATAAAAAGAAGAAGAAAAAGAATAGGAGGAGAGAGTTTTTGCATACACGGTTAATTTCTTTTAGGGAGTAATATTTCCCAGAAGTAACACGTTTTTATTCCAACCATATATATCTCCATCTGGTATTTACAATGACAGATAAAAATTCAATTATTCTAAATTAAGAAAAGCATCCTAGAATACCACACACATATAGACCTAAATCTCTCCCTCCCTTTTATTCTTACTCCCATCTTATATTTTTGTTTGTAGATGAATTTGAAACACTGTAAAGTAAATTCCTAATGATTCACATTCGAATTCAACAATCAAAGATCAGGATCATCATTTAAGCGTGATCATAAGAACGGCATGGTAGTAATGAGAACATGTATTGTTAAAATTGCTGAGCTATCTCAGAATGTGGGATCTAATGAGGGGGATACAAGTTGATGATAATGAGTCGCGAGATAGGAAAACAAAATCTTGCTACAGGCTGTTGACATATCTTTACAGGATGTCCTAATCACAGACATCTGATTGGTGGTTAGGACAATCTTAGGACATCCAGTATTGAAGGTTTTTGAGGCAGCTACTGTTAGCTAAGTACCTTGTTGGGTCATTAGTTTGGATCATTGAAATATAGTTCAACATCTCTAGTACCAAACTATCATAAAACTGGCTTGGAAGTCTGGTTCCAAATGGTTCCATATGCTCTCATCCCTAATTTTCACGGTGTTTGAGAGGTTGAGGGAGTGTAACCAGTGTCAAGGTATTCTGTACTGGTAACGATGGCTGTAACAGGCACCACTGTTAGCTTTATGATACAGGCTGTATCGGGCATTATGGTGTCTTTTTTATTGAAAAAAAAGAAGGAAAAAGAAAAACATGTATCTGCGTCGTTATGGAGCTACTACGGCCTTTGTGGGGGTGCAATGGGCCATTATAAGGCCATAACGGTGGTTATGGGTTAATTTTTTCCATAACGGCTGTTATAACTCCCTAATGTGTAATGGTTGCCACCGTTACTTTTATGTAAAGGCCTTTACAGCCTTATAACAGCCGTTACAACACACTATGACCAGCATCCTCTAGCTATTATGGCGCTATGTCAGAAGAATTTTAAGGGCTTATTTGGGATGAGGGACATGAAACTGATAAATCCACGAACTTGTCAAATTCACTGATTTGCATTGGATTCAGATGTGACAAATCTCAAAATCCACTCTTTGGTAACCAAGCTGCAAATCCTTGGATTTCGGAGAGCATTTATTTCAATGGAAGAACTTCTATTGCTTTTAATAGTCTCTCATTTTGTGGATTTACTGTCTTTCAGTGTTTTTGGGATTTGAACTTGGCCCCAATGAATTTGACAATTGGGAAAATTTGAAATCCATGGATTTCACAAATTCCTTACCCCAAACAGCCCCTAACATGCAGTCTGATGGTGGAAATCTGCCATCCTATGAAAAAACCATTAGGATTTTTTTTTTCATGAATGTGTGCTTGCTTGAAGAGTAGAAGAATTCAAGACATACAGTGCCAGCTGGGTGGAGATTTCTCGCACGACTCTGAGCAAGTATCCTGAAAAACAGACACTATATTAGCTTACTACTGCTCTAATACCATTGCATATTGCATATTGCATAATGCAGATGCTAAATGTTGCAAAAATGGGAGAAAAAAAAAAAAAAAAAAAAAAAAAAAAAAAAAAAAAAAAAAAAAAACTGCCTTCACGGAGATGGCAAGTCGAATCGTGTCTTGGATTAGCGAATCGAGATCAGCTTCAGACCCAGGTTTCACATAGATGACCTGAAAAACACACATTGATATTAACATCGATAGCCATTGAGTTTCTTTTTAACATCGATCGCCATTGAGTTTCTTTGAGAGAGAGAGAGAGAGAGAGATGGGTTAGGGACTTAATGATGGATCATCGCCGCCGATTTCAGGCAGCTGAAGTTCGCGGTTGTCCCTGCTTGATGGTAGAACCCAAACGTCAAAGGTCGTGTCGATCTGAAACATAACAAAGAAATGGTTATGATGGTCAGTTATTGAAAAATCGACACGTTGCTTGCCCCATGAACACCCCTCTCCACATGCACCGTTTCATGCAGCACGAGCCCTAAACAGTTCAAGTATGTGAGGTGGGCCAGTCTGCGTCTGATGAGTGGAACACCCTGTTTTTTTCAGCAATTGGGACCATGTTATGTGTGCAGCCGGTCCACTAATCCGCGACTGTGCGGCCCACTGCAATGTATGTGTTTTATATCCATGCTGTCCATCCGTTTGCCTGCTCATTTTAGGGCAGCTGGAATCACCCAGTCAGTGTATCGGTGACTATGGCGCCCACCGTGATGTATACGTTCCATATTCACGCCTCTCTTTTGCTAGAGATCCAAATCTCAGGTGGACCACACCACTCGAAAAAGTGGTGATTGAACTACCACCATTAAAAACTTCTTGGGGCTACAAAAAGCTTTGGATCGAGCTGATATTTGTGCTTTCCTGTGGTGTGGTCCACCTGAGATTTCAATCTGCTTCATTTTGGACTCATGCTCTAAAATGAGCTGGAGATGGATGGTGTGGATATAAAATACATACATCACAGTGGATGCTGGACTTGGACCAGGTCCATACATATTCATCACGGGCCAGGCTATATATATATATATATATATATATATATATATATATATATATATATATATATATATATATATATAGAGGCACTCTCAAGTCCAACCGGTTGGACCACAGTTTGCAGTCCACCCAGTGAATTACTCCCCATCTGTTAAGCTCTTGTAACATCCAATCCTCCTAATAGGTTGGCCCCACCATGAGAAACAATTCATACAAAAATCAACTTCATCCACTAACCTAGTGTACCACACTAAAATTTTGCTATTAATCAATGGCTATATACTATTTTCTATATTGTAGCTGACATAATGATTGGATAAGGCTGATTTTTGCATTAGAAGATCATCATGGTGGGGCCAACCTACTAGGAGGATTGGATGTCACAAGCACTTAAGAGGTTTAGAGAAATCAACTGGGTGGACTGCAAAATGTGGTCCAACCGGTTGGACTTGAGAGTGACTCATATATATATATATATATATATATATATATATATATATATATATATATATATATAGGGAAATGGTACTATGAGGTCGACCTCATGGGAAGTTCCATGAGGTCGAGCTGTGTGGGCTCCACTGTGATGTTGCCTCATGGGAAGTTCCCATGAGGTCGAGCTGTGTGGGCCCTACTGTGATGTTGCCTCTATCAACTGTTATATGTGGTGTGGCCCACCTAAGTCATGGATTGACCTGATTTTTAAGACCTTCACCCATCATGTAATGTTGCATTTGACCGATGGAGTAGATGTCCGATCAACATCACGGTGATCGATGATTATAGTAGGAAGGTGTAGACACCCCACCTTCGGCTACACTGTTGGTAGAGATAGCTGGTTGAACGGAGGACCATACCCCCAAATCCCAAGTCCAAACTCAGCCAAAATCACCCTTGTAAGCCCCATTCCATAGCCCAGTTCAAGCCTGAACCCAGTCAACCCAGTCCTAAACACCACCCAGAAAAACCCCCCATAAAAAAGGTCAGTCAAAAAATCCCAAAAAAAGTCAAACTCACTGAGTCAACTCGCTGAGTTAACCCGCTGAGTCAACCCGTCGAGTCAACACGTCGAGTCAAAACACCGAGTCAACCCGTCGAGTCAACCCGTCGAGTCAAACCACCGAGTCGACCCACTGAGTCAACTCACTGAGTCGACCAGCGAGTCCAACAGCAGCCCCGAGGGAACGGCCGTACTCGCTGGAAACCGAGGAGCGGCCGTACGGGCGGCCCATGGCAGGCCGCCCGGACAAAATTACGACTTCTGCCACTGCTCGCTGCTATAAATACCCCCCTCCCCTTCTCATTTCAATAGACCACTCAGCCAGAGAGAGCCCGTCCGTCTGAGTCACCCTCCTTCATCCTTTAGCCCATTCCTTCACCAAGGAGAGCCCGAGTGAGGAGAGTCTAGCCCTGGTCCAGCCCAGCCTGACCACTGGTCCAAGCCTCCCAAGCCATCCAAGTCTTGATCCAGCCACTCGAAGCCAACCCCTTGCGACACCTCCGTCCACTCAGCTACTCTTTTCCAGCATCATCTCATTTGCATCTAGCATAAGTGCAACATTTACTTTTCTTCCAACCCCCCTGCTTCACTGCAAACACTTTGATTATTCAAACACACCGCATGCATCTCGCATAAAGCACCTGTCAGTTCGAGCGTATGCTCTGGGCTTGCTCGTTGTTGGAACCTGCCCATCAGAAACTCTTACTGTTCAGACCTGCATTCATGCTTCACCATAAAACACCTTGATTACTCAAGCACACATGCATATGTCTTTATATTAAGCACCTGTCAGTTCGAGCGTATGCTCTGGGTTTGCCCGTTGTTGGAACCTGCCCATCAGAAACTCTTACTGTTCAGACCCGCATTCATGCATCATGTCATCCATGAGAATATACGAGGATTAAACTAGACTTTCAAATATTCGATCGATTCTGTGAAGTAGAGACCGTACTTCGGTACGGGCAGTGTGTGGGGTGCCTAACCTCTTCCCACCCTGTAACCGTGATCCCTTACCTTGAATCTCTGGCCGCAGATCAACAGGAGTCATTTTAGAGGAAAGGATCTTCAGATCCCCTTCTCTAACGTTTCTACGGGGTCTAGCCGACTGTAGATTCGAAGTAACTGGCTAGTGGCGACTCTGGTCTTATATAAATTCACTTAAACACATCCAGCTCAATACGACAACCAAACGAAGCCCTCGAGAACGAGGCAAGCCAGTGGCACAAACGGCGATTTCGCACGCACGCACCTCTTCTTCTTCTTCTTCTGAAAGGAAAGGGAGAACGACGTCGTGTGGGAGCGCGGAAAAATCGGTGAGGGTCCACAGAATGGCGACTCCACTGGGGATGAGCTAGTCCCACTAGTTGTGATCCGACTTGAAAAACAGAATCCTTCCCGTACTTGAAAGTCACTAATCCTCATACAATCTCATCTGCATAGCATTCTACCCAAAACCCAAAACAAACAAAAAATAGAAAAATCCCTAAACCAAGAAAAAAATAGAAAATCCCACAAAAAAAAGAGTACAGTCCTCACCATTGCGCCTCCTCGGGCTCAACGTGTTCGGAGACAGCTTCCCTTCCGCAGCATAATCCGTACTCGGGCTCAGCAAGACATGTCCGACCACGAAGAAGAAACTCATCACTTCCCTGCTCTCGAAATGACCGAAGCGCAACCTCCAGCGCAACAGCCCGTTGACAATACGCCAATCATACAAGAATTGGCACAAGGAGTGAGAGCAATGCAAGAAATGCTCTTGCAATTCATGCAAGCACAGGCCACCGCAGCAGCCAACAATCAGCTTGGCCCTAGTTCAGCAATCTCAGCAACCATGCCGGGTCCTCCCGGCCTCCAGTTCAAATCAAGCACAACCATCGGAGTCTGCCCAAGACTACCGACAGCAGCCATCTCAGCCCTTCGCTATGGGGCATCCTTCTCAATATCTTCCTGCAACGACAAGGCCATCTCAGAGCACTTCCGTTGCAGGAACATCTAGTCAGCTTCCAGTCAATCTTGCAAACAACAATCTCAGTAGATCTCAGCATGTCCCCGCCGATGGGACACCTTTTCAATTTCAGCACATCCCCGCTGATGGGATTTCAATTCAATTTCCAGCAACAGGGACAGCACTGGCGAATGCCCACAATGGGGGTCAGTGTCAAGCCCACATCAATCAGCGGACAGTGGCGAATACCCAACAAGGGGGTCACTTCCCAGCATCTCAGCCTCCTGCAAACAGGAGCACTTTTCAATTCCAGCACATCCCCGCCGATGGGATCCCAGTTAACTTTCAGCAATCTTCAATTCAGCAAAATCCAGTTAATTTCCAGCAATCTTCAATTCAGCAAAATCCAGTTAATTTCCAGCAAGTTCCAGTTCAACCTTCCGTACAGTCTCCAGTTCAGTTACAATCATTTCAAGCACAAGTTCATCAGAATCCAGTTCAATCATCAAACCAAGTTCAGCAACCCGCGGTTGCTTTTCAGCAAGCCCATAGGGTCGAAGACATTGACCACTATGCCGAAGAAGAACGTGCCTTATTTCAGGAGGCACCAGTCGCTCGAACAGATCATTCAGGACTGGACGAGTTGCGGGAGCAGTTTCAGATCTTGCAAAATCAGCTTCAGCGACAGCAAGGAATCGACCTACCTTCGACCAAGTTTAGAGACTTGTGTCCTTTCCCAGATGCTCAGGTACCTCAAAACTTTGAGGTTCCGAAATTCAAGAGATACGATGGCAGCGGTTGTCCCACAGCACATCTCAAGGCTTTCTGCGGGGAGCTGAGTGCAATCGCAGGAAATGAAGGGGCCCTTATTCGTTTGTTCCAAAAATCTCTGAAAGGCGATGCCCTAGATTGGTACACTTCATTGGATTGCCACCGCATCAGAACATGGGAACAGCTCTCCCAGGCTTTCGTCGACAGATTCGCATACAATCTCAACATGGCACCTAGAAGAGCCGACCTCGCAGCACTCAGGCAAAGGAATGATGAAACGCTATCAGCTTATGTGGGACGTTGGCGAGCTATGGCAGCCAGAATGCGGACACCCATCGACGACGAAGAACAAATCTCCATGATTGTTCATTCAACATACCCAGGCATATCCGGGTATCTCATCTCGCATCCATACGCAAATTTCTCACAATTGATCCGTGCTGGAGAGCAAGTCGAAGCAGGAATCCGGGCCGGGACAATCTCTCCATGGCCTCATCAAGCCACTACAGTCAAGAGGAACAGAGTGGAAGGAAGACCTATCGGGCACGGGAATGGAAACCGTAGTGGTTCTCCTCCTCGCCCAACGGAGGTAAACAATATCAACACCACTGCTCAAGGAAATCAACGTGCTCCCCCACAGGGACGTCAACAGTATCAGCAGAATCTAGTTCAGCATCAGCCTCAGCGGTATCAGCTACAACCGAATCCTCAGCCACAACCACCTCGACAACAGCAGCAGTTCAGGGGAAATGGCCAATACTCATACCAGAACAGGCAGAATTACAGGGAGTTCAGGAAGTTCACTCCACTCAGTCAACCACTTAGTCAAATCATGACTACGCTGGTACAAAAGCAGTTACTCACTCTGATGACACCTAGGCCTCCGCCTCATCCTCTGCCTCCAAACTACCGAGAAAATGAGTACTGTGCCTACCATCAAGGACGTGGCCACGCCACTGATCGATGCTATACTTTGAAAAATGCTATACAAGACCTAATTGATGACCGCAAGATCGTCATCTCGGTCCCTGGAACTTCTCCAGCAGCTTCCACCAACATTCTTCAGAATCCTCTGCCTCAACATCCGACGGACCCTAGTTCATCTCGTGGCCCTGCAGTCAATAGTATAGAAGAAGGGGATCATCTCGATCGCTTCTTCTCCCCCATCCAATCCATTCACGCCTACACTTATGAGCCAACAAATCCTCCTCCAGTCTTGCAAGGGGCAAGTCCCTTTCTTCCTTCAGTATCCGAGCCAGTAATACTCGAAGGAGCACCTCCATACGATGTGCCAGTTGTGCAAGGGGCACCTTATAACCCCTCATGTTGGGAACCAGTCATCCTAGAAGGAGCACAATCACACATTGAGCCCACATACGAACCTGTCATCTTGCAAGGGGCAACTCCAGAACAATCCAATCCGCAATGGAAGGATTATACTCATCAGCAGCAAGAGCCCGTTGTCTTGGAAGGAGCTCTTCCAGTCAAGCTAGTCATATTGCAAGGGGCAAATCCCGAAGGCGTATCAATCACACTACGGCAGCTGGGACGAACAGAGAAACCTCCTGCCATATCAAGAGGACCAGTATTCATTCCATGGGAACCTCCTGCCCCAGGAACAGTCAAGCCAGGACCACGACCTTATGTGGTCTATGAAGACAAGCCTCGATATTACCCCTTCAGCACAGGCAACAATGTAGTTCTCAAGGCAAAAGCTCCATACGAGGAAGATCTGGTACCTACACCAACACCATTGCAAGAACCGGTGGTCCTAGAAGGCGAAAGGGAGGAAAACTACAAAGAGGTTCCATGGCACTATCCAGAATGTGCGGAAGTGGGGAACATGAATCCCAATGGGCGTTGTATCCGAAGAGATAATCAGAACAAAGGAGATCCCAAAGGCGCTCTCTCAGGCCTCGGCAACAAAAATGAAGCCGCATACGATGTGGCGAATCAGCTCAAGACAATCTCTGCACAAATCTCAGTATGGGAGTTACTCTGTACATCTCGCATACACCGAGAAAAGTTTGCCAAAACCTTGAACGATGCTCACGTCTCCTCCGATACAGCACCAGAGATGATAGCATTGATGATTGGACAACTCCTGGCTCCGCGCGCCATCACCTTCACAGATAACGAGTTGCCACCTGAAGGACGTGATCACGGGCGATCCCTCAACATAGCCTTACGATACAAAGACCTCTGTGTTCCGCTGGTCCTTATCGATAATGGCTCAAGCTTAAATGTCTGCCCACTCAAGACTGCAGAACGTCTGGGAATCAGTCCTTCTTCATTCCGACCCAGCACCATATGTGTCAGAGCATTCGACAACACCCGCCGATCAGTGGAAGGGGAGGTCGACATAGAGGTACAGATAGGTCCGGAAGTCTCCACCATCACATTCCAAATCTTGGATATATCAGCCTCTTTCAATATGTTGCTCGGACGACCGTGGCTGCACAAGGTTGGAGCTGTGCCATCAACCCTGCATCAACGAGTGAAGTATATCTGTGGAAATCAAGTGATCTCTATCCATGCAGAGAAGGAGCTCATCATTCCTTCCAATGCTGCTGCCACTGAACCAGACATCCCGGTCATCGATATCCAGCACTCTGAAGAAGACATCCCGTTTCATAGTTTCGAATTCGAGACTGTGAACTCCATCGCCAATCCAGAACCGATAAGGGTGGACCGTGTCTTCTCACCGGCAGAGCGTCTGAGCCTCAAATACCGAATGAAGAATCACTTCAAGTCCAGAAAGGTACCGCTGGTATATAACCAACGCAAATGGGGACTCGGATACAGGGCAACCTTCATGGACAAGAGAAGGAAGAAATTTCGGTGCTCACCCATCCAATTCGTCAAGCCAGGAGAACCTTGCAAGGATCCAGGAGGGAATCAACCGACTGCACTACACAAAGGCCTCCCGATGAGTCTAGTTTGGGCCACGTGGCCCCCCATTCGATGGGATCAGATTCTCGAACCATCTAAGCCTCCAGAAGAAAAAGGAAGTGATGAAGACGAAGAAGGAAGACAAATACAGCAGCTTCAGGACCAGGTTACTCTGACACCTGCTCCCAACCAGGGGCACAACTTGCCCACTTCTCTCAACCAGGGGCACAACTTGCCCACTCCTCTCAACCAGGGGCACAACCTGCCCACTTCAATCAGCAAGGGGCACAACTCGCCCATCTCAGCACCAATTAGCAAAGGGCACGACTTGCCCATCCCTGCAGAATCAACATCATCAATCATCAGCCAGGGGCAGAAGCAGCCCATCCATTGGACCAAGAAAGGGAAGTGGCCAGCCCTAGATTGGTCTGATGTCCAGATTCCAAACTTGTGTCTAGCTGTGGAACCAGACGAACTGCAATGCGAAGTAAGTGATCCGGGAGGGACTGAGTGCGACTCAGATCCCGAACCCGACCAGCAAGAAGTCATGGTCATTGGGCCAGACCATGATTCTTCGCCCAAATCATCAACCCCCACCTCTTCAGGGGAGGAAGTGTAGGGTCCTGAATGGTCATCTGTTCCCCTCACTTTTGAATCAGCCAAAGAGCCATCTGAGGGCTCTGGTTTCCAAAAAAAAAAAAAAACGCCTGTTTAAGCAGCGATCGGAGCTTTGGAACAAGTTGGGATCAATCGTGGTCTGCAATGTCCGCTTGTTCAAAGTCCCGTGAATTTCGAAAATCCAAAAAAATCAAAAACTTTCAAAAGACAAAAACATCTAGTATTTCCATTTCAGAAAATTCTCAAAAACCAAAAAACATTTCTTTTCCTGCATTCAATAGTGTGCCAAGTTCGTCTAAAGAGTCATATGAGTTTGAAGTTGAATCATATGATTTCGATATCGAATTAGACTTCGAACTCATGGGTCTGGACGAAGCTTGGGATGAGGAAGATGATGATCCGGCTCCCGAACTAGAGGATCTCCTCAAAAAGTTCGAATCTAAAGCCAATGTTGTAGCCGATGATTTCGAGATAGTAAACTTGGGGACGCCTGAGATCCCTAGGGAAGTACGCATCGGAAAATCGTTGCCACCTGAGATGAAACAGAAAATGATAGAGTTCCTAGCTCCAAGATTGTCCAACTTCGCGTTCTCATATGAAGACATGCCGGGGCTCGATGAAGAGCTCGTTGTACACCATCTGCCAACCAAGGCAGATATGAAGCCAGTGAAGCAGAAACTCCGAAGAATGAAGCCAGAATGGGCTCTGAAAGTCCGAGATGAAGTCATCAAGCAATACAACGCGGGATTCTTGGTAGTCTCCAACTACCCTGAATGGCTCGCCAACATCGTACCAGTACCGAAGAAGGATGGCAAGGTTCGAATGTGCATCGACTTCCGAGATCTCAACAAGGCCAGTCCAAAAGATGACTTCCCGTTGCCACATATCGACACTCTGGTCGACAACACCGCTGGATACAAGATCTTCTCATTCATGGACGGGTTCTCAGGTTACAATCAGATCAAGATGGCCGTCGAAGATCGCGAGAAGACATCGTTCATCACTCCCTGGGGAACCTTCTGTTACAGGGTAATGCCGTTCGGTCTGAAGAACGCAGGAGCAACATATCAGCGAGCAATGACAGCACTATTCCACGACATGATGAACAAGGAGCTCGAAGTATATGTGGACGACATGATCGTCAAATCTCGCACAATGGAAGGACACTTTGAAGATTTGAAGAAATTATTTAACAGATTAGAAAAGTACAAGCTCCGTCTCAACCCTCAGAAATGTGTCTTCGGTGCAATGGGAGGTAAGCTCCTCGGCTTTATGGTGAGCGAGGATGGCATCAGGGTCGACGAGACCAAAACCAGAGCAATCATCGAGATGCCCCCTCCTAGAACAGAGAAAGAAATTCGTGGCTTCCTCGGCAGAATTCAATACATCAGTCGCTTCATCGCACAGCTCACACCTATCTGTGAGCCCATATTCAAGCTCCTTCGGAAGAACGTCCCAAAAGAATGGAATGATGATTGCCAAGTCGCCTTCGACCGCATCAAGAAGTATCTCATGAGTCCTCCAGTCCTAGTGCCGCCCACTCCTGGACGACCACTATTGTTATACATCTCGGTAGCAGCAGAAGCCATAGGCTGTGTCCTCGGTCAGCACGACGAGATCAGGAAGAAGGAACAAGCAATATACTATTTGAGTCGAAAGTTCACCGACTACAAGACCAGGTATTCCCAGATCGAGAAGACTTGCCTCGCCCTAGTCTGGGCAACTCAGCGACTCCGTCAATACATGATTGCATTCCCTATTCTCCTTCTCGCTCACATGGATCCGCTCAAGTACCTGTTCGAGAAACCGGCACTCACTGGAAGGATAGCTAAATGGCAGCTACTCCTGTCTGAGTTCGACATCACCTATGTCACTCAAAAGGCAATCAAGGGACAGGCCCTCGCCGATCATCTTGCGGCTCACTCTCTCCTCGACTATCAGCCGCTCAAGACATTCTTTCCTGATGAAGATCTCTTTCTCATTGAAGAGGATGAAAAGAAGAAGAAAGATGAATGGACATTATTCTTCGACGGCGCAGCAAATTCTAAAGGGAATGGTATTGGAGCAATCCTCTACTCTCCAGATGATGTCCCTATTCCTATCTCGAGGCGCATCGCATTCGAGTGCACCAACAACATGGCAGAGTATGAAGCATGCATCGCTGGCTTAAGGGAAGCCATAATCTTGGGCGTCAAGAAGCTACGAGTGTTTGGAGACTCACAGCTTATCATCAATCAGACCAATGGCGAATGGAAGACCAAAGACGAGAAGTTGATACCATATCATGTGTATCTGGACAATCTGATCGAAGAATTCAAGGAAATCACCTTCTCATACATGCCCAGAGCCAAGAACCAGTTTGCAAATGCCCTCGCCACACTTGCATCAATGCTCGAGATCCCAAAAGGAGCTTCAGAATGGGAGCTCACAGTCGAAATTCAAGAAGAACCTGCTTTCTGCCTACAAATAGAAGAAGCCGAAGCTGTCCCTGACAAACCCTGGTATGCCGACATCAAGCAATATCTCGAAACCCAGGAGTATCCAGAGTCAGCAACAGCAACAGATCGCCGAACCATTCAGCGTTTGGCCGGCCAGTTCACTATCAGTGGCGAAGATTCTTTACAAGCGATCTATAATCACATCCTCCTCGATGCGTCAATGAAACAGAAGCTGCAAAGATCATGAAAGAAATACACGAAGGAATCTGTGGCCCTCACATGAATGGGCACATGATGGCAAAGAAGATTCTACGACTCGGCTACTATTGGCTCACCATGGAGACAGACTGTTGCCAGCACGTCAGAAAATGCTTCAAGTGTCAGGAGCATGCAAATCAAATCCATGCCCCATCATCAGAGTTATACAACCTGACCACCCCCTGGCCCTTCTCCATGTGGGGACTCGACATCATCGGCAAGATCAGTCCCAAAGCATCAAATGGTCACGAGTACATACTTGTGGCAGTCGACTACTTCACCAAGTGGGTAGAGGCAGCCTCCTACACCACGATTGCAGCATCTCAAGTGATCAAATTTATGAAGAACAACATCATATGCCGGTACGGAATCCCCAATGCTATCATCACAGATAATGGAACCCCGTTCGTCAACAAGAAGATGGATGACTTCCTCCGCAAGTTCAAGATCCAACGTCATCGATCAAGCCCCTACCGTCCCCAGATGAATGGTGGGGTAGAAGCCGCAAACAAGACAATCGTCAGGATACTCGAGAAGATGGTCGTGACCTATCGAGATTGGTCAGATATGCCCCCATATGCACTTTGGGCCTATCGAACGTCTGTACGGTCTGCTACGGGCGTTACTCCTTTCGAGCTTACCTATGGAATGGAGGCAGTTCTACCAGTCGAAGTGGAAATACCATCACTACGGGTGTTATTAGAAAGCGGAATTGAAGAAGGAGAATGGCAACGGGCCAGATTCGATCAGTTGCAGCTAGCAGATGAAAAGCGCATGCGTGCACTAAGTCATTCACAATGCTATCAGAAAAGGATCGCTCGGGCTTACAACAAGAGAGTCCGGAAAAGAAGTTTCAAGGTAGGCGACATGGTCATGAAGAAGATTCTACCGTCGCACCTTCCAGATCCCAGAGGAAAGTTCAAACCCTCGTGGGACGGGCCGCTGATCATCAGAGAAGTACTTCCTGGAGGCGCCCTCAGACTCACCAGCATGAGAGGGGTGGATCTTCCTGAGCCAACCAACGCCGACAACGTGAAGATCTTTCACGGGTAAGTCATTCTGACCTTATCAAGAGTTACTTTAATAGAACTGAAGTCAAGGGGTCAAAGCTAAGATCTCTGAGAAATCATCCCGTCCACCAACAAGTGTTTCAAATAAGGAGAGTCAAAAAGAGAAAATACAAATACAAAAAAAAAAGAAAGAGGAGGAAAAATACAAAAAAAAAGAGAGAGAAAAAGAATACAAAAAAAAAGGGAAGAAAAAAGACAAAAAAAAAGGGGGGGAGCCAAAGAAAGGCACCCAAGAAAAAAAATCAACCCAAGAAGAAACACAGTCATCCATCCATCCATCTCAGAAGGGTCTTTTAGCTAAGGCCAACAGCTCTATCATCGTAACTCAGGATAAGGGCTGAAAGACTGCCATCGGCCGGCAACGACGGATTCCCGACCTCTAGCCGCCGCAGTTATCCAAGGATTCAGAAAAATAAAAAAAAAGAGAGAAAAAAAAGAAAAGAAAATGTGTGCCTAAACAAAGAGGGCGGAGTGAAAACCCGAAAGGGCGCTCCGAGTAAAAACAGTGGGCATACAGCGGACTCGGTGAAAACCCGAAAGGGCGCCGAGGGTAAAAACAGCACAGCTGCCAAGGGGCAGGCAAGACTAAATACCCGGGACGTGGTGAAAACCCGAAAGGGCGCCACGGGCAAAAATGACGGGAAAAAGCCGGCTGTGGTGAAAACTCGAAAGAGCACTGCAGGCAAAAATGGCTCAAAATGAAAAAAAAGAAAAAAATAAAAGTGCAGGTACCAAGAAAGCAGACGATCCAGATCAGTTCAAGTAGTGAAAGTGCAAGAACAAGAGGAAGTACAGTCAGGAGTGAAGAACTCTACAAACTCTGACAATCTCAGGAAGCGAGAGTTTCCATTGCCTACATCTTTAGGGAATCAAAGGATCAAGCAAGTCAAATCTCGAGACATCGGTCAAATCATTGACCGAGCCCCAGTTCTGATTCCTATATCCCGACACGAAATCCAGAAACACTCACAAGACAACTCATGGCACAGTAGATTTTCAAACAGTTTTCTCTTTTTTAATTAGATGCATCATATTTCTTTTACACATATCATATCATCTTTTTCAAAAAATACAAAAAAATGCATCATCATCAATCATATATGCAAAAAAGAATGTGCAGGTGGCCAACACAATCAATCTCTACCCTCCTCCTCGGCCACATCAGGTGAGTCCTCCGACTCATAAAAAGATAGTCTCGCTCTCAACCTGCTCACCTCCATACGCAGGTAATGCGCCTCATCGCACTCAAGGGTACGGATCGCTGTCTCCTCATCAGACAATCTCTGATCGGCAGCCAATCTCCTCGACATCATCTCACAATGATACCGAAGTGCGGAGATCTCAGACAGCAAATGGCCATGAGTGGCCAAAAGGAAGCAAGGATCGATGAATGGATGCTCCTCAAAAGGTTCATATGAACCAGATGAAGAGCCAGCATCTCCAAGGATATCCTGCTCATCCTCATCAGCAGTCTGGTGCCAGCAAGGGATACGTCGATACAAAGACTGCTCAGCAACCCAGTACTGATACGGGGCGGTCGCCATCGGAAAAGTCCGCAGCTCAAATCCCAACAAATCAGCTGTCAAATAACTCGCCCAGGAACAATCAATCCGGGTCCTGAAGTCAGAGGACCTAGATGGAAGCACTCGACGCCCGATACCCGTGAAAGCAAAAAGAGGAACATCCTGCTCATATCCAAACTGTCGCAGGAACCGAATGGGATGGTAAGAAAAGTAGGATCGAAAGCCTACCAACATCAGAGGAAGACGGTGTGCATCGCAAAGCACTGGAGGAAGTGAAAGCCAAGATGACTCCCAACGAACGTTCCAGTCACGAAGCTCAGCGAACATCCTGCGGTACAAAGGCTTACTCATCCTAGCTGAAGGCGGAAGGAACTCCATGATATAACGCATGATGTCAGAGCTAGGGATGCCAGGAAGAGGTACAGGAACGGTCAGAGAAAGACGCTCCCATAGCCATACCTGATCACAGAAAGTAAAAGAAGTTCAGCTAAAGCAAAATAATTCCTAGCAAAGCAAGAAGAAAAAAGGTGCAGAAAAGATACCTGAAGGAAAGCACAACAGCCGCGAAGGACACGAGTGCGGCCCAGGGCACAGTCAGTCAGCCCATCGAACAGCTCGGCCGAGACGAGAGAAATAATCCCCTGCCGACGGATAGCTCAGCTCATCACCTCAAAAAGCAAAGGAGTCTGGGATCTGCGCCATCCCGAGAACAGCACCTCAGCAATCAAGCAGAACATCAGTGCGTTCCGAGCAAAGGTAGAACCGGCCGTACTCTGAGGACCCGAAAAAAGATCATACAGCAGGTCCAAAGAGAACACTACAGCATCCTGGCCACCAGCTGCAGGCCGAACAAGATAGGGGATCCCGAACTAGTTCTGCGGTGTAGCAGTCTTCGGCGATGTCTTCGGCGAGAAGTACTGAGTATAATCCAAGGGTAAGCCTGTCAAGCGTGCAAGCTCCTCCAAAGAAGGCCCCATCTCCATATCGTTGAACGCAAACAAGTTCAACGAAGGGACCCAGTCAATCAAGGCAGCTCCGAGCATCCTCCTAGTCAATATCAACTCTGGCCATATGGATCAGACTGCCAAAGCCATAGGACTCCAAATCTCGAATCTCATAAACTGACAAGCTGTCAAGCCAAGCAAGCAGTCGTGGCGAGCAGGAAGAACGAGGAAGCAGCTGACAAGTCCTCACTGGTACCCCCTCCAGCACAAAAGGCCCAGAAATCAACGATGACTCATCAAGGATCGGAAGGTCAACGGGCGAAGGAGAAGGAAAAGCTGGAACCTCTGCAGACTCGACAGCCCCTGACCTGCCCTCAGTGATGGCTATGTCTGATATAGTCGCATCGCTGTCTGAAACTGTCATAATCTCAGCCGCACGAGAAGACTCGCCCACCTCATGAACAGAGTGCGCAAAGGACCGATGACCAGGGGAAGGACAATGCTCTCCATCAAAAGAGCCATCAGTGAAGATCACACCGCACATCGTGGCATCCTGACCAATCTGACCGTCAAAGAATACATCTGAACCATCCAGAAGGGTCCCGGCAACCCCGATCAAAGAATCAACGGTCAGATCTGGACCTGCGGCCCCCTCCAACAGGAAATCATGAATCCAGTCATCATCCTGGCCGATCAAAGGGATCATCGAGGCATCTACACCGTCCATCATCAAGGGGACATCATCAATGATCACATCAAGTCCACCCAAACAAGTGTGCCGCACATCTCGGCCCTCATCCAGAACATCCAAACCGTCAAAGGTACCATCTGAGCCATCCATACCATCCAGACATGAGATCAGCCCATCTATGTCCCTCATAGTCCCATCATCACCATCCATCACATCATCCATGGGGCCCACACTCAAAGAATGCATAGTCTCACCTATGTCCCATCCCATCATCCCATCTATACCATCCATTCCTCCCATAATGAAGGTCCCATTCAAATCTGAAAATCCAGCCATCCCACCATTAATGGACCCATTCAAAGCTCCACCAACCACCAAGCTTAAGTCTTCATCAATGCCCCCTCTTAATGCCCCATCTACCCCATCCATTAAAGGCATCTCCCCATTATCAAAGCTCAGTTGAAGATCTGAAGTGTGGGACCCACCTTGGACAGCCCCCACAGCCCATAAATCCCCACCATCCATGGCCCAAGAAAGGACAAAGCAAGATGAGGACAAGATGATGATGAAAGAGGAGACAAAGAGAAGATTCATTGTTGGAATCGAACCTGAACGTACACAGCAGGTGGGGACAGCAGCAACAGGGACCAGAGAATGTCCGAGCACGAGCCAGCCCAGGCCGCTCAAGAGACGAGCTCTGGGTGGCCTGCCCTGGGCCGCCCGTACGGACGCGGTTCCCCTCTCTCCGCGGGATTGGCTCCAGGATTCTTGGTAGGTGAGGCTGACAGTCCACGTCAGCAAATGGCGCTCCGTGGGCCGCCCAAGGCTCCGGTCCACTCCAGATTTCGACTGAGATTGATCAAGATCATATGAAAGGTGCCCCACCGGTCCAATCATGAAGCAATGTGGCCAGAGCATGGCTGATCAAATCAAAGAAAGGGAGAGGTGGTCAAGTGGGGGCCACAAGCAATCCAAGCCGTTCAAAGACTAGATCATCATGATCTAAACCATTGAAGGACCTACATGAGCCATCAAATAACAAGATCGAAGAGCTGATCATCAAAAGAAGGGCCAGAATCCAAGATCTAATCATCAAGTGGGCCCACAAAACCAAATCAAGCGATCTGAGACATTCAAGTCATCATCCACACCATGAGAAGCATTCCTAACCTCACAAATCATCAAAAGAAGTGCCCCAAAGTAAAGCTAAGGTCTCAAGTGGGCCCACAGGGCCAAATCCATCAATCTGAACCATTCAAGGGCTAAATCATCAAGATCCAAACCATTGGGAAGCTTACACAAGTCATGGAGTGGCGAGATCAAAAGACCAATCATCAAAAGAAGGGCTAAAATCCAAGATCCAACCATCAAGTGGGCCCCGCAGGGCCTAAACAAGCAATCTAAACCGTTCAAGTCATTGTCCAATCAGTTGAGAAATCACAAATCATGAAGGAATGAGTCAAGAGTCAAAGCATACAGACATCACCAAGGAATTTGGGAGAAATTAAAGCCTGTATATTCATCCAAAAGAGCTTGATACAAAAGGAGACAAAAAAAAAATACAAGGTCATATAAAGTAGAGCCAGCTACAAGTCACCAACATAATCATCATCGCCCCTCCTCGCGTCCCGCTCCCGACGATAAAGATCCATCAAAGGAGCAGTCACTGAACCTCCAGCATACCTGCGACGGCCACCTGGAACATAAAGCGAAGGAAGCAAAGGCCCCTGGCCAAATAGCAGATACCACTCGTCATAATCACGATCCGGGATCGTGAAACGGAAGCCAGGCTGGCCCACCAGAGCCTCAACTCTCTCATCAGCTGGCATCCGAGCAGCTGGAGGAGGTGCAGAACAGGGGACCCGAGCCACCCCAGTGACTTGCCGAAGCAATCTCTCTCCCAAGTACCATTGGAAGGACTCAGCGTCAGAAAGCATAATGCGGAGACATGAAGCATCGTATGCCTCCACGCGCTGGGGTGTGTAGTAAAGAGGGAAACTAGCGTACGGCATCCGGGCAAACTGCAGCAGAAGAGGTTACCACGATCAGTTACAAGTACAGCACAAGGACAAAGACAAGCAAGATACTTACATCCTCAACTGTCAGCCCGTCTATATCAGCACGCCAATTGTCCCCGGGAACTCGGGAGTTCCGCTGACGATTCTGTTGATGCCAGTACATGTGGCGATACTGAGAGGGCTCAATGTCATCTCGCATCCTCGGCGCAAGATGCGGAAAATGGTCATAAAAGCAGGTCTGGATGAAAGTACATTTAATGATCAGAGAGAGAAAGGAGGCAAACGGCTCCAAAGAGGACGAAAGAAGAGGTACCTCAACGACAGGCCAGAAGCCTGTGAAGGACCGGCTATGCCGACAGGTCTTGTCCAGACCTTGAAAGAGACGGGTCAGGATGGCCCCATTCCAATTATAGGGGTGATGAAGATCCTCGACTAAACGAAGAAATTTAGGATCAACTCTCTCATTCGCATGGCAAAAAAGAAAGGATCCAAAAGCATAAGTGATCATGGCCCGCGCCTTGTGGAGGGCCTCTCGCTCGGTGGTAGGGACGACGGAAGCAAAATTGTTGTAAAACCATCGCATCTTCACTTGATGGCCTTGGAATTCACCCTCAGGAGGGACGTCACCGACAAGCCGCAGCCAATCAGTGGAAGAGAGGGGAGCTAAAGAGCTAACTTGAGGGACAATTGCCCCATGAAATGGGAAACCTATCTGCATGTAAATGTCCAAAGGGGTTATCCCCCATTCTCCACAAGGAAGCTGGAAGGTGTGGGTCTCATCCCGCCACCTCTCACAAAGGGCCGCAAGCATCATGCGGTTGGCGTCGTTGTTATGGAAGCGTAGGGTGAGGAGGCCAGCAAAAGGAGTACCATCTAGTACTCGCTCAAGCAAGGGCTGTGGCTCTTTCATCCAATTGTCCCAGCGATCCCTGGTACCTCGACCCTTGATAGCAGGAAGAGGTTGATGCTCCATAGCTAGGGAACACATGTGGTCCCCTCGGCGGACAATGAAAGTAGGATCATCCTCGTCAACCACTTGGTGGCCCCTGGTACCATCCGCCATGGAATCCTACAAGCTTGGCAAGGTAAGTCCCTATCCTTTACCCATTAAAATCTAAATTCTCATCCAAGAAACCCATGGGATTGGACTCGCATTCAAATGCAAAATCTAAAGTCCAACTCCATGTGTCGCTTAGGATATGTGTTGGGCCCATTGGAAAAAGTAAGGCCCACCTTAAAGAAGGTGGCATGGCATGCCTTAGGTAAGAAAAGTCCATTATCCAAGGACACATTTTGGACAACAAATGCACTCAAGTGCCATGAGATCAACAAAGAACAAGAATCCTACTTCACATGAGAAATCCCTTTTCAAAGTCCATATGTGGCCAAGGATTGGTCCATTTTTTATGCCAAGGCCATGGCTCTCACTTAAGATGTTTCCATCTTTTTACACATGTGCATGGACAAGTGGGGAATAGAAAGGAAACGGGCCCCCAAGAGCAACCCAAATGCCTCATCTCAATGGATTGGAGAGAGCACATAGCCCACTTTGGAGAATATGAGAACCCATTCATGGGTTAACCATGGGCAACCTTATGTGCCTCATCTTGATGAAAGCTTTGACCATGAGAATACAACAAGGAGGTCTACCCACAAACATATGAATCAAAGAAGCTAAGGGTAGAAAGTTGATGCACATAGCCCACATGAAGAATCAAGGTTGAAAATGCCCATGAAAAGGCAAGTTTGGGCAACTTATGTGCACCAACTTGTTCACCAAAAAGGGAGACCATTTGAGCACAAAAGAGCATGGCTTGATGAGTCACCCAACCATCATGAAAATGGATAAGAATGTTACACATAGCCCACTTGAATATCAAAATCCAAAATGTCCCAAGGCATGGGACAAAAATGGGCAACCTATGGGTATCATTCTTTCCCACAAATGGAAAGAAAAACCACTCATACTTGAGAATGATAGTGGATGACCCACCAAGTCCCCAAAGAAAAGATCAAGGACCCATGGTTGTATGGATAGCTCACTTGAGAATCATCCATTTGAGGTTGATAACATCTAAGGGAAACTCTTGAGAACCACAATCCTACCACAAAGAAAACCAATTGAACTTAGTGAGATTGTGGGAACAACTCACTCATGGGACTTGTAGATGGTCAAGTAGCTCAAGTCCTCCATCCATCAAAGAAAAAGCATGAAATTAAAAAAATCCACATGGACAAAGTGTAGTGGGGCACACATGGTTCAAAGAAATGCCCAAGTGTCAACGAAGGCCCAAAAGCCCATCCACATGAAAAACTTCAAGGAGCCCACTACACTTTGTACAAGGAGGTACATCATATGGAAGAGTTGGGCCACTTGTCCATAAAGGCCCAACTAGGAAAACTAGCCCACTTGAGATCCAAAATGAAAAATGGGCTAGCCACCTTGATCCATACACATGTGAAGAAAGATGGGGTCACCCAAAGTGAGCCCCATGAGCTCAAAAACTTGGGATGGGCCCTACCATGCCCATGGGCCCAAGCCTTGAAAGAAAGATGGAAAAGAAAAAGAAAGCTCCAAAGGGAAATAACAAGAGAAAGAAAGTAAGAAGGAGCCCAAAATGAAGCATTGGGCCCACCAAATACACTAAGGACCATGACTTCACTTTGAGCCCATTTGATACATATGAAAAGAGGCCCAACTCCCATGAAAAAAATAGAGTGTTTTGCCATGCACACTTGATGACATGGCAAAATCACTCTTTACATGCACATGGGAGGAGTGTGAAAAAGGAAAAAATGATGAAGTGGAGAGCTTGCAATGTCCTTCTCCATGCACCACCTTTGGAAGAAACTTGAGATCTAGAAAAAGGTCAAGAATACTTGGGCCCACCTTCACACCTCTTTGGATAGCTACATGAAAAAAGAAAAAGGACCATGAGAAGAGACAATGAAGATGGAAAAGGACAAGAAAGAGAAAGGAAGTGGTCCATACCTTTACCACTCACCAAAGAAGGACCACCTTGCTGTCCCAAGACCCCTCTAAGGCCCACCACTTGAGAAGAGCAAAGGACCACCAAAGAAAGAGAGAGAAAACTTGAAAAAAGAAAGAGTATGAGAGGAAGAAGAGAGAGATTGCACGTTTGAAGGGGGGGGTGTCCCATGTTATATAGAAAAGGGGAAGGCACCCTTTTACCCAGCCCACTGAAGAGACCAGGAGGCAGAGACCGGGCGGGCGGCCCATGGGAGGCCGTCCTAGCCTCTACCTAGGTGAAACGACCTCCCTCTCCCTCTCCTTGGGAAGAACTCCCCCTTGGGAAGGGTGGTTGCAAGTGAATCTTGTACCTTCATGTAAGAATGAAGTGATGGAAGAGAATGGTGAGAAAAAGGAAGAAATCTCACCAAAATCTCATCTCATGAGAAATGGGTGAAAAATTGGGATGATGATGTGGAAAAGTTCCATGGAATTTTTAAGAAAAGAAAGAAAAAGATTGACTCGGTCAAACAATGATCTCAACCATCCAAAGCTATGACCTGATGATCCGAACCATTCCAAAGAGAATTCCCGTAGTCTCCAACCTGGATTGCTGCTCTTTTGTATATAGTGTTTGGGTCCGAAGACCTTAAACTACGTCGGAATCAAGATCCCGAGGGATTTTTAATAAGAATGGGTATCGATCTTGACCATCAGAATCAGAATCGATGACCCAGAATATTTTTCAAAAAAGAAAACAAAAAAGTGTCTTTCCTCTTTTAAAGTTTTGGGTCCGAAGACCTTAAACTACGTCGGGATCAACGTCCCGAGAGATTTTTAATAAAAACCAGCATCGATCCCAGCCTTTCAGGCCAAGATCTGATGATCTGGATCATTTCGAAAAACAAAAAAATGCGTTTGCCCCCTCTTGTACATGTTTTGGGTCCGAAGACCTTAAACTACGTCGGGATCAACATCCCGAGAGATTTTCAATAAAAGCTGGCGTCGGTCTTGTTTGCTCACATCAAGATCAATGACTCCGGACATTTTCAAAAATCATAAAAATATATTACCAGCCCCGCTTTTAAAGTTTTGGTCCGAAGACCTTAAACTACGTCGGGATCGACATCCCGAGAGATTTTCAATAAAAACCGGCATCAGTCTGGATTGTCCATCCGCTGACACCGGACATTTTTCCAAAAATAAAAAAACATGTTTGCCCCTCTTTTGTACAGTTTCATGGTCCGAAGACCTTAAACTACACTGGGATTAATTTCTCGGGGGACCTTTCTCGCTTTCAACTAAAAACCGGCATCGGCCTCGACCGTTGAAATCAAGGTCTGATAACCCGGATCATTTCGAAAATACTAAAAATATTTTAAAGCTTTCCATAAAAACCAGTGTCAATCTCGATTACCCGAGTTGAAGTCTGGAACCTTTTCAAAACAAAAAAAATATAGATACAATATAAAAAAAAAAAATTGATTCACCAAAAATTTCAAACTGCACAAATTCATCCCCAGCGGTCCGAAGACCTAAAACTACACTGGGATTAACTTCTCAGGGGCTTTCTTTCCTAACCTGTTCCAGACATGGCTGACACTTGATCGTACGGGTGTCTGGAATCTTTTAAACAGGTAAGGGCTGAGGCGGGCAGAACTCCGCAATCCTGTTCGTGTTGAACGCACCGTGATAGACAACCTTGATTTGGAAGTCGCTGTTGAATCTGACGGATGTTCCCTGTTCCTAGAACTCATGAAGGGGATTAAGGCTGTTGGGAAGTGGAGCTCACCCTCACGGAATTGTGAGCAACGTAAGACCCCAAACTGGATTGACTAAGGGAAATGTGAGGATGTGGCTCATTTTGTGGCCGAAGGAGTCCGTCGGACAATACGTGGTCTATGTGCATTGCACATGAGGAACAGGCAACTTTGTGGGTGTGTTGACTGAAAACCCTCAAAATCTCCTCATCCGAAGATGTAAAACCACGGCACTTAACTGTGTGAGACTCGTCTTGCTCGCTGACGTAAAATGGATCGGGTGCCTTACTAGCAGTAGAAGCTGGAAGTGGATGGAAATTCCACATCTTTTCCCTGCATTTCAGAAAAATCACAAAATACAAAAAACATTGCAAAATCACCTCTTCAAAAATCACAAAAAAATATTTCCATCAAATCAAATATCTGCAAAAATCACAAAAATACTTTTCTTGCTTTCATCAAAAATATTTCGAAAAATCACAAAAATATTTCCTGTGTTTTCAATAACCAATCTCTATCCTGATCGCTCAGGTAAAGATTCGGACCACATATTTATAAAAAAAAAATCAATCACAAAAATTAGCATCCCCAGCACTACAATTCAGGAGTCTTGAACTCCGCTCACTTCACAGTATGGGATGACGGATCCAATCGCCCGTAAATTGGAATCTTGACCAAAACGGGCAACTAAACACCATCTCAATCACATGTATGCCCAGAAGAACATCTTGAAGTCGAATGATATCCTCGTACATTCTCATTAGCAAAGAAACAGCATCTTGGGACGATGGACCTGATCGACCACGGGTCGGGATCTTGACCAGCCCGCTGTCCAAACCTCCGTATCAAAAAGAAAATCCCCAAGGGAGTACAACCCTGCAAGCAATAAGCTCAAAATTCTCTGCATCTCCAGCAAAAGCAAAATCATCAGACCAGAAGAGAATGAGCCAAGCCATGCATTCATCATGCATCTCCATGCATCAGCATCCATTGCATCAATCATCATGTTTACCTGCTTTCAAAATAAAAGCCGGTTAGCCAAAGACCCCACAGGCATCCCTAGTGGAGGCACATGCAAACCAGATTTTCATTTCAAAAAGACAAAAAATATTTCTATTTGTAAATAAAAAACCCACGGAGTATCACTCCCCAGAGTGGGTATCTTTTCAAAACCCAAAAATATTTTCTCAGTAGAGCGTTCTGCCTCCAACACACCAGGAGATCTTCCATATCTCTGGGTAGGAGCCAACGCAAAAATCAAATAAGATCCAATGTCTCGCGGTTTCCCCGGAGATCATCGGATCCAATGCACTCAAAGTGCGGTCGAACTGAACTCCAGTGTCAGTGCGGTCGTACCACATGCCAAGATACAAAAAAGATGAAAGCCAAAAGGCTCGGTCACAGAAACCATTTGAACAGGTGGAAACGATGAATTGTAACCCAAGTATCAAAATCAGCAGATTGGGTGGAAAGAGTTCACCCGCACATACCTAGGCGTGGATGCCTGAAGTACCTTGACTGAGTCCAAGTCGGCGTAGTAGAATCCCGTAAGACTATCGGACGCAGGGCGTCTAACCACTTTGACAGTCAAGCGAAACAAGTACTCCTGGAGTGATCTGGGAAAACATCAAACATCACACAATCAGTCTCAGGGTCAGCATCCTCGTAAGACTGTCGACGCAGAGGCTCTGCTGTACCTTTCCGGTGTTAGTACCGATCGGGAATGGAAGGGTTGCGATTGGGTACCCAGGTTGCAGCAAACTGCAGGGACAATCGCAACGTTTTCTCCAAACTCTCGCGGTATGTGCGAGTTATCAATTTCCAGACAATCAACTGACTCAGATACAAAGGACAACAAAGATTCCAGACCACAATCAAGGAAAGAATGAATTGCAAACTAAGCATCGAAACCAGCAGATTGGGTGGAAAAGCCCACCCGCACATACCTAGGCGTGGATGCCTGAAGTACCTTGACTGAGTCCAAGTCGGCGTAGTAGAATCCCGTAAGACTATCTGACGCAGGGCGTCTAACCACTTTGACAGTCAAGCGAAACAAGTACTCCTGGAGTGATCTGGGAAAACATCAAACATACAATCAATCACAGGGTCAGTAACCTCGTAAGACTGTCGACGCAGAGGCTCTGCTGTACCTTTCCGATGTTAGTACCGATCGGGAATGGAAGGGTTGCGATTGGGTACCCAGGTTGCAGCAAACTGCAGGGACAATCGCAACGTTTTCTCCAAACTCTCGCGGTATGTGCAAGTGAGCGATCTCCAAACGATCAACTGGCACAGATGCAAAAGCAAGCAAAGATTTCAGAACATGATCTATGAATGACCGGGTCAGAAGTGGGGTGTCCACTCGCTTTGGCATTCGGTTGCACGCAACCTCTGCCAAAGAGGGGCATCTGTAGACACCCCACCTTCGGCTACACTGTTGGTAGAGATAGCTGGTTGAACGGAGGACCATACCCCCAAATCCCAAGTCCAAACTCAGCTAAAATCACCCTTGTAAGCCCCATTCCATAGCCCAGTTCAAGCCTGAACCCAGTCAACCCAGTCCTAAACACCACCTAGAAAAACCCCCCATAAAAAAGGCCAGTCAAAAAATCCCAAAAAAAAGTCAAACTCACTGAGTCAACTCGCTGAGTTAACCCGCTGAGTCAACCCGTCGAGTCAACACGTCGAGTCAAAACACCGAGTCAACCCGTCGAGTCAACCCGTCGAGTCAAACCACCGAGTCGACCCACTGAGTCAACTCACTGAGTCGACCAGCGAGTCTAACAGCAGCCCCGAGGGAACGGCCGTACTCGCTGGAAACCGAGGAGCGGTCGTACGGGCGGCTCATGGCAGGCCGTCCGGACAAAATTACGACTTCTGCCACTGCTCGCTGCTATAAATACCCCCCTCCCCTTCTCATTTCAACAGACCACTCAGCCAGAGAGAGCCCGTCCGTCTGAGTCACCCTCCTTCATCCTTTAGCCCATTCCTTCACCAAGGAGAGCCCGAGTGAGGAGAGTCTAGCCCTGGTCCAGCCCAGCCTGACCACTGGTCCAAGCCTCCCAAGCCATCCAAGTCTTGATCCAGCCACTCGAAGCCAACCCCTTGCGACACCTCCGTCCACTCAGCTACTCTTTTCCAGCATCATCTCATTTGCATCTAGCATAAGTGCAACATTTACTTTTCTTCCAACCCCCCTGCTTCACTGCAAACACTTTGATTATTCAAACACACCGCATGCATCTCGCATAAAGCACCTGTCAGTTCGAGCGTATGCTCTGGGCTTGCCCGTTGTTGGAACCTGCCCATCAGAAACTCTTACTGTTCAGACCTGCATTCATGCTTCACCATAAAACACCTTGATTACTCAAGCACACATGCATATGTCTTTATATTAAGCACTTGTCAGTTCGAGCGTATGCTCTGGGTTTGCCCGTTGTTGGAACCTGCCCATCAGAAACTCTTACTGTTCAGACCCGCATTCATGCATCATGTCATCCATGAGAATATACGAGGATTAAACTAGACTTTCAAATATTCGATCGATTCTGTGAAGTAGAGACCGTACTTCGGTACGGGCAGTGTGTGGGGTGCCTAACCTCTTCCCACCCTGTAACCGTGATCCCTTACCTTGAATCTCTGGCCGCAGATCAACAGGAGTCATTTTAGAGGAAAGGATCTTCAGATCCCCTTCTCTAACGTTTCTACGGGGTCTAGCCGACTGTAGATTCGAAGTAACTGGCTAGTGGCGACTCTGGTCTTATATAAATTCACTTAAACACATCCAGCTCAATACGACAACCAAACGAAGCCCTCGAGAACGAGGCAAGCCAGTGGCACAAACGGCGATTTCGCACGCACGCACCTCTTCTTCTTCTTCTTCCGAAAGGAAAGGGAGAACGACGTCGTGTGGGAGCGCGGAAAAATCGGCGAGGGTCCACAGAAGGTTTGAGTTTATTTTCTGAAAAATAAATCTGATGTCTTCATGACCTTCAAATATTGGAAGGTGATGATGGAGAATCAGTCAGGGCAGAAATCGAAAGTTTTGAGAACTGATAATAGAGATGAGTTCACTTCTAAGGAGTTTAATACACTTTGTAAGGAAGATGTGATCGTGAGACACAACACAGTGCGTCATAGCTAGAACAGAATGGTATAGCAGAGCGGATGAATCGAACTCTCTTGGAGAGAGCCCGATCCATGATTAGTAATGTTGGGTTAGGCAAAGAGCTGTGGACTGAGGCCGTTAACACGGCTTGTTATTTGATAAATCTGTCTCTCTCTATGGCAATTAAATGTAAAATTCCTGAGGAAGTGTGGAGTGGTCGTACGCTAGGCTTACTCTCATGTACCGTTAGTTGAGAGAGATAAGCTAGACCATATGGCCAGAAAAGGGATGTGTGCTATGGTGATGGTGTGAAGGGTTGTCGCATATATGATCCTGTCATACGGAAGATCACCTTGAGCCTTGATGTCAAGTTTAATGAAGGTTCTTTGTTTCGAAAGGATGCTACAAAGGAACCAGAAAAATAAGAAATTGTTGATACACAAGATGACAGAGATGAGACACGGGCCGATATTGAGGCGCAGATAGAGGTACAGGATTAGGTGGAGCAGCCACCTGTGCGAAGAAATCCACCTAGGGATCGCAGGTTACCGGTAAGGTATATGAATGACTCGAACATTGTATTCGCTCTCATTATAAATGAGGAAGATCCGTTTAACTTTGAGGAGTTACTACAGGATGTAGATGTTGAAAAGTAAAAGGTGATAATGCAAGATGAGATAGATTCCCTGTACAAGAATGAGACTTGGGAGCTTGTGGAGCTTCCAGTGGGCCGAAAAGTGATTGGTTGCAACAGGCTCACTGGACATAGTGCATTCAAAAGGCTGTTTTTTGGGAGGTCGACCGATCTCTGTTTTGGACAGAGAAGCAACAGGCTCACTGGACATAGTGCCCGATCGGTCTTGACCGGTTGGTAGAGGCTGATTTTGAAGTGTTTTCAAGGCAAAACTCCTTGGACAGTTTTTTGCACAGGTACGACCAGTCGAGTGTATACGCGGTTTTGTGCAAAATTGCGTTGTATGTTTCTATTTTGAGTTAGAGGCTTATAAAAGCACCTCCTAATTTGACGTAGATGTATCCTAATCAATACCAATGAGTCCTATTTCGAGATTAGGGCTTAGGAGAGAGACTGTGAGGTTTGAGAGTGCTTTGTTCATCTTTGGGATTTGCTTGAGGGTAGATTAGCTTTGTAATTTTTTGGAATTTATAGTAGAGGTGTCTCTTTATGCCGTGATTTTTTCCCACAAGGGTTTTCCACGTAAAATTCGTTTGTCTTTGCGTTAATTGCTTATGTGGCCGTGTGGTGATTGTTTGATCTTCTTCTGTGCTTCTGATGACAAGATTTCCAACAACTAGTTAGACGTACAACTAGTTGCGTGCGAGCATCTCTCAATATGTATACGTCTCTCAATATGTATACGTGGGAAATGGTATGGGAAATGGTACTGTAAGGTCGAGCTGTGTGGGCCCACTGTGATGTCTACATATATAGGTCGAAAAGAAAGAGATGTAAGAAGTACCTCTCTGCAGTAGGATGCGGAGCAATTACTGCATTTTCTAGTGAATGATGTGATGATTCTCCCATCAACAGAGAAACCAAAGCCAGCATGCTGAAAATTAAAAAATAAAATAAAAATCAAAGTAACTACACGTTGGATCCACGTGAAATCATACCTAAGACATCTAAGATCATTGGGAGGGGCCCAACTTAGTTTTGTAAAGCGCCTTCATCCAGTTGGTCTACACACAGTGGGTGGGTCGGATATCCGTACCACATCTCAGTGGGTCCCAACAGGAAGGTGTTAATGGGTAAGCATCAACTCTCAACCATTCCTTGTGGAGTGGCCCGCCCAAAGTCATGGATTAGCTAAAATTTTCTTTTGGCTCATGGCTCACCATTGAAGATGCATTTGATGATGGGATGGATGTCCCACACACACACACACACACACACACACACACAAACACACACCACGGTGGGCCCCACAGAGCTCATCCTCAAGTAATTTGGTACCTTCTGTATGGATAAGCTAATGGAAACCTGCGAGTCTTTCTGTCCGTCCTCTGCCAAATCCGCCAGCTGCAGCTGCCGGAGTGAGAAAATGTAATCGTACGTCCACTGTCCGTTCCATTTTCCATCGGACGTTGAGATGGTAATCAGACGGCGAGGAGTTCTTGGGCTTCTTCGTGTATTCTTCTTTGTACACTGGAAAGGAAATGAGAAAATGCATGCAACTTTGAAATCGGACGTGAAGATCTTGCTTCATGAAGCATGAATGTTACACATTTTAATTTAAAATGCCGGCATCCTTACAAGATAGGGATGCATGCCTTTATGATTTTCATTCATGGGAATCCTGATATTGGGTGGACAACCAAATGCAGTTAAAAACCCCAGAAAGGTTGTATATTCACATTTCCACATTCTGAGATGGCATCAGAACCATTCATATTTTAGATGGTATTTCATACATATGGCCCACATTTTATATATTATACAGGAGCAATTTCAATTTCTCAATTACGGTGGAATAGAGAATATGGATGGTTGCAATCATCAGACCATCTCTGCTTGGGGCCACACATGCTTGCAATCCTGAGAGGTCTGATGATAATCCAATTCCAAGGGGGCCATATACAGCCATACTGCATGTATGGCTATCCAGACCATAAAAAATGTGAGGCACGTTGTGGTTGGAGCATATGTCTAAATCACACTGATGAACAAATCCTAACCATTCAATTGATGGTTACGAAATGGATGTTTAAAATTGAGTGGCTCAAATTGAAAGGGAAGAGTTAGATAAATACCATTGGCTCCCAATCCTCTGTTCATACCCAGCTACTTCTCTGATTAGTCCAGCTGAATCCTCTGCTTATACCAAGCAGAGAGGTACCAATTAAAGAGGTGAAATGCAGAAATTCTCTACTCATATTCCACATCCACAATTGGAGTAGTGATTTGAACAGTCTGAATTGTTATACAACTATCCCATGTATTTGGTGGAAGATCATGTATCAACGTTCATTAAAATTGTATAATATTAATCAATCAATCTTAACCATCCAATGGATCACTATTAAATGGAGTTAAGGTAGTGAGCGGTTCGAACTCAAGGGGCAAACTCAAAAAGGTTCTGGTACACTTAGCCCACTAAATCATTACTCGATCTGTTTTTTTATGATTAACGTACGAGACATCTTAATTTGAAAAAGAAAAAGAAAAAGAAATAAAAATTAGCAGGTGCTAACACTTATAATCCAGTCATCATCCTTCACTCAATCTCGCATATGGGGAACGCATGCATTGGAACTGGACCGTTCATCCGATGGGTCCTACTATGGATGGCATGTATCCAAAACATGGCACTACTTGGAAAATCCTAGCCATAAATAGGACTCCTAAAAATAAACGGTTAGAAAAAGGTCTTGCTCCAAGATTTCAATGGTCAAAATCATCCAATCTGAGAATAGGGTCACGCATTGTCACTTTTGGGGCATGATCCATCCAAGACGGCCTAACAGATGAACGGCCACAGTCACACATGCACACGTGCTAAAGTGGTACACTCGTGTGAGATCCAAGCTGTTCACCAGGACCACTCTAGCCTACAAGTATCCTAGCCCCCAAAACAGGGGAGGCCAGTCGATTCATCAGGTGGGCCGCATTTGTACATGCAATACACAACGTGGGCTATTTTTTAACCGTCCATTTTTCTCGTACACATGTGGTGCACCTGATGAGTGAGCCAGGGCGACTTTTGGATAGAACAATTGCATGATGAACGGCTTGGATCTAGGCCATGTGCACCATGTCGGCATGCCTGCGTGCAGCATGATCAGCAAGAAAAAATATACAAGATGTACAGGCTATACAGTTGTGGTTATGACTCATCCACACCATCCAAATCGTGTGGTGCAATATGAATAGAGCTATCAGGACCATCCAAATCGTCTGGATAGAAGGTAGCTCAAAAATCACACCATCCCAACCATGCCATTTGTGCCATCAAGCACACGATTACAGCAAGCCGTCCAACTTCAACGGGCAAAATCAGAAACTGCTCAGTGTGATATGCAGATCTGCTCCATCCAAAACTGGTCGGCGATTTGGACGGTCCGGATGCCGTCCATCTACGCCATTTCACGGTGGAAGAGTCACCACCGTTTATAAAATGGTGGGGAAGGAAGGAAGGAAAAATCCTATAAAATGTTAAAAGAAAGAAGAAAAGAGAATGTTAATTACCAGAGAGAAGTCATCTTTTCTTGAAGAAGCTTGGATTTTGGAAGTTAAAGGAAGAAATGGAATTGAAATTGCTTTTGGTTTATTAGGAGAGGAGGGAATCGGACGGTGGTGGATGAATCTTGAGACGGAATTGCATGCCTTTTCCATCTCTCTCTAGAGGAGAAGACGGCCTATCACAGGATGATATTTCCGCCACTTAAAATCTTATCTTCAACGAATACTATAGTTACTCTATAATATTTAATTAGAAATAATTGTCATCAATGCGGGGATAGCTCAGTTGGGAGAGCGTCAGACTGAAGATCTGAAGGTCGCGTGTTCGATCCACGCTCACCGCACTTTTTTTTTTTTTTTTTTTTTTTTACTTTTATCTGATATTCGAACCCCACATATTGGATGGTTAGGATCATCAGATGAGAGTGTTTTAAGGAGCTTTTTATTGGATTTTATATTACATTTGAAGACCGGCTAATGGGTGGTTAGCATTATCTGATCAGTGTGGCTGAACGCTGTCGCCATCTACTGGATGGTCAGGATCTTCTGGTTAGTGCGGTTCTGGATCTTTGACCCACGTAGCTTGTCGTATGACGCAATAGATAGAAGGGTCAACTACACCTTTCCTTCTAGCCACTCATCAGATGGCCACGATGGGGTGATCCATGTAGCAATGGAACCCTGTTTCACCGATCATATGGGTAAGATCTTCTGATGGCCTGATCCTGCTCCACTGCTACATAGCACACGTGTCCAGCATCTGGATTGTTCATTCGTTGGGGCCAATTGTCAGGGTAAAAAAAAAAAAAAAAAAAAAAAATCCAACCGTTTGGGTAATCACTTAATGGTCTGGATCTTCAGAACCACGATGTCTCTAGATGTCCTCCTCACCTGTGGCTCAACAAGTGGATCAAGTGGGGGCTGTTTCCCCTGTCCATCTCCTGTAGGAACTCCCTCATCCTCTGCACCTTACTGTACTCCCCCGTCATCAGGCACCACGGGAGGAATAGTAAGATCTAAATCTTCCAGCTCATCTGAGCTGAGCTGGGTCTTCTCTGGCTTTCCAACGTCTTCTATACACTAATCTTCAATGAAAACCACATCTCTGCTCCTGACGAGCTTCTTTTCGGTTGGATCCCACAACCTGAAGCCAAATTTCTTATCACCATACCCCAAGAACACACACTGCCTGATCTTCGTATCGAGCTTGGACCTCTGTCCTTTGGTACGTGAACAGATGCCCTGCATCCAAATACCCTGAGATGACTGTACGAAGGATCACATCCAGTACATACCTTCTCAGGTACTTCTCCATTCAAAGGGGCTGATGGAGACCTGTTTATCAGATACACTGCTGTGTGCATTGCTTCTCTCCAAAATATTTTGGGCAACTTCGCATGGGATAACATGCACCTGATTCTTCTACAATGGTGCGATTCATACGCTCAGAGACACCATTGTGCTGGGGGGTCTTGGGAACCGTCTGTTCATGCCGTATACCTGGGGACTTGCAATACTCATGGAAGTCGCCAATGTATTCACTACCATTGTCAGTGCGAATGCATTTCAATGATTTACCTATCTCTCTCTCAACCATGGCATGAAAAGTTTTAAACACACCAAAGACCTCGTCTTTGGATTTCAAAGCATAAACCCAAACCTTCCTAGATGCATCATCTATAAAAGTAACAAAGTACAACGCCCCACCCAAGGTTTTAGTCCTCATAGGACCACAAACATCAGAATAAACCAAATCTAATGGATGTACTTTCTTAACATGAGAAACAGTTTTTACAAATGAAACCCTATTCTGTTTCCTTGATAAACAGTGAATACAGGTTTTAAGAGGTGTACCTGTCAACTCTGGAAGGAGGTACTTCTTCGCTAGTAGCTGAAGCCCTTTCTTACTCATGTGGCCAAGCCGTCTGTGCCACATGTCTGTCACTGAATCTTCTGCTGCGTTCAACTCACCCTTACATATACTGACACATGTCTTGTACAGGGTGCAACACGTCTTCCCTCTTGCTGCGATCATCGAACCCTTGATGAGCTTCCAGTGCCCACCAACAAACCGACTCTCATAGCCGGCTACATCCAACCTTCCCGTCGACATCAAGTTGAGGCAAATGTCTGGAATATGTCTCACATCTTTTAGAACCAATGTACAGCTTATATCAGTCCTTACACAAATATTACCAACTCCCACAATCTGGGACCCTCCAGAGTTCCCCATCTTCACTGTACCATAGCTGCCTTGCTTGTAACTTGTGAAGAAATCCCTTCGTGGAGTTACATAAAACGACGCTCCCGAATCGACCACCCAATCGGTGTCCAAATTAGCAGCCGTGAGACAAACATCATGATCTGCGGAGAGAATGACTACAATGTCGCTGTCTGAGGCGACCGCAGTAGAATCTGATTCATCATCTTTTTCCTTCCCTTTTCCTTTTTGATCCTTTTTCTTGCTACATTCACTTTTGTAATGACCCTTGTAATATCTGTGATTTTTTATGATTTATTATTTAATTTAAAAATCTAGATTAAAATTTATAAAATTAAAATAATAATAATTTAATGTGTGTAAGTTGATAACATGTTTGGCGTACGTTTTTCATGGAATAATTGGATAGAAAAGTGGAATTATAAACCATATTCCATGTACATAGACTTTAGTAATTCATTTTAAATTATTTATATTATCTGTGGAATTAATCTGAGCCATAGATTGATAGATTAAATCATGTAAAATCCAATAATATAGTCTGATCTACCCAGATCCGATCATAGATTTTTCTATCATGGCCATTCATCCTCATTTTAATCACCATGGCCCATTGAGCTGATCAAACCGAGTTTGGTTCCGTTGGAATTATAGAGTATCCTTAGAAGAACCTTTATGACCGTTGAAATTCTCATCGGACTTCGATTAAGCCATTTAAACTTGTCCTAGCACCAAACCAATGGTGAAAGTGAACCCCCGTGATTTATTTCAATTGGTGTGTCAGTTAGCTGTGAGATTTTCTCCACACCTTTGTTATAGCATTTTAGCCGTCCATGTGAAATTTCATCACTGGATGATCTTCCGAGACCGTTTAATCGAAGAATTACTGCATAGGGCCATGTGGACCACCAATCAAGGTGAAATCACTCATGGGCGACCTTTTTCATATACTTAGGTGACCTATTGGATTAGATTCCCTCATAAGGTCCTAGATATGTCCATGTAGACCGAGAAGTACAGCAGTCACATTCGTTGCGATGTGCCAATTCAAAATCTAAATTTTAGTACATGGTTACGGAGTTTGGTACAGTGAGATTTCTATCTTCGTTGTGGACCATCTATCTTTATGTATGGACGTCGGTGTGTGTCTAGATTTTGTGTATTTTAGGTTTTCTAAGATGGCCCACGTCCCCATGTTTTCAGAATCTTGAACCGAGGTATATTCACCGTCCATCACAGTTTTTATCAATTACTCTTAAACCGGTAAGAGATTCATCGACCCAACGGTCCATTATTCAATCCATGGACATTCTAACCAATGGTGCGGACCACTTCACACAACACTCAATGGTCATGATTTAGTCGCACCTCAAAGTGGTCAAGCTTATCCTTAGAAACTAACCACTTTAAGTTGTGGTGTTTACCACCATTTAGATCATCATTTGTGTCCTTATTAGATCGTGGGTGTGGACATTGCCAAATTCTCCCAAATTCATACCACTTTGTCAGTTTTTTGAGGCCAATGTCATAATGGTCTCAGATTTGTGAAAGGTGGGCTCGATTTTAAGATGTTACACATCTATTCTAGAGCGTTCATTTAGGCTAACTCTTACATGGATCATATTGTGTCCATCCATCGACCCTTTGACCCGAGAGTTTACCCACTACTTATTGTGTTAATCCTCTGTATGATGGACGTCTTAGATCCAAGAAGGCTTCACTAGGTGGACCATCAAAATATTACTTCTATTTTCACTACAAATATTTATGTTATAAGCTAATGTACTTTATTTAAACTCTCGTAAGAGAGTCCTATTCTACTACTTTTACAATTACGACCGAATCGTAGCCATCCCATCACCATTCATCATCAATAGTTTCAAATCCCTACCATCCATTATTACCATCCATCATCACCATCCATCATCATCATCATCATATGACCTGTTGATTGGGAGGAAGGAGGTAGTATTTTGTAGTGGGCCGAAGATTGGTTTTATTTGTTATTTTCATTTTAAAAATCTCGGATCGGATTGACAATTGGTGAGTCTATGGAAATACTCACTCGACATCATAGTTTGAATTTGCGCATTTGTGTTTTGTTTAGTAGATTAATTATATTACTTTGATTAAATCTATGCCATTCATCATGTATTATAGTTTACGTTTGCTTGTGGGCCCAGATTTAAAAGGAATCTGATATTTAAGTGGGCAAGGGTGGGAGAAATTGACCCAACCATTAAAAAGGGAATAAAACCACCATCTTTGTTTTATAATTTTCGATCCATGCAAAAATCAAATTTATTGGGTGGACTAAAGGCCTGAATAATTCAATGGATGGATTGGATCTCAACCTAGTGGGCCCCGCCTTGTGTGGATACATATAAAAAATTATATAAAACAATGGGCTATTGGACCAGTCAGTACCCCAAGGACGCTGGCAGTCCAGCAGCGTCATGGCTGCTGACGCAAGGGACGGATGGGCAGCAGTTGGCGGTCCACATGTGGACCCCACCCTGATGTACTTTTCTATATTTACTCCGACCATAGTTTACTTCATCATGTGTTTTGATAGCCCACCAAATTTCAGCTTAATCCGAGACCCGAGCGGACCACACCAACTTTTACAAATTGGACTATCTTGCTGAATTTTCTGCAATTGTGCAGAAAATTCCGAATTTATCTCTCATGAACAGCGGGTAATTCGTGGGCCCCACCCTAAGCTTTCTGTCAAATCTATACCACTCATTTGTTACATTACTATGTCAGGAGGCTGAAAATTAAATTTCAGAGGGTTTCGATAACCGAGTGGGCCACACCGTCTCAAATAGTGGACGATGTAATACAATATAAATCTGAAGGTGAGCAGATTTTAAAGTGGGGACAATAGGCACTTATGGGCCCCACATGTGAACTTTTGGATAAATCCACCTCGTCCACACTGGTTGTTGGGTTGTGTGGGATTCACCATAAAAATATGGGCCAGAACGGGGTTCCAGGTGGCCCACACCACTTAAAATAATGGGACTAACACCCTGAAAAATAACAGAATCTGAATCTGTTTGGACTCCAACTTTTCCCATTGGGGAATATTTTGCCCAATCTAAACCATCCAATGCTTAGACCAGCAAGTCTTAAAACTGTAAAATAAATTTGGTACACATCAGACCTCCTAAACAGTCAAATTAAGCGAAATTATGGGGACAACACCTGTCCATTCTCTTTGAATGTATAGTTATAGTTTAGTTTAAAGTTCTTAAACCCCTCAAAATGCTGTGTTTCATAATGTGGATGCATTCTTGCCATCTTAATATATATGCACTTGATTTATTTCTTAAATAGTTCTGTTGTATGATTCATTAAATTGTGTTAACATGCAGTAAATTCTCATTATCACATGTTTATGTTTATATGATCACACATGATAGACCCATGCATAGAGCGGTTTATGGTGAGGTTAAGTCCATGGAATTAAATCAGAGTAGGGGTATGTAAATGGTTCTTAACCATGACTATCCAAGTTCGATTAAGCATGGTCGGTGTGTATGGGTGTGGTTAAGTTTGTGTGGGATGGATATGGGTGTGGTTATGGAACACCTATGTATGGATACATCATTGGATGAACTGGAATATGGGAAACCATCAAGTGTGGTATGTTTTCCTGTCGAGAATGCGTCCCGTGTTGGGATCGGATCGTACCTGTGTCAGGATCGGGGCAATTGTTTTCTCATTGAGAATGCGACCCATGTCAGGATCGGGTGTACCGTGTCAGGATCGGAGCAATTGCGTCTCGTCAGGAATGCGACCCGTGTCAGGATCGGGCGTACCGTGTCAGGATCGGAATGTACCTCACCTGTCTGGTTGTGATTGGTTGTGATACTATTTTTCAGGCGTAACCTCGTATGGCTGATTTACTTGTGTGAAACCTGACTAAAGACCTTGTATTAAAGGCCACGTATATGGTTGATTTATGCATGCTGCATGGAAATTCATTATGGGATGTGTGTTTAATGTTAATGAATGTGTCATTGTGGGGTGGGAAAATGTGAGCATGGCATTCTACAGTTTACAAACTGAATAGTTATGTTTTGATTCTTTTTATCTGTTTACTTGGATGCGTGATTCATATTATGGAGTGGAGTAAGTACTCCTACTCGCTGGGCATTGTTTTGCTCACCCTTCTTAGGGAACTGTAGGTTCAAGAGGTGACATGGAATCTTTCGAAGACAAGGCACAAGTTGAGGACATAGTGAAAATTCAGGAGGAGGAGAACGCCAACTCTAATGAAGACGTTTTTATTTATTTTAGATATTTTATTTAGTTTTAAATTAATAGAATCGTAAATGAGTATATCAGTGTCAAGTTTGTGAATTATGAACATTTATAATTTATTTAATGATGTAAGTTGGAATAAGAGTATGGATATGGTTTAGTAGAAAAATAATAAGCAAAAAAATGCTTAAAAAAATTGCTACTATTATTTGTATTCCTGTAATTATTACCTTAGTAACGCTCGAAAATTCGTGCTCGGGCGGTATATTCAGGCGTTGAATTTTGGGGCGTTACAGCCCTTCTTGCTGCAGTTCCAACATTCAACATCTTTCCTGACACTAGACTTGCCTCTGGATTTCTCTCAGGCTTTCCCGCCCTTTCTGTTCTTTCCTCTCCCCCGATCCTGTGTCACAAGGGCCTCTTGCTGAGTAGACCCTAGAGACTTCCTCCTTGTCTCCTCATTAAAGAGACAACTCGTTACCTGTTCCATGGATATCTTTCCGCCTGGCGCGGAGTTACTTAGAAACACCACCAATGTCTCCCAACTATTAGGCAATGAGCTAAGCAATAGTAAAGCCTGTAATTCATCGTCCAGGACCATCTTCATAGCGGAGAGTTAGTTCACAATATTGCTAACTTCATTCATGTGCTCAGCCACAGAACCATTATCCTTGAACTTGAGATTTACAAGTCTTCTAATCAGAAATATCTTGTTGCCGGCTGTCTTCTTCTCATACAGCCCCTGTAATTTCTGCCATAAGCTAGCGGCTGAGGTCTCTATAGACACATGGTGGAAGACCGAATCGTCCAACCATTCTCTAATGAACCCCACCGCCTTTCGGTCCAGTTTCTTTTAATCATCATCTGACATATCCTTCGTCTTCGCTGATACGCCTATAATTGGAGCATACAGGTCCTTGTAATAAAGCAAGTCCTCCATCTTAGCCTTCCATATGGTCCAGTTGGATCCATTGCGACTAATCATTCTTGATGAGCCACCTTCCATAATTCAGAATCAATCCCACACCGTTCAAACAACCTGAACTCTCTGATACGACTTTGTTGGGTGCGTTTCACACAAGCCTGAGGATCTCGCCCCCCAATGTACTAGAATTATGGACTAAGATAATGCAATCACCAAGAGTAAACAAACAACCACACGACACAAGGAGTTTTTACGTGGAAAACCCTCAAAAGAGGTAAAAACCACGGGACCTAGTCCAGATCAACAATCCACTATCTCAGAGAACTGTTACAACCGATCACAAGCACACATCGCTTGGATCAAACCTTTTTCACCCACACATGGATGGATAACAACGAAAGGACAAGAAAACTGAGAGATCTCACCCGAGTACGAGGACGTTGAAGAGCTGAGACGTCGTTGCACCGGGAATCACCTTCTCGAGCAATGCCTCCTCTACCAACAAGCTTCCTCTCCCTCTTTCTCTTCCTCTCTTTCTCTTTTTCTCTCTCTCTCACCTAGGACGTGTAGAACAACTTGTGGGAATCACAAATCCCGAATTAGAACTCCATATATGTAGATTTGCAAGAGTCCTAGCCTGATTTGGAAACTGCAGTAGCAATCCGCGCACACCTCCGATCGGTCGGCCAAAACCACCGGCCGGTCGGACCCACAAAAAAACAGTCCAGAGAGAAACTGTGTTAAAAAACACAACACCCGACCTGTCTGCCGACCGATCGGCCTTCATAAATTTCGTTCAGCGATTTTTGTGTTTCCAGCCACTTTGTCCGACCGGTCCGCTAGGGGCACCGACCAGTCGGACAGCAAAGTCAATCCTCTCTCTCCTCTATTTGCATGAGGAGGAAAACGCCAACAATCAGCAAAATCAATATTGTTTCCGTATCCTCGGCTAGCGAAACTTGTAGCAATACTGATGCTTCAAACACTAGGGCTCACCATAATGTGCATGCGAAAGCCACCATTAGATCTATAATCCCAATTTAGCCCCAAATTCAAATAATCAAGCTAATTGTGATTTAGGTGGGCCGCATCAAATAAAATGATTAGGAAAAAGACACCCACCCTTGATTTTTACAGGGCCCTTTGAGATGATTAATTGGAAATCCATTTGAATCATTATATGCCACACTAAAATTTAGGCTTCAGACATAAAAAGCGGGCTCATTCGTGATTCAGGTGGGCCATACCTAGGGAAATAGTTTGGACAGCAACTATTGTCCTGTACACTTTTTCCAATTATATGGCCCACCTGAATGATGAATAGAAGTGATATTCGATCCATGTGCCTAACATGGGGTGACACATGTGATGGCTTGGTGGCTTTTATAAAAATATCACGGTGAACCCACCCTACAGTGGAATGATAATTATATGGATAATGAGGAAACTTTTTGAAAACCTCTTTAAAAAAATATATTCTAAAATGTAAACTTAATAATAATTAAGTATAGTTTTTTTAAATTACCCGAAATAAATAAACAAAAAAAGTCTGGTGGGCCCATTTTGGATGGCCCACCAGAGAGAGATCAGATCCACTGGAATACACAAAAACGTGTTTATCATAATTCAGGCCAACCAATATCCATTAAAAATCATCAAAAAAGAACCATACCATCCAAACATGTACCAATGTGAATAGATAGAGAGAAAAAGCTACAGCTAATGGCCCACACAAAGTTTAAATATCTCAATGAGGAATCCAAACAGGTAACATAAATGCCAGACTCAATCCAACCCATCCACCAACCCTTCCCAAACCCCACCAAACGGGAATCAACCTCATCAAAACATGGTAACACACATCAATCCCGCACATATAGATTCTCCCCGTATATGTGAGCTTCAAATGGTACATCACAAACCCCACAGCCATCGCCCACCCGAATTCCGGATACACATATACCGACCCCAGAAGCACCAAATCCAGGACCCACTCCATGCCACGTGTCACTACAATGTTCACGACACGTGTCACCTCAACACGGGTCCACTCGGGCAAGACCTGGGCCGACAGCGCATACAAAATCGCTGCGAGAACGGCGTGGAAGGTGTGAGTCAGGTAAAGGGCCAAAGGAAGCCACGAAATCGAGCGGCGGAGATAGAAGAGAAGGCAGGTGGTGGAAACTACGTAGAATTCCCTGGTTTTCATGACGCGGATGACGGCATCCCTGAGGAGTTGGACGTAGTTTCCGGGCCCTCCACATAAGGGGCAGCGTCTGACCCACTTCAAGCAACGGTGGCAGTAGATGTGAGTGCAGGGTGAACGGACAGGATTGATCGGCGAGCGCCAGCACATGAGGCAGAGAGCGAACCTCGTCTCGTCTATTTCTTCTATCTGTGGAAAATAGAGAGACTGTGAATGGAAAACCTCCTGCTTTTAAAATTACTACCCAAAAGTGGGAACCCCGGGCACAGAGATATGTATCTCTGTGTGGGGTGCACAGATATGTCGATGACAAATCTACTCCGTCCATCTGTTTTAAAATACCGTAATAGGACAATGGTATAAAAATAAGGAAGATCCATAACTCATGTGGGCCACACTAACAAAACAGTGGGAAGAGAAATGTCCACTTTTGAAAACTTCCTGGAGCTGACGAGGATGTTTATATGACATCCAAACCGTTCATAGAATTATTACCACACATATAAACTATGGTAACAAATATCATCCTCATATAAAACTTCTGCCAGTGCCAGGATTTCAATCCTCACTGTTTCGTGTGGAATGGCCCACATGAGCTTTTGATCTGCCTGATTTTGAAATCATGTCCTATTGTAGTATTTCAAAACATATGGACGGAGTGGATTTGTCACAGACATCTCTATAGGACCCACACAGCCCCGGGCTCAGTGTCCGGGGTTCCACGAATCCGCTTCCTTTTCACGAAGAGTGCGGATGGTTCTGTTTTGAAAACGCACGGAATTCGACGCGGATGAGCTACTGACGGCTTCAGTAGCCATCTGGCTACTGAAGTGACGTCGCCAAGTTCTGGGGGCCCACCATGATGTATGTGTTGTATCCGCACCATCTATCCATTTGGATAGATCACTTTAGAGTATGAGCTAAAGAATGAGGCAGATCCAAAGCTCAAGTGGACCCCACCACAGAAAACAGTGGGGATTGATCACCTGCCAATAAGAACTTCTTGGACCATAGAAGTTTTCAATCTAGTTGATATTTTTGTTTTCCCTTCTTTCGTCTGTGTGAAATTATGAGCAGGTTGGATCTCAAATAAACGTCAATATTCGATCCATGTGCCTAACATGGGGTGACACATGTGATGGCTTGGTGGCTTTTATAAAAATATCACGGTGAACCCACCCTACAGTGGAATGATAATTATATGGATAATGAGGAAACTTTTTGAAAACCTCTTTAAAAAAATATATTCTAAAATGTAAACTTAATAATAATTAAGTATAGTTTTTTTAAATTACCCGAAATAAATAAACAAAAAAAGTCTGGTGGGCCCATTTTGGATGGCCCACCAGAGAGAGATCAGATCCACTGGAATACACAAAAACGTGTTTATCATAATTCAGGCCAACCAATATCCATTAAAAATCATCAAGAAAGAACCATACCATCCAAACATGTACCAATGTGAATAGATAGAGAGAAAAAGCTACAGCTAATGGCCCACACAAAGTTAAATATCTCAATGAGGAATCCAAAGCAGGTAACATAAATGCCAGACTCAATCCAACCCATCCACCAACCCTTCCCAAACCCCACCAAACGGGAATCAACCTCATCAAAACATGGTAACACACATCAATCCCGCACATATAGATTCTCCCCGTATATGTGAGCTTCAAATGGTACATCACAAACCCCACAGCCATCGCCCACCCGAATTCCGGATACACATAATACCGACCCCAGAAGCACCAAATCCAGGGACCCACTCCATGCCACGTGTCACTACAATGTTCACGACACGTGTCACCTCAACACGGGTCCACTCGGGCAAGACCTGGGCCGACAGCGCATACAAATCGCTGCGAGAACGGCGTGGAAGGTGTGAGTCAGGTAAAGGGCCAAAGGAAGCCACGAAATCGAGCGGCGGAGATAGAAGAGAAGGCAGGTGGTGGAAACTACGTAGAATTCCCTGGTTTTCATGACGCGGATGACGGCATCCCTGAGGAGTTGGACGTAGTTTCCGGGCCCTCCACATAAGGGGCAGCGTCTGACCCACTTCAAGCAACGGTGGCAGTAGATGTGAGTGCAGGATGAACGGACAGGATTGATCGGCGAACGCCAGCACATGAGGCAGAGAGCGAACCTCGTCTCGTCTATTTCTTCTATCTGTGGAAAATAGAGAGACTGTGAATGGAAAACCTCCTGCTTTTAAAATTACTACCCAAAAGTGGGAACCCCGGGCACAGAGATATGTATCTCTGTGTGGGGTGCACAGATATGTCGATGACAAATCTACTCCGTCCATCTGTTTTAAAATACCGTAATAGGACAATGGTATAAAAATAAGGAAGATCCATAACTCATGTGGGCCACACTAACAAAACAGTGGGAAGAGAAATGTCCACTTTTGAAAACTTCCTGGAGCTGACGAGGATGTTTATATGACATCCAAACCGTTCATAGAATTATTACCACACATATAAACTATGGTAACAAATATCATCCTCATATAAAACTTCTGCCAGTGCCAGGATTTCAATCCTCACTGTTTCGTGTGGAATGGCCCACATGAGCTTTTGATCTGCCTGATTTTGAAAATCATGTCCTATTGTAGTATTTCAAAACATATGGACGGAGTGGATTTGTCACAGACATCTCTATAGGACCCACACAGCCCCGGGCTCAGTGTCCGGGGTTCCACGAATCCGCTTCCTTTTCACGAAGAGTGCGGATGGTTCTGTTTTGAAAACGCACGGAATTCGACGCGGATGAGCTACTGACGGCTTCAGTAGCCATCTGGCTACTGAAGTGACGTCGCCAAGTTCTGGGGGCCCACCATGATGTATGTGTTGTATCCGCACCATCTATCCATTTGGATAGATCACTTTAGAGTATGAGCTAAAGAATGAGGCAGATCCAAAGCTCAAGTGGACCCCACCACAGAAAACAGTGGGGATTGATCACCTGCCAATAAGAACTTCTTGGACCATAGAAGTTTTCAATCTAGTTGATATTTTTGTTTTCCCTTCTTTCGTCTGTGTGAAATTATGAGCAGGTTGGATCTCAAATAAACGTCATGGTGGGCCTCACTGTCCCATGGTCCACTTAAGCTTTGGATCTGCCTCATTCTTTGGCTCATGCCTTAACATGATTTCTCCAAATGGATAGACGGTGTAGATACAACACATACATCAAGGATACCACATATACATCATAGCGGGACTCACATAACTTGGTGATGGTCACTTCAGTAGCCAGATAACTACTAAAGCCGTTGGTAGCTACTCCGCTTCCCACGGATTTCCTGAGCCGTCACTTCTCATTGTACCCGTCATTCCCCATCGCACCAGCTCACAAAACACGCCGGTTTTTTATCCCAAATTGTACACGTCATTCCCCATCATGGTTCGTATTAGATCCATACCGTACATCAATTTTTGAGGGCTGTTAAAAAAACTGGCTAAACCAATAAAACAGGCCGAACCGGATCCAGCCGGTCTATCGGTTTTCCAGGTCAGGTTGGTTTTTTATATAGATATTAATTTAATTGTCAGTTTGTTAAAATTATAAACAGTTTTCAACCAAGCTGAACCGATGTGTATGTGTGTGTGTATATATATATATATGTGTGTGTGTTATCCCTACCGTATGGCTCACCTTGATAATATCTTATATATCCACATCATCCATTCATTTTCTCGGTTCATTTTAAAATGTATTCTCAAAAATTAAGTAGATTAAATCCCAAGTGGACCACACCATAGGAAACAGTGCTGATTGAGCACTAGCCATTAAAAATATCCTAAGGTCAACTTGAAGAAGATCTGCAACATGTATATATTCGCCTCCAACCCGTTGATGAGGTCAAACAGACTTAGATGAATGGTAAAGTCAAATTTCATTTTCATCCAAAACTTTTTGTAGCCTATAATTATAAAATGTTTTAATGGTCATTCACCATTTTTTACATTGGTGTGGTCTACTAAAGTTGGATCTTTTTAATTTTTTGAACATTGCCATAAAACTGATAAAACTTAGCTGATTAAAATTTATCCGGTTTGGTTAATAAGGCTTCATCAGTTCAATTCAGTTGTTACATATTCAAAGCCGATTGAGTTAGTTCAATTCTAAAGCAGGAGCCTAAAAGTAAGATGCATGTAAAGCTCCAATTTACTGTGATTCAGGTTAATCACAGCCTTATGTGGCCTAAAGAAATTTTCAACAAAAGGTGTCAATTACTTCTGTTTTCTAAGGTGTGGTCTACTTGAACTTTGAATCCTCCTTTTTTTTCTGGCTCAAATATTAGAATGATCTAAACAAGGGTAAATGGTGTGGATGTAAGAAATACATTATAATGGGACCCATATATATTTTACACGTTAAAAAATTCCATTGCTTGTTGTGTGGTGCAGTAAATTTTGGGGAGAGAGAAACCGAAAGTTTTGGCATGTGGAACTTCATCATGATGTATCAGATCCACACCATCCATCTAATATTTCATATCATTTGAAGGCATACATGAGATGAAAAACGAAGCAGATCTAAGAAAACCAGAAGTAATGCATGCCCATACAAAGGTTGATGAGACTATCTGAAACAAATTGGGGTAAAAAGTTTCGTATGCGCCACCAAAATGTATTTGCCTTATGGGCATCATTTAAACATCACAGTGGGATTCAAATGTTTGTACATGCAGCTTATCCTACATGTTGTGTCACACCCAAAAAGCTAACCTATTAGGGGAAGTGATTCCAATATATATGAAGACAAACCCTACTCCCTCCCAACTGATGTGTGATAAACCAACAATTCCTCCCAATAGCAGAACCTAGGACATGGGCCTCCCCCTCCTTCCCGCCTACATGGGCATGGGGCATGGCTCCGGCAGATAATCTACACTCTTATATGACTATTGTGTTCCACCCAAAAGCTTAACCCCCAATATGTGGAATGGCGGATAAGGGCTCTCGGCTTACCACAGTTTAAAACACTTTGATATTTTTTTTTGAAAAACGTACCCAATCGTCAAAAGGAACGATAATTTGATAGTCGTCCACAACTTCAATAATCTCTTCCATGCTCTTCTAAATCTGCCGTATAAATTTTGAAATGCAAGGCAGTGTTATTTCAATGGTTTAGGTTTGATTCTGCCAATCAGAACAAACCGACTTGATTTTGGGGTCCCACTCTACGAGATGCTGAATGCGGATCATCCATTTAGTGGCCCCTACCATGGATGGATCAAATCTCTCAATCGCTAACTAATCAAATGAGCCGATATATCAAATGCTCAGTGGTCAGATGCAATGAAGGAATGTGCTTAAGGAAGCGATGGCTAGGATGATCTGATTATTGTGGTTTTTTAATCGTCGGCCACTGATGGTTGGTACGTACCAGTAGATGGATGGTCCTGATCCATCGTCTCAACCATGAAATAGCTGTTAAAGTAATATCCAATTTTGAAAGTAATGTAATTGCAATTTGGAGCCCAAACTCTCACAGGTTTTCTAGAATGTGGGCCCCACATCAATGGGCTAGGATGGGTCGAGCTTTCGGGTCTGGCCCGCTTCAATTCAGTCTTGGGCTGGCTGGGCTGTGGCTGGACTTGGCCTTTTCATTTTGTCTACTTTGGGACTGGGCCAGGTTTCAACAGACTTTAGCCCAGACCAAACCCGGCTCATTGACAGCCCGGGTCAATCTACTGCTAAATTGTGCACCTTGACGACCGTTGTGCACAAAAATTAGGTAGATCCATTCATTAGGTGGGCCACACATGAAATTGAGTAAACCATCGTGATCTATGGTGAAGCCCACCTGAAGAGTGGACGTGTCTGATCTTTTTTGCCAATTGGATTCAAGGTGGGGCCTACTTTTCAGCGGCTGATATGTAGTGGCCACATGACAAATTGCCTGTCTATACTCAAATGGATGGTAAATAAGTGGTCCGTCGAGATGGATGGGAAGCAATGTTTGGAATGAAGAACGTTCTTTGTACAAAATATGAAAAGGAAAACCATTTACCTCTCTATCTTGATCTTTGAATTCAACGAGAATATTAATCTGTAGCATGATGAATTAGAGAGAAAAGAGAGAGATCAAGACTCCATTTAAATTTTAGAAGATAGCATGAAAAGATCAAAAGAAAATGAATAAATGATTAACGTAAAAAGAAGGAGAGAGAGAGAGAGAGAGAGAGAGAGAGAGAGAGAGAGAGAGAGAGAGAGAGAGAGAGAGACCTTTGTGGGGTGAGATAACGTTGGATAAAGCAGAAGAAGACGAAAGAAATTACGTAGAAGAGAAGATGATTTCTTGAAAATTTTGAGAGAGAGAGAGAGAGAGGAGAAATCATAAGCAGAAATTTCTGAGCGGGAGAATTACATATCTCCGACCGAAGCTTTGCACCGTTAATACGCGGGTTATTGATGGTGACAGGGTGGGGACCATGGTTCTGTAATCCATAACATTGTATGTTGGGTCCCACATTAAGTGGACCATGCTACATTTGCCGGGGGTGTCTGTGTGGAGGGAGGTTAACGAAAATAGCCGTTAGTGGCGTAGAGGACAGTTTTCCCCTTGAGATGGTATAACCCATAGTTTGGTGAGGTCCATTGTAAGGTCATTGACATATCCAGGCCGTCAATCAGTTTCACTAGCTCAAGGTAGGAAGGGAACTAAAAAACTAAGCAGATTCAAAATTCAAGTGAGCCACATTGTGGGAAACAGTGGGGATTGGACGCCCACTATTGAAAGTTCATTTGGACCCACAGAAGTTTCTGATAAAGCTTATATGCGTGTTTTACCTTCATCCTTGTGTGCATCATCTTATGAACGAATTGGGTGGAACATAAATATATTTGTGGGCCCTGTGTTTCACTAGCTATGGTAGGATGTGAGCTCAAACAAATAGGCACATTCAAAACTCAATTGAGCCAAGGGGAAAGGGTGGGGATTGAATGCCAGCTTTGAAAGTTCATTGGGGCCCACAGAAGATTAAGATGAGGCTGATGTTTGCGCTTTCCCTTCACCCCTGTGTGCGTCACCTTATGAACGGGTTTGATGGAAAAAAAGAAAAAGAAAAAAAGATGGTGGGACCTATGAAGGTTTCAACGGTGGGTGTTTTCATCTCCCACTTAACTAATCTACTTGAGTTTTGAATCTGCCTATTTTTTTTTTTTTTTTTTTTACCTCTGGTGTTAAAAGGGCACTGTAGTGAACCTTATATAGCTGGGTCGGTGGGTTAGTTAAAGGCATTTTAACTTTGTGGCATATATGGGGGTCCTTATCCTTGCCTCCGTGGTAGACTCACAGGAGCTTCAATATAAGAGGTCTTGAGTACCCATAGGCGGTGAAATCCCATTACAATATGAGCACTACACAATGGATGTCTTTAATCCATCTTTCCACATCGGCCAAGATTTCAAGGCGTAGTTGGCCAAGTTTATAATGTTGGGATAGTCTTCAAACTATGCTGGAATTGGGTGCTCCGACCGGCCGGCCGATTGGCCGGACAGTGTGACCCTAGATGCATGTGAAGACCGCCCCCATGGACAATTTTCTTTGCCCCAGACTGGTCGGCTGACCTGTCTACAGGGGGCTTCGGCCTGTGGTGAGGCAGCAGGACAGTTTTTCTTCCCTAGACTGTTTGTGCACTGGCTGGCCGGCCGGTCGGCTGTGCACGTGGATTTTCTTGCGCAGTCTGCAGTACTGCGCAAGGTGCTTCTAATTTTAGATTAGGTGTGTGTGAGAGAGAACTTGGAGTTTTCTCTGTTTTTCTTTGCTTGTGGGCTGTCAATCTCTGTAATCTTCTGATATTCATAGTGGATTGCTTTGTGCTGTGGTTTTTTACCCGTTGAGGGGTTTTTCCACGTAAAATTCGGAGTCTCTTGTGGTGAGTGCTTATTTGTGATTGATTGCATCTTGTTTACTTGTTTGATATTGCATTGCTTCACGTGTTCGGCGTTCCGCTTCCGCTGCCGGCTTTCCCAACAAGTGGTATCAAAGATAAAGTTGGGGTGGAGTAGATTCGAATCTGAGACAAGAAGATGGGATCGAGCACAAGGTTCGATATAGAGAAATTCTCCGGGAAAAATAACTTTGAGCTATAGAAGGTGAAGATTGAATCATTCTTGGTTCAGTAAAGGCTTGATGGAACTCTTGGAAAGCGACCTGAAGCTATGAAGGACGATGAGTGGGCGAGGCTCGACAAGAAAGCAAGAACCCCAATCCTGTTAAACCTTACGGATGATGTTCTCTATCATGTCATGAAGGAGAAGACTGCGGCTGAAACGATGGCGAAGCTAGAGAAGGTTTATGCCAAGAAATCTCTAGAGAATCGCATGTACGTGTTGATGCAGTTGTTTATCTTGAGGATGACTGAGGGAACAGAGGTGGAGGACCACCTGAGCACGTTTAATAGGCTGGTTTGCAAGTTGGTGGAGATCGATGAACCGATGAAGGATGAGTATCAAGCATGCATCCTGTTGAATTCTCTTCCAGATTCATATGAGTCGTTTAGGAACTCTATGTGCGTAGGAAGGGAAACCATAAGCGTCGAGACCGTTATCTCAGCCCTCCAGTCGAAGGCGATGAGAAAGAAAAGCGGTGATATGGCTTCCCATTATTCCTCAAAAGCACTGGCTATGATAGGAAGAAGTTCTAAGTATGGAGGATACTCGAAATCGGGATCTAGGGCCAATGGCAAAGGTAAGGCTAAGGTGAAGTGTTGGAATTGTGGCCATGAGAGCCACATGAGAGGGGATTGTCAGAATCCCAAGATGAGGCAAGAGAAATATGGAAATTCTTCTGGAGATGGAGCCAATACCGTAGAGGACGGTGGTGATTTTAGTGAAGTTCTGACTATATCTGGCAAGGGATCTCACGGTAGTGAGTGGATCCTTGATTTAGGGGCTTCATGTAATATTTGTCCTAACCGAAGTTCATTCACGACATACAGGGAGTATGATGGAGAATCGGTGTTTGTAGGCAATGGAGTCGCTCATAAGGTTGTGGGCATTGGTACTATGCGCATTAGGATGTTCGATGGAGTCGAACGAGTCCTGGAAGATGTGAAGCACGTTCCCAAGATGAAGATGAATGTAATTTTTCTTAGTGCCCTTGAGGCGAAAGGGTACGTGTTTATCGGCCGCGATTGTAGTTGTGAAGTGATGAAAGGGACACTCGTGTGTATGAAGGCATGTAGGTGTGGCCATCTTTACATGTTGATCAAGAGCACAATTCACGGTGGAGCTGCGGGAACGGCAGTGAGATCTACGGTTGCTCGTATGTGGCAAGTGCCCAAGGGCCACATGAGAAGAGCGAAAAAGGGCGTGAATTTGCAAGGTTAGGGTCGATGGTGGCACGAGAAGCGGTGGAGCTATGATTGAAGATGAGATGACGTTGCAAGGATGGTGTTGATTCGTCGTTTGAAGCCTCGGTGGAGATTGTTGGGATAGTCTTCTGGAATTGGGTGCTCCGACCGGCCGGACAATGTGACCCAGATGCATGTGAAGACCCCCCCCCCCCCCCCCCCCCCCCCCCCCCCCCATGGACAGTTTTCTTTGCCCCAGACCGGTCGGCCGACTTGTCTGCAGGGGGCTCCGGCCGATCGGCCGATGGTGAGGCAGCAAGACTGTTTTCTTCCCTGGACTATTTGTGCACTGGCCGGCCGGTCGGCTGTGCGCGCGGATTTCTTGCGGAGTCCACAGTACTGCGCAAGGTGTTTCTAATTTCGAATTTTTGCTTATTTAAAGAGTTATAATCCGACCTAGATGTGTATCCTAAGGTGTCCAAGGTTTCCTATTCATACTAGGAAGAGAGGAGAGGTGTGTGTGAGAGAGAACTTGGAGTTTTCTCTATTTTTCTTTGCTAGTGGGCTTGTCAATCTCTGTAATCTTCTGATATTCATAGTGGATCGCTTTGTGCCGTGGTTTTTTACCCGTTGAGGGGTTTTTCCACGTAAAATTCGGAGTCTCTTGTGGTGAGTGCTTGTTTGTGATTGATTGCATCTTGTTTACTTGTTTGATATTGCATTGCTTCACACGTTCGGCGTTCCGCTTCCGCTACCGACTTTCCCAACATATAAGCACTAGCCCTACCTGTACCCAGGTTAACCACCCAGCCTATGACACACCGTAATGTTAGCCACCTCCACCTGGGAATCTATACCAAGACCCCAGTGTTGGAATGAGGTTATCTTCACTCAGGCTACCACTGGAACTGTGGATACCTTTTTAGTCCAATAGATTATATGTTTTCATTATTAATGATTCTTAATTGCTTGTAATTACTATGTATTTATGAAACAAACATGATTAAATAACTCGAGTCCTTTGAATCTTTAAGAAATGAAGTAGGACAATTTCTGTGTAAAATTTATCTTGAAACCTCATTTGTCCATTTCTTTATAAACTTAAGATATTGAAGTCAGTAGTAAACAAGTTAGGATAATTTTATCCATGAGCCATTTTGCTTGGTATGAGCACTAATAAGTCCTTATTACGAGAAATTGTCCCCACACATATGTAGATATGTACATGTATACACATTGACTAGATATAAGAAGTTAAGCTGGACTTTATCATTTGTAGCTCCTATGTTTGTTACATGTATCTTTAGACTTGAGAGGACTTAGGGTCCTTCCTACTAGTGACTCAATAAGTTACTTTAATTCACCAAAATGTAGAGTTGGGCAGTTGATTAAATTTTCTATGAAAATTAGGATTTTCAACAAAGAATCTACTACCCTTATAGGTTCTTAGCTTCTTCAAAGTCCAAACCATTGGCAAGTCCGTGAATAGGGCTGTAAATGGGTTAGCGGATCCAATGGGGTACTCATACCCAACCCATTTAGACCCGACCCAGACTTGACCCATTTGTTAAATGGTATGGGCCTGGTTCCAAGAACAGACCCAGTTGCTAAACGGGTCTGGGTCTGGTTTCCTTTATATTAGGCCCGATCCGACCCGAACCCATTTAGTAAGTGGGCAGGTTTGGTCTATGTTTCAAGGGACCCATCCAACCTAGACCCGTCCAGACTCAGTTTTAAGCCTTGTGAAAATGCTTTCATACTAGATCCAGACCCAGATCCATTAGACCTAACCCATTTATAAATGGGTCTCAGTGGATCTCCCTCTACCAGACCCACCCATTTCGTAAAAGGGTTTGGGTCTAAAATTTGGACCCAGACCCATTTAGTAAATGGGTGGGAATGGTTTTGACCAAACCCACCCCAAACCCAACCATTTACAGCCCAGCGTGAACATAGACAAGAAAATCTAATTATTGTGAATGGCCCGTGCACCAAAAATCCCCAAGATGAAAGGATCCTAGCTACAAATATTTAGCCTATTCAGTTGGAAGTGGACCACTATTGTACTTACAAGGGGTCCACATATTTGAACCACCTGGATCCTGCACAAAATTTCAACGGTTGCACCTGCACCTCCGCATCGTGCTGTTCATGGTGCGAATATTAATGCTTTCCGGGTCCGCCAGTTGGGTGAATGGAACAGTTCGAGAGGTAGGCCCCACCGTGACTGGGAGACGAGAAAGGTATGGATGGATTTCCAGAAAGAATCCCAAGTATTTGATTTATGTATAGAGAAAACTGTGCAAGTTCATTTGTTGAACGGTCAGTGCTTACGATCATCTTTGGAGAGATAGAACACCTATCCGTGGTGGGGCCCACCTTATAAACTGGATCTTTTACTTATCCCATTGGCCCCCAGCTCGAGGAATATGCGGGCCAATGCCACGTGTCTTGTGGATTAGATGGTTCTACCATATTACGGTTCTTCTGCATCCACCGTGTCAGCTCCCAGAAAAGCATGTAAGCAAGCGAGGCTGCGAACGGCTAAGAGTAGATATTCTTGCGAGGCGAAGCATAAACCCTCTCTCTCTCTCTCTCTCTCTCTCAAACATGGCATTTCACTACGCCCCGATCTTCCCTGCGAGTTACAATCGCCTCCAAACCTCGCAAGGTAACCTCTCTCTTGTTTTTATTAATATATTATCCCCCATTTCTTTCAATATTTCAAAAATACCTTCTCTCTCTTGTTTTTTTTTTTTCTCTTATCTGTTTGATTTGGTGGTAGGCGTTGCTCCTTTGGTTTCCAGAAGTGGAAATTCCTACTTCCTAAAATCGTCGTCTCCCAGTTTCTTCCAAATCTATGTAAGTAGGTAGATACTGGATGTGCCTTATCTTTCTTCTTCTTTATATTTATTTACAAACGTGCCATTGCATGTGGATACGATGATTTCTCAAGCGTACTGCGTTTTTGCATTCTCAATCCAAGTGAATTGAGGACCGGAATCCACCGTGTCTTGTAGCCACCCGACGTCTGTGGGGCCCACCATGTTTTGTGTGTTAAATCAACTCCGTCCATTAGACGGTGCCACCCTACTGTGGCCGGCCGGCCATAGAATGAATTGCTATTCAGTTCAATTGAGCATCCAAACGCACCCTTGCGAGGCCAATGAAAACTAGCCTTAATTGGTTTTTGTTGTCAAGACCAATGCATTAAATAAATAAATAAAATAGTTCGGTGGACGGAGGGTATTTTGAGATTTAGAATAAGCTCAATCACAGTGTAGTTGTGATGAAGGTGGAGACTCAAATCTTAGTTTTGCATGTTACAAGAACAGGCATCTACCGTGGGACCCACCTGATGGACAGCTTGGATCTTTTTTGGCCACCTTGAATCTGAAACACTGGCAATTCTTTCAAGCTATACAGCCTTTTCAATACATGAGGCCCACCTAATGAGTGGCTCAGCCCGTTCTTTACATTCCGTCATCCACACAGCAGCCGAACACTTGAGTGCTCAGTTGTTCAGGTGATGTGTAAAGGTGCATATGGGGTTCACAAACCTGGCCAGTTTTTGTAGTGAGAATTAGATCACTGCCCATTAGATATAGACTGTTTTTCTCAATAAACACAGCCAACAGCCAGTGGAAGGGGTACCCACAGCTCAAAGCATCAGCCCCCTAAATCTCACGGATGCCACAGTATAAGCATGCAATTTCCAATTGCATTGGACACCGTTTGTAACACTTGTAAATCTCACCAATACCACAGTATAACATGTAATTTCCAACTGCATTTCACTCTACTTGTTTTGGAACCTAGATCTGGTTAATTGTTTTCAAAGCATGGTTTCTCAAACCCAAACTCCTCCTGTTTCTTCATCAACAGCGCATCACCTGAAAAAGAAAAAGAAGAAGAAAAAAAAAATCAAGCACTTAAAAAACAGATTAATCCACTTCCAATCAAATGAGTATATATTCAAATGTCAATATCAAACTTGTTAGTACATGTTCTATGATAGAACATCCAAAACGTAAGCATAGTGACTCGTATTTTGATTCTGGTGTTAACAACAAGTGTATAAACTTGGTGAATCGGAATGGGTGTATGGCAGGAACTTTTATTCTTTTTCTTTTGACTTTTACCATCGATAAGCTTATGTTCTTGTTGTATGACAGGAAAGTGGAAGCGGGTCCATGAGAAGCAAAGTGCTGCGGAATTCGGGCATCTGGAGTAGCAGCCTCCTCAATGTGGTGGTATCTCAAAGCATTCAACCTACATCTCCAAGTGCATCTGCTTTTCCACAACCGGGTGATGTATCCAGAAGTATGCAGAGTCTTGCATCTGATTTACCAGAAAAAACGCATGCTATATCAGAACATTTGCATAGATTAGTGCTAGCAGATGTAGACCCTGCAACGGCAAAGCTGGCGATTGGAATTGTAGGACCGCTACTATCGGCTTTTGGCTTTCTATTTATCGTGAGGATAGTTATGTCTTGGTACCCCAAGCTTCCGGTGGACAAGTTCCCTTACGTTCTTGCATATGCACCTACAGAGCCGTTGCTTAACCCAACAAGGAAAGTGATACCACCTGTTGGTGGTGTGGATGTGACGCCAGTGGTGTGGTTTGGACTGGTGAGTTTCTTGAACGAAATATTAGTGGGCCCACAAGGGCTTCTCATCCTTCTATCTCAGCAAGTTTAGCTATTGACCCAGGTTTTCTGGCTCTTAAGTTCATGTATTTTGTCATATACCTATTCATTTATGAGAATTATTATGAAGGGAGAAACTAGTTTAGTGAACAAGATGTAGAACAGTAAATACCAAATCAGATTTTTGAACATGTTGCTTGAATGATATGTATTATCTCTGTATTTATTTCCTTTCCAACATTGACTGCATTGCTGAAAAACTACACACTTTCATGGAATGCATTTGCAGTCCATGGATAAAACCTTTGCAGTTCTATGAATAAAACATTCAATTAGCAATCAGTAACCACCTGGACTTACATTTGAAGCTGATTTCCCAGTCTCTCGAGCATGATTCGAGTTAAATAATCTCCTTGTACATGCGGCTCCACTCAGCATTTATATATCAGCTGCAAGGAAGTTTCCAGGTAGTGATACCTGCATAGAGGGGTGCCATGGAATGCTTCAGTTAAAAACAGACTGTTTGCTTCAGTCACCAGATAACAGATTGATCATCCTTCTCCTTCAGCAATTGAATGTCTTACAATTAAAGAATAGCAGAAATGGAAGGGAGAAAAAAAAAAAAAAAGGGGATGAAAGTAGAATTAAGATTGTCTATCATTACCTTTTCACCCAATTTGAATGGGGGGAGACCCTTGTAAGGGCAACCACTACACCGGAATGCATCGCCTAGTCCACACTGGAACGTGTGTACAACCACATAAAGAGCAATGTATTATGATTATTGTTAACGGCTGAATAAATAGTCACATTTACATGGAAAGAATTTTCATAACTATGGATTTAAGATGCATACATTGCCGCATGCCGATTGAGGATTATTCAGCTGCTCTGCAGTCAGCCCAAGCTTCTGCACTTTCTCCCCTGCCTCTGCACGCCCACAGGTGCAGTTTTTGCATGCTTTCCTTTTGCTTCCAACGTCACAATCAGCCACTAAGAAAAGGAGAATTGATAACATCTGTAATAGCTTCTCCAACAGACAAACATAAAAAGCAGCCTATGAGCATTCAGCAATATAAACAATTTGGGGCCTTTTTTACTGACCAAGTGGCAGTTGGGGTTTCTTCAAGTCTTCCTCAGTTAGGAGACTATCTTCATCAATCAGATCTGAATCATCATCAATCTGAGCTTTGGGCAAACTCTTAGCTGTTGTCTTAATGGAAAAGGATGATCCCATCTCCCAAGAAGGCTTCTTGGCCCTAATCTGTGAAAAGATTTCATGAAATTAAAAATATCACAAATGATAGATGTCTGTGTGCATGCACCTTTGCGTGTGGGTGTGGGCATGTGCATGTGTGGGCGTGTGGGTTTTGCTAACGTCCCCACCTTCATGGAACATTAGCAATGCCCCCAAACTTTTAAATGACACGTGGAGCACCCAGTCGTGGATATGAACTGTTCATACATTATACAACTAGGAGTAAGCCATGGTGCAAAAATCACGCCAATCAGATGATCCCAAACATCCGATCAAAAGAATAAAAATGGGCAATCGAGATTGAGTGGAGAAGCAAAATTTGTCCAATCATCATCTTAAAACATCTATCTGATAGATCCCACTTTGTATTGCTTATGATTCCAAAGTAGCACTTTGGTTTGATGATTGTATCCATGTGATCTATGGCTTGTAAACAATGGACTGTTGTAACAAATCTACCCTATTCAAAGGGTTAGGATCATCTGATCGGCATGATTCTTGCACCATGCATTGCTCCATAGGATACTACGGAATGACCATCCTGATTGATGATTGATTGTCCCATGTGTCATTGAAAAGTTTTGAGGATGTTGCTAATGTCTTCGTAAGGGTGGGGATGATTAGCAAGTCACATACATATGGGCGTAGATTTGGGTACTGCCCCTACCTGCACTGAAGTTGGTATAGGCACAATATGGTGGGATTTGATTGGACGGCAGCTCGCTGTCAGAGATGGGGTCCACGCAAAGCATGCTTGAAAGTTGTTTTGTCAAGTACATACTTAACCAGGCTCCATATTTGACAGTGGTTTGCCATCCAATCAAATCCCATAACATCATGCATGTACCAATTTCGGCAAACGCAGGGACAGTACTCAATCTATGTCCTAAAGATACATATACACATAGAGAGAGGGTCTCAAGTCCAACTGGTTGGAACATAAGTTGCTACTATTTACCTAGCAGATAACTTCTAAGCTTTCAAGTGTGCACGGCATCTAACCTGTCCAATACGTTGTGCGAATCATGAGGATCAACCTTGTGCAAAAATCAGCCACAAATACTCATTGAGTGGATCACCCTTGTATTTCATTATGTATCAATAGCTAGAAATTATTTTCTATGGTGTAACCCACCTGATGAGTTGATGAGGCTGATTTTGCCACTAGGTGATCTTCATGGTAGGGACAACTATTGGAAAGGTTGGATATGCCCGCACATGACAGGTTTTATGGGTGAACCGTAAATTAAAGGAACAAAATAAATCACTCACTGTAAAAGATTTGGTGTCAGCCAGCAGTAAGAATGGTTTCACTTCAAGAACTTGTACCTCTACAAATCCTGTAAAGAGTAGCCTGCGCTCGTATGTGAAGCTGGGCTGCAAGTGAACCTCATTAGGGCATCGTTACGCATTGAGATCCCACTAATTTGTCACAACAAGACATGCACCATTATCATTGCATGATATAGAATATGTATTACCTCATCCATGGGCTTATTAGGAGGCATAGATGTCTGCAGTAGGATCATTCCACCAGGTTTCAACACTCTAGCAATCTCTTCAAGCCACTGCTGGCTGAGAAGTTCTGGGGTTTTTGATATCGCAACAGTGATATTCAGTGATGAAGACTCAATTGGCAACTCTCCTATCGTTGGTGTCCAAACCAAATTCGGAGATCAATTAAATTAGCAAAAAGATATACACATGTTTTCTTTTAATCATCGAATGAAAGACCAGAATAACTTCATTAAAGTCTGCTTCCATAAGAATTTCACAAGGTGGGTAAAAAACGTCACTGGCACTTCAAAGAAGAAAAAGAACTACCAATAGTTTTTCATTAAAGAAGAAAGAAAGGATTAGAAAATAAGTCTTAAGATTGATGCTTTTTTACTATCCTTCTCAGCAAGACATGTAGTTCAACAGATGCATGCATGCGCAATTCATGTTTCTATTTATCAAATGGCTCTTAATAACCAGACAAGCTTCTTCTTTTTTTCCTCCACTATGGTGTGACCTTTTCTCATTCCAAGTGACGTGACCATTGCACCCATGTTTTATTGCATTGAAAATAAAGCATTGAGAGCTACTATTTGCACCCACCCTTTCTGATAGAAACATATTTTCCTACCTGTGTACTACTGTATACCAATAGTAAGAAATGAGAAGGGCTATCAAAAAAAAAAAACCATCAGGAGCATCTTTAACAAACAGTTCTCGGCATTGTGTACCAGTCTGACAGAACATAAGAAACTGGAATTCAACAAGCAAGGAAATTTATCTATTTCTTGAATCCTTTTAGTTCCTTTCGACTGTCACCCCCAAATATTGGCTCATCCAGAACCCCAGCTCTGGATATCAAATGGGCACCATGGTTCCATTTAAATGTCCCTTTCACAAACTAATCCAAGTGAAAGAACTGTAGTTGAATTGCTTCAGTAGGTAATAATGTACAATAGAAGATCAAACATAAATGCTACCAAGTTACAGCTAAAATCTCAGTAGGAAGAAATATTACTTAAAACAGAAGCTTGAGTGATGACTAGCATTTCATTATCTCCAGTTGCTTCATTTCCAACCTCTCTCATTGCAGACAGAACTGCACCCACAGGCAAAATCACTTCATCCGTGAGCACCAATGCACTCCTCTTCATCCCGATGATATCCTGCAAAAATAATCTAATTGCAACGACTTCAGATACAATTTCTTCCTCATTTTCCTTGTTCTTCAAACAAGGATTATAGATTAGAGAAGTCCAACGCTTCGATGGTGTTAGTTTTAGTAATTGGAAATTAGGCGGTGGGTATCAATTTCAACCCCGAACATACCTATACAGAGGCATGTTGCCACTTGCAACCTCTAAAACAGGGGAAATTAAATTTCAGATCATGTCAATCAAAAGCCAACTTTCATTTTTCCAGCACCTATTACAGTGAGAAACATCTCATTTTAGGGCTGATGCATAGAAGAGGGTGGTTTGCAAGGGGAAGTACATATCCACGGATCTTTAAATTCTATACACAGCTTCAATAGATGTTAGGATTTTTCATGTTTTCATGCAGATATTTAAGGTTCATAGATCTAGAGATTCAGTGGATGAAAACCCCTAGAAATCATGTTCGTGATTGAGACTTCAATCATATGTTGAAGAGGTGAACTGTGGGACTCCATGGGATCAAAGCTAAAATGTGAACATGCTCTCTCCTGAAATCCAGGCTGTGCTCCTTTCGGTAACATCCAATGGAGTCTAAAATCAGTGGGAATGCGGAGTACAAAACACTCGGGTGGATTCATTTGGCCATGGGAAGTTGCACTCTAGATGCTGGCTTGAAAGTGAGGGCTTGTTTGGATAAGCAGAATCTACTAAAAAAGAAAACATTTTCTACTGTTTGGATTGCAAACAAGACTTCCACAAAATGATCATTAGCCTTATCATAATTGCAGTTCTCTAGTGGAAGATACAAGGTGATTGTTATCTAATGAATTTAAAATTTCCACCTGCGAAACTAACAGACCTCTAAATGGAATCTGTTGACACAACAGTGTCAATGGAACAATCATTAATTTTTCAAGTCCACATCTTGGAATCCGCCTATCCAAACAACAATAAATTTCTACTGCACTTCAACCAGTGAAACCATGGAATCCTTAATTCATGCATACTTTGTCCAAATGAAGGCTTCCAGGCACCCAAATGACAACTTATGACCTTCATTATAGTAGCTATCCAAATGCACAGTTAAATGCAGGAAGCAAAGAATGTAGGCATTTGTAAAGGAAACCGAATTTTATGGTAATTACAGGGTCGCTGGGATGCCTGTAAATGGAGCTAACTGTAAATGACTTGGGATGCTGAAAAATGCCTGTAAATCATTTACAGCTCTCAACCCCATTTGATTTACTGGCAAAAAGCTGTGATTTCATTTACAGGCTCTCCATTTACAGCCGAACGGCTATAAATGAAAAGATTCGCTCCCCATTTACAGGACTTAAACAATTTACGGGCTCTCCAAAAACAGACAATCATTTACCTGTAAATCATTTACAGCTTCCAGCCAAACAGGATAGGCTCTGTAAATCATTTAGCACTTAAATCATTTATGGGCATCCAAATGACCCCTAATATCTAAATATTCACATATCTCTCAAGAGCGTGAAAATAACAAGAATATCATATCAATTACTTGAGGATATGAATTGAAAGGATCCATGTAATAATAATAATAATAAAATCCTATCTATCAATTGATCGAAGCAGAGACAACACCTGCAAGAGAACTGAACGATTTTCTCACGGATCCAACCATCTTGCGACTCGAGACGAAGACATCTAGCAGGAAATTCTAAAGAACGGCAATCGATTCAGGCATAGACAGAAATTCCATGAATCAAACAGATTTCATCAGACAGAGATATGAATTTAATCAGTAATGACCTAGAGCCGAGTTTCTTCGAAGAAAAATCCCAAAATTCTAAAAAAGCAACGGAGACGTATATCTGGCAATGGAATTCAGAAAGATGAGAGAAACGAGCTGGAGAAAGAGAACTAACCATCGCGAAAATCAGCCGCAGCACGCCCGAATAAACCCTAGATCTCTGGAGAGGAGAAGAGCCCTAGAAAGCTCTCAACTGCAATCAGCCCCGGAGAGGGAGACACTGCTCCGGCTCTTCGAAGGTCAGACAGCGAGACCGGCTCGGAAGCGGATTGTCTGGTGACCCTGCCACTAGGGATATGCGATGGATATGCGATGTGGGGCCCACCGTGATGCTTGTGTTTTATCCACGCCGTCCATCCGTTTTGACAGCTGATTTTAGGAAATGAGCCCAAAAATGAAACAGATCCAAAGCTCAAGTGGACCGCACCAAAGGAAATAGTAGTGATTTAACGCCCATCATTCAAAACTTATCAGGGCTACGAAAGTTTCTAACATGAGCTGAAAAATTGGATAGATGGCATCGATATAAAGATGCATGTATCACGGTGGGCCCCAAGCGCCTGCATTCGGGAATTAGGCTCGGCAAAATTCCACACGACACACCAACCCCCGCATGAAAAATCGATTGTTTGGGTCCAGCCTTATCGTATCGGGTCACTAATGGGTTGGCCATTAAGACCTGTTAACATAGTAGGCACAGACTTAAGAGGAATTAATTGGGATGAAATTGCATTTGGGACCGAGCCAATTACATGCATTGTTTAGAGAGGTTGGGATTAAGTGGGATGAATTACATTTTGCCCCACGTGAGCATTGCTTCCCTGTCAGATATTAAAAAAAAAATTCTTGAAAATGTAGATTAACATTAATAATTTATGTGAGTCCCACCATGACATATGGACTATATGTTGAAAAAAAGTTGTTTTTGAAAATATTTTTAAAAGAAAAAAGGCTGTTTGGTTTTTGTCCCATATCGGATGGGAGAAAAGTTTTTTACCTCTTTATAAGTAGGGTGTTGTGCACCTTACTTATTTATGATGGAAGAGAGGAGAGAATGGTGGCTTTTCGCACTAGAACACCGCGCACACGCACGGGCTCGGTCTCAGACTTGGTCTCGGGCTCGGGCACGGGCACGGGATCGGGCTAGGTGCGAGGGCGTGGGCACGTGAGGCAGTGTGGCTGTAGAGGCTCTACTGGCGCACTTAGCACGTGCGCATCGTGTCGCAGATGAGTCGCGACCTCGCGGACCTGGAGCGAGACTGGTGCAACAGAGGCTAAGGTAATAGGTCAGGTGGCTGGGTTCGGAACAGAGGAGGTGCTGTGGGTGGGAGGTCTGACAGAGAGACCTCTCTGCTTTTTATAGAGAGCTGCAGGGCTAATTAGAGTGACCTGTGTAACTGCTCATGCAGTAACGGTCCATACCATACAGTAACAGCTGCATGTGGCTAGCCTAACAGTCAGAAACCGCTAGCCATTGAGTCTAAACAACCAGCATGCAGGTGCATAACTCCCACATGCACAACAGTCAGAGACTGTCATAAATGGCTAGTTTCTTACAACAGCCAGAAAACGGCTAGTGCCATTATGACTCTGGACCAAAACTGTCAGCCACCCTTGCCTATATAAACCAGACAGGTCTGGTTCATTCCAATACAACAACAGCAATCACAATCTCGAATACTGAACCAGCACCTATTTTAGTCTCTTAGCCTCTCGGTTTGGTTGAAATAAACTAAGCCACTTAGACCAGTGTAGTGGTCTGCTGTTGATAGAAGAAGACTGACATTCTTTTCTCTCTTTCTTTTTCTTTATCTCCCAAAGTGAGTTACTGAGTTCCATAGTGATTCCTTCGTTTTTTCTGAACGCAGAACCACATAAGGCTCGTCGTATCCTGGAAGCAATCCGCCTGCAACCTATTAGCAGACTCAAAATAATTTGAGTAGAGGCGAATTACGCTTTAAGGACAGCGTGTTTTTTCACGTGCTTCAGCCTATCCTTATTTCTCGGTTTTTCCAATTAATTTAGTTTCTAAGATCAGAAATTTTCTCAACAATCTTAAAGCGTAATTTTTCTGATATGGAAACCGAAGGGGTATCATCAATCAAACTGATGAACCAGGATTTGATTCGTCTGGACCGGTTCGATGGAACCAATTTCACCAGATGGCAGGATAAGATAAAGTTCCTGCTTACAGCATTGAAGATATTCTATATCTTAGACCCGAATTTTAAGCCGCTTCCTCCAGCTACTGATACAGACACGACTGAGCAGATCAACGCACGCATTAAGAGAGAAGAAGATAATTTGCTGTGTCAAGGACACATTCTAAACACACTATCTGATCGTCTGTACGATCAATACACCAGAACTGAATCTGCCAAAGAAATTTGGACCGCTCTCGAGTTCAAATTCAAGACCGAAGAAGAAGGTACGAACAAATATCTAATAGCTAGCTATTTTGACTACACCATGGTAGATAACAAATCGATGTTAGCCCAAATCGAAGAACTACAGCTAATTGTTGGCAAAATTGGTGCCCTAAAAATTGATATCCCTGAAGCTTTCCAAGTCGGGGCTATTATCGCAAAATTGCCCCCGAGTTGGACAGAATACAGGAAGAAACTGCTACATAAAATCGAGGATTATTCACTGGAACAAATCCAGAAACATATCCGAATAGAGTAAGAATTCCGAAACCGTGAAAAGAAAATTGGAAATGGGAATTCCTCATCCAAGGTGCAAGCAGTAGAAAGTACCCAAAACAATAATCCCGAGAAGAACTGGTTCCCTGAAACCCAATAAAGGGAAATTCAAGAAATCACAGAAGAAGAACGGAAAGTTCAAAGGCCCTTGCCATATCTGTGGGAAAATTGGGCATTACGCCCGAGTATGCCGTCTTCAAAAGTCGAAGAATGAGGCAAGTGCAGTTGAAGAAGACATAGTTGCCATGATCACTGAGGTAAACATGATCTAAGGCAAAGTACCCTGGTTAGTGGTATGATACAGCTGTCACAGTCCATGTAAGCTATGACAGATCAGCCTTCAAGACTTATGAGGACGTGACCGATGGTCAAGAGGTCCAAATGGGTAATGAAGTCCGATCGAAAGTCGTAGGCAAAGGAACCGTGGAACTAGTCTTTACCTCTGGAAAGAAAGTGATCCTAACTAATGTACTGCATGTCCCTGACATGAGACGAAACTTAGTTTCTGGGGATCTTCTGGAAAAACCTGGAATACGGGTAGTGTTTGAGTCGGGAAAACTAATTCTATCTAAGAATGGAATTTCGTTGGTAAGGGATATGCTCGTAATGGGATGATAAAATTTTCCTTGAATGAAAGTAGCCCTTCTGCGTATATGATTGAATTTGTAGCATTGTGGCATGGTAGATTAGCACACATAGGTTATAGTTCCTTAAAATTCATGTCTAAGAATGGCTTAATCTCATATACAGATAGTCAAAATGACAAATGTGAAGTGTGCATAAGGTCCAAATTTACAAAGAAACATTTTCCTAGTGTTGAGAGATCATTTCAAATATTGGACCTAATACACACTGATATCTGTGAGTTAAATGGCATTCTTACACGTGGAGGAAGAAGATACTTTATAACCTTCATCGATGATTGCTCCAGATATGTACATTTATATCTTCTAAAGAACAAAGATGAAGCACTGAGCATGTTCAAGATATATGATATATAAAGCAGAAGTGAAAAATCAACTAAACAAGAAAATTAAAGTTCTTCGTAGCGATAGAGGAGGAGAGTATTTTTCAAATGAATTCTCTAACTTCTGTGAAGAACATGGCATAATACACCAATGCACTGCGCCGTACACACCGCAACAGAACGGAATAGCTGAACGGAAGAATAGAACCTTAGTAGAAATAGTCAACTCAATGCTAATACAAGCAAAGTTGCCACATCCTAAATAGGGTTCCTTCTAAGAAGTTTAACACTTCACCATATGAGGTATGGAAAGGTAGAAAACCTAATCTAGGATATCTTAAAGTGTGGGGGTGCCTCGCATATTGTAGAATGCTTGATCCCAAAAGAACTAAATTAGGATCTAGAGCTATTAAGTGCGCCTTTGTAGGGTATGCACAAAATAGCAAAGCATATAGACTCCTAGACTTAGAGTCTAATACCATCATAGAGTCTAGAAACGTTGAGTTCTTTGAAAACTCACTATCCTTAGAGTCAAAGGACAATAAAATCCAAACTCCAACAGAGAAACATATGGTAGAAGCTCAACATGAAGTTGAAGCTCCAATAGAACCACGTAGGAGTCAAAGGATAAAAGTAGAAAAGAGTCTTGATCCTGAACAGATAGACTCTCAACGTATCTCTTTTCATCTCGTAGAAGGAGATAGAGAGAATGTCATTAGAAAGATACCTACAGTTATAACTATAGAAGACGATCCAACAACCTATAGAGAAGCTGTAACTTCTAGAGATTCAACTTTTTGGAAAGAAAGCTATCAATGATGAGATGGACTCGATTATGTCAAACCAAACCTGGGAACTGGTGGATCTACCTTCAGCTTCTAAACCCATAGGGTGTAAGTAGGTATTTAGAAAGAAATATCACACTGATGGAACTATTCAAACCTTTAAAGCTAGACTAGTAGCTAAAGGATTCAGACAAAAAGAAGGAATAGATTATTTTGACACATACTCACATGTGGCAAGAATAACATCTATTAGAATTATGTTTGCTTTAGCATCCATATATCAGCTGTATATACATCAGATGGATGTAAAGACTGCTTTCCTAAATGGAAACCTCGACGAGGAGGTATACATGGAACAACCTGAAGGGTTCGTTCTGCCAGGAAATGAGAAGAAAGTCTGTAAATTAATTAAATCATTGTATGGACTAAAACAAGCACCTAAACAGTGGCATGAGAAGTTTGATTCTAAAATACTTTCTCATGGTTTTATGCATAATATAGCAGACAAATGCATATATTCCAAAACAAGTAGTAACTATATAATTGTTATTTGTTTATACGTTGATGACCTATTAATAATAAGTAACAAGATGGAAGGTGTAACTGAAACAAAAAAGTTTCTGTCTTCCGTATTTAAAATGAAGGATCTTGGACAAGTTGATACCATTTTAGGTATTAAAGTAAAAACTCATAGTGGGGTTATGCGCTATGCCAATCTCATTATATTGAGAAAATAATAAACAAGTTTAAACATCTGAATATTAAAGAAGCGAAAACCCCATTCGATCAAGTATCAAGTTAAATGAAAATACTTGAAGAACAGTTGCACAATTACAGTATGCTAGTGTTATAGGAAGTCTAATGTATGCAATGCAATGCACTAGACCAGACATCGCATATACTGTGAGTAAACTAAGTAGGTTTACTAGTAATCCCAGTGTAGAACACTGGAAGGTAATAGGAAGAGTACTTGGTTATTTAAAAGCAACTAAAGACTTAGGGTTATTTTACTCAGAATTTCCAACTATACTGGAAGGATATACCGATGCAAGTTGGATATCGAGTGCAGGTGATAACAAATCCACTACTGGATGGGTTTTCACCTTAGGAGGTGCAGCTGTATCTTGGGGATCCAAGAAACAAACCTGCATAACTCACTCAACTATGGAGTCTGAGTTCATAGCCCTTGCTGCAACAGGTAAAGAGGCTGAGTGGCTTAGGGATCTTCTTTTAGAAATTTCATTCTATGCGAAGCCGATACCGGCTGTTTTGCTACATTGCGATAGTGAAGCCACATTAGCTAGAGCCTACAACGGCACGTATAATGGGAAATCCAAACATATAAGTCTGAGACATGACTATGTAAGACAACTGATTCAAGATGGAATCATTGCAATATCTTATGTAAAGTCAAGTAATAACTTAGCTAATCCTTTTACCGAGAGAGGGGTAGTAAGGACAACATCCAGAAGGATGGGGTTGAAACTCTTTTCAAAAGATTTCACCAATGATGGAAACCCAACCTAAAATTAGAAAATCTCTATATAAGGGTTCAATGGGTAAAAATAAGTCATTGATACGTGAAAAGTTTCAACACTAAATTATAAATATATACCTCATCCAGGATTATAGTGCTGGCCGTTACAGAAAAAGGGTTGAGTCTCAGAAACTCTTAATGCAGTCCAGTCTTAAGGACAAGTGTCTGAAAGTAACGGAGACACTGGAAGGACTTCACCTATATGAACGTAGAGGTAGTGCCGCCTCTCATGAGAATGAGAGTTTTCTCAGGATCGTTTATGAAACAAGATAAGCACAAGGCCATTAAATGTGCTGAGCAAGAATTGTGGGAACTCAAATAACATTTAGAAAGTATGTGTGTGATATTTCGGTCCTGTTATCTAAAAATAACTGGTTTAAAGCTGCAGCTACCAGTAATTTCGATAGGTCTTTGAAATATTTACACTAAGGAAGGATTTAAATCGAAAGATATCTTTCTTTATGCATATAATCTTTTATACTCTGGCAGACATCCTTTTTTCTGTTTTAAAAAAATTATTTTAAAAAACAAGTGGGGGATTGTTAAAAAAAGGTTGTTTTTGAAAATATTTTTAAAAGAAAAAAGGCGTTTGGTTTTTGTCCCATATCGGATGGGAGAAAAGTTTTTTACCTCTTTATAAGTAGGGTGTTGTGCACCTTACTTATTTATGGTGGAAAAGAGGGAGAATGGTGGCTTGCGTGTTCCAGTGGAAACACTGGAACACCGCGCACGCGCACGGGCACGAGCTCGGTCTCGGTCTCGGACTCGGTCTCGGGCTCGGGCACGGGCACGGGCTCGGGCTAGGTGCGAGGGCGTGGGCACGTGAGGCAGTGTGGCTGTAGAGGCACTAGTGGCGCACTTGGCACTTGGCACGTGCGCATCATGTCGCAGATGGGTCGCGACCTCGCGGACCGGTGCGAGACTGGTGCGACAGAGGCTAGGTAATAGGTCAGGTGGCTGGGTTCGAAACAGAGGAGGTGCTTGTGGGTGGGAGGTCTGACAGAGAGACCTCTCTGCTTTTTATAGAGAGCTGCAGGGCTAATTAGAGGGACCTGTGTAACTGCTCATGTAGTAATGATCCATACCATGCAGCAACAGCTGCATGTGGCTAGCCTAACAGTTAGAAACGGCTAGCCATTAAGTCTAAACAGCCAGCATGCAGGTGCATAACTCCCACATGCACAACAGTCAGAAACTGCTATAAACGGCTAGTTTCTCACAACAGCCAGAAAATAGCTAGTGCCATTATGGCTCTGGACCAAAACTGCCAGCCACCCTTGCCTATATAAACCTGGACAGGTCTGGTTCATTCCAACACAACAACAGCAATCACAATCTCAAATACTGAACCAGCTCCTATTTTAGTCTCTTAGCCTCTCGGTTTGGTTGAAATAAACCAAGCCACTTAGACTAGTGTAGTAGTCTGCTGCTGCCAGAAGAAGACTGACATTCTTTTCTCTCTTTCTTTTTCTTTATCTGCCAAAGTGAGTTACTGAGTTCCATGGTAGTTCCTTCGTTTTTGCTTAACGCAGAACCATATAAGGCTCGTCATATCCTTGAAGCAATCCGCCTACAACCTATCAACAGACTCAAAATAATTTGAGTAGGGGCGAATTACGCTTTAAGAACAGCGTGTTTTTTCACGTGCTTTAGCCTATCCTTATTTCTCGGTTTTTCAATTAATTTATTTTCTAAGATCAGAACTTTTTCTCAACACTATATCCACACCGTCCATCCATTTTTTGAGATCATTTTCAGGCATGTGCCCAAAAATCAGGCAGATCCAAAGTTCAAGTGGACTCCGCCACAAAAAGTGGTGGGGATTAAATGCCTACCATTGAAACTTCTTGTGGGCCACAGAAGTTTTGCGTGAAGCTGATATTTGTGTTTTCCCTTCACCTTGGTCTGTTTGACCTTATGAACTAGTTGGATGGCACTACTTTCTATTCAAGCTGGTCAAGCTGATCTTTGTGTTTTCAATTGTAGGAATCAATGTTCCCACTACTTTATGTTGTGTGGTCCATTCAAACATTGGATCTGCTTGATTTTTGGATCATGCTCTAAAATGATCTCAAAAAATTGACAAACGGTGTGGATATAACAAAAACATTATGATGGGGCCCGCAAAACCCATGTGATGTTAATACCTTGTTAAGATACTTCTCTATTCCAAACATGTATGGGATTGTGTGGTATTTCACAAATCTCACGACAATCCACCTGACATGAATAATTATTATTTATTTTAAATCTCATCCCACCAAATCCCCCTTAATCCCCCCTAAGCCCATGCACCAAACACGCCCTAAGAAACCAAGACAGGCAATAAGACTCTCTCTCTCTCTCTCTCTCTCTCTCTCTCTCTCTCTCTCTCTCTCAAACTCAAAGAGTTTTCTCCATCTTTCTGCCCACGGCCACACTTCAAAATCTTTGTCAAATCGAGCCCCTTCTCCATCTCTCTACCCACGAAAGCATGGCCCATTTATTTAACAGGTTAAACGGGTCAGGTTGCGGGTAACCCGATCAATTAAGGAATGGGTTTGGGTTGCTAGATTTCAACCCGCTAGTTAACAAGCTGGGTTTGGGTGAGAAAATGTTTGACACGACACGACACGAACACGGTTCAACACGACCCGTTGCCAGGCCTATCGGGAATATCCCGATGTCAGGTATGAGGGAATCCTCGCTACTTAGGTGGATCCATTGTGCGGCCCACTATGATATATGTGCCTTATAACAACATTGACCATATGTTTTGACAGCTCATTTTAGGGCATAATCCAAATAATGAAGCAGATTCAAATCTTAGGTAGACCACAGGAAATAGTAGTGTATTCACCCAATATTGAAAACTTTTTGGGGCCATTTGAATGTTTATTTACCATTACCTGTTGATAATGTGGCAACGATTTGGATGAAGGGACCGCACAAATATTAGCTTGATACAATAGTTTTGTAGCCCACCAGATTTTTTTTGTGGTATAGTCCACCAAAGATTTGGATCTATTTCATTTTTTGGATCATGCTTTAAAAGGAGCTATCAAAATGGATGAACAGCATGGACGTATGGCACATACATCACGATATGCCCCACAAACATGGATCCACTCACCTCGATGGATCCAGGGATCCAGCTAAGCCCCACCAGCTTTCACCATAAAATAAAATTTAAAAAAAAAAAAAAAAGCCAACTCTACAACTAAAGTAGGGTACAATCTAGAGAACAAGAGCGCTGAGATGTTAACCATTGACTTGTAAGTAGAGTTGTACGTGAGCCATGTCGAGCCAAGCTTTGCCTTGTTCAAGTTAGGCTCATTCAATGACCACCCGAGCTCATGTTCGGCTTGGCTTGGCCTTCAAGTTGGATTGACATGACCGAGCTTTCAAGCCGAGTTCAAGCCCGGTTCAAGCCTGGACAAAAAAAATTTAATAGGCCTAGCTCAAAAAACCGACTTAAAACTGTTTAAAATCCGAGCCCAAAGGCAACCTAAAGCCCATTGACACCCACCACTTGCTTTTATAGAGAGTTTCACCTCTCATTCATTTGCTCTCTTCCGATGTGGGACTAAACAACATAACTTTTCAGTTAGTCAAGTTGAGTCCAACTCGAACCGAGTTAACACAAATTGAGCCGAATCAAGCCAGGGTCAGCTCGAGCTCGAGCTCGAAAATCTTTAAGCTGAAAAAAAAAAAGGCTTGACTCGGTTCAAACTCAGTGTCCGAATTGAGCCGAATCGAGCTAGTTTGAACCAAGTTGAACGAGCCAACCAAGCTAACGCAACTCGTGTACAGCTCTACTTGTAAGTGGGGCCACCATAATGTGTATCTTTTACAGGACCTGTTAATAGGTATCAACTCATCAAGATGAATTAAAGATTAAAAAATAAAAATAAATAAATAAAACAAACAAACTTGATCTAAAACTCAGGCTGGCTCTACCAACCAAACCTTTATTCATTGGTGTGGATGGATTTTCATATATGGCTGATCTTTTGTACGTACAGTTCAAATGAAGGTTCTTACATGGTGGGCAAAGTGAATTTACATATATATATAACACGGTGGCCTCACACAGTTCAAAAGAAGGTTCTTACATGGTGGGCAAGGTTCGTGTAGTTTATTGAATACTTTTTTTTTAAGGCCCCAAAATGTAAATTCTATATATTAAGCGGGTGGTTTTTTCTGTAAAAATTTCCTTTAAAAATAAAATCCACAGGACACAGGACATGAGATAATCCCATCTATTATTTTTCTACATTTTTTGTCACCACATACTTTCACCATTAAATCTTTTTTACTTTCCACTATCACTTTAACAGCTACAAGTTGGATGGATGGGATTGTCTAATGCCTATGTTCTTTGAGATATAATCCTTCCGTACTAAGGCGCTGCACCGTACCATGCGTACAATATAATATCCAATGAATGGCATTGTGTGATTTTGTGTAGTTCCCATCTCTATTCATCCAAAACAAAGAAACTAGATGGACAGTCAGCTATGCCACATTTTGGTAGAGCCCAGAGCAAATAGAACTCAATGGGTTCCTGTAAATTGGGCTGTGGCTTAGTGTATTTCAATTGGGTTAGGTCAGGCCTCTGGGTATGGATTGTGGGTCAGATGGTTAGATTCAGGTAAGGAAATCTTAGCCTGTTTTAAGCAGCAGCTTGAGCCCATGGTTCAGTGCTAAGAAAGAGAGTTTTTGAGCACTGAAGCCATGGGTTCGAGTGCCCTTGTAGTGTTTTTCTCTGTTTGTTTTATTTATTTTCTTCATAACACCTGTGGTTGCTTGAGTGGGCCCCACAGTTATGTTTATATAAAATCCATCCTTGAGTGGGCCCTACAGTCATGTTTGTGTAAAATACATCCTGACCACCAGGTGCGTCACCTCATGTTAGGCCAAGGGCCAAAAATCACCCTATCACAGGTGGACCACATCATTGGAAACAGTGTACAAGGTAATGACCATCCTCCAAAATATTTTCCTTGGTAACGCCCAACTGAATCACGGATGCACTGAACTTTAGGCTCCAAGCCTAAATATTTGTGTGGCATCTAATGGATGGAGTGGATTTTATATAATTATCACAGTGGGCGCTTTAAAAATCAAAAGTGGAATCACGAATCATCCTGAGTTTTTGTATCTGAGCCTAAACTAGGATTAATCATCTAATTGTTGTAGTAAATGTTACAAAAACATCATTGTGGCCCTATAAAAAATCAAAGTCCCGTGCATTCATAGGTAACTGCACATAGAGTATTAGAAAAAAACCCAACTTGCATGAGACTGGGCTCTTGATTTTGACGGGCCCCACTGTTATGTTTATATAAGATCCACTCCAACCAGTAGATCTTTAGTACCATAGAGGCCCAGAGGCAAAGAACCAGGCTGATATGTGATTCTGGTGGGCCACCAAACAAATCATATGAGAGTCGGACGCCATTCTTGATTTTTATGGGGCCACCATGATAATAATATCAAATCCAATCCAATAATTAGATTCCAAACAAAAATTTATGCTTGTTTCCAAAAACTCATATTCATCCCTTGATTCATGCAGGACACACTAATGGAAATAATTTGGAGGGCAAGCATTGCACTGTACAGTGTTTCCAATCATATTGTCTATTGGATCACAGATGGAGCTATTTTTGGGCTCTTAGCATAACATGGGGTGACTCATCTGGTGGTTGGAGGGATTTTACATGAACATTATGGTGGGGCCCACTTGAACCACCTGCCCATGTGCTCTCAGCACTGCTGCTAGGGAAGGTAGTGGGATGATAATTATATCTATTAGTGAGGTAGGTTTTTTTTTTAAATAAAAAAATAAAATGAAAAAGGTATCAGAATGTAAATTTCATATTAATTAGGTAATATTTTGAATTTTTTCTAAAAAACAATAACAAAGGTTGAATTGGAATAGTGATCAAAGGTTTAATGGTGTGTTTGTATGAGTGCTCTGAGATTTAGTGAGCCCACCTGATGAGAGACATGGATCACTTATTAGGTGCCACGTGTAGGGTGGTGATGAGCAGATAAAGAGAGTTGGGTGCGAGGATTAGTTGCACGAACCTGTTCGATGCATGATACAGGTTCATCTGCTTTGCTAAGTGCACATGCGTGTCTAAGGCTGCTCAAGCACACACCAGCATGGCAAGTAGGTGCGCAATCCAATCCTTCCATTAGATGGATCCCAGTATCCAGGTACACCGACTCAAGAATCAGGTCGGTACATTATTCTTAGTGCGCAAAATTTTATGAAACAATGCCGGGCTAAAGCAAAACTCGGCTGAAGGTCTTCTCTGTTGGGAAGATGAAGAGAAAGAAAATGAAGAAAATAGATTTTTTCACATAAAATTAGAGAGATTTTTCAACTTACTATTGGGAGAAGGGCTTTAGAGAGGAATTTTTCTTCTTCTTTGAAGAGATAATAAGGGAATTTTACATAATGGGGTTTTTTTCCTTGCTACTCAAGACAAATGAGCTCACACTAAAGCTTCTACACACACTACATTTTCCTTCTTTCCTTTCTTAAATCCTTTTGCAACAAGACCCCTTTTGGACTTTGAATTTTCAAAACAAGATAAAAAAAGATTTTTCAAATTACAATTTTAACACTCCCCTTTAATTTGAAAAATCTTGAATTGCCAACATTTTCTTAGGCTAGATGAATTTTTCTGTTGTCACTGTCTTCGTGAAAACACCTGCAAGTTGTTCTTCTGATTTGCAAAACTTCAACTTGATTTGTCCTTCTTCCACTAGCTCTCGGATAAAGTGATGATGCAACTCGATGTGCCTGGATTGACTATGGAAAACTAGATTTTTTAACATTACAATCGCCAACATATTATCGCAAAAAACTATTGTAGGCTTCTCTTGAATTAGTTGAAGATTGACTAAGATCGCCTCAACCAAATTGCTTCACATGCTGCACTTATGGTTGAAATGTATTATGCTTCTGTTGATGATGCTACTGTATTTTCCTTCTTCAATGACTACATTATGACTTTTGATCCCAAGCCAAAACAGATTCTGAAGTGTTTTTCCTATCATCAATCGATCCTACCCAATCGTTATCAGTATATCAATTAGCCTATTATCTTCATCCATTGTGTATTTGATTCCACATTCCTTAGTACCTTTGATGTATCTAAGTATTCTTTTTACTGTTGCATAGTGAAGTTTGCTTGCTTCATTCATATGTCGAGACATCATACTAACAGCATGCACAATGTCAAGTCTTGTGTTTGTAAGATAGATCAACGATCCAACAAGACTTCGATAAATAGAAGCATCAACCTTTTCTGCTCCATCATTTTTTGGAAGCTTTTCATTCATCGTCATTGGTGTTGCCACAAGCTTGCAATTTGTCATATTGAATCTCTTTAAGAGATCTTCAGCATAATTTTCTTCTGAGATAAAAATTCATTCAACGGATTGCTTTACTTGAATCCCGACAAAGTATCTCATAAGGCCCAAATCAGTCATTTCATATTCCTTCATCATAGCTCTCTTAAAATCTTCTGCCATTTTTTGTTTTGTACTAGCATAAATTAAGTCATCCATATAGAGACATACAATGAGAAAGTCATGTGTACCTTCCTTACTTACATAGAGTGATGGATCGCTTGGGCTTCTTTCAAATCCATCTTGTCGAAATATCAATCAATTTTGTTGTTCCATGCTCGAGGTGCTTGTTTTAGGCTATATAGTGCCTTCCGAAGCCTATAAGCTTTGTCTTCTTTACCTTTCTTTACATATCCTTAAGGTTGTTCGACATAGACTTCTTCCTCAAGTTCTTCATTTAAGAAGGTTGATTTAACATCCAACTGAAGGACTGGAATCATTAATTGAGCTGTTAAATCCAATATTATTCAAACTATCTCCATTCGAGCAACGGGAGCAAATGTTTCATTGAAATCAATTCTCAGCTGTTGTGAGTAGCCTTTTCCTACGAATCTTGCTTTACGTTTTTGGATTGTGCCATCCTCATTGTACTTAACCTTGTAAATCCATTTTAATCCAATGACTTCTTTTTCTTTTGACCCGTCGACAAGTTTTCATGTTTCATTTTTCTCAATGACTATCATTTCTTTTTTCATTGCTGTTGGGGTCCCAAAAGTCAAGATCCTCAAAATAGGGATCGCAAGTGTACAATTTGCCCCGTCACTGGATTCAAGGGCAGTGCATCAGCAAATTCAGCAAAAATCACAAATACATCAGACTTGACCAAAAATGAAAAATTAAGCCAGTGGTGGACCCCACCGTTCATCATGATCAAAACCCTCCAAATTTGGGAGGGTTACTTCAATCATGAAGAAATAGAACCAATGCATCGACATCCATCGCAAAGCGAGCCCCGCAAGCCCTTCGTTTCGCAAAACCCAATTTTGTAAAACACGAGTACGTCGACGCATCAAGAAATTAATGGTCAGCGAGTCAAGAAATTCAGACAGTTTTACAAAGTGAATTTCAGGATGCATTGCCCTCAGCGCGTCATGAAATTCACCCAAAGCATCAAGAAATTCAGACAGTTTTACAAAGTGAATTTCAAGACACACTGCCCTCAGCGCATCAAGAAATTCGCCCAGTGCGTCCAATAATTCAGGAATTTCAGGACGTATTGACCTTCAGCGCGTCCAATAAATCAGGAATTTTCAGCCAGTGCGCCCTGAAAATCAGCATTTAAACTAAGGCATTTTAAGACGCGCCAACCCATTTTCTCGACGCGCTACACATGGCGGGCTCCCATTGGCTGACTTCGGGTATAAATACCCCTCCCCTACGGATCATTTGCACGGATCCAGAAAGAGAGAGCCGCGTCCTTTCGTCGAAAACCCATTTCCGATCACCGGAATCCCCTTCTGATCAACGGAATCCCTCACCGGAAACTCCATCTCCGACCACAGCAGGTCCGGCGATGAAATAACTTCAAATTGAGCAAGTATAGTAGCGTATCACAAAAATCAATCATCTTTAAAACAAAGTTATTTTCGGACGCACTGGCCCCAGCGCGTCAGAAAATACCCTCAGCGGATCAAATAAATCAATATTTCAAAATTAATCATTTTAAGGATGCACTGGCTCTAGCGCGTCAAAAAATAGCCCAGCGCATCGGTAAAATCAGTCGTTTATAAAAACAAGTCATTTTTGGCGCATTGGCCAGCGGATCAGAAAAATACACCAGCGGATCAGCAAAATACACATCTTAAAACAAGTCATTTTTTGACGCACTGGCCCCAGCGCATCACAAAAATACCCCAGTGTATCAGAAAAATCAAACACTTTAACAATCATTTTTGGACGCGCTGGCCACAGCGCATCAGTAAAATCAGGCCAGCAGATCATAAAAATTAGCACTTTGAACGTTCATTTTAACACCTTTAAATCTTCATTTTATGGTATTTTCGAGCCTCGTTTGGGCTTATTTTGGGTATTTCGAGCGTTCTGGATGCAACGGAGCAGTCAAATAACTCGTCTAGGTCACCCAATGAGCAGAATACAAGCCTTCGAAGTCCGATCTGATCCAACGAGATGAACGAAGTAACTTCTCGAAAAGAGGCCGCCAGTGCCCAGAATCATACCGATGTATCATCATTACATGTACTATCATAATATGACCCGGATTCAGGTCCGGACTAAACCAAGGGGACTATGGTTAGCACGATAAACCATACCAAGAGAGTTCTGAACTATTACACGAAATTTGTTAAAGACTGACACTTCAAGAACAGTCGATGCCCTACCCATGCAAACGGCATCCGCTGGTTGAGCTACTCAGGTACATACAACTGCAGATCGGTCTTTCCGCGGTTGTTGAACCTCCAATTTATACATTGCATTGCCCATTACACTACATAGTTTGCATGATTTTCATGGTTTAAAGGCCCACCTAACACGTGTTTCTGTGATTGTAGGGATGAGAATGGATTTCATCAAATTGGAGCCAAAAGAATGTATTTGAAGACATTGCATGAAGTCCTAGGATGGATCAAAGAAAGAAGAAGAAAAAGGGAGAAAAGAGAATGAAGAAAAGAAGAAAAAGTGGAAGAAAAACCAAGGCTGACCGGTCGTCCGACCGGTCAGCCACGTAAAAGATGTAAATGGAAGGAGGCCGACCGGTCTTGACCGGTCGGCCAGGAAGGCTGGACACATTGCATTGGGGCCGACCGGTCATGACCGGTCGGCTATAGGCTCTGGACGAAGAGGCATGCACGCTGGAACAATGGACAATCGACGCCGACCGGTCATGACCGGTCGGCTGAGCTCTCTGGAGTATTTGAAAAGCCAGGCCGACCGGTCACGACCGGTCGGCCCTGCGTAAGAAGTCTCCTTTCTAAATTGGGACTCCGAAAATTGCTGCGCAATGCGAAGGCTTTCGCAGAATCCGACGCAAGGGGGGGTTTGTTGCTATAAAAGGCCACCTAGGGGCTCTCCCTAAGGCATCAGAGAAGAGAAGGAACGTGAGTTTGGAGGCTGAAGGCGACTGTGGAGCGTCTGCAACATCTATTTTCGGGTTTTTCTAGTTTTATGCTTTATTTTTGAGCTTTTAGTTGTGGCATGACTATGCTCGGCTAAAACCTCTCAGCTAAGGCTGAGAGGTGAAGCTTGTAGCCAGTTCTATGTTAATTTCAGTTTGATTCAAGTATTTTTTAATTCAAGGTTTGAATTTTCTTATGTTCAGTCCAAAAGATGGTAGTTTGAGATGTCTTATCTGAGTTCATGTGCTCCGGACATGAATTCCTTTTAATTCTCTGAGATTATCACAGGTTGCTTGTTTAGATTCGAATTATAGTAATCCTTGAGCAGGCCATAGTCCATAGGCATGGCTGTTACTCCGCAGGCTATGAATTTGAATTCTACATTGATTGAATGGACTTGAACTTGGAAGTTCAACTTGAATTGGATGAATGTGTGTGAATGCTTTATTTTCCAACTAGATGAGAGATAGGACTTCAAATCTAGTTGTGTTCTCTACTTGGATTGACTGAATTAACATAGGATTGCTACAAGTGGATCCTTGAAAGCCTTAGTACATTATATCTCTGATTTTTCATTAAGTTACTGTTTTAATTAAACATCCCATTGAAATTGAATTTGTTCTATTAAACTGAGTTGCTGGAGTAATTAGGAAGCTGTTACTCTTTCCCTGTGGATCGACCTCGGTCTTACCGAGATTTATTACTACATCGCAGCCTTACACTTGAGGCGAGCGAACAAGTTTTTGGCGCCGCTGCCGGGGAAATTAGATAATAGATTTCAAATAGTTTCAGTGGCTGTAGAAGTAGAAGTAGATAGGTTTTTCTGATTTTTCTTAGAACTAACATAGTTTTCTGTTTTGTAGGAATTCTTCTTTCAGTTCAAGCGCATCAGGTTATACCTTTCTAACTTAGTTTTTTTTCAGAATTGTTAGTTCAGATTTTAGTTTTCTAGAATAGGATTAGTTTCAGTTCCTGGTTGAGTGGTTTATGTCCCGTTGGGAACGTAATCATTCAAATCGTCTTCAATCTGAATGTGGTTTAGTTGGACCATTGTCAGTCCATAGACGAGTCCGGAATTATCAAGAGCATTGTGAAAGTTTGGGGAGTATGGAGCAAACACCCTTAAGGAATCCTCCACCCCCTACTCCAACCACAAACGCAAATCAGGAAGGAGTAGGAGAGAATGAGGTACATAATGTTCCTCCAATGAGATCACTACGGGATTACCTACAACCTGCTCGTACAATTACACCTTCTTGCATAGTTTTACCAGCTAACGGTGGGACCCTTGACATAAAACCGGGAGTAATCCAACTTTTACCTAAATTTCATGGGCTAGACTCTGACCGCCCATACTTACACTTGCAAGAATTCGAAGAAGTGTTGGCCACCTTGCATTATCCCAATGTTTCTGGGGATACAATCAGACTTAAACTTTTTCCCTTCACCTTGAAAGAAAGAGCCAAAGATTGGCTTCACTCTCTTAGACCATATTCGATTGGGTCATGGGTTGAGATGAACCGGGAATTCTTGAAAAAGTTCTTCCCAGCTCATAAGACAAACACTCTTCGAAGGGCCATAATGAATTTCTCAGCAAAAGAGGGTGAATCATTCTTTCAATGTTGGGAAAGATTTAAGGAACTCCTGCTTGCTTGCCCACATCATGGCTATGAGAGTTGGCGAATTATAAATTTTTTCAATGATGGATTAAGTCCTAATATGCGCCAATTTGTGAAAATGATGTGCAATGGCGAGTTTATGAGTAAAAATCCAGATGATGCTTGGAGTTACTTGGACATGTTGGCTGAAAATGCCCAATCTTGGGACACCTCGGATAAACCCAAGAACCCCAAGCCTACTCAAGAGAAAGGAGGGATATATGTCCTTAAAGAGGAAGACGATGTAAATGCAAGGATAGCCAACCTCACAAGGAAGGTTGAGGCCATGGAACTTAGCAAAAATGGAGTTTCCAAGTCCAAGGAAGCTGTTGAAACCACATGTGGGATTTGTCTCACCGACTTACACGCTACGCAAGATTGTCCCACAATTCCTGCATTTAAGGAAGTGTTGCAAGAGACAGCCAATGCCACATATGGTTATCAACGGCCCTTCAATGGACCGGTAGGTAATACATACAATGAGAGTTGGAAGAACCACCCGAATTTCAGTTGGAAGAATGCCCCAACGGGCAATCCTACCAACTCCCAAAGAGGGCCACCCATGCAAAATATGGCCCCACCTCAAGTCTCATTGGAGGATACTTTGAGAGCGTTTATGCAAGGGCAAGCGCAAATAAATGAATCAAATCAGCAATTGTTCCAAGAGCTGAAAGTCTCGGTTGATGAGATTAAGGGACGCTTGAATGCTAGGGAAGGGACCTTTCCGGCCCAACCTCAGCCCAATCCTAAGCAAGTACATGAAGTAAGCATCCCTAATCTTTCCAACCAAAACATGGAGCAAGCTAAATCCATTACCACCCTTAGAAGTGGTAAACAAATTGACAAAACTATTCCGGTGAAGGCCGATGAGCCTAATGATCCGGTAAGTTCTGAGGATGAAAATGGATCCAACTTAGCCCCACAACAACCGGAACGCATTTACCAGCCCACAGCACCATTCCCATCGAGATTGGTTGCCCCAAAATCTCTCCCAAATTCCCAAGATATTCTAGAGATTTTCAGACAAGTCAAGATCAATATCCCTTTGCTTGATGCCATCAAACAAATTCCCTCTTATGCCAAGTTTCTAAAAGACCTATGCACAACAAAACGCAAATATAATGTGCAGCAAAAGGCCTTCTTAACTGAGCAAGTGAGTGCCATCCTCACTCAAAAGACTCCCCCAAAATTCAAAGATCCCGGTAGTCCCACAGTTTCATGTATCATTGGAGACTACCGGATTGAACGTGCCTTGTTAGACTTGGGGGCGAGTGTGAACTTGATCCCATACTCGGTATATGAGCAATTGGGCCTTGGTGAATTAAAACCCACCAAAACCACATTGCAACTCGCAGATAGATCTATCCGTGTACCGAGGGGGATAGTTGAGGATGTTCTAGTCCAAGTTGACAAATTCTACTACCCGGTAGATTTTATAGTCTTGGACACACAACCGGTTTTGGATGCTAGCACCCAAATACCGGTGATATTAGGCCGCCCATTCCTTGCCACATCAAACGCAATCATCAATTGTCGGAATGGGGTGATGCAAATATCTTTTGGAAACATGACACTAGAGGTAAATGTGTTTCATTTGGGCAAAAGACATAGGGATGTTGATGATGATGAGTTCTTCGATGTGAACATGCTCGAAACTTTTGAAGAAGAAGAACTCCTCCAACTTGAACCACTAGAAAGCTTGGAGACATGCTTAGCACATATCATGGATTCCGAAGATCCCATCAGTAGTGAGATTGTGCAGGCATTAAATATAGAAAGACCGGTAGTTGATACTAGCCGGTGGAGGCCCCATTTTGAAAAATTGCCACCAACCACATCAAGGCCTCTACCGTCTAGCATCAAACCACCGAAGCTTGACCTCAAACCATTGCCATCCGAGCTTAAATACGTATATTTGGGTCAAGAGGAAACGTTCCCAGTTGTCATTGCCTCTCACCTAGAGAAAGACCAAGAGCTCAAGTTGATTGAGCTACTCAAAGAACATCGGGAAGCCTTAGGTTGGACAATAGCGGATCTCAAAGGGATAGATCCTTCGGTTTGCACTCACCGTATACACCTTGAAGAAAACGCAAAAACGACTAGACAACCTCAAAGAAGGTTAAATCCAAACATGATGGAGGTTGTCAAAGCCGAGGTGTTAAAGCTATTGGATGTGGGTATCATCTACCCCATCTCAGATAGCCAATGGGTGAGTCCTACCCAAGTTGTCCCCAAGAAATCCGGAATTACCATCATTGAAAACGCCAACAACGAGCTTATACCGACTAGGGTGACCACCGGTTGGCGTATGTGCATTGATTATAGGAAGCTAAATACGGTCACTAGGAAAGACCACTTCCCTCTCCCATTTATGGATCAAATTTTGGAGAGATTGGCAGGCCATCCCTATTATTGCTTCCTAGATGGCTATTCCGGATACAACCAAATCGAGATAGCTCCGGAAGACCAAGAGAAAACCACATTTACATGCCCGTTTGGTACCTTCGCTTACCGAAGGATGCCATTCGGATTATGTAATGCACCCGCCACATTCCAACGATGCATGTTGAGTATTTTCTCAGACATGGTGGGTGAGTTTCTTGAGGTGTTCATGGATGATTTCTCTGTTTTTGGTAGTACATTTGATGAGTGTCTCGAGCACTTGAAGTTGGTCTTGATAAGGTGTGAGGAAAAACAGCTTGTATTAAACTGGGAAAAATGCCATTTCATGGTACAAAGAGGAATAGTCCTTGGACACATCATCTCGTCAAATGGAATAGAAGTAGACCGGGCGAAAATTGACATAATTTCCAATCTACCACCACCCAAAAGCATACGCGATGTGCGGTCCTTCCTTGGACACGCCGGCTTTTATCGAAGGTTTATAAAGGACTTTAGTCACATCTCAAGGCCTTTATGCAACCTTCTACAAAAGGAGACCCAATTTGAGTGGAGTGCCGAATGTCAATTAGCTTTTTCAAAGCTAAAAGACATGTTGACAACCGCTCCTATTATGCAACCACCAGATTGGTCCATGCCTTTTGAGTTGATGTGCGATGCTAGCGATTTTGCTATTGGGGCAGTGTTAGGCCAAAAGAAAGATAAAAAGCCCCATGTCATCTACTACGCAAGTAGGACCTTGAATCCTGCCCAAGTTAATTATTCGACTACGGAGAAAGAGCTCCTAGCCGTCATCTTTGCCTTGGACAAATTCAGGCCATACTTAATAGGATCCAAAGTTATTGTTTATACGGATCATGCGGCGCTGAAATACCTTCTTTCTAAGAAGGATACTAAGCCCCGTTTGCTAAGATGGATCCTACTCCTTCAAGAATTCGACCTGGAGATCAAAGATAAGAAGGGGGTAGAAAATGTGGTGGCAGATCATCTATCTCGCCTAGTCCTACCAAATTCCATTGATGAGTCACCTATTGAGGACTCATTCCCTGATGAGCAACTCTTTGTTGCTATGCATCCACCATGGTACGCTGATATAGCCAACTATCTTTCCACAGGTGCGATGCCGACTCATTGGACTGCGCAAGACAAACGTAAATTTCTAAGGGAAGTGCGCAGATTTTTCTGGGATGAACCTCTATTGTTTAAATATTGCCCAGACCAGATTATAAGGAGATGCGTCCCCGATGATGAACACAATTCAGTCATCTCCTTTTGTCATGATCAAGCATGTGGGGGTCATTTTTCAGCCAAGAAAACAACTGCAAAAATTCTGCAGTGTGGTTTTTATTGGCCCACATTATTTAAAGATACCCACGAGTTTTGCAAAGCATGCGAGCGCTGCCAGAAGTTAGGAGGATTATCCCGTCGCAATATGATGCCTCTCACCCCAATTCAACATCTTGAAGTCTTTGACTGTTGGGGCATCGATTTCATGGGACCATTCCCCTCATCTTTTGGACATGTCTATATTCTGCTTGCCGTAGACTATGTGTCTAAATGGATCGAGGCTATCCCATGTAGAACCAATGATCATCGTACGGTTCTCAAGTTTCTCAAAGAAAACATACTTTCTAGATTTGGGACGCCTCGAGCCATTATTAGTGATGGTGGTGCTCACTTTTGCAATAGACCTTTGGAAACTTTGATGAAGAAATATGGTATTAGGCACAAAGTGAGTACCCCATACCACCCACAAACAAGTGGGCAAGCTGAAATCTCCAATAGGGAAATCAAACAGATTTTAGAAAAGACGGTGAGACCGGATCGCAAGGATTGGTCCCTACGATTAGATGATGCACTTTGGGCTCACCGTACTGCCTACAAGACACCCATTGGAATGTCCCCTTATAGACTTGTCTATGGGAAAGCTTGCCACTTGCCTGTGGAGATAGAACACAAAGCCTATTGGGCGATTCGGGCCCTAAATTTTGACATAGACAAGGCTAGCTCGCTTCGCAAACTTCAATTAAATGAGCTTGAAGAGATCCGGAACGATGCATATGAGAATTCGAGGATTTACAAGAGCAAGATGAAGGCCTTTCATGACAAGCACATCTTAAGAAAATCCTTCCATGAAGGACAGAAAGTGCTCTTGTATAATGCCCGACTTCATCTTTTTCCGGGAAAATTACGATCTCGATGGACCGGCCCATATATTGTTAAAGAAGTTTTTCCTCATGGGGCTGTTGAGATTGAGAATGCAGCAAATGGTGACTGTTTCAAAGTTAATGGACAACGCCTTAAACCATTTGTTGAGAAATTTGATTCAGAGGACATGTCCATCTCCCTGAATGATCCTGTTTATCAGGATTATTGATCTCCTAGTCTGATGGAGGTATAGCATAGGTAGGTTTATTTTGTTTTACTGTTTTAGTAGGATTTAGTTGTTGGAATTGCAGACCTCCATGATCGCTCTCTCAGGTACTATTGTTCTCACTCTCTCATTGTTTACCATTGCTCTCATGTTCATGCTAATTGACGATCTTTTTACATTGAGGACAATGCAAGATTTGGTTGGGGGGTGAGATGAGATTCCTCATCTAGCATATTGCAACATTTCGAGCTTCATATGCACAAAATTTTTTCGCATTTTCTAACATCTCAAAACTCTTTTAGAAAATTTTGTTTCTATACATTTGAGAGGCTATCAGTAGAAGAGGAGGAGAAACGAAGTGTGTGATGTTGTAGTTTGGAATTTCTTCCAACATAATGGCTTTATATGTTAATTCCCCTATTGTTGTGATTGATAGAAAATTTGAACACCTTTACACCAAGTTCACATTACACGATTTTCATGAGTAACAGGTTTATGTGATTTGTGGATTAGATAGACTTTGGTTTAGAGGTGTTGAGCAGCCAAGCCGGGGTATTTTGTCCATCCTTGTCCATGGGAAAATAATGAAAGATATGGATTTCTAAAAATCCTATCTAAGTTAAAAGAAAAAGGAAAGAAAGGATGAAATCGGGAAGGAAAGAAAATTGGTGGAAAATTCCGAAAAGGGCTACCTATTACCAACCGGGGGATGGTCGAACCGTAACCAAAGCCGGAAATGGGATGTAGTGTGAAAGCCGTCGGAAGGACGGTAAGGCAAATTTCTGTCATAGGCTTGCTGTTGCTCTGTGCACCTTGAAATCCCTGGTCTACTTAATCTATAAAGAAGATGGTTCCAGGAACTCATGAGATGAACTTTCACTATGCACACTAGGTTGAATTTGTTCGAATTCTTCTATTTATCAATCAGTCAGCGGGGATTTCATGTAAACACTTCTTATGTTTTGAGAGTCCAAGGTTCAGCTTCTAACACCTAATTTTTCCAAATTTTACACTTATACATCTTGGGATGGATAGAATCATAGGTTCTAAAGGGGAGTTGGATTTGGAGGGTTGAAATTATTTTCACGCATGTTTTGCTCGGGACTAGCAAAAAGCTGGTTGGGGGGTGTGTTGAACCTCCAATTTATACATTGCATTGCCCATTACACTACATAGTTTGCATGATTTTCATGGTTTAAAGGCCCACCTAACACGTGTTTCTGTGATTGTAGGGATGAGAATGGATTTCATCAAATTGGAGCCAAAAGAATGTATTTGAAGACATTGCATGAAGTCCTAGGATGGATCAAAGAAAGAAGAAGAAAAAGGGAGAAAAGAGAATGAAGAAAAGAAGAAAAAGTGGAAGAAAAACCAAGGCTGACCGGTCGTCCGACCGGTCAGCCACGTAAAAGATGTAAATGGAAGGAGGCCGACCGGTCTTGACCGGTCGGCCAGGAAGGCTAGACACATTGCATTGGGGCCGACCGGTCATGACCGGTCGGCTATAGGCTCTGGACGAAGAGGCATGCACGCTGGAACAATGGACAATCGACGCCGACCGGTCATGACCGGTCGGCTGAGCTCTCTGGAGTATTTGAAAAGCCAGGCCGACCGGTCACGACCGGTCGGCCCTGCGTAAGAAGTCTCCTTTCTAAATTGGGACTCCGAAAATTGCTGCGCAATGCGAAGGCTTTCGCAGAATCCGACGCAAGGGGGGGTTTGTTGCTATAAAAGGCCACCTAGGGGCTCTCCCTAAGGCATCAGAGAAGAGAAGGAACGTGAGTTTGGAGGCTGAAGGCGACTGTGGAGCGTCTGCAACATCTATTTTCGGGTTTTTCTAGTTTTATGCTTTATTTTTGAGCTTTTAGTTGTGGCATGACTATGCTCGGCTAAAACCTCTCAGCTAAGGCTGAGAGGTGAAGCTTGTAGCCAGTTCTATGTTAATTTCAGTTTGATTCAAGTATTTTTTTAATTCAAGGTTTGAATTTTCTTATGTTCAGTCCAAAAGATGGTAGTTTGAGATGTCTTATCTGAGTTCATGTGCTCCGGACATGAATTCCTTTTAATTCTCTGAGATTATCACAGGTTGCTTGTTTAGATTCGAATTATAGTAATCCTTGAGCAGGCCATAGTCCATAGGCATGGCTGTTACTCCGCAGGCTATGAATTTGAATTCTACATTGATTGAATGGACTTGAACTTGGAAGTTCAACTTGAATTGGATGAATGTGTGTGAATGCTTTATTTTCCAACTAGATGAGAGATAGGACTTCAAATCTAGTTGTGTTCTCTACTTGGATTGACTGAATTAACATAGGATTGCTACAAGTGGATCCTTGAAAGCCTTAGTACATTATATCTCTGATTTTTCATTAAGTTACTGTTTTAATTAAACATCCCATTGAAATTGAATTTGTTCTATTAAACTGAGTTGCTGGAGTAATTAGGAAGCTGTTACTCTTTCCCTGTGGATCGACCTCGGTCTTACCGAGATTTATTACTACATCGCAGCCTTACACTTGAGGCGAGCGAACAGCGGTCACCCGTCATAAACGACGGGTGCAGGCCCAGAGTCGCACCCCTCGGTTAAAAACCCTGACAATCTCAACCCGGATCTCCGGCCAAAACATGGGACATAGACATCTGACTCGTACAAAGATGGATCAGTCCATAACAAAACACAACAAATACAGGTCTCCACAACCATACAAACACAGGTCTCTCTGACCACACAAAATACAGGTCTCTACAACCACGAACTCTGAGACCGTAGTCCCCGCTGACTAGTCATCTGCCTTTTAATCAAGGGTCATCGATCATTTGATGTATTAAGGGTTCTTGCAGATCACGGCCTGAAATGTACAAGATCTCGGGATCTCTGGAATAAAATTCGCCTTGCGATATCTCTTCTCTTGTGTACTTTTGTGAATGCTAGTGATTGTCTATGAATGTTTCTATTATTCAGAACCCCAGAACAACAAAACACCAGAAAACTACGTCCGAGCATTTTTCTAGTTCTAACAATTGCTTTTTTCTAAACTTCTTCTTTTGCTACTTCTTCAAACTTTTGTGGCTCAAAAGCAATGCATGCAATGTCACACGATTCATAAATTTCTCTTAAAAAGCGAACCTTTCTTGGAGGTGAAATTGAACTATCTAACATTGGACTTGAACTTGGATATCTTGGGCTTAATTCTAAATTGTTTGAAGTACTTGGCCTATTTGAAGATGATGACGAAGATGTATTTCCTTCATCAAGTGTCTCTTGGACCTTCACGTCTTAGTTTTTCCAGCTCCAAACTCTTAATTCATCAAATATAACTTCTTTGGACATCACAAGTTCCCCTTTTTTTTTATTAAATAGATGAAATGCTTTAAATTCTTCGTTATAGCCAATAAATATATACTTTTTACCTTTTTCATTGAATTTTTCTCTAATTTGAGATGGGATATGTGAGTATGCAATGCTATCGAAGACTTTAAAATAACTTACTTTTGGCTTCTGCTTGTGTCACGCTTCAAATGGAGTCTTGTTAAGAATAGCTTTTATAGGTGACCTGTTGAGAATGTAGACGGCTGTATTTACTGCTTCATCCCAAAACTCATTTGGAAGCTCCTTTCCTTTCAACATACTTCGAGACATTTCAACGATGATTCAATTTCTTCGTTCTACCACCCCATTTTGTTATGGAGTATATCTTGTTGTCAATTCTCTTTTGATTCTCATCTCTATGTAATAGCTATTAAATTATTTAGACGTGAATTCTCCACCATGATCAGTTTTTAGCACCTTTAAATGATGACAGCTTTACTTTTCCACTAACACATTGAATTTTGTGAAAATTGAAAATGCTTCTGATTTTTGCTCTAAGAAATAACCCACATCATCCTGCTAAAATCATCAACAAAGAGAATAAAATATCTCTTTTTGTTAAATGATGGAGTTCGTGTTAGGCCGCAGATGTCAACGTGGACTAATTCTAGAGGAGCTTTGGCTCTCCAAGATGATTTTCAGAAGTGGAGCCTATGCAACTTCCCGTAAACACATCCATCACATATCTTTCCTTCATCATGTATAGAAGGAAGGCCAATCTCCATATTTTTCTGATTCAATAATTTTAAGCTTTTATAGTTTAAGTGGCCATATCTTAAATGCCATATCAACAAATCATTAATATCTTCTCTTTCAAGCCGTAATTTCCATCTGGTGGCATAATAAGAGAGGAAACACCTTATTTGGTGTCATTTTTATTTTTGCTACCAATTGCTTGTTTCTTTTATCTAAAATTTCACATTGATCATTCGCTGTATATCTTTTTTGAATAAGCTAGTCAATACTTGATAAATTTTGATATAATCTAGGAATATAAAGAACATCAGAGATAAGTTTAGATTTACCTCCCTTTATTTGCACCGAAATTACTCCCATGCCTTCAATATTTTACAGCTTTCCGTCTCCAAGCTTGACTTGTGAATTCATTTTTTTCATCCAAGTTGATGAAGCATTTTCGATTTCCTGTCATATGATTACTACAACTACTATCCACATACCAAATATCTTGTGATTCTTGATAAGTATTTAAGCATGAATAAAATAAATGTTTCGAAGAGTCATCTTTTTCAGGAAAATTTGCTTCACTCTTTTGTTGAAACCAACGGACCTTTTACATGTGATTAGGAATCTTACATATTGTGCACCTGTATCGATAATTTTCACTTGCATGCCCAAATTTCTTGCAAGCAATGCATTTTGGAGTAATTGCAACATTTCCTTTTTCATAGTACCTTTGATTTTTGAAGCTATTCCTTCATCTTTCTCTTCCATGGCCTTAATTAAAAATTCCTCCGCGACCATTGTTAGAGTTTGATTCTCTTCCAAATTGTGGCTATTGAGATGAGCCCTTTCTTTCGTTCTCTTTTTTAGCTTCTTGATCCTTCTTTTCTTTCAAATTCAGCTTTGATTGAAGTGCTTATTCTAATGGTTGCTCTGCAAACCTGCTCATTCTTTTCTCATGTGCTTTAAGAGAATCCATTAGCTCATGTGCAAATAAAGTAAATAAATCTTTAGTCTTCAATAACAGCAACAACATACTCAAATTTCGCCATTAAGCTTCTCAATATTTTTTCAACAATTTTTCTATTATGAATAGTATTCCCATGGCTTCCAATTTGAGTAATGATACAAGAAACCCTAGGAAAAAAAGTGCTTGAACTGATTCATTATCTTTCATAAACAGATTATCAAATTCTTACCATAGAGATTATAATTTGATGAAGATTACCTTTTGAAATCCTTAAAATTCTTACTTTAGGATTTCCCATGCTTCCTTTGATTTTCTTGCAGATAGTATTCTTGAAAAAATCGTTTTGCTTACCCCTTGCTAGATGAAGAAAAGTTCTTTTGCATCTTTCTTCTTACTTTCCTTGTACTCTTTCTGCTTTGCATTCGTCCATGATGCGAGGACCTCCGTTGATGTCGATTTATCATAGCCATCTTCAGCAAGCTCCCATAAATCTTGTAAGATAAAGAGGGCTTTCATTTGCAAGCTCCAATAATCATAACTTTCTCCATAAAAAATTGGAATCAGATTTTGGGCATAGTTGAAGCCAGAGGATTCAGAAGATGATGCCATGCTGTGGGCGAGTAGGAAAAAGGGCAAGAAAGGGTAGCTCCGATACCAAAGTTATTGGGAAGATAAAAAGGAAGAAAAGAAAGAAGACAGATTTTTCAGGTAAAAATGGAGAGATTTTTCAACTTACTATTGGAAGAGGGGCTTTAGAGAAGAATTTTTCTTCTTCTTCTTGGAAGAGAGAATAGGGGATTTTTTTTTTTCTTACAGTGGGTTTTTTCCTTTCCTTGCTACTTAAAACAACTAAGCTCACACAAAGCTTCTACACATACTTGTTGGGGTCCCAAAAGTCAGGGTCCTTAAAACAGGGATCACAAGTGTACAAATCATCACCTGATTGGACTTAGGGCCAGTGCATGAGAAGTCTTGGTAGAAATCACAATACACATCAGACTTTACCAAAAATGAAAAGTTGGCCCAGCGGTGGGCCCCACCATTCATCATGATCAGAACCCTCCAAAGTTGGGAGGGTAAGTTCAATCATGAACAAATAGAGCCAGTGCATCAACATTCATCGCGAAGCAGGCCCCACAAACCATCATTTTTGTAAGATAATCACAAATAAGTATGTCGGCGCATCAAGAAATTCACGGTCAACGCATCACGAAATTCAGTCATTTTAGAAAGGAATTTCAGGACGCACTGACCCTTAGCGCATCAGGAAATTCAGACAGCGCATCAGAAAATTCAACCAGCGCATTAAGAAATTCAGACAGTTACGAAGTGAATTTCAGGGCGCATCCAAAAATTCAGGAATTTCAGGACGCATTGACCCTCAGCGCGTCCAATAAATCAGGCACTTTCAGGAATTTCAGGATGCACTGACAACTAGTGCGCCCCAAAAATCAACATTTAAACTAAGGCATTTTAAGACGGGCCGAGTGATTTTCTCAACGCGCTACACGTGGCAACATCCTATTGGCCGACTTTCGATATTTTCGGGTATAAATACCCCTCCCTTATTATTCATTTGGACAGATCCAGAGAAGAGAGAGAGAGTTTTGTCCCTTGGGCATTTCGAGAAACCGCCGGAATCCCTCGTCGGAACCCCCTTTCCGATCACCGGAACTTTTAGTGCACTTTTCTGTGGCATACTAGTGCACCTTGTTTGTCAATCACTTACGTCAGTGAGTCTAGTGTCGGTTGAGCCTAATGAAGACGAAGGCCGAAGACTCAAGTGGCCCTGCTGCATCAAGGAAGAAGATACAGGTAAAAGTGATGCCTTGTTGTGCCTTAACCTGGACCAAAACCCAACGCCTATCCTCTTTGATGACCTTGACCATATTAGGAAACATTTTGTCATTTTAGAGTGGCCCTAGGTGTCCCTGAACATCACCCAAAACGTGGCCTAAGTGAGAGGGTTGAAGAGCACTTGGGTCAACAAACAGCTGAACTGAACCCAGGCTGTCTGACCGGTCACGACCGGTAGTGGACCCCTAGCCGACCGGTCAAGACCGGTCGGACAAACAGTCTAGATTGGAAAGCAGCTGCTGGAATGAGAAGGCCATTGGGCCGACCGGTCAAGACCGGTCAAACAGGCTGGTCCGACCGGTCATGACCGGTCGGGCAGACTTGTTTTTAGAGACAGCAAGCTCCCTGGACTGTCTTGGACGTTGGCCAACCGGTCTTGGACCCTGGACGACCGGTCGTGGACCCCTGGCAGACCGGTCGCAACCGGTCGGCACTAGCCGTTTTCTGCCCGTTTTGTATCCGTTGCACACTTTTCTATATAAGGGCTTGGCTTGTTTAGAGGGGTAAGAAGAGGGATTTCGAGAGGAGTGAAGCCACCATTGTTGGAAACCATTTGAGGCTCATTCCCAACCTATGCAAGGCATCTTCCTTGTGCTTTAACACAAGATTGGAGCATTCCAAGCTCATGAAGAAGATGACCTTCATCCCCTCTTGATCTCTAGAGTTTGGAACCTTCTTGATAGGCATATCCTTGTCCAAAACTCTAAGATGAGATCGTTGTAGGAGAGAATCTCTAGGCAACCCATTCCCATTAGTTGTAGAGTTCTCAAACCTACTCTCTTATCACCTTGGGCATCTCAAAGGCATCACATGCAAGGTGTTTGATCGAGTGTAGCTGAGGCATTGGCAACGCAACGGCAACACGATCGAGGGAGCAAGGGAAGCTGATTGAAGCACGGGAGAGCGGAGATCAAGCAACCCAAACTGGCACTAAACAAAGGGTTCATCCGACAAGTAAGGTTGTCCTTATTGAGAGTCCAATTAGAGTTTGTTTGTCAAACTCGATCTAGGGACGTTAGCCGTTCCTTGGCCTCTTAGCCGGGCCTAAACTAAGTCTCCAAAGGGGAGCCTCCGACACGGGAGTGAACATGCGTCGGGTTGAGAGTTAGCTTATGTCCAAAACTCCGTTTGGGTTGAGAGTTAGCCATTTGTCCAAAACTCCGGTTATGGTTGAGAGGTGAACCGGTAAAACCTCCGTGTAAAGGTTGAGAGGTGAACCTCATTTAAAACCTCCGATAGTGAATGCCGGTGTGCTCAAAAGAGTTGAGTACTTGAACAGGGAGTGGAGTAAACCCAAAGTCGAACCACTATACATGCTTGTGTTTGTGATTGTTTTGAGCACATTGATATCTTAGCATTGGAAGTTTAATTGTTTAATTATGAATGCTTGATAGGAATGTATGCTAGGCACTAGAGTGGCACATCCACACACAAGATGTACTTTCACTAAGTGTGTAGACTTGAGCTCATCGATCCATTCTCATAAGTCTACATAGGTTGCATAGGTTAGGAGCTTGATTAGTTTAATCATTTATTTACCTATGCATGCTAAGACTAGGATTGTTTATTACTTATTCATATGCTAGTCTTGTGATTGGACCCACTTAGGCTTGGAAGCCGAAGTGTTCTTGCTTACTTAGCTTAAATTGTTAAATTGTGTAAGTAGGCGAAAAGAATTTCAAATAGGTCCTAATCACCCCCTCCTATTAGTTTAGCCATAATTCTAGTTGCTCTTTAAGCTTCCGCACATATGTAGGTGTCGTGTTAGACTACCGACGTACTTTCAAGAACCCCCTTCCAATCGACGGAATCCCTCACCGGAAATTCCATCTCCGACCACAGTAGGTTCGGCAACGAAATAATTTCAAATTGCGTAAGTATAGCAGCGCATCACGAAAATCAATCATTTTCAAAACAAAGTTATTTTTTGATGCACTGGCCCCAGCGCATCATAAAAAATAGGCCAGCGGATTAGAAAAATACACATCTTAAACAGTCATTTTTGGACGCACTGGCCCTAACGCATCATAAAAATAGGCCAACGGATCAAAAAAATACAATCTTAAACGGTCATTTTTGGACGCACTGGCCCCAACACATCACAAAAATAGGCCAGCGGATCAGAGAAATACACATCTTAAACAGTCATTTTTGGACGCACTGGCCCCGGCGCATCAGTAAAATCAGTACTTTGAATGTCCATTTCAGCACATTTAAATCTTCATTTTGTGATGTTTTCGGGCCCCGTTTGGGCCTATTTTGGGTATTTCGAGCGTTCCGAACGCAATGGAGTAGTCAAATAACTCATCCGGGCAACCCAATGAGCAAAATACAAGCCCTCGGAGTCCGATCCGATCCAATACAATGAACGAATTAATTTCTCGGAAAGAGGCCGCCAGTGCCCAAAATCATATTAGTGTATCATCATTACATATACTATCATAATATGACCTGGATTCAGGTCCGGACTAAACAAATGGGACTACGGTTAACACAATAAACCATACCAAGAGAGTTCTAAACTATTACACGGAACTTGTTAAAGATTGACACTTCAAGAACAGTCGATGCCTTACCCATTCAAACGGCATCCGCTGGTTGAGCTGCTCAGGTACATACAACTGCAGATCGGTCTTCCCGCGGTCACCAGTCACAAATGACGGACGCAGGCCCAGAGTCGCACCCCTCGGTTAAAAACCCTGACAGTCTCAGCCCGGATCTCCGGTCAAAACATGGGACATAGACATCTGACTCGTACAAAGATGGATCAATCCATAACAAAATACAACAATACAGGTTTCTTCAACCATACAAAATACAGGTCTCTTCAACCATACAAATACAGGTCTCTTCAACCATACAAAATATAGGTCTCTACGACCACACAAAATACAGGTCTCTACGACCATGAACTCTGAGACCATAGTCCCCGCTGATCAGTCTTCTGCCTTTTAATCAAGGGTCACCGATCATTTCATGTAATTAAGGGCTCATGCCAAATCACGGCCTGGAATGTACAAGATCTCAAGATCTCTTGAATAAAATTCGCCTTGCGATATCTCTTCTCTTATGTACTTTTGTGAATGCTTGTAATTGTCTATGAATGTCTCCATTATTCAGAACCCCAGAACAACAAAACACCAGAAAGCTGCGTCTGAGCATTTTTCTAGTTCTAACAATACTACATTTTCTTTCTTTTCTTTTTTAAAACCTTTTACAACAAGGCCTCTTTTGGACTTTGACTTTTAAAAACAAGATAAAAGAGATTTTTCAAATTACAATTTTAACATTCTCAGCCATCCACATCTTCCTAACATCGTGTCCCACCTGATGAGTAGAGCATCCTTTTTGTGTGTGTGTGTGTGTGTGTGTGTGTGTGTGTGTGTGTGTGTGTGTGTGAAGACATCATCAAGGTCAGACCCACCTAATGGATGGCTTGGAGATTGCACTGGTCTGTATGATTGGCATATGTAGAGTCTAGATTGTGTGCATTTTACACACGTGTACACTTATCAAACCTCCAAAAATCAATCCGGTGAATTCGTTAGGTGGGCCAAGCTTGTAAAAAATGGACATTCAAAAAACTAATGAAGGGTGCACATTCAATGTACTTAATGTGGTTCACCTGATGAGAGGGTTTGCCTGATCCTTCATCGGGGCCCATATGAGATTGTCCCACCTAATCAGCATACCATCCAGGGTCCTTTAAATGCATTACACCTAAAAATTCACCCTATGGGGTGGCACGAAGCCCAACTACTTGCTATTCTTTCTCGGCTCTACCACGACCATGGCTTTTTAATTTTTTTAGGCTTCAGGGTTACAAAGTTAGGTCAATCAACTGATTGATATTGATGATGGCGAGTTGACGAGTAAGCACCTATCGAAGCACACTTCCAAAGTATTTAAAATAACTAAGGGAAAAAGAGGAACCGAGTATGAGGTTCAAATCATTTATTTTTTTTCCTTCTCGAAATCCTATACAGGGGTTTCAAATCCCCTTTTGCGAGAGACGAGCTACCAATGGTGTTACACCTATCCCATCATGGCCGTACCAAATAGTTCAAAAGGTGCCACTTGGTAGCCATGCCACACATGATGAGGATAAACCTTAAAGCAAAAAAACTAGGGCGTGTTTGGCGCATGGTGTTAGAACGGATGGAATGGTATTAGGTGGGATTAACATCATTTATTGCATAATGATTACATGTCTGGTAATCCCATGGTATTTTCATATCCAATCCCATGTATGGGATCAAATACTTATCCTGGGAAAACCATTGGAGTAAGCAAAATCCCGTTTGGTGGACCATGGAATTGCAAATCAACGGACTAAATTCACAACGGATGTCCGTCACTTGAACATGTATATAACCATAGTGTCATGTATAAAGGACTTATATGGATGGACTGCAGATAAAACACATGCATCAATGTGGGGCCCACGTGTGTGGGATTTTGAAATCCCATGTGGGATCAAGTTCAATTCCATCCCACTTAAGCCCAAGCCTCCCATCCTTCCCAAACGTCATATGGAATTTGCACGGAACCAAATGCAATTCCATCCCACCTAATACCATGCCCCAAACACCCCCCTAGTGGTATGTTTGTATTGGGAAAATTGGGATTAGTCCATAAAAAATAACTCTCTACAAAGCAAGAGTCTTGTCAAAATAGTAACTTTATAAGAGGAATGAGTGTCACATCAAGACTCTAGCAAAGCTTCCTACGGATGTTGCACAATTAAAATAGTAAGGGGCTTGTGAGATCTTTTCTATACACATGACCTGATATTATTAACTATGCTTATGTAAAAAAATCAAGGAGATTTGCATAATAAATCATTTAAATCTCTCATGATACGGAAATTATAGTACAATCACCACCTTTCTAAATTATAAAAGCAACATCAGATGAAGAGCTCAATGCGCCAATAAAGCCATCACACACAACATCTCACAGCACAACACTATTATATTTTAATTTTAGTGTTCGTTCCTCCACTTATGTCCAATCCCTCTGCAGAAAGTTCTAAGTTTAGGGTAGCTTAAATCGCTACTGTCAAGCACCATCACTGTAATATGCTTACGAGTAGTATAAATATCCACAACCTACTATCGTTGGATCCTCGATCAATCGAGTCCTTACTTAGAATATCACACTCCAATCACATCCTACTAACCATCCACCTTGATTGTTTATACATACACACGATCGCAGGTATTTATCTTTATTTATTTTTCTCAGCTTATTTTATGTTCCCGCTAATTGTACTGAACTTTATCACAAATCAATAAAATCGACAATCGACCTTTATTTTTTATTTTAAACAATTATTGCATTACCAAGAAATTTAAGGCCCGCAGTGACCATTGAAAGAAAAGTCCTTAAGGGTTGTTTGTTTTTCAATTCCTTTGTGTAAATACATGCAAATGGGTAGTGATTAATTTCCAAAGTAATTCCTTCACTTTTTTTAGGCTAACAATGATAGCTTGATTTTTTACATTAAAACCAAGGATTGTGCAAATTTTATGTGGGGCCCACTGTTATTACGTGGCTTATCCACACCACTCATCCATTTTGCAGGCTGATTTTAGGGCATGAACCCAAAATTGACGCAAATCTAAAGCTCAAGTGGACCACACCACACGAAATAATGGGTTGAGCACTTACCATTAAAAACCTTTTGCAACCACGATTTCCTATGGTGTAGGCTCTATAGTGTAGGCCACTTGATCTTCATATCTACCTTATTTTTGGGCTGATGCCTTAAAATGTTCCAATAAAATGGATGGACGACATGGATATGTCATAGACCTTATAGTGGGGCTCATGAATTTAAGTCCATCCTTTTCAAATGGCATTTTAAGGAGGAAATACTCATTTTGCCAAACATGTGTAAATGGTAATTACTCATTTACCTGCACTTATCGGATGGAGTTTGAGAACAAATACCCCCTTAGCTCAAGACAATAAGAATCTATTTAGAAAGACCAATCCTACTCTTCTAAATCATTTGATCATTGCAATATTGGTGGATTGACAGTCAGGTCAACCTTCACAAGAATGATCTTATGACTGATTTGGCAAATGGGTCACAAGCGTTCAATTGAACTCAAGTCAAGTATGACTCTGGCACGCCCGTACTATCCTAATCACATATATTTGACTGAATGCAGGTTGTCCATATTATTACATGTGGCCTCGTGTTTGATTGAATAGCAAAAGACCCTAATCACATATATTTGACTGAATGCAGGTTGTCCATATTATTACATGTGGCCTCGTGTTTGATTGAATAGCAAAAGACGGGAAGTGGCAGTGTTGGGAGGTTCAGTGTTGGAGAGGCTGAAGATGTGTGGTAATGGCGGGTTGTAGTAGAGATGACGACATTAGTGGAACTAGTTAATGAAGCTGTTATTTGCGGTCCATAAAATGAGCATGCTAGTGCGGATGGAGAGGCAAATGGTAGTTGTGTCTGCTTGTAGCAACAGGGGTGTCGCTCCATTCGGTTGGAGGGCCAAGATGATGGCGTTGAACAAAATCAGATAGGAATTTGCTCTAATGGTCGATGCAGATGCTGCCAATTTTAATGGTGGAAAGCAAAGCGGGGAGATTCGCTTATTGATATCAGTTTTAATGAAGCTTGGTGGAGGTTCACTTCGAAGGACCGTCAAAATCAATAAGTTCAGCAAATCTCAACGACGAGTCTAAAGGCACGGAGCGGTGGAAGAAGAGGAGGGGTCTGCCAATGATGAGATTAATGTAGCGGAGCAGGGAACTACTCATGGAGGTGGGAACATGGGAGATGTCGGTCTAGCAGGCGTCTGCCGCTGGTGGAAGGGTTCAAAGGAATCACTATGTTTTTGTACAGTCTTGCCTAGGGTTTGCTACAATAACATCGGGGGTTTTGTTTCTTGGACAGTTAATGTGGCAGTCGATCGTGACGCAACTGTACCAGATACGATGGTTTTTCTTCTTAGTGGAGCAAAACAATTCTCACAACAATGGGGATTCCCACTAATGACAACGATGGGGCAACGACAGTCAGAGAAAAGCTTTGATACCATGTGAAAAATCCAGTGATATTGAAATCCGAATTTCTTATTGATTTTTCTAATTATATAAAAGAAATTTATAGATATTGAGATGAGAGGAGTTTGTGTATAACACAACTTTTGACATTGGAAAAGAAAAATTGAATATAATGTAACTACGAAAGAAGGGAGAGTCTTAACTATACACAAGCTTTAAATTTGAGTAATCTTCAATTGAAGGACACGTGGCATCATGGATTTACTTTGATTAGTAATAAAATAAGTAATTTCACCCTTTGGAAGATGAAATTGCTGTTTTACCTTGGTCGCTCACGGATCGCCACGTGACCGCTTGTTTTCCGTTCGAAAAAATCTTAGAAAGATTCTGAAATTTTCTTGATTTTGTAAAGATTTGGGTATCAATCCCGTCCATACACGATTTTTATTTTTAATTTTTTTTCTCTTTTTACGTGTGATCAGAGCGAATTTGGGGCACTATTTACCATATGAACTTGCTGGTATGGGCCTGGTTGGTGGATCTACCTATTATATATAGACAGCTCGAGGGTGATGTGGGCCACCTCGGCAAGGGTTTGTACTTTTAATTGCATATGAAACCTACCAGCCCAATTGGGTCCATTGAACTTTACTGTAAATTGGCTTTTGTGTATTGGTTGGGTTGTATTCTTAATGCGTTTTAAGCTCACAAATCATTTCTTTTGATGCATAATAGGTGTTGCTAGGAGGGTGTCTATAGGTTTTAAATAAGGATTCTCACATTAATGGAGTTGGGAGTGGTCTATTAAATGAGATAATCCTGTCTATTACTTTTCTACTATGACAATTAAATCTTTTTTTTTTAAATTTCCACTATCACTTTAGTAGCCATAAAATACATAGATAGGATTGTCTCTTACCTATGTTCTTTTAAGATATAATCCATCCGTACTAGGTCGCTGCATATTTGAAGTGCTGATTTTCACATCACCCCCACCATGAATACAATATCCGAAGGTTGTGATTGTGTGATTTTGTATAGTTCCAATCGTTTTTCATCCAAAACAAGGAAACTAGATGGACGATCAGCTATACAACATTTGGGTGGAGCCCAGTGCGAATAGAGCTCAATGGGACCCAGTAAATTGGGCTGTGGCTCAGAGAATTTCAATTGGATTGGGCCGGGCCTCTGTATATGGGTCCAGCCAAGAAATTCTGTGATGTTTTAGTAAATAGCTCGAGCCCATGATTCAGTGGTAAAAAGAGTGTGGTTTAACACTGAGGTCATGGGTTCGAGTGACCGTATGTTGTCTAAAAAACAGGAATAATAAATAATAAAAAAAAGTTACATGGGAAGAGTGATCCAATGCCTGATTTTTATTTTTGGTGTGTTTGTATTTGTGCTTTGAGGTTTTGTGGGCCCACCTGATGAGAGACCTGGATATCTCATTAGGTGCCACGTGTAGGGGGGTGATGAGCAGGTAAAGGGAGTTGGGTGCGAGGATTAGGTGCGTTTAGCAACGCTGATGAACGTGGATCATGAGCATACGACCCAACAATTGGAAACGGACTGCGTCCTGCCACCACCAGGATGGAATCGGTCCAGGTAGGGGCTATGTGGGGCCCACATTGATGTATAGTTTTATCTACACCGTTCATCCATTTTTTCAGATTATTTTATGGTATGAACTCAAAATTGAGGAAGATTCAATCCTCAAGTCGACCACACAATGGTGGGGATTGAATTTCCACCATGAAAAGCTTCTTGTGGGCCACGGAAGTTTTGGATCAAGCTGAAATTTATGTTGTCCCTTCATCCAGGTATATATGACCTTATGAACATGCTGGATGGAAAATAAATATCACGGTGGGACATAGGAAGGTTTCAACGGTGGTCATCATTATCACCGCTGCTTCCTGTGGTGTGGTCCACTTGAGCCATAGATCTTCCTCATTTTTGGGCTTCTATCCTGAAATGATCTTAAAAAATGGATGAAGAGTATGGATGAAACCCATACATCACGGTGGGCCCCACAGAGCTCCCGTCCAGGCGAGGGCAGGACGCAATCAGCTTCCCAAAAAATTCACGCGGTGGGGTGACACGTGGAACATGCCTTATCAATGGTTTCAGCAGTATCCAATAAGAAAAGTGGACCCCACAGCCACTCATGGCCATCCATTGATTCCAATCTCCACTTAATATCGTATTAAATCAAAGCATCTTGCTTTCTTGCATTCAAGGGACCCTCCCATCATCTCTCCATCTAAGCAATCCATTTTTCATATAAATGGAGGTTAATTATTCGATACTCTGGAAGAGTATGACGCTTGATACGCAGGCGCTCCCCAACTTGTACACACGGCATACATTATCGCAAATTAAACCGCTTAAAGTTGTGGAAACCAAGGCATCCAAGTAACAGTTCCGAAATCGTTGAAATACTGATCATTGGATTTTATTTTTATTTTTAATTTTAACCGTCCAATTAGCGTCCACCAATCCGATAGTCAGATAATTGAATAAGGGTTGGATGAATCCCTGACTGTGGAGCCCATCTTAGTGCATTTTTCTTATATCCATGCCGTCCGTACATTTCTACAGATAATTTTAGGGCATGATCCTAAACTTACAGAAGATCCGAATCTCAGGTGGACCACACCATATGAAAAAGTGGTGATTGAACTACAACCATTAAAAACTTCTTGGGGGCTACCGGAATGTTTATTTTCCATCCATCCTGTTGATAATGTCAAAAGCCCCTGGATAAAGGGACTACACAAATATCAGATTGATTCCAAAAAATTTGTGGCCTACAAGAAGTTTTTAATAGTCAACAACCATTTTTTTCTTGTTTTGTGGTCCACCTAAAATTTGGATCTGCTTCATGTTCGTACTCATGCACTAAAATGATCTAGAAAACCTTATGGACCGCGTGGATATAAGACACATACTTCAAAGTGGGCCCCACAGTCAGTGATCCACTGAGGTGATTTCCAAGTGCCAAGTGGGCATTTAGCACTGTAGATATTTGTGTTTTGGATCAAGCTGATATTTATGTTTCCCTTCATCCATGTCTGTGTGATCTTATGAACAGATTGGATGACAAATAAACATCACTGTAGGCCCAATGGAAGGTTTCAACAGGTGGAAATCACTATTCCCACTGTTTCCTGTGGTGTGGCCCACTGGAGCTTTGCATATACTTCAACTTTGGTCTTAACCCCTATAATGAGCTGCAAAAACAGATGGACGGTGTGGATAAACCACATACATTCACGGTGGGCCCAACAGAGTTTACTCAGTGAAATAAAAGCCTACTGAGTTACGCAATCCGATTCGGATTAAAAATCACATTGGAAACAGGCACTCCCACAAAAGTACACGAATAAGATGGAAGACAGCTCATTGATTCCCCCTTCCCAACAGCTGTTCTACATTCGATCCCCTAAAAAATAACAAGTCCCATTTGAGTGTGCACTGGTCCGACGTGGCACAGTGGGCCCCACCACCTTCTATCCCTCCCTCCCTCCCTCCCTCTAGAACTGCCAAGTCAGTAAAAGGGATCCCCACATGAACCCCACCATAGATCCGACAGACTTGTCGACCAAGGCATTGGACGGCTATAAATGCCAGTCGCCGTAGCAATGTTCGCCATGCTATTGAAGGAAAGCTAACCGAGAGAGAAAGATGGCGAGGTGGGCTGCAATGCACTCAGTCCATGCCAATATGGTGTTGCTATGTTTATTCACGCTTCTAAATATAGCATTTTCAGCTAACTTTAGCGAACTCTTCCAACCTAGTTGGGCACCTGACCACATCATGCCTCAGGAGATACGCTTCAGCTTAAGTTGGATAACGCTTCAGGTTCTCTCTCTCTCTCTCTCTCTCTCTCTCTCTCTCTCTCATACTTAAAGACTCGGCAGCTCAGACTCGTCCAGTCTCGAGTCGAGTCGAGGGCTCGTGCGAGATTCTCCCACGACTCGGCCGAGTCGTGGATGACTTGCCCAGGAGACTCGTGGTGTGACTGCTGTCGAACCAAATCGGGGCCTAACGAGTCCGATTTGACTCGGACGAGTCATCTTCCGAGTCTAAAAATAATATATCTCATTTAGTTTACCTTCTTGGATTAAGGTTGTGGGTTCGAGTCAAAAGGGAAGTACCTCTTTGGCCGAGTCAGTGTCCAGATAAAGCTCGTTGAAGGTGACTCAGCCGGCACTGTGACTGCATTCTACGTAAGTGATTTTTGGTATACTAAATGAAAGTTCGTGACCTGCATGTACGTAATGATGGTTTTAAGAGCGATTCACGTCCAATGTCTGAGTCGTGACTCGGCTGACTCGTCCAAGCGAACCTCATTTTCAATTCTAACTCTCAGTATGGAACTGGATACGACTGAGTCCCAGTTAACTCAGACGAGTTGCACGTGAATCTTCCAAGTCTTGAAACCTCGTGGGCAGTTGCTTATTTGGGCTGTCCAATTGATCAGAATATTACTACTTCCATCATAATATTAGGGCTGTCCAATTGATCAATCTAGACCATGCATTAGATCCATCACCCATTTCATGGGCTAGGATGCTAAAATCACACCAATCGGATCATTCCAACAGATGCCTATTAAAAGGACGGCTGAGATCAATTATATAAAAACAGGTCCAATCAATAATTTGAGCCATTGATTTTTCAGGCTGCATCACAGATTGCTTGTCATTACAAATCTTCGCTTTTATCAAGTCAATTCTGACCATCCATCCATTGCTTGGAAAATGGATGGCTATAAAAGAGAACGCCAACTTACGGATAGGAAAGGATCATCCAATTGCCACTGATTGTTGCCCACTATCTCATGAAATATACAATGGACCTAATGGACGGTCCAGATCAGTCGATTACTAAAGCGAGATTGGATTTTTGTTAAGCTGTTTGATCCATTAGAATAATGGGTGATGCAGATGTCTTCAGATGGGCCATACCATGATGAGCTGGATTTTGAATTCCTGGGTAACGTTTCGGGCGAACCGTACCTGGTTCAAACCAATGTCTACGTCAACGGCACCGGAAACCGGGAGCAACGGCACACGCTCTGGTTCGATCCGACCGTAGATTTCCACACGTACTCGCTGCTCTGGAATCGCCACCACATCAGGTAATTTTCCATCCTTTCATCTGATATGATTGTCCCACGTTGTGATTTTTGTATAATCTTACCTCCGTGACAAGGCCCACAAGATGGACGGTCCAGATCAGCTCACGTAAATTTCCACCAGTCTATCTGATAACTAGTACAATCTTACACCCATAATAAAGTCTACAAGATGGACGGTCCAGATCATCTTCCAATGTAACCAGGCGCTGATCCAGGAACAATGGACCTCAAGTAGGACTGAGGGAAACTGTACTAAAAAAATATACGGGATGTTTACTGAAATAGCTTTAAGGTGTGGCTATTTCTACTAAAAGTCTAATTTCTCATCTAGTTCATCCCTTTTTTGGCTTTTTGACAAGAAATTTAAAATTTATGGCCGAAAATGCCCCTACGACCGATTTCCCTTAGGCACTATGGATTTCCCCTGAGCACATGGTGGTCAGAGGGACATTCTCGACCGTAAAATTTTCAATTTCTAGTCAAAAGGCCAAAAAAGATGAGCCAGACGAGAAATTGAACTTTTAGTAAATTAGCCACAACTCAGGGCTATTGCAGTAAAAGTCCAAAACGTACCCACACTCCTTCGAGCAAATAAAATGACAAGGAGGTGGGCCACCAACATGACATCATCTTTTAGGTTACTGGCAAGTGGGCCCCACTGCAGAGGACGAATCACAGCCGGCTACACCTTTTCCAACTTTCTTTTGTATTTAATTAAAGCACAAGAATACTCTTTTTGCTCTTTTTTTACAATTATTATTCCTCACCCATGCAACCACTAACATCTATGAGATCTGGACCATTCATCTGGTGGGCTTCACAACTGATAGCCCACAGCTAAAAATAAATACACCAATCGAACCATCCTAGCCCTTGAAATGGGAAACACCCTTGGAATGCGATCTTCCAAAGTCCTCTGGTTGGACCGTTAGGATCATGCAATCGATGTGCCAATCGGACATTGGTGCATCCTGGGTGGGCCCCACCTGATGATCAGTTCTATTGTGACAGGTTCCTTGTGGACGGAATTCCGATACGTGTGTTCACAAACAAGGAAGATATCAGCGTGCCGTACCCGAAAAATCAAGGGATGGGAATCTACGGTTCAGTTTGGAATGCGGACGACTGGGCAACACAAGGAGGGAGAGTGAAGACAGATTGGACACACGCACCTTTCATCTCAGCCTTCCGTTCGTTTGAGGTCGACGCGTGCGAGTATTTGCCGGAGACCGATGACATGATCGGGAAATGTAGGGAGGGTGGAGATTACTGGTGGGAGAGACCGGCCATGATTGGGTTGAGCTTGCATCAGAGCCATCAGCTGAAGTGGGTGTGTAGAAAGCACATGGTTTATGACTATTGTAAGGACACCATGCGATTCAGTGATCCACCAAGAGAATGTTTGGGCTGATCAGTTAATTAGTGAATGATTTTGTGAAAATGTACCATTAATCCAGCCGTTCGATGATGGTTCATGGTTCATTAATCCAGCCGTTGGATAATGGGCCTTGATATAGATGGCCCATGAACTGAAAAATGTACCGTGTACCAGATTTGAAGATCCTAGATATAGCACATTTGGCCTTTTATTCAAGGAATGGCGACCGTTGTATTTTCTTTTTTTACCTTTTATTTGTTGGACCGCCTACAGATGGTCCGGAGTTCTTCGACTCAGGAGACAATTTGTGCGTAGGCGATCAGCAGCGGGGTCCATCATAGCAACGGTTTCGATTACTAAGCCATGGACCCCACCTGGGTCGATCTACTTACCTGTGTTCAACAACTATACATCAAGTCAAATCATAGATACAATGGTGTGGCCCATCTGATGACATCAGTGGATTGACCTGATTTTTTCATCTAGTGATATTCATCGTGGGGCCATCTTTCAAACGGCCAGGATATCCTACACACACGTAGCGTGGGTTTAGCTTTGCATCAATGCATTCCGTTGTTGCGCGTGATAATTCCTCAAAATAGATGTTTTTTTTGGTAACACAAAACCACATGGCGCAGTAAAAGAAAGGGCGTCCCACGTTTGTTAGTGTTGTACACGAGCCAAGTCAGGCTTGGCCCTGCTCGGTCAACATATCAAGCGAGTTCGGGTTGAGTTCAATTTCAATCTGAGTTCGAGTTTTTGATTTCGAGTCCAGCAGACAAGCAGAGCAGGCTGGCGAACAGAGTGAGTATGAGAGATAATGGGTAGCCGAGTAGACAAGCTGACAGAGATGGGGTGGCCGGGAGTGGGGCCGTGAGGGTGGGCCAGTGGGGCCAAGTGGGCGAGCATGGAGAGAGATAAAGAGAGAGGGTTATGGTTAGGGTTAGGAGGGTTCGGGTCCTTGCCTCGTTGGTGGACTTTGCAGAGTTTCAACAAAGGGATCTCGGGTTCGAAACCCATTAGTGGTGAAATATCCACACTACTGATAGGACCAATGGGTATGTTGCATGACTGATTGGGTGGGTGGGTTGCATGACTGACCTAAAAAAAGGGTTAGGGTTAGGAAGGGGGGTCGCCCAGTAGATTTAGGGGTTTTTTTTTTTTTTTTTGAGCATTTATATAAATCGAGCCATGGTATACGAGTCGAGCCAAGCCGAGTCAGTTTCAAGCCACTTGTCAAGTCGAGTGTGGCTCGATTTGAATTTATTCGAGCACCTAAAATTTGACTCGACTTGGCCCAAACCCACTTCCAATCCAAGTCGAGTTAAGCTTTTTCGATCTAAGTTAATCGAGCTTACTCGACTCATGTACAGCTATATGTGTGTGTGTGTGTGTGTGTGAGAGAGAGAGAGAGAGAGAGGAATGCTCACCCACGCACCAGTTCTCACGAGAACTCGTGAGCACTTTTTGAAGACTCATCACATTTGAGCCGTCCACACAATGCAGCACCTCAAAAACCCCAGGCCAACTTTCAACCTATTCCAAAACTTTGGTGGGCCATGGAAAATGGCAACAGTTTCCTCCCTTTATTTGCCTCTCTCTCTCTCTCTCTCTCTCTCTCTCTCTCTCTCATACGGCCCCATCAGAGTTTTAGATCATGTTGAAAGTTGGGCCTTCGGGGTTTTTTGACGTGCTGCATCACATAGACAGCTCAGATTTTGGCTGTGTGTGTAGCCATAGCCCACAATTGGACGGTTAAGAATAGAAGCATATCAACAGTCCTCGGAGGGACGGTTAAGCATATAGCCCACAACTGGAAGGTTAAGAATAGAAGCACAATTGGACGTTCATCTTTAAAACTAAAGGCCCTGATATACGTATCAGGGATCTGTCAATTTGGGAGGCTTTTACAGCGTTCTTCATCCTCGGTGGGACGTAAAACACAAACGGCCTGGATTACCAAAACGTGGGCCCTACTTGTCACAATATTAACTATATTTGAAATACTTTCTATTGTGGTCCACATAACATAAAATTCCTGGTGAACCTTTTATTCAGCCCAACAAACTGTACATGTGGGGCTGATCTTCTATTGATCTAAACTGTTCTCATGGAAAGCCCAATGGTTGATCCTAACCATCCGATTTAGCCCTTCGATCTAAACAGTTATCCACTTTACCAACCAGACTTTATGGTGATATAGCTGTTTTGGTGACCGGTTCAGATCCAAACAGCTCCAACTATCTGGTCAAGTCCAGGTTTTTAAACATTGTGATTAACACTGAAGTATTTCTTTTCTTTTTTCCTAGCTGCATCTAATGCTGAAAAGGCTAACCTGAATATAACCTAAAATGATCTGGAAAAATGGATGAAAGGCATGGATAAAACCCATACATGACAGTGGGCTCCACAGAACCCCTGCCTGGACCAATTTCCGACCAGGCGGCAGCAGGACACAATCCGCTCCACCCTAATTCCACACATGCTGAGTTGGCATGTGTTTGGCAATGCCACAACAGCATTCCTCTTCCAGTTGACAAAATTAGTAACTTTAATTCAAAAGTTTAGCATCATCCCCTTGCAACTACACAGGTGATCGAGACTAGTTGCAATGAAACATTGTCTTAATGTGGATTATTCGGGATTCTGACTGATTTGCAGTGATTAAACATGATCTTCAGAGTGATTTTTATGGGATTCTTAACTGACTGAGCCCATTACACTGCAAATTTAGAATATACAAGAAGAGAATCGAAGATGGCATATACAAGAAGAGAATCGAAGATGGCGGATGACGTTATTTCAGAAAATTCAGTAAAACTCTTGGGAACTCTGAATTTGAAAAACAAGGATGGGAAGAACAAGGACTGGAAGCTTAGTTATAAAGCATCCACGTTAGATGTTAAACGAGCAAGCAGATGCAGACAATCCACTAGGCCCTGATTTATCCCATTAGAGAATATGAGCTTGAACCTGAAAAATATAGTTTAAACCCATTGAAATGGCCTGACGAGCATGATTTAAATCCATTGAGATAACTGCCACTGCTATAACCCTGCAACATGTTTTGTAAACTAGTTTTCTTCTTGTCTGACATCGTTATCTTAATTTTCTCACGAGGACTTTTTTTTAGGGGTGTGGTTTCTACACCTGATGTATTATTCCTGAAATGGGACACACTTCAGCGGTGCCGATACCACTGTAACCTAACAGGTGGTACCAGGCAGATGTGTGACCCAGTGATGTGTTCACAGAATCCACAAATTCATCACATGCGTCGCCACAAAAAACACCAAGCCCCCTCAAGATCAGCCTGATCCAAAACTCAGGTGGGCCATAAAACATGGAACATTTTGAGAGGAATAGCCCACCATTTATTTGAGTGGGAGCTCTACCATGTTGTATCAGACCCTTCACTCGAGCCAGATGAAGGTTGTTTAATGATTCAGGTGTGTCCCTTGAAATTCAAGGGTGTGTGTTCCCCTCCCAACTTATTTCTTTAGTTGTGGCCAACTCCAATTTTGGATCAGGCTGAATACTGTGCCTTAGGGCTTTTTTGAGGTCACACATCTGTGTGAACAAATAACGTGTACCCCACATATGGCCACTACCATGGTAAGGTCATGGAAGTACCAGTACCACTAGGGCGCAGCCCTTCAGAAACATGGGAGGATTTCACTTTCATATCCCCAGTTTTCAGGCTTCTCTCTCTTCCATACAATCATGATTGTATTAGAATCTCTTTAAAAACTAATAATAATAATAATAATAATAACAATCACATATGGCCAATAAACTTGAATGTAAAATATTGGCAGGTCACCATTGTGTTAGACTTGGTGAATGTGCAAGGACCAGCTCCAATGGCCCAACACATCAGACAGTTATCCTTTCACAACACTCCCTGCAAAAAGGTAATTTTGGAACCTCTCTAGCTGGGAGAATCCCAATAAGGATGGACCAACTTTCTGATGAGTCAGTGCAAGATCCCATTACATTCCTGTTCGTCTGAAAAACTGTATCTAAAAAGATTTAGTTTCCTTTGTTTTCCCTACTATCAAACAAGCCCCAAAAGAACTAGAGGTCTTCAATCAAGATAAGGCTGGGAAGAAGTAAAGCGCACCTTGCAGCTGAGAACTTGTGTATAAATGAATGGCCAATGGGGCTCCGGCTTATGAGTTGGCTCTCTAAAATTAGAAGCCAATACAAATTAGACTGCATTTCCTGCAAATAATCAAGGCTCGAAAAAAATAACAATGTAATATGAAAAAAGGGATCAAAATCTGCTGTCAAGAGAGCCTCTGCTAGCATTCCGGATTTACTCATAGCGGGTAGATAAGAGAATCGTGTGTACACTTCGTGACTTGCCACCAGACACCATGTAGAGGGTAATCATTGCCCACCTGCACATGGAACAACAGTCATAATGCATGGTGCTTTAGAAACCTTAATAAAGTTCTACCTGAGGGTAAAGGCTTTCATTTCCTACTTCCGCCACAAGATTGTGCAAGATCGTGGCCAATCACCCCGTGAACCCCATCATGCATGGCCTTTGCCTTTGCCCACAATGAAGTTTGGTCACAACATGGGTCACATTGTATGCTTCTGGTCTTTCTTGTGTACAGTTTTTCTCAAACATGCGAATCTGCGGCCTGATTTTCAGGTTATGGAACATACAAGGTTGGGATGACTTGATGAACAGCCTTGATCTCACACACGTGCAGTGTTTGGTGAGAATAAGATACAAAATCCTGCTCTTAAAAGTAGCCTGCACATATCTCTATACCTTTTTACAGTTAAATCCACCAGCACTTGTAATAGCGTAACTCCGAGATTGTGAACATCAAAGACATCAACAAACTTCAACAAATAGGGAGGTTTCACCATAATTACCTCATTTAATGGAAGCATTGATCTTGGCTCTTTGTTGGTGTTAAACTAACATTTTAGGGATTGAAAAGACTAGAGCCTCCAATGTTGATAGAAATCAACACAGTTATACCAGTAATCACAGCAAACCAAAATAATGCTGATCCTGCAAAACACAAATGATCAATAGCATGAGTTGTCAAAAGAAATGACATTTTCCTGTTCGACCCCAACAAAGGACCACGTGGGGCCCATCTTTCAGTAATTTAAGCTGTTAATCAGGTGGACCTTATCATGGGTTGCGGTGGGCTCCAATATCTCTAATATTAGATGATCCCAGCACACTGAAGAATGGACAGTTACATAGACTGGTCCAAATTTAGTGCTGCCCAATCAGACAGGATCGTCCAGTTGGGGAGGATTTTAGGCATCTCCATTACACTGTGGTGTCCACCACCAGAACAACTTGGATCACCAAAACAGGTCCCTGCTTATATAGTTTATTGAACCAACCAAATGCTTAATCAACATTGTAGATTTCTTCCATTGTTACCTTCGGGAACTTCAGAACTGTTCTCAGAATCAACTGGTACAAACTCAGCACTACGACCACTTGAAACAGTTGATTGGAGATTCACAGCCCCATCAGAAGCTTTTGTATTTCCTGTTTCAGATGCTACTATCCCTTGGAATTCCTCGCTTAAGAGCAAAGCTGCTAGTACATCCATAAAAGATTCTTTCTCTGTTTCGTCAGAGAGGTCTCTTTGATTCTGTTCATATGTACTGTCTGATTCATCAGATTCTAAACTCTCGCCATCAGATAAATCGCTATACAAGGGTTCCAACTGCAACTCATCCTCTTCATCCTCCACATAGGCTTTATATGTGAGTCGGAGTAATATCTCGCCAGAAGATCCCTTCCCAAATACTCCCCAGCCTCCTTGCAAGACTATGATTTTGTCCGTCGGGACAGTGTCTTGAAAGGATCCCAGATCAACCTAGAAAATAAACAATATAATGAATGGTAGATGAAACTGTGAGTATCAAAGAAACAATTCTTTAAACGGCACAGTATAACTAAAGAAAGACACCTGCAGCTCTGGATCTTAACTTTCAGACACAAGCAATGATGAAAAAACAGCATATTCTTTTTTAAATGGAATCATAATAATCACTATAAGCAGAATAGTATAATAGAAACTCTCTTGGGAGAAATAGGAACATAATAATCAGCATCGGTGGAAGATTTAGGAAATTGCATGAACAAAATACTTTCTTGGAACATCTAGGAACCAAAATAACTAAAAGGTGAAGCCCTATATAGTTGTCCTATAAAAACTATCATTTCACAAGCAATGTTTTAGTATCAGTATCGCACCCATTGGATATGGAAACATATTGGCATAATTGGTTTTAGAGAAAAACTTTGATACTCTGGTAGAATGTGATGGATGATACTTACAAATTGCGTGCATGGAATACAACTAAGTCAAATTAAACTGCCAAATTATGGGTCACAATTTAGATGTATCATGAACAAAAAATTATGCTCACTTATCTGAGTATAGATTGGAAGACATTTATTGGATGCATAACTCACCTACCCGACAGATTGACCTGGGACTCAGATGAGTCAACTCTGCCCAGTCACCAACTGGGTGACTGGGTCAAGTTGCCCGCATATTCAGCTGACTCATGGCTGACTCATGTGAGTCATAAATGAATCTTGCACTCGCCCGAGTAAATGGGACTCTTACGAGCCAAAAAGCAAAAGCAAAAAACAAAAAACAAAGAAAGCCATGTACTGAAGGAAATAAAGACGAAAACCCAATGTCTATATTCATATGCTTCTCTCCCTCCAATCCAACATCTCTCCAATCACTATGGCGTAGGCTGCTGGCTGCCTATTGATTTGTTTTGGAAGAAGAAGAGAAACAGGTAATGGGGTTACAAAATGGAGGAAAAAGGAAAGTCATTCAATACTTCTGGCCAGTGTTTTAAATAGCTTACACTATGTAGCATGTAGCTTAGCCTTAACACTACATAACTCATGAAAATAGCTTAAGTCTACATGCTAAGCCACATACTACATAGCCTGCACTACATGCCAATTTACATACGCTACACGCTACATAGCCTACACACCATGCAACATAGCTTACACTACAAGTTATTATTTACTAAAACAAAGATATACTAATGTTTTCATGATTTGTTACATTTTTCCATTTTTCAATAAAAATTAGTAAATCTTTTCAATGATTTTAGTAAAATAATAAAAGTAAGAAAAGAAGGAATCCCTTCACACTCCCCCGCGACTTTCTCCCTATCACATCTAAAAGGTAGTCTTTTTATAGAATTCATGAGATAAAGGTCGAGAGATGAGGTGAGTCAAGATACCGTGATCAAGATCATCAGCAAAGGCGGTCAAGAGATTGGAAAGTGAAGATCAGCGGGGAACAAGGCGGGCTCAAAGACGGCCACTAAGGCAGTCGAGAGGGCAGGGGAGGAGCAAGTCTCGCATGGGAAGTCAAGATCTACATTTGGGGGGGGGGGGGGGGGTGCTAGAGGTGTTGAGGAGGCAGATTTCCAGGAATCCTCGAAGCATAAGGGATCGGCAAAGCAAATCGAGGGTTAATGGAATAAATGGGCCCTAGAAAAGGCGACAACAAAAGGAAAGCAAACGGTTGACTCTTAAAGGGGGGATCGTCATTAGGAGGTGGTGGATTCCTTGGAGATGACTTGAAAAGGGAGGTGATAGGAGAAGGCTAGAAACAGGTGGCTACGAAGGGTCCGGTGGTTGGGAAGAAAGCAATGACGTAGCTAAGCCCTCTTCGACTCTTCTAGAGCTCCCCACCCTGTTCTTCGAGAACTTTAGGGGTGGATAGAGTTGAACTTCAAGCGTGGCTTTGGAAGATTTGCAGCTATAGTTGAGATAGTTATCCCGAAGAAAGAATATGGAGAAATGAGGAGTTTTGCATTCATTCGGCTGGAGAATGTGGCAAAGGTCGAGGTAATGATGAAGATATTGAACAGAAGATTGGAAGGTCTAAAGTTGTCAGTCCAGAGAGCTAGGTATGGGCCTAACTCTGTGAACCAACAATAGATGGTGAGCAAGGCTTTGAGGATGTTGTGGGAAGATGGGTTCGGGGTGCTAAAGCAGGTGGGGGGCTGACGCAAAAGGGGTTGATAGTTTGATGCAGGACAACTAACCACTTGCTCTAAAAGCTCGAACTAATAGAGTGTGGCGAATCAATTCCTTTATCTCATAGCTCAGGCCCCAAGTCTATGGGTATGTATCACAGAGCCACCCGACTCCATGGGTGGGGCCCAAATCCACGAGCCACCCACGCAGGTAGGGCCCGAGTCCACGAGTCACCCACCTCACACAGGCCGCCCACCCCGAGTGTGTCCCCACCTCCACAAGTTACCCCACTCAAGCCCGGTGTGACAATGCCGACACATTAATCACCCCTGGTGAGGAGTCTCGGACACGAGACCTCCCGCTCTGATACTAATTTGATGCAGGACAACTAACCACTTGCCCTGAAAGCTCGAACTGATAGAGCATAGTGAATCAATTCCTTTATCTCATTAGCCCAGGCCCCAAGTCCATGGGTTAGGTCCTCGGCCGAACCCTCCTTCATGGGCCCCAAGTCCATGGGTATGCATCACACGAGCCACCCATGTCCACAGGTGGGGCCCAAATCCACGAGCCACCCGCACAGGCAGGGCCTAGGTCCACGAGCCACCCACCTCGCACGGGTTGCCCACCCCGAGTGTGTCCCCGCCTCAATAGGCTACCCCACTCGAGTCCAGTGTGACAATGCCCCCGCATTATAGTGGAGGGGGAGTAGCAAGGGAGGAAGGAGGGGATGAGAAGAGTATAGGGAGAACACTTTGGAAGGAGGGAGGTGGGGAGCCGGTGGTGACATTTCACCCGGCCGTTATTGATCTATTTGGGGAGCGTCGCGATGGAGCTCAGTCATGTTGTTGGAGGATAGAGTTGCCATTGATGAAGTGAATCATTGGATGATTGACAATGGGAGTGGAGGATTTTTTTTTTTTTTTTTCTGCCTGAAGGTCCTCTCTGATAACAAGGTGTGGGTGTCTCTAAATCAAGAGGTGGATGTGGACCGGCTTCTTCTAACAACAGCTCTTTTCTGGGAGGGGCCGGTGATCGGGTTATACATATGAACCAACTCAGGTGGGAGGATGACTTGTTCAAAGTAATGAACCTGCTAGTCTAGTGGTTCTTCCTGGAGGCTTCCTCATTCATCGCCTCTTGCTTTGGCCAACTTTTGGTGGTGGATTCGGCAACAGAGGGAAGGGAAGAGGTTAGATGGGCCAAACTGTGCGTTAGGAGAGAGATTTCACCCGGCCGTTATCGAGTCTGCTTGGGGAGTGCTACGATGGAGCTTAGTCATGCTATTGGAGGATGGTGTTGCCATTGAGGAGGTGTGGATGTCTTTGAATCAGGTGGATGTGGACTAGCTTCTTTTGGCAACGGCTCTTTTTTTAGAGGGGCCGATGGCGATGATCAAGCTATACAAATGGACCAACTCGGGTGGGAGGATGACTGGTTCAAAGTAACGAACCTATCGGTCGAGTGGTTCTTCCTAGTAATGTTGTCAAAATCGTTATCGTATCGCAAATCATAATGAGGGTTGAATCATATCGAATCGCAAATTGTATCGTAAATCGAAATATTTTTTTATGAATTTCTTTAAAATATGAAAATATAAATAAATCAGAAAAGATTTAAAACTGTAACACTATCATGACATGATGGTACTCGAAAAATTAAATAATTCTTATCTTTCCTTTTTTTTGTCTTTCAAGAAATTTTCCTTAAAAAAAAATACAATGACCCATTAATAATTTATGTTCTTATTACCTTTCTTGAATGTAGAATCGCATTGGAAAAGCGGCATTTGATTACGTGGACCGACGAAAAAAAATGTTTTGATTTCTAGCCTTCATTTCACAATACATATAAGTCAACATGAACGTAACCATCCATAAAAACATCCCAGATAAATCATACATCAATTTGATGTTTCGACCAATTAAGTAAAAAATCATTACAAAAAAAAAAGAATCTGCGATTTAACATTGAAGAAAATATATATAATTTAATCTCTTATAAAGAACAAAATAAAATAATTTGCCTTTTTTAAACGAATCTTTTTTTAAAAGGTTTTTTCCTTAATAATTCTTATAGCCCCCACCAATTTAAAAACATAAAATGAAAGCCAAGTGAAGCTTAAAGTAGAAAAAAAAAAAAACAAGAATAATTTGAATTGTAAATTGGGATTTGAATAATCAATCGTAGAATTCAAATCATAAAATCATAGGATTAGGCATTTAAAGGTAGGATTCAAATCATTTTTCTTAAGATTTTACTCGAATCGTAAATCATAAATCGTAAGATTTTGACAACACTACTTCCAAGAGGCTTTCTCGCTCACTACCTCTAGCTTTAGCCAGCTCGTGGCGGTGGATCCAGCAACGGAGGGAAGGGAGGAGGTTCGAAGGTCCAGACTGCACATGAGGAGAAAGACTGATCCCAGTGCTGAAAAGGATAGTTGTTGCAGTTGGGGAGGTCAATGTGACTATCAGGGTGGAAAAGGAGGCCATTTGACATGAGGTCAAGCAGATGGAGGAAGATGCTATGTTAGGTGGTGACTGGAGGGGTGCCAGCAATGACATCTAAAGTGGCGGGAAGAGATGATGGTGTACAAGCCCAGTGCTCTTGCAAAGCACCAGCTAAGGGGCAAGATGGGTGGCGATAATCTGGCCAATCTCTAGGTACTAGGTGGCAAAAGAGGGAATGTGAGAAAGAGACATGGTCCCTCAGTCACTTTCGTATCTCAAGAGGGGCATGAGAGTTGGGACACATGGCAACGCCTCTCGGTCCCTTAGGGGGTCAAGCCACCTCAGGACGGAGGTTCGCGTGCTCTCTCCAATGGTTCGAAGCCTCAACCTTGGGGCTCGAAATTTTTGTGGTGGCTCGAAGGTCCAAAGCGAAGGCTAGAGAGAGAACATCTCTTTCACATACAATGGTGTCAAGTTTGGGCAAGAAATCAGCATCTCCTCCCAACACGTGTAGTAAGGCATCGGCTTCCTCATGGCTCGAGGTGTCCACATCAACCAATGCTACACATGGGGATGTTATGGCGCATTTGTATATATCCCCAGTGGCAACACATGTGATGACTACTTACAACTGAAGCAATTGTGAGGGTCTCTTAAGAGATTTCTTGCTTTTCCCTAAGACGATCGAGGCCGATTCGAGCAGGGAACTTGCCCACGTATCGAAGATGGTCATGGCGAATTCTCTATTGTCTTCAGGAGGACTCAAGAAGTGATGACCTGCTTGTCGATGAAGCCCTTCATGATATGGTAGTGGCGAAACGAGGTGATATGGACAATATAGCTGCTAGTCAAGATGTGGGTAATTTACAAGCCACGGTTCGTTGGTGAAGAAGTCAAGGCCTTAGTGGTTTTGTGTAGGTCAAAGGAAAGTGATGGACATTATCCCTTTGCAAATGACGGTAGTAGTTGAAGGGGGGTTGAATTCCGATCAACAAAGCAGTCTTAACGTAGGGTGGTGAAAAAAAAGAGATGGGTCAGGGAAGCTCTGTTGCATGTGGCAAACAAATCGAGGTCGTATCTAGAGACAAAGAAAAGGATTACTACGACCTATTTCAATTTGTGGAATCCCATGGGAGAAAAAGGCAATAGTCCATATCTCCAAGGAAAGGTCAAAGATCTTTAAGGATCAGCAGAGAATTGGTACGTCTTAATATTTTAGTTTCTTATGAGGTTAGGGCTCTATGTAGGGGGCGAGATTGGAACGTAGGGTAACATCTTTGTCCAGTATCTTGTGCTGGAATATGACGGGTCTAGGTTTCAAAGATAAGAAGGCTCAAATCCAAGATGTTTGTAAAAGAGCGAAGGTGCAAGAAATTTCTTTTCAGGAAACTAAGGTTCAAGATTTTGACAACTGGTTGTTGGAACTTGTTTGGAGTTTCTCTCTGCAACGATTAGGTGGTAGTGGTTCAAATGGGGCTGTTAGGGGTATCATTTTTGCTTGAGGTTCTAGCATCTAGTCCAAGGTTTAATGGTGGTGTGTGAGGTTCTCCTTGACTGTTTTGTTATCCGGGATGTATGATGGCTTCCACTTGTTGTTGATGGCGTTTATGAGCTGAACGTGGTGGTTGAGAGGGACGCATTTTGGGACAAGCTCAATTCAGCTAGGGGTAGAAGCGACTAAACATGGTGCGTTGGGGATGATTTTAATGTCACCATATTCTCCTTTGGAAAGACTCCAGGGGAGAAAATTACTAGGAGTATGTCTTCATTCTCGAGATGGGTGGAGGTGCACGAGATGATGTCCTAACGGTCAATATTGACCCATCATGACTAGAATTGATGGGTTTCTAGTTTCGCCTAATTGGGTGGAAATTTTTCCACTTATCTCACAATGTGGGTTACCTAGACCGGTGTGGGACCAGTGCCCAATTTTGTTGGAGATAGAGGAGGAAAATTAGATCCCGAAACCTTTTAGGTTCGTACTTTCGTGGCTTGAGGTGGAGAAGTTCTTGAGTCTTGTTAGGGAACAGTGATGGTGGAAGAGTTTACGGGTTTTAAGTTTACCTAGAAATTGAGGTTCTTGAAAAGGAAAATTCTTGAATGGAAAAAGGAAGTCTTAGGTAGGAGGTACATTGAAACTGAGGAAATTGTAAATCAGATTGATGAGCTTGATTTCAAGGCGGCGCACATGGATCTATTGGAGGATAATTGTATTCGTGGAATGCTCAGCAAAGATTATGTGAATTGGCTAAAGGAGGAAGAGATCAAATGGAAGCAAAGATCGCTGGCTACTTGGTTAAAAGAAGGTGATAAAATACAAGATTTTTCGACAATGCAGCTAATGCTCGAGCTAGGTGCAACAAGTTGACCAGCATTGAAGTGATGGGAGAAAGACTGGAAGAAAAGGTTAAGGTTTGCAATGCGATAATTTAGTTCTATAAGGAGTTATCGCAGCTATCCAAGATAATTTCAATGTTTGAATCAAGAGTTCATAATGGAAGACTTATCTGATCGTATTTTGGAAATCGATCGACCTTTTAGGAATGCACATACAATCATCTAATATGAATCTGCACAGAATTTTATCCAACAACGATCTCACCAAGGTAAGGTTAGAAGAGGCCTATTGTGAATAACTTGCAGTTTAATACTTCGTCGAGGGTGTAAGTGAATCACTTGAGAAGCCATTCTCCAAAGACCATTCTCTAAAGACTATGGTTTAAAAAGCTATGGATGCCTTGTGCAAGGATAAAGAGTCAGGGCTAGATGGATTCATGTTAGCATTCTTCCATATTTTCTAGGAGAGTGTTAAGAGAGATGTTATGGAATTTCTAAGGGAGTTCTACAATTGGGGAGGCTCTCGAAGGAAATTTAAGCCTCTTTTATTGCATTAATTCCAAAGGTGTTGGGAGCAAAAAACTTGAAACACTACTGACCCATTAGTTTAACTGGGAATGTTTACAAAATCCTCCCAAAGGTGTTAGCTACAAGGTTCAAAGGGTCGCTAACAAGCATAATTTCTATGCTTCAAGGGGCTTTTATTGAAGGTAGACAAATTCTTGATGGCTACTTGATAGCACTCTAATAGCCCACAAATACATTAATTCCATATTTAAGGAAGAGCTGGGAGGAGTATGCAAGTTAGATAATGAAAAAGCCTACGATTACATGAAGTGGGATTTTTTGGACTACATGCTCGAGAGGATCAAATGTGGAGCGAAGTGGGGGGGTGGGTAAAGGAATGTGTTATTTCTGCCAAGTTTTCGATTTTGGTAAATGAATCGCCGAAAGGATTCTTGCAAAGATCGTAAGGGATAAGGCAAGGAGATCCCCTCTCCCCTCCTCTTTGTGGTGGCAGCTAAAGCTTTAAGTAAAATGTTGGAACGCAGGTAGGAAGTTGGTTATTTTATGGCTTTTCTATAACTAAGATGAGTTCCCCAACTTCCCCCCTTTAGTTCCTTGATGATACGCTTCTTTTCAGTGGTGCAAATGCGGGTATGGTGGAAAAGTGGAGGATGGCTATCCTAGTATCTTGGACCCGTGTCGAGGTTGAAGGTCAATATTGTTAGGAGCATGATATTAGGTGCCCACTTGCCTAAGAAGGAGATTTTGGGGGCTAGCTTCATTGTTTGGTTATGATGTGGGGGAGTTCCCTTCCATGTGCCTTGCTTTGTCCCTGTATTGGCAAACCCACACAACACCTGAGGGATGTGGTAGTGCAAAGGGAGGAAAGGAAAGCTTGTGAGGTGGAAGTGCTAGTATCTCTCTCTCTCTCTCTCTCTCTCTCTCTCTCTCTCTCTCTCTCTCTCTGGCCATATCACTCTCATCAAAGCATCTTTATCAAATTTGCTTCTGTTTATGTCTTAATTTTGATGCCCAAAGTCAGTTTTGGTGAAACTTGAAAATCTGAGGTGAGACTTTTTGTGACAAGGGGTGGAAGGAACAAATAAGTTTCACTTGCTAAACTGGGGGGAGGCGTGTAAAGGTTACATTGAAGGTGGAGCTGGTATAAAAAAATTGGGTGTGATGGATGGCGCCTTGTTGGGTAAGTGGCTTTGGAGATTTGGGACAGAGGAAGATGCTTTTTGGAGGATAAGAGTCCAACAAATATGGTTATAGCAAAGGTGGATGCTTTACTAAGGACTCCTCTCTCTATAGGGCTTCGGAAATTTAGAAAGGGATTGTTTCCATAAAACCATGCTTTAGCGAAAGGGTAGGCTTTTTGCTTGGGGATGGGGAGAATATTCGGTTGTGGAAAGATGAGTAGGTTGGGGAGGAAACTTTGAAATCATTATTCCCAAGAATTGCTCATATATATGTGGATCGAAATGCTTTAATAGCACAATGTTTTTCGATGTGTGGTGACTCTATGGTATGGTTGTCAGTTTATTCCTTTCCGATGACAAGGTGGTGGAATTAGCCTCATTGTTAAATCATATTAATTTATGCCACCCAGTCAGTGGAGAAAATAATGGGATGATATGACGAAGGGGTAGATCTAGGTGCTTCTCCGTGCATTAGATGCTTCATAAACAAGGGATGGGTGGTGAATTCAAAAATGTTAGCGCACTTTTCTATGGCATACTAGTGCACCTTATTTGTCAATTACATAGGTCAGTGAGTCTAGTGTCAGTTGAGCTTAAAGAAGACGAAGACCGAAGACTCAAGTGGACCTGCTGCATCAAGGAAAAAGAAACAAGTAAATGAGATGCCTTGGTGAGCCTTAAACCCTAAACCAGACCAAAACCCAAACCTCTAGATGACCTTGTAGATCTTTAGTACCATAGAGGCATACTTGTAGTCATCTTAGATTGGCCTTAGGTGTCCCAAAAGGTCACCCAAAGGATGGCCAAAGAGGTTGCATGAGTTGTTGTGAAACAAGCCAAACCAAACAGCACAACTCATGTGTCTTCCGACCGGTCACAACCCCTAGCCAACCGGTCGTCAGAAGCCCCAAATGGGACAGCAACAATCTGATCATTTCAGCTTGTCCCTGGGCTAATTCAACCGATCGCCCAACCAGTCATATGGTCTGTCCGACCGGTCAGCAAAGGGCAAAATTGGGACAGCAACCTTTATCAGTTTAGGCCCTTAATTCGACCGGTCTATGGCCAACGGTCGACCGGTCGGAGATCATGCTCGATCGATTGTCAGTGAGGACCGACCGGTCGCCAGCTAGTTGTTTCTAGCCGTTTTCTATCCGTTGGAGATTTCTTTATAAAACGGTTAGGCTCGATTTTGGGTCCAACAAGAGAGAATTTAGTGCATTAGAAGCCACCCTCAGTGCCCATACCATTAGGCTCTAATTAGGGCTGTAAATGGGTCAGTGGACCCGATGGGGTACCCAGACCCAACCCATTTAGACCTGACCCAGACCCGACCCATTTGTTAAATGGTACGGGTGGGTCCAAGAATAGACCCATTTGTTAAACAGGTTTGGGTCTGGTTTCCTTTATATTAGGCCCGACCCGACCCGACCCAAACCCATTTAGTAAGTGGGCAGGTTTGGTCTATGTTATAAGGGACCCGTCCAGCCCAGACCCATCCAGACCCGGTTTTAAGCCTTGTAAAATGCTTGCATACTTGATCCAGACCCGGACCCATTAGACCCGGCCCATTTATAAATGGGTCTGGATGGATCTCCCTCTACCAGACCCGGACCCATTTATAAATGGGTCTGATGGGCTGACTCAGACCCGACCCGGACCCGCCCATTTAGTAAAAGGGTCTGGGTCTAAAATTTGGACCCAGACCCGTTTAGTAAATGGGCGGGTCTGGTTTTGGCTAAACCCGCCCCGAACCCGACCATTTACAGCCCTAGCTCTAATCCTAAGCATTCCAAGCCATCTTCTTTGTGTTTGATCACAAGATGGAGAATTTAAAGTTCATATGAAGATAGACTTGCTCTCTCTTGACCTTTAGATGTTTTAGGTATCTTAACCATAGGTAGATTCTTCGTCTAAACCTCTCTAAAGATCAAATTACGTGGAATTCCTCTAAGCAACCAACTCCTACTATTTGTAGAGAATTCACACCATCTCCTATCTACTTAGGCATCTCAAGAGCATCACATGCGAGGTGATTGATCGGTGGAGCTGAGGCATTGGCAATGCAGCGACAACATGATCGGGGGAGCATCAGGGAGCTGATTGAAGCACGGGAGAGCGGAGATCAAGTAACCCAAGCGGCGCTATACAAGGGGCTCAATCCGACAAGTAATTTGTCAACTTAGGAGTCCTAACACTCATTCATTTTGGTAGGATTGAGTGTGAATTTAAAGTTGATGGCTATCCTACTTTTTTTAGTTAGTCATGCAACGCACTCACCCTGTTAGCTGGGCAACGCACCCACTTGGTTAGTCACAAGTTGCACCCACCCACTAGTGGGGTTAGTGTGTCTCCTTAGTACTCGAACCTGAGACCTGCTGTTGAAACGCCTAGGCGTCTTCTAGCTGGGCGAGCAGGCGAGACACTTGATGGTTATCCTACTTAAAACCACGTAGGGTTGTTAGGCGATCATTGGCACGTCAGTCGGGCCTAAACAAGTCTCCAAGGAGAGCCACCAACACGGGTGCGTACAGTGTAGGTTGGAAGGAACCTGTAAACTCCTAGGTTGAGAGATGAACCTTGAAAATCTCCGTTCGGGTTGAGAGTTATCACATGTCCAAAACTCCGTTCAGGTTAAGAGGTGAACCTGTGCCAAAACCTCCATGTAAAGGTTGAGAGGTTAACCTGATTTAAAACCTCCGTTATAGTGAAATCCAGTGTGCTCAAGGGATGAGTACGTGAGCCGAGAGTGGAGTAGACAAGTAGTCGAACCACTATACATGCTTGTATTTGAGATTGTCATTTAAGCCATTTCTATTCTTGCATTGTCTTTAATTGTTAATTATATGAATGCTTGAATGGAATATATGTTATGCTTTGCTAGGTAGATTCTCCATACACATCTTGTAGTTTCACTTCTATACTAGGTGCTTGTTTTAGTATATCATTTGTAGTCTAGAAATGCACACAGATTAGTTGCTTGATTGTTATATCTTTATAATCTATATGCTTAGGCTAGGTTGTTTAATTGCTTATCTTTGCTAGCCTTTGTGATTAGACCCACTTAAGCTTGGAAGTTAAGTGTTCTTGCTTAATTAGTTTATAACTGCTGATTAGTTTAATTAGGCAAGAGGTTTTTAAAAGGATTTTTAAACGGTTCTAATCATCCCTAAGGTTGTAAATGGGTCAGCGGACTCGATGGGGTACCCAGACCCAACCCATTTAGACCTGACCCAGATTAGGCCCAACCCGAACCCATTTCGTAATTGGGCGGGTTTGGGCTATGTTTCAAGGGAACCATCCAACCCAGACCCAGTTTTAAGCCTTGTAAAAATGCTTGCATACTAGATCCAGACCCAGACCCATTAGAGATTAGACCCAACCCATTTATAAATGGGTCTAGGTGGATCTCCCTCTACCAAACCCAGGGTCTGATGGGTTGACTCGGACCCGACCCAGACCCGCCCATTTAGTAAAAGGGTCTAGGTCTAAAATTTGGACCCAGACCCATTTAGTAAATGGGCAGGTCTGGTTTTGGATAAACCCACCCCAGACCCGACCATTTACAACCCTAATCCCCCCCCCCCCCCCCCCCCCCCCTAAGACTTAGCCATAGTTCTACAAGCTTTCGCGTATATGCGTAGGGTGTCGTGTTAGCTTGCCAACGCAATTTCCAAAAATACTAAGTATATTCGGTCCTACGATGCTCCCACAAAGTTTGCAGCCTTCACTTGGCTTGTTGGAAGGGATAGGTTGTTGATGGTGGATAATCTTTAAAAATTGGGGATGGTGCTTCCAAACTTTTGCTTGGTGTGCATTGGCCAATCTTGAGTCGATTGATCATCTTTTCCTTCATTGCCCATTTGCTAATTAGTAGTGGAATAGCTTTTTATCCAAGTTTAATGTCTACCGGGCGTCATCGAGATCTATTGGTTCTTATAGCTTGGTACGATTTGGAGGTCAGGAAGGAGATGAAAGGAATTTGGCAGTTGTGCTTATTGGCGGGCCTTTGGGCGGTTTGGAAAGAAAGAAATGGGAGGTGCTTTCGAAACACAAACCACTCTTTGGGATGGGTGACTCTCAAAGAGGGGTTTAGTTATCAAATGGGCCTCTTTGCTTTTGAGAATGATTCTGATCTACTTCATGGCCTATTAGAAGTAAAAGACACTCTAGTGGGATCCTCACAAACAGAAAAAGATATCAATTAGTTTGATAATGATCGAGTGACATTGCTTTTTCAGTCTAAACCAAGGAATTAGTTAGAAATGATGCAAAATGGATCTTGTTCTATCGTTGATCAAAGATTTCTATATGAAAAATAATTTTCTGTTGTAATTTGGTAGGGTGCCTGGCTACCCCTTATCCTTTGTATATTAATAAAATTTGCCATTATCTTCAAAAAAAAAAAAAAACCAGTTTTGTTGCTCTTTCTTTATCTTTGTAATTAATCTTTGCCCTATTTCATTATTATTTATTAGTCAGCCTAATTTGGTGGAAAATATCATGAAATTTCATGATATTTTGGTGCAACCAACACAGCCTTAATTAAAAAACTAGAAGTAGCGTATAGCTTACGCTACACACTAGATAGCTTATGCGTCATGCTTTAAAAGAGTGAATGCTACGACGCGCTATTCGCTATTTAAAACACTACTTCTAGCAAAAAGCGATTGTTAATACGCAATCATTCATAAAGCATACAATGTCATACTATAAATCTAAATCGTCGTCGTCTAAGCCTTATCCTAATTAATTGAGTCAGCTACACGAATCCCATTCCACCATTCCACTCTATCAAGGGTCATACCTTCAATTAAAACATAGGTCATCAAATCCTTTCTTACTGCCTCCATCCACATCCTTTCGGGCCTTCCAATTGCCCTTTTAGAGCCTCAAGGGAAATTATGAAGCTCAAGACCAAGTCACTAATCTTTTCTTCCTTTAAATGTTGGCAAGAAACATATCCTAAAGTACTTTCAAACAAAATATCGGTTGAATTTCTTATTGCAATAAGTTCAAATATTAATATCTATCTAGTTGAGAGCATCCTTGTGATGATTTCTTTTGCATTACATTGAATTAAGGATGTTTATGTCATGCACACTGGCTTTTACACTGCATACTTGATATCAACGAGAATAGAAGATAACCCTTTGCTTCTCTTTTTAAGGGCCAGTTTGGATTGGTGGGAAAAGAAAACTGTAATAATCATCCCATGATGATTTTTCAAGATTCCCCATGAGAATGGATTCCCATCGATTCAATGTTGCAGGTCTTCTTTGCATAACAAGTGAAAATCCAAATAAAGCTCTCACAAAAGTCACTTGTATCTTATGCAATGTTTTAAATAGTTACGCTATGTAGCGTGTAGCTTACGCTATGTAGCGTAGCTTAGCCTCAACACTACATAGCTCAAGAAAATAGCTTAAGTCACGTGTAGCCTACGCTACATGATAATTTGCATACGCTACACGCAACATAGACTACACTACACGCTACGTATCTCACGTTACAAGTTATTTTTCATTAAAACATTGAAATCAAATAATATTTTCAATGATTTGTTTCATTTTTCTATTTTCAATATTTAATGCTTTTAGTAAAAATAATATGAGGAATAGTATTAAATCAATTTTGTTGCTCTTTCTTTACCTTTATACTTAACGATTACCCTTTCCTATCACTTTAAGTTGCATTTGGTTGCACCAAATATCATGAAAAATTGTTAAATTTCAATATTAATCAGTCTAATTTGGTGAATATCATGGAATTGGTGCAACCAAGCACAACCTTGATTAAAAATCTAAAAGTAGCATGTAGCTTACGCTACACGCTATGTAGCTTACGCCTCACGCTTCAGAGGGGAGAGCGCTACGCTACACGCTACTCGCTATTTAAAACACTGATCTTATGCATGAAATTTTGACTATGGTGTTTGGATAATGATTGCATTTTGAAATCCAATGTTTCCTTTGCTATCCAAACATGGTAAAACTTCCCATCATGGGAAAAGTTATTCATTTTCTTTTCTTTTTCCACAATCCAAATAGGCCCTAAATAGAAGATAATCTTTTCATTCTTTTATTTTTGAATATATCCAACACTGTTAGAATGCCATGCTTCAAAACAGTTACATTTTCAGCGTCCCATTTCCCAAAGATCAACCTGAGTATGGTTTGGATAATGTACCTCTGCTGTGCCAATGGTGAAATCTGTGAAACCAAATGAGTCCCTCACTTGGATGCACAACCTCTGTTTCTTTGGATTTGCAACAAGTAAAAGAAAATCCTGCCCCAGGCAAACAGATATTGTTATTCAGAGAGAATTTTGCTTCAGATAGAGAGTACATTCATTGGATGCATGCTGGCACATCAAATGAAGAGGCATCACCTGATTCCAGATTGGCTCTCCAGGCGGTCCAGTGATAGAGGTCTGACTGTTCTTTTTACTCCGATATACTTGATCACCCAATTGTAGAATGACATATGGATCTGTCTTCCCTGACAATTCCCACAAAAACTAGTGTTTGTAAGATATGATTAGGTGGAATAATCTAACTCATATAGTTGATCCAAAATCACATCCTAAGAACATATAAAAAGACCACTAGACGCCAGGTGCACCTTGATACAATCAATAAAACCTTAGGCAAAGAAAATGACTTTTACACTATGTAAGGCAGTGGTAAATCGAGTTTGAAGGAGTGTGTATGGAACGCAGTGGACTCTTCCCTGAGAATATTCCTCCCTCCCTCTCACTATCTCTCTCTCTCTTCAATGGGCCATATCTGAAATGCACAGTGATTAAACAATCCTAACCTTGAATTGGACAGTTCCTTTATGAATAGGAATTTTGGCTGACTTTCTTATGAGCAGCATATTATTTTCCCAAAAGACCATCCAATGGAATGGTTATGAACCATGATTCTCTAATTGTGACTTTTGGGTTATTGGAAATTCAAGGTAGAGAGAACCTGATAACCAGTTGGGATTTTGCATGTGCTCCCCATGCGTTTGAAATTGAATCACTTAAGCAGAAAAAATAGGCAAACACTATATTCTATTTCTAGCCTATGTAGACCATTAAAGCATGATAGAAAAAACAATGATCTCATCATCATCATACCCTTGGCACAGCTATTTGTGGTCAGCTTTATGAATTCTGTTTGCCCAGCAGCTTGGCAAAAGTTTGACAACCCACTGCCTGCCTGACATCAAACCTCCCTTACCCAGGCTAAGATCAGATGGTGCAATTGCTACCATGTGGAGTTTATATATATATATAGAAAATACAGTGAATAGAACACAATAAAATATTGCATTGAAACAGAACTTCAACACATGAAGAATATCGCATTGAAACAGACTTCAATACATGGAGAAAAATCAAAACCTTAGAATAATAAGCAAGCTTTCAAGCATATTGAAATTAAACTTTAATACATGAGGAAAAATGGATACCATAGAAAACATAAGCAAGCTTCCGAGCATCTACAAGAGTCACTGATAGTTCTCCAACAAAATCTTCATTCCCTTCTTGAATTGCACCAGTTCTAAAATCATCTGGAACAGGACCAATCGCTTTTACCTTCTGTAAATCAAGGACAATCTTCTTTGGAAGAACAAATAGCCGAGGCAGATCCTCAGTAAGTAGTTTTGTCAAAAACCTGAAAAAGAAGCTAACAAACCCTTGAAATCGAACTACCGAGAGAGAGAGAGAGAGAGAGAGAGAGAGAGAGAGCGGGGGGAATAAAAGAATGAATAATCAAAAGCTATGCAACAAGGACACCACACTTCTTTGGAAATTATGCATATGTCGACATGTGTCTATGTTTGTATGGTGTATGTAGCGCTTGCTAATGGGACCTATGAAGTAGACTACTTGCAAGATTTGGTGGGGCCATGTCGGTGGTACATGTGCATGGTCAGTGGATGAGACAAGGGAAGGTCAAAGCAGTCTACACTAAGGAAGTTGGTAAGAATAAATAATATGATATTTCTTAAGATGCATAAAAAGGATGCTTTGGTAAGGGTGGCAACTTGGAGACTCTAATAGTGTCATACCCCGAAATTCGAAACCCGAGTACGGTGACCCTAATCTCGAGTTCTAGGGTGCGAACTAATATTTCATGCATTCATTCATCCAAACCATGATAAATAAATTTAACTTTAAAGCTAAACTTCATGAATCCGTGATCTAACTCCTCTACTACTATCAAATCTCTCACTCATTTTTTTACTTTAATGTTTATTACAAGTTCTCAAATAAAATAAACTAAGGTATTAAATCTAGAGCTGGGCACAAACCAAGCCAGCTCGAAAGCTCGGCTTAGATTGGTTTGAAAAAGCTCAGCTTGGATTGGTTCGAATAGAAGTTCAAACCAAACCAAGCCTCAGAGTCAAGCTCATTTGAAAAACAAACCAAGCTCAAACTAGGGCAGTGCCGACTCGGCTCGGCTCAAAGTTCGGTTTGATTTAGCTTGATTCGACTCGTAGATTGTAAGCACACTATTTCCTGTGGGGTGATCCACTTGAGCCTTGTATATGATTCCATTTTGGGATCATGTCCTAAAATGATATGTAAAAATGGATGGACGGCGTGGATAATACATGTACATGATGACGTGGATAATACATAATACATATACATGAATGCACATTGTTTCCTTGTACTTGTAAAATCATGCTTATGCACTTTTGTTTGGAAAAGGCTCTTACATGTCTGTTTTGAAGTTGCGCTCCTTTGGAGGATGTTAAACATCATGTAGTAAGATACTTTTGTATTTTTTTGTTTTTTTCTAACTTTTTAAATTCTTTTCTATTTAAACAAACAAACAAAAAAAAGAGCCGCCACCTACTCGAACTTGGCCCGACATGGTTCGAAATTTTCGAACCAAACTGATCCCGGCTCAAGCCAGATTTTTCTAGAGCAAACCAAACTGCGGTCAGCCCGAAACCCAAACCGGGCCGATCCACAAGCTGGGGTTGGCACAAAAACAAGCCAAACCAAACTAGGACTAACTCAGCCCGGCCCGGATTGTTGCCCACCTCTAATTAAATCTAATAAAAGTAGCCATTTAAGTATTCTTCATCTTCAATTCCTCTCTCATCCTGTAAACCTAAAAGAGTTATAAAATAAGGGTGTGTACGTGACTACCAAGTTGTTTTTAGTTTTAGAAACTAAATGATTTCTAGGATTCTTCTCGGATAGCCTGAGATCACAAGAAACAAGTCCATAAGTGTCTCGGTATGGAATGTAGACCGGTAGATTCATTGAAGATCGACTATGGATCATAATGACAACCGTTGTATGATTTTTGGGTGGGTCATCTAGTGGAGATGATAAGAATTTTATTGGACGGTTGATCTCGTGCATTAGGCTCTGATATTAAAGATGTATGGTCCGATTGGGTTGAAGATGCATTGGTTAGATTTCTATCGTGATCGGACTCCCAAAATTGGGTTTTCTAGAGAACGGTGTCGGGTAGGAACGTGTACGCCACAGAAAACTTTAGATGATCAAAGGCATATAAGTATCCATTAGAATTGGACTTTAACAGTGTAAAACACTCCTTAGGATATTAAGGTCAAGATGAGAGGCTTAGAATCGAAGATGATCGGATGTAAATGGCTAAGATCTCTAGATCTATTTAGTGATCATGTTAATGTCCAAGCTGAATTCAAACAGTTGAATAGCCTAATCTGTCCATAAGGGGTATTATTAATGGTTTGGATTGGCAGTTAATCGGGTATATAACGATATATAGACTCAGGATGAGTAGAAGTGTGTACATGCATATGTACACGAGAGCAGGGACCTTAGATCGTGATTCCGATGGTAGGTTAAGCATGTACATATGTGACGAATAAAACGAACGGATTAAATTCTCGTATGGACGTGTGTATGAGCGGATATGAAGATCTGGTAATTGATTTACTATGATCAACTGGTCCAAAATCGAAGTGGGCGATCAGATATCTTAATCGCATGATGAATAGTAAATTCAACGGTTGGTTTGTTAAACAATTGTGTATACAAAGATATATGGGGCCCGAAACTCATTATAGTGTGTATGTGGGTTTAAGAATGTATACATACATGTTCATCCATACATCTTTACAAAAAAAAATCTAAGTACTAAAATACACACATAGGAAAGCACTCGTATACCTACTCGTGCGCGAAAATTTTCGGTTTATTACAAATAGTGTGTATTTATAAAGGTTGCCAATCGCTGACTTTGAAGGTTTCTAAGGTCATTTTTTGATGAATGTTGTAGGGTTTTAATGTGATTTCATGTGGTCCCAAAGGTAACAACTGAATGGACATGGATTCTTCTAAGTAATGTGGTATAAATTTTCCATTTGTAAAAAGAAAAGGAAAATGGTTTAAATATTTGTATAAGAATCGTTGGGAGGACAAATTTGGGGATGGAATTTTGATTTGTTTAAAAAAATAAAATAAAATAAAATCAATCTTTTGTAGTTGAGCTTTGCACGAATGTAATGACCATTCCATTGGGTGTTAATCTTTAAAATGAAAGCTTCCTTCTTCCCTATTGGTTCTTGTGTTTTCTTCCTCTTGTTCTTCTCCTCCATCACTTTTTTTTTTTTAATTATGCTGCATCGACATGTTTAAGGGCATGTTTGGTAAAACTTAATTTCAGCCCTTAATGCTGAAATAGGCATTTTTTAATGATTTATCTAATTCAGATTGTTTGGTAAATTAAAAGGTTTAAGTGCTTAATTTGAATTTTCAATGAAAAAAGGGTTAATTTTTAAGCTTTCTACTTTTGAATTAACGCTTAACAGGGAATGCGGTAAGTGATTTTAAGTTTAAACATTTTTTAAATGACAATGCTGACCCTTTTCATAGCTTACGTGCAAGCTTTATGTTCTAATTGTGTACCTACTGTCTTAACGTGGCAAAGTTTTGTGGTCCCATCATGATGCATGTATTTTATATCCAGCACGTTCATCAATTTTGCTACATTATTTTAAGGCACGAGACACAAAATGAGACAGACCCAAAGCTCAAGTGGACCACACCACAGAAAGCCGTGGGGACAATGCCCACCATTGAAACCTTCTTAGGGACCTCAATGATATTTTTATGCCATCCAACCTATTCATAGCGTCACACATACCTGGACAAAGTGAAAACACAAATATTAGCTTGATCCTAAACTTTTGTGGCCCCCAAGAGGTCTTCAATTGTCCTCGTTCAATCTCCTCTGATTTCTGTGGTGTGGTTCACTCGAGCTTTGGGTTTGCCAGATTTTTAGGCTGTGACCTAAATCAATGTGAAAAAAATGTATGAACAATGTGGATCTCCCATTGTGATGGGGCCCATAAAACTTTGTCACATCAATACAGTACCACAAGGTGCCATTATGTCAGGCAATGCAATCCCGTTTCACTCAGGACGTGGATTTCACGCCAAAGCCTCTACAGGAAGTTTATGCGTGGGAAAGCTAGGTGTGTTAACAGTGATGTTTGTGAGAAATCTACCCTGGCCATCCATTTTGCTAGATTATTTTAGGACATCAGAGAAAAAATGAAGCATATCCCAAACTCAAGTGGGCCGCACAACAGGAAACAGTAGGCAGGGAAATGCTTACCATTGAAACCACCCTGAGGTCCACTACGATTTTATATACCATCCATACCCTTTATAAGGTCATTCCTACTGGGATGAACTGAAAACACAAAAATATTAGCCTGATTCAAAGCTTATGTGACCCTGCAAATGTTTCAACGGTCTATGTTTAATCCTCACTATTACCTGTCATGTGGCCCTCTGGAAGTTTTTAATGGTGGACGTAAATCACCATTGTTTCCTATGGTGCAGTCCACGTGAGATTTGGATCTGCCTCGCTTTTGGGCTCATAACCTAAAATAATATGAAAAAATGAATGGATGGTGTGGATAAAGCACATCATGATTGATGGAACCCATAGAGCACCATCCATTAGCTCCATGACATGGCAGCTGGAGCAATCGGCCTCCGCTTTCTGCGGATGCCACTGCAGGCGCATCTTCATGGATTCTCGAATCCACTGGCCTAACTGTGGGGCCCACTATGTTGTATATATGTTCCTTACATTTATGTCATTAATCTGTTCCGACAGATCATTTCAGGTAACTGATGTTAAAAAATTTGCAGATCAGAACCTTAGGTGGACCATACCACAGGAAACAAGTGGGTGATTGAATACCCACTATTAAAAACTTCTCAGGGGCCACCAGAATGTTTATTTGTCATCCAACCTGTTGATAAGGTCACAAAGACCTCGATGAAGGGACCACACAAATATCAGATTGATCCAAAACTTTTGTGGCCCAGTAAGATACTGATAATGGTTCATCACCACTCTTTCCTGTGGCGTGGTCCACCTGAGATTTGGATTTGTTTCATATTTGGGATCATACCCTAATTTGAGCTTGCAAAACAGTTGGACGTCGTGGATGTAAGGCACATACATCACAGTGGCCCACAGTCAGGGATCCAACCACGTCCATGAAACCCTAGATCCACTGAAGTCCACATCTTGCTATGGATTGGGGAAGTGGATTGCCCATCACCACCCAAGGTTGTGTGGGCTCTACAGAGATGGCCATGACAAATCCACTTGGTCAATCTATTTTAAAAGACCACAATAGGTCGGGATTCTAAAAATAAGGCACATCTAAAACTTGAGTGGCCCATACCAAAAGAAACAGTCGGAAGGGAAACGTCAACCATCTAAACTCATGCCATCCAAACCGTTCATAGGGTTATTACCACTTAGATAAACTGTAGGCATCATCCTGATACAAAACTTCTGTCACCCCAGGTGTTCAATCCCCCACTGTTTCATGTGGTATGGCTCACATGAGCTTTGGATGTGCCTGATTTTTAGGCTCTTGTGCTATTGTAGAATTGCAAAACAGATGTACATCTTTGTGGACCCCACAGCCCTGGGCACAAGAATATCTCTGTGCTGGCAATCTGTGGATGTGTGGGGCCCACTGTAATGTATATGTTTTATTCACGACGTCCATTCATTTTGACAAATAATTCTAGGGCATAAGCCAAAAAAATGAGGCATATTGAAGGGTCAAGTGGATAAGGTCACAGTGACCTTGACTCAGGGAAAACACAAATATCAGCGTGATCCAAAACTTGTGGCCCACAAAAAGTTTTTAATGGTCAATGACGACTGTTTCATGTGGTGGCCTACACACATTAATAGGTATCATATAATGTTGGGCCCATTTGTACAAGTGGGACTCATGATCTAATGCTCTGACGGGACAACCATCAGTAGAAATTGAGACAAAGGGGCAAATATGACAAATTGCCAATTTTTAATCATTTGCTGTTTGTTTTAACCAAACAGGTTTTTGTGAAAAATGTACTTATTTTCAGATATCAGGACTTTCTTCAGACAAATTACCAAAAAGATTTTTCAGTCCCCATAAGCACTTAAATTCAGCATTTTAAGTCCTCAGCACCTAAATTAATTTTCAGACCTTATTTTTCAGTTTACCAAATGGCACCTAAGACTGTCTGCATGTTTGGAATCCTAGACCTAGCTTATATAAAAAAATTAATTTGTCCATTTATCTGTCGTTGTCTTTTTTTAAAGAGATGTGCACACAGAAGGGCGTGCACAAAAATTACATATAATGATATAAATAACTTCAATGTGCTATCAAATTTTAATCATGAGAAGGGAGGGTTATCATCAAACATTTTGTCAAGCAATAATGAGAAAGCGAAACCCAAATAAGTATGACAAGACTATGATGATTTTTTTCTATGGAATGACTAAAAAATTAGACAAAGAGAAAGAGAATGAATAGAGGACAATGCTAAAGAAACAAAATTACAATTAGGGTAACACGTCAATCCAACATAAGAAAGAAATTGCATGAGTATAACCCTACTTATGGGGCGCAATTTTATATATAAATAAAAAAACTCTTGGGTTCATTATTGTTATTACTTGTTTTGGGGGACTTTTCACATATAAACAATTATGATGTACCTTTTTCACATATAAACAATTATGATGCACTTTTTTGCCATTTTTTTCTCACCTGGCCATCTCCCTCCCTCTATTGTTGTATATTGTATATTGTATATTGTTTAGTTTGAATTATGTTTAAATGTAATTTGGATCATTGGGTGGAATTGTTGTTTAATACAACTTTTGAGTGATCCCAAATGGGACAACAAATTTCCCAAAATAATAGTTACTTCCATCATAGACACCCTGACAGACCAGACTTGTCCACACATCCATTATATAGAAAGAAAAAAAGATATTGATAAGAACAAAATATGGAACAGGTCTAGAACAATATAAATGAATTAGAGATCATTCAAATCATTAAGAATTAAGTTGTTTTCTGTTTCAAGCTCTATTGCCGCCTGTCCCTGGTTTTTTTTTTTTTTTTTTCTTTTAATAAAAAAATTCTTGGTCATAAAAAAAATAATAAGTTACTTTTTCCCATATATTAGCCATGTTAATGTGTCTGAGAAATGTGTTAACCATGATTTTTTACAAAATGTCCTTATCACATTTTCTCTGACAAATAAAATTCCTTGTTCCATGGAATGCCAACAGAATAGATAGATAGATAAGATAAGATCGATGGATAGCTAGATAGATAGATAGATAGAGAGAGAGAGAGAGAGAGAGAGAGAGAGAGAGAGAGAGAGAGGTGCAGTATGCATTTATGTATTTAAGCAGTTTGAGAAGAGCAAACTTACATTGAAAGAACAGGAATTGCTGTTAGAGCATGAACCATTACATGCAAAACAGAAATAACATGTATCAGCAATCTAAGTTAGCTTAGAATACAAATGTGGCACTGTTTGAAAAGAGATCATCATCATCATCATCATCATCTACTGTTCGAAAAGTAGATGCACTTTTTAAGTGTTCAAATTTGATCACGTGCAACATAGCCGCAAGAGTAAATACTGTAAAAAAAAAAAACCAATATAAGCTATTCAGCTGTTTTCCGACGAACAAGTATTGATCAGTTATGACCACCAGTATGTGGAAAGGGGAGCAAATGTGCACAAGATTCACTCCAGGAAATGGTAGGGTGAATATCTGCAAATTGCTTTTCCTTCATGTTCTTCTTTTCCTTTCTGTTTGAATGGGGCTGTGGGGGAGCCAATGTCTGATAATTGCACAGGCTGGATACCACAAAGGCACAAACTTTCATGAACTAATCTTATATTAAATGCATCGGAAAGGCAAAAGGATTAATGAAGTAATCTTAGATTAAATGCATCAGGTTTGGAACGCAGCAGAGTATCTACAAAGCCATTTGACCTTCATTAACTAATGAAATGAGACCTCCAAAAGAAGAAGAAAACAGTCCACGAGAACAAAATAAAATAACCTCCAAATGTTGATAAAAAGACTTGGTCCAGCAAAACATAGAGCAACCTGGGACCATTACTGCAACAGCACCACAAAATAAGGTTTTGGATACCTCAACCATGGCAGAGGAAAACAAAAGACAGCAAATTGATCAAAAAATTAGAGAAATATGTTATACAAGTGCAGCTGCTGGAATTTAAATCATCATCTTAGTCATTCTCCCAGCAATTTGAGGTCAGCGACAGCATTTACATGGAAGATTGGCTTAAGTTTTCTGATTGGCTGCCCAATGAACATCAAACCCCCCCCCTTACCGAAGGCTCTGGAACAGCTACGGCATAGGCTCAAATTGATAAACCTCGTATGCCAAGACGGTCCCACCTGGACTAACCCTCAATCCAACTAATACACACACTCCAAATGGCAATCAAGCAGAGGGTCATGAAGGGGCAGACATACAGACGAGCACAAGGCAGAACATCACAGTTAGACAACATATTTACATCAATTAGGTGACTTATTTGAAAGTCTCTGAAATCTGAAGTTTCTAAAGAGCACAGAAATTCAAAAACACTGGTAGAATAAAACATGAGTAGCCATCATAAGATTGTTTTGAATGTATGATCCTGAATCCTGATACTTGCATTGATGTACCCCATCATCTAACGAAAGGGCCCTGGAGTTAATTTTATTCTCTTACACGGGATACTGATCCAAAAATAAATAATTAAAAAAATGAACATCAAAACAAGGAGATCTTCAAATGCCTAACTTCATGCAAGAATTACTCAATGAATAGCAATAGCAGCACAGTATTTTCCAATCATTTTATCTATTTCATGAATCACGATAGAGTGGAATGGCAGAACAGGATTCGTGTAGCTGACCCAAAATACTTGTGATAAGGCTCACATGATTTTTTATTTTTTATTTTTGAACAGTGATAAGACTTAGATGATGGTGATGATGATTTAACCCACTTCGTGAATCATAAGAAGAAATATTAACATTTAAAGTATCATAATTAAAAGGTAGTATACAACTAAGACATACCCATGAGATTAAAAAGACGGAATGGTGAGAGCACGAATTTAATCTTCGGTATGGAAACAAAAGCCCATGAAACTGCCCCTACCCAAGGCTCTGAAGGTATTAATCGTAATTTGACCCAAAGCTCCCCATCAATATCAAAATCTCGAACACCAAAAGGTATGACGATTGGTATTATTCCGAGTTTTAGTGAGAGGGACAGCAGCATGCGAGCACCACCAGTATAACGGATGCCAATTTGGTACCTAGATAACATCAAAGAAAACAAAGAATCAGATAAAAAATGGATTTCTTGTTTCTATAGATCACCAAACATCCAATTCCAATGATGGGCATGTAATACAGTACCTATAATAAGGTAATTGGTAAAAGATTACATCACACAGGTATAAATAACGGTTAAAAGATTACATCATACAGGTATAATCAGTTTGCAGCAACGTGATTGTATTGTTCTGTATTACACGTCTATACTATCATGGCAATCTTGCTAAAAATCTTTAAAACAGTCGTCCAACAAATTACATGTCTGTGGCAGCTAGCTCAATCACATACTACAGCGAAATTTTAATGCACTAGTGTTTTCACCATCATTTTAAAAGATCATACCTGCTTTCAGTGAGTCTGTTGATTTACCTATGTCAATGCCTTGGGAAGTTGTTACAGCCAGCAAAGCAAACAGTGAACTTTTCAACTCCAACGGTTTCTTTTGATGGCTAGACTTGATATTCTCTTTGAGGTTAAAACATGTTTCCAAGCTTGAACAACACCATTGGTATCCAGGTCTGCTCATGTCAATGCCTGAGAAGTTGTCAGAGCCAGAAAGGCAAAAGGTGAGCTCTTCATCATCAACCATTTCTTTTTACGGCTAGACTTGATATTTTCTTTGAGGTTAAAACTTGTGCTTCCAAGCTTGAGACAACACCATAAGGATCCCGGTCTGCCCATATCAATGCCTGGGGATTTTTTATTTTTTTTTTTAACATTTCAATGCCTAGATAAGTTGTTAAAGCCAACGACTCCAATGGTAAACTTTGAAAGTGTGCGGGGTAGTCTAACACAACACCTTGTCACGTTATACGCTTTGCGAAAGCTTAGAGCAGAGCTTAGAACTATGTCTAAATCCTAGAGGGAGGGTGATTAGGACCGTTTTAAAATCCTTTTAAAAACCTCTTGCCTAATTAAACTAGTTAAGTTAGAAAACTTAGCTTCTAAGCATAAGTGGGTCCAATTACAAAGTTACAAAAGATAATGCAATTAAGCAAACAAACCTAAGTACATAGATTACAATGATGCAACATGTTGTGCTTCTAATCAATGTGCAATTATCTAGACTAATAATAGCAACTAGTCTAGAAGTGAAACCACAAGATGTGTGTAAGAATCTACCTATCAATGCATAACATACATTTCATTCGAATATTCATATAATTAACAATAAAATAGACAATGCTAGAATAGAAAAGCCTCAAATGACAATCTCAAACACAAGCATGTATAGTAGTTCGGTTTCCCTACTCCACTCCCGATTACTGTATTCATCATTTGAGCACATCGGATTTCACTAGGGAGATTAAATCAGGTTCCTCCCAACCTAAGTGTTTTAAATCGGTTCCACCCTACCGGGGAGTTCAACAAGGTTCCTCCCAACTTATAACGGAGTTTTTACTGGTTCATCTCTCAACCAAGCTATTTACGGGTTTCATCCAACCCAGGAGGTTGACAAGGTTCCTCCCAACTATTCGGTTTCAATCCTAGAACCTAGCGTACACTCCCATCGGAGGTTCCCCTTGGAAACTTGGTCGAGTTTGATTCCAAACTCTCACACTCAATCCTCCACAAGGAAAGAGTGCAACCGGACTCTCACTAATAACACTTGTCGGATTGAGCCCCTTGTTCAGCACCACTTGGGTTGCTTGATCTCCGATGCCCCGTGCTTCAATTAACTCCCCTATGCTCCCCCGATCATGTTGTCGATGCGTTGCCAATGCCTCAACTTCAACGATCAATCACCTTGCTTTTGAGATGTGATTCTCTTTTAAGATGCCCAAGGTGATAAGAGATAGGTTGAATCTTCTACAATAGGTTGTGTGTTGCAAGCCTAGAAGGATTCACCTATATGGATCTCTAAAGAGGTTTAGACAAAGGATCTACCTATGGTCGAGATACCTAAAACATCTGGAGATCAAGAGAGAGCAAGTTCATCTTCAATTGAGCTTTTGAATGCTCCAACTTGTGATCAAACACAAGGAATATAACTTGGAATGATTAGGATTAGAGCCTAATGATGTGGACAATGTGGGTGGCTTCTAATGCACTAAAATCTCTCTCTGTGTGGCCAAAAAACCGAGCTCCATTTATATAGAAAAAGCTTCAACGGCTAGAAAATGGAAGCCAACGGCTATCTGTCGGTTAGCCAACAAGTCTTGTCGATCGGCCGATCTAAGGCCATCGGTCAACCGATGATGGACGTCGGTCGGCAAAATTATGCCTAGATAGAAGTTTTGTTGTTGCCCTCTTTTATAACTAAATCGGTCGATCGACCAGGCTATTGGTCGGCTGTTGGTCGGCCGATGCCTTGCTGTCGGTCGGCCGACTAGTCAGCTGACAACACATGAAATCTGCTATTTTGATTTGTATTTTTACAGTAGTTCATGAACCTCTTAGGCCTTCCTTTGGGTAGTCTTTTGGGACACCTAAGGCCATTCTAAGATGACTAAAAGTATGCCTATTGGGACAAGCCATCTAGAGGAATGGTTTTGGTTTAGGTTCAAGGGTTTTGGCTCACCAAGGCATCTCTGATTTACCTATTTCTTCTTCCTTGATGCAATTGTCCACTTGTGTCTTCAGTCTTCATCTTCTTTGGGCTCAACCAACACCTAAATACATAAACCTACGTAATTGACAAATAAGGTGCACTGGTATGCCACAAAAAAGTGCACTAACAAACTTTTCATCTTCAACCATTTCTCTTGATGGCTAGACTTGGCATCTTCTTTGAGTTCAAAACATGTGTTTCTAAGCTCAAAAGAACACCATGAGCATCCAGGTCTACTCCTCACTCCTCAGTGTTTCCACATGCTCATGTGTATAGGCCAAGGGCAACTTGTCGGCTCTATCCATGTTGTATAAAAGATCTAATCATTTTTTTAGAGAGAGAAAAGATAAAATTGTTGCTAAGAGATCAGGGCCACTGCCTCACCGAGTACCCATGGTAAGATTCAATTCCCAGGTTACACCGCACAGGAAACTGGTACGCTACTGACTTGGATATGAAGCTGGGTGTAGCTGATTTCAACAGTTCACTACTTGCTAATGGCTATCGAGAAAGGGAGAAGCAATTTTCCTGCCAGTTTGGATACTGAGTTTGGTGCACAAGCATTTTTCCTGGCAATTATCTTCACTCGGTTTTGAATCCTAGTGCAGGGTGGGGGAGGGCGTGTGGAAACGCATACGACCATTAGAAAGTAATTAATTGTTGGAAATAGATTCGTTTAAGTGATTATTGAGACTCTAGCAGGATCTACAAAACAAAATTTAATTTCACAGTCATAAATTGTATGTTACAAGTTTTCACCCCCAATGTGCGATGCACTCTAGTGTCTGGTTTCTACTTAATAGAAAATCCTTTTTGCATTAAATAAAGCAACAAAAGCACAGATTAAATCAATGCAGGTAGCATAGGTTTTGTTCCAGATTTTCTCTGTATTTAAGAAGCAGAGTTCAAGACATTGAAGTTTTTTTCTTTTTTTTGAAAGATGTTCATGACATTGAAGTTGAACACAGATTTAACAAAACAAATCGAATGCAATGACAATTGACTATTCCAAACTCACTGCAAATCATTAGCACGACGAGAAGTTCTGCGCTCGACATTCCTAACCGAGAGGGGCTCTTCTCCAAGAGAGAACTGCTTTATTTCGACCCTCTGCACATAATCAGGTTTCTTTAGGTTGTCTATGACAGGCTGAAGCAGCCCAACAATCCAATTCTCGATCCCAACTCTATACACCTTCCATAGTTTCCCAATCACCATGTTCACCCATTCCACTGACTCTTTCCTTTGCAGATCCTTCTCAAGAAACAACGAAAAACTAGTAGGCACCTGAGGCCAGGTACCAGGTTGAGTATCACGGCCTGACTTGCTTTTCTTCCTCAACGTCCAAATTTTATCAGAAATGACTCCAACGAAGAAAAAGAACACAAACAGTCCCGCAATATTCCGATCAATAGGAGGCGTTGGAATGGGGTGGATCACCCCAAGCTGAGTCCGCAATTTATTAACCATCGGATCTTCTTGGAAGTTGGTGAAGTTTGATGCCATCTGAGTAGACTCCCAAACCTGCCCTCCAGAATCAGATTCATTGGACGGCCTTTCAACAACAAACAGTTTCTGCGCTTTAAAGCTCTTCTTAGCTGGATTGATAAATTTGAAATTCAGATCATGACTGCCACTGTCAGAGGGAAGGACACAAGCTCTACATTTCCATCTCCTACTGTAGAACTTAATTCCAATAAATACCCTTCCTGAGTGACCCTTTGTCTGATAATTACATCCACTGCCAGATTTCTTGACCTTACAAGAACACGGAAGAGGTGAGACCCAGCAAATCTGCGAGGCGGTCCAGCTCGCAGAATGCAGTTGCATGAACATCTAAAAGACGAAAACAGGCAACCAAATTTCTACGTCAGGCAGAACAATTTGCATGCAGTTGAATGGTCGACATGGATTCACGGTCAGGTTACCTGCTAAACCCTGGCCAAAGATAAGTAAGCTACAAAAAGTTACTTTCGGAATGTCAAAAACATTGAGCATAAAGATAATAGCCACTATCACAAGAAAACTCAAAATTATAAAATGCTGAAACACCAACCATATCAGAGATGGAATGTTTTCCATTTATATGAAGACATTACATAAAAAAAAAAAAAAAATTTAAAAAAAAGACGACTAAAAAAAAAATTTGCTGGAAATGTTTCCTTTCATAATGTTTACATAGAGTGGCATTCTTGGGGCTTCTTTTTTTTTTTTTTTTGGGTCATCTTAATATTCTCTTAAGGGTTCACCATACCTTGAGTTTGGCTAAGACATATTGTGCATTGGTCTCCGAAAACACCCTTTTCATGACAATCTTTTCATTCTTTTCTCGCATGTTTTTTTCTCAGATTTTTCTTTGCTTTCCTTCTTTCTCACATGTTTTTTATTACACTTTTCTTTGCTTACCTGCATATGGGGCAACCTATAAGCAGCCCATTCTATTCTTGACACCCTATTTTCCAAAATTGAAACTAAAGTTTTCATTTTTATGACACTTCTTTGTTGCTCCTTGCATATAGTGGAAACAAAGAGCAGATGCAACCGACCTTACATGTGGGTGTGGTCAGTGTGACAGTGGATACAGAGCATGCATCTAGCACATCATACGCCTAGACAACACATGTCAGGAATAATCTACATCTTTTTTACACAACATGTAAAACACACAAGCCCTTTGGGGCCCACTATGTTGTATACGTGAAATCCATTATATCCATCAAGTGTTAATCTTTATGCTAACCATGCATATAAAAGATCATCCTGATAAAAAAACTCAGATGGGACACAGTGATGCGAACAATGTAAAATTGCACCTAAAACCTCTAGGTTCATGCAGGCTTGTGGCCTGCTTGAGTTTTGGATCAGGCTGAATTTTGCATCTTCCCTTCATCCTGGTGGTCAATCCTGATAACAGGTTTGATGAAAGATACACGGCATGGTGGCCCCACACACAAACCTATGGTTAGTGTCCCATCCCCATTGTTTCCTTGTGGTCTGGCCCAACTGAGTTGTTCATCTGGCTGATTTTTTGCCCCAGGGTCCAACAGAGAGCACGCCTGATGAATGGAGTGGATTTTGCATATACAACATGGTGAGCTCCAAAGAGCTTGTATGTTTTACATGCTGCGTAAAACAGGTGTTGTAGAGGATTCTAATCACCATATCCTTGACTGCAATGCAAGCAGGGGGCTCAAATACAAAATGCAACTAGCCAGACAATAAGCTGCCATCCAACTATTGGATAAATGAAGTATCCGTATTATGTAAAGGGTAAAAGCATAAAGGTGGGTCCTCACCTCCTCAGACTCATCATCATCATCTAAGTCGTCGGAATCCTGAAATCATATTCCACCAGCAGGGACAATTGGATAAATAAAAGATGCGCATTGACCAGAATCATCTGTGGCACCTGTTTTACCCAATGCGTAAAACACCCAAGCTCTATGTGATCCAAGATATTATATATATGAATCCACTCCATCCATCAGGTGGGAACCATTATTCGAACCATACATAGTTACATACAAAAGACCAGCCAGATAAATTTTATGTGTGTGCATGTAAAATAAACTTAAATGGGCCACACCAACTGGAACAATATAAAACCGAGCCTAAAACCTCTACGTTCACACATTGAGGCCCACTTGAGTTTTGCATCAAGCTAATTTTTGTATCTTCCCTTCATCGTCATGGTCAAATCTCATGAATGGGTTTGATGAAAGATAGAAGCTATAGTGGCTCCTCAGACAAAACTATGGTTGGCGTCCCATCCTCATTGTTCCTTGTGGTGTGGCTCACACGAGTTGTTCTATCTTGCTGATTTTTGCCCCAGATCCCAGCATAGAGTGCACCTGATGGATGGGGTGGATTTCATATATACAGTGTGGCAGATGCCAAAGAGCTTGGGCGTTTTACACATTGCATGAAACAGTCGTTGTAGAGGATTCTGGTCTGACACTGAATGATACTACCCCTTTCTTTTACATGGTGAAGTTTGGTAATCAACCATTTCCAGTTTTCACCTTCCATTTGATTATTTGAAGTCCATTAACTAGACGTCTAGGATCATCCAATTGGTGTGTTTTTCAAGATTGAGCTGCAGGTAGGATGGACAGCCTGGATGCACTACCCTCTTTCCTAAAACTATGGCTGCCACAAGCCTGCAATGGCATTTTCAACTCAAACCAACAGTCGAAACCTTACCAAAATGAAGATTACATTGCCACGTCTTGATTACTCAAAATCTCCATTTAGGGGTCGTTTGGATAGCCTGTAAATGATTTATTAGTAAATGGGCCATTTTTTTGTTTGTATGCTCCCATTTGCTAGTAAATCATTTACTACATGTAAGTCATTTACTAGCAAATGCCTTCTCTCATTTACTAGCACAAAGGTGAGATTTCATTTACTAGTAAATGAGATGAGAGGTTGTAAATGGCAACGGATCTATTTTTGAAATTTTCATTTACTAGCAGATTCGCAACTGGCTGTTGCAGGCTATCTAACAGCTCTCTCTTCCTCTCCCTCTCTGCAATCTCTCGCCCTCTCTCCCTCCCTCTGGTGATCTTCCAAGCTTCAAAGACCCTTCCAGCAGCGGCTCTCTACCAGACCGACGATCTCAACCACCTCCGGCGACCTCAAATTCGTGGGCCCACTTGTATGGCTCACAGACTAGGTTTTCTTTGAGGATTAACTCTAAGCTTTAGTGACATGGGCTTAACCCAATGATCCACTTGAAAGAAAATTCCAACATGCAATTTGAATGTTATTTGTTGATTTGCTTTTCAGGTGTGGATACAAAATTACAGGATATAACCCATTTACAGGCTATCTAAACACAATAAATGATTTACTAGTAAATCGTTTACAACTTACATACAAACAGACAGTAGTAAATCATTTACTAGCACTTAAGTCATTTAGTAGTAAATTAAATGATCTACTAGCATCCAAACGACCCCTCATATAATCCAAACTGAAAAGATAATGTGATCGCAACACTTACGCATTTCCGCCCATCAATCACAAAAATAAAAACCTAATTCCTCGAGAAAGGGGTGGAGTTAGGGTTTACCATATCAAGTCGAGAAATATGGAGATTTCAGCACAATACTGCTTTTGGATCGGTCAGGAACAACGAACAAAGTCAGAATTCGAACTGAGAAGAGAGCCAAACAGGAGCAATTTGAGCAGAAGGGGAATAGATAGAGCGTTGGAATGCGTAAAGCCTGACCAAGAAAGGCTTGGGGATTGGATTTTGCAGGATTTTGGTCGAAATCGGCACGAGATTTCTGGTTTAGAGGTGAGGAAGATAGTGATTCGAATGGATTGAAATTGGAAGCGGAATCGATTGCTCGCGATCGAGAAAAAACCGATGGATTTATGAGCGGGAAAAAGCTTCGGTGATTTGAGGAATGTAGAAATGCCGTTTTATTTATATTTTTCAAATCAAGGCAGTCCGAACTTCTGCTGGGAGTCGGCGTGGTTAAAATGGTATTCGGATTCGGTAGTGACCCCTCCAATACCCAGGTCGGTAGTGGGAGCGGATTGGGTGAGACCCCAGATGCACCGAGGTGGGTGGGACCCCTGACTTTGGGGCCCACTGTGATGTATGTACCTACATCCACGACGTCCATCCATATTGAAAGCTTGTTTTAGGTCATTATCCAAAAACCGAATCAGTTTGAGATCTTAAATGGACCATAGTACATGAAAGAGTGGTGATTCACCATTAAAAACTTCTCGTGGACCATGAAAGCTTTGAATCAAGATGATATTTGTGCGGTCTCTTCATCTATTTGTTTGTGACCTTATCAACAGGTTGGATGCCAAATAAACATTCCAGTGGAATCCATGAAGTTTTTAATGGTGGGGATTCAATCAAGAACGTTTCGTGTGGTGTGGTCCACTTAAGATTTGAGTCAGCTTCATTTTTTGGGATCATGCCCTAAACTGATCTTTCAAAATCGTTGGACGGTGTGGATTTAAGGTAAATACATGAATGTGAGCCCACAATAAAGGGCCCTGTTGTCAGAAGCTTTCTCGTAACAACCAAGACGGAGGTGTAGATATCTACCGGTTGATAGGAATTGGGACATGATCCAAACAGGCGGCTTGAATCTTAGTGATTATTCCTGCAAAACAAAACTGAAGGTTAAGAGGTGGCCGAGTCCCGGCCGTTAGTCCTCTGATGCTTAAGTTAGTCGATATTCCAGAAGGATAATTGATTTGATAGCAAGAATTCATTCTACCTGTAATTGAGGTGTCCTTCTTTCTTTATAGCACTTGGAAGAGATTTCCTAGGTTGGAATTGTGATCGATATTGAGTCGAATATCTAGGCGGATATCTCGGGATTGGATAACTCCGATCTTCAAGGATCGTGATCTCCGCTTTCCGTAACGGGAGAAGGGATAGTATCGGCTTTTATAGCTTTGCAGACCTTAGCAATATCTGAATTGAACTCTTAGGATAAGTTAACCGGATTGGCTTACTTACTTTATTCTGACCTCGGTTAGAGCATACCAAGGTCTTGTGTTATGCTCGATTTAACCAGATTTTTACCCACAATAGTTGCCCCTCTGCTTCCGAGGAAGACCCTTCTAGCTCGGGAGCACATTTGAGTGGGTAAGGTCGACTACATTTTGGCAGCAAAGTCGCATTAAATGCGTCGTTTCGAATTTTGAAAAAATGCATTGATGGTTGTACGGCGCAGCAGGCTTTTTCTGTGGCGAACAAATGGGATGGAGACACGTGGATTCCGTATATCTGAACGGACGGCCGAAATCCATCTGTCCAATGAGCAAGCGAACACATGGCAGGGCATATCAAGGGTCACATCGGTTCGCCTTTTGAAGCTGCAGATGATTGACACGTGGTGGATGCAAGATTCGGGTGCTGTCAACTGGGGAAGTATAAATACTGAACTTAGAGGGATTTCCAGAGATTTCCTTCCTCCCTTACACTATTCCCTACCGTTGCGTATTCTCCTTCCTTCATTTGCAGTTGCTCTGGCCAATTAAATCCTCCATCCGAAACCAGTTTCAATTAGTTGATCCCTATTCCAGAGCGTGGTCCGGTACGTTGGTTCTCTGTCTACATTCCTTATTTCCTTTCACTGTTCGTTTTGATTTTTCGATTTTTCGAGCAACAATGTTTGGTTCGGAAGAAAGCTCCTCTCGAACCGTATCCGCTTCTCAATCAGTTGGAGAATCCCGATTGGGGGAAATCCAATCTGTCCCTCCTGAGTTCCCGGGGAGAACTCTACTTGCAAAGACTCCATCTTCTCTTACTTCAGATGAGGTTCCCATTATTGGCACATCGGGCCAACAGTTAATAGCAGATAGGTTTTCAAATTATCCTGCTGACCTAATCTGGACCAAACTTACCCGATCTGACCTGATTAAGCTTAAGTCGGAATATTGTATTCCAGGGTCTATTGATCTTCGTTTACCGGGCCTAGATGATTTTCCTACCTATCCTCCTGGTGATCAGTTAACCGTGTACTCACAGTTTTTCGAGGCCGGTTTTCGTCTTCCTCTACTCCCTATTGTGAGGGAGTATCTTTCTAGAGTCAACTTAGTTCCGAGTCAGCTGCCTCCCAATTCCTGAAGGACCTTGATCAGCTGCATTGCCCTATGGCGCCAGGTCCATGGGCTAGATCCATCCGTAGCCGAGCTGATGCATCTATATCAGCTAAAGTGCCATCCTGATTCTAAGATATGATACTATCTGTCACCTCGGGGCAGGAAAGGCCATCGCCTTATTGATGATCGGCCCTTCTCGGTTCATGGTTGGAAGGAGGAGTGGTTTATTGTCACAAAGGGTTGGAAAAGTTCTCGACCTGAAGTTAAGTCTCCAGATCACTGGGTGCGCAATTGGTTCTCAGAGCCAGGTCGGGTCGACTGCTGCTTTGTGTACTTTTGGTACTTGTTTGCTTAAAACGATATGACCAGACCCCTTCCTTCTTCTTTTTTTAGTTCATGGAAGCCCTCCCAGTCTGAGCTCGGAGGAAGAGAGACGCATCGCTGCCGTGTGGGAGCTAGAACCCAACTTCCGCAATGTGAAGATCCTTCTCTCTTACGAAACTCTGACAGACGTGGGCATCAATCCCAGAGGTAATCTGTTTTTTTTTTTTTTTTTTACGTGGTTGACCGAGCTTATATTGACATCTGTAATGTACTGATACTATTCTGCACTTTTCTTGTCAGGCATGTCTGCTCCGGCGCCAAAAAGAAAGTCTGCCTCCTTGTCTGTTGAGGAGAAGGAGCAGATCAGGGCAATGAAGAGGCAAAGTGAGACTAGAGGCACCCACGGCCGAGGCTACGGTCACTACTGCTATTACGAGGCCTCAATCATCCCAAGTCATAGACTTGGTGGCCGTATCTGAAGCTGGACCTTCTGGGGGCCCATCACTAGTGGCACTAACTCAATCCGCCTCATGCCTGCGCCGGGGCCCAGAGATGCCACCGCATTTGTACAACTTGTGCAAGTGGGCATATAAGGCTGTTCCTGAGGCCGAGGTAGATGCGATGGTGAGGGTTCCGGGACCGTCTTTTCTCAACACACTAGTAACCTTCGAAGCTAAGGTATGCCCGTTGTTGAGGCTTCTATACATATTTTCATTCTGCTTGTGTGCTGATTTTATGTTCTCGGATACTTCGCAAATTGCCTTCGGGTGCCAAGCACTACGCGAGGAGATGACCCGAGACAAGGGCATGATCTCCAGTTTCGAGGGGACCTTGGCGGCGACCAAACGGACTTTGGACGAGGCGCTGAAGTCCGGTGAGGAAGTGAAGAAGGCTCTGGAGGCTCAGGAGCGTGAGAACGTCATATTCTAAGCCGAACTCTCAAACAGGGAGAGCGTGGAGACCGAGCTCAATGCTCGAATTGAGGAACAGAAAGTCGCCGAAGAGGCTTTGCAGGCGGAGCTGACAAAAGTCCGTTCCGATCTGGAAGTCAAGATTGTCGAAGCTGATGAAATGTTCGACTTCGGTTATGAGAAGTGCAGGATGACAGTTCAAAGCCGTCATCCGGATCTGGACCTCTCATTTCTTGACTCCGAGGAGGAAGATGCCAACCCCCCGACGGCAGCTGAGCCTGCAGCTGACCCTCCCCTTGAGAGTTTTTGCCTCCCATATTTTTTTATTTTTGTTTGCCCATGTGTTGGGGCTTTTGTTTAAACATATACTTTTTGTTGTATTACCGACCCTGCTGTGGTCGTACTACTAAATCACTTTTGATAAATCTTACTTGTCTGTTCATATCTATTAGACTTACAACTTATCTTATTTGTGGTTTGCTTTGATTGTTCACCCAGTGTGCCGCCCCCTTACTTTGTGGTTGAGCAAGTTAGCTCGTATCGGAGTAACATAGTAAGGTGCGGGTTAATATGGGCGAAGGCAATTGTCAGTTCATGTGCTTTGATCGTTACTGATCTTAAGCGTGTACACAAAGCTTCAGGCGATGTTAGCCTCTGCTTATGTGTCTTTTCCCTTGATGGGGCCATAACTTCGAGAGAGAACTCGGCAAGATTAAGTACTTAGCTTTTTATTAATAATAGGTCTTCAGATGTTCCGCATTCCATGGATGAGGTAGGGCTTAGCCACGCATATCCTCAAGTCAGTACGTACCCAAGCGAACTGACTTTGTAATTTTATATGGCCCATCCCAGTTCGATTGAACGCGCTTGCGATCTTGTCTTTTTTCTCTTTCATATTCCTTCGTAGAACGAGGTCACCCACTCCGAAGCATCTTTCCTTGACTCGTGAATTGTATAATTTAGGGACGCGTTGTTGGTAAGCTGCAATTCGGATTTGAGAGGCTTCTCGGACCTCTTTAATTAGGTCGAGGTTCGTCCGAAGTTCAGCATCGTTCTGATTGGATTAAAAGCGGCCAGTTCAATTGGTTGATAGCTCGATCTCAATTACCACAACCTCAGTTCCAAATGCTAAGGAAAATGGGGTTTCGCTTGTCGTTGATCGGGTTGTGGTTCGATATGTCCATAATACCTCAGGGAGCCGCTCTGCCCAGGCCCCTTTACATTCACCGAGCTTTGTCTTCAGGTGACCCTTGATAATCTTGTTGATTGCCTCGACTTGTCCGTTAGCTTGGGAATGATGGGGGGACGAGTATACGTTCTTTATGCCTAAATGTTGGTTGAACTCCCGAAACTTCGCATTGTCGAACTAAGGCCCATTGTCTGTGATGATCGTGTTCGGAATGCCGAACTGGCATATAATTAACTTCCAGATGAAGTCTGTCATTTTCTTTTCCACAATTGTGGCGAACGGTTTGCTTTGACCCACTTTATAAAATAATCAACGGCGACAATCGCATATTTGACTTGCCCCTTACCGGTTGGGAGAGGACCGATGATGTCAATTCCCCATTGTGCAAAGGGCTATGGCCAGGACATAGGAGTGAGTTCTTCGGGCGGCAGGTGAGGGACTGGGGCGAAGCGTTGGCACTTGTCGCATCTCTTGACCACTTCTCAGGCGTCTTTCTGAATGGACGACCAATAATATCCCTGACGTATCACTGTCTGTGCCAGTGCTCGACTTCCGGAATGGTTTCCACATGTGCCGAAGTGAATTTCTTTCAAGACATAGTCGGCTTCGTCAGGTCCGAGGCAACGGAGGCAAGGCAGAGAAAAGCCCTTCCTATACAATATATCATTGATCAACGTATATCGAGCAGCTCTATATCGCATTTTTCGTGCTTCGCTCTTTTCTTCGGGTAAATCACCATTCTGCAAGAAACGGATAATGAGGTCCATCCAGTTAGGCTCGGTCGAAACCGAAAATATTTCTTTGGATTCTTCGTGGGCTATACTTCGACGGGGGAAGAATTCAACGGGAACTGTCCTTCTGAGATCGTCGTCTACTGCCGAAGCTAGCTTGGCTAGCGAGTCCGCATTAATATTCTGGGTCCTCGGGACTTGAACTGACTTTGTAATAATCAAATCGGGCTAGTAGCTCTTGAGATTTCAGCAAATATGCGGACATCTTCTTTTCTTTCTCTTGATATCCGGCGGTCACTTGCCCAACCACCAATCGCGAGTCACTATGTACTTTGACCCTTCGGACCTCGATCGCCGAAGCTAGCCGTAACCCGGCTAGGAGGGCCTCATATTCAGCTTCATTGTTAGAAGCCTTGAAGCCGAACCTCAGGGTGTATTGGACTTTTATTCCATCGGGAGAAGTCAAAATTAGTCCAGCCCCACATCATTGGGAATTTGACGACCCGTACACGTATAATAACCATATAGGTGTTGTCGAGTCATCTTTCGGCAGGGATTCTGCAACTTTTCCTGTAGAAGACGTATTAAATTCATGATCGAGAGGGTTACTGAGAAGGTTGGTAAGTTCGGCGATGAAATCAGCCACTGCCTAACCTTTGACGGCAAGTACGAGGTCAGTACTGTATGTCGAATTCCTCGAGCTTGATGGCCCAACAAGCGAGGCGGCCTGAAGTTTCCGGCTTTTGTAACACTTTCCTTAGTGGCTAGTCCGTCAGTACGGCTATCGGATGTGCTTGAAAGTAAGGTTGCTAATTTTCTCGCTATTGTTATTAGCGTTATAGCCAACTTCTCTATGCTGGGGTATCGAGTTTCTCCGTCGATGAGTGCTTTGCTGACATAGTACACCGGCCTTTGTGTACTGTGGTTATCGCGGACTAAGGCCGAGCTGATTGCTGCTGGGGAAACAGCCAGATATAGCAGTAGTTCTTCTCCTTGCATAGGCTTGGACAATAGTGGAGGCGATCCGAGGTATGCCCTGAGATTTTGGAAGGCATGCTCGCACTCTGATGTCCAGGTAATTTCGTTGAATTTGCGGAGTTGTTTGAAGAACGGAAGACACCGGTCTGTGGCCCTAGAGACGAACTGATTAAGTGCTGTGACTCGCTCGGTGAGGCGTTGTACTTCTTTCACTGTGGTTGGCGAGCTCATTTCGATCAGTGCGTGAATTTTCTCCAGGTTGGCTTCTATTCCCCTTTGATTTACCATGAAGCCAAGAAACTTCCCCGGGCTCACCCCGAAAGCGCGTTTGCTGGGGTTGAGTTTCATCCTGTACTTTTTCAAGATACCAAATATAGTGCGGAGGTTATTGACGTGGTTTAGGCTTTTAACAAGCATGTCGTCCATGTAAACTTCCATGGTTTTACCAATCTGCTCAGCAAACATTTTGTTGACCAAACATTGGCACGTCGCTCCGGCATTCTTGAGTCCGAAAGGCATTACTTGTCACGTCCCGAAATCTGGACACAGAGTGTGCACCCTCAGGGCCCAGGTTATGGGGTATGACTTGTGCACAAAAGCACTTAATTCAAAAGTCAAACCGTTATAAAGGCACGTGATCATATATGTACTAAGTTCAAATTATCATTTAACAATAATTAAATAAAAATACAATCCATACACAATGGTCCACCCATTTGGGATTTATTAATAATGTCATCAAACGAAAATAAAACAGAAAAATGATAGAAATAATCTAGATTTCTTGATTCGTAGCAGCCACTTCTTCCTTCATTAAGATACTTGGTGGTTCCTCCACTTGTTCACATTCCTGGTCATGTATATCATATGTACCATCTGTATATATTTACTTCCTTCAACGGGGAAGTCCAGTGAGTAACCCAGTACGATTCACATGCATTTCAAATAAGCAAGATAAACACATGTCATCAAATACATGTAATACATAACTAATGCAAGAATGAGTTTAATATGAAATGATGCATCAAGTGAGCATATATTCAGTCTTCCACTTGCTTCAATTAGATCCCATCAATCGGCTCCCCCTTCCTTGTAGGGCGGACTTCCAAATGTTAGTGGGCTTCCAGGATGGTCCTTGGGTAACCGGGTATTTAAGTACTTACCGGTCTTCCAAAGTCGAACTCTAGGCACAATAACTCATGAATGCGTGCAATGATTCACATCCATACAATAATTCATACATTCCATCTCTCCTTTTGAGAGGCAACATTTCATGACATTTATTATAAATGGATATTATTTAAATAATATTTAACTAAGCATAAATCAATTAATATCACATATTATGTCCATCACACAACTTAATTAAAATGACTAGGAAACGTGTTAGGATGTACTCACCCGTTGATAGTGGCGATTACTTTGTTAATTCTGTCGCGTCCTGAGTAGAATCGATCCTGAATCTACAATAAATGTAATTGATATTTATTCATCACCAATCTAGCCCTAAATATACTTATTTTCAATTTGAATTATACTTTATTGAGGTTTGGTTCCTTAATGGACGGTCCAGATTCGATTATTGTAACCCACTTTTCCAAAAGGAATGACCCTTTTACTATTTTTTTATGGTACGGCCCACTTGACTGGTGGATCATCCTATTCTTCGTCACAAGTTCCTCAATGGTGCAATACCAAAGATGGTTAATTACATTTTGCAAAGATCTTATCGTGGGATATCCTAAAATGATCAATTTATGAGAATCCATACCATACATTCCCACTATTTTACTTGACATGGCCTGCTTGGAACTCTGATTGGGCTAATTTTTTGTCACAAAACTAATAACCCATTACTCAAGAGATTGAGTGGATCAGATTTTTCAAAGACTACACAGTGGGGCCCACAAGTTCTCAACCAGTGGACAGGTGTTGTCCCCACTGTTTGTCTCGGTACGACCCACTGGAATATTCTATACGGACAATTTTTTGTCTTCAACCAGAAAACTTGTTTATTAAGATATTGGACGGATTAAATTTCTCAATGTGTCTCCAAATGGGTCCCAAAAGTGGACAGCAATCTAAAATCGAACTGCCTCAACCATGTGTGTTGTTATCGTTACTATTTTAAGTGGTGTGGGCCACCTGAGATTCAAATTTACCTGATTTTTAGACCCAAGCTGTAAAACATCATGATACAAGATATGGTCCGCTTGGATCTACTGATTTCATCACAATGGGGTCCGCGAGTTGACTGCTGTCCACGCCCAGAATTTCCATCTTTTGTTTTCATTTTTATTTTATAATTTTTCCACCATTAATTTGTTTCAGGTGGTGTGGCCCACTCAGATCTCAATTTGCGTCCAAATTTGGACACCGGTCCCAAAATGAGTTGGAGAATTAAATGGATGGAGTAGATATACTAAATCCATCAAGGTGGGTCCCATGAGTGGGGCCCCCACGTTAACTTCAAAAGTCACTAACGCTGGATGTTCCAGCGTCTTTGACGCTGGACGTCGAGCAACCCCTTTTTTTCTTTTTTTTTTATTATTGTTATTATTATTTTAGGCTTATATGAGGTGGTTTACAAGAGATCTGGTCCGACCATTGGGTCGGCCACCTCATTGTGGGCCCAATAATATTTTGGAATAAAATAAATTTATCACAATTAAGTTAATAATTAAATAAAACAATAATAAAAGAATTTTAAAGGCTATCATTCATCCAATCGATGTGGCCCATCTGTAGGTCCAATCGATCTGAATTTCAAAAAGGAAAGTCATATTCTTTTCAGTGATAGGAATTGATCCCTGGCCTTCCCTCTCACTTAAGAGAGCTTTAACCAATCAGTCCATGCTTTTTTTTTGTTTATTATCTTAAATTTATTTAGTTAAACCTATTATTGTTTCTAAAAGAATATTTTCCTACCGAAATTTTGGGGTCGTTTGTTCGCTCGCCTCAAGTGCAAGGCTGCGATGTAGTAATAAATCTCGGTAAGACCGAGGTCAATCCACAGGGAATAAGGTAAACCAATTTAAGTTGTTCCAGCAACTTCAAATTCAATGAATTAAGAATTTCAAGTTTATAAACTAACTTAAACCAATAATTGTAAAAATCTGTAATTAAAGGGAACTAAGGCTTTCGAGGATCCACTTTGTTAGCCCTTATGTGAATTCATTAATTCAAGCATAACACAACTATAATTGAAGTTCTATCTCTCTTCTAGTTGGAAGATATGACATTCAAACACAAACAATCCCTACTCAAGGTGAACAACAAGGTTCTAGTTCTAATGAAGCCCATAGAAGTCGAATATGCAGCCTTCGAAGTAACGACCATGCCAATGGACTATGGTACGCTCTAGGGTTACTACAATTCGAATCTAATCAATCCAAACATGATAATCGCAGAGAATTGCAAGGAACTCATGTCCGAAGCACATGAACTCTCATAAAACATAAAAAAATATCACTTTTATTCAAACTAGAACTTAAAAATCAAAACTTTAAGCAAAGTACTTGAAATAGAACGAATCCAACATTATAACTACTCACAAGCTTCACCTTTTAGCCTTAGTTAAGAGGTTCTAGCTGAGCACTATCACACTTCAACTAGAATTCAAAGAAAAACTACACAAAAACATGAAAAATTAGAAAAAAAATCCTAATTGGAGGAGTTGCGGTCACTCCACGATGATCTCCCTTGCTCCCCATGAACTTAGAATTCTTCTAGGATACCTTAACAAGGATGTCAAGGTGTCCTTTTATAGGAAAAATCACGAGCTGCCTCGGATTGCGTAAAAACTTACGCACATATGTCGGTATCGGATGCTGGTCGGGCGCCCGGTCAGGTAGTGGTCGGGCGCTCGACCGTGCTTGAATTCGGTCAGTGCTTTTTGATGAAATCCTCTTTGAATATCGGGCGTTCGGCCAGATGGTGGTCGGGCACCGGGTCAGGTCCAGATCTGTCCAGTATATTCAGCAAAAATCCTCCAAATTTCGGGCGCCCGGCCATGTTTTGGTCAGGCGCCCTGTGGCCTTCTGATATGCATGTTGAACTCTTCTTTCTTCTGACCGATCCAGGTCTTTCTGATATGATTCTTCAGGGCCTCTTATCAGTATCTTCAATGTAGTTCTAAAGGGCCCTTTTAGCAACAAATTCATGACTTATCTCTTTCATTCCTACATACACAAAACAAGCATTAGATGGGTCTTTTAAGCATGCAAACCATGCATGTAATGTGATGTAATGGACTAGAAAATGTATAAAATGAGAGCTCAACATCATTACATTACTTTATAGCAGTAAAGGCCTCAGTCTGTAACAAACACTGTCTTTTACCTGTCGGGAACGTACATCTGGATTTGATTATATCTGGAGTACGCATCCATGAAACTGGGTAGTTCGTAACCTGACGTCGCATCTATGAGCTGGTCTATTCTTGGAAGCGGCAAGCTGTCTTTAGGGTGAGCTTTGTTGAGATTGGAGTAGTCGACACAGACTCTCCATTTTTCATTGGTTTTTTCACGAAAACGACGTTGGCGAACCAATCGGGGTAATAAATTTCCTCGATAAATTCCGTCTGACGTAATTTCTAAATTTCCTCTTCAATCATAGTGTGTCTCTCTGTGTTGAAGGGTCGTCGTTTTTGGCTGATCGGTTTGAAGGTCGGATTGACGTTGAGTCAGTGGACCATCACTTCGGGGCTGATCCCAAGCATATCTTTATGAGACCATGCGAAAACATCTACATTTTCTTTTCAGCCCTGTCTGAATGTTACTGCTTAATTGGGATCCGATCTTAACGATCTGGGTCGGATCGTCGTCTGATAGTGGGATCTCTACTAACTCTTTGGCGGGTGATTCACGCTCCTTTGTTTCTTCTTTAGGGTTAAGTGGGGTTGAGTGCGAGACGACCAAAATCATATTTTTATTCTTTCCACGTAGGGTCAGCTTGTAGCATCGGCGAGCTTCCTGTTGGTCCCCTCTGACCACGCCGACGCCGTCGTCGGTTTCGAATTTCATGGCTAGATGATAGATAGAAACGCAGGCTTTTAGAGCTCAAATGATGGGTTGGCCGATAATCGCGTTGTATGCTGATGAAGTATTAACGACGAGGAAATCAACCATAATCATCTTTTGGTTAGGCGCTCCTCCCTTAACGTAACCGAGATGGTTATTTCCCCTTCATGCATTATGCAATTCCTTGTAAATCCGGTCAAAGCAATTTTGACCGGTCTTAACTTGGATCAGTCAATCTTCATTCTGTCGAATGCCGAGGCATATATGATGTCCGTCGAGCTCCCTGTATCTACCATCATTCTGTGGAGCTTTTTGTTAGCGACCACCATCGACACTACAAGGGAATCGTCATGTGGGTGCAGTATCCCTCGGGCATCTTCTTCGGAGAAAGTTATCGCGTGATGGGCGACCTTGAAATTTTTAAGGGTCTACTTGTCAGATTTATCTGTAGCCTCGGCTCGGATGTTCTGCCTTGTCGCACGTAGGCTTTGCGGGCGGTACCAGAATCCCCGGTAGTAGGCCCGCCGGAGATCATATGGATTTCTTCCACGAGACTATTATTGATCGGTTCTCCGTCGCCACCTTCCCGATCTGTGGCCTTTTGGTCTTCATGACGCTGAGCAATATATTCTTTCAAGAAACCCTGCTGGATGAGGGTTTCTATCTGTCGCTTTAAGTCATAACAATTTGTTGTGTTATGTCCATGGTCTTTGTGATACAGGCAGTATTTGGACCTCGACCTTCTGTCGGGGTCGGTTTTGATTTTGCAGGTCGTCCAAACACATGTTTATTTTTCTCAGCTAAGAATACCTGCTCGACAGTTGTTTCAAGTGGGGTATATTTTTCGAATCGCGGGATCGAAGCTTTGGCTCCACGAGAAGCACTGCTCGGGTTTGGCGACATCCGATCAGGCCTGTGCCTTTTGGAGCCGCTTTCTTCTTTGCGATCTTTTCTTTTGTACGACGACCACTGAGCGTTCACTAACTCCTCTGCATTGATATGTTTGGCGGCCTGGTTAAGGAATTCAGTTACGGATTGAGGAGGCTATTCCCCGACTGACCAGATGAATTTTTCATCACACAACCCTCCTATCATCGTATGCAGTAACACGTCTTGAGATAAGTTCTCCACTTGAACTGCATCGGCGTTGAATCGTGAGAGGTAGTCTTTTAGCGATTCGTTATCTTTTTGCTTGACCGCAGCGAAGTGGGTAGAATGTTTCCTCAGATCGGTACTCCCGATGAATTGAGTTGCGAATGCTCTGCTTAATTTGGTAAATGAGGAGACGGATCTCGTTTTCAAATTACGGAACCACGTCCACGCCGAGCTGGTCAAGGACAATGGGAAGGCCTTACACATGATATGTCCATTGACTCCGTGGAGTTTCATCCGAACTTTGAAGTTCTCGAGGTGCTTGACTGGATCTCCAACCTCGGAGTATTGTTTGAGTTGAGGGATCTTGAATCCCTTCGGAAGAGGTTCGTTGCGAATTTCGTCGGTAAATGGAGATTCAGACGAATCTACGAGGATGTCAGTTGCGGTCGGTGCTCGGACACGTTGTGCTCTCTAGATATCCCCAATTCGCTCTCGAAGCTCTTTTAGTTCGGCCTCCAGTGGGGTGATATTATCATCTACCCGATCTTGGCCTTAGCTTACCCAAGTTGATCGTCTTTCTTTTATTCTGTGTCGAAAATCATTTGCGGGAGGTTTTGCTGCACGACTCGCGACCTCATCTTCTTCGGGTCGGTGACGATTTAGGGTTGATTGTTGAGGTTGAAGGCTTTGCTGAGGCAGTCGAGGTTCGTGGCTTCCTTTAGGAATAGGCAGAGGCCGAGCTAAATTGGTCAAGAGGGCCATAATTTCGTTTAGCTTTTCATCTACATGCCCGAATCGTCGATCTACCCCCCCCCCCCCCCCCCCAAAGCGTTCTGCAACGCCACCAACTTGTTCTTCCAGGGTGGACAATCTGGCCCCGCGATTACGGGACCTCCGTCGTCCACTCAAAAGATTGAAATGGCAGGATGAACTCCCGATGTGAAGGGCTGGAGTCTCCGAGAGGGGTCCTTCATTTTCAGATTGTGGCTCATAGGACGGTTCAGCATTAGCGGGAGCTTTTCCTTTTCTATTGCCTTTTTCGCCAACCATTGATTCCTTCTTTCAGATGGGAGAGTTTCAGACGGAAATAATTTTGTCAGTCGTTTCCCACATATGGCGCCAGCTGTTGTCGACGTTTTCTCGTAACAACGAAGATGGAGGTGTAGACACCTACCGGTTGATCGGAACTGGGACACGATCCAAACAGACAGCTCGGATCTTAGTGATTATCCCTACAAAACAGAACTGAAGGCTAAGAGGTGCCCGGGTCCCGACCGTTAGTCCTCCGATGCCTAAGTTAGTCGATCTTCTAGAAGGATAATTGATTTGATAGCAATGATTCATTATACCTGTAATCGAGGTGCCCTTCTTTCTTTATAGCAGTTTGAAGAGATTTCCTATGCTGGAATTGTGGTCGATATCGAGTCGAATATCTAGGTGGATATCTCGGGATTGGCGTGGTCCACCTGAGGTTTGGATCTGCCTTGTATTTTTGTTCATGTTGTAAAATAAGCTTGCAAAATGGCTGGATGGCTTGGATAAAACACATGCATCATGGTAGGGTCCACAGAGCTTTGACACCTAGCTAGCTGGCTGGTGTTTGGTCACCAGCCAAACCGCGTCCATCATGGCGGGGCTACATCACTGCCCAGTGCTGAGATCTCAGTATTGGAAGGGTCACTACCGAGTCCATAAAAGGAATCTTTTGGACGCACGTGCACGTGGAGCAATATGACGCAGCTCATTACCTGCGATCACGTGAGTGCAGTTAGCCGTCGCTTGTCCCGGATCGGGTCAACGGTGTTCCACATTCGATCCACCAGATAATTGAGCATTGATAACCCGCCTGCCCCGACCATTAGTAAGTGGGCGAGTTATTGGTTGAGCTTGGGTCCAGACTAATCGTTAAAATTCATGAATCGTTCATCGGGTTCCTACAAAAAAAGGTGGAACGTGCTTGTGAATGTTAGTGGAGAAACTATCACATGCAATTGTTTTACATGAACTTTCACATTTATTAATTATTTCCAACAACACATCACATGTAAATGGTCCATGAAAGGGGTGGACCAGACCATGATGATCGCCTAATACGAAAATCAAGACCATTCACTGCCATTCAGTTTTCATTGATTCAAAACGTGCATTCAATTTGACAAGTACATCACCTAATTTTTACACCTTAAGGTCATTATAGCGTGGCCCGCAGTTTTCGCGAATAAAAATCCCAAACATATGACACGTTGACAGAAAAAGAATAGTTCATGTCATTTATTAATAACTAGTTAAAAAAGTATGAAGTTGTTGTAACCTTTTTCCAACCGGCAATGGCTGCTTTCAATGGCCGATTGCCGTTTTGAAACCAACATAGTGGCCGATTGCCGTCTGCAATCAGGCTAATGGCCGATTGAAGTAGATTCAAAACTAAAGCGAGTAGCATGAGGAAGCACGTTACTGTTCACTCTCCTTTAACAGATCACATGATGCGGCAAACTTCCATATTGGATCCAGATCACCTTCTTGAGCATCCAACTGTCCAAGAAACTTCAACCGTCTATTCTCTAAGTGCAACAATCCAATCCGTATTTCAATCCTAATTATTGATCCAGTCCTTTAAGTACATCCATTGATTCCATATCATTAGCCCTTGAATCATGTTTAATCGATTAAGACCGTTCATGCCCACACCCACTTGGATCAAACGTCCATCAAATCCAAACTGTTGACTTACCCAATTGTTCATTATTCTGGATTGTCCATCAACGGTGTTGTAACTCATTTCTGCCCAACATACAATAGCCAATTACAAGAGGACATGTGTGGCTACATGGTTGTATAAAGGCAACAAAAGAAGGACATGGTTGGGGTTGTAAAGAGATTTACGGTGATACAGTTGGCACTATATTATGATGCCACAACATCATAGGGGTTGGTTGAACGTTGCAGAGTTAATAAGCAGTTACCAGTGTGGATATTAAGAAGGGAAATGAAGAGGAGGGACTGGTTGCTGTAATCATCCATTAGAGGCTATAAAAGTAAAATGAGAGCGACAGAGAAAGGGGTCCAGCGCCAATCAAATCATCTCAAATCATCATGTTTCCTTTTATTCTGTTATTTGTGCTTCTTAGCGAAATCTATCTTAACTATCATTAGTCTCATCATTTTCTCCTTTGGGATTACTTCTCATAAAAGAAAATTCATAGCTAGAATCCAGTTGCAATAATGGTAATATTAATAAAAGTTTATGCTCATACGTTAAACTTAGTTTAATAATGTATTAAGTCACAAAAGGTGAACTACAGTTTGTTCCAAGCGACTGATTTTAAGTATTCCCTTTTGTTATTTGATTTACATTATCCAGTTTTATATTGAAAAGTCTTTTCATGGAAGGCAAGAGTGAAACCCATCTTTGGAGGATGAACCTCAACCTCAAAGTATTACCTGATTCTATTTAAACAACTGAGTGAGTGGCTAAATAGACGGCCGATCTACACAGACTCTGGGCATATATAGCTAATCATGGAATATCTACTTATTTCGGCGCTCGGGGTCATTGTTGTTCAGTTGGAATCAAGCCACACAATCGGTTCTGGCACTTCCAGCACACATCTCACACTCGTGATCGAAAAACAGTGAGCAACAGAAGTATAGGTTATCGGTGGATTAAAACAGGGCCACTCCACTGATAAAAAGAAATTTTTAGAGGGTATTGCCGTCAATTCAATCAAACAAGGCCATACATGTGAACAAGTAGCTTGTATTCGGTTTTTGTATAAGGGTATTATGCGCGGGCATGCTAAAGTTTACTCAACTCAAGGTTTGATTGAATTATTGGTGTTCTCCCATGTTAAGATAGACATGTTGGAGACTAGACACAAGATCCAATTATCCTCTCAACCACCAATTGTGACTAGTGTTCAAGTGATTTGTGAAAGGGTATGGATCAACCATTTCGAATGGATTATTTTTACCTTGTGACAATAGATGTAAGTCTACAGACTTAAAGACTTGTTCTTTCATCAATACTTTCAGCCCAATATCTCTCAATTACATAAAAATGTATAGATAAACCAAAAAAGGTTAAACAATGTTGATTTTATTAATATTTAAATGAATGGTCCATTACGATCAACAAAGTATTGATCGATTAAAGAAAAATGAAAAAGAAAAAGAAAGATAAATACCTTATTCATCTATCAAAGTAGACAATCAAAGCGGATAGTTAGCAAGATGTGACCGGATGGGTATATGATCGGCTAAATCGAAACTTAGTTTATCAAGATCCTACAACTTAAGGTTGCCAATGTTTACTTTTACTCTTAAGGTACTGTAACAAAAGCTGCTAGGCAATAGTGATATATGATAGAACTAGGCCAGGCTATGCTAATAAATATGAATTTGTAAGGTAAATTAAAAGTAGATAGATATGTTTAGCGTAGGCCTCAAGCTTTTCTTCAGTGTGCTCCTTTTTATAGCTTACCAAGGCGGCAAAACTCTCACTAGGTTTCCTTGTTGATCATCGATCCTCCACGTTTACGGCGCGCATTCTGGATAAAGGGAATTTCCCAAACAAATTTGTAATCGTTGGCTTCTAAAATCCTTTTCTTGTAGTTAATCCAACTATAGAGGTCTTATAGCCTACTAATTGGATTTAAGATTAGTTTAGGAATCTTAAGAGATGATCCCAAGCCTCAAATCAATCATGGTCACTCAACGTCTCTTCCGCTCTGAGGTGTTGGATGGTCTAGATCAAACCACCTCCTACATTTAACCATTCACCATGTGATGGTTTGAAGTGTTGGAGAAGATTTGACACCTTATACTAATTTGTTATTGGAGATGGGCTTAACTGGAAATAATTCTCCCATTCTCTTTATTCCAATTGAACCACAGCCACAGGTTAGGGTCATTGAATGAGATGTCTGGGTGGTTATGTCCTTTGTGTTGGATGGTTCAAATCTACTCGATGTTAATCCAATATTGGACATATTATATACTTCTTCGAGCCTCTTCCCATTATCCTTATTCTTATCGATGAATAGCTTGAGACCCAACCTGGTTAATGCACACGTCTCTCATAATTTGGGTCTGAACCATAGGCGGGTGCGCTTGGATATCAATCAAATCTCCAGATATTTGGAATCTTCTTAAACGTTACAACTGCTACTGAACATCTCTAAGGAGATCTTCCATTTTGGAAGGACCGTGAGAGATGGCTTCACCTAGTGTATTGTAGTTAGATACGTGATAAGATCTGTTCTCTTGACGGGCCTCTTATAGGCATGCTGGGTACACTCTCTTATTAATGGGTACGATAAACGTGGAGATGTGTTATCCATCGATTCGTTCTTTTGAAGATGGTCGTAAGAATCCATGCCTTCATATTAATAACAAAACGGGTAACATCGAAGAAAAATCAAACTGAAGATACTTTCGGGCGAGAGTAAGATTTCTGCTAGTTATAGCACATAGTGCCTACACATGGCAGTCTTTCATTGGTACCACACCAAGGCGCTAAAAATAAGTGTAAACATAGGGCTGGTTTAATAGGACCTACCTAACAACTTCAAAATTCAATTTATTATTATTATTATTATATCAATACATTGAATTATTATTTTTAATTTAAACTTCATGTAATTTGATCATTTTAGTCATTTTGGTAAACTAAAAAGCTCCTCGAAGATTTTCAATAAAGAGCTCGGGGACTTCCCATGTGCTCCAAAATAAAGCTAGTTTAAATTTTAATACATTGTATATAAGACAATTGTTGGTGGAGCCTTCAAATTATGCTGCAACAGAGTCTCACGATCGGTCGGCCAGACTAGCCCGATCGGTCTAATTATGGTCTGAAAAATAGACGGGCAAGTAGTTTGATCGTTGGATAATTTTGGGGCATCTACGACTGGTCAGGCGACCGATCGTCAATGGCCTGCGACCGATCGTCAATGGCTTGCGACCGGTCTTGTGTCGAGGCAGAATGGGTCATTTTTGTAGCAGATCTCTCTGGACCACCACTGACCGGTCGTGGGTAGGCCACGACCAGTCGACGGTATTGGTTATAATCAATTTTGTAAGGTTTCCAAGGGGGCCTTAGTCGTTATGAAGGGACAAAGGTATGAAAACCTTTACAAGTTAATTTGAAGTATTTCATCGGGTAGAGTTACAGCGAATGTAGTGGATTCCACGGCTGCATGTTTGTGGCATGCACGCTTGGGCCACATGAGTGAGCGAGGCATGAATATACTTTCTGATCATTCATTGATTCATATTTTTAAGAGCATAGACTTTAGTGTATGTAAGCATTACATGTATGGTAAACGGTCTGGGCTGTCCTTTAAAATTGGAAAGCATGTTTGTAAGGGGGTGCTTGAGTATGTTCATTCAGATGTATGAAGGCCGTCGCCCATTATTTCTGTTGGGGGGTCATTATGGTTCATGTCATTCATTGATTACTATAACAAGAAGGTATATGCTTATTTTTTGAAAAATAAATTCAATGTTTTCACCACTTTCAAGCATTGAAAAGTGATGGTGGAAAATCAGACAATGGCAGAAATTGAAAGTGTTGAGAACCAATAACGGTGGAGAACTCACTTATGGGGAACTTAATTAGTATTGTAAAGAGAAAGGGATCATGAGTCACAACACAATACTCTACACATCGGAACAGAATGCCGTGGTTAAGCGGATGAACTAGACTCTTTTGGAAAGAGTCCGGTGCATGCTAAGTAATGTTTGATTGAGCAAAGAGCTATGGATTGAGGCTGTTAACTTGGCTTGTTACCTGATAAGTCGATTACATTCTACGACCATGGATTATAAAATTTCAAAGGAAGTGTGGAGTGGTCAGTCATTTGACTACTTAGGATTGCATGTATTTGGTTATGAAGCTTACTCTCATGTACCGTTAGTTAAGAGAGATAAGCTAAACCAAAGAGCTAGAAAATATATCTTTGTTAACTATGGTGATAGAGTGAATGGTTATAGACTATATAACCCCGTCACACGGAAGATCACCCTTGAGATATGATGTCAGGTTTGATGAGGGTTCTTTATTCTGAAATGATGTGCCAAATGAAACAGAAAAATCATAGGTTCTTGGTATTCATGTTGATAGAGATGAGATATGGGCCGATACTGAGACACGGACAGAGGTACATGATCAGGTGGAGCAATCACTTATGCGAAGAAACCCACCAAGAGATCGCAAGTTACCAGCAAGATATAAGGATGACTCGAAGATTGCATTCGCCCTTATTATAGATGAGGGGGATCCGTCTAACTTTGATGAGGCATTACAGGATGTAGATGCTGAAAAGTGGAAGATGACAATGCAAGATAAGATGGATTCTCTGTACAAGAATGAGACTTGGGAGCCAGCGGAGCTTCATGTGGGCTGAAAAGCGATTGGGTGCAAGTGAATTTTTTGAAAGAAATAAGATATGTATAAGGCCAGATTGGTGGCAAAAGGGTATGCTTAGTGTGAAGGTGTGGACTTCATTGAGATCTTTACGCCTTTTGTGAAGTAAGTATCTATCAGGTTCGTATTGACTTTAGTTGCCTAATACGACCTCGAGCTGGAACAGATGGATGCGAATACTGCTTTTTGCATGGACAATTAGATGAGCAGGTTTACATGACGCATTCAGAAGGTTACGTAGTGTAAGGGGTTGAGAACAAGGTTTGCGATTGAGAAGATCGTTGTACGGTCTTAAATAGTCGCCTACGCAGTGGTACAAGAAGTTTGATTCCTTCATGATGAGTCAGGACTTTTCCAAGAGCGAGTATGATTACTGTGTCTATTATAGGACACTGAGTGATGAGAAGTTTCTCATGCAGGTGTTATACATCGATTACATGCTTATTGTCAGTCATAGCATATTCGATATTGATGTGTTGAAGACTCAACTTTCAGGGACATTCGAAATGAAGGATCTGGGGGCTGCAAAAATGGTTCTCGGTATAGACATTCATAGAGACATGAAAAAGGAGCAGGTTATGGTTATCTCAGGCCAAATACCTTGATAAGGTGTTAGTAAAGTCTGGGATGGACAAGTCCACACCGATTAGCGTTCCCCACGCGACTCACTTCAAGCTTTCTTCTGGGCAGTGTCTCAGGACAGATGAAGAAATGCTGGTTATGTCTCATGTGCCCTATTTAAGTGTTGTGGGCAATTTGATGTATACCATGGTCTTTACAAGACCCGATATTTCACAGGCTATGGGTGTTGTAAGCTAATTCATGTCTAACTCTGGCAAGCAATACTAGGAAGTTGTAAAATTGCTACTTCGATACATTCGGGGTACGCAGAATTACGTTTTGATGTTTAAAAAGTCCAAGGACAAGTTGTTTGGGTACGTCGATTCCGATTACGCTGGTAGTATGGACTGTAGAAGATTGACTTTCGGGTATTCGTTTGTGTTAGCGGGTGGAGTAATTAGTTTGATGTATAAGCTTTAGTCAGTGGTGACTCTTTCCACTATTGAGCTAAGTATATTGTAGTGACAAAGGCTTTCAAGGAGATTGTTTGGTTGAGGGGCATGATAAATCAGTTGGGGCATCAGTAGGAAGTTGTGCCGGTTAATTATGATAGCTCTGGTGCTATAAATTTGGCTAAGAATTCTGTTTATCACTTTTGTACTAAACACATCGATGTGCGTCACCATTTTGTCTGACAGGTGCTTGAGGAAGGAGATGTGACTCTAGAGAAGATTCATACTAGTGTGAATCCGACAGATATGTTGACCAAGGTAGTCCCAGACGGAGAAGTTCAAATTTTGCGTAACTTCTCTGTGATTGGTAAGTACTTAATGAAGATGCAGGAGTGCACGAGAAGTGATGACACTATGATTAAAGATAAGATGATTAATGAAGCAAATAAGAGGTGGTTCGACGTTTGAAGCCTTGGTGGAGATTGTTGGTGGAGCCTTCAAACTATGCTGTAACAGGGTCTCACGATCAATCGACCAGATTGGCCCTACCGGTCTACTTATGGTTTGAAAAATAGATGGGTAGGCAGTTTGATCGCTGGACATGCAATTTTGGGGCACCTACAACCGGTTGGGCGACTAGTCGTCAGTGGCCCACGACTGGTCGTCAATGGCCCGCACCGGTCTTGTGTTGAGGCAAACGGGTCATTTTTTTAGTAGATCTCTCTAGACCACCAGCGACCCCACGACCAGGTCGGTAGTATTGGCGGTGGTTTGCATGGTTACACAGTTTTACATAATGTGTTTCTATTTTTGGTTTGAAGTACATATAAACACTTCCTAATCGTGTTTATAAGTATCCTAAGTAATACCAAGGTATCCTAATCTCGAATTAGGGTTTGGGGAGATGATTTTGAGGTTTGAGAGAGTTTTGTTCATCTTTTGGGCTTTTGCTTTGTGGGTAGAATTATCTCTGTAATCTTCTAATATTCATAGTGCAAGCGTCGCTTTAGTGCTGTGGTTTTTTTCCCACAAGGGCTTTCAATGTAAAATTCGAATTGTCTTTGTGTTGATTGTGTGTGTCATGTAATGATTGTTTGATTCTTATCGGTGCTTCCACTAACCGATTTCCCAACAACAACGTGCACAAGGCGCATGTAGAAGCTGACTTAGAGATGACAGTCCTATGGTTAGTTTAGTCCCGAACTTTAAGGGTCGTTTGGATACCACCAAATAAGTTGATTTTCTTGTTGCTGGTAGCAGTTAAGTAACTTATTTGAGATAAGTTAATTTGGTTAATAAATAATTATCATTACTTATTTGCTGAAAATCAGTTTAAGTATTTCATTTTTTTTTCTCCACCAACTAAAGAGAGAGGTGCACAATCTGTGTCCCTTGTGGATTACAGGGCCCCGACAAGCTACGTTCATGGGCCCCATCCGATGATTGAGGATCTCCCAAAAGTCTTTCAGATTGGAGGATCCCAACCATCCGCTCTCGGGGCGTTTTAAGCACATTTTCCCCATTTCTCTTCTTTTTCTATCAACCATCCATTTGTGGGCCACTGATAGAAGGCTTAGATCTAACAATCTAGGATATTTTCGGTCATCCCAATTCAGATCAACAGTCTAAACTACAAATCATAGGCCCCCATTTGTACAGTTCTTTTTTTCCTCATATTTTCTTCTCTTATTATAAATTTTCAGCTTTTTGTGTGGATGAGGTGTCAATCGGAATATTCAATAACAACAAAGATCTAGGGGTGAGATTCCCTTTCAGCCAGCCCATGAAGATCTATTCCAGCTTATGGAACGCTAATGATTGGGCCACTAGGGGAGGACTAGAGAAAATTGATTGGTCTAAAGCCCCCTTCGTCGCCTTGTACACTTTCTTCCACGTGGATGGCTGCGTTGCCTCTCGATCCGCGAAAGCGTGCACGACATGTGGATGGATGTGGTGGGACCAAAAGGCCTTCTAAGATCTAGATGCTCCACAAAATCAAAATAGACAATGCAACACAATGCTTGTTCAAAGAAATATTGAGAAGAGGGGTGCTCGTCCATAGCTATAAATTATGGTAGAGGGTTGATAAGTATGTTGTTTACCAAACATGCTTATTTGCTTAATTAGTAGAAACCAAGATAAGTCACTAAGAGGCATAAGTAGTTTATTTAAGTAACTTAGAATCCAAACAGGCCCTAAACTAGTTAGTATGAGCTTATTAAAAAAAATTGAGTTTCTTTTAATGCATGTGAGCAAAAAAAGCAAACTAAGCTACCAAACATATTAATAGGAATTCATAAAAAAAAAATCCCTCAATTTCATAATTTTTATGTGTGAGGACAAAATTTATCATCCAAAGAGGTTGGCCTAAACCATGTAAGGAAATTCTTTCATCTCTCACCCCCCACAGGTAATAAAAAGAATACATAAATAAAAGCCATTCAATTTGTTTATCCACTATGGATGCCAGGTTCATGTGTCATGCCCCTAAATTTAGTGTTGGTAATCTATGATTACTGTACACCAAATTTAGGCTGACAGCCTTCAGTAGAACTCCGATTATAGAACTTCCAACTATCTCATGCTAAGTCCTACAAGAGGGGTTCCACAAGGAGAATTTCTGAAAGTAAAGATGATAAATATTTATCATTTTTTTAAAACTTGCATCATATTCGTGTAACTAAGTACAACTGAGCACACTAAAGAAAAACCAAAACATAAGTCATGTCATATTTATTATACTTGATGTACATATACAGGGTGTTTCAAAAAAATATATACATTGATATGTACAAAGCAAAAAGGACAACTGGAGTCTGCAACCTCTACTCCTGCAACTTTCTACTCTCACCTCAAAAAATATAAGAATGAAGCCTTGAGCTACTAAGCTCGGTGAGTAGTGTGTGCAGTGAAAATGCATGTTTCATGTCATGCTCATATAATGCATATGCCTACTGGGCCAATAAATAGTATACTAAAAATGCAATACATTGTGCCACTTTCCATATTCCATATTATTTTTAATCGCGCCAATTCCTGTTACAGAGGTGGAACTGTTACCCACTTGTAACGTACACAAATTTGTCCACATTTCCACAACTTTTCACATTTTCTAACTGGATCACAGGGGTCTAGTACAGAGGTAAGACTCGCATATGATTATTACCCACTTGTACATGCCTTACCACCGTGGTAAACTATAGAGGTAAGACTGCATAGTTCACGTGCTGAACTAGTCTAACCCACTTGCATTGAACCTCACTATTTGCCCAATAATGAGAAATCATAAGTCGCCTGGTAAAACGATAGCAGACGATTTACGAGCTCGTCACACACAACCTATCTTTGCTTGCCCATAAGCAGGTATAGTTAAACCTCTCAACCAATCGACATGCGTTAGTGGCCTACTTTGGTATTTCGACATTCTAACGCTCTGTTTTTTCACCCGGTCTAGGCATTGGCCACTCTCAATTGTACCAATTGAGGTATAGGGACTTTCACCCATGGACCCTCTAATCATGTCCTGTCGTAATATGCATTTTCAGTGTGGTGTCCAACTCAAGTTAATTTAATGTATATTCCACTATACTACAATCACCGCAACCCTCAATATTATTAGGTGTCATAATCTGCAACAATTATGATATCGTCATGCATGAATTCACACACAAATCCACTATGTTATGTTTTCAAGGCAAGTATGGGATGACCCACTTCACGTGGTTTTCTTATGAATATCCATTCCTCACAGGGGTCTTTACGTAACTCATCCTGCATCTAGACATTCCATAAACTAATCATAGACACCCCACATGTCACAAGACAGACTTCCATCATCACCATACTATGATATGAATCATTTACTCTCCATCATACAATGATGCAACAAGCTATGGACCATGCATATGATATGCACATGATTTAATCCATCTAAACCCAATTTGGAACTCATTCCGGTATAAGACTCAATGCCATAAATATCTTTTAACTCAAGAGGTAGCTACAATAAAAGAAGGAAGGACACAACTATTTTAGACATTTTGTAAAAGATGTAGTAAGCAGGTCTTTGTAAGGAATAAAAATGAAAATCGATGGAATTCCCCAATGAATTAACATAAAACTAAAATAAGAAAGTCTTTTTTCTATAGGATTTTCAGGTAATCTAACACACATATATGCGTGTCTCTAATCTATGCACTCACCTTAATAATTGGAAGATCGAATTCCTTCTTCCTCTTCTTTCCTCAACTTCTTCCTTCACAAGTTTAAGCTTACTTCTTAGCTTCTACTCACCTTAAGCTTCTTATAATGCAAAGATATAAGTACATGACCAGATTTTTAGGTTTTCTATGAGATAAAGGAAGGTGTCTCCACTTGAAGAAGGTTTTAGAAAGAGAGGGGCTGGAAGAAGAGTGTTGGAAATGGGTTGTTAAAAGAGGGTTTTATGTTTATGGACTTGAAAAAAGGATTAAAATGAGCTTTTGTCTAAAAAAAGGGTTGAGGGAGTGCTTAGCAAAGTTTTTGAGAAGTTTGAGTTTATGGTGGCAATAGAAAAATATTATTTAGGTGATTTGAAATCAAATATTCCAAGGATTTTGAAAAAAATTGAGGTCATTTGAGTTATTTTATCAAAATATATATATGCATATCTATTCATAACTTATCATTCGGTTGTTGTATTGACATGCCATTTTCATTAGTAGTTTTGTAACTTGACTACGGTCGCAACGACTAGGCTCTCAGACCTAATGAATTTTGAAAACTTGATAATGACCCATCTTCAGATAAAATAAGGACATAGTTGTTATTTTTCAGATTGTTTAATTTTAAGTTCGTATATTAAAATTCGGACATTGAGTTGAAATGCGGCTTGCGGCTCGATAGCGAAACAACATTATGATCAAGTTACAATATTCTCGGGGCCAATGGACCTATAGTTAACGGTTTTCCAATGTACGAACCATGTTTCGGGGTCTCAGGTCTCACATCATGCAACACCTGTTATAGGAAATTCTTGCAATGCAGAGATTTGTGAAACCTAGCATGATGTTTGCATGAAATTTACTTTGTCCATTGGTTTTGCTTATGTGTGCTCAAATGAAAGACAAATTGAACCAAAACCATTACACAAGCATGCCACAATACAAGAAAGAGAGAAGGAGAACAACCACCATTAATGCCTTGTTTGGTTCCTTAAATACCATGGCAGAGTAAAACTCTCATCATTACTTCTTATAGTTGATTGGACAAAACCAAGTGTTAAATCATAATATGTTGGAATTGCCACTTGGCTTGGATGGATAGAGGTATGCTGAGGTGGCGTAGTTTTGTGGGCTTTGTTATGATGTATGTGTAGTATTCACACCATCGATCCATCTTGCAAGATCATTTTATAGAAATAGATCAAAAAAAAAAAAAAAAAAACAAACAACAAGGCACAGTTCAAAGCATAAATTGACCACTTCGTAAAAAGAAGTGGGATTGAACGACTGCCATTGAAAATCTTTCTGTAGCCCACATAAGTGTTAGATGAGGTGATTTTTAGGGTCATGCCCTGAAATGATACTGCAAAATGGATGGATGGATGGTGTGGATATAACACATACTAAGCAAGTTATATCCACGTATATCTAATCACGATTAATATTACATACGGCTCTACTTCATACTATTATGATAGTGATAATCTATCTGTATTACATTATATTACATTACTATAGTAATCGTGAAAACTAACAGGGTGTTAGAACTAGAAAATGAATTATAAGGACATTTTCTGTGTAATGTTGCTCTGGTGTTCTGAGTAATGGAAACATTCATAGACAATCACAAGCATTCGCAAAAGGTATACAAGAAGAGATATCGCAAGGCGAATTTTATTCCAGAGATCCTGAGATCTTGTACATTCTAGGCCGTGATTTGGCACGAGCCCTTAATTACATCGAATGATCGATGACCCTTGATTAAAAGACAAAGGATTAGTCAGCAGGGACTATGGTCTTAGAGTTTGTGGTCGTAAAGACCTGTATTTATTTTGTTATGTATTAAACCATCTTTGTATTAGCCAGATGTCTATGTCCCATGTTTTGACCGGAGATCCGGGCTGAGACTATTAGGGTTTATGACTGAGAAGGATGACTCTGGGCCCGCGCCTGTCATGTATGGACAGGTGACCTTGGGAAGTCCAATCTACAGTTGTGTGTACCTGCGTAGCCCAACCGACGGATGCCGTTTGAATGGGTATGGCATCGACTGTTGTGTTGTGACAGTTCATAGCAATTGATTTGTAGAGAATTGAAACTCTTTGATATGGTTTATCGTGATAACCATAGTCCCGTTTGTCTAGCTTTCGACCCAAATCGGATCATATCTCTACAGTAGATATAAATGATGACATATTTGCATAGTTCTAGATGCTGGCAGGCTTCTTTCCGAGAAGTCATTTCATTCAACGTGTCGAATTGGATCAAACCTCGAAGATGCACAATTCTGCTTGTTTAAAGATCCCAAAATGTCCATTTGACTGTTCCATTGCGTCCGGAACGCTCGAAATACCCAAAATATGCTCAAACGGAACTTGAAAACACTTAAAATTGAGTCCGGTGCACCCGTAAACATGTTATGTAATTGACTGATTTTTTGGGTGCGTGGGACTTCATTTATGGGTGCGTGGGCTCCAACGCACCTTTAAATTAAGTGCCTGATTTTGATGAATTTATGGATGTGTGGGACCGAATGTGTAAATCTGGATTTCATCGGATTCATGGGCGTGTGGTACCCGAATTATGGGTGCGTGGGCCATTTTCGGGTGCGTGGGAGTACTGATGCACTTGTTTGGTTCATGTCGAATTAATGAGCGCGTGGGCCATTTTTTGGGTGCGTGGGACACCCATCCACTTATCCGAATCACGTCGAATTTGTGGACGCGTGGGATGATTTAAGGGTGCGTGGGACCGAATTTATGGGTGCGTGCCCACACTTGTGATTTTCGGAACTCAGACCTGCGGTAGTCTCGGTTAGAATGATCTTCCGGTGGAAGGCGTCGGTGCTCGGAAAGGTATTCCGGTGACCGAGAAGGGTTTCTGGTGATCGAAAAGGGTTTCCGGCGAAGGTTTTCCGGCGAGAATCTGAAACACCCAGAGGATAGTAGCTCCCTCTCTCTTTCAAAACGTAGAATTGAACAGTCAGGTGGGGTATTTATACTCAAAAATACCAAAATTCGGCCAATGAGGGGCTGCCACGTGCCACACACCCTTAAAATACCTCCCACGCACCCCAAAATTGACATGCGGAGCTCCAACGCACCCTAAAAGACATTGTGAAATTTGCTGAATTTATGGGTGCATGGGACCCTGATTTTATGGGTGCGTGGGACCTCCTGCACCCTGAAATGATAATTCTGAAATGTGTTGAATTTATGGGTGCGTGGACCAATTTTTGGATGCGTGGGAAGCAATGCACCCTTTAAACTGATTTCTGATTTTTGACAAATTTCAGGTGCATGGGCACTTAAATTTATGGGTGCGTGGGATTCTGAATTTATGGATGTGTTGACGGACTTTTGAACTCCACCATTTGGGTTTTGAATTTCGATGAGTTTGTGGGGCCCGCTTGATGATGAAAATACATGCATTGTTCATCATAAATCATAACGAAGTTATGGGTTTGATTTTGGACGGTTCCGATCGCGGTGATTTGTGGGGTCCGACGAAAATTTTAATCGAAATTGGCCAAGTAAGGGAACTTTTGTTAATCTCCGTTTTGCTTGTTTTGAGGCGTTTTGTGGGATTCTTTTAGAGGTGCGTGACCATTTTGCTTGTTTTGAGGGCCCCTGCATTTTGGGACCCCAACACAGGGCACGAGGGTTGTTTCATTTTTCATGTACAATGGTAATTGATAGAAAATGTGTAATGATTACTTACCCTCTACAATTGTGTAAAAACATCACTTGCATTTTACTTCAACAATTGCATTATATATTGTTTGTTTTGTAAAATTTGAACTTTTAATGTGTAAAAATATAAAAATTACAATATTCCTTACCTATTTATTTTACATATATATTTGGCTTTTGTTTTTGTGTTGTAATTTTCTTTTAATCAAACACCTTAAATATACAATAACGGCTCATTTAAAATTATATTCTAAATTGGAAAACTAAGCATGCTCTAAGATGTTCTTTGGGTTTGCATTGATGTTCAACGCCATCTAACCCTTTCATAAGATGACTCTGGCTGGGATCTAGCGAAAATCTGCATGTTACCAATAAGATTTCAATGGCAGGCATTAAATCTTCAATGTCTCCTATCGAGTGGCTCACCTGGGCCGTGGGTCTACCCTAGTCTGCCGCGGTGAGTAACTTAGTACCCTTTCATTATACTAAGGAAACTCTACTGGGCCCACCGTGAATGTACGTAGCTTATCCACACTGTCCATACATTTTTCTAGTTCATTTTAGGCGTTGATCCCAAAATTTAAGCATATCCAAAGCTTAAGTGGACCACACTACAGGAAATGGTGGAATAATGATTTCCACCATTGAAACCTTCCTTGGTCTCACAGAGATGTTTATTTGTTATCCAACCTGTTCATAAGACCACACAGACATTGATCCAAAACTTCTGTGGCCCCAAGAATTTGTCAACGGTAGATGTTCAATTCAACTGTTTCCTGCGGTGTGGTCCACTTGAGCTTTTGATATGCTTCATTTTTTGGACTCAAGCCATAAAATTATATGGTAAAATGGATGGACGCAGTGCATAAAATACATAAATCAAGGTGGCCCCACATAGCTTACCTCGGTATGCAATGGCTTCCCTTTCACATGGACATCCCAGTGTACCCGGTGTGTTCACGTCACCAAGTTCTGTGGGCCCCACAAGAATACATGTATGGAAATATTGTTCTAAGGGATGAGAAAAAAAAATAGACATATCCAAAGATCGAGTGGACCACACCATAGAAAGCATTGGATTTGAACGTCTACCATTGAAAATTTCTTTAGGGTCATAGAAGTTTTGGATTAATATGATTTTTTTTTCTACCTTCATCTAGGTCTAGGTCTATGTGAGCTCATGAACAGGTTGGATGGAAAATGAGCATCACGGTGGGTCCTAGGAAGGTTTCAACCGTGGGAATCATTGTCCCCACTTATTTTTATAGTGTGGTCCACTTGAGCTATGGATCTTCCTCTTTTTTATGGTTGTATCCTAAAATGATCTAAAAAACTGGATGAACGGTTTGGATATGACACATACATCATAGCTGGTCCTAAAGAATTTGGTTACGCGGAGGTCGGTGGTGTGTCCGCTTCCAGGCAAGCCGGCATCCCCAGGAGGAAGGTCAAAACTCAAACGGAAAGTGCCAGTTGCATGGAACATCCACCCGTACAACTGTCATGTAGAAAATACATTCATATGCTGGGCCACGAACATCCATATGTCCAAACCGCCAAACTCACAACCCATCCAACGGTCAAGATGGTCTCCCACTCTAGGGCCAATATCTACACGGTCAATCCACCCCAATGATCAGCCCGAGCATCGCACGTGCCAATTTCGGCACGTGTGAGCCGGACCCATCCCCCTCCCAAACCCTAAACCAGCTCGAACCTCCATAAAATCGCCACTCCCCAGCAGTCTCTGTTCTTCCTTTCCTCACCGTAGAACTAAATTACCATTTTACCCCCAACATACAAGTCGAAATGACAGTTCTACCCTCCTCTCGCAACCGCTTCCTCCTCCACATCCGCCTCCTCTCCACTACCACCACCACCACTGCCACTGCCACTGCCACCGCCACCTCTCCCTCAATCTCCATCAATCGCGCAAAATCCAAGCTCCAGTCCGAACACGACCCAGACAAAGCCCTTGCCGTCTATTCCTCCGTCGCGGCCCACCTCCAGTCCCCCGTCTCCTCCCGCTACGCCCTCGATCTCACCGTCCGCCGCCTGGCCAAATCCCAGCGCTACTCCGATATCGAAACCCTCGTCGAGTCCCAGAAATCAGATCCCAAGATCACCCAAGAACCCTTCCTCTCCACCCTCATTCTCACCTACGGCCGGGCCGGCATGCTCGACCAGGCCATCCAAACCTTCAAACAGATGGACTTCCCTCGGCACCCCACGATCCGCCATCTCCTTCAACGCTCTCCTCACCGCCTGCAATCAATCGCAGAAGTATGATCAGGTACCCAAGCTCTTCTCCGAGATACCCCAGAATTACGGAATTACCCCTGATAAAATCTCCTACGGTGTACTAATCAAGTCGCTTTGTGAGTCGGGGCTACCCGAATCGGTGGTCCCCATTCTGAAAGAAATGGAAGACAAGAATATAGAGATTACTATGATCACTTATACGAGCATCTTAGATGCATTTTATAGGAAAGGGAAGATTGAAGATGCAGAGAGAATCTGGAATGAGATGCGCGAGAAAGGGTGCTCCTTGGATGTTGTGGCTTACAATGTTAAGATCATGCGAGCCGCCCATCATGGGACGCCTGAAGAAGTGCTGGGATTGATGGCTGAGATGGCCTCCTCGGGGCTGAAGCCTGATACGATTAGCTATAATTATCTCATGACGTGTTACTGTAAGAATGGGAAGATGGATGAGGCGAAGAAGGTTTACAAGGGTTTGGAGGAGAAAGGGTGTCTTCCAAACGCCACGACGTTCCGGATGCTTGTGCATTATCTTTGTAGGAATGGGGATTTCGATGAGGGGTTGCAGGTTTTCAAGGCGAGCGTGAAGAAGAACAAGATTCCGAATTTCGGGACGACCAAGGGTTTGGTTGAGGGGCTGGTTAAGAATTCGAAGGTGGCGGAGGCGAAGGGGTTGATCGGGGAGGTGAAGAAGAGGTTTCCCAAGAGTTCTTTGAATGTGTGGAAGAAAGTCGAGGAAGAACTTGGGTTGAATGATGGGACTAGTAAGGGAAGTGGTGAGGCAGTGGCTATGTCATAGTTGAAATTCTTAGTTGGTGTGGTGATTCGATTACCCATAATACAGTTAGATGGAATTGGGATCGATCGAGATAGGGTAGCCACTAGTCTCATGGGTTTTTTCATCTTTGGTTTTGAGTGGAGGATGCTATCTACAAAATGTGGACGTTTTGTCACTTTTTTATTAGTCTGAGTAGTATAATTAGTGGTGCGGAAATTTTGCCTCGAATCACTCGAATCACTCGAATCCAAAATAGTGGTGACCTACAAAGCAATAGAAGCAGGGCGATGGTGCCATATGGAGAACTGGGTTGGCCCCAGAAACTGGAATTTGATTGTCCTAGCCAACTATCTTCTACTTCAAAAAGGTGCGGTACAATATCTTGATCTTCCTGATTTAGCTTTTCATTGTTCGCTTTTGGCATGGAATTGATAGATATCTCTGGCCATTACCAAATTCCTAAGGGGATGGATTGTAGGGTACTATTTATTTAGGAAAAGGACCGACTTTGGTTGCCTACATTATATGACCATTTACCTGCCTTTTGCCTAGCAAAAGACATGGGCTGATGGGCATGCCTTTTAGCTTCGAGAGAAAAGGATGGTGTGTTTTCTTTGGGGAGGAACTGTGATCCTCGTTGAGTAGATCTGCTCATTATCCTCAAGTTTTCAGTGTGTGCTTGCAGAGCACGTACTCCAATGATCTAGACTGTTGATCCAACAAATCCCCAGTGTATTGACAATCTCCCAAAAGTTCTCCAGGTTTGATATTCCATCTGTCTGATTTTAGGCCTTTCCATAGCTGAATGTGAAATGTTGCTGTGGTTCATTTCTTAACCTTCTATTTGCATACGACAATCGAAGGATTAGGATGGTCCTGTTGAGGAGATTTTACTGGACCATGGATCTCTCCAATACCAAGGACCAATGATGCTACACAATGTTTTAAATACCGAATAGCATGTAGCATAGCGTTCACCCCTCTGAAGCATGAGGTGTAAGCTAAATAGCACGTAGCATAAGCTACACACTACTTCTAGATTTCTAATCAAGGTTTTGCCTAGTTGCACAAATTTCATGATATTTTGCACCAAATTAGACTGATTTATAATGAAACGCAACCTAAAGTAATAGGAAAGGGCATTGATTAAGTATAAAAGTAAAGAAAGAGCAACAAAACTGATTTAATAATGCCACTATGTTATTCTACCTAAAGCATTCGAAAACATTTACTAATTTTTTATATATTGAAAATGGAAAAATATAAAAAATCATTGAAAACGTTAATGGATTTCAATGTTGTAGTGAAAAATAACTTGTAATGTGGGCCATGTAGCGTGTAACGTAGTCTATATACCATGTAGTGTATGCAAAATAATTCATTTAGTTTAGGCTACACGCGATTTAAGCTATTTTCATGAGCTATGTAGCATTAAGATTAAGCTATGTTACACAGCGTAAGCTACACGCTACATAGTGTAAGCTATTTAAAACAGTGTGTGGAAAAGAACATGTAGAATGAGGGGGGAGAATATAACATGCAAACAAAAAGCCTCAAGTGTGTGGTCCTAGCCTTTGGCCAACCATGGAAGGAAGAAAAGATGAAATAAGGCGAAAACATGGATCTTCCATATAAAGGCCTAGAATCCTTTGGCCACCCAATTTCTACTAAACTTGCCCACCAATTTTCCTTGAACCAACCTCTTTTCGTCTTTTGAAACTTTACTTGCAAAGCACGCAATATAACTTGCTCCCTACTCTTCCTTGATGAAGAAAAAAGTCTTCCCACAATGAAAGACCTATCTAGAAACTACTGGACTCAATTAAAAATTAGTAAAATTCCTGGAAAAATCCATAGGCCACGTCCCCCAGTTTTATGCCGGCTGGACATGCATGGAAAAACCACCTGCTGGTTTCATCATGGCATCACAGCAAGTCAATTGGATCCTCATTTTCAACTACCCCTTCTTTCACTTGGTAGACCCATTGTGATTGGTGCAGGCCCACTATAGCTGCATCACAGCCTCGGATCAAGGATTGTACAATCCCTCTTTTTTAGGTCATGTCCCTTTATTTTGCTAAGTAAGCTCTAGATGGGGCATAAACTGGATTCTTTTGCCTCTTGAAGCAATTGTCATGGTCTTATTCTAAACAGCGGGTTGGAGAGACTGATCATGTTGTCTTTTGAATACGGTCTGAAATTTCAAGGGTCCTTGTACTGCATCACCCATCCCATTCTCTTTTTTGTACCTCAAGGGATGTAGTCTTATGCTTCTCAGGTCTGAGTTTCTGAGCTTGAAGGTTGCAATCTGAAACAATCCTGCATCACCAAAAGAAAATAGGAAAGAAGGGAAAAGGATGCCTTACATAGTTTAGGAACAACCACAGTTCTATTAATGCTTTTTATTTTTGTTCAATCCCGCTATCTCTTTCTTTGAATTTAATTGAGCAGCCTGTCTCACAGCCAATCACCAATCACTTTCTTGCTGAATCCTCTGCTTTATTTGTCCCCCTCAATCAAGATATTGCAGCGGAGGATTCCGCGTGCTCGGTTTCCAAGAATCCTTTCAGAAATCTGGAAAAAGCTTTCAGATTCATTGCACAATGAACCAGTCTTGATTTGTATCCACTCCATTGTAGATGTGGTTATAGTTTTTACAGTTGGCGACCCCACACCATCCATGTGATGGACCCTTTTGTGGATAGGCTATGGAACTATAAACAACACATATTGAAGATTCCTGACCATGTGATAAATAGATTTCTCCCTCTTTATGCCTACTGTCTATGTGGAGGCCACAAATTGGACAGCTAGGGGTAGCCTTTTTGTTGTGATTATTCTACTGTTGCCAGTCGGCGAACCACAGTAGGGCCTATCAAATGGATAGTCCAGATCACCCAACTATGCGACCCATTAGGCTACATATTATAGAATTTCAGAATGCTACAGATGCTCTGAGGCAGATTTTTCTTTTGGTGATTGGATTTTGATTATCTTGTTACCGAGAACTAGTGTCTAGCATCCCTGCTGCATGAGCTCAATTCCATCTTTTATTCAGTGAGATGGATAGAAAGCTGTCCATTTTGTGCATCTCAGGGTGCATGATAGACCAGCTTCTCCTCCAAACTCATGCCAACTGTTCAGATCATTGAACAATGGCCCAACATGTACAACCCAAAAATCCAAACTGCAGTTTGCAAACTCTCACTCTGATGTGAATGAGCTATGCAGCATTGCACCAGTGGCTGGCAAATGAGAAGTTTGCCAGCATTGCACATCCAAAACTGGCACGTGTGGCTCACCTTAGTCTAGGATTGACCTTATTTTTGGGATAGAGGGTGAAAATAAGGCAGTACACCTGATGGATGGGGTGGACCCGATGCACAATTTACAGGGTGGACCTGATGCACAATTCTCTGATGCAATGCTTTGTTAGCACAATTCCACCTATAATGGCTCGATTAGGCTTCCGCATTTTCTAGGTTTTGTAGAAGGTGAGTCCTTATGATGTTTTGAGATTTAAGTTTGTTTTAGAACTATTGCATGCGGGGCCCACTGTGATGCTTTCATGGCATCTTCCTGAAAAATCAGGCTGATCCAGCAATCAGTGAGCCACCATGCGAATTGGAGGTTTTTGGTTGCTTGTCCATTATTTTCTGTGGCATGGCCGCTGTGTTGTTTCTACTTTAAACCTATGCATCAAGTGAGCCCCACCATGATGATGCTAAGCCTATATGATCATCAGGTGGGCCACACCATTGAAAATAATGAAACCGCTCAAAAACCTACCTATATGATGGTTGGATTGGTCATCTTTGGAGTGACCACTTTCATGGTTGTGCAACCCTTCTTGATGTGTTCGATGCCATACATACACCATATTGGGACCCACTCACAATGCCCTGTTGAATAAACTTGTTCTACTCAAGCTGAAGAGGATTCAACGTTCAATAAGAAGAGGCACTCCCCTAGTTTATACTAGGTGGCATCGTGGAAGAAACTCTCGTGTAAGCTTATCTCCACCATGTGGTGTTTGAGAGGGAAAGGCAGGCTACCCATGCTAGTATGCAAGTTAGGCAAGAGTTTTTGCCACAATCATGCATTGCCATAGGCCATGTCCCCAATTGGTTTCTGCCACAACCTATTATGGCAATGTCCCCAATCGGTTTCTGCCAACCTATTTGGATTTAGTAGAAACATAAAAGAAAGGAAAAGAAAACACTTTTCCATGATGGGATGATTCATTATGTTTGTGTTTATACTTAACTTGACATCGTCAGATCCGACGGCTAAGAAGCTGACATGTGGCAGCACTGCCGCATGAAAGATCAGGATGAGATCTTTGCAGCTGATATGATCGGTATAAGGAAATTGTGGGAAACCAGGATGGCCGTCTCTAGATGACATGTGTCAAACGGTCAAAGAAACAAATAGCACGCAATTGTCGCACAGACACGTGGCGAAACATGAAAGCCATAACTTTTGTAATGGCTTAAGAGAGTTCACAATTGAATAACTAGTTGGCGGTGATATGCTTAGTGACACATGGCGAAACGCAATTGACTAAGCTTAGTTAATGACTGGTTGGAAATACGAAGATTGTGCAAACTCGTTTCAAGTTAGAAGCATAATCAAGCACATTTGTTGATTAACTAGTTAATCAAGAGAAGATCGTGGAGATTGATTCTGAATACAATTCTTTAGTAACCACCCTCCAAGCCTATAAATAGAGCAAAGAATGAGGAGCACCCACGCCACTCCAACACTACTCTTTCAGCTCATTGCTGCCTATCATTTATTTGTCTTGGGCATTCATATTAGTTTTTATTCAATCGAACTCCTCCACTCTTAGCCAACACAATGTTGCAAAATCATGGACCCTTTTGGCATGCCTTGCATACACCACGTGGTGGGAAGAGCTTCACAAAAACCAAAAACCAGTTTAAGAAACGATTTGGCTCAAATTCGGTCATTCGTGTGATGTGTACTTGTCAGGCGTGCCAAAGCCGAATGCGGCTCAAATTGAACCAAATACCTTGTGACCCCAGGCGCTGAAATAGACCGATTAAGATCGGATCTATGAAGATCGTTCGTCTATCTAGCCACCGATTATGGAAAATCAGGCGATTAATGAAGGGGAGGGTTCGTCCTTCTAATGACTTCGTTTTGCATTTGGATAAAGGACTTTCAATTAAACATAGCTTGCACTGATCAATAATAATGCAATATTTATTGAAGTAAAAATGAGGCCGAAGTTGATGATGTTAATGTCTAAAGTAACCACAGTCGGCTAAAAAGGAAAACAAGAAGAAAATAAAAAAGGAATAACTAACGATAATCCTTTTGTCATTTGGTAAAATATTAGACTTTGTAGGTAGGAAGGTCACTAGGCACGAACGTTGAATCGTCTGCTTAGCTGCTTTGTTGCAACATGGCCGTTGGAGACGACAATCCATTCATCATGTGGCTAGGCTTCGTAGGTAGGACGGTCATCGGGCATGAAAGTTGAATCGCCTGCTTAGCTTCTTTGTTGCAACATGGCCGTGGGAGACGGCAATCCATTCATCCTGTGGCTAGGCTTTGTTATATGAGACAATCATGCTTTGCAGGATGGGTGGTCGTCCATTTGTCTCTCCACTGGTTTCATAGCAAAGCAGTTGTTAGATGCGATTGCCTGTTCGTCATGCAAGTTCGGGCTTTCGATAATCTGTGCGTTGCACGATTGGGCTTCGTGGCTAGACGGTCATTGGGAATGACAGTTCGTTCATTGCCTTGCACGACTGAGCTTTGTGGCAAATTGGTCATGGTTAGACGATCGATCTCAGCCACGTACTTCGTGGTGAGAAGGTTGATGGGGTGACAACCTGTTTGTTGCTTTGGGTCCTCACTTAATTGCGAGATAGTCGTGGGAATGACTATCGTTCATTGTTTGGATCCTCACTTTGTGGGCAAGGTTGTCTGATTTGACTGCCTGTTTATCGCTTGACTAGGCTTCATGGTGAAGCGACCATAGTTAAACGACAACCTGTTTCAGGTGTGGATCGAACTTCGTGGTGAGATGGTCAACATAATCTCTAGGCACGTGGCAATATGGTGGCAAGATGGCCTTGCTGGCCATCCGTTTGAGGCCTATATATCTTTTTAAGTCCAACTAACTAATTCTAATCTAATCGATTCGGGCTGGTTTGCAGCACGCCGCTGGCTAATAATTAAGGAGTTAAATTGAATAATAATAATGATAAGTGTCCATGGCAGACAAAAGGATAGGCAACGTTGTGTTGAAAAAGTAGTTTTGTGTTGTATTTAAGTGGCGTGGGCCCCGAGCTCTTCACACCGTTGAATTTATAGAAGTATAAGACAGTTTGTTAGAAACTTGTATTGAAATCGACCTCCGTGATCTTCTTTGGATTAACTGGCCTGTCAACAGACATGGCTGATTATACTTCTAGCTCGAGACAAGTCTCTAAGATCTTCCTATAATCAATCAATCGTCTGGCAAGCGTACCTAATTATATTTCTATCTTGAGATGAGTCTCCGTCATCTTTGCATAATCAACTTGCTTTGTGGCTAATTATGTTATGCTATGTGTCGTTATTGATCACTGCCTTAGCTAATTGTGCGCCTTAGAGCATTCCACTTATAACTCCATGTATGTGAAGCCACTTGACTTCTGGCACATCCCGAGAAGGATCATTGCTAGCGGCTGTGAACGTCCTCTCTAGGCTATTACGAAGCCTATGGCTTCCCTTGTTTTGCCACATATCTTGTGATAGCTTTTACTCAGACATGTGATACGTCTTGTGGCGACAACTTTTTTTGCGCTTCACAATCTCCTCTTGCCGATTGCATCGGCTGTAAGGATCTTATCCTGATCTTCCGTACAGTGGTGTTACCATATGTCGACTTACTAGCCGTTGGATTTGACGTGGTCAGATTAGGTGTAAACACAACTAAAACACTTCCGTCACTTTGTAAACTCAAGGCGTGTGTTACAGGTTATCTTTGGAATGACTTTGTTGAGATGACATCAGAACTCTGTCCATTAGATGTACCTTTCTCTATTGGGCCTCTGCCCCAAAAATGCAGGCCATCCAAAACTTAGGCGGCAACAGTAGGGATGGGGAAGCCCACAATTAAGATCTTCTTAGTTGTGCATCGGTTACACTGTGGTGTGAATATGCGATCTAATCCATTCATCTAACGTGCCCGAAGGGGTGGACAATTGGCTGACTGCAATGCCCAGTGTGCAAGCAAATCCACACCCTCTTAAGTTGTTAGCCCTAGTGTGAATGGAGAGTGGTCCATAAAGAAATCACACCAAGCGGATGATCCTAACAGCCTAATAGGTAGCTTTCTGCCAGATGGTTAACAATGACAATTTAAGGAGGCAAAATTAGATGGTTGGATCAACATATCAGCATGATGTTTAGCTATACCCTGTGGGAAGCAAGCTTGACGATTTCGACGGTCTGGATCGATATACCCACCTGCCTAACTTTACCATACAACCACTGTCTAGGTCGCAGCCGTAAAGACTGTCCATGGAACTTGACTGGAGTGCAACGCATCGAGCGGGGGAATGACTTTGAAATATTCCAATGCTCCTTTTTTTTCTTCTCGAAAGTGGATTGCATGTGGCACGATGTTGCCCAAGCTCTGCGGGGTCCACCTGTGATGAACATGTTTTATCCACTCCGTCCATCCGTTTTGCCAGCTCATTTTAGGGCATGAGGCAAAAAATGATGCATATCCAAAGCTCAAGTGGACCACACCACAGAAAACAGTGGGGATTGAATGCCTTTTAGATTCGAGAGAAAAGGACAATGTGTTTTGTTGGGGAGGAACTATGTGATCCTCGTCTAGTAAATCTGCACATTTTCCTCAGGTTTTCAGTGCGTGCTCGCAGAGCACATAGTCCAATGATCTAGACTGTCGATCCCACACAGCCCCAGTGTATTGACGATCTCCCAGAAGTTCTCCAGGTTCGGCATTTCCATATCTGAATGTGAAATCTTGCTGTTGCCTTCTATTTGCATACAACAATCAAGGACTTGGATGGTCCCTTCAAGGAGATTTTACTGGGCGATGGATCTCTCCAGTACCAATTAAGGACCCAATGATGCTACATGCATCCTAATGTAGAAGCAGTGTTTTAAATAGCAAATAGCATGCAGCGTAGCATTCACCACTTTGGAGCGTGAGGCATAAGCTAAATTACGCTACACGCTTCTTCTAGAGTTTTCCTCGAGGTTTTGCCTGGTTGCACCAATTTCATTATATTTTGCACCAAATTAGACTGATTGATAATGAAATGCAACCTGAAGTAATAGGAAAGGGCAAAGCCTAAGTATAAAAGTAAAGAAAGAGCAATGGAACTGATTTAATACTGTTACTTAATACTATTCTATTAAAAGCATTGAAAAGATTAACTAGTTTTATTGAAAATAGAAAAATATAAGAAATCGTAGAAATCATTAATTGATTTTAGTGTTGTAGTAAAAAATAACTTGTAATGTGAGCCACGTAGTGTTGTAACGTAGTTTATGTAGTGTGTAGCGTATGCATATTATCATTTAGTGTAGGCAGTGTGTAGCGTATGCATATTATCATTTAGTGTAGGCTACACACGATTTAAGATATTTTCATGAGCTATGTAGCATTAAGATTAAGCTACGCTATGGCCTCCAGTATGCAGTCCCAGAACCCTTTGGACAAACCATAGAAGGAAGAAAATATGAAATGAGGCGAAAACATGCATTCTTTGATATAAATGCCTAGAACCCTTTGGCCCCCCAATCCTGTCCCACATTTTCCAATTTCTACTAAACTTGCCCACCAATTTTCCTCGAACCAACCTCTTTTTGTCTTTTGAAACTTTACTTGCAAAGCACACAATATAACTTGCTCCCTACTCTTCCTTGATGAATTAAAAAAGTCTTCCCACGACGAAAGACCTATCTATCTAGAAACTACTGGACTCAATTAAAAATTAGTAAAATTCCTGATCATATTCCTTACTCTTGAAGCAATTGTCATGTTCTTAGATTCTAAACAGTGGGTTGGCGACACTGATCATATTGTCTTTAGAATGCATTGCCCATCCCGTTCTCTTTTTTTGTACCTCAAGAACAGGAAAGTAGTGTTATGCTTCTTGGATCTGAATTGCTGAGCTTGAAGGTTGCAGTCTGAAACAGTCCTGCATCACCAAAAGAAAATAGGAAAGAATGAAAAAGGATGCCTTACCCAGTTTAGGAAGAACCACAGTTCTATTAATGCTGTTTTCTCTATCAAGTGCTTCTGTTTGTTTGTTCAATCCCACTATCTCTTTCTTTGAATTTAATTGTGCGGCCTGTCTGAATCCTCTGTTTCATTTTTGTCCCTCAATCAAGGTTTCGGCGTGCTCAGTTTCCGAGAACCCTTGCACAAATTGGAAAAAGCTTTCACATTCATTGCACAATGTACCAGTCTTGGTTTGTTGCCACTCCATTGTAGATGTGGTTATACAGTTGGTGATCCTACACCATCCATGTGGTGGGCCCTTCTTTGGACAGCCTACGGCACTAAAACAACACCTATTGAAAATTGGAAGAAACTTTCTCATAAGATACGAGGGGTGTTTGCCAGATCGTTTGTTATCACAAATTTAACGAGTTGAAATCAGATGGTTGTATAAACATATCAGCATGATTTGAGCTATACCTCCATGGAAAGCAAGCTTGACGATTTGGATGGTCTGGATCGATCTGCTAGATTGTCCAACTTTACGGAATGCTGATTGCGTCCTACCCCAGGCAGGGGCTCTTAAGTGGCTGCCATGATGTATGGGTTTTACCCACACCGTTCATCCAATTTTCTTATATCATTTCAGTATATAGGCCCAAAGCTGAGGCAGATCTAAGGCACAGGTGGACCACACAATGGGGGATTAAACACACACCGTTGAAAACTTCTTGGGGGATACAAGTTTTGGTCTATGTGACTTGGTTGGATGGCAAATAAACATCATGGTGGGCCCTAGGAATGTTTCATCGGTGAGCATCATTATCATTATAACCACTGTCTGTGGTGTGGTCCACTTGAGCGCTGGATCTGCATAAATTTTGGTCCAATTCCATAAAATGCCATGGAGAAATGGATGGACGGTCTCATAAAACCCATACATCACGGTGGCAATCTGCGTTCAACTTCGGAGTAGCTCAGCCTCCAAAGACTTTTTGTGTGTCTGTGGAAATTGCAGTCGAGAACACCGCCTCATTTTTCCTAACCCAATGGGAGAATGACTTGGTATTCTGGGATTCTGGGAGCGGATAAGGTGCGGCATTTACTGTGGGGCCCACCTTGATGTATGTAATGTATATCCACACTGTCCATCCGCTTTTCCATATCATTTTAAGGCAAGTCCCCAAAAATGAAGCAGATAACTCTCAGGTGGACCATACGATAGGAAACAGTGGCGATTTACCTTTAAAACCTCACCATGGACTACAAAAGTAGTGGATAAAAAAATGAGCCGGATCCAAGACTCAAGTGGGCCGAAAATGTGAGGATTGAAGGTATGGGCCTCTGACGTTTTGAATCAAGCTAATATTTGTGTTTTCACTTCATCCCAGTAGGAATGATGTTATGAACGGTGTGGATGGCATATAAACATCACTGTCGACCCCAGAGAGGTTTCATATGTAGGAAATAGACTGGGTGGATTTCTCACAAACGTGATGGTGAGCCCCACCTAGGTTCCCAGGAGCTTCCGGGGGGAAGTTTCAATGATGGTCGCTCAATCCTTATTTTTTTCGACCCGCCTACTTTTTTTTTTTTTGTCTCATGCCCAAAAATAAGCAGGAAAAATGAACGGACGGGGAAACTTCCTGCAAACAACCCAGGAGGAAGTCCCAAGCCACGGAAACTTCGTGGGAAAATGCTAGAGTGTTGAAATATCAACCACCGAATGTCCTTTGTGCAGCTGTCTGATACACTGGCCGAGCACGACGCTTGATACACGGGCGCTTAGAAATTTAGCAGGTGGGAAATATTAACTTCAAATTAAACCGATCTAAATCTCCGGTAGGTAAGAAGACCAAAACCAGATGGATGGTTTGAACGAGTAGAACCTCCGATCTTTGGACAGCTGTTGGATAGAGGTAAGACGGTGCGGCACTGAGTTTACCGTGGGGCCAACCAACCTTGATGTATGTATTATGTATCCACACCGTCCATCCGTTTTTAAATATCATTTTATGGCATTATGATAAAACTGAAGCAGATCCAATTATTAGGTGGGCAATACCATTAGAAACAGTGGTGATTGACCTTCCGACCATTAAAAACTTCTTATGGTGTACCTTAATGTTTCCTCAGTTTTTTTTTTTTTTTTTTTTTTATCTACCATCCAATCTGTTGATAAGGTCACATAAGCCTGGATGAAGGGAAGAAAAAAAACAAATATATCCAAAACTTTTGTGGCCCATTAATAGTCAATCAGCATTGTTTCCTATAGTATGGTCCACCTGATAATTGGATCTGTTTCATTTCTTGGATAATGTTATTTTGCAGGGATACGTAATACATACATCAAGGTCTGCAATTTCTAAGTAATTTCTAAATGTCAAAAGATTTCCGTGTCCAAAACGCTATGGAATATGTAAATACCGGAGATTCGGAGAAGCTTCCTTTCAATGTGAAGGATGTAGGAGCTTATAAATTCTATAAAGAGTTGTTGATTGGAAGCTGCCTTATGTTGGATCGCTGAGGCTGCTCCTGCACGTCCACGATATTCATTTTGGATCGCAGAATGTTGGAGAATTCCGTTTGGGTGGACTCGAGATCGAATAATGAGGCCAATGGCGGTTGGTGTGGCGATTCTGAGCCGTCCTACATCGTTATTGTTAGCCTTCTTTTCTTGACTGCAAATACCGTAGCTGCTGCTGTACGATCACGAGATGACCCGTTGATGGTTGCCTTTGTTGTTTCCGTCTACGGGTTCCTTATGTTGTTCTTCTGGTGTGTGCGCGTTTTCGATCGGCTGCCGCATGACTCACCAAAGAGGGAGTGGTTAAAGGTCCCGATATGGTCACTTGCAACGGTGCTCAATGTCATGTTCGCCCACCGTGTAACTGTGATCATGTCCACCACCATGGCTTGGCTGGTGTGGGCGATGGCTGCGTCTAGCTGTCTATTCACTTTCTACTTCTTCTTCATGTACCATGAAAAGACTACTACTACTGTACGAAACAAAGCTCCGGAGCAGAAGCCTTTACTAGTAAGAGAGATTTAGTTCTTCTTGTTTGGATGCCACTTAAAAATGACTTCATCTTGTTTTAGTTTCTTGTAATTATGTATGGAGACTGTATTTGTTAGTTATGGAGATTTTTTTTAATCCTCTTTGGGAAGAAGATTAAAAACAATCTTTATAGCCAACAATCATGGTCTCTAACATGTAATTATGATTAACTTAAATAAGATGAATCCATTTTCTTAGTGGCACCCAAATATACTGTTATTGTGACTCGCATGATTCTCGGTTGAGTAAATAAATGCGACTTAATTAGAAGGAATAATGTATCAATACAGACTGATGAGAATTATCTCATTTGGGACTGGTCAAATAATATAATAGAAATTATTAGAGTTTTTGCACTGGCACTTTTTTACTAAATTTTAAAGTGTTTTTAGAGTTTCATTTTTTCCTCCAAAACTTTGTTTGAAAAAGTGAAATTCTTTGAAATATTTAGTCCCATGTTATTTAGAGAAAAAGAGCTAGAGGGGTTTATATGCTTTGAGTTCTCCAGTATTCTTATTTGGATAAAGGAGAGAGAAGAAGACTACCTGGCAAGTCTCCGTACGAAGCACTAGAATGTACGCACCCACTGGCGTACACGCACACACAACCTATTGCAATTTGGTGTGACTAAGCTAAGTTGTTGCAGAATTGACCATAACAAGTATGTCCATCGATCGATTGAAATCGGCTATTGTGGAAATTAGTCGGTAGAATCCGACCACTACACTTATATTAGTCGAAAATATTGATCATTATTCCTATTAGCCGGCAAAAAACAACCGTTTCGCCAATCGACCAACGAATTTTGACTGTTACAAATTTCGACCGACCAAGTTGAAATTGCGTCGGGTAGTCTAACACGACACCCTATGCATACACATGCGGAAGCTTAAGGAGCAAGTAGAATTATGGCTAAGTCCTGCGCGGGGGGGGGGGGGGGTTGTGATTAGGACCTTTTAAAATCTTTTCGCCTACTTAACAGTTTTTGCAAATTAAATTAAGTAAGCGATTAACACTTCGGCTTCCAAGCCTAAATGGGTCCAATCAAAAGACTAGCAAATGAAAAATGCAATCAACAACCTAGTCTAATCAACACATGTGGACTATAGAGGATGGATCAACAAAAGTTCAAGTCTACATGAGGTAGTGAAAGTATATCTTGTGAGTGTGGATGTGCCTATCAAGTGCTTAACATATATTTCTAACTAAACATTCATAATTAACCAATTAAACACAATGCATAAAGAGAAATGTGCTCCAATCCAATCACAAACACAACGATGTATAGTGGTTTGACTACTTGTCTACTCCACTCCCTGTTCAAGTACTCAACCCTTTTGAGCACACCGGCATTCACTGGGGAGTTTAAATCTGGTTCCTCCCAACCAAGGTGTTTTAACTCGGATCCATCCAACCGGGGAGTTTACAGGTTCCTCCCAACCTACACGTTTGCACCCATGTTGGTGGCTCCCCCTTGGAGACTTTGTTTAGGCGAGATAAACGTGCCAAGGAACGGCTAACGTCTCTGAATTTAGGCCTAACAAACGAGCCAAGGAGTGTCGAACAACCATTAGTCTTTAGGCCAACAAACAGGCCAAGGAACGGCTAATGTCCCTAGATTTTAGGCCGACTAGCAGGCCAAGGATCGGCAAACGACCCTAGTTCGAGTTTGTTAAACAAACTCTACACTCAACTCTCACGGGGAATTGAGTGAATGGACTCCTAACAAGACAACCTTACTTATTGGATTGAGCTCCTTTGTAGTGCCACTTTGGGTTGCTTCTTTTTGCTCTCCCGTGCTTGAATCAGCTCTCCTTGTGCTCCCCCGATCTTTGATGCCGCTGCTTTACCAAGGCTTCAGCTCCAAGATCAGCTACTTTGCATGTGATGCTCCATTGGAGATACCCAAGGTGCTAGGGAATGGTGAAACCTCTACAAATGGTAGAAAATGGGTTTCTTGGAGGAATACACCTATTTGGACTCGTAGGTAGTGTTTAGACAAGGGATTTAACTATCATTAAGGTGTCTAAACCCTAGGAATTAAGAGGGAACAAGTCCATTATCAAGATGCCATTCAATGGCCCAAGCTTGTGATGAAAACACAAGGAGAATGACTTGCTTTGGGTTTGGGATAGAGCCTCTGATGGTCTCTAGCAATGGTGGCTTCTATCTCTTCAAAATTCTTTCTCTTGACCCTAAAAACGAATCCCCCTTCTTTATAATGTTTCTCCCAACGGTCGAATAACGGGCAGATTTGCGCAAGGTTGGGCACCCGGTCAGATTGGGTTGGGCGCTCGGAATCTGGTCCATAAAACAAATTTAAACGCTGGACTGTTTTGAGCTGGTCTGGCGCCCAGACAAGTTGTGGTCGGGCGCCTGATGGCCATTTCTTTCACTGGTCGGGCGCTCGGTGCACACTTTGGTCGGGCGCCCAGAATTGATTCCAGACTAGGTCATGTGCTGCTGGACATTTTGTGCACTGGTCGGGCGCTCGGACAGGTTCCGGTCGGGTGCCCGGTGACCCTCTGGTTTTAAGGCCAACTCACTGGACGAATTCTATTCGAGGTCGGGCGCCCGGCCAGGCATGTTTTCCTGCTGTATTTTTCTATTTTTTCAGCAGAACATGCAACCTCTTTAGCCATTCTTTTGGTGGTCTTTTGGGACACCTAGGGCCAATCTAAGATGACTTAAGGGTATGCCTATTGGGTCATGGTCATCTAGAGGTTAATGGCTTTGGGTAGGTACTAGGTTAGTGTAACGCCCCGAATTTACCGTAATTATTTTATAATTTTCTGAAATTTATTTCTATTTTTTTATATTAAATACCGGCCATTGATATTAAAATTCAAATAGCGGGACATCCGTAGGAGATCATATGGAGTACCCTTTATTAAAGTTGCTTAGAATGACCTCATTAACAATATAGAAGAGTTAGATTTCGTTAAACTCGAATATTGACAAAAATTACAAAAATGCCATTAGTTAAACTTAAGTTAACTGACCATTTTTAAGTTCGTATGTTTCTAGCGATCATTAAAACGCAAAACCCCGGACTTTAGCATTTGGACACATTTTAACCGCACACATCGAATTTTAGCTCTCCAATCATCCTACAAATGCCCTAATTAGAAAATGGATCATAAGTGGGCCACCCGATCTCGGATTTGTCCCAATTTTTGTGTGAACGCCTAAAATCTCATGGCTCACATGCTGGATGGAGTGGATTTAATATATACATCACAGTGGGACCCATCGTGGCCAAAACCACCGACCGGGCCGACCGGCCCGCGTTAAGCCCGGTACAAGATTTTTGTAGCATATTCCGCTGCCACTGCTGCCCTTTGCACGGTCCATTATGTGGACCTCGGTTCGAAAATCCAAGTCGTCCATCTTCTTCCTTACCCTCCAAAACCCCCTCCTACCAAGTTTCATCTCACCCCATCGCAAATCGAACCCGATCTCATCTTCCCTTCCAACCGTTGGAAACTTGGATCTTCCAATGCGGAAAACCTCTTTGCATAGGATCTTAGGAAAGCTTCTAGAGATCCTAAGGATCCTTTCTAGCTAACCAACGCGGAGAATCACCTAAAAAATGGAAGTCTCTCCCACCTTGTGTAGGAATTCTCTAGAATATCCTCTTACGCTAAAACCCTATCAAACGGTTGTGGACCTTCAGTTTGTGGACCCTACCTGCCTCATTGGACCCATCTAAACCCACCCTAGGTGTCCGATTGTCAGATAAACCGCCCGTTCAAAAGTTTCTAATTCTAAACTCATTATTTCCCATTTTCTTCTCGTGGACCGTTCATCACTTAGTGGGCCTCATTCCAAAATCCGTCACGACCATTTTGTAGCCCATACTTGACTTAACAAACATGTGGAATCTCTCCTCAAACCATATTGTGTAGACTTTCCAAAACGGCTCGAAAGATGATGTATTTCTACTTTAAACCACAACCGTTCATCTGAAGATGGTGTAGCTTCCTTAAAACCCTAATTCCAACCCTACCTCTATATATAGGGCCTCTCTTAGCCAAATGTGACCCCCACCCACGAATTTGAGAGAGGGAGAGAGAGAAAGAGAAAGAGAAAGAGAAAGAGAGGGAGGTAAGAGAGAGAAGGAGTACAATCTTGCTATTATTTCATCATCTTATATTTCTAATAAGTCGAAGATCATAAGGTGAGAACTCCTTTAAGATTGGATTAATAATTTCATGTTTTGTAGGTTGATAATTTTTATGTGTTTTTGTTTACATGTGTTTATTCATTCTCTCCTTAGTTAGCTATATATGAATGCTTTTAGATACTTTTTTCATCTCATGGTGATGAGGATATTCATTGGACTTAGAGAATCAGTAAGGAATAGAATTATGTTTGTTGCACATATGAGATTTGTGTAACCATCTTTAAAGGGACCACCTTTCTTTTTATACTGTATAAAGAATAGTTGTGATTGTCTAATGGAGATTCTTATATTGCTATATTCCTTTTATATATATGGATGGATCCTGATCTGTGGTGATGAATATTGGAACACCCGGTTAAGAAGTTGCCCTAACCTGAGATGATGCTTTTAGCTTGTCCGGTTAAGTGGCCACCCTGATCTGTGGTGGTGGTATCAAGATCGCTCGATTAAGTGGTTGTTAAATTCATTTATTACTACTACTATTATTATTCCTAAAGTTGTTAAGGATCTCCATAAGACATAGTTAAGTATGGTTGTTATGAAGCTTAGTAGTACGGGCCGCCATCCTGGGATGTGATGCGTCGGTTACGACTATTTTAATGAGTGATGAACCATAAGGAAGGATGTGGTGGTACCAAAGGTTGGTTAGACGATAAGTGGCTTGGTGTAAATTGGTAATAATAATAAAGAATGGCTAATTCATGCATACAAGTGGCTCCATGTAGGTGTATGGAATTGAGAATAGGCTAGAGCGTCCTACTTCTCCCATACACTGTCACGTGTGGATTTGGGCTATGAGCGTCTCGTTTCTCACGTGGTCGGACAAAATTATGGGCTTGCGTCTCCTAAACCCCTAGCGGCATGTCTAAGGATTCCTACGCTGGGTCATGTATTGTATTAAGAAAGAGTAATGGATGTTTTGTTATGATTTTCATGCGATTATTATTTCTAACCTTAAAGTAGTTCTTCACTATGCCGCTTTTGACGGTGTTTTGTGGAAATAATTTAGAACATGTAGGTAACGATCCTCAGGAGCTCGAGCCTCAAGGAGACGATTATGATGGCTTGTGGGAGCAGATGGTGGAAGACGAGACTGCATAGTCATTCATAGTTCTAGCATTTATTTAGTATTTGAAATTGTAGTAAGTTCCAATGGGAGGACGTAGTTATGAACATGGTGTTTGATTGAATGATGGTCACATGGTTTGATGATTTAGTTTAGTTAATGAAATAACATATAAGTTTGGTTTCACCGTCTTGCTCATGGTTTTCCAAATAGTATGAAATGTGCATGTTTGTGTGAAAATTATGTAAGGGGTATAACCCTCACACATTCCAAATAACCTTGGGAATTCGGCCGTCGTGATGTACACGGGAGCCGAAATCTTGGGGTATTACAATTAGGGCTCACCAAGGTATCACTTTTACCTATTTCTTCTTTCTTGATGCAGCCGGTCTGTATCGAGTCTTCGGTCTTCGTCTTCATTAAGCTCAACCGATCCTAGACTCACTGACCTAAGTAATTGACAAACAAGGTGCACTAGTATGCCACAGAAAAGTGCACTAACATAAGTATTATTGTTGTGCCTTTTGGCCGTGAGAAACAGTTAGTTCAGCTATTTTGAGTTAAGTCATGTCTGTTCATTAAAAAACATGATTCTTTTGAATGGTTTCAGATGCATATTTCAGAAATGTTTCTTTACAAAAACACACAATCCTTTTTTCTTTATAAAACCAAATGTTTACATTCGAGGGTTAAACACATCTTGCATCACTCTTTTTTGAGACAGAAATCCTCTGAATCTCAATCGCTCTATGAGCACGTAAAGTGGGTCCTCTATTTTCTCAACACAGTTTGCCAGAATTGAAAACTGTGTACCGTGTTCTGACTGTGGTATTTTCATGATTGCTACGCGTTGAACCACTGAGGCTTATCATATCTTGGAAGTAGTTCGATATTAACCCAGCATCGATCTCATACCGACGAGAGGGGGTGAATAACGCTTTAAGGAAAGCGTATATGATATGTACTTCGAGCCTGGTTTAAAGTTTAATCTTTTTGTTTTTGTTTGATTTCGATTTCCACCATCATAATTTCTTAACAATCTTAAAGCGTTATTCGGATGGAGACCGAAACGAGCATTGCTTCCGTCAAGTTGATGAACCGGGATTTGGTCAAACTTGACCAATGCGATGGCATGAATTTCACCTATTGGCAAGACAAGCTCAAGTTCTTGTTAACGATGTCGAAACTCTTCTATGAGCTAGATCCAATTCGCCTGCAATTCCTCCACTGTCCCATGAAGATACGCATGAGAGAATTGTCGAAAGAAGGAAAAGAGAGGAGAATGAACTGATCTGTTGTGATCACATTCTCAATACCCTCTCCGACCATTTGTATGATTTGTATCCAAAGACAACTTTGGCTAAAAACATCTAAAAATCATTCGAATTCAAATATAAGGTTGGAGAAGAAGGTACCAAGAAATTCCTCATCGCAAGTTCTTAAATTTCATTATAGTAGATAACAAACCATTCTTATCTTAAGTGCAAGATCCGTCTTGGATGTGGACCATTTATCATTAGGGGCTGACCTTAGATATGGACTATCCATTATGTGGGGCCCACGTTGATGTAGGTCATTCATCTGTAGGGTCCACCATCAATGTTAATTGTCCTTTATGTGAGGCTCCTCAATATCTACTACCCATTAGATGGAGTCCACATTCGATGTGTCCAATGTGTGGGTCCCACCTTCAAAGTGGGTTGTCCATCATGTGGGGTTCACTTTTAATGTCCACCATCCATCGTGTGGGGCACACCTTCTATGTGGATCATTTATCATGTTGTGCCACTTTAGATATGGGTCATCCATCATGCGAGACTTTGAATGTGGATTGTCCATTATATGGGGCCCACTTATGTGGATTGTTTATCATGAGGGGCCACACTTTGATGTGGGCCCACCTGGATGTGTTTGGGTTGGATGGGCCCCTTGAAACATAGACTAAACCTGCCCATTTACTAAATGGGTTCGGGTCGGGCCTAATATAAAGGAAACCAGACCCAAACCCATTTAGCAACTGAGTCTGTTCTTGGACCCAGATCTGTACCATTTAACAAATGGGTCGGGTCTAAATGGGTTGGGTCTGGGTATCCCATCGGGTCTGCTAACCCATTTACAGCCCTACTTATGCTTGTTGGAAAAATAATTCGATGAACTTTCAAATGACTTTAGAATTGTCTCATTTGGACACCATGTGAACATTCAAAAGTGTGCCTGAATTCTATGATGTCGTCAGGTTATGTTTGCTCTCATTTTCAGCATCGATCGACCCACAAAAATGGTTATAACTCCCTCATTACAGGTCGGATCGAGGTTATCTTATACTCGTTGAAAAAATATTTAGATGAACTTTCAAATAACTTTAGAATCGTCTCATTTGGATACCATTTGACTGTTCAAAAGTGGGTCCAAAGTCTTTGATGGCCTTAGGTTATGTTCACTCTCATTTCAAGCATCGTGTGATCCTAAGAAAACGATCATAACTCTTTCATTATTAGTTTGATCATGGTTGTTAGAACTAGAGAACGGACCGTGGGGGGGCACGCTCTCTGGGATGTGGTGTTTTGTTGCTTTGGGGGTTCTGAGTAATGGAAACATTCATAGACAATCACAAGCATTCACAAAAGTACACACGAAGAGATATCGCAAGGCGAATTTTATTCCAGAGATTCTGAGATCTTGTACATTCCAGGCCGTGGTCTGGCACGGACCCTTAATTACATCGAATGATCGATGACCCTTGATTAGAAGGCAAAAGACTAGCCAGCCGGGACTAGGGTTTTTAGAGTTTATGGCCATGGGGCCTATATTTGTTTTGTTGTGTACTGAACCACTTTGTGTTAGTCAGATGTCTATGTCCCATATTTTGGCCGGAGACCCGGGTTAGGATTGTCAGGGTTTATTACTGAGATGGACGACTCTGGGCCCGCTCCTGTCAATGTAGGGACAGGTGACCTCGGGAAGTCCGCTCTACAGTTGTGTGTACCTGCGCAGTCTAACCGACGGGTACCGTTTAAATGGGTAGGGCATTGACTGTTGTGTTGTGGCAGTTGAGCAATTGGTTTGTAGGGGATTGAAACTCTTTAGCACGGTCCATTGTGGTAATCAAGGCCCGGCTGGTCTAGCTTTAGCACAAATCGGATCATGCCTTTGCAGTGAACGTAAATATCAGCATATCTGCATAGCCCTAGATGTTGGCGACTCCTTTCCGGGAAGTTACCCTGCTCATTGCGTCGAATAGAGTTGAATCTTGAAGATGCTCGATTCTGCTTATTTAGAGTTCTTGAAACGTTTGCTTAGCCATTCCATTGCGTCTGGAATGCTCGAAATACCCAAGACCGGTTCCAGTAATCCTTGGAAATACTCAAAATTGAGCCCGGTGCGTCCGCTAACATGTTCTGCAATTGGCTGGTTTCTGGATGCGTGGGACCTGATTTACGGGTGCGTGGGGGCTCCACGCACCTGTCAATTCAATGCTGATTTCCAGACGATTTAAGGGTGTGTTGGTGCATATTCAGGGTGCGTTGGGTTCTTTTCACCGTATTTGATTTTGCTGGGTTTACAGATGCGTGGGGAACGAATTGACAGATGCGTGATGTCCTTTTGGATGCGTGAGGTCCTTTTACAGGTGCATTTTAAATATATGAAATCCGGACCTTAATAACGGTTCCGCGCCCGAAAATAGGATTCCGATGGACGGAAAGGTGTTCCGGCGAGGATTCCGGCGGATCTTTGGGTTTCCGGCGGCAACAGCTCTCTCTCTTTCTCTCTGTCGTCCATAAATGGGCGGGTCGAGGGGGTATTTATAGGTGAGGTCGACCAATAGCAGGACACCACGTGCCACGCACCCGTTGGATGCTCCCAACGCACCTGTTTATTTGGTTGCAAGTCCGAAAAATCATACGGGTGCATGGGGTTTTGTTGCCGGGTGCGTGAGGCTCCACGCACCTAGAATCCATCTCTTAATCCATCCATTGATTGTAAGATGCGTTGATCAGCTTTCAAGGTGCGTTGGATGCGTGGGCCTTCGCAAGATGGCGGGCCGAAGTGCTGTTTTTAAGGGTGTGTTGGATGCGTGGGTCGCTCGGATTTCAGGGTGCGTTTGACACGTAAATGTGGGCTCCATCGATTGGGTTTTGATTTTTGGAGGGTTTGTGGGGCCCGTTTCGCTGCGCAACCACTTGCACTGTTCATCATAATTTATAAAGAAGTCACGGGTCTGATTCCAGACAGTTCTGATCACGGTGATCAGCGGGGTCCACTAAGGAATTTGGCCAAGTCTAGGGAAGTCACGTACACCTCCGTTTTGCGTGCACCGGAAGGCGTTCTTTACGTGATTCCTTCAGAGGTATATGGTTACTAGACTTATTTTGGGAATGTCCATTATTTGGGACCCCAACAGATGCCCCTCCGGTGGGTTGCGGCAGGCGCATGATCGGCTGGTGCGACGCACCGGACTTCCCGGGTCCCACTATAAATAGATGAGTCGGCTCATTCTCGTCATTTTACTGTTCTTTACCAGACATCTCACATCAAGCTCACGCACCCTTTTATTCTCCAACGCATCCAACAATTGTCTCCGACGCGTCCATTTAATCCGTACGCACCCACTTATTCAAGGTATAAGTGATTTTTAGAGGTTCGTTGGATGCACACCCACCTTATAATTTGAACTTGGGACAGTATTCTTTTTTGGATGCGTAAGGTGGCACACACCTGTAAATCTCTTGGTTTGTGGACATCCCGCGTTTTTGGGTGCGTTGGGGGTATACGCACCCTTCGTCAAACTGGGCAGGCCTTGGTGCCTTACGCGCCATACAATTGGGTTGTGGACTTTTTTAAGGGTGCGTTGGACGCACACGCACCCAGCTGATGAACTTGGCCGAAAAGGATGTATTTATTAGGTGCGTGAGGCCTTACGCACCCTTCGTCGATTTTGTGAGATATAGCCCTTCACGCACCCGAAAATCGAGGTCTGCATAAGTTTGGGGGTGCGTGTGGTCTTACACACCTGAAAATGTGGTTCTGTCATCCTCTCGAATTTCGGGGTTCGTGGAGACTCACGCATCCGTTTTACAGAACTTGTAAAATTTCGTCTTAGGTGATTTTCTGTGGAGCTGGACGTTTGAAGTGCATGAGCCCCTTAGCCTCTGCCTCGTATTTGGGCATACATATTCAGATTTTTTGAAGAAGTGTAGGGTCTCATGGACTTTCGAGCTTTCTAGATCGCATCAGTCTTGAAGGCAATTCCTATGGTGGCTTCAAGTAACGTTTCGAGTGTACCTGAGCATGTCTTCTTGCCTTTTCGTCTTTGCTCGATTTGGCTTTTCCTGCTTCCTGTTCTTTCTCTTGTTGGACTGCTGTATCGGTTCATCAGCCTTGTTTCTCAGCAGACGATGGTCGTAACTCGCGCTCCCTCCGTGAGGCCCGCGATTGTCTGAGGCGACTTCTAGATGCTTTAGACCGCCCCGAGCTTGGTCATCTCTTGCCGGTCAATGCGACGAGGTGGCCGCAGCCTTGACTCATCTTGGCACTGAATCCCGCCCCTGTCTCCGAGCTATCCAAAATATCTCGGGGATGGCCTCCATTTCAGACGAACGCAAGGAGGCCGTCTCTAGCTTTATCGGTGATTCTTCCCTTTTGGAGGAATTGGCGGTCCTGGAGGCGGCGGAGCCTTCTCTGGCTGCTTCCTTCCTATCTCTGTCGAAGCGTCTCAGCTTCCTAAAGGAGGAGAAGAGGGAGAGCAGGAGATTCCTGGCTTGGCTTATCCCTCTGGCGGAGGCCGAGTACCCGGATCGTCGTGCCGGCATTTGGAGAATGGTCAGAGCGGCTATTCGGGAGCACGACGACCTGGCGATCGACGTCTCGATCATAAGGAACTATGCAAACGCTGAGCACCTGAATTTCGATCTCGTGCAACAGTGTATTTCCATTTTGGTGGACTTGGTTTTCAAGGAGGCCCAGATTCAAGCGAAGGTCGACGAGTTGAGGACTCAGGTTCTTCCGCTGTCGCAGGACTGAGGCCCCTGCTCTCTGGCTTCGGGGAGGAGTCCCCACAATTTTGGAGTTGTCTTACATTGACTGTTATTGTTTGGTCATTTAGACAATTGTTATTAACAATTTAGCCATGTGGAATGGCCCTTATGGCTGATGAATATTAATTTATACTTTTCGCTTCAGTTCTGTCTTCTCCTGCTTGTATGTTCTATGACGATGATGTTGCGGTTGTGAATGTTGTTCGTTTCATTTCTTCCATTGATTTTGAGTGTGTTCCGCGGTGGCTCATGTCGACGCTTGTGCTATGTTCGTTTGCTGCTTTTGTGTCTCTGTCTTTTATGAATGGTTTGACCAACTTTGTGCAAGCATTTCTTCTTTACTTTGTACCTGAGTTTTGCATGTCGTTTGCAGGTTTGCAATGGCCAGCGATCCTTCACAAGCCGGTCCTTCGGGTCCTCCCCAGACTTCTTCCAAGCGTAAACGTGCTGCTGCCAAGCAGATCGTCAGACCGTCCGCTGAAAATCCACAATGGTTTCTCCCTCCAGAGACGTTCAACTTTTATGAACGCATCCTCACCTTGTCGAAGGATATACAGAAGAAGATCCTTTGCGATAGGATCGTGCCGCCTCCTCCAGACAGGGGCACACAGGAGCAATGGGATGCATGGTACGCTCCTCTCCGGGGTTTCCGGAGCGACGAGGCAACGGGTTCTGAAGAGGGCGAGGCAAGCCCGTTGATCCCTTCTCAGTCTACTAGGCGCGGTCGCCCTAAGAGGGCTGACAAAAGTGCCAAGCAAGTGTACTTAGAGAACCAAACCAAGTTTAGATCAGATAAGATGAAGGTGGCCTGGTCTAGCACCAAGCTTGTCACTGCGCCACTCGTGGTGAGGAATCCCTATACTCGGGAGTATATCCGTTATGCGAAGAGTTATCAACGGCAGCGGTCTCTCCCGAGTATTGAACCATCCGACATCTGCAGGAGCAACTCCTTCTACGGCATCGATGTTTGGACATCCGGCCCGGCGTCATTCCTCAGCTGTTCTCTCTCCAAGAACGGGAAGCAGCAGTTGGTCCTGGGTGTGAAGGATATGATTTTCCTAGAGCCGAATCACAATCCCTATCAGCCCTTTCCCAAACATTATTTCGAGACTCTCCGTTAGAGGTTTCACCATCTGGGGGATGCCGAAATCTGGTCGTCCGGGGCGTTCCGGACTCGCGGCCATCTGGTCCTTCATCCGGGCTATGAGGCGTGGGCGAACCGGATATTGGATCAACACAGGGCGACCCTACGGGCAGTGGGTCTGTACAAGGTGATCGACGCGACATCAAGCTACTTTTGCCGAGAGCCCTGGGTATATAAGGGCTTCCTCAATCACTGGTGCTCCATCACCAATTCTTTCCATATGCCATGCGGCGAGATGAGCATCTCGCTCTGGGATCTCAATAGGATTGCGGGGCTCCCTATTCGCGGGAGGATCTATGATGAATGGGTCCCAAGCGACGATGAGCTGTGGCGGAAGAAGAAAGGCATCAACGCAGGTTTCTTCTCCGAGGCGTGCTATGAGCTGTTTGCCGAACTACCCCAATTTTGGGGTCTCAAAGATAAGCTCCTGTTCGAGGACTGGCTGGTTTATTTCAGCCACGGCTTGAAGTAAGTTTTCTGTAATGAATTATGCCTTACTGTTCTGTCACGCTTCTTTCTTTCTGCTAATGCTTCGTCCTTTCCCTTATTCAGCTTGGACTATGCGGCCTTCGACGAGGGTCGTGGTGATAAGGCGCTATTGGAGAAACGAATGAGGGAGAACTTCCCGCGCCCCAAAAAACTCTCCCCCTCCTGCGAGCTAGCCGGCTTCCTGGCATACTGGCTCAGTTGCGTGGCGCTCCCGAGCTCCAAGCAGGCAGATAATGTTAGAGTGTCTTGCTTTGCCGTTGCAGGGGCCCTGGCGAACGGTCACCGGTACGCGCTGGCTCCGGCGGTCTTATGTTCTATATACCGAGCATTTGGTTACGTCATCAGCAACAAGGAGCGCGCTGCTTACGGGATGAACTCCGCTTACTGCGGATGGCACTTTTTCTCTGGTTGGCTCGGGGTGTACTTTCCCTGGGTCTATGGCGTAAGGCGCGGGGATTATATCAGAGAGGGGAAGCTCCCGCTACACTTTTTTCAGAAGAAGAGGATGATCAGCCATAACTTAAACACTATCGAGGACAGAATCGCGGGGCTTGATGACATGTACTTCTATCACTTCTCTGGTACCCGTAGCGAAGAGCCGGTCCTGTGTACGGACAACGATAGTATTGATTATTACGAGCGTTCCTTCCTGATCGCGATTCATCCTTCGTCACTGCCGCTCCGCGAAGGGCTGGAGTTCTGGAGGGAGCCTTATTGTTCAAATCGTTTCGCCCGCCAATTTGGGTATGACCAGGGAGTGCCAGCGACCCTAGAACCAGTGACGCGCGAGCAGCGGGCGTACGGTGTTGGGCCTATTCACTGGAAATGGTTGTGGCGACAACTTCTGCTAACTGGAACCGGCTGTTCCTTCGTGATCCCGGGGACGCAGTGCTTTGCCGGGGCCACCTTTAGGTGGATGAGGTGGTGGGCCCACCAATACGCGCTGGTGCGGAATAAAATGCTCGTTACCGAGCCCGTCTTCATCACGCCCCCCATCGTTACGCCTATCCCTGCCAACGGGCTTGGCTATCTATCGGAGAATCTTCATCAACCCGCGGTGCCAGGCACGGAGAGATTGCAAACCTCCCTGAACGTGGTGCTCGATCATGAAAAGCCGGAGCACACTCTGGAAGGCTGGATCGCCTATGGGGAGAGGATTGTGACGGCGGTGGGGCCAGAGTTCCCGTCTCTCGGCCCTATCGACGAGTTGCCCGCCGAGGGCGATGTTCTGAGAAGGGGGAATGACGGTGATGATGGCGAAGAAGACGACGATGATGACGAGGGCATGGCTGAGGCCAGGGATGAGGAAGATGACGCTGCTGCGGAAGGCGATGGCGGTGATAGGGACGGCGATGATGCTATAGGCGGAGCTGACGGAGGTGATGATGATGTGGGAGGTAGCGGAGGTGGAGGCTCTGTCGGCGGCAATGGTGATGATGGTGGTGATGAGGGTGGTGAGGGTGTCTGGGTTAAGCGCGCCGGCCCTCGGGTGAAAACTGCTCCTCGTCTTCTCGTCGTTTGCGGCGGCAAGAAAATAAAGGATTTGTTGGAACTGCGCAGAGCCGTGCGCTTGCGGGAGCAGCCTGCGAATGAGGCTGGCGATACTCCGATCGTTAACACGGGAGAAGCTAGGGAGGAGGGCGAGCAAGCTCTCAAGCCAACCTGGGCGAGGGCTGCCCTACCCGGGGGTATAACGAGAATGAGCCTATTTACGATAGGTCCATCCCTGAAGAGGACGTGGGGGCAATCTTTATGGACTTGGATGGTGAGGCGCCTGCCGGGTCCGTCCTTCTTCCCAATCCTTCTGTGGCGGACGCTGAAACTCAAAGTGGGGTTCCGGAAGCGATCGTCGCCGTAGTGGAAGAGGTTGCGGTTCCTATTATTGAGTCGAGCGTGCTTGGTCCGGTTGTGGGGGCCCCTCCTGCTGCTGAACCATTGTTGACTGAATCTGTTGTTGAAGTCCCGCCCGTTGCCACATCGTTGCTAGTCGAGTCTGCCACTGCAATTCCTCCTGTTGCTGGGCTAGCGCTTGATGCCAACATTCCTGAGGTCGTGGTGATATCCTCCCCGGAATTGCCAGAGTCGTTAATTAAGGGAACAACGGAGCCGGCCCCAGCGTCACCTGTGCCCATCACTTCATCCAGTGTCGTTGCCGTTGGCATCCCTGACGTTGCTGGTATGTCATCTGCTTTTACTGTCCTGACTGCTTCCTTTCTGACGATGATTTTCTTGTACTAATGCTTTCCACTCTCTGTGCCAGCACCTTCTTCCGCCGATGCTTTAGCGCCTGCGGTGTTGCCAGAGTCATTCGTCTTATCCCTTCGGGGTCTGTCAAAGACCAGGGCAAACCTTCTCAAGGGCCTTCTGTCTGACATCGCCGACTCTTTAAGACATGAGGAAGAATGGCCTGTCTTAGACGAGGCGTTGCAGGCACTAGGGCTTAACGCTGCCTGGCTCGGGATTGACTTGTCCTCCGTGATCGGTCAGGTGACTCTGTTTAAAGAACGGGTGGCCCGAGAACTCGAGGCGAAAAGCCTCCAAATCGACCCTTCCACTGAGGAAAAGCGCGGTCACTTGCGGTCCCTTCTTCCGAAATTGGAATTACACGAGGCAGGGGTGGCCGCGGTGAAGAAGGACTGGCAGGTTGTTGATGATGGGTGTCAGGCGGCCACTGCTCGTTTGGCAGAGATAGACAACGAGGTGGCTCGGCTGCAAGCCGAGCGCTCTGTCGTCCACCTTAAACTGTCCAAGCTCACCGGCCAGAGGACTCGTTTGCAATCTTCCCTTGATCAGCAGGAGGCGGAGCGTGACGTCGTGAAAGCCCAAGTTGCGGAGTTGGAGCAGTCTCTCAGGGACATTCCCGACCCTGCTCTAGTTCTAGCTCAGGCTGAGGCGGCAGGGAAGGCGGTCGAGGAGTCTGCAGCAGACTTGTTAGACCAATGTTTAAAAACTTTAAACAGTTAAGCTGTAATGACCTCCATTCGTAAAATTTTTTAGAACACGTTGTAACAAATACTGTGTTAATATGTATACTACCGCAGTTTTAGGTGCATGTTGTATTGCTTAGTCATTTGCAAATTCAGAGTTTTGAATGCGAATCGAGTGAGTCATTTGGGAAGAGCGTCCCCCTGTTAGGACCCAAACCTGTGCTTGTACGAACAGGGATCCGATCGAGCCTTTATTAAGGGCTTGCCCCCTTTCTTGGTTGCCTTGCAGGGCGGGGTGTTATTCCTGACATATTCTGGGCCTTGACGACTTCAAGAAGAGGTAGATAATTAGTATTTGCTCCGATCCTCATGCGATATCATTTCTTCCGGTATTTTCTACATTACATCATCCCTCTAATAGGGCGCTTACAAAATATGATGACAGACTTCCTTCAAGTATAATATCTTTTCAAGAACCGACCGTTCACCAGCGTACTGACGCCCTGTCCTTTGCAATCTATTATCCGATAGGCTCCATTAGAGTATACCTCATCAATTATGCACACTGGATCCCACTTTGGATCGAATTTACTTTTTGGGCCTTGCATCGATGCCGGACGTTTCATCACTTAGCACCAGGTCGCCCCTCTTAAATGACCTTCCTCGGACCCGCTTGTCGTACGAAGCTGAGATTCGCTTTTGATACATTTCAAGCCTTTGTTGAGCGGCGAGTCTCCTTTCATCCAGGTTGTCAAGCTCGATCATTCTGATTTTGTCATTGTATTCGGTTGTCAAGGAGTATCGGAGCGCAACCCGTAACGACTCCACCTGCATTTCCATCGGGATCACGGCTTCCGTACCGTACACCAATGAGTAAGGTGTGGCTCGGGTGGCTGTGCGGTACGTGGTCCTGTATGCCCATAGTGCCTCGGGTAATCGTCTATCCCAGTCCTTCTTATTTTCTGCCACCGTCTTCTTCAGGATCTTTACGATAGTCTTGTTGAACGCTTCGGCTAACCCGTTCGCAGGAGGGTAGTAGGGTGGCGAATAGCAATGCTTGATCTTGAACTTCGCGCATAGCCTATCGATAGTGACATTTTTGAAGGGTGTCCCGTTGTCGGTGGTGATTCTTTCAGGGATGCCGTGCCGGTACAATATGGAATGGCGGATGAACTTTCGACGTGTCTGGATTTCACGTTTCTTAAGGCAACGGCTTCAGCCCATTTAGAGAAATAATCGGTTGCAGCAAGGATGTACTGGTGCCCTTGAGAGGACGACGGGTTGATCGGCCCTATCACGTCCATGCCCCAGGCGGCGAAAGGCCAAGATATCACCGACTGATGTAACTCTTCTGGTGGTGAGTGTATTATATCTGCATGTATCTGGCATTGATGACACTTTTTGACATAGTCTATTGCGTCTTTCATCATTGTGGGCCAATAGTACCCCATATGTCGGACACGGTGATGCAAGTTCTTACCCCCTTGGTGAGCACCGCACTCCCCTCCGTGTGCTTCTTTTAGCATGGCGTAAGCCTCGTCCTGGTCTAGGCAGCGTAACAACACTCCCTCGTATGAGCGCTTGTAAAGGGTGTCATTCTGTATTATGAACGAACCGGCACGTCTCCTGACCTGTGTGCGCATTTTGGGTTCTTCCGGTAAGAATCCGTACTTCAAGTAGTCGACGAACGGTCTCTTCCAGTCGTTTTCTTCTGTGATTTCAAAGCAACAAATAGGGTTCACGCTCGATTCATTGCTGGGCGGTAGGGTGGCTGGCAAGATCCTTCTTTCTTCGATTGTTACTTGAAGAGGGCTGCCTCCAGGATTGGCCAGGGCAGCGGCCTGGCTGGCTAACGTGTCGGCCTGTATGTTCTCTTGCCTTGGTATATGTGAAATGCTACCATTGCGAAACTGGTTGAACAACGATTGCGCTTGGCGGCAGAAAGGCGACAACTCGGGCTTGCGAACCTCATATTCCGTTGTTAACTGTCTGATGACTAGCCTGGAGTCGCTGTATATTTGTATTGCCTTGATATGCATCTCGAGAGCGAGCTGTAGTCCGATAATAAGGGCTTGGTATTCTGCTTCATTGTTGGTACAAGCCGGCACGATCGTGAATGCATATGTCAGTAGATCTCTCTGCGGGCTAATGAATATAATTCCTGCTCCTGCCCCTGTGGACCTAGCGGCTCCGTCGAAGTACATTTGCCAGGGTCGCGGTTCTTCAATCATCATAACCTGGTCGTCTAGGAGATCGCATTCCATTTCTTCGTTGCTTGGAACGGGGTGCGCGGCGAGGAAGTCCGCAATCGCTTGTCCTTTAACGGCTCGGGCCGGGACGTAAGTGATATCGAATTCTGAAAGGAGGAGGGCCCATTTTGCTAAGCGCCCAGACAGCATGGGTCGATTCATGGGAAATTTAATCGGATCAGCCTTGAAAATTAACGTTATTTGATGTGAGAGGCAGTAATGCCTAAGTTTCTTCACGGCGAAGATGAGGGCTAGACATATCTTCTCAATCACTGAGTAGTTAAACTCGGCCCCTACTAACGTGCGACTTAAATAATACAGTGCGTTCTCCTTGCCTTCTTCGTTTTTCTGTGCCAGGAGCGCCCCTAGCGAGTTATCACCTGCTGCGATGTATAGAATCAGCGGTTTGCCCTTGATTGGGGCAGCAAGGACTGGCGAATTTCGAGCATTTCTTTTAGTGAATCAAAAGCCTTTTGACAGGTATTGTATTATTCGAACTTGACATTCTTCTTGTTGAGTCGGGAGAATGGCTGACAACGACCAGCTAGGTTCAAAATGAATCTTCTCAGATATGCTACGCGGCCCTGGAAGCTTTTCAGCTGCTTCAGGTTCTTTGGAGGCGGCATTTCTATTATGGCCTTAATTTTTGCGGGGTCGATTTCTATGCCCCTATGTCTGACCACGAAACCCAAGAATTTGCCGGATGCAACTCCGAACCCACATTTTAGCGGATTCATGCGGAGACTCTTCTTACGCAATCGTTGGAACACTTGCCTTAGGTGCTCCTTGTGCTGCTCGTGATCGGTCGACCTGACGACTAAATTGTCTACATAGCATTCGACGTGTTTATGCATCATGTCCTGAAATATGACGTGCATTGCGCGCTGGTAAGTTGCCCCTGTGTTCTTTAATTCGAAGGGCATTACACGGTAGCAATAGATGCCGAGAGTTGTGTGAAAGGCCGTGGCTTCCTCGTCTTCTGGGGCCATGCGAATTTGATTGTATCCCGAATACCCGTCCATGAAGAACATCACTGCATACCCCGTCGTGCTGTCAATCAACATCTCAGGAATCGGGAGGGGAAAATCGTCCTTAGGACAGGCTTCATTCAGGTTTCGAAAATCAACACATACTCGGATTTGCCCGCTCTTCTTCTTGACTGACATGATTTGAAATCCACCGGGGGTACTTCACTTCTCGAACGAACCCAGCCTGAATCAGTCTCTTGACCTCTTCCTCAATCTTTGGTATAATGTCCGGATGAAACCGTCGTTGCGGCTGTTTTACCGGCTTCTTCTCCTTCATGATACTTAGTTTGTGCATGGCAATTGGGCTGAGCCCGGGCATTTCTGAATACGTCCAGGCAAAGATATCTTTATTTTCCTTTAGCAGCTGCAGGTATCTTTCCTTCTCACCTTCCGGGACGTTTTTGCTCAAGTATGTATTCCTGGGCTCTTCGGGGGTGCCCAGGTTTATTTCCTCGAGTTCGTCGATCGTTGGCTGTCCACCATCTTCCAGTTGCACGGGTGCGATACTTGGCTGGACCACATCGACAGGCTCCTGTGACTGGGTTTCTTCTGCCGGGTCGATGGTTACCATGTTCACACCTGCCCTAGCCCCTAGGCCCTCTCCATTGCGGTAGACTCGCCTCTGTTCTTCAAATGGAGCCAGTAACCTCCTTTCTGTGTCTGCGCTTTGGTCAGGGAATCCCATTTTCTTCATGATCTTTTGGCTGGCTCTGCTATATCTCTTCTCTTCTATTGGTCGGGGCTGGGCGAGCCCCCTTCCTTCCCCTCTTTCTTCTGATGGCGCTGGCCGGCTCGGCACTAAGTGAAACTTGATGTCTTTCTGGGTGACATCTCTTGACGGCACGATGAACTGACTTGGAGCTTTCGGAAAGAGTTTGGTTCTTCCCATCTTGGGTACCGGTATGTTGAAGCTGGACTTGAGCATACTCATGTCTTGGTCTGAGATCAGTTTTAACACAGACTGCCCTGGCTGACGTAAATGTTGCGGTATCACATAAAATTTCTTCGTGATTGGCCGAGAGTGACTCTCCATAGGATGTCGGGACCTCCCCTGGGTGGCAGTTTGAGGCTCACCTCCCCGCGCGAACTGCTCTGCTCGAGTTTTTACCCTCTGCCCCTTCTCTGATACCTCGGTCCTTTCGCTGGTTTCACTGCCGTCGGCCGAGCTGTAGTATTTTGCGTCGGCTAAAAATGACTCGGCTATCGTGTACGGCTTTGGATCCGCCGTTACCCTGTACTGAACTCCGTCTCTGCTGTATTTAAAACACTGGTGATATGTCGAGGGGATTATGCGATTTTGGTGAAGCCAAGGCCTTCCTAAAAGGAGGTTGTATGTCGTCACCGCATCGATTACCTGACACGTCACTTTTGTGGTCAGTCCTTCAATCTCTAACATTACCGTGATTGACCCGAGTGTGCGCTGGCTGTCTTGATTGAAACCTTGAATCATCATAAAACTCGGGCGCAATGCCGATTGCATGTAACCTAGCATCTGCAATGTCCTCAAGGGCATGATATTTACAGCCGACCCGTCGTCCAGCATACATCTCTTGACTTTGGTATCTCTGATTATTCCTGTGACCATTAGTGGACGATTATGGTCTGTTGATTCTATCGTGCGGTCTTCTTCTGAGAACGTGATGGTCGAAGGGTGATTGATAGGCATAACTTGCAACACCGGCATATACCCTTCCCAAAATTTATCTGAATCTTTCATTTCTTCTTCTATTTCTATTATCGTGACCTCCCTGATTTCATTGTCAAGCAAGGCGTTGATTAACATTTCCCTGTATACTTTTGAGAGGCACAGGGCGTCGTATATGCTCAAGCGGGCGGGAACCTTTCGTAGGTGTGATACAATGTCATATGCCACTGGCCTAGGGTTTGGCTGACTGGTAGTAGCTTTGACGACTTTTTCTTTCGACTTTTGCATGCGAGATCTTTCCTGCGATCTGTCAGGGGTACCGTCTTCTGGTATCATGTTGTCTGGTCTAGGGAGAGTACGGTCAGGCATTTGCCTTCCTGACTGTAGGATGACTGCGTCAACTTCCCTCTCTACTACTTGCGGTGTTTCTTCAGGTGATGCTTGTTCGGCGAACGACACCATTCCGCAGCGGACCATGATCGTCCTGAGTTGCCCCTGCCCCTGCGACTTCACCCCTCTGTTCTTCTTTCGCCTCACGAGTCTCTGTCCGTTCTCAGGTCTTTTCTTGCTACTGGCGGGGGTCCATGGTTTCTTCGGCTTGGGGAGCGGGGTTGATCGGCTGGTTTCTCCTTCTATCGGGACTGTTGAGATTGCCCCGACTGCCTCCTTCACTGTCTCAGGTGCCTTCATGCTAATGACCCCTTGGTTGATCAATCGCTGTATCCTTCCCTTTAGGGAAAAGCAATCTTCGTCTGATGGCTGATGCACCAATGATATTTGCAGTATTTAGGATCGTTCGTTCGTCCGACCTCGCGGGGACGAATCGGCTCTGGTAGGCGTATCAGGCCCTCTTCGATTAACTGTTCCATGATGGGAACTAAATCGGCCATGTCGAATGTGTAGGGGCCGTTTGCTTTTTCTCTTTCGGCTATAGATACACGTTTGGGCACATAGGGCCTCTTACCTTTATCTGGCACATCTGCCGTTTTTACCTCTGTCTCATGATTCGTGGCGGGACGTTTTCGGTCTTTCGGGTCCCTGCTCCTGTCGATCTGGTGGGTCTCAACTACTCTTCCTGTCTCTCTTTTCTGTCTCTCAGGCCTGAAGCTTGCTCGAGATGCTGCTTCCTCTACCAAGTGTGCTTTTGTCGCTAATTCGCGGAAGGAGTTGAAGGTGTTGCCCGACAGGCCATACGAGATCATCGGGTCTAAGGCCCTTAGACACATTTTCATCTGCTCGCCTTCGCTGGGTAATTCTTGACATTGAGTTGCTGTGGTTCCCCATCGGTCGATGAACTTTTCAACTGGCTCACCATTTCTCTGTCTAACCATTGCAAGGTCTGTTAAGGAGATTTCTCTCTCTATTGCAAAGAACTTTGAGATGAAGGCATCTTGCATCTGCTCCCATGTTCTCACGGAGCCGGCTGGTAGTGACATGTACCATTGGAAAGCTTTTCCTGTTAGGGTAGATCCAAATAGCCGCATGCAGTATTGCGGGACTGCAGACCAGTTTCCCAATGTAGTCAGGAAGTGGGTGATGTGCTCCTCTGGCGACCCTCTGCCGTCGAACTTTCCGAAGTCCGAGCATCTAAAGTTGGCCGGAAATGGTACCTCCTCTACTTCTGGTGGGTATGGGACCCGGTATTTGTAACTACCTTTCCTCTCTTTCTCCTTTTCCTGTTGCATCATATGGGCTATCGTCTGGGACAGCTCTTCCCGTGATACGTGAGATGTGGAGAGCGGTGCGCGTCCTACCGGTATGACTCTGGGTTGGATGGGCGGTTCTGGCTCAACCGGACCTTCTGCTGCACCTTGAGATTCCTCCGCCGACTGGCGGGTGAGTGGCGCGGCACTTCTGGCGGCATTTTGTGCTATCAGAGTGGTCAAGGCCTCCTGGATGGCCTTCATTCGCTCGTTTGTCTCACGGTTAGCCTCTACCAATCTGTCGATCTGATCTTGTAACGGAGGTAACTCTTCTGTCTCGTACAGTTCTTCCTCTGCCTCTGCGGCCACCTGCACCATCACTACCTGTGCCAACTGGATTTCTCGGACCGGTCCTTGTCTTGGCATGGGGATCGTCGTGAACTTAGGCTTTTCTTTCATGAGCCCGGTGGTTCTTTGTAGGGTATGAGAGGTTTTGGGCAGCGGCGGGAACTGCTCGATTGTTATTACGGGCGTTGCGGGCTCTGCCAGCGCAACCCTCCTTGCCTGTAAGGGTCTTCTGCCCCTGCTTTGGCTGCCATTGTCTCTTATTTATAGGGCGAGGTTTTGTGGCATCCGCCTTCGTATATGCTGCTAAACTAGCTGCTTTCTTCTGTTCTTTCTTTTGTCGGCATGTTTCGACCAATTGTCATCCTGAACTAGAGGCGGTTGTCGTGGTTGAGGTAAAGCGAGGGAAGCTGAAGCCTCCGGTGGCGAGGAAAGTGCACAAACTGGTCATTGAGCACGCCATTTCTTTTGTCTGTCCTAGTGTCTTGCTAATTCTGTAGTGTCATAAAAATCGTTAGAACAGTTCACAAGTACGATCGGGAGTATGAGCCCATTCGATCGCGGTGCATAAACTGACAGGGATAAGCAAGACGGAAACAAACACGTGTAATTGTGGAATGTGTGGGTTCGAAAACCTTTTAAATGTCTGTTGCCTTGAAGACGAAGGGAAGAACGTTCTCGTTGAGAGTCGCCAGTTTGACGCCCGAGGGCGCCGAAACATTACGCCTTGCAGTAGCTTTTCCTATGCGTAAATTCGTGTTTGCAAAGGATTAATCTTAGAGCGTTTTTATACTCAGAGCTAACCAGAGATTCTGGGTTCAATCCCCAGCAGAGTCGCCAGTTTGTTAGAACTAAAGAACGGACCGTGGGGAGGCACGCTCTCTGGGATGTGGTGTTTTGTTGCTCTAGGGGTTCTGAGTAATGGAAACATTCATATACAATCACAACCATTCACAAAAGTACACACGAAGAGATATCGCAAGGCGAATTTTATTCCAGAGATTTTGAGATCTTGTACATTCCAGGCCATGGTCTGGCACGGACCCTTAATTACATCGAATGATCGATGACCCTTGATTAGAAGGCAAAAGACTAGCCAGTCGGGACTAGGGTTTTTAGAGTTTATGGCCATGGGGCCTATATTTGTTTTGCTGTGTACTGAACCACTTTGTGTTAGTCAAATGTCTATGTCCCATATTTTGGCCGGAGACCCGGGTTAGGATTGTCAGGGTTTATTACTGAGATGGACAACTCTGGGCCCGCGCCTGTCAATGTATGGACAGGTGACCTCGGGAAGTCTGCTCTACAGTTGTGTGTACCTGTGCAGTCTAACCGACGGGTACCGTTTAAATGGGTAGGGCATTGACTGTTGTGTTGTGGCAGTTGAGCAATTGGTTTGTAGGGGATTGAAACTCTTTAGCACGGTCCATTATGGTAATCAAGGCCCGGCTGGTCTAGCTTTAGCACAAATCGGATCATGCCTTTGCAGTGAACGTAAATATCAGCATATCTGCATAGCCCTGGATGTTGGCGACTCCTTTCCGAGAAGTTACCCCGTTCATTGCGTCGAATAGAGTTGAATCTTGAAGATGCTCGATTCTGCTTATTTAGAGTTCTTGAAACGTTTGCTTGGCCGTTCCATTGCGTCCGGAATGCTCGAAATACCCAAGACCGGTTCCAGTAATCCTTGGAAATACTCAAAATTGAGCCCGGTGCGTCCGCTAACATGTTCTGCAATTGGCTGGTTTCTGGATGCGTGGGACCTGATTTACGGTTGCGTGGGGGCTCCACGCACCTGTCAATTCAATGTTGATTTCCAGACGATTTAAGGGTGTGTTGGTGCATATTCAAGGTGCGTTGGGTTCTTTTCACCGTATTTGATTTTGCTGGGTTTACAGATGCGTGGGGAACGAATTGACAGATGCGTGATGTCCTTTTGGATGCATGAGGTCCTTTTACAGGTGCGTTTTAAATATATGAAATCCGGACCTTAATAACGGTTCCGTGCCCTGAAAATAGGATTCCGATGGACGGAAAGGTGTTCCGGCGATGATTCCGGCGGATCTTTGGGTTTCCGGCGGTAACAACTCTCTCTCTTTCTCTCTGTCGTCCGTAAATGGGCGGGTCGAGGAGGTATTTATAGGTGAGGTCGACCAATAGCAGGCGCCACGTGCCACGCACCCGTTGGATGCTCCCAATGCACCTGTTTATTTGGTTGCAAGTCCGAAAAATCATACGGGTGCGTGGGGTTTTGTTGCCGGGTGCGTGAGGCTCCACGCACTTGGAATCCATCTCTTAATCCGTCCATTGATTGTAAGATGCGTTGATCAGCTTTCAAGGTGCGTTGGATGCGTGGGCCTTCGCAAGATGGCGGGCCAACGTGCTGTTTTTAAGGGTGCGTTGGATGCAGTGGGTCGCTCGGATTTCAGGTTGCGTTGGACACGTAAATGTGGGCTCCATCGATTGGGTTTTGATTTTTGGAGGGTTTGTGGGGCCCGTTTCGCTGCGCAACCACTTGCACTGTTTATCATAGTTTATAAAGAAGTCACGGGTCTGATTCCGACAGTTCTGATCACGGTGATCAGCGGGGTCCACTAAGGAATTTGGCCAAGTCTAGGGAAGTCACGTACACCTCCGTTTTGCGTGCACCGGAAGGCGTTCTTTGCGTGATTCCTTCAGAGGTATATGGTTACTAGACTTATTTTGGGAATGTCCATTATTTGGGACCCCAACAATGGTGATTATAAATTTTCCTAGAAAGATAATTTGATAAACTTATAAATGGCTTTTGAATAATCTCATTTGGATAACGTTTGACCTTTCAAAAGTGGGTCAAAATTCAATTCTTGGCAAAGATCAATCTAAGCCTTAGGGCCTGTTTAGAATGCGGATTTGGAACCCCTTGGATTCGGAAAAACCCCAATATACTAAATGTAACGCCCTGAAAATTTCAATCCTCGAGCCTTGAAAGTACTCGAGCACCTATAGAAATTTTTCTATTTTAATTCTCAAATGAGAATGCATATGTCTGATTTAGAACCAATAATCTATAAGATTTGTACATGAAACCCTAGTTTGAATGATCTGATTTGATCGAAATCTCGTAAGACATTTAGACACATCAATCTAACCATACATTCTTTGTTAGATATCATGGATAGCTACGGATTCCCTTTTAATTGTCAAATCCTACATCTGATCCGTTAATCAATGAATCTCAATCTATGATTTACTAAAATCACAATGGATTAACCTATATAACCGACTCACAATGCAGATCCACCTTAGACTACCCTAATCAGTGAATCAAATCTCGATTATCCTGAGTTTAGAAATCGGTTTGACAAAATAGCCATTTTAACATGTAAAACCATACGAATGAGATTAACCGTCCTTAACCTGCAAATAAATGCACCCCGTATATCACATCATGTACCTAGCTATGCCCGTTACGACCTAGTGAAAGGATTCACTAAACTCTGTTCTCTAAATCATCTAATTGGTGTCCTGAAAACCTAGAACAGCTATAGACCGTTCGTTAGTGGGCCGTTGATCACGAATCTACGCGGAATCGATTGCCTTAGTGGGCTTGACCTTTCCCCTATATCAGATACCCGACACCCTATCCCGAACTGCACAACTTAGATCAAGACCGGAGAGGGTGAGTTGTGTGACTCACCTAATAAATGATCATCTGGGCTTATAAAAGGCAAACCCATATCAAATCCATTCAAAATCTGAATTTTAGGTTTTTCTTAGGGTTTTGGCTTAGGTTTTGCTTGGATTCATCGATTAGGTCGTTGTTCCTCTTAATTGCTTGGCACCAAGTGATAACCGCAGGTAACTATACCCTCTATTGCAGGAATTAGCAATTGATTTTGGTCTAGTTGATTCTAATTTTAATCTTTGGTTGGAATTAGGTTAGATAGCGAGGTTCCTCTCATTTTCTCGTACTCTAGACATCGTGGGCGTGTGATTTCCCCCACACAGGTGAGGACTATCTTCTAAGTTGGCTATTATCAGCCCATGAGGGTTCCAAATAGTGAAAATTGGGTTTTTCTTGAATTCCATTCAAAGTTGAGTGCCGAATGATTTATGTTTATGATTGATGTTCTGTATGTGTTGATTCATTACATGCTTACTTTGATGTGTGGATTGATTGTGCATTTGAATCAATTTTATGAAAATATGAGATTTTATGTGTTGTGCATATCAAGTGTTCAATGAAATTCCTGAGTGAACAGATGTTCACATATGCTTGAGTAAGTGGATTACCATCCACCCAGGCTAGTGCCTGATTATGAATTTGATGAGTTGGCCTGCAATAGCACGCCAAGTGTTTGATTTTACGTCCATATATGAAATGAAGTATATCGCATATCAACTGTTTGGTTTTATGCCTGATTGAGACAATGAATGCTATGATGTTCTATTATTCTCACAACATGCTTAGTATAATATTTAATTGACATGATTGGGATTAATCTCTGAAAATCACAATTTATGGACTGCCTACTTGCGTTTGGCCGTTACTGACTTGTTTGGTCGACTTGGGAGTAACATGATCGACCGACCCTAGCTACGCCGGTTTGGTTGATGTTTCACTCGGCCTACCAAATCAGTAAATTTCAGGGTTAATCATATTTATTTGATCATTGTTACATATTCTGTAGAATCTCGAATACCACAATTACCATTGTTATGCAGTCACTTATAACTGTACGTATCAAGTCTCATGAGCCAGACATGGAATATGGGTAACTGTGTTTGTGCTGTCTTAGGCTGGTGTGGGTGATGAGCCCTCCAATAGCCTTGAGCATTGAATCCTACATACTGAAGCTCATGTGCCAGGCATGGTATATGGGTAACTGTGCTTGTGCTGTCTTTGACCGGTATTGATCCTAATGGTCTTATCGAGAGTCTTGAGCACCGATGCTAGGTGACGAGCCTACCATCATTGATCTTGGGTGACGACCCATTACCATGCATATGACATTCTAGGGCATTGAGACCCTTACTATTTGATTCATTATTCAGTTATGTTGGGTGACGGACCTAAATTGGGATTCCAGGAGTCGAGCATAGGACGCCCTGGCTTGGCGGTGGGCCCCGGCCTGGTAGAGGGTACCCCGACCTGGCATTGTCCAGTGTTCGGTAAGGCCACTGTCCAGTGTCCGGCTTTCCTCGCTGTCCAGTGTTCGGCTGCGTTCCTGTCGGTCATGTTCCTGTTTAATAGACTTTTGATAAAATTGAGGTATTCTGGCTTCGCCAATACTGCTGATTGAATATGGGATTAAATAAATACTTGGTAAACATGCATGCATCACATTTTCACGTGCATTGGTCTGATGCTGCTGCTGGGTGGTAACCCCACCGTTTATTTCTCCGGAATATAACATTTGCATATCATAGTTGCATGCATTATTCAACTAGAATAGGAACTTGATTGTGAAGTTATGTTATCTACTAATGCTGGGGTGGTAGGTGTGAGAACCTCACCATTTGTTATGCTCCACTATTTGTACTTGATTGTATTGATAACATGTTTAACTTAGGGAATGGTAACATTGAGTATGATTACTCACTCCCACCTGGGGGGGTGTTTTAAAACACGAACCAGTTATCTTTGATGCAGGAGTTTCTACTACTTGATGAGTGAGACGTAGGATTTGCTGGCTTGCCTATCGGAGTGGCTTTGGACTTATATTGTATTCATTTTTTAGCATGTATATATTGAGCCCCAGCTGAGTGGATTCTTTGATTGTGTGGATAATTGTATGTATTTATACTTTAAATTCAAACTGAATTATACACTGTTTAGCTTAAATCTCTATTTATGAGTTGATGCCATCGATTTGTGCCATTAAAATATACTTCCGCAAAATACAGTCCGCTCGGAAGAGTCGGGAGCCGCGGACTGCCCGACACTTGATTTTCGGGGCGTGACACTAAATCCTTCGGTGTGTTTGGCACCCTAGATTTAGAATTCCGTATAATCCAAAAGTAGTTATGCATAGTATATTTATAGGGGTTTGAATTTAATTACTAAATCAGCTTTAATATCCCTAATTAGTATACAATGTAATGTTTGACACAATGATTGTAATAAGCCCGTTGAAATATATTCTTTGGCCGAAAATGATGAAATTCCAAGTCTCGGATGAGCCATAAGCATAAGATCATAGCTAATCGACTAACCAACGATTTTTAACCTTGATTTACATGGACAATGTTTGGAGTGCACAGATCATCCTATTGAAGTAATTTTAGTGATGCAGTTGATAATCTGATTGCTTTGGGATATCATTAGTGGGCCACGTGCCCAGTAGATTGGTAGCCTAGCAAGACACATGTGACTTATGGGAGGATTTAAGATATGATTCAAGCTTCAACCTTGGATTTCAAACCCTCTCTTTGAGGGGATTTGAAACCCTTGGTTACTTTATGGTGCCAAACAGGTAAGGGATTTGAAATCCCCCCAAATCCATGGTGTCAAATGACCCCTTAACCTTTGAAGAAAGAAGAAAAGCCCTTTTTTTTAAAAGTGGAATTTTTGTTATTTCTTCTCTTCTTATATTAGTTTATTCTCAAGGAGATTCATTTAAGCATAATCTTTGTAAGAAAAAAAGAAAGAAAAAGAATCCATTGTATAAAACTTGAGTTTTTTGTTTTGTTTTCTTTCCTATATCTGTTTCTCAATAAAAGGCCCATTTAAGTATAAATTTTTTTTTTAAAAGAAGAAGAAGAAAAACTCATTGTTTAATGGGAGTGGGTTGGGTGCATTCGCCAAGCTAGCTCGCTTAACTCACTCGACTCGACTCGAATAAGCTCAATTCGGCTCAAATCAAAGCTAGGTCCTAGCTGAGGAGCTATTTTTTTAGCCCGAAATAATTTCGAGCCGAGTTCGAGCTAACCCGAGCTTGACTTGACTTGGCTCGAGCTTAACTCGGTTCAACTCGGCTAGTTTTAAATACCTTAAATATACATAATATATATAATATACATATAATATTGATCGAATTCGAGCACCCTAATCCGCACCCTTAAAAAAAAATCGCCAAACTCTCTCTCTCTCTCTCTCTCTCTCTCTCTCTCTCTCTCTTTTTCTTGCCCAAGCCGACTCGAACTTGGTTCGAACTTAACTCGAGCTGGCCTGAGCTGCTGACTGAACCAAGCCGAGCTTGCCAATCAGGCTCGAGGATCGAGCAGAGCAGAACTCAAGTTGAGGTAGGCTATTGATTGAACCGAGCCGAGTTGTGCCAAGCTCGACTCAGTTCAACTAGTGTACAATTCTAATTATCCATCATGTGAGTCCCACCTTTACTATACACTGTCCATAACGCGATCTCATTCAAACAGTCATAACTCTCTTGTTACAGGGTCAAATTGGGGTGATTTTGTGCTTGTTAGAAAGATAATTTAATGAACTTTCAAATAGCTTTAGAATCATTTCATTTAGACACTATTTGAACGTTCAAAAGTATGCCTAATTTCTATAAATTGAGCGACCTACAAAAATGGTCTAACTCCTTCATTACAGGTTGAATCAAGGTTATCTTACACTTGTTGAAAAAATATTTAGATGAGCCTTCAAATAGCTTTAGAATCATCTCATTTGGATATTATTTGACCGTTAAAAAGTAGGTCCAAAGTCTTTAATGGCCTTAGGTTATGTTCGCTTTATTTCAAGCATCGTGTGATCCCAACAAAACGGTCACAATTCTCTCGTTATTAGTCTGATTAAGGTGATTTTAGATTTTTTTAAAATATAATTTGACAAACTTTTAAATGACTTTTGAATCATCTCATTTGGATAACACTTGACCTTTCAAAAGTGGGTCAAAATTCAGTTATGGGCAAAAATCAATCTAAGCCTTATGGCCGGTTTGGGACGTGGATTTAAAACCCCAGGATTTCAAATCCTCCAATTGTGTTTGACACCCTGGATTCAGAATCCCTCGTAATCTAACCGTAACTATGCATAGTATATTTCTAAGGGTTTGAATTTAATTAATAAATCAGCTTTAACATACCTAATTAGTAAATGATGTAATGTTTGACATGATGATTATAATAAGCCTGTTGAAATATCCACTTTGGCGGAAAATGTCATTGCCATATATACTTTGACTGAAAATGATGAAATTTCAAGTCTTTGGATGAGCCACAAGCATAAGATCACAATTGGTCGACTAACTAATGATTTTAATAGTTGATTTATAATTTCAGACTGCACAAATCATCCCATCGAAGTAATTTTAGTGATGCAATTTAATTTGTTGTTGTCGGATTCTAGTCAACAGATGTCCCGTGGTGGCCCAGGGCCAGGGTTTTAGTACCAATAACTAGTTGGGTGGGCCTCGTCTAGAGTCTGCCCTCGGTAGGGCAGCGCAGGCTGCAGCCTAGCTTATCCAACAACACCGTGCCACAAATTTCTGTCTCAACCACCATACACGTAGCATACAAGTATGCCAATCTCAACTGTCTAAATTGTAGTTGTTAGATGGACCATCCAAAATAAGATGGTAAGTGGTCCAATATCATTATGCAAAATCAAATGGCGAAGTGTGTTTGGGGCATGGTATTAGAAGGGATGGAATGATATTAGGTGGGATTAATATCATTTATTGCATAATTATTACATGTCTCCCATGGTATTTTCATATCCAATCCCATGTTTGGGATCAAATACTTACCATGGGAAAACCATTGGATTAAGCAAAATCCTGTTTGGTGGACCATGGAATTGCAATCAACGGATCAAATTCACAGCAGATGCCCGTCACTTGAACATGGTTATATTGTCATGTATAAAGGACTTATATGGATGGATGGCATGGATAAAACACATGCATCAATGTGGGGCTCATGTGTGTGTGGAATTTCAATATCCCTAATATGGGGAAAATGTTTGCCATACCTGAGAAATATCAACGGGCGGAGTTTTGATCAGAGCTGCAAATATCAGTTAAATGGGCCACAATTGAATCTATACCATTACTATACCGGTTACCGGTGGAAATGGGTTACAGGGTGGGGCCCACCATGATATTTGTTGAGAAATACACTGTCTATCATTTTTTTTTTTCTAAATCATGTTAGGACATGAGCCTAAAACCTTAGGCAGATTCAAAATTCAAATAAGCATGAGCCGCGCACAGTGGGAAAACGTGGGTAGGGAAATGCCTACTGTTGAAACTTTCCTAGGCTCCACCGTGATGTTTATAAGCCATCCAAACCGTTCATAATGTGATTCCTACTGGGATGAACTGAAAACCCAAAAATATTAGTCGATCCAATATTTTTCCATGGCCCGGTGAATGTTTCATCAGTGGACATTTAATCCTTACTATTTCCTGTCGTGCGGCCCACTTGAGTTTCGGATCTTTGGCCTCATGATCTAAAAATGATGGATAGGGTGGATTTCTCACAAATATCATGGTGGGCCCCACCTAGCTTATGAGTGCCAAAGGGTGTCCAATCCAGATGGCCTTTGTAACATGGCGCTGTTGCGATGTCTATGTCGAATCCATTCCGTCCATCAGTTTCAGCATATCATGTTAGTGTGTCAGACCAATCGAAATGCCTACCATTGAAATCTTCCTAGGGTTGATCACTTGATCTTGATGTTTGTGTGCCATCCAGGCCGTTGACAATGTTAGTGTCACCAAGACAAAGGGAAAACTCAAATATTAGTCTGATCCAAAACTTGCTATGCACCCTAAAATAGTTACAATAGCAGGCATTTAGTTCCAACTGTTTCTTTGTGGTTGCCCACTTTAATTTTGGATCTAACTCATTTTTTCCCTTACATCCTAACATGATCTAACGAAATTGATAGACCGAATGGATGCCACACGGACACACAGAGGTGGGCCATGAACTTTGGGTAACTTCCTGTGGTGTTGATTGTTAGGAAATGGAAGTGGGCCCAAGAATATTGTTCTAACTTGAGTATTCTCATCCCCTAACCGTTCTATTGTTATGATTCATTTGAGTGTGAATTATGGATTGGAGCACTCATGCACCGGTCCCAGGGGCTATCACACCGTCCATCTTTCTGGGCCTTCGATAGATATGTGCTCATCCATCCTGTGGGGCCCACTTTCGATTTGGGTCATCCATCATGTATGGCCCACCTTGATATGGACACATTCTATTCTTCCCATTCTATTCTTTTTTAGGTTTTAACTTATGATCGTTGGTTGTGTCACCTGTGCTCAATGGGAGCATAGCTACTAAAGGTGGTGGCAATGGATGCTGATGCCACAATTGTCGGTAAGCTACATGTAATTTCAGCATATAGGCCCACTTTAATGTTGGTTTCAATGGTTCATACTGGCCAAATCGTCCATATGGACACATGTACCAAGTATGGCCCATTTCATGGTTAGATTTCAATATTTTAAATCTTTGATCATTTAAATCTTTCTTCATTAGGCTGGCCTTATAGAGAGAGCAAGGCCTTTTCAATGGATTAGGACCAAGGTTGGGGCTTAGGGCCTCTTTGGATAGAATGCAAACTCAAGAACATAGTCGATTTACATTTGCATCGATAAAACATTTAGGGCTCGTTTGGGAGCTTGTAAATAGAAGTAAATGGGAAATGGATTTGGAAGTAAATAAATTGGGAGTAAATGACTTTACACAGTTGTGTTTGAATAGGAGTAAATGAAACACATTTGAAATTAAAATATTCTAAATTGGAATGCATTTGAATTTTTCAATATATTCACAAGACTGTATGTGATATCCTAAATTAGCTTTAATATCCCAACTTAGTGTATATATGCAGGTATTTAATAAAATGGTTGTAATAAGTCCATTGAAATGTATACCTCAGCAAAAAATGAGGAAATTTTGAGCATTAGGTAAACCACGAACATAAGGATCACAAACAACCAACTTGCGAAGGTTTTTTAACCGTCCATTTAGATGACCATGCTTTGGATGGTTTAGATCATTCTTTTGGTGTGATTTTACTTTTGGTGTGATTTTGATAACGTAGGTCAATATTTGGATTGTTGGCGAGTATCATTAGTGTGACATGTGTATGGCGGACATGTGCATAGTTGCACCTTTATTTACATGTGCTACTCTCCAAGGGAGCTTAAAAAGGCATTTCACGACCCCCCCCATTTAATTCCAAATCCTCTCAAGTGGAGAGGATTTCATTTACATGCATTTTTACTCCCATTTACCTCTATTTACTTTCATCCAAACGCACCCAAAATCCAATTTACCCTAATTTGCTTCCAATTTCACCAATTTACCTTCATTTACTCCCATCTAGACGACCCTTAACATGTTGGGAGAAAAATCCATTTTCAACCACATGCATAGTAATATCTGAATTAAAAGAAAGTAGAAAAAAAATGCAAACTGCAACATAAAGATTTGGTTCCTTTTCGGTACATTCACGGATTCATGCCAATCAAAACAAAGCATCTCTTAATACAATGACGTCTCTCTCTCTCTCTCATGACAGAATATATAAACCCCAAATAAACTAGGGTTTGCATAAAAACTCAATGTAAAATTACAAAATTGCCCTCCAAACCCATGAAAATGCTGGTTGGATGAACGATATACTCTTGATGATCAGGTTCCATAGATTGTAACATTACACTTATTTGGGAAGTAGTAAATGGTGCAATAAACTATTCGCATCTATTTTTTCCTTCCTCAACGAGGGAGTGCAATGGTTTTTCAAGAAGTAAAATTGAAGGAAAAGAGTCTCTCTCATTTAAGTTTTGAAATGACAATTTTAGGGGAAAAATGATTTTTCTTTGTGGGATTGCAATTCAAATAGTTGTAAATGAAAAAGAAAAGCATTTTTGAGGGATTTTTTTTTTTTTTCCTGTCATTTACCTCCTTAAGAGGACCAGGGCAGGTAAGGCTTATAGCCAGGCCCATTACCACCTCTACTGCCGGCTAAGTTTATGTGAGGGTATTCATGGTGCCCGTGCCAAGATGGCCCACCTGTGAAAGATAGGAGGCACAGGTAACTATGGAGACCATAAAAAAAAACTCTTCCTTTCATTAGGCTGCAGACATTTGCATGAGAAATGGAGTATCAGGATTTTTTTCTTCACACGTGCCAACATGTGCAAGCATACGAGGCCCAGGCCATTCACTAGCTAGTACTGGGAGCATTCTGTAGCCCAGAAGTCAGACTGGTCCGTTCATCAGGGTGACCGGACCGGTAATTGAAGAAAATGGACGACTAGCAAAAATAATAAAGCTCCATACTCAACATGCACAAACGGCCTACCTTATAAAAGGAATGACCTAATTTTCTGTCCAATGTGCGCACCACTTTGGAAAATGGTGCACACCGACGTCATCTTGGTCCGCGTGATGGGCTAGATTCCTGTGTTAGTTCGCATCATTTAAAAAGTGGCATTGACTGTCCAAACGTACACATGACATGGTTGTGCAGCAGTCCAGACCGTCCAAATCTCTGGGGCATGACAAAATGGGCACTGAGATATACCGAGTACTTAATATACTAAGTAATAGAAAAGGAGTATTTATATGATTTTAAAATTCTACATGCCATAGCTTTTTTTTAATCATGCAATGCACCCACCTTGTTAGCTGTGAAATGCACTCAGACAGTTTGTCATAAGATGCACCAACCCTTTAGTCATGCAATGAACTTATTAGCTGCGAAACGCTTTTAGACTGTTTGTCATAAGATGCACCCACCCACCGGTGGGGTTAATCTGTCTCCTTAGCACTTGAAACTTAGACCTGCGGTTGAAACGCCTAGGCATTTTCTAGTTGGGCTAGCGGGCGAGACACACAGCTTATTTTACTTGCCTCTCCCCTCTTCGGTGTAGATTAGGTGTATATGCACACTGTCCATCCATTTTTAGGGTATGAAAAAAAAAAATGAAGCTAATCCAAATCTCAGGCAAACAACGCCAAGGAAATAATGATCATGAACCCACCATTAAAGACTTCCTAGGGTCCACTGTAGTATTTATTGGACCTACAACTTATTGATAAGTTCACACAGACTTACATGAAGAGAAAACACAAATATCAATTTGATCCAAAACTTTTGTAACCCACAAATCACCACAGTTTTTGTGGTGTGGGCCACCTGAGTTTGGATTTGCGTCCTTTTTGCAACAATGCCTTAAAATGAGCTGGCAAAACGGATGTACTGCATAGATATACAACACATGCATCAAGGTAAGTCCTACGCGCATGACCTCACGGAACTACCTACTGAATCGGTGCCCTCCCCTCTCCTACCCTTTTTGCACGTGCCACTTCATTTGGCATTGATCACAATATGGATTTCCTATTGAAATTTAACCACTTACCATTTTAGTTTTAAGGGTGTGGATTGCATACTTACCCAACCAGAACCTAGCTAGAAAGGATAGTCCGATCAGGCCTCTATAGGGCCCATCTTGATGTGTACATTTTCTCCGCATTGTCTATTTTGACATCATTTTAGATTATGAATAAAAAATTAGGCAGAGATTGAAGGCTTAAGTAAACCCACCACCCAAAGAAGTAAGGATTGAAAGCCTACCTTTGAAAACTTCCTAGGCCACTGAAGTTTTGGATCAAGCGTATATTTATGTCTTCCCTTCATATAGCCTATTTGGCCTTCTGAAGGGTTGGATGGCAAATAAACATTACCCTGAGCTTTAAAAGATTTTCAATCATAGGAGTTTAATCCCAACTGCTTCATGTGGTGTTCTGCACTTGCACTTGAGCCTTTCATCTACCTCTATTTTGGCTCATGCCCTGAAAAATCTTTCAAAATAGATGTACAGTGTGGATAAAACATATACATCATGGTGGGCCCATAGAGCCCTTACAGGACCTTCTGTCTAAAAATGGGATTGTTGTCGTACTGAGTAAACTTTGTTGGGCCCACTGTAAATCTATGTGGTTTATCCACACTGTTCATCTGTTTTTCCAGCTCGTTTTAGTAGTTAAGCCCAAAATTTAAATATAGTCAAGGCTCAACTGGGCCACACCACATGAAACATTGGGAATAATGATTTCCACAATTGAAACCTTCCAAAGGCCCACAGTGATATTTATTTACCATCCAACCTGTTCATAAGATCACACAGACATATATGAAGGGAGAAAAAATAAATAAATATCAGGTTAGTCCAAAACTTCTGTGGCCCCAAGAAATTTTCAACGGTAGACGTTCAATTCACACTGTTTATAGTGTGGTCTACTTGAACTTTTGATATGCTTCATAAATCAAGGTGGGCCCGACAGAGTTTACTCAACACGCAGCTAGGTCCTGGTGGGGGTAGTACCCAAATCCGCGTCATAATTTTAACCACCCATTCGATATTCATGAAAAGAATGGTTAGGATCGCTTGATCAGTATGAACTTAGAGATACGTTCCATCCAAAATGGGACCTACAATTTGGATGGTCTGAAGAATATCCTCACACAGTGCCACATGCGAGGAGGATGAATCAATCACTCCATTTAGGGGTGTTAATGGGCCAGTATCGGGCCTGAAAAATCAGAATCTTACACAGGCCCGGTTCGATATAGTGCAAAATCCGGGCTAACACCTTACCCAGGCCCGGTCCATTGCACCCCTACCCCCATTATTTTCAATCGTCCAACACCAGTACACGACCCTACCGTTCTTTCAAAATCAGGGCACGCGTGCCCGCGAGTATCCTTTTAGCGGGTCCTCTTCCCCCTGGAAACCCTCCCCCCCCCTCTCTCTCTCTCTCCCTCTCTCTCTCTCTCATTGTCTGGCAAACCAAAACCCCATATTTCTCTCAATTTCTTCCATTTATTTCAATAACCGGGACAGAAATTTCATCAGATTCATCTCCAGGCGAGTTTCTATACCCCCCCCCACTCTCTCTGATTCGCTATCGGAATCTCAAACATTTATTCTCGTTTTTTCAATATTATTAGATCTTAAATTTCCATTAGGGTTGGGGTGTCTCGATTTTTCTGATTTTCGTTCGATTGATGGATTTGAAGATCCACACGCCAGTGCACACATGCCGTCAATCGAAACCCTCCAAAGGTAGGACCCCATTATTGATGGGCCATAACCTAAGAATCACACTCTGCGGATGATCCTAACTGTTCAGTTGGTGGCCGTCGAATCGACTGTTAAATCGAAGAAGTTTTTAGCCGTCCAAAGTGTACACACACGCACACACACACTTAGGGGTTTTGATAATCCAATGGATCGGATACCATTGCTCTAACCTCTCTGCAGTTGCCCCTTGATTTGGATGGTTTGATTGAGGCACATTCATGCCACGTGTTTAGTGGCTTCCTGCGCGCAAGATGCTCACTTCATCTCGTTCGTGCTAATGACATGGTGGGGCCCACCCAATGAACGACTTGTATCTCGCATGAAATGTCTGCACGCGTTGATATCTTTTTTCATGTGCTTCCCTACTAGTATTCTGGGGAAGGTTATTCTGGGGAAGGTAAAATTGCATCCTTTTTATATGTGTAAAAACATAAGCCCTTCACACCCACATTGATGTTTTTGGAATGGAATTAGTACAAGAGTGCACCACTTCAATTCCCAAAATGGAAAAATAGTGGATGCAGATGTCAACTCCCAAATGTCTCTCTTTTGAAATTCTTACTTTCCTATGCATGTAATGCTTGGACAGGATTTTATGCTAGATGCTATCAACAATAAAGGCTCAGGAATTAGGATTTAGTACACACATAGTGAATGGTGGTAATCATACAGACCATGGATTGGTGTACAAGGCAATGGATCCTGATAGTCCAGTCAGTGGGATCACCTCTTGCATGGCCATGTGCCTAAAAATTGCACTGTTACAATCTTTTTTTATAGGTACACTTGGCTTGAACCCAAGATCTCAATATCACACCCTATCTAGTGACTCTAGTCCACTAGTTGTTGAATAATCACAAAAGGTTTACAGAAAAGGCCCACAAACGATAATTTATTTGGCCCTATCCAACAAAATGCTTGCATTCCAAGGGCCTGTTTGGATTTGGCAAAGCCGTGTCATGACTAGCAATTCATGGCATGTTGTCAAGGCTACCTGGTCATGGACATGCTTTTGCTGACCAATTGTTCTGTCCTTTGTTTGTCAAACACTGTTGATCATGGACATGATTGATTGTGGCACATGTGTGGAATTATGGATTGGTTGATGGCACAATTACTCATGTGCATGTGCGCATTAGACACGTGCATATTCACACTTGTGACATGTCACATTTTTCGGTGCTTGAAGATTGATGGTGGCACATATGCACATGTGGGATGCTTGAACTTTAAAGGTCTCACATGTGACACATTGAAACATGTCACACATGTGCACTGATTGATATGATCCTCACATGCGCTGAAACTACAAAGTGCCATTGACAAGTTGTTCCACCTCTACATCAGAGATACTCAATCCATGGTCTTATGCTCACATTTCCATGACTACTTGTCCCAATGTGCATTGGTTCCCTGTGCACAAGGGGGTTGACAAATCATGGACATGTACAGTTGTCCATGACTATTATTTGGACACAACTTTGCTCAAATTCTAACAAAACTAAAGTGTGACAAGAGCACCTACACTTTAGCACAAGGCAAACTTGCATTGTCTAAATAGGTTGTTGAAATTTCAACATTAGAGTTCCATTTTTAAACCTACTGCCACCCCATTCAGAGGAATATCGATTTGGTCTAAGTTCTAATTTCTAACGTATTTAGCTGGCATGCTTGCATAAATTGCTATTCTTTTTCTTCCATATGTGAAATGCTTCATATTTGCATAAGAATTTAGTTATATGCTTGAGACTATTCAACTGTCTTGTTCACTTACCAAGGATAGGGCATCAGGTAGGAATTGTTGGGGACGACGATGATGATGTTTGAGAATCTAGATTTTTTCATCATTACAATTCTTACATTCATCTTTGTCACAAGCATCACAATTTGTAGCATCTTAGATCTTATGAGAACTAGCAATGCTCAGAAGCATGTACTTTGTTTTTCAACTCCAAGATGCAAGTGACCAATTCATCACTTTGTTTTTCTCTTAAGCACTTGTCTCTTGGTTTGGTTGCTGATTGGAATGGAATATACTTTTCTAAAGCATGCTAAGCATGCCATCTAGTTCACCAGGCTAAGACTGTTTGGATGTCAAATGAATTGAACTACAATAGTTCAAGAGAAACGAAATGATAAGTCTAGGGCTAGGCTCCATTTTGCCCAAATTCCATTACAATTCGTTGCAGCCCAACTTGAGATGCATGGAATTGCAATCAGAAGTTTAGTTTGCCATTTTGAAGTAAATTGGTACTGCTCCAATTTTGACATCTTCTCTTCACTGAATTGAGTTATTGATATTCAGTTCGTTTTAACATCCAAATGCACCATAAATGCTTTCAAGTAATTGTGTTTCTTTTACAGTTTGACAGTTTGTGATACTTACCTTGAGACATCATATGATTTTTAAGCTATGGATTAATCCCTGTATGAAGGCGTTTTCATGTAATATAACACAATTTTTCAATGTCCAGAACTAGGTGCTGTTTCATTCTCCGTGATTTCATGAGAGTGGATCGTATCTGTTGAAATGGCAAGTTATTTAGGAAGAGGATCGCCTTCAAATGGTTCAGTGTACGTTTGTAACTTGCCCCCTGGAACTGACGAGAGTATGCTGGCAGAGTTTTTTGGCACCATAGGGTTGCTAAAGGTAGGGAGTCCCACCAGGTATCATTTTAGTCCACACTTCGTTGTAGGTTTGCTAAATTTTGGTAGAGTTTCTAATCTTACGTGTGCATCCCCAATCTTACACATAACACTATGACACACATCTAGGAGATCCAAGCTGCTGACTGGGGGATGTGATAACGTCCAAAAAGTGCCAGCTGGACCATCCTAATCTTTGGATTCGAGGAAAAAGTGGATGTCCAAAAAGAGTTGACCAACAGTCAACAATGAATGCTCTATTCAGTGGTAAGGATTGTCCAACTGCACTGGTTTTGGACTTGGTTACATCCATGGTTGGGACCACCTGATCAGTGACCTGGGTTTTGTACAAGTCCCTTTTACCTGAGATCCACCTGTAAGATTAGCATTCTTCTTGCCTTTCAAAAAAAAAAAAAAAAAAGATTAGCATTTTTCTTAGTATGCAAAGTCAATGTCTATTCATTTCTTTGTGTTAAGGAAAGTTAATAAATCCTGATATTTCCTTTCCGATTTGTTGTAAAACTTACAGAAAGATAAAAGGACTGGACGACCCAAGATCTGGTTGTACAGAGATAAAGTTACTGGCGAACCAAAGGGTGATGCAACAGTTACATATGAAGATCCGCATGCAGCATTTGCTGCTGTGGAATGGTTTAACGAAAAGGATTTTCATGGAAGCATTATTGGAGTACATATAGCTGAGTCAAAGACCAAAGATTCAGTTGACAATTCATATAACTTGGGTATTGCTAATCAACTGGATAATGCCGGAGAACCAAGCGTGGATGGTGATTTTGTTGGCCAAGGGGAAGATGCTGGGGATTTGAATGGGGGTGGAGGAAGAGGTAGGGGACGGGGTGATGCTGCAGGAAAAGCATGGCAACAGGATGGAGATTGGTTGTGTCCGAATACAAGGTCTGTGATGTGACATTGGTGAGCAGCTCTTTCTTGCACTTTAGACCTTTTTACTTTATTTTTGGTGCATTGTTTGTTATGAAAGATATATAATTGGATCCCTTGTGCCATTTTCTAGCAGCTGTGCAAATGTAAACTTTGCTTTCCGTGGTGTCTGTAATCGCTGTGGAACTGCTCGTCCTGCTGGTGCCTCTGGCACAGGTTCAGGGAGTGGTGGTCGAGGGAGGGGCCGCATAAACAATGACTCTGGGGGCCGTGGCCGTGCTGCTGCTGGTGGTCCTACAGGGCTTTTTGGTCCAAATGACTGGTCCTGTCCAATGTAAGGCTATCTTGTGTTTAAAATTTGAATTTGCATATTTTTAGGACTTATTGAAACAATTTCTAGGATTGAGTTTCGAGAGGCTGCTTATTTCATGATTCCTTTCTACCCCCCGACTTTCATATTTGACCATAAACTAGATTTTGAAAAGGTCTACATACTTTTTGCATGAATTGTATTACAATGCCTACTTTTGTTTATTTTGCAGATGCTTTCTGTAGTTACTTCTTTGTATATTATGTGATTTCTGTGTACCCTCTATATATATATATATATATATATATATATATATCATTCTGTGTTTGCTACAAAGTATAGCACTATTGGAACTTTGATTGTTTGGGAGCTGTTTTCTTTTCTTTTCTTTTTTCTTTTTCTCTTTCTTTTGGATCTATTTATTCATAATAAAAATCCTTTCTGTGCTTGTTCATAGATATAAGATTCAATTTCAGGTTTTTTACTTATTTTTCATAGTTTCATAGGTTATTTAAGGTTTCTTTTGCCTTCAGTGCTGTAGTATAACTCACTTGGATTTCATTGCAATGGTTCTCGTCATTTTCTTTAATTATACCATTATATTTCCTTCTTTATTCTTTGATATTCTATGCATCTTGAGGTTTCATAATAGTTTTGGAGTTTGGACTATGGATTTTGATAAATTCTTTATAAAACCAATGGCCATGTCAAGAAAATTTGTGGACACCTTTTCAATGGATATGTCTAGAGCCTTTTTATTTATAGAATCTCATCTCTGATGGATGATTTTTGGATCTTTTCATCAAGAGCTATATTTCTTGAATTGGAAGTGATTACTCAGAAAGGGTGAAAGCCTTTTTATTACAGAATCTCATCTCCGAATGATTTTGGGAGCTTTTCATCAAGAGCTATATTTCTTGAATTGGAAGTGATTACTCAGAAGGGATGAACAACCAAATGGATAAATTGTCATGGAGTGATTTGTTTATTTTATGCCCATCATGACTGCTGCTTTATTTTCTTATCCTTTGTGCTGTTGTTTCAGGTGTGGCAATATCAACTGGGCAAAACGCACGAAATGCAATATTTGTAATACCAATAAGCCTGGTCACAATGAGGGTGGTGTGAGGTAATGAACTGGTTTAATACTTGGATTTGTATTTGAAACTTGTATCTGTTATGCTTAGTGGAAGGGTTGTGAAGAGATCATTAAGTAACAATATACTATGCTTTTTGTTCCCAAGGCCTTAACTGAAAGTTAATGATCTCCATTGTTTTCTAGGGTATTCTCGTCAGCTGTGTTTAGTGCTGGGCCTTCTATGCACGTCTCTATAAAACATGACCCTCGAACATAGTAAAATTGCTACTGTGCACAACTTGAGAAAAAAGATGGATAGGATTTTTATTTTTTTGAAACGATCATGATATTTCATTTACAAGGTCATAGCCAAAAATACAAATATAAACATGACCCTCGAACATAGTAAAATTGCTACTGTGCACAACTTGAGAAAAAAGATGGATAGGATTTTTATTTTTTTGAAACGATCATGATATTTCATTTACAAGGTCATAGCCAAAAATACAAATATAAACATGACCCTCGAACATAGTAAAATTGCTACTGTGCACAACTTGAGAAAAAAGATGGATAGGATTTTTATTTTTTTGAAACGATCATGATATTTCATTTACAAGGTCATAGCCAAAAATACAAATATAAACATGACCCTCGAACATAGTAAAATTGCTACTGTGCACAACTTGAGAAAAAAGATGGATAGGATTTTTATTTTTTTGAAACGATCATGATATTTCATTTACAAGGTCATAGCCAAAAATACAAATATACAACTCAAGAAAACAAGGCAACCACCCAAACAAGCTATATATGTAGCTGAAAACATCTATTGCTCTTCCCTTCTTATTTCTAAAGTAGCGTTCATTCCTTTCCCACCACAAAGCCCATAGTACAGCTAACAAACTTAACCTCCACACCCTTTTCCCCCCACCATGCCAAGATAGAAGAAGTTCCTCTATCGAGTTTGGAAACCCCAATCGACCCCAAAATGCTGAAGGAGATGACTCCACACCTCTCTAGCGTAGGATCAATTTATAAAGAGTTGAGCCATTGATTCTGCATCTCTGTAGCACAACAAATAAACATTCGGGAGAATCATCTTCCTCTTGCACAAATTATCAATTGTTAACACTTTGTTCCTCCCTACAAGCCATCTGAAAGCCGCCACCTTCAAAGGAGCACCATATCGCCAAAGGAAAGATGTTGGGGATATCCCATCAAATCCTTCTCTATCACACAAAAACTGAAAAAGAGACCTTACCAAGAAAGAACCGGACTTGTCTTTTAACCATCTTATAGAATCCGGATTTAAAAGCATCGGTGAAATTTTCTCTAAAATTTGAAGGAGATGCAAAAATTCTTCAAACTCTTCTTCGGTGAGATTTCTTCTACAAAGCGGACCCCAAGTGACTTCGTCGCCCCTAACCGAAAAGCAACTGCTGACCTTCATCCCCTCTTCCTTAGCTAGCCCAACTAATAAGGGAAACCTGTCACGCAACTTCACATCTCCTACCCACCTATCCTTCCAAAATCTAATACTTCTACCAATCACCGAACTAAACCCTATACCAATGTTTTAAATATCGACGACATCGGCCGACATATCCCACGATATATCTTGTCTCCCACCTGTGCAATATGAAACATAGGTAGTGCCGATTTATCCCACATGTTCGATTTGATGAGCATTTTCAATTTCCGATCCTTTTTTTTGTTGAAATTATGTTAAATCGGTGTCAAATGGTTACAAATCCATTGGTTCTTCATGTTTTGCATGAAAAATCATGGAGTTGGAGCTTTGATTTTGATATCCATTGATTCTTCATGTTCTCCATTTTTTTTCAAAATTTTCCTTCAACCAGTTGTCAATTGAGACTATTTTTGAAGTATTTAGGAGAGTTTTTTGATGAAATGATCATCACATACACTATAATTTCAAAATTTGAGTGTAGGTTGTCCGATTTGGGGAAATTTTGAAATTTCCCCAATTCCTCCCAAATTGTTTGCAATGCTACACTCCAAACATGAAATCAAGTTTGTTAAGTCCTTGTCAATTTTTGGAAAATAAAAATAATTTTTTAATTAAAAATTATTGAAGTATTATTTTTTTTTCGAAATTTCCCTTCAATCAGTTGTCAATTGAGACTAATTTTGTAGTATTTAGGAGAGTTTGATGAAATAATCATCACATACACTCTAAATGTTATGCATTCAATTTGAATATAGTTGCATTAGTTCAATCAGAGAACGCACAGATAGGACCCTATACAAAGGAAACCTATTATGTGCACTTCTTTTTTGAGATGTTATGATTTGGAAGTGTGTATTAAGGTTTTTTTTAACAATCCTTGAAGTTTCATTTAAAAATTCAACCATTTGCCCAATGTTTTCCCATGTTTCCCAAAAAGTGCGATAAATTACCCGATACAAACGATATATCCTATGTGATGACCGATACATATCTGTATCCTAAGGGTGCGATATGGAATGCGATATTGATATTTCGAACACTGCCCTATACCCTCCCACACTCTATCTTTTAGCAACACCACTAATCTCCGTAAGTATGAGGACCGATACAAAGAAGATGCCTTAGTCCACCATTCCCCTTCCTCTACCCCATTTAGCCTCTCGCCATTTAGCCTCCCTCCCCAAACGTCCGTACCCATTTCCCCAATGATGCTAAATTCATCTCCTCTAACTTCCTAAACCCCCCACTTCCTTGGGTCGTCGGCTTACAAACCTTGTCCCACTTCAAAAGATGGATTTTTTGCTTCTCTTCCGACCCTTTCCACAAGAAATCCCTCATCTTTTCTAACATATTAGTAGATGTTGGACATTTAAAAAGAGACATGAAGTAGATTGGCAGATTTGACATAGATGTTTTAATCATAACCATTCTTCCGCCCATAGATAAATACATCGCTTTCCATTTAGACATCTTTCTATCACATCGTTCAAGCATTGGGTCCTACACGTGTTTTGTCGGTCTACCTATACATAACGGTAAACCAAGTAAGTTGTTGGAAAAGATGCTTCCTGGCATCCACATAGTGAGGAAAATCTCGCACTTCTTCTTTTGAGATCCCCACCCCTAAAATCTCACGTTTGATGATATTGACCTTCAACCCGAAAACGACCTCAAAGCTAACTATGATGGATTAAAGATTTTGCACAAAAAAATCGTTTGCATTGCATAACAAAAGTGTATCGCTTGCATACTGAATGTGTGATGTCTGAAAGTTGGAGTTGTCCACCCCAAAGCCTTTAACTAAGCTGACTTGAACACCTCTATCAATTATTTTACTAAGAGCCTCCATAATTGTGACAAATAGAAATGGAGATAAAAGATCACCTTGACGTAGCCTTCGGGAAGCAGCAAAGAACCCAATAGCGAGAATTTTGTCGATCTCACACATATTTGAATCCAATAGCGCCATTTAGGACCACACCCCAACCTTCTTAACATATAACTAAAAACACCCAATCAACATGGTCATATGCCTTTTCAATATCAAGCTTGCAAACTATACCTTTCTTTCCATTTCTGTTGCAAGAGTGGGCGCATTCATTAGCCAATAAAGAACAGTCAACAATTTGTCTTCCATCCACAAAAGCCCCTTGAGACTTTGATATAACATCTCCCAAAACCTTTCGAAATTTGGATGCCAAAACTTTCGGTAAAATCTTGTATGGGTTGCCTATCAAGCTGATTGGATGGAAATCTTTCAAACATTTTGCTCCTACCTTTTTGGGCATAATTGTTATGAAGGTCACCCCTAATTGGGGTGCTATTACGCCATTCTCATAGAACTCATGCATGAAACGTAATACATCCCCATTAACACATTCCCAAATTTTTTGGTAAAATGCCAAAGGAAAGCCATCTGGTCCCGGTGCTTTATCACCCCCCAACTCTGCCTTTATGATCTTGATTTCTTCGTCGGTAAAAGCCTATTCCAACGAATCCGCTTCATTAGAACATGAAGAAATCAGACTACATTAAAGTCACCTCCCATGCACCATGGACCATCCCACTTGCTACGACATTTATCCAATTATATCCAAAACTCGTCGCAATTTTTTGGTTTGCACGACCCATAAACTGTTGAGAAACACCATCTAAAATCGAACCCCCTCTCTTTTAGCACGATTGACACTGTGAAATTCCCTATCCAACTGTCTTCTTTAGTACAAATCGTTGATCCCCAAATCAGTAATATACCTCCCGACTGAACCTAACACATCTGCAACTAACCATTCTTTTTGCTGGCCCCACCAAATCGAATTAATCAACCCTTGATTCACTTCCTTCATCTTAGTTTCGTGGATCACTGCCAACTAGACCTTGTATCTTTTATACATATCTCTGAATTGTCCTCGTTTTTGTGCACAACCCAATCCCCTGACATTCTGAGTCATAATCTTCATAACAACTTAACCGCTCTCCTTGCCTTTTTTTTTTAAGGATGATAATTTATTGAAAAGCGGCCAAAACTGCTCTCCCTGTCTCCTCACTATTTTTGACCCATTAGTATTTTCTTCATTTCTACCACATTCTCCTATGCTCACCAAATCTAGAACAGAAATTTGGATCTAATTAAGAATTATCGATCTTCCCCTTTCTTCAACAAACTCGAAATAGGACACATAATCTTCCGGTTGATCCCTAAAGGTGACCCCCACTAACTACGCTACCTCCATTGTGACCATCTTTATTCTCCTCATACCTTGTGCCATTGTTAACTTCTGGTCTGCTTTTGAGGGTATGCCATCTTCGAATGATTAATTAGTGATAATATTTCGTCCGCTAACCACCATAGTGTCCGCCTTATGCACAACTGTTAAAGGAGTTCGCACTGTTGGCTTTTCATACCCTCCCTGATCCCAACTCGTCCTGCCCACGCAGCCCCTGCAAATTTCTTCCCACGTTTACTTCTTCTGTTTGTAACACAGGTGAGTGACTATAACTCCCTGAGAAGCACCTTTTTCTTTTTCTATGAAAGGATCTCTCTGAAATGTGTCCGACAAGAATTGGCTCTCGAAACTGAGTGTTGAACCATAGAATCTTTCTTCCAAACTTTTCATAACACAAATGATTACATTATCATCCACCCCCAAAAGATTGCCACAGACCTCCTTGGACCTCTCCATTAGAGATCTCTCTAGTTTTGAGACGTAGATTGTTTCACTTTGAGGAGGAAGTATTTGTCGATGGGGTCTTCTCAGTTATGTCCGAGACGAAGGGGAACTTGAGTCGTGCAAACTCTCGAATGTTCTGGGCTATTTGCTTCGCATAACAGATTAGAATGGCAATGATCTTCAGCACGTGTCGTGACTTTAGTATCCTCCACCTGTGCGCCATTAAGCTTCGAGACATCACGTGCTTCAGTTTCCACACACGTACCAAATACAATAATCTTCGAGAGAACTCCCTGAAATCTTGATGCATGAATTTACAAGGGCCCCCTTGTTAGGGAACTATACAACTTACCCTTCTATGTGCAAATCAATGGGATTAATAATATAAAATATTTAGTAGATGAAAATCACTTTTAACACAAGCAAGCAAATCATCAAACAAGTAAGATGCAAGAGACACCGAGATTTTTTTACATGGAACACCGTCCGATGTAAAGGGAAAAACCATGGGACGTAGTCCGACACAAATCCACTATAATAGAAATAATGGAAGTACAATCATTAAAAGACCTCTCTTGGATGTCCCAACTACGTCACCCAAAGGTGGATTACAAGCAACATGAAAGAAAGGAATTTCTTACCAACTAGGGATCATAGATAATCCCCAACACAACCCTTGGAGAAGACAATTGGAGAAAGCGGCGTTGTTAAGGACCCTCACGAACGTGGATGTGAAGATTTCAGCAGTAGAAGGCTCTTGTTCTCCCCTTCTTCAAAACTCCCCTTTCTCCTCTCTTTTTGTCCTAGAAAGAAGAACCCCGATGTTGCTATAAGTCTCTCAAAGCAAATGACCTTTTTTCCTTATTTTACTTACATGGCCAAAAGATTAAAATACCCCCACACACATGTGGCACTAAAAGGCTACTTAAGCCCATACATGTGGGTCCCACCTCTACATGAGAAGGGCCCCCCAACAATCTTCCCCTCCCGACTTATGAGGAGGGCTCCTCCATGCCCAAACTTGCCATGCTTTTGCAAAACTCATGCTTTTCTCTAGGTAAAGCCTTAGTTATCATATCCGAGTCATTCTTGTCAGTATGGATCTTCTTAAGTTGTAGCAACTTTTCTTCAAGACCATCCCGAATCCAATGATACCTTGTATTTATATGCTTGGACTTGGAATGGAGACTTGGATTTTTACTGAGGTGGATGACACTCTAACCGTCACAATAAACAATATAACTATATTGCATCAAGCCAAGTTCTTGAAAGAACCTCTTCATCCGCAGCATTTCCTTGCAAGCTTCTATCACTACAATATATTCAACTTCTGTAGTAGACAAGGCTACACACTTTTGCAACTTGGACTGCCATGACACTGCTCCCCTGCAAAAGTAAGGATGCACTCCGATGTGGACTTCCTGGAGTCAATGTCACATGCAATATCTGCATCTGTGTAGCCTTCTAACACAGGCTTACTACCTCCAAAGCATAAACACACATTGGATGAACCCTTGAGATATTTGAAAACCCATTTAATCACTTCCCGATTCTCTTTACCAGGATTTGCAAGAAATCTGTTAACAACACCAATTGCATGTGTGATATTGGGCCTTGTGCCCACCATATCATACATCAAACTTTCTACTGCTGATGCATAAGGAATTTTCATCATTTTTTCTTTCTCTTTCTCACTTGAAGGACTTCGCTAACTTCTTACCTTGAAGTGACCTACAATTGGAGAACCGCTAGGTTTTTCCTTGTCCATAGGAACCTTTCAAGCACTTTCTCAATGTATCTTTCTTGTGATAACCAAAGCTGCCGACTTTCCTATCATGAGAGATCTCCAAGCCCAAAATTTGTTGTGCATAACTCCATTTTCAACTTGTCAATTATACTAATATCTTGAGCAACAATCAACATATCATCAACGTAGAGTAAAACAATAATAAAATCAACATTAAAAAAAAAATTCTTAGTAAATACACAATGGTCTAAAGCGGTTCTTTTGTATCCATGATCCACTATAAATGAATCAAACTTTTTATACTATTGCCTTGGGGCCTATTTTAACCCATATAGGCTCTTCTTCAACTTGCAAACCATATATTCCTTGCCTTTGACTTCAAAACCTTCTAGCTGCTCCATATATATCTCTTCCTCTAAATCACCATGAAGGAAAGTTGTCTTGACATCTAATTGCTTAAACCTTTAGATTCATGCTTGCAGCCAAACTTAATACGACCTGTACGGATGACATCTTCACCACAGGCGAAAAAATCTCATTAAAGTCAAATGTCTTTCTTTTGCCCAAATTCTTTTACAACCAACCTTGCCTTGTACCTTGGTTGTGAGTTTTTCTCTTCATTCTTCAATCTGAATACCACTTGCTCTTGAGTGCTTTCTGTCCTTTGGTATCTTCACCAAGTCATAGGTGTGGTTCTTATGCAAAGAATCCATCTCCTCTTGCATAACTCTTAGCCAATCCCTTTTATGTTCATCAGTTTGGGCTTCTTGATAGTTTTCCGGTTCACCCCCAATTCGTAAGTATGACATACTCATGAGGTGAGTACCTCTTGGATGGTTGGCTTGCTCTAGTGGACCTTCTTGGTGCTTCTTGAGGGGGTTGCCCCCCTTGTTCTTCTTATTCAACATCACCTATGGGAACATAATCACCAATCATTTCTTTTTGGCCATGCGCATCTCCCCCATTATCATGTACCGCTGGAGGAGGAACTAGATCTACATCAATTAGATCATCAACACTAGGCTGGGGCTTTTCAACTTTCTCAAAATCTTCAATTGTTTGGTCTTCAAAAAAGACCATGCCCCTGCTTCTGATCACCTTCTTGTCAATTGGATCCCATAACGCTGAATTTTTCATCTGCATAACCTAAGAAGATACATTGTTTTACCTTGTCATCAAGTTTGGACCGCTCATCTTTGGGAACATATACAAATGCTTGGCAACTAAACACCTTTAGGAGTTCACAGGAAACATCTTTCCTGGTCCATACCCATTCCGCAACTCCTCATTCAGAGGAGCTGAGGGAGATAGATTAATTAAATAGCAAGCGGTTCGCACAACCTCTCCCCTTGGCAATTTAGTATGTGAAGGCATACACCTGATTCTCTCCAGAATAGTGTGATTCATCTTTTCTACTACACCATTGTGCTATAGAGTCTTGGGAACAGATTACTCATGTCAAATTCTATGGCCTTTACAATATTGTTCAAATAGCCCCATATATTCGCCACAATGTTTCAAATAGCGTCCGTCGCGTATGCTACGTAGCGTAGCTAAATAGTGTAAATCCCCTATAGCATATGCTTCAGGGGTCGTAGCGTACGCTACAGCTACGTAGCGTTAGTAGCGTACGCTACAATTTATTTTTTTATTATTTCTCAAAAAAATGTTTTTTTTTTTTTTAATTATTGTTTTCTAAAAATGGTGTAAAAGTCACAACATAAAAATAAAAAATAAAAAAATAAAAACTGAAAATGTAAAGTTAAAACCAAACCTTTCTATGTTTACTTTCACTTAAAATTGTGGTGATCCTTTGTTAAAGTTGGTGAGATGTTTTTTTTTTTATTTTAGTTAATACACATTTCCCAATGTTAATACACACCCACACTATTAGTCACACTTCAATGTTAGCCACCCCCAACGCTGGGATTTGATACCAGGACCTCAGTGTTAAGACGAGTTTATCTCCACTCAGTCTACCACTGTCCCATAGGTGTAGGTGTTGGTGTGAAATTCACACACTAAAAAACCTTTAAAACTAAAAAGAAAAAGGCTTTCAAAAGAGGGTTTTCGGAAACCCCTCTTAACCTCTAGGATTTTTATTTCTTTTCATACTTGTGAGTTGCGACTTGTGGTTTCAATTAGACATTATTAATTAAAATGGTTTGCTTATAAAGTTGTTGATGCGATAATTATTTTATTATTGATTTTTTTATAACTTTATATATGTGGATTAGCTTTTGAAAAATAATAATTAATAACTTGCTTGAACATGCTTATACTTGAAAAAATGAATCATTTGTTAGGCATTTTTATAATTTTTGCTTTTTTTTTTCCTTACTAATTATCATATTTTTCTTATTTTTAAATTAAAAAATAGAAGTATCAGGTAGCTTACGCTACAAACTATGCTATTACGCTACGGAGGGTTGAACGCTATGCAACACGCTACCGCTATTTAAAACACTGATTCGCCACCATTATCTGTGTATACACTTCAATTATTTACTTGTTTCCCTTTACACCATAGCATGAAAATGCTTAAACACATCCAAAACTTGGTCTTTCGTCTTCAAAGCATATGCCCACGCTTTTCCAAAAGCATCATCTACGGAGGTAACAAAGTAAGAAGCACCATCTAGAGTTTTCACTTTCATGGGACCACAAACTTCAGAATAAATTAATTCTAAAACATCTATTTTCTTTTGGGGAGGATTTTTATGAAATGAAACTCTATATCGTTTTCCAACCAAGCAATGAACGCAACACAACTATTTAAAAGTGTACCTTTTATATCGGAAAGGAGCTGCTTCTTGGCGATGATTTGTAGGCCCTTCTTGCTCGTGTGATCCAATCACTTGTGCCATAAATCAATAGAAGAATCATTCTCTGTTGTGTTCACCTCGGCCATGCATAGTTGTGCTTGCATCTTGTATAAAGTGCAATACCTCTTATCTCTTGCTACCACAAGAGACCCCTTTGTAAGTTTCCACCGTCTGCCACCAAAATGATTGCTGTAGCCTTCTTCATCCAATCTTCCCGTAGAAATTAAATTATGGCGAAGATCGGGTACATGTCTCACCTCCTTGAGAACAAACGTGCAACCAACATTAGTCTCAACATGCACATCACCCATTCCTATAATTTTTTAAGAGCCATTGTTACTCATCCTCGCAACACCAAAGTCCCCCCGACTTGTAAGATGTGAAGAAGTCCTTGCAAGGAGTAGTGTGATATGAACCACCGGTGTCAACGACCCAATCTGTATCTTGACAAGTGAGATTGAGACTTGCTTATTCACAACCCGAGAAGATAATAACATCGTCGTCTGAAACAACTGCAATTGTGTCCTCTTCTTACTTTTCCTTCACTTTTTCTTTCTTCTCCTTTTTGGGCTTTCTACAATCATTTTGGTAGTGGCCTAGCTTGCCACAATTATAACAATTAACATCATTTCTTGTCTTGGATTTGCCTCTTGACTTCTTAAGGTAGTGAGGTTTTCTATTTTTTTTCTCCTCTGATTTTCTGTATCAAGTGCTTCTAATTGAGTGGAACCCGAGGATTTTTTTTTATTGTTTCCTCATTTAACAAGCTTCCCGTTACTTGACTCATGGTAACAACGGCATCTGTAGCGGAGTTACTTAGAGACGCCACTAAGGTCTCCCGAACTATCGAGCAAAGAACTAAGAAGTAACAAGGCTTGCAACTCGTCATCCAACACCATCTTCATAGAGGAGAGTTGTCATAATACTTTGAATTTTATTCAAATGCTCCACAATTGAGCTTCCTTATTTATATTTCAAATTCACAAGCTTCCTAATCAAGAAAGCTTTGTTGCCCGTTGTCTTTCTTTCATACAACCTTTTCGATTTCTTCCAAAGTGATTGTGCTGAGGCCTCTGTGGACACATGATGGAAGGCACTATCATACAACCATTTCCGAATAAACCCAACAGCTTTCCGGTCTATTTTGTTCCACTCACCATCGGTCATATCTTTCAGTTTTGCCCCAACACCTTCAACGGGTCTATACAAGTCCTTGGAATACAATAAGTCTTCCTTCTTGGGTTTCCAAATCATCTACTTGTTTCCATTCAAACTAATCATTCGACTTGTGCTTGCTTCCATGATTCACACATGTAAGATGTAACAATTAGAACCAAACCTGGATCTCTGATACCACTTGTTAGGAAACTACATAACTTTCCTTTCTATGTGCAAATCAATGGGATTAACAATATAAAATATTTAGTGGATGAAAATCACTTCTAACATAAACAAACAAATCATTAAACACATAGGATGCAAGAGACACTAAGATTTTTTATGTAGAAAACCCTTTGATGTGAAGAGAAAAACCACGGACGTAGTCTAGCACAAATCCACTATAATAGAGATAATGGAAGTGCAATCATTAAGAGACCTCTCTTGGATATCCCAACTACGTCACCCAAAGTTGGATTGCAAGCAACCTAAAAGAAAGAAATTTCTCACCAACTAGGGATTGTAGAAAATCCCCAGTACAACCCTTGGAGAAGGCAATCGAAGAAATTGGCATTGTGGATGGAACCTCATGAACTTGGATGCGAAGATTTCGGCAGTAAAAGGCTCTTGTTCTCCTCTTCTTCAAAACTTCATTTTTCTTCTCTTTCCTCTTTTTCTCCAAGAAAGAAAAACCCCAATGTTGCTACAAGTCTCTCAAAGCAAAAGACATTTTTTTTTTCTTATTTTACATGCTTTGTCAAAAGACTGAAATACCCTCACATACGTGGCACTAAAATGCTACTTAAGCCCACACATGTGGGTCCCACCTCTACATGAGGAGGGACCCCCAACACCCCGAGTAGACTGATGGATTTGAAGTCTTTTAACTGTTCCGCCCCCTCGATTTTAGGAATATGAACGACAAATGATGTGCCGTGATTGCTTGAAAGACAACTTCGCTAAAAAAACTCCGAAATAAATCCACAACATCTCTTTTGATCAATTGCCAAAATTTCTGAAAGAAAAACATTGGAAAACCATCAGGTCCTGGGGCCTTGTCTCCACACATCGAATTTAAAGCGGCTTTAACATCCTCGTCTGATATCGGTGCTTCAAGAGAAGTTGCATCCACACTCGACAATTTATGCAAGTCAAAATTATCTAACCGCAGCCTCTTCCACTGATCACAGGTTGACAACTTCTTGTAGAATTGAATGATAGAATAGGATATTTGCCCTTTATTCGAAATCCTCAACCCATCCACAACCAAACTGCTATTCCTGTTTCCACCTGCCCGAGCACTAGATATGCTGTGAAAAAAAAACGAGTATTCCTGTCCCCATAATATTCCATCAATTTCCGGCTAGACCATACCAGGCTCCTAAGATACTTCTAAGCTGTGATGACTCCACATTCCCACTTCTCCACCACCTTTTCCCAACGGCTCCATGCTGATTGCTCTGATGTTTTTGAGCCCCAAACCCCACAATTAATTGGCTTATACACTGTCCCACACTACCAGATGGTATTTGTGCACTTCCTTGCTATCATTCTAAAGTTATCTTCCTTTCTTTTTTCACTCAATCTTTTGCTGTGACTGCAACCGGACATCTGATTTCCCATAACGTTTTTCCCATTCTGCTAACAGAGAGACGGAACCCCAGATGCTTCAGCGTTAACTCTGTGATCCCATAACCTATTTCATTAGCAACTGTTCTGATGCGCTCTCTACTGATTGACCCCTTTAACACTTCTTTTAGAGAGGTTCACTTTCAGACCAGATGCAGCTTCAAAACAGACTAGAATGTCCCTCAGAGATGCGTCACCCAAATTTTCTCATTAGTGGGCCTTTCTTTTTTGCTACTTGAATGGTATGCTTTGGGGTTATGGTGGCTTTGCTGCTCCAATTTCACAAAGATCAACATATTTTTTTTTAGGAAGAAAATTGTAAACCTCTCTTCAGGTTTTCACACATTTTTAACCCTTACACTGGATTGGGAGGACCTCTTTTAACTAATACAATCTTGAGACATCAAAAGATACACCAGCTAAAAACGGAGCTCAAATAAATTGCAAAAAATCATTGGGAGGGAATGTAGTTTGTACCCATGAATTGCCATGTTACCTAAACACTTAAAATGAGTACTTCCAAATTGGCATTTGGGGTCAGGGACAGGTTGATTATTACCCATTTAGTAGGTCCCATTTAGAGTGCAAGTAAAATATGCTTTTGAGTAACCCCTAGAAATAGAACTCATCGTAAGCTGCCAAATTGCATCGTCTCTTCATGCCAATTTTCCTGGACTTGCTGAGTGGGTGCTTGCACACAAAATTTCATAGGTAGAACAATGAAGTAATTAACTTTAGATGTTGATAGGATTTACTAGTGAAAACTATATTCCCAGTTTCACAAAGTCGACCCCAAATAACTGGGCTAGGCTTTGGTGATGATGATGATGATGAATTAATTTGGAAATAGCTTTTGGCTGATACCAAGTACAACGTGTTTTCTATACATGATGTGCCCATTTCTACAATATTTCTGGCTCTCAGGAGTCTCTTTTAGGATACATTAACCCGTAAGTCATTACTATGACAAAGTGGCTGTTGCTCACCCAACATGATCGTATAAGTTCCATCATGTACAAAACGATAAACTGAGTATATCAAGCACATCCTCGGGTAGAGTATCATAAAGTTCTTGAATTATTGTTTGTCATTTTATGGTGGGATGTTTTCCACCCCCTAAAATTGATATGTCCACTCCCTATAGGGCCATTTTGGTGGGGTCATGCCAAGCCATCTTCATGTGTCCTCAAAACCTCTGTAATGGCTAAAATACCCTTATGGTTGCGGGACTAACTTTTTAAGAGGTTGAATATGAAGTCCTTTTGTTGTCCTTTTCAATTGAGTAATTTTGGGGCCCTCGTTTTTTGGCTTTGTGAAGAGCGAATGAAATAAAATCTGCTGTCCAGTTTATTTTAGCGAAAGTTCTACATTTATGTTACTTTCTTGTGCATCAGAGGAGGCCGTGCTGGGGGTTACAAAGAACTGGATGAAGAAGAAATAGAGGAAACAAGAAGACGACGGCGGGAAGCTGAAGAAGTAAGAGCCTCTTTTCTCCTCTATTAAAAAAATGGTGTAAGTTAGATTGTAGTATTTAAGTTCTGTCTGCTTCAATTTCAGGATGATGGGGAGATGTACGACGAGTTTGGCAATCTCAAGAAGAAGTTCCGTGCCAAAATGCAGCAAGTGGAATCTGGCCAGATACTTCCAGGCTCCGGGCGTGCAGGATGGGAGGTCGAGGAGCTAGGTATTGTAGCCCTCTTGAGAAAACTGCCTTTTCCTCAAAATAGTAATATTTTTGAAAGGTTGATTTCCATGTATTGCTTTTTTTAGAGCAATTCTTCAGCTTTGTTCAAAGCTAAATAGCATGGTGCTTGTACTGATGTGAAACAACTTAAGCATGATGATGCTTCTTCTTTTTTCGCCTTTTTTCCTTTTTTTTTTAATGGATAGCTTAGGCATGACGCTTGTACCAGTGTGAAACAACTTAGGCATGACACTTGTATTCGTCATGCGTCATGACCCTGGAAACATGATACGTTGACACATTCACGTGGATGCAATGATTCTGTAATGTACTTGTTGTGTAGATGGAGTCACTCCATATGCTTTCTGAACATGACCATCTCTATACACATGGTACACAGCCACTTTTCACATGGTGTGACATGTACCTCAATCCAAACTGTCTGAATCAGAGAGCCTTACTGTAGATGGTGCCTAGCACCAAATTGGATTGAGTGGACAATCCTTACCCTTAATCAATGGACATTTGTTTGTTGAATTTGGAGGGTTGACCACTTTTTTTAACCTTCCATATGACAGCCACTGACCTGACATTGGGCCCATGGCAGATCTGCAGTGGGCGCATAACTTAAACGGGTTTGATTACCGATTAGAGGTACATATATGCGAATTGTACAGTGGCTACATAGCATGTGCATCCATTGTTGCCACTTGTATTCATATTAATTCATGAATGGTAAAGGCATAGAATAGAACTACTAATATAGTTTTCCTAAGCCCACAGGCCTATGGATCGCAGCTCATCTACGTGTGGCCACATGCCACCATGGCATGTTTAAAGGTCCAAGATGTGCATCAAGTGGACCCCAGCATGTACCAAAAATAGGCTGGTTTAATCCTCAGGTGGACCACACCATATGGAATGTGGACGGCTGAAAGAAAGGTTAGCCAACTGTCTTCATTCAACGTGCATATATAACCCACATTATGATTGGCCTGCTTGTTTTGGACCAGGTTGTCTACATGGTGGGGCCCACCAGTTGTACAACTTGGACCTCATGCATGGGTCAACAGCATCCTTATCAGCCTGGAAATGTGGCTGGGCAAAACTGGCGAAGCTTTATAAACTGGAATGGGGGACAATAAAATGGCAAATTGTGTAGATTTGGCCGTCTGCAAATTTTCAGCAAGCTGGTCCACTGTTGAATGCTTTAATGGTTATTTTTTGTAGGTATGACGGAGAGAGATGGTAGAGAAAGAAGCAAAGACAGAGGACGGGACCATGGTGAGAGGGAGAGCGGCAAGAACTGGGAACGAGATGGGTACACGCACAAGGGAGAAAGGCACCGGAGCCGGAGCAGAGAAAGGGATAGGGACCGTGAGAAAGAAAGAGGGAGAGATAGAGATAGAGATCGAGATAGAGACCGAGACTATGATCACGATAGAGGCAGAGAGCATGGGAGGGAGCGCGACCGCCGCCGAGATTGGTAATACTGAATTCCCCCTTCGCAATGCAAGTTTTCGATGGTTTGAGAGTCTCGGGTCATTCGGGAGAACTGGGTCTGAACTTAAGCTTTATGGTGTACTCTTGGTTTTCCAGGATTGTATTTGGATTCATGAAAGGAAGTATTACTGTTGGAAAATTAGGATCCTCAAACCTGAGGATATGCCCAGTTTACTTGGATCAGTTTGTACCGCCACCCATGTTAGTAATCAAGGCCATTTGTCTGTTGGGACCCCCCTTGGATTGACCATGCCACAAGAATATCCTTGATAAGAGAATCCTACCCTTCTTATTTCTCACCAGCCAATAGATGGACAAGGAGAGTGCAACGAACAACATTCAACTGAGAAACATCACAGGATTGGGGACTAGTTTTTTCCAATCTTGAAGATTTTTTGGACATGGCACATCTGTGCAGGTCCCATCAGACCAATGGTCTCGATCATTATAAAATTGGCCCATCTTGTATGAACCAGAAACCCAATTAGACTGCATACTCCAGGTTTAGGATCTAATGGTTCCTCTTTGTTTGGCGTAGAGCTTGTGACTATTGATCTCGGAATCTGCTCTTTCTTGAGATTGTGTTCTAGATTTGAAGTATGGTCTGGAAGGGTTTAGAAATGAACAAATGCACCAGGCGATTGGCCACCTTTTTCTTTCTTAAGGAGTGGACCATGTCTTTCAGTGAACCTGATTTCTCACTGAACAATCCCTGTGGTAATTCCAGCAGATATCTGATATTTGCTAGTGCATATGGACCATTAGATATAAGTTCTTTTGAACCGTCCATTTGCGAGCTAATTATCAGGAGGCTAAGATCCCGTGGGGAACAAAAATAAGTGTGAGGCCTTTGTATATTTTCTGGGTTTGTACTAGGCAAATGTATGTTTTGGGGGAGTGGAGTAATTGGATACTCTGATAGTGTGTGATGCTTGACATGCAGGCACTCTGAAATAACATGTACATGGCATAACTCAAATTAAACTGTCCAAATTCCAAGATCCACTGCTGATGGGTCATCCTGCAAAGTTCAGATTGATTGAAGGATCTTAACCTTTAATTAATGGTCGCTTGTTGAATTCAGATTGTTGATAGTATTCTTTTTTACTATCTGTTTGGTTGCCATTTAAAAATGAGTTCATCTCTGAGCTCTTTCACCCAAACAGGCCCCAAACATGGTTGAGCTTATATTTGATAAATCTGGACCATCCAAAGGTGGGATGTACTATCTCTGTCTAACAGGTCATGGTCAGTCGCAGCTCTAGATGATGCATGGCTGTAGGATCGGTGAGTCCAGACCGTACAAATGTTGGACGTACAATTGATCGCTGATTCAAAATCCGTCCAGGTTTATTAATTTAATAGACTTTTCCCTTTTGAATCTGGGCCGTTCCCTTTTAATTCAATGGCTAATATTGAAATGTCTGGTGTGTTTTCTACCGTGGGTCAGTATGGTTTTGATACCCCCCCCCCCGGCCTGGGCTTTTCCAATCCTGTCTGCCAAATCCACAGAGTCCTGCCTCATTGTAAATTCAGCCCACATCAGATCGGACGTCTCTCAGTCCACACGGTGCCCAAATAAATGTTTCAACTCCGATCTTTCCAACTGTTGAAAATTTGTGTTGACTCATTTACCTAATGTGGTGGTTATGTGCAGCTATCAAAACCATCCAAATTGTGGATGGAGCATATACTGATAAAACAATCCTAACCATCCATTTGATGATATGAAATAGATGGTTAAAGTGTAAAATTATGAGGGGTCCAAATTCAAAGGAAAAAATTGATATGTTTGGTAACGTACCATTAACAATTGTCAGTTAATTGGTAGTGATTTGGACGGTCTGATTGCCGTACGAACTTTGCCATATCTTAGTTCAAAAGGCCACAACCAATCACCATTTTTAAACGGCGCAAAACGATCGCAGGAGTCTTACATCCCTAAATACAAGGGAGATATATAGGAAGTGTTGTGAGAAAGAGTGGTGGCTGTGGGCCCCAAGTCAAACGAACGGCGAGGAAGAGAAACATTCAACCTAAAAAGATAAAGAACGAACGGCCAGAAAAGAAAAGAAAAGAAAAGAAAAAAAAAAACTACTATGGTCCAATTTCAACACGAACTGGTTAGCTAATCAAAGGCTATTGTGGGTGCCATCTTGCAGTGTCGACCGTTAAACTGGATGAACGGTCAACGGCGAGAAGTGCAGACGATGGATACGTATGATCCGTAAGAGATACGATCATATACGGGTCTTACTATTACCTGCTACTTTCTTAGAACATCCATTCCATGAAAACGGTGGGACCCACAATGAGGATCATCATTCTAAAAAATCAATCTGATCGACAAGCTAGGTAGACCACAACTCTATGTTGAGTCAGACCGTCTGCTTTTCATTGATTCCTAATGAGTGGGCCATGTGATGAGGTGATTAGCCCAAATCTTGTACCAGTTGGTATTTATAGTGGAGCCTACCGTTTTCATGGCGCGGATATTTTACACAAGTGGCATGGTCACCAGCCTGTACGTGATCATTTCCGGCGGACTACGTTTTTTTCCTTCATCATCCATCTCGAGTCGAAGACTCCTATGTGAGTTTTACACCATTTAAAAGATAGTGGTGCCTCTTTAAACATAAACATCGCATAGTTTTAAGGAAATCTAGACCGTCCAAATTTCCAACTCAGCTCTTATTGGGAATAAACAAAAAAAAATTGGACTGAGAACATAATAGTAGTAACCGTTTGATTTTTCCTCGAATTTGAACCACTCAAACTATAGTACTTCTAACCATACATTTGATATCCATTAGATGGATGGTCAAAATTTCTTGATCGATGTGATTTTAAATATATGCTTTATATCAACAGTGGGACCCACAATTCGGATGGTCTGGATTTCTGTTCACGGTGCAACATGGGTCACCGGCATTTCTTAAATGGTGCAAAACTACGATAACTCCAACCATATCTCCGTTAAAAAAGACCGCGAAAAAGAAACTGACCTGAGAAAGAAGAAGATAAAACGGAGATGAAGGTAGCAGCAGCACCTGCGAGCTACCATTTCAACACCACACCTCAAAATATCAATTTCTCGTCCTCGTTCTCAAAATCTCCTCCCATCTCATCTTCTCCAAATCCGATATTTTCAAAATCTCCTCCCAAGGCTCGTCGCCCAATAAGAGCCGAGACCGAGATTAGGGTTTGCTTGAACAGGAGCTGCAGCAGATTGGGATCCAGACAAACCCTAGAACTCCTCTCCAATCTCGCTCCGCCAGACGTCTCCGTCAATTCCTGCGGCTGCTTGGGCCAATGTGGCGCGGGCCCAAACCTCGTCATCCTGCCGGGCGCCGTCTACGTCCGCCACTGCGGGACCGCAGCTCGAGTGGCCGATGTCTTGGCGGAGGTCTGCCGGGGTAGCTGCGGTTTTGATGCTTCGAAGAATCTGGCGGCGCTGGCGTTGAGGAAGAGAGGGGAGGGAGAATTGGAGAAGGGAAATTTCTCGGAGGCTGAGGTTTTGCTCTCACAGGTTATTTAACTCTTCCCTTCCTTGGTTCTCCTTTTTTTTTTTTTTTTTTGTTACTGCTGTTTTTGGAATTTTTTTTGTTTGAATTGAGAAGAGCATTGAATTGAAGTTCGCTTTGGAAAAGTAGTTATTTATTTATTTTTTGGTGGTGAATAAGCGGAAAATTTCTGTGTTGATATAAAATAGAATCACTGATATAGATGATATTTTGATATTGGAATTGATGCTGTGCCTCTGGAGACATGAGATGTACCTGTGTGTCATTGCTGCACATGTGGTATGCATGGAGGAGATCAGATTGTTCATTCGGGTGGTCCAACACCGTGTGACAAATATCGCCGACATTTTGGAAATATTGTGATAATATTGCATGAATATGCTAAATGATATTGTAGTGATATTTGTTGTGATGGCCTCATTATTGTGCATATACAGAGTCCACCGACCAGTCGGCCAGTGGACAGATTGATGCAGTTTTTTAGTCCAAACTCTCTAGACGTTTTTTGGACTTTTGAGACCGGTCGCCAGACCAGTCGCTGGTAGCTCAGACCGGTCGCACGACCGGTCGCAGGATGCTCATACCGGTCTAGGGATAGGTCTGAGTTGAGGCAGTAGGGATGCAAACTCTCTGGACTATGTGCAACCGGTCGTCCGACCAGTCACCCGACCGGTCTGCGGTCTGCGGAATTTGTAGTGTTGCGCGGTTTTCGCGCTACTTGTTTCTAATTTTGGCTTTCCTCTTATAAATATGTTTCCTAATCATATTAGACCTCATACTAAGCAATACCTAGGTGATCTAAACGGGATTAGGGTTATTGGAAGAGAGGATTGAGAGAATTGTGTGCCTTGTTCATCTTTGGGATCTATTCGGGTAGTTCTAGCTCTGTAATCATCTGAATTCATAGTGGAAGGTGTCGCTTTGTACCGTGGTTTTTTCCTGCAAGGGTTTTCCAAGTAAAATTCGTGTGCTTTTGCATTGATTGCTTGTGTAGTTGTGTGGTGATTGTTTGATCTTCTTCAATGCTTCCGCTGACCGGATTTCCAACAAGTGGTATCAGAGCTATCGTTGGAAGGTTAAAGAAAGAGTTTTCTGAATCGATCTCATGGCTTCAAGTATGAAGATCGACGTTGAGAAGTTCTCGGGCAAAAACAACTTTGAGTTGTGGAAGGTGAAGAAGCGTGCCGTCCTAACTCAGCAAGGGGTTGTGAACGCCCTTGGAAAGCGTCCTGCCGAGATGAAAGATGATGAGTGGACGAAGATGGATGAGAAGGCAATGACCTCAATCCAATTGTGACTTGTTGATGACGTCCTCTATAACGTCATGAAGGAGAAGACCGCTATAGAAACATGGACCAAGCTAGAGAACATCTATGCGAAGAAGTCTCTAGAAAATCGCATGTATCTAATGATGCAACTCTTCACTTTGAAGATGGCGGAGGGGACAGATGTAAAGGACCACATTAGCACGTTCAACAAGCTGATTTGCAAGTTGCTCGATTTTGGTGAGCAGATGAAGGATGAATATCAAGCCTGGATCTTGTTGAACTCGCTTCCTAGTTCATATGAGTCACTCAGGGACTCGTTGTGCGCGGGTAGGGATACTATTAGTGTCGAGACCGTTGTCTCAGCCCTTCAATCGAAGGCCATGAGACAGAAAAGCGGTGATACTAATTCCTCCTCCAAAGCACTATTTATGAGAGGAAGGAATTCTGAGCGAGGTGAAGGATCGTCATGTTCTCGATTTAAATCGAAAGGCAACGACAAAGGTAAGTTGAAGTGTTGGGGATGTGGCCAAGTTGGGCACATGAAGAAGGACTGCAAGAGTCCTAAATATAAGAAGGAGAAGTCAGGAGATTCTTCTAGGGAAGCCAATACCGCTGAAGCCGAGGAATGTAGTAGTGAGGTATGTGAGGTCTTGACGGTGTTAAAGACTGGATCTCTCTGTGATGAGTGGATCATGGACTCCGAAGCCTCGTATCACATGTGCCCAGATGGGAGCGTCTTTACTTCTTACAGGGAGTATGAGGGAGGCTTAGTATTTCTAGACGATGACTGCGCCTGCAAGGTTGTAGAGATTGGTACTGTGCGCATCAAGATGTTCGATGGGATCGAACGGACCTTGGCGGAAGTGAGGCACGTTGCTAGGTTGAGGAAGAATTTGATCTCCTTTGGTGCACTCGAAGCATTGGGGTGTAAGTTCACCGGTTTTGACCGGTTCCGCAAAGTTTCAAAGGGGGCCCTTATAATTTTGAAGGGACAAAGGCATGGTAACATTCACAGGCTGATTAGGAGCACTTCAGTAGGTGGAGCTGCAACGACTGTAGCGGATTCCACATCTGCACGTATGTGGCATGCACGCTTAGGCCACATGAGCGAGCGGGGCAGAAGGTACTCTCTGAACGATCTTTGATTCATTCCTTTAAATCTGTAGACTTTAGTATATGTGAACATTGCATGTATGGGAAACAATCTAGATTGTCATTTAAAGGGGGGAAACATGTATGTAAAAGGGTGCTTGATTATGTCCATTCCGATCTATGGGTGCCATCGCCCGTTATTTCTGTTGGAGGGTCATCGTGGTTCGTGTCGTTTATCGATGACTATAGCAGGAAGGTTTGAGTTTAGTTTTTGAAAAATAAATCCGATGTCTTCATGACCTTCAAGTATTAGAAGGTGATGGTGGAGAATCAGTCAGGGCAGAAATTGAAAATTTTGAGAACCGATAATGGAGATGAGTTCACTTTCAAGGAATTTAACATATATTGTAAAGAGGAGGGGATCGTGAGGCACAACACAGTGCGCCACATGCCAGAGCGGAATGGTGTGGCAAAGCGGATGAATCGAACTCTTTTGGAGAGAGCTAGATCCATGATTAGTAATGTTTGGTTGGGCAAAGAGCTATGGACTGAGGCCGTTAACACGGCTTGTTACCTGATAAACCGGTCACCCTCTATAGCAATTGAATGCAAAATCCCTGAGAAAGTGTGGAGTGGTCGTACACTAGATTACTCAAGTCTGCAAGTTTTTTGTTGTGAAGCTTACTCTCATGTACTATCAGTTGAGAGAGATAAACTAGACTATAGGGCCAGAAAAGGGATCTTTGTGGGCTACGGTGATGGTGTGAAGGGATATCGGATATATGACCCTGTCACGCGGAAGATCACCCTAAGCCGTGATGTCAAATTTGATGAGGGGTCTTTGTTCCGTAAGGATGCTGCAAAGGAATCAGAAACATCAGAATAGGTTGATGCTCATGAGGACGGAGATGAGATACGGGTCGATACTAAGGCACAGACAGATGTACAGGATCAGGTGGATCAGCCACCTGTGCGAAGAAATCCACCCAGGGATCGCAGGTTACCGGTAAGGTATATGAATGACTCGAACGTTGCATTCGCTCTTATTACAGATGAGGGGGATCCGTCTAACTTTGAGGAAACACTATAGGATGTAGATGCTGAGAAGTGGAAGACGACAATGCAAAATGAAATGGACTCCTTGTACAAGAATGAGACTTGGGAGCTTGTGGAGCTACCAGTGGGCCGAAAAGCGATAGGATGTAAGTGGATTTTTCGGTAGAAACATGATAGATACAAGGCAAGATTGGTAGCGAAAGGGTATGCTCAGCGTGAAGGTGTGGACTTCAGTGAGATTTTTGCGCCAGTTGTGAAACAAGTGTCTATCAGGTTCGTGTTGGTGTTGGTTGCCCAATACAACCTCGAGCTGGAGCAGATGGATGTGAAGACTGCTTTCCTGCATAGGAAATTTGAAGAGCAGATATATATGGCGCAACCAGAAGGTTATACAGTGCAAGGGGCCGAGAACAAGGTTTGTAGGTTGAGGAGATCGTTGTATGGTCTCAAACAGTCACCTAGGCAGTGATACAAGAAATTTGATTCCTTCATGATGAGTCGGGGCTTTACCAGGAGCGAGTAAGATCATCGTGTCTATTTCAAGACACTGAATGATGAGAAGTTTCTCATAGTGGTGTTGTATGTCGATGACATGCTTATTGCCAATCATAACATGTCTGACACCGATGTGTTGAAGACTCAGCTTTCAGGGACATTCGAGATGAATGATCTGGGGGCTGCAAAGAGGGTTCTTGGCATAGATATTCATAGAGACAGGAAGAGGAGCAGGTTGTGGTTATCTCAGGAAGAATACCTAGAGAAGGTATTGAAAAAGTACGAGATGGACAAGTCCAAACCAGTTAGCGTTCCCCACGCGGCTCACTTCAAGCTTTCTTCTGAACATTGTCCCAAAACGGATGAAGGAAAGCATGTTATGTCTCATGTGCCCTATTCAAGTGCTGTGGGCAGTTTAATGTATGCCATGGTCTGTACAAGACTAGATATTTCACAAGCTATGGGTGTTGTAAGCCGATTCATGTCTAACCCGGGCAAACAACATTGGGAAGCTGTGAAATGGCTACTTCGATACATTCGGGGTACGCAGGACTACGTCTTGACATTTGAGAAGTCTAAAGACAAGTTGGTTGGTTACGTCGATTCTGACTACGCAGGTAGTGTGGACAGTAGGAGATCGACTTTAGGGTACTCGTTTATATTAGCGGGTGAAGCGATTAGTTGGATGTCTAAGCTTCAGTCTGTGGTGGCTCTTTTCACTACTGAAGCTGAGTATATGGCAGTGACAGAAGCTTTCAAGGAAGTTGTTTGGTTGAAAGGGATGATAAATCAGTTGGGGCTTCAGCAGGAAGCCGTGCCGGTTAATTGTGATAGCTCAAGTGCTATAAATTTGGCTAAAAATTCTGTTTATCACTCACGTACTAAACACATTGATGTGTGTCACCATTTTATTCGACAGGTGCTTGAGGAAGGAGATGTGACTCTGGACAAGATTCACACTAGCGTGAATCCGGCGAATATGTTGACCAAGGTGGTTCCTACAGAGAAGTTCAAGTTCTGCGTAACTTCTCTGGGATTGGAGAAGGCTTGACAAAGACGCAGTGATGCATGAGAAGCGGCGACTATGATTGATGATGAGTTAGTTTTTTTTTAAGAGTAGAAGAGATGGTTCGAAGTCTAATGATGCCTTGATGGAGTGTGTTGTAAATACCTTATTACTGTGCATATACAGAGTCCACTAACTGGTCGGCTAGTGGACGGATTGATGCAGTTTTTTAGTCCAAGCTCTCTGGACGTTTTTTACACTTTTGAGACCGGTCGCCAAACCAGTCGCTGGTAGCTCAAACCAGTTGCCCGACCGGTCGCAGGATGCTCAGACCGGTCTAGGGATAGGTCTGAGTTGAGGCAGTAGGCATGCAAACTCTCTAGACTATGTGCTTTTGCGTTGATTGCTTGTGTAGTTGTGTGGTGATTGTTTGATCTTCTTCGGTGCTTCCGCTAACCGGATTTCCAACAATATTATTGCATTATTTCAGAATATTGGCAGTTTTTAAAATATCATGTTTTTATTGCACTGTTAACTTGAAAAATAGTACATACCTTAAGGTATTTATTATGTAAATATATATGTTAAATTTAAATTTATTTATTAACTTACAATAAGTATTTTTAATGTTTTTATTTTTGCTCAAAATTTGATTTTCTCCGGAGAAATTTTAGGGGCCAGAAATTGCTGAGAACAAGTTTTGTCAATACGGTCCAACAACGAATGATCCTAACCCTTTTATCATTTTCATGCAAATGGACAGCAAAAGCAAATCAACGATGGCTCATGGTATGCATGCACAATTCTATAAATGAAGTTTCATGCCTCTGCAGGCATTGGATCTCTTCCTATGATATTTGTTGTGTTGGGAATTTGGTCTTGAATAGACTTTAGAATGTTGTAGAAAATGCACTTATGTTGGATTAATTTAGTTTTTGAGTTGGTCTCTTTAAGACAATTGATGCCTCCTGTTAGGTAATTCATAGTTGGTGTAAGGAGATGGTCCATCTCATCAATGCTGTTGTTGATTATGAACTTGCACTATTTGTTCATTATAGGAATGCCTTGTGACCCACCTTGATATGCCAATATAATGGACTTGCACTATTAGTCTTCTCATGAAACAGAATAATAGATAAGTTTTTGTACATAGCAGAAACATAAGAAAATATGGTTTGTTCACGTAGCAAAGAATAAGAAAATATAGTTTTTATGTGGGAAAAAACATAACATCATGCTTAACGGGCTTGTCTAATACTACATGGTCTAACTGTAGGCAAATTCCCTTTATGAGTAGTGGATAGTACTAGGGGTAACACGTAGCGTGGGATGTGACTGTGTTTGGCATGCAAGTCCTGCTTGATAAACGTGGATTGGTGGCTCCTTGCTATTCTGTGTAGCCTGCCACTTGAGCATGTACTCAGGCATGACCTTCCATAGGTGCTTGCGGCTTGTGCTCAATGATATGCTTGACAATTGCTCCTCCATTGGCCCCACTTTGCTTGCTTGACCTTTGGGTTGTCACATGTGATGTTTGTGCTGGGCTTTAGACTATTAGGGCCTGTTTGGTTGTAGAATTCATATTCTAGAGAAAATCTAGATTCCACGGTTGGAATCCAAAATTGCAGAAAACTAGAATGGAACCAAGGTTTCATCCGGAACTTGCTGTTTGGTTGAAAACGGTGCAATTTCTAACCATTGCTTGTGGCATGGCCCACTTGGGCTTCAGATCCACCTGAGAACCTTACCCTTGTCCTATTGTAGTCCTGCAAGACAGATGGCCAGTTGGATGGCAAATAAACATTATAGTGGGCCCTAGAAAGTTTTTAATGGTGGACGTTCAACCAACATTGTTTTCCTTGTGGTGTGGCCCACTTGTGATTTAGATCTACCTCATTTTTTGTCCAATGCCCTTAATTGAGATCTCAAAGCTGATGGACCATGTGGATATAAAACACATAAATGCATATATGGAAGTGGTGACGCTCACTTCCGCCTCTTTTTCCCTTCCGTAGAAACGGTCGCCCACACCGTTTCCACTAATCCCGGTTCCAGTCCATTTAGGCTTCTGGACAGAATCCTGTTTGACTGAAACTTGCCACCAAACACACCATTTAAAATAGGATTCTGCTTAGAATCTGGATTTTTGGCTGGAAACGGGTTTCCAGCTGCCAACCAAACGGGCCCTTAGTGCTGTGTGGAACCGTTTTGACATGTGAGTCTTGTCAATGTGAGCCTTTTGCATGGCCAGTTTTCAGATCCAAGGGAAAAGCAAAAGGTTGATGTCTGGTAGGAAGCCACCCATAGCACTGTGACAAATGTCGCCAAGACTTTGAAAATCCTATGATATTTTGCAATAAATAAACTAAACAACACAATAATATCATGTGATTTCAAAATATCGGCATATTTGAATTTCATGAATTTTTTATTTTTTTTTTTGCCAAATTAGCTCATTTTTTTTTTTGAAAGATGATGAATATTATTAAGGCTGAGAGACCAAAACGGAAAGAATGACACAGGAACAAAAAGAAAAAACAAACAAGAAAAGAAAAGAAAAGGACGCTAAACTAGAGAAGCTCAATCAAACCCGGCATCACCCAAGAGACATTAGCAAAACACAGGACCCCAAACTAGATCACCCTGAAGAAGGAACAATGAAAGAATAAGTGGTCTACCAACTCCGCATCACTGAGGCATTTGGCAAAATCATAGTTCTTTTGTGGAGGTTATTGATGGTAAGAATCCTATTTTTTTCCCGCAAGCCACACAAAAGCTATGACTTATGGGGGTGGGGGATAGGACTGCTTAGGGCCAGTAAAAACCATAGCCCCATCAGACGCAACCTTCGAAAGCAGAGAATATAACAATCGCATCGAGAAGAACCCAAATTTTCCGCACCGCCAAAACAAAGCATCTTTCATTCCAGGAGAGAGATGGATCCCTTGCAAACGAAAGAGACGATGTGCAAAATCATTGATCTTAGAATCCAAGAGATTCTGACAACACGGAGGGACCTAAGCACCACCGATACCCTAGCTCAAGAAGCAGCTAGCAACAATGATATTCATCACTAGATAGAGAGAAACCAGAGAAGGGAAAGAGTCTATGGGGGTGTTTGGCATCTCTAGTAATAAGAGCTTATTTGCTTATTCTAAAAAAATAAGCTCTTATTATGGAAATAGACTGTTTGGCAAAACTTTAATTTTAGAGCTTATTTTTTTAGAAACTAGCAAAACAGCTCTTAAATAATAAGTGATAGGGAGGTCACTTTTTTTTTTAGAGCTTATTTAGCTTAAGTGGGTAGACATTTTTTGTTAATTTTTGGACAAGTGTGTCCTTAAACTTTTTAAGTAATTCCCATCTTGCCCTCTTCTACTCTTTACAATCTCTCTAAGGTAGGCCCACATGATAAACAACCCATATTGAAGGTGGGGCTCCACATGATGAATGGTCCACTATCAAGGTGGGCCCACATAATGCACGGTCACATTAAAGGTGGGCCCCACATGATGAACGCTCACATCAAAGGTGGGACCTACATGATGGATGGGGGACATTGAAGGTGGGACCACATGATGGAAGGTTGACATCAAAGTTGGGCCCACATGATGAACGACCCATATTGAAGGTTGGGCCCCACGTGATGGATGGTCCACAAGAAATGTGGGACCCACATGATGGATGGTGAACCCCAAAGGTGGGTCCCATATGATGGATGACCCACATTAAAATGTGGCCCTACGTGATGGATGGACTATCCACATCAAGTGGGCCACATATGATGGACGGTTCATAGCAAAGGTGGGACCCACATGATGGATGGTGCACATCAAAGGTGGCCCTGCATGATGAATGACCCATATTGAAGGTGTCCCCACTTGATGAATGGTCCACATCAAGGTGGGCTCACATAATGCACGGTTCACATCAAAATGTGGCCGAACATGATGGACAATCCACGTTAAGTGGGCTCCACTTGATGGATGGTCACCATCAAAGCTGGGATCCACATGATGGATGATGGACATTAAAGGTGGGCCCACATAATGAACGACCTATGTTGAAGGTGGGGCCCCACATGATGAATGGTCCACATAATGTATAGAGTGGGGGCCTCACATCATAGATGGCCCACATCAAAGTGTTGCCCCTCGTGATGGACTATCCACATCAAGTGGACTCCATCTAATTGACGGTCCACATCCAAGGTCTTGCATGATAGATGACCCATATCCAGAGTGGCCCAACATGATGGATGATCCACATAGAAGGTGTGCTCTACACGACGGATGGTGGACATCAAAAGTGGGCCCCACGTGATGGACAACCCACTTTGAAGGTGGGGCCCACAAAATAGACACATCAAACGTAGATTTCACATCATGAGTGGTGGACATTGAGGGGTCCTACATAAAGGAAATATGCATTGATGATGGGCCCCGCATGATGGATGACCTACAAGGTGGGCTCCATATAATGGAATCCACGTCAAAGGTCAACCAAAACAATTGTCTAAATTGCTCTTATAATGGAGTTGTTGTAATCTTTAAAAATAACATCAACTACCTTTAAAAAAAGCTCTTATTTGAACGTTTTACCAAACATGCTTATTTCAAATAAGAGCTTTTTATGGTTTTGAAAACGTGATTTAGCAAACGAGCTTATTTAAAACAAGAGCTAGGATAAAAGGAGCTTATTAAAATAGCTCTTATTTGAAAAGCTCTTATTAAATTAGAGTAGAGATGCCAAGCGAGCGCTAAGGTATTTTGTAACGGTAACTGTGGCCATAACGGCCACCATCGTTACCTTTACGATACGGGCCATAATGGCCGTTACAGTCTCCTTTTTTAATGGAAAAAAACCTGAAAAACCTGTATCAGCCCCATTATGGACCATTATGGAACCTTTACGGCCTTTACGGGGGGCATAACGGGTTGTTACAGGAGTTATAACGGTCGTTACGGGTCATTTTTCTGTAACGGCCGTTATGGCCATTACGACCCCGTAACATGTAACTGTTGCCATCGTTACCTTTATGTAACGGCCTTTACGGGCCTGTAATGAGTGTTACAGCACACCACTAAAAGACACAGAGCAAGGAATTCCTGCAGCACACATCCTCCTAAAATTTAACCCTAGAACATCCCCAACAGTGAAGCTTACTCCAACTGAGGTTGGGCTCTTAATATAGGCTAGGGCTGTAAATGGTCGAGTTCGGGGCGGGTTTAGCCAAAACCAGATCCGCCCATTTACTAAACGGGTCCGAGTCCAAATTTTAGACCCATACCCTTTTACTAAATGGGCGGGTACGGGTCAGGTCCGAGTCAACCCATCAGACCCATTTATAAATGGGTTCGGGTCTGGTAGAGGGAGATCCACCCAGACCCATTTATAAATGGGGGTCTAATGGGTCCGGGTCTGGATCAACTATGCAAGCATTTTTACAAGGCTTAAAACCAGGTTTGGACGGGTCTGGGCTTAACGGGTCCCTTGAAACATAGACCAAACCCGCCCACTTACTAAATGGGTTTGGGTCGGGTCGGGTCGGGTCAGGTCGGGCCTAATATAAAGGAAACCAGACCCAGACCCGTTTAGCAACTGGGTCTGTTCTTGGACCCAGACCCGTACCATTTAACAAATGGGTCGGGTATAGGTCGGGTCTAAATGGGTTGGGTCCGGGTACCCCATCGAGTCCGCTGACCCATTTACAGCCCCAATATAGGCAATGGATTTCCAGATGAAGGAAGTGCGGTAAAAGGACAAATCGTTAGTCCACCAGCCCATGGAAGAGGAATCATATTTGTCAGTTATAATGGCCCTCTAGAGGTTATTCTCCTCCACCCCAAAATGCCAAACCCACTTGCCTAGTAAAGTCAGATTTGTGACATCCAGATGTCGGATACCAACTCCTCCCTCATCAATCGACTGACACACCACCCCCACTTCAATAGATGAAATTTACCCTTAGGCACACCACCTTGCCAAAGGAATTCTCTTCCATTAAGCTGGGGCTAGTACTGATGCAGGGGCATGTGATGATCTAACCCTAGATGCATGTATATCAAGTTGGAAGATATTCAAATAATAAAATTACGAAACTAACTACTTTCAATCAGAGGAAACTAACAAATCTCAACACGAAGATGAATTCCGTCCGTCCGGATCATGCCCCTTTGCATAAAACCATAAAAAATCGTAAAATAGGGAGGATCTAGGGATATGAGGATATCCCAGATCTAGCATAGACCAGTCCACAGTCAAGTTTGGATCCGGTTATCGTGGCTAGGCATTCCTCTTTTCGATCGTACCAAAAATGGGGGGTTTCAGAAAAGGACGAGGGATGTCGAAAAACAATGGGTTATCATGAAGTTCGAATTAGGAATCAAAAGAAGCTTACCTTTCCTCGCACCTTGAAGAAAGAGAGAAGAGAAAACGGAAACTCCGGGGTGGAATCCTCAACACCCGAGGGCCAATCCTGAAACCCTAATCTCTCAACAAAGAGGAAGAAACTCACGAATTTTCTATTCATTCAATAATTTCGAAATAGGGTTCTCACAGTATATATAAGCTACGAAATAAAAAAAGTGCACTAAAGTGCCTGAAAACCAAAGAAATAACATAAAAACGTCTAAAGTAAATAACGACACTAAAGCGCCTAGAAACAAGGAAATAAATAGAAAAGCGCTTAAATGTAAATCCGCTCCATGGTCCAGCGGTCATGATGCTCCTGCGCGATCCTGCAACTCGCGTACTCGTAACGCGTCAGAAAATGGGCCCAATGGGCCCGGCGTCCATCCACATCAACTCGTCTGCTCCAACACTCGATCTGCGACGTCGCCTCCTCTGGTACACTCTAAAGGGTGCACCACTGATGTCCGCATCAAGTACCCCGCTGCCTAGACCGCTCAACCGTATAGCCGGTACTCCCTTTGCTACAAGATGAACATGTCAATGGAGATGGCACCGGCTGCTTCCTAATTGGTGCTCCACCCCAATTATCTAGCCAAGACAAACACTTTAATTGCCATTTGTGCCAAGGTTGTGGCATGCATTATCCACCCTTTCAAGACTGAATGGCAACATGATCAACAAATGCCTTGCCCATGCCAGACAAAAGGCTCACATAGCTCCAGCCGGCCATAGTATGCCCATTGCTTGGTAAGAAGCATATGGTACCGGGAGCTAGTGCTTGCTCTCGAGCTTTGCATTACAATCAAGGGTATTTTCCCTAGAATGTAATTAAGGGCATGTGCTAGACCACTGCTCGGAATGTACTATGAATCCAAATTAATAAAAGCCTTTTAACTATATGCTCTCTCTCTCTCTCTCTCTCTCTCTCTCTCTCTCTCTCTCTCTCTCTCTCTCTCTCTCTCTCTCATGTATTTTGGTAATGATTGTGAATGCCTATGCAACATCAACACCAATCGCAAATCGATGTAAACAGGGTGCACGAACACTTGGGTTGAAGTGACTTTATTGTTAATTTGTATACAATTTGGTTAGGTGTGGTAAGGAGGCTCTAATAATGCCATCTTTCTCATGGTTGCAGGCCCTTGATCTCAAACCTTCCGGAGGTCTGCATATTATTTATAAATGCAGGTTTGTAAAACTCCTAGAAGTATATAATCATCTGAAAATGGCTGAGTTGATAGTGATCTGAGAAAATAAGAATACCTCACGCGTCTCTTAGCTGCATTTTTTTCAAATATGTATGGGATTACCCTCGAAATTACTATCATGCATGACGTCTGTAATTCTGAGTGATTTTTCTAAAGAACAGGCTTTTGGTCTATTTTATTTTGTAAAATTCAAAGAGCTTTGCAGTCTTGTAGTTCTGCTGTCCCTTTATAATGCTAGCAATATGCTTATACTCTTCAAGATTCTGTCTAGTGCGTTTAGTTAATTGTGCCTCTGAACCACAGCTATCTTTGTAAGGGCCTGTTTGGATAGTGGGAAAAGAAAAGAAAAGAAAAAAATAGATGAGTTTTCCCACGATGGGATGTTTCCTACATACGGATAGCAAACGAAACATGATTTCAAAAGGCAATCATCACCCAAACACCATAGTGAAATTCACACGCACAAGATATGAGGTGACTATTTTTAGAGATTTATTTCGATTTCCACTTGTTATCCAAACAATAACCCCAAAATGGAATCCATGGGAGTCCATTCTCATGGAAAATCTTGGGAAATCATCATTGTATACCTTATAATTTTCTTTTCTTTTCCCACTATCCCAACAGGCCCCAACAGACTAAAGGAATCTTTTATTTTATTTGAGTGGTCCTACTTCTTCACCTTCTTGTTAAATGTATTATTGTTTTTCTTTAGGAGTTTGTCACATGAAGGAGGGTATTGTGTTAAATTACTAAAAATTTAAGGATCTTTTTCTTTCGGTTCTCTTGTGCCATTTACAACTCCAATCCATAGTTATGAGGTTTTTGACTTCTCAGGTCTTCTGCAAGATTAGCACTGGGCAATAATTTTGGCGCTCTTGGAGATGCTGAAGAAGCTTCAAGAATAGCTCCTAGATATCCTCAGGTAAGACTTACATTGCAGTAAGTGGTGGCTTTATGCACGTGCCATGAGAAACTAGAATCCTTGAGCTGAGGGTGTGGTCTGAGAAATTATATGATCATTGAGCTGAGGACACTAACGGTGAACTCAGTCACCAAGTCCAATCGAGTGGAGCTATGGGTGCCAATGGGTTGGGTCGGTGCAAGGCTGCAAGCTCGGCCCATTTACTAAACGGGCCAAGAATTCTCGCCCGAACCCAACCCATGAACTATTACCCTGTGGGCCAACCTGATGCACTCAAAGTTCATCAAGCTCAAGCCCAGCCCTTTTAATTTTAACTGAGCCGATCTCGGTTGACCCGACGCTGCATGACCTAACTCAGGTTTAAGAATGGAATATGGGGCTAAGTGTATGTCCAGCCTGGGCTCCCCAATTAGTGGATACATACATCATATGTATCTATACAGCATGCACATGGACATCATATGTCATGTATTTATCCTTTTCTTCTATTATTCTGTTTTGGATTTTGGTTGGCTGGGTCATTTGGCCAAACCCATTGATAACCTCTATGGGCAGGTCAGTTCAGGTAGGGTTCAACCTGAGCTCGATCCATTTAATTAAATGGTCCACATTTTCTAGCCCATGACTGACCTACTACCCATTTAGCTTGGTCCAAACTCACCTCAGAAGCAGATTGAGCCAGTTGACCTGTGAGGCTAACCGATCCATTGCCACCCCTAAGTGGAGCCCACACTTTGATGGTTCAGAACTTTGATCCGATGAAATGGCCTCTGTGCCCAAATATCTTCCCAGTGGAAAATTCTATACCCTTCAATATGTGGCCTCTAAATAGAAAGCTATGGAAAAAATGCAGCAACAGTCCAAATTCAATGGAAAAGGGCCAAAGGTTGGATGGCTAGGATCTTCAAATATGGTAGTTTTTTGGGGCATGTCCTTTCATGGTGGAGCCAACTGAAACAGTCTGGACCAGTGAACTTGCCCCACATGTATGAACTGTTTTTTTCTTTTACATTACACGCACTCACACCCCTCACACACCCACACACTCACACCACAGTGGCTTTTTTATACCACAATGGATACTCGAACCCATGAACTTGTGTTGAAACTCTTGTGAGTCTACCACTGAGGCACGAGTAAGGACCCCCACATGTATGAACTTGAGTGCGATAACTTGTGACATGAATAAAACTATATATGAATGCACGAGTGATTATGCACTTGCCTGCACGTGAAGGAGTTTCTTTTTTTGGGAGGAGCTTCCAGGTTGTGATAAATCATTTCATGGATAGTGTCAAGCGAGACCATGGTTTGGTGATCCAGAATCTAGACCATTGAGCTGATCTGCTCTGCTGTGGATGGAGTGTGCCCCAACAATCTTCTACGTTGGAAATTCCTAGCCATCCAATCGTTGGAAAATTTGTCCAGACAGTTTCCAATTTTCTTTGACTGTTATTTTTGTGGACTGCATAAAGAATGTTAGAATCTTCAAATCTGGAAGATTTTCAGGCTATTCCTCATTATTCATCAACTGTGGGACCTATCAGATCAACTGCCTGGATCACCAAAATATGGCCCTGCTTATACATGTGCTGATCTGTCACGGCATGACAATTACTCCTCTTTAGAATTCTCAAGAAACACTTTGTAAAAATCAGAAAAAAAAAAAAGTAAAATTAATCAAGTTGAAAGTTTATGGTGATGGAGCTCCTAAAATACGATATAGAAATTTTCATGAAATTCTGGAGATATTAACCAGTTCAACAAAACAGGCTTACATTTCTCAAGGTGATGCTTTCTTGGCGATGGAGGAATGTGATGCAGCAGAAAAGGCATATTCATCTGCTTTACTGATTGATCCATCCATTCGCCGGTCCAAATCTTTCAAGGTTCTATTCAGCCCTTAAATCTTTTTTCATAAGTAACTGAAAAGCAGCTCAAGTAGGTTTCCTTTTTTTCCTTCTTTTCTTTATCGTTTCTACATAAGTGGGCAAGAATCACGTTCATCAGTATATGCACAGCCAAGCGAGGGAAAGTGAATATCAACATAATATCTCACCAGATGTAGCAAGACTCCTGATATAAGGACCTCTTGTACTATAAAATTGATTTTTTTTCCTTTTTTTAGAAATAATTTATTTTTATCAAATAAATTATCCGGGCCTCTCCAGCCAGGTCTCAGGTTCGAGACATGCTAACAGCGGCAGTGGGCGCTTTGTGTGATTAACCAGGTGGGTGTGTTGCGGTACTAACAAGGTGTGTGAGTTGCATGACTAACGCAATAAAGAATTTCCTCTCAAAAAAAAAAAAAAAAAAAAAATTATCAAAACAATCGGTGCAGTTACAAGTAACCAGTAGGGATCCTGGTATGCACAGTTGCATGCAGGGGTGCCTCTGCCAGATCCGAATCCTTCATCTGGTCGGCCCAAAATCTGCACCATGCCCCAATTAGGCCTCTATGTTCATGGGGATGTGCATGTATATGTTGAGATATTGGGCTGCCCATTTGTGAAAAAGTGGATGGTGAAAGTACTTGATGGGCAGTCCACATTCAGGACGTATACGGCCCATCTGATGATATGCATGCAGTTACAAGTAATATGATTTTACACAGTTCGTGAATTGGAACTTTGTGTGGCTCATTATTTCCACCTTTTCCAATACATTTACAAAAAAGGATGCATGCATGCTACTCTTCTTTCATAGGATACATGTGCCCCTCCTTTAATTTCTGTTATAAAACGTATGCATTTTGGCCATTTTCAACAGTATTTTTTGTTGAATCCTTACTTTTTGATGGATCCTGACTCATATCACATCTCTCATACAGGCTCAGGTTGCAAAGCTTCAAGAGAAACTAGCCATAGCAAATGCCTCCCTTTAGTAATGATGAGACAGGTTGTACCTTTTAACACGTGGACACAAAATAAGTGCAATAAGGTTAGGCTAAGGACCCAATCTAAGTGCAATAAGGTTAGGCAGTGAGTTGTCTAATATTTTTAGGTTTTTCATTTTTCCCTCATTTTCTATTACGATTAGCCATTGATACCATGGGCCTTCTTTGTAAATAGCTTGTCTTTTTCTGTTTCAGGAACATGATATTTGATCAGGTCAAATCTTGAAGAATGAAAATGTATTTTCATAGTCTGTGATCATTTATATTAGCTTGCACTTTTGCACCCAATTAAGTTATTTATGCGGGTCATTCTGAAATGCATCTGTATCATAACTCATAAGTTATAAATTATAATGTGGCTATTTATTTCCCACCAACATTTCACATGTGGAATATCCTATGATTCCTATCCATAGCAAAAAGGTGAGCCACACCATGATGATCACTTGGTAGAAAACCATTCTGATTCACTCATTGGGTGGGCCACACTAGTACACAAAGTCATACCATTGGCCATCCATTGGTATAATGTTGTGCCCCACTGCATGTGATGTCCATTGGTATAGATGTTGTGCCCTACTCCATGGGTTGATATGCCTGATGTTCATGCCAGGTGATCATCATGGTGTGGCACTCATATGACATGTTGGTGGGGAAAATGGCTTTATTTATGATAGAGCAGTTGTATCCGATCATTGTTCTTTGAAAACCCTTGGGCAATTTTGCAATCAGGTTCGAGTATTCTCGCCTTTTACTCCCATAATGCTTCCATCCATTTTGATTGCAAATTTGCTATTCTGAGGGGGTGTTTGGTTGCTGGGTTTTATGTTTCTTGACTAAGTAATTCCCTAGTTTTTGGATAAACAAGTTTAGTTTACACATTTTGGTTGGTTTTTACATTTTCCAGGAATTCCATTCTTGAGCGTTTCCTTAAAGTAGCCCCATCTTTTTGTTGGGGAATGAAGACCTTTGGGATTTCTTTTTTGTTTTTTCAAGGCCGGTTTGGTAGGTGCCTGAAAATGAGTTACAATTTATCTTATATTATAACATCAATGGTGGGGGACATTTTTGCCCTTAAAATTAGTTTTTAACTGTGGATAACTTTGTATATTTAGAGAGCGGATTAGCTGTTACCACGGGAACTGCTTAGTGGGTGTTACCCTAACCGTGTGGGGCCCATCTTGATGTGTGTGTGTGTGTGTGTGTCCAGTCCGTCCATCTGTTTTTCCATCTCATTTTAGGACGTGATACCAAACCCTAAGAGGATCGGAATCTCAGGTGGACCATAACACTAGAAACAGTGATGAATGACCATTAAAAGCTTTTTGTGGGCCACATAAGTTTTCGATCAATCTGATCTTTATATTTTCCCTTCATCCATATCTTATTGACATTATCAACTGGTTGGATTGCAAATAAACATTATTAAAACCTCACGATGGGCTCTTTAGAATTTTTAATTGTGGGGCACTCAATGGCCACTGTTTCCAGTGGTATGGTCCACCTGAATTTGGATCTGCATAATTTTTGGAACCCCATCCTCAAATGGTCTAGAGAAATCGATGGACAGCTTGGATATACAAAATATCACCCATGTGGCCCACACGGTAGGGGTAACACTCACTAAGTTATTCCCCGGTAACACGTAATTTGCTCCCGTATATTTAAGGGATATGAAAAGGCACTGTAAATAAAGTCATGGGTGTTTTGAGAATTTGATAATGCGTGCGCTTAACAAAATGCGGTTAAGATTTCACATGCAAACACTACTCAATGGTTTGTATTTTTATAAATTTTAACTTGTGATATTGGGATACAGTAGTAAGATTTAGTTCCACTGTCTCAAAAATAACATGGAAAAGAATCATATGAAGAATTTTTCGTATACCTAAAAAATAGGTAGCATCACGTATGCTCATGTCTATACATGATGAGATATTGTTTTTGGAGTTGAAATGTTGGGTAGGTATCACTCCAATCTTGGAATGCAACATGGGTTGCTATAAAGGTGTTACGCTACCTGCAACAGTCAAATGACTTCATACTCACATACAAAAGTTTGACAATTTGGAGCTGGATACTCCAACGCAGATTTTCATGGTTGCATTGACACTAAGAAGTTTATTTTTTAGTGGAGTTGTCTTAGAAGAGCATGGAATAGTCAACAATAGCCTCATCCACTATAGAAGCTAAGTTTGTTGTTTGTCATGAAGCTCCAAATCAGGCAATATGGCTACAAATCTTCTTCTCTGGCTTACGATTATTGGAGCATATTTCAAAATCATTAAGAATCTTTTGTGACAACTTGGTTACGATAAACTTCTCAAGCAGCAGCAAGCATTTATCAAGGTCGAGGCACATCGATATCAAGTATCTTGTTGAAGAAATAATTTGTTGGGAAAACCTAGTGGAAGCAAAGAGTAGAACCAAACGAACATCATACCAATGCACACAATCAACACACAGAGAGCAATCCAATTTTAACGTGGAAAACCCTTGTGGGAAAAAGTCACGACACAAAGCAACAACAATCATTATGAATCTAAAGATTATAGGGATGAACTACCCACAAGAAGAACCCCAATAAAAGAATAAGCTCCATCTCCCTCACAATTCTCTCCTCAAACCCTAATTATCAATTAGGATACCTTGGAATACATCTAAATCCGTATTAGCATCGTTTGTATAAAAGTGAAACCAAAAATAGAAACAATTTATGCAGATTTGTGTAACTATGCAAATCACTGCCACCGCTCACGACTAGTCGTAGCCCCCTGTCAACCGATCTTGGGAGGCCAAGAAGATTCCAGTGAGTTTCAGCCAAAATTTGACCCGTTTAGCCTTAACGGCCAACCGATCTTGGATCCGTCGTAGTACATCTGGCGATCGGTCCTTAGAACCCAAAAACTGTCCAGAGACTTCAGTGCTTCCCAGTCCAAAATTGGACCAGTCGGCTAATTTGGCCGACCAATCATGGGACCCTATTTCAGCACACTTTGAAAGTTCCATCAACAGAATTCAGAATCATCAATTATTTGAAGAGATCATTGGCACTAAATAAATGGTAGTGACATCTATGAGAGATTTATCCCATTGATGTATTCAGTTAGTGGGAGTTTATCCATTATATATAGACATGTATAAAGATATTATTTATAAGGTTTTGATGATTCTAATATTAAGTTTATTTTTATTTTTCATTAAGTATATGTAATTTTATTTTGAGTAAATGGAACTTAAGTCTCATCTCATTTGAGACTCTTGAAAGCTCTAGGATCTCTTGAGCATAGGCACGTATAATCACACCACATGTACAATTTTCATACCACACTTCCTTGTTCTAAATATATATTATTAAGGTAATGGTATTGTTTACCGTGATTTGTTTTACTTTACAAAGATTAAATGTTATGATGACTACTATGATCAATGCTAGTAGTCTTGATAGACTAGATTATGGAAGCGTTGCCATATTATCCAACAAATACTTTGGTATTCGGTTGTTTTCTTCAAAATTATAAAGCATATTTTTTCAAAATAAATCTTAAACATTAATTAATATGGCCTAGGTGGGAGAATGTACGAATTCTATAAGGTGAGCCTAACTGATCAATGGTCTGGATCTACTAAGCGTTGGATATTGTGATCGAGCATGGCAGTGCCCCCACTATAGTTCTGATCATTTGCAAATTCATGTAAGGGGTGATATGCTTCGACTTTGATACATGCAGTGTTAGGATGGCCTTGGAATCCTTGTAATTATGGTTGGTTTTAAACTCCTCCATTCTTTAACTAATATTAAGAGGGCTAGTTCTCCAAACTTAGACATGTTTGAATCTACCATCTCATTGCTTCCCTAAAGGTGTAAGGTATGAAAGATCCCGATAATCACCTTCGTCATTGGCTTCCCAAATAGGCATGTCTTCTATTCAATTGTTAGATGTTCGTATTCAATGCATGAATCAATCATCTTGAATTTGAATACTAAGTTGACGTCATGATCATCCAAAACTCAAGTAGACAACACCATGAGAACAATTGGGAAGCACCATTAGTTTTGTGCAGCCTACTTGGTGTTAATGTGACGCAGGGAGGACGTGGTAGGTCGATCACCGTCTCCCTAACCGATAGCTCTTGAATCCACGAGAAGAAATAAAAGATAAAAAGAGGAAATAAATTCCGAATAATTGATTTATTGATAATTGAATCAATAAAAATGAAATTACAATACATATAAATAGGAAACTAAACCCTAGGTAAAGTATCAGAATCCAACTCCAACTAAAACTCCTAGAAAACGCAGCTTACTATAAATAGTAAACTTACTATTTATAGAAGTCGTTCAATCCTACTAGAACTCTTGGTTTTCGGCCAAAAATAGAAAGTTATCAAACGGCCTCAACCACGTGGTTCTACTAGATATTCTAAGCCCTTTTCATGTTGGACACTAACTCTAAAGCCCTACAGATGCAAAGTTATGATCGAATTAAAACTTACTATAAATAGTAAAACTGAAAATAAACTAGCCTAATGACTGTCGATACGGTCAATTCTCGCGATTCCGGCTTAGGCAACCCGGCATAGCGGGGTTGGTTGGCTAAAGTAGCTCGAGCTACCCCAAATTGATATATTATACGTCCCGTAACTCATTCCGGTTTGTGAGATACGACCGATTTACGATCCTGACGGTCCGGATCACTTTCGACCCCGATCGGTCTTCTTTTGCTCCATCTGGGCCATGAAATAATCAGCGACCCGTTCTACATCATAATATGTCATTCAATCCATTCATTTGATGCGCCTCATCATATGATGATGATGAATGAATTATCCAAAAATTAGAGGATTCCAAGGCTTAGGTGGGCCATGCCATGTAAATATAGAGGTTTTAAGTATAATTTTATAGGGTGGCTCACTTGAGAGTTGAATCACCTGATTTTCCAAATCAAAGCCAGACAAGGTGCGATTTACCCGATGAACGCTATAAATTTTGTTTATTTTATAGTATTTTACTCCATGCTAGCGAAGGATCCTGAGAGGTATCTATGCAAGGTACCCGGGTGCTTTACTACTTTTCCTATTCCAAGTATCTTCCTTTCTCTCGGCCTGCGCCATATTTGTCATACACCTTAGTTTTATTTAATAATAATTATGTATTAGAATTCTTGATCTGTAATACATGATCATTATTTAGCTCATGAATTCTCATGTATAGGAGATGAAGATCTCTATTATATAATACTTGTTAAGCTAAAATGAGGTCAACTTAATTTTTGGTGTAACCAAACAAGGGCATAAGCTTCTTCTTTTTTGTTTTAGAGGGAATAATTTTTTTTATGAACAAGCGCCAAAAGGTAAGAATGCAATAGACCCAAATAATAATAATAATAATAAATAAATTAAATAAAATAAAACAAAACAAAAAAGGATAAAACACCCTGTCGCATTACAATGGCAACAAGCATGCTTTACCCCACCAATACACAATTCCCATTCTAATATAAGGCCCGAAACTCATCCTATCACCCACTCATTTCATTATAGGAAACATTACAAAAAAGTCTTTCATTTCTTTCTTCCCAAAGCGTCCAAAACCTGCCAGTAAACATAATCTCTCATTATAGGAAACATTACAAAAAAGTCTTTCATTTCTTTCTTCCCAAAGCGTCCAAAACCTGCCAAGTGAACATAATCTCTCTGGGAAGCTTTTAACTCCTTACCAATCTCCACCCCATGCCAAGCCACCACAAAGTCACCCATCAAGCACGGCATGACCCAAGATATATTAACAGGAGAGAGAAACACTCATACTCCCTTTATCAACCAAAGAATGTCAAAAGCATTTGGACGGTTGAAGTAAGCTTTAGCCAATCTCATCTGCCAATTGGACCGTCATAATTCTTTGGTGAAAGCATCTGGATGGTGGTATGCCTCTTGTGAATGAGATTAGATCATGTGCCAATGTGCCAGGTTGGCACATCTGGTGGTATGTGCATTAGCATTATTGTGCATGCCTGTGGGCTTATCAAAGCTCAAAAATTAAAAAAATAAATAAAATAAAAATGTACTGATATTAGTTCCTTAACCCTGAAACTAGCAATGTGGATGAGACCTTTACCATAAGGGCCCACCTCAATGTACGTATTTTATATTCATGCCGTTCATCTGTTTTTCAAGCTTATTTTAGACTATGATCCCAAAATTTAAGTAAATACAAATTTTAGGTGGACCACATCACTGGAAATAGTGATCATTGGCCATTAAAAACCTTTTGTGGGCCACAAAAGTTTTGGATCGAGATGATATTTGTTTGTTTCCTTTCGTCTAGGTCTATGTGACCTTATCAATAGGTTGGATGGTCAGTGAACATTAAGGTGGACACTAGGAAGTTTTTAATGGTGCGCGTTCAATGCCCATTGTTTCCTATGATGTGATCCACTTGAAATTTCTATATGCCTTATTTTTTGACCATATACTTTGAAATTTCTATATGCTTTTTTTTTTACCATATACTAAAATAAGCTGGAGAAATAGATGGGCAGGTGTGGATATACAATGAATACATCGAGGTAGGCCCTACAGTCAAGGTCTCACCCACATCATTGGTTCCAGGGCATAGCCAAGTGGCACACAAATATGGCAACATCATACCATCCTGATTTTGTGCCAAGGCACATATAGATATCACTTGATGAACGGCTTGGATTCTTCATGAACTTCATTGGGCATGTGCACTTGCCTGCTAGTTTTTTATGGGACAGGAAACGGTTTTATCTTCAAGAGGTGTCAATTGTCATTCTAAGGTCCAGTAAACTATCAGCAACCAAATAATTTGCTCAGCTTCATGTATACAAAATAATAATAATAATAAAATGAAATGAATGCAATAATAATATTAATTAGAGTGAGTGCACCTGTCCACCTGATGTGGTGAATGAAAAAAAAAAAAAAAAAAGAAAGAGGAAGAAATGAGAGTGATAAACTCAACAGAGTCGCGTGACTTAAATCACTCTCTTGAAAATAATTCACACCTATATCTCAAACCAAATGAATAGCACAAGTGATCTATTTTTACTATCTTTGGGATACAATCGTTGATCGATGAAGATGACTTCACCACCACAGTGGTTAATGCTCAAAATACTGATAAAAAAATAATTAAAATTTATATTAAAGAAAAATGGAGGATTATAGAACTTTCGTTGTATATAAAACAAAGAAGAGAGATAAAGAGAGGCTTTGTTTTTCCCATAAGTAATTAGGCTTTTGGATGTGTGTGTGTGTGTGTGTGTGTATTCTAGAGGACATGCGATGGACATGTGCCGCAAAGTTGGTAGCCAAACGTGTGAAAACAATCACAACACCGTTGTTATAACATGGGATGTGAAACCGAGCTTCTCACGAAAGACTCAATCAAAGTAAAAAAATACTTATGAAAAAACAAAATCAATCATGTAGACAAGTTCGAGCCTGACATGCGTGGTAGGCGAGCATGCATGTGTATGGTGTTTGACATACCATATTCAAGAGTCAATATAAAACTTATGAAATTATATTAAAAAAAGTAAAACTTCCTCGCCTAGTAGACCAGCGGGGAGATGCCTTAGCGTTTCAACGGCAAGTCTCAGGTTCGGGTGCTAAGGAGACACACTAACCCCACCTTAAGGTAAGTAGGGTGCATCGTGTGAGTAACAATATGGATGTGTTGTGCAGATAGCATGGTGGGTACCTTGCATGACTAAAAATAATAATAAAAATAAAAAATGAAACTTCCCCCTCAAGTTACAACTTACTCCTTTCATTGGACTCATCCCCCTCAAAGCACTCATGTACAGCAATCTTATGCCATCCAAATTGTGGGACACATTCCTAGATGGAGCATTTTTCCATGCTGATCAAACCATCCTAACCATTCAATTGATGGTTACAAGTAAAATAGTGAGCGGTCCAAATGTAAAGGAAAAAATCAAATGACTAATATCATATTGTCAGTCTCAACTATTTGAATGGACTTGATTTCGTGTAACTATGCCACGTGTACGGTGGAGGAATAACTAGACTCACCACCATTTCAACCAGCACAGGATAAGTATTGGCACTTTTTCTGTATCATCCGTACCATGGATGTGATTTTGAAAAGCATGGCAAGGAAACGTTCATCCCCAACTCGAACCGTGGAATTCCATTTTCAAGTGTCCTTACTCCTTATCTACTTTCTAACTAGAGGTTTGCTAGAATACATACCCACAGCCACACAGCCCAATAGGACACGTGGACACTTTAGCCTTTGAACTTGGGTCATCTTCCAATGATCCAAACCGTTGATATGTTGGCTGTCACTTTGTATGGTTGATCGATAACGAATAAAAGCTTTAAATTGGACTATCTAAACCATTTGCTCCTTTCCTTTGAATATGAACGGTCATCATGACCTTTGTTTAATCAAAGGATAGAAATATTCAAATCTGATAGTTTTTGAAAAAGAAATTAAATCTAACGGCTAGATCTAACCGATGAAGTGCCGACGTGTGATGTTGGGATGTATTGTGGCAAACCTATTTTTAACTAACCCTAAAAAAAGATATGATTGATGGCCCACCCACGTTCATCCACTTTGCCAAAAGGAGTGAGGCTTTTGCAATCGAAAAGGCTTGCCTGACTGTCGGTTGTCTAACTTACGCTGACGTGGATGGAACGACTTCGTGTAGATAAGATCCAAACCTTCCATCAGGTGGGCCACTATGATATTGGACCGGGGCCCAAAAACCAGGCTGATTCAACAGTTATGTGGGGTACACCATGGGAAACATTTGAGATGGGAATTCCACCTTTAAAGTCGTCCAAATTGTGTGTGGGGTCCACCGTAGTGTTGATCTTCCATCTAATCCATTCATCTGATGAGATACATAAGGGATTATTGGGAAATCAGCACATTCCAAGGCTCTTGTAGGCCACACGACGTGAATTTATAGGTTTTAGGCATGATTTACACCGTTCTCTACTGTGTGGTCCACCTAAATCTTTAATTGAAATGATCTGTATGATTTATGGTAAAAATTTGACCGTCCACCTAATGGACGGGGTGGATCAGATTTATGTTGGCTACACGTAGCGTTCAGTTAGTGCAGAGCAGGGCGTCCCCGTGCCTACTCTAATCTGGTCCGGTCCCTGTCTCACCCAGACAAGAAATGTCAATGCATGCACCGCCCAGTGTGGGCCCCACCTCGGCTGCATGGCACGGGATTAGGATTCGATAGTTACCCCTCCAGTACCTAGCTCGATACTGGTCGGTATGGGAAAAGCTCTGTGGGTCCTACAATAATGTATTTGTTTCATCCACGCCATCCATCCATTTTTCCACTTCAGTTTACGGTACGAGCCCAAAAAAAGGGAAGATGCAAAGTTCTAGTGGACCACACCACAAAAACAGTGGGGATAGTCACCACCTACCGTTGAAACCTTCGAGGGCCCAATGCGACGTTTATTTTCCATCCAACCTGTTCATAAAGTCACATAAATCTGGATGAAGGGAAAACACAAATATCAGCTTGATTAAAAAATTCTGTGGCTCACAAGAAGCTTTCGATGGTAGGCATTCAATCTCCATCGCTTCCATAGTGTGGCCCACTTGGACTTTGGATCAGCCTCATTTTTTAGCTCCTTCTGTAAAATGATCTGGAAAAATGGATGGACGGCATGGATAAAACACATACATCATGGTGGGACCCACAGATCTTTTCCAGCACCGAGCTCGGTAGGTCGAGTATGGATGCTCAGTTACCAGTATATAAGTTTAGATCACGCGATCTTGACCATCCATCCCATACAGCTCTACTGCTGATGTGCCCCATCCTGGGAATTGAACTTGCCGCGACAATCATAATCGTCCAGTCCATGGATTTTACCCGTTGAATGTTAATGTTGATTGAAGGCACCAGTGGAACGGCTAAGATTGTCCACCGCCCTAGCCCACTGAACGGTTTGGATCTCGCACTTGGAAGGCACGTGTATGGTGGATCGTTGAGATCTAATCTCAACGGAAAGGTCTCTTTCACCACACCCTTATCAGGGCGTCAAATGCTATATAATGATCAAAGATCAGATACTGCCGCGAGTACCATGAGCTTAACATGCTGGAATGTTTTCTTGCCAACGTGTCAATGTTTTGGAAAATCTGATACATGAAAAATGTTGGGCCCACCATGAGGAATTACTGATGTGAAAATAAGACTGATCCATTCATGATGTAGCTTAAAATTGTAATAAATATCAGATCAACGGTTTTCATTCATTTTAATAGTGTGGCCCACTTACTATCTTGAACATCTTGATTTTGATTATGATCAAAATTCATGATTTTCCCAATAATTTGTACGGCTATGATATTGTACACATGAAACATATTGGTGGAAAACATGTGAAGTGTGCTAAGCTTTTTTGGAACTAGGCAAGTAGCTGACCATTTGACATAAATAATTAAGGGATTAAACTCCCATGTTAATTTATTGCTATCTTCCAAATGGTGGTGACTCATCCTCCTCACATGTGGCGCCGGTGGACAACAACTGGACCGTCCAAATTGTGGGTCCCATTGTGGATGAATGGATGGAGCCTATCTTTGAACTATAATGAGTAAGAAATCTTAATCATCCAATTAATTAATAAATGTAAATAAATCAATGGTCCAAATTTGAAAAAAAAAAAAAAAAACAGATATTAAATATTATCTACCAGTGTGATTTTTGGGCTATACTCCTTGTGAAGTGGTTTGGACGGTATGGATTTTCCTAAAACTACATCATACGTACGGCTGAAGAGTCACCACCATCTCTTAAATGTTCCAAAACCAACATAAGAGTGTTAAAGAAGAGAAGTGGATCAAAGAAGACAGGTGGCGCTCTATCCTTGTCTTAATGCTCTTGTTTCTTGTGAATAAATGTAAACAAACATTCATGATAGATTGAGCATCAGAGAAAGTAAAGACTCAAACAAAGCAATACTCCCAAAGATAATAGGAGGAAGTAGAACATATGTGACTCGCATATTTGAGTTCATGGCCCCACCATTTGATAACCACTACCATTGGTTTGATCTTTCCCACATTGGATGGACCATGGCTGAGATGCTAAGACCGTATTGTTTTAATGCTGGAGTTACGCCTTAAGAACTAATGTTTGGTTGATCCTTGTGTGAGGGATTGAACATGATGGCTTATAGTATAGTTATGATTCGTGAATCTCCGCACTTTAGTTACTGCTATATACAAGTCTTTGAACATGCCTATGTTATACATCTTATCATCTTGTGTGAGAGGATTGACTAAGTGTTAAGATGGGCAGTCTTCACCAACGACTTTGATGCAATGTTGATGTGCCTTCGGCTCACTTATGTGTCATTAATGATTCTATGTACGGGCCTTTGATCACTTATATTAATAGAATTGCTAGTGAGTATTTAGACTAGAATGTTAATTATGATCAAACTAAAAGATATTTGTAATTGCATTAGTTTTGTAAAATCTCTTAACATGAGGATATGTGAATTGAGAGATCCTGATCGATACTTTTTTTACTTGCATTATGATACTACCTTGTAGCAATTGAAAGTACTTGTGACTGGTTGGTTTTATCGAATTTACTGAAGTCTAAACAATTTAACATAGGATCAACTTTGGTATGCCCAGGACATTAATATATGGTTTTATCTTATGATTGGATGGTTCATCGAGTGTTTTAAATGGTGGGCAATACTTTATGATTTTTTATTAGTTAATCATAATTTTGAGTTTTAATTAGTAATTTGTTTTTAATCATACTTGATAGAGTTCTAATGCTAAGAGATGTTGATCTAGTCCTTGAGAAGGTACTGGATTACCCCTGTAATAAGGACCATGAATGGTGGAGGAATTTAAACAGCTGAGTAAATGAATTATGATGGTAAACAAGCCTCATTCATAGTAAGGTATACAGGAGTTTGTATGGCGACAGAATATTATATCATGATATACCTTCTAAAATTTCATTCTCTTCTTATATATGGATTATGTCTCTCGAGGGAGGGTGAGAAGAAGAGAGTTATGGACGTCCAAGCCTCCCTTAAACATCCAAGATAGAGAAATCCAAGAGAGAGGAAAGGTGGCTCATTTCCATCCTATACACATGTGCATGCTCTCCCAAGCATGGGGTTCACTTCTCAATGGCTCTAATAAGCGTAACACGGTTCTCTAACCCTTTACACCTGAGATAAATAAGGGAGATGTTGTAGTTCAATTAGACACGAGGTCATGCGTGTTAATAAATTGCCTATATTCGATCAAACATGTGCAATTAGAATAGTGTTGGGTGTGCCAAAGTCATACTCAACTCGAGTTTGATTAAACACTTATGACTCTAGGCGCCAAATTAACCATGGGATCGGACCTATGAAGGTTGGCTTGATTGTTTAGCCACCAACGTATAACGATTAGGTGATTTAGAAAGGGAGGGTTGGTCCTTTTGAATGAAAGATATTTTGCCTTAAGCTAAAGTATTTTCTTTCAACAGTGATCACAGGCATCAAGCTTCTCAATAATGCAGTAATTGATTAAAAGAATTAAAATTAAAGGTTTTTTGCCAATTTTATTGATTTATAATGAGGATCAGTACAATAAGTGAGAATATAAAATAAACAGAGAATAAATAAAAGATGAATACATGTGATCATCTGTATAGACAAACAATCGAGATGGATGGTCAGCAAGATGTGACCAGTGTGATCTCCGAAGCATGGACTTATTTGATCAGGATTTGATGGGGTGGGTCATGGATATTTATACTACTCTTAGGCACATTGCAACAATGACATTGGACAACAACGATCTAAGCTACACTAAACTCCATACTTTTCTACAACGGGGCTGAATAGAAGTAGGTGTGCTAAAGCTAAAACTAAATATAAGACAACATTGTGCTATGAGAGGTGTGATGATATCTCGGTTAGTGCCTCGAGCTTTTCGTTGTGCGCTTTTTGTATGAATTAGTGGCGGCGGTAACTATATAGGGTTTCCTTGTTGGTCTGGGATTCTTGAAGGTTATGGGATTAGATTGTATCTTAATTGGACTCGAATTCATCACTGCATCCCATACTTTCCTCATAATTTGGGAAAAAATTGCTAGTTGAACCTTCGTAGTCGTCATGAAAGCATCAATCATTTGTAGAAAGTTTTTCATTTAGATAGGATTGTGTGAGATGACCTTACTAAGTGTATGCAGACTGGGATATATTTTCCTTATCTTGGCGAGGCTTTATAAGCTTGTTTACTACGTTGCTCGACCACACGTGTTGCTCGTGCAAGGACTACATGTCCTTCGTCGTAATGTCTCATCTATAGACGTGCGTACGACTCTAAGTCGTTCTACTTTTGGCAGGTGATGTCTTGCCAATAGTTATGGGTTGAAAGATATTCTCGAGGCGCAAGTAGGATTTCAAGCGTCATTTGTACATAGTACCAACATGTAGCGGATCTTAATGGTCCATGTGGATACACCAGGACATGTGCAAATAGGAGAGACTCCCCACGTTGAGAGATTCGCACTGAAAATAAGGGTTGATCTACACACAGGTACAATAACTTAAATAAGTGATATTGTGTTTTTTTAAAACATTGCATGATCATAAATGGAGATCCATAGACTAATTATTTATTTTTTTTAATCTAAAGTTAAGACCTTTTTAGCATCCACGCAAAAATCATGTAAATTTTCTACCATTGTCGATCAAGTATATGAATTTATACAGATTGTATTATTTAGGCAATTTTACTTGGGACAAAGGACATTGGAATCATGTCTATTATGTTATCAACATGGTAACATGCTAGAAAAAACATATACACATACTTAGAAAATAGATAACATTACAATGAAAGACGATTAAACATAAGAACTAAGACGGGGCTATAAATGGTCAAGTTTGGAACGGATTTAGCCAAAACTGAAGCCCGCCCATTTATTAAATGGGTATGGGTTCAAATTTTAGACCCATACCCTTTTACTAAATGGGCGGGTCTGAGTCAACCGCATCAGACCCATTTATATATGGGTATGGGTCTAGTAGAGAGAGACCCACTCAAACCCATATATAAATTGGCTAGGTCTAATGGGTCTAGGTCTGGATCTGGTATGCAAGCATATTTACCAAGTTTAAAACAAGGTTTGGATGGATCTAAGCCTAAATGGGTCCCTTGCAACATAGACCAAATTTGCTCATTTACTAAATGGGTTTGAGTTGGGTCGAGCCTAATATAAAGGAAACCAGATCCAAACATGTTTAACAACTGGGTCTGTTCTTGGACCTGTTGGATTTAATTGTTGAAAACAGTAGATGAAAAATAAAAAACAGAATTAAAATAATAAATTAAAGAGGTAAAGAACTTATGTGTTTGAGTCGAGGCATGACTAAGTCACTCAGCTTGAAACCAAATATGCCCTCCTTGGGCCGCATCCCAAATGCAATAGGATTTCTTGGACAGTTGGCCTCAGGATACAATGACTATTGCCCGGTCCCAACGGTGCACTCGCTGTGCACGAGCTCGAATCAGATTGCAGAACTTAAACTCGAAGTGATTGACTCGTTTGCAAACTCAGTTGACAAAACAGCAATGAACCAGAGATGATTTTGAAGAACCAGAAGGAAAACTTGATTTTAAATAGATAAAACGGATTAGATGATAGGTCTATATATAGACCGAGATTAGGTGCCTGAAGCACTGTTTCAAATGGGTTAGGTCTGTTGAGTTTAAACCCAACAGGAGTGACCACTCGAACAGATGCATCTCATTGGTTTGAAAATTTGTGCTAAAGGACAGGTATGAGTATACAAACGGAAAATCGTTTAGCGTGAGTGTACTCTCAATCCCACATAAACGCAGACCCAGACCCAGACTCGACACTAGCACCGGCGACGGCGATGGCGCGGTTCGGCCGGCCAGTGGGCGCGCTCGAGCGATCATGGTCAACAACATAAATTTGAGCTAATAGCATAGCCCCCCCAGGGCACAAGCCCAATGTCAAACTCCATCTTATAACCTTGAGATTTCCATTGTTCATTTTCGATGTGGGACTAAAGAGTAGCACTAAAAGACAACTTTTTTTTTCAAAAGATAAACATTGTGGGAAAGCCAGGTCTAAAACACATTTCAATTTTAAAATTCTTTTAAAATACAACAATCCCCTACATATTTCAAATTCAAAATACTTCGGTTTCAGTTAGAAAAGTTGTGTAATAGTATCGATATCTATCCAACTTTAATTGACATTCAGAGTAAACAAGATAGGTTTACAGGAATCAGGTAACTATCGGTCTTTAACATGACCCTTTAAGTGTAAACAGTCATACATGCCACTCACACAACTTTTCGGCTACAGCTGGTTCTGCGGTTTGGTGCCTTTTGGCCATGCACCTTTACTTGAATTTTCATGAGTGCTCTAGAGAAACGGCCTATATATTTTTATAGGAAGCAGCCCCACTTCCACACTCATACAAAGTAAATTCCATTCTAATGTACACGGCAACTGGATACACACCATTTAATGGTCATGGATTCATCAAGAGTTAAAAACTCATCCTCTCACACGTTGCTGCTTGCACTGCCTACACAATGGGTATGGGCAAGTTTTCTATAGTGCTTCACAGTCTCCTAGTGTCTTATTGTTTACCCATTGAACCTATCGCATAGGATCTACACTTGTATAGGTTGGGTTGCTGTAACGCCCCAGATTTTCGAGATTTATTTGAAACTTTTTGAAAATTCATTTTTAATTTATTTTTTTTATTAATTATCGTACATTTACCGTTGATTTGCGAATAGCGGGACATCCCTAGGAAATATGATAGGGGACCCTTTACAAAAGTTTCTTAGAATGATCCCATAAACATCGTAGATAGATCAGATTTCAAAAATCACGCACTTTTCAGATAATTACGAAAATGCCATTAGTTAAACTTAAGTTAAGATGCAATTTTTAAGTATTATAGTTTCTGACGATCACTTTCACGTAAAACCCTGGATTTAAGCTTTTGGACACATATTAACCATACACGTCAAATTTCAGCCCTTAAATCATAGTAGAAGTGGTCCAATTGTCAAATCAGCCATTAACCCTTGATTTTCATGTCTATCGAGTGAGGAAAGTAGATGGTTAGTTGTAGTCGAATATTTCTCTTCATATGAGTGACTTAGATCGTCTTTATCATGGACCAATAGTGTGATTTGAGTGCCCCACCTTGATAAGCATCTTTCTTATGCGTGAAGTTATCCCGTTTTAGAAATTAACGAGTTACCAACTCTTTTTAAATTTGAACCTTTCAATTTACCCACTTCTCACCATCAATCGCTTCTCAAATTTGGACCACTTATTATACTCATATGACTACGAGTTTACACAAAATTTGGACCCCGATTTATAATCCTACACCGTTGAACCACAAAGCCAGCCCCTTCCTTTTCCGCCAAAAGTTGAAATTTCAGATCTAGGCATTTCTCACCATCAATCAACCACTAAACTTTGTACAATTGTTTGCCTATCATGACTACATATTTTCTCAAAATTTGGACCCTGATTATCAAGCGTAGACCGTTAATTGAGATCTAGCCCATTTTAACACCCGTCAGGCCATTTTCAAGGATCGACCAATCTAGAATGTGGATCATCAAGAAATTTATGTATTCTGACTCTACTCTTCGAGCTTGATAAGATGAACGGATTGGAATTAATCATAGATCATCCGAATATTGAGATTTGAGAAACCCACCTCAAGAAGTTGTTACACAAGACCTCGCGTGCACATCCCTCTCCATATTTCTACTACGCACCTCCAAATCCTTCTCTTAACCCTAGCCTCCATGCCCTAGAGAAAGAGAGAGAGAGAGAGAGAGAGAGAGAGAGAAGAGAAGAGAGTTCTTTCTCATATTTTTCCAGCGGCTAGGATTTTCTACAACCCTCTTCTTCTAAGTCCATCCTAAGGTGAGGATTTTCCTTCAAGCCTTTCATTAATAATATTATGATTATCATAAGTTTCTTTTGTGGCATGTGAAGTTGTTTTGTTTTGAATTGCTGATCCATATAACATGAAGTTTAATGTAGGATTTGTAATGAATATCGTTATATAATGATGTGATTCAATGTTTAGATTTTTTTACTAAGAAGCATGTGTATTTGTGTTATTTATCTTTGTGAAATCTATGCCTTTATTTCCTTAATTTGTGTTTTACAAGTAACATTGGTTTTCATATTGTGATATGAAATATGTGTATAAGATCATTATATGGACATCCCATTATTGTATACTCTTTGTCCCTAAGTTGGTAAAATTATTCGATGTAGAGAGATGGAACCCGTGAGAGGTGTCCATGATGGAAGAATATATCTTGACTTAACTGAGAGAATGAAGTGATTGTTTGTTAATGGATCCTTACATGTACATGATGCTTGATTTGATCCATTTACACTACATGGGTATTTTAATGAATTTGGTCATGATGTACAACATTGACTTTCTGGGACATGATGAAATCATAAAACGGGACAATGAGTGTACATTAATGGTATACACATTCTCATGAGCCAGGGTTGGTGCTATGGACACTAATCCCGTGCTGTCGGCCTATGCTGGGTTGCTTGCGACTCCCCATAGTGACCACTGAGTTTTATTTAAATCGGTTGTATGCGAAAACACTTAAATAAAGGTGAAACTAAAGTCATGCATTCACTTGGCTCCATGTGGGTGTACGGAGTTGAGAATAGGCTAGAGCGTCCTACTTCTCCCGTACACTGTCACGTGTAGATTTGGGCTATGAGCGTCCCGTTTCTCACGTGGTCGGGCAAAACTATGGGCTTGTGCGTCCCAGGAACCTCTGGTGACTAGTGGCTAGCATGAAGTCGTAACAGGGAGTCTCCCACTTCATGTATTGTGATTCTAGCCAGGGTGCCTTAGCCAGAGCATGCATTCCATGCATCGCATTAACAAAGATTTTTAGTTGGTTGTTTTGATTTGATTCAATGATAATATACTGCTTGCGTTTACTCTGTACCGTTATTGTTATTCTTGATTGTCTTGGAGGAAATATTCCCCACTATGATAGCGTTTAACGCTATCCCAAACACAATTTAGATGATGCAGGTGAAGATCCAGGTATTGAACCCGATTTTTAAGGAAAAGAGTTCGATGGTTCGTATGATCACATGGCGGATGACGATGTTAGATAAACTTAATTGATGTTATCATGTATTAAATATTTCTTTGAGTAGTTGATACATTTATGGAATTGTAATAAGTCTTCAAGAGAAGACATGGTTTTGTATTTTAATTAATCAGTATGGATATTGGTTGGTTCCTTTATTTAAACATTGATGATGATGTAGTAAGTTTGATAGAATAAGATGATAATTGTTTCCGTCATGGTGCTTGAATACTATATTTTATTATTTGACAAATTAGTTATTCCATAAATTACTTGGGAATTCGACCGTCGTGTTATACACGAGAGTCGAAAATCTCGGGTCGTTACAGTTGGTATCAGAGCACAATCGGGACCTCTGGGTTAGAAACCCGACCATTTTCATAATAAATATCCCTTAGGGCTTAGGTTCCCATGAAATAGAAACAAAAACACCTAGGTTCATCCCTCATTGGATGCATGAGATGTTATGAATCTATAGACTCAAACATAGGCCCCTTAAAATCATTAGGATAGCCGATGAACGTAAAAATATGAAATTTTAGGATTTTTGAGAAGTGGATTCTCACTTTTTCTAGAAGTTTTGGAGCTCTCATCATTTTATCATATTTAGATCAGCGTTAAACTGAGTCATGGGATTTATCTCCCTCAAATTTTAAGGATAACTATTTTATTTTGAATTGTTTTTGTTAGAACAAATTTCCTAACCCTTTGGCAATGTCACCACTAATAATTATATTTTTGGAATTAATAAATTTTTGAAAATTTTTATACATATTTGTAACTCATTACCCAACACTTTCATAAAATTTCAGATCAATCCTACATTTATATAAATCGTGAAAATTCTGTTAGTAGAGAAAATCATGCGCTGGAAACTGCTGGACTGTTACGTTTTTCAGACTTCTAGAGGTCAGAATCATATCTTACCATAGGAATTTTATTCTGAGAAAAATTAGGGTGATTTCTCACCTAACCTTTAGATTACCCTCCAAATTTCAGGCAAAAATCACGTTCGGTTTAAGAGATAAAATTCTAAGAGCGCTTATAAGTTCTGTGTTCCAGATTCGACACTATCCTAGTTCCTTAGCTTTGAAAACCTCTAAACCCCTTGTTTAGGCTTAGTTATTGTGAGATGGCACCCTTAGAAATACTTCCTAGCATATTCTCATACATCCCTAAGAATTTTAGGCCCAACCCTCTTACTTAAAGTAGATTATAGTAACCATAAAATGTCATGTACCAATCCCTCACATAGATCTTCGACCATGTTTAACAATGAAAGTAAATAAGATCTCGTAAAGTTTTAATGTTTTGTATTGTTGGATTTTAATTTACGTGATCTTCATTGATTTTATTTTTTTGTTAGAGAATACATGAAAGTCCCCACAATGTTAGACTAAATCGGCCGCACGGGAGGGCAGAACCGTACCTAATATATTGTGTAAATGATTGGATCCTCGTTCAAATCCCGAGGGTCGACACTCGGAATTTCGAATTGATACTAATGAACTCAATGCTCAAATGCGAGTAGAAGATCTAAGTATCGGATCCGGATCTACTTGAACTGTTCACCCGTGATGTCGACACAATACAAATCGCATCCTTGTTCTAACTGGACGACTTTTATGCATTCTCTTGGAATGTGTGTGATTGTTTTCTTTGGATGACTAAAATAAGATAGATGTATAGACGACCCTAGGACGTAGAAGCTTAGCCACTTAGATCCTATAAAGAGTTAGAATACGGTATCCCTAACCTCATCTTTCCATCGCACCTTCAGCTATTAAAGGACCGTTGATGATATCTCATTCACTTTGTTATCTGCTTGTTTATCCATTCATTCAAGTGACCATCCGATCATGCCAACCTAATCAAACTCAGATCTATCCTCTAAACTCTTGATCAGTCATTTCGTTAGCGATTAGACATCCTTGATAATTATCTAACCCTAATCGTCTTAGATCCTTGACAATAAGAGCACCTACCCAAACCTGAGAAATATTAGGGCGCTAGATGATTGAATGATTTGAGAGACCAATCAATATATTTAGAACCATCTAGGAATCAGAGTGCGCAGTGGAAGCATAATAGGAAAGAAATTTGAGGGAGCATGTAAAAATCGATGTCGAGTACGGATTTATTTTTAAGGGGGGTGGATTGTAATCGCGTCTGACCCGGAATAGTTCAGAAAGTTAGACGAGAAGTCATAAACTGAGATTGTCCTCAATCTTTTATCGACGATGCTTAGGAAACTTCGGGGACGAAGTTTGTTTTTAAGGGGGGTGGTTTGTAACGCCCCAGATTTTCGAGATTTATTTGAAACTTTTTGAAAATTCATTTTTAATTTATTTTTTTTATTAATTATCGTACATTTACCGTTGATTTGCGAATAGCGGGACATCCCTAGGAAATATGATAGGGGACCCTTTACAAAAGTTTCTTAGAATGATCCCATAAACATCGTAGATAGATCAGATTTCAAAAATCACGCACTTTTCAGATAATTACGAAAATGCCATTAGTTAAACTTAAGTTAAGATGCAATTTTTAAGTATTATAGTTTCTGACGATCACTTTCACGTAAAACCCTGGATTTAAGCTTTTGGACACATATTAACCATACACGTCAAATTTCAGCCCTTAAATCATAGTAGAAGTGGTCCAATTGTCAAATCAGCCATTAACCCTTGATTTTCATGTCTATCGAGTGAGGAAAGTAGATGGTTAGTTGTAGTCGAATATTTCTCTTCATATGAGTGACTTAGATCGTCTTTATCATGGACCAATAGTGTGATTTGAGTGCCCCACCTTGATAAGCATCTTTCTTATGCGTGAAGTTATCCCGTTTTAGAAATTAACGAGTTACCAACTCTTTTTAAATTTGAACCTTTCAATTTACCCACTTCTCACCATCAATCGCTTCTCAAATTTGGACCACTTATTATACTCATATGACTACGAGTTTACACAAAATTTGGACCCCGATTTATAATCCTACACCGTTGAACCACAAAGCCAGCCCCTTCCTTTTCCGCCAAAAGTTGAAATTTCAGATCTAGGCATTTCTCACCATCAATCAACCACTAAACTTTGTACAATTGTTTGCCTATCATGACTACATATTTTCTCAAAATTTGGACCCTGATTATCAAGCGTAGACCGTTAATTGAGATCTAGCCCATTTTAACACCCGTCAGGCCATTTTCAAGGATCGACCAATCTAGAATGTGGATCATCAAGAAATTTATGTATTCTGACTCTACTCTTCGAGCTTGATAAGATGAACGGATTGGAATTAATCATAGATCATCCGAATATTGAGATTTGAGAAACCCACCTCAAGAAGTTGTTACACAAGACCTCGCGTGCACATCCCTCTCCATATTTCTACTACGCACCTCCAAATCCTTCTCTTAACCCTAGCCTCCATGCCCTAGAGAAAGAGAGAGAGAGAGAGAGAGAGAGAGAGAAGAGAAGAGAGTTCTTTCTCATATTTTTCCAGCGGCTAGGATTTTCTACAACCCTCTTCTTCTAAGTCCATCCTAAGGTGAGGATTTTCCTTCAAGCCTTTCATTAATCATATTATGATTATCATAAGTTTCTTTTGTGGCATGTGAAGTTGTTTTGTTTTGAATTGCTGATCCATATAACATGAAGTTTAATGTAGGATTTGTAATGAATATCGTTATATAATGATGTGATTCAATGTTTAGATTTTTTTACTAAGAAGCATGTGTATTTGTGTTATTTATCTTTGTGAAATCTATGCCTTTATTTCCTTAATTTGTGTTTTACAAGTAACATTGGTTTTCATATTGTGATATGAAATATGTGTATAAGATCATTATATGGACATCCCATTATTGTATACTCTTTGTCCCTAAGTTGGTAAAATTATTCGATGTAGAGAGATGGAACCCGTGAGAGGTGTCCATGATGGAAGAATATATCTTGACTTAACTGAGAGAATGAAGTGATTGTTTGTTAATGGATCCTTACATGTACATGATGCTTGATTTGATCCATTTACACTACATGGGTATTTTAATGAATTTGGTCATGATGTACAACATTGACTTTCTGGGACATGATGAAATCATAAAACGGGACAATGAGTGTACATTAATGGTATACACATTCTCATGAGCCAGGGTTGGTGCTATGGACACTAATCCCGTGCTGTCGGCCTATGCTGGGTTGCTTGCGACTCCCCATAGTGACCACTGAGTTTTATTTAAATCGGTTGTATGCGAAAACACTTAAATAAAGGTGAAACTAAAGTCATGCATTCACTTGGCTCCATGTGGGTGTACGGAGTTGAGAATAGGCTAGAGCGTCCTACTTCTCCCGTACACTGTCACGTGTAGATTTGGGCTATGAGCGTCCCGTTTCTCACGTGGTCGGGCAAAACTATGGGCTTGTGCGTCCCAGGAACCTCTGGTGACTAGTGGCTAGCATGAAGTCGTAACAGGGAGTCTCCCACTTCATGTATTGTGATTCTAGCCAGGGTGCCTTAGCCAGAGCATGCATTCCATGCATCGCATTAACAAAGATTTTTAGTTGGTTGTTTTGATTTGATTCAATGATAATATACTGCTTGCGTTTACTCTGTACCGTTATTGTTATTCTTGATTGTCTTGGAGGAAATATTCCCCACTATGATAGCGTTTAACGCTATCCCAAACACAATTTAGATGATGCAGGTGAAGATCCAGGTATTGAACCCGATTTTTAAGGAAAAGAGTTCGATGGTTCGTATGATCACATGGCGGATGACGATGTTAGATAAACTTAATTGATGTTATCATGTATTAAATATTTCTTTGAGTAGTTGATACATTTATGGAATTGTAATAAGTCTTCAAGAGAAGACATGGTTTTGTATTTTAATTAATCAGTATGGATATTGGTTGGTTCCTTTATTTAAACATTGATGATGATGTAGTAAGTTTGATAGAATAAGATGATAATTGTTTCCGCCATGGTGCTTGAATACTATATTTTATTATTTGACAAATTAGTTATTCCATAAATTACTTGGGAATTCGACCGTCGTGTTATACACGAGAGTCGAAAATCTCGGGTCGTTACAGTTGCCGACACTGGTAGCTCATTCGGTTAGGCTCAGCTCCATTCCCTTCGATGTTTCCATGACTAATCCTTTAGATAGTCCTTTAATCAAAGGATCTGTCAGATTCTTTTCTGATCTTACGAAGTCAATAGCTATGACTCCATTATTCAATAGGTGTCTCACAATGTTATGTCGTGGTCTAATATGTCTATTTTTGTCATTATATATCTTACTTTTGGGCCTAATAATAGCTGCTTGACAGTCACAATGTATAAAAATAGCAGACACAGGTTTTGGCCATAACGATATATCTGTTAACAAATTTATAGGCTATTCAGCTTCTGACCCTGCCTTTTCTAAATCGACAAACTCGGATTCCATAGTAGACCGAGCAATACAAGTCTGTTTAATAGACTTTCAGGATATTGCATCTCCACCAAAAGTAAAAACATATCCACTTGTGGATTCTGTTTCATCTGAATCAGTGATCCAATTGGCATCACTGTATCATTCTAACACATGAGAATAACATGTATAACAAATGCCTTATGCAATAGTACCTTTTACATATTTTGGTACTCTATTTAATGCATTCCAATGATCATATCCAGAATTATGTGTATATCTACTTAGCCTACCTATTGCATATGCAATATTAGGCCTAGTACAGTTCATCAGATACATTAGGCTGCCAATTACTTGAGATTACTCAAGCTGAGATACACTACTTCTTGTATTCTTTTTGAGATACACAGTATGATCATATGGTGTACTAACGGGTAAAGAGTAAAAGTGATTAGACCTTTTTAGTATTTTCTCAACGTAGTAAGATCGAGACAAAATAATATTATCATCTTTTCTGATTACCTAAATGCCTAATATCATATTTGCTTCTCATAGGTCTTTCATATCAAAGTTAAAAGACAGGAGCTGTTTAGTTGAATTAACTAGCTCAACATTAGTTCCAAATATAAGCATATCGTCAATAAATAAACAAATTATCACACCATTATTATCAGTGAATTTGTTATATATACATCTATCCACATCATTAACAAGATATCCATTTGACTTTAAGACATTATCAATTTTTTCATTACATTGTTTAGGAGCTTGTTTCAAGCCATATAAAGTTTTAATTAGTCTAGAAATTTATTTTTTTTTAGGAGTTATATAACCCTCAAGCTGTTCCATGTAGATTTCTTTTTCTAATTCTCCATTTAGAAAAGTTATTTTAACATCCATTTGATGTACCACTAGCTTGTATATAAATGCGATTGCTACTAATACCCTCATCGTTGTAATTCTAGTTACAGGTGAATAGGTATCAAAGTAATCGTATTCTTCTTTTTGTTTAAAGCCTTTTGCAATTAATCTAGCCTTAAACTTATCTATAGATACATCTGGGTTAAGCTTCTTCTTAAACACCCATTTACACCCTATAGGCTTGCTCCCAAGAGGAAGATCTATAAGTTCCCAAGTGTTATTAGACGTAATCGACTCTAGTTCATCTTTTATAGTTTCTATTCGGAATGATGCATCAAGAGAGTTAATGGCTTCTTAATAGGTCTTAGGATCATCTTCTAATAAGAAGGAAAGGAACCCATCTCCTAAGTTGGTCTCCTTACGAGCTCTGGTGCTCCTTTTAGGTTCTAGTTATACTTCACAATTAATATCCATACTTCTACTTATTAAATCAATATTTGATCAATTAATGTCTTTTATTTCTACGGATCTAAACTTCATACGAAAGATATTTTCTAAAAATTTCGCATCTTTAGCTTATATAATAATGTTTGGATCTAGAATGTTATCCTTAGATTTTACGATTAGAAACCTATATGCTGCACTGTTTTCTGCATATCCTATAAACACACAGTCAGATGTTTTAGGACCTAGTTTTCTTTTCTTGGTTTCAGGTAACTCTACTTTAGCTAGACCCCACACTTTAAGGTGTTTGTAACTAGGGGTATGATTTTTTCACAGATCATATGGTGTCTTACCAGTCTTCTTATGGGGTATTCTTTTCTGAATATAACAAGCAGATAGTATGGCTTATCCCCACATATTTAGGAGCAAACCAGAACTATTTAACATAGCGTTCATTATATCTTTCAATGTTTTATTCTTGCGTTCAGCTATTCCATCTTGTTCTGGTGTGTACGGAGCAGTAGTTTCATGTATTATTCCACTCTCTTCAAAAGTTCTCGAAACTGTGAATATTCATACTCACCTCCTCTATCTGATCTAAGTCTTATAATATTCCTACTAAGTTGATTTTCAACTTCTGCTTTATATTTAATGAATGATTCTAAGGCTTTATCTTTGTTCATTAGAAGATATACTCTTGTGTATCTAAAATAGTCATCTATGAATGTCACATAGTATCTTTTGTCTCCTCTAGACATGTGATTCCTAAAATCACCTAAGTCACTATGTATTAATTCTAATAACTCAGAACTTTTTTTAAGAAGTTTAAATAATTTATTAGCGAACTTGGATTCTATACAAGTTTCACATTTTTTAACGTTAACGATTGAAATATCAAGTAGTAATCCTATTCGTTTCATTCTTTTCAAGGATTCTACATATACGTGGCCTAATCTACCATTCCATAATGAAAGAGATTCAACAATATAAGCAGAACTGGATGACTTCTTATTATCATCATATAAAACGTTTACAACAAACATACCATCATCGCAATAACCCTTTCCAAGGAAAGTTCCATTCTTGGTTATTACAAGCTTATCAGAGTCTATTACTAGTTTAACTCTAGTCTTATTGAGCAATGAATCAGAGATCAAATTGCGACGAATATCATGTACATGTAGCACATTCTTTAGCAACAAAGTCTTTCCTGGTATGAGCTTTAGAAGAATATTTCCTTTTTTAACAACTGGAGAGGATCGAGCATTTCCCATGAACACTTGTTCTTTATCCCCTGTCACTTGATAGGAGGTAAACATACTTCGATCCTTACATACATGCCAAGTTGTCCCGATGTTTAATATCCATATCATATTGTTTACAAGGAACACTTCAGACACTACAGCAACAATCATGTCCAGATTTTCTTCAGCTTCAGTGAGATAGACTTATGACTTCGTATTCTTTTTCTTAAGCCTACATTGGTTTTCATAATGTCAAGGTTTTTTACAATAGTTACATGATCCTTTCTTCTTAAATTGTCCGTTTGTTTTCTTTTTGAGCCTGTATTCTTTAGAGTGATGATCAGGCTTTTCACAGTTGTAACAATTTTCTTTTATTTTATTATTTTTTGCCTGACTTATTTCGACCAGGTTAGCCTTAGATATTGACCCGTTTGCATTCTCAATCTGATCCCTATTTCTGTTGGCTTATTCTATTTTTATATGTATGATTATATTTTCTAAAGAGATATCGTTTTTCTTGTGTTTCATTCTGTTTTTATATTATTTACACGAATGAGGTAATTTTTCAATTAGAACTCCTGATAAAAATACCTTGTTTATTTTCATTCCTTCAATTGTCAGTTCATGTACTGGATTTTGATAATCATAAATCTGGTTCGTGACAGGTTTATCGTCTGTCATTTCATAATGAACGAAAATAGCGATAGCATGTTTCTTACAACCTGCATTTCAAGTACGTATTTCTTTTCTAGTGCAGTTCAGATGTTTTTAGCAGATTCATAAGGAATACACACACACACACACGCACACACACATATATATATATATATGTATGTATATATATATCATATAATTCATTAGACAAAGTATTTAGAATTTAATATTTACAATTATTGGCATCTTTGAACTCAATTTTATTAGCTGGATCAACTGTAAATGAATTCGAAAGAATGTAGAAGACTTTTAGAGTTTGCAATGCAAAACTGATATTTTGTTTCCACCATTTGAAATTCTATCCAGCGAACGGTTTGATTTTTGGACAGTTCAGTCGTAGGGTTGACTGTGATGGTGGCCATTGATTACAAAAGAAAACTGGTTGTGACTCAGTTTTCAACCAGTTATAAAATCAATAAATCAGTTAAACACTGATTTCAGAAAGGTCAAAAGAAGAAGAAAAGAATTTCTATTTTCGAACAGACATTGAAACAGATATCTACTGTTTTTAACAATAAAGAAAATTTGATTTTAAGATTGTTAGATTTAATTGCTGAAAACAGTAGATGAAAAATAAAAAACAGAATTAAAATAATAAATTAAAGAGGTAAAGAACTTATGTGTTTGAGTCGAGGCGTGACTGAGTCACTCGGCTTGAAACCAAATCTGCCCTCCTTGAGCCGCATCCCAAATGCAACAGGATTTCTCGGACAGTTGGCCTCCAGGATACAACGACTATTGCCTGGTCCCAACGATGCACTTGCTGTACATAGGCTCAAACCAGCGTGCAAAACTTAAACCCGAAGACCCACTTGCAAATTCAGTTGATAAAACAGCAATAAACTAGAGAGGGTTTTGAAGAACCAGAAGGAAAACTTAATTTTAAATAGATAAAACGGATTAGAAGATAGGTCTATATATAGACTGAGATTAGGTGCCTGAAGCACTGTTTCAAATGGGTTAGGTCCGTTGGGTTTAAACCCAACAGGAGCGACCACCCAAACAGATGCATCTCTTTGGTTTGAAAATTTACGCAAAAGGACAGGTGCGTGTATACTCACGGAAAACCGTTTAGCGCGAGTGTACTCTCAATCCCACATAGACCCGAACCCGGACCAAGACCAGACACAAGCACCGGCACTGGTGACCAACGACGGTGACGGCGCGACTCGACCTAGACCCGTACCATTTAACAAACGGTTTAGGTCTGGATCAAGTTTAAATGGGTTGGGTCTGGGTACCCCATCGGGTCTGTTGACCCATTTATAACCCTAAACTAAGATGATACTATATATGACCATTGCATGATGCTTATATGTAAAGGGTGCCCCAAGCATTGGCTTCCAAGGGTACAAAAGCAATCATGGCACAAATCTTTGAAATTGATGCTCTCCCCATATCATCGACATGCATTTTGCCCCTCACAAGATGTGCCCTCACCGAGTTACGAGCCACTAACTAATTATAAGTTTTCAATTTTTTTAAAATACTAGATACATGGTACGTCCAACTCATATAGAGTTAGTAAAGGTTAAAGACTCGGAGGGGAAAGAAAACATGAGAGAGGTGGATGGAAACGTGAAGGCTATAAGCAAGTGCATACTACATGCAGAAGAGAGAAAAAGAGATACAAGAAAGCCAGACTGCTCATCCTCATTATTTTTGTTGCTATAGCCTACTCAAGCCTCGAATATGCATACTTTTTAATAGGCATTTTAATATGAGTAGATACAATAGATGCCATGAAATCATCAAGGTGAGCCTAAAAAGCCTTTGTTGCATGGTCTATCTAATTATATTTTATTTTTTTGCCAAAGAAAAAAGGAGGTTAACATGGGTTACACACATTTAATAAAGTGAATGGAGATGCTGCCCCTTTTGCCATAAAATATCAACCATTCCTGGCCAATCATCTACTTATTATGGCGAATTTATTATCAACCATTCCTGGCCAATCATCTACTTATTATGGCGAATTTATCATGTCCCAACCAATGTTGCAACGTCTAATTATTAGGAAAAAAAAATGTACAAATAGCTATTGGCAGTGTTGTCAAAATTATACAATTTATAATTTACAATATACGATTTTAGTCGAATTTTAAGCAAAACTTTGAATCCCAACCTTGAATCCCTCTTTGTATGAATCCTATGATTATATGGTTTGAATCCTATAAATCCCGATTTATGATTCAAATTATACTTGTTCTCTTTTATTGTAACATTTACTTGGCTTTCATTTTATGTTTTTAAATTGGCAGGGTTTTAAGAATCGTTTGAAAAAATTAAATTATTTTATTCAATCTTTGTCAGATATTAAATGATATATTCTCTTCAACATTAAATTATGTAGTTTTTTTATTTATTATTTCTTACTTCTTAATTGGTCGAAATACTAAATTAATATATGACCTGCTTGTTAATTGTTATGGATGGTTATGATTTTGTTAACTTATATGTATTATGGAAAGATATTTCAAAATTAAAATATCTTTTCTCATTGGTCTATAATATTAGAGGCCCCTTTTCTACAATGATTCTACATTTTAGAAAGGTAATAAAAACATAAATTTTAGAAGTCCGTTGGAATGGAGGGAATGACATCGGATGTATGCTGAAGTGGGTCCCACGAAGGTGGCAATGGTTATAACGGCTAAATGGTCCCCTCTTAGGAAAGAAAAGAAGAAGAAAAGACCAAATGACAGTTTTCGCGCAAGGGAGCCATCTATTGAACCTATCCCAGTTTTATATGGGGCTCACTAGATAGTCTTGGAGCATATTCAAACCGTCCATGTAAAATGGGTTTTAATTTCATGTCATCTGTCCCAGTTTAAGGGCAAACCTCATCATGGATGAACCACATAAGAGGAAATAGTTCGAAATTAACTTACAACGTTAACGCAAGTGTAGGCCATAGAAAGCTCTAAAAATTATTTTGAAATCACCATTATATGAGTTCACAACTGTCCAATTACAGTGAATGAATTAGATCGACCGAGGGATAACTTCAATTATTGATTTAGTAAGGCCCACATCCCATTTTTAAAAGGCCAAATTGACTTCTGAAAAGCCCTCCGCCATACAAGGGGACAACCAGGTTGAGAGGTATTTTCATTTAACAAATCGAAACAATGCCCAAAAAACTTATGTGACACTAGACTAACGTTATAATGACATCACCCATCAAATACTCTTTCAACTATATCCCCCAAGTCATCGAAGTGGAAGGGGATTGCATGGACCTCCTTGGTGTATGACGCCACTAAGTTGTTGTAGGCACATCATGATATATGTATTACATCCAAACTGTCCATCCATCTGGCGAGATTATTTCAGGGCTCGAGCCAGAAAGTGAGATATATATACATATATATCTTTATCCAGGTCTGTGTGACTTTATCAACGGGTTGAACGTCAATTAAACATGACGGTGTACCTTAGAACGATAAGAATCATTGTCCCACTTCTCAGTAGTGAGGTAGACTTGTCTCATTTTCAGGCTCAAGTCCTCAAACAATTTAGCCAAATGTACTGGATACAACACATACATCATGGTGGGGCCCACACAACTTGGTGACGTCAACATACCGCGAGCTGGCTTCACATACAACTTCTCAAAGCTGAGTCCCATCATATTACTAGGTGAGCCGCACCATTAGAGAACAATGGACGTCCACTCAAAAAATCTCAATGCACGTGGTGGCCCATCTAACGGTTGGATCGGCCGTATTTTTTAGATATCCGAATTTCTCGGTGAGGCGGCCCTTCTCCATGGGATTTCGTACGCAAACCACGGTATCAAGATCGGGTCTGAATGATTCTGTAGAAGAAAATTGACCCGTTTAGAGAGTCAGTCGACTCAGTCGGATCGGGTCCCTCCATTTAGTAATCGGGTCAAGCTTTACGACCGGTACCGATGAAAAACTCAACTTTTTACATGTTGGCGATTATTCCGATCAGCCGCCGATTAAATCGCCGTCCCAAATTCGTCTCGTCGCAAAGGAAGCAGATCTTAAAATCATTCTGTCTCGTCACCCAATAAAAGAAGAAGAAAAAAGGAGAGAGAGAAGAAGAAGGAAGGGGAGAGAGAGAGAGAATGGCGCGAAATCCCATCGAAAATGGTGTTGAAGGCGACGATGAAAGAGAGGAAGAAGAGGAGGAAGAAGAAGAAGAGGATGAGGAGGAAGAAGAAGAAGACGAGCCGAGGCTGAAATACCAGAGGATGGGAGGTAGCATCTCTTCCCTCCTATCCAACGATGCTGCTTCCTGCATCTCCGTCGCCGAGCGAATGATCGCCCTTGGCACCCACGACGGCACCGTCCATATTCTTGATTTCCTCGGCAATCAGGTCCCTCCTTTTTCTTTTTCTCGTATTTGGGATTGCTTCTTTTCTCTTCCCAAGCCAAAAAAAAAAAAAAGGGTTTGCAGGTTTTGTTAGTTTTGAATTTTGGACATGTTTTGATGCTGCTGATTCTTGAATTACGAATGCGTGGAATTGTGATTTTCAGTCTTGGCTTTTCTTGATGTTGGTGTCTTAGGAATGATCACATACGCACCTCGGCAGATGCTAAGTTTAATGCTAATCACATGTCGACAGCATCCGAGCCGTCCATGGATATCAGCTGGTGGAGAAATCAGGCTGGGCCACCCATCAGGTGGGCCAAACACATACGGTTGAATTTGACTGCTGGCTGGTCTGATTTAAACTGTCTGTTGCTTTTGTACATCGGGGACTGGGATGATTTTTGCACCAGGTGATATTCATGGCGCGGCCCACCTTATGCACAGCTCGATCATCTACACATTGGCATGTGCTGGACATGCGCATTGCAACTCTCACGTCAGTAACAGTGTATTCTCATGCCATGCCACTGCACTGCAAACGTTGTTATTTCATGCCAGAATAGTGTCAGAATGAGTTGGTAGCTTACCAGAATGACTTTGACTTTGGAATATAGTTATAGTCGTTGGGTACTTTGATGTGGGAGAGCTCTTAAATTTCCTGCCCTATCAGGTCTCCATCCAGACCATTGATCTGATGGGCCATATGTTGGATAGAGGATGCCCAAACAGTTTGGTCAGTTGCCCACCTTAAGTGAAAAATACAGCAAGATGACAGGGGAAAAAGGCCAAAGGTTATGGATTGCTTGGAACTTCAAAATTTGAGAAATGTTGGGGCATTCCCCATCCACAGGCAGGGCTATCAGATCGACGTTCTGGGTACCGAGCATAGGTCTACTTGCACATAGTGGGAGATTCTGGACACCATTCATGTTCTGATGCATCAGGAACTGGCAATTCGTTTTTGTAATCCATATGCATGTAGGAAGTTGTTTCTTTCCATTTGGAGTTATCTTGCTCTGCTAAAATTTGCTTTATGAATCAGTATGATATACTAGGGTCCCTTTCTTATCTTGAAGTTGATGACGGTCATGGTCTTGAAGGGCTTCAAGATGATGGGTATAAAATGTGGTTTTCTAGTGTTTACTTTAGAACTGCAAATGATAATCTGAACTTCAGAAAGGCTGAGTTTTACAAGTATTCATGATTTCCATCTACAGTGAGAAAAAAAACTGCTTGTGATTTGGAATAAGTAATTGAGTGCTTTGTTTCTTTTATACAGATTAAGGAGTTTTCAGCTCACACTGCTACTGTCAACGACCTTAGCTTTGATATCGAGGGTGAATATATAGGAAGCTGCTCAGATGATGGACATGTTGTTATCAACAACCTTTTTACTGATGAGAAATTGAAGTTTGAATATCATCGCCCAATGAAGGCCATTGCTCTAGACCCTGAATTTTCAAGAAATTCAACACGCAGATTCGTTGCAGGTGGTTTAGCAGGCCATCTTTTTCTGAATTCAAAGAAATGGCTAGGCTATCGTGACCAGGTCTGTGCAATTTTAGTAAAAGATACTTTGTTGGGGGTCTGCCAACCCAAATTAGTTGGGATAAGGCTTAGATGATGCTGATGTGTTGTTGGGTATTTGGGGGTATATATGTGTGTATTCGTGCATGCATGTGTAGATGCACTTGCATGCTTGCTTGATTCATATACATTGTGATATTGATCATGTCCAATAATTTGGGGCCTCTTTGCATGTCGAGCAGTGCTAGAATCAGATTGTATAGTCCTATCTTTTCCATTTTGAGCTGGGGGAAAGGAGCAGATTGGAAGAAAGGAACCCTGTAGCATATCTCCACTTTGACCCCAAATGTTTTGGAGAAACCAAATATCCAACTTGTTCAACTTGAAAAAGTTAGGATTCTCCCTCGTGCCAAACAGGCCCTTACTATTATTGTCGTTGTCGTAATTGTTATCATTATATTAAAACATGCCTGTTATTGTTATTATTTTTATTTTGAATTCCATCGAATATGCCTTTATTTTTTTCCAGGTTTTACACTCAGGAGAAGGTCCAATACATACAGTGAAGTGGAGAACAAGCCTTATTGCTTGGGCTAATGATGCAGGTGTTAAAGTTTATGATATGGCAAATGATCAACGCATCACATTTATTGAGAGGCCACGAGGGAGCCCACGCCCTGAACTCTTGCTCCCTCACTTAGTTTGGCAGGTCAGTAAAAGAAGTACACGTCTTAATTATTAATATTCATGCCAACTAACATTTTGACATATTTAGGATGATGCTCTCTTGGTTATTGGCTGGGGAACGTCGGTTAAAATTGCTGCAATTAGAACAAATCTATCTGGTGGGGTTAATGGAAGGGCCAATGGAACACAAAGGACCATCTCGATATCAAGTGCAAAGCACGTGGATATTGTGGCGTCTTTTCAGACCAGCTATTTCATTTCAGGAATTGCTCCCTATGGGGATTCTTTAGTTGTTCTTGCCTATATTCCTGAGGAAGAGAATGGAGAAAAGGAATTTAGTAGTACAGTTCCATCTCGCCAGGTACTTCTCCCTCATCTTAGCACTTATGAAGCACAAAAACTACTCTATCTATACTTGTATGGATTTCGGTGCTACGATGAATGTAATTGGTAGTGGAGCCACACTTTTGTCATAAACATGCAGCATTAAAACTTGTTTAGGTAGTTTGGTTGCATATCTTTATGCTTTTTCTTGTTGAAATTTACCCCCGACTCCTATCTTGCTTCATCTATGTTAGCATTTCTTCCTTTTCTGATCTTTAAAGTGATTTTTTTGAAGGAAGCAGGAATAAACAAGACGCAGGAAATGTCAAAAAAAGAACTCTGGCATGTTCTACTGTTACAACAATTCTATAGTAGTAGTAAAAGAAACCAAAATGTTTGTTTGGGGCACGGAAGGTTCCATTTCTTATGTTGAATGCTAGTAGTGCGTGATGCACAGAGCAATTATTTTTTCTCTAATATTTCGATCTCTTAAAATATGTAACGGGCATGGGGATGCGAAGCTGTGGTTTTCTGAATATTCTTGACAACTACATTAGAACCCAAAAAAAGAAAAAAAAAAAAACAGCAGCAGCAGCAGCAAATTTCGACTTGCCAACAGCGGAATAGAAAAATCTCCATTCATGGGGAAGCCTTTTACTTCAAAACTAGGGTTTGATTTCTTGATAACTTGAGAAGCTTCATGAACTAGGGGGAATTGTTGAGCTTCTCGATCATTTTATTGGTAGGCTTATTGAATCAAAGATTGATGGAGTTGATTATCATAATCTTTTTCTTTTACTCGGTTTCTTTGGACAATGGAACAAATCACCAGATCGAAACAGGACTGAAAATGGAATGAGTCATGGTGAGTCCTCCCAGTTTGGTCTCCAGGCAAGTCGCATTCTGACCACATAATGCTCTTTATAACGTTGTTTAGGAATCCATAATTTAATGAATTGGATTTAAGATAGTGGACCCTAATAGGCTATTTATAGACTTTCAGCTCAGGCAAGCTTTGGCAACTACGGACCACAGTAACTGAACTATAGAGCACATATCACATCGATGACAATCTGCCATACACTGCATTTATCAATGCTGATGTGCTACACAGACTGGAATTATCTTACCACTCATGGCCTGTGCAGAAAGTATTATGTGATCTTTATTTCTTGCATGATTCTAGGTTATGAGAATTGGGTGAGCATGTTTCTATTCATTGCACCGTACTTGACCTTTCTGTTTCCCTTATCCTCTTCCCTGATAATTTTTCTCATCCCATTTCGTATAGGGTTTAGGTTCTCCAGCTGATGTGCTTTACAAGCTGGTGATCTCATACATATTTTTTTTATAGGTATCCTTTTGAGAGTATGGATAATAATGCTTGTGGGTGTTTTGCTCTCTCATTGCCAGTTCCAAACCCATAAAAAGGAGGGTTGTGGCAGGTTGGCAACCGGCATGAAACTTTGGCTACACTTTTAAGCTGACCCCAATTAGTTGGTATAGGGCTTACATGATGAGGATGATTTTGAGAATATGGATGCAGCACCGTAGTCTAGTGAGCATGTTTAATTATAACAGAGAGCTGATGCTACTCAAATTCTTTAATGTCTTAGTACGTGTTTTCTCCACTTGTGGGCTTTCGTCTGCGCGGCTGCATCCATTTAGCTTTCTCTGCATGTGCTCTTAGCCTCAGTGTTCGCAATATCGATACTATCGGCTGATATTATCGTTATCAGCTGGCCAGCGACACAAAACCTGTCGGAAACCCCTCAATCGCTGGCCTTCAATCTGCCTCTTTTTTAGGATCATGCCCTAAAACAACCTGTCAAAATGGATGGACGGTGTGGATAAAATGTACATGATACGGTGGGCCCCATACAATCCCTGATAGGTCCGTTCGTCCCTTACTACTTCTGGCGAGGGTATTACCCAATCAATGCCCCTTTTTACGGAAGCGGATTAGGCCTGTTACAGGCAGGGTATTACCCTTACTGATGCAGGGGCATACGATGACCCAACCCTAGATGCATGTATATTCAGTTGGAAGATATTCAAATAATAAAATTATGAAACTAACTACTTTCAATCAGAGGAAACTAATAAATCTCAACACAAAGATGAGATCCGTCCGTCCGGATCATGCCCCTTAGCATAAAACCATGTAAAATCGCAGAACAGGGAGGATCTAGGGATATGGGGATATCCCGGATCTAGCATAGACTGGTCCACAGTCAAGTTTGGATTCGGTTATCATGACTAGGCATACCTCTTTTCGATCGTACCGAAAAAAGAGAGGGGGGTTCAGAAAAGGACGAAGGATGTCGAAAAATAATGAGTTCTCATGAAGTACGAATTAGTAATCAAAAGAAGCTTACTTTTCCTCGCACCTTGAAGAAATAGAAAAGAGAAAACGGGAACTCCGAGGTGGAATCCTCAACACCCGAGGGCCAATCCTGAAACCTTAATCTCTCAAACAAAGAGGAAGAAACACACGAATTTTCTATTTATTCAATGATTTCGAAATAGAGTTTCTCATAGTATATATCAGTGTTTGCAGTATCGATAATATCGGCCGATATATCGGCCGATATTATCGATATCGGTACTCACCGATACATATCGGCAGGGTAGTAACAAAAAAACTGCCTGATTCCTTTGTATCGCACAAAATATCGGAGAATGTATCGTTATCGCACGAAATATCGCAGAATGTATCGATATCGCACGAAATATCGGCTCGATATCGTTCTGTTTCCAGCTCGCGATTCCAGATATCGTCGATATCTGGACGATATCGTCCAGATATCGTCCAGACCGTCTGGAACGTGGGAGAAACTTGGTTTTTTTGGGTTTTTGGGAGAAAAAACGTCTGCAGGTCTAATTTTTCTCAAATTTCTCCTACTTAAATTGATTTTGGAAAGATTACGGAGCTTCCATTGCAAGAATCTCAAAGGATACGGTTGCTTTCGAAGGAAATCCAAAGGTGGCCCACTATTGAACTCGGTGAGGATTTTTTCTTCCAATCTCGTTTTATTTTCGTGAAATTCGACTACAACTTGTTTTAAATGAGTTGAAGTACTTAATTGTTCATGTTTTACATGAAAAATCATGTATTTTAACCTTCGATTTCGAAATTTGAGATATGGGGCAAATTTGGGGAATTGGAAATTCGAAATATCCCAATTCCTCCCAAATTACCTACAATGTTGGATTGAAAACAACATTTTAAGGATGTAGGGGGGCTGATCTATTGATTGGCAGCATTTTCCCCCAAAATAAAAAATATTTAATTAATTTTTTAATTGCTAATTAATTAAAAAATACTTAATTATGAAATTTTTTCGGATTTTTTTTTTTGTAACAGTTGTAAATCCACTTGTAAGTCAGAATAATAGTTATTATGTTAGTAATTATGCATCACATACACTCCAATTTCATGATTCAAGTGTATGTGGCCCGATTTGGGGGAAATTGGGAAATTTCAAAATTTCTCAATTCCTCCCAAATTATTTGCAATGTTGGATTCAAAACAGCATTTCAATGATGTAAGAGTGCTGATCTATTGATCGGCAACATTTTTCCCCAAAATAAAAAATATTTAAATAATTTTTTAATTACTAATTAATTAAAAATTAATTAATTATGAATTTTTTTCAAAAATTTCTTTTGGAATAGTTGTCAATCCACTTGTAAGTCAAATTAAAAATTATTTAGTAAATACTAATAATTCTCACATACTCTAATTTCATGATTCAAGTGTATGTGGCCCAATTTGGGGGAACTTCGAAATTTTCCAATTCCTCCCAAATTGAGAGTAATGATGGATCCAAATCAACATTGTAAGGGCGTAGGGGGGCTAATGTATCAATTTATATAATGGTTGCATCAGTTCAGTCAGATAGCGCATATCTTAGGATCCTTTTACAAAGGAACTCCTTTATGTGGACTTTTTTTTTTACATATTATGATTTAAATGTGTGTATTGAGGTCCATTCTAACAATCCCTGAAGTTTCATTGAAAAATTCAATCAATTTCCCAATGTTTCCCCATGTTTCCCAAAAAGTGCGATACATTCCGCGATACAACCGATATTTCCCACCGATACGCAATATGTATCTGTATCCCAAGGGTGCGAAACGTAACGCGATACCGATACTGCGAACACTGGTATATATAAGCTACGAAAATAAAAAAGTGCACTAAAGTGCCTGAAAACCAAAGAAATAACATAAAAACGCCTAAAGTAAATAACGACACTAAAGCACCTAGAAACAAGGAAATAAACAGAAAAGCGCCTAAACGTAAATCCGCTCCATGGTCTAGCGGTTATGATGCTCCTGCGTGATCCTGCAGCTCGAGTACTCGTAACGCGTCAAAAAATGGGCCCGGCGTCCATCCACATCAACTTGCCTGCTTCAACACTCGATCTGCGACGTCGCCTCCTCTGGTACACTCTAAAGGGTGCACCACTGATGTCTGCATCACTTACCATAGGGCCCACTTTGATGATTTGGTTATATTCACACCGTCCATCTGTTTTTCCAGCCCATTTTGGGATGGGGTCCCAAAAATTATGCAAATCCAAATCGCAGGTGGACCACACCACATGAAATAGTGGTGATTCCAAAGGACCCATCCTAAGGTTTTCATATTGTTTATTTGCAATCCAACGTTTTGATAATATCCACGTCGTACATCCATTTTTCCAGCCCATTTTAGGCCGTGGTCCAAAAAATTAAGCAGATCCAAATCTCAAGCAGGGCACACCATAGGAAACAGTGGTGTGATTGGACGCCCACCATTAAAAACTTTCGTGGCCCCACTTTAAGCAGATCGGTAATGTTTATTTCCATCCAACCTGTTGATAAGGTCAAACAGGCCTGAACGAAGGTAATGTACAAAGATCAACTTGATCCAAAAATTTTGTGGCTTGCAAAAATATTTCAAGGGTCTTTTGCCACTTCTTCCATTGGTGTGGTCCACCTTGGACAGTCCAATCAACAATCTGGACCGTCTATTCACCATTGTTCCACATTTAATGGACTACCATGCCAAAATTGCACTGATCAAATGTTCCATTTTGATTGTAGGAATCAATGCAATCATGAGATGGTCCATTTTTTTGTGTCTCACTATATACTGCATATCTGCCTTGAATTTCTTATTGCGTACTGGAAAATGCTCTATTGGCCCTGCCATGATATGTGTGTTTTATCCACGCCATCCATCTGTTTTTCCAGGTAATTTTAGGGCATGAGCCAAAATATGAGACACATCCAAATCTCAAGTGGACCACACCATAAGAAAATAGTGGTGATTGAACACCCACATCATTTTGGGTCTAGGCCATAGCGAGTCCACATCATTGATATGTATATTTATGAATTTCTACTTCTTCTTTTGCTTTTCAATGAACTGGTTGTGTTTTCATACATGTCATGATACATTTATAAATGTTATGCATTCAATTTAAATATAGTTGCATTAGTTCAGTCAAACAACGCATAGCTTAGGACTCTATACAAAGGAAACCTATTATGTGCACCTTTTTTTTTGAGATGTTATGATTTAAAAGTGTGTATTAAGGTCTTTTTTTACAATCCCTAAAGTTTCATTGAAAAATTTAACCATTTTCCCAATCTTTCCCAAAGAGTGCGATAAATTACCCGATACAAACGATATATCCCATGTGATAACCAATATGTATATGTATCCCAAGGGTGCGATACGTAGCGCTCGGACACTGCTTAGCCTTACCTGATTTCTGTAGGACCTGTTATCTGAAAGAAGAAAGCAACCATGGAATACCATCATTTAAACTGGAAATAGAAGGAAGTGGGTGTGAGGCAGATTTCACCTTAGGGGTCGTTTGGATGCCTGTAAAATCTTTAAGTTGTAATCAGATTACAGGTAATCGGATTGCAGGTGTAAAGTGTTTACAGGTTGTCCTGTTTGGCTTTAAGTTGTAATATGTTTACAGGTAAACAAATGTTTGTGTTTGGTTAACCTATAAATTGTTTACAACCTATAATTGGGCATTCACGCATGACAGAGCTTAGAGTATAAATCCCTTTGAAATTCACCAAATGCCATATAAAGTCTTCATTTAAGATGGATGATTGGAACAAGCCCAACTCAATAAAGCCTACAACCAATCCTTACAGTAAAACAATCATTTAGTGGGCCATAGTAATGGGCCCATTGTTTCAAAATTCCTTTCATAATGAGAAGTTATTGAATATCCACACCTTGATGTATGTGTTATATCCACACCGTCCATCCATTTTGCGAGATCATTTTAGGGCATGAGCCCAAAAATGTGGCAGATCCAAAGCTCAACTGGACCACACCACAAAAGCACTTGGGACAATGACGCCCACCATTGAAACCTTCCTAGCGCCCATCATGATGTTTATTTGCCATCCAATCTCTTCATAAGGTTACACAAACCTAGATGAAGGGCAAACACAAATATTAGCTTGATACAAAACTTCTGTGGCTCCCAAGAAGTTTTCAATGGTAGGCATTCAATCCACACTGCTTGTTGTGGTGTGGTCCACTTAAGGTTTGGATCTGGCTCCTTCTTGGGCTCGTGCCCTAAATTGATCTTGCAATATGGATCGACGGTGTGGATATAACGCATACATCATGATTGGGCCCACAGAATTTTGGCATGTCAAAATACAATGGAGGTTGGTAGTGCAGTACAATAAGCTTCCTCTTTTTCACAGATGCAAGCCTTTTGTAGGAAGTTCTTATGACAATAAGCTAGCTAGGGCCCATAGTGATGTTTTTGAGAAATCTACCCCGTCCATCCATTTTGACAGATCATGTTAGGGCATGAGCCCAAAAAATGAGGCAGATCTAAAATTCTAGTGAGCCACCATTGAAACGTTTGTGGGGACACAGATTTTTTGGATCGGGCTAATATTTTTGTGTTTTCAGTTCATCCTGGTAGGAATGATCTTATGAAGGGTATGGATGACATGTAAACATCACGATGGACCCCAGGGGATGTTTCAGTGGTAGGCATTTCCCTACCCACCTTTTCCTGTCATGCGGTCCACTTGAGATTTGGATCTGCCTCATTTTTGGGCCCACGTCCTAACATGATCTGGCAAAACGGATGGACGGGGTGGATTTCTCACAAACATCATCTTGGGCCCTACCTAGCTTCCTGTTGCAGGAAGTTCCTGTCGAATGCTTTCGCACAAATCTGTTTTTCGAGGGTTTCTAGCGATAGAGACGAGAGGGAGATTTGCTGTTATCCATTTATCTTCTTCTTCGCTGGAGATTTTTATTTCCCAAACGACGTTGCCGCGACTCTACCTCCCTTGAGAAATTTCAAAAAAATATCCGTCGCCTGAATACCCTTTACCTGTAATCTGAAACATGACCTTTTCCATGTTTCAGATTACAGCTAAAAGCTGTAATTGAATTACAGCCCGCAATCTGTTTACAGGCAAATACACCCCTTCCAAATGCCCCCTGTAATCGGATTACCTGTAATCGGACACTTAATAACTTTACAGGCATCCAAACGACCCCTTAGGCTAGTCACTCAGTTGAGTGGTAGAGCATGAAATTGCTAACTAATGACAACTTGTATGATCGATCTATGTAGTGAGACTTGAGAGATTTGGGATCTAGTGAAGCTCGAAAGGTACAACTCATTGGAATCAATGGTTAAAATATTCTTAGTGCACCCTTCAGAATCTGAAGAGAGCTGTTTTCAAACACTCCTTAAAAAGGAGAACATTACTCCATTCTATAGGTAGAGAGAAGTTGGTTCATAGCCAATTTCCTCTCTTAAAAAGTGGGTGGAAAGTCACGTATATCCAATAAATCCATGGTTTGTTCTTTTATACTTTATTTGCATCAAATTCTTTTGTCGAATGATCATAAATTGTTCGAGAACCGTAGCCTGTGGAAGCTGTTTGTTTGTTTTTTTTTTTTTTTTTTGCTTTTTTTTTTCAGCTTAAAATATGAATATAAGTTTCACAGGTTGAGCATTTTTATAGCAGAAAGCTTCTATACTGCTTATCCTTCTTTACAGTTCTGTGAGTATTTGAGCAGGGAACTGCACAGAGGCCAGAAGTGCGCATAGTCACATGGAAAAATGATGAACTTGCAATGGACGCTCTTCCCATACATGGCTTTGAGCATTACAAGGCAAAGGATTATGCCCTTGCTCATGCTCCTTTTACAGGTGTGCTACATCTGAAATTCACATCACTATCCAGTTGTATTGATTTAATGGCATATGTAACTGGTTATGCATTTGAATGTAGGTAGCAGCTATGCAGGTGGTCAGTGGGCTGCTGGTGACGAACCTTTGTATTACATAGTATCTCCGAAGGACGTGGTCATTGCAAAGCCTAGGTTAGTGTTGGATGTGTTAAAATGGATTTAGTTGTGTGATGGGTTTGTCACTTTGATTGTCTGTGGCGAGCACTTGTGTTAATAAACTTGTTGAACTGGAACACATGATCATGTTTAGAGGTTAGTTGCACAAACCTTCTTATTGAGGTGCCACTCTTGCTTTGAGTTGCACCTCCGTCTCTTGCTCCTGCTTCCTCGCTCTTTGCTTTCTACTTGCCCACATTTTTAAACAGATGCTTATGTCGGGGTTGTGCCCTTTAATGTTACCTTACCTTTTTCCTTGGTTAATACATGATGCATTCGTTCATTCATATATTGGCCTTATTAATGTGTGTGAAAGAGGCATTTTTCCTACTTTTCAAGACTTGTCAAATCCTCAAAATGAGGTGATCGTGTTTGCGAGGACTAAGCTGTGGAAGTTTGAGGAAAGAGTCGTTGGCGAGCTTTAAAAGCAGAAGAGTAAGAACGGGTAGATTTGCCTGTCAATTCTCAAGGCTCCTGAGGGGAAGAAATGATAAGGGAGAAGGGCCTTTGAGAAGGCCCTTGACCATCTTCGTGGGGGAGTTCTCGGATGGCTGGGAGGAGCGTGACTTCTCTAGGGTGTTGAGGAAGTTCGGTTCTATTAGGGAGGTCATCATCCCTTGGGTCAAGGGGTCTGGAGCTAGGTAGGGATTTGCTTTCGTGCGTAAGAATAATGAGGCGGAGGTTCGTAATGCACTCGTCTCCTCGAAAGGGAAGAGATTTGACGGTAGAAAACTATCGGTGTAGTAGGCCAGATATGGCCTGGAAATGGTGAACCATGGAAATGAAGGCAAAAGGGGGTAGGGTAGTGAAGGGAGGCTTGGGGAAGAAAGGGGATAGGGTTACTGAGAAAGGGATGGAGGAGGAGGAGAGAGGTGTGTTACAGGGAGGTGGTGGAAGGGACAAAGAAAGGGTAGGGTAATGAGAAAAGCGATATTGGATTCTTGGAGGTAGGGGAAGTAGCTTTGGAATCCGTGGGTAGAGAAGAGGGTATAAGGGGTAAAGAGGTGGGATCGGGGTCTAGTTGTTGGGTGTGGAAGGAGGAGGAAGATGGAGGAATGGTGGTGAAGGTTATATCGCAGGTGGTGGAGAATGCTTGGTTTGGAATGCAATAGAGCCTTGTAGCAATTGTCAAGATTGATACATTGGTTGTAGATCTAGGCAACTGGCTGGCTCAATGGTGTGGCCTGGAGGACTCCTAGTTATTCTGGCTTGAATACTGGATTTCCTTCCGGTTGAGGAAAGAGTTGGATATGGTCATCAGCACTGCGTCGCTATGCAAAGAAGGGCCAATTGCTAATCTAAGAAGATGGGCTTCCTGCCAAGGTATTCTGTAATGGCAACGATGGTCATAACGACCAACACTGTTACCTTTAAGATACGAGCTGTAATGGTCATTATGGCCCTCGTAACGGTCGTTACAATCTCTTTTTTTTTTATTGAAAAAAAAAAACTCCAAAAAACCTATATTGGCCCCATAATGGGCCGTTATGGGGCTATTACGGCCTTTACGGGGGGCGTAATGGGCCATTATAGGGGTTGTAACGGCCATTATGGGTCATTTTTTTCCCCTAATTAGTGTTACGGCCATTATGACCTTGTTAGGTGTGACGGTTGCCATCATTACTTTTATGTAATGGCTTTCACGGCCACGTAATGCCGATTACAACACACCATGTTTACTACTCTTAGTTGGGATGGGAGGACGTGCTGCCGGCTCAGGGGGCTGGCATTAGAGTTATGGATTTCGGTTGTTTTTGTGATAGTGGGTTCTTGCTTCGGCGAATTCATTGCAGTGGACCTAGAGATGAGTTGGGAGGAGTTGAGGGCTCTAAGAGTCTGTGTAAGGAAGAGTTGGTAGGTGAAGGAGCTAGATTGGAGATGCTAGGGTTCTAGTTCCAGTGGTGTGTGAAGGAGTTTTTTGGAAGGCTAGGAGGTGGTAGTACCAGTTCAGTGCTCCTATGGAGCATCGGAAGGAAGGGGGGACACGTATTACTAGGATGAGTCTTGAAGTGGTAGGTGGCGCCTTTGGCGGGGTGGGGGGGACATCATGTGGTTGTTGTAGGGGTCGATGCGAGATGAATGGCCTCTTGGAAGAGAAGAAATCGACCTGTAATGGAGGCACTATCATGTGTATTAGGGAGGTGCAGATGGCTCAGGTCTCGAGGGAGATAGCTGGGTCGGCACAAATGCTAGGTGGCGTCATCGACAGGCTCGGAGGGTTTCATGCATTAATTGCAGTCAGTTCAGAAGTTTTTGAATAAGCGGTGGAAGCCTCGTTGCCCGACACTTGTGTCTCGGCAAGGGTTGACGGAGTGGGAGTGGAAGATGAAGCAACATGTGGTTTGGCCTCATTTGGCGCACTCGTGTAGGTCAAGAAAGTGACGATTTCAGTGTTGAGATGGTGCGTGAAGGGCTTATTTCTCCCCATGTGCGAGGATTATCTCATTATATCGATGTGGTTGAAGATCTCCTCCCCTAGTTCAAGAGAGGGTGAGAAGGTTGGAAGTGTAGTGATAGGGGTCGGATAGAGACTCTTCGAGCTTTCGATGATTGGAGAGTTTGACTTAGTCGGCTCATGTGCCTTTGCAAGGTGTTGTCTTCTTCTTGTTTGAGGCCATGAGTCAATGTCTCTTGTTCAAGGATGGTAACGAGGAGCATGTTGTGGTGGTGATGCCCCACTGGCAACGAGTCTCTCGTTAGCAATGTTGTCAAAATCGTTATCGTATCTCAAATCATAAAGGGGTGGAATCGTATCGAATCACAAATTTTAATCGCAAATCGTAAAAGGGGTTGAATTGTATCGAATCTCAAATTGTAAGATTTTTTTTTTGATTTAAAGAAAATTATATAAAAAAATGAAAAAATATAAGTAAATTAGAAAAGATTAAAAACTCAGTAATCATCCATTTCCCATCAACATGTACCAAAAAAGTAATACATATCATGATAGTATCAATTGAGAAAATGCATATAGCATATGTATCATGATATGATATTATCAATTGAGAAAATGTATATAGCATACGTCTCATGATAGTACAAGATTCTTTTCTTTTTTCCTTTGTTTTCTTTTGTTGTCCTTTTAAAAATTTACCCTAAAAAACACACAAGAGTCCTTTAATTTGTTCTTTTGTACCTTTCTTGTTTGTATAATCATGTTAGAAAAAATGGTCTTCGATTCCATTGTGAAATAGTTTTTGAGTTTCTTTGTTTTGAGTTTTTGAATATCAAAATCCCTCTCTCTCCTCTCTCTCTCTCTCTCTAGAAAAAGAAATGAGGATATGTTTAATAAGGGAGTGCGTTTTTCATGTTTTATGAGCAAAAGGGTACAAAGAAGAAAAAATGAATAAAAAAAATTAAAGAATTTGATTTTTTAAGTAATTTTTGGGCCCATTTATGCAATCTACAATTATTTTATGATTTGTACGATTATTGTACGATTATTTAGGATTCACGATTTGGGTGTAAGATTCAAATCATACACCCATACAATACGGTATGAATTGTGCAATTCTGATAACACTATTTGTTAGTTACAAGTTACAACAGGAACTCGTCCTTTATCCTAATTGATTAGTGCTTTAAGTCTTTGCAGAGGTGTTAGATGTGCTCCCGTTGAAGACAACAACGGTTTTAGAGGATGGACAAGGTGTCAGGGATGAAATTTTGTTAATGCGGCTGATCGATTAGGAGGTGGTGCTAAAAGATCAACTTTCAATGCCTTGAGGAATGAGGTGGATTAGGGAGGCCTTGGGACATGTAGGAAGGTTAGGTGGCGACAATTGCAAGGAATGTTATTATGCTCTGTTTCAATTGGTGGAATAAAGAGGAATGCAGAAAGCGAAGAAGCAATAGAAAGGGAAGATCCAGAAGTCTCCATGAGGAAGCAGGGAGTTGGCAAGCTTGTGAATAGTGCCTGTCACTGATGGAGAGGAGTTATCTAGAGGTGAGAGGAGGGGTTAAGGGGTGAGAAGCAAGACTCAGTGAAGGTCATGAGCTGGAATCCTGGAATGCAGACACTTGGGTTGCCAGAATAAAAGAGCTCAGATCATATTCATTCATAGGCGATTCAAGGCCTAGTTGATTGCAATGCAGGAAACCTAGCTCTAGGTAGTTGATCAACAAGTTGTTGAATCCGTATGGGGTGGTAGGGACAGATTGGGTTGCAATTGATGCGGGGGGGGGGGGGGGGGGGGGGGGGGGGGGGGGGGGCATGCTTGGTAATTTGGGACACTAGTGTATGGAAGTGCAAAGGGCATTGAAGTGAGAGATTTTTGTTTCCGTATTGTTGAAGGAAGTTTCATCTGTACTTAAGTGGGTGCTTTCAGCAATTTACGGTCCGAATTTGACGTCTCAACGGGTTTTATTTTAGGACGAATTGGATTTAATTTGCAACAATTGGATGTTATTCGGTTTCTCCTATAAAAAGTCAAACGGGGGTCTAATCACGTGAGGCATGAGGTACATTACGGATATTGGGTGGATAGAAATGAAATGATGGACATTCCAATGGATGATGTTAAGTGTACTTGGACAAATGGGCAAGAAGAGTAGTGAAGTCAAAATTGGATAGGTTCTTGGTCCTCACTTGTGGATTGAGAAGTTCCTCCTAGTGTCGCAATAGGGTCTCTCGGGTTCGATTTTTGATCATCGTTGAATCTTTTGGAGGTGGATGATGACAATTGGGGGTTGCGCCCTTTTTCACTTCTAGCTAGCATGGTCAGAGGTTTGTGGATTGGTGAAGGAGTGGTGGGAATCTTTTGAGGTGGAAGGCTGTGTGGTTCAAGCTAGATTGGAAGCGCAAATTAGGTAAAAGGGAGGAAGCGGATCCTGTTTTCCAAGAAATTCATCATCTCGACATAAAGAAGGGGAGGAGTTGTTGGAAGATGAGAAGGCTGCTAGAGTACACCTTTCATTTTAGTACAAAAGAAGGCTGAAAGAGGACGAGATTAAGTGGAAGCAACACTTTAGGCAACCAGGTTAAAGGAGGGAGATAAGAACACCAAGTTTTTCCACGGCATAGCTGGTGCTTGGGCAAGATCAAATAGAATTAGAAGCGTGCAGGTGGATGATAAAAGAGCAAAAGAAAAACATCAAGTTTGCGAGGTGGTCGTCAAATTTTACAAAGATTTGCTGTCAAGTGAATGGTGGGCACAACCACGGTCAAACAACTTGGCATTTAAACGTCTATCCTCTTATGAGGCAGAATCCCTTGAAAGGCCGATTTTGAAGATGAAGTCAAAGCATTGGTTGACTCATTGGGGAGGGATAAAGCTCCAAGTCCAAATGACTTTCCTCTTAACCTTTTTTTCAAGATTTTTCACGGGTGGTAAAGAGGGGTGTTCTCATGTCTATAGCCAAGTTTTTTGAAAGTAGTTGGCGAACTTCGGAAGTGGGTAACACTTTTATTGCAATCATCTTGAAATAGGAAGTTGTAGAGAGCTCAATGGATTTTATGCCAATAAGTCTTATCGGAAGCTTGTATAAAATCTTGGCTAAGATTTTGGTGTCAACTATCAAGATTTCGAGTGGTTCTTTCAAAGGTCATTTCCAATGTCCATAATGCTTTCGTAGTTAGGAGGCAAATCCTAGATTGTGTGCTTGTGGCATGTGAATGCTTAGATTCGCATCATAAGGAGGGGCTAAAAGGCATAGTTTGCAAGCTGGATATTGAGAAGGCTTATGATCATGTTGATTGGGAGTGTTTGGATTGTATGCTTGCAAGATTGGCTGTTGGGTAAACTGGAAGGGGTGAATTTAGGCGTGCATCTGATTGACCAAGTTTTCTGTCTCGGTTAATGGATCACCTAAAGTTTTTTTTTTTTTCGCTTGAGTTTCAAGGGGCTTTTAACTGGGTAAACCATTGTCCCCTTGTGGTGATCGCGGAAGCTTTGAGTAAGATGTTAGATAAAGGCCAATAGGTGGGGCTTATCTAGAGCTTTAGAGTTGCAAATGGGGGGCTTTGAATTTCCCATCTTCAATTCGCTGACGACACAATTCTATTTTGTGAAGCAAAGTAGGAGATGGTAGATAATTTGAGGAAGATTATGAAATGCTTTGGACTTGTTTTGTGGATGAAAGTCCGCATTTGTAAGAGCGAGATGTTGGACATCCAAGGAAGAAATGGAGAGGTTTGCAGGCGTGTTTGGTTGTCAAGTACTCAAGACTCAAGCGGCGTCCTTCCCAACAACGTACTTAGGGCTTCATCTTTGTGTTGGGAAACCTGCAAAACATATTTGGGCAGGGTCATCGAAAAAATTTAAAGAAAGTTATCCAAGTGGGAGAGAATGCTATTGTGTTTGGGTGGGTGAATCACCCTCACTAAAGTAGCCTTGTCAAATATGGCCCTCTATTTCTATGTTCAAGTGCTCGAAATCGGTGGTGGACCGGATAGAAAAGTTGAGGCGTTACTTTTTATGGTAGGGTGCGATAGATTTGAAGAAATTTCATTTGGTGAGTTGGGATGAAATATGTAGGTTGTATGGAGAAGGGGTGCAGATATTAGGAGGTTGGAGGTGATGAATCAGGCTTTGTTGGGAAAATGGTTATGAAGGTTTGGAATGGAGGAAGAAAATATTTGGAGGAATGTGGTAGTGGCAAGATATAGAGTCAGGGAAGGGGGTTGGTGGGTTGGGGACACATCGTTATATAGGCTTTAGGTTTATGGAAGACAATAGAAATTGTGGCCATTAAGTGCAAGGAAGGTGTTGTCTTTGCTTTAGGGAACAACGAGAGAGTTCGTTTTTGAGAAGATGTTTGGCTAGGGGAGAGGCCTCTTCGAGAGTTCTTAAGGTTGGTAGGGATTTCTATGGAAGGCTATGCACCAATGGCTAGACGCTTCTTGATGCTAGGTGAGTTTGGTGTGTGGTCTCCCTCATGTAGAAGAAACCTGATAGATGAAGGCAGATGAGTTTGTTTAGCTTTCAGGAAGGCTTCATGGTTCTTGTTTTCTCTCTGGCAAGTCGGACGCCTTGGCTTAGAGGTGGGATAAATCGGGTTGATTTTCCATGAAATCCTTTTATAGGGTTCTAGTACGATCGACGTTGGAAGTAAGATTGGCCTTAGTGGCTTTTTCGTGGCACTATGGAGCTCCTCCGAAGGTCGCAACATTTGCTTGACTAGTGGTAAGAAACAGGGATCTTACTATTGGCGACTCTTTGTAGTATTGATAATATTGGTCTATATATCAACTGATATAATCAGTATCGCAGCTCGGTGATACGAAACCTGTTGGAGTATAAAAAATCCATTGTATTGCAATGTATCGCGCGATATGTCGCAAAATATCAGCACATACACTTTTGTAATTTTATATCGACAGATATCGTCGGTACCGCCAGGGAGCGTGCCGCCGTGTTGAGAAAAAACTCAAAATACTTCGATTTTTCTTCATTTTCCTGCTTCCCTCTTCTAAACACCTCTAGAGTGGATTTCAGTCTATCCTTCCTCTTGAATCTTTTGGGAGAAAAACAAAGTTTTCGAGACGGAATTAAGATCAAAGTGAATTTGGGGCCGGTTTCAATTCGGTTAGTATTTTCGTTTATTGATATTTTTTTTGTTTAAATCACATTAAATCAGTGCCAAAAGGTTAGAAATGCTTGATTCTTCATGTTTTGCATGGAAAATCAAGGATTCGAACCTTTGATTTCGAAATTTGAGGGTAGGTGGTGTGATTTGGGGAAATTGGGGAAAAATTAAAAATTTTGCAATTTCTCCCAAATTGTTGCAATCTTACTATCTAAACACGAAATCAAACCTATATGAGGCTTGATCTACTGATTCATTTGGTTTTGGAGAATTTTTGAAAAACAAATTAATTTTAATTAAAAATAGTTAAAAATATTAAAAAATATTTTTTTCGAAATTGTACTTCTATCAATCGGTCAATTGGGCCCAATATTAGAGTATGGACGACTGTTTGATGAGATCATCATCACATACACTCAATTTTGGGATTTGGGGTAGGACCGGTAGGTGGTTCGATTTGGGAGAAATTGGGAAAATTCGAAATTTCTGCAATTTCTCCCAAATTGGTTGCAATCTTACTGTCCAAATACGAAATCAAACATTTATGAGTCCTGATTTACTGATTCATGTAGTTTTGGAGACTTTTCTGAAAAAATATTTTTAATTAAAAATAATAAAAAAATAATTCTAGTTTTATACTTATTCTTTTGCTTTTGAATGTATTGCATGTGTTTCCATACATGTCTTCTTACATTTATAAATTATATGAACAAACTTTGAATATATTTGGATCAGTCCAGTCAGATAACGCATAACTTAGGACCCTATACAAAGGAAACCTATTATGTGTACTTGTTTTTTGAGATGTTATGATTTAAAAGTGTGTATTAATGTCTTTTTTAACAATCCCTAAACTTTCATTGAAAAATTCGACCAATTTCCCATGTTTCCCCATGTTCCCAAAAAGTGCGATAAATTCCCTGATACAAAATATTCGATACGTATTCGTATCTGTATCCCAAGGGTGCGATACGTAATGCAAGACAACCTTTAAAAGAGGTCAATGATTATTACAAACACGTGCTCCAAGTGTATGCAGGATGGCGAAGATGGCAAGCTATTTGTGTTTATTCACTGCTTGTTCGCTACATTGGTGTGGGATAGGTTCTTCGACCTCTTTAAGGTGATGTGGGCAATGCTGGAGACAATAAAAGGCTTGTTTTTTGCTTGGCATGGAGGTGGAGTCGGAAAAGACGGCAAGGTCTTTGGTGGCTTTATCTTTGGCCAGGCTTTGGGCTATTTTGGGGGAAAGGAACAATTGTTGTTTGTTTTGTTTGTGTAGCGTTTTGGCTTTTGGCATTTTTTTAAAATAAAATCATCATTTAAAAAAAAAAAGTGTGGATTATGATTATTCATATAGGTTTTAAAGGGATTCCTCTTGTTGTCCTTGAGCATTTTAGATTGGACATAACGACCACTGGCCAATGGAGAGTTGTGGGCCGTGCATCTCAATACCTCGTTGATCATGGCCACTTACAGGTTCCAGGACAAACTTATGGTATTTTTTGTCGGTCATATTGTGTGAGGGGGCTGACTAGGTGTCAGGATGGACATTCTCCACCACTGGGCATGGCATTGAGTTGCTGTGCCTTAGCCCTACCCCACATGAGACCGTGAGTGTTCCATGGATATATAGGTACCATGGTGGGACCTTTGGGAACCTACATTGGTAGGATCGATTGCAAGTATCAAGACTGAGAGATCCATTATGCCTAGACTAGAAAGACTTGTGGATGCACTAGCTTTAACAAATCCCTAGACCTATGGAAATATGGATGAAGAGGTCTTAATTGAATGTTTTGGCTTGCTTTACGAGGGTACCGCCTGGCTAATAATAGTAGGTGTGGCTGGGGACATACACAAGGGTCATTAAAGTATACACAATTCAATAAGGGATCTACTTGGTCTACTCGGGACATTACTAGTGGGATGATCTTATGGTTTAGACTGTTCATCAGGTGTTTTTAAGGCTGGTTAGTGTATCAAAGTTTTTCAATTGGTTAATCATGAGTTTTAAACTGTTAACTTTTAGTTTTAATTGTTGATTTGTTTTAAACTGTACTTGATGCACATCCAATGGTTAAGATCCAATGATTCATTTTGTAGATTGTCATGGATATTGGCCAAGGATAGTGACCACGGAAAGTGGAGAGATTTGGTCGGTTAGGATGCATGGAAAAGGTAGTGAACGAATTTTTGTTACAGTAGAGTGCAATGCAGTTTATAAGCTGATGGAGAACCATATGTGGTCTCTCCTGAAACTCTTACTTCTCTTTATATATAAATCTTATACCAGAGGAAGAGGAGCTACAAAAAAGAAAGAACCTGGATGCCCAAGCCCCCTTGGGTGTCACATCATAGAGCTGAGAGATCTTTATATATAAATCTTATACCAGAGGAAGAGGAGCTACAAAAAAGAAAGAACCTGGATGCCCAAGCCCCCTTGGGTGTCACATCATAGAGCTGAGAGAGAGAGAGAGAGAGAGAGAGAGAGAGAGAGAGAGAGAGAGAGAGAGAGAGAGAGAGAGAGAGAGAGTTGCACTCACCTTCACATGCGCACGCTTGGTACATGTGGGGTCCACCCTAGTGGATGGCTCTACATTGGCCATTGGCCCCAACTAAAGGGTTGATGTGAAGGTTCTGCGCCTCTCCTCCGGTTGGGATAGATCGGGGAGACACTACCTACTTTAGAAGATCGACAGGTAGCAAGATTGAGTGGTTCCTCCATAAACCTGTATGAGTCCGTAGGTTTTTGCTTTTCAAGAAACTTGGGATTATCAAAATGGGGATTCTTAGTCTTAATCTTAAAATTGAGACTTTTGAAAACGTGTTTTATTCCACTGTGTTTCTAAAAATCCAAAAGCTTCCTCGTTCCTAAACAAATCCGTGGCCGCTTCCATCCATGCTTCGTGCTACTATAGTTTTGAGAATCAAACTCATTTTGATTACAACTTTGATCTATAGAGACATACAAATACAGAAATGTGTACTTTCATGCTCATACACATGCACTTTCATAAGAATCTGTGTGTATGCACAAGAAAATACATCCGCAACTATGTGGCTACACATGCTAATGTGCATACATATGCAAACACATGCATGCGCATGCACGCCCATGTATCCATACACATGCATATTGGGGTGATATGGACTGAGTGTGCCCCCATACAACTTGCCTAGACGATGGCTATGTAGGGTGCAAAGCTGATGCGTCTGAAATCTATCCCATTGGGTGTGACCTCCATGTTGGGCCTTGAGCCCAAAAATTAGGCCAAACCGGATCTCAAGTGGGCCACAACACGCAACAATGAGGGAACGCGTCCACCACAGAAAAATATCAGTGGGTATGTGGGGCCCACCATGCTGTGCATATCCATCCAACACATTGATAAGGTGAACCCCACTAGGATGAATGGACACCCAAAAATCAGGCGGTCCAAAACATAGGTGGGCCAGATCACTTGGATCAGAGGTTTTTGGCAAGCTTTTACATTGTTGCTTATGGTTCGGACTGAGTTTCAGATCAGCTTGATGCTTGGCACATCATGGTGGGGCACACCGGATGCATGGTATGGTAAGCTACCATAACGTCATTGACTGTATCGAATCATCTGATGAATCAGACCCTTTTTTTATTATCAAATGGTGCAACTAATGTGAAGTGATAGAGTAAATCAGACCGTTGTTCTGATTTTCCACGCTGTGGATGGACCATTCCCAAAAATCATTTCAGATTGACAGTCACAGATCAGTTGAATACAGATAGTTGTTGTGTGTCTCTTCTTTAACCATCTATCTGTTGGCCACGATGAAAGGTTAAGATGTCCTACAGATGAATTTTTATTGGGAAAGTTGATCAACAGTGGAAAGCAACACAACAACGTTCTGCATCTTCCTGCCATGGCCCCCACTTGTTGGAATTGAAAACCTTCCATGTCTTGGTCCGTATCCCGCTGAAATGACAGATATGTATTTGTTTCATTGGTGACTGGTACGATATGCCTAAACTGATTTTTAACCCTTCTACGTGTACATGCATACACTCGTAGCATGGATGTGCACACATGTACTTTCATAGACACAGAGATATGTATATCAGTATATGTTTCTTTTGTATATTCGTGCGGCCTATTTTAAAAACATACCTACATGGCTGCATTTGCAATTTTTTTCTTGCACAGTTATCTAGTTACAGGCATATTTATTCATGCATGCATAAATACATGTACATTCATTGTACACATATACATCTTAATTACTCTTTACATCTAATATATGCATTGATGGTTTTAGAATTTATGCATTCATATTGTCAGATATATATGTTTATAGAGTTGCATTTGAAGAAAGGCAGCATGCATAAATCTGTATGTACAACATACATGAATGAACATAAACCACCATAACATGCACACATGGACACACACTTCCATTCTATCCACACACATGTATGTGTGTTTATTTTCAGTTTTCACTTGGGATTTATGCATTCATGTCATTGAGATATGTGCATATGTAATATGCACAGGGCCCCGCTTTTCAAAAAAAAATAAAAAAGATGCACAGGGCCACAGGCACACGGGCATGGGCATTCATAGTGTTGGGATTCATGTTTCTCCCTAAAGTTGTGTGACCAGGCATGGCGATATGCAAGAGCATATTTAGATTTACACCCATCGAATTCTCATAATGATGTGATTGTTAGGGATGCTGAAGATCATATTTCTTGGCTTCTTCAACATGGTTGGCATGAAAAAGCCCTGGCTGCTGTTGAAGCAGGACAAGGACGAACTGAACTTCTTGATGAGGTATGTTGAAGCTTGTACTCTGGACAATTCAGTAGCTGATTCAACTTTTAACATCATTTATTTCCAACTTACGGATGAGTTCATATTTTATTTTTTATTTATGATATTTTTGTTTAATTTTATTATTTCGTTCGGGTCACTGATTTAAAAAAACAAGTACAGATTCTAACATATGCAAGCTATATATCCAATAGACTCTACATGATTCACATATTCCCCTCTTAGCCTTTCTCTCTGCAATTTGGGGTCAGCTTTTAAATGGTGGATTGGCAGAAGTTCTATGATCAGCTGCCCACTAGACACCAGCGATTTTCTTATCATCGGGCTGCTTGGTATGCATGGCTATGAAACTTGATAATAGAAGTTGTCGAAGATATTCTAAAATATTGCTTCATATGACCTCATAATATTGAACATAATATTGAACATGCATGAGCATCTTGTTTTAAAATTTTAATTGCATGGGTACCGGTAGGCAGTGGTGCTGCCTAAACCATCAGCATCCAATGTAGGAGGCATTGAAGAGGCAAAAGAGAAGAATAGAAAAAGGGGTTAAGGTGCCAACTTTCTACTATCAGGATAATAGAAATTGTTGAATATATTCTAAAATATTGCTATAGGCGTTTCTACTGCCTCAACACTATTTAAGCATAATATTGAACATGCATGTACATCTTGTCTTAATATGTGAGGTAAGTAATGGTGCTGGCTGAACCATCAGCTTCTGATGTAGGAGCATTGAAGAGGCAAAAGAGAAAGAACAAAAAAGGAGTTAAGGTGCCAACTTGTGGCACCCTTATTTTCACACTTATTATTTGGCCAATTTTGGGGTGCTAATGACGTTTGAATGGCACTGAATTGGTTGTGTCTGAAAGCCTATTAAGTTAAGATGTCTAATGAGCCCAAGATCGTGCGATTTTGACATGATTGGGTAAGTTGTAATTGATTTAGTGAAGGGTTGTATGGTTGTGATGGGATTTAAGGAGGGTAATCATTATTAATATTTTATTAAACAGATGGTTAGGATAAGTGTGCGCGCGCGATTAGATTAGGGTTTCTTTTCTTCAGGAAATGTGTGTGTGCCTGATCAGATTAGGGTTTCTTTTATGGCAGAAATATGTGTTAGGGGTGGGTGGGTGGTGTGTGTTTGTGCATGCGTGTGTGCAATGTTTTAAATATCGATGATATCGGCCGATGTATCCCACGATATATCTTGTATGATTGTATCCCACCTGTGCGATACGAAACGCATAGGTAGTGCCGACACATATGTTCAATCTGGTGAGCATTTTCAATTTCTGATACCCTTTTTTTTGTTGAAATTATGTTAAATCAGTGTCAAATGGTTACAAATCCATTGGTTCTTCATGTTTTGCATGAAAAATCATGGAATTGCAGCATTGATTTCGATATCCATTGGTTCTTCATGTTCTCCGTGTTTTTTTTCTTCAAAATTTTCCTTCAATCAGCTGTCAATTGAGACTAATTTCGAAGTATTTGATGAAATGATCATCACATACACTCTAATTTTGAAATTTGAGTTCAGGTGGTCCGATTTGGGGAAAATTAGAAATTTCCCCAATTTCTCCCAAATTGCTTGTAGAGTCGCAATGTTGCACTCCAAACATGAAATCAAGCATGTATGAGGGCTGATCTACTGATTTGTTAAGTACTTGTCAATTTTCAGAAAATAAAAATAATTTTTAATTAAAAATTATTAAAATGTTATTTTTTTTCTTCAAAATTTCCCTTCAACCAGCTGTCAATTGAGACTAATTTCAAAGTACTTAGAAGTGTTTGATGAAATGATCATCACATACACTCTAAATGTTATGCATTCAATTTGAATATAGTTGCATTAGTTCAGTTAGACAACACATAACTTAGGATCCTATACAAAGGAAATCGATTATGCGCACTTCTTTTTTGAGATGTTATGATTTCAAAATGTGTATTAAGGTCTTTTTTTTTTTTAAACAATCTCTGAAGTTTCATTGAAAAATTCAACCATTTTCCCAATGTTTCCCAAAAAGTGCGATAAATTACCCGATACGAATGATATATCCCGTGCGATAACTGATACGTATCTGTATCCCAAGGATGCAATATGTAACGCGACACCGATAGTTTGAACACCGCGTGTGCGCGTGTGGGTTCATATGTGTCTGTGTGCACATATGTGTGTCTGTTTCTGTCTCTGTTTGTGTGATGCTAAGCATCTCAAGGCATGAACAATAAATCTTTCTGATTATTTTATTAGATAAAAAAGGAAAAGATGAACATCCATCAAGGCAATGGATAAGAGTTGTGTATACAGAGTGGAAGTCTTTGGATTCCTTACTTTGTGTGAGAATCTGCAATAGAATTGGCATCTCTCGGAATTTGCTGAAAGCTAATTTCCATGGCACAGCAATTGAACTCTCTCATAATCTGTTTTTTTGGCATTCAGTAATGTTATTTTTATTCGCCCACGTTGAGCAATTGTCTGAGGGGATCACAAGTTCCAGGAAGCCTCCAAAAGAAGTACAAGAGAAACACAAGTTCAAACCCAAATCTCACATTGGTTTGAGGTTTTCTAGCCTGCAATAATATAAGAGTTCATGTAAGTCTTTCTGAAAAAAAAAAAAAAGAGTTCATGTAAGAATATGAGGGCGTCTAGAAAGGATGAACAAGAATGCCTTTACCAAAGATGTTGTATAATTGCTTGATGAGTGTATATGTACAATTTTAGAAGAGTTGATGAAAAGTAGGAAAGGATCAAAATGGATATTCTATCCAAAATGAAAACAAGGAACAACATCAAATATATGTAAAATATGATATTAGCACGGGAGGAGAGAATTTGCACAAAGGCACAAGATTACCTGGGGAACAAGAAGGAGATACTTGGTTCTTTTTTTTTTTTTTGACAGCATCAAATTGATTCATTAATGTTGTTGAGGAGGTGAAACACTTATGCATGAGTATTTAATCTTGTGCAAAAGGAAGGCCACATTATCAGCTCTCAGCTTGAGGATGGGTTCTCTGAAACGGAGAGAGAGGCGCAGGAGCCTCGAGGAGGCAAATGAGGAATGAAGAAGGTTTAAGCATCTATGCCAGATATGACACGTGTGTGTAGGGCCAGGGTGGGCCATTTGCTGGCTGATCTGTGAATAAAGGGAAAAGGGGCATCTGATTGGACGATTGGGCCCACTGAACATATCAGATGACCCATATATGTAGTCGGGTTGTTCTGTGGAACCCAAAAAACCAATCCTGGCTCCATGGAAGAGCGAGTTGACTTGTTCTTCTCTTGGTTCAGATGAAAGAACCACAACCGCATGAATGAGATTATTCTTTCAATTACTTTTATTTATTTATTCTTTCCATTACTTGCACTGCATGTACTTCATCATTTCTGCAGTCATTCATAGCGCGTATAGTTTCTACAGGAAGTTCTTCTCTTTTTTTCTTTTTTCTTTTTTCTTTTTAAATAGTTTTGTAGGAAGTTGTATTGGGTCCCTTTTATAATATAACTTTGGTGAGCTTAACAGATAAATTTTAATCAAGTTAAAAGTCTAAAACCACAAATTCTCTTACAATTAAAAATTGATGAAAATTAATCATTTGTTTCTTGGGGAACACCCATCATCTTTACCATGATTATGATAGAATTGTCCAAATAATTTTGAGTTGGCTTTACAAATCCTAGTTCACTGATCAATCAAGAGTCAAAGCAGGAATTCTCATGATTACCTGGCAAAAGTTTGGTAATCTCTGGCTTACCAGGCTTGGGATTTGCTCACGCGGCTCTGCCAGGTGGAACACTACTATGACAAATTGGTCTTTGTATGCATTACGATTATCTGACAGCTTACAGCAAGCCAGTTAGATTGGGTAGGACTGACTTGCAGTGAATAGCAAATCTGAGTAACTAAAACCCGTGGGCAGAAATAAAAGGAAAGATGCAAATCTATATGACACTCATATCTCAATAGGGAGTGATAACTGATACGTATACATTCCTTCTCTTGTTGTGAGTGGTAATGACAAACATCTGGTCTCATGCACATGCATCTTACAGTAAATCGATCTCCATGTAAATTTAATGTCAAGTCACACAGGTGCAGACAAGTGCATGGGCAATGGAACACTTTATTTATCAGAACTAGTATTTCAACAATGCCACTTTCTAACTTTCAGATATGCTGGCAGGTTACAACTGTTTGAATCCTTCATAATGAAGGTTATCTTTTTCCAGTTCAATTTGTTGAATTCATTGATTATTTGTTTGAATATCATCCATACAACTCCTTGAAGTACCAAACATGATCTTTCGTCTTGTCCAGTTATTTAGTTATGCTTTCTGGCAGTAAGTAGACCAGTTAGCTTCTGAAATTGCATTTACATCCAAGGTCATTTCTATGTTCTTTGGAGACCTTTTGCAGCAAAAGATTTGGAGATACATTTTTCTTTTATCTCAACTTAATGCTTAAGAATCTTTAAATCTTGTATTAAAGAAAGTCAGCAGTTCACATTTTCATCAACAATTCTACTTGAATCTACTTGCCCTTTATATTTTAAGGTGGGATCGAGATACCTTGATCATTTGATTTTGGAAAGGAAGTACGCCGAAGCAGCATCTTTGTGTCCCAAGTTGTTGCGTGGATCTGCTTCAGCATGGGAGAGGTGCAAAAAGTAGTCCTTTTTTAAGCTATTCTGTGTTTATCTTGTCAATAACTGTATGATTTTTCCCAGATGGGTTTTCCACTTTGCTCATCTCCGCCAGCTTCCCGTGTTGGTTCCATACATACCTACAGAACATCCAAAGTTGCGGGATACTGCTTATGAGGTCTGTCAACCGGGCCACATCTGCAAATTTTGCTCCATCTTTATTACGTTCTCATGATATGCCAATGTAAGGGCCTTTTCCAGTAGTTAGTATTTTCCTTGTTGTAGGTGGCTCTTGTAGCTCTAGCAAGTAATCCAGCTTTTCACAAGGACCTCTTATCAACTGTTAAATCTTGGCCACGGGATATATATTCTGCCTTGCCTGTTATTTCCGCAATTGAACCCCAGCTTAATACTTCCTCAATGACTGATAACCTGAAAGAGGTAGGTTAGATTTTTTTGTCTCTTGGTTTAAGTTTTTATTATTTATTATTTTTAAATCCATTAACACTCTTTGTAATTCTTTTTCTCACAAATGTTCCTTCACCCTCCAGGCATTAGCCGAGTTGTATGTGATCAACACACAGTATGAGAAAGCCCTTGCATTATATGCCGATGTAAGTACCCCACCGGTCAGTATACCTGTTCTAATGACCATTTTTAGGGAGCAGCTTCAAAATTAATACTGAAAAGTGGTGATAAACTTTTTAAATTCTTAAAAGCTTATATTTTTGTTTTGGTTTTTATATTTCAGCTGATGAAGCCTGAGATCTTCGACTTCATTGAAAAGCATGGTTTACATGATGCCATTCATGATAAGGTACACTGATGTCTGTTCAGGTGAAAAGTTCTACGAAGAAGTTACTCTTCTATAAATTTCAATATTAAGCAAAACATGAAAAAGAATGTTGATTAATTGTCTTCTGAAGGACAAGATACATGTCCTTTTCTGAAAACTTTGGATGCAGTAGCTGTGTTAACATTATAGTGGGCCATGTTCCTTGAAATGATGTTGCTCATTATTGCATTTTTTTTTTTCTGCTGCCGTATTACTGTGATCCTTCTTGTATATGTAGTGTGATTGTCATCATTTTCACCGTTCTAGTCTTCTAGATGAGATATGCCCATCCATTTCCAAAAGAAAATTCAAGCTTCGCAACTTTTGAAAAACTTTCAGATTTTTAAATCTTCACAACATTAATGTTTTTTATGAGCTATTACCAGTTTGGTAAGAATAGATTCGAATATAATCTGTCACACTTAATTATTTTTTATATATACAGAACTATTTCTTCATTTGCTTCTAATCGTGTTTGTTCATTTTATAGGTTGTCCAACTGATGATACTGGACTGCAAACGAGCAGTTCCTCTATTGATCCAACACAGGGACTTAATCACTCCATCTGAAGTAGTTTCTCAACTGTTGAGTGCCAGTAAAAAGTGTGATCATAGATATTTCTTGCATTTATATCTGCATTATCTATTTGAAGCCAACCCGAATGCTGGGAAGGAATTTCATGATTTGCAGGTACTCTCCTTTTCTTACATTCCTTTTATCTTCTTATGTTGTACAACCATTCTGAAACAATTCCCATACCTTTCCATTGGTGTGCCTAAAAGATAGAAAAAATGGTGCGATGGTCAAGGTTATGTGTTTAATGTTTCTAGTGTGAGGCTTTATCAATCATGAATCATTTTCTTTCTTAATGGAAGCATGGTTACATCTCATGAAAAGAAGGCTTGCGTGTCCTGAAAATGCCAATTCTTTCTCCATTAACATATTGGGTTGCGAATTTACCTGCACTACGGACTGAGTTTAGTGATTTTCCCAGACTACGATTGCTTTTATTCTGAACTTAACCGTTAAAAAAAAAAAATCAAGATTGTAAATGTTGCACCAATGGAAAAATTTATAATTTTTCAATATAAGTAAGAAAAGAAAAGTTATAGTATTATTGGGATCCTCTAAAAAAAAGATAAGTCATGGTGTTCCAATCAATAAAAAAGGTAATGTTGCGCGGGACAGTGGTGAGGCATTGCATGCTGCTTTGAGTGGCAAAGCATACATACAGCCATGTTTGCACCACTACTAGAAAAGGTGGTGAATCATTGAGTGGTGAAGCTTAGAACTTATGAAAAAGTTTGTGCCAATATAAAAATATAAAAGGTTGCACTGATAGAAAGGTTTTAAGCTTACATACTGCAATGTCGTGCCATTGGAAAGTGGTGAATCATTTCATATTGTAATGTTTTGCAATGTTGCATTTGGTGAAGCTTACTGCGTTTGATGAGCACGTCTCGTGCGTTGGAAAGTTGGCCATTGAAATCACGGCTAATGGTTAACATTGATGTAGAATGTCCTGATTCCTGAGATCTATCAGAGATTGCTTCAGCTATGTACAAATGGATGCTACATCCTACATGGTACTGTTCCATACCTCCATATTTCTTGCTTACTGGATAATTCATCTTAAAGCCTATAAAACAGGCACGATCCATCAACTTCTGGGAGTATGCAACTTTGCAGTTACTGGTTTCAGGGACATTCAAGCAGTTCACTGACCTTGCCTTCCTACCACTTCAAGAATTTTCCACTTTCAAGAATTTTATTCATCTTTTTTTGCCTTCTTTACTGTTTAGAGAATCCAGAGAAGCCAGCATTCTCATGTCCAACCTCCGTAATTTACTTATGATTTTTCTATCAAACCTCCACATTTCTTGCTTAATGGATAATTTCATCTTAAAGCTTGTAAAGCAGGCACAAATCCATCAGCTTCTTGGAGTTAGTAACTTTTAAGCTCGAATTGTCTACAGCAGCATTACCTAAATCGCCTGTTTCAAATTGTCTACAGCAGCATTACCTAAATCGCCAAGCCAAACCCGTGTGTGTGTGGATATTTACAGTTCGCAAGAGAAGTGATGGAAATTTGATACCAGCTGCCAGCCTGATGACACCCTCCTTTATCTGGGCCTTAGACCGGCAATTAGAACTCAAAACTCCCACTGGCATGGTTATTTTCAAAATCTATGGTGGCTATTTTTATTCTTATGCATGGCTTTATCATTTTGGGCCATAAATTTATGGTCCAAAATTAGTGTAGGAAAGAATAAATTTTGTTTTGAGGTTTTTCTGCGGAACAAGCAATTAGGGACATTTTAGGTATTTCAATATTAATAGGAATTATGGTTAGGTGTGGATCCAAAGGACTAGTTTATGGTTTTAGGATTTAATTTAGTTGAGTTAGTGCAAGGGAAGCTGACCGCAATTAATTGGGAAACAGCTTAGATGATGATGATGCTAATGTAAGGGAGGTTTTCCTTATTTAGTGAAATTTTAGGTGGCTGTAACTCCATAAGTCGAGAAACTGCTCTCTATTTTGTCTCTCTTCTTTAATGTGATCTCCTTAGTAGAATCGGTTCTGTTTTCTCTTCTTTTTGATTTGGCCTGGCAGATCAAGATTTCCATGTCATCAGTTTGTTATCAAAGCCAATGGATGGTTCTCATGATGGAAGATTATGAGTGTTGTGGCATTTTAGCATAATATATTAAGTAATTGTAAGGTTTTTCTTTCTCTTTCCATTTGTTTTATAGAGTAAATGGGATTTCTGTTGATATTTGCTCCAAGATGGAGAAAACCTTCTTCATCACTTGTCTCTATTCTTTTCCATGACTTCTTCAGTAGATTTGTCCTTTTTTTTATTGAAGAAAGTCACAATTTTATTAAGAAAAAGGAGAAAAAAAAGAACGATTAGAACATGGAGAACCACCAAGGGACAAAGCAAAGCAAGTGACCCTCTCGTCACCCACACGAAAGCCAACTTGAGGAAATAGCCCCGAAAGAACCAAAAAAAAAAAAAATCTAAAAAAGAGGGAGAAAAAGTGTCTAGTGCCCTGAATCCTCCTTGCTATCACCCGTCCCCACTTGTGGACTCTTGAATTCGAGAGGCCATGAAACTCTGGTTTGATGGAAGCCCAACCTATTATCCTAGAAGCAATTCTTCTCTTTGAAATGCGACAAGATAAGGGCTTGCTTTTGAAGATTTCCCATTTCCTTCTTTCACACCCCACAAGAATATGAAAGTATCTACGTACAATATTACTCTGAAGTGAGAGAAACCCCCCTAACCTTCCTAGAATGAGATATTTTAAAGACTAGTGGATTTTGAATGGTTGAAAAAGTGATGCCAGAACGAGCAATTCAGAAACATGTGGTTGACATATTCTCCCAACACATGATGTTGATACTCAGAAGCATGGTATTAAAAAATGGTTACATAATGTGTTGGAGTTAGTGCCTTGAAAAACCAATGTGTGCCCTTAATCCACTAGCCATGTGGATGTGATTAAGTCAATTTTAACCATTGATCTTGATGACTATAGGTCCTTCTTGGACATATGTGATATACCTTAGACATATTTAGTGTTACATTATTCTTACATGTTATATTCAATGGGTTGTGTTAGGAGTATAAGGTATCATCTAGTTCTAGGAAACTCGAGATTGGACAGAATGGTCATTGAGTGGGGAGCTGTGTTCCATGGATCTTAGTACCTCGGATGAACCATGGCTGTCATAGATGCTTAGGACACTTTTGTGGACATCTCAATCTTAGAGATGTACAGTCACCTTATGTGAGGGGATTGACTCGGGTTAAGATAGAAGGTCTCCACCATCATGAATCAACTTGGTGTTGGTCGTGCCTTTTGCCCTTACCCTACATAGGAGTGTGAGTATGCCATGGATATGGGATCTTGGTATGGACCCTTGGATGCTCACATTGGTGGATCGAGGTTCAAGTCAACAGTTTGGAGGCCCATTAGCTTAGATTGTGATCATGGACTTGACCGCGCATATTGATTGATCAATCCTTTGACTTAAGGATGTGTGAGGATCTTGGATCTTGACTGAGCGGCTTTGGCTCACTTTACAAGGTTTCCTAGGGGCCATTAAAAGTGGGTGATATTGGGTATGTCCATCAAAGTTCATTGATTCTTACACGGGCCAACAAAGGATCCACTAGTTTTATCATGGGACATTTAGGGCAAGATGTGGTTAGATTAGGATATCGCCAAGTGGTTTTTCTGCTAGTTCCAACGCTTTCAAGGTCTTAATAGACTTTTAAAAGGTTTTCAACTGTTGAAGTTTTGTTTTAATCATTATAACTACTTTTATTGCACTTGATCATGATTTGATGGCCACTTCATGCTTGGCATGGGATTTGGATCATAGGTGGATGGTCTTGACAAGTGGAGGGATTAGATCATAGTTATGTGCATCATAGAGGCGGATTAACGACTTCCTTCACAGTAGGGTACATCTAAGTCTGTCATCATACTGAGTGCATCCCTGAAACTCTAATCCCTCATATACATCCCCCCCCCCCCCCCCCCATGTCCCTACCTGTTGAGAAGACTCATTGGTTTAGGAGAAAACGTTTTCTCCCTTTAGGCTTCCTCATTGGCAATAGATCAGGAAGAGACTCCTTGGTTTAGGAGATCTGCATCGTGGATATCGTCTACGTGATCATTCGCGTTCAGGTACAATTACAACCATCCATATATTTCTTTTCATTTAGAAATGTGATATTATTGTATTTGGAATTTCCTGGGGTGGGTTTCTTGAGATGGTTTTGTACGCAATTTTGTTGCGTGTACCGTAAGGGCCCAACAGGTAGTATCAAATCGAGCCCGTATCACACTAACCATTGGTTTTTTATTTTTTTCTAGGAATTTCGTTGATGTTTTTTCACGATGGACACCGGTCAGATCCTAGTCCTTTGGATAAGGATCACACCAGTTCTCATTTCACGTCAATCGAATTCCTAGATTGGGAGATCTAGCCCATTGAAATTGATGCATTTGGGTGCATTCTTTCTAGATCATATTTTTGGTTTGGATGATCATGTTTTTGTGATCCGTTTGAGATATCCTTTGCACATAATGTATTATGTTGATTGCCCTTTTTTGTGGTGTCCTTGGATAACATGGGTTGGCCCTAGATGGATGGTGATGATTGGTTTCCCTTTTGGCACAGAGTGAAGGTGACAAGCGTTAATCTGTACAGAGAATGTATTTCCTTTGATACCACTTTTTAGGTCTTTAGGGTATACATGTAGCGTAGTTGCATATGAAAACAATCTATTCAAGGAACTTGTCCCAAGAAATTCCAAATGTAGTAATATCAAATTTCTAAATAAAAGAAAATACATGACGGTTGTAATCATACATGCATGCGATTAATCGCGTAGGCAATGTCCGTGATTCGTTGATGACGATCTCCTAAACCAAGAATTCTCTCTCTGATCTATCACAGATGAGGGAATCCAAGGAGAATATGGATACCTTTTGTAGGGGCAAAGGAAATGTGTCAGTTGTCCACTAGTGGACCACATAGAGAAGGGAAGAAGAATGAATGATGGTGATGTGAATGAAGGGAGAATATTCTCTCTCACACTCTTCTCTTTGACAGGTAGGGAAGTCAATGGGGTCTCTCCTTGGGGTTTCTCCTCCGCAATTAGGATCATTATATACAGATGGGGTTAGGGTTTCAAGAGGTGCACTCAGTATGGCGCTCCACTACCATACAAACTTCGGTGTACTTTACTGTGAAGGGAGCCTGTCAATCTACCTCTATCATACACATAGATATGACCTAATCCCTCAAGTGTCTAGGCCATCCACCTATGATCCAGATCCCATACTGATCATGAAGTGGACCATTAGATTTGGCTCATCAAATCACAGTATCATCTTGAGTTACCATTCTCACCGGAGCCCATCTCTTCTAGCTTCCATTGGTAGTTGCAAAGAATAACCCAATCAGCATTTCATTTATTGCTTATATTGTCCCAAGCTTCTCCAAACCTCTCCTAGCTAATTTATTTCCTGCACCTCTTTTGTTTAACAAGTAGCTTAAAAACAGCTTATCGATTAGGAGAAGCCTCTTGTACGATTGATATCCTCATGGAATCCAACACATGTTGCTAATAGTTCAATCTTAAAAACCTTGAATGTTAAAACCACGTTATTCATGGTTGGTCATGCATATTTTGTTTATCCATGTTTTTCCGAACTAGAAGTGGAGATAATTTTTTTTTATTTTAAAGATACTACTTTATTAAGGGCTAAACAGCCAAACGAAACAAAAGATAAACAAGAGAGGGAAGAAAAAGAAAAGTAGAATGCCATAGCTTGACGGGTCCCAGACCCAGGAGATCAAGAGATTCAATCTCTCACTAAGGCAAAAACCCTACTGCTGACCCCCGGGGATGAGCTGCTCCTATTATTGAAGCAACAATTGTTTTGTTCCAGCCAAATGCTCCAGATAGCGGCGAGTAGTGAAAGGTTCCACCTAGACTCCGACTTCGATCCTTTGCTCTCCTCCCCTCCCGTCACTATCCACGCACGAAAAAGGTCTTCAATAGAGGCTGGCATTACCCATTTGATCTTGAAAGATTGAAAGATTATACTCCAAACTTCGGAAGGAAAGGGGCATTGCAAGAATAAATGGTTAGCCAATTCCATGTCCTTATAGCATAGGAGACGAGCATTAGTGAGCATCATTGATCTTTTACGCAAATTGTCAATAGTCAGAATACAAATTTTCCCTACTAGAATGCAACCACTTCTGGCAGAGCTCCCAAGGTCTAAATTGGACCAGTGTGACCATCCATCACTATAGAAGACTAGATAGCTAATCTGGAGCAGTGTTTTGAATAAGGCCCATAGCGTAGTGTAGCTACGATGCTACGTAGCATTAGAAAATAACGTAAATCCCTTGTAGCGTATGTAGCATATGCATAGTGCATGTAGTCTTGTAGCATACGCTGCACTTTTTTTAATTATATATAAATGGTAATTATATTTTGTATTTTTCACTTAATACTCTCAACCTGTGTAATTTTAATTTCTTTTTGTACTTGTGGTTTCAATTAGATATTATTAATTAAAGTAGTTTGCTTAAAAAGTTGTTGATGTGATAATGATTTGATTTGGGTTATGTATGTGAATTAGCTTTTGATAAATGATAATTAATAGCTCATTTGTTACTATTATCATATTTTTTCTATTTTTAAATTAAAAAATAGAATTATTGTGTAGCTTACGCTACGCTATTTATGCTCCACGCTACAACTATTTAAAACATTGATCTGGAGTAAAGAGATTTCATAGAAAATAATCCGGAAGGTTGGAACTTCCAAAGAAGGGAATTCGCCACCCCAAGGGCCTGCAGAAACTCCTGCAGTCGAGATAAAAGAGAGGCCAGCTGATCAATCTCCTTATCCATCAGATCTCGTCCACAAGGAAGAATCCATCCCCCACCCCCACCCCAGATGTCCGACAGAAACAATCAGTAACAGAAATTTCTGGGATCAAACAGATGGCTGTGATTGAGGGGAAAGCTTCCTGAAGGGGGGTTTCTCTACACTAGCAATCTTCCCAAAATCTGATCGAGTTCCATCACCAAGAGAAAAGATCCTTCCTTGAAATACTTTAGGAGCCAGTTTTGCAATTCCTTTCCACATATGAGACCCTCTGTATAGAGATGTTTTCTTGATCCACCATTCCATAACGTCTCGTGATTGGTTTCTCGTGATGCAATTAGTTCCTCTGGTGGTATTTTGATAGTGTGGGACCCTTTTTTCTAACACACACATTCACACCCACACATGCCATAATGGGTTCTCGAACCCATGACCTATGTGTTGAAACTCTTGTGAGTCTACCACTGAGCCGTGAGTAGGGACCCAATAGTGTGGGACCCTAAGTTTAGGGTGAAAGAGGATTTGGTGATAGGCTCTTTCTTGGTGTCTGTCCTTTTCCTGGAGAGAAAAAGTGGAGATAATTTTTAGCATGGCAGATTGGTAGAGACCCCCATAAGACAAAAAAAAGAAAAAAAAAGCTTCAAGATAGCATTTGCTTTCTTGGAATTTTAGGGTTTCAGTTGAATGAAGGAATTAATTGGTTTGCCACAATTTTCTCATGGCCGATGATAGGATCTTTATGCATGGTAATTCAAAATCTGATTTTTTTTTTTTGTAATTTATTGTTTGTTAATTGTTACCATATTCAATTTTTTTGAGAGTTTTTTCTAGAGATTGTTAGCATTGTTCATTGACATGCTGCAATGTATGATTAGTTTATTTAATCCTCTAACCGACATGGTTTTGATCTGCTTTTGCCTACTTGGTTGTTGGTACACATGTTTGCATGTCTGGAATATCCAATAGTTGAGACTTGAGTGATTATTATTTGACCATGATAGGTAGAGCTCTACGCTGACTACGAACCACAGATGCTGCTTCCTTTTCTGCGTAGCAGTCAGCATTATAAACTTGAGAAGGTTTGCATTTTATCTTGTGACTTGTATGCCATTATTCAATACTCAAACATTATAAACTCGAGAAGGTCTGCATTTTATCCCATGACTCGTATGCCATTATTCAGACAATTTATTTGGCTTTGAGCATCAGGCCTATGAAATTTGTGTCAAAAAAGGTCTTCTGCGAGAACAGGTCTTCATCCTTGGAAGGATGGGGAATTCCAAAAAAGCACTGGCTGTCATCATAAACAAGCTAGAGGATATAGAGGAGGTATGTTCATCCATTACATTTATTGTAATAATTGCAAGAGGCTCTCTTAGTGAAGACTCCTCTCTTCTTCCTGTTTCTAATTGGCATGTTTTATTCAACATGCCTATTGAAGTTGGAGATTGATGGCTAAAGTATTCAAACTATATACAGGCTATAGAGTTTGTGACGACGCAACATGACGATGAGCTATGGGAGGAGCTAATTAGACAGTGTCTCCGCAAACCTGAAATGGTACATAAGAGGCATTCTTAATTTTCGTATTAAAGTATCCATCTTTATGTTTCTGTTAGCTATTCATTTGCAAATTTGAATGTTTATCCCTTCCAATAAGAGCAGGTAGGCGTATTGTTGGAGCACACTGTTGGAAATCTCGATCCACTTTATATTGTTAATATGGTGCCCAATGGATTACAGATACCAAGGTCAGTATGATCAATTGTTTGTTTTCACCATGGTTTTGTTTGTTGCATCTAACAATCTTGACGTTGTTCCTATATCGTATTATGTGATTTATTTCATTCACAAGTTTGGTTGTGTTGGACACACAACACGGAGGGAGGAAGGGAAAGAGGGACTTTGCCAACTGCCAACTTGTCGATTGTAGTATGGGCTAGAGGCCAGAGGATGGGAACATATCCTTGGAACTATGATCAATATAATCACCCCCCCTCTTGGTCCGGTTCACTGAACCATAGGCCCCTTTCATAGACTTGAGCCCATCAATATAATTCCCCCCTCCAAACCCCCCCCCCCCCCCCTCTCTCTCTCTCATGGTCTGGATCACTGAATCATATAAATATGCTCCTCTAACTTCACCACAAGCCAAGCTATGCTTCATTTTTTTAGGGTGGGGACCAATACAGGCAGTTTTTCTTTTCATATTTCGTTTAGTATTAAACGAATCTGTGTATGGTTATGTTAGAAATTGCGGAAGTGTGGGCCACCAGGATCTGACGGTCTATACGATGAGAACCTTCGCAAAGCCGAGGATTTGTGGTGGATCCAGCGATCCGCCTATTTGCTACAGGAGCAAGTGGGTCTGATCACACTTCTGATCCTACGGTGAAGATGGTCCCCAGATCAGATCTATGGTTCAGATCTGATGGATGGACCAGATAAACTCTATATGCCTATGCCTCTCTTTTCTCTCCGTATATCACTTATACGTTTTCTCTTCCTTGTGTATTTGATAACGGAAGGAGTCCTCTTATAAATAGAGGGAAAAGAGATAAGGGATGAGATGAGATAAGGTTGGTTTAACCTTATCTTATCCCATCTCATCTTCTTCCGAGGTTTAAATTTCTTATTAGAAATTCAAACTCTCGGGAGAAGGAGGATGCGGGAACATCCTTATGGGCCCCACCCACAAGTGGTTGTCCACAAGTGGGCCCCATGGGTCCACAATCAACATCTCCCACTCAATCACATTGTGGGGTAGGCACATCATGAGAGTTCACCTAGCTCATCACATAATAATAAAAAACTAAAGAATCACGATCAAAAGAATCAGAAGCGTGGGACTAGCTGGAACACCTTTATCTTCTCACAGGTGTTTGAGTACTAAGAGACCACCTATCTAGCACTCAATAACCCAAGCTTTGCATTGCCTGTCCTAGTCCGCATGACCACACCGGATAGAGTTAACTCCCAATCTAGAGTACTCGGCCAACATACGCACTTATCCAACTTATCGAGTTTATACTGAAAAACCTGATTTTCTACAAACATCAATTTGAATTCCTTTTAAAGTAATATATATACATATATATTTTGAAAGAGAATATCGTTTGTAAAAGTCTAAGAAAACTCGATACTGCCGGCGGATAAGTCTTCAAGTGCGTATTTATAGTTCTAGAAACTTGGTGTAGCTGTCACGGGATCTTCCCCACGCAAGTGTGTAATTTGGAATTGATCAAGCCGCTTTCCTAGCATAACCGAGTCTGGCCAATCAAGGGCGTTTCGTCATCGTATACTAAAGTAGCGACACTCAATCTCATCCTCCTGTACACAAGAGGAGGGTAGCTGAGGACACAAAGAGTCACCTACGGGACTGGCTACTCGCACGTTGCAATGATTAGATCGAATCAAAGCAATCTGTAGGTAATAGGTCCAAGCACGTGGCTACAATCCACGCCGTAAAGTAGACAATACTAGGTATCTGTCGGGTCTACAGTACGCAAGTCATCTCATATGAGGTATGACTCATCTCATAACCTCACGACTTGGCTGTGATTCAGGCCATAACATTATCTGCATTATGAATAATGGTGCGACTATGTTATTCGACTTTGTCAGTCTCATCTTCAATCTTATAGGACTGAAGGCGGATACAACTCATTTGCATCCTCATCCTTTATTATTTTCAATAAAGGGTGGTTCATACCTCAGTGTATGAACTTCACCCCAAGTGTACCTCTCTTGTACATTTAGGGTTGGTTAACCCGTGCGAGTGGGTAACCGGCCTGCCGATAATAGTTGAAATCCTACTTGATCTCAATGAAAATGCTGATGATCTACATACCTAGTTTAACAAGTGCTCAATACTGAATAAAATGGAATTTATTATTCATGAAAGATCAAAGATACATGATACAAGCATATCAATCAAGCTTTCCTCAATCCCATCTGCCTGACGTGAACCTGAAATAGATCTCTAGCTATAGGTTTCGTCATAGGATCAGCCATCATTTCCTTGGTAGGAATGTAGCTGAGGATAACCTTCTTATCTTTCACTTGATCACGAACGTAATGATACTTTATCTCAATGTGCTTCGACTTCTGGTGGTGTTTGGGATCCTTTGCCAAGTCAATGGCCGAGGTGTTGTCTATCCTCAACGATATAGGCTCATGTAAGCCTGGAACAACACCCAATCCTTGTAGGAATCTGCGAACCCATACACACTCTTGAACTGCAGCACAACATGCAATGTATTCGGCCTCCATAGATGAAAGTGCCGTGGATGTCTGTTTCTTGCTCGACCAAGAGATAGCTCCCCCTCCGAGCAAGAAGACATATCCTGAAGTAGACTTTCCCTCGTCGGCGTCATTACCCCAGGCGGCATCTGAATATCCTTTGAGCTCGAGACTCGCGCCTTCATAACACAGCATCAAGTCCTTAGTTCCTCTGAGATAGCGGAATATTCGTTTCACGGCTTGCCAATGAGACTGTCCCGGGTTACTCTGGTAACGGCTGACTATGCCAACTACATAGCTTATATCTGGTCTGGTGCAAAGCATAGCATACATTAAGCTGCCTACTGCGCTCGCATAAGGTACTGAGGACATTGCTGATTTCTCAGCTTCTGTCTGGGGACACGATTTCCTGTCTAACTTGGTAGCTTTATCCATAGGGGTTTCAACAGCTTTTGAATTTTCCATCCTAAACCGCTCTAAGATCTTCTGTATGTAAGTGGCTTGTGACAAGCCTAAGAATCTCCTAGAACGGTTCCTGATGATTTTAACCCCTAGAATAAAGTTGGCTTCACCAAGATCTTTCATCTCAAAGTTCGAGAAAAGCCAATCTTTAGACATCATCAATAGATGCATGTCATTACCAGCTAATAGGATATCGTCTACATATAGAGATAGTATCAGAAAAGATCTTCCAGACCGTTTCACGTATACACAATGATCTTCTTCACTCATTGTGAATCCAAAAGTGGTGATGGCTAAGTGGAACCTCATGTACCACTGCCTTGAAGATTGCTTCAACCCATAAATAGATCGTAATAACTTGCAGACTTTCTTTGGATACTTTTTGTCCACATAACCTATGGGTTGTTGCATGTAGATATCTTCATCCAAATCACCATTTAAGAAAGCAGTCTTTACATCCATCTGATATAACTCTAAGTCTAAACTCGCGACAATGGACAAAATCATGCGGATTGAGGAAAATTTTGCAACAGGTGAAAAAGTTTCCTCATAATCAACACCTTCTTTTTGTGTAAAACCTTTTGCAACTAATCTTGCTTTGTACTTGTCCACTGTACCATCTGCCTTTCTTTTGATCTTAAGTACCCACTTATTACCAATTGCTTTGCGATTGGAAGGCAGATCTACAAGTTCCCAGACTTTGTTCTTCTCCATGGAGGCAATCTCCTCGTCCATGGCAGTTACCCAATCAGCCGAATTCGGAGATAATAACGCATCCTGATAAGAATCAGGTTCATCATCGTCAATCGCAACACAAGAGAAAGATTGACCATCGATATCGAAATATCTTCTGGGAATCAAACCTCTTTCACTTCGACGTAACTCAGGAGCCTGCTGAGATATACTCCCACTATCCTGATGAACTATAGGAGTATCTCCATTTGCAGAAGCATAACTCCCACTCTCCTGAGATACATCGGGAATTTCAAAAAGTTCGGTGGAAACCTTTTGTTTCTTTCGGCTGGGGTATCTGTCTTCGACGAAGGTTACGTCCCGAGATTCAATCTCAGTCCATCCTCCACGATCCTCATAAACGAGAACGTATCCCTTTGAGTGCATTGGGTACCTGATGAATACGCATTCAATAGTTTTACTATCAAGTTTACTTCTATGCTGAGTAGGCAATAAAACATATGCTAAAGATCCCCAAGGACGTAGGTCGGCTAGAGAAGGAATCCTCCCAGTCCACATCTCATATGGGGTCTTAGGAACGGATTTAGTTGGGACTCTATTTAGGACGTAGACGGCTGTAAGAAGCGCGTCTCCCCAGAATGTGGTAGAGAGATTGGCATGTGCCATCATCGATCTGACCATGTCCAATAGTGTCCTGTTCCTTCTCTCTGCAACTCCATTTTGCTGTGGAGTATATGCCATAGTGTATTGCCTGATGATGCCAACGTTTGCACAGTATGATTTAAACGTTTCAGATGTATACTCGCCACCTCTATCAGATCTGAGAATTTTAATCTTTTTCTCAAGCTGATTTTCAACTTCAGCTTTGAATTTGAGAAAACAATCAAAAGCCTCAGATTTATGTGAGATGAGATACACATATCCATAGCGCGAGTAATCGTCAATAAATGTGACGAAGTATTGGCATCTATTTCTAGCATGTACATTTAAGGGTCCACAGATATCCGTATGGATTATCTCTAGTAAACCCTTTGACCTAGTCGCTTTAGGGAATGGTTTCTTAAAAGTCTTCCCGGACACACAATGTTCACAAAATGGCAAATCAACCTTGGATAATGAACCCAACAGACCAGATCTAGCTAGTCTTGTCATATGGTCCTTTCCAATGTGACCTAACCTCGCGTGCCATTTTAAAGATTCAGATACTACATGTTCATTCGATGTAGCAGACAAAGCAAGAGGCGCATTATCATGTTCTACATCTAGAATAAATAAATCTGAAATTAAATTACCCCATGCAAAGATGAGGTTATTTAGTCTTAAAGAAACTCTTGTCCCGGAAAAACGAATGTTAAAACCATTAACTAATAATCTAGAAACAGAAATTAAATTCCGGCGCATGCCCGGTGCATAAAGAGTATCATGGAGGGTTATTGTGTGCCCTACGCGCGTATGGAGATGATAAACACCAATCCCTAGCACGTCTTTAGCAGCGTTATTCCCCATGTACACCCTGTAGCTCCCTGTGGCTATAGGTCGAAATTCCTCGAGTCCTCGACGATCTCGTGTCACGTGCTTTGTTGCGCCTGAATCCAAAATCCACTCGTTAGATAGGATATCAACGGAAAGGATCTCAGAACAAACGCCTACAAACAAAGTATCTTGTGACTGAGGAATTACCGTCTTTTTCTGGGCACACTGACGGGCATAATGGCCGGGATTTCCGCAGACGAAACAGGTGATGTTTGTCTTTTTAGTTTTCCTCTTTCCTTTCCCCTTCTTGGGATTTGGATGAGGCGTTGCGGTCTTCTGTTCCTGATTGTTCTTCTTCGCCTTCTTGCGAGCTTTGAACTTCCTCTTATTAGCTTTCCGCTTGTGGGTTTCTGCTGCAAAAGCCTTGGCCGAACCTGGCTGAATTGTATTCATTTCAACCTCTCGTACCAGATGGCCACAAAAGTCTCTGAACGTTGTGATAGAATCAGTATGGTTCAGAATCGTTTTGATTTGGGCCCATGATTCGGGTAAGGAACGGTGCATAGCTATAATCTTTTGATTTTCAGTTAATTTGCACCCTACATTCCTCAGGGCGCCTATCATCTGCTCCATCTTACGGATATGATCCTTGATGGGGCAACCTACAGGCATCCTGTATTCTTGGAACTCTAATTCCATAGCCCGAACCTTTGCATCTGACTTCTGCTTATAGGCATTAGCCAGTGCATCCCAGATCCCCTTAGCGGTTTCATGCACTTCATACGTGGGTATGAGTTCTTTGTGCATTGTGCTAATTAAAACATTACGGGCTGAGCGATTTTGTTTACGCCACTTGTTGTAGCGATTCATCGCGGCCCTATGTTCACCTAGATTTCCATTTTCAGCCAATATGGGTTCCTCTTGAACCCCATCCAGAGTGTGTGAAATGTCATCTTCATCTAGAAGGCTTCGCACTGCGCGGGACCAGTCTTCGTAGTTGTTGCCGTCGAAATGTTGTCCTTTTAGTTGATCGGCGATTAATGCTTTAGAGGCCATCTCTACATCGCATTATGTATCACTACTTAGCTATGATCTTAAGTATTGGCACTAATCATCAGAATTTCTACTGGTTATTCAAACTTTTAAGTTTATAAAAGTATGCAATCCATCTTATAAGGGATCTGAAAGCCTACATACCTGTATGGGTGGTGCAGATCAATCAAGTTCTCTAAATAAAATGAAAATCATGCTTTTACGACTATCTATTTGTATAACCTACAACCCACCATTATGGGTTTATGCATCATTTAGGGAAATAATAAAACTCCCACTTAGGTTATGCACAACCTTGGGATTTGAAATCTATATTCTAATGAAATGATGACTTAATTTTAATCATATAAAAATTAAAGTCAAAATGAATATATCATTAGATTAAAGAAAACAATCATGTCCATTGAACGAATAAGAGAAGTTCTATGATTAAAGGACAATATAATCACCCCATTGATCGTGTCCATTCATGATGGATCCGATCATTACTATTAATGTTCACCATTGATGATGGATCCTCTCATCAATGTTGATCATCATAGTTGATGATGGTTCCGTTCATTTGTGGACCCGTGATCAATAGTGATCGTATGGATATATACTTGATCTTCATTCATTTGCATACACATATTTGATAATGCATGCACATATACATTAAGTAATCAAAAGATATTTTGAGACAGAACAAATCCATAATTTAAATCATATGCTTTCATTTTAATACATACATCGATCATCAGATTAATTTAGATCTAGACCGTTAATCACAAAAACGGACCATACCATCAGTTAGATCTTGCCGAAAAACCCCAAGTCGCTTCCCTTTACTTGGTCTAAATCAGTCCAGAAATGGCTGATTAATGGCCCTTATACAAGATTAATCTTGATATTAAGTGATTTGGGCTTCTTAGTCCGGCCCATCTCTATTTGTGCTTAATATATGATGGTGATTTTAGGTTATCCATCTACATATGGATGTCCAATGATGGTCCTTTTTGTTTTATTGGTCCTTACATATTAGCCTTCTCTTTTATATGGGACAGGCCTACAATTCTATGAATTAGGCCCAACTCAAAAAAATAGGCCCATTAGCCCAACCATCAGGCCATGGCCCAATATTCTTAAGCCATGGCCCAAAAGGATAGGCCCATATCCAATATCCTTAAGCCATGGTCCGATAAGAAAAGGTCCATGTCCTTTTGAAAAGGCCAAGCCCAAAAGGGCTATTTTCAAGTTAGGTCTAAAAAGGCTTATTTTTCTCAAGTGATAGCCCAAAAGAATAGGCTCTTTTCCAAAAGGCCTATTGCCAAGCCAAGCCAAAAGGAAGGCCCAATTCCTTTTTCTTTTTCATTTTTCAAGTCAGGCCCAAAAGGCCCATTTTTCTCAACTCCAACCCAGGCCCATAAAGGCCCAATCTCTCTTTCTTCTTCCAGATTAGGGTTTTGTAGAAACCCATCAATGGCTGCTTCCATTGATGTGATAGATCCTGCTGGGGCAGCGGCGAATAGCACATGCCCCATCATCATCATCGGCGGCTGATGTCGACGGCCAGAGGCGGCAGCGGCGGCGGCGGCGGCCGGTTCTGTTGCTGCTACTGCTGTTGCGGCGGCGCGGTGGCAGGGCTGGGCAATCGGGAGAGAGAGAGAGAGAGTGATTGAAAGAGAGAGATGGGGGTTTTTTGGGCGGCGGGGCTATCACGGTTTCCGCAGACAGCGGCGGCGGCCATGGAAGCTGCTGCCATGAACGGTCATGGCTGCCGCTCCTACTGGTGGTGGCGGCGGCGGCTTGCATTGCTGCTGGCGGCGGCGGCCATGGCTGCCGCTGCTGCTTTCTGCGGGCGGTCAGGAGAAAAAGATGGCCATGGTGTGCAGTGGTCAGGAGAGAGAGATGGTGGCCATGGCTGCCTTAGATCATGCAATGGTGGTTGACGCTGTGTTAGAGATCAAAGCCATCCGTCCGTTAGGTGGGTCCCCATTTTAAATGGTTGGGATTAGATCCTATAAGCCGATCATTGGGGCCTTCAACCTTGTGATTGAAACCATTGATGTGATGGGCTCCTTCATGGCTATTTGGTGGCCATTTGATCTTGGGGTCAGGATCTATCTACGATAATTCATCCATGCTAGTGTCCATTTGATCTATTGTTTTGGATCTTGAACCATTCACTTGTATGGTTGATTTGGACCCACATGTACCGTATCAATGGACGGTTGTATAAAGAACTACTAATGATCCATATTCAATATATAGACCTTTTATAAAATTGCTTTATCTGTCTTGTGACAGTGGCCCTGACCCATAAGAATCTGGTCTTAATCGTAAAATTCTAATTCCTTTAAATTAATTAATTAATAATCTTAATTTTATTAATCTCCATACCTCAGAGATAAATAAAATGAGATTTGACAGAAAGGAATATTAATAAGATGATGATCGTATGTATTTATTAAAATGAAATAAAACTATAATTTATAATTCTCAGATTAGGGCCACTTACCTCGATTGCGATTATATCCTCTTTAAATCGGAGATCCGCCGTTCAATGGCTCTGATACCACTGTTAGAAATTGCGGAAGTGTGGGCCACCAGGATCTGACGGTCTACACGATGAGAACCTTCGCAAAGCCGAGGATTTGTGGTGGATCCAGCGATCCGCCTATTTGCTACAGGAGCAAGTGGGTCTGATCACACTTCTGATCCTACGGTGAAGATGGTCCCCGGATCAGATCTATGGTTCAGATCTGATGGATGGACCAGATAAACTCTATATGCCTATGCCTCTCTTTTCTCTCCGTATATCACTTATACGTTTTCTCTTCCTTGTGTATTTGATAACGGAAGGAGTCCTCTTATAAATAGAGGGAAAAGAGATAAGGGATGAGATGAGATAAGGTTGGTTTAACCTTATCTTATCCCATCTCATCTTCTTCCGAGGTTTAAATTTCTTATTAGAAATTCAAACTCTCGGGAGAAGGAGGATGCGGGAACATCCTTATGGGCCCCACCCACAAGTGGTTGTCCACAAGTGGGCCCCATGGGTCCACAATCAACAGGTTATTCGTTCATTTATGTGTGCATATAGGGAAGTGTTGATACATGAAAGTCTGCATTACATAGATGCTCCAAAACTGGTGCCATGCTCAGGTCCAACACTTGAGTGTAACTGCTGTTTCAAGCTATACCTGATACCACATGTATTTAGCATATGTTGAATTTCGAACCTTGTTGGACTCATGGTAGTCAGCTTCTATTAAAGGAGCATCCAAATTCACCAACTGCACTCCTAGATGCAGATATATGTGTTCAAAGTTTAAAAATTGGTTTTGTTGTGCCAACTCTATCACTGTTGAAACCATATGTAGGCTGATACCCCAAATCTATGTGTTGTTACTTCAAATCAGATGGTTAGGATTTATTGATCATGGTGATCTCGTCCAATGTTTTAAATATCGGCCGATATATCCCACGATCAGTGTTTTAAATAGCGGTAGCGTGTTGCGTAGTGTTCAACTCTTTGTAGTAGCGTAGTGTAAGCTACATGATACTTCTATTTTTTTAATTTAAAAATAAGAAAAATATGATAATTAGTAAGAAAAAAAGCAAAAAACATAAAAATGCATGACAAATGATTCAGCATGTTCTAGCAAGTTACTAATTATTGTTTATCAAAAGCTAATCCACATATGTAAAGTTACACAAAAAAAATCAATAATCAAATAACTATTGCATCAACAACTTTCTAAGCAAACCACTTTAATTAATAATGTCTAATTGAAACCACTAGTCACAACTCACAAGTATGAAAAGAAATAAAAATCCCAGAGGTTAAGAGGGGTTTCCAAAAATCCTATTTCGAAACTCTTTTTCTTTTTAGTTTTAAAGGTTTTCTAGTCTGTGAATTTCACACCAACTTTAACAAAGGATCACCACCATTTTTAAGTGAAAGTAAACATAGAAATGTTTGGTTTTGACTTTACATTTTCAGTTTTTATTTTTATGTTGTGACTTTTACACCATTTTTAATAAGCAATAATTAAAAAAATAAAAATAAAAAAATACATTTTTTGAGAGATAATGAAAAAACACATTCTAGCGTACGCTACAAACGCTACACGCTATGTAGCTGTAGTGTACGCTATGACCGTTGTAGCGTACACTACAGTGGATTTACACTATTTAGCTATGCTACGTAGCGCTACGGCTACGCTACGCTATGTAGCGTACGCTACGGACACTTTTTGAAACACTGCCCACGATATATCTTGTTTCCCACTAGTGCGATACGAAACGCATAGGTAGTGCCAATATATCCCACATATTCGATCCGGTGAGCATTTTCAATCTCCAATCCCTTTTTTTGTTGAAATTATGTTAAATTAGTGTCATGGGGTTACAAATCCATTGGTTCTTCATGTTTTGCATGAAAAATCTTGAGTTGGAGCTTTGATTTCGACATCCATTGGTTCTTCATTTTCTCTATATTTTTTTCTCTTGAAATTTTCCTTCAACCAGCTGTCAATTGAGGCTAATTTCGAAGTATTTAGGAGTATTTGATGAAATGATCATTACATACACTCTAATTTCGAAATTTGAGTTTAAGTGGTTTGATTTGGGGAAAATCCGAAATTTCCTAATGTCTCCCAAATTGCTTGCAATGTTGCACGCCAAATATGAAATCAAGCATGTATGAGGGCTGATCTACTGATTTGTTAAGTCCTTGTCAATTTTTGGAAAATAAAAATTAATAAAATATTAAATTTTTTCAAAATTTCTGTTCAACCAACTGTCAGCTTAGACTAATTTCGAAGTATTTAGGAGTGTTTGATGAAATGATCATCACATACACTTATGCATTCAATTTGAATATAGTTGCATTAGTTCAGTCAGACAACACATCCCTTAGGACCTTATACAATGGAAACCTACTATGTGCGCTTCATTTTTGAGATGTTGTGATTTGAAAGTGTGTTTTAAGGCATTTTTTAACAATCCTTGAAGTTTCATTGAAAAATTCAACCATTTTCCCAATGTTTCCCCATGATTCCCAAAAAGTGCGATAAATTATCCGATACAAACGATATATCTTGTGCGATAACTGATACGTATCTGTATCCCAAGGATGTGATACGTAACATGATACCGATATTTTGAACACTGATCTCATCTATATGATCCATCCACAAGGTGTCCCATAGTTTAGATGGTTTGGATGAGCATATTGTGTCTAGTGTTTTAAATAGCGACAGTGCGTTGCATAGCATTTAGCCCTCTGTAGTGTGTAGTGTAAGCTAACACGGTACTTCTATTTTTTAATTTAAATATATGAAAAATATGTTAGATAGTAAGAAAAAAGCAAACAATATAAAAATGCCTAAAAGATTCTTCATTTTTTCAAGTATAAGCACATTCAAACGAGTTATTAATTATCATTTATCAAAAGCCAATCCACGTATAAAGTCATAAACCAAATCATATAATTATCACATCAACAACTTCCTAAGCAAACTACTTCAATCTTTTTTGAATCTAACCGCCTTAATTAATAATGTCCAATTGAAACAACAAGTCATAACTCACAAGTATGAAAAGAAATAAAAATCTCACAGGTTAAGAGTAAGTACAATACAGAAGTCGTCTATACAACCCTTTTCCTTTTTAGTTTTAAAAGTTTTTTAAGCATGTGAGTTTCACACGAACTTTAAGTGAAAGCAAACAAAGAAAGGTTTGGTTTTAAGTTTACATTTTAAGTTTTTTATTTTATTTTTTATAATGAGTTTTACACCATTTTTAACAAATAAAACTAAAAAAAATAAAAATAAATGTTATCATCACTCTTTAGAATAAATAAAAAAAATAAAAATAAACTGTAGCATACGCTACAAACACTACATGCTATGTAGCTGTAGTGTATGCTACATCCCCTATAGTGTACACTACATGGGATTTACTCTATTTACCTACACTACATAGTGCTACGACTACGCTACGCTACGTAGCATATGCTACCGCTATGCTATGGGCGCTATTTGAAACACTGATTTTGTCACATGTGAGAAGGATGAGTCACCACACACCATTGTGTTCCGATGGTCATATTTCAACAAACAAGTATTGATGGATCAGAGGATAGAATTGTTTAACCAGTTTGATTTTGAGACTGACTAAAAAACAGTGGGCTCCACAATTTAGACGGTTTAAGTTACTGTGTGCTAAATGCTCAATTTGAAAGTGCATGTGTACTAAGCATCATACTTTGCTAGAGTATCAAAGATCTCCCCTCAAAATTTTCAAATCACAGCAGCCACCAACTGGTGCAGCGAAAGGGCAGCTCCTGTACTGCTGAGGCACTTCTCAAACACTAAACACATCCCATGTGTGCAGCCATCATGTCATGTGTTTTTGTGGGCCATCTTGATGTATGTGTGACATCCAAATGGTGCACTATGTGTGGCCTATAATGAATATGAAAAACGCCCAAAATCAAGCTGATCCAAAACTTAGGTAGGCCAAACCAAATGAAACAATGTAAAATGCCCCAGAACTCTAAATTCAAGTGCTGTGGCCCAACTGAGTTTTAGATCTGCCTGATATTTCTGGAGTCCACTAATCTTGATATTACACACATCACGAATGGGCTGGATGGGTAGATAGACATTAAGGTGGGCCAAAGTAGAGCTGGATATTGTTCTCTGTTGGGCATTCTCCATCATTGTTTCCATTCTTGTGGCTGGCTCAACTAGTTTATAGGAAAGATCCGCTCAAACATAGACACTTTTCATTAAATTCAGAAGTACCTTGACAATACTCATGTGAGGCCCTTAAATAGACCTCTTAGATGTATAAGGATAATTTCAGAAGTTTTTTCTTATTTTGGTTCTTCCTTTCGTAGTGTCATTAAAAACTAAGGATTTATTATAAAAATTGAAGGCTAATCAAAGAAAGATGCTAAATGGATAGGATCTAATGGGAATTTATTGCATGGGTCGCTGATTGGTTTTGCAGAGCTGGCTAATTGGATTATATTGCCAAATTTGAAGGCTTGGGCCTCCTTGTTGATGGGCCAACTGTGGGGCCTGGGCTTGGGTCTAATGGATCTAGGTCTTGCCCATGGGTCTTGGGCCCAGTTGATGTGGCTTGTCTTGTATCAATTCTCATCTTCTTGAAAAGCACTAGATTATGGCGAGTTAATGGTCTGATATTGCTTATAAAGGCCAGGATCCAAATGTTGGAAGTCTGTAGCTGTAATCCATGTAGCATCCAAGAGAGGCCGTCCTTATCAACGGATGGGAAACTTCTAGTAGGCATCTTGGTGCATGGAGATGATTTGGACATTAAGAATATCGATAATTGTGTCTGTAGGTGGCAAATTGGTCGGGTGTGTGATAACGTGGTCCTCCATGCCATCATAGATGGAAAGATCCTCCTCAATTGAAAGTAGGATTGATAGGTAAATCCGGTGGGAGATGTAGAACATAAGGGGCCGTTTGGATAGCATGTAACTTGGTTAAGATGAGTCCAAGTCGCATGCGACTTCATAGCATGTGGTGTTTGGATGCTTGAAGTTACATTCAACTTCATAACATCATGAGTCCAAGTTACATGCTACTTTCCCCAAAATCTAACATCCCAAAATGGTGAGTTTCAGGTAGCATGCTACTTGATAGCATCCAACATTCGGATTTTTCAAACACAAGTTTGCAAGGGAGATTCACAGCAACCTACAATATTGATGAAGAGACGACAGTGGCAGCCATTTGTTGTTGAAATCGGAGCTCCGAAGCTCCTTTAAGTAGAGGGCAAGGGCAGCGGCAATGATTTGAGGCAGGGCTGAGGGCTTCTCGATTCTTCTGTAGGCCGAGGGAGAAGGCAGCGGCAACTGCACTTGGTTAGGGTTAGCGTTTCCTTTTTTTTTTTTTTTTCTTCCTTTTTATTTTAGTAGTGGCCACTTGACTTTTTGTGTTTGAGAAGGGGCCAACGCCCATGTGATTGCTTAAAGAACTTTTAAGTATTTTTAGCAGCGGGCCCTGTCCGCTGGGTTGCCGAGTGGGACTGGTCCCTCCAGTTCATGTGTTGGGCCTCCCCTTTAGGCCCACTCTCAGATATCATATGTTGGATCTGATCCGTCCATCTTGTGTAATGATGGGCCTGTTGCGCGATGTGTCCAGATAGTGGGCCACCATTGTCCGCTGGGCTGCCGAGTGGGATTGGTCCACGATCCTGAACCATGATCGGTACATCGATTTAATCGTATCTAATCTTATGAATGGGATCTAATCCCATGATTCAATGGTGTAATTTGATTGTAATTAGTTCTTTATGACTCTCAAATTCTAATATTCCACTTTTTATGGCCCATTGGATGATGAAATTAGCCTAGAAATTAGCCTAAAAATTAGCCTATGCTACTCAATTTGATGGGCTTGGTAAAATGATATCCATTGAGTCAAGCCTAATCCCATCTGAATTGAGTGTTGAGATGTATCCATTATTGCCACATATAGTAGATGTGAATATAAAGTCATTATCATATAACAAAGTTACATGCAGTGTTTTAAATAGCGAATAGCGTGTAGTGTAGCGTTCACCCCTCTGAAGCGTGAGGCGTAAGCTACATAGCGTGTAGCTTAAGCTACATGCTAGTTCTAGATTTTTAATCAAGGTTGCGCTTGGTTGCACTAATTCCATGATATTCACCAAATTAGACTGATTAATGATGAAATTTAACATATTTTCATGATATTTGGTGCAACCAAATGCAACTTAAAAGTAATACGAAAGGCTAATCAATAAGTATAAAGGTAAAGAAAGAGCAACAAAACTGATTTAATACTATTACTTATTTAATTTTTACTAAAAGCATTAAATATTGAAAATAGAAAAATGTAACAAATCATTGAAAATATTATTTGATTTTAATGTTTTAATGAAAAATAACTTGTAATGTGAGGTACATAGCGTGTAGCGTAGTCTATGTAGCATGTAGCGTATGCAAATTATCATGTAGCATAGGCTACATGCGACTTAAGCTATTTTCATGAGCTACGTAGCGTCAAGGCTAAGCTGCATGCTACATAGCGTAGCTATTTAAAACACTGGTTACATGTTACCCAAACACATGTTACAAGTAACATGTAACCAAGTAACATATTGCATCCAAACATGATTGCATGTAACCAAGTATCACCTGTAACTTGGTCACATGTAACCTTCTTACATCTTAAAGAAAGTTACATGCATCCGAACGACCCTTAAAGCATTAGCACTAATCTTCTTTGTGATTTTAAATGGTCCCATATTACGAGGATGGAGCTTCTTTCAGGATCTAGAGGGCAGCCATTCGTGACGGATATTGATGATAACATTCCACCTTTGGCAAATTTGACAAAATGATGTCTTGTATCTGCATGGTGCTTATAACTCTCATTACTTGCTGCGATATTACGTCAAACTTCGTCATGCACTTGCTGCATATGGTGGATGAAGTCATCAGCTTCTGTGCTTGGTCTTAACTTTATGGTAGAGGAACCGGAACGACTGGAAGACGCAGACATATACTAGTCATTGAGTCTGAGTTGTTATTGGCAATTTCAGCCATGGGTATTGCAATGTCGCACGTAGTTATATGATCATGAACATGATGCCTTGATAACTTGCCCAAGCCGTGGTTAGCCACTTCCGTTTGACCATCAGTTTGAGGGTGGTAGGCACTAGAGAAATGAAGCTTGGTCTTTATTACTTTCCAAAGAGTCTTAAAAAAATAGCTCATGAACTTGGAAACATGATTTGACACAATTTTCTTCAGAAGCCAATGAAGACGAACAACCTCTCAAAAAAATAACTGAGTAATTTTGCAGGTGTCTACTGCAGGCGAACATGGTATGAAATGGGCCATCTTTGAAAATCGGTCAACCACCACAAATACCGATTCAAAATTTCTAGGCAATCTTTGGCAAACTCGAAATGAAGTCCATGCTAAGATCTTCCCATAGAGCATGTGAGATTGGTAGTGGTTGATACATTCCATTGTTTTTCTGTTGACCCTTTGCAAGTTGGTAAACCCTGCAGTACTAGCAAATCTTCACAATATTCAATTTCAGACAAGGCCAAAAGTATCTATCTCCAATGAGGGCTAGGTCTTATTGTGGCCTGAGTGACTATTACATCCACTAGGATGTAATTCTCTCACAATATGCTCGTGGATGGATGTGGCTGGTAGGCAAAGTTGCATCCCTCGGAACAAGTAGCCATCATGAATGATGAAATGTGATGTTTTTCATGTTCTCTAGTAACAATGTTTGTGTAAATACGCCCAAAATTCTTATCTTACGCATACTCATGTGGTATCTCTTTGAATCTTGGTATAGTGACAGACATTGATGACAGTAAATGCGAACAACGGCTCAAGGCATTAGCAATCTGATTGTCCTTGGCAGCCTTGTCACAAATGACAAAGGAGAACTTTTGTAGGTAAGCACTCTACTTAACATGACGAGCACTCATCTTCTGTTGAGAGGTTAGGCACTTAAGTGCTTCATGATTGGAGTATAAGGCATATTCCTTGCCTATCGAATAGTGATGCCAATGCTGTAGAATATGAAAAAAATCATAGAACTTCAAGCCATAAGTGGAGTATCGTTTCTTTGCATCTGACAGCTTCTTGCTGAAGAATGCTAGCGGATGAGTCTCTTGAATGAGAACCCCATCAATGCTGATGTTGGAAGGGTCACGACTCACCTCAAACACCTTCTCAAAGTTCGGACGGCGTAAAATTGGAGCTTCCATTATCTTACATTTGATCTTATCAAATGCTCTTGTTGCTGCTCTTGACCATCAAAACTCTCTTTTGTTTCATGCAATCAGTGATTGGAGTCATGATGCTGCTGAAGTTTTGCACAAAGCATCTGTAAATATGGCGAGGCCCTAAAAACTACAAACTACAGAGATAGTGTTAAATATCGGCCAATCGGCAATGGCTTTCACCTTGGCGGGGTTCACTTCTACAACTCGAGATGAAACAACGTATCCTAAGAAAATCACGAATGTACTCATGAAGGTGCACTTTTTAAGATTGATGTAGAAGCGCTCGCGATGAAGGATTACAGAGATAAGACACAGGTGATTGAGGTGCTCCTCCCTTGAGTCACAAAAGGCAAGAACGTTTTCAAAGTAGACAATGACAAACTTGCCAATAAATGGGTGTAACAACTGGGTTATGATGCACAATCAAGTGTTAAGCATATTTGTGAGACTGAATGGCATAACTGGCCACTCGTGGACACCATCCTTCATCTTCAATGTTGCCTTCCATTCATTACGAGGTTGGATGCTGATCTAGTGGTATCTACTACAAAAATCAATCTTGGAGAAGACTCTAGCACCTGGCATCAACATCAAGTCCAACATATCACCAAAAGCCGAACAATGCGGAAGGGGCACTTTATTGTGATTCGGTTGTCCACACAAAAAAGCCAACTCCCATCCTTCTTGAGAGTAAGGAGGGCTGGCACAACACATGGGCTTAGGTTCTCTCAGATGTAACCCCATTTTAGCAACTCATTAACTTGACACTTCAACTTTGTGTGCTCAATTCACTCATTCGCTATGCTGGTAAGTTAGGTAAAGATGCTCCAAAAACCAAATATATGGCGTGTTGAATATCTTGCAACGGAGGAAACTCCTCAGGCAGACCATCAAGGACTAAATCTTAAAAGTCATGGAGCATGGATTTGACTTCACTAAGAATAGACTCCTCTTGATCAGTAACAGGCTTCTGCACCTATTTTGTGACTAGATCAAACATAATGCCTTTCTCACTACTCTTTCTTGAACTTTCGCATTGTGAGAATGCAGGATTGAGGATGAGTATCCGATGCTGACGTAGATGGAAGATGAGATGTAGGCTGAAACGGGCGAAGGTGGATTTGATGACCTTTTTATAGGAAAGCATGCGTGTTAGCCTCACCGTTGCTTTGCACCTTTCGGTCAAAGAATCAAGGTCGACCAAGAAAGTTGTGGGTGTCATTCATTGGAATTATGTCACACCAAATTTCTTTATAGATGCTTGTGAATAGTGCACCCAAAGGCTTCTTTAAGCCTTTTAGGGGACTTTGTCCAGGCAACCCACTATCCCCATTCTTATTTTTGCTAGTGGCAGAAGCTCTCAGCCGGATGCTCTTAAGAGGCTAGGATTCCATTCTCGTAACCGGGTTTCGAGTATCTAATCTGGCAAGGCCTATTTCACACCAGTGTTTGCAGTATCGATAATATCGACTGATATTATTGATATTGGGAACTAGCGACACAAACTGGCCCAGTAATAATAGGCCAGTGGCTTGATTCTTGTGTATCGCACGATATATCGTGCAATATCGGCAGATATATCGATATCGCACGATATATCGTCAATTTATCGCGTTTTATTCCTTTGCGGATTCCACATATCGTCGATACCTGGACGATATCGTCTAGGTATCGTTACGCCGCACAAGAGTCCCCCATTTTGTAGAAAAAAATGATTTTTTGTTCGATTTTCTTCTAGTTTCTCCTCCCTAAAAAAAAAAAAAAACCCGTTCGATTTTCAACTTGACCCGCGTACTGACTCTGCGAAGGAGTCATATTTTGTTGAGTCTAGTTAGTCATTTTCTAGGTTTTGTTGAGTCCCCATATAGATCTAAGCTATATAGGGTAGTTTGCATTGCGTTGAACTAGGATAGTCAAAACTGCATTTGGAGGATACCCAGGTCACCCTCGCCCCGCGTCTAAAGGAGAGGATTGCGTGTTTGAAGCTTTTTTGGGTCTAGGTAGCAATCAGTTACATCATCCATAGGTATAGTTCTCAGCTCTTTTGCTTGTTTTACTTTGCCAATGAATTGGTTGTGTTTTCATTAATGTCTTCTTATATTTATATATCTTATGGAATCAATTTAAACAATAGTTGCATCAGTTCAGTCAGACAACGCATAGTTTAGAATCCTTTTACAAAGGAACTTCATTATGTGGACTTTTTTTTTTGTACATATTATGATTTAAATGTGTGTATTAAGGTCCATTTTAACAATCCTCGAAGTTTCATTGAAAAATTCAATCAATTTCCCATTGTTTCCCCATGTTTCCCAAAAAGTGCAATACATTACCCGATACAACCAATATTTCCCTAGCGATACGCGATATGTATCTGTATTCCAAGGGTGCGAAATGTAACGCGATACTGATACTGCGAACATTGTTTCACACCACCTTCAATTCGCAAATGACACCAGCATTTCCTATGAGTCGGATCCTTCTATGGTGGATAATCTTCACAAAACTATAGTCTATTTTGAGGTGGTTTCTGGCCGAAGGTTAACATGGGAAAGAGCGAGATCTTAGGCATCCACTTAGCTATAGAGGACTTGCCTCTCTTTGCCTCGCTTTTTGGTTGTAAGGCAGGATCTCTTCCATCTTCTTATTTGGGGCTCCTTTTATGTGTTGGGAAGCCTGCTACTCAAGGTGATTGAAATAATTGAAGGGATTCTGTCAAAGTGGAGAAGTTGCCACCTCTCCCTTGGTGGTAGATCATCTCTTATCAAATTGGTGTTCTTTAATATGCCGCTAAACTTAATGTCTCTATTCAAATGCCTATCTTAAGTTCGGAAGAGACTGGACAAGCTTAGGAGAGATTTTCTTTGGAAAGGCGTCGGAGACGGTAACAAATTTCATCCATTGAGGTGGGAGGAAGTATGCAAACCGTTGAACGAGGGAGGGAGTAGTTTGAAGGATATCTTAAGTATGAACAAGGCTCTTCTTGGGAAATGGCTTTGGCGCTTCAGCACAGAGGAAGGGCAATTGTGGAGAGAAGTGATCGCTTCTAAATATGGGGTCCAAGTGGGGGGATGGGAAACCAAGGAATCCTTCCTTTATAGGGCTTCTAACACTTGGGGTCAATCATGTCCCTCAAGTTGGAGTGTAAGAAGGGGATATCCTTATCTATTGGCGATGGGACTCGAGTTAGTTTTTGGAATGATGTGTGGTGTGGCGATGCTCCTCGAGCACTTATTTTCTCCAATTTGGCTCATATTGCTTCATCTCCAAACATTACCGTGGCGGATTGTTTTTCCATGAACGGGTCTAATGTCATCTAGACCCCATCGTGCCGAATGGAGTTGCTAGATCATGAGTTGGAAGAGCTTCTTTGCCTATTCAACATGCGCTGATCTATCTTACCTTCGGATGATAAGGCTGAGATGATTTGGATTGCTAATATCTCAGGGCGATTCTCAGTGAGATCATTTTATAACATGATTCGACCCCAGAAAGGAGGAGGGGATGGCGGGCATGCCTTTCACTTTTGGCACTACCCCATTCCCCCTAAAGTTGCGGCATTCACTTGGCTTTTGGGAAGAAAAAAAGGTCCTCATGATCGACAGCCTCCAAAAGCGGGCGATGGTAATTCCAAATAGATGCTATCTTTGCAAACAAGATGATGAGACTGTCGATCACCTTTTTATATCCTGCCCCTTTACGTCCAAGATATGGTTGCATGTCCTCTCTTCACTCAACCCGTCTTGGATTATCCCAAACAATGTTAGGGATCTTCTTTGGGCCTGGCATAGAGGAGTGCTTCAATCCAAAGAAGGAGCTCATTGGCACATCTCTTCCAGCGGGCGACTTGGGCCGAAAGGAATAGATGTTGCTTCCAAAACATCTCCCTCTCGATCGAGACAGTGATAGCCAACGTTGTGTCACTTATGATTGAAGCACTCTTTTTAAGTGCCTAGGCTGATGACCTTGTCTTTTTTCTCTCTTGCCTTCCCGTTGTATTATTTTCCCTCCTGTTTGTGGCCTTTAATAAAATTCCGTTAATCTTGAAAAAGAAACACCAAATACCTTCGAATCACGGGGATGGTAGTGTTATCGACCCACTTAACCTCGTATGATTTTGGATGTTTTTCAGTTGGCAATTTGATCTTATCAATTACCTCTTATGAGACAATGTTCATCGAACTACCCCATTGACAATCATGGTACATAGCCTACGATGCCACTTTACTCGCGTATGCAAAACAGTTGTTCGGCATCAATCTTCCACTTCCTCCTCAATGGTGGTAAGGAGGCGGCGTATGATAAGAGTGGGATCATCAACCTTAGCTTTGATTGCAATTTTAGTAAGGGAATCCTCTGATTGTGATGTAGGCGCTATATAGGATTGTTCCACCGCGATGTTTTCGTCGTAATACTTAGGGTTGTCCTGGTAGTAGGGGTCCTCATTATCGCAGTAGTGGAGGTTCCTAGCTTGCAGACACTTATTAGAATACTGTCATTTCTCTCCATAATGCTGAGAACCAACATCCTGCCGATCCCACCTAAGGGGAGGATTAGGATTATGGTCAAGGACCTGCCCCTCTGTCTCATGCCCCTACAATGCTTTCTTGTATGAATTCTGCGGTTGACGACGTTGTAAACGTTGTAGTTGACTTACAGGCGGAGTCTGCATCTGTGGCTGCAGTTGAAAAGGGTAGGGAGGTTGTTGGTAGCCTTACGACTGAGTCCTGTTAAGGTGTGGACAGGACCTTTCCTCATGGTAGCCTCCCCGGTTGAAGAGCCAAAATGCCGAAGAGTTTGCTGTTGTAGCTGTTGCTCAACTTGTTGAGCATTTTGATGAGCATCATCGACTGACTGGAAATCATACATGACTATCTCGCGTTGGATCTCACAACATAACCCTGTTCGACAGTAGTTAGCCGTTACGCAGTCGGACTGTGCAAGCTTACAACGGACAGCATGCTCATTGAACTTCTCGGTGTAATTATCCACCAGTAAAGTTCCCTGTTTGAATATGAGGAGCTCCTGGAGAAGGGTATCCATGTAATCTGAAGATAATACTTATTTTCCAGCTTTTCTCTCATGTCATCCCCTTGGTGAGATTGTGGTCGTCAATGTTGTGTCTCCAGATTCTTGCTGGACTCTTTAGCTTGATCTTGATAAAGATCACTTGCTGAAAATTGCCTATGTTATACCGTACAAAATAATCCTCAAGCTTTTTAATCCAATTGACAAAAGCCTTTAAATCAAGACGACCTGTGAAGTCCAGAACTTCAACTTGTACTTTCTCGGTGATATCTTCTTTCTTGGGCATTTCGAGAGGTTGTCCTGGACCTTTGCAAATACTAAAGAGCCACCGCCTGAAGTGATAAAGAGACTCCTGAGGACTGGTACCATTTTGATTCACTGAAGGTTCTGGCTGGAAACCTGATTGTGGATTTGGGTTGCCACTTGCCATTAGGATCTCTGGTGGGGCCAAGTTGCTTTTCATGTTGTTCTCCTCATAGTTGGTCAACAACGTCTTCCGAATTGGCTACCCTTGCGAATAACTTGGTGATGCGCTTATCTCACTATTGTCTCACTGTTGATTCGTAACCCCCCTTGATATATGTGACCACTATGGGTACACATTGTATCAAGGAAACGGCATTGGCAAGGGAATGGATAAAATTTCCAGGTTGATTATCCATTGTTAATTAGTTGAAGTAATGGGCAGAATATAGGGTGCTCTATGGGTTGGAACAAAGGATTATTAATGGACTGGGATTTTGGGCTTTTAATGGGCTGGGTTTTGACTGTTACTGAGTTGGATTTTTAATGGGCTAGAATAGCGGCTGGATTTGGACTGTTAACGGACTGAATTTCTGGGCTTTTAATGGGCTGGAATAGGGCCAGGATTTAGATTTTTAATTTGCTGGAGTAGGGTTGGATTTGGATTGTTAATGGGATGGAAGGGGGCTTTTAATGGGCTAGAATAGGGTTGGATTTAGTCTAGATTGATCGACCAACATTAGATAGAGATGCCAGGTTGAAAGATATAGGTGCTTGCTGGACTTGAATCTCCTAATTTCAGGGGTGTAGGGGTGTCTCAGAAATGGGTTTGAGATTTTCCATCAATCGATGAAAGAAATATTTTCCATCAATCGAATTACAGGCACCTAGGCTGCCTCACTGTGTCGAGATAAGTCAGAGAAGCTGGCGCAGCATGCCAATCTGACATATGTTCAAACGAATGCACTGTTTGACTACTTCTCTCATGGGGCGCACCATACAAACTCGCTGTGATGAACGCAGATAGAACAAATCTATCTCGGCATAGTGAGGCAGCCTAGATGTCTGTTGTATTTCTTTCATTGATTGATGGAAAATTGTGTCGGTTCTCAACTGTTCCATGCAAGGTGTTCCATAATAGTAATGGTGGCCGTAAAGGCCATTGCTGTTGCCGTTGCAGCATTTTTTATTTTTATTTTTGAAAAAACCTGTTTTGGGACCATTATGGGACCGCTACGGGGCTGTTACAGACAGTTTTTCCTGTAACGGCCGTTATGTCCTCGTAACACGTAACGGTTATGGCTATTACTGTTATGTAATGTCCGTTACGTAACCGTTCTTGTATACCACGGTTCCATGACCCAGGGTCCATAGCCCGGGTCCTTGTGATGTTGGCTAAGATAGGTTGAGAGAGTGCATGCTCCATCACTTCCTGATCTGGATCCAGAATGTACTCGGGAGCTCCCTTGACGGGATGGGCTTCCTGATCGGGAATCAGCTCTGGCTCCAAGGGTTAAACTCTTCACAACTTATCAATGGATAACCCTTTTGGTATGAATAATTTATCAGTCTGGGCATGGATGTTCCTATTTGGGCATCTTGTTTGGGCTATTGGATTTACGTTCTTAATTTCATAGTGCTTCTCTGTATCTAACCTGAACAAGAACCCTTCTTCTATGCTGGTGGCTCTCCACCTAGGCTTTTAGAGGAATGAATTCTCTGATCAGCCTCCCGCAAGACAAAGTGATTTGACTTCGGTGCCTGAAAGAGTATACGACGAGACCAAGGCCACTAGCTACCATGTCCGATGCTTCACTAGTTACCTTCTCTGCTCGGTTTGCCAAACACCAATGTTTTAGTTCCCCCTCCCTTTTCCTGGCTTCAAGTATGCATGCATTGAACACCCTACACTGTGCTAGCTAGCTGGCAGTCTCATTCTCACTCGTTAACAAATTCCTTTTAGAAAGAAAGACAAATGTGGTTACTGAGAAAGCAACAAAAGGATCTGAAACTGGTCAATTGGGACTGTCAATCGCTACTGGTGGGCTCAATCTGTGCTGGGATCTATTCCGAATGGCATTCTAAGTAGGCGAGATGGTGGTGGACTGTTAATAGGTTGGAAGTTTGGGCTTTTAATGGGTTGGAATAGGTATGAATTTGAACTGTTAATGGGCTGGAAGTGTGGGCTTTGAGTGGGCTGGAATAGGAGGGTAGAATTGTGTGCTGAAATTTTGGCAGTGTCTCTCCTTGTCAATTGGACATTTAGGTTTTGTAAAAGAAAAGAAAGAAAAAAAGAAAAGTGGAGGGAGGAGGGTAGGAATAGATGCAATGAAGAAAATAAAGTGAAAAAAAATACAAATTTTATGATTCAAGAACTTGAAAGCAGAATAATATGATCGTTGCTGAACTAGGACTTAGATCCAGATGTTGGAACTGGTTCTAATACCAATTTGGCATAGCCAATAGATAGGAAAGATCCGCTCAAATATAGGCACTTCTACGCTAAGCTTAACGCAAGAACCACAATCAGAGTACAGAATAAAATTCAGATTTTTTTTTTAATTAAAATCAGAAGTGCCTTGAGAATACCCATTTGAGGCCTTTAGACCTCTTAGACGTACAAGAAAAAGTTTATCATTTTTTGGCATGAGATTTTCTTTATTTCTAAGTGTCATTTAGATCTAAGGATTTATTACAAAAATAGAAGGCTAATAAAAAAAGGATGTTAAATAGATAAAGAGATTTGATTGGATTGTATTGCATGGCTGGCTGATTGAGTTTTGCTGCCTAATTAGGAAGCTTAATGGATCTGGGCCTGGTCCATGGGTCTTGGGCTCAGTTGATGTGGGTCGGCCTGCATTTGTGGCACACCTAAGTTCCTTTTAAGCATAAAATTTTGTGTAGAAACTAATAGTAGTCCGGCCCAGTTGATGAATGGAATGGATCTTATATAGAAAACATGGTTGGCCCCCACACGACTGGCCTGAGAGTCACAGGTTTAAGCTATCGAGTTGGACACCTGTATTTCAATCTGACTCAATCGAGTTGGCCTGATTCAGGCCTGCTAAGTTTGAATCAGTGGGGGTGGGGGGTACGGACTTTTCCACCTCTGATACTGGTATGTGCGATTCATGCTGCTTTGGATGATACTTTAAACCTTGATCGTATAACACTAAGTTTATAATGCATGTACATGGACACCTCGTTGAGTGGGGGGTTGTAATTGTATATTGGAAAATGGTAAGTATTTTGCATCAGCATCCTATTCATGCCTTTGAAAGCACTATTAACTGCAGTGCCTCCCCTCCCATTGTGGCCACATATGCAGTAAATATCAAATGGAGGGACAAACTGCTGGATGATTTATGACCAAGAAAATAGTTACGCGGTGTATAGGCATATTAGATATCGTCAATTTACCTCATGTAGAAAACCCTTCACTAAAAATAAAGAGGAAAAAAAAAAAAAACTAGATGTGTATCTTGTGTAGGAAGTGTGCAATCATATACATGATTTCTTGTTCCAGAACCATGCCTTAAATCTCCTCTGCTTAAAATTCTTTGCACCCCATTTTCTCAACAGACTTTCAAGTTGCTTTTAGATTTTCCTTTATTTTCCATTTCACTAAAATTCCCAGTTTCTCCGTTTGGATTTCTTTTACAGGCTTAGGGACCGTCTTGTCAAGATCATCACAGATTACCGGACAGAAACTTCCCTTAGACATGGATGCAATGATATACTCAAGGTATTTAGGTGCTCTGTTTTCATATCATGGCTTTGGGTATGTCTCGGTGTTCAGAGTCCCCCAAAGCCTACTGGATGCACTATACTACATTCAACCATGTTTCGAGGTGGGTAAGTCAGGGAAATGGTGGCCCACTTACTGCTCATCAACACCAAGTGCATTATGTAGGCTTGGGAAGCCCAGGCAACGTTGATTTGGAGCTCCATTCCTTTAAAATTGATCACCAATGCTCGTGCATGGAAGAAATGTCTTTTGAGTCCCTAATGTCTCTTTGAACCTGATAGGCCGACTGTGTGAACCTTTTGGTGAAATACTACAAGGAGGCCCGGCATGCGGTCCTCTTGGGTATTGAAGAAGATGAAGCGCGCTTGAAGAGGGACGACAGGTCTACTCAGGCATCTGAGAGAGCAGCGAGCACAAGAAATTTGGAGGTCAAGTCGAGAACCAAGGGTGGTGGAAGGTGTTGCATGTGCTTCGATCCGCTGTCGATTCAAAACCTCTCGGTCATTGTATTCTTCTGTTGCCATGCTTATCACATCACATGCCTCACTGGCTCCTCTGATTCCACCAGTGTTGGTTCCGGCAGAGGGGTTCTAGCCTCTTCTCGACGGCATTTATCGGATGACAACGACGACAACATGGATGATAATGTTGGGTCTGGTGGGTCCCGGATGCGTTGTATCTTATGTACTACAGCCGCTGCATAAGCAGGTGTGCGCTTGAGGTGTGTGTGTGTGTGTGTGTGTGTGTGTGTGTGTGTGTGTGTGTGTGTTCCTATATGTGCAATTTTTGGGCCCCCCTTGCATTATTGCTTGTATTTTAGGAATTTTTTGTGTGTATTTTAGGATTTTTTTCTTCTTCTTCCAAGAGACGCATTTCTCTTTGCTATACATCGATTGATGGCGGGATGGTGTACCTATGCTCACATTTTTTTGTCTAATATATGATATAAATATAATGAAGGTTGTTTATGATTGTTTGTTATGTTCTTATCACAAGGGCATATACATGGGGTGCAATCCATAGTTCTCCATTTTTTTTTTATTATTATTATTTTTTAAGCATGGGGAAGATTGGTCGTTGGTTGGTTATAGTTGAGCTGGATAATAGTGATATCTATCCTAATTAAAAAACCTGGCACGCTGTCAGGGTATTTGCCGTTGTTGCATGTGGACGTTTTTCTTCTCTTTTCCCCATTTAAATGGTCTATCCACAGGCCTTCGATTGGATTTTCTGAATTGATTTGGCTGAGTAAGTTTATGGGATATGGCCTTTCTTGGGGTTCCTTAGATGGTCGGTCCAGAGGGCGCTGGAGCCAACCGGACTTCACGGAGTGCACTTGTACGTGTTGCTCGCCATGTGCCAATGTGATATCATCTCTAGTCAGCCAATGGTTCAGTGATCTAGACGTTCTGATCAGATAGGCCATGATGCATGACTGTGGAAACATCTCGTTCTTTTAATTTGTAACCTCATGTAAAGTGATTGGACTTTTTATTCTCTAAGTAAACCTCAGGTTTGTTGGAACTCTTAAAATAGCACCTCTTTTGAAAATATTAATTTTTTTTTGACTTTTGACACCTTTATGCTTTTTTTTTTTTTATTGAAATGGACGCTCTTGGAACTTGGCATCTAGCCTCGTGCCATTTAATGTTACTAAGTGTTGGTGATGATTTGTAGGGGCTCACGTCATACCCCACGAGGGCCATTAAAACCTTCATGTGGTACGTGCATGGAGACATCCAAATTATTCAAAAGGTCTCATGGATCTTGATGGTGGGAAAACTTAAATTTTAGGCCCAACAAGAAGCACTTGACTATTGTCATTAAATCCATACTGTTTCTTGTGGCGTGGGCTACATGTAAGTTGGATTTGACCAATTTTTGGGCTCGTACTCCAACTTTAAGAGCCAAAACGGATGGATGTCATGGATCAAATACATACCTCAACAGTGGGCCTTATAGTCGAATGGCGAAAGAGGTCTAGTAAGTCCCATGGACAGCTATCAATCCGAGAAAATGCCATTTTCAACTTTTGGGAGGAGAGGAAAAAGGCCTCGAGATCTTCGTCGGAGCTCTCTCAGTGGGCCTTTGCCACAGTTTCGACAACTATATAGTAAGTCCGACCACTGCTCTTGGGTGCACTCACACTCTTACATACTCTTTTTTCAGCATTACATTCCAAAAAAAAGAAGCCAATAGGCTACTCTGTACTTGGTCCAACCACTCAGCAATGAACATGGTTACTTCATTTGCATAACAGGTAAGAACATGCATATTTGTAGTTTGTTTTAGCGAAGGTTACGAAAACAATGAGGAAAACCATTGCGAAAACAATGAGGAAAACCATTGCATCATGACATTATTATCCCTAGCGATCGCCCGATCGTACAAACAATGATCCCGCTCGTACAAACAACGATCGTCCACTTGTACAAACAACGATCGTCCTAACTATGTAAACGTGATCGCCCACTCATACAAACGGCTATCGTCCCCGTTCGAACCATGATCTCTCACTCATTCATATCGTGATTCATCTTTTATTTTATCTGTTCTTTTTTTTTTTTTCCGATTATTTTTATGAATAATAAACTCATTTTTTATGCAGGTACTTTCATATTTGCATATCATGGCTATTCAGACCATCTTATGTTTTTATGATGGGAAGTGGGTATGTGAAAATTAGGCTTGGCAAAATTCCAAACAACCCACCAACCCACACAAAACCTGCACGAAAAAATCAGTGTTCGGGTCTAGCCTTATCGTGTTGGGTCACTAACGGGTTGGCCCATCAAGACCCGTTAGGATAATGGGTCAGGTCATTGTTTCACCTGTGAAACCTGTTTAAACCGTTAGTGAGGATATTTTGGTAATTATATTTAGTGTGATGAGAAATCCCTAAGAAGTTAAGACAGCCAATAAAACTCTCTCTCTCTATCTCTCTCTCTCTCTCTCTCTCACACACACACACACACACACACACACACACACACACTCGGGAGTTTTCTCCATCTTTCTGCCCATGGCCCCACATGGCCATACTCCAAAATCTCTATCGAATCGAGCCCCTTCCCTATCTCTCTGCCCACGAAAGCACGGCTCGTTTATTTAACGGGTTAAACGGGTTGGGTTGCGGGTTACCCGTTAAATTAACGAATTAGTTTGCATTTCTAGATTTTGACCCGTTAGTTAATGGGTTGGGTTTAGGTGAGGGCATTTTTGACACGACACGAATACAACACGACATGAATATGGTTCAACATGACCTGTTGCCAAGCCTAGTGAAAATGAGAGATTCCTGTATAAGGGTGAAGACTCAAAATATATCGTTATGAGTAATATAATTACATACCAATAGCTCGTATCTAAAATGCACAAGATTACGAAGACAATACTGGAGGATTATAGGTCAGAATCAAGGTTAATTGCCTTTGGCACGATTGCGGATCATTCCCTCCAATTCGTATCACAGATAACGAGGATGTCTGGTGTTCGTCCATTTCAGTGAACAAAATCCAAATGTCCTTATGCCATTATTCATAGAGAAAGTGATGTGTGTAATTGTTGTCCAAGAGAGTAGCACACCCCTCTGCCACCTACATAGTCCTTATAACATTATGCACTAAGATACTGAGCCTATTCATCAAACTTCTCCTGAACCTATTCTTATTCTTAAACTTATGTTTGTAGGCTTAAATGAACAGGAAACACATCCAGATCCTATTAAAAAAAAAGAAAGAAAGAAATTATTTGTAGGCTTTACAATATGAAGATTGAATATGAAAGAGAGAAATAAAATAGAATAGTATAAAAAATGAAAACCTGGTTGAGACTATATCCGTATGGATTAGAGTAGCAACAAACTTCTTCTTCTCTTTCTCAAATAGATAAGAAACACCAGGAGAGGGATATAGAAAATAGAGGAGAAGAGAAAGAGTTACTGGTTTGTTACTTCAGTACTAATTTTATGAGAAGGAAAAATGGCTCACCGCTTATGTGGGCCCCACAATGATTATATGAAATCCATACCGATCACAAGGTAAGGCACCATATGCTAGAATAAGGGCCCTAAAATCAGCTCCATTCGTGATTAAAATAGACCACACGATCAAAAGAATTATATAGGACAAATCTCACCTTCTAAACTCTTTCTATTAATTTAGCCCACCTGAATCACATATGGGCCTTATTTTTTGAGAAAGGGCCTGAGATTTCGTGTGACATCTAGTGAATGGAGTGGATTTCATATAATGATCACAGTGGGCCGATTAAAAATAGTGGACCTCTCTTTCCCAACTATTTCCTTTGAGGTGGCCCACTTAAATCCCAAGTCAACCTAATATTTTTACCCCGGGCCTAACTAATGATTATACATCTATTGGCCGGAGTGGATCTCAAATAAACAGCACGGTGGGCCAGCTCAAAAATAAGGAGGGGTGTGTCCGTTTTCCAAATAAGTTTCTATTTTATTTTGAATATTAAAAACAATTGTAAGGCTAAAAAAATTATTGACAGCACCACCTTGATTTTTGGCGGGGCCCATCTTTGATGTTTATGTAAGATCCTACTCTGACCATTAGATGTGCACTATCACTTTAGAGCGAGGGTCAAAAACTCATGCTAACTCGTTATCCAGGTGGGTCACACCAAGGTAAATAGTCTGGCTAGTGAACTTTCCTTCGAATATAGGGAAGTGGGAACGCCGGTTGTTGAATAGGAAACTCTGCTTTCATACTCACATAATTTTCCATGCCTCCATGTCATTCTAAACACGTGACAAAAATTGAATGGAATCGGGATCATAAATTTATTCATTCTAGTAGTGAATGGGCCACTAGTCGAAAAGCTACGATGATCGGACGATATGTGACCTTCAATTAAAGTCCTACAAATAGACACTAAAAGACAAAAATATGAACGAATTTAATTAATTGAGAAGATTCCCATTTCTTAGATGGTTGAGATGGTCTAATCCTTAAATTTTTTTATTATGGTCCAATCAACGATGGGTCACACATGATTTATGGTTCTGATCAACATATACACATGCCAAGTGTGTGGTTCACAGTCTCAAGGCACGAAAATGAAGGTACATTTGACATTATTAATGGTTTTGATCACATATAAAAATCATCGTGGAACCGAGAAAAAATTCGACGGTTTGAAATGGGTGTGCAATATCTAATTCACTCGGGTTTTTAACCAGGTCTGGGCGGATCCAAGTTTGAATAGGTCTCATGTAAGTAGACCAGACCCTACCCATTTACTAATAGGGTTCGGGTCGGGTCTAAATGAAAGGAACCCAGACACAGACCCATTTGACAAATGGGTCCATCCTTGGACCTAGACCAGTACCATTTACCAAACGGGTTGGGTTTGGGTCGGGTTTGGGTGCCCTATTGGGTCCGCTGACCCATTTACAGTTCTACTTTCAGCTCACCTGAGCTGGACTGGGTTTTATTCGGCTTTCCAATGTCTTCCATGCACTGATGTTTAAAGAACACCACATCTCTACTCCTAACAAGCTTTTTCTCAATCGGATCCCATAATTTGCAATCGAATTTTTTGTCACCGTACCTCAGAAACACACATTGTCTGATATTTGTATCAAGCTTAGACCTCTCGTTCCTGGGTACATGAACGGATGCTCGGTATCCAAATACCTTGAGATGACTGTATGATGCATCATGTCTAGTCCATATCTTCTCAAGTACTTCTCCATTTAAGGGGCTGATGGAGATCTGGTAATCAAATACACTGTCGTGTGCATTGCTTCTCCCCAGAACATTTTGGGCAACTTTACATAGGATAACATGTATTTGATTCTCTCCAAAATGTTGTGATTCATTTGCTCTACTACACCATTGTACTGGGGGTCTTGGGCATCTTCTGTTCATGCCATATACCCATGGTCTTACAATATTTATGAAATGCTCCAATGTATTCACCTCCATTGTCAGTGCGAATGTACTTCAATGGTCTACCTATCTCTCTCTCGACCATAGCATGAAACACTTTAAACACACCAAAGACCTCGTCCTTAGATTTCAATGCGTAAACTTAAACCATCCTAGATGCATCATCTATGAATGTAACAAAATACAGAGCTTCAACCAATGATTTTGTCCTCATCGGACCACATACATTAGAATAAACCAAATCTATTGCATGAACTTTATTAACGTGAGAAACAATTTTAGCAAAAGAAACTCTATGCTGTTTCCTAGATAAATAATCAATACATGTTTTTAGAGGTATACCTTTCATCTATGGAAAAAGCCGCCGCTAGTAGCTGAAGTCATTTCTCGCTCATGTGGCCAAGCCGCCTGTGCTACATGTCCATCAATGAATCTTTAGTTACGTTCAACTCACTCTTGCATATGCTGACACTTGCCTTGTACATGGTGCAACATTTCTTCCCCATAATTGCGATCATCGAACCCTTGATGAGTTTTCAACACATACCAACAAACTGGCTTTCATAGCCATCATCATCCAACCTTCCCGTCGAAATCAAGTTGAGGCGTAAGTCAGGAATATGCCTCACATCTTTTAGTACGAATGTGCAGCCTACATTAGTCTTCACACAGATATCACAAACTCCCACAATCTTGGATTATCCAAAGTTTTCCTATCTTCACAGTGCTAAGGTCGCCTGACTTGTAACTTGTGAAGAAGTTCATGCGTGGAATCGAGTGAAACGACGCTCCCGAGTCTATCACCCAATCGGTGTCCTGACTCGTAGCCATAAAACAAACTTCGTGATCTGTAGAGAGTATAACCACCATGTCGTCATCTGAGGCGACCGCAGCAGAATTCGATTATTGATATTTCTTCTTCTTCCCTTTTCCTTTCTTATCTTTTTTTTTGAGACATTCGTTTCGGTAGTGGCCCTTCTTGCCACAATTACAACACTCAACATCTCTTCTTGTGCTTGACTTGCCTCTAGATTTATCTCGAGCATTGTCACCCTTCTTGTTCTTTCCTCTTCCCCATTTCTGTGTCACAAGGGCCTCTAGCTGAGTAGACCCCTGCGACATCCTCATTGTCTCTTCATTAAAGAGACAACTGGTCACTTGTTCCATGGATACATTCCCGTGTGGCGCGAAGTTACTTAGAGACACAACCAATGTCTCCCAACTATTAGGCAACGAGCTAAGCAATAACAAGGCTTGTAGCTCATTGTCCAGGACCATCTTCATAGCGGAGAGTTGGTTCACAATGCTACTGACTTCATTCATGTGCTCAGCCACATAACCATTTTCCTTGAACTTCAGATTCACAGGTTTTCTAATTAGGAAGATTTTATTGCTAGCTGTCTTCCTCTCATACAACCCTTCTAACTTCTTTCATAAGCTATCGGCTGAGGTCTCCGTAGACACATGGTGGAACATCGTATCATCCAACCATTGTTTAATGAACCCTACTGCCTTCCGGTCCAACTTCTTTCAATTATCGTTGGTCATATCTTTCGTTTTGGCCGATATACGTAAGATTGGAGCATATAAGTCCTTGCAATACAACAAGTCCTCCATTTTCGCCTTCCATATGGGCCAGTTAAACCCATTGAGGCCGATCATCCTTGATGATCCACATTCTATAACTCACAATGATCTCACTATCCATTTATTAAACCTGGACGCTCTGATACCACTTTTGTTGGGAGCCTTGCACTAAACTTTAGGATCTCACACCCCAACCATGTGAATTATGTAATATGATAGTGTAATACATATAATCAAATCAACCACACGAACCAAAGAAATTTTTACGTGGAAAATTCCCAACAAAGGTAAAAAGCATGGGACCTCGTCTAGATCAACAATCCACTATGTAAAGGAACGTTTACACAGCGATCACAAGTACAACCCACTTGGATCCAATCAATCTTCACCTCTAGGGTGGATAACAAATAAAAGGAACAAGAAAACTGAGAAATCTCACCGGAACAGAGGACGTAGAAGAACCTGAGATGTTGTTTGCGTTAGATAAACCTTTACGAGCATAAATCTCTTCTTCTTTTTCTCTCTCTTACCTTAAATGTGTAGAACACCTATTAGGATGCCCTAATATCGAATTGGAAGCCAATATATAGCCCCATACAAGAGTTAGATCTAAAATAGGAAACTGCATATCGCAGTCCACGCGCACCACCGACCGGTCACCCAAGGTGGCCGACCGATCGTGAATGACCCAAAACATCTAGCGCAAAACGTGAGAGAAACACCAATATTCGACCGGTCGTGCATGGCCTAAGATCGGTCCTAATGGACCAGAAGCAGTCCAGCGTGTAGAGCTCCCATGCGGCCAATATTCAACCGGTCATGCCTGATGGGCGACCGTTCGTGAGTCCCTGTTTCTGCACAATTTCTCTTTAGCTGCTGAGGAGGAAAACCCCATCAACTTCATCATCCACCCAATTCCTAATTTCAATAAGCAACCCAATTATGGGCAATACCCACTTTCATAGGCCTTATTTACTTTAGATGACTTCGAGTGTTAGCTTTTCGTATGGGTTTATAAATCTTGCAGTAGGAGCAACTCACTTTTCATGAGCAGTCTGGGGTTCTGTCTATGGAGAGAGGAGGTATTGAGATAGATGTACATTTCGTTTCGGCCTCCCCTCAACAGCTCCTTCATCCCGCGAGGAACTTTAGGAGGTGTCGTTGTTGATGAGGCTCATTCAATAGCAATAACAACTATAAGAGTAATTTGATCCCCCACTTCATCCATGTCAGCTGTCGGGTAGGCCCCACCTCATCCATGCCATCAGGGATGTGGTTGAGCCTCGCCTCATCTATGTCAGTTGGGTGGTGGCCCCCAGCTGTTAACGTTGAAGATGGTCAACAAATGTTGATCAGGGACCAATATGAATCTCCGCCAGTCTAATCCGTGATCGAGAATAAACGAACTGGATCAAAGGATTTGCAACCACCACAAAGGGTTAGTATGGTCGCTGGTGGTACCGGATGATGGCCCTCCGATGCTTAAGTCAGTATCTGATGGAGAGAAAAGCTTGTATATGAATTGATGGTGGTTGATTGCGTACCTGGTGATGGAGCATGGAGGGCTTTTTAGAGGCTTTTGATAGAGCTGTTGAGGGTTAGAATCAAGGCCACGTAGGGATATAGTTACGACTATCTCTACAAGTGGCACTGTGATTATGGCCATGTCCGCTTATTTCGTCCGGAATGGTCGCGATGACCATTTTGTAGGGCGGACGTCCCGCTTATCCATTACGAGAGGCACGACCCGTTCATTGTCAGTAACGTTCCTTGAATCCTTTGTACTCGAGAAGAAGCACTCGGTCGAGCCGAACATGTTAACAAGATAGCTATACTCCATTAGCTTTAATGTATCTAAAATGCCCATCGACAGGGACAACCCATTTAATATAGTCGCCAGGTCAGTACACGGTCAGCTAGTAGCATATCTGACCTTCTACTATATGCGTTTGGTTGAGGATATGAGAGGACTCAACTAGGTAGGACTTGTGTAGAGTCAGGTACGGAACACGTGCAAGTATTCGGCTATGATAGAATGTTGAATGTTGTCAATAAGCGGGCACTCGGTTATAGGTGAGCACTGAGTGTTTAGTCGGGGACCAGAGGGCTCACTTTAAGATAAGAGTCGAGTGTTAACTAAGGGCGGGCATTTGGTGAGTACTTGATTCCCACTTGGATACTGGTCGGCATAGTAGTAGTGCTGGACCATGACGCCGTTGATATGTCTGGAAGGCATAGTTAGAGTTATAGTCAGCCATGATTATTTAGTTGAGTGTAATCCTGGTTTGCATCTTAGAGGAATTGGATGATCTGTTCGACGGGAATCACATCTTTGATTAAGCTCATAGCTAGTGGGCCGCATATCGACGGTTGCAAATCTCCTAATGGGAACCCCCATAACACTAGCCTCATCCATGTCAGCAGGAGGGTGGGCTCCTGTCTATCCATGACAGCTGTGGAGTTGGCTCTTGACTCATCCATGCTAGCGGGGGGGGGGGGGGGGGGGGGGGGGCTGAGTCCCTATCTCATCATTTTTTGTAGGGTGGGCCCTGGCCTCATCCATGACATCCACTTTTTCCTATAGCCAAAGTATTCATGTTAGACTTGCAAAACGAGTAGTTTTATATTAAAGTAAAGATATAAAAAAATGAATTTAATACCTTATCCAATTTCATAATCCTTAATACTTTTTTTAATTTCATTCAATTCTTCACATAACTTCTCATATTGTTCCTTCTACTTCCTTAACCCTTTTACTTCTTTATATGCATTTTTCAACCTATGGTCTGACTTCTGTAAACGAACCATATTCTGTAAATGATTAAAGACCTTATTAATCTCCATCACCATCATATCCTCCAATACTGTTTAAAATTTTGGAAGTCTTTTGTTTTTTAATAAGATGAGACCATGGATCTTTACCTACTTCTTCCGTATCTCTTTCTACTGATGCTTTTACCCAATCTCATCATTGCCCTTCTTCCCATCTAGTTTCTTTCCCTTGCCTTTTTTTTTTTTCCATTCTCATGTATTTTGGTCTTGGGGAAGGTGCATGGTAAGGACCACTGCTACCATCGACACCTTTAAAAAATAAGAGTTGCTCATGTAAGAATATTGTTTGCATATTGGGATAAGAAATTATTTTAAAAAGAAATTCAACTTATGCAGAATTTTTTGACATCTTTAATGACTTTTGTCTGTGCCTTCCAATGAGTGGGGTTAAGCTTCAGAATAATCTAGATTTATAAAAGAATTTATGCTGTGTTAGATGCACATAAAAGAATGATTATACAAATTGCAACTTACAGACACTTTATTGAAGACCTTCTCTACCTTTTTATACTACGTAACTTTGGACTTGTGCTAACTCAGAAAGCATGGAATTCAGAGGGGAACCCTTTTCTTAGCCCAACCATGACTATCTGATAGTGTAAGAGATCTTTTAAGTGTCCATATCTCTTATAAATAAATAATATGACAATTAAGAAAAAATATAACAAAAAATGACTATCAAATAACACAATACATACTTGTAGGGCAAATGAACACCCATATATATTGTATGTTTCACAATGGTTCTCTCTTATCACATATTTAATCTCTTCTTTCAAGTGATGACACCTCACAGTCCCCTAAGGGTACTTATTGAAGTCTTCTAAAATTTTTTCTAACTCTATATATTTTTCCTTACAATCTGTCTTCCCCTCATATCTTACGATAAGGTTTTCGATGCATAGAAGAGCCAATTTCACCGCATCCTTGTGTCTATCTAACCCTTCAAGACGTAGAAAAGTGTTTAACAAATATTTTGTTTTAACATTTCTTGGGTATAAATATTTTGTTTCAATCCTATTTTCTTTCATTTTACTATGACTACTATGGATATGGGGTCTTGACCTAAGCCCAAAATCAAGGCGAATCTCAACTCATTGAACTTTAATATAATCTCCTATATGTTGAATATGAGGTTACCAATGTGCTTTTGGAGAAGAATATGCAAAATTTGACAGTTGAAAATAAAAATTCTCAACAGTAAAATCTAGCAAAAATCAAAGTAGGTCTACCTAAATATTTCTTTTAAAGTATCACAATTTTGAATATCTGCCTTCAAGTCCTTCAAAAACTATACCGAACGCTGGGTTAATAGTTGAGCTTTCATGTAATTCAAAGCAGGAGTAGTCATTATTTCCATTATTGCAATATATGCAAATAAATTATTAAAATAAAAATAAAAAGGATATTCATAACAAAAATAAAATGAATTAAAAAGTAATAAATCGTAGTTTTAACATCAGGTCGATCGTTGTTTCAATGAAAGGGCGATCACGGTTTCAACGAAAGGGCGGTCCTATTTGAATGTTAGTGCGATTGTTGTTTCAACTGTGATTCTCTCATGGGTTCAACGATTGCCCTCTCATTAAAACAGTTGTCACCCCAAAAGTTGACATGATAATCGCCTTAGCGTTGTAACAATGATTGTCCTAACATTGAAACCGCGATCACCCTAAATTTGAAACCGCAATCGTCCTCTCATTGAAACAACAATCAACCTAACATTGAAATTGTATTTAAAACACTGGTACTCGATCAACCGCAATGGATCGCTCGTAAAACAATGATCACTTTATTAATTTCTTATTTTTTTTCTAAAATTTTCAATATTCCTCCACTAAAACACACTTAAATGCTATAACTACCTATCTTCTTACCTTTTATGCCAAGAGAGTAGTTGGAACACCAGTGAGTAAATGAATTTTTTAGAGAGTAGTCAGATCGAGTGGAGAGTAGTTTAAGTGATTTTTTTAATGAAAAAGATGATGTCAAAGAAGGGAATGCATGAATAACTACTAGCAAGCATGACGGAGAAGAGGAAGTAGCCGAATTTTGGCAAGAAAAATGACCGAGCCCATCACAGAAGCTTCGAAAACGAAAGTTTTTTTTCTTCTTTCGATTTTCCTCCTAAAAGTCGAAAATGATGTTTGTGAAGTCATTTGTTGTCCATGGAGCCTACTAGACCTCTTTCATTGTTCGACTATGGAGCCCACCATGGGATATGTATCCTATCGATGTCATTTTGGCTTTTAAAGTTAGGGTATAGGGCAAAAAATGGATCAAATCCAACTTATAGGTTGCCCACACTATAAAAATTAATATAAATTTAAGGTTCGTAGGACCTTCTGAACGGTTTAGATGGCTTCATTCGTAGATTATATGAAGATTTCAATGACTCATGTGATAAATGACGTGAGGCTCCAACAAATCACTTCCTGCACGCAATAACATTTGAAGGCATGAGCTCAATCCTAGGTTTCAAGGGCATTTTCATCTCATACAAAAGCAAAAAGATGTCAGAAGTCTAAAAAATAATTATTTCAAAAGGGATGTTATATTGGGGGTACTAGCAAACCTTAAGTCTACTTAGGAAAAAATCTCAAAGTGGAAAGGGATAGTTTAGCCATGTTGTAACGAATACCTGAACCTGCATTGGTTAAGAGTGAATTGGTACAAGCGGAAAGCTTTAAAGGTGCAAGGGAATGACCTAAAGGGCATGGGTGAAGGTTGTAAGAAAATATTTAATGACCCATTTAACTGAAGATAGAGTGGAATGGTGGAACAACTTAACCCCAATTAGTCGAGATAACGCTTGAATGACAATGGGGATGTTGATTTTAATTTGTGGCCTGCAAATAGATGGTAAATGAGTGTTATCCAAATTAAAAAAGTAGGCTCAAGATTGGTGTCATGGATCTATTGAATTTAGAGTTTTGGCTACACTTGTTCAAACTTAAAATCCAAGGATATTGTTCCATACATTAATGTCAAAGATTATATATTTCCACTCACGTATCTCAAATGATCGACCTTTTTTCCCCAAGAGTTTGGTGGTATAGCTCTGCTACTAATTAAATGTGGGTGCATAATGGAAGGGGAAATGAAGAGAGCATCGTTTTCTTTCGTTGTAATAAACCTTGAGTCCAAACGACAAAAATCTCCAAAAGAAAAATATTGTTGAGAATAGTAAAGAGAAGTCTAAATAAAATCCTTTAATATGACTTATATAAACTCTAAATCCTAAATTCATTATTTTTTTAATTATAAGCTTTCTTAAAATAGTAAACTTTTTAAAAATGTTAAAAACTTCTAAACTCACTCAATTCTTTCACATGACTCAAATAAGGATTTTAAGCATAAATGGACTTCTTCAAACCTTAAAACACATTGAAGATAATAAAAATTGCAACTCATTAAGAATAGTAAATTTTAACTTTGAGTTAAAAATTAACTCGTAAAATGACTTTATTTTGGAAAACCATTCAGGAGTAAACTACCTTTGCCATTGGCAACAACATAGAGCTCATTAATAGCTTTTCAGCGACATTATAAGCACATAATTGATAAACTTTCCCAAAGTAATAGCCATCTAAAGCTATAATGTGTGATAGACTGTTGAATTGGACTTTCTCTTGATCTTGGCCCTTCATATGATTATCATCTTACATAAGACTGTTTTGTTTTAAGAAACGTTCTATTAGTAGGATGTCAATCATATTATGGTAGGAACATTAGTTTATGTATGCATCAAGTAGTAAGGATCTCAAATCCTGCCACACTTTTAATGATTGATTGTTTAGAGAAAAGCTTAAACACCAATTTGGATCTATGATAATACTTTTGTGGAATTGTGAACGCCTTCGCGTGAATGGGTGTCCCTACTTCCCTAGCTCTCGAGCTTTTTGTTGGTGTGGTTGGTGGTATGTATTGACTTGAATACGATGATACGTTTGATTATGGAGTTATCACTAGCTAATGAGGCTTATAATTTACGGTCGACTAGAAACCGTAGAATTGCTTGGAAATCGAGAAATCACATGACTCCTAATTTTAATGATTGTTAAGGTTAGTGTTCGGCTAAGGGCTTGTTTAGCACCATTGATTTGAGAGGAAGTGGTGAGAAGTGGATTCCATGATACGAATTCTCATCAATTTCAATTCTTATCAATTCCAGATTTTTTGTTTGGCAGCCAAGATTCGGAGAGAAATCAGACATGAGGGAATGGACAGTGTGGAATTTAATCCCACCGTATCAGCCTCGATTTTTAAATCCATGCCGTCCATTCATTTTTACAGATCATTTTATGCCAGGATCCAAAAAATAAAGCAGATCCACATCTTAAGTGGACCATAAAACAAGAAAAAGTGGAGAGTGAGACCTTTTTTTATGCACAAAAGTTTTGGATTAAACTGATATTTGTGTGGTCCCTTCATCCAGGTCTTTGTGACCTTATCAACGAGTTGGATGGAAAATATACATCAAGTTGGGTCCCACAGTTAGGAACGCATCATGTTGGGTCCCACATTGGTGATGATTTCTCCTCAAATCCCACCTTTTTGAGAGGATTTGAAAAGGAGCTAAAAGTGCCTTTTTGAATTCTCCTGGATTCCTTCAAATCCACTTCTCATCAAATCCATGGTGCCAAACAAAATAAAGAAAGTGGTTTCTCCTCACTTCTCCTCAAATCCATGGTGCCAAACGGGCCATGAAGATTTGAAGTAAGGGCCTTAGTGATGAAAAAGGAAGGGGTTATGAACACTTTTCTATCCACACAAAGTGTGGTATCTACTTTATGGAATTTTGAATTTTTTGAGGATTTAAGGAGTTCTAGAAGAAGTTACATCCAAGGTTCAAGTTGATAAATGTCATAGTAAAAATACTAAAGCAGAAGAAAGCATAAGAAAAATGCTTGGATGTTATGTGTAAGATACTGATGTAAACTTATGGAGATGTGAGATAGAAAAGGGAAACCAAATACTCTTATGTGAAAAGAAGATGACTAGGCATCCCTGATTCTAACTATAGTCCGTAGACTAGCGAACTTGCCTTACAATTGGCAATTTTCCAGCATAGTGGAACTTCTCTCGTAACCTCTCTAAATGTACTCCCCACTCGGACAAACCCCTCTTCCCAAGCTCACTCCTTTACCTTCCACTCTCCCAAGCACCACTAGAACATCAATGAAGCATTGTTAAACAAGGAAAGTGAGTTGTGATTTTATATGAACATGGAAAAATCTTACGTTTAAGAGCTCTTTTAGATGATAAGTAGACTTTTTGGACCGATGAGAATCTGTTTCCTATAGGTACTTTTCACGTATTTTGAGCCATTTTTGCCACCTTAGTTGTCCTGTAGTTCACCTGGCAGATTCGGGTGGGCCATAATGACTGTCAGGAATCCAATTCTTATGAGTGCCTTATGGTCGATCTAGACAGCTAGATGACACCGACAATTTGTATGTGTTAGTATACTTTTTTGTGGCATACTAGTGCACCTTAATTGTTTATTATGTAGGTCAGTGTGTCTAGGTATTGGATGAGCCCAAAGAAGATGAAGATTGAAGATACAAGTGGATTAGCTGTATCAAGGAAGAAGAAACAGGTATATGAGATGCCTTGGTGAGCCAAAAACCTTGAACCTTAACTAAAACCATACCTTTAGATGACATTGACCCATAAGTAAACTTTTAGTCATTTTAGAATGACCTTCAGAGTCCTAAAAGACCAACCATTATAAGGCCTAAGAGGTTCATGAACTATTGTAAACAAACAGATCAAACAGTAAAACTCATATGTCTAGCGACTAATTGTTAGAAACTAGTCGAAAGCACCGTGCGACCAGTCGCTAGAGGCCCAAACAGGTCAGCAAGCCGACTGTTAAATGAGACCTGTCATTACTGGTCGATGGGCCCTGTGCGATTGGTGACCACACCTGTACGACTAGTCGTAAATGGTCATTCTTGGGACAACAACCAGACCCATTATCCCTGGCCAAATTAGACTGATTGCAGCTCAATTGCAACCGGTCGCTGGCCCTTAATGATCGATCACTAATAGCCTATGACAAGTTGTTAAAGAGCCGTTGCTGCCCATTTTTAAACCATTGGAGCTTTGTCTATATAAAGATGGGCACAATTTTTGGGCAAGAGAGAGAAAATTTATTGTATTAGAAGCCACCCACATTGTTCACATCATTAAGCTCTGATTCTATCCATACCTAGTCATTTTCCTTGTGATTCATTACAAGTTGGAATATTCAAAGTTCAAATGAAGATGAACTTATTATCTCTTGACCTTTAGATGTTTTAGACGCTTACACCATATGCATATCCTTTGTTTGAACTTTTATAGAGATCCAAATATATGAATTCTTCTAGGCTTTTAACATATAACTAGTTGTAGAAGATTCACCACATCTCATCACCTTGGTCATCTCATGAAGATCATATGCAAGATGATTGATCGTTGGAGCTGAGGCCTTATCAAAATATCGGTAACAAGATCAAGAGAGAAAATTGGAGCTGATTGAAGCACAGGAGAGTGGACATCAAGCAATCCAAAGCGGTGCTGAACAAGGGGCTCAATCTGATAAGTAAGTGTCATAATTGAGAGTTTAGTTGCACTCTTTCCTTGTGGAGGATTGAGTGTAAGGGTTTGGAATCAAACTCGACCAAGTTTCCTAAGAGAGCCTCCGGCGGAAGTGTACGCTAGGTTCTTGGGTAGGACTGAAGGGTTGGGAGGAACCTGTAAACGCTTGGGTTGGATGAAACCCACAAACATCTAGGTTGAGAGATTATCCTGTAAAATCTTTGTCATAAGTTGGGATGCACTTTGTCAAACTCCTCGGTAGGGTGGAGCCAATTTAAAACATGTAGGTGGGGAGAAACCTGATTTAAACTCACATAAGAAAATCTGGTGTACTCAAGGGGTGAGTATGGCAATCGAGAGTGGAGTAGGGAAACCGAACCACCATACATCATTGTATTTGTGATTGTTGTTTGAGTACATTTTCATTCATGCATTGTCTTTTAATTGTTAAATTATATGAATGTTCGAATGAATGAATACTAGGCACTTAGTTATTTAATTCATATATACACAAGATATATGTTCACTAGGCTTGGAGAGATAAGCTTAACATGATGAATCTCATATTGTCTACATATCTTTCTAGACTAGTTGCTTGTTTAGTAATACCTTTTATAATCTAGATATTGTACATAGATTCGTTGCTCAATTAGTTGTATCTTTTATAATCTATGTACTTAGGTTACGTGTTTAATTGCTTCATCTTTATAGGCTATGTGATTAGACCCACTTATGCTTGGAAGCTAAGTGTTCTTACTTAATTAGTTTATAATTGCTAATTAGTGTTAATTATGTAAGAGTTTCTAAAATAATTTAAAAAAGGTCCGAATCACCCCTCCTTTAGGACTTAGCCATAGTTCTACGGTGCTCTGCAAGCTTCCACGATTAGTGTATGGTATCCCTTAATGCAATTTTAGTAGGGATTCCCTTTGTTTGACTGTTCATTTTTGTAGCGTATCTCTGGATCGATCGAGAGCTAGCTTTGAACTTGTGCTTGTAATCTTGCAAAGTAGCCTCCTATTATCTTAGGTGGGGTGTCTACAGGAACACACAATGGAAATGCCTTTCATACACACACAAATTTCTATTAAAAGATAAAATAATCATATACTATTTAAGAACTTTTGTGCGATGAAAGTACCCTTAATATTTGGGGCTATCTTAAAGTAGTCATTCACTTGCTTATAAATAGTTATTTATTAACTTACAATGTATTTAATTTTAATTTTTTTTTCCAAAAACTAACTAATTAATATATAATTTAGGTTTTAATACCTTTTCTAGAAAGGTTTAAAAAAACTACAATTATCTATTCAACTACCTTTCTCCCCTTACATTTCTTTAATGGCTTGTAGCGATCAAATTCCAAGGTGGCTTGGGTGGGCCCAGCATGATGTTTATGTAAAATTTACCTTGATCACTAGGTGTGTCACCTCATGTTAGGCCAAGGACCCAAAAGTCAACCCCATACATGCTTAGATTACATGATTCAAAACAATGTACAGGGCAATGATTGCCCTCCAACCTGTTTCCTTCTATGTGGCCCACCTGAATTATGGATAGGCCTAATTTATATGATGCATGCCTAAATTTTAGTATGACATCTAATGGTTGGAATGAATTTTATATAATCACTGCAGTGAATCTGTAAAGATCAAAGGTTTACATATCTCTCTCAACGTTTTCTTTGGTGTGGTCCACATTAATCATAGGTTAGCCTAATGTTTTTTTTTTTTTTCGTACTTTGGGTATAAATTGAAATGATGCATGTAAGGGTCAGAGTGGATTTCATATACATATCATGGTCGGCCTGCAGAAAATCAAGTTCCACTGTCCACTCTGACCATACGGAGAGATTATTTAGAAAAAAAGGAACTGCATCGGACACAACTCTTGATTTTGATGGGCCCATCTCGACGTTTAATGAGGTAGCTTGGTAAAAGTTTTTTTTTTTTTTTTTTTTTATTGAAAAATGCATGGGAATATAAATTCCATATTAATTACTTAATTAGGTGTTTTTTTATTATAGAAATTTCTTTATTTTTCATCCAACACCGTTCATCAAGTGAGCTCTCTGAAAATTGTGATAACACAAAAGTCTGCCAGATCAAAAACTCAGGTGGGCAGTATCTGCAACATGCACCACGCATCACAGGGTTCCCTACTACAAGTTTGGACGCGAACAGTCTATAACCTTGGGCTACAGGAACCCCCTGTAATCTCAAGGTCTGTGGGCCCCACCTTGATGTCTATGTTATATCCATTCCGTCCATCCATTTAGCCAGCTCATTTAAGGACATGCCCTCAAACGTGATGAAGATCCCAAAATTCAAGTGGACCACACCACAGGGAACAATGTGGATTGGACGCCTACCATTGAAACGCCTACTTATTTACTATACGCTCGTGGCCCACCTGATGAGTGGTCTGGTCTCATTTACGGGCTATGCCACGTCGGCCAGCGTGGCCAGCATGTGGGGGCAATTCCTCAGTAGCATGCAACTCTTTATCCGTATCAAAGATGGAAAAAGAGACGTTGAATAGCTGACCCATGTCACGTGTGAATGATCAGGGCCACTTATCAGGATGGTATGTTTGACAACGTTAAAAATTCCTTGGGCCAGAAATCAATACGGTCCATTTTTCTTTTACTTAGGTGGGGCATATCTGCACATTGAATGTAGACCGTCAGTTATGTTATTGTAACCTTTCGATTTCACACACATTTGAGGCCCACCTGGTAGCATTGCCACGCTCACCCCGAATGAACGAATGGTCCAGATACTGCACAAAGGTGACAAGTCAGCACATTTGATGTGAAATGCTACTTAAATTTTCCTCGCGCGATTCTCCTATCAATTATACAAGTAACTGACTTTTCATCTAAACGGACGAATGAAGATTCGCGCGAGGCGAAATTGAAGAGGTGAATCGCACTACGAAAGCTGATGTCACACAGTTGCGAATATCCATGCCAAATATTAAGTAGGGTCGTAATTGAAAAATACTATGATCTATAGATTAGATCAATCACATTCACCAAGTGGGCCTAAATACGATTAGAAAATTGAACGGTAGAGAAGGAAAAACCATTGATGACCTGGCATTAAACACAAAATCATGGATCATATGATGAATAAACCAGCCTAGATCTTTAGTGGGGTAGGTTTCCATCTGATAAATGGCTCAGATATCTTACACGTGTACCTTGATTCACTCCTTTCACTCTGTCCTCACGCGACTTACGCGAGTCAGCAATTCTCCTGTCTGACGTTAACTAACTGAATCCCTTCTTACCTACCGTTACGATATAAAATAAACAAATCCCGACAAGAAACCCGATACGAATGATTTTAACCCATTGAGGAAAGATTTGATACTCCGTCAGTGTACGATGTTGATACGCAGGCTTTGAGAGATTGTACATATGGCTTATAAGTTAGTCAAATCGAACCGTATAAATCATGTTGCCAGTTTAGATGTATCACAAATCACAACTTGGAATTTATTTGATTACATTGGTGGACCTCTATTGGACGGTTGATAGGAAAAATATCACATGGTCCTATTTCAGCAAACAAGTGTTCACGAAATAAGAGGTTCCAAAATTTAGGTGGTTTCCCTTGAGCTTGCATACGTGGACAGTTTCTGAGTGCCCGTGTATCAAGTATCATGCACGGCTAGAGTATCCAATAACGAGGTTTGCTACTGTACATCTCAACTTACCAAAAGGGTGGTATGTCGGACCATAGCCGTTGGATCTGGGGCCATGTTCAAAGATCCAGATCCAAATCTGGTACAAGATGGGTCTAACTATCGATGGAGTATACATAATGATGAAACTCACTGATCGGAATAATATTTAACTTTGTGAATTAAATATGGACCGTTTATTTAAACATTTCTTTGTGGGCCATTGATTTCGAAAGTCTAATATTTTACTATACTAAAAATTTTAAAGAAGTCATATTCACCATCTCTTTTCGTCAGATCCTTTAATATGACCTCAGAACCAACGGCTATAGTTACGATTTATGATGTATCCATACATCGAGATGCACTGTAGTAGCACTCATCAAATAAAGACCTGAATGGCAAAACCGTAAATTCGTAAATCCAACACTGCCCTTCCTCTTCTGGAAAACGCAATTCATTCCATCCGCTCCCGCTCAGGACAACGCGCCTCACTCTTCGGAGTGAGCAGCCCATGAATCGGATCGCATTCTCAAAGATGCATTTCTATCTTTCTTTTCTTCTTCTTCTCCCATTTTTACCCTCCACCCAAAGGAAAAAACCAGATCAGAGATGGATGACCGCCCTGCAATCTCCACCGTCGAATCCAACAACAACGACGGCGACGACACGGACAACGGCAACAACGACGACGACAACTGCCTGGCCGTTCTCATGGCGGTCCCACCACCACGACGCAACAAGCCCCACCATTCCTACAGCCAGCAGCTGGCCCCCACAGCCTCCCGCCACGAGATTATGGTCAAGCGCAACACCGTCCGCAAGCACAGCCTCGACGATTCCCGCATCTCCCGTACCCTCGTCTCCGAACCCCTCTACGATTCCTCATCCGACGACGAACGCAGCCATGTCACCTCCATCGCCGACGGCCCTGAATTCATGAGCCAGTTCCTCGATCGGAGCCGGTCGGATGGGTCAGATGACGAGGGGAGCACCACCCTTCAGCGGATCCTTCCTGAATTCATCGGTGCTGGCGGGGGCAGTGGGATCTTCAAGGTCCCCATGCGTGCCGCAATGCACCCGGCCCGCCCGCCTGCGCTGGAGCTGCGGCCCCACCCGCTGCGGGAGACGCAGGTGGGGTCCTTCCTGAGGATTATTGTCTGCACGGACCAGCAGATCTGGGCGGGGATGGAGTCGGGGTTGAGGTTCTGGTGCTTCTCGGACATTTATAAGAGGTTTGGTGGGCGGGCCGGGTTGAAAGGGGATGAGGAGACTGCGCCATTCCATGAGTCGGTGCATACGTCGCCGACACTGTGCTTGATTGCGGATACGAGGAATAGGTTGGTTTGGAGTGGGCACAGAGACGGAAAGATACGGTCATGGAAGATGGAGCAGAATTTGGATGGGAGCCATTTCAGGGAAGGGCTAGCGTGGCACGCGCATCGTGGCCCTGTTCTGTCCATCACCATCACATCCTATGGTGAGAATTCTTGCGCTTCTTTTTCTTTGCAATTTCGGTATCATTCAGAGATCCTAAATTTTTTGAACTCAATAATTCATCTTAATGCTGTTTGGATTTTTCATGAATAATGCTAATTTCATTTTCAGGCTTTGAGACCCACTTGCCAATGTTACATACTTGTTGCAAGATCCTCCTAACCATTGACACTGTGGCTGAAAAAGACAGTCTGATCCGCTCATCAGGCGGGCCACAATTGTTTGAGAAAAATGGACAGTTACAAAAGAACCATTGGTCCATATTTGTTGTATTAATGTGGCCCACATGATAAGTGGACCAGCCTGGTTTTTTAGCCTAATGCATGTGCCCTGCCTGATGAATGGGCTGGACCTTTCCCATGTGTTCGAGAGGGACATGTGTTTTGCGAAACCCTATGTCCATCTTGCATGAGCTAAGGACTCTACACTGTGATGACGCTCTGACTGAAAGACAGGCTGGTCCACTCTGTCAGGTGGGTGACAACTATTTGAGAAAATGGACTGCTAGAAAAGAGGACTGTTGGTCCATATTCAATATACATGTGTGGCCCACCATGTGAAACCCATACTCTGATTAACTTTCTGTACGCTTCGTTTCTGGTGCCGAAACCGGGGTACTATAGAGGCTGTCAACTCTAAGTTCGGATTACGTCGAATCGGTGCTGGAAACCGAATTTGGGACATGACAAAAGTTGGTATCAGAGCATAACTTGGAAATACCTGTTAACAACATCATATATCTACTATTGAGCTTAGATTAACTATATTTCACTACGTGGTTGTTGAGAACTTAGAATTATTAGGATCTCTGGTTTGAAAGAACCTAGAGAATTACTTTTAGACTTCTTGGTTAGCGAACTTAGTCTAAATTAGTGTTCCCATTTGAGAATTTAGAAACTTCTAAACATAACTCACTGGTGAGTATGCTTTACCTAAGATGTGGATTGTTATGAAATTTCGAGGACAAAATTTTTATTAGGAGGGTAGAGTTGTGAAACCCGTACCCTGATTAACTTTCTATATGCTTCGTTTCTGGTGCCGAAACTGGGGTACTACGGAGGCTGTCAACTCTAAGTTCGAATTATGACGAATCAGCGCCGGGAACCAGATTTGGGGCGTGACACACCTGATTCTTGAGCAAGTGCATGCTCCCAGTGTGCCTAATGAATAGGTCAGATCTTTCATGCTTGTTCCTGGTAGACATCTCTATGTAATCCACTGTCCACAGTCAACCTTGCATGAGCTGACTACTCCTGGCATTTCTCATTGTTCATAAGCTATTTTGTAGGAAGATCATGCAAGTAGGATATAGGAATAGGAGGAATATGTGGTATTGGGAGTGGATCCTCTGCCATGACACACAGTATTTCATTCCTCCCAATTGTGTACCATAGACATAACACATGTTCATGATGATCTGAACCAGGCATCCTGCAGGCTCTGCCATCGATTTACCCCCTACCAGAAACTGCTTTGATTCATATCTCTCAAAAATAAAAAAAGAAAGAAGCTTTGCTGATAAGCCAACCTTTTTGGTGTTGACCATTGCTGATTTTTTGCTTTTACTGCTCATTTGTTTCCAACAAATTAAAGGAACAGGATTGTCCAAACATTGTATTTTTTTTCCCAACAGGTTCAAACATTGTGACTTTTGGACCATGGAAATACCAAATGAAAGGTCCATGTCTGCCATATGTGCACAAATGACTTGTAGGCAAAAATGCCATGCCTCCAGAGCCATTGGAGCCACTCCCAGGTGCTGTACCGTAGGAAATGTTTAGTTTGCTCTGCAAATGTGGGCTTAACGATCCAGACTGCTGATACGATGGGAACACCGCGCATGGATTGTTCCCAGAATCTAACAACTTGGAGACCCAATCTGTTTTAGCCCATTTTCCATTGAATAAAGACCATTATGGGTACTTTTCTCTTAATTGTCCAGTTTAAGACACCAATCAAGGTTAGGATTTTCCAATTCCATATAGGGGAAGCATCTCTGATCCACTGTGCAGGCCATGGTACTAGTGGTCTGGGTCATGAACCATGAGGGTCCCTCATGTACAGAATCATGTGACTCCTCAAACTACATGTTTGTGAAGGCTCAATACCTATAATTCCTCTAGGACTTGTTCACTCTAATTTACTCTTATGATGGAAATTCAGTTTCTTGACGTTTTATTTGGTTAAAATGCAATGTCCTCATGAATGCCTAATCAACATGATGATGGGTAATTGGAAGATACACCAATGATTCATTGAATGTGATTTTCCTATCCATATCATTATGCAGAATTAAGCATCGCACACTGGAATCTAATGAACAACAACTTTTTGATTGAATTGACAATAATGTCTAGTTGGCATCCTTCAAAAAAATAAAAAGTTGGCATTAGGCACAGTTTTTGTTGCTCCATTAGACCTGTTTTCTCAAAAAGTACACATACATGAACTGCCAATTCCTCCAGCCATCAAGTTTCTTCCAAATGATTCAATGTTGACCGTGAAAACTTTTAGGGTGCATCTTGATGTACCGTCTAATTGAGTTGTGGTAGCTAAGCTAATGAAGTGGAAATAACCGAATTATGATTTCCTTGGTTTAGGGCTCCAAATTGCAGTTATGTTTCTTTCAGGTCCAACCTGAAAGAAACGTAATTGCAACTTTAGTGCTACTTGAAGGAATTAGCTAAAAGGCTACATGCCAATTTGATGATTAAATCCTCCAACATTATGCATGAAATTGTATTCACTTGCAGGAATGAGTTTCAACATGAGGTCATGGGTTCGAGCACCCATTGTGGTGCGAGTGCGTGTGGAAAAAAAAAATCACTTGTAGGAGAAATAAAATAATAAAATGAAAATGATAAATATCCGGAACCAGACCACAATGGAAATCCCATGGAGTCACACTAGCTTCTAGAATAATCACTCTCTTAGCGCTAAAACTCGTCACCGGTAAATGGAAAAATAGCTTACATTTGATCTGTATCAAAAGTATCAAGCATGGTTTATACATATGGCCCAATAGGCCTATATATTGGCCTCCTCAGAAGCTTCTAGAACATCTCTATTTTAATCACCTATGTGCCCATATAAAATTTCCTTAAATTATCCAATTATATCTCTTCTTATTGAAATAAGGGACAATAACCAAAATAAAAAGGAAACCTAATTGAAGAGTTCAAGTCCAACTCTCTCTCTTTCTCTCTCTCTCTCTCCACATACGCATACACAAGCGTGGACGTGCGCGCGCGCGCGCACACACACACACACACTCATACATACAGTACATAGTATATATGCACATATGTATGAGAATGTGTCATACGTTACTAGCTGTAGATGAGAAAATCATGCAACTAAATGCAAATGGGGCCGCACATTGGTTAGGTTCTTAACAATTGGTATCAAAGCCAACACCACGTCCTGTTTCGAGTCACAGAAGGGACGACCTGTGGAAGGGGCAACCCGGACCAGAGTGAAGGCCGCAATAGCGTGGAAAGGGCTACCTGAGCAACCAGAGTGCAGCTGCCAAGTGGAAAGGGCTACTTGGATAACCAGAGTGCAGCTGCCATGCCCTGAAAAGGGCTACCTGGAATAGAGGCCAGAGTAAGTGCCGCCACAGTGGGCTGCCGTGGATGTCGGCTGCGAAGCGTGTTGGAATCTTACGATCTCAAGGGTTTAATAGCCTAACTTTACACGTTCCATCAGTTCTGGGGCTTTTGGCGCACTGGTTAGGTTCAAGGTGTGTGTTTGACATCCCAATTATAACAATGGACATAACCCGCCACGCTGTCCATCTACGCCCAACAGAATCTCGTCCTCAAAAGTTATGGCGAAAGGACAGGCCTCAAAATCAGCTAAATTATTTGCCTGGTTTGGTGGATTTGAGTTATTCTCCCAATTGGGAAGAAGAAAGTATGCATGACTAGCATCTGCTGGCATCTAGAAGAAAGTATGTACTGCCAACACTTTTGACATGTGATCTTCCTGCACTCATATCGCTATTTTTCTATTCAGTCTTTCGCTTTGGACATGTGATCTCCCTGCACTTGTATTCTATTCAGTCTTTTGCTCTTGACATGTGATCTTCCTGCACTTGTATTGCTATTTTTCCATTCGGTTTCTCTTATTATTCATTTTTCTGTGAAGAATTTGTACAAGATGCAGAATGTCTTAAGCCCATGTTATCTTTGATCCATATGTTTGTCATGAGACTCATGACCACTTATTCATTACTTATGAGCTACAACTATTTTTGTTCTGCAGTTTGAACTTGTGTTTGCATTACAATTTAATCATGTAAGGTAGAGTTGTATCCTTTAGCTATTTTGTGTGAAGCAATTCGTTTTCACCTTCCTTTTCTTTTGTTTGTGATACTTGTTGGTTCCAGGCGATCTGTGGTCGGGTTCAGAAAATGGTGTTATTAGGGTCTGGCCTTGGGAATCTGTGGAGAAGTTTCTCTCTCTGGTGACAGAAGAAAGACATATGGCTGCTTTATTGGTGGAGAGATCATATATTGACCTCAAGAGCCAGGTCACTGTGGGTGGCGTGTGTTCCATACCTCCCATAGATGTAAAATATTTGTTATCTGATAATTGTAGAGGAAAGGTGTGGAGTGGTGGTCACCTTTCCTTTGCGCTGTGGTACGTCTTCACTTCATGAGTCTTCCTCTCTAAGATTAATATATTTCTTTCTACATGAGAGAGGCTATCTATCATGATTAATGCTTAATTGTTTTATCACCTCGTGTCTCCACCATACACATATCACATGTGTATGTCAATCGGGACTATTGATCTGGTGGGGTCACCAAATGGAGGAGCCATGGTGAAAACTTGTTGCAGTTGGACAATAGACCATCCAATGTTTTGAATTTTGCCTGTTGAATGTGGATTGTAGCTCTCTCTCTCTCTCTCTCTCTCTCTCTCTCTCTCTCAAACCTTTACTTTTCAGGCGACTGAGGTCTACCAGAATCTGATCACCTTACCTTTTGGCCATCACCTATCCACGTGGGTGACCCACCAAATCAAAGTCCTGAGCATGATAAGCAAGTGCTACAGTTACAGCAGATATCTTTTCCTGCATGCTTCATGGAACTCCATGAAACATGGGGTTATCATCGTAGCATGACTCATTGTTTCATCCTTAGAGAAACATTGATCTTCATTTAATGACAGCTACTTGCCTCTTTCAACAAAGTAAACAATTAGTTTATTTCTGTTACCTCATCTGAATCATCCTAAGAGAATGTAGAATTTGATGTGATCCACAGGGATGCTCGTACAAAGGAACTTGTGAAAGTATTCGGCTCAGATGGCCAGGTTGAGAACCGTGTTGATGCCTCATCAGTGCAGGATCCATCAGCGGAGGAAGAGGTGAAGGTAAAGCCTGTTTCCACATCAAAGAAGGAGAAGCCTCAAAGTTCAATGAGTTTCTTTCAACGTTCACGTCATGCTCTGATGGGAGCAGCTGATGCTGTCCGTCGAGTAGCAGCCAAGGGAACTTTTGTTGAAGATAAGTTGAGAACCGAAGCACTGATCATGTCAGCAGATGGTACGATTTGGACCGGATGTGCCAATGGATCAATTGTGCAATGGGACGGAAATGGCAGTCGGCTACAAGAGTTCCATCATCATTCATCTGCAGTGCAATGTTTTTGTACTTACGGGACAAGGTTATGGGTAGGCTATGTAAGTGGCACTATCCAAATATTGGATCTTGAGGGCAATCTTATTGGAGCATGGGCTGCTCATGGCAGTCCAGTTATAAAGATGGCAGTTGGGGACGGCTATATTTTTACATTGGCCAATCATGGTGGCATCCGTGGATGGAGTATGACTGCTCCAGGGCCTATTGACAATTTTTTGCGATCGGAGTTGTCCAGTAAAGGTCTGCTATATACAAAACAAGAGAATTTGAAAATATTGGTAGGCACTTGGAATGTTGGACAAGAAAGAGCCTTACCCGACTCACTTAGATCGTGGCTGGGTTCCGAAGCATCAGAGGTTGGGATCATTGTTGCTGGGTTACAGGAAGTGGAGATGGGTGCCGGTTTTCTTGCAATGGCAGCTGCAAAAGAAACTGTAAGATTTCCTCTAAATTCTAAACCACCTCACACTGTGATTTGCTCACCATTTTGATTATGAATCAGCTGATATAGTAACATCTAGCTTTAGAACTAAATATCATTTAATCTGCAAATGCCCACATCTGATTTAGGAGTAACACTACTTCCAGCTTTGTTCTCACTGTATTTTATGCCCATCTACATGGACTACCATAACAAAGCATCAGATCTGCTCAAATTTATTATAAACTTCCTTTCACCATAAAAATGGTTGGGAGGGAGTGTACTTGCATTCATACACATGGATGCTACAATAAATCGATCTTCACCATCCATTCAATCTAGTCTAAGACTCATTGCATTTGGTGCATTGACCCTCCAATCTATTGATCTGAAGGATGTCAAAATGGCAGTTTAATTACTAAACTGTAGGGAGCTTCCCTACCCTTGTAGTATAGAGAACCAGCCAAGGTATGCCAAACACTTACGTTTCAGTTGTAATGGATGGTACATATCGGTAACAGCTGCAACCGTTACCCAATATGGGGGTGAAACAGTGTAAGGGAGGATTTTTGAACTGCAATGGCCATTACAGGGCGTAATGGCTGTACGGGCTTTGTAATGGCTATACAGTTCTATAACAGTTGCCTAGGGCCGTCATGCACAGCAACCCTTAAAGAAAAAAGAAGAAGAAGACAATACATGTTATCTGCTTCTTCTTCTTTTGCAGCTGCTGCTGCGGTGTTGTTGCCCTTCTTCTTCTTCTGCGACTACTGCTGCAGTGTTGCTGCCCTTCTTCTTCTTCTTCTTCTTCTGTGACTGCTGCAGAGTGGCGACGTAGCCCTTTCATAGCCAAGCATTAATTTTTTTTTTTAAATACTCTGGTGGCGTATGGCACTAAGTGCACTTGCATTGTTTCCCTAACCGTGGGGCCCACCTTGATGTATGTGTTCTAAATCCACGCCATCCATAAGTTTTTCCAGCTCATTTTAAGGCATGGTTTGTAAAATGAAGCAGATCCAAATCTCAAGTGGACCACATAGTTGGGATTGAATGCTCACAATTAAAAACTTCCTAGGACCCACTACAATGTTTATTTTCCATCCAACCTGTTTATAAGGTCACATAGACCTGGATGAAGGAAAAACACAAATAGCAGCTTGATCCAAAACTTGTGGTCCCAAGAAGTTTTTAATGCTGGAATGTAATCCCTATTGTCTGATCCATATGAGATTTGGGTCTGACTCATTTTTAGGACCATGCCCTAAAATGAACTAGCAAAACGGATGGATGACATCGATATTCAACACATATATCAATGTGGGCCGCCCCACATTCAGGCCTCACCCACAACTTTTACCCAGCTTCACCTAATCCGGGCCTAAAAAAATTGTACACGAGGCATCTATTAACTCAAAATTAAACAATTAAATTATGAGACCATTGTTGCTAAGTCACAATCCCAAAATCAAATCGTTTGAAAGATTTTAATTGTTAATTTGCAAACACTTGTTTTTTTTTTTAGAATAGGACCATTTAATATTTTTCTTTCTTCACTGTGCAATAAATGTCCACTGATCCGTTAGCAAGATAAGTGCCAATAGATTGCATGAATTGGAGGCTGATTTGGGGCGTCGACTGGTCTGCCAAATCAGCTCTATATCTATGACACTTCATCTGAGTTTAATTTCATTTTTTTCTTAAGATTTATTGGGGGAAATGATATCAAATTTTTAGGTATAGGAATTACATGATAGGACACAAAAGTCTCTAGAGTGTGAATGTTGAAATGAAATGTATGCGTGAGTCATGAAGTATGTAGTATACCAATACTATAAATAATAGTAAAACTTGCAAATATGAGATGTTCTGGTATTACATTGATCCTAATAAATTTATCATTGACATTATATAGCTAGAAAATTAAATATAGAAGTTTTGGAGTCAATCCTAGGTTGTTAGGTTCATAAATTCATCAAACAGCTCGATACATTACTCTCACCAAGGAGTGGACTGTTACACCACCATCAACATGTTTAAAACAAAAAATGAATACGTATTTGGAATATTTAGATTGTTTGGGATTTTCTGGATATTTTTCTAGATTTTTTTAGACAATAAAAAAAAATTGACCAATACGGGGGGCGTAATGGCACGCCCCCATATCGTTAACGGTGGTGACCGATACGGCTGCTGTTACCGAAATGGAATACCTTGGAACCAGTCCTCACACATGTGTGCACAGATACATGAGTGTATGCATGTATACTGATGTATATATGGAATGTATGTTGTTGAGAATTAAAATGCTAGGTACTGTCAATTAAAAGAAAAGAATAAAAGTTGGATATCAAATTATTAGTGTGTTTTAAATTGATGTTGACTCCACTCTTATCTGTGCTTCTTCCAGTTGTTAGGAGTGAGGAAAATGATCTGCTATCTTCCCTCGTTCCCGAGACGCACCGCACTAAAAATATGTGGAACTTGTATAGACTTCTTGACTTTCAATATGTGATCATTTCCATCTATTAAGCTGAATGATGGACAGATACATGCATTTCTGTGATAAATCATGTAGTTATAAATGATAAGCAACTCATAAGGACATGATTTCATTTGGATGATGTAGGGGTGTGTGGATGATGAAGCCATATATGATCTTAAACAATTAGGAGAGTACCAAATCAATGTTATAACTAGCAATAACAAGAAGAACAAATGTCTTAAAAAAATCCAACGAATGTCCAAACCCGACTACAAAAAGAAGAGGATCTTGCGGTCAAAAGAAAGGCTAAAAATAGGCTTAAAGACATGGTTGTTGTCCTCAAATAGATTGCTTGAAATTAGGGCAATAAGCACCCAAAAGATCTGCTCTAATAGGAAATTCCAGCAAACCCTAGCTGATGCAACAAAATCTGTCTTAACAGAAAATTCCAGCAAATTCTAGATGATACAGACCAGTTTTTTTCTTTCGTTTTTATTAACTGAGAGAATGGAAGAAAATTCGAAGAAGAATCATCCAAACCTGGAATTTCAACAAACCTTGTCTGCAATAACTTGATTTTTGGAGAAAACTGGTGGGAAAAAAAAAAGGAAAGAAAAGAAAAGGAGAAGAAGAAGAAGAAGAAAGAAGAAGAAAAGAAAAGAAAAGAAAAGCACCGGAATCTTATTTAAAAAATGAACAATTGCAACTCAGCAATCAGCAACACATCACAAAATCCGAAGCATCCGCAAGACCCCTCCAAAGAGTCAAATCACATTGCCAAATAGACCACATCGACTCTCAAACCAAACCTCCAAGAATCTGTAGCATGGTACTGTAGAATGACACTATAGCAGGTGAAAGAAAATAAGAAAAAAAGGAGAAGAAGAAAGAAAGATCGAGAAGAGAGCTTTCCTTGCTCTAACATTGGTTATCAAAGGAGCGGCTTGAATTCCTCCAAATGAAGGCATCTATCGTTTAGTTGCAACACCAGCGAGTTAAATCTCATCAAATTGAAACTTTGCCAATTTTGATTTGTCCTGCATGCTGCTTCTGCATAACCATGAAGGTTTACTGCTAAGAAGACTTTATAAATTTGAGATATCACTACAATTGGTCACCTTTTGTAGATTATTTGTTTTACAGTGTTGGATATTCAAGTATTAAGTCTTAGGAAGATGACATCATATTTAAATTGTGGTGGATTCTACATACAGCGCCAATTGAGTGCAACTGTGCAAGTGGCTCATCAAGCCAATGTGCCTTTCTTGCTTGAGTTTTTGTTCCATTGATTACCATAGCTGGCGGAGGCTGTAGATTTTAAGCATTAGATACAACCAGTGTTTGAACTATCAATATCGCTACAAGCATTGTTTGGGGTATCCCTGATATTATTGAAAAATCTCCAATATGATCCGTAACTCCAGCTTGGCAATACCAGTAACATTGGTAGTCTAAAAAATTCCAAGTATTGGCAATGTATCGTTAAGTATCGCCAACGTATTGCAAATATTTTTGACTGTGTAAATTCCACGTGTTGCTTGTATCGCCGGTCTAACCATCCCATCTATCCATCCAACCATCCCATTTATCCATCCAACCACCCATCCAACCTTCCATCCAAACATCCATCGATATTTCAGAATATCGACAACACATATTTCGCCAAAAAATCGTCGACAACTGAAAAGGAACGAAAGAATGTTGTCTTGATATTGCGCACGTTGTGATAACGACAATATCGCGATATGATCGATATTATTGTCGACAATTTAAACACTGTATATAACCATGAATCCATAAAAACTTTGAAATGGAAATTTTTTAAATAAACAGATTTTTGGCGATATCAATCTAATGGAGATATTATCAAAGTATTACTGATATACTAGCGCTACAAGCAACACTTGAAATTTACACAGTCGAAAATATTGGTGATATTGATACATTGAATGGAAACTTATTATGTTTGCATTCGTTTTTGTAATTTTTTATTCTTAAATATGTAAATATGTGTATTTTAGCATCTCCTGAAGTTTCACTGAAAAAATCTACCATTATCCTCATGTTTTCCCACATTTCCGATTATCAATGAGATTATGGATGATATCGATATTGTTTCCATATCTCCGGCCAATGAAACTTATAATGATGCTGATACTTTGAACACTAGCAACAAGTTTTGTTGGCCGGGGATATGGAAACAATATCAACCGTTGATAATATCGCCGATAACTGGAAATACAGGGAATCAGTGGGGAAAATGGTGGAATTTTTCAGTGGAACTTTAGGAGATTCTAAAATACACATTTGTATATACAGGAATGGAAAAATTGTAAAAAGAATGCATAAATAATAAGTTTCCATTTAATAGGGGCCTAAAAGCATGTGCTCATTGTGCTGTTGTAAGAAATCAGTTCAACCATACCATCTATCCATCCAAACGTCCATCGATATTTCAGAATATCGACAACACATAATATTTCACTGAGAAATCGTTGACAACTGGAAAGGAAACAAAAGACTATGGTCTTGATATCGCTCATGTTGCAATAATGAGAATATTGCGATACTATTGGCAATTTGAACATTGCATACAACCATGCGCCCATAAAAAAAATTGAAATGGTAATTTTTTTAATAAACAAAATTTTGGCGATATCAATACATTGGTGATATTATCGATATATCGCTGATACACAGTCGATACAAGCAACACCTGGAACAATAATATCGCCAATACACTGTCTATACAAGCAATACCTGGACTTTATACAATAAAAAATATTGGTGATATCAATATATTGGTGATACAAGTGACACATGGAATTTACACAATTGAAAATATTGGCTATACATTTGGCGATACTTAGCGATATATCGCCGATATCTGGAATTTCTGATACACTAGTATTATCGGTATTGCTACTACTGTTATCAGCATCGCTAAGCTGGAGATACGGATAATATCGGAGATATTTCGATAATATCAGGGATATTCTGAACAATGGATACAGCTATATTCTGTGACTTTTGCATATGGAATATTTACTTACTTTCCCTGTAGTAGGAAGTATCTATGCACCAATTATTATATACACTTCCACTATAACAATATTTTTTTCAAATGACTCTATGATAGGGTTCCATTGGAATATTGATATTCAGATAAAATAGACCTTGAATTCATGGAATATGATGTTCTTCTGAATTATTTTACAGAACCATTCTTCTGTCATGAAACTCTTGATTTTATAATACCATTAACTTGATCTGCATCTGCTACATTTACCAAGCAATGTGTGTTCCACAAAGGATATGGCCCCTTCTACAGAAATTCATCTTATTTGCATGATTATTGTAATACCAGGTCCTTGTCTTCCTGTAAATTGGTTACATTTATGACTGTTGTGCTGATTGTAGGTAGGACTTGAGGGGAGTGCTAATGGACAATGGTGGCTGGATGCTATTGGGAAGGTCCTCGAAGAAGGAACAACTTTTGAACGTGTAGGATCTAGGCAGTTGGCTGGTTTGCTTATATCTGCATGGTAAGTAATTATTCATTGGTTGGGACATCAGAAGATTCTAATTTCCTTTCCAACATCTACATTTGACGAACACCTCATATTTTCATTACTCTTTCTTCTTGTTGTTTTCATCATTGTTGAGTGCTCCATAGCTGGTATAATGATTTGAAGATCCTTTACCAGGGCCAGAAAGAGTCTTCGACCATTTATTGGGGATGTTGATGCTGCAGCAGTACCATGTGGGTTTGGGCGTGCAATTGGTAACAAGGTATGTATGCATTTTTTCACCATTTGTGTTTGCTATGTTTGAAGGCAGGCTGTTGGCACTCCACTGCGAAATCATAAAACGTATTTTAATGGCATGATCCTGCTTCTTCTCTGCCTATATCTTTCTTTGGCTTCTCAGGCATGATCTTCATGTGAATTCTTTAGAAAGCCCGCCTTTTTTTCTTGTTATGTCTGGAAAATGAGTTGCCGTCGTTATGTCAGGAAAATGAGTTGCTGTCCTGACCACATTGCCCTATAGCATATCTTCTTTCATATATTTCATTTTATGTCTCTCTCATTTTAAGCTCCTTATAGTTGGCAACGTCACCTTCCTGCCATTGTCCAAGCAGGGTGCAGTAGGTTTGAAGTTGAGAGTCTATGATCGGCTGATATGCTTTGTAAATTGTCATTTTGCTGCACACCTGGAAGCAGTCAATCGCCGGAATGCCGACTTTGATCATGTTTATAAAACATTGGTCTTCAGCCGTCCATCTGTTGGACTCATTCCTGCATCTGGTATGGTGCTTTAACTGTCTGTGTCTGTCTTTTGCATTTCTGGTATTCTATTTTGATGTTTATTCTTATGCCCTTGCCCTTGGGCCTGTGATGCAGCTAGCGGTTCATCTGCTGTTCAGCTGCTTCGTGGTGCAAATGTATGTAGATGTTTTAGTTGGTATATTGAAATCTGAATCTTCAAGGTTGAAATCTCCTAGAGCCTTTCCTTATCTGCTCAGATCAGCAAATTGGCATAATCTATGTATTATTGCTTCAGTTTCAGGCTATCGGGATCCACTCAGATGATGGAAGGCCTGAGTTAGCCGAAGTAGACATGGTTGTATTTCTTGGTGATTTCAATTATCGGCTTCATGGCATTTCTTATGATGAAGCAAGGGACTTTGTGTCTCAAAGATGCTTTGATTGGCTTAGAGAACGGGATCAGCTCAGAGCAGAAATGAAAGCTGGAAAAGTCTTTCAAGGGCTGCGTGAAGGGCTCATAAAGTTTCCTCCAACATACAAGTTTGAAAGACACCAAGTGGGTTTGGGAGGTATGCTTTGCACAAAAGGTGTCTATTTCCACTTTCCCCAGAAACACTAGAAGCTAAAATTGTTCTATCTATTATATTCTAGGTTATGATTCCAGTGAGAAGAAGCGCATTCCTGCCTGGTGTGACAGAATATTATATCGAGACAACCGTTCTACTTCAGCGTTGTGTGAGTGCACATTAGAATGCCCGGTAGTTTCCTCAATTTTACAGTAAGTTCATCGATATATGGTAGAATTTTTTCCTGTCCTTTTATTTGTTTGCATTTCTGTCATTATGAGACTTGTCTTCTCCCTTGTTTCAGGTATGAGGCTTGCATGGATGTGACAGACAGTGATCACAAGCCTGTTAGGTGCATATTCAATGTTGACATTGCGCATGTAGATGAAGCGATAAGGAGGCAAGAGTTCGGGGAAGTAGTCTCATCAAATGAGAAAATCAAGGCATTGCTTGAAGAAATATGTACTGCTCCAGACATTTCAGTTAGCACAAACGAAGTAATCCTTCAAAACCAGGAAAATTCCATTGTCCAAATTACTAATAAATGTGGAAAGGAGAAAGCCATATTTGAAATCACTTGTGAAGGTCAATCCACCATTCAGGAAGACGGACTTGCCTCCGAGCAGAGTAATTCAAGAGGCTTTGGCTTTCCCCACTGGCTTGAGGTAACTACCCCAAGTGGGCTGGCTTTCTGTTTATATTATATATATATATATATATATATATATATATATATATATATATATATATATATATATATATATATATATATATATATATATATATAGTGTTCGAAGTATTGGTATCGCTACAAGTTTCGCTGCCCAGGGATACGGAAACAATATCGATATCGCTGATAACCGGAAATGCGGGAAAGCATTGGGGAAACATGGGAAAAACTGTGGAAATTTTTAGTGGAACTTCAGGAGATGCTAAAATACACATATTTGCATATTTAAAAATTAAAAAATTGCAAAAAGAATGCATACACAATAAATTTCTAGATAATGAGGGGCTTAAAAGCATGTGTTGTTGTAAGAAATCAATTCAAATTCAACCATCCCATCAATCCCATCTATGCATCTAACCATCCTACCTTCCATCTAAACATCCATCAGAGTATCAAAAACACGATTTTTGCCGAGAAATCGTCGACAGTTGAAAAGGAGACGAAAGAATGTGGTCTCGATATTGCCCATGTTGCATTAATGATAATATTGTCGACACAATTTGATCACTGCATACAACTATGTGCTCATAAAAAAAAATTGAAATGGAATTTTTTAATAAATGGATTTTTGGTGATATCAATACATTGGCGATATTAACAAAATATCGTCGATACACTGGCGATACAAGCAACACCTATAATTTACAAAATAAAAAACATTGGCGATACAAGTGACACCTGGAATTTACACAGTTGACAATATTTGTGATATATTAGCGATATCGATACATTGGCAATACTTTGCGATACATCGCCAATACCTGGAATTTCTGATACTACCGGTGTTATCGGGGATACTCTGAACTATGATATTGTATGTATGTATGTCCATTAGCAACAGGAAACTTTAATGAGAGAAGAACAAGAGATAATGGATATTGAAACATGAACCCTTTCTTTTATTCATTGAAGAATTTAGACAAAAAAAGGGGGATAGTGCCTTTTCATTTTAGACTTGGAGCCTCATGCATTCTTAGTTCCTTTCTCATGCATATCATTACAATAACCACTTTTGTCATACCAGTTGATTATTTGTGGTATTACTTCAATATGACATGCAAAATATTGGTTGATACATATCATAACAGCTTGACACATCGGTGTCATGTAAAAAGATGATACTCAATGTTTTTTTATTGGGGATACGGCACTAAATTGGTCAAAATTTACACTGATAAGACTGGTATGTATTGTGTATCAATCGACGCACATCAGTTGTGGTGCTAGCAGATGTGCGCTCTGATACTGATTTTTGAACCTTCAGACAGTTTGCTTCATGATCACAATCAGATATGTCTATAAATTTCAGATTAGCTAGAGAACTAGTTGTTTGGTTTCAAATTGCACAGCTAAATATTCTTAATGCTTTGGCTAGTTTAGGAAACACTTGAAAGCAGAATTCCAATTTCACGTAAAACATGAGCTTGGATTTGAAGCATGTTCAAGCCCATCCAATCAGTTTTGATTGAAAATGGACACTATTTTCACCGAGTCTGAAAGAAGATACAAAATGACCACTTCTTAATTACCTGGGTTCAAACTCTTCGAGCACTTTCTTATGTCCCACCTCTAGTTCTCAAACCCAGACTTGGCTTGTGACTTGGTCGCTCATTGGGTGGAGATGACACAGGTAGTACCGAGTCAATCAGGTGGGTCATAAATAATAGTCATAAATGGTTATTGTACTATGTTCTTCTTTTCCTCCTGGAATTTACCTAATGTGCTTTCTTCGACTTGTCTGATTCATTAAAACCAGGCCAAGTTAGCTGAATTTAAACTTGACCTGTGGAAACAAGGCCGAGTTACCTGCAAACCAGGGCCTGTGTGGTTTAACTGATCCACTGAACAGGCCCATCACCTCTCCAGGTTGACTTGGAGACCTACCTGATTTGCAAACTATTTTCCTACCCTCTTGTGTGTTCAAAATCCTGCAAAATCCCCCTCCCTTACAAATATTGGAATTAGTCATCAAGGATCTGAAAATATTGGCCTGACTATTTAACTCTTAAGTCCTTAGTCTCTCTGACCCTTCGAGCAGTGCTGGAATCACATGGTCACATCCAATGGGTAAAAGTTTATTGATTGGATAGTTAGGATTGTCTATCAAGGCTTTCAGTGGCCAAACCATGGTGGAGGCCACGATAAGGATGACTGATATTCCCTTGGGCGCACTGATATTTCCAATATACAGGGAATTTGTATGTGTATTCGCATGTGTGTAGATAGATTTGATTTCGTACTCCTTTTATCCCGTATACTAGCATTTGTATTCTCTATCTCTGTGAAGTGACCTAGAAAAGTTGTTTTATTAATGTATATTTTGGGTTTTTAGCTCCTATTCTTACTTGAAGGACCTTTTGATTTGCAAACTCCTATGGTGGACAGGTCACTCCAGCAACTGGTGTAATCAAGCCCAACCAAACTGCAGAGGTATCTGTGCACCACACAGAGTTCAAAACCCTGGAAGACATTATGGACGGACAAAATTGGTTATCTGAAGATAGCAAAGACAAGGAAGTTGTGTTGGTTGTGAAAGTTACAGGAAATTTCTCGACTGAGGTTAAGAGTCATCTAGTCCAAGTGCGTCATGTTTTCTCATCCAAGACTGTGCGCAGCGACCCAAAAGCTGGGTCTAAAAGAATCCAATTGAGCCTTCAGTATAGGTCCGAATCCCGAAACCAAGGAAGCTCCTCAGATGTGGCCGATGATTCACGTAGCCTGCATAGTCCATGAAGGGGAAAGGAGCTCATGAAGAAATGCGATCCATGCTTCACTCAGGAAAAAAAGGCAGATGTGGGAGAATCCCATGCCAAAGCATGTCTCATCAGACCGATGAGACTGCATCATTCGTGCATCTCCCCCCCTGTAAATATCCCTTCCCATCAGACTGCATAATCCGCAGGATGAATTTTTTGTCAGTTCATTCTTTTCTTCTTTAGCCTGATTCTTTTAACCAAGTTTTGAGTCGATACCTTGTAGGGCGGGCTGTTTGTGAGAATGTATAACAGATACAGCAACTAGAGGTGGCGTTTTACTTGTTTTGCCCCCGGGTGACGCTGAATTTTAACTGTGAGAATTGTTGTCTGTCGGATGGTTGTTTATTCTTCAAGTGATTGATTTGCATGTCTGAATAATGAGATTTGATTGTTTTGTGCAAGTAGGCATGAGAAAGCTGAGAAGAAGCAATTTGTGTTGTTTATGACTTCCAAGGAGACTAGTATTGATTCCAATGTGGGGGGTGGCTAACGTTGGAGGGTGACTAACAGTGTGGGTGTGTGTACTAACAGTAGGATGTGTGAACTAAAAAAAAAGTAGTAGTAAAAAATGAGACTAGTATTATTCAGTTAAATGCATGTTTCGCCCCTGCAACATGCTCCAAGCTGGACTTGCTGTTTTGTTGCTTGTTCGATCTTTACAAAGCATTATTTTATCTTCTTTACTTATAATTTTTTTATTACAGAGATGGACTAAAAACATGTATAGTTAATTTTGGCTTGTTTGGTTGGAGCTAATGGTATCAATTGTGTTGTCAAAAGCATAGTTCTAAAACTCGGGGGAATCGACTTAAAACTCAGACAGGTCAACTTGACTCAGTCGCTAGGGAACTCAATCTTATGTGCGACTCAGTTTTTATAGAGGGGCAATCATTGAGATAATTCGCTGGCCTGAGTTTGGGACAAAAAGAACAGAGCATGTTTCAGGAATCATCGAGTCATCTCACCGGCCTGAGTTTGGGACAAATAACAGAGCATGATAGTGGAGGGCGTCTTTAACTGCCGTGTCTCACGAGCTTTGATAGTGTGTTTTTATTTTTTTTAACAAATTTTTAATATATTTTTAAGGCTTTTATTTTTATTTATTATTATTATTTTGTATATTAACCCTCCCTTTTATCATGTTGTAAGAAACCTTTTATTTGACATTTTGTAGCAAGCACTACACCTTCAAGTTACAAGTTACTTTTTAACAGAAAAGTAATCTCATTGAGTGATATTATAGAGGAGAGAATGAGATTCAGAGCTGCCCTAACTGTATTAAACTCACAAGTTAAACTATGAAACCTTGGGAGAGATTGATCAAACAAAGATTGATGCATGAGATTAATTCATAAGAAAATCAGTATGGATTCTTGTTAAGAAGGTTAGCCATTAAGACTATTTTTCTACTTACAATTGTGGCGAAGAAAATAGGGAGAGAGGAGGAAGGATCCCTACATGGTATTTATCAATGCTCGGAGTTTTGGTATCGCTACAAGTTTCGCTAGCCAAGGATACAGAAACAATATCGATATCACTGATAATATTGTTGATAATCAGAAATGTGGGGCAAATAGGAAAAATGGTGGATTTTTTTAGTGAAACCTCAAGAGATGCTAAAATACACATATTTGCATATTTAAGAATAAAAAAAATTACAAAAAGAATGCATACATAATATGTTTCTATTTAATGGGGGCCTAAAAGCATGTGTTGCTATAAGTAATCAATTCAATCATCTCATCCATCCCATCTATCTATCCAACCTCTAACATTTCATCCAAACATCCACTGATATTTCAGAATATTGGCAACACACAATATTTCCCAACAAATCATTGACAAGTAAAAAAGAAATAAAAGATTGTGGTCTTGATATCGACATGTTACGATAATGATAATATTGTGATATTATCAATATTATCGTCGACAAATTGAATATCGCATACAACTATGAGCCCATAAAAAATATGAAATGGAAATTTTTTAATATACAATTTTTTTGTGATATTGATACATTGGTGATATTATTGAAATATTGCAAATACAATGGTAATACAAGTAACACTTGAAATTTACACAGTTGAAAATATTGACAATACACATGCGGTATCAATGCGTTAGCTATACAAGCGACGCCTAGAATTTACATAGTTGAAAAATGATATCGATACATTGACGATATTTAGCGGTACATCGTTGATACTTAGAATTTCTGATATTAGTGGTGTTACCGGTATCACTACCAGTGTTATCGGTATCGTTGAGCTAGAGATATAGATAATGTCAAAGATATTTCGATAATATTGGAGATAACTCAAATACTGGTTTTCATCATCTTTTTTTTTTTGTTAGTCATGCAACATACCCACCCTGTTAGCCACGCAATGCACCCACATGGTTAGTCACACGATACACCCACCCACTTGTGGGGTTAGTGTGTGTCCTTAGCATTTAAACTGAGACCTGCTGTTGAAACGCCTAGGTGTCTTCTAACTGGGCTAGTAGGCGAGACACTGGTCTTCTTCAACTTAGAGAAAGCATACAATCGGATCTCTGAAGAGTAAACCTAATAGGTATTGGGAAAGAAAGGAGTGTTAAAAAGATATATTGACACAATTAAAGATATATACAAGCAAGTGCTAATAAATGTGAGGGCCATTTGTAGATTAAAAAAAAAAAAAGTGAATTTTAAATTACAGTAACCTTACACCAGGGATCCACATTGGGCCTAAATCTTTTTGCATGGGTAATGGGCAACCTGACGAGGCTTTGAAGAGGTCCCATGGCCCATTTGTTTGCATATGACATAGCTTTGATTCACAGGATATCCCCACGGTTTGATCCACTTAAGCTTAAGATCTGCCTCATTTTTTTGTCTTTAACCTAAAATGACATGGCAAAATGGATGGACGGTGTGGATAAAAGCCATAAATCATGGCGGCCCCTCATAGCCACAGGCTGTCTTGAGCTTGGGACAGGTGGCGTAGTACCCAAACCGTGTCCTACTAATAGGTACTTAGATGGTTTGACCATGTGTGATGCAGAACTGTATTAGTTAACAAAGAGTTACATGAAGTTGAAGGCTCTAAAAGAATAAGGGAAGGACCAAAACAAACATGAGTTGAAGTAATAAGAAAATAAATAATGACCTATGATTTAAGTGAAGATATGATCCTTGATAGAGTAGAATAACGCTAGCCATTTATTAACTTTTGTGAGTGAAATCTGAACCGTTAGTTGGACACAGATAACAGCCACATTTTCAACTTAAAAAAATATCCTTGTTTTTAATTAAAATGTCCTACAATGTCTTCAAAATATTGAAGGCTATACGTTCAGGAAAACTGATTGCGCGGACAAAAAGGTCCAAAATCTACCCATATATAGGAAAAAATGATAAAGATTTGGACAGAAATTCCCCCAGACTCCTGACACGTCTTTTAACGTACGTATTTATGATGATCTGAACCGTTCGGCCATTGGGGGAGCATTCTAATCATTTAAAAGATGGTTTACACAAATGTTTATGAGAAATCCACCCCAACTATTAGATGATTTATCCCCTCGTAGGAGCAGGGCCAAAAACTCAGCTCCATCAGTGATTTAGGTGGACCACACTATTGAAAACAATATACAATGCAACACTTCAAATTATTTTCTTTGGTATGGCCACTTGAGTCACAAGTGGGCTTAATATTTGCCTCCGGACTTAAAATTTGGTGTGGTATATAACGGTTTGAGTTGATTTCATATAATCATTATGGTGGACCTACAAAAAATTCAAGGTTGGTGGTTTCTCTCAACCTTTTCCATTAGTGTGGCCCCACCTAAATCATAAGTCAGCTTGATTTTTGGTCCTGCACTTAATGTTGGATTACACATATAATGATCAAAGTAGATTTCACATACATATGATGATGGGCGCCTTCAAAAATTAAGGGTGGGCATCGGTCTGGCTGGGTAGCTATATTTAGAAAAGAAAAAAAAAAAGTTTTATGAATGCCCACCCTTGATTTTTTTTTACAGGGCCACTATGATGTGTATGTGAGATCCACTCCTAGCATTAGATGTGTTCTCTTCTTAGGTCTAGGGCTATATCAAGCTGAACTTTTATTTATTTATTTTTGAGCACAACCCGGCCCAAACATAACCCACACGACCTGGCCCAAACTATGTTTAAGGTGGGTGACACCGAAGAAACACTCAAGAGAGGGATGTCCACCTTTGATTTTTACATGGCCTCACCATGATGATTAATTATATGAAATCAATTCTAACCATTAGATGCTACTCTAAAATTTAAGCCTAGAGTCCATATACAATTCAAATGGGACACCAAGGGAAACAATTTAGAGAGTGAGCATTGTGGAGTACATTGCTTTCAATAGTGTGGTGCAACTGATTCATTGATGGAGTGCATTGCTTTCAATTGCTATCACAGAGTGATTCACCTGGTGGTCATGGTGGATTACATAAACATCATGGTGGGGCCCACCTGAGTTTCGTCCATTTTACTCACACAGCCACGAGAGCCACTATTTAAAAATAAAAGGGAATAAACTCTAATGATAATTACTGAGATTAATGAGATACCTTGTTGAAGTAAATTTTTATTACATAGGTAGGTTTTTGTCAAAATCCCTTAAATTTATTTATTAAATAAGTAGGTTTAATTTATTTATTAAATAGGTATGTTTTTGTCAAATTCCCTTAGATTTATTGAATTTGAGTCCTTTAGATTAATTAAAATAGAGACAACCCATGTTCTCGCGAAAGAGAAAACAAGCGCCTCATCTTCTTTTATTAGTTCATTTTACCTCCGTCGCGAATAATTATCCATCGCCACACAATCGTTTTGGTCCTTTGATTTGAACCGTAAATTTTTTTGTTACTACCACAAATAAGTTATTGGTCCATAGTCACGATTCATTTGTGATCCTAACCTTTGATTTTTAGAGTTGAATGTGGATCACTGTTATTCTTCTGAATTCATGTTTCAGATACTGATGGTCACAATCACTTGCAGTGGGCCGCATGACATAAGTCCACAACATGGACGGTCAGCGTGTGGGCCCCAGTAGCTGGGACACACGGTGGATCCTTAGTCGCGGAAAACGAAGTCTTCCTTGACTCTCCTGATGATGTGACATTCTACCCCTTCTCCCTCGGGAGCGGATTAGGTGCGACCCCGGACTCACGTAAGGTGGTGCGACCCTAACGTGTCAGCTCCCCACTTCTCCAGCGTGTGCGTGAGTCCGCACGTGGGTCATTGGCGAGCCCCGTAGCCCGTGAGTCTGGTGAGTTGCTTCAATTCATCTTTCCCTCTCGTTTTTTCTCTCTCTCTCTCTCTCTCTCTCTCTCACTCTCTCCCTCCTGCCTCTCTCTCTCTCTCTCTCTCTCTATCTCTCTCTCTCTCTCAGCCTCTCCCACTGCCTCTCTCTCTCTCCCTCGTCTGCTCCCTCCCTCCGCCCGTCGTCGGAGCCGTCAGTGGCGACCTTGGACCCCTTCCTCGTCTGCTCTCGCTCTCCCTCTTCTCCATCAACTGCTACCTAGAAGCTCGGTGGTGCCCCTTCGTCCCTCAGATTCTTGTAAGAGCTCGTAAGCATCTGAAGTCAGTTTCATCTCTCTCTCTCTCTCTCTCTCTCTCTCTCTCTCTGATTTAAGATGAAGAAAACCGAGCGTGGCCCTGTTGGGGAGCTGCAAAATGCCCCTGTCCATGTGCCATTATAGATGAATGATTTAGTTGATTGGGGAGTTGGAAAATGCCGCTGTCCATGTGCCATTTCTGGAAGTAGCAAGGGTTATTTTGTTGAGTGTGGAGACAAAACTCAAGTGTGCATGGTCGGGCGCCCGGATGGTCTGTGGCCGGGCGCCCGAAATTCAGGCTGTTTTTTGTGAGCAGCCGGGCACCCGGTGGTCAAAGTGACCGGGCGCCCGAAATTAGTATGTTTCCTGTTTTATTCACGGTTGACGTTTTTTGTATTGCCCTGGCGCCCGACCCAGTTACGACCGGGCGCCCGACCGGCCGCGGACTTAATGTGCGGGTTTCCTATTTTTTGTTGTAATTGGGGGGTTTACTATATAAAGGGGTGTAAACCGGGATTAGGCATGGGGATTAGGGCTTCTATACGTCGAAGGTGAGAAAAAGGAGAGAATATTAGCAAAAGGGCCATCTCTGTGCACGGGAGCAAAGGAGAAGGTAAGTGCATTGCTTGTAACTTCGTTTTTTCTTCATAGTGAAGTTTGCACCCGTGGTTTGTTACCCTTGTTGGGGTTTTTCCATGTAAATATCTGTGTTGTGGATTGTTGGTTTGTGTGATTCCTTTTCTGGTTATTATTACTTCCTGTTTATCGTTTGTGGGTGAGACTGGAGATTGGATCTCGCTTCACCGGCGTTGTTGGCGTGCTGCGCAACATATTTTTATGGCTGGGCGGGGGCGGGAAGTTGGAATCGAGCTGAATTGAGATGAAGATTTTTGCTATTCATGATTGCGGTGGGTCTTTGATTGTGGGAGGGGGTTTAAGAAATAAGTTGCGGCCTCCATAAAACATGCGCCACCCTAGAAGTTGGCTTCATCTTGAATGAATTGGAGTCACTTGCTCATTGGGAGTTGTATTTGAGCTGATTCCTTGAGAATTACACTGTATTGCTGATTCCTTGAAGCAAGAGGTAGTCGCTTGATCTTCTCCTTATATGGGAAGTTGCTTCTGTTGCCAAAATGGATCTTTTTTCCTAATTTTTTGTCACTTACGAAAAGGAAAAACGATAAAAAGTCGTCTTAAATGGAAGCTACCCCATCTGCATTTATTGGGAAATAGGTTTAATGAGCCACATTAAACAACATGTTTTTGATGTACTGTATAGGCTTCTGTCATATTCCTCATCTTTATCCTTGTTGATGTACTGTATATGCTTCTGTTCTTCATTTTCTCTGTCCTTTATTTCAAGAACTCTTAACTACTAGACCATGACCCCAGTTGCATCATTTGTTTAGGTAGGAAACCCAAATGCACTACTCATTTTCTCAACTTCTTGATTTTCTTCTTCAGAAAAAAAAGAAAACAAAAAAAGATATGATGAAAGGTAGCTTGCTTGTGGTGGATGAAGGCAAATGTGCTTTTAAACACGAAAATATCCAAGCTTAAATTGCCAAAAAAAAAAAAAAGTAAGAAGAAGAAAAAGAAGCCTAGAATATGGCCTTCTTTAAAGCCTAAAAAAAAATGGGCTTCTCTAAAGCTTGTGTGAGGGTTTTGGAAAAGAGTCCGGATCCTTTCTTGGCTCCGAAACAGAGAAAACCTGCTTGCTGTGATTCTATTGGTCCACGTCAGCAAGTGCCTTAAATATTACATTCCAAATAAAATGAAATGTAAAAATGGAATAAAATGAAAAATAAAATAACTATGAAAAGGAAAAAAGAGAATAAGCTAGCCCGCCAACTCCTCTTCCAACTCCCACGAACGCCTCTCCTAACTTCCCCTCCTCTCTCAACTCTTGCTTCATTTTTCTTCATTTTTCTCAACAACTCATCGCCAACTCCTCACAGCTAGTATTTTCTCCTCATCTCTCTCTTTCGACGATCGGAAAATAGGAAGAAACGAAAGTGGAAGAACTCCTCTCTCCCGCAATAGGTACTTTCTCTCCATTCATTTCGGGTTATGTTTTCTCTCTCTCACATTGAAACCCTATTTAGGGTTGTGCATTGGTGAATCTAATTGGTGATTTTATTTTTTTAATCTGTAATTAGTGATTTTCACTGTCAAATTCCTGTTTTTGTTTTGTGCATTGGGGAATGTAATTGGGGATTTATTTCCGTAATTTGTACTTAGTGATTTTCACTGTCGTAATTTATATATATATATATATATATCCCAAGCTGTGTGGGCCCCACCGTAATGTATTTTGGACATCAACGCCATGCATTCGTGGGATCCTCTTGATTTTTGGATGCGGCTAAAACTTGGTCAGGCCCCTCATCCAAGTAGGACATGCACAATGGATGCGCAGGATTTGTGAACTACATCTCAGTGGGCCCAATAAACGATCATGAAGGTTTGTGGGTGGGTGACTGGCATTGTTATACTCTTTCAGAGTCCGCATCGTCTGTTGGCTTCCAAGCAGGAAAACCCTGATTGGAGCCTTCTCATTGGTCCACATCACACTGCATGCTGTCAGTATGATCAGGTTGCAGTGATGATGTGACAGGGTTGCAGACGTATGTGATGACGTGGTCCAATAAAAAGGATCGAAACATAATTTATGTGCTTGGAGCCAACAGAGGATCCGGATTGTGTTATGAGTATCTTGATCACATTGCTTTCGAAGCGGGCAACCACCGGCGAAAGCCAATAATTTTATATATTTCGATTGAATCCTGTAAATATTTTTTTAAATAATTGAAATCTGATGAATGTTAAAGTACAATTAAAAAGGAACATGAAAATAAGTTGTGTTACTTTACAATAAAATAAATAATATTTATACAAGTTCAAAATAGTCCAAATACTTAAGAAATTTAAAAATCCTCCATGTGGACCTGTCGTAGCTTGGCCAAACTGTCGAACGTATGATTGAAAGTGCTTATATGATACTCCTCACTCTGTATAGAGGATGAAATTCAAGTAAAATGTTCTCTTTAGATTATTTGAACCCTTTAAGTCAATTTAAAATGTAGACATATCTTGAAGCATTTTTTCTTAGGTTATTATTTACTTTTTCTCTCATCATTTATTTGTCTTATAACAGGAGTATATTTTCGTACTATGACATGTTATTGAAGTCATATTTAGTTCGACATCGTAAGTTATTTTATTAATTTTTTCAGATAAAGTTGATCTAGTTTAGATTGATGTAAAATGCATGTTGTATAAAAGTATGGGATAAACTCATTGTGATTGTTTCTCGTTGAATGTAGGAGAAGAAGATTCAATCACAAAAGTTCAATTGTACTAGTAGATGTGCTCCGTCGAAGTTTTATGCTTTTATTACGAGATTGAAATTGAAGGACGAGCATATTAAAGCGATAGAAGATACTCCTTTTAGAGGGTTTATGAATTTTCCAAAGTTTCCATTTCAACGTACATTTCTAAACAGTCTTCTTGCTAGATGGGATGATGGACATAATTGTTTCCTCCTCGGAGGAAAGAGGGTCTTTCTTAAACCACAAGATATTGCCGTAATACTGGGGTTGAGTATGAACGGAAAATACGTGGATTTGAGAAGGGAATTGGATGCTTGTGATAAAGAATTGAAGGAAAAATATTTTGCAAATGATTTCCTTAAGAGAAAGTTAATAGAGAAGAATATTGAGAAGCTGTTGGAAGAAACTTCGGAAGAATCTTTATCCGATTTTACAAAAATGTTCCTCATATATCTATTCAATACAATTCTATTTCCAAACACCAGTGAGACTACTCCTACATTTTTGTTGCACTATGTGAATAAGTTGGAAAATCTGCATACTTACGCATGGGCCACTGCGATTTGTGAGTTTCTGGTTAGTAGCATTTCTGAATGTGTGAAGAAGAATAAAATGTACGTAAACGGATGTGTCATGATTCTAGAAGTAAGTGTTTCTTGTTATATGAATGATCTGTTTCTTTATCTTGCTTTGAATGTCTTTCTTATCAATGATATTGTTTCCGATAGCTATGGTTACAAGAGCATATAATTCTTCCGTCACGGATGTCAACCAAAATGGTGTATCCACGTTTTTTGAGATGGGTGGAAAGAAGTTATCAGCAGACTGCTACACATAAAAAATTCTTAGACACACTTATTTGCACACAGGTATTTACATTTTTTAACTCAGAATTATTTGAAGATATTCACTAATATTGTGTCCAAATATATAGTTACATTGATTTATTTATTTTTATAAGATTATTGAAGATATAAGCCCCACAAATGAGGAGAGCCACCTTCTACCTCGCACTGTAAGTGCTTTTTTTTTTTCATTTCTCTACATATTATGTATTTTGTCATTGGTTTCACACTTGATTATATACGTCATTCTTATCCGAATGCATGCAGGAGACATCAAATACAATGAAAGAGATACGCCAGTGGTTGGAGCCATGTCTAATGAAGATTGAAGAGAAAATAGTAAATATTTTCTACATAAATATTATTTTATTTATATTATCGATGCTTGGTACTATAAATGATTCCACATGTGAGCATATCAGTTATGGTTATGATATTCATATAGGAGGCGTTAAACTCGAATAGAGAAATGTGTCAGCGGTTGGAACGTAGAGTTTTGAAGATTGAAGAAAAAATTGTAAGTAAAGTAATTAATATTGTCCATATAACTTTAGTTTTATTACATTTGACTAGATTATATAACTGATTTCACATTACTTGATATAAGTAATTATTGTAATTGACATTCAGACGACCTTGAATGCGGATGAAGAAATTCGTCGGTGGTTGGAACCTAGACTTGCGAAGATTGAAGAAAAGATCGTAAGTATTCTTCACATAATGGTTCTTTAATATGGTCGTACTTTATTATACTGTCAATACTTTGATTTTATTGTGGTTTATTTCAACTCGTATTAAATTTTTTCTATTGAAATAGGACCAGCCTATGACTGGGAATAGGAATGATGCTGAGAACATCCATTATAGAGAATTGTTGATGGAACGTAATCAATTATTGGAGGCGAACAAAGAATTGCAAGATAAGCTAGATGCCCAGGCAGCACTTATCAAAGAGTTATCCGATAAACTTTCCTCTCCTATGAATGCAATGCCGGATACGCCATTAGCTGCAAATAGTCCACATGTTTCTCCGCATGTAAATGCGATGTTGGATACATTATACGCCGCAAATAGTCCACAACTTTCCGGTCCAGCGAATGTGATGCCCACCAAGAATGATTTTATACTCCCAAATCGTAGCTCCTTAGTGAGGCGTGTAAAAGATGGTAGGATTAGAAATGTTTCGAAAGCCGTACAATTACCGTACGCCCGGATAACATATAAAAAACGTAAAACTAATGAGAATGTTAAATCACCTGATGATGATTCGGTTTCTGTGGAAGAGAGGGTGATTGGGCATGTGTTGTCTCTAGAAGAAGATGCTGCAATTACGAGTTTTAAGAACATGACTAACTACAAGTATGACACGTTAACTAGTTTGTAATTGATTTAATTATTTTTGTTGTGGTAATTTCTCTTACTAATACCAAATTACACATTTGTAGGGAAGATTCATGTGGACCACTACATGTGATGAGAAGTTCGTTACACATATTGCTTAATCCTATTGGATGGCTTGACGATGAGGTATATCCACGCATATTATTTTCCGCCTCTTACTGCTCATTATGTATAAGATTTTATTAATCTACCATTCATAGATATAAAGAGTACAGTCACTTGACATATTGTATTTCTGTTAAATTTTTGTTTCAGGCTATAGACAAATATAGTGAATTGTTAGAGCGTCGAGATAAGGGAGATGGACAAGATTTATTAAAATGTCATTATTTCAATCCCTGGTTACACGTAAGTTTTTCAAATAAGTATGCAACGTCCATACCTTTGATTGGTGTGCTTGACAAGCATTCTAAGTGGATCATACTTGAACTATTTCAGCGATTTATATATGGAGCCGGAATCGAAAACATAAAAGGAAAGAAAAGTGATGAGACAGAGAGTTGTTATAGTCGACAAATCAAAGGTGTATTCGACAAGATACCTTACGATTTAGGGAGTAGAGAGAAACTTTTTATTCCTATGAATGAAGCATCACACTGGTATTTGCTCGTCGTTGAGTTAAAGCACAAAAAGTTTTTAGTTTATAACTCCATCAAAGGTCACCACACGTCTAGCTACATCAAAATAATGGTATTTAGTTGTTGAGGTGTTTTAATATAAGTTTATTAAAGTTGAATAATGTGATCATGAAGATATTTATTTTTTTATTGTTATTTCAGGTTACAAGTATGAAGAAGTATTTATCAATATATGGTGTACCCGACTGTGATACTTTTCAACTTGTTATGGACGTTGACTGCCCGCAACAACAAAATTCGTATATTTTTCCTTTGATCACTTCTTTGTACTTTAATGTTTTGATGCTATATTATTTAGTACTCAATTTTATCATTTTCTTTAAGTAGGTGTGATTGCGGTCTTTTTGTAATGAAATTTATGGATTGCTTGTCTCGAGGAGATGGATTTTATTTGAATTCAGTAAGATCACTTTCGATTTATTGTTTTCTATTGATGTATAACTCTTATGCGATATACTCACACTCCAATGTCATGGTCAGGAAGACATACAATTTGAACGAGAAAAGATAGCTGCACAACTTCTGCTCGGCAGACTAACTCCATAAAATTGAAGTACGATTTCTTATTTTAAACGTGCCTTAATCATACTTGCGAATCTACATATTGTATTCCCATTTACTCAACTTTTACTAAATTTGTCACCATGGCTGCCGCTACTAAATAAATCTGGCCACTCATTTGAATCCCATGTAAACAATTTACATTGACTTTGCTTAGATCGGTGGATACTTCATCTTCTTGGTTACATGGGATCCTAAGTGGGTCTCTTTTTTAGTAGACAATAGTAATATATACTACTTCTCATCCAGTCGACTGTGAACATTGCTAATTTATTAGGTCAGTGGCTATTTTCATCGGGTTATGGACAATAGGTACTTCTTTCCTTCTTTTTTTTTTTATTTTATCTCTGTACCTAATAGTTACAATCCTTTATGGCCTGTTGAATGTGATTTTGCAGGTTCATATCATTTGGAGATGGCTAGTGTAGCAAACGTCTCGTGCAAGGTAATCATGCCAAGCTGAATAGACGTTCATTATCCAATTCACGTGAATTTGGTCCATAGTCATTTTTTCAATTGTCCGTATGCATTCAATCGGCTTTTGGAAGAAGTTTGTGGGAAGATGTGGTTGAGGGCCCTGAAAACCACTTCCTTTTTGTTAGGTTGTTCCTATATTGACCACTCAAATTTTTTAATACTTTTTTTTATTTAAATTAGGAAATTCTACAAGTGGTGTACTCCGACCTTTAAAACAAACGGATGATATAACATGTCTATATTGTTAAATGTTATAGACATTTTTCATACGAATCCCGATCCTCTTTTGAAACCGATAATCGATCCTCTGCTGAAGCTGCTCTGATTGGTCCAGCTCATCCTGACTGTGTCAGAGCATCTCGGCTTTGACACAGTCAGGCTGATCTGGACGAATCAGAGAAGTGACAATCAGGGTTTCTCTGCTATGGTTTAAACAGAGGATCAGGACTCTTTTGATACGCATATGGCCCATCAATGCATCAACTGGCATGTACTTTAGGCCATGACATTGCACAAGGTGAGTCTTGAAATTATCATTAACAATAGTTGAATTATCGTGTTGGATTGGGTATCATATATTCCCACTTAGGAGGATGCTCAAGGTGTAGGGGTTGGATGCTACGGTTGTTATGTATTGCTTATGAATGATATGATATTGATTTTGTTTTATAATGTCATTTATGAATATGGGGTAGGGGTTGGATGATGCAGTTGTTAGGTATTGCTTGCTCATCTTTTACTTGTAAGGATGGAGGAAACCGAAGTTCTTCTGTTTCTTGATTTGCAGGTGAACCATCTTCTTGCAGAAAGTGTTGCGTTGGATTGTTTGCAGAAAGCCTTGATCCGAAACTTATCGTGCCGCATTAATCACCACTCCTTGCCAACATTCCACCTGATAATTGGATGTGGTTTATTTTTGGGATTGTTTCCTAAAATCATCTGACAAAATGGATGGACCGCGGGAAGAAGAATACATATGTCATGGTGGGCCCACGGTAAGGGCCGAACCGTATTTGGTAGGTCGGTGTCTCACCTAATCTGCTCCCCATCCCCAAATGTGATTTTTTCTAAGCTTGCAGAATCATTGAGCTGAGTCCGGATCCTCTATTGAAAAAAAAAAAACAGAGAATCCCTGCAAGTTGTGATTTCAATGTGAGAGGAAGGTGGATGAACTCCCCTCTCCTGTAATAGGTAATTCCTCTCCATTCATTTCGGCAGAAAAATCTCTCTCTCACATTGTTATCCTGCTGGATGGTTCTTTTTCTTTTTTTCCAGCATTGGGTCCATTGGTCCATCCATGGCGAGGCGTCATATTTTTGTAGTCGATGATACAAATTTTATCCATTCTTATGACACGTGCCTCTACATAGTTAAATTGGTGGTGGCAATCCATCCAATGTCATTTCAACCTCACCAATGTTCCTATGTATATTTGCATTTGGTAGTTACAGTTATAAATTTAATTGACCCTTTTCATGTTTTAATTCCTAAGTAGGTGGTGAAGTGGATTGCGGAGATATGGAGCGCAAAGACAATCGGCCCAACAATGCCATCCATGTTCGTAGCCAAATGCATGCATGATGAAGTGGCTCGATATCTCCGCCAACCTAGTTTGGTCGTCTATGTTTTGTTCGACCGTGTGGCCAAGCTACGAGTGGAGCACATGGAAGATTTTTATTATATTTATGTAACTGGACCATTTTCAACTTAGCGCTGTAAATATTATATATTTTTTTGTGATATGGTTTCTCTTATGGCTCTTGAGGATGTGATATGGTTGTGTGACAGTGTGATGTGGTTGTAGTTGAGAATGTGATATGGTTGTGTGACGGTGTGATGTGGATGCCGGTTGAGAATTTGATATGGTTGATGAATTCTGTGATGAGCTTCCACTTGATATAGTTAAGTTACCGTGTGATGAGGTTACACTTAAGGTTGTCATATTGTTACATTGCAGTGTGTGCACTTTAGGATGTGATATCGTTACTTTGCAGTGTCATGACTGATGTTCTTCAGGATGTGATATCGTTACTTTGCAGTGTGATGAAGTTGCACTTCAGGATGTGATATCGTTACTTTGCAGTGTGATGAAGTTGCACTTCAGGATGTGATATCGTTGTGTGACGATGTGATGTGGTTGCAGTTGACAATGTGATATGGTTGCAGTTGAGAAATGTGATATGGTTGATGGATTCTGTGATAAGGTTGCACTTATCGAAGTTATGTGGTTGTGGTTACAGTCGAGAATGTGATGCTATTGATGGATGATGTGATGAGGTTGCACTGAAGGATGTGATATGGTTGATGGATTCTGTGACGAGGTTGCACTGAAGGATGTGATATGGTTGTCGTTTATAATGTGATATGGATGATGGATTCTGTGATGTTGTTGCACTGAAGTTTGGTAATTTTGTTACATTGCAGTGTGATGAGGTTTTGTGTAAGGAAGTTTTCGGAATGTACGACAGTGTGGTGAAGTTGCAGTTGACAGTGTGACGAGGTTGATGGATGATGTGTTGAGGTTATACTGAAGGATGTGATATTGTTACATTCCAATGTGATGAGGTTGCACTTAAGGATGTGATATACTTTCGTTATAGTGTGATGAGGTTACGCTGGACAATGTGATATGGTTCATGGATTCTGTGACGAGGTTGCACTGAAGGGTGTGATATTGTTACATTCGAGTGTGATGAGGTTTCACTTACGTGGTTGCAGTTGAGAATGTGACACGGTTGATGGATGATGTGATATACTTTCGTTATAGTGTGATGAGGTTACGCTGGACAATGTGATATGGTTCATGGATTCTGTGACGAGGTTGCACTGAAGGATGTGATATTGTTACATTCCAGTGTGATGAGGTTGCACTTACGGCGTTGCAGTTGAGAATGTGACACGGTTGATGGATGATGTGATATACTTTCGTTATAGTGTGATGAGGTTACGCTGGACAATGTGATATGGTTCATGGATTCTGTGACGAGGTTGCACTGAAGGATGTGATATTGTTACATTCCAGTGTGATGAGGTTGCACTTACGGCGTTGCAGTTGAGAATGTGACACGGTTGTTGGATGATGTGATATACTTTCGTTATAGTGTGATGAGGTTACGCTGGACAATGTGATATGGTTTATGGATTCTGTGACGAGGTTGCACTGAAGGATGTGATATTGTTACATTCCAGTGTGATGAGGTTGCACTTACGGCGTTGCAGTTGAGATTGTGACACGGTTGATGGATGATGTGATATACTTTCATTATAGTGTGATGAGGTTACGCAGGACAATGTGATATGGTTCATGGATTCTGTGACGAGGTTGCACTGAAGGATGTGATATTGTTACATTCCGGTGTGATGAGGTTGCACTTACGGTGATTTAGATGAGATTGTGACACGGTTGATGGATGATGTGATATACTTTCATTATAGTGTGATGAGGTTACGCTGGACAATGTGATATGGTTCATGGATTCTGTGACGAGGTTGCACTGAAGGATGTGATATTATTACATTCCAGTGCTTTCAGGTTGCACTTAAGGCGGTTTTCGCGGTTGTGCGACAGTGTGGTGAAGTTGCAGTTGAGAATGTGACACGGAGGATGTGATATACTTTCGATGAGAATTCCGGTCGCCCGACGGATAATCGTTCCGGGCGGCCGAATAAGTTATTAAGGGTCTAGTGACTTATCTTGCTGTATGGACTGAATATCGGGCGCCCGACATAAGGACAACCGGTCTACCAAGAAATTTCGATTATCGGAGTGAAAATAGGGCGCCCGATAAAATTTGTATCCGGGCGGCCGACAAGTGCAATACCTTTCCAGTAATTCATAATGAAATTCCAAGGGAATTCCGGGCGCCCGGATAAAACTTTGTCTGGGCACCCGACCAGGACCAATTATGTCCACCAAGGGCCGTCTTAAATTCAAATAGAATTCCGTAAGCCCCGCTGATACTTTTACCTGGCCCCCGTTATATGGAATACCTGTTTAGCAGCAATTTACGATTTCGGTATTCATATAGGTCGCCCGTCTAAAATTGTGTCCGGGCGCCCGGTTTGTGAAATAGATTTTTGGCTTTCTTTTAATGTAATTCGTAGGGGATTTCGGGCGACCGGATAACAATTTTTCCGGGCGCCCTACCTGGGCAATTATTGTCCAGCAAAGGTCATTTTAGATTCAAATAGATTTCCGGTCGCCCGGAGTATACTTTGTTCGGGCCCCCGATGAAGGTAAAAGTGGTTCAGTGACTTAACCTGCTGGATGGACAGAATATCGGGTGGCCAAAGTACTTAGGAAACAATTTTTTCAGGAGTATGACTCCGGACACCCGAAGCAAGTGTCCGGGCGCCCGTAGTTGTTGTTCAACTTTCCGTTTCTGCACATCTATTTAAGCATTCATTTGAGCAAAAACCTAACTACGAAAAATGGAGCCTGAAGGTATGTTTTTGTCATTATCCTTAGTCAAATCCTCTCTTCTAAACGTTCCAATCCTTGAGTTCATTGTTCAATCCTAGTTGTTACAAACTATCAATGAGCATTGAAATCTCGGTTTGAAACATGAACTGAAGCCCTCATTAATGGCTCTTAACCTAATCTCTACTACCTGTATTCTCTACTCATTATTGTCATTAAATCTATATCTTGGTGAAACCCTTCTGTAGCATTTAAGCCGGATCCTTAAGGTTAATTTCAACCAAACCCCAATCCCTTACCTTGGAACCTACAAGAAGAAAGTAGTAGCAACGTTGCTGATCGAGGTAGACGAAGAAGGTATCGTTGAAGCCGAAGCTTCTTCCACGAAAGGCATCATCAAGGGGCTGAATAAGCTAAGTATATTTTAGTGATTCTAGCCAAAGAAACCACCTCAAAAGTTGAGATTTGGGCTTCAGAGTTTGAAGACCCAAAGTAGGTAGAGTCCGGGTGGTAGCACAAGTCCTTCAGTAGGACAAGCCCTTGTGATAGTGAAATCGACTCAAGGAGTGAGTGGATCATCCCGGAGTGGATTAGGTACATAACCGAACCACTATCAAATCTCTTGTTATGTGATATCCGACTACAACTGCTTTAATTCTTTCACGTTTGAGATAATCTGAGTATAACTTGTTATACTAGTGTTGAAAGTTAATATTCTGCATATCAAGTGTTTGAAGAAAGGTTTCTGAAATGGTTTGCATGATTGAGGTTGCACTGAATTGGTTAACTTAAAAAGTGTCCTATTCACCACTTTCTACGATAAAGAAAGCAGTTTCTTGCTTCTAGAAGAGCAGTAATCAAACTTTGAACGAGTAGACAACATATTGCATTTACCAGTAGGTGCATGCGTTTCATTTGAAGCTGTTCCACTTTCATCACATATACCTGTTGAAATAAAGAATCATCAGATATGTGGCCTGCACAAATGAATATGTGATATGGTACCCCTTTGACACATCATCCATCGTTGCGGGGTACTCCGACGCCGATTGGGCTGGAAGTAAGGATGATCGAAAATCCACAATTGGTGGCTGTTTTTTACATCGGAAACTGCTTAGTTGCTTGGTATAGCAAAAAGCAAAATTCCATATCATTGTCCACTGCTGAAGCTGAATATATTGCTGCCGGTAGTTGCTATGCTCAACTACTTTAGATGAAGCAAATGTTGAAGGATTATGAAGTTAATCATGAACAAATGACGCTCTTTTGTGACAACACAAGCGCCATGAATATTTCAAAAAATCCTGTTCAACATTCTCGAACCAATCATATCGACATCCGGCACCATTTTCTAAGAGAATTAGTCGAAGAAAAAATGGTCAACCTTGAGTACATCCATGCCGAGCGGCAATTGGCCGACATCCTGACAAAACCGTTAGATTGCAGTAGGTTTGAAGACCTTTGGCCAACATCCTGACAAAGTATAGTCCCTATTCGACTGTTCCATCAGGTTATCAAAGGATTTTTGTTGAGGTTCATTCTGAACGCGGCTGTCGTAGATCCTCTGTATCTAGGTTTGGGTGAACAACATAAGGTTGAGCTGAGCTCATTGGTGTCCAAGTCATCTTCCTTTGGATCTACCAACAATAGGGACTATATCTCCAATGTTAACTCACTGTCCCTAAAATGAGAAAATTATTTCTCCAGTGGGTCATCGGGCGCCCGGCTCGGAACTGTCCGGGCGCCCGGACATGGTGCGGCTGCCTAGTCATAAGGTAACCCCAAACACTGAAGGGCACCCCACACTCTAATTTTTTTTGGGAAAGGTCTCCTTCTTGGTGTGCCCTAGGATGTCCTCTTGCCCTCCAAGGTGAAGTTATCCCTCCAAACTCCTCACAATCCAGCCATAGGAAGATCTTTCCTTGGGTCATCTTCATCCTTCCTTCTCGTCTTCACCTCAGATTTGAGTTTCAGGTAAGTTCTCTCTTGCATCCTCTCCATCTAGAGCTTAATTCTGTGATGGCTGGGGATAGGAAGCAAAAAAGACCAGCTATTGAAGGCTCCTCGAAGGGCTCTCGAGGCAAGCAACTTGCTCCCAAGCGGGCAACCAAAGCGCACCGTGCATCTACCCGAGCTCGTGAGTCCTCCCCCAGTTCTTCTGAGCCTGGGAGTCCATCCCAGGTTGAGGGTCCCCTACTCCCTCTCCGCTCCCTAGCCTATCTGTCCCGCCGCCCCATTGTTGGGGAACGGCATGTTGAAAGGGACTGTCTAGTCGGTTACCTTGTGTATGAGCGCCTGACCACAATCAAATGGCACGGCTTACTAGATTTTGGAGGGCCAGTATATCCCAATGCCGTGTATCGTTTTCTTTCTCGAGTGGTCAAGGTCACCGATGACCCCCCTTCTCTCACTGTTGATCGGGACGGCCAACTCTTAGTGATCAATGCTAGCACCATTGCTAGGGTGCTCAACCTTCCTATGTCATCCGAGCGCATACCCCCAACTGGCCCCAATCAACTCGCGAACAAGGTCACTTGGACCAAAGCCTTATGTGGGGGAAGAAATGTTAAGTGGAAGGGAGGTAAAAACGGAAATGTTCTCACGGCACGGGAATTGACGGATGATTTCCGTCTTCTCCACCTTATCTTCTCATATAATGTCTACCCGAGGAGAGGGAATCGTGACGGGCTTACCACATCTATGGCTGAGCTCGTTTACAGGGTCGGACAAGGTCACAAAATGTGTCTACCATCTCAGATCATGAGTCACATGGTCTGTATTTTCACTGTGACTGGCAGGACTGCCGGGATCCCGTTTGGGTGTTTGCTGTCACTATTGTCTCGTGATTGTGGCTTTCCTCCTCCTTCGGAGGCTCCTGTCAGGGCCCCCGATGTCAACCAACGCACCATAAAGTACATGGACTTGCACGTTGGTGAAGAGGAGGTCGGATGGCCTGACATCTACAAGGAAACTCCAACTGAAGAGGAGTTAGCTGCACACACCTCTCATCGGGCTGGAGGAACAGAACAGGGTGATGCATCTCGTCCCAGCTCCTCTCGGCGCTCCAAAGCATCCAACGATGATCGCCAGGAGATTAATGCTCAGCTTACTCGTGTTGAGAAAATGCTGAAATCTCTTCAGGACACGACCAACATGATTCTGGCAATGATCACCTGCCGCAACAACGAAGCTCGTCCTCCAGCTCCGCGCAAGGATGCTAGGCCCACTCGCTCACTGTAGGACCGCACTTCAGCTTTCCCTAGTCGCCGGACTGTATATACTTCTGTTTGAATGGGGAAATAGTTGTCCCCACATTTTGGACTTCTAACTTTAAACATGTTTGAATATGCTCACTTTACTTAAACTGCACGATTCTGTAAGATGCTGGACAATGTTTCATGCTTGGCTTTCATGTAATTACGTAAGCTGTTACATTCCGTCTGTTTTTGTTCTATATTATTGTTATATTTGGATGGTTGGATGATTGTGGGCCGAATTGTCCATGGCATGCTTGTTATGCTCGTACTTTATTTGAAGCCTTGTTAGTCTGTGCATATTGATCTACTTAGGGCTGCTTGCCCTCTTATGGTACGGTCACCATCTGTTTGGTCATGATATACATCTTGCACTGAGGTTGGTTGCTTGGGCTGAAAGCCCTCTGTTTTACAAAGTAGAATAAATGTATATCTCCTTATGACCATTCTATTTTCTTTGGCTTATTCCTTTTTTGCATCACTATACTAACCCTTTGTCAATGACTAAGAAAAAGGGGGACAAGAGTCCCACCAATCGACCATGTTATCTTTTTGGCGGTCTTTGGTGTGCAGGATCTCAGGGGGAGGAATTGAAGCCAAGGGGAATCACATATAAATTGGGATCATACATGTCTATTTTTTGTAAATGAATGAAAGTAAATCTTTTGATGACATGTAAATGATGTATTTGGGGTCTTTGAGTCTAGGATTGTCATTGGAAAGGTCCATGATACTTTGGTTGGTTTTGTGGAGTAATTGAGAAAGGGGGAGATTGTAAGTACACATATTTGTCAATTATCGTGTTGGTTGAGTCGCCACGAGTGATGAGCCTAGAAGACGCTGAAGATTGAAGTCTTGAAGATCATCGGATACTTAACTCAGAAGATCGCGCAATGTATCTCACCCTTGGGATACTGATACATATTGGTTACGCATGGGATATGTCGGTTGTATCGCATAATGTATCGCTGTTGTTGGGAAACATGGGAACATTGGGAATTTGGTCGAATTTTTCAATAAAACTTCAAGGATTGTTGAAAAAGACATCAATATACACTTAGAAATCCAAACATTACCAAAAAACAGCTCATAGTGGGAGTTTCCTTTGTATGGGGTCCTAATACATGCACTATCCAATTGAACTGATGCAAGTATATTCAAAGTCTATTCATATAATTTATAAACGTAAGAAGACATGTATGGAAACACAAGCAATACATTCAAAAGCACTAAAGAATCACTAGATCACATTACATACGTGTTTGAATTTGTGTTTGGATCCAAAGATTTCAACTGTTTTGCGAGAAACTGAGAAATGCCGATTTTTTCCCGCATTCTTCTAAACTTGTCCCATCAGGCTCAAATCTCGGAATCGAAGCTCCAAATCCATGTTCTTTCATAAAAAATATCATGGATCTTATAATTTTAATGATTTGACACTGATTTAACGTGATTTACAACATAAAAATTGGAATGAAAATAACAAATGCTCACCTAATCGAATAGGTGGGATATATCGGCACTCCATGTGCGTCTCGTATCGCACAGGTGGGATACAAGACCTATCGTGGGAGGATATCGGCCAATATCGTCGGTGGCATAGATTACACTGACCTGTTGATTGAGCACCGGGCGCACGACGAAAATATGCCTCCGGGCGCCCGCAATATGGATTCTTACCCCAGCAGTACTTTAACGAAATTCCGGGCGCCCGACCGAAAACTTATCCGGGCACCCGAACCAAGCGAAATATGTCCAGCAGCCACAAATGATATTTCACATTGAATATTGGGCGCCCGACTGAAAGTGTGTCCGGGCGCCCGATCGATGATAACTTTGTCCAGCGAAGAAATGTAAAATAACTGTGAATATTGGGCGCCAGACTGATGATAACTTTGTCCAGCGAAGAACATGTGTCCGGGCGCCCGGCCAGTGAAAAACAGATCCAGATTGTTTTCTTAAAAACCTGAAGGCATTCCGGGCGCCCGACTGAAAACTTTTCCGGGCGCCCGAACGATGCGAAATCTGTCCAGCTGCCACAAATGATATTTCACATTGAATATTGGGCGCCCGACTGAAAGTGTGTCCGGGCGCCCGACCGATGATAACTTTGTCCAGCAAAGAAATGTAAAATGTATGTGAATATTGGGCGCCCGACTGAACATGTGTCCGGGCGTCCGGCCACTGAAAAACAGATCCAGATTGTTTTCTTAAAAACCTGAAGGCATTCCGGGCGCCCGACCGAAAACTTTTCCGGGCGCCCGAACAATGCGAAATCTGTCCAGTAAATTGGACATGATATTCACATTGAATATTGGGCGCCCGACTGAAAGTGTGTCCGGGCGCCCGACCGATGTTAAACTGGTCCAGCAAAGAATTGTCAATTGTATCTCAATATTGGGCGCCCGACTGAATATGTGTCCGGGCGCCCGGCCACTGAAAAACAGATCCAGATAGTTTTGTTAAATACCTCACGGCATTCCGGGCGCCCGAACAATGCGAAATCTGTCCAGTATATTGAAGTGATATACACATTGAATATTGGGCGCCCGACTGAAACTGTGTCCGGGCGCCTGACCGATGTTAAACTGGTCCAGCAAAGAATTGTCAATTGTATCGAATATTGGGCGCCCGACTGAATATGTGTCCGGGCGCCCGGCCACTGAAAAACAGCTCCGGATAAAATTCTTAAAAACCTCCGTATAGATGAAGAAACCATTTTTTTTTATTTTTTGTTGTCTACTATATTTCTTTCATCTTTGCCCTTGTAAATGGTTTCATCTAAGGCTACTTCTTGGAGTTTGGGTTGAATTAATTCATATTGCTGAGCTCTTCATGGAAAATAATTCTTTTTATAGTTACGAATCCTTCTGTTATAGGTAAGAACATAGGGACTGTAATCTTGCTCGAAAATCAGTTTTTGCAAATATTCTACAAGTGCGTCCTTGAAGATCCACACTTCCCATACAAAACTTGCATGGGCACACCCTCATGAAGATAGAACGCAACTTAGGCTCGCTGATCAACCAAAAACTCGATCAAGTTGATTTGGTTGAACTTGGATTTGGGTACGAGGAATTATATGATCCTGGACCCAACATTTTTGAAGTATGCACAATGTGGTCCGCTAATCTTTTGGGAGAGTTTATATGGTCCGCTACTCATTCCTGATTGCCTGCTAGCCAAGCTGGGAGACGGCTGGACGTTTCAATTACTGGTCTCGAGTTTTAAACCCACTAACCCCCCCAGTGGGTGGGAGCATCTTGAGACTGATCGGGTGGGTGCATTGCGCATCTAACTAGCATGCGTGTGGATTGCATGACTAACTCAAAAAATAAAAATTAAAAATTTAAGAAATTAACTACTCATTCATAACTACCGGAAAATTAAATTTTAACCACTCATTCATAATGGTCAATCCTTTGATCGGGATTCAACAACACCAATGAAGCTGCTTTGAAACTAAAAGAAGACAAATGATAATTTCCTCAAAAAAGTAACTGCAAACTGTAATTCAAAAATTCCTCCTTCGAGGAACTTTACAAGCTATAACTTTCTAGGAATTTTTACCCTTTTTTTCTTCTTTCTTTTTTTCTTATCTTGGGAAAGGTGGTATCACATCACATGTATCTTTGTTAATCTTAGCAAAAAAGCTGTACATCAATTCAGGCGGGCTCCACAAAAAGGACGGGCCTCACCTATTGCATAATCGCATAAAAAACTTAAAATATACAAGAAGTCATTGCATCACAAAACATGACATCATCACATAAGAAAGCCATTGCACTCGTAAAGCAGATGAGAGATCGGGCCCCCTGACATGTCAACTCTGGCCATGGACTGAACATAATAGGCTATGCCACCACCTCCAACCCATGCATCACAAAACCGGCATTTCTCAATGAGGATTGGACAGCTTTGTAAATGATCACCCACCACCAGCAAAATGAGGAAATCTTCCAATGAGGATTGGACAACTTTGCCAGTAGAGCAGAAAATAGTAAGCTGAAGAAGAGAGAATAATGGCCCTGCAAAACATCATCAATAACCGTACACTTGTTAACAGGTATCACAAAAACATGGATTCCACCCAGGTAGAGGTGGGCAACGATCCGGGCCGAGTCGAGTTAGCCCTAGTTTGGTTTGGTTTGTTTTTCTACCACCGCAGTTTGTGGATCGGTTTGGTCTGGGTTTCGGGCCAACCCATGCAGCCCGAGTTTGGTTTGCTCCAAAAAAATCTGGTTCGAGCCGGGATCGGCTTGGTTGAAAATTTCGAATCGGGCCGGGCAGAGTTCAAACAGATAGTCGCTCTTTTTTTCCTTATTCATTTAAATAGAAAAGAATTTAACAACTTTGGAAAAAAAGTACAAACATATCTTACTACATGATGTTTAACATCCTTCAAAAGAGTGCGACTTCAAAATAGACTTGTAAGAGTATATTCCAAACAAAAGTACACAAGCATAATCTTACAAGTGCAAGGAAACAGTGTGTATTCATGTAAATGTATTATGTATTATCCATGTCATCATGTATATGTATTATCCATGTTATCCATATGTTTTACGTATCATTTTAGGACATGATCCCAAATTGGAATCATATCCAAAGCTCAAGTGGATCACACCACAGGAAACAGTGTCCTTATAATATACGCGCCGAATCAAACCGAGCTGAATCAAATCGAGCTTCGAGTCGAGCCGAGCCGGAACTGCCCTAGTTTGAGTTTGATTTGTTTTTTCAAACGAGCTTGACTTGGAGGCTTGGTTTGGTTTGAACTTCCATTCGAACCAATCCAAGTCGAGCTTTTTCGAACTAATCCGAGCCGAGCTTTCGAGCTGGCTTGGTTTGTGCCCACCTCTACACCCAGGCAACACCCAATACATGGCCCATCAAAAAGGAGAACGGCACAATTGCGACATGAGCCTCCCAAAATGAAGCCACCATGTAGGCCCCACCCATACATGAGCCTCCCAAAACAAAGTAACTTTCAGCCACATCTACTTCATTAAGCTTGCAGACATGTGGTCTAACTAAATATCTGCAAATGCCTAAGCGATGTATGGCTAAAACATTGGAATGGAAACTTTGGTAAAAAAGATCTAAAAAGCATAATGAAATTTTGAAACGTACAATCCACTTTAAACAGGCATATCATTGTTAACAACAATTTTGAGTAAAAAATCGACAAAAAGTTTATTATTTGGTATCCTCTGAAAAAGTTAAAAAATACGCTCACCTTTGACAACTGAGGCAAAAAGCACATTTAGCCTCCGTTTTTTTAATTCAGGATAAACATATGTGGCTAAAGGTATGTTTCCTTGTACTGTGTGCACTTTAACGATAGTCCTAAAATATCAAAGGTACTAAAAGATCATACGTATAAAAATAATTTTAAACTGATTTCTAAACTCGCAACGCATACAATGCATATCCATACAAGTCTATAATTCATAAATACTAGAAAAAGTCACAAAAGTTAACATAGATTAAGAGCTCCATCCTTAAGTATTATTATACCAAAATTCAGAAACTAATTATCTTACACGAATCTTGCTTAGCAGTTCTATTGTCATTTTTTTTAAAAGTCTTCTTTTCACACACAGACACACACACAGAGATGTTTTCTATTTGTATAGAGCTCCTAGTAGGGCGACCCCAGCCTTCTTTGCATTTGTTAACATGCACTAATAGATTCACAGCATTATACACATTCACTCAAAAACAGGTTCATAACATCATGTAACTGCACACCAAATTGTGATTACAGTTAAAAAATAATAAACTCAAATTACTGTGGATACCTTGAGCATGTAGCAAAAGATACAGATCTGACCAATCGAACTTCTGACCAAGCTTCAACCTAGTCATTGTCAATGAGAGAGATTAGTTATAACAATCTAAGAACTTGTTCAAATGGCTTAAAATTCAAGGAATCAAGAGAAAACGAAACGGCAAGGAAATTATGAAATTAAAAGAAATATTAGTGAAGGGTTGAAAGGCGGGAGTACACAACTTGTACCTTTGTTGAATATGCTAAAAAAGTTTACATCCTTCAGGCGAGCAACACAAAAAAAAAGTAGGACCTCGCCTATCATATACCCCATCAAAGCAAAACACTTTACATCCTTTTGGCAAGCACCACAAAAAAAATTTCGGACATCGCCTATTGTATACTAAAAAAAAAAAAAAAACTCTACATCCTTCGGGCGGCCACTACAAAAAGATTCGGGCCTCGCACGTCATGTACATCATTAAAGCAAAAAACTATACATCCTTCTGGCGGATATCACAAAAAGATTCAAGCTTCAACTATCGTATACCCATCATAGATGATGGTTTATAGATCCCATCGGTTGATTGTTATTACATAGTGGTGATGGCTGCATATGAAATTTAACACTTAACTAAATAATGTCTCAAATATCTAAACGTAGAAGGCTTTATTAATTATTACGCAAAATTGAAATGTTCAATTTTACCTGGCTAAACAGTATCGTTCCTTTAGATAAATCTTGACGTAAATCTAGTAATGGCAGGCTGCTTGAGGGAATTTGTTGGTACAAGTTGGTGCTTCGGTCATAACCACGAGCAGTGAAAGGGCCACTCATAAATTCACTACCACCACTCCTGGGTATCTGGGATCCTATGTTTAAAGGATTTTGTTGAGGTATGCTAACATTAGGTGGTCGGCACTGAAGTTTAGACAATGGTACATTGATAGATCCACTTGGTAAATCAGAAGTGTCGCCCATGACCATATGATGACCATGTCCTCCATGGGATCCACTTGGTAATCCAAAAGTACTAATCACCGCAATATGTGAACCCTATTACAAAAATAAAATAACTTTACAACAATTACATATGACAATATACACTATAGTGAAAAGTTCTCAATGATACCTGATTGAAATGATTCGATTGGAGGACTGTAAATGAAGGATGGTGCATACTATTTGGTGCTTGCTGCATTAGCAATCTTTCTTCATTTGCTTGTGGTTGAATTGATTTAGTTCGAAATCTTTTCTTCTTAACTTTATCTAGCGGATTTTTATAGATATGATGACCGCCGCGAACGGTTTTCTTTAATCGAATTCCACTTGCAGTTTGTGAACTCAGACTGTCAACAAAAGTAACTTGGTTTTTACTCGGCACATGGCGTGTGCTTTGAGAATTTATAGCTTCAGTTGGCTCAGATCGTGCACATTGAATATCCACACTTCCAGTTGGCTCAGAGTGTTCACGTTCAGTTTCTCCACTTTCAGTAGGCTTAAGGAGTGCATGCTCAGTATTGACACTTTCATCATCAACTTTAGACAACATTACTGGAGGTTGGTTAATGCTTTTCATACATTCCATTGCTTCATCATAAAGTTTCTCCGCATTTCTATCAACTAGTTTGAAGACTTCATCATGTTCCGCAGCCATTGCAGCAATTTTAAGAAGCTTGCGACACAAGTAATTATATCGCTTACCTGAAGTAACATTTTGGTCACCTTGTATTGCTAACCCGGTATGATTCGTAGCAAAACCTGCCTTCGCTTCTCTTTGCCATCTTTTCAAAATATACTGGGGAGGAAGCGCCTTTATATTATAACAATCTAAGACTTTCAGCGTATGACTGCATAAGATTCCCACAAACTCAAACTTCTTGCAGCTACACATCACTGTACTACTTAAGGAGTCGTACCTAACAGTACGTCCTTTATCTTTATTGTTACCAATGATTTGAAACTCTGTAACCGTGCCAAATTCACCACATTTAAAAATTGAAGGAACATAAATTTTCTTCTACTCATCTTGAAACATTGCAAACACTTCCGGAGTGTATACCTTTGCTGCTTCCTTTAACATCGTCACATCAAGAAATATTACTGGGGTACTTTGCCTCATTTTGAAATCGGCGGAGAGTTCTTGGTATCGTCTTTCAGCTACTACCCGTTCGTAATGAGTAAAGAAACGCAAGAGATCATACTTAGAATTTAGATATTTTTTCAACAAGCTATTCATGCTCTCACTTCGTTGCGTGCTCTTCATGTCGGCACAGAATGTATTTCTTCCATAAACCAAAGACCATTTTTCTCTTTCTTTAAACAAATCATGCAGCCACTTGTTTTGCCGTAAATCATATTTTTCAAGCATGTTGTTCCACGCAATCAAAAACTCTTCCTCTACCTCATAATCATATACGCACATATTAAAATCAGATTTCAAACCTTGTGAACCTGCAAATACCTGGCTAAGGTGCTTGGCGGCATTTTGGTAGATATGCCAAATACAGAGACGATGACATGTTCCTAGCATCACTGAAGCCATTGCATTAGCCATTGCAGCATCTTGGTCTGTTAGGATTGTCTTTGGTTGTTTTTCGGACATTGCACTAAAAAAGGTTTGAAACAACCACTTAAAAGATTCGATTGTCTCGTCATATAGTAAGGCCGCACCAAATATTACAGTCTGCTTGTGATGATTTACCCCAACAAATGGGGCAAATGGCCGTCCGTAATTATTTATTCTATACGTGGTATCAAAGCAAATCACATCCCCAAACACACTATAGTCCACTATTGACTTTCCATCTGCCCAAAACATGTTAGTGATCAGATCATCTTCATCTACTTGTATCGCATAAAAAAAAGAGGGATCCTCTACTTTCATTTTCTGAAAATATTCTAAAACGGCCCCTGCATCACCCTTTTCCATTGCTTTCATTCGCTTCTTTCGTAAATAGTTTTTATAATCAATGGGTAGGAAACCCAAATTCTCCCGACCTCCATATTGTCTGCTCAAATATTCTAGAGTTTCTTTAGGTTTTAATCCTGAATCATCAGCAGTATTTACTTCATCTTTTTGAGCATTGCTCAAGCCTCTATGTGACCTTAGCATATGCACCTTCCTTGGTGTGGCAACCTCATGGTTATGTTCGGCCACAAACTTAGTCACACTATATCTCCCATTCATCTGAAGCCTAATCGTCATACTTGCTAGACATTGAGTTCTTGTGATGGCACGGATAACCTTCGGCTGATGGATTTGTTTGTTGTCACGTTTTTTGCCTTCTTTAGAACAACAAAACACCCTCTTACGTATAATCTTATCATCTTTTGTTTTTACAGTTGACTTCCGAATACTGAACCCTATCTTACGAGCATACTTATTGTAGAAATCATATGCACTTTCATCAGAAGTAAACTCCATTCCTAATTTTGGTTCTTCATCTAACTTCTCATCTGTATTGAATGGTACATCTTGACTTGCTTCTTCATCGTCTACTCGCTTGCTTCCTTCTTGATCGTCTACTCGCTTGCTTCCTTCTTGATCGTCTACTCGCTTGCTCGCTTCTTGATTATCTATTTTAATACCAAACTCTAACCTTCGACATGGTTGAAGAAATCGTTGACCTTCCAAGGTATTATCATTCATTTCACCGATTGACCTTCAAAAGTAAAAAAGCATCAAAAGTATATGGCATCAAATCAGTCAAAAGTAGAAGGCATCAAACTATTTAAATGGAACGATATGAATTATTTTACATCAATTCTTAAACAGGGGATGGATTAACAAATGAAAATCTAAACGACTAGTGGGCATTGAAAATCTCTCAACTCACATGGTCGGGCCCACCTAATTGTATACATAATTAGAAAGCTGAATGGAGAAAAAAAACCAGTTTCAGGATTTGAGGTGTCTGTGATTACAAATTATTGTGTTTTTCGATAACAATTAAAAATTAATAAAATTTATCACAATACGATGTTGGACTTCTAAAAAAATTCCCAAATCTGGAAGCTGCAAACCCCCACTACACTACGAAGTTCTACATTCGAAGTCGAAAACTCAAAATAAAAAATTCCCAATGAATAAAATCCCCAAATCAGCTATGGAGCTACACATTCGAGTCTAGAACGTGAAACTCCCCAATTTCGGAAAGCACTAAAATCCTGAACTTCCCAAATTTTCAATATCTCAAATAAAAAATTTTCAAAATGGGAATTCACATTCTAATCTGGAAGCCCAAAAAGTGTCACCTTGTAGACTCGAATGCGTGGCCCAATTTCAGGATTTGAGGTTCCTCTCATTACATATTGTTGTGCTTTTCTACAAAAATAAAAAATAAAAAATTAACAAATTTCATCACAATCAGATGGACTTCTAAAAAAATTCCCAAATCTGAAAGATGCAAACCCCAAAATCATCCACAGGGTTTCACATTCGAAGTTGAAAGGTGAAAATCCCAATTTTCCAATTCATAAAATCCTCAAATCAAGTTACAGGGCCACGCTCGGTTTTCTTCATCTTAAATCAGAGAGAGAGAGAGAGAGAGAGAGAGAGAGAGAGAGAGAGAGATGAAACTGACTTCAGATGCTTACGAGCTCTTACAGGAATCTGAGGGACGAAGGGGCACCACCGAGCTTCTAGGTAGTAGTTGATGGAGAAGAGGGAGAGCGAGAGTAGACAAGGAAGGGGTCCAAGGTCGCCACTGACGGCTCCGACGACGGGCGGAGGGAGGGAGCAGACGAGGGAGAGAGAGAGAGGCAGCGGGAGAGGCTGAGAGAGAGAGAGAGAGAGAGAGAGAGAGAGAGAGGCAGCGGGAGAGGCTGAGAGAGAGAGAGATAGAGAGAGAGAGAGGCAGGAGGGAGAGAGTGAGAGAGAGAGAGAAAAACGAGAGGGAAAGATGTATTTTCGGAACTCACCAGACTCGCGGGCTGCGGGGCTCGCCAATGACCCACGTGCGGACTCACGCACACGCTGGAGAAGTGGGGAGCTGACACGTTAGGGTCGCACCACCTTACGTGAGTCCGGGGTCGCACCTAATCCGCTCCCTTCTCCCTCTCCCTCTCCCTCTCCCTCTCCCTCTCCTGCTCCTGGAAATGAAAGCAAAAAAACCTCTATTTCCACCCACCCTTTTGATTTGCATACACCCATTTCTCCATTTTAAGTATCATGGCCTAAGGGAGGCTGGATCCGCTGCAAAGCTTAGTAGATGTTAACGCTATGGGTGGGATCCACAGTGATGTGTATACGACATCCAATCCGTTCATCATGTCTGCCTCCTCATTTTCTTCTTGATTTCAAAAAATCAGACTAATCCAAAACTCAGGTGGCCCACAACATCAAACGAATACTTGGGATGGGACTCCTCCATTAAAAACTTCCATGTCGTGTGTGATTGCACATTCCATCTAATCCATTCATAAAATGTGTCCCACCAGGATGAATGCACACACCCAAATATCAGGCCATTCTAAAACCCAGGTACACTACTCCTATCTGATTTTATAAGCTTTAGTCATGATTTTACGTGTTGTAGCCCATCTGAATTTTGGATTCGCCTAATTTCTTTAGGCACTAAGTAGAACATGAGGAGACACATAATGGACGGATTGGATGTCATGAAACATCATGGAGGGCCCCACATCCCGTTGTGGATTAAGCTTAACCTAAGATGGATCAGGCCCTGTAGTCCAAAATGGGAAATAGGGGTACAATTAAAAAGGAGTGGGTGTAAATATATATTTCCTAAAGCAATGGTTTTTATACGAAGAGTAGAGACGAATGGGAAGAAAACCCTGGGAAGAAGGGAATAGACGAGAGTCATGCAATGCATCTGTTATCCATTTATTCCCCATTTGGAATTTAAGTCCACATGCGGAGCCCTCCCCATCCCTACCCACAAGTACACGTGGCCATATGTAATGGCCCATCTATCACATTGTGGACCACTCTGTTAGATCATGTGGCCTTAAAATCAGGTCATTTCATTCAGGTAGGCCGGTGTGTACAAACAAATTAACCGCCGAAACAGGCTTTTGGGAATTTTACAAAAAGCTACCTACTTAATATTGAATTTACATTCTAGTACCTTTTTCAAAAGGGTTTTCATGGGGTTGTCGATTGGGGTGGGCCCACTGTGCTGTTTATGTGAAATTCGATTACCAGGTGCATCATCCAATGTTAGGCCCAAAGACCAAGCATTAGTCTAATCCATGAGTCAAGTGGACCATATGATTGGAAATAGTGTGTACCACATTTACCATCCAAATTGTTTCATTTAATGACCACCCTGGCTTGTGTTCAGCTCGCTCGGCCTTCAAGCTGACATGTTAGAGCTGGCTCGACTGAGCTTTTTAGCCAAGTTCGAACCCAATTCGAGCCAAGTTCGAGCCTGAAAAAAGAAAATTTTAAATAGGCCCCATCCCAAAGCCTGGCCTAAAACAATTAAAAATTGGGCTCAAAGGCACCCCAAAGCCCATATACACCCCCACTTACTTTTATAGAGAATTTCACCTCTCATTTCCTTACTTGCTTCCGATGTGGGACTAAAAAACATAATTTTCCAACTGAGTTAGCTGAGTCAAACCGAACTTCGAGCTTCGATGGAGCCGAGCTGAGCTGAATCGAGCTTGGGTTAGCTCGAGCTTAGCTTGAAAATCATTTCGAGCTTGGAAAAAATGGCTCCACTTAGTTCGATCCCAACCTTCGAATTAAGCTGAATCGAGATGGTTCGAGCCTAGTCGAGTGAGCTAACCGAGCTAGCTTGGCTCGTGGACAACTCTACTTATCTCTCCCTCCATTTATTCCTTGATGTGCCCCCATACGAATCACAAGTCTCTTATTTTTTTGCCATGGGCCTAATGTGGGATGAAACTTCTAATGGTCCGAGTGTATCTCACATAAACATCACCTTAGGCCCAGCCAAAAAATAAGAGCAACCCTTGAAATTTCATTGCTATATGGGGTGGAACCTAGGAACACAACGTTATCCCTGCGCTAGGAATAAAAATTCCCGGGTGTTACTACATATACACTTTAGGTGAGGGTGGTAATCTACCTTTTAGGGTACAATCCGAGTTCCGGTTTTTTAATCCGATTGGGTAGTAAATCCACCCGGTGTGGTTTCCTTCATCAACCCTCTCTCTGAAGGTAGGAACTAAAAATGTTTCGGGTGACACTACTAATATATTCTAGGTGAGGTTGACATTATACAGCGTGGTTTCAAATCCTATCCTCTATTTTTTAGTCCTGGTAGATACTAAATCCACCCAAACGTTTTCCTCTTTATCAAATCTCCCATTCACAATGTGATATCTGACAAAGATTAGAACACGAACTTATTACCTACCCCGACTAAAAACCTGAAACCCGGTTGTAATCCACTTCGTAGATCACCAACCTCACCTAAATTGTATTTGCAGTAGCTCCCCGGGTGGGCTGGGGATTGGGAAACGGAAGTCGTAGTTGTTAAAGCCAATTGTTTACGTTCAGTTTCCCGGTGCCTAATCGATGACTTCATTGTAGTGGTTAAGACACCCGGGGTGGTACTACACAACATAGATGAACCTCTCTAGTTAAAACCAGTACTTGGTTTCTTACTCCGTCTAGGTTTCGAGTTCATCTGAGGTGGTGTCTTTTGTCACCCCTAACTTGCGGATGGTAATTTTAGAAACCCCCGGTGTTTCCAAAATGAGTTCGAATATAAATCCAAAATGGAAGCAGGTACAACACACTTGAATACTTGTACAACCTAGAGTTTATTTGTAGTACCACCCGGGATCCTTCTAAAGTTTGATACCCACAATACAGGGGTGAAAAAATAAAAAATAAAAAAAAACCACCCCAGATGATCTCGAAACCTAGCGGAGATAAAACCTGGCACGGGATTTTGCTAGAGAGGCCTACCTATCTGTCACACCTATGTTATGTATGTAATACCATCCTGGGTGTATTACGCAAAACATAGGTCGACTATAAACACACCTACGTCGCGTCTTCAAAACCTAGTCCGACTATAAACACCAAAGGGTAGTAGGTCCAGATACACTGGACACTTGTTCAACCTACCGTTTTATTTGTGGTGCCGCCCGTGATCCTTCCAAAGTTGCCATCCTTAGAATAGGGGCAAGGAATGACATCACCCAGCTGATTCGGAAACTAGACGGAGTAAAAATCTTAGTATAGGATTTTAATAGAAGGGTTTACCTGTTTGCTACACTATTTAGGGCATTTAGTGCCACCGGGGTCTCTCGTCAACCTACACTAATGGTCGGCTCCTGCGTTGGAGAAAAATTTTATAGATCTAAATTATAGTAATTACTTCACATTAATATTTTTTTTTGAATTTTTTCCTTTTGTAAAGACCTCCAAAAGAGAGTGCATGTAACGTAGGCCTCCACCGATAACCCGTCATTATTACATCCGGTAGTACTACATACACAAAATAGGTACGGCAGGTAGGTAAAAAGCTCTAGTAAAATCCCGTACTCGGGTTTTTACTTCCTATAGGTTAGAGTCCACCTGGTGGTGGTACCCTTTTCACCACTAACTTGAGAGTGGTAATTTTCAAAATCCCGGTGTAAGCACATGGAAGATTTTTATTATATTTATGTAACTGGACCATTTTCAACTTAGCGCTGTAAATATTATATATTTTTTGTGATATGGTTTCTCTTATGGCTCTTGAGGATGTGATATGGTTGTGTGACAGTGTGATGTGGTTGTAGTTGAGAATGTGATATGGTTGTGTGACGTGTGTGATGTGGATGCCGGTTGAGAATTTGATATGGTTGATGAATCTGTGATGAGCTTCCACTTGATATAGTTAAGTTACCGTGTGATGAGGTTACACTTAAGGTTGTCATATTGTTACATTGCAGTGTGTGCACTTTAGGATGTGATATCGTTACTTTGCAGTGTCATGACTGATGTTCTTCAGGATGTGATATCGTTACTTTGCAGTGTGATGAAGTTGCACTTCAGGATGTGATATCGTTACTTTGCAGTGTGATGAAGTTGCACTTCAGGATGTGATATCGTTGTGTGACGATGTGATGTGGTTGCAGTTGACAATGTGATATGGTTGCAGTTGAGAAATGTGATATGGTTGATGGATTCTGTGATAAGGTTGCACTTATCGAAGTTATGTGGTTGTGGTTACAGTCGAGAATGTGATGCTATTGATGGATGATGTGATGAGGTTGCACTGAAGGATGTGATATGGTTGATGGATTCTGTGACGAGGTTGCACTGAAGGATGTGATATGGTTGTCGTTTATAATGTGATATGATGATGGATTCTGATGTTGTTGCACTGAAGTTTGGTAATTTTGTTACATTGCAGTGTGATGAGGTTTTGTGTAAGGAAGTTTTCGGAATGTACGACAGTGTGGTGAAGTTGCAGTTGACAGTGTGACGAGGTTGATGGATGATGTGTTGAGGTTATACTGAAGGATGTGATATTGTTACATTCCAATGTGATGAGGTTGCACTTAAGGATGTGATATACTTTCGTTATAGTGTGATGAGGTTACGCTGGACAATGTGATATGGTTCATGGATTCTGTGACGAGGTTGCACTGAAGGGTGTGATATTGTTACATTCGAGTGTGATGAGGTTTCACTTACGTGGTTGCAGTTGAGAATGTGACACGGTTATGGCTATGTGATATACTTTCGTTATAGTGTGATGAGGTTATCTGGACAATGTGATATGGTTCATGGATTCTGTGACGAGGTTGCACTGAAGGATGTGATATGTTACATTCCAGTGTGATGAGGGTTGCACTTACGGCGTTGCAGTGAGAATGTACACGGTTGATGGATGATGTGATATACTTTCGTTATAGTGTGATGAGGTTACGCTGGACAATGTGATATGGTTCATGGATTCTGTGACGAGGTTGCACTGAAGGATGTGATATTATTACATTCCAGTGCTTTCAGGTTGCACTTAAGGCGGTTTTCGCAGTTGTGCGACAGTGTGGTGAAGTTGCAGTTGAGAATGTGACACGGAGGATGTGATATACTTTCGATGAGAATTCCGGTCACCCGACGGATAATCGTTCCGGGCGGCCGAATAAGTTATTAAGGGTCTAGTGACTTATCTTGTTGTATGGACTGAATATCGGGCGCCCGACATAAGGACAACCGGTCTACCAAGAAATTCCGATTATCGGAGTGAAAATAGGGCGCCCGATAAAATTTGTATCCGGGCGGCCGACAAGTGCAATACCTTTCCAGTAATTCATAATGAAATTCCAAGGGAATTCCGGGCGCCCGGATAAAACTTTGTCTAGGCACCCGACCAGGACCAATTATGTCCACCAAGGGCCGTCTTAAATTCAAATAGAATTCCGTAAGCCCCGCTGATACTTTTACCTGGCCCCCGTTATATGGAATACCTGTTTAGCAGCAATTTACGATTTCGGTATTCATATAGGTCGCCCGTCTAAAATTGTGTCCGGGCGCCCGGTTTGTGAAATAGATTTTTGGCTTTCTTTTAATGTAATTCGTAGGGGATTTCGGGCGACCGGATAACAATTTTTTCGGGCGCCCTACCTGGGCAATTATTGTCCAGCAAAGGTAATTTTAGATTCAAATAGATTTCCGGTCGCCCGAAGTATACTTTGTTCGGGCCCCCGATGAAGGTAAAAGTGGTTCAGTGACTTAACCTGCTGGATGGACAGAATATCGGGTGGCCAAAGTACTTAGGAAATAATTTTTTCAGGAGTATGACTCCGGACACCCGAAGCAAGTGTCCGGGCGCCCGTAGTTGTTGTTCAACTTTCCGTTTCTGCACATCTATTTAAGCATTCATTTGAGCAAAAACCTAACTACGAAAAATGGAGCCTGAAGGTATGTTTTTGTCATTATCCTTAGTCAAATCCTCTCTTCTAAACGTTCCAATCCTTGAGTTCATTGTTCAATCCTAGTTGTTACAAACTATCAATGAGCATTGAAATCTCGGTTTGAAACATGAACTGAAGCCCTCATTAATGGCTCTTAACCTAATCTCTACTACCTGTATTCTCTACTCATTATTGTCATTAAATCTATATCTTGGTGAAACCCTTCTGTAGCATTTAAGCCGGATCCTTAAGGTTAATTTCAACCAAACCCCAATCCCTTACCTTGGAACCTACAAGAAGAAAGTAGTAGCAACGTTGCTGATCGAGGTAGACGAAGAAGGTATCGTTGAAGCTGAAGCTTCTTCCACGAAAGGCATCATCAAGGGCTGAATAAGCTAAGTATATTTTAGTGATTCTAGCCAAAGAAACCACCTCAAAAGTTGAGATTTGGGCTTCAGAGTTTGAAGACCCAAAGTAGGTAGAGTCCGGGTGGTAGCACAAGTCCTTCAGTAGGACAAGCCCTTGTGATAGTGAAATCGACTCAAGGAGTGAGTGGATCATCCCGGAGTGGATTAGGTACATAACCGAACCACTATCAAATCTCTTGTTATGTGATATCCGACTACAACTGCTTTAATTCTTTCACGTTTGAGATAATCTGAGTATAACTTGTTATACTAGTGTTGAAAGTTAATATTCTGCATATCAAGTGTTTGAAGAAAGGTTTCTGAAATGGTTTGCATGATTGAGGTTGCACTGAATTGGTTAACTTAAAAAGTGTCCTATTCACCACTTTCTACGATAAAGAAAGCAGTTTCTTGCTTCTAGAAGAGCAGTAATCAAACTTTGAACGAGTAGACAACATATTGCATTTACCAGTAGGTGCATGCGTTTCATTTGAAGCTGTTCCACTTTCATCACATATACCTGTTGAAATAAAGAATCATCAGATATGTGGCCTGCACAAATGAATATGTGATATGGTACCCCTTTGACACATCATCCATCGTTGCGGGGGTACTCCGACGCCGATTGGGCTGGAAGTAAGGATGATCGAAAATCCACAATTGGTGGCTGTTTTTTACATCGGAAACTGCTTAGTTGCTTGGTATAGCAAAAAGCAAAATTCCATATCATTGTCCACTGCTGAAGCTGAATATATTGCTGCCGGTAGTTGCTATGCTCAACTACTTTAGATGAAGCAAATGTTGAAGGATTATGAAGTTAATCATGAACAAATGACGCTCTTTTGTGACAACACAAGCGCCATGAATATTTCAAAAAATCCTGTTCAACATTCTCGAACCAATCATATCGACATCCGGCACCATTTTCTAAGAGAATTAGTCGAAGAAAAAATGGTCAACCTTGAGTACATCCATGCCGAGCGGCAATTGGCCGACATCCTGACAAAACCGTTAGATTGCAGTAGGTTTGAAGACCTTTGGCCAACATCCTGACAAAGTATAGTCCCTATTCGACTGTTCCATCAGGTTATCAAAGGATTTTTGTTGAGGTTCATTCTGAACGCGGCTGTCGTAGATCCTCTGTATCTAGGTTTGGGTGAACAACATAAGGTTGAGCTGAGCTCATTGGTGTCCAAGTCATCTTCCTTTGGATCTACCAACAATAGGGACTATATCTCCAATGTTAACTCACTGTCCCTAAAATGAGAAAATTATTTCTCCAGTGGGTCATCGGGCTCCCGGCCCGGAACTGTCCGGGCGCCCGGACATGGTGCGGCTGCCTAGTCATAAGGTAACCCCAAACACTGAAGGGCACCCCACACTCTAATTTTTTTGGGAAAGGTCTCCTTCTTGGTGTGCCCTAGGATGTCCTCTTGCCCTCCAAGGTGAAGTTATCCCTCCAAACTCCTCACAATCCAGCCATAGGAAGATCTTTCCTTGGGTCATCTTCATCCTTCCTTCTCGTCTTCACCTCAGATTTGAGTTTTAGGTAAGTTCTCTCTTGCATCCTCTCCATCTAGAGCTTAATTCTGTGATGGCTGGGGATAGGAAGCAAAAAAGACCAGCTATTGAAGGCTCCTCGAAGGGCTCTCGAGGCAAGCAACTTGCTCCTAAGCGGGCAACCAAAGCGCACCGTGCATCTACCCGAGCTCGTGAGTCCTCCCCCAGTTCTTCTGAGCCTGGGAGTCCATCCCAGGTTGAGGGTCCCTACTCCCTCTCCGCTCCCTAGCCTATCTGTCCCGCCGCCCCATTGTTGGGGAACGGCATGTTGAAAGGGACTGTCTAGTCGGTTACCTAGTGTATGAGCGCCTGACCACAATCAAATGGCATGGCTTACTAGATTTTGGAGGGCCAGTATATCCCAATGCCGTGTATCGTTTTCTTTCTCGAGTGGTCAAGGTCACCGATGACCCCCCTTCTCTCACTGTTGATCGGGACGGCCAACTCTTAGTGATCAATGCTAGCACCATTGCTAGGGTGCTCAACCTTCCTATGTCATCCGAGCGCATACCCCCAACTGGCCCCAATCAACTCGCGAACAAGGTCACTTGGACCAAAGCCTTATGTGGGGGAAGAAATGTTAAGTGGAAGGGAGGTAAAAACGGAAATGTTCTCACGGCACGGGAATTGACGGATGATTTCCGTCTTCTCCACCTTATCTTCTCATATAATGTCTACCCGAGGAGAGGGAATCGTGACGGGCTTACCAGCATCTATGGCTGAGCTCGTTTACAGGGTCGGACAAGGTCACAAAATGTGTCTACCATCTCAGATCATGAGTCACATGGTCTGTATTTTCACTAGTGACTGGCAGGACTGCCGGGATCCCGTTTGGGTGTTTGCTGTCACTATTGTCTCGTGATTGTGGCTTTCCTCCTCCTTCGGAGGCTCCTGTCAGGGCCCCCGATGTCAACCAACGCACCATAAAGTACATGGACTTGCACGTTGGTGAAGAGGAGGTCGGATGGCCTGACATCTACAAGGAAACTCCAACTGAAGAGGAGTTAGCTGCACACACCTCTCATCGGGCTGGAGGAACAGAACAGGGTGATGCATCTCGTCCCAGCTCCTCTCGGCGCTCCAAAGCATCCAACGATGATCGCCAGGAGATTAATGCTCAGCTTACTCGTGTTGAGAAAATGCTGAAATCTCTTCAGGACACGACCAACATGATTCTGGCAATGATCACCTGCCGCAACAACGAAGCTCGTCCTCCAGCTCCGCGCAAGGATGCTAGGCCCACTCGCTCACTGTAGGACCGCACTTCAGCTTTCCCTAGTCGCCGGACTGTATATACTTCTGTTTGAATGGGGAAATAGTTGTCCCCACATTTTGGACTTCTAACTTTAAACATGTTTGAATATGCTCACTTTACTTAAACTGCACGATTCTGTAAGATGCTGGACAATGTTTCATGCTTGGCTTTCATGTAATTACGTAAGCTGTTACATTCCGTCTGTTTTTGTTCTATATTATTGTTATATTTGGATGGTTGGATGATTGTGGGCCGAATTGTCCATGGCATGCTTGTTATGCTCGTACTTTATTTGAAGCCTTGTTAGTCTGTGCATATTGATCTACTTAGGGCTGCTTGCCCTCTTATGGTACGGTCATCATCTGTTTGGTCATGATATACATCTTGCACTGAGGTTGGTTGCTTGGGCTGAAAGCCCTCTGTTTTACAAAGTAGAATAAATGTATATCTCCTTATGACCATTCTATTTTCTTTGGCTTATTCCTTTTTTGCATCACTATACTAACCCTTTGTCAATGACTAAGAAAAAGGGGGACAAGAGTCCCACCAATCGACCATGTTATCTTTTTGGCGGTCTTTGGTGTGCAGGATCTCAGGGGGAGGAATTGAAGCCAAGGGGAATCACATATAAATTGGGATCATACATGTCTATTTTTTGTAAATGAATGAAAGTAAATCTTTTGATGACATGTAAATGATGTATTTGGGGTCTTTGAGTCTAGGATTGTCATTGGAAAGGTCCATGATACTTTAGTTGGTTTTGTGGAGTAATTGAGAAAGGGGGAGATTGTAAGTACACATATTTGTCAATTATCGTGTTGGTTGAGTCGCCACGAGTGATGAGCCTAGAAGACGCTGAAGATTGAAGTCTTGAAGATCATCGGATACTTAACTCAGAAGATCGCGCAATGTATCGCACCCTTGGGATACTGATACATATTGGTTACGCATGGGATATGTCGGTTGTATCGCATAATGTATCGCTGTTGTTGGGAAACATGGGAACATTGGGAATTTGGTCGAATTTTTCAATAAAACTTCAAGGATTGTTGAAAAAGACATCAATATACACTTAGAAATCCAAACATTACCAAAAAACAGCTCATAGTGGGAGTTTCCTTTGTATGGGGTCCTAATACATGCACTATCCAACTGAACTGATGCAAGTATATTCAAAGTCTATTCATATAATTTATAAACGTAAGAAGACATGTATGGAAACACAAGCAATACATTCAAAAGCACTAAAGAATCACTAGATCACATTACATACGTGTTTGAATTTGTGTTTGGATCCAAAGATTTCAACTGTTTTGCGAGAAACTGAGAAATGCCGATTTTTTCCCGCATTCTTCTAAACTTGTCCCATCAGGCTCAAATCTCGGAATCGAAGCTCCAAATCCATGTTCTTTCATAAAAAATATCATGGATCTTAGAATTTTAATGATTTGACACTGATTTAACGTGATTTACAACATAAAAATTGGAATGAAAATAACAAATGCTCACCTAATCGAATAGGTGGGATATATCGGCACTCCATGTGCGTCTCGTATCGCACAGGTGGGATACAAGACCTATCGTGGGAGGATATCGGCCAATATCGTCGGTGGCATAGATTACACTGACCTGTTGATTGAGCACCGGGCGCACGGCGAAAATATGCCTCCGGGCGCCCGCAATATGGATTCTTACCCCAGCAGTACTTTAACAGAATTCCGGGCGCCCGAACCATGCGAAATATGTCCAGCAGCCACAAATGATATTTCACATTGAATATTGGGCGCCCGACTGAAAGTGTGTCCGGGCGCCCGACCGATGATAACTTTGTCCAGCGAAGAAATGTAAAATAACTGTGAATATTGGGCGCCCGACAGAACATGTGTCCGGGCGCCCGGCCAGTGAAAAACAGATCCAGATTGTTTTCTTAAAAACCTGAAGGCATTCCGGGCGCCCGACCTGAAAACTTTTCCGGGCGCCCGAACGATGCGAAATCTGTCCAGCAGCCACAAATGATATTTCACATTGAATATTGGGCGCCCGACTGAAAGTGTGTCCGGGCGCCCGACCGATGATAACTTTGTCCAGCAAAGAAATGTAAAATGTATGTGAATATTGGGCGCCCGACTGAACATGTGTCCGGGCGCCCGGCCACTGAAAAACAGATCCAGATTGTTTTCTTAAAAACCTGAAGGCATTCCGGGCGCCCGACCGAAAACTTTTCCGGGCGCCCGAACAATGCGAAATCTGTCCAGTAAATTGGACATGATATTCACATTGAATATTGGGCGCCCGACTGAAAGTGTGTCCGGGCGCCCGACCGATGTTAAACTGGTCCAGCAAAGAATTGTCAATTGTATCTCAATATTGGGCGCCCGACTGAATATGTGTCCGGGCGCCCGGCCACTGAAAAACAGATCCAGATAATATTGTTAAATACCTCACGGCATTCCGGGCGCCCGAACAATGCGAAATCTGTCCAGTATATTGAAGTGATATACACATTGAATATTGGGCGCCCGACTGAAACTGTGTCCGGGCGCCCGACCGATGTTAAACTGGTCCAGCAAAGAATTGTCAATTGTATCTGAATATTGGGCGCCCGACTGAATATGTGTCCGGGCGCCCGGCCACTGAAAAACAGCTCCGGATAAAATTCTTAAAAACCTCCGTATAGATGAAGAAACCATTTTTTTTTATTTTTTGTTGTCTACTATATTTCTTTCATCTTTGCCCTTGTAAATGGTTTCATCTAAGGCTACTTCTTGGAGTTTGGGTTGAATTAATTCATATTGCTGAGCTCTTCATGGAAAATAATTCTTTTTATAGTTACGAATCCTTCTGTTATAGGTAAGAACATAGGGACTGTAATCTTGCTCGAAAATCAGTTTTTGCAAATATTCTACAAGTGCGTCCTTGAAGATCCACACTTCCCATACAAAACTTGCATGGGCACACCCTCATGAAGATAGAACGCAACTTAGGCTCGCTGATCAACCAAAAACTCGATCAAGTTGATTTGGTTGAACTTGGATTTGGGTACGAGGAATTATATGATCCTGGACCCAACATTTTTGAAGTATGCACAATGTGGTCCGCTAATCTTTTGGGAGAGTTTATATGGTCCGCTACTCATTCCTGATCGCCTGCTAGCCCAGCTGGGAGACGGCTGGACGTTTCAATTACTGGTCTCGAGTTTTAAACCCACTAACCCCCCCAGTGGGTGGGAGCATCTTGAGACTGATCGGGTGGGTGCATTGCGCATCTAACTAGCATGCGTGTGGATTGCATGACTAACTCAAAAAATAAAAATTACAAAATTTAAGAAATTAACTACTCATTCATAACTACCGGAAAATTAAATTTTAACCACTCATTCATAATGGTCAATCCTTTGATCGGGATTCAACAACACCAATGAAGCTGCTTTGAAACTAAAAGAAGACAAATGATAATTTCCTCAAAAAAGTAACTGCAAACTGTAATTCAAAAATTCCTCCTTCGAGGAACTTTACAAGCTATAACTTTCTAGGAATTTTTACCCTTTTTTTCTTCTTTCTTTTTTTCTTATCTTGGGAAAGGTGGTATCACATCACATGTATCTTTGTTAATCTTAGCAAAAAAGCTGTACATCAATTCAGGCGGGCTCCACAAAAAGGACGGGCCTCACCTATTGCATAATCGCATAAAAAACTTAAAATATACAAGAAGTCATTGCATCACAAAACATGACATCATCACATAAGAAAGCCATTGCACTCGTAAAGCAGATGAGAGACCGGGCCCCCTGACATGTCAACTCTGGCCATGGACTGAACATAATAGGCTATGCCACCACCTCCAACCCATGCATCACAAAACCGGCATTTCTCAATGAGGATTGGACAGCTTTGTAAATGATCACCCACCACCAGCAAAATGAGGAAATCTTCCAATGAGGATTGGACAGCTTTGCCAGTAGAGCAGAAAATAGTAAGCTGAAGAAGAGAGAATAATGGCCCTGCAAAACATCATCAATAACCGTACACTTGTTAACAGGTATCACAAAAACATGGATTCCACCCAGGTAGAGGTGGGCAACGATCCGGGCCGAGTCGAGTTAGCCCTAGTTTGGTTTGGTTTGTTTTTCTACCACCGCAGTTTGTGGATCGGTTTGGTCTGGGTTTCGGGCCAACCCATGCAGCCCGAGTTTGGTTTGCTCCAAAAAAATCTGGTTCGAGCCGGGATCGGCTTGGTTGAAAATTTCGAATCGGGCCGGGCAGAGTTCAAACAGATAGTCGCTCTTTTTTTCCTTATTCATTTAAATAGAAAAGAATTTAACAACTTTGGAAAAAAAGTACAAACATATCTTACTACATGATGTTTAACATCCTTCAAAAGAGTGCGACTTCAAAATAGACTTGTAAGAGTATATTCCAAACAAAAGTACACAAGCATAATCTTACAAGTGCAAGGAAACAGTGTGTATTCATGTAAATGTATTATGTATTATCCATGTCATCATGTATATGTATTATCCATGTTATCCATATGTTTTACGTATCATTTTAGGACATGATCCCAAATTGGAATCATATCCAAAGCTCAAGTGGATCACACCACAGGAAACAGTGTCCTTATAATATACGCGCCGAATCAAACCGAGCTGAATCAAATCGAGCTTCGAGTCGAGCCGAGCCGGAACTGCCCTAGTTTGAGTTTGATTTGTTTTTTCAAACGAGCTTGACTCGGAGGCTTGGTTTGGTTTGAACTTCCATTCGAACCAATCCAAGCCGAGCTTTTTCGAACCAATCCGAGCCGAGCTTTCGAGCTGGCTTGGTTTGTGCCCACCTCTACACCCAGGCAACACCCAATACATGGCCCATCAAAAAGGAGAACGGCACAATTGCGACATGAGCCTCCCAAAATGAAGCCACCATGTAGGCCCCACCCATACATGAGCCTCCCAAAACAAAGCAACTTTCAGCCACATCTACTTCATTAAGCTTGCAGACATGTGGTCTAACTAAATATCTGCAAATGCCTAAGCGATGTATGGCTAAAACATTGGAATGGAAACTTTGGTAAAAAAGATCTAAAAAGCATAATGAAATTTTGAAACGTACAATCCACTTTAAACAGGCATATCATTGTTAACAACAATTTTGAGTAAGAAATCGACAAAAAGTTTATTATTTGGTATCCTCTGAAAAAGTTAAAAAATACGCTCACCTTTGACAACTGAGGCAAAAAGCACATTTAGCCTCCGTTTTTTTAATTCAGGATAAACATATGTGGCTAAAGGTATGTTTCCTTGTACTGTGTACACTTTAACGATAGTCCTAAAATATCAAAGGTACTAAAAGATCATACGTATAAAAATAATTTTAAACTGATTTCTAAACTCGCAACGCATACAATGCATATCCATACAAGTCTATAATTCATAAATACTAGAAAAAGTCACAAAAGTTAACATAGATTAAGAGCTCCATCCTTAAGTATTATTATACCAAAATTCAGAAACTAATTATCTTACACGAATCTTGCTTAGCAGTTCTATTGTCATTTTTTTTAAAAGTCTTCTTTTCACACACAGACACACACACAGAGATGTTTTCTGTTTGTATAGAGCTCCTAGTAGGGCGACCCCAGCCTTCTTTGCATTTGTTAACATGCACTAATAGATTCACAGCATTATACACATTCACTCAAAAACAGGTTCATAACATCATGTAACTGCACACCAAATTGTGATTACAGTTAAAAAATAATAAACTCAAATTACTGTGGATACCTTGAGCATGTAGCAAAAGATACAGATCTGACCAATCGAACTTCTGACCAAGCTTCAACCTAGTCATTGTCAATGAGAGAGATTAGCTATAACAATCTAAGAACTTGTTCAAATGGCTTAAAATTCAAGGAATCAAGAGAAAACGAAACGGCAAGGAAATTATGAAATTAAAAGAAATATTAGTGAAGGGTTGAAAGGCGGGAGTACACAACTTGTACCTTTGTTGAATATGCTAAAAAAGTTTACATCCTTCAGGCGAGCAACACAAAAAAAAAGTAGGACCTCGCCTATCATATACCCCATCAAAGCAAAACACTTTACATCCTTTTGGCAAGCACCACAAAAAAAATTTCGGACATCGCCTATTGTATACTAAAAAAAAAAAAAAAAACTCTACATCCTTCGGGCGGCCACTACAAAAAGATTCGGGCCTCGCACGTCATGTACATCATTAAAGCAAAAAACTATACATCCTTCTGGCGGATATCACAAAAAGATTCAAGCTTCAACTATCGTATACCCATCATAGATGATGGTCTTATAGATCCCATCGGTTGATTATTATTACATAGTGGTGATGGCTGCATATGAAATTTAACACTTAACTAAATAATGTCTCAAATATCTAAACGTAGAAGGCTTTATTAATTATTACGCAAAATTGAAATGTTCAATTTTACCTGGCTAAACAGTATCGTTCCTTTAGATAAATCTTGACGTAAATCTAGTAATGGCAGGCTGCTTGAGGGAATTTGTTGGTACAAGTTGGTGCTTCGGTCATAACCACGAGCAGTGAAAGGGCCACTCATAAATTCACTACCACCACTCCTGGGTATCTGGGATCCTATGTTTAAAGGATTTTGTTGAGGTATGCTAACATTAGGTGGTCGGCACTGAAGTTTAGACAATGGTACATTGATAGATCCACTTGGTAAATCAGGAGTGTCGCCCATGACCATATGATGACCATGTCCTCCATGGGATCCACTTGGTAATCCAAAAGTACTAATCACCGCAATATGTGAACCCTATTACAAAAATAAAATAACTTTACAACAATTACATATGACAATATACACTATAGTGAAAAGTTCTCAATGATACCTGATTGAAATGATTCGATTGGAGGACTGTAAATGAAGGATGGTGCATACTATTTGGTGCTTGCTGCATTAGCAATCTTTCTTCATTTGCTTGTGGTTGAATTGATTTAGTTCGAAATCTTTTCTTCTTAACTTTATCTAGCGGATTTTTATAGATATGATGACCGCCGCGAACGGTTTTCTTTAATCGAATTCCACTTGCAGTTTGTGAACTCAGACTGTCAACAAAAGTAACTTGGTTTTTACTCGGCACATGGCGTGTGCTTTGAGAATTTATAGCTTCAGTTGGCTCAGATCGTGCACATTGAATATCCACACTTCCAGTTGGCTCAGAGTGTTCACGTTCAGTTTCTCCACTTTCAGTAGGCTTAAGGAGTGCATGCTCAGTATTGACACTTTCATCATCAACTTTAGACAACATTACTGGAGGTTGGTTAATGCTTTTCATACATTCCATTGCTTCATCATAAAGTTTCTCCGCATTTCTATCAACTAGTTTGAAGACTTCATCATGTTCCGCAGCCATTGCAGCAATTTTAAGAAGCTTGCGACACAAGTAATTATATCGCTTACCTGAAGTAACATTTTGGTCACCTTGTATTGCTAACCCGGTATGATTCGTAGCAAAACCTGCCTTCGCTTCTCTTTGCCATCTTTTCAAAATATACTGGGGAGGAAGCGCCTTTATATTATAACAATCTAAGACTTTCAGCGTATGACTGCATAAGATTCCCACAAACTCAAACTTCTTGCAGCTACACATCACTGTACTACTTAAGGAGTCGTACCTAACAGTACGTCCTTTATCTTTATTGTTACCAATGATTTGAAACTCTGTAACCGTGCCAAATTCACCACATTTAAAAATTGAAGGAACATAAATTTTCTTATACTCATCTTGAAACATTGCAAACACTTCCGGAGTGTATACCTTTGCTGCTTCCTTTAACATCGTCACATCAAGAAATATTACTGGGGTACTTTGCCTCATTTTGAAATCGGCGGAGAGTTCTTGGTATCGTCTTTCAGCTACTACCCGTTCGTAATGAGTAAAGAAACGCAAGAGATCATACTTAGAATTTAGATATTTTTTCAACAAGCTATTCATGCTCTCACTTCGTTGCGTGCTCTTCATGTCGGCACAGAATGTATTTCTTCCATAAACCAAAGACCATTTTTCTCTTTCTTTAAACAAATCATGCAGCCACTTGTTTTGCCGTAAATCATATTTTTCAAGCATGTTGTTCCACGCAATCAAAACTCTTCCTCTACCTCATAATCATATACGCACATATTAAAATCAGATTTCAAACCTTGTGAACCTGCAAATACCTGGCTAAGGTGCTTGGCGGCATTTTGGTAGATATGCCAAATACAGAGACGATGACATGTTCCTAGCATCACTGAAGCCTATTGCATTAGCCATTGCAGCATCTTGGTCTGTTAGGATTGTCTTTGGTTGTTTTTCGGACATTGCACTAAAAAAGGTTTGAAACAACCACTTAAAAGATTCGATTGTCTCGTCATATAGTAAGGCCGCACCAAATATTACAGTCTGCTTGTGATGATTTACCCCAACAAATGGGGCAAATGGCCGTCCGTAATTATTTATTCTATACGTGGTATCAAAGCAAATCACATCCCCAAACACACTATAGTCCACTATTGACTTTCCATCTGCCCAAAACATGTTAGTGATCAGATCATCTTCATCTACTTGTATCGCATAAAAAAAAGAGGGATCCTCTACTTTCATTTTCTGAAAATATTCTAAAACGGCCCCTGCATCACCCTTTTCCATTGCTTTCATTCGCTTTTTCCGTAAATAGTTTTTATAATCAATGGGTAGGAAACCCAAATTCTCCCGACCTCCATATTGTCTGCTCAAATATTCTAGAGTTTCTTTAGGTTTTAATCCTGAATCATCAGCAGTATTTACTTCATCTTTTTGAGCATTGCTCAAGCCTCTATGTGACCTTAGCATATGCACCTTCCTTGGTGTGGCAACCTCATGGTTATGTTCGGCCACAAACTTAGTCACACTATATCTCCCATTCATCTGAAGCCTAATCGTCATACTTGCTAGACATTGAGTTCTTGTGATGGCACGGATAACCTTCGGCTGATGGATTTGTTTGTTGTCACGTTTTTTGCCTTCTTTAGAACAACAAAACACCCTCTTACGTATAATCTTATCATCTTTTGTTTTTACAGTTGACTTCCGAATACTGAACCCTATCTTACGAGCATACTTATTGTAGAAATCATATGCACTTTCATCAGAAGTAAACTCCATTCCTAATTTTGGTTCTTCATCTAACTTCTCATCTGTATTGAATGGTACATCTTGACTTGCTTCTTCATCGTCTACTCGCTTGCTTCCTTCTTGATCGTCTACTCGCTTGCTTCCTTCTTGATCGTCTACTCGCTTGCTCGCTTCTTGATTATCTATTTTAATACCAAACTCTAACCTTCGACATGGTTGAAGAAATCGTTGACCTTCCAAGGTATTATCATTCATTTCACCGATTGACCTTCAAAAGTAAAAAAGCATCAAAAGTATATGGCATCAAATCAGTCAAAAGTAGAAGGCATCAAACTATTTAAATGGAACGATATGAATTATTTTACATCAATTCTTAAACAGGGGATGGATTAACAAATGAAAATCTAAACGACTAGTGGGCATTGAAAATCTCTCAACTCACATGGTCGGGCCCACCTAATTGTATACATAATTAGAAAGCTGAATGGAGAAAAAAAAACCAGTTTCAGGATTTGAGGTGTCTGTGATTACAAATTATTGTGTTTTTCGATAACAATTAAAAATTAATAAAATTTATCACAATACGATGTTGGACTTCTAAAAAAATTCCCAAATCTGGAAGCTGCAAACCCCCACTACACTACGAAGTTCTACATTCGAAGTCGAAAACTCAAAATAAAAAATTCCCAATGAATAAAATCCCCAAATCAGCTATGGAGCTACACATTCGAGTCTAGAACGTGAAACTCCCCAATTTCGGAAAGCACTAAAATCCTGAACTTCCCAAATTTTCAATATCTCAAATAAAAAATTTTCAAAATGGGAATTCACATTCTAATCTGGAAGCCCAAAAAGTGTCACCTTGTAGACTCGAATGCGTGGCCCAATTTCAGGATTTGAGGTTCCTCTCATTACATATTGTTGTGCTTTTCTACAAAAATAAAAAATAAAAAATTAACAAATTTCATCACAATCAGATGGACTTCTAAAAAAATTCCCAAATCTGAAAGATGCAAACCCCAAAATCATCCACAGGGTTTCACATTCGAAGTTGAAAGGTGAAAATCCCAATTTTCCAATTCATAAAATCCTCAAATCAAGTTACAGGGCCACGCTCGGTTTTCTTCATCTTAAATCAGAGAGAGAGAGAGAGAGAGAGAGAGAGAGAGAGAGAGAGATGAAACTGACTTCAGATGCTTACGAGCTCTTACAGGAATCTGAGGGACGAAGGGGCACCACCGAGCTTCTAGGTAGCAGTTGATGGAGAAGAGGGAGAGCGAGAGTAGACGAGGAAGGGGTCCAAGGTCGCCACTGACGGCTCCGACGACGGGCGGAGGGAGGGAGCAGACGAGGGAGAGAGAGAGAGGCAGCGGGAGAGGCTGAGAGAGAGAGAGAGAGAGAGAGAGAGAGAGAGAGAGAGAGAGAGAGAGAGAGAGAGAGGCAGCGGGAGAGGCTGAGAGAGAGAGAGAGAGAGAGAGAGAGAGAGAGAGAGAGGCAGCGGGAGAGGCTGAGAGAGAGAGAGATAGAGAGAGAGAGAGGCAGGAGGGAGAGAGTGAGAGAGAGAGAGAAAAACGAGAGGGAAAGATGTATTTTCGGAACTCACCAGACTCGCGGGCTGCGGGGCTCGCCAATGACCCACGTGCGGACTCACGCACACGCTGGAGAAGTGGGGAGCTGACACGTTAGGGTCGCACCACCTTACGTGAGTCCGGGGTCGCACCTAATCCGCTCCCTTCTCCCTCTCCCTCTCCCTCTCCCTCTCCCTCTCCTGCTCCTGGAAATGAAAGCAAAAAAACCTCTATTTCCACCCACCCTTTTGATTTGCATACACCCATTTCTCCATTTTAAGTATCATGGCCTAAGGGAGGCTGGATCCGCTGCAAAGCTTAGTAGATGTTAACGCTATGGGTGGGATCCACAGTGATGTGTATACGGCATCCAATCCGTTCATCATGTCTGCCTCCTCATTTTCTTCTTGATTTCAAAAAATCAGACTAATCCAAAACTCAGGTGGCCCACAACATCAAACGAATACTTGGGATGGGACTCCTCCATTAAAAACTTCCATGTCGTGTGTGATTGCACATTCCATCTAATCCATTCATAAAATGTGTCCCACCAGGATGAATGCACACACCCAAATATCAGGCCATTCTAAAACCCAGGTACACTACTCCTATCTGATTTTATAAGCTTTAGTCATGATTTTACGTGTTGTAGCCCATCTGAATTTTGGATTCGCCTAATTTCTTTAGGCACTAAGTAGAACATGAGGAGACACATAATGGACGGATTGGATGTCATGAAACATCATGGAGGGCCCCACATCCCGTTGTGGATTAAGCTTAACCTAAGATGGATCAGGCCCTGTAGTCCAAAATGGGAAATAGGGGTACAATTAAAAAGGAGTGGGTGTAAATATATATTTCCTAAAGCAATGGTTTTTATACGAAGAGTAGAGACGAATGGGAAGAAAACCCTGGGAAGAAGGGAATAGACGAGAGTCATGCAATGCATCTGTTATCCATTTATTCCCCATTTGGAATTTAAGTCCACATGCGGAGCCCTCCCCATCCCTACCCACAAGTACACGTGGCCATATGTAATGGCCCATCTATCACATTGTGGACCACTCTGTTTAGATCATGTGGCCTTAAAATCAGGTCATTTCATTCAGGTAGGCCGGTGTGTACAAACAAATTAACCGCCGAAACAGGCTTTTGGGAATTTTACAAAAAGCTACCTACTTAATATTGAATTTACATTCTAGTACCTTTTTCAAAAGGGTTTTCATGGGGTTGTCGATTGGGGTGGGCCCACTGTGCTGTTTATGTGAAATTTGATTACCAGGTGCATCATCCAATGTTAGGCCCAAAGACCAAGCATTAGTCTAATCCATGAGTCAAGTGGACCATATGATTGGAAATAGTGTGTACCACATTTACCATCCAAATTGTTTCATTTAATGACCACCCTGGCTTGTGTTCAGCTCGCTCGGCCTTCAAGCTGACATGTTAGAGCTGGCTCGACTGAGCTTTTTAGCCAAGTTCGAACCCAATTCGAGCCAAGTTCGAGCCTGAAAAAAGAAAATTTTAAATAGGCCCATCCCAAAGCCTGGCCTAAAACAATTAAAAATTGGGCTCAAAGGCACCCCAAAGCCCATATACACCCCCACTTACTTTTATAGAGAATTTCACCTCTCATTTCCTTACTTGCTTCCGATGTGGGACTAAAAAACATACTTTTCCAGCTGAGTTAGCTGAGTCAAACCGAACTTCGAGCTTCGATGGAGCCGAGCTGAGCTGAATCGAGCTTGGGTTAGCTCGAGCTTAGCTTGAAAATCATTTCGAGCTTGGAAAAATGGCTCCACTTAGTTCGATCCCAACCTTCGAATTAAGCTGAATCGAGATGGTTCGAGCCTAGTCGAGTGAGCTAACCGAGCTAGCTTGGCTCGTGGACAACTCTACTTATCTCTCCCATTTATTTCCTTGATGTGCCCCCATACGAATCACAAGTCTCTTATTTTTTTGCCATGGGCCTAATGTGGGATGAAACTTCTAATGGTCCGAGTGTATCTCACATAAACATCACCTTAGGCCCAGCCAAAAATAAGAGCAACCCTTGAAATTTCATTGCTATATGGGTGGAACCTAGGAACAGTTGCAATAGGGACGCGATCCTTATTTTTTAAGGGCCCACAATGATGTATATGTGAAATCCACTCCCACCATTAGATGGAAAATCCCATGTTAGGCTCAAGGCCAAAAAATTAGGCTAACCCATCATTTAGGTGGGCCACACCAAAGGAAGTAGTTGGGAGAGAGACTTCCATCCTTGATTTTTACAAAGCCCACTGTGATGATTATATAAGATCCACTCCAACTGTAATATGTCGCACCAAAGTTTAGGATAGGAGATAAAAAATCAGGACCATCTATGATTTAGGTGGGTTGCAAAAGGAGAAATAGTTTAGAGGGTAAGTGTTACACTATAGACTGTTTCTAATCTTGTGCTTGAATAATGGATGGGGCTGATTTTTGGACTTTGGGCCAACATTAGGTGAAGCATCTAGTGGTTGGAGTGGATTTAACATAAACGTCATCGAGGGGCCCACCCGACCCCTAACCCTTTGCCTTCCAGCATCAACAATTTCGGTTAACAAATGCAAGTCAAAGGGCCACGGATTAGCTACTGAAGTAACATCACCAAGTTCTGTGGGCCCCACCATGATGTATGTGTTGTATCTACTTGGAGAGATCAATTTTGGTCATGAACCAAAGAATGAGGCAGATCCAAAGCTCAAGTAGACTCCACCACAGAAAACAGTGGGGATTGAACGCCTACCATTAAAATCTTCTTGGGGCCACAAAGGTTTTTACTCAAGCTTATATTTAGGTTTTACCTTCGTCCATGTTGTGTGAACTTATGAACATGTTGGATCTCAAATAAACATCATGGTGGGCCCTAGGAAGATTTCAACTATGGGTGTTATGTCCCCACTTTTTTATTTTTTATTTTTTTTTGGTGGGGTCTACTAGAGCTTTGGATCTGCCTCATATTTTGGACCGTGCCCTAAAACGATCTCTCCGGATGGATAGACAGTGTGGATACAATACATACATTATGGTAGGACCCACATAATGCGGTTTTGTATCCAGCTGATATTTGTGTGGATGCAGCGCAGAAGTTTTGGATCAGGCTGATATTTGTGGTTTCCCATCATCCAGGTCTATGTGACCTTGTGAACAAGTTGGATGGCAAATAAACACCACGGCGGGCACTAGGAAGGTTTCAACGGTAGGAATCATTATCCCCGTTCCTTACTGTAGTGGGTCGACATAAGCCTTTGATCTGCCTCATTTTTAGAATCATATCCTAAAATTATCTTCCCAAATGGACAAACGATGTGATAAATCCCGTAAATCACGGTGGCCCCAGAGAGCAGTTGGATTGATTACCAGCCGAGGACGCAACCTCTTTTTAAAATATCTAGATTTAATTATCATTAATGAAGTGTAATTATAAGAAAAAAATCTTAAAAAAGGAAAACATTTCTGGAGGTTTTCTCTCACGTACATTGCATCCGGAGGTGGCTATTGGGCAGTAATATGTAGGCCATCATGATGTATGTGTTTTATCCATGCCGTCCATCCATTTTTCGAGATCATTTTAGGGCATGAGCCCAAAAATGAAGGATATCCAAATCTCAGGTGGACCACACACCATGGGAAAAGTGGTGATTGAACTCTCACCATTAAAAAGTTTTAGGGCCCACACAATATTTATTTTACATCCAAGTTGATCAGGTCACGAAGATCTGGATGAAGGGAAAACATAGGTACAGCTTCATCCAAAACTTTTGTGGCCCTTGAAGAACTTTTTAATGGTTGGAGTTGAATCACCATTATTTGTTATTGTGTGGTTCGCCTAAGATTTGGATCTGTATCATTTTCAGTGGATGCGGATTTCCTGTGCTGGAAATTTGCGCACTGGTAAATTATGTGGGGCCACCACCATGTTTGTGATCATTCTATCTTGTCCATCCATTTTGCTGGCTTATTTTAGGTCAGGATATAAAAAATGATGCAAATCCAAAAATCATAGGAGTAGGAAAGTAGGAAAAGAAATGCTATATGTTAAAACCTTCCTGGAATCCACGTTGATGTTTATGTGCTATCCAAACTGTTTATAAGTTCATTTCTACTTGGATGAACTACAAAAAAAAAAAAAAAAAAAAAAAAAAAAAAACTTAGCCTGATACTAAACTTCCATGTGCCATATAAATATTTCAATGGTAGTCACTCAATCCCCGCTGTTTCCTCTCGACTGTCTCAATTGAGTTTTGGAGCTCTCCAATTTTTTTTGTCTTCTGCTCTAAAATAAGCAGGCAAAATGGATGAACAGGGTGGATTGATCACAAACATCACGGTAGGCCCCATGTAACTTTCGAGCGCAAGGAAATCCGCGTAGATTTTTCCCGGGGTGTCAATGGGCCCAGCCAGGCTGAGACCAATCGAGGCTCAGCCTTATTTTCAGCTCATGCCATAAGATGATCAGGTTTTATCCACGCTGTGTTGGGATAAAAGCTCATGCCCTTCCTCTAGCGCCACATCTGTTATAGTCAAAATAGCGGTGAGTGAATATTCTCACGAGGTCCTGATTCTACGAGCAGCTTTATAACAATATTCAACTCTCGAGATCATCTGGTCAAGTCTCGCATATTAGGAAAATACAGCGCACAATTACCAAGTCATCGAGCCCTTATGGTCAATAATCGAATATTGAAGGCGCCGAACATACCTACCGACCTACGAGCAGCCATTCTCGTGGTCGTTAGAAAGCGCCACACTTCAATGTGCGAGCAGCCCGGCTCGCGAGCAGCTCTCGACATGTGAATAGCTTTGATTATTGAACTTTAGTAATGACGTCCCTTAGCCTATAGTACCAGCAGCCCATATAGGCCGGTTTTGGGCTTATCTTCGCTTGCGGCTCTGTATCTCAAGGGATTACTATCAAGAAATGTAATTAACCTAGATGAGTAACTGGATTAGATTGTTCCTTTATCTAAGAATAAGCAGGATAAACACCTTATCCCATGGAATCCGTAGTGATCTCCATATCTTACGTAACAGAGTGGGACGTTCGGATCTATATAAATGGATGGTTTCATCAACAAGAAGGTACAAAATACTCAATCTCAAATCATATATTTGTTCTCTTTCAATCCTTCCCTGTCTAACTTAAGCATCGGAGGGCCAACGGCTGGACGCCGGCTACCCATAGCCTCTTTTTGTCTATTTTCAGGTCAGGAGAAACTCGCTAGTAAGGAAGGTGAATGTCTGGAGGACCCTGTTACAAAATCTAACGTAAACAGTTTGGCGCCGTCTGTGGGAAGGCAATTTGATCATCGAGTTTAGCCGCTCCCACCATCGAACACGATGCCTCCAAAAAAGATAGTTCATCCTTCCACTTCAATGCAGACATTACCTCCACTTGACGTTACAGAACCGGTGCCCATCCCTCAAGCTACTTCGACGGGCATCCCTCAAGGAGATCCTAGCGTGCCATCACAAAACCCGTTATTTGAGACTCTCGGAAGTCAAGAAGATGTCATGCGTTTCCTCGGAAACACACTGCTAACTCTCAACGCTGGATTTCAACCCTTGTCTAACCAGCTTGATCAGCATTTCCTGGAGCCTCAGAAGTTACCTTCCGGACGGTTGCCGGCGCAGCCCATACCGATGGCTTCCAGACACTCTGTGGACGAACCACAGGTCCAACCAAATCATTCTCTGTCAAACCGAATGCCAATCGGCAACCAACCCCCTGCGCTATCCCCACATTCCATACATTCCAGTGCTTCCCGCCAATAACAATCTTATGGGTCCACCGTCGAAACGTCAGGTTATACTTTACCGTGGGAGGGAGACCTCAAAAGAATCCATGATCGTTTTGATGACATGGAGCAACGATATCAGGCAAATCGACCATCAGCTGTTGCGGCGTCGATACATCGATCCGAGTCTCCTTTCACCAGCGAAGTCATGGAAGCACCCCTACCTAGAAAGTATCGTACGCCCGTCATCACTCCATATAAAGGTACTGGCGATCCTCTCGAACACCTGGAAACTTATAGGTCTCTTATGGAGCTGGAGGGACATGGGTCAGAAATCATGTGTAGGGCTTTTTCCCTAACCTTAAAGGAAGCAGCCCGTACGTGGTTCCGGGGGTTAAAACCTCGATCTATCGGTTCCTTTTCACAGCTATCGGAGCTGTTCCTCTCCTAATTCATGGGAAGCATCCGCACCAAAAAATCGGCGTCTCACCTAATGGATTTGAAACAGCAGCATAGGGAAACAATAAAGGAGTTTACAGTGCGGTTCACTACCGAAGCCGTCCAAACTGAAGGTTATACCGAAGAGAAAGGCCTCACCACCCTAATAGTTGGGATCACAAGTGAAAAATTCAGATTCGCTTTGGATAAGAATCCTCCTAAAACTATGACAGAATTCCAAGCTAAAGCTCAGAAGTGTATCAACGCAGAAGAAGTTGCTCTAGCGCGTCATGGTATACAGGGCAAGAAGCGCAAACCGGAGGAAATCTCTCCTTCGGATAAGAAATATCGGTGCGATCGGCGAGACCGCTCTCCCAAGAAAGTCTACTCTGGTAACTACCATAACCACACCCCCCTCAACAGGCCTCCGGAAAAGGTGCCAATGGAGATCAAGCATAAACCATATGTGAAGTGGCCCGCAAAGATCAAATATAATCCTGAGAAAAGAGATAAGAACAAGTTTTGTTATTTTCACAAAGATCATGGGCACAACACCCAAGACCGCATATCTCTGCGTGATCACATCGAAGCTCTTATTCGAAAAGGTCACCTTCAAGATTATGTTGTCCGACAAGGACGTTCACCTAAAAGGGGGGAGGCCCCGCCACAACAGAAGAAATCACCTCATCGACATACATCACAAGAAAATGCTGAACCTACTGGGGAGATTCGGACCATCGTCGGAGGACCGGCTTGCGGAGGAGATTCTCAAGCTTCGAGAAAAGCATACACTCGTAAGGCATCCAAGAAGCCTCAGCATATCTACTGGTTGGAACGAACTCCTGATATATCAGAGTCCAGTCGTCCTTCAATCTCATTCTCCCTCGAAGATGCAAAAGGGATTCACTTTCCTCACGAAGACTTCATCGTAGTCGCGTTAAAGGTATCAAACTATCTGACTCATCGTATTATGGTGGATACAGGTAGCTTTGCTGATATTCTCTACCTGGAGGCTTTCGACAAAATGGCACTCGCTAGAAGCCTGCTCAAGCCAGTCTCAACTCCCATCGTCGGCTTCGGGGGCGAAGTGGTGACGCCTGAAGGAAGCATTGACCTTCCAGTCACCTTTGGTGAGAGCCCAGCGAAGACGACTATCTTCATCAATTTCCTCGTAGTAGATCGGAGATCAGCGTACAACGCCATTTTGGGGCGACCATCGCTTAATAAGGTTGGGGCAGCTTTACATCCCTTGTATTTGTGCATTAAATTTCCTACCCCGAATGGTGTTGGGGTTGTACGAGGAAATCAGAGAGAAGCCCGGTCTTGTTACGAGATAGCCCTACAAGATCGAAAGAAAGCTCAGGTGACACCAGTTATGATGATAGAGCAAGACTCATCAAGTCTTCCGACGGCCGCCTCGTTGGATCCAAGGGAGAATGCTCTCCAATCAGGAACTCCCGGGGAAGAAACACTGTCAATTCACTTAACCAAAGACGATTCATCAAAAGTCGTATACATCGGATCCTCTTTAACCAACTGCCCTCCGTGAAGATCTGGTTCATTTTCTCACCGAATACCAAGACGTGTTTGCTTGGTCTCACAAAGATATGCCAGGCATCGACCCCAGCGTCATCGCACATCGTTTGAATGTTGATCCGAATCATAAACCTGTCCACCAGCGCGACGTGCCTTTACTGCGGAAAGGCAAATGGCAATCAAGGCTGAAGTCGAGAAGCTGCTCACGACCAATTTCATAAAAGAAGTTGACTACCCGGAATGAGTCGCGAATGTGGTTCTCGTTCGAAAAGCTAATGACAAATGGAGAATGTGCAGTCGACTATTCAAATTTAAACAAAGCGTGCCCTAAAGATAGCTTCCCAACTCCGTGAATCGACCAGCTGGTCGATTCAACAGCTGGGCATGCGTTGCTCAGTTTTATGGATGCCTATTCCGGTTATAACCAGATCATGATGCATCCGCCCGATAGCCAACATACCGCCTTCATTGTTGACCGAGGCCTATATTGCTACCAGGTAATGCCTTTTGGCCTTAAAAATGCAGGGGCCACCTATCAACGCCTCGTCAATAAAATATTCTTCGCGTAAATTGGTCGGAATATGGAGGTTTATGTCGACGACATGCTCGTGAAAAGCGTTATAGGAAGTGACCACCTTGCATATCTTTGAGAAGCCTTTGACTTGATGAGGAAGTATCGGATGAAATTAAATCCAGAAAAATGCGCCTTCAGAGTCTCTGCTAGAAAATTTCTAAGATTTATGGTTGGCCAACGAGGAATCGAGGCGAATCCTGAAAAGATAAAAGCATTGATCGAAATGAAGTCCCTGGCCACTCTCAAAGACGTCCAACGTCTGGCTGGTCGCATTGCATCGTTAAACAGGTTCATCTCGCGGGCTTTCGACAAGTGCTTACCCTTCTTTAAGCTCCTTCGAGCCACAGCTAAATCTGATTGGGAGTGGACACCACAATGTGAAGAAGTTTTTCAACAATTGAAGCAATATATGAGTGCACCCCCCGTTTTATCTAAACCTATGGCACACGAGCAACTCATCCTTTATTTGTCTGTGTCTTCCACGACCATTAGCGCTGCTTTAATAAGAGAAGATTTCGGGATACAAAAACCCGTTTATTATATCAGTCGAGCAATGGTGGACGCAGAAACCTGGTATTCTGATATGGAGAAGTTGGCTCTTGCTTTAGTCAACTGCGACCATACTTCCAAGCCCATGTTATATTAGTACCAACAAACCATCCGTTACGGCAGGTCCTTAAAAAACCTGAGGTTTCAGGACGGTTAACTAAATGGGCGGTCGAGATTAGTGAGCATGCACGATATTTCGTTCTGCCCCAAGACTGCTATCAAGGGTCAAGCCGTGGCTGACTTCATCGCCGAATTCACATATTCTTCTCCCAATGATAATCCCGCGACCAGCGATCAGCCATCCTAGTCACTCTCCATGGACGGGTTCTCACGGGTCACTGGCAGCGGAGTGGGCCTAATTCTAGTTGCTCCAGACGGGTCGCATTTCCAATACGCCTTACGATTCGACTCTCGTATCTCGAATAATGAAGCAGAATATGAAGCTCTGATCGTCGGCCTCGAACTAGCAAACGTCCTTTCAATTCAAAATCTACTCATTCACAGTGACTCTCAGCTCATAATCAATCAAGTACTCGGCGAATTCGAATCAAAAGAAGAGAGGATGGCCTTATACAAATCTCGAGTGCTCATCTTGCTCGCAAAATTGAAGAATTATGAAATAATTCTTTGGCAAAACTCGCCTCTGCGCAAGAGTTTGAATTATCACATTCAATTCCTATCGAGCACGTTCAGCCCCCGAGTATCCACCAAACAACTCTTGTGCAAGTGATCGAGGTCCATCTCTCTCCATGTTGGATGGACCCCATTATCCTCTATCTCCGGGATGGAATTCTTCTAGATAACAAAAAATTCACGCGACAAATCCGCCTTCGAGCTGCCAGGTATACCTTACAAAATGGAATGTTATTACGTAAGAGTTTTTCTTTGCCCTATTTAAGGTGTCTTCAACCAGAAGAAGCACATCGTGTTCTAGTTGAAGTACACCAGGGGGCATGTGGTAACTACCAAAGGGGACGTTCTCTAGCATACAAGGCGATGAGGCAAGGGTATTACTGGCCCACTATGAAGGCAGATGCAATTGAATTCTCTAAAAAATGTGATAAGTGTCATCGATATTCTCATATACCTCATACACCGTCTGAGCAAATGACACCAATTGATAGCTCTTGGCCCTTCACCCAATGGGGGATTGATATTATCGGCCCCCTGCCTACCGAAAAAGGACAAAATAGGTTCGCAATCGTAGGCGGTTGACTATTTCACCAAGTGGGCCGAGGCAGAGCCATTAGCCAGAATCACTGAGAAACAGACTACTAAGTTCATATGGAGAAATATTATATGCTGTTATAGACTCCCCCACACTATAATCACCGACAATGGAAAGCAGTTTGACAACACCGCTTTTGAGGAATTTTACGAAAAATGGAAAATACGCAACATCTGCACCTCTCCATACCATCCTCCGGCAAATGGGCAAGTTGAGGCAGTGAATAAAATCATTAAGCATCATTTAAAGACCAAGCTTGGCGAGTGTAAAGGCATGTGGCCAGAACTCCTGCCGAAAGTCTTATGGGCATATAGGACTACAACTCATACATCAACAGGTGAAACTTCTTTCTCCCTAGCATTCGGTATCGACGCAGTAGTACCAGTTGAAATTCAAGTACCCTCGTATCGAATCGAGCAGTATGACCCCACTTGTAATCAGGAAGGTCTTCGACTTCATCTCGATTTTTTGGAAGAGCGGAGAAACGCCTCCCAGATACGAGCAGCCGCGTATCAACAGCGTATAGCTCGCTACCGAAATGATAAAGTTTGGCCTAGAGCTTTTCAGCTTGGTGATTTAGTCCTCAGACAGAACCTTGGAGCTCCTGCTCGTTCGCTTGATCCAAATTGGGAAGGCCCGTATCGAGTCATTAAAATTGTGCGACCCGGTACTTATTATCTTGAAGATATGCAGGGAAGACCCGTACGTCGCCCTTGGCACGTGGAACATTTGCTACAATATTTCCTTTGATTCGATGTAACTTCTAACGACATTTGAATAAATAAGAACTAAAGTCGTCTTTTGGTCGCTACTCCATTTACTTGGACCAGAATAGCCCCGAAGAGAGTATACATTCTCTTGGCCAATTGTCTACCCTTGGTAGAACTAAAGTCGTCTTTTGGTCTCTACTCCATTTACTTGGACCAGAATAGCCCTGAAGAGAACATACATTCTCTTGGCCAGATTGCCTACCCTTGGTAGAATCAAAGTCTCAATTAATAGATCAGTCTATCTCAACGAGGGCATGGTCACCACGACCCCCCGGATTGAGCATAATTCACGACTACTGAGTTAAATATAAAGACATTCATTACATAATGAAGGAAGAACGAGAGAAAGGAAATAAGACCAGCAACATCACCAAAAATGTTTTCATTTCATTGTTTATAAAGATTCGATTACAAGCAAAACTGATACAAGAGTAAGCAAGAAGAGGAAAAGACAAATCATTCTCTTGGAGGAGGAGCCGCGCTCTCAATTTCAGGGCCCACTTCGAAAACCCCTCCAGCTTGAGTGACCTCGGTCACCTCATTCTCGGCGGCCGCTCGCTCTTCCGCAGCTATGACGGCCGCGACCTTTTCGAATTGCCCCATATCAAAAGATGGGGACATTCGCTGCACTACCCGAAGTGCAAAGTCGCGACGAGCATCATACGACTCATATCTTTCTTCGTCGTACAGCTGCGAAGTACGGAACTCGGTGATGGCTCGAGTCCCTTCTTCAGAGAGCATCTTAACCAGGGCGACTCTCTCCTCGTCAGTGGATCGAGTCATCCTTGAGCTGCGCGAGAGTGGAGCGCTCTTTGTCAAGTTTTCGCTGACTTCCTTAAGCTCCGACTTGATCTCTGTGAGCCGCTCCTCCAGTGAGATCTTATCTTGGCGGAAGATCTCCCTTTCTCTTTCTGCCTTCTCCTTCAACTCCGCGAGCTTGGCGAAGTTGGAATCCAAAGCCTGGTACCTATCGGTCAAGACTTGGATCTTCTCTATGAGGATCTTTTTCTCCTCATCTTTTTTCGAGATCAACGCCTCGCGGGACTTGAGGAGTTGATCCTTTCCTTGGACTGCTTTCTCCAAAGCGATCCTCTTCCCATCAGCCTCATCAATCACGCGACGGGTCGCAAGGATGTCACGTCTCGTCCGGAGAATGAGGTCCAAGTCCTACAAAATAGAATAAAAGTCTTGAGGTAAACACTCGAAAAAAGAAGCAAAGAAAACAAGGTCAACTTGAAAAACAGGTTAACTGAACAACCCTCACTCCTGCCTCGAGGAAGAGGTTTTCAGGGCTTGGCTCTGGAAGTGTGCCGAAGGTTTGGGGGGAGACGTTGTCGAAAAGAAATTTGCAGATTGGCTGGAGATGACGAGGGACGGTAAAAGACCTGCTGCCAGAAGGCTGGGCAACGACCAGCCCAGTCGTGCTCGCGGCTTGAGTAGCAACCGACTCGCGAGCAGGAGTCAACTCGCGAGCAGGAGCTAACTCGCGAGCAGGCGCGGGTGCCGCTGGCTGTTCGCCAGTTTCTTCAGCTGGGGGGCAGCCGGACCCCGCCCCGTCATCCCTCACAGAGTTGTCAGTTATGTTGATAACTGGTGGTCCAGGTGGAACCACCAGTGAGGCGACGACAGGCGCGGGTGCCGCTGGCGCTCCCACCGCGGCCCTAACATGGGGGGACTGATCGACACCCATCCGATCAGACGGGTGAGAAGGACCGGCAGCCACTTTCTTCTGCCTTTTTGAATTTATGCCTTTGGGACGAGGCAGCAAACCCCTCTTCTCTCCAACCTTCGTCATCGCGATCTCTTCGCTTGATATTAATCCTGCCGCTGTGAGTCGCGAGGCTGATAAACAAGCCTCGATATGCGTGTCGTGAGGAGACAGTTTGTACACCTTCACGATTTTCTCGTGAATTCCTCCTTTTAAGTTCGGCTTCGTCAAAGCCGGGATTCCTGCAAATACAAACTGAAGTTAAAAACGCTGAAAACCATAAATCGACTGTGAAAATTGTATAATGAGGAACTGTGCCTACCTTTACAGAAAAATCGATTCACACCAGGGCCCCTAAAAGAAGCGGATTCCCAGCTCCCGGAAGCGTAAAACCATCGTTTCCTCCATCCAGGATAATTTGAAGAGGGTTTCCCCAACACGAAATTATCCCGATTCCATAACATAAGTAGTACTAGCCTTCGCTGAAGGGTGCCCTCTTAAGTCGAAACATAAGGAGGAACTCCTCAGCGGTGAGCTCCCCATTGCCGGCCTGAGCCCAGAGGGCAAAGGAGCTCAGGACCACCCTCCATCCGTTTACGATGAGTTGCCCGGGGGCAATTTTATAACATCGGAGGACATCACGAATGAAAGGATGGAGAGGAAGGCGCACCTCAATGATGAGAAGGTACTCATAGATGGCAACGCATCCTGGGGGAGGGGAATCCGGAGTTTCTCCCTCTCCGGGTAACCGGAGAACGACCGAGTCAGGGACGTGATATCCCTCCCGTAACTCAATCAAACCGGTCCTCCGACAAAATAGATGGGTACCCGGATGCTGAGTATTTGCCTGCCGGAACCCTCGCATTACTAGAGGCAGAAGATTCCGGGGTAGCATCTCCCAAGGGGACGGTGGTCTCATTAGAATTTCCAGCCATGGAGGTTTTTTAAAAAGAAAAAAGAAGGAAAAGAAGTAGAGTATACCAAGTATTGAAGGGTGAAAGAAGAATGACACCGGAGAAAGAACAGAGACACCAGGTGAGTGAGGGAAGAAAAAGTTTTGGAAAGCTTCTGTAAAAATCCGAAGATTTGGAGGAGTCCGTATATTTATAAGCAATCATTCTGCCGGATTTGGCGACACGTGGCTACCCCCCGTTCGGCACAGCAGTCGAGCAGGCACGGCCATTAATTCCCCATACACGTGGCAAGCGTCTCTTCATTTCCTATTTGCCGAAAAGCTGTGGAAGGCTGGTGCTCATTAATTCCAGCCCAATCATGTACAGCTGCATCCTCGATAAAGGTGATAGGCGGTAACGCGTGACAGTAAGTAAGTCCTTCCCTTAGGCTTCCTGGCGGTAAGGACTTGGGGGGCATCTGTTACAGTCAAAATAGTGGTGAGTGAATATTCTCACGAGGTCCTGATTCTACGAGCAGCTTTATAACAATATTTGACTCTCGAGATCATCTGGTCAAGTCTCGCATATTAGGAAAATACAACGCACAATTACCAAGTCATCGAGCCCTTATGGTCGATAATCGAATATTGAAGGCACGAAACATACTTATCGACCTTCGAGCAGCCCTTCTAGTGGTCGTTAGAAAGCGCCACACTTCAATGTGCGAGCAGCCCGACTCGCAAGCAGCTCTCGACATGCGAACAGCTTTGATTATTGAACTTTAGTAATGACGTCTCTTAGCCTATAGTACCGGCAGCCCGTATAGGCCGATTTTGGGCTTATCTTCGCCTGCGGCTCCGTATCTCAAGGGATTACTATCAAGAAACGTAATTGTTTACGTCGAATTTTGTAACAGGACCCTCTGGAAGGTTCACCTTCCCTCCAAGCGAATTTTCTCCTTGGACCTGAAAGGGGACAGAAAAATAACTAAGGGTGGCCAGCGTCCAGCTGTTGGCCCTCCGATGCCTAAGTTAGATAGGGTAAGAAAGGAGAACCAATAAACGACGGAGATTAGGGATTGAGTATTGTATACCTTTTCATTGATGAAACCATCTATTTATATCGATCTGAATGTCCCATTCTGTTACGTAACATACCGAGATCATCTACTGATTTCATAGGATAAGATGCTTATCCTGCTTATCCTCAAATAAAGGAATAATCTAATCCAATTACTCATCTGGTCAATTACGTTTCTTGATAACGATCCCTTGAGACTCGGAGCCATAGACGAAGATAAAGCCCAAAATCGGCCTATACGGGCTACTGGTACTAAAGGCTAAGGGATGTCATCGCTGATCATCAATAAAAGCTGCTCGCACGTCGGAAGATACTCGCGAGACCAGGTGCTCGCATATTGAGATGTGACGCCTTTTAACGACTTGCGAGAAGGACTGCTCGCAGGTCGAGAAGGAAATTTTCTGCCTTGTAATATTCGACTATTGACCATAAGAGCTCGAAGCCTCGGTAACTGTGTTCCGTATTTATCTAATATGCGAGCCGCGAGCAGATGATCTTGAGACTCGAATAAATGTGCTCGCAGGATCAGGACATTGTGAGAATATCGAGCCGCGAATAGCTGATCTCCGCTATTTTGACTATAACAGATGCCCCCCAAGTCCTTACCGCCAAGAATTCTAAGGGAAAGACTTACTCACTGTCGTGCGTAACCGCCTGCTGCCTTTATCGAGAATGAAGCCGTACATGATTGGGCTGGAATTAATGAGCGCCAGCCTTTCGCAGCTTTTCCGCAGTCAGGAAATAAAGAGACGCTAGCCACGTATTTAGGAAATTAATGGGCGTGCCTGCTCGACTGCCGTGCCGAACGAAAGGCAGCCACGTGTCATCATATATGGTGGAATGGTTGCCTATAAATATATGGAGTCCGCCATATCTCTAGATTTTCACAGAAGTTTTCGAGAAAAGAAATTCTTCCTTCAGTCATGTTCCTCACTGGTATTCTGGTGTCCTTCCCCTTCCCTCTCTCGTACTTAGTACATTCTTTTTCCTTCTTTTTTCTTCTTTAACACTCTCATGGCTGGAGACTGATGAGACCACCGTCCCCCTAGGAGATGCTACCCCGGAATCCTCTGCCTCCAGTAACACGAGGGTTCCGGCAGGCAGATACACAGCGTCTGGGTATCCCTCCATTTTATTGGAGGACCGGTTGCTTGAGCTACGAGAGAGATATTTAATCCCCGACTCAATCGCTCTCCAGCTACCCGGAGATGGAGAGACACTGGATTCCCCTCCCCCAGGGTGCGTGGCCTTTTATGAGTACCAGCTCATTCTTGGGGTACGCCTTCCTCTCCATCCCTTCGTCCGCGATATTCTTCGGTGTTATAGATTGCCCCGGGTAACTCATTGTGAACGGATGGAGGGTGGTTTTGAGCTCATTCGCCCTCTGGGTTCAGGCTAGCAATGGGGAGCTCACAGCTGAAGAGTTCCTCCGTATGTTCCGTTTGAAGAAGGCGCCCTCCAGCGAAGGCTGGTACTATCTGTGCTATTGGCACCGGGATAATTTCGTGCTGGGGAAGCCCTCTTCGAATTATCCCGGCTGGAGGAAACGCTGGTTCTACGCTTCCGGGAACTGAGAGTCTACTTCCTCCAGGGGCCCAGGAGTGAATCGTATTTTCTGTGAAGGTAGGCACAGTTCCACATTGTACGTTTTTTTCTCCAGTCAGACTTAGGGTTTTTTTTTTTTTCTGTTTTTTCTTTTTTTTTTAACTCCTGTTCGTGCTCGCAGGTATCCCCGCTTTGACGAAGCCAAATTTGAAGGGAGGAATTCACGAGAAGATCGTGAAAGTATACAAGCTACCTGCTCGCGACAGGCATATCGAAGCTTGTTTATCCTCCTCGCGACTCGCGGCGGCAGGGCTAATACCCGATGAGGAGATCGCAATGACGAAGGCTGGAGAGAAGAGGGGTCTGCTACCTCGACTCAAAGGCACGAATTCGAAAAGGCAGAAGAAATCATCTGTCGATCCTTCCCAACCATCTACCCGTCTCGCGAGCACGGTGGGGGCGTCAGCAGCTCCTGTGCCCGTCATTCCCTCACTGGTGGTCGCACCTGGACCACCAGTTATTAATATTACTGACAACTCCCAAAGGAATGATGGAGCAGGGTCCAGCTGCCCCCCAGCCGAAGAAACTCGTGAGCCGACAGGACATCGAGAGTCGGCTCCTGCTGGCGAGGTGGCTCCTGCTCGCGAGTCGGTTGCCGCCCTCGTCGTGAGCACGGCGGGGCTGGTCGTTGCCCAGCCGTCTGGCAGTGGATCATTCACTGTCCCTCGCCACCTCCATCCTATATGCAAATTTCTCTTCGACAACATCTCCCCCCAAACCTTCGGCACCCTCCCCGAGCCAAGCCCTGAAAACCTCTTCCTCGAGGCGGGAGTGAGGATGGTTAAGGTAACATGGTTTTTTTTATGTTTGTTTAACTTGCTATCCTTTTGTTTTCAAGTATTTATCTCACTATCTTCCATTATGCAGGGCTTGGACCTCATCTTGCGGACGAGGCGTGATATTGTTGCCGCCCGTTGCATGATTGATGAGGCGGACGGGAAGAGGATCGCTTTGGAGAAGGCGGTCTAAGGAAGGGATCAGCTCCTCAAGTCCCACGAGGCGCTGATCTCGAAGAGAGATGAGGAGAAGAAGATCCTCATAGAGAAAGTCCAAGTCCTGACCGATAGGTATCAGGCTCTGGACTCCAACTTCGCCAAGCTCGCGGAGTTGAAGGAGAAAGCAGAGAGAGAGAGGGAGATCTTCCGTCAAGACAAGATCTCGCTGGAGGAGCGTCTCGCGGAGGCCAAGTCGTAGCTCAAGGAAGTCAGCAAGAGTCTGGATAAAGAGCGCTCCACTCTCGCGCAGCTCAAGGACGACTCGATACATTGGGACGAGGAGAGGGTCGCCCTTGTCAAAATGCTCTCTGAAGAAGGAACTCGGGCCATCACCGAGTTTCGAACTTCGCCACTGTATGACGAAGAAAGATACGAGTCATACGATGCTGGTCGCGACTTCGTACTAAGAGTAATGCAGCGGATGATCCCATCTTTCAACATGGGAGAATTCGAACGGGTCGCGACCATCATAGCTGCGGAAGAGCAAGCAGCTGCCGAGAACAAAGTGACCGAAGTCACTCAAGCTGGAGGGGTTCCCGATGTGGGCCCTGAAGTCGAGAGTGCGGCTCCTCCTCCAAGAGATTAATTTACCTCTCCTGTATCTTTTGTACTCGTGATCAAATCTTTGTAAACAATTACTCATTAATGAAAAAGAAACACCTTTTGATGATGATGTTTGTCCTTTGCTTGCCTTTGCTTTGTTTTTGCTTTCATTATGCTCTGGATGTCTTCATATTTAAGTCAGCAATAATGATCTATATTTAATCCGGGGGGTCGTGATGACAATACCCTCGTGGAGATAGACTGATCTATCGATTGAGACTTCAATTCTACCAAGGGTAGACATTCAATCCGGGTCATGGTGACCATACCCTCGTGGAGATAGACTGATCTATCGATTGAGACTTTGATTCTACCAAGGGTAGACAATTTGGCCAAGAGAATGAATATTCTCTTCGGGGCAATTCTGGTCCAAGTAAATAGAGTAGCGACCAAAAGGTAGTTCTAACTCTACCAAGGGTAGATGATTGGCCAAGAGAATGAATATTCTCTTCGGGGCTATCCTGGTCCAAGTAAATGGAATAGCGACCAAAAGATTTCTTCCATCCTTTGTTATTTGAACGTCGTTAAGAGATACATCGAATCAAGGGAAATATTGTAGCAAGTGTTCCACGTGCCAAGGGCGACGTACGGGTCTTCCCTGCATATCTTCAAGATAGTAAGTGCCGGGTCGCACAATTTTGATGACTCGATACGGGCCTTCCCAATTTGGATCAAGCGACCGAGCAGGAACTCCGAGGTTCTGTTTGAGGACTAAATCACCGAGCTGGAAAGATCTAGGCCGAACTTTAGCATTTCGGTAGCGAGCAATACGTTGTTGATATGCGGCTGCTTGCATCTGGGAGGCATTTCTCCGTTCTTCCAAGAGATCGAGATGAAGTCGAAGACTTTCCTGATTACGTGCGAGGTCATACTGCTCGATTCGATACGAGGGTACTTGAATTTCAACTGGTACTACTGCGTCGACACCAAATGCTAGGGAGAAAGGAGTTTCGCCTGTTGATGTACGAGTTGTAGTTCTATATGCCCATAATATTTCTGGCAAAAGTTCTGGCCATATACCTTTACATTCACCAAGCTTGGTCTTTAGGTGGTGCTTAATGATTTTATTCACTGCCTCAACTTGCCCATTTGCCTGAGGATGATACGGAGAGGTGCGGATGTTGCATATCTTCCACTTTTCACAAAATTCATCGAAAGCTGCGTTGTCGAATTGCGTTCCGTTGTCGGTAATTATAATGTGGGGGAGTCCATAACGGCATATGATATTTCTCCATATGAACTTAGTAGTTTGTTTCTCAGTGATTTTGGCTAATGGTTCTGCCTCGGCCCATTTGGTGAAATAATCGACCCCCACTATCGCGAACTTATTTTGTCCTTTTCCAGTAGGCAAGGGCCCGATGATATCGACCCCCCATTGAGCAAAAGACCAAGGGATATCAACTGGAGTCATTTGCTCGGACGGTACATGAGGTATAGGAGAGTATCGCTGGCACTTGTCACATTTTTTGGAGAATTCAATTGCGTCTGCCTTCATAGTGGGCCAATAGTATCCTTGCCTCATCGCCTTATACGATAGGGATCGCCCCCTTGGGTGGTTACCACATGCCCCTTGGTGTATTTCATCTAGAACACGATGTGCTTCTTCTGGGTGAAGACACCTTAAATAAGGCAAGGAAAAACTCTTACGTACCAAAATTCCATCTTGTAAGGTGTACTTGGCAGCTCGATGACGAATTTGTCGGGCGGCTTTCTTATCGTCTGGGAGGTATCCGTCTCTGAGATAAAGGAGAATGGGGTCCGTCCAACATGGAGACGAATGTACCGCAATCACCTGCTCGAGAGTTGCTTGGTCGATACTCGAGTTTTGAAGGTGCTCGATGGGAATTGAATATGGTAACTTAGATTCTGGTGCAGAGGCGAGTTTTACCAACGAATCAGCGAGTTTATTCTTCTCACGAGGGATGTGGATTATTTCATAATTCTTCAACTTTGCGAGCAAGATGAGCACTCGAGATTTGTATAAGGCCATCCTTTCTTCTTTTGCCTCGAATTCACCGAGAACCTGATTTACAATGAGCTGAGAGTCGCTGTGAATGAGCAGATTCTGAATGGAGAGGACGTTGGCTAGTTCGAGACCGACAATTAAAGCCTTATATTCTGCCTCGTTATTCGAGATGCGAGAGTCGAATCGTAAGGTGTATTGGAAATGCGACCCGTCTGGAGCAACTAGAATTAGGCCCGCTCCGCTGCCAATGACCCGAGAAGACCCGTCCACAAAGAGGGACCAGGACGGCTGGTCGCTGGTCATGGAATTATCATCGGGAATGGAGTATGTGAATTCGGAGATGAAGTCGACTACGGTTTGTCCCTTGATCGCGGTCCTGGGGCAGAAGGAAATATCGTGCTCACTGATTTCGATTGCCCATTTGGTTAATCGCCCTGAAACATCAGGTTTTTGAAGGACTTGCCGTAACGGGTGGTTTGTCGGTACTAATATAACATGGGCCTGGAAGTATGGTCGCAGTTTTCGGGCTGCCGTGACTAAAGCAAGGGCCAACTTCTCTATATCAGAGTATCGGGTTTCAGCATCCACCATTGCTCGACTAATATAATAAACGGGCTTCTATATCCCGGAATCTTCTCTTATTAAAGCGGCGCTAACGGCCGTGGAGGACACAGATAAATAAAGAATGAGTTGTTCGTGCGCAACAGGTTTAGATAAAACAGGGGGTGAGCTCATATATTGCTTCAATTGTTGGAAAGCTTCTTCGCACTGTGGTGTCCACTCCCAATCAGATTTGGCTATGGCACGGAGGAGCTTGAAGAAAGGTAAACACTTGTCAGATGCTCGCGAGATGAACCTATTCAACGACGCAATACGACCAGCCAGACGTTGGACGTCCTTAAGAGTGGTCGGGATTTCATCTCTATCAATGCTTTTATTTTTTCAGGATTTGCCTCAATTCCTCAGGATTTTTTCAGGATTTTTTCATCCTTTATGTATTGTGCAAAAAAAAATGTCGAGCTTCAACTAAAAATGTGTAGTAGGGTAGAGACCGTCAGTTTTCTGGGAAAATTCTGTTGTATCAATGGTGGTATTCGAACAAAAATGTCCCCGGGAAGACCTTCATCGTCAGCAAGCGAGGAATCGAGGCAGATCCAGCCGACGATCAGGGCCATCATCAACATGCCTCCACCTCGCAACATTAAGGAGTTACGAAGTCTTCGACGGTCAGTTGCAACCTCTTCGACGATTCATATCTCAAGCCAGCACGAGATGTGAGTCCATGAATCAGCTTCTTCAGAAGAACGCCGACGTTCGAGTGGACCGACAAGTGCCAAGAATCTTTCAAGAAACTGAAGATGTATCTCATGAACGCCCCAGTATTATCTCCACCAGTACCAGGAAGGCCTCTACTCCTCTACGTTTCGACCACTGAAACGGCGCTAGGGGCAGTCCTCGCTCAGCATGATGATACAGGCAAGAAGGAGAAGGCTATCTACTATCTCAGTAAGACTTTGCTTGACTATGAAACCCGTTATTCACACATATAAAAGCATTGCCTTGCTGTGATTTTCCAAGAAATTTTCCAGCAGACACTCCAAACGTACATTTTTCTGGGTTTAGCTTCATCTGATATTTTCTCATCAGGTCGAAGGCTTCTCGAAGATCTGAAAGGTGATCGTCTTCTACGACACTTTTCACGAGCATGTCATCAACATAGACTTCCATATTCCTGCCGATTTGCGCGACGAACATTTTATTGACGAGATGCTGATAAGTGGCCCCTGCATTCTTAAGGCCAAAAGGCATTACCTGATATCAACATAGGCCACGGTCGTTGATGAAGGCGGTATGTTGGCTGTCAGGTGGATGCATCATGATCTGGTTATAGCCGGAATAGGCATCCATGAAGCTGAGCAAAGCATGTCCAGCTGTTGAATCGACCAGCTGGTCGATCCGAGGAGTTGAGAAGCTATCTTTAGGGCACGCTTTGTTTAGATCTGAATAGTCGACGCACATTCTCCATTTACCGTTAGCTTTTCGAACGAGAACTACGTTTGCGACCCATTCCGGATAATCAACTTCTTTTATGAAATTGGCCGTGAGCAGTTTTTCGACTTCAGCCTTGCCATCTGCCTTTTTGCAGTTAAGGCACGTCGGCACTGGTGGACGGGTTTATAATTCGGATCAATGTTCAAACGATGCGCAATGACACTGGGGTCGATGCCTGGCATATCTTTGTGAGACCAAGCGAACACGTTTTGGTATTCGGTGAGAAAATGAACCAGATCTTCACAGAGGACGCCGGTTAAAGAGGATCCAACGTATACGACTCTTGATGAATCATCTTTGATTAAGCGGATTGACACTGTTTCTTCTCCGGGAGCTCCTGATTGGAGAGCATTCTCCCTTGGATCCAACGAGGCGGCCATTGGAAGACTTGATGAATTTTGCTCTTCATCATAACTGGACTCGCTTGAGTTTTCTTTCGATCTTGTAAGGCTATCTCGTAACAAGATCGGGCTTCTTTCTGATTTCCTTGTACAACCCCAACACCATTGGGGGTAGGAAATTTCATACACAAATACAAGGGATGTAAAGCTGCCCCAACCTTATTTAACGATAGTCACCCCAAAATGACATTGTAGGCCGATCTCCGATCTACCACGAGGAAGCTGATGAAGATAGTCGTCTTTGCAGGGTTCTCACCAAAGGTGACTGGAAGGTCAATGCTCCCTTCAGGCATCACCACTTCGCCCCCGAAGCCGACGAGGAGAGTTGAGACTGGCTTGAGCAGGCTTCTGACAAGTGCCATTTTGTTGAAAGCCTCCAAGTATAGAATATCAGCAGAGCTACCTGTATCCACCATAATATGATGAGTCAAATAGTTTGATACCTTTAGTGCGACCACGATGGAGTCTTCGTGAGGGAAGTGAATTCCCTCTGCATCTTCAAGGGAGAAGGAAATTGGAGGATGACTGGTTTTTGACGCGTTGGGCGTCTGTTCCAGCCAATAGATATGCTGGGGCTTCTTGGACGCCTTACGGGTATACGCTTTTCTTGAAGCTTGAGAGTCTCCCCCGCAAGCCGGTCCTTCTGCGATGGTCCGTATCTCCCCGGTAGGCTCAGCGTCTTCTTGTGAAGTATGTCGATGAGGTGATTTTTTCTGTTGTAGCGGGGCTTCCCCCTTTTTTGGCAAACGACCTTATCGGGCAACATAATCTTGAAGATGACCTTTTCGAATAAGAGCTTCGATGTGGTCACGCAAAGATATACAGTCTTGGGTCGTGTGCCCATGATCTTTATGAAAATAACAAAACTTGCTCTTGTCTCTCTTCTCGGGGTCAGATTTTATTTTTGTGGGCCATTTCACTTACGGTTTATGCTTAATCTCCATTAGCATCTTTTTCGGAGGCCGGTTAAGGGGGGTGTAGTTATGGTACTTACCAGAGTAAACTTTCTTGGGAGTGCGATCTCGCCGATCATGCCTATACTTCTTATCTGAAGAAGAGACTTCCTTCGGTTTGCGTTTCTTGCCCTGTATACCATGACGTGCAAATGCCACCTCTTCTGCATTGATATATTTCTGAGCTTTAGATTGGAATTCCGTCATAGTTTTGGGAGGATTCTTATCCAAAGCGAATCTGAATTTTTCGCTAGTGATCCCGGCTATTAGGGAGGTGAGGCCTTTCTCTTCGGTATAACCTTCAGTTTGGACTGCTTCGGTTGTGAACCGCACTGTAAACTCCTTTATTGTTTCCCCATGCTGCTGTTTCAAATCCACTAGGTGAGACACTGGTTTTTTGGTATGGATGCTTTCCATAAATTGGGAGAGGAACAACTCCGATAGCTGTGAAAAAGAACCGATAGATCGAGGTTTTAACCCCCGGAACCAAGTACGGGCTGCTTCCTTCAAGGTTAGGGAAAAGGCCCTACACATGATTTCCGACCCATGTCCCTCCAACTCCATAAGAGACCTATAAGTTTCCAGATGTTCGAGAGGATTGCCTACCTGTATATGGGGTGATGACGGGTGTGCGATACTTTCTTGGTAGAGGTGCTTCCATGACTTCGCTGGTGAAAGGGGACTCGGATCGATGTATTGACGCCACAACGGCTGATGGTCGATTCGCCTGATATCATTGCTCCATGTCATCAAAACGATCATGGATTTTCTTGAGGTCCCCTTCCCATGGTAAAGTATAACCTGATGCTTCGACGGTGGACCCATGAGATTGTTGTTGGCGGGAAGCACTGGAATGTACGGAATGTGGGGATAGTACGGGGGGTTGGTTGCCGATTGGCATTCGGTTCGATGGAGGATGATTTGGTTGGACCTGTGGTTCGTCCACAGAATGTCTGGAAGCCATGGATATGGGTTGCGGCGGCAACCCTTCGGAAGGTTGTCTCTGTGGCTCCAGGAAATGCTGATCAAGCCGATTAGATAGGGCTTGAACTCCGGCGTTGAGGGTTAGAAGGGTATTTCCGAGGAAACGCATGACGTCTTCATGACTTCCGAAAACTTCAAATAACGGGTTCGCTGATGGCATGTTTGGAGCTCCTTGAGGGATGTTTATTGAAGTAGTTTGAGGAACAGGCCCTGATTTCATGACATCAGGCGGAGGTAATGTCTGCCTGGATGTGGAAGGATGAACAGTCTTTTTAGGAGGCATGGTGGAAGGATGTTGATCAGTGGTAAGAACGACTTTGATGATCAAATCGTTCCCACAGACGGCGCCAAACTGTTTACGTCGAATTTTGTAACAGGACCCTCCGGAAGGTTCACCTTCCCTCCAAGCGAATTTTCTCCTTGGACCTGAAAGGGGAAAGAAAAATAACTAAGGGTGGCCGGCGTCCAGCCGTTGGCCTTCCAATGCCTAAGTTAGATAGGGTAAGAAAGGAGAACCAATAAACGACGGAGATTAGGGATTTAGTATTGTGTACCTTCTCATTGATGAAACCATCTATTTATATCGATCTGAATGTCCCATTCTGTTACGTAACATACCGAGATCATCTACTGATTTCATGGGATAAGATGCTTATCTTGCTTATCCTCAGATAAAGGAATAATCTAATCCAATTACTCATCTGGTCAATTACGTTCCTTGATAACGATCCCTTGAGACTTGGAGCCATAGACGAAGATAAAGCCCAAAATTGGCCTATACGGGCTACTGGTACTAAAGGCTAAGGTATGTCATCGCTGATCATCAATAAAAGCTGCTCGCACGTCGGAAGATACTCGCGAGACCAGGTGCTCGCATATTGAGATGTGACGCCTTTTAACGACTTGCGAGAAGGACTGCTCGCAGGTCGAGAAGGAAATTTCCTGCCTTGTAATATTCAACTATTGACCATAAGAGCTTGAAGCCTCGGTAACTGTGTTCCGTATTAATCTAATATGCGAGCCGCGAGCAGATGATCTCAAGAGTCGAATAAATGTGCTCGCAGGATCAGGACATTGTGAGAATATTGAGCCACGAATAGCTGATCTCCGCTATTTTGACTATAACAGTAATTAACCAGATGAGTAACTGGGTTAGATTGTTCCTTTATCTAATGATATTCAGGATAAACACCTTACCCCATGGAATCCATAGTGATCTCCAGATCTTACGTAACAGAGTGGGACATTCGGATCTATATAAATAGATGATTTCATCAATAAGAAGGTGCACAATACTCAATCTCAAATCATATATTTGTTCTCTTTCAATCCTACCTTGTCTAACTTAAGTATCGGAGGGCCAATGGCTGGACGCCGGCCACCCATAGCCTCTCTTTGTCTATTTTCAGGTCAGGAGAAACTCGCTAGTAAGGAAGGTGAATGTCTGGAGGACCCTGTTACAAAATCTGACGTAAACAGTTGGCAGCAGAAGCGGAACGCCGAACACGTGAAGCAAAGTGAAATCAAACGAGTAACAAGATGCAATCAATCACACACAAACACACCACAAGAGACTCCGAATTTTACGCGGAAAAACCCCAAAACGGGTAAAAAACCACGGCACAAAGCGATCTACTATGAACATCAGAAGATTACAGAGATTGACAGCCAACAAAGCAAGGAAACATAGAAAAAACCCAAGTTTTCTCTCACACACACCTCTCCCCTCTTCCTAGTACGAATAGGAAACCTTGGACACCTGAAGATACCTCTCTAGGTTGGATTACAACACCTTAAATAGGAAGAAATCTGAAAATAGAAACACCTTGCGCAGTACTGCGGACTGCGCAAGAAATCCGCGCGCACAGCCGGCCGGTCGGCCGACCGGTCGGCCTTCACAAAAAACAGTCCAGGGAGAATATCACATGCTCTGCCTCACAGCCGACCGGTCGCTCGACCGGTGGGAGCCCACTGACGACCGGTCGGCCGACCGGTCTGGGCACCAGGAAACGTCTAGGGGAAGATCTTCAACTGCACTTGGGTCACGCTGTCCGGCCGGTCGGCCTGCCGGTCGAAGCACCCAATTCGTGCATCTTTTGAAGACTCCCCAACAAACTCCACCGAGGCTTCAAACGTTGAATCAACACATCCTTGCAACGTCATCTCATCTTCAATCATACCTCCACCTCTTCTCGTGCCACCATCGACCCTATCCTTGCAAATTCACGCCCTTTACCGTTCTTCTCATGTGGCCCTTTGGCACTTGCCACATACGAGCAACTGTGGATCTCGCTGCCGTTCTTGCAATTCCACCGTGAATTGTGCTCCTGATCAACATGTAAAGATGGCCACACCTTCGTGCCTTCATACACACGAGTGCCCCCTTTATCACTTCACAACAATGATCGCGGCCGATAAACACGCACCCTTTAACCTCGAGTGCACCAAGAGAAATCACATTCATCTTTATCTTGGGAACGTGCTTCACATCTTCCAGGACTCGTTCTACCCCATCGAACATCCTGATGCGCACAGTACCAACACCCACAACCTTATGAGCGACTCCATCGCCCACAAACACCGATTCTCTACCATACTCCCTGTATGTCGTGAATGAACTACGGTCAGGACAAACGTGACATGAAGCCCCTGAATCAAGGATCCACTCACTACCATGAGATCCCTTGCCAGATACAGTCAGAACTTCACAAAAATCGCCACCATCCTCTACGGTATTGGCTCCATCTCCAGAAAAATTACCACACTTCTCTTGCCTCAACCTGGGATTCTGACAATCCCCTCTCATGTGGCCCTCCTGGCCACAATTTCAGCACTTCACCTTAGACTTACCTTTGCCCTTGGCCCTCGATCCCGATTTTGAATATCCTCCATGCTTAGAATTTCTTCCCCTCATAAACAGTGCTTCTGAGGAATAACGGGAAGCCACGTCACCACTTTTCTTTCTCATCGCCTTCGACTGGAGGGCTGAGATAACGATCTCGACGCTTATGGTTTCCCTCCCTGCACACACAGAGTCCCTAAACGACTTATATGAATCTGGAAGAGAATTCAACAGGATGTATGCTTGATACTCATCCTCATCGGTTCATCGATTTCCACGAACTTGCAAACCAGCCTATTAAACGTGCACAGGTGGTCCTCCACCTCAGTTCCCTCAGCCATCCTCAAGGTGAACAACTGCATCAACACGTACATGCGATTCTCTAGAGATTTCTTGGCATAAACCTTCTCTAGCTTCACCATCGTTTCAGCTGCAGTGTTCTCCTTCATGACATGATAAAGAACATCATCCGTAAGGTTTAACAGGATTGAGGTTCTTGCCTTCTTGTCGAGCCTCGTCCACTCATCGTCTTTCATAGCCTCGGGTCGCTTTCCAAGAGCTCCATCAAGCCCTTGCTGAACCAGGAAGGATTCAATCTTTACCTTCCATAGCTCAAAGTTATTTTTCACGGAGAACTTCTCTATATCGAACCTTGCGCTCGATCCCATCTTCTCCTCTCAGATTCGAATCTACTCCACCCCAACTTTATCTCTGATACCACTTGTTGGGATAAAAGCCGACAGCGGAAGCGGAACGCCGAACACGTGAAGCAACGTGAAATCAAACGAGTAACAAGATGTAATCAATCACACACAAGCACACCACAAGAGACTCCGAATTTTACGTGAAAAAACCCCAAAACGGGTAAAAAACCACGGCACAAAGTGATCCACTATGAATATCAGGAGATTATAGAGATTGACAGCCCACAAAGCAAGGAAACACAGAAAAAACCCAAGTTTTCTCTCACACACACCTCTCCCCTCTTCCTAGTATGAATAGGAAACCTTGGACACCTTAGGATACCTCTCTAGGTCGGATTACAACACCTTAAAAAGGAAGAAATCTGAAAATAGAAACACCTTGCGCAGTACTGCGGACTACGTAAGAAATCCGCGCGCACAGCCGGCCGGTTGGCCAACCGGTCGGCTTTCACAAAAAACAGTCCAGGGAGAATATCACACGCTCTGCCTCACAGCTGACCGGTGGGAGCCCACTGACAACCGGTCGGCCGACTGGTCTGGGCACCAGGAAACGTTCAGGGGAAGATCTTCAACTGCACTTGGGTCACGCTGTCCGGCCGGTCAGCCGGCTGGTCGGAGCACCCAATCCGTGCATCGTTTGAAGACTCCCCAACACCCTGTTCAGATATTTTGCCAGGTCATTTTATGGCATGATCTCAAAATGAAGGAAGATCAAAGGCTCAAGTGAATAACAGCACAGGAAGGGGAGGCTTGAACTTCTACTGTTGAAAATTTTGTAGGGCCTACCAAAACTTATATTTGCAATCCAACATGTACATGAGGCCGTGCAAACCTGGATGAAGGGAAAACATACATATTAGCTTTATCCAAAACTGCTGTGGCCCCAAGAAGTTTTCAACAGTAGGCTTTCAATCCCCATTGTTTCCAATGGTGTGGTCCACTTAAGCCTTCAAACTGCCTCTATTTTCAGTAGATCAGCATGGCATGGATAAAACCTATACACCACGGTGGGCCCCACAGAGTGCCTAAGAGGACCATCCGACTCTACTTAGGTCTTAGGTGCGTAGTGCGCAATTGGCGTCTGACACCCCGATTCATAGTTGAAGTGGTAAGACTGAGTGAAGATAGCCTAGCTTCATTCCTTAGTAGAGGTGGGCAACCATCCAATCCGAGTCTAACATAGACTATATCGGATCGTTCGGCTGCTTGAGTGGGTGTGTACGAACACACATTGTTCGAACAGGGTGGCTCTGGTCAAATTAGGTTTGTTTTGGTCCAATTATATTCAAACATATGGATTTTGGACAATTTTTACAAGGACTAAGAAGTTCAAACAATTTCGCTTGAAAATAAATTTTTTTACTACTGAATAGTGAATACCAATTTGTTCACAAATTACACATCACAAATGAAAAATCATAAGGTTTAAAATTTTTAACTAAAAAAAAAGAGGCAGATACAAAGCTCAAGTGGACCACACCACAAGAAACGGTGAGGAGAATTATGTATACCATTGAAACCTTCTTAGGGCCCAGAGTCACATTTATTTGTCATCCACCTTCTCTCTCTCTCTCTCTCTCTCTCTCTCTCTCTCTCTCTATATATATATATATATATATATATATATATATATATATATATATATATATATATATATATATATATAATGAACGAGTCGAGTTGAGTTGAGTTGAGTCAGTCAATAATCGAGTCGAGTCGGTTAGGGCTGTGATTGAAACTAACTCGATTTTTTTTTCTTCAAACAAATCTTGTGGTTTGAACACGAAGACTTTTTGTTCGAACAAAGTTTTACCGAGTTGATCCAAGTCAATCCGAATGATCAAACTCGAGTGGTGTCAAGCTCTATTGCCAAGTGGGGTTCGCTAACATTGCTGTGTGACTAACAGTGGGGGAGGATGTACTAACAGTGGGGTGTGTGTACCAACTCAAAAAAAAAAAAAAAAATTGGCATCATGCCACAAAGGATTTCCCAATTGCATGCGGACCCACCTCATCCAACAATGTGCTGCCCTGACCATGGGGCCCACGTTGATGTATGTATTGCACATCCATGCTGTCCATCTGTTTTTCTTACTATTTTTAGGACATGAACAAAAAAATTAAGAAATTGAAAACAGGTAGACCATATCATAGGAAACAATGTTGACTGAACCCCACCATTAAAAACTTCATAGCAGTGATGCCTACCATAATGTTTATTTGCCATCCAACCTGTTTATAGGACATGTAGACATGGATGAAGGGTCATGGCTATTTACACCGTGTGGCCATTCACAACCGTCAAGCCTACCTTGATCTATGTATTGTATATCACACTACGCCAAAATCGCATTTTTGCGACGGATTTTGCGACGAACATTGACCGTCGCAAAAATTGCTTGGTTTAACGACGGACCGGATTCGTCGTATTTGAAAATATTCCGTCGCTTTTGCGAAATTAAGGCGGGATTTCGTCGCGGGATTTACCGACGAACATAGTCCGTCGCAAAATTTTAATTTCCGACGGACTTAGCCCGTCGCTATTTAACGACGGATTTGGCCCGTCGCTAATTTCAGCTCGAAAAGATGCCCCCCAAATAAGGTCCATCGGAAAATAAAATTTAAGAAAAATGAGATATTGAAAAAAATTGATATTTTTTAAAAATTAAAAATTTTGATATTTAAAATAACAAATTTAGTAATTTGAAAGAAAATGTTAAGAGATTTTAAAAACAAAATTGAGAAATTTGAATAAAATTAATATGTTTGAAATTTCTTTTCAAAATTTCACAAAATTAAACATTTTGAAAAAGAAAATTGTGAAGTTAAAAAAGAAATTTGTGATTTTCAAACAAAAAAAGTTGAGAGGTTTGAAAATAAATTAACAATTTTTTAGTAAAATCGAGATTTAGAAAAATAATAAGATTCAAAAAATTGAGATTTAAAAAAAAAAAATGACCATTTGAAAAAAGTTGAGAAGTTCGAATAAAATTGATAAGTTCGTAAAAAAATTGAAATTTTTATAAAGAAATTAAGATTTTGTATTTCGAAAAAATTAAGAAGTTTGATTAAAAAAATGATATTTTCAAAAGAAATAAAAGTTGAAATATTTGATAGAAAAAAAAGAAGAGAGATTTTACCGGTTTTGAAAAAAAATGTTGGAAAAAAATTGTGGTTTAAATAAAAGCGAGAAATTTGAAATGAGTGGGCCAAATTTATTGGTGGATATTTATTGGATAGTTGAAAATGAAAAATTACACTCATTCAGTTAACTGGTTATCAGATTGGTTTATGCATACATACATGTTCATTGGTGCAAAAAATGAAGGCCCTAATATAATGATGTTAATTAATTGCAAGGAAAATTTATAATGATGAGATTGATCAAATTCTATGATCAAGTCATCCTAAACTTGATCTGAATGGTCAGATATGTTTAGAACGTGGTAATTATTATTGAAAACAAAATTAAGCCCGAATCATATCCGTATAAAAGACTCTTTAAATGTGTACAATCAATTTGTCTAGAGCTAGACAAATTTTGGATAATCTGATTGGTCCAAATTGAAAAGTAAATGACTTTAGATGTTTAGATTAAATTTCACTCAAATCTAATGGTTAGGTTACAAGATATGGCCCATCATTGATCAATTTTATCTATTTAGTATCTTTCTCATCTTAAACTTGATCAGGGCAAGTGACCAGTCAAATCAAAGTTATTGATGAATATAATAGAGTGAATGGATTAGATTTCCAAATTAGGCCAAATTTTTAGGTCTCAATTGCGCTGTAACTTGTTGACCTCATGAAAACCTAATAAATGTATAGTCATTGGACCCCAAACTCTTCAGCAGAAGCATAACAAAATATGTCAGTTTAAAATTTTTAAGAATGAAATTTCTTCAAATACAAATTTATGATTATCTTATTCACTACACGAAGATCAAGGAAAGCCCGATTAAGATTTTGATTCTTAATCACATATGTGAAGAAAACATTATGTATGTTTCATATAACTTTTGTTCTTACATTATAATACTGATACTCTTTATGTTTTATATTCTGGATTTTGCAGGTGGACCAGTTGATGGATTTGCTAACGTATGAGGTGGAAGTAGCTACAAAGGAAAGATTAGAAATGAAGGCTAGCCTCACGTATGGTCAAGAGATTGGTTTCAATATTGGGAACAAAATAAAGCCTAGTTGCTCATTCTATGGAGAATGGTTCACTTCAATGTGTAGATTTGTAACAAATATTAATATTATTTTTCACTAGAAATGTAAGGACTTTAAGTTTCATATATGATATAATTATGATTTGTTAGGTTTTAATTTTTTTTTGTTTTAAATAATTTGGATGACTATCAGGTGCAATAGATTCAAAAATAAATTCAAACGTAATAGGTGCGCGTTCAGAAAATTTAGCGACGGACCTAACCCGTCGCTAAAATTCCTAAATAAATGTCGCCCATAAATTTAACGACGGACCAATTTACGACGGACCGCTGTCCGTCGCTAAATCCGTCGCTCAACATAATTTAGCGACGAACGTAATCCGTCGTTTAAAAGCGACGAACATAATTCGTCGTTTAAAATTTGCCACATAGTAAACTGCGACGGCCCATGCGACGGACCAATTTCGTCGCTAATACAGATTTGCGACGGACTTGGTCCGTCGCAAAAATGCAATTTTGGTGTAGTGTCAATCCCGCTCATTTTAGAGCATGAGTCCAAAAATGAGGCAGATCCAAATCTCAGGTGGACTACACATGAAGCAATGGCGATTGAATGTCCACCATTAAAAACTTCTAGTAGACTACAAAAGTTTTGGGTCAAGCTAATATTTGTGTTTTCCTTCATTCAGTCTTTGTATCCTAGTCAACAAGTTGGATGGCATATAAACATGACATTACCGTGTGCCCTGAGAAGTTTTTAATGGTGGGGTTCAATCACCACTGTTTCTTATGGTATGGTCCACCTGATATTTGGACCTTGCCCTAAAAGGACCTGGTAAAAAGGATGGATGGCATGTATATGCACAATACGTACAACAAGGTGAGCCCTGCGATCACGGCTGCACTGTGTTGGGTGAGGTCGGTCGGTCAGGGAAATCTTAACCCACGACAGTAGAGCCTTTAACATGGATGCAGTTCGCATACAGTGCCTTGTAGACCCCACCATGATTATGTGTTTTATTCACATCGTCTTTTCATTTTTCTAGATCATCTTATGACATGAGCCAAAAATGACTTAGATCTAAATCTCATGTGAACCACACTATAAGAAACAATAGTGATTCAATGCCAACCAATATTAAAAACTAAATGGGGGCCACAAAAGTTTTAGATGATGCTGTGCCTATGTTTTCCCTTCATCCAGGTATGTGTGACCTAATCAATAGGTTGGATGGAAAGTAAACATTATTGTGGGCCCTAGTAAGCTTTTAATGGTGGGCATTCAATCACCATTGTTTTCTATGGCGCAATCCACTTGAGATTTGGATTTGCCTGTTTTTTGGGCACATGGCCTAAAATGATCTCAAAAAATGGAAGGATGATGTGGATAAAACACATACATCATGAGGCCTATTGTGCACCAACCAGTAGCCATGTTCTAATGCAATCTGCATCCAATGAAAACTCTAGAATTTTTTCTTTAAATGTTTTTATAATTACACCTCATTAATGATAATTACATCTAATTACCTTTTTAATTTTCTTATGCAACATAGGATGTTTTTTTTATTTTAGAAAAAAAGTTATATTAGAAAAGTACCCCTTTATTAATAACTTGATTAATATGTATCTTAATGAAATCCTAATTTAAAAAGGTACCAACATTAAATACTGTATTACTGAGGTGCTATTTGTTGGGATATGAGGGCTGGCAGCGGATGCAAAGTCGAACACAAACAGCAAATTGAATCAAACAAGCCATACAATGCAATCACAATGCATGGAATCACCCACACATATACAATCCGAATTTAACGTGGAAAAACCCTTCACGAGTAAAAAACCACAGCACAAAACGACACCAATCCATTATAATATCAGAAGTTACAAGAGATGGAACCCAAGACAAAAAATCCAAACCCACAAGAGAAATCCCAAGCTTACCCAAGAAGAAAAGCCTCTTCTTTAAGTTCTTTCTCTCACCTAGAAGCTCCCTCAATCTCCTTTACAACCTTATAAACCTCTAATCTCGAATTACCCCTTAAATAAGCAAGAAAAACGGATTTAGAAACCTCTTGCGCTCAAACCGCACAAGAATTCGTGTTACATAAGGAAACTGCCGACCGGTCGCCCAACCGGTTGGACACCCCTACCGACCGGTCGGATGGCCTAAAAACTTCACAGCAGCAACGTTGCCTGGATCTCTTGTGTGACCGGCAGGTCGGCCGACTGGTCGATGGCCCTATGCAATTGATTTGAGGGGTCCATTTTCCAACACTATTTTGTAAAAATCCCCACTAAAATAAAAAGGGCTTTGCTCCCCACATAAAATCGCCTTAACAGACACCTTTATACGTAACACACTTGCTAACTTGACTAGCATGTTGGACATCTAAGGAGTGCATAAGGTGCCCCCCTCCTTGAAGATGGCCATATGTGAAAATCAATCCCATTTTCTCAGCCTAGCCACATATGGACATTGATGTCGACCATTAAAAAGTTCTTAGCCTCCTTTTAGGTTCTTGAAGACTAACTAGTATTATTTTTTATTTACTTTTAGATAAATTAAATTTTGAAGGAAAAAATAAATTGAATTTTATTCACAAAGAGATTATTATTGTTCAAATAAATAAATGAATTCTGTAAAGTAATTATTAGCTTTTATTAATCAAATATGTGACACCAAAATAACTAACCATATTCATCTCTTCTTGGAATTTTTGTTGTTCTTAGTTGGACACAAAGGACCCATCTTAATATGATATCTTTGATTTTTTGTTTATTCACCCAATCATAATTCTATCATAAACATCTTTATTAATCCAACCCATCCATCCTTTTAGATGATTAGAGCAAAGTCGACAAAACAACCCATGTTGCTAAAAAGGAAATTGTAATTGGGTTCCGGCCCATTTATTATAGCGTGCAATTGGGCTTAAGGATTGTTTGGCAGTGCAGATTTGAACTCCCATTTAATCAAGTGGATTTGAAATTAAAGTTTTGACACGGGAGTTTCTGCTCAAATCTAAATTCCTCCAATTCGTGGCTACCAATGTGATCAAACGCAACACTCACTTTTCAAACTATTTCCCTTGGGATAGGCCACTTGAGTCACAAATGGACTTGATTTTTTTTATTTTTTTTATTTTTATCTCGGGGCATAAATTTTGGTGTGGTATATAATGGTTTGAGTTGATTTCATATAATCATCATGGTGGGCCCAACAAAAGATTTAAGGTTAGAGGTCTCTCTCAACCTTTTCCATTAGTACTATGGCCCCACCTAAATCATAGGTCAGCTTGACTTTTGGTCCTGCACGTAATGTTGGATTGCACATCTAATGATCAAAGTAGATTTCACATACACATGATGATGGGCCCCTTCAAAAATCAATGGTGGGCATAGGTCTGGTTGGGTTGCTATATTTAGAAAAGAAAGAAAAAAGAGTTTTATGAATGCTCACCCTTGATTTTTTTTTGATAGGGCTACTAAGAGGTGTATGTGAGATCCACTCCTAGCATTAGATGTGAAATCTCATGTTAGGTTTAGGGCTAAAAAATCAAGCTGAACTATGTTTCAGGTGGGTGACACCAAAGGAAACACTCAAGAGAGGGATGTCCACCTTTGATTTTTACATGGCCCACCATGATGATTAATTATATGAAATCAATTCTAACCATTAGATACCACACCAAAATTTAAGCTTGGAGTCCATATACAATTCAAGTGGGCCTCACCAAGAGAAACAATTTAGAGGGTGAGCATTGTCGAGTACATTGTTTTCAATAATAGTACATTGTTTCCAATAGTGAGGTGCAACTGATTCACTGATGGAGATCTGGGTCTTGGACCTATCACAGAGTGATTCACCTGGTGGCCATGGTGGATTACATAAACATCAAGGTGGGGCCATCTGAGTTTTCGTCCATTTTGCTCACACAGCCACGAGAGCCACAATTTAAAAATAAATGGGAATGAACTCTAATGATAGTTACTGAGATTAATGAGATAGTTTGTTGAAGTAAATTTTTATTAAATAGGTAGGTTTATGTCAAATTCTCTTAAATTTATTTATTAAATAGGTATGTTTTTGTCGAATTCCATTAGATTTATTGAAATTGAGATACTTTGGCAAAATTCCTTTAGATTAATTAAAATAGAGACAACCCATGTTCTCGTGAAAGAGAAAACAAGCGCCTCATCTTCTTTTATTAGATCATTTTACCTCCGATGCGACTAATTATCCATAGCCACACAATCGTTTTGGTCCTTTGATTTGAGCCGTACATTTATTCTTCTGAATTCATGTTTCAGATGCTGATGGTCACAATCACTTGCAGTGGGCTGCTTGACATAAGTCCACAACATGGACGGTCAGCGAGTGGGCCCAGTAGCTGGCGACGCACGATAGATCCTTAGTCGCGGAAAACGAAGTCTTCCTTGACACTCCAGATGATGTGACATTCTACCCCCTCTCCCTCCCCCGGAAACGTAAACAAAAAAGCCTCTATTTCCGCCCACCCTTTTGATTTGCATACACCCATTTCTCCATTTTACGTATCTTGGCCCAAGGGAGGCTGGATCCACTGCAAAGCTTTGTAGATGTTAACGCTATGGGTGGGGTCCACAGTGATGTGTATACGACATCCAATCCGTTCATCATGCCTGCCTCCTCATTTTCTTCTTGACTTCAAAATAATTAGACTAATCTAAAACTCAGGTGGCCCACAACATCCAAGGAATAGTTGGGATGGGATTCCTCCATTAAAAACTTCCATGTTGTGTGTGGTTGTACATTCCATCTAATCCATTCATAAGATGTGTCCCACCAGGATGAATACACACCCCCAAATATCAGGTCATTCCAAAACTCAGGTACACTGCTCCATCTGATTTTATAGGCTTTAGTCAAGATTTTATGTGTTGTAGCCCACCTGAATTTTGGATTGGCCTAATTTTTTTAGGCACCAAGGAGAACATGAGGAGACACATTATGGAGGGATTGGATTTCATGAATCATCATGGTGGGCCCCACACATTCCGTTGTGGTTTAAGCTTAATTTAAGGTTGATCAGCCCTGTAGTCCAAGATGGGAAATAGGGGTACAATTCAAAAGGAGTGGGTGTAAATATCATTTTCCTAAAGCAATGGTTCTTATGCGAAGAGTAGAGACGAATGGGAAGAAAACCCTGGGGAGAAGGGAATAGACGAGAGTCATGCAATGCATCTGTTATCCATTTATTCCCCTTTTGGAATTTAAGTCCACATGCGGAGCCCTCCCTATCTCCACCCACAAGTACACTTGGCCATATGTAATGGCCCATCTATCACATGGTGGACCACTCTGTTTAGATCATGTGGCCTTAAAATCAGGTCATTTCATTCAGGTTGGCCGGCCGGTAAAAACAAATTAACTGCCAAAATAGGCTTTTTGGGAATTTTACAAAAAGCTACCTACTTAATATTGAATTTACATTCTGGTACCTTTTTCAAAAGGGTTTTCATGGGGTTGTCGATTGGGGTGGGCCCACTGTGCTGTTTATGTGAAATTCGATTACCAGGTGCATCATCCAATGTTTGGCCCAGAGACCAAGCATCAGTCTCATCCATAAGTCAAGTGGACCATATGATTGGAAATAGTGTACAGTACCACCTTTACTATGCAAATTGTTTCATTTAATGACCACCCTGGCTCGTGTTCAACTCGGCTCGGCCTCCAAGCTGACATGTTAGAGCTGGCTTGACCGAGCTTTCTAGCCAAGTTCAAACCCAATTCGAGCTAAGTTCGAGCCTAAAAAAATAAAATTTTAAATAGGCCCATCCTAAAGCCCAGCTTAAAACAATTAAAAATTGGGCTCAAAGGCACCCTAAAGCCCATTTACACCCCCACTTGCTTTTATAGAGAATTTCACCTCTCATTTCCTTGCTTGCTTCTGATGTGAGACTAAAAAACATACTTTTCCAGCTGAGTTAGCTGAGTCAAACCGAACTTCAAGCTTCGATCGAGACGAGCTAAGCCGAATCGAGCTTGGGTTAGCACGAGCTCAGCTTGAAAATCATTTCGAGCTTGGAAAAATGGCTCAACTTAGTTTGAACCCAACCTTCGAATTAAGCTAAATCGAGCTGGTTCGAGCCTAGTCAAGTGAGCTAACCGAGCTAGCTTGGCTCGTGGACGACTCTACTTATCTCTCCCATTTATTTCCTTGATGTGACCCCATAGGAGTCACAAATCTCTTATTTTTTTGTCATGGGCCTAATGTGGGATGAAACTTCTAATGGTCCGAGTGGATCTCACATAAACATCACCTTAGGCCCAGCCAAAAATAAGAGCAACCCTTGAAATTTCCTTGATATATGGGTGGAACCTAGGAACAGTTGCAATAGGGACGTGATCCTTATTTTTTAAGGGCCCACAATGATGTATATGTTCAATCCACTCCCACCATTAGATGGAAAATCCCATGTTAGGCTCATGGCCAAAAAATTAGGCTAACCTATCATTTAGGTGGGCCACACAAAAGGAAGCGGTTAAAAGAGAGACGTCCATCCATGATTTTAACAAAGCCCACTGTGATGATTATATAAAATCCACTCCAACTGTAATATGTCACACCTAAGTTTAGGACTGGAGATAAAAAATCAGGACCATCTATGATTTAGGTGGGTTACAAAAGGAGTAATAGTTTAATGGATGGGGCTGATTTTTGGACTTTGGGCCCACATTAGGTGAAGCATCTAGTGGTTGAAGTGGATTTAACATAAACGTCATCGAGGGGCCCACCCGACTCCTAACCCTTTGCCTTCCAGCATCAACAATTTTGGTTAACAAATGCAAGTGGAAGGGCCATGGATTAGCCGCTGAAGTGACATCACCAGGTTCTATGGGCCCCACCATGATGTATGTGTTGTATCTACTTGGAAAGATCAATTTAGGTCATGAACCAAAGAATGAGGCAGATCCAAAGCTCAAGTAGACCCCACCATAGAAAACAGTGGGGATTGAACGGCTACCATTAAAAACTTCTTGGGGCCACAAAAGTTTTTAATCAAGCTTATAATTATGTTTTACCTTCGTCCATGTTGTGTGGACTTATGAACATGTTGGATCTCAAATAAACAACATGGTAGGCCCTAGGAAGATTTCAACTATGGGTGTTATGTCCCCATTTTCTTTTCTTTTCTTTTTTTTCTTTTTTTTCTTTTTTTTTTTGTGGTGGGGTCTACTTGAGCTTTGGATCTGCCTCAGTTGTTGGACCATGCCCTAAAATGATCTCTCTGAATGGGTAGGCAGTGTGGATACTACACATACATTATGGTAGGACCCACATAATGCGGTTTTGGATCCAGTTGATATTTGTGTGGATGCAGCGCAGAAGTTTTGGATCAAGCTGATATTTGTGTTTTCCCATAATCCAGGTCTATGTGCCCTTGTGAACAAGTTGGATGGCAAATAAACACCACGGGGGGCACTAGGAAAGTTTCAACGGTAGGAATCATTATCCCCGTTCCTTACTGTAGTGGGTCAACATCAGCCTTTGATCTGCCTCATTTTTAGAATCATATCCTAAAATTATCTTACCAAATGGATAAACGATGTGATAAATCCCGTAAATCACGGTGGCCCCAGAGAGCGGTTGGATTGATTACCAGCCGGAGGACGCAACCTCTTTTTAAAATATCTAGATTTAATTATCATTAATGAAGTGTAATTATAAGAAAAAAATCTTAAAAAGGAAAACATTTCTGGAGGTTTTCTCGCAAGTACATTGCATCTGGAGGTGGCTATTGGGCAGTGCTATGTAGGCCATCATGATGTATCTGTTTTATCCATGCCGTCCATCCATTTTTCGAGATCATTTTAGGGCATGAGCCCAAAAATGAAGGATATCCAAATCTCAGGTGGACCACACCATGGGAAAAGTGGTGATTGAACGCTCACCATTAAAAAGTTTTAAGGCCCACCACAATATTTATTTTACTTCCAAGTTGATCAGGTCACACATATCTGGATGAAAGGAAAACAAAGGTATAGCTTCATCCGAAACTTTTGTGGCCCCTGAAGAACTTTTTAATGGTTGGAGTTGAATCACCATTATTTGTTATTGTGTGGTTCGCCTAAGATTTGGAACTGTATCATTTTCAGTGGACCAGGATTTCCTGTGTAGGAAATTCGCGCACTGGTAAGTTATGTGGGGCCACCACTATGTTTGTGATCAATCTATCTTGTCCATCCATTTTGCCGGCTTATTTTAGGTCAGGATATAAAAAATTAGGCAAATCCAAAAATCACAGAGTAGGAAAGTAAGGAAAAGAAATGTTGTACTGTTAAAACCTTCCTGGAATCCACGTTGATGCTTATGTGCCATCCAAACTGTTTTCAAGCTCATTTCTACTCGATGAACTACAAAAACAAAAACTTAGCCTGATACTAAACTTCCATGTGCCATATAAATATTTCAATGGTGGTTGCTCAATCTCCACTGTTTCCTCTCGTCTGTCTCAATTGAGTTTCGGAGCTCTCTAGGTTTTTTTTGTATTTTGCCCTAAAATAAGCAGGCAAAATGGCAGGGTGGATTGATCACAAACATCACGGTAGGCCCCATGTAACTTTCGATCTTAAGGAAATCTGTGTAGATTTTTACAGGGGTGTCAATGGGCCCAGCCATGCTGAGACCAACCTGAGGCTCAGCCTTATTTTCAGCTCATGTCATAAGATGATCGGGTTTTATCCACGCTGTTCAGATATTTTGCAAGGTCATTTTATGGCATGATCTCAAAATGAAGGCAGATCAAAGGCTCAAGTGGATAACAACACAGGAAGGGGAGGCTTGAACTTCTACTGTTGAAAATTTTGTAGGGCCTACCAAAATGTATATTTGCAATCCAACATGTTCATGAGGTCAAGCAAACCTGGACGAAGGGAAAACATACATATTAGCTTGATCCAAAACTGCTGTGGCCCCAAGAAGTTTTCAACAGTAGGCTTTTAATCCCCATTGTTTCCGGTGGTGTGGTCCACTTAAGCCGTTAATCTGCCTTTATTTTTAGTAGATCAAAATGGATGGACGGCATGGCATGGATAAAACCTATGCATCACAGTGGGCCCCACAGAGTGCCTAAGAGGACCATCTGACTCTAGTTAGGTCTTAGGGGCGTATTGCGCAATTGGCGTCCGACACCCCGATTCATAGTTGAAGTGGTAAGACTGAGTGAAGATAGCCTAGCTTCATTCTTTAGTAGAGGTGGGCAACGATCCAATCCGTGTCGAACATAGACTATATTGGATCGTTCGGCTGCTTGAGTGGGTATGTTCGAACAAACATTGTTCGAACAGGGTGGCTCGATTCAAATTGGGTATGGTTTGGTCCAATTATATTCGAACATGGATTTTGGACAATTTTTACAAGTACTAATAAGTACGAACAATTTTGCTTTTTTTCGCTTGAAAATAAATTTTTTTACTACTAAATAGTGAATACCAATTTGTTCACAAATTACACATCACAAATGAAAAATCATAAGGTTTAAAGTTTTTAACTAAAAAAAAAGAGGCCGATACAAAGCTCAAGTGGACCGCACCACAAGAAATGGTGAGGAGAATGATGTATACTATTGAAACCTTCCTAAGGCCCACAGTCACATTTATTTGTCATCCACCGTCTCTCTCTCTCTCTCTCTCTCTCTTATATATATATATATATATATATATATATATATATATATATATATTCCAGTCAAATGAACAAGTCGAGTCGAGTTGAGTCGAGTCAGTCAATAATCGAGTCGAGTCGAATAGGGCTGTGATTGAAACCAACTCCATTTTTTTTTTTTTTCAAACAAATCCCGTGGTTTGAACACAAAGACTTTTTGTTCGAACAAAGTTTTACCGAGTTGATCCAAGTCAATCCGAACGATCAAACTCGAGTGGTGTCAAGGTCTATTGCCAAGTGGAGTTGGCTAACATTGCTGCGTGACTAACAGTGGGGGAGGATGTACTAACAGTGGGGTGTGTGTACCAACCCAAAAAAAAAAAAAAAAAATTGGCATCATGCCAGAAAGGATTTCCCAATTACATGCGGACCCGCCTCATCCAACACTTTGCTGCCCTGACCGTGTGGCCCACGTTGATGTATGTATTGCACATCTATGCTGTCCATCTGTTTTTCCGACCATTATTAGGTCATGAACAAAAAAAATTAAGAAATTGAAAACAGGTAGACCATATCATCGGAAACAGTGTTGATTGAACCCCACCATTAAAAACTTCATAGCGTTAATGCCTACCATAATGTTTATTTGCCATCAAACCTGTTTATAGGACATGCAGACATGGATGAAGGGTCATGGCTGTTTCCACCGTGTGGCCATTCACAACCGTCGGGCCTACCTTGATCTATGTATTGTATATCAACATTGTTCATCCCGCTCATTTTAGACTATGAGTCCAAAAATGAGGCAGATCCAAAACTGCGGTGGACTACACATGAAGTAATGGTGATTGAATGTTCACCATTAAAAACTTCTCGTAGACTACAAAAGTTTTGGGTCAAGCTAATATTTGTGTTTTCCTTCATTAAGTCTTTGTATCCTAGTCAACAAGTTGGATGGCAAATAAACATGACATGACAGTGTGCCCTAAGTAGTTTTTAATGGTGGGGTTCAATCACCACTGTTTCTTATGGTATGGTCCACCTGATATTTGGACCTTGCCCTACAAAGACCTGGTAAAAAGGATGGATGGCATGTATATGCACAATACATACAACAAGGTGAGCCCTGCGATCACGGTTGCACTGTGTTGGGTGTGGTCGGTCAGTCAGGGAAATCTTAACCCGTGGCAGTAGAGCCTTTAATTTGGATGCAGTTTGCATACTGTGCCTTGTAGACCCCATCATGATTATGTGTTTTATTCACACCATCTTTTCATTTTTCCAGATCATCTTATTACATAAGCCGAAAATGACGTAGATCCAAATCTCATGTGAAGCACAGTATAGGAAACAATAGTGATTCAATGCCAACCAATATTACAAACTAATTGGGGGCCACAAAAGTTTTAGATGATGTTGTGCCTATGTTTTCCCTTCATCCAGATATGTGTGACCTAATCAATAGGTTGGATGGAAAGTAAACATTATTGTGGGCCCTAGTAAGCTTTTAATGGTGGGCATTCAATCACCATTGTTTTCTATGGCGCACCATTGTTTTCTATGGCGCAATCCACCTGTGATTTGGATTTGCCTCTTTTTTGGGCACATGGCCTAAAATGATCTCAAAAAATGGATGGATGATGTGGATAAAACACATACATCATGAGGCCCATATTGCACCAACTAGTAGCCATGTTCTAATGCAATCTGCGTCCGATGAAAACTCTAGAATTTTTTCTTTAAATGTTTTTATAATTACTCCTCATTAATGATAATTACATCAAACTGTCTTTTTAATTTTCTTATGCAACATAGGATATTTTTGTTATTTTAGAAAAAAGTTATATTAGAAAGGTACCCCTTTATTAATAACTTGATTAATATGTATCTTAATGAAATCCTAATTTAAAAAGGTACCAACATTAAATACTGGATTAATGATGAGCTATTTGTTGGGATAGGAGGGCTAGCATCGGAAGCAAAGTCGAACACAAACAGCAATTAAATCAAACAAGGCACACGATGCAATCATAATGCATGCAATCACCCACACATAGACAATCCGAATTTAATGTGGAAAAACCCCTCACGGGTAAAAAACCACGGCACAAAGCGACACCAATCCACTATAATATCAGAAGTTACAAGAGATGGAACCCAAGACAAAAAATTCAAGCCCACAAGAGGAATCCCAAGCTTACCTAAGAAGAAAACCCTCTTCTTCAAGCTCTTTCTCTCACCTAGAAGCTTCCTCAATCCCCTTTGCAACCTTAGAAACCTCTAATCTCATATTACCCCTTAAATAAGTAAGAAAAACGGATTTAGAAACCTCTTGCGCGCAAACCGCGCAAGAATCCGTGTTACATAAGGAAACTGCCGACCGGTCGCCCAACCGGTTGGACACCCCTACCGACTGGTCGGATGGCCTAAATAATTCATAGCAGCAACGCTGCCTGGATCTCCTGTGTGACCGGTCGGTCGGAAAATCGGTCGATGGCCCTGTGCAATTGATTTGAGGCGTCCGTTTTCCAACACTATTTTGTAAAAATCTCCACTAAAATAAAAAAAGGCTATGCTCCCCACATAAAATCCCCTAAACGGACACCTTTATATGTAACACACTTGCTAACTTGACTGGCATGTTGGACATCTAAGGAGGGCATAAGGTGCCCCCCTCCTTGAAGATGGCCATATGTGAAAATCAATCTCATTTTCTCAGCCTGGCCACATATGGACATTGATGTAGACCATTAATAAGTTCTTAGCCTCTTTTTAGGTTCCTGAAGACCAACCAGTATTATTTTTTATTCACTTTTAGATACATTAAATTTTGAAGAAAAAAATAAATTGAATTTTACTCACAAAGTGATTATTATTGTTCAAATAAATGAATGCATTATGTAAAGTAATTATTAGCTTTCATTCATCAAATATGTGACACCAAAATAATTAACCATATTCATCTCTTATTGGAATTTTTGTTGTTCTTAGTTGGACACGAAGGACCCATCTTAATATGATATCTTTCATTTTCTGTTTATTCATCCAATCGTAATTCTATCATAAACATCTGTATTAATCCAACCCCTCCATCCTTTTAGATGATTAGAGCAAAGCCGACTAAACAAACCATGTTGCTAAAAAGGAAATTGTAATTGGGTTCCGGCCCATTTATAGTAGCGTGCAATTGGGCTTAAGGCTCGTTTGGCAGCGCAGATTTGATCTCCCATTTAATCAAGTGGATTTGAAATTAAAGTTTTGACACGGGTGTTTCTACTCAAATCTAAATTCCTCCAACTCTTGGCTACCAATGTGATCAAACTCAACACTCACTTTTCCAACTATTTCCCTTGGGGCCCACATGAGTCACAAATGGACTTGATTTTTTATTTATTTTTTTTTTTTTTTTATTTTATCTCGGGGCATAAATTTTGGGGTGGTATATAATGGTTTGAGTTGATTTCATAGAATCATCATAGTGGGCCTACAAAAATTCAAGGTTGGGGGTCTCTCTCAACCTTTTCCATTAGTACTGTGGCCCCACCTAAATCATAGGTCAGCTTGACTTTTGGTCCTGCATGTAATGTTGGATTGCACATCTAATGATCAAAGTAGATTTCACATACACATGATGATGGGCCCCTTCAAAAATCAATGGTGGGCATCGGTCTGGTCGGGTTGCTATATTTAGAAAAGAAAAAAAAAAAGGAGTTTTATGAATGCTCACCCTTGATTTTTTTTTTATAGGGCCATTATGATGTGTATGTGAGATCCACTCCTAGCATTAGATGTGTAATCTCATGTTAGGTTTAGGGCTAAAAAATCAAGCTAAACTATGTTTCAGGTGGGTGACACCAAAGGAAACAGTCAAGAGAGGGATGTCCACCTTTGATTTTTACATGGCTCACCATGATGATTAATTATATGAAATCAATTCTAACCATTAGATGCCACACCAAAATTTAAGCTTGGAGTCCATATACAATTTAAGTGGGCCACACCAAGGGAAACAATTTAGAGGGTGAGCATTATCAAGTACATTATTTTCAATAGTAGTACATTGTTTTTAATAGTGCGGTGCAACTTACTCATTGATGGAGATCTGGGTCTTGGACCTATCACAGAGTGATTCACCTGGTGGTCATGGTGGATTACATAAACATCATGGTGGGGCCCACCTGAGTTTTTGTCCATTTTGCTGACACAGAAACGAGAGCCACTATTTAAAAATAAAATGGAATGAACTCTAATGATAATTACTCAGATTAATGAGATACCTTGTCGAAGTAAATTTTTATTAAATAGGTAGGTTTTTGTCAAATTCCTTTAAATTTATTTATTAAATGAGTAGGTTTTTGTCAAATTCCCTTAAATTTATTTATTAAATAGGTATGTTTTTGTCAAATTCCATTAGATTTATTAAAATTGAGATACTTGGGCAAAATTCCTTTAGATTAATTAAAATAGAGACAACCCATGTTCTCGTGAAAAAGAAAACAAGCGCCTCATCTACTTTTATTAGTTCATTTTACCTCTGCCGCCGCTCATTATCCATAGCCACACAATCGTTTTGGTCCTTTGATTTGAACCGTACATTTATTCTTCTGAATTTATGTTTCAGATACTGATGGTCACAATCACTTGCAGTGGGCCGCATGACATAAGTCCACAACATGGACGGTCAGCGTGTGGGCCCCAGTAGCTGGCGACACACGATAGATCCTTAGTTGCGGAAAACGAAGTCTTCCCTGACTCTCCTGATGATGTGACATTCTACCCCCTCTCCCTCTCCCGGAAATGAAAACAAAAAACCTCTATTTACACCCACCCTTTTGATTTGCATACACCCATTTCTCCATTTTAGGTATCATGGCCCAAGGGAGGCTGGATCCACTGCAAAGCTTTGTAGATGTTAACGCTATGGGTGGGGTCCATAGTGATGTGTGTACGACATCCAATCCGTTCATCATGTCTGCCTCCTCATTTTCTTCTTGACTTCAGAAAATACTAATCCAAAACTCAGGTGGCCCACAACATCCAAGGAATAGTTGGGATGTGACTCCTCCATTAAAAACTGGTACACTACTCCGTCTGATTTTATACGAAGAGTAGAGACTAATGGGAAGAAGGGAATAGACGAGAGTCATGCAATGCATCTGTTCTCCATTTATTCCCCATTTGGAATTTAAGTCCACATGCGGAGCCCTCCCTATCTCTACCCACAAGTACACGTGGCCATATGAAATGGCCCATCTATCACATGGTGGACCACTCTGTTTAGATCATGTGGCCTTAAAATCAGGTCATTTCATTCGGGTAGGACGGTGTGTACAAACAAATTAGCGGCCAAAACAGGCTTTTGGAAATTTTACAAAAAGCTTCGTACTTAATATTGAATTTACATTCTGGTACCTTTTTCAAAAGGGTTTTCATGGGGTCGTCCATTGGGGTGGGCCTACTGTGCTGTTTATGTAAAATTCAATTACCAAGTGCATCATCTAATGTTAGGCCCAGAGACCAAGCACCAGTCCCATCCATGAGTCAAGTGGACCATATGATTGGAAATAGTGTGCAGCACCACATTTACCATCCAAATTGTTTCATTTAATGACCACCCTGAACATTCAGCTGGCTTGACCGAGCTTTCTAGCCAAGTGCAAACCCAATTTGAGCTACATTCAAGCCTGAAAAAATCTTAAAGCCCGACCTAAAACAATTAAAAATTGGGCTCAAAGGCACCCCAAAGCCCATTTACACCCCCAATTACTTTTACAGAGAATTTCACCTCTCATTTCCTTGCTTGCTTCTGATGTGGGACTAAAAAACATACTTTTCCAGCTGAGTTAGTTGAGTCGAACTGAACTTCGAGCTTCGATCGAGCCGAGCTGAGCCAAATCGAGCTTGGGTTAGCTCGAGCTCAGCTTGAGAATCATGTCGAGCTTGGAAAAATGGCTCTACTTAGTTCGAACCCAACCTTCGAATTAAGCTGAATTGAGCTGGTTCGAGCCTAGTCGAGTGAGCTAACTGAGCTAGCTTGGCTCGTGGACAACTCTACTTATCTCTCCCATTTATTTCCTTGATGTGCCCCCATACGAATCACAAGTCTCTTATTTTTTTGCCATGGGCCTAATGTGGGATGAAACTTCTAATGGTCCGAGTGGATCTCACAAAAACATCACCTTAGGCCCAACCAAAAATAAGAGCAACCCTTGAAATTTCCTTGATATATGGGTGGAACCTAGGAACAGATGCAATAGGGACACGATCCTTATTTTTTAAGGGCCCACAATGATGTATATGTGAAATCCACTCCCACCATTAGATGGAAAATCCCATGTTAGGCTCAAGGCCAAAAAATTAGGCTAACCTATCATTTAGGTGGGCCACACCAAAGGAAGAAGTTGGGAGAGAGACTTCCATCCTTGATTTTTACAAAGCCCACTGTGATGATTATATAAAATCCACTCCAACTGTAATATGTGGCACCAAAGTTTAGGACAGGAGATAAAAAATCAGGACCATCTATGATTAGGTGGGTCACAAAAGGGGAAATAGTTTAGAGGGTAAGTGTTACACTATAGACTGTTTCTAATCTTGTGCTTGAATAATGGATGGGGCTGATTTTTGGACTTTAGGCCAACATTAGGTGAAGCATCTAATGGTTGGAGTGGATTTAACATAAACATCATCGAGGGGCCCACCCGACCCCTAACCCTTTGCCTTCCAGCATCAACAATTTTGGTTAACAAGTGCAAGAGGAAGGGCCACGGATTAGCTATTGAAGTGACATCACCAAGTTCTATGGGCCCCACCATGATGTATGTGTTGTATCTACTTGGAGAGATCAATTTAGGTCATGAAACAAAGAATGAGGCAGATCCAAAGCTCAAGTAGACCCCACCACAGAAAACAGTGGGGATTGAACGGCTACCATTAAAAACTTCTTGGGGCCACAAAAGTTTTTAATCAAGCTTATTTTTATGTTTTACCTTCGTCTATGTTGTGTGAACTTATGAACATGTTGGATCTCAAATAAACATCATGGTGGGCCCTAGGAAGATTTCAACTATGGGTGTTATGTCCCCACTTTTTTTTTTTTTTTTTGTGGTGGGGTCTACTAGAGCTTTGGATCTGCCTCATATTTTGGACCGTGCCCTAAAACGATCTCTCCGAATGGATCGACAGTGTGGATACAACACATACATTATGGTAGGACCCACATAATGCAGTTTTGGATCCAGCCGATATTTGTGTGGATGCAGCGCAGAAGTTTTGGATCAAGCTGATATTTGTATTTTCCCATCATTCATGTCTATGTGACCTTGTGAATAAGTTGGGTGGCAAATAAACACCACGGTGGGCACTAGGAAGGTTTCAACGGTAGGAATCATTATCCCCGTTACTTATTGTAGTGGGTCGACATCAACCTTTGATCTGCCTATTTTTAGAATCATATCCTAAAATTATCTTCCCAAATGGATAAACGATGTGATAAATCCCGTAAATCACGGTGGCCCCGGAGAGCGGTTGGATTGATTACCAGCCGGAGGCAGGACGACAACCTCTTTTTAAAATATCTAGATTTAATTATCATTAATGAAGTGTAATTATAAGAAAAAAAAATCTTAAAAAAGGAAAACATTTCTGAGGTTTTCTCGCACGTACGTACATTGCATCTGGATGTGGCTATTGGGCAGTGCTATGTAGGCCATCACGATGTATGTGTTTTATCCATGCTGTCATTTTTCGAGATCATTTTAGGGCATGAGCCCAAAAATGAAGGATGTCCAAATCTCAGGTGGACCACACCATGGGAAAAGTGGTGATTGAACGCTCACCCTTAAAAAGTTTTAGGGCCCACCACAATATTTAGTTTACATCCAAGTTGATCAGGTCACGCAGATCTGAATGAAGGGAAAACATAGGTATAGCTTCATCCAAAACTTTTGTGGCCCTTGAAGAACTTTTTAATGGTTGGAGTTGAATCACCATTATTTGTTAATGTGTGGTTCGCCTAAGATTTGGATCTGTATCATTTTCAGTGGACGCCGATTTCCTGCGTAGGAAATTCACGCGCTGGTAAGTTATGTGTTATAGGCAAAATGGTGGAGATAAGATTTCACGTGGAAATGTCCATTCAACTCTCGAGATCACCTGATCGAGAGTCGAATATTGGACAAGTGCGGAACGCCCATTCGACTCTCGAGATCATCTGATCGAGAGTCGAATATTGGACAAGTGCGGAACGCCCATTCGACTCTCGAGATCATCTGATCGAGAGTCGAATATTGGACAAGTGCGGGACGCCCATTCGACTCTCGAGATCATCTGGTCAGGAGTCATGGATAGTCAAATACGGAAAACTAGATTCGCGAGTAGACCTTTTCACAAGTCGTTGAAAGATATTACACCCAAAGTATGTACTTGGACTCGCGACCACATTTTAACCTGCGAGCAGCTTTACTGCAGGCGTCTCCTTCCTTTTCGGAGGTCATGACTCCCAGCTGCGGGCGTCTCCTTCCTTTTCGGAGGTCATGACTCCCAGCTGCGGGCGTCTCCTTCCTTTTCGGAGGTCATGACTCCCAGCTGCGGGCGTCTCCTTCCTTTTCGGAGGTCATGACTCCCAGCTGCGGGCGTCTCCTTCCTTTTCGGAGGCCATGACTCTAACTATGGCTTCTGGCCGGATCCATCCGGATTTTAAGGGATTGCCATCTAGGGGCGTGATTGTTGGAGGAAATCATTGGGTTGGATCTGACTAAAAAGATAGGATCTTATCCCACGAAATCAGCGGATTCTCAGTATCGTATGCGACATCAACGGGATTTCGACATCTCACGTAACAGATTGGATTGTTTCAGATCTATATAAGGGGATGGCTCCCTTGAATAGGAGGTACGTACTCATCATTCAATCGGGTCCCGTTTTGCTTGGCTTCTCTTCTGTGGCCTAACTTAAGCGTCGGAGGGTTAACGGCTGGTCCCCAACCACCCTTATTCGCTGTCTTGTTTCAGGTCTGGCGGTGGAAATCTCTCCTGGAGCGAAGGAGAAAAGCCGGAGGATCTCGTTACAAAATCTGACATTAACAGTTTGGCGCCGTCTGTGGGATACGACTTGATCATCAAAATCAATCGTGTTAACCACCGATCAAAATCCTTCGGTGATGCCTCCTAAAAAGACTGTTCATCCTTCAACTTCAAGGCAGGCACCACCTCCGCCCGGTGAGACGGAATCCGCACCTTCCCTCCCACCTGTTCCGACGGATATCCCTCAAGGAGCCCCAAATATGTCATCAACAAATCCATTATTGGGGGCTTCTGGAAATCAGGATGATGTCCTACGATTCCTCGGGAACACTCTCCTAACTCTAAACGCCGGAGTTCAGGCACTGTCAAATCGACTTGATCAGCACTTCCCTGAACCGCAAAGACAACCCTCCGAAGGGTTACCACCGCCACCCATACCAGTTGCTTCCAGGCATTCTATGGATGAACCACAGGTCCCGCCACTTGGCGGCCATCCCCCTGTGCTGTCTCCACATTCTATACATTCCAGTTCGTCTCGACAACCTCAACCGCAAGGCTCCAACGCCGAAACGTCTAGCCATACCTTGCCATGGGAAGGGGATCTCAAAAGAATCCAAGACCGTTTTGATCTCATGGAGCAGAGATACCAGGCAAATCGGCCATCTGCTGTCATGGCGGCTATACATCAATCTGAATCTCCCTTCACAAGCGAGGTCATGGAAGCCCCGTTGCCCAGAAAGTATCGAACGCCTGTTATCGCTCCGTATACAGGCATTGGCGATCCTCTGGAACATCTGGAAACATATAGGTCCCTCATGGAGTTGGAGGGACATGGTTCAGAAATCATGTGTAGGGCTTTTCCCCTTACATTGAAGGAAGCGGCCCGTACGTGGTTTCGGGGGTTGAAGCCACTTTCCATCAGTTCCTTTTCTCAATTGTCGGAGATATTTCTTTCTCAATTCATGGGAAGTATTCGCATTAAAAAGCCAGCCTCCCATCTGATGAACCTGAAACAGCAACATGGGGAGACAATAAAAGAGTTCACAGTACGCTTCACTGCCGAAGCCGTTCAAACTGAGGGTTACACTGAAGAAAAGGGTCTCACAGCCCTCATTGCTGGAATAACGAGCGAGAAATTTAGGTTTGCCTTGGATAAGAGCCCGCCGAAAACTATGGCGGAATTCCAAGCCAAAGCTCAGAAATATATCAATGCAGAAGAAGTCGCATTGACACGTCATGGAGTACAAAGTAAGAAACGCAAGCCAGAAGGAACTTCTACAGATAAGAAATACCATCGCGATCAGCGCGATCGCTCTCCCAGGAAGCCTTACTCTGGTAAATATCATAATTACACTCCTCTTAATCGGTCTCCTGAAAAGGTTCTAATGGAGATAAAACACAAGCCATATGTGAAGTGGCCTGCAAAGATTAAGTCCGATCCCGAGAAGAGAGATAAAAGTAAGTTCTGTTACTTTCACAAAGATCATGGGCATAGGACCCAGGACTGTATCTCCCTGCGAGACCATATCGAAGCTCTTATTCGAAAAGGCCATCTCCAGGATTACGTTACTCGTAAACATAGGTCACCAGAAAGGGCGAAGACCTCATCTCGCCAAAAGGAACCGTCTCATCATCAAACCGACCAAGAGGATGCTGAGCCCACAGGAGAAATTCGCACTATCGTCGGGGGTCCAGCTTGCGGGGGTGACTCTCAAGCTTCAAGAAAGGCATACGCCCGAAAGGCGTCCAAAGAACCCCAGCAGATTTATTGGCTGGAACAAACGTCCAACTCTTCGAAGGCTAGCCCTCCCCCAATTTCTTTCACCCTCGAAGATGCAGCGGGAATTCATTTCCCTCATGAAGATTCCATCGTAGTCACACTGAAGGTATCAAATTATCTGACTCATCGAATTATGGTGGATACAGGTAGCTCGGCCGATATTCTGTATTTGGAGGCTTTCGACAAGATGGCACTTGCCAGAAACCTCCTCAAGCCAGTATCGACCCCTCTTGTCGGCTTTGGAGGAGAAGTGGTGACACCTGAAGGAAGTATCGATCTCCCAGTCACCTTTGGGGAGAGTCCAGCGAAGACCACCGTCTTCGTAAACTTCCTCGTCGTGGATCGAAAATCAGTGTATAACGCCATCTTGGGGAGACCGTCACTAACTAAGGTTGGAGCGGCCTTGCACCCTTCATATTTATGCGTTAAATTTCCGACCCCAAATGGCATAGGGGTCGTGCGAGGAAGTCAGCAGGAGGCACGGTCCTGTTACCAGATAGCCCTCCAAGATCGAAAGAAAGCTCAAGCGACGCCTGTCATGGAAATAGTTCAAGGTTCATCCGACGTTCTCGCCTCCGCGTTGGATCCAAGGGAAAGTGCTCTGAAATCAGGAACTCCAGGAGAGGAAACAGTGGCGATCCGCTTGACTGAAGACGACCAGTCCAAGATCGTGTACATCGGTTCCTCATTAAATAGTATCCACCGCGAAAATTTGATTCGTTTCCTCACTGAATACCAGGACGTGTTTGCTTGGTCTCATAAAGATATGCCGGGCATCGATCCTAATGTCATCGTACATCGTCTCAACATTGATCCAAAGCACAAACCAGTACATCAGCGTCGACGCGCCTTCACTGCAGAAAGACAGATGGCGATCAAAACTGAAGTAGAGAAGCTGCTCGCGGCAAATTTCATAAAAGAAGTTGACTACCCACAGTGGGTCGCCAACGTAGTTCTCGTCCGGAAAGCTAATGGCAAATGGAGGATGTGCGTCGATTATTCAGACTTAAACAAAGCATGTCCCAAAGATAGCTTTCCGACACCACGAATCGACCAGTTGGTCGACTCGACAGCTGGACACGCCCTCCTCAGTTTTATGGATGCTTACTCTGGTTACAACCAGATTATGATGCATCCACCTGATGGCCAACACACTGCCTTCATCACAGATCGAGGGCTATATTGCTACCAGGTAATGCCATTTGGTCTCAAAAATGCAGGGGCCACTTATCAGCGTCTTGTCAACAAAATATTTGCTGCTCAAATCGGTAGGAATATGGAAGTTTATGTCGACGATATGCTCGTGAAAAGCATCAATGAAGATGACCACATTCCAGATCTCCGAGAAGCCTTTGATCTGATGAGGAAGTATCAGATGAAATTAAATCCAGAAAAATGCGCGTTTGGAGTATCTGCAGGAAAATTTCTTGGGTTCATGGTTGGCCAGCGTGGAATTGAAGCGAATCCCGAAAAGATTAAAGCGTTAATAGAGATGAAATCCCCAGTGACTCTGAAGGACGTTCAGCGTCTAGCTGGTCGCATCGCATCATTGAACAGGTTCATCTCGCGAGCATCTGACAAGTGCCTGCCTTTCTTCAAACTCCTTCGTGCAACGGCCAAGTCTGATTGGAATTGGACACCTCAATGTGAAGAAGCTTTTCAACAACTGAAGCAATATATGAGCGCTCCCCCCATTTTATCCAAGCCTATGGCACATGAGCAACTCATTCTTTATTTATCTGTGTCTTCCACGGCCGTTAGTGCCGCTTTAATAAGAGAAGATTCCGGGGTGCAAAGGCCCGTTTATTATATCAGTCGAGCAATGGTTGATGCAGAAACTAGGTATTCTGATTTGGAGAAACTGGCCTTAGCCTTAATCACGGCAGCTCGAAAACTGCGACCATACTTTCAAGCCCATCCTATTTTAGTACCAACGAATCATCCACTACGTCAAGTCCTCCAAAAGCCTGAGGCTTCCGGACGCTTAACTAAATGGGCCGTCGAGATCAGCGAGCACGATATTTCATTCTGTCCTAGGACCGCAGTCAAGGGCCAGGCCGTGGCTGACTTCATCGCCGAATTTACATATTCTTCTGAAGATAGCGGTATGACCAGCGACCAGCCTTCTTGGTCGCTCTTTGTAGACGGGTCGTCACGGGCCAGTGGCAGTGGAGCGGGCCTGATTTTAGTGGCTCCAGACGGGTCGCATTTTCAATACGCTCTGCGTTTTGAATCACGCATCTCCAATAATGAAGCAGAATATGAGGCCCTTATTGTCGGCCTCGAGCTAGCCGTCGTCCTCGCAGTCCAGAATTTGATAATTCATAGCGACTCCCAGCTCATTGTCAACCAAGTTCTTGGCGAATTCGAAACCAAAGAAGAAAGAATGGCCTTATACAAGTCTCGTGTCCTCATCCTGCTCGCCAAACTGAAGACTTACAAAATATTCCATATTCCTCGCGAGCAGAACCAACTGGCCGATTCCTTGGCAAAACTCGCTTCTGCACCAGAATCAGAACTATCACATTCGATCCCCATTGAGCACCGTCAACACTCGAGTATCGACCAAGTGACTTCCGAGCAAGTTATATCGTTACAATCGTCTCCATGCTGGATGGATCCTATCATCCTTTATCTTAGAGATGGATACCTACCAGAAAACAAGAAAGCTGCAAGACAAATTCAGCTTCGAGCTGCCAGATACACCATACAAGATGGAATCTTGTTGCGAAAAAGCTTCTCCTTGCCTTATTTGAGGTGTCTTCATCCAGAAGAAGCACATCGTGTTCTAGATGAAGTACACCAGGGGGCATGTGGTAATCATCCCAGGGGGCGATCTCTAGCATATAAAGCAATGAGGCAAGGATATTATTGGCCTACTATGAAAGCAGACGCCATAGAATTTTCTAAAAAATGCGACAAGTGTCAACGATATCAACCTATACCTCGCGTACCGTCTGAGCGGATGACCCCAGTCGACAGCCCTTGGCCTTTTGCTCAGTGGGGGATCGATATCATCGGTCCCTTACCTATGGGAAAGGGACAGAATAGGTTCGCGATCGTGGCGGTTGATTATTTCACCAAATGGGCCGAGGTAGAACCATTAGCCAAAATTACTGAAAGACAAACTACTAAGTTTATGTGGAGAAATATTATATGTCGCTTCGGACTTCCTCATACCATAATTACCGATAACGGAACGCAGTTCGACAACGCAGCCTTTGATGAATTTTGCGATAAATGGAAGATACGTAATCTCCGCACTTCTCCATATCATCCACAGGCGAATGGGCAGGTCGAGGCAATGAATAAAATTATAAAGCATCATTTAAAGACCAAGCTAAGTGAATGTAAAGGGGTGTGGCCAGAACTTCTGCCAGAAGTATTATGGGCCTATAGAACCACGGCTTGTACATCGACAGGTGAAACTCCTTTCTCCTTAGCATTTGGTGTTGACGCAGTAGTACCAGTGGAAATTCAAGTGCCCTCATACCGGATCGAACAGTATGATCCCGCGAGCAATCGGGAAAATATCCGACTTCATCTCGATCTCTTGGAAGAGCGAAGAAATGCTTCCCAAGTACGAGTGGCGGCATATCAGCAACGTATTGCTCGTTATCGGAATGCAAAGGTTCGACCTAGATCTTTCCAGTTCGGAGATTTGGTTCTAAGGCGAAATCTTAGAATTCCTGTTCGTTCATTGGATCCGAATTGGGAAGGCCCGTATCGGGTTATTAGGGTTGTACGACCCGGTACTTATTATCTTGAAGACATGCAAGGGAAGCCTGTACGTCGCCCTTGGCACGTGGAGCATTTGCTAAGATACTACCCCTAGATTCGATGTAGTTTATCATAACATTTTATGAATAAAGTGAAAAATATCTTTTGGTCGCTTCTCCATTCTCATGGACCCGAATAGCCCTGAAGAGTGCTTACACATCCTCTTGGCCAATTACCTACCCTTGGTAGGGCTGAAATCATTACTAGTTGGTCGCTTCTCCATTTTCATGGACCTGAACAGCCCCGAAGAGAATGGATACCATCTCTTGACCAACCTTCTGCCCTTGGTAGAATCAAAATCTCAATCGATAGATCAGTCTATCTCAACGCGGACATGGTCTCACGACCCCCGGATTGAGTCTAATTCATTTTTTCATGAGTTAGTTACTCGCGATTGGTGAGGAGGAATCGCACTCCAAAATGCGAGCACCACAGCTCGTGCCCAAATTAGGGCAGTGAACGGGGTCACATCCTGATCGCGAGCAGCTTAATTCATGCTCGAATTAAAGGGTCACATCTCTGACGAATCCATTCAAGATTAACAAGCCAAAAAAGAAAGATGAAGGGAGAACAGCAACGAAACAGCAATACTTCCAAAAATATCTTTTCATTGATAATCATATGATTACATATACATGAGCGCAGATACAAGAGAAGAAAATAAAAGGAAATCAATCGCTAGGAGGAGCCACGCTCTCGACTTCAGGGCCCATTTCAGGAGCCCCTTCAGCCTGCGTGGCTTCGGTCACCTCGTTCTCGGCAGCAGCCTGCTCTTCTGCAGCTATGATGGTCGCGACTCGACCGAATTCCCCCATATCGAAGGATGGGATCATTCGTTGCACTACTCTCAGTGCAAAGTCTCGACCAGCATCGTATGACTCATATCGCTCATCGTCATACAGCTGCGAAGTCCGGAACTCGGAAACTGCCCGAGTACCTTCCTCCGAGAGTATTTTTACAAGGGCGACTCTCTCCTCGTCCCAGTGGATCGAGTCGTCCTTAAGCTGCGCAAGAGCGGTGCGCTCCCTAGTCAGGTTGTCGTAGGCCTCCTTGAGCTGCGACCTGGCTCCCGCGAATTGCTCCTCTAATGAGATCTTGTCCTGTCGGAAGATCTCCCTCTCTCTCTCTGCCTTCTCCTTCAGACCCGTGAGCTTCGCGTAGTCTGAGTCCAAGGCCTGATACCTGTCGGTCAGGACTTGGATCTTCTCAATGAGGATCTTTTTTTCCTCATCTCTCTTCGAGATCACTGCCTCACGAGCCTTGAGCAGCTGATCTCTTCCTTGAACTGCCTTTTCCAAGGCAGTCCTCTTTCCCTCAGCCTCCTCTATCGTGCGACGGGCGGCAACGATATCACGCCTCGTTCGCAGAATCAGATCTAAACCCTGCACAGAGATGAAAAGTATTAAGATTTCTGGAACGTAGCGACAGGTCGAAAACAGATCTTGACAGAAGTTTTACCTGAACCATCCTCATTCCTGCTTCGAGGATAAGGTTCTCAGGACTTGGCTCGGGGAGGGAGCCGAAGGCGTGAGGCGGGACGTTCTCAAACAAGAACTTACACACAGGGTGGAGGTGGCGCGGAATCGAGTACGTCCCGCTCCCAGACGGTTGGGCAACGACCAAACCGGTCTGCTCGCGGGGCGGAGGCATCGACTCGCGAGCAGGTCCCTGCTCGGCAGCTGGGACCAGTTCCCGAGCAGGAGTTGACCCTTGAGGCTCTACCTGCTCTCGAGCCTCTTCAGCTGGGGGGCAGCTGGACCCCACCCCATCTGGGGAATTGTCTGCAATGTTGATCACTGGTGGCCCAGGTGCGACCACCAGTGAAGGGATAGTAGGCCCAGCTGGGGCCCCCGCCACACTCGCGGGAAGGGCAGGCTGATCGCTGCCCGCCCGGATGGAAGGTTGAGATGGTTCGGCAGGGGTCCTCTTCTGCCTTTTGGAACCTGTGCCCTTTAGACGGGGCAGTAGGCCTCTCTTCTCTCCAGCCTTCGTCATTTCGACTTCTCTTCTGGATATGAGGCCTGCTGCTGCAAGTCACTGAGGCGATAAGCAAGCTTCGATATGCCTATCTCCGACAGGCACCTTATATACTCGGACGATCTTCTCGTTGATCCCACCCTTCAAATTCGGTTTCCGCAAAGCTGGGATACCTGCGAGCACAAATCATGGTCAAAGCAAAACCCTAAAAATTTATTTTAAGGAAACTGCACAATACGGGATTGTCTACCTTCACAGAAAAATCGGGTCACTCCTGGACCCCTGGAGGAGGCAGACTCCCAGCTCCCGGAAGCATAGAACCACCGCTTCCTCCAGCCGGGATAGTTCGAGGAGGGCTTACCCAACACGAAGTTATCCCGGTGCCAGTAGCATAAATAATACCAGCCTTCGCTGGATGGAGCTTTCTTCAGGCGGAACATACGGAGGAACTCCTCCGCCGTGAGTTCCCCGTTGCCAGCCTGAGCCCAAAGGGCAAAGGAGCCCAACACCACCCTCCACCCGTTCACAATAAGTTGCCCAGGGGCAATCTTGTAACATCGTAATACATCGCGAACAAAGGGATGGAGGGGAAGGCGTACCCCCAAGATGAGCTGGTACTCGTAAAATGCTACGCATCCTGGGGGGGGGGGGGGGGGGGGGGGGGGGAGTCGGGTGTTTCTCCACCTCCGGGTAAGCGGAGAGTTACAGAGGCAGGGATTTGGTATCTCTCCCGGAGCTCAGCCAGCCGGTCCTCCGATAAAACGGAAGGATACCCGGCTGCTGTGTATCTCCCCGCCGAAACCCTTGCACTGCTGGAGGCAGAGGACTCCGGAGTGGCATCGCCAAGGGGGACAGTGGTCTCGTCAGAGTTCCCAGCCATGGGGAGATGAAAATAAAAAAAAGAGAAGAAAAAGGAAGTAATACCAAGAAAGAAAGATTGAGCACCGGAAGAAGAAGAAGAAGAATGGAAAGAAAAGGTTGCAGGATTCTTTCGAAAAAATTCTGTAGAAACTCAAAGAAATGGCGGACTCCGTATATTTATAGGCAATCATTCCGCCGTATCTGATAGCACGTGGCAGTCCCTCGTTGGACACAGCGCTCGAGCAGGCACGCCCATTAACTCCTCAAGCACGTGGCGAGCGCCCCTTCATTTCCCATCAGCGAAAAGGCTGCGAAAAGCTGGCGCTCATTAATTTCAGCCCATCATGAGGGGTGTCATTCTCGATGAAGGTAGCGAGCGGTTTCGTGTGATAGTGAGCTAAGTCCTTTCCTTAAGAATTCTTAGACGGCAAGGACTTGGGGGGCATCTGTTATAGGCAAAATGGTGGAGATAAGATTTCAAGTGGAAATGTCCATTCGACTCTCGAGATCACCTGATCGAGAGTCGAATATTGGACAAGTGCGGAACGCCCATTCGACTCTCGAGATCATCTGATCGAGAGTCGAATATTGGACAAGTGCGGAACGCCCATTCGACTCTCGAGATCATCTGATCGAGAGTCGAATATTGGACAAGTGCGGGACGCCCATTCGACTCTCGAGATCATCTGGTCAGGAGTCATGGATAGTCAAATACGGAAAACTAGATTCGCGAGTAGACCTTTTCACAAGTCGTTGAAAGATATTACACCCAAAGTATGTACTTGGACTCGCGACCACATTTTAACCTGCGAGCAGCTTTACTGCAGGCGTCTCCTTCCTTTTCGGAGGTCATGACTCCCAGCTGCGGGCGTCTCCTTCCTTTTCGGAGGTCATGACTCCCAGCTGCGGGCGTCTCCTTCCTTTTCGGAGGTCATGACTCCCAGCTGCGGGCGTCTCCTTCCTTTTCGGAGGTCATGACTCCCAGCTGCGGGCGTCTCCTTCCTTTTCGGAGGCCATGACTCTAACTATGGCTTCTGGCCGGATCCATCCGGATTTTAAGGGATTGCCATCTAGGGGCGTGATTGTTGGAGGAAATCATTGGGTTGGATCTGACTAAAAAGATAGGATCTTATCCCACGAAATCAGCGGATTCTCAGTATCGTATGCGACATCAACGGGATTTCGACATCTCACGTAACAGATTGGATTGTTTCAGATCTATATAAGGGGATGGCTCCCTTGAATAGGAGGTACGTACTCATCATTCAATCGGGTCCCGTTTTGCTTGGCTTCTCTTCTGTGGCCTAACTTAAGCGTCGGAGGGTTAACGGCTGGTCCCCAGCCACCCTTATTCGCTGTCTTGTTTCAGGTCTGGCGGTGGAAATCTCTCCTGGAGCGAAGGAGAAAAGCCGGAGGATCTCGTTACAAAATCTGACATTAACATTATGTGGGGCCATCACCATATTTTTTATCAATCTATCTTGTCCATCCATTTTGCCGGCTTATTTTAGGTCAGGATATAAAAAATGAGGCAAATCCAAAAATCACAGAGTAGGAAAGTAGGAAAAGAAATGCTGTACTGTTAAAACCTTCCAGGAATCTACCTTGATGTTTATTTGCCATCTAAACTGTTTATAAGTTCATTTCTACTTGGATGAACTACAAAAACAAAAGCTTAGCGTGATACTAAACTTCCATGTGCCATATAAATATTTCAATGGTGGTTGCTCAATCCCCACTGTTTCCTCTCGTCTGTCTCAATTGAGTTTTGGAACTCTCTAGATTTTTTGTCTTCTGCCCTAAAATAAGCAGGCAAAATGGATGAACTGGGAGGATTGATAATAAACATCACGGTAGGCCCCATGCAACTTTCGAGCGCAGGGAAATTCATGTAGACTTTTACGGGGGTTTCAATGGGCCCAGCCAGGCAGAGACCAACCCGAGGCTCAGCCTTATTTTCAGCTCATGCCATAAGATGATCAGGTTTTATCTAAGCTGTTCAGATATTTTGCCAGGTCATTTTATGGCATGATCTCAAAATGAAGGAAGATCAAAGGCTCAAGTGGATAACAGCACAGGAAGGGGAGGCTTGAACTTCTACTGTTGAAAATTCTGTAGGGCCTACAAAAATGTATATTTGCAATCCAACATGTTCACGAGGTCATGCAAACCTGGATGAAGGGAAAACATACATATTAGCTTGATCCAAAACTTCTGTGGCCTCAAGAAGTTTTCAACAGTAGGCTTTCAATCCCCACTGTTTCCGGTGGTGTGGTCCACTTAAGCCTTCAATCTGCCTCTATTTTCAGTAGATCAAAATGGATGGATGGCATGGAATGGATAAAACCTATACATCAAGGTGGGCCCCACAGTGTGCCTAAGAGGACCATCCGACTCTAGTTAGGTCTTAGGGGCGTAGTGCGCAATTGGTGTCCAACACCCCTATTCATAGTTGAAGTGGTAAGACTGAGTGAAGATAGCCTAGCTTCATTCCTAAGTAGAGGTGAGCAATGATCCAATCCAAGTCGAACATAGACTATATTGGATCGTTCGGCCACTTGAGTGGGTGTGTTCGAACAATGTTGGATCGTTCGGCCACTTGAGTGGGTGTGTTCGAACAAACATTGTTTGAACAGGGTGGCTCTGTTCAAACTGGGTTTTGTTTGGTCCAATTATATTCGAACATATGGATTTTGGACAATTTTTACAAGAACTAATATGGATTTTCGAACATATTCAAACACTTTCGCTTTTTTCTCTTGAAAATAAATTTTTTTACTACTAAATAGTGAATGCCAATTTGTTCACAAATTACATATCACAAATGAAAAATCATATAGTTTAAAGTTTTCAACTAAAAAAAATGAGGCAGATACAAAGCTCAAGTGGACCACACCACAAGAAACTTTGAGGAGAATGATGTATACCATTGAAACCTTCCTAGGGCCCACAGTCACATTTATTTGTCATCCACCTTCTCTCTCTCTCTCTCTCTCTCTCTCTCTCTCTCTCTCTCTCTCTCTCTCTCTCTCTCTCTCTTATATATATATATATAATCAAGTCAAATGGACGAGTCGAGTTGAGTCGAGTCAAGTCAATCAATAATCGAGTCGAGTCGAACAGGACTGTGATTGAAACCAACTCGAATTTTTTTTTTATCAAACAAATCCTGTGGTTTGAACACGAAGACTTTTTGTTCGAACAAAATTTTAACGAGTTGATCCAAGTCAATCCGAACGATCAAACTCGATTGGTGTCAAGCTCTATTGCCAAGTGAGGTTGGCTAACATTGTTGTGTGACTAACAGTGGGGGAGGATGTACTAACAGTGGGGTGTGTGTACTAACCCAAAAAAGAAGAAAAAAAAAATTGGCATAATGCCATAAAGGATTTCCCAATTATGTGCTGCCGTGACCATGGGGCCCACCTTGATGTATGTATTGCACATCCATGCTGTACATCTGTTTTTCCGACCATTTTCAGGACACAAACAAAAAAAATTAAGAAATTGAAAACAGGTAGACCATATCATAGGAAACAATGTTGATTGAGCCCCACCATTAAAAACTTCATAGTGGTAATGGCTACCATAATGTTTAGTTGCCATCCAACCTGTCTATAGGACATGCAGACATGGATGGAGGGTCATGGCTGTTTCCACTGTGTGGCCATTCACAACCATCGGGCCTACCTTGATCTATGTATTGTATATCAACATTGTTCATCCCGCTCATTTTAGAGCATGAGTCCAAAAATGAGGCAGATCCAGTTCTCCGGTGGACTACACATGAAGCAATGGCGATTGAATGTTCACCATTAAAAACTTCTCGTCGACTACAAAAGTTTTGGGTCAAGCTAATGTTTGTGTTTTCCTTTATTCAGTCTTTGTATCCTAGTCAACAAGTTGGATGGCAAATAAACATGACATTACAGTGTGCCCTAAGAAGTTTTTAATGGTGGGGTTCAGTCACCACTGTTTCTTATGGTATGGTCCACCTGATATTTGGACCTTGCCCTAAAAGGACCGAGTAAAAAGGATGGATGGCATGTATATGCACACTACGTACAACAAGGTGAGCCCTGCGATCACGGCTGCACTGTGTTGGGTGAGGTCGGTCGGTTGGGGAAATCTTAACCCGCGGCAGTAGAGCCTTTAACTTGGATGCAGTTTGCATACAGTGCCTTGTAGGCCCCACCATGATGATTATGTGTTTTATTCACACCGTCTTTTCATTTTTCCAAGTCATCTTACGACGTAAGCCGAAAATGACATAGATCCAAATCTCGTGTGAACCACACTATAAGAAACAGTAGTGATTCAATGCCAACCAATATTAAAAACTCATTGGGGCACAAAAGTTTTAGATGATGTTGTGCCTATGTTTTCCCCGCGTATGTGTGGCCTAATCAATAGGTTGGATGGAAACTAAACATTATTGTGGACCCTAGTAAGCTTTTAATGGTGGGCATTCAATCACCATTGTTTTCTATAGCACAATCCACCTGAGATTTGGATCTGCCTCTTTTTTGGGCACATGGTCTAAAATGATCTCAAAAAATGGATGGATGATGTGGATAAAACACATACATCATGAGGCCCATATTGCACCAACCTATAGCCATGTCCTAATGTCCAATGAAAACTCTAGAACTTTTTCTTTAGATGTTTTTATAATTACATCTCATTAATGATAATTATATCTATCTTTTTTAATTTTCTTACACAACCTAGGGCATTTTTGTTATTTTAGAAAAAAAATTATATTAGAAAGGTACCCCTTTATCAGTAACTTGATTAATATGTATCTTAATGAAATCGTAATTTAAAAAGGTACCAACATTAAATACTGCATTAATGAGGTACTATTTTTGTAAAAATCCCCACTATAATAAAAAAGGCTTTGTTCCCCACATAAAATCCCCTTAACACACCTTTATATGTAACACACGTGCTAACTTGTCTAGCGTGTTGGACATCTAAGGAGTGCATAAGGTGCCCCCCTCCTTGAAGATGGCCATATGTGAAAATCAATCCCATTTTCTCAGCTTGGCCGCATATGGACTTTGATGTGGACCATTAAAAAGTTCTTAGCCTCTTTTTAAGTTCTTGAAGACCAACCAGTATTATTTTTTATTTACTTTCAGATACATTAAATTTTGAAGAAAAAGATAAATTGAATTTTATTCACAAAGAGGTTAATATTGTTCAAATAAATGAATAGATTCTGTAAAGTAATTATTAGCTTTAATTCATCAAATATTTGACACCAAAATAATTAACCATATTCATCTCCTATTGGAATTTTTTTTTGTTCTTAGTTGGACACAAAGGAACCATCTTAATATGATATCTTTCGTTTTTTGTTTATTCATCCAATTGTAATTCTATCATAAACATCTTTATTAATCCAACCCATCCATCCTTTTAGATGATTAGAGCAAAGAGGACAAAACAAACCATGTTGCTAAAATAGAAATTGTAAATGATATTCTACTTGCTTAAAAAAAAAATCATGTGCTGAGGGAACAAAAAGCATCCTCATAGGGTCCACCATTTCATGAAGTGGCAAGTTGGATGGAAACATATGCATGTATCACAAGTTGTGGTGCCGTATGCTGTAGGTAATCGGATCTCTTTCTTGGGTATAAGATGCACTGTTTAACGCGGATGAAGTTCTCGAACAAAAAGCATCCTGATAGGGTCCACCATTTCATGAAGTGGCAAGTTGGATGGAAGCATATGCATGTATCACAAGTTGTGGTGCCGTATGCTGCTGTAGGTAATCGGATCTCTTTCTCGGGTATAACATGCTCTGTTTCACGCGGATGAAGATCCGAGAACATCTAATGAGAAAGGATACTCCAGGACATGGGATTTTCCTCTCATTCAGAAGTGTTCGTCTGTGTCTATGAAAGCGATATTTGTAGAATTTAGTGCATTTTTTGTCTTTTACTTAAAAGATGTTGAACTTCAGAGATTGTCACACCCGTGACTCATGACTACGGCGTTTTTCATGGTTGGTTTTGGTATGGTAGGATGGAGAATCCTTATCACATAAATGGGCCACCTTCTCATCTATCCAAACCGTCCAATTCAGCGGCCACATCTTGGATCATCCATGGGCTGAAAATTCCACATGATGGATAATTTTTAATTGGCCAATTGTGGAGAACTCATGCTGAGAATCAAAATCATGGGTCACTTGATGTAAGGAGGATGTGGGAGGTCGATCACCATCTTCCTAACTGAGTAGTTCTCGAATTCACGAGAAAAATAAAAAAGATAAAAGGAAAATAATTCCTAAAAAATATTGAATAATTAAAATCATGATTACAAGGCTTTTAAATAATTAATTGAGCCCTAATTTGTATTTACTAAATATAACAATTTTTTTAAAATAAAGAGTTACTATAGTAAAATTCTAATTAAAGATTACTACTAAGTAAACTCTTTTTAAAACATATTGTTCAATAAAAATAGAAACTTATAAATAAATAAAATTCTAAAAAGAAGAAGCAAACTAAAATTTGAATTTACTAAAAATAGCAATTTTTCTAAAATTCCGATCGGACAAGTGGGTTGGTTCACCCCAAAACGAAATTTTAGTGGAAATCTATAGGTTGCGTGCCCCGTAATTCCTCCCTGATCAAAAGTTATGACCAATTTACGATAAGCCTTCTTTTGGTCCATACATACAAATATTGTCAATTTTGTCAACTTTTTCTGATCTATATGAGATAGAAATGTGCTTGATCCATACCCTTCATGAGGGAGTTCTTGTCCTATATCATCACCCCTTTTGGATCCACATGTAGACGTGGTTAGATGAATGGAAGAATCCATTTCCTAGGTGATACACTTACTTAAGGCGCAATGAAAAAGATTTACACTGGATGGTGACTTTTAACCATTGATATCATTGATAAGGAAATTTTAAATGGGTTATGTTCAACTTAATACAAAAGTGTAAGGATTGTTCTTTTGATGTCATTATTGGACCATAGTTTAGTATGATATTTCCCAAAGGATAGACGGTTCAAATCGTTGGACCACATCTACATGTGGGCTCCATGGGGTGACACATGCTGGTGATCCTCCACGGCCACATATCCCAACTAGGACCAAGATTCTGTAATCTAGACCATTGATATGTTGGATCCCACCGTAGATGGACTATCCAGAGCAATGGTTTGGATTTCCTTGCTGCAGGCCCGACTTCGCAGAATTGAATATCCACATGCAACGTACAAAGACACCGGTCGTGCATCAATTGTTAATATAGGAGATTCATTTGATACTTGGGTTGCAGATGACCCCTGATACACAGGCACTTAGAAATTCAACAGCACGCATGTACTAACTCAAATTAAACCGGCTAATTTGTGGGACTAACTGTTGTTAATTTATAGTAGAGCTGTTCACGAGGCGAGCTGGCTCGGTTAGCTTACTTGACTCAACTCGTTCCAGCTTGATTTGGCTTAATTCAGAGGCAAAGTTCGAATCAAGCCGTGTCTTTCCTTAGTTCGTATTAGATTTCGAGCTGCACATGAGCTGACCCAAGCTTGATTTGATTCGGCTCAAAGCTTGGCTCGTTTACAGCTCGATTCAGCTCATATATAACATATTACATAATGTATATATGTATATATATTAAATTTAAAAGTTAAAACCCTAAACTATTCCCCTTTTCCTTTCAGACGAACGCATGGCGCCCCAATTTGAACTGTTTAATTTGAATTTACTTGTATTTCGAGGTCTGTAATATTTCAAAGAGAATTAATTGCGTGCGTCCGGAGGCACGATTGGCCATTTAAGGTCTCTGACTCTCCATCCGACGGCTGAAAATTCACCTGCGGAAGTAAATTGGCGGTCGAACATGCGGATGCACCGAATCTGTCCTCATATTCTAAGTGTCTGCGCATCATACATCGCTGGAGTACTTTTTTATTTTTTTTGAGATATACGCGTGGCACGTACTAACTAGTATTAAATAAATTAAATTACTACCAACTGTCGGTACGTCACGGGCCCACAGTAAGATTGGTTGAGCGGTCCAAACTGCTGTTTTTTTATACCACTTTATTATTATTATTATTATTTATTATTGAAATAGGAGTATAGGATATTTTTTATTCTCAGCCGTCCAATTGCGAATCCGAATCCCCTGCTTGTTAGGGCTTGTTTGTTTTTTTTTTCTGTTGACTGTAATTACCTTGTAAATTAGTAATAATTATTTACTTGGGTAATTGCGGCATTTTTTTGAGGCAAATAGTGACCAATTACTTTTTTAGCACAAAAAACGAGGAATATGTGAATTAAATGTAGAGCCCACCATGATATATGTGGCTTATCCACACCGTCCATCAGTTATGCCTGTTGAATTTAAGGTGTGAGCCCAAAAATGAAATAGATCTAAAGCTCAAGTGGACCATACCACAAAAAATGGTGGAAATCGAGTGCCTACCATTGAAAACTTCTTAGAGGCCCGAAAGTTTTGGATCAAGTTGATATTTGTGTTTTCCCCTTACCGTGTCTATGTGACCTTATGAACCGGTTAGATGACAAATAAATATCAATGTGAGCCCTATGAAGGAAGCAACTTTCGACGGTGGACTGGTGATAGCTATTGATTCTGTTGTTGTGGGCCACTTGAGCATTGGATCAGCTTCATTTTTCGGTTCATCCTAGAAAATTACTTGCTAAAATAGATAGATGGCACGGATAAGTCATATACATCACAGTGAGACCCTCAAATTTAAGCTACTAGTTTTCAACCAATTCCAAAAAAAAAAATACTTACACGTTTCCAAATATGATAAATAAGTAATAATTACTTATTTACATCTGTTTACTTGTAACAGGAAAAACAAACAGGCCTAAAAAATTCCATTTTTCACCTCTCTTAGTAGTCTAGTCAGATCTGACACAATCTAATACAAGTATCAGAGCTGACACAGTTTAGCTGCGCTGGACCAATCAGAGAGTGAGCAGCAGAGGTTGGACTCCTAAGCTAGACCAATAATCGCGACAGTTTAATTTATATTACTTGTATACGACCAATGCAATTTCTAAGTATTATTAGGTCCGGCGTATCATCCCTCCCACTCTGCCAGAGTATTAAAGCTTTCTCATGGATAGATAAGGTATTAATACGATACAATAAGCTTATTCAAAGATTTGGTAGACACTGATCAAACGGTTACAGTCTGAGAATGTTCCCAGTAAACATTACTAAAATTTCGGCTGTTTCATTTACTCAAAATGGGCGCTCAGAAGAATGATGACCATCGGATTGCATTCAAATACTCATGTGTTGCTTACCGGATGAGCGGACCGGATTGATTTTTAGGATAGAGACAGATGCACATGTGGACTACCCCATGAACGTCCCGGATATCGTACACATATTTCTTTTGGCACGTATGGTGCGTCTGCATTTGGCGCTTGAAAGCGGGCGTCCGGAATCGGCATTCCGCATTGTAGGAATGGGAAGCGGATTGCGTACTGAGTAAACTCTGTGGGGTGCACTGTGATTTATGTATTTCATCCACTCCGTTCATCCATTTTAAAAGATAATTTTATGGCTTGATACAAAACATTAATCTTATAAATATCATAAATGGACCACACCACAAGAAATAATGTGAATTGAACCTGTACTGTTGAAAAATTCTTGGGGGCTGAGGAAATTTTGGATCAAGCTGATATTTGTTTTTTCCCTTCATCAATGTCTTTGTGATCTTTTGAACAAGTTGGATGACAAGTAAACATCACTGCAGGCCCTAGAAAGGTTTCAACTGTGGAAATTATTATCCCCACTGTTTCTTGTGGTATGGTCCACCTTAGTCTTGGATATGCTTCGATTTTGGTTTCAACCCCTTAAATGATCTGTAAAAGAGGATGGACGGTGTAGATAAACTACATACATTTACAGTAGGCCTAACTGAGTTTACTCAGTACGATAAGAGCGTACTGAGTTACTCAGGACGCAATCCGATTTCGTAGGAATGGTCTTATCGATTTTTACTACAATAGCCCTGAGTTGTAGCTATTTTTACTAAAAGTCTAACTTCTCATCTGGTTTATTTTTTTGGCCTTTTGACGAGAAATTCAAAATTTATGACCGAAAATGCCCTTATGACCGATCCCCCCTGACACTATGGATTCCCCCAGAGCACATGGTAGTTAGAGGGGCATTCTCGACTGTAAAATTTTCAATTCTCGTCAAAAGGCCAAAAAAGATTAGCCGTATGAGAAAGTAGAATTTTGGTAAAAATAGCCACACCTCGGGGTTATTTCACTAATAATCCCGTATGATCAAGCACGCTCATGTTTACATACAATGTTATGTTGTGAACATTTCCAATACAACGCTTTCTCTTTCCTAATATATCATTTTAATAGAAAATCTGATCCGTTACAATTGTGGGACACACAATGGTCACATGGATAAGAAAAACATCAACCACTAATTAAGTGAGACAACATACGTAGATTGAGTCAGATAGACGACTGTTCAATGATTCCAAGGGTATTGCTCATAAGAGTGAGTTCGCCATAAATAATTCTATGAAAAGTTATCTTTGGAATGTGGCACACCTTTGTTACGGATCAGATGTTCTAAAACTATTGAAATTCTATGGAAAAAGAAAGAGTTGTATGAAACATTTCACATGCAACGCTGTATTGAACAGTTCTCATTAATGAATTATTTCTGCGGAAGACTTTTCATCGCGGTATTTAATTTACGCACAGGCTTTTGCCACGTCACAACTTTGACCGGCTAAAATAAGTCGTAAGAACCAAAATATTCGAGTTCGAAAATGTGCTTGTAAAATCGAGGCCGTTGATAATGTGGGACCCTCTGTGAAGATGAGCTTGTAGAAAAAATCAGGCATCTACACCCAATGGGTGGCCCACCTTGTGTACCAAACTTCTGATTTTGCTAAGCGTTCAATTTTTGGGCCCTACCCCAGATAGAATGTACATAAAAAAATAAAGTCGATCGTTTGATATTAGCCGCTGGTTCAGGATTTTACAGAAGGGTAAGTAGGAGAGTCCAACCAATGATTTAATTTGATGTGTGCAAAAAATTATCCAATTGATGGCTAGGATGAACCCATTATGTCAATTTTTTTTTTGGAATTTGACCTACATGCAGTGGTATGCAATGGATGGACGGCTTAGATCTCATACACGTTGACTCCATGCACTGAAATTGAATGCTTGATGACTAAGTTATTTAACGTGTGCGGTAGATGCTTTCTCATCATTTTAAATTATAAAGGGATTTTACGGGGAAACTCCTGGTGAATCCCAAAGTTACAAGAGAATCTCCTGGAGCATCAAATTTCTGAACGCGGATTGTATAGTGCCCTTTTACAGTGGTGTAAAGCCTCCGTGGGGACTTACATCATTTATGTGTTTTATTTATATTGTACGTCCGTTTTGGCAGCCCATTTTATGGCATTAAAGTATATTGAACGCTTAAGTGGACCACAAAATAGGAAACAGTTTTGGGAATCAGACGTCCAATATCCAAAACTTATAGGAGCTTTAAGGCCCCCAAGTTTTAGAATAAGCTGATATTTGATTTTTCCTTCATCCATATCTGTGTGACCTTATGAACAGGTTGGATGGCAAATAAACAGCAGGGTGAGCCCTATAAAGTTTTCAACAGTGGGTGTCATCGTCTCCACCATTTCCTGTGGTGTGGTCCATTTGTGCTCTTGATATACTTCTATTTTCGTACCATGCCTTAAAATAAGCTGGAAATATGGATGGCGAACATGGACAAAACACATACATCATGATGGCCCCATGGAGTCTTGGCAGCACTATACAAGTGGCTTAAGAGGGAAGTCACTGAAATACCCTTCTACATTGTTTATCTTTAAAATGTGCTAAAGTTAGAAAATTTTAGGCCTGCACATCATGTGTACGTATGCATCCAACCATGTTAAGCCTAGGGATCAGAACTATTTCTTATTGAATCATCGGGTGAGCACATGCACACATTTTAACGTTTCAAATTGATATATGATTTTTTTTATGGTGTAGCTCACCTTATGCATAAATGGACCAAAGTATTTATTTTATGAACAGTATAGCATATTGCATTCATGGGACGGATTGGATATTATAAAAATCTCATGTGGGATCCATGATTCTCCACCTCACCACTTTCTAAATAAAAGGAAATATGGTGGGCAGTATGATAATTTCACCACTCAAAAAAGCATTTGAGTGGCATTTACTATATTTTATATTTGTTTGAAAAAGAAGAATTTACCTTATAATTTGGCCTCGAAAATTGTGGCGTAAAGATGTTCAGTTAGACAAAATCAAGGCTGCAAATTTTTTGGAGACAACCATTAAGCATGTGTGGATCTACGTCATTCATATATTCTATAGGCTTATTTAAGGGCATGATCTAAAATAAGGGTAGATACAAAACTAGAGGGGACTACACCTTGGGAAACCAAGAGGATTTAAACACCTACCATTAGAAGTTAAAATATACCTATGGCCCAAAGGAATGTGTAACTATCATCCAACCAATTTGTAATGCCACGTAGACATGGATGGTGGGAAAACTCAAATGCCAACTTGATCCAGAATTTCTTTGGAGAAGAAACAAGTAGTAAGCATTCAATTCCTCCTATTGCTTGTGGAGTGGTCCACTTGAGCTTTAGATCAATGTCAATTTTGGGATCATACCGTAAAATTTATAGAAAAAAATGAATGGATGACACAGATCAATTACACGTATTAACGGACCCCATGGATTTTAGTGAAAAAAAGCCTCATTCCCTGTATTGGAGTGCAAAAGCTTTTTGAGCATACTTTCTATCAAAATCAAGTCAGCGTCAAGAGACTGCTGCAGAAGGTAAATACTAGGGTAACTAATAATTACTTATTTATACCTTACTTACTTTTGAAATTGAAAAACAAATAAGCCCTTCAATTTGGAGGGGCAAATTTGGTAAATTATTAATTTATAAAGAATTTTGTGGTAAATTTTCTTAAATTAAAATGACTATATAAGCTTTGCTGCATGGGATTTTTGACAAAAATTCCTCACAAAATGACAAGCTTTGCTATTAAGATCCTTGATGCATAGCTCAGTGGTAAATGCTTTGCCTTTCAAGATCCTAGTCCTCCATTTGAGTAATGCTTTTTAAGAAGAAAAATTACATTAATGCTCTCCTTTACTTCTCTTCACGGCAAAGTAAGTAGAAAACAAAAAATTGTAAGGCCCATGTGACATGTCTCTTGCATCCAATCCGTCCAACAAATGTATAAGTCATAACAACATTATTATTAGATGAATAAAAAAGATGTCAAATCCAATCATAAGGTGGGCCAATCTATAAAAATTAATGTACATCATTTAAAATATCTCAAATTAAGTGTAGCTTATTTTGATGATCTAAATTGACTTGATATTTTGCCCGCGTGTATCACCATAATTTGGTGCATGTACTTAACGAGTTGGATGTTATACACACATCACATGGACCACACAAGTGTAGAATTTCACTCTTTTTTTTTTAGTTAGTAAAGATATTTTTTGCAATTTCAACACTAAAAAAATACCTCTATGTGTAATTTCTATTGATGGAGGCATTATTTGGTAAAATATAGCTTCCTTAGCCTGTAAAATCCCTTTCTTAGGAAAGGATTATATCCATTGAATCTGGATCATATTTCAATGATCCAACCGTTATATGATGGGCCACACCTTGGATAGGGTTATACCCTAAATTCTCTTTTATTGGATCTTTTCATCCTACAATCATTTAACTTCTTTATTTCTTTGAACATGGACGTCTCCATTAACCGTTCTTTCTATGGGACGTTGATAGGATCTGCCAATCTTGAAGAGTATTTGGATACCACCCATCCACGGCGAGGCAATCATATGAATCGTTCATTGAAACATGACGCTAGATCGAACGGCTACAGGTAACCGTAAAAAGTAGATGTACGATTAATCGAGATGTACTGTAGCAAGAGCTTTGCTAAGATCACACTCGTGCACAAGTCAGCTAACGAACACGCCACTACAAATGCCAGCGTGGCAGACAGGTACAATATCCAAACCATCCATCAGGTGGATCTCACCATTTAGATATTAAGATAAAGGTGGTCCATTCAGTAGGTGTGGCATGACATAGATTGTCGAGTTAGAAAACATCAGCCGATTTTTCACAACCGTACATTCGTAAGTTGATTGTGGGTCACTTGGATAGTGTTCTTATCTGATTTTTACGAATAAAAATCTAAGTAGTGTTAATCTTCTGATGGATGGCTTGGATATTGAATCTGTCGGCCAAGATGGCATATTTGGTGGCATGTGCATTAGCTGAGTTGTACACGCGCGTAGGTGTAGAAAAGCTCCTATAACAAGCCTCTGTAAACAATGCCCATGGTTTTCATTAGGCCGGATCTATTACAAGCACTTGTAGGTTAACGTAAATATACAATGCAATTTATAAGGCCCATACTGTTGCGTGTATGCAATCTAATCCGTCCATCACATACATCTAATAATGCTTTCCTTTGTGGCCAAAATTCATTTCAATCCAAAACTCATGTGGGCCACTCAATGGGGAAGAACATCCTGACCATCCTTCTACCTTTGAAGGGGCATTTTTGTCATTTCGAAAAGTTGGTTGCCAACACATATATCAGCCTTTTCTACACACATTTGTTTCCCGCCCAACGTAATTTTATTTTGGCGGAAAATATTCCAATGGTTTTCTTTTAGAAAGCATTTTGATGGTGGGCCACTGTTGGGCCTACTATAAATGTATGTAGTTCATCTACACCGTCCATCCACTTTTCTAGATCATTTAAGGGGTTCAAACCAAAATTGAAGTATATCTAAAACTCAGGTAGACCATGCCACAAGAAACAGTGGGTATAATAATTTCCACCGTTGAAAACTTTCTTACGGCCCATAGTGATGTTTATTTGTCATCCAACCTGTTCACAAGATCACACAGCCATTGATGAAGAGAAAAAAATAAATAATATCAACTTGATCGAAAATTTCTTTGGCCCCAAGAATTTTTCAACGATTGAGGTTCAATTCACATTGTTTCGTGTGGTGTGGTCTACTTCAGCCTTTTATAGCCTTCATTTTTTATATAAACCCATAAAATTTTGGATTTAAATGGATGAATGGAGTGGATGAAATACATAAATGATGGTGGACCCCATGGAGTTTACCCAGTATACTTAAAGTACTGAGTTACTCAGTATGCAATCCGTTTCCTACCGGCGGAAGTTATGTGGAGCCCATCGTGATGCTTGTTCGAAATCCTCACCGTCCATGGGTTTTTCCAGATCAATATAGGACATTGGAAGAAAAATAAGGTAGATCCAAAATTTAAACGGGCTACACAACAAGAAATAATGAGATCAAGCATCCATTATTGAAAAATAGATGGATGAGGTAGATCCAAAACTTAAACAGGCCACACGACTGGTAATAGTGAGATCAAACGTCCACTATTGAAACATTGGTAGGGCAAAAAATAGTTGGATCAGGCTAATATTATTTTTGTTTTTCGCTCATCTCAGTAATAGTGACCTTATGAACGGTATGGATTCCATGTAAACATGACAAGGTTTTTAGGGAGGTTTAACTGCAGTCATTTCCCTACCCACTGTTCTAGTCATGCAGGCCACTCAGAGCACTAATTCGGTGTAATTTTTTATCCCATGTCTTAAATGATCTGAAAAAAATGGATGGACGTTATAGATTTCTCACAAATATAAAGGTAGAATTACAAACCATTGGAGTTTATCTTCACCATTAGAAACTTCTTTTCCTGTAAGGTTAATCACCATTGGTTCCTTTACTATAATTCATTTTCCATTTCGACCTACTTAATTTTTTAAATCATGCCCTAAGCCTTAAAGCTAGCTTTCATTATGGATGGACGGCATGGACGTACTTCCTAGTGGGCCTCTTAGCAAGGGGTTCCACCCACCACTGTCGATTCGGCGTACCATCTAATCTAGTGCATACGCTGGGATGTTAAATGGGGCCCAATGTGATGCTTATAAGAAATCTTGTAATATCTGTGATTTTTTATGATTTATCATTTAATTTAAAAATCTGGATTAGAATTTATAAAATTAAAATAATAATAATTTAATGTGTACAAGTTGATAACATGTTTGATGTACGTTTCTCATGGAATAATTGGGTAGAAAAGTGGAATTATAAACCATATTCCATGTACATAAACTTTAGTAATTCATTTTAAATTATTTATATTATCTGTGGAATTGATCTGAGCCATAGAATGATATATTAAATCATGTAGAATCCAATAATATAGGCTGATCGATCCAAATCTACTCATAAAGCTTTTTATCGGGACCATTCATCCTCATTTTGATCACCTATGGCCCAATGAACTAATCAAACCGAGTTTGGTTCCGTTGGAATTATAGAGTATCCTTAGAAGAACCTTTATGACCGTTGAAATTCTCATTGGACTTCGATTAAGTCATTAAAACTTGTCCTAGCACCAAACCAGTGGTGAAAGTGAACTCCCGTGATTTATTTCAATTGGTGTGTTAGTTAGCTGTGGGATTTTCTCCACACCTTTGTTATAGCATTTTAGCCGTTCATGTGAAATTTCATCACTGGATGATCTTTCGAGACCGTTTAATCGAAGATTTACTGTGTAGGGCCATGTGGACCACCAATCAAGGTGAAATCACTCATGGACGACCTTTTTCATATACTTAGGTGACCTATTGGATTAGATTCCTTCATAAGGTCCTAGATATGTCCATGTAGACCGAGAAGTACAGAAGTCGCATTCGCTGCGATGTGCCAATTCAAAATCTAAATTGTAGGATATGGTTACGGAATTTGGTATAGAGAGATTTTTATCTTCATTGTGGACCGTCCATCTTTATGTATAGACGTTGGTGTGTGCCTAGATTTTGGGTATTTTAGGTTTTCTAAGATGGGCCACATCCCCATGTTTTCAGAATCTTGAACCGAGGTGTATTTACCGTCCATCACATTTTTGATCAATTACTCTTAAACCGGTAAGAGATTCATTGACCCAACGGTCCATTATTCAATCCATGGACATTCTAACCAATGGTGTAGACCACTTCACACAACACTCAATGGTCATGATTTAGTCGCACCTCAAAGTGGTCAAGCTTATCCTTAAAAACTAACCATTTTAAGATGTGGTGTTTACCACCATTTAGACCATCATTTGTATCCTTATTAGATTGTGGGTGTGGACACTACCAAATTCTCCCAAATTCATACAACTTTGTCAGTTTTTCGAGGCCAATGTCATAATGGTCTCAGATTTGTGAAAGGTGGGCCCGATTTTAAGATGTTACACATCCATTCTAGAGCGTTCATTTAGGCTAACTCTTACATAGATCATAATGTGTCCATCCATCAACCCTTTGACCCGAGAGTTTACTCACTACTTGTTGTGTTAATCCTCTGTATGATGGACGTCTTAGATCCAAGAAGGGATCACTAGGTGGACCATCAAAATATTACTTCTATTTTCACCACAAATATTTATGTTATAAGCTAATGTACTTTATTTAAACTCTCGTAAGAGAGTCCTATTCTACTACTTTTACAATTACGACCGAATCGTAGCCATCCCATCACCATTCATCATCAATAGTTTCAAATCCCTACCATCCATTATCACCATCCATCATCACCATCCATCATCACCATCCATCATATGACCGTTGACTGGGAGGAAGGAGGTAGTATTTTGTAGTGGGCCGAAGATTGGTTTTCTTCGTTATTTTCATTTTCAAAATTTCGGATCGGATTGACAATTGGTGAGTTTACGGAAATACTCACTCCACATCATAGTTTGAATTTGTGCATTTGTGTTTTGTCTAGTAGATCAATTATGTTACTTTGATTAAATCTATACCATTCATCATGTATTATAGTTTACGTTTGCTTGTGGGCCCAGATTTAAAAAGAATCTGATATTTAAGTGGACCAAGGTGGGAGAAATAAACCCAACCATTAAAAAGGGGATAAAGCCACTATTTTTGTTTTACAATTTTCGATCTGTGCAAAATTAGATTTATTGGGTGGACCAAAGGCCAGAATAATTCAATGGACGGGTTGGATCTCGACCTAGTGGGCCCCATTTTGTATGGATACAAATTATAATAATAGAGAGAGAGAGAGAGAGAGAGAGAGAGAGAGAGAAGCCGCTGCCCAGTAGCGTCACCAACGCCCAGCATTGGCGGGTGGGCGGACGGGCTGCCAGTGGGTGGCCCACTCATGGACCCCACCTTAATGTATTTTTTTATCCACTTCGTCCATCACTTACTTCATGATGTGGTATAACAGTCCATAAAATTTCAGCTCAATCCGAGACCCGAGAGGACCACACCAACCTTTACAAATTGGACTATATTGCTGAATTTTCTACAATTGTGCAGAAAATTCCGAATTTATCTCTCATGGACAGCGGGTAATCTGTAGGCCCCACTCTAAGCTTTCTGTCAAATCTATACCACTCACTTGTTACATTATTATGTCAGGAGGCTGGAAATTAGATTTCTGAGGGTTTCGATAACCGAGTGGGTCACACCGTCTCAAATAGTGGACAATGTAATACAATATAAATCTGAAGGTGAGTAGATTTTAAAGTGGGGACAACAAGCACTTATGGGCCCCACATGTGAACTTTTGGATAAATCCACCTCGTCCACACTATTTGTTGGGTTGTGTGGGATTCACCATAAAAATATGGGTCAGAACGGGGTTCCAGGTGGCCCACACCACTTGAAATAATGGGATTGACACCTTGAAAAATAACAGAATCTGAATCTGATTGGACTCCAACTTTTGGGTCCCATTGGGGAATATTTTGCCCAATCTAAACCATCCAATGCTTAGACCGGCAAGTCTTAAAACTGTAAAATAAATTTGGTACACATCAGACCTCCTAAACAGTCAAATTAAACGAAATTGTGGGGACAACACCTGTCCATTTTCTTTGAATGTATGGTTATAGTTTAGTTTAAAGTTCTTAAACCCCTCAAAATGCTTTGTTTCATAATGTGAATGCATTCTTGCCATCTTAATATATAAGCACTTGATTTGTTTCTTAAATAGTTATGTTGTATGATTCATTAAATTATATTAAGATGTAATAAATTATCATTATCACATGTTCATGTTTATATGATCACACATGATGGACCCATGCATAGAGCGGTTTATGGTAAGGTTAAGTCTAAGGAGTTAAATCAGAGTAAGGGTATGTAAATGGTTCTTAACCATAACTATCCAAGTGTGGTTAAGTTTATGTGGGATGGAAATGGGAATGACTATGGAACAACTATGTATGGATACATTGGATGAATTGGAATATGAAAACCATCAAGTGTGGTATGTTTTTCTGTCGAGAATGCGTCCCGTGTTGGGATCAGATTGTACCCGTGTCAGGATCGGGGCAATTGTTTTCTCATTGAGAATGCGACCCGTGTCAGGATCGAGTGTACCGTGTCAGGATCGGAGCAATTGCGCCTCGTCAGGAATGTGACCCGTGTCAGGATTGGGCGTACCGTGTCAGGATCGGAATATACCTCACCTGTCTGGTCGTGATTGGTTGTAATACTATTTTTCAAGCGTAACCTCGTATGGCTAATTTACTTGTGTGAAACCTGACTAAAGACCTTGTATTAAAGGCCACGTATATGGTCGATTTATGCGTGCTGCATGGAAATTCATTATGGGATGTGTGTTTAATGTTAATGAATGTGTCATTGTAGGGTGGAAAAAATGTGAGCATGGCATTCTACAATTTACAAACTGAATAGTTATGTTTTGATTCTTTTTATTTGTTTACTTGGATGCGTGATTCATATTATGGAGTGGAGTAAGTACTTCTACTCGCTGGGCATTGTTTTGCTCACCCTTCTTAGGGAACTGTAGGTTCAAGAGGTGACATGGAATCTTTCGAGGACAAGGCACAAGTTGAGGACATAGTGAAAATCCAGGAGGAGGAGAACGCCAACTCTGATGAAGACAATTTCATTTATTTCTAGAATTATTATTTTGTTTGAAGTTAGTAGAACTGTAGCTGAATTTAATAAAGTTATTAATTATTGTTTATGAATGTTGACACCCTAGTTTATAATTTCATTTGGAATAAGAGCGTGACATGGCTTGGTTATTTAAAAAAAATGCTTTAAAAAAATTGCTACTATTATTTGTATTCCTGTAATTATTACCTTAGTAGTGCTCGAAAATTTGTGCTCGGGCGATATATTCGGGCATTGAATTTTGGGGCCCGTTCATTCATTTTGAGATCATTTTAAGACACAAAACAAAAAATGAGGTGCATCCAAAACTAAAGTAGGCCATATAAAATAATTCTTAATTTAGGTCTCATACCCTAAAATGAGCTCGCAAAATGGATGGACAGGGTGGATTTTTCACACGAACATCATGACTGCCCTACCTAGCATCCCATCTAAAATCCTTTAACAGGAAATCCAAATACCGTACTGTGTACTGATTTTACAAGTATTAAGGTGGCTACCTAGTATAAATAATTACTCTTAGCCATATGAAACAATTACACAGATTAAACCCATACGTCTAAAAGCATGAAAAGATTATATAGATTGCATTCAAGCATGTATAATCATAAGAACATAGAAATGAATTGAACAACCACAATCAATTATCAGTCAAAATCCGAGGAACTCCCCTCACTCTCATTTGACATTTTCGATTCAGATGCATACGTTAAATTAATCATTTCTCTTTCAACCCACACCCTCGCTAAACGGCTTACCATCCTCCTAATCTCCCTTTTCAGCCTTGCCAATGCAATCTCCATTTCTTCTAACGTACCACGTCTCATATTCAATGAATGTCATTTTGGTATTGGAAGGCTGTATTTCCTACATCTGGATGCCCATTGTTCTCCTTCACGTATTTGACGATCCCACTCAGCCCTTTTTATGCACATACGGTAGGAGTCGCCGGGAGGTGGATGTTAGTTGGGTTGCCGATGTGCACGACGGTTTAGTGGCATATTTCTGTACGAGTTCAAGAAAGAAGATGCACTGCAGCACATGCGGTCGCATCTCGAATGCTTTTACTGAACTACGAATGGGTGCGTAAACAACTAGGACGAAGATGCATAATGGTACCGAGACGACGGAAGCACTCTAACCAAATACCGAAAGACATTGACGCATACTGTACCCCTAAAATAGTATCGATTCACTCCGACTTACACAACAGCCATTCGGTGGTATGCCGAACGCTTTCACCGAACTTTGAGTGGGTGTGTAACCTCTCAAGAAGACACTACGTTAGGGTACCGAGACTAAAGAATCACTCTGCCACGCACCGACGAACACGGACATACACCGGACCTCCAAAATAGTAACGGTTCCCTCCGACTTGTACTGCGGCACATGCGGTCGCATCTCGAATGCTTTTACTAAACTATGAATGGTTGCGTAAACAACTAGGAAGAAGATGTATCATGGTACCGAGACGACGGAAGCACTCTAACCAAATACCAAAAAACATTGACGCATACTGTACCCCTAAAATAGCATCGATTCACTCCGACTTACACAACAGTCATTCGGTGGTATGCCGAACGCTTTCACCGAACTTTGAGTGGGTGTGTAACCTCTCAAGAAGACACTACGTTAGGGTACTGAGACTAAAGAATCACTCTGCCACGCACCGACGAACACGGACATACACCGGACCTCCAAAATAGTAACGGTTCGCTCCAACTTGTACTGCAGCACATGCGGTCGCATCTCGAATGCTTTTACTGAACTACGAATGGGTGCGTAAATAACTAGGAAGAAGATGTATCATGGTACCGAAACTACGAAAGCAATCTAACCAAATACTGAAAAGTATTGACACACACCATACCCCTAAAATAGCATCGATCCACTCCGACTTACACAGCAAACCTTCGGTGGCACGTCGAACACTTTCACCGAACTGCAAGTGGGTGCGTCACCACTCAAGAAGACGCTACGTTGGGGTACCGAGACTCAAGAATCACTCTGCCACGCACCGATGAACACGGACATACATTGGACCTCCAAAATAGTAACGGTTCCCTCCGACTTTTACTGCAGCACATGCGGTCGCATCTCGAATGCTTTTACTGAACTACGAATGGGTGCGTAAACAACTAGGAAGAAGATGTATCATGGTATCGAAACTACGAAAGCAATCTAACCAAATACTGAAAAGTATTGACGCACACCGTACCCCTAAAACAGTATCGATCCACTCCGACTTACACACCAACCCTTCGGTGGCACGCCGAACACTTTCACCGAACTGCAAGTGGGTGCGTCACCACTCAAGAAGACGCTACGTTGGGGTACCGAGACTCAAGAATCACTCTGCCACGCACCGATGAACACGGACATACACTGGACCTTCAAAATAGTAACGGTTCCCTCCGACTTTTACTGCAGCACATGCGGTCGCATCTCGAATGCTTTTACTGAACTACGAATGGGTGCGTAAACAACTAGGAAGAAGATGTATCATGGTATCGAAACTATGAAAGCAATTTAACCAAATACTGAATAGTATTGACGCACACCGTACCCCTAAAATAGCATCGATCCACTCCAACTTACACACCAACCCTTCGGTGGCACGCCAAACACTTTCACCGAACTGCAAGTGGGTGTGTCACCACTCAAGAAGACGCTACATTGGGGTACCGAGACTCAAGAATCACTCCGCCACGCACCGATGAACACGGACATACACTGGACCTCCAAAATAGTAATGGTTCCCTCCGACTTGTACTACAGCACATGCGGTCGCATCTCGAATGCTTTTACTGAACTACGAATGGGTGCGTAAACAACTAGGAAGAAGATGCATAATGGTACCGAGATGACGGAAGCACTCTAACCAAATACCGAAAAACATTGACGCATACCGTACCCCTAAAATAGCATCGATTCACTCTGACTTACACAGCGGCCATTCGGTGGTACGCCAAACGCTTTCACTGAACTTTGAGTGGGTGTGTAACCTCTCAAGAAGACACTACATCAAGGTATCGAGACTAAAGAATTACTCTGTCACTCACCAACGAACACGGACATACACTGGACCTCCAAAATAATAATGGTTCCCTCCGACTTGTACTGCAGCACATGCGGTCGCATCTCGAATGCTTTTACTGAACTACGAATGGGTGCGTAAACACCTAGGAATAAGATTTATCATGGTACCGAAACTACGGAAGCAATATAACCAAATACTGAAAAATATTGATGTACGCCGTACCCCTAAAATAGCATCGATCCACTCCGACTTACACAGCAACCCTTCGGTGGCACACCGAACGCTTTCACCGAACTGCGAGTGGGTGCGTCACTACTCAAGAAGACGCTACGTTAGGGTACCGAGACTCAAGAATCACTCTTTCACGCACCGACGAACATGGACATACACCGGGTCTCCAAAATAGTAACGGTTCCCTCCGACTTGTACTACAGCACATGCGGTCGCATCTCGAATACTTTTACTAAACTACGAGTGGGTGAGTAAAAAACTAGGAAGAAGATGCATAATGGTACTGAGACGATGGAAGCACTCTAACCAAACACCGAAAAACATTGATTCATACCGTACCCCTAAAATAACATCGATTCACTCCGACTTACACAGCAGTCCTTCGGTGGCACGCCGAATGCTTTCACCGAATTTTGAGTGGGTGCGTAACCACTCAAGAAGACGTTACGTTAGGATACCGAGATTCAAGAATCACTTTGACACGCACCGACGAACACGGACATACACTGGACCTCCAAAATAGTAATTGTTCCCTCCAACTTATACTGCAGCACATGTAGTCGCATCTCGAATGCTTTTACTGAATCACGAGTGGGTACGTAAACAACTAGGAAGAAGATGCATCATGGTACAGAGACTACGAAAGCACTCTAACCATATACCGAAAAACACTGACGCATACCGTACCCCTAAAATAGCATCGATCCACTCCAACTTACACACCGGACCTTCTATAACACGCCGAACACTTTTACCGAACTACGAGTGGGTGTGTAACCACTCAAGAAGATGCTACATTTGGGTACTGAGACTCAAAAATCAGTCTGATCACGCATCGACGAACACGGACACACACCGGACCCCCAAAATAGTAACAGTTCCCTCCGACTGGCACTGCCGCACATGTGGTCGCATCTCGAATGCTTTTACCGAAGTACGAGTGTGTGTGTAACTAACTAGGAAGACGCTGCATCATAGTACTGAGATTACGAAAGCACTTTAACCATATACCGAAAAACACTGACGCATACAGTACCCCTAAAATAACATCGATCCACTTTGACTTCTACAGTATTCCTTCAATGACACGTCGAATGTTTTCACCGAACTACGAGTGGGTGCATAACCACTCAAGAAGACGCTACGTTAGGAAAAAAAACTCAAGAATTACTCTAACCACGCACCGACAAATACGGACACATACTGGACCCCCTAAATATTAACAGTTCCCTCCGACTTGCACTGCAGCAAATGCGATCGTGGGTCGAACGCTTTCAATGAACTATGAGTATATATGTATCCACCTACGAAGACTCTCGATCACAGTATTAGACTATAGAACCATTCTACATAGACAACAACTAACATTGATGCACACCGTACCGTACCTCTAAAATAGCATTGATTCACTTCGACTTGCACTGTAGCCTTTCGATGGCACGCTGAACGCTTACACTGAACTACGAATGGGTGGATAATCACCAAAAAAGATGCTGCATTAGGGTACTGAGACTCAAGAATCACTCTAACCACATATCGACGAACACGGACACTCACGGAATCCCTAAAATAGTAACGGTTCACTCTGACTTGTACTTTAGCCCATGCAATCGCACGTCGAACGCTTTCACTGAACTACGAGTGGGTGCGTATCCACCTGGAAAGACTTTCCATCGTGATACCAACACTACGGAAGCACTCTAACCACACACCGAAAAACGCTTACGCATACCGTACCCCTAAAATAGTATTGATAAACTTCGACTTGCACACTAGCCCTTCCTTGGCACGCTGAACGCTTTCACCGAACTACGAGTGGGTGCATAAACACTTAAGAAGACGCTGAGTGAGGGTACTGTGACTTAAGAATCACTCTAACCATGCACCGACACACACAGATATACATAAGACCTCCAAAATAGTAACAGTTCCCTTTGACTTGCACTACAGCTCATGCAGTCACAACTCGAATTCTTTTACCGAAGTTTGAGTGGGTGCGCAACCAACTAGGAAGATGCTGCACATGGTACCGAGACTATGAAAGTTCTCTAAGATCATACCGTAAAACATTGACGCACACTATACCCCTAAAATATCATCGATCCACACCGACTTGCACTGTAGCCCTTCACTGGCACGCCGAACGCTTTCACCGAGCTACGAGTGGGTTCGTAACCACTCAAGAAGACGCTGCGTTAGGGTACCGAGACTAAAGAATCACTCTAACCATGCACCAACGAACACGGATACACATGGGACATCTAAAATAGTAACGGTTCCTTCCGACTTGCACTGCAGCCCATGCGGTCACAACTCGAATTCTTTTACCGAAGTAAGAGTGGGTGCATAACCAATTAGGAAGACGTTGCATCATAGTATCAAGACTACGGAAGCATTATAACATCATACCGAAAAACATTGACGCACATTGTACCGCTAAAATAACATTGATCCACACCAACTTGCACTGTAGACCTTCGGTGGCACGCCGAACGCTTTCACCGAGCTATGACTGAGTTCGTAACCACTCAAGAAGATGCTGCATTACGGTACCGAAACTTAAGAACCACTCTAACCACACACTATAGAACACGGACACACACTGAATTCCTAAAATAGTAACGGTTCACCCCGACTTGGAATGCCTTGTTATAGTAATGGGCCACACCTTCATTTATTGATGTTGTTAGCAATGATCCATGTTGTTCATTCAAATTTAAAGATTTTTTTTGTTCCGATACTAAAAAAATGTGGCAAATCAAATAATCAAGTGGTCCACATCATCTTCATTTACATTTAATGGTACATACTTAACACACTACTAATACTATTTACGGCCCACCTTCCACTTAGATGCGCCTCATTTTTTTTTCTAATGATATAATAGAGGATGAGAAAACTGCTGGACGGTATCGATCGACAAATTAAATTTATGTGGGCCCCATTTCAGAGATTTGACGTAACTGACAATTTCAAGGTTAAAGTTGTAATAAAGTAACACCACAAGGGTAGTAGTGTCAATTTAGACAGGTGGCGCGAGTAAATTCACAACTTTTTGTCTCTTTTTGAGTCCTTTGTGAAAAGACAAAATTAACCTCTGTGAGTATTTATGTTAACCTACAAGTGCTTGTAATAGATCCGGCCTCGGTTTTCATTTGCATTTTACGTGGTTTTGGAGACAGTATGCTAAACCAGAGGCTGAGGCGAGTTCCCTGTCTGTGATGACTTGGGAAATTCTCTGTTGTGCACCTAGTTTTCTCCTCTGTGGATCATGAATTGATTGATCCAAGCCATTAATCTTATGGAATCCATCATGGATGGACCATATGAAAAGAAAGGTATCCATCCATGATAGGGACCCTTGGATCAATAGCTTGGGTAAATTAACAATGGGCCCCACATCAACAAACCCTCGCTGATGAACCAATAGATACACAAGGACTCAGTATGTCATGGGTTTGATACGCGGTACAGAAATTATACACATTCACTCACTATTGGAAATTCCTCACAAAATGAGGCAGATGCAAAGCTCAAGTGGACCACACCACAAGAAACGGTGAGGAGAATGATGTGTACCATTGAAACCTTCCTAGGGCCCACAGTCACATTGATTTGTCATCCACCTTCTCTCTCTCTCTCTCTCTCTCTCTCTCTCTCTCTCTCTCTCTCTCTCTCTCTCCCCCCCCCCCCCCCCCCCACACACACACATATATAATCAAGTCAAATGAACGAGTCGAGTTGAGTTGAGTCGAGTCAGTCAATAATTGAGTCGAGTTAAAAAGGCCTGTGATTGAAACCAACTCAAATTTTTGCTTTCAAACAAATCCTGTGGTTTGAACACGAAGACTTTTTGTTCGAATAAAGTTTTACCGAGTTGATCCAAGTCAATCTGAACGATCAAACTCGAGTGGTGTCAAGCTCTATTGCCAAGTGGGGTTGGCTAACATTGCTGTGTGACTAACAGTGGGGGGAGGATGTACTAACAGTGGGGTGTGTGTACTATCCAAAATAAAAAATAAAAAATTGGCATCATACCACAAAGGATTTCCCAATTACGTGCGGACTCGTCTCATCCAACACTGTGTTGCCCAGACCGTGGGGCCCACATTGATGTATGTATTGCACATCCATGCTGTCCATCTGTTTTTCTAACCATTTTTAGGACATGAACAGAAAAATTAAGAAAGTGAAAACAGGTAGACCATATCATAGGAAACAATGTTGATTGAACCCCACCATTAAAAACTTCATAGTGGTAATGCCTACCATAATGTTTATTTGCCATCCAACCCCACCATTAAGACATGGATGAAGGGTCATGGCTGTTCCCACCATGTGGCCATTCGCAACCGTCGGGCCAACCTCGATCTATGTATTGTATATCAACAGTGTTCATCCTGCTCATTTTAGAGCATGAGTCCAAAAAATGAGGCAGATCCAAATCTCGGGTGGACTACACATGAAGTAATGGCGATTAAATGTTCACCATTAAAAACTTCTCGTGGACTACTAAAGTTTTGGGTCAAGCTAATATTTGTGTTTTCCTTCATTCAGTCTTTGTATCCTAGTCAACAAGTTGGATGGCAAATAAACATGGCATTACAGTGTGCCCTAAGAAGTTTTTAATGGTGGGGTTCAATCACCACTGTTTCTTATGGTATGGTCCACCTGATATTTGGACCTTGCCCTAAAAGGACCTGGTAAAAAGGATGGATGGCATGTATATGCACAATACGTACAACAAGGTGAGCCCTGCAATCACGGCTGCACTGTGTTGGGTGAGGTCGGTCGGTCAGGAAAATCTTAACCCACGACAATAGAGCCTTTAACTTGGATGTAGTTTGTATACAGTGCCTTGTAGGCCCCACCATGATTATGTGTTTTATTCACACTGTCTTTTCATTTTTCGCTGAAAATGACGTAGATCAAATCTCATGTGAACCACACTATAAGAAACAAATAATGATTCAATGCCAACTAATATTAAAAACTAACTGGGGGCCATGAACATTTTAGATGATGCTGTGCCTATGTTTTACCTTCATCCAGGTATGTGTGACCTAATCAACACGACGTGAAAAGGCAAATTTGCGACGGATTTTGCGACGGACATTGCCCGTCGCAGAAATTTCTTGGTTTAACGACGGACCTTGTTCGTCGTATTTGAAAATATTCCGTCGCTTTTGCGAAATTAAGGCGGGATTTCGTCGCGGGCTTTACCGACGGACATAGTTTGTCGCAAAATTATAATTTCCGACGGACTTAGCCCGTCGCTATTTAACGACGAATTTGGTCCGTCGCTAATCCCAGCCGGAAAAAATCCCCCAGATAATGTCCGTCGTAAAATAAAATTTAAGAAAAACGAGATACTGAAAAAAACAAATATTTTGTAAAAATTAAAAATTTGATATTTAAAATAATAGGTTAGTAATTTGAAAGAAAAAGTTAAGAGGTTTTAAAAACAAAATTGAGAAATTTGAATAAAATTAATATGTTTGAAATTTCTTTTCAAATTTTCACAAAATTAAGCATTTTGAAAAAGAAAATTGTGAAGTTTAAAAAAAATTTGTGATTTTCAAACAAAAAAAGTTGAGAGGTTTGAAAATAAATTAACAATTTTTTAGTAAAATTGAGATTTAGAAAAATAATAAGATTCAAAAAGTTGAGATTTAAAAAAAAAAAAAAATGGCCATTTGAAAAAAGTTCAGAAGTTCGAATAAAATTGATAAGTTTGTAAAAAAAATTGGAATTTTTATAAAGAAATTATGATTTTGTATTTTGAAAAAATTAAGAAGTTTGATTTAAAAAAGAAAAGAAATTGAGAAGCTTTAAAAAATTGACATTTTGAAAAGTTAGAGAAGTTTGAAATAAAATTGAAATTTTGAAGAAAAAATGTGATGTAAAAAAATGGAGATTTTGATAAAAAAAATTTTAATTTGAAAATAAAAATTGACAAGTTTCAAAAAAATTGTGATTTCGAAAAAAAGGTTGAGAAGTTGGAAAGAAATCGACAATGTTTGATAAAAATTCGGATTAAAAAAAAAAGAATTGAGATTTAAAAAATAATTAGGATTTTAGAAAAAAAAAAAGTAACATTTTTAGACAAAAAAGGTTATTTTGAAAAAAAAAATTGAGACTTTAGAATAAAATTGATAAGCTTTAAAAAATTAATTTTTGAAAAAAAATTATATTTTTATAAAATTGACATTTTGGAAAAGAAATTGGCATAAAGAAATTAGTGTTTTAAAAAAAAGAATTAGTATTTTTTAAATGTTGAGAAGTTTGAATAAAAATGATAAGTTTGATTAAAAAAATAATTTTTTGATAAGTTTGAAAAAGTTTGAAAAAAAATTAGATTTGAAAAGGAAATGAAGATTTGAGATTTAAAATAAAATTGAGATTTCGTATTTTGAAAAAAAAAAAGTTGAGAAATTTGATATAAAAAAGAAGGAGATTTTATCAATTTTGAAAAAAAAAGTTGGAAAAAAATTGTGATTTAAATAAAAGCGAGAAATTTGAAATGAGTGGGCCAAATTTATTGGTGGACATTTATTGGATAGTTGAAAATGAAAAATTACACTCATTCAGTTAACTGGTTATCAGATTGGTTTATGCATACATGTTCATTGGTGCAAAAAATAAAGGCCCTAATATAATGATGTTAATTAATTGAAAGGAAAACTTATAATGATGAGATTAATCAAATTCTATGATCAAGTCATCCTAAACTTGATTTGAATGGTCAGATATGTTTAGAACGTGGTAATTATTATTGAAAACAAAATTAAGCCCGTATCATATCCGTATAAAAGACTATTTAAATGTGCACAATCAGTTTGTCTAGAGCTAGACAAATTTTGGACAATCTGATTGGTCCAAATTGAAAAGTAAATGACTTTAGATGTTTAGATTAAATTTCACTCAAATCTAATGGTTAGGTTACAAGATATGGCCCATCATTGATCAATTTTATCTATTTAGTATCTTTCTCATCTTAAACTTGATCAGGGCAAGTGACCAGTCAAATCAAAGTTATTGATGAATATAATACAGTGAATGGATTAGATTTCCAAATTAGGCCAAATTTTTAGGTCAAAATTGCGTTGCAACTTGTTGGCCTCGTGAAAACCTAATAAATGTATAGTCATTGGACCCCAAACTCTAATCTAGCCATTGAGAATTTAATCTTTCTAATATTTGCTATTGCATCCTAAAATGATATAAAAGAACAGATGGATGGATTAGATATACATAAAATATATCAACTTGGGGTCATACCGTTGGGATAACTGGATGCGGATTGGTTAGTGACTCTGCCACCAGTCAATGCCAAGTGATCGGTGCTCTGTGGGCCCCACCATGATGAATGTGTTTCATCCACTCTATCCATACATTTTCGTAGATCATTTTATGTTATGAGCCCAAATTTGAGGTAGATCCAAATCTCAAATGGACCACATCACAAGAAACAATTTTAATTGAACACCCACTGTTAAAAACTTATTGGGGGCCACGGAAGTTTTGGAACAAGCTGATATTTGTTTTTTACCTACATCTAGGTCTGTATGACCTAATCAAGAGGTTGGATGTCAAATAATTAATATAGTGGGCCCTACGAGGTTTTTAATGGTGGACATTCAATCAATACTATTTTCATGTGGTGTGGTCCACCTGAGATTTAGATTTGACTCATTTATTGGATCAAGCACTAAAACAATCTTAAAAAATGGCTAGACAGCGTGGATAAAACACATACGTCATGGAGGGGCCCACAAAGCACCGGCTAGTGGCCCCATAACCAAGGGATGCGAATTAGGTGCTACCTCAGGAACAGCTTAGTGGGTGTTACCCTAACCGTGTGGGGCCCATCTTGTTGTAGTTTTTATATATCAACACCGTCTATCTCTTTTTTCATATCATTTTAGGATGTGATCCAAAATCCTAAGAAGATCCAAATCTTAGGTGGACCATATCACTAGAAACAGTGATGTATAACCATTAAAAACATTTTGTGGGCCACAAAAGTTTTAGATCAATCTAATCTTTATATTTTCCCTTCATCAAGACTTTATTGACATTATCAAGAGCTTGGATTGCAAATAAACATTACAAAAACCTTACGATGGGCTCTTTGGAATTTTTAATGGTGGGGCACTCAATCACACTATTTCTAGTGTTATGGTCCACTTGAAATTTGGATCTACAAAATTTTCGGAAAGTCATCCTAAAATGGGCTGTAGAAATAGATGGACGGCATGAATATACAAAATATCATCCATGTGGGCCATACGGTGGGGGTAACACCCACTAAGTTGTCCCCGGGTAACACCTAATTCACGCCCCCGGCCGCCCAGGAAGTAGATTGCGTACTGGGTAACTCCACACGTGCGGAGTAAACTTTGTGGGGCCTACAGTGATTTACATTATTTTATCCACTCCGTCCATCCATCTTAACAGAAAACTATAGGTATGGTGCAAAAAAAATGAAGCATATCAAAATCTAAAGTGGACCACACCACAAGATATGTGTGAACTGAATGTCTACCATTGAAAAATTCTTGGAGGACACAGAAGTTTTGGATCAAGCTGATATTTGTGTTTTCCCTTCATCCATATCCATGTGATCTTATGAACAGGTTGGATGACAAATAAACATCACTGTAGGGCCTGGAAGGTTTCACCGATGGAAATCATTATTCCCACTGCTTCCCGTGGCATGGTCCACTTGAGATTTGGATATGCTTAAGTTTTGGGCTCAACCACTAAAATGAGCTGAAAAAACATATGGACGGAACAGATAAAGCACATGCATTCTAGGTGGGCCCAACTGATTTTACTCCGCACGATAAGAGCGTGCGGAGTTACTCCGCATGCAATCCGATTTTACTCCGCACGGTAGATGCACTGTAAAAAAATCTCCAAAAACCTCTTCCCTCTACCGTCTCCCGCCATTCCTCTCTCTCTCTCTCTCTCCCCCCAAAAATCCACTATTCCCATCCCGCTGTCGTGGCCATTGCAGCTTCGAAGCTTCCACGCCTCCCATCCCCCACTCCCGTGGTTTTTTTCAGCTTCCAAGCTCAACGGCCGTTACCTGGTATGAAATCTCTCTCTCTCTCTCTCTCTCTCTCTCTCTCTCTCTCTCTCTCTCTCCAAGATTGATTGTTGAAACCCTAATCAGGGTTTTACAATCCCTAATTGGTCATGGTTGATCCCTAATCAGGGTTTTGCAATCCCTAATTGGTCATGGTTGATCCCTAATCAGGGTTTTTCCCAAAAAAAAAAAAAAAATTCACTCATTGCTGATTGCAATTCGACGGATAAGAAATTCTTAACCTCGTTTCATACTCGTTTGAAACGAATTTCTAGAGATCTAAAGCCCACACACATGTACAGAATAAATACACTGTTGTGAAAAATCAGTCAAAGCAATAGATTATTGGTTGTTTGGCGTAGCTTCTAGAGGTATGAGATTTCATACAATGAAAAAGCAGACGAAAAGGACATCATTCCGTCTCTTTCGGGTAGATGGTGATCATCTTTCTTCCTAGGCCCACCTTATTCACCTGTTGCACTGTTTTCTTGGCCCACCTCATGCACCTGGTGGGCAGTTTACCTGGGCCCACTTCAAACGCCAGAGTAGCTTTCTTCTTGCTCAGTGACCCCCTGCAAAGTAGTCATGGTTTCTTTTGGACTATTAGCTAAGTTGTTAGTTTATCACAGTTTTTACTCAACGGTGGAAACTTATCCACCACAAGTGGCCAGCTGTTCGGGCGCCCGACCAATGGTTCAGGCGCCTGATATTAGAGCCCGAACACCCCTGAAATTTTCCAGAGAATTCACTGGGCGTTTTACGCCAAGTTAGGGCGCCCGACTATGGAGCCCGACGGCCAGTTCGGGCGCCCGATATGGGGCCCGAAGGTGCACAGAAGATTTGCTTCTTTGTGATTTGATTCTTTGTGCAACTCATGGTCAAACTCCAAGGCTGATCACATGGACACAACTCTAGAAATCTGGACACAACCAGAAATACTTTTCTTTAACTTCTTGCAGTGTGAATCTTCATTCAAAGTTGTTTTCGAAAGATATACAAAGGAAAAGACACTCATCGAGTCCTATTAAAAGGTAAAATAAGTTACCTTTTTCCATTCCGACTTGTTGATTTCTTTTGGTATTTTATTTTCTTGAGATCTTCTTCTTATTCTTACAATATAAATGTTTGATTCAACATCGGTATGAACTATTTGATTGGACCTTTGAAGACTTTAGATGGCTTATCTATTGACTCAGTAAAATGTTCTGATTTGAATATTAAAAAAACTACGTAGTGGCTTGATCCCAAATCACTTTTTTGGGTACGTAGGTAGCCGTTAGAACTAGTCTGTATTGGTGCAGCCACATTTTTTTTCTTTCTTTTTCTCATCTTGCAATGTAACAACAGAGGGGATGATATAGCAAAAAAAGGAACATTCTGTAATTACACCGGAAAGTAATATTTTCAGCCCTCTACCTGACTGGTATCTTTGATTTAGTTGATAATTACTTTTCAGCCCACTTCGATTGAAATGCATGGATTTCATTCATTTCATATCTTCATTTCATATCTTCTTTTTCTGTTATTGGATGGCGATCTTCTTCCTTTTCTTCATGCACCCACTATGTTAATAGTTGATGGTGACTGAAGAAAGGTGATCTAGTATTATTCTACTGGTGATTATTGTACAGGCCATCCACAATGCCAATGAATAGAGGGATGATCCTAATCCACCTTTCCCTAAAAATAAGAGATCAGCTGTGTCCAAGTATCCATGGGACTAGAATATTGTGTAAGTACTTCCCTTTATTGTGCACCAAAATGAAGTGTATGAGCCCAAAAATTAAGTATCCATGGGGCTCAGCTGTGTGTCCTTTCTATTACTCCTATTCTGGTTACAAGGTAATGCATTCACACTTATTCGACAAATGTAGTTTTAGACGAAACATATATAGCCTAGTATTAGAAACCATGAGAAGATTAAAAATAACTAATTGCCTACAAGCAATACTTCCATAACTTGTGGTACCAAACCATCTTTCCCACCAACATGCCATTTGTCTAGAAAACTAAGTACAGTGAGAGCATAAGGCTCTAATCTCAAGCTTGTTGGTTGAGTTAGTAGACAATGCAGTGGTAAACCTTACTACTACTAAATAAATAAATAAACAAAAGGATAGGTTCTATGATGAATATCAGACCTTGGTTGTCCATTGATTCCAATGATGTGTGATCCTTCAATGTGGACCAAAATGCTCTTCATGTATGATTTGCCCTATATCCACCTCATCCATCCGTTTTTCAACATGGTCCCAAAAATTAAAAAGGTCCAAATATCAGATGGACCATACCACAGGAAGCAGTGGTGATTGAAATACAAAGACAGGCTTGATTCAAAAATTTTGTGGCCCACTAAAAGTTCTTAATGGTCATTCACTACTGTTTTCAGCTGTGTAATTTGGATATGCTTAGATTTTGAGATCACTATCCTAAAATGAGCTGGAAAACCGTATAGAAAACGGGATTGGTGCTTAGGTGGATATATATAGCACTGGCAAAAACCTCAGTTAACTCATGATTACTAACTTGCATGCATTGCATGGCCAGCCACCTGCCTATCTTAAGCTGGAAGCCTGTAACTGGGACTAGATTCCTGCCCATGTTTCACTCACGATATTTGACAGGCTGGTTGGCTCCTATGAGAAAGTAGACACTTGTTTGAGAATAGGCACTGTTGGCTCGTTTTCATCTTGAGCATTCGTTAGATGTCCCCAATCGGACAGATAGAAAATCAGTTCAGTGTAATTTTTTTCTTCTTCTTTATCTTCTATCCTAAAGCCAATGATCTCAACGGTTTGATTTCAGCTAATATATGCTCCGTTTCAAATCTAAGATTGCATGTCTTTGAAATAACCAACTCATTTTCCGTACCATATCTTTAATTATTTTCGACAATGAAGTGCTCCACCAGGTCGACATTAATAAGTGGAAGAAAAATAGTAGGGCGGGGAAACTTTTTTTTTTTATGCAGTGCATAAAATAGCCATCCTCTATAGGTACACTATGCTATATACGTGAGATCCACTCTGTTCATCAGGCAATAATGATTATCTGGACCATACACGTAGAAGTTAATCCTGATTAAAAACTCATATGGGCCATGCCGAAGGTAATAATATCAAATTATCCAAAAATCCACCACACCACAGGTAATAATATAAAATTATCTAAAAAACCATCAAGTCCATGAGGTGTGGCCCAAATGAGGTCTCCAAGGAGATTTCAATGGTAGGAATTTCTCTACTGCCTTTTCCTTTAGTGCGGCTCATTTGAGTCTTGGATCCAGATCATTTTAGGAGTTTTGTATTCTATAGGAGGAAGAGCTGAAGACAAAGTATGTAGGACTTCGACCCAAGTTACCTCCAATCCAAGTAACTATCGTTTCTCTTGCTTGTAGATTGGTTTCAGTGATGCTGACTACATTTATATTCTTATCAGTTTTGGATTTCTATTTTTATTTTTAGATCAGTCCACGCTCTTACTTCGACTCTGCTGACTAAAAATTTCTCTGCTTGCTGGCTTTGTTTGTGAATGCTCTATCCAAAGAGGATCAAATGGAATTGCCTCCAGGTTTCCGATTTCATCCCAATACTGAAGCTTGATCATGCATATATAATAGTTATCAAGCTTGTCACCTACCATTTCTTACGATTAGGTGGTGCTTCATTGTCTTTTGTTGTTGTTTTTCCTTTTTGTTCTTACATTATAATACTCATACTCTTTATGTTTTATATTCTGGATTTTGCAGGTGGGCCAGTTGATGGATTTGCTAACGTATGAGGTGGAAGTAGCTATAAAGGAAAGATTAGAAATGAAGGCTAGCTTCACGTATGGTCAAGAGATTGGTTTCAATATTGGGGACAAAATAAAGCCTAGTTGCTCATTCTATGGAGAATGGTTCACTTCAATGTGTAGATTTGTAACAAATATTAATGTTATTTTTCACTAGAAATGTAAGGACTTTAAGTTTCATATATGATATAATTATGATTTGTTAGGTTTTAGTTTTTCCTTTTTTTTGTTTTAAATAATTTGGATGACTATCAGGTGTAATAGATTCAAAAATAAATTTAAACATTATAGGTGTGGTGCAGAAAATTTAGCGACGAACCAAACCCGTCGCTAAAACTCCTAAATAAATGCAATCACGTGGTCACCCATAAATTTAGCGACGGACCAATATTCGTGGCAACAATTTTGTACAACGGACCGATATCCGTCGCAACAATTTTATACGACGGACCAATATCCGTCGCTAAATCCGTCGCTTTACATAATTTTGCGACAGACGTAATTCGTCGTTTAAAGGCGACGGACATAATCCGCCGTTAGTAAACTGCGACGGACCATGCGACGGACCAAGTTCGTCGCTAATATGGATTTGCGACGGACATGGTTCGTCGCAAAAATGCGATTTTGGCTTAGTGCAATAGGTTGGATGGAAAGTAAACATTATTGCGGGCCCTAGCAAGCTTTTAATGGTGGGCATTCAATCACCATTGTTTTCTATGGCGCAATCCACCTGAGATTTAGATCTGCCTCTTTTTTGTGCACATGGCCTAAAATGAACTCAAAAAATGGATGGATGATGTGGATAAAACACATACATCATGAGGCCCATATTGCACCAACCAGTAGCCATGTTCTAATGCAATCTGCGTCCGTTGAAAACTCTAGAATTTTTTCTTTAAATGTTTTTATAATTACACTTCATTAATAATAATTACATCTAACTATCTGTTTAATTTTCTTATGCAACGTAGGATATTTTTGTTATTTTAGAAAAAAAGTTATATTAGAAAGATACCCCTTTATCAATAACTTGATTAATATGTATCTTAATGAAATCCTAATTTAAAAAGGTACCAATATTAAATATTGTATTAATGAGGTGCCATTTGTTGGGATAGGAGGGCCGGGAGCGGAAGCAAAGTCGAATACAAATAGTAAATTGAATCAAACAAGCCATACAATGCAATCACAATGCATGCAATCACCCACACATAGACAGTCCGAATTTAACGTGGAAAAACCCCCCACGGGTAAAAAACCATGGCACAAAGCGACACAAATCCACTATAATATTAGAAGTTATAAGAGATGGAACCCAAGACCAAAAATCCAAACCCACAAGAGAAATCCCAAGCTTACCCAAGAAGAAAACCCTATTCTTCAAGCTCTTTCTCTCACCTAGAAGCTCCCTTAATCTCCTTTGCAACCTTAGAAACCTCTAATCCCGTATACTACTTAAATAATCAAGAAAAAAGGATTTAGAAACCTCTTGCGGGCAAACCGCGCAAGAATTCGTGTTACACAAGGAAACTGCCGATCGGTCGCCCAACCGGTCAGACACCCCTATCGACCAGTCGGATGGCCTAAAAACTTCACAGCAGCAACGCTGCCTAGATCTCCTGTGTGACCGGCCGGTGGGCCGACTGGTCGATGGCCCTGTGCAATTGATTTGAGACGTCCGTTTTTCAACACTATTTTGTAAAAATCCCCACTAAAATAAAAAAGGCTTTGCTCCCCACATATAATCCCCTTAACGGACACCTTTATATGTAGAATCCGGATCCTCTGTTGAAACCGAGCAGAGAACCTTTGCTTTTGCTGCTCGGATTGGTCCATCTCATATTGACTGTGTCAGAGAAGCTCAGCTCTAACACAGTCAGGCTTAACTGGACCAATCAGAGAAGCGACGAGCAGGGTTTCTCTGCTTGGTTTCAATAGAGGATCTGGACTCTTATATGTAACACACTTGCTAACTTGACTAGCATGTTGGATATCTAAGGCGTGCATAAGGTGCCCCCCTCCTTGAAGATGGCCATATGTGAAAATCAATCCCATTTTCTCAGCCTGGCCACATATGGACATTGATGTAGACCATTAAAAAGTTCTTAGCCTCTTTTTAGGTTCTTGAAGACCAACCAGTATTATTTTTTATTTACTTTTAGATACATTAAATTTTGAAGAAAAAAATAAATTAAAATTTATTCACAAAGAGATTATTATTGTTCAAATAAATGATAGATTCTGTAAAGTAATTATTAGCTTTTATTCATCAAATATGTGACACCAAAATAAGTAACCATATTCATCTCTTATTGGAATTTTTGTTGTTCTTAGTTGTGCAGAAAGGACCCATCTTAATATGATATCTTTCATTTTTTGTTTATTCATCCAATCGTAATTCTATCATAAACATCTTTATTAATCCAACCCATCCATCCTTTTAGATGATTAGAGCAATGCCGACAAAACAAACCATGTTGCTAAAAAAGAAATTGTAATTGGGTTCCGGCCCATTTATTGTAGTGTGCAATTGGGCTAAAGGCTCGTTTGGCAGTGCAGATTTGAACTCTCATTGAATCAAGTGGATTTGAAATTAAAGTTTTGGCACGGGAGTTTCTACTCAAATCTAAATTCCTCCAATTCCATCTACCAATGTGATCAAACACAACACTCACTTTTCAAACTATTTCCCTTAGGATTGCCCACTTGAGTCATAAATGGACTTGATTTTTTTTTTTCTTCTTCTTTTTATCTCCGGGCATAAATTTTGGTGTGGTATATAATGGTTTGAGTTGATTTCATATAATCATCATGGTGGGCCCTATAAAAAATTCAAGGTTGGAGGTCTCTCTCAACCTTTTCCATTAGTACTGTGGCCCCACCTAAATTATAGGTTAGCTTGACTTTGGGTCCTGCACGTAATGTTGGATTGCACATCTAATGATCGAAGTAGATTTCACATACACATGATGATGGGCCCCTTCAAAAATCAATGGTGGGCATTGGTCTGGTCGGGTTGCTATATTTAGAAAAGAAAAAAAAAGGAGTTTTATGAATGCTCACCTTTGATTTTTTTTGATAGGGCCACTATGATGTGTATGTGAGATCCACTCCTAGCATTAGATGTGTAATCTCATGTTAGGTTTAGGGCTAAAAAATCAAGCTGAACTATGTTTCAGGTGGGTGACACCAAAGGAAACAGTCAAGAGAGGGATGTCCACCTTTGATTTTTACATGGCCCACCATGATGATTAATTATATGAAATCAATTCTAGCCATTAGATGCCACACCAAAATTTAAGCTTGTAGTCCATATACAATTTAAGTGGGCCACACCAAGGGAAACAATTTAGAGGGTGAGCATTATCAAGTACATTATTTTCAATAGTAGTACATTGTTTTTAATAGTGCGGTGCAACTTATTCATTGATGGAGATCTGGGCCTTGGACCTATCACAGAGTGATTCACCTGGTGGTCATGGTGGATTACATAAACATCATGGTGGGGCCCACCTGAGTTTTTGTCCATTTTGCTGACACAGAAACGAGAGCCACTATTTAAAAATAAAATGGAATGAACTCTAATGATAATTACTCAGATTAATGAGATACCTTGTCGAAGTAAATTTTTATTAAATAGGTAGGTTTTTGTCAAATTCCTTTAAATTTATTTATTAAATGAGTAGGTTTTTGTCAAATTCCCTTAAATTTATTTATTAAATAGGTATGTTTTTGTCAAATTCCATTAGATTTATTAAAATTGAGATACTTGGGCAAAATTCCTTTAGATTAATTAAAATAGAGACAACCCATGTTCTCGTGAAAAAGAAAACAAGCGCCTCATCTACTTTTATTAGTTCATTTTACCTCTGCCGCCGCTCATTATCCATAGCCACACAATCGTTTTGGTCCTTTGATTTGAACCGTACATTTATTCTTCTGAATTTATGTTTCAGATACTGATGGTCACAATCACTTGCAGTGGGCCGCATGACATAAGTCCACAACATGGACGGTCAGCGTGTGGGCCCCAGTAGCTGGCGACACACGATAGATCCTTAGTTGCGGAAAACGAAGTCTTCCCTGACTCTCCTGATGATGTGACATTCTACCCCCTCTCCCTCTCCCGGAAATGAAAACAAAAAACCTCTATTTACACCCACCCTTTTGATTTGCATACACCCATTTCTCCATTTTAGGTATCATGGCCCAAGGGAGGCTGGATCCACTGCAAAGCTTTGTAGATGTTAACGCTATGGGTGGGGTCCATAGTGATGTGTGTACGACATCCAATCCGTTCATCATGTCTGCCTCCTCATTTTCTTCTTGACTTCAGAAAATACTAATCCAAAACTCAGGTGGCCCACAACATCCAAGGAATAGTTGGGATGGGACTCCTCCATGTAGAGACTAATGGGAAGAAAACCCTGGGAAGAAGGGAACAGACGAGAGTCATGCAATGCATCTGTTATCCATTTATTCCCCATTTGGAATTTAAGTCCACTTGCGGAGCCCTCCCTATCTCTACCCACAAGTACACGTGGCCATATGTAATGGCCCATCTATCACATGGTGGACCACTCTGTTTAGATCATGTGGCCATAAAATCAGGTCATTTCATTCGGGTAGGACGGTGCGTACAAACAAATTAACGGCCAAAACAGGCTTTTGGAAATTCAACGAAAAGCTACTACTTAATATTGAATTTACATTCTGGTACCTTTTTCAAAAGGGTTTTCATGGGGTCGTAGATTGGGGTGGGCCCACTGTGCTGTTTATGTAAAATTCGATTACTAAGTGCATCATCCAATGTTAGGCCCAGAGACCAAGCACCAATCCCATCCATGAGTCAAGTGGACCATATGATTGGAAATAGTGTGCAGCACCACATTTACCATCCAAATTGTTTCATTTAATGACCACCCTGGCTCGTGTTCAGCTCGGCTCGATCTCCAAGCTGGCATGTTGGAGCTTGCTTGACTGAGCTTTCTAGCCAAGTTCAAACCCAATTTGAGCTAAATTCGAGCCTGAAAAAATAGAATTTTAAATAGGCCCATCCCAAAGCCCGGCCTAAAACAATTAAAAATTGGGCTCAAAGGCACCCCAAAGCCCATTTACACCCCCAATTACTTTTACGGAGAATTTCACCTCTCATTTCCTTCCTTGCTTCTGATGTGGGACTAAAAAGCATACTTTTCCAGCTGAGTTACCTGAGTCGAACCGAACTTCGAGCTTCGATCGAGCCGAGCTGAGCCAAATCGAGCTTGGGTTAGCTCGAGCTCAGCTTGAAAATCATTTCGAGCTTGGAAAAATGGCTCGACTTAGTTCAAACCCAACCTTCGAATTAAGCTGAATTGAGCTGGTTCGAGCCTAGTGGAGTGAGCTAACTGAGCTAGCATGGCTCGTGGACAACTCTACTTATCTCTCCCATTTATTTCCTTGATGTGCCCCCATAGGAATCACAAGTCTCTTAATTTTTTGCCACGGGCCTAATGTGGGATGAAACTTCTAATGGTCTGAGTGGATCTCACATAAACATCACCTTAGGCCCAGCCAAAAATAAGAGCAACCCTTGAAATTTCCTTGATATATGGGTGGAACCTAGGAACAATTGCAATAGGGACGCGATCCTTATTTTTAAGGGTCCACAATGATGTATATGTGAAATCCACGCCCACCATTAGATGGAAAATCCCATGTTGGGCTCAGGGCCAAACAATTAGGCTAACCCATCATTTAGGTGGGCCACAACAAAGGATGTAATTGGGAGAGAGACTTCCATCCTTGATTTTTACAAAGCCCACTGTGATGATTATATAAAATCCACTCCGACTGTAATATGTCGCACCAAAGTTTAGGACAAGAGATAAAAAATCAGGACCATCTATGATTTAGGTGGGTCACAAAAGGGGAAATTGTTTAGATGGTAAGCGTTACACTATTGACTGTTTCTAATCTTGTGCTTGAATAATGGATGGGGCTGATTTTTGGACTTCGGACCAACATTAGGTGAAGCATCTAGTGGTTGGAGTGGATTTAACATAAACGTCATCGAGGGGCCCACCCGACCCCTAACCCTTTGCCTTCCAGCATCAACAATTTCGGTTAACAAATGCAAGCGGAAGGGCCACAGATTAGCTACTGAAGTGACATCACCAAGTTCTGTGGGCCCCACCATGATGTATGTGTTGTATCTACTCGGAGAGATCAATTTAGGTCATGAACCAAAGAATGAGGCAGATCCAAAGCTCAAGTAGACCCCACCACATAAAACAGTGGGGATTGAATGGCTACCATTAAAAACTTCTTGGGGCCACAAAAGTTTTTAATCAAGCTTATATTTATGTTTTACCTTCGTCCATGTTGTGTGAACTTATGAACATGTTGGATCTCAAATAAACATCATGGTGGGCCCTAGGAAGATTTCAACTATGGGTGTTATGTCCCCCCCCCCCCCCCCCCCCCCTTTTTTTTTTTGTGTTGGGGTCTACTTGAGCTTTGGATCTGCCTCATTTTTTGGACCATGCCCTAAAATGATCTCTCCTAATGGATAGACAGTGTGGATACAACATATACATTATGGTAGGACCCACATAATGCAGTTTTGGATCCAGCTGATATTTGTGTGGATGCAGCGCAGAAGTTTTGGATCAAGCTGATATTTGTATTTTCCCCTCATCCATGTCTATGTGACCTTGTGAACAAGTTGGATGGCAAATAAACACCATGGTGGGCGCTAGGAAGGTTTCAATGGTAGGAATCATTTTCCCTGTTGCGTACTGTAGTGGGTTGACATCAGCCTTTGATCTGGCTCATTTTTAGAATCATATCCTAAAATTATCTTCCCAAATGGATAAACGATGTGATAAATCCCGTAAATAACAGTGGCCCTAGAGAGCGGTTGGATTGATTACCAGCCGGAGGCAGGATGCAACCTCTTTACCAGCCGGAGGGAGGATGCAACCTCTTTTTCAAATATCTAGATTTAATTATCATTAATGAAGTGTAATTATAAGAAAAAAATCTTAAAAAAGGAAAACATTTCTGGAGGTTTTCTCGCACGTACGTACATTGCATCTGGAGGTGGCTATTGAGCAGTGCTATGTAGGCCATCACGATGTATGTGTTTTATCCATGCTGTCCATCCATTTTTCGAGATCATTTTAGGGCATGAGCCCAAAAATGAAGGATATCCAAATCTCAGGTGGACCACACCATGGGAAAAGTGGTGATTGAACGCCCACCATTAAAAAGTTTTAGGGCCCACCACAATATTTATTTTACATTCAAGTTGATCAGGTCACGCAGATCTGGATGAAGGGAAAGCATAGGTATAGCTTCATCCAAAACTTTTGTGGCCCCTGAAAAAAATGAGGCAAATAAAAAAATCACAGAGTAGGAAAGTAGGAAAAGAAATGCTGTACTGTTAAAACCTTCCTGGAATCTACCTTGATGTTTATGTGCCATCTAAACTTCATTTCTACTTGGATGAACTATAAAAACAAAAACTTAGCGTGATACTAAACTTCCATGTGCCATATAAATATTTCAATGGTGGTCGCTCAATCCCCACTGTTTCCTCTCGTCTGTCTCAATTGAGTTTTGGAGCTCTCTAGTTTTTTTGGTCTTCTGCCCTAAAATAAGCAGGCAAAATGGATGAACTGGGAGGATTGATCACAAACATCATGGTACGCCCCATGTAACTCTCGAGCGCAAGGAAATTCGCGTAGATTTTTATAGGGGTTTCAATGGGCCCAGCCAGGCTGAGACCAACCTGAGGCTCAGCCTTATTTGCAGCTCATGCCATAAGATGATCAGGTTTTATCCATGCTGTTTAGATATTTTGCCAGGTCATTTTATGATATGATCTCAAAATGAAGGAAGATCAAAGGCTCAAGTCGATAACAGCACAAGAAGAGGAGGCTTGAACTTCTACTGTTGAAAATTTTGTAGGGCCTACCAAAACGTATATTTGCAATCCAACATGTTCATGAGGTCATGCAAATCTGGATGAAGGGAAAACATACATATTAGCTTGATCCAAAACTTTTGTGGCCCCAAGAAGTTTTCAACAGTAGGCTTTCAATCCCCACTGTTTCTGGTGGTGTGGTCCACTTAAGCCTTCAATCTGCCTCTATTTTCAGTAGATCAAAATGGATGGATGGCATGGAATGGATAAAACCTATACATCATGGTGGGCCCCACAGAGTGCCTAAGAGGACCATCCGACTCTAGTTAGGTCTTAGGGGCGTAGTGCGCAATTGGCGTCCGACACCCCGATTCATAGTTGAAGTGGTAAGACTGAGTGAAGATAGCCTAGCTTCATTCCTAAGTAGAGGTGAGCAATGATCCAATCCAAGTCAAACATAGACTATATTGGATCGTTCAGCTACTTGAGTATGTTCGAACAAACATTGTTCGAACAGGGTGGCTCTGTTCAAGTTGGGTTTTGTTTGGTCCAATTATATTCGAACATATGGATTTTGGACAATTTTTACACGAACTAATAGGTTCAAACACTTTCGCTTTTTTCGCTTGAAAATAATTTTTTTTACTACTAAATAGTGAATACCAATTTGTTCACATATTACACATCACAAATGAAAAATCATACGGTTAAAAGTTTTTAACTAAAAAAAATGAGGCAGATACAAAGCTCAAGTGGACCACACCACAAGAAACTTTGAGGAGAATGATGTATACCATTGAAACCTTCCTAGGGCCCAGTCACATTTATTTGTCATCCACCTTCTCTCTCTCTCTCTCTCTCTCTCTCTCTCTCTCTCTCTCTCTCTCTCTTATATATATATATATATATATATATATATATATATATAATCAAGTCAAATGAAGTCGAGTTGAGTCGAGTCGAGTTGAACAGGGCTATGATTGAAACCAACTCGAATTTTTTTTTTCAAACAAACCCTATGGTTTGAACACAAAGACTTTTTGTTCGAACAAAATTTTACCGAGTTGATCCAAGTCAATCCGAACGATCAAACTCGAATGGTGTCAAGCTCTATTGCCAAGTGGGGTTGGCTAACATTGCTGTGTGACTAACAGTGGGGGAGGATGTACTAACAGTGGGGTGTGTGTACTAACCAAAAAAAGAAAAAAAAATTGGCACCATGCCACAAAGGATTTCCCAATTATGTGCTGCCCTGACCATGGGGCCCACCTTGATGTATGTATTGCACATCCATGCTGTCCATCTGTTTTTCCGACCATTTTTAGGACACAAACAAAAAAAATTAAGAAATTGAAAACAGGTAGACCATATCATAGGAAACAATGTTGATTGAACCCCACCATTAAAAACCTCATAGTGGTAATGCCTACCATAATGTTTAGTTGCCATCCAACCTGTTTATAGGACATGCAGACATGGATGGAGGGTCATGGCCGTTTCCACCGTGTGGCCATTCACAACCGTCGGGCCTACCTTGATCTATGCATTGTATATAAAAAATGAGGCAGATCCAACATTGTTCATCCCGCTCATTTTAGAGCATGAGTCCAAAAATGAGGCAGATCCAAATCTCAGGTGGACTACACATGAAGCAATGGCGATTGAATGTTCACCGTTAAAAACTTCTCATGGACTACAAAAGTTTTGGGTCAAGCTAATGTTTGTGTTTTCCTTCATTCAACCTTTGTATCCTAGTCAACAAGTTGGATGCAAATAAACATGACATTACAGTGTGCCCTAAGAAGTTTTTAATGGTGGGGTTCAGTCACCACTGTTTCTTATGGTATGGTCCACCTGATATTTGGACCTTGCCCTAAAAGGACTGAGTAAAAAGGATGGATGGAATGTATATGCACAATACGTACAACAAGGTGAGCCCTGCGATCACGGCTGCACTGTGTTGGGTGAGGTCAGCCGGTCGGGGAAATCTTAACCCGTGGCAGTAGAGCCTTTAACTTGGATGCAGTTTGCATACAGTGCCTTGTAGGTCCCACCATGATGATTATGTGTTTTATTCACACCGTCTTTTCATTTTTCCAAATCATCTTATGACATAAGCCGAAAATGACAGAGATCCAAATCTCCTGTGAACCACACTATAAGACACATTAGTGATTCAATGCCAACCAATATTAAAAACTCATTGGGGCCACAAAAGTTTTAGATGATGTTGTGCCTATGTTTTCCCTACATCAAGGTATGTGTGACCTAATCAATAGGCTGGATGGAAAGTAGACATTATTGTGGGCCCTAGTAAGCTTTTAATGGTGGGCATTCAATCACCATTGTTTTCTATAGCACAATCCACCTGAGATTTGGATCGGCCTCTTTTTTGGGCACATGGTCTAAAATGATCTCAAAAAATGGATGGATGATGTGGATAAAACACATACATCATGAGGTCCATATTGCACCAACCAATAGCCATGTCCTAATGTCCAATGAAAACTCTAGAACTTTTTCTTTAGATGTTTTTATAATTACACCTCATTAATGATAATTTTATCTATCTTTTTAATTTTCTTACGCAACCTAGGGCATTTTTGTTATTTTAGAAAAAAATTATATTAGAAAGGTACCCTTTATCAGTAACTTGATTAATATGTATCTTAATGAATTCATAATTTAAAAAGGTACCAACATTAAATACTGCATTAATGAGGTGCTATTTTTGTAAAAATCCCCAATAAAATAAAAAAGGCTTTGTTCCCCCACATAAAATTCCCTTAACAGACACTTTTATATGTAACACACGTGCTAACTTGTCTAGCGTGTTGGACATCTAATGAGTGCATAAGGTGCGCCCCCCTCCTTGAGGATGGCCATATGTGAAAATCAATCCCATTTTCTCAGCCTGGCCACATGTGGACATTAATGTAGACCATTAAAAAGTTCTTAGCCTCTTTTTAGGTTCTTGAAGACCAACCAGTATTATTTTTTATTTACTTTTAGATACATTAAATTTTGAAGAAAATAAATAAATTGAATTTTATTCACAAAGAGATTAATATTGTTCTAATAAATGGATGGATTTTGTAAAGTAATTATTAGCTTTTATTCATCAAATATTTGACACCAAAATAATTAACCGTATTCATCTCTTATTGGATTTTTTTTTTGTTCTTAGTTGGACACAAAGGACCCATCTTAATATGATATCTTTCATTTTTTGTTTATTCATCCAATTGTAATTCTATCATAAACGTCTTTATTAATCCAACCCATCCATCCTTTTGGATGATTAGAGCAAAGCCGACAAAACAAACCGTGTTGCTAAAAGAGAAATTGTGATTGGGTTCCGGCCCATTTATTGTAGCATGCAATTGGGTTTAAGGCTCGTTTGGCAGCGCAGAGTTGAACTCCCATTGAATCAAGTGGATTTGAAATTAAAGTTTTGATGTGGAAGTTTTTACTCAAATCTAAATTCCTCTAATTCCCGGCTACCAATGTGATCAAAAGCTAATAAATTCTTATAAATCTCTCCATTTCTATGTTGCCAAACGACCATTTAATAATCATTGGTTAGTAATGAAATTCTACTTGCTTTAAAAAAAAAAAAAAAAATCATGTGCTGAGGGAACAGAAAGCATCCTGATAGGGTCCACCATTTCATGAAGTGGCAAGTTAGATGGAAACATATGCATGTACCACAAGTTGTGGTGCCGTATGCTGTAGGTAATCGGATCTCTTTCTCGGGTATAACATGCACTGTTTCACGCGGATGAAGTTCTCAAACAAAAAGCATCCTGATAGGGGTCCACCATTTCATGAAGTGGCAAGTTGGATGGAAACATATGCTTGTGTCACAAGTTGTGGTGCCGTATGCTGTAGGTAATCGGATCTCTTTCTCAGGTATAACATGCATTGTTTCACGCGGATGATGATCAAAGCACATCTAATGAGAAAGGATACTCCAAGACTCGGGATTTTCCTCTCATTCATAAGCGTTTGTCTGTGTCTATGAAAGCGATATTTGTAAAATTTAGTGCATTTTTTGTCTTTTACTTAAAGATGTTGAACTTCAGAGATTATCACACCCGTGACTCATGACTGTAGGGTTTTTCATGGTTGGTTTTGGTATGGTGGGATGGAGAATCCTTATCGCATGAATGGGCCACCTTCTCATCTATCCAAATTGTCCAATTCAGCGGCCACATCTTAGATCATCCATGGGCCAAAAATTCCACATTATAGATAATTTTTAATTGGTCAATTGTGGAGAACTCGTGCTGAGAATCAAAATCATGGGTCACCTGATGCAAAGAGGACGTGGGAGGTCGATCACCATCTTCCTAACTGAGTTGTTCTCGAATCTACAAGAAAAATAAAAGAGATAAAAAGGAAAATAATTCTTAAAAAAATATTGAATAATTAAAATCATGATTACAATGCTTTTAAACAATAAATTAAGCCCTAGTTTATACTTACTAAATATAATAATTTTTTTGAAATAGAGAGTTACTATAGTAAAATCGTAATTAAAAACTACAACTAAGTAAACTCTTTTTAAAACTTATTGTTCAATAAAAATAAAAACTCCCAAATAAACAAAACTCTAAAAAGAAGAAGTAAACTACAATTTGAAATTACTAAAAATAGTAATTTTTCTAAAATCCCGATCGGATAAGTGGGTTAGTTCACCCCAAAACGAAATTTTAGTGGGAATCTATATGCTGCGCGCCCCGTAACTCTTCTCTGATAAAAAATTATAGCCGATTTACGATAAGCCTTCTTTTAGTCCATACATACAAAAATTGTCAATTTTGTCAACTTTTCTGGTCCATATGAGGTATGAATGTGCTTGATCCATGCCCTTCATCAGGGAGTTCTTGTCCTACATCATCACCCCTTTTGGATCCACATGTAGACGTGGTTAGATGAATGGAAGAATCCATTTCCTGGGTGATACACTTAATTAAGGCCTAATGAAAAAGATTTACTCGGGATGATGACTTTTAACCATTGATATCATTAATAAGGAAATTTTAAATGGTTTATATTCAACTTAACATAAAAGTGTAAGGATTGTTCTTTTGATGTCATTATTGGACCATAGTTCAGTATGATATTTCCTGAAGTATAGACGGTTCAAATCGTTGGACCACATCTACATGTGGGCTCCATGGGGTGACACAAGCTGGTGATCCTCCACGGCCACATATCCCAACTAGGCCCAAGATTCGGTAATCTAGACCATTGATATGTTGGATCCCACCATAGATGGACTATCCAGAGCAATGGTTTGGATTTCCTTGCTGCAGGCCCCACTTCGCAGAATTGAATTTCCACATGCAGTATACAAAGATGCCGGTCAAGCATCAAATTGTTACTATAGGAGATTCATTGGATACTCGGGTTGCAAATGACCCTTGATACACAGGCACTTAGAAATTCGACACGACGCATGTATTAACTCAAATTAAACCGGCTCATTTGTGGGACTTACTATTGTTAATTCACAATAGAGCTGTTCACCAGGCGAGCTGGCTCGGTTAGCTCACTCGACTCGGCTCGTTCCAGCTCGATTCGGCTTGATTCAGAGGCAAGTGTGCGATGACCCAAGCTTGATTCCCCCCCCATGTGAGCTGGCTCGGTTAGCTCGCTCGACTCGGCTCATTCCAGCTCGATTCGGCTTGATTCAGAGGCAAGTGTGCAATGACCCAAGCTCGATTCCCCCCCCCCCCCCCCCCCCCCCCCCCCCCCACCCCCTGCGAGCTGGCTCGGTTAGCTCACTCGACTCGGCTCGTTCTAGCTCGATTCAGCTTGATTCAGAGGCAAGTGTGTGGTGACCCAAGCTCGATTCCCCCCCCCCCCCCCCCCCCCCCCCCCCCCCCCCCCCCCGCGGGCCTAGGCCCACCGTTCTCGAGGTCTGCAATATTTCAAAGAGAATTAATTGCGTGCGTCCGGAGGCACGTTTGGCTAGGGCTGTAAATGGGTTAGTGGACCCGATGGGGTACCCAAACCCAACCCATTTAGACCCGACCCAGACCCGACCCATTTGTTAAATGGTACGGGTCCGGGTCCAAGAATAGACCCATTTGTTAAACGGGTTTGGGTCTGGTTTCCTTTATATTAGGCCCGACTCGACCCGACCCAAACCCGTTTAGTAAGTGGGCGGGTTTGGTCTATGTTACAAGGGACCCGTCCAGCCCAGACCCGTCCAGACTCGGTTTTAAGCCTTATAAAATGCTTGCATACTTGATCCAGACCCGGACCCATTAGACCCGGCCCATTTATAAATGGGTCTGGGTGGATCTCTCTCTACCAGACCCGGACCCATTTATAAATGGGTCTGATGGGCTGACTTGGACCCTACCCGGACCCGCCCATTTAGTAAAAGGGTTTGGGTCTAAAATTTGGACCCAGACCCGTTTAGTAAATGGGCGAGTTTGGTTTTGGCTAAACCCGCCCCGAACCCGACCATTTACAGCCCTACGTTTGGCCATTTAACGGTCTCTGACTCTCCATCCGACGGCTGAAAATTCACCTGTGGAAGTAAATTGGCGGTTGCACATGCGGATGCACCGAATCTGTCCTCATATTCTAAGTGTCTGTGTATCATCCATCACCGGAGTAAATTTTTTTTTTTTTTTTTGAGATATACACGTGGCTCGTACTAACTAGTATTAAATAAATTAAATTATTACCAACTGTCGGTACGTCACGGGCCCACAGTAAGATTGGTTGGGTGGTCCAAACTGCTGTTTTTTATACCATTTATTATTATTATTATTATTATTTATTTATTATTGAAATAGGGGTATCGGATGTTTTTTATTCGCAGCCGTCCGACTGGGAATCCGAATCCCCTGCTCGCGGGCGCGGATTGCCTGCGAAAGCCTTTCGCAGGCATCTCTTGCGCAAGGAATCTGGGTGGGGCCCAACATGAGGTTTTTGAAAAATCTACTCCGCCCAACCATTTTTTGAGATCATTTTAGGCGTTGTGACAAAAAATGAACGGGATCGAAAACTCAAGTGGGCCGCACTAAAGCCAAAGGTGTGTAGGGAAATTCTTACCATTGAAACCTCTGTGGGGTCCACAGTGATGTTTATATGCCATCCATACCGTTCATAATGTCATTCCTACTGAAATTAACTGAAAACACAAATATTATCCTGATTCGAAACTTCTGTGGCCCATGAATATTTCAACTGTGGAAGTTCAATCATCATGTTTTCGGCCCACTTAAGTCTTGGATCCCGTTCAATTTTGGTCTCAACACCTAAAATGATCTCACAAAACGGTTGGACGGCGTAGATTTTTCAAAAACCTCACGGTGGGCCCCACCCAGATTCGTTGCGCAGGACATGCCTGCTAAGGCTTTCGCAGGCAATCCGCCCCTGCTCGCTAAGAAATCCTGTTTTTCCCCTCTTATTAGTCTAGTCAGCTCTGACACAGTCCAATACAAGTGTCAGAGATGACACAGTCCAGCTGCACTGGACCAATCAGAGAGTGAGCAGCAGAGGTTGGACTCCTAAGCTGGGACCCATAATCGTGACAGTTTAATTTATATTACTTGCATGCAACGAATGCAATTTCTAAGTATTACTAGGTCCGGCGTATCATCCCTCCCACTCTGCCAGAGTATTAAAGCTTTTCTCATGGATAGATAAGGTATTAATACGATACAATAAGCTTATTCAAAGATTTGGTAGACACCGATCAAACGCTTACAGTCTGAGAATGTTCCCAGTAAACATTACTAAAATTTCGGCTGTTTCATTTACTCAAAATGGACGCTCAGAAGAATGATAACCATTGGATTGCATTCAAATACTCATGTGTTGCTTACCGGATGAGTGGACCGGATTGATTTTTAGGATAGGAGACAGATGCACACGCGGACTACCCCATGAACGTCCCGGATATCGTACACATATTTCTTTTGGCACGGATTGTGCGTCTGCATTAGGCGCTTGAAAGCGGGCGTCCGGAATCGGCATTCCGCATTGTAGGAATGGGAAGCCGATTGCGTACTGAACAAACTCTGTAGGGTCCACTGTGATTTATGTATTTCATCCACTCCGTTCATACATTTTAAAAGATAATTTTATTGCTTGATACAAAAAATTAATCTTATAAATATCTTAAATGGACCACACCACAAGAAACAATGTGAATTGAACCTGTATTGTTGAAAAATTCTTGGGGGCTATGGAAGTTTTGGATCAAGCTGATATTTGTTTTTTCCCTTCATCAATGTCTTTTTTATCTTTTGAACAGGGTGGATGATAATTAAACATCACTGCGGCCCTAGAAAGGTTTCAATTTTGGTAGGATTTCCTATTTTATTTATATTGTACATCCATTTTTACAGCCCATTTTACGGCATTAAAGTATATTGAACGCTTAAGTGGACCACAAAATAGGAAACAGTATTGGGAATCAAACGTCCAATACCCAAAACTTTGACGAACTTTAAGGCCCTGAAGTTTTAGATTAAGCTGATATTTGACTTTCCCTTCATCCATATCTGTGTGACCTTATGAACAGGTTGGATGGCAAATAAACAGCAGGGTGGGCCCTATAAAGTTTTCAACCGTGGGCACCATCGTCTCCACCATTTCCTGTGGTGTGGTCCATTTGCGCTCTTGATATACTTCTATTTTCGTACCATGCCTTAAAATAAGCTGGAAATATGGACGGCGGGTATGAACAAAACACATACATCATGATGGCCCCATGGAGTCTTGGCAGCACTAGACAAGTGGCTTAAGAGGGAAGTCACTGAAGTACCCTTCTACATTGTTTATCTTTAAAATGTACTAAAGTTAGAAAATTTTAGGCCTGCATGTCATGTGTACGCATGCATCCTACCAATCAAAACTATTTCTTATTGAATCATCAGGTGAGCCCATGCACACATTTTTAACGTTTTAAATTGATATATGATGTTTTTATGGTGTAGCTCACCTTATGCTTAGATGGACCAAAGTATTTATTTTATGAACACTATAGCATATTGCATTCATGGGACGGGTTGGATATTATAAAAATATCATGTGGGATCTATGATTCTCCACCTCACCACTTTCTAAATAAAAGGAAATATAGTGGGCAGTATGATAATTTCACCACTCAAAAAAGCATATGAGTGGCATTTACTATATTTTATATTTGTTTGAAAAAGAAGAATTTACCTTATAATTTGGCCTCGAAAATTGTGGCGTATAGATGTCCGGTTAGACAAAATCATGGCTGCAAAATTTTTGGAGACAACCATTAAGCATGTGTGGATCCATGTCATTCATCTCTTCTATAGGCTTATTTTAGGGCATGATCTAAAATAGGGGTAGATACAAAACTAGAGTAGACTACACCGTGGGAAACTAAGAGGATTTAAACACCTACCATTAAAAGTTAAAATGTACCTATGGCCTAAAGGAATGTGTAACTATCATCCAACCGATTCGTAATGCCACATAGACATGGATGGTGGGAAAACACAAATACCAACTTGATCCAAAACTCTTTAGGAGAATAAAACAAATAGTAAGCATTCAATCCCTCCTATTATTTGTGGTGTGGTCTACTTGAGCTTTAGATCAATGCCAATTTTGGGCTCATGCCTGTAAAATTAATGGAAAAAAAAATGAATGACACGGATCAAACACACATATTAATGGACCCTATGGATTTTAGTGGAAAAAAGCCTCATTCCCTCTATTGGAGTGCAAAAGCTTTTTTATCATACTTACTATCAACATCAAGTCAGCATAGAGACCACTGCAGAAGGTAAATACTAGGGTAAATAATAATTATTTATTTACACCTTATTTACTTTAGAAATTGAAAAACAAATAAGCCCTTCAATTTGGAGGGGCGAATTTGGTAAATTATTAATTTATAAAGAATTTTGTGGTAAATTTTTTAAATTAAAACGACTAAGCTTTGTTGCATGGGATTTTTGACGAAAATTCCTCACAAAATGACAAGCTTTGCTATTAGGATCTTGATGCATAGCTCAGTGGTAAATGCTTTACTTTTCAAGATCCTAGTCCTCCCGTTTGAGTAATGCTTTTTAAAGGAAAATTTTTATTATTGCTCTCCTTTACTTTTCTTGACGGCAAAGTAAGTAGAAAATAAAAAATTATAAGGCCATGTGACATGTATCTCTCATCCAATCTGTCCAACAAATGCATAAGTCATGGACAACATTATTATTAGCTGAATAAAAAAGATGTCAAATCCAATCATAAGGTGGGCCAATCTATAAAAATTAATGTACATCATTTAAAATATCTCAAATCAAGTGTAGCTTATTTTGATGATCTAAATCGACTTGATACTTTGTTCGCGTGTATCCCCATAATGTGGTGCATGTACTTAACGAGTTGAATGTTATACACACATCACATGGACCACACAAGTGTAGAATTTCTCTCTTTCTTTCTTTTTTTTTTTAAGAAAGTAAATATATTTTTGCAATTTCAATACTAAAAAAGATATCTCTACGTGTAATTTCCATTCATGGAGGCATTATTTGGTAAAATATAGCTTCCTTAGCTGTAAAATCCCTTTCTTAGGAAATGATTATATCCATTGAATCAAGATCATATTTCAATGATCCAACCATTATATGATGGGTCACACCTTAGATAGGGTTATACCCAAAATTCTCTTTCATTGGATCTTTTCATCTTATAATATAACGGTTGGATCATTGAAATATGATCCTGATTCAATGGATATAATCCTTTCCTAAGAAAGGCATTTTACAGCTAAGGAAGCTATATTTTACCAAATAATGCCTCCATGAATAGAAATTACACATAGAGATTTTTTTTTTTAGTGTTGAAATTATAAAAACATATTTACTTTCTAAAAAAATTAAAAAAAAGAAGAGTGAAATTCTACACTTGTGTGGTCCATGTGATGTGTGTATAACATCCAACTCGTTCAATTCATGCACCACATTATGGTGATACACACAGACAAAATATCAAGTTAATTTAGATAATCAAAATAAGCTACACTTGATTTGAGATATTTTAAATGATGTACATTAATTTTTATAGATTGGCCCACCTTATGATTGGATTTGACATCTTTTTTATTCATCTAATAATAATGTTGTTATAACTTATGCATTTGTTCGAACGGATTGGATGAGAGCTACTATGTTAGATGGGCCTTACAATATTTTATTTTCTACTTTTTCATCTAGAAAAGTAAAGGAGAGCAGTAATGAAAATTTTTCCTTTAAAAAGCATTACTCAAATGGAGGACTACGATCTCGAAAAGTAAAGCATTTACCACTTAGCTATGCATCAACATCCTAATAGCAAAGCTTGTCATTTTGTGAGGAATTTTCGTCAAAAATCCATGCAACAATGCTTAGTCGTTTTAATTTAAAAATTTTACCACAAAATTCTTTATAAATTAATAATTTACCAAATTTGCCCCTCCAAATTGAAGGGCTTATTTGTTTTTCAATTTCCAAAGTAAATAAGGTGTAAATAAGTAATTATCTCCTGAAGAGTATTTGGATACCACCCATCCACGAAGAGGCGATCATATGAATCGTTCATTGAAACATGACGCTAGATCCAACGGCTACAGGTAACCGTAAAAAGTAGGTGTAGAATTAATCGGGATGTACTGTAGCAAGAGCTTTGGTAAGATCACACTCGTGCACAAGTCAGCTAACGAACACGCCACTATATATGCCAGCGTGGCAGACAGGTACAATATCCAAACCATCCATCAGGTGGATCTCACCATTTAGATATTAAGATAAAGGTGGTCCATTCAGTAGGTGTGGCATGACATAGATTGTCGAGTTATAAAACATCAGCTGATTTTTCACAACCGTACATTCGTTGAGTTGATTGTGGGCCACCTGGATAGTTTTCTTATCTGATTTTTAAGAATAAAAATCTAAGTAGTGGAAATCTTCTGATGGATGGCTTGGATATTGAATCTGTCGGCCAAGATGGCATATTCGGTGGCATGTGCATTAGCTGAGTTGTACACGCTTGTAGGTGTAGAAAAGCTTCTCTAGCAAACCCACGGTTTTCATTTGCATTTTACGTGGTTTTGGAGACTGTATGCTAAACCGGAGGCGAGTTCCCTGTCTGTGATGACTTGGGAAATTCTCTGTTGTGCACCTAGTTTTCTCCTCTGTGGATCATGAATTGATTGATCCAATCCATTAATCTTATGGAATCCATCATGGATGGACCATATGAAAAGAAAGGTATCCATCCATGATAGGGACCCTTAGATCAATAGCATGGGTAAATTAACAATGGACCTCACATCAACAAACCCTCGCTGATGAACCAATAGATACACAGGGACTCAGAACCTGTAGAAATCGTTTCACGGATTTTCTGTCAAAGCAGAGTTATTTTATTTGAAACTCCAGTATGTCATGGGTTTGATACGCGGCACAGAAATTATACACATTCACTCACTATTGGAAAATCCTTACCTTAATAGGCATCTGCTTTTCAAAACCTGACCGTTGAGAATTTTAATTTGGACCATCCATTAAAACATCCATCAATTCTTAGTGCCTGAGTATCAACTATCACTCTCTCCTAGAGTATCAATTTTTTGTTTCAGGGACACGTGAAACATCCTCCGACGCTGGCATACTGAATCGTGTCGGCGGGTTGTCCAGGTAAAGATTACAGAGGATCGATTAGGAGTACGCAGGACCACTCAGAAATGGGGCCCACCCCACATTGGGCCTATCCTTGGTGATCCGAGCCGTTTATCTAGTGAGGTCCATTTGTTGATGTCAAAGGTGCAAATTAGCTTATCAGTTGGACTGTTCTTTCATCCAGTTCAACTACTGTTACAAGAAATATATGAACCGTAGGCGTATTTAATTTTGGCCGTTCATTTCCAAGAGGGACTCATTAGAACATCCAAGCCGTTCGAAATTCACGCCATGGGCCATCCATGGTCGTGGATCTAGGGCCCCAGCTTTTGTCATTTGAAAGTGGGTGAGCATCTAGGAAGATTTGGCTGTGGTTTACTAGAAATTTTTGGTTTATTTGATTTGTTGTCTTAAAAGGCTCAAAGGTTCAAAACCTGATTATTAGAACTGATCCATCACGGATCACCTGAAGCGGGCTGCATGCGAATTTGTCATGCAACAGCATATTTCCCGCCAATATGCCACTTGTACGAGACATCCTTACCATGCAAACGGCATGGCCCCTAGCCGCCCAATATGTGAGGAAGCGAAACACGTCGAAGATCCAGGTAGACGGCACAGATTAAGAGATCTGGGCCACTGATCAGATAGTGCGCACTGCAAACGAACCATATAAGAAAAATCAGCAACAACCTGTGCCCCCGATCACAGGAAATTACTTTGGTCAGAAACTATGTGGGGCCCACAGAGATGCACGTGAGAAATCCAACCCGTGCATCGGTTTCTCAAGATCAGTGTGGGCCACACGACAGGAAACAGCGGAGATGGAATGGCCACCATTGAAAACTTTTTGGGGGCCACAGAAGTTTTAAATAGGATGATATTTGTGATTACAGTTTATCTCAGTGGTAATAACATAATGAACGGTTTGGATGAAACATAAGCATCATGGTCTGCTCCAGGAAGGGTTCAACGGTGGACATTTCTGTTTTCGCTGTTTCCTGTCCTGTGGCTCACCTTAGTTTTGGATCTGCTTGTCTTTTGGATTCCTCTTTAATTGTGAGCTTGAGAAACGAATGGACGGAGTGGATTTGTCACGGGAACCTCTATAGGCCCCACATAGCTTCCGATCACAGGAACTTCCTGGGCCGGGAAACTACCAATTCGCGTCCTGTACGTTGAATTGGATGGTTGGACAATTTCTCGCAGAAGTTTGATCTGGCTGACCAACGGACCAACATTAATTTTGGTCCATGCCCTACCTGATGAATGGCCAGGATCTTTGACATGCCCGGTCGCGCGAGAGGTCAGTCGTTGAATCAGTATCATCACTTTCCTCGAAAATAGGAGAAATCAGTTCTTTAGGTGGGCCACACTGTATTTGGACTCAGGCCGTCCGCATCCATAGCCTAATTGTGTGGCCACCTGATGAGCGGCCTGGATTTTGCGTCATGTGATTCTCGTGGGATGCGTCATGTGATTCTCGTGGTATGGTACAGATGTCCTGTACAAGTTGCGGCTGCATGAAATCCACATACCGTGATGTTTGTGAGAAATCCACTCCATCCACAGAAAATAGATCAAAACTCAAGTGGGCCATACGAGAGGGAAAACTGGGGATTCAGTGACCACCGTTGAAACATTCATGCGGCCACAAAAATTTCGTACTAGGCTAAGGTTTTGGTGATTTCTAATTCATCCCCGTGGAAATGACCTTATAAACGGTTTGGATGGCGTATAAACATCAAGGTAGAGCCCATGAAAGTTTCAATGGTAGGAAACTCTTTCTCCAGTTTTCCCTCTCGTACGACCTACTTGAGTTTTAAATCCACTTCATTTTTTGTTGTACGTCCTGAAATGATCTCTTAAAACGGATGGACGGGGTGGATTTCTCACAAACATCACGGTGGGCCCCACCTAGCATCCAACGCAGGGACTTCCTGCAAAAGGGTATTTATGTCATTTCATGAAAGTACACCTACATCTTCACGATCCAGGCACATGGGCCCCATGTATGCCAATGTGGCATCATGTGTATGATCCTGGCCGTTCATCAGGTGGGCCCCCTAATTCGGCTGCTCGCACATCTGGTGGAGCAAGCAGACGCAAACATGCACAAGAAAATGCAATGATTTGAAAATTGACAACCGATGGTCCACATAAAGCATAGATGAGTTGGCCCACCTGATAATCAATGTCAGGATTCTTCACACGTATGGGTGTGCTCATGCTCAGTGCGTCTCCATGCACACGCCTTCAATGTTCAAATAGTAGGCACGTGAAGCGGCAGGTTCATGCATGGATAGTTGCCATTCTTTACTATAGGTGTGACCCACTAATAATTTCACAGGCCTGATTATTGGTGCAATATCTCATACTACTCATGCAAGTCTTAGATGGAATATCCACAATACTCTTTGTCGGCCCCACCATAAAATATATAGGACAACCATAGAAAACCTTCAGATTCGTGTGGTGGGCCCCACTATGGTTAAATGGAATTATTTTCTGCGCTGTACAAGCTAGAAGCCACATAAATACCCAGGTGGGCCACAATCAGCAATTGTAGAATAGAGGAACCAGCCTCTTCTTGTAGAAAAGACGTGGGTTTTCTTAATTCACTGAACTAGGGTCACATGACCCAATGGCATCAATCCACGTAAGTCCAAAAAACATCAGGCATCTAAAAAGGGCAGGTTTGCTTGACTTTCAGAGGTTAGTAATGCAGACAAGGCTACGGAACCGACATGAGGAATTACCGAATCCATCAGCCTCATGCTCCAATAAGTGGAGCCCATGGAGTGCTCATCTCATTTGAAAGGCCCTGGCTAACACGGAGAACCGTCAATCCATTTCTCCAAGACGATTAGGAGAAATGGATTGACGTTACAAAAAGGAGGCTAGAGATTAGATGTATTGGATATTCCTTTCTGTAAGATTTTTGGATCGAATTATTGGTGTTGTTGTCCAATCAGACCTGAGACCACACATGTTAATGGATGAGCCCTATTCGGTCTAAGTGTACGCCATTAGGATGGTGCCGGGCATGTTATAGTCATACTCTTGACTTGAGTTTGTTCCAACGCCAGCAGCCCCATACCTATGAATGTTGTCCGAACTATCCATCCATTAATGTGCAGCCTGTCAAGCTATTTGTAAGGGAAAGGTTAGTCGTTCTGGGTGAGATCTTTTTGCCCTTTGAGTTAAGATTTTTTTCTTTCAACGAATGTGATTTTCAAATTTCTCAATAATGTAACGATAAATAAAAGAATTAAAAATAAAGCATATATCACTGATTTTATTAATTTAGAATTAAGATAAGTATAATCAATATAAACATAAAATACATAGAAAAATAAAAGATAAATTACCTATAATCATTCACGTGGGCAAACAATTGAGGTGAATGGCTAGCAGAGTATGGCCAGTATGATTTTCTAAGTATAGACTTTGTTGATTGAGGATCCAATGATGAAGTCATAGACATTTACATGACTCCTAGGCGTATTGTACCAATGTCGCTGGACATTAGCAAATCTAAACTATGCTAAACCCTGAACTTGCTGTAGTGGGGTTGTACAGAAGTAGGAAGAACTAAGGCTAAAACTAAGACAAAAAAATGTTGTGCTGTGAGAGAGGTTATGTATGATGGCTCACTTAGTACCTTGATCTCTTTATCGAGTGTTGTTTATATAGACTTCTAGGAGGTGATAGTCATAATGTAATTTCTATATCGTGAGACATTTGGATTATCGGTCATGCAAATTCCCAAAATTCTCAACATAAGTGAAATCTATTGCATTGGGCCACAGGCACAAGAGATTCCGTAAGATCTTACTATATCCGGTCCTGCAACATCTTATAAAAGCTTTGTTAGAGTCTTGACATGATTTGACTCTTTAATTACTTTTACAAAGTTATTTTTTATGCCGGACTTGTTTTGCATATAGTTACTTTTCTTAGACTATAGTCTTGATCTTTCCATCACAAACACGCCACTAGCCTCTTGACTTTAAGGTTTATCCTCACCACATGTGATATGGCTACCACGTGGCACCTTTTGAACATTTGATTTTATTCTGATCCGCCATATGTAAATAATGTTGCCACGTTTCTTTACATTTAGATAATATACTTGGAGAATGTGAAGATACATTAAATGGGTATTGGTAATTTCTATTTAATCGGCCGTTGGGACGACCATTTTAGACATTAAATAGGATATTTCGACTATTAATTTGGTCATTTTGGTCGAATTGACCGTGAAATTGAACATTTCGGCTGTTTATTTGACAATTTCGGTTGGATCGGCCATGAAGTTTTCTTATCGGTCATGATGTTTTTGTACTCGACTATGAGAACTTTCTTGTATTTGGCCGTGGCGGTCTTGATGATTCTCCATTCGTCCATTATGGTTTGCTTAGAGCAGTGCATTGGTCTACTGTATAAATCTTTTAACAACATCATTCACATAGCATGTGCTTAAGCGGTACAACTTTTGACAAATTGTCTTTGTGAGGAGTTGACTTTTGATATGAAAGTATGGTTCATCACTTGGCTTGTCTAGAGTACTACGTCGGTCAGTCGCATAGACTTTTAGGCAACATCATTCATATAATACATGTCTTGGTGGCATATCTTTTAGTGGATCATTTTCACGAGGGATCAATTTTTGTCCTTGCCTCCGGGTGTCTCTAAACTCAACTTGTCCATTTTATTCAATAATTTTTCTAGAGGCTATATTTTTTTAGATGTCAATTTGTTATCCATTGATTTTGGTCGTTTCAATTTTTTTGGATCATCCGCGTCTATCGAAAATCTAGTAAACATTCAGTCATGAGATTTACAAGTTGCCTTTTGTGTCGAATCGATTAGATCTTTATGAGCTAATTGGTGCAGTTGAGCTGCGAGTGGTGGACTTCAAGTCGTTGTAGTCATGACTGGTGGAGCCCTAGGCATTAGAGGTTGTCCTTGGGTAGATCGACTTTTGTATACTTTTGTGGTATTATGGTAAGCACAGGAGGTTACCTCATGAGCTAATTAGCGCCCATATGGGGTTGCCCCCAAGCATATAATTAAGCATTTTGGGGGTTAAAGAACTCTGGTTGATAATTTTATAGGTTGTTTTGACTGTGTTAGCCCTTTTCCCTTGCCATTGGTGGAGGTGGTACAAGGTGGCCTTGGACTTCAGCTTGATTGACCCTTGTGAGGGGTTCAGTCGGTCGTTATGCCTCTAGTTCTATGGAGAAACTATTAACAAATTAAATGTCCATCATCGTCGAAAATTTCTCAAAGAAACTTTCGAGTGCTTTGGTGAATGACTTTACTTGGACCCTGTTACCCATTGCGATCTATTAATGTACATCTCCTCACAAGTGGTAGATGTGATTTGCGACATCTCCAAGGGTCAATTGTTAATAAGAGGATCCTGCGTCGAAGTTGAGGGGTTCTAATTGTTGTGCTTCATCTTGTGACTCTTTTATAACTTTTGGGATAAAACTAGCATTCGATCTTGCTCTACCAACCATCTTGCTTTATTGAGAAATGCTAAGAATAGTACATCGTTGTCCCACTGGGCGTACAAAAAAAATGTTGTTATTCAATCAAACACGAGACCACATGTTTCAACGAACGACCTGTATTTGGTGAAGTGTGCGCAATTAGGATAGTGCCTGATATGTCAGAGTTATGATCAACTCGAGTTTGATTGAATGCTTGCACCCCAAGCGTTAAATCAACTATAGGATCAAACTTATGAAGGTTGGCCTAATTGTTCAGCCATTAATATACAATGATCAGGTGATTTGGAAAGGGAGGGTTAGTGCTTCTGAATGAGATTTTTTCCTTGACCTAAGGACTTTTTTCTTTCAACGGTGATCTTGGTTCTTAGGTTTCTCATTAATGCGATAATGGATAAAAGAATCACAAATAAAGGTTGGATCGTCGATTTTATTGATTTATAATTAAGATTAGCACAATAAACGAAAATATAAAATGTACAGAGAAAAATAAAAGATAAATTATTTACGATCATCCATACAAACAAACAATCAAGGTGAATGGCCAGTAGGATGTGACCGGTGTAATCTTTAAGCATACTTTGTTGATTGGACATTCGACGAAGGAGGTCGTGGATATTTACACTACTCCTAAGCATATTGCAACAATGGTGCTGGACAACAGCAGATCCAAGTTATGCTAAAGTCGAAACTTGTAGCGGGGTTAGACAGATCTCTAAATTTGCTACAACGGGGCTAACATAAGTAGAGGAGGTAAGGCTAAAAGTAAGATAAAACATCATTGTGGTGTGAAAGAAGTCACATATGATGGCTCAATTAGTGCTATATAAACTTTTGAGATATAGTGGCCATATTGTAAATTTTGTATTGTGAGAGATTTGGATAATTGGCTATAAAAATTTCCTTGATTTTCCATATAACACTACAAGAAAAATGATCTTTACCTAGGAAATTTTTACCAAGGAAACGAAATTCCTCAGTAATAACACACTTTTCCCGACAAAATTCATTTTTCCTAAGTAAATACTGCTTATAAGCACAACTTATTGCATTGGACCACATGCACAAGAAAGATTTTGTAAACCTCTTACTATTTTAGTTGTGCAATATCCGCAAAAAGCTTTGTTAGATGTGACTGGACTTTTTCTTTTTGCGGAGTTGCTTTTTTGGCGGAACTTTTGCTTTGCATAGAGTTACTTTTCTTAGACTCTAGTCCTGATATTCCAACACAAACATGTCACTTGCATCTTGACTTTGAAGGTTATCTTCACCACATGTGACATAGTTGCCACATGGCACATTCTGGACCATTTGATTTGGTCGTAATTGGCCAGGTATAAATAATTGGTTACTATAATATCAAACGGTCTGGATCACTGACCCACACGGCCCACTTGCAAGAAATGGGGGCATCAAACACTACTCATACTATGATTAGTCAAGACTTAGCTTGTACATTTCCATAGAAAGACACCCATGTATAAAAGTGTATAAAAGAGGCAGAGAATAAGCTTATTCTGTAAGTGATTCACATTCCTTTTAAAAGTCATTCAGCCACCGATATACTATTGCCAATGTGGGCCTAGCTCCATACTATATTTTTGACATCCAACCGCATTAAGTGAGCCCAACCTTAGATGATGGAATACCCCAAAAAATTAAGCTTATCCGATCATTAGGTGGACCACACTATATAAAATAATTGACAACGTCCATATGTTGGGATGTCTTCAATCTTGGACACCAAGGGGTGTCAGGTGCCCGACAGGTTTGGGTCAGACACCCGAGGTCACCTGGATATGGCTTCTGGAATTTGGAACTGCTGGATCTATTTTTTAGAGTTGTAGAGGGCCTGATGACTGTTGGTCGGGCACCCAATGACTGAGTAGGGTGACCGACAGATGCTGTCGAGCACCCGAAATTGCTTGGATTTATTGCTGAAACTCTTTAGAAATTTTTTTTATCTGCCGGGTGTCCGACGGTGTGCAGACTACAAAGTCAGTTGTACAAGTTTTGCACAAGATTTATTTCTAATCTTGGTTTTTTTTCTTATTTAAAGAGGTGTAATGTCGGATTAGGTAGACACGAAGATTCCTAAACGTGTTCATGTGGGTTGAGAGAGTTCTAGGGTGAGAGAGAACTTGAGGAAGAGCTACATTGGTCTTTATCTGAAAAAGCTTGGATTTCTCTATAGGCTTTGGGATCCGATGCAAGTTTTCTTCATTCTCTTGTAACTTCTAATTTATAGTGGATTGTTCGCTTTGTGCTGTGTTTTTTACTTGTGAGGGATTTTTTCACGTTAAATTCGGATTGCCTTTTCTTACACGGAGATTTGCTTGATTGTTGCCATTGTGGTTTATCTTGTTTGATTGTTTTTCTCGATTCCGCTGCGGGGCCGATCGATTTCCTTTCCCAACAAGTGGTATTAGAGAGAATGTTGGGAGGTAGATAAGAAAATGAGACGACGTATCAATGGCGTTCGACATAAGATTCGACATAGAGAAGTATTCTGGAAAAAAAATCCAAATGGGTCAGAAACCTGAGGTCACCCGGATATGGCTTCTGGAATTTGGAACTACTGGATCTATTTTTGGAGGCGGTAGGGGGGCCAATGGATGCGGTCGGGCACTCGAAATTGCCTGGATTTATTATTGGAACTCTCTGAACATATTTTTTTTATCTGTCGCCCGGCCCAATGGGGTCGGGTGCCTGCCCAATAGTGTGTGGAATGCAAAGTCGATTGCGCAAGTTTTGTGCCGAATTTGTTTCTAATCTCGATTTTTTCTTATTTAAAGGGGTATAATGAGGGATTAGGTGAACACAATGAATCCTAGACGTATTCGTGTGGGTTGAGAGATTTCTAGGGTGAGAGAAAGAGCTTGAGGAAGAGTTATGTTGATCTTTCTTTGGGAAAGCTTGGATTTCTCTGTAGACTTTGAGATCCGGTGTAAGTTTTCTTCATTGTCTTATAACTTCCGATTCATAGTGGATTGTTCACTTTGTGTCGTGGTTTTTAACCCATGAGGGATTGCCTTTTCTTGCATGTTGATTTGCTTGATTATCGCTATTGTTATTTATCTCGTTTAATTGTTTCTCTGGCTTCCGCTTCGAGGCGATCGATTTCCTTTCCTATCACCATAAACCTCCAACTTCACATGATGCTCACATTATGGTTGGATCCACCTGACTCTAGGGTGTTTGTTAACGTCAGATTTTGTAACTGGATCCTCCGGACGTTCACCTTCTCTCCAACAGATATTTCCTCCGCCAGACTTGAAAGGAGACAGAAAGCAATTAAGGGTGGCTGGTGTCCAGCCGTTAGCCCTCCGATGCTTAAGTCAGGCCGAAGCAAGAAGAAGAATAACCAGGCCAAAACAGGGCAGGGATTGAATATTGTGTACCTTTCTCTCAATAGAGTCATCCCTTTATATAGATCTGAAGCGATTCAATCTGTTACGTAAGATATCGAAATCCCGCTGATTTCGTGTACGATACGAGATCCTGCTGATTTCGTGGGATAAGATCCTTATCCTTAGAGGAGAGATCTAACCCATTTACTTATTTCGGCAATCACGTTCCTTGATAGCAATCCCTTGAGATTCGGAACCACGCCCAAAATCAACCTATACGGGCTGCTGGTAGGTGTAATAATAGCGCTGATTGCTCATGTTGAGCTGGAAGCCGTAGTTGGAGTCATAGCTGGCGAAAAGGAAGGAGACGCCAAAAGGGCGGAGACCACCGCACTGGGTGTAGCCCTGCTTGGAGCCGTCGAGGGATTTGGACAATCTGCTCGACGGGAATCGGGTGCTGGAACTACGAAGACCGTCCAAACCAAAAACAAAGACTCATGATTGTTCTGATTCGGGAGCTGCTCGTGTCAGGAATGCTCGCATTCAGGAGATGCGACCCCTTCTGGTGAGCCGAGCTGCTCGTATCCGGGATATGCGACCCCTTCTGACGAGCACGAGCCGAGCTGCTCGCATCCGGGAGATGCGACCCCTTCTGACGAGCACGAGCCAAGCTGCTCGTATTCGGGAATGCGACCCCTTCTGACGAGCACGAGCCGAGCTGCTCGCATCCAGGAGATGCGACCCCTTCTGACGAGCACGAGCCGAGCTGCTCGCATCCGGGAGATGCGACCCCTTTTCGTGAACACGAACTGAGCTGCTCGCATCCCAGAGACGCGACCCCTTATCGCGAGCACGATCTTGACTCCTCGCATTCATATTCCGCGATCCTTCACTTCTGGCCAGACTATATTTGCCTACAACAGATGCCCCCCAAACCCTTGGTATTGAGGAACCATGCCAAGGGTTTGCTAGTGCTGACAGTTGGGTGCTGGGAGAAAATCGCGCACGATTCACTTAACGTGCTTCCGCATTTATGATGGCCAGCTTTTGCGCAGCTTTTTCTGCCGCCAGAAATGAGGCGTCGGGTGCCACGTGTTTCCGTATTTAATGCCAGCGCCCGTTCGTCTGGCGTGCCGGATAAGAAGCTGACGCGTGTCCATCAAATCAACCCTGATGATTGCGTATAAATATCTGACTTAGCCGGAAATCCTCCATTTCGAATTCCTTTTGCTGCGAGGTTTCCTTCTTCTTCCTTCTCTATTCCGGAGTAAAAAATCTCTTTACAGAGGTATCCTTCTTTTCTTTCTTCTTATTCATTTCTTCCTCCCATCTTTCTTTTATAATGGCGAAAATCTCTGACGAAGAGATTGTTCCTTTGGGAGATGAAACCCCTAATTCCTCTGAGTCCAATAACGCTAGAGTACCGGCTGGGAGATATTCCGCCTCCGGTTACTCTTCCATCTTGACGGAGGAAAGACTCTTTAACCTTAGAGAGGTATATAGGGTCCCAGACTCTGTTTCATTCAGATTGCCTGGGAGAGGGGAGACAGCCGATGCACCACCACCTGGGTGTGTGGCTGTTTATGAATATTTTTTCAAAGTGGGCGTACGTCTTCCCCTCCACCCCTTCATACGAAACTTCCTCCGTCTCTACAAGATTGCCCCGGGCCAGCTTAGAGTTAACGGCTGGCGGGTTCTTCTTAGCGCTTTCGTCCTTTGGAAACAGGCGGGTAACAAGGAGTTAACCGCTGAGGAATTTTTGAGGTTATTCCAGCTGAAGAAGGCGCCAGCTAGCGAGGGTTGGTACTACCTCTGCTTCTGGCACCGGAATAACTTCATTTTGGGGAACCCTTCTTCCAACTGCCCGGGATGGAGAAAGAAGTAGTTCTACTGTTTCTGGCAACTAGGAGTCCGAATTGGGCTCCGACCCAAAAGCCATAACGTTAATCGCCATTTTGGCGAAGGTGGGTTAAGTATTCGTTTTATCTGAAGGAAAAAGAAAAACCTTTGCTCCATTGAAGTTTTAATGTGCGTTCTTTTTTGTTCGCAGGAATCCCAACTGGTGTGAAGCCGAACCTGCGGGGAGGACTCAACGAGAAATTAGTTAGAGTCTACAAGCTTCCTGCGACTACACGCCACGTCAACGTCGCGTTAGAGTCTCGTCATCTCTGTGCAGCAGGTCTCATCTCCAGAGAAGAAATGACGAACGTTGGTGACAAAAGAGGTGCACTAGGGGTACTTCCCCGTCTGAAGGGCGCGGCCTCGAAGAGGCAAAAGAAAAACGGGGGTCCCTCAAATGCACTTGCTCCCGCTGATGGGACTGCTCGCGGTCTTCAATCGCGAGGGGTCGGTTCGGGAGGGGTTGCTACGACTTCTCATACGACCACGACCCCTCCGGTTAACGCGACCCCTCTATCCGCCATGCCTCCTCCGGCTACTACGACTCCAACGTCAGGTGCTCGCGGTCAGCCAGTGATCGAGGTCGCCGACAATTCGCCGAAAGGCGATCGGAGGGAGGGAGGCCTCCCTCCTAAGGATATGAGATGCGAGCCTACTGGTGCTCGCGAGTCTGCGACACCTTCTGTGGGTGCCGTGGGTTCTCGCGAGACGGGCTCAAGCGAGATGGTAGTGGCCCAACCTTCCGGGTCGGGGGTTTTTTTTATCCCCCCGCACTTGCATCCTATATGCAAGTTTATGTTTGATAACATCCCTCCCAATGCCTTCGGGGGTTTGCCTGAGCCAAGCCCAGAAGCTCTCTCCAATGATATTGGAGTGAGATTGGTTCAGGTAACAATCTTTTCCCTCTTTTTTTTTTTTTTTTTACCAATCTCTTCGGGATTTAATAAGATGACTAGCAATCTAATCCTTCTCTCTTTATTTATATCAGAGCCTGGATCTCACGCTCCGTGTTAGGCGGGATGTCGAAGCAGCTCGCCGCAGCGTGGAGGATGCAGAGAAGAAGAAAAAGACGATGGAGGCAGAGGTCCAAGGGCGGGACCGCTTGGTGAAAGCTTTGGAAGTGCAGATTGCCAAGCTGGATGAAGAGAAGAAAATTCTCCTCGTCAAAATCCAATCCCTGACTGAGCGCTTCCAGTCAACGGATCTCCAACTCGCCAAGCTTCAGGAGCTCCATACCAAGAGCTAGAAGGAGAAGGAAATCTTCCGCCAGGACAAGATCCAGCTTGAAGGGTGGCTCAAGGATGCGCGGACCAAGCTCGAGGAGACCCAGAAGAAGCTCGAAGAGGCCCAGCAACGACTTCATCAGTTGAAGGATGACTCCATCCACTGGGAAGAAGAGCGAGTGGCCCTCGTTCAAATGGTATCTGATGAGGGTCCTCGCGCAGTCCAGGAGTTCCGGACTTCTCAACTTTACGATGAGGCATATATCGCTAGTCGCGATTTTACGGTCAGAGTTATGCAGCAGATCGCTCCAACTTTTAACGTTGAGGAGTTCGACAGAGTGGCTTTCGAGGTTGCAGCTAGAGAACGGGCTGCCGCTGAGAACGAAGTCACTGGGGCAACAGATGCCGCTCCTGCTCCTGAGGCTGGTCCTGAAGCTGAGAGCCGCGAGCCCACGCAAGATGAGGATGACCAACCTTGACCTCGGCACCTTCCTATGTCATGTATATTTTTTTTTTACTTTTGAGGAGAAATTTGTAATTGTCTTGACCTTTTGGTCATCATTTTAATGAACATTTATTTCTTCAGTATTGTGCATTCTCATCTTTCATTTCTGCTTTGTGTTGATCCCATCCGACTCATCAGAGGATGCGATCCCTTATTCGAGCAGGAGCTGAGCTGCTCGCACTAGGAGTAAGACCCCTTAATTAGAGCACGAGCTGCTCTGCTCGCATTCTGGAAGTGAGACCAACGCGAGCATCTAATTCATGAAAGATGAATTAGACTCAATCCGGGGGTCGTGTGACCGTGTCCGCGTTGAGATAGACTGATCCATCGATTGAGATTTTGATTCCACCAAGGGCAGAAGATTGGTCAAGAGAGCACGCATGCTCTCTTCGGGGCTGTTTTTAATCCATAAAATGGAGAAGCAACCAATTAATAACAACTTCAATCCTACCAAGGGTAGGCAACTGGCCAAGAGGATGCGTATATTCTCTTCAGGGCTATTCAGGTTCAAATAAATGGAATAGCGACCAAAAGATATCTTCATCCTTATTCATAAAATGTTGTTATGAACTACATCAAATCTAGGGGAAGTATTGTAGCAAATGCTCCACGTGCGAAGGGCGACGCACGGGTCTGCCCTGCATGTCTTCAAGATAATAGGTACCTGGGTCGCACAATCCTAATAACCCGATAAGGGCCTTCCCAATTTGGATCCAGCGAATGAGAAGGGACTCCGAGTTTTTGTCTTAGGACCAAATCTCCAAGATGGAAGGATTTAGGCCGAACCTTCGCATTTCGATAACGAGCAATACGTTGTTGATATGCTGCCGCTCGTACTTAGGAGGCGTTTCTACGTTCTTCCAAGAGATCGAGATGAAGGCGAAGGTCTTCCTGATTACTCGCGGGGTCATATTGCTCGATCCGATACGAGGGCACTTGAATTTCCACTGGTACTACTGCGTCGACACCAAATGCTAAGGAAAAAGGGGTCTCACCCGTTGACGTACGAGTTGTAGTCCTATACGCCCATAATACTTCTGATAGAAGTTCTGGCCATTCACCTTTGCATTCACCAAGCTTGGTTTTTAAATGGTGCTTAATGATTTTGTTCACTGCCTTGACCTGCCCATTGGCCTGAGGATGATATGGAGAAGTGCGGAGATTACGTATCTTCCATTTGTCACAAAATTCATCAAAGTCCGCGTTGTCGAACTGCATTCCGTTATCGGTAATTATGGTGTAAGGGAGTCCGAAACGGCATATGATATTTCTCCATATGAACTTGGGAGTTTGTTTCTCAGTAATCTTGGCTAATGGTTCTGCCTCGGCCCATTTGGTGAAGTAATCAACCACCACAATTGCGAACTTATTTTGTCCCTTTCCCATGGGTAAGGGTCCAATGATATCGACCCCCCACTGAGCGAAAGGCCAAGGGCTATCAACTAGAGTCATCCGTTCGGAAGGTACATGGGATATAGGTGAATATCGCTGGCACTTGTCACATTTTTTAGAAAATTCAATTGCATCTGCTTTCATAGTGGGCCAATAATATCCTTGCCGCATCGCTTTATATGCTAGGGATCGCCCCCTAGGGTGATTACCACATGCCCCCTGGTGTACTTCGTCTAGAACATGAAGTGCTTCTTCTGGAGGGAGACACCTTAAATAAGGCAAGGAGAAACTTTTTCGCAACAATATTCCGTCTTGGAAGATGTACCTGGCAGCTCGAAGCCGAATTTGTCTTGCAGCTTTCTTGTCATCTGGTAGGTATCCGTCTCTGAGATAAAGGATGATGGGATCCATCCAGCATGGAGACGATTATACCGATATTACTTGTTCAAGAGCCGATTGGTCGATACTTAGGTTCTGACGATGCTCGATGGGGATTGAATGTGCTAGCTCAGATTCTGGTGCAGAAGCAAGCTTAGCTAATGAGTCGGCAAGCTGGTTCCGCTCGCGAGGAATATGAATTATTTCATAAGTCTTCAGTTTTGCGAGGAGGATGAGGACACGATACTTGTAGAAAGCCATCCTTTCTTCTTTGGCTTCGAATTCACCAAGAACTTGGTTGACAATGAGCTGGGAGTCGCTATGAATTAAAAGATCTTGAATTGCAAGGACAATGGCCAGTTCGAGGCCAACGATTAGGGCCTCATATTCTGCTTCATTATTTGATACGCGAGAATCGAAACGTAGAGCATATTGGAAATGCGACCCGTCGGGAGCCACTAAAATCAGGCCCGCTCCACTGCCAGTGGCCCGCGACGACCCGTCCACGAAGAGTGACCAAGGGGGCTGGTCGCTGGTCGTGGTATTATTATCGGAAGAGTATGTAAATTCGGTGATAAAGTCAGCCACGGCCTGGCCCTTGACAGCGGTCCTAGGACAGAATGAGATATCATGTTCGCTGATCTCGACCGCCCATTTAGTCAAGCGTCCAGAAGCCTCAGGTCTCTGAAGGATTTGCCGTAGTGGATGATTTGTTGGTACTAGAATAGCGTGGGCTTGAAAGTATGGTCGCAGCTTCCGAGCTGCCGTGACTAAGGCCAGGGCCAGCTTTTCCATATCAGAATACCGAGTTTCTGCATCAACCATTGCTCGACTAACATAATAAACGGGCCTTTGCACCCCGGAATCTTCTCTTATTAAAGCGGCGCTAATGGCCGTAGCGGACACAGATAAATAAAGAATGAGTTGCTCGTGTGCTATAGGTTTAGATAAAATGGGGGGTGTGCTCATGTATAGCTTCAATTGTTGAAAAGCCTCTTCACACTGTGGTGTCCATTTCCAATCAGACTTGGCCGTTGCACGAAGGAGTTTGAAGAATGGTAAGCACTTGTCAGATGCTCGCGAGATGAACCTGTTCAATGATGCGATGCGACCAGCCAGGCGCTGGACGTCCTTAAGAGTGGTGGGAGATTTCATCTCTATCAATGCTCTTATCTTTTCAGGATTTGCCTCGATTCCGCGCTGGCCGACCATGAACCCAAGAAACTTTCCTGCAGACACTCCAAACGCACATTTTTCTAGGTTCAATTTCATTTGATACTTCCTCATTAGGTCGAAGGCTTCCTGAAGATCAGAAATATGATCATCTTCTACGATGCTTTTCACGAGCATATCATCAACATAAACTTCCATATTCCTACCGATTTGAGCAGCGAATATTTTGTTGACGAGACATTGGTAAGTGGCCCCTGCATTTTTAAGACCGAACGGCATTACCTGGTAGCAATATAGTCCTCGATCCGTGATGAAGGCAGTATGCTGGCTATCGGGTGGATGCATCATAATCTGGTTGTAATTAGAGTAAGCATCCATAAAACTGAGCAGAGCGTGTCCAGCTGTTGAATCGACCAGCTGGTCTATCCGTGGCGTTGGAAAACTATCTTTGGGGCATGCTTTGTTCAGATCTGAATAATCGATGCACATTCTCCATTTGCCATTAGCTTTTCGGACGAGAACTACGTTCGCGACCCACTCTGGGTAGTCAACTTCTTTTATGAAATTGACCGTAAGTAGCTCTCGACTTCAGCTTTGATCGCCATTTGCCTTCCTGCAGTGAAGGCACGTCGACGCTGGTGTACGGGCTTATGCTTTGGGTCGATATTGAGACGATGTGCGATGACATTGGGATCGATGCCTGGCATATCTTTATGAGACCAAGCGAACACGTCCTGATATTCGGTAAGAAAAAGGACCAAATCTTCACGATGGACACTGGTTAAAGAGGATCCAATGTATACGACCCTGGACAGGTCGTCTTTGGCTAAGTGAATCGCCACTGTATCTTCCCCTGGAGTTCCCGATTTAAGAGCATTTTCTCTCGGATCCAACGAGGTGTTGGAGGGAAAGTTGGGTGGACCTTGCGCTATCTCCATAACGGGTATTGCTTGAGCCTTCTTTCGATCTTGGAGGGCTATCTGGTAGCAAGACCGTGCCTCCTGTTGACTTCCTCGCACGACCCCGATACCATTTGGGGTAGGAAATTTGACACACAGATACGAAGGATGCAAGGCTGCCCCGACCTTAGTAAGAGACGGCCGCCTCAAAATGGCGTTATACGCTGATTTTCGGTCCACCACGAGGAAGTTTATGAAGACGGTGGTCTTCGCTGGACTTTCTCCAAAAGTAACTGGGAGATCGATGCTTCCTTCAGGCATTACTACCTCACCTCCGAAGCCGACGAGGGGGGTCGATACTGGCTTGAGAAGGCTTCTGGCAAGTGCCATTTTGTTGAAAGCCTCTAAGTATAGAATATCGGCTGAGTTACCTTTGCATCTTCGAGAGTGAAGGAAATTGGAGGATGGCTAGTCTTTGACGTGCTAGACGTCTGTTCTAGCCAATAGATTTGCTGGGGTTCTTTGGATGCCTTTCGAGCGTATGCCTTTCTTGAAGCTTGAGAGTCGCCCCCGCAAGCTGGTCCTCCGATGATGGTGCGGATTTCTCCCGTAGGCTCAGTGTCCTCTTGGTCAGTTTGATGATGAGGCGGTTCCTTTTGGCGAGATGAGGTCTTCGCCCTTTCTGGTGATCGATCTTTACGAGCAACATAATCCTGGAGATGGCCTTTTCGAATGAGGGCTTCGATATGGTCTCGTAGAGAGATGCAGTCCTGGGTTCTATGTCCGTGATCTTTGTGGAAGTAACAGAACTTGCTCTTGTCTCTCTTCTCAGGGTCGGATTTGATCTTTGCAGGCCACTTTACATATGGCTTGTGTTTAATCTCCATTAGAACCTTTTCATGAGACCGATTAAGAGGAGTGTAGTTATGATATTTACCGGAGTAAGGCTTCTTGGGAGAACGATCGCGTTGATCACGATGATATTTTTTATCTGCAGGAGAGGTTCCCTCTGGCTTGCGTTTCTTACCCTGTGCCCCATGACGCGTCAATGCGACTTCTTCTGCATTGATGTACTTCTGAGCTTTGGCTTGGAATTCTGCCATAGTTTTCGGTGGGCTTTTATCCAAGGCAAACCTGAATTTCTCGCTCGTTATTCCTGCTATGAGGGCTGCGAGCCCTTTTTCTTCAGTATAACCTTCAGTTTGAACGGCTTCAGCGGTGAACCGTATTGTGAACTCCTTTATTGTCTCCCCATGCTGCTGTTTAAAATTCATCAGATGGGAGGCTGACTTCTTAATGCGAATGCTTCCCATGAATTGAGAAAGGAATATCTTCGATAACTGAGAAAAGGAACTGATGGAACGAGGCTTTAACCCCCGGAACCACGTACGAGCTGTTTCCTTCAATGTTAGGGGAAAAGCCCTACACATGATTTCTGAACCATGTCCCTCCAACTCCATGAGGGACCTATATGTTTTCAGGTGTTCAAGAGGATCACCAATACCTGTATATGGGGTGATAACGGGCAGTTCGATACTTTTTGGATAATGGGGCTTCCATAACCTCGTTGGTGAAGGGGGACTCGGATTGATGTATCGCCGCCATGACGGCAGATGGACGATTTGCCTGGTACCGCTGTTCCATGACGTCAAAACGATCATGGATTCTTTTGAGATCTCCTTCCCACGGCAGGGTATAGCCTGATGTTTCGGCGGTGGAGTCCTGAGGTTGAGGTTGTCGAGATGAACTAGAATGTACAGAATGTGGAGACGGCACAGGGAGATGGCTGCCAAGTGGTGGGACCTGTGGTTCGTCCATAGAATGTCTGGACGCCACTGGTATGGGCTGCGGCGGTAACCTTTCGGAGGCTTGTCTCTGCGGTTCGGGGAAATGCTGATCAAGCCGATTCGATAGGGCCTGAACTCCGGCATTTAGAGTTAGGAGAGTGTTTCCGAGGAAACGTAGGACATCATATTGATTTTCAGAAGCTTCCAATAATGGGTTTGCTGATGGCACATTTGGGGCTCCTTGAGGGATGTTCGTCGAGGCAGGTGGGAGGGTTGGTACGGATTCCGTCTCATCGGGCGGAGGTGGTGCCTGCCTTGAAGTCGAAGGATGAACAGCCTTTTTAGGAGGCATCGCCGAAGGATTTTTATCGGTGGTTAGAATGATTTATTTTGACAATCAAGTCGCTTCCCACAGACGGCGCCAAACTGTTAACGTCAGATTTTGTAACTGGATCCTCCGGACGTTCACCTTCTCTCCAACAGATATTTCCTCCGCCAGACCTGAAAGGAGACAGAAAGCAATTAAGGGTGGCTGGTGTCCAGCCGTTAGCCCTCCGATGCTTAAGTCAGGCCGAAGCAAGAAGAAGAATAACCAGGCCAAAACAAGGCAGGGATTGAATATTGTGTACCTTTCTCTCAATAGAGTCATCCCTTTATATAGATCTGAAGCGATTCAATCTGTTACGTAAGATATCGAAATCCCGCTGATTTCGTGTACGATACGAGATCCTGCTGATTTCGTGGGATAAGATCCTTATCCTTAGAGGAGAGATATAACCCATTTACTTATTTCGGCAATCACGTTCCTTGATAGCAATCCCTTGAGATTCGGAACCACGCCCAAAATCAACTTATACGGGCTACTGGTAGGTGTAATAATAGCACTGATTGCTCATGTTGAGCTGGAAGCCGTAGTTGGAGTCATAGCTGGCGAAAAGGAAGGAGACGCCGAAAGGGCGGAGACCACCGCACTGGGTGTAGCCCTGCTTGGAGCCGTCGAGGGATTTGGACAATCTGCTCGACGGGAATCGGGTGCTGGAACTACGAAGACCGTCCAAACAAAAAACAAAGACTCATGATTGTTCTGATTCGGGAGCTGCTCGTGTCAGGAATGCTCGCATTCAGGAGATGCGACCCCTTCTGGTGAGCCGAGCTGCTCGTATCCGGGATATGCGACCCCTTCTGACGAGCACAAGCCGAGCTGCTCGTATCCAGGATATGCGACCCCTTCTGACGAGCACGAGCCGAGCTGCTCGCATCCGGGATATGCGACCCCTTCTGACGAGCACGAGCCGAGCTGCTCGTATCCGGGATATGCGACCCCTTCTGACGATCCGGGATATGCGACCCCTTCTGACGAGCACGAGCCGAGCTGCTCGCATCCGGGAGATGCGACCCCTTCTGACGAGCACGAGCCGAGCTGCTCGTATCCGGGAATGCGACTCCTTCTGACGAGCACGAGCCGAGCTGCTCGCATCCGGGAGATGCGACCCCTTCTGACGAGCACGAGCCGAGCTGCTCGCATCCGGGAGATGCGACCCCTTTTCGTGAACACGAACTGAGCTGCTCGCATCCCAGAGACGCGACCCCTTATTGCGAGCACGATCTTGACTCCTCGCATTCATATTTCGCAATCCTTCACTTCTGGCCAGACTATATTTGCCTACAACAGTGTTCAACGTTCAGGTTGGTGTGCCCTACTGGACTGATTGGATGCCAAATACACACAGAAATGGGATCACTCACATGCAAGTTGTAGAATAAGCCTATTGTAAAAAGGATGCAAATTATGTGTGGGAAAGGATCTGATGCAACTAATTGTAACAAAGCTTACAATACAACTAGTTGCAGTGGACAAGATAGATAGTTCAATCATTAATCTGAACTGTCCATTCGCTCGGTACTGCCACCGGTGGGCCATGATGCAAAAATCTCACTATTTGTTATTCTGATACTTTGAATGTTCGTCATTTTTTTATAGCCTTCAGTTTTACAAGCCATAGATTGGATGGTTAAGATCCTCTAATTAATGTAGTTTATAGAATGACATGCAATCTAATGCAGGACACGAGACCCATCGAATACGACATAAATGTTTGAAGTTGATGATTAGTCATTTTTTAAAAATCTGCTCGATCTTCAACATCCATTTTCTGTCGTATTTGATTTTGATGGACAAGATCGTACGATGAGCTTGGCCTTTTATGGCCACTTGCCAAGAGATAGCTGGACCACTAGGCTGTCCAGATTGAGGATTGGATACAACTAGTTGTATCGTGAATTACAATACAACTGTATTAAATAATTGCCCCTGTGTAAATGATCCGGTGTCCTCAGAACACTAAAAGTTATGGTGATCCTAATTACAATGGGACACTTGAAAAGTCCAATAGACATATCTGAACCGTCCATTAGGTGAAGCAAAAATTTCATGGCCTACCATTTAAAAATCACACAAATCAGAGAACTCTAAGCATTTGGTCGGTGAAAGGTTTGCTTGATAGCTAATGAAATTTGTGCTGCACATGATAGACAGTCCAGATCGATCAAGTAGACTGTCCATATGCTCTGATGCGACGAGGAGAAATGTAGCTTATTCTCTGAGAGCACTGGATCACTGTTGCAACTGCTAACTATACAAGGAGCTTTGCTAAGTTCACACGCGTGTGAAATAAAACTCATGTACACGCCACACGTATGTCAACACAGCATGATAGGTCTCAGATCCAATCCGTCCATCTGAATTGAACCATTATATTCATGTTGTACCCCAAGAATCAGGTTGATCCACTGGTCAGGTGGACCTTAGTTTGCAAAACTAATGAAGGGTTCCAAAAACATGGCTGAAGTTCTCTAACCCATCTACTTTTTCCAACATTGGACCTTCATGCTCTTATTATCTCAACCCCCTACAATTGTTTCTTCCACCCTCACACGGGTAATTTTGTAATTAATAAATGGTAAAAACAATCAATTATAATGAAAAATTGGGGTGGAACTATCACCTTTTAGGGGCACAAATATCATTCATTCGATGAAAATGTTATATCAGCGTTTGCGTGCATCGTAACCCACAAGGCGAGTATGTGTTGGCCCAATGCAGCTCACATATGGAAAGAGGCTGATGTAGAGAGGTTACCGGATCTCTACATGAAGAGATTGGACCATCGAAAGGAGGCCAGGCGGAGTGACAAAGCAATCAGAAAAGCTAGCCTAGTCGGGTGCCTGAACAGCCTTTATCGGTCGCTCGATCATAAGCCTGTATGGTCCAGAGAGTTTGCTAGACAACGCTCCTAATTCTGGGCCCTGATTGTCCATTGTCGAGTGCTCAACCATTTATCGGGCACCCGACCACCAACAAATTGGACGCTCGATATTCCTCCGAATTATGTCCCAACTCTCTGGACGATGTCGATCATTGTCGAGCGCTTGACCATTTGTCACCAGGAGCCTGAAATTCATCTGAATTATACGATTTCCTCTCTGGACGATTTTGATGTTTGACGGGCGCCCGACCATGTGCGAACAGGCGCGCGTGAACTTGATATTTTCGAACCGTTTTGTTTAGTTTTCTTTCCCTTTTCAATTAGGACGCCTTGATTGCGAAGTTAAGGTTTGGGAAACATATAAGTAGTTGTTTATTTTCATTTTAAACATGATTGAATATTATTAATACAATTTCTCTTAGAGATTTCTCTATTTGCTCGTGTTCTTCGAGTGCCCCCTTGAGTAGTCAAGGAAGATCGAGTGTTCTTCTCAATAGGTCTGTGGATTCAGATCGATTATCTTACGAGAGAGACGATGTTCGATCTCTTCCTGCTTGCATTTGCACTAAGTTGGTATCAGAGCAATGAATAACCTCAGGCGATGGCTTCTAGCGAAGGATAAGGCAACAATCCTGTTGACGGTAATAAGAGGATTCTTTATCTAGTGGAAAAGATAGATGCTCTTCAACGTTCGTTTGAGACGTCTATGCAAGGGCTGCAAGCGTCTCTCGAACTGATCGTTGCCTCTTTGGCTCCACGACAAGTGCACGTGGAAGCGCAGCAACCAACCGTTACAATTCGGAACAACCCGATCTTTCGTCATGCCCTTCCAATGATCAACCGTCAAGCCAAGGCCGAAGATTCGGAAGGTAGCAAGGAAGAAAGTGTAGGAATCCTTTCATAGCGACCTGATCGTGGGCGGTAATGAACGCGGAGACTGCGTTGAATACGACTATAGAGGTAAGGCCGAACTTCCCACTTTTAACGGACTTTTGTGTATCGAGGAATTCTTAGATTGGCTTGCCGAAGTAAAAAACTTCTTCAATTACATGGAGGTTCCGGATGAGAAGAAGGTTAAACTTGTCGCGTACAAGTTGAAGTCGGGTGCTTCTACATGGTGGGAGCAGTTGTAGGCTTCCCGGGCTCGTCAGAACAAACTTCCCATTCAATCATGGCCACGGATGAGAAGGCTCCTTCGCGAGCGATTCCTGCCCCACGACTACGAGCAGGTTTTGTTCTAACAATTTCAAAATTGCCGCCAGGGCAGTTAGACCGTTGATGAATATGCGGCCGAATTCAACCGCCTAGCCACCCACAACAACTTATCAGAAACGGATGCCTAGAAAACTGTAAGGTTTATTAGAGGGTTGAGAACGAATATTTAGGACTGTGTCCAGATGTTGCCGATTTGGAGCGTTGAGGATGCGATACATTATGCCAATCGCGTAGAGGCGATTCTCGCACGAGTGCACGCACGTCCTTTCACATCTCCTCGTATGACAACCCCAATTCCTATGACAGATTCTCCTTCATCCAAGTGTAAAGGGCCTGTTGGTGGGCGTGTCCAGCCCCCAACGACCACAAACTGAGATTTGGGGAGGGGTCCCTCTAGGCCCCAATGCACTGCTCCAGCCGCCACCGGCCCAAGTCGGGCCCCTAATCCATATGCTCGGCTACGGACGAACCATTGTTGGCGTTGTGGACAGCCCGATCATTTGTCAAATGCATGCCCTCAGTGTTCGGCCGCAAATTTGACTAAAAATGAAGGTGAAGCAGTAGAAGAGCCCGTGGAGGGCGAACTCGAAGAAGGAAATTACGAGTAAGCTGATGAAGAGGGAGATGAGGACATCGAGCCACGCTTGTGTTACACCCCTAAAGTTGAAGCCCATCCTCAACGTCATAATATCTTCTGCACCCAATGTATTCTGAACGGAAAAATCTGCGATGTTATCATCAATAGTGGAAGTAACGAGAACATAGTGTCCAAGGTGATGGTGGACAAGCTCCGGTTATCGAGCACAAAGCATCCAACACCATATTCTATTGGGTGGATCAAGAAGGTTAACGACACAAAGGTAACTGAGCAGTGTTTAGTCTCCTTCTCTGTTGGTAGAAGCTATAAGGATGAGGTGTTGTGTAATGTTATTGATATGGAGGCATGTCATCTATTACTTGGACGACCGTGGCAGTCGAACCAAGACATGACCTATCGTGGTCGGGACAATACCTACCTATTTGTGAAGGATGAGAGAAAACGAATTCTCTCTCCTATGGCACTAGAGAGCGGACCCAAGACTTCCGTAGTGGAGGGTAACTCTCTCCTTACTATAAGGGAATTCAAGGAAGAAATTAAAGAAGTGGGTGAGATGTATGCCATGGTGAAAAAGGGTAAGGACTCTAAGGAGCATGTTATACCCCCAGCCCTTCATCCATTGCTTGATGAGTTCCACGAAACCTGGCCTGAAGATCTTCCCCAAGGATTGCCCCAAATGAGGGACATCCAACATCATATTAACCTCATTCCAGGGCCGAGTCTACTTAACTGACCGCACTATTGGTTGAGCCCCAAGGAGAGTGAAATCCTCTAAGGCCAAGTGGAGGAGCTACTGAAGAAGGGATTATTGAGGGAGAGTATTGAAAGTACGTCGGTAGTCTAACATGACACCTACGTATGTGCGGAAGCTTAAAGAGCAACTAGATTTATGGCTAAACCTATAAGAAGGGGGGGATTAAGACCTTTTAGAATTTTTTTTCGCCTACTAACACAATTCAACAAATTAAGCTAAGTAAGCGAGAACAATTCGGCTTCCAAGCCTAAGTGGGTCCAATCACAAGACTAGTATATGGTTAAGCAATAAACAATCCTAGTCTAAGCATGCATAGGAGAATAAATGATATAACTAATCAAGCTCCTAACCTATGCAACCTATGTAGACGTATGAGAATGGATCAATGAGCTCAAGTCTACACACCTAGTGAAAGTACATTTTGTGTGTGGATGTCCCAATCTAGTGCCTAGCATACATTCCTATCAAGCATTCATAATTAAACAATTAAACTCAAATGCTAAGATATCAATGTGCTTAAATCAATCACAAACACAAGCATGTATAGTGGTTCGACTTTGGGTCTACTCCACTCCTGGTTCAAGTACTCAACTCCTTTGAGCACACCGGCATTCACTATCGGAGGTTTTAAATGAGGTTCACCTCTCAACCTTTACACGGAGGTTTTACCAGTTCACCTCTCAACCATAACCGGAGTTTTGGACAAAGGGCTAACTCTCAACCCAAACGGAGTTTTGGACATAGGCTAACTCTCAACCCGACGCACGTTCACTCCCGTGTCGGAGGCTCCCCCTTGGAGACTTAGTTTAGGCCCGGCTAACGGGCCAAGGAATAGCTAACGTCCCTAGATCGAGTTTGACAAACAAACTCTTAATGGACTCTAAAAAAGGACAACCTTACTTGTCGGATGAGCCCCTTGTTTAGCGCCGGTTCGGGTTGCTTGATCTCCACTCTCCCGTGCTTCAATCAGCTTCCCTTGCTCCCTCGATCGTGTTGCCGTTGCGTCGCCAATGCCTCAGCCACACTTGATCAAACACCTTGCATGTGATGCCTTTGAGATGCCCAAGGTAAAAGGAGGGTAGGTTTGAGAACTCTACAACTGATGGGAATGGTTTGACTAGAGTCTCTCTCCTACAACGATCTCTTCTTAGAGTTTTGGATAAGGATATGCCTATCAAGAAAGTTCTAAACTCTAGAGATCAAGAGGGGATGAAGGTCATCTTCTTCATGAGCTTGGAATGCTTCAATCTTGTGTTAAAGCACAAGGAAGATGCCTTGTATAGGTTGGGAATGAGCCTCAAATGGTCTCCAACAATGGTGGCTTCACTCCTCTCGAAATTCCTCTTTTATTTCCCTCAAAACAAGCCAAGCCCTTTTATAAAAGAAGGTGTAACGGATCTAAAACGGCTAGTGCCGACCTGTCCCGACCGGTCGGCCAAAGGCCAGAACAAGACAAAGAGGTTGCTGTCTGCTGGGGGGGTCTGCCAGACCGGTCACGACCGGTCGGCCCTATGGCCTGCACAACAGCAGGTTTGCTGTTTCAACTTGGATCCCAGTCCAACCGATCTTGACCGGTCGGTCCAGTCCATCCGACCGGTCGTGACTGGTCGGTCAGGCCTGGGTTCAGCCTGATGATAACTGACCCACTATCTTCTCAACCCTCTTGCATTGGCCAAGGTTTGGGTGCACTTTTGGGACACCTAGGACCAATCTAAGATGACTAAAGGTTTCCTAATCATGGTCAAGGTCATCAAAGAGGTTAAAGGGTTGGGTTTTGGTCAAGGTTAAGGCACATCAAGGCGTCACTTTTACCTGTATCTTCTTCCTTGATGCAGCAGGGCCACTTGAGTCTTCGGTCTTCGTCTTCATTAGGCTCAACCGACACTAGACTCATTGACGTAAGTGATTGACAAACAAGGTGCACTAGTATGCCACAGAAAAGTGCACTAACAATCTCCTCCTTTGTCAATTACTTACAAAAACCTAACCTACCAAAACAAAAAACATGTTCAAGATATTACATTGATAAAGCATTAAATACAGGACTCTTGACATGCCTAATCTAAGCTGCTCCTCTTCAGATTGCTCCCCCATAACCTGTCAATCCCTGCATCACAAAACATAGCAAACTAGTTTTGGTGGGATTTGAGCTTTCTCCCCCTTTTTGTTAGCAATTGACAAATTGTTCTCTCCCCCTTAATGATATATCAATAAGGTTAAGCTAAGAGCAGATAGTATGTGGCAGTTATAACTATAAGCATATGCTAACAAGGAGAGTAAAGGGTGCATGAACATAAAAACATGAAGCATGCTAAGGAATGTTCACTCCCCAAGTGTAGGGTTGCGAAGTAGTAATAATTCGGAAAGACCGAGTATCGTTCCCACAGAGATTTATGTATGGGTATCTTCAGAATTGTCTAGAACAACTAGTAATTAAGATCCTATTAAGAGCTAAAACTGGAAAATAGCAATTTGGGTTTAAACAGTGAATGGTTAAGGTAATTTCAATCTAAAAAGGCACTAGAGCGCCAAGGATCCACTTTTGATAAGTTTCAATGTATCAGCACAACTAGGTCTCTCACAACTCAATCGGAATCGAATTCATATCTCTATCCGATCGGAATATAGAGCGGTTAAATCAACAATTATCTAAAACAAGTGCTTATTCATTGATTTGATTCCCACAACCATGCTTAGGCCTTGGCCACACTCAATTGTGTAGGCCAAGCCTCTTTCCAATCTAGTTGAGGTTCATAACCATAGCTTTCACCAAATCCTGTCACTAGACCTGATTACAACTCATGATTAGAACTCTAATTAAATCAAAATCAATCAATAAACAACTATTCCAGATTATACAACAAAAGATAAGAACTTTAGTTGAATGCGTTCCCACATGAAAATCAGGCCATTGCATACAAGGCAATCAAAGCGTCTACCATGCCCGGAGTCGATGGTAGATCAATGAACTACACAAGCATAAACAATGCTCAAAGCTTAAGATACTAAGCTAGGATCACTAAGAATCACATGAGCCCGGAGTCATCAAGAGATCAAAGTAGAAACCAAAATAGTACTTGATTCAAACTCACATTAACTAAAATTCATCAATTAAATCATAAAAAGGAAACCTAGGTTGCATTAATCCATAAAAAACGAATCAAAAGCTTCACCTCTTAGCCCTAGCTAAGAGGTTTTAGTTCATCTCTAACATCCTTGAACTAGAAGCCTCTAAAAACATAAAAAATAACTAAAACAGGAAGAAAACTAGAAATCCGAAGTAGAATCCGTCTCCTAAGCAATCCCCACGTCCTAGCATGCCTTGGTATGAAGGGAAGACATCCTTTTATAGCTTGGAGGTGTCCTTTACGCCAGAAAGTTTCAGATCTTGCGTAAACTTACGCACTTGCGCAGAGAATTTCGGAATCCCGAAATAGAAATAGCCTTTTTCGCATGGCCGACCGGTCTGGACCGGTCGGGCTCTTTTTTTGTGTTAGTCTAGCAATTATAGCCGATCGGTCTTGACCGGTCGGACCTCCTCCCTGATCAATCCAATGGTGTGGCCGACCGGTCTTGACCGGTCTGGCTTCATTCCTTTTGATGTTTTCTTTCTTTCTTTCTTCTTTTCTCTTCTTTCCTTGCTTTCTTCTCTTTGATCTTCCTTCATGCTTGATCCAATGGTCTTCAACGCTCATAAAAGACTCCATTTAGTCTTCAATTTGTGAAATCTCCCTCTTGTTCCTACAATCACAAATCATGCCTTAGAATAGTCCTTTAAACATGTAAACCGTGCATAATGAGTGATGAATTGGGGTTAGAATATGCACAATTAAGAGCTCAACACACCCCCCAACCAGCATTTTGCTAGTCCCGAGCAAAACATGCGTGAAACAAGTTTCATTCTCCAAAACCCAACTCTCCTCTAGAACTATTCTTCTATGCATTCCAAGACACATAAGCGTAAAAATCAGAAAATTTTGGTGATAAAGGTTGAAACCTTAAACTCTCAGAACATAATAAGTATTTATATGAAATTCCCGCTGATTGATTGACAAATAGAAGAACTTAAACAAATTCAACCTAGTGTGCATAGTGAAGGCTCATCTCATGAGTTTCTGGGATTATCTTCTTCATAGATCAACTAAACTATAGATTTCAAGGTGTATAGAGCAACAACAAGCCTATGACAGGAATTTGCCTTACCGTCCTTCCGACGACTTTCACACTACGTCCCATTTCCGGCTTTAGTTACGGGTAGACCATCCCCCGGTTGGTAGTAGGTAGCCCTAATCGGAATTTCCACCATTTTTCCATCATTCCCAATTTCATCCTTCCTTTTCCTTTTTCTTTTACATTAGATAGGATTTTTAGAAATCCATATCTTTCATTATTTTCCCATGGACAAGGATGGACAAAGTACCCTGGCTTGGTTTCCCAATACCTTAAATCAAGGTCCAGTTAATCCACAAATCACACAATCCTTTCAAATCATGAGAATCGTGTTATGTGAACTAGGTGCAAAAGATGTTCAAATTTTCTATCAATCATAAAAATAGGTGAATTCCCATATAAAACCATTATATTAAGAGAGGTTCAAAGCTTGCAACATCCCTCACTTCGTATCTCATCTTCTTATACCCATGCTATCTCGAATGCATAGAATCAAAGTTTTCCAAAAGAGTTTTGAATTTTAGAAAAATCAAAAAATTTCTACATCTTTGCTCGAAATGTCACAAAAGCTAGCAGATTCATCATCTAAGGAATCTCTCACCCCCCAACCAAAACTTTACATTGTCCTCAATGTAATAAGATATGCAATATGTATGACAGGAGAGCAATGGCATAAAACAAAGGAGAGTGAGAAAGAGAGATATCACCTGGAGCATATATTTCATGGCAAGATTAGCTTTTGGAGATGGATTACTTCACAACTAAATCAACTATCAAAGCAAATCATAATGGGAAAGCATTCTAGCAAATTATCCTCCGTCAGACTAGGAGGTTAATCCCAACAACTCATTCAAAAGCATAAAGTCAAGCAGAATCATTAGATGAATCAAAAGGTTTCGCAGCAACGTCATCCAATATCCTGCTTTACAATAAACATGTGTGTGAGTAATCGTGCTAAGCCACTCAAAATCCCAAAAAGAAATTTCAGTGGGTTTCTTAATGTTTTCACCACATGTATAAGAGGAGACATCATCATATTTATCATGAAAAATATGTCTCCATTCAGATTTTTCTGGGTATTGATATTGCAAGTAAGGATCATCCCAGGGTTGGTGAAGTTCGGTATGCATGATCCACAAAGGTGTGGAAATATGAATTGATTTCTCAGCACAACAAGGTGTTGTTTCCACATCCTTCTCTCGGCTAACGTCATAGGCCGACACCGACTCTAAAAGTGTGACCATATCCCTTATCATATCATCGTTCTCATCAAGGGAGCGAGTCACTTCTTCGTTTAAGGGACCGGAGTAAAAAGTTGAGAGGGACTCATTTTCCACAATAGAATTGATCATATTTATTTCGTGGACCTCCTCATCCTCATCCTCTTGTTGGTTATCAATATTGAAAACATTCAACTCAATTGTCATATTGCCAAAAGACATTTGGATGACCCCACTCCTACAATTTATGATAGCGTTTGATGTAGCTAAGAATGGGCGGCCAAGTATGACAGGAATTTGGGGGCCAATATTAACCATGGGTCTTGTGTCCAAGACAATAAAGTCTACCGGGTAGTAAACTTTGTCAACTTGGACAAGAACGTCCTCAATCACCCCTCTCGGAATACGAATCGATCGGTCAGCAAGTTGTAATGTGGTTTTGGTGGGTTTTAATTCACCTAAACCCAATTGTTCATAGACCGAAAAGGGAATTAAGTTTACACTTGCCCCTAGATCAAGTAGAGCATGTTTCACCCGGTAGTCTCCAATCACACATGATATTGTCGGACAACCAGGATCTTTGTATTTCTTGGGCATCCCGTGGTTGATAATGGCACTCACATTCTCTGTCAAAAATGCCTTCTTTTGCACATGTATTTTTCTTTTAACTGTGCAAAGGTCTTTTAAAAATTTTACATATGACGGTATTTATTTAATGGCATCCAACAATGGAATGTTGATTTTGACTTGCTTGAAAACCTTAAAAAATTCCTGATATTTATCTTGAGGTTTGGCTAGAATCAAGCGTTGGGGGAATGGAGCAACGGGCCTATATTCTTTCAATGGCTCTTTTTCATTCATGGTGATGCTAGGTCCATCATCCTCTTTGGAAGATACCGGATCATTAGGCGTTGGAACCTTCACCGGATCAGATTTTTCAATGATTTTACCACTTCTAAGAGTGGTGATGGCCTTAGCATGTTCCATATGTTGGTTAGAAGAACTGGGCACACTTATTTCGCATTGTGGTTTTGGATTTGGTATGGGTTGGGCTGGAAGCATCCCTTCCCTTACGTTTAAGCGAGCCTTGATTTCCTCCACCGAATTTTTAAGCTCAAGCATTATCGTATGGTTGGATTGATTTATTTGAGCTTGTCCTTCCATGAATGCTTTCAAAGTATCCTATATAGGCATTTGAGGTGGGGCCATTTGCATTGGGGGCCCCCTTTGAGGATTATTTTGATTAGCCGTGTTTCCATTCGCCCAATTGAAGTTAGGGTTGTTTCTCCAACTAGAATTATTCGTGTTTGAATTTGGAGTACTAAAAGGTCGTTGATAACTATTCAAGGCATTCGATTGTTCAAATAAAAGTTCTCGAAACGCATAGATTGTTGGACAATCCGGCGTTTGATGCACATTGGAAGCACAAATACCACAAATAGTTTCAACAGCCCCCCTTTGTTGGGTTGTGTCCACTTTCTTTAGTTCCATCTCCTCGACCTTTCGTGTGAGTTTAGCCACTTTAGAACCTAGATCATCTTGCCCATCTAAAACATAAATTTCTCCATTTTCCTTGGTTTGAGGTTGTTTTGAACTTGTTGGCTTAGATGTATCCCAAGATTGTGTATTTTCAGCCAACATGTCAAAATAATCCCAAGCTTCCTCCGTTTCCTTATTCATGAACTCCCCATTGCACATCATCTCCACAAATTGGCGCATGGTTGAGTTTAATCCATCATAGAAGAAACTAATCAACCTCCACCATTCATAGCCATGATGTGGGCATGCATTTAAAAGCTCATTATACCTTTCCCAATATTGGAAAAAGGTTTCTTCTTCTTTTTGGGCGAAGTTCATTATGGCCCTTCTTAGTGCATTGGTTCGATGAGTAGGGAAGAATTTTTTAAGAAACTCCCTAGTCATCTCAACCCATGTCCCAATAGACCTCAGCCTTAAGGAATGTAGCCATGATTTGGCCTTCTCTTTCAAGGAAAAAGGGAATAATTTAAGTTTTATTGTATCATTGGTCACATTATCATAGTTTATTGTGGCAATAACCTCTTCAAATTCCTTAATATGTAGATACGCGCTCTCAGAGTCAAGTCCATGGAATCTAGGAAGAAGTTGGATCAACCCCGGTTTAAAATCAATATTTCCCACATTGTGAGGGAAAATTATGCAAGAGGGAGTACTCGTCCTAGCTAGTTGTAAATAGTCACGTAAAGTTCTAGGTTGAGGTACATCCCCCACTTCATTCTCATCCAATTCAGTAAAGTTTGGGGCTGGATTTTGATGTTGATTAACCCCTTGATTTGGTTGATTTTCAGCCATCTCTCTAGTAATTTCAAGAAAATTTTGATGTTTCCTAGCACGAGGCTCTCTATCAATCCCTTCAACAATTACTCCGTCACGATTGAGTCGGTTATTAGAATCCCGAGCCCAATGTGTGATGCAAAACCTAAAAGAATGAAACAAAAATGAAAAAGAATTCTTCCTTCCCTCCTCTACTCCTCTCTAAGACTTAAGCACAAGGTGTCTTGCAATGGCTGAGCCAGAAGCAAGAATAGAGACCGATTTCTCCTGGTCAATAGGGGTTCAAAGAATTCCCCACCCACTCTTTGAGTCTTTTGAGAAAAAGTACAGAAAAAGAAGAAAGAGGAATAAGTTGAGAAGAGAAATCTCTAAGCACAAGGTGATCCAAGACGGCAGAGCCGACCAATGGGAATCCAGGTGGCACAAGGCCTACCTTTCAGAGATCCAAAAGGAGTCTCCACCTACTCTACAAGAGATGAATATGATAGGAATGAGTAGGAGGAGAAGAAGAATAGGGTTAGAACAATAAAACCTGATTTGTGACTTAGGATGCCTTCTTCTTCTTCAACTTCCTAAAAATCCCTGAATTAGTCCTATGTTAGAATCCTACAAAAATCAAAACAAAGGAAGTTAGTATTTAGAAGAAAACCTACTCTAGAAAGCAAAACAAATCCTAAAACTATCTTAACACAATCTCAACTAAAAATTATTTCAGAAAATTCTAAAAATACCGCATAGAAATCCCCGGCAACGGCGCCAAAAAACTTGTTCACTCCCCAAGTGTAGGGTTGCGAAGTAGTAATAATTCGGAAAAACCGAGTATCGTTCCCACAGAGATTTATGTATGGGTATCTTCAGAATTTGTTTAGAACAATTAGTAATTAAGATCCTATTAAGAGCTAAAACTGGAAAATAGCGATTTGGGTTTAAACAGTGAATGGTTAAGGTAATTTCAATCTAAAAAGGCATACTACGCCAAAACAGCGAAAAAATGACACAAAAAAGCTTGGTTTAACGACGGACTTGATCCGTCGTTAAAAAAGGCTTGGTTTAACGACGGAATATATTCGTCGTTAATGTTAACGACGAACTATATCCGTCGTTAAGGCGAAAACAGTCCGTCGCTAACTACTACAACCTCCGTCTTTGGCGTGTTTAATCGACAAAATTGTACGACGGACCAGAATCCGTCGATAACTGTTAATTAACGATGGATATAGTCCGTCGTTAATATTACGACGAATCTAATCCGTGGTAAATTAATGTAATTCAAGAGGGATTTCCTGCGTCGTAAAATTCTGCTTCCGGAGACGGGACGTTGGGATTTATCGACGAACGTTCTTGCAGTTAACGACGGATGTAGTCCGTCGTAAATTGAAAATTATACATCTCGCAATCCATTGTAAATAAATTTTTTCTTTAATAACTTTAAAAAAAAGTTGACAAATTTAATAAAAATTAACAATATTTAAGAAAAAATGGAATTTGGAAAAATTCGAGATTTTGAAAATAATATTCTAAATTTTAAAAAGAAATAGAATTTTGAAAGAAATTGACATTTTGAAATAAACTAAGACGTTTGAGCAAAGTGTATAAGTTTGAAATAATGTAGACTTGGAGGAAGATTGAGGTTTTGCATTTTGAAAGATGTTGACATAGTTTGATAAAAAAAATTTAGATTGTTAAAAAATTGGCATTTTGAAAACGAACATCGGAAAGTTTAAAAAATTGTGATTTTGAAAAAATGTTGAGTTAATCTTGAATAAAATTTATAAGTTTGAAAAAAATGTAATAAAATTAATAATGTTTAAGAAAAATTGAAATGTAGAAAAAATCAAAATTTTGAAAATAATTAGAATTAAAAAGGAACAAAAAATCTGAAAGAATTTTGACATAAATTAGGATTTAAAAAAAGTTGGCATTTTGACATAAATCAAGAATTTTGAATAAAATTTATCGGTTTAAAAAAATATATTTTCAAAATAGAAATTGTGATTTTTAAAAAGAAATTTAGATTTTGTATTTTGTAAAAAAAATTGAGAAATTTGATAGAAAATGAAATGTTGAAAAAACAATTGACATTTTGAAAAAAGTGTTTATGTATTGAATTGCGATTTTGAGAAAAAATTAAGAAGTTTGAAAAAAAATTGTAATAAAACTAATAATGTTTAAGAAAAATTAAGATTTAAAATAACGAGATTTTGAAAAGAAATTCGGGATTTACAAAGAACCAAAAAGAAATTGTCATTCTTAAAAAATTAAGATTTAAAAAAAAACTACGAAGATAGAATAAAATTTACAAGTGTGAAAAAAAATTGAAAAAAATTACAATTTTTAAAAATAAAATAGGATTTTGTATATTGAAAATTTTTGAGAAATTTGATAAAAAAAATTTGACATTTTGAATTCTGAAAGTTGACAAGTTTATTAAAAAATGTGATTTTGAAAAATAAAATTGTATTATTTAAAAAAAATTAACAATTTTAGGACATTAGGACATTATACCAAAATTGATATTTTAAGAAATCTAAACCGGTCCATCCACTTTGTGAGATAATTTTAGGACATTATACAAAAAAAGGTAAGAACCCGAATCCTGGTGGGTGGGAACCCTGAACGTGGGGCCACTCTGATGAATGTGACTACATCCACGCCGTACATCCATATTGAAAGTTCATTTTAGGGCGTGTTCCAAAAAATGAAGCAATTCTAATTCCTGGATGGGACATAGTAGAGGAAACAGTGCTGATTGACCATTAAAGACTTCCTGTGGGGCCACAAAAGCTTTGGATCAAGATGATATTTTTGTGGTCTATTCATCTAGGTGTTTGTGACCTTACAAATAGGTTGGATGGAAAATAATGGCAAATAAACATTCCGGTGAAATCCATGAAGTTTTCAAGTGTAGAGATTCAATTACAACTGTTTCTATGGTGTGGTCCACCTAATATTTGACTCAGCTTCATTTTTGGTATCATACCCTAAAATGATATTTCAAAATGGTTGGATGGTGTGGATTTAAGACACATATATCACTGTAAGCCCCACAATCAAGGTGTGGACCCCACAAAGTTTACTCAATACGCAAGCCTTTTATCCAGGCGCGGTTTGGGTGGATCCCTGGATCCGGTAGTTAAGGTTGGTGGATTCCCAATTGTGGGGCCACTGTGATGTATGTACCTTACATCTACACTGTCCATGCATTTTGAAAGCTCATTTTAGGGCATTACCCAAAAAATGAGGAAGATCCAAATCTTAGGTTGACCATACCACATGAAATAGTAGTAATTGAATCCCCACCATTAAAAAATTCATGGGGACCACTGGAATGTTTATTTTCCATCCAATTTGTTGAAAAGGTCACAAAGACCTGGATGAAGATACCAAACAAATATCAGCTTGACCCAAAATTTTGGTGACCCACTATAAGCTTTTAATGGTTGAGTACCATTGTTTATTGTATTATGGTGCACCTGAGATTTGGACGTACTTCATTTTTTTAATCATGCTCTAAAATGTGTTTTCAAAATGAATGGACGGCGTGGATGTAACACACAAACATCACACAGTGGACGGCACGGTAAGGAATCCACCGACCTCGGTGGATACGGGGTTCGGCAAAGCCACGCCCCTTCCAAAGGGGGCGTGGATTTCGTGCGAAAGCCTTGCGCATGAAGTTCCTGCACTGGGAACTAAGGTGGGGCCTACAGTGATGTTTTTCAATAAATCCACCTCGTCCATCCGTTTTGGGAGCTCATTTTAGTACATAAAAACAAAAATAAACCGGATCCAAGACTTAAGTGGGCCTCACTAAAGGAAAAGGTGGGTAGGTAAATTACTACCATTGAAACCTCCCTGGGGTCGACAGTGATGTTTATATGACATCCATACCGTTCATAACGTCACTACTACTGGGATGAACAGGAAACACAAATATTATCCCGTTTCGAAACACCTGTGGCTCTACAAATATTTCAACTGTGGACGTTCAATCCTCACATTTTCGGCCCACTTGAGTCTTGGATCTGGTTAATTTTTGTTCTCATGTCCTAAAATGAGCTCCCAAAACGGATGGACGGGGTGGATTTATGAAAATAATCACTGTGGGCCCCACCTTGGTTCCTAGCGGAGTAACTTCCTGCGCAAGGCTTTCGCTGGAAATCCGCGCCTGTTACGGGAGCGGATTAGGTGCGACCCCGGACTCACGCAAGACGGTGCGGCCCTTACGTAGGTTCACCGTGGGGCCCACCTTGATGTATATATTATGTATCCACACCGTCCAACTGTTTATAAACATAATTTTAGGGCATTAAAACAAATATCATGCATATCCAATTATCAGGTGGACCATAGCATAAGAAACAGTGGTGATTGACCATTAATGGGCCACAAGAGTTTTGGATCAATTTGATATTTGTTTTTTTACCTTAATACAGTCTAATTTAACGTTATCCACAGATTGGATGGTAAATAAACACTACATAAACATTAAGGAGCACCCTGAGAAGTTTTTAATGGTGGGACGGGCAATCACCACTGTTTCTCATGGTATGGTTCACATGATAATTGGATCTGCTTAATTTTTGGTATAATCCCTTAAGATGATGTGAAAAAACGGATGGACGGGATGGATACATAATACATACATCAAGGTGGGCCCCACAACAAACTCACGATAAGGGCCACACCCTCTTACGTGAGGCTGGGGTCTCACCTAATCCGTTCTCGCCTGTTACCGGGCGTGACGAGAAAATTTTTGCTACACCCACGAGTTAGCTACGCTAGCTACAGTGGGTGTAGTAATGACCCCACCATGATGTATGTGTTATATCCACTCCGTCCATTCATTTGGAGAGATCATTTTAGGGCATGATACCAAAAATGAGGCAGATCAGAAGCTCAGGTGGCCCCCAAGAATTTTTTAATGGTTGGCGTTTAATTCCCACTATTTTCTATTCTAGGTCCACTTAAGCTTTGAATCTGCATGATTTTTAGTATCATGCCATAAAATGATCTCGGTAAATGGATGGACGGCGTGGATACAACAAATGCATCATGATGGGTCATTGGTACACCCGGTGTAGCTAGCGTAGCTTAGTCGTGGGTGTAGCAAATATTTTCTCGGGCGCGACTTGGGTGAGATCCCGGAATTTAAGATCTGGTGGGATTCTAAACATAGGGCGCACCTCTATGTATTAATGCAGTGATGTCATCAAGTTCTGTGGGTCCCACCATGAGGTACTTGTTATATTCAAACCGTCCGTCCATGTTCTGAAATCATTCTAAGGCTGGACCCAAAATATCGGACAGATCCAAGGATCCAGTGGACCACACTGCAGAAAGCAGTGGGAGATTGAACGTAAACCATTGAAACCTTTTTGGAGGTCCCAGAAGTTTTGGATCAGTCTGATATTTATTTTTTCCCTTCATCCAGGTCCGTGTGACCTTATGAACAGTTTGGATGACAAATAAACATCATGGTGGACCGTGGGTATGTTTTAACAGTGATAATCATTGTCCCCACAATAAATTTATTGGTGTGGTCCACTTGAGTTTTGAATATGACTCATTTTAGGTATCATACACTAAAATGATCTCTCTAAATAGATGGACGGTTTGGATGTACTAAATACATCATTGTGGGGTCCACAGAGCCTTAATCTTCATAATAGATTAATACAAACACGGTGCTCGTTGACTGCCCACTAGCTCTGCGTCCGTCACGTCCCTTCACCAGCTGTAATAGCTGGTGTAGGGTGCACCAGCCAATCCGTTTCCAGTGACCAATTTCTGTAGGGCCCACCATGAGGTTCGTGGTATATCCAAATCGTTCGTCCATTTGGAGACATCGTTATAAAGGTTTACCAAAAAAATAAGGCAGATCCAAATGATCAAGTGGACCACACTGTAGAATGCAGTGGGAGATTGAACGTCAACCATTGAAACCGTCTTGGTGGTCACAGAAGTTTTGGATTAATCTGATATTTGTTTTTACCCTTCATCCATGTCTATGTGACCTTATGAACAGTTTGGATGGCAAATAAACATCATGGTGGGCCCTAGGAATGTTTTAACGGTGAAAATCATTGTTCCCATTGCCTTTTGTGGTGTGGTCCACTTGAGATTTGGATATATTTATTTTTTTTATCATGCCCTAAAATGATCTTGTAAACGGGATGGACAGTGTAGATATGTTAAATACACCATCTTGGGGCCCACATGAACTTGATTTTCTTTGAACCGTTGGTATGAACACGGAGCTCAAGGACTGACAAAGCTGTCTGCAAGCTGGGAGCGAATTAGATGTTACCCCGGTAACACCTTAGTGGGTGTTACCCCTACCGTGTGGGGCCCATCTTGATGTATTTTTTATATATCTATGCCGTCTATTTTTTTTCTCATATCATTTTAAGATATGATCCAAAACCTTAAGAAGATCTAAATCTCAGGTGGACCATACCACTAAAAACAGTGATTAATAACCATTAAAAACGTTTTGTGGGCCACAAAAGTTTTTGATCAATCTGATATTTATATTTTACCTTAATCAAGACCTTATTGACATTATCAAGAGCTTGGATTGAAAATAAACATTATCAAAACCTTACCATGGGCTCTTTGGAATTTTTAATGGTGAGGCACTCAATGACACTGTTTCCAGTGGTATGGTCCACTTGAGATTTGGATCTGTATAATTTTTGGAACCTTATCATAAAATGGGCTGTATAAACGGATGGACGGAGTGGATATAAAAAATATCATCCATGTGGGCCATACGGTAGGGGTAACACCCACTAAGCTGTTACCGGGGTAAAACCTAATTCGCCCCCAAGCAAGCTACAGGTACTCACACCAGCAAAGGCAATCCGCTTCAGAAGCGGACTGGCGCGACTTGGGTGAGACCGTCGAACCAGCGATGTTCGTGGGACCCTGAACTTACGGCCCACCTGGATGTATTCTTTGTAGATCCATGCCGTCCATCTGTTTTTTAGTATTATTTTAGGATATAGCACCAAAAATTTAGGACTGAAAGTTTTAGGTGGACCACAACCCAAGAAACAGTTATCAATCAACTATGACCATTAAAAACTTCCTGGAGTCCACTGTAATGTTTATTGACCATCCAATCTGTTGATAAGGGCACGTAGACAGGGATGAAAGGAAAAAAAAATATCAGGTTAATAGAAAACTTTCGTGGCTCACAAAAGGTTTTTAATGGTCATTAACCAGTGTTTCTTATGTTGTAGTCCACTTAAAATTTTAATCTCCTTTATTTTTGGTACCATAGTACAAAATAATCTTGAAAAGCATATTAACGGCATGGATCTACAAGGAATACATCAAGGTGGGCCCTAGGTTCAGGGACCCACCCACATCACTGGTTCCGCGGTCTCACCCGAGTCGCGCCCAGAAGCGGACTGGTGGTAAGCAACTCCGCACGCTAAGCGTGCAAAGAGGGACCCACCGTGATTTATTTATTTTATCCACTCCGTCCATCCATCTTAAAAGTTAATTTTAAGTACGGAACCTAAAATTGAAGCATATCAAGTTCGAAAGTGGACCACACCACAGGAAAAGTGTGAACTGAATGTCTACCATTGAAAAATTCTTGGGAGGAAACTGAAGTTTTGGATCAAGCTGATATTTGTTTTTTCCCTTCATCCATGTCCATGTGATCTTATGAACAGGTTGGATGACAAATAAACATCACTGTGGGGCATGGAAAGGTTTCAACGGTGGAAATCATTATTCCCACTGTTTCCTGTGGCATGGTACACTTGAGATTTGGATATGCTTAAATTTTGGGCTCAACCCCTAAAATGATGTGTAAAAACATATGGACGGAATAGATGAAGCACATACATTCTAGGTGGGCCCAACAGAGTTTACTCTGCACGGAGAAAGCGTGCGGAGTAAGTCCGACGCAATCCTCTGTTCTCCCCCAAAAGAGAGACCTCTCTCTCTCTCTCTCTCTGTCTCAGCTCCTCTCTGTCTCTCTCTCTCTCTCTCTCTCACGCAGGCTCTCTCTCTCTCTCTCTCTCTCTCTCACGCACGTCCCCCCCAACTCTCTCTCTCTCACTCACGGCCCTCCCCCCTCTCTCACTCACGGCCCTCTCTCTCTCTCTCTCTCTCTCTCTCTCTCTCGCCCCAATCCTCTCTCTCTCTCTCTCTCTCTCCCTCTCTCTCCCTCCCTCTCGATCCCGTTCTTTGTTCCAGCGTGTGGGTGTACAATAACTGCTCCCTCTCTCTCCCTCTCCTCTACTTCCTCCACCAGGTAAAAAACCCTAACCCTAACCTTGCTTTCTTTTCTTTTTTGAATTTTTATTGTCGAATCCCAAATTAGGGATTTGTATTGTCGAATCCCTAATTAGGGGTTTCTAAATTCTATGCTCATAAAAAATTGTAAATTGGATGGTTTACAATTTAAATAGGCAAATGTTGGCTAGGCTTCAGCTCAGCCGTTGGCAGCACTAGACCACACGAGTATACAGTGTCACCGATATGCAGATATGCCATCTGTGCTAACTCCAAACTTTCCATGAGATGAATATATGGTTTAGATCATCTTACCCAAGAAATCAGGCCCATTTATTTCTGCCACATCCACAGGTTTGAAATTTGGTTTAGGCCATTTTTTACTTTCGAGAGATTCTATCAAAATAGCGGCAGAATTTAAAATATCACGTTTTTTAGGCCATACTGATATTATAGTGAAAGTAGTAAAAAAAAAAAACCAAATTAAATTTGCTATATAAATTTATTTAATTATTTAATATATATATGATTTTGTACAATTTTTTTCCTGATAATGTCCTTAAAAAAAATTGAGCTTTCAATACTGAATGTAGTCATATTCATCACAATGGGCCCCACAGTTAGGGGTCCAACCCACCCACCTAGGTGGTTCCGGGGATCCATTGAAGCTACGCCGTCCATTTGGCGTACTTGAATATGGCAGGCACCATTATGAACATAGGGTAGCGTTGTAGACGGTCTGGATCAACGTGTTAGGCTTCAAATTACGGGTCTTAAGTTATCATTTCAATTAAAATCCCTCCAAGCTTATCTTTTTCTTCAAATTTAAATTTACCAAACCATTGGACTTTGATGCGTAGAGCAACCAATGGTAGGCAGCCACTTGCCATGCAAGAATTTATCGTCTGGTGATTATATACGATGAATTGAGTGAGGAAAGGAGAAAAAGATGTGGATGTGGAACATGCCCTTGATGGGTCCTTTCTCATAAAAAATGAGAAAATGTGCATTGATGGGAGAGGTGTATTAGAGGTCAGCTTTTGGCCACATTTCCTCTGTCTAAAGGCGCATTTATTCCAATGTTCTTTCTATGCCTGCTCATATTTACTTGAAACGAGAGGCAACAGTAGAGAATCGCATCTCACATGGCTGCTTTAATAAACATGTCTAGCCCAACTGTTATGAGTTTCTATCTGTTTATGTGTAAAATGACATGATTTGAAGATTAAAAGAACTACGTAGTGGCTTGATCCCAAATCCCTTTTAGGTACGTAGGCAGCCGTTCGTAGTAGACCGTATCGGTTCAGCCACAATTTTTTTTTTTCCTTCTTGCAGTGTGGATCTTCATTCAAAAGTGTTTTCGAAAGATTTACAAGACATAACAACTATGGAAAATGTATAATATTCTCAATGAGGTTAGTCATTTTTCTTTTCAATCTCCTCTTCAACTTAAATCTTCTATACTCCTCTATAGTTATGAAAATTTCCAATTTTTACACATAGCATTGTGTACTTCTGTAAATTCATTTAGTAGGTGAAATTAGCAACTTTCTACCACTAGATTTCATGCACCCTAAAGGAATTGCTTGTGAGTCGTTGTTGGATTTGTAGTGTTCCATCTGAATGTACATCTGCTAGTTTTCTATTGGTTGCCAATCCATGGGCCATTTGCTAAGTTTGAACATTTTTCATGGGATTGCTTTCTATTCGCTAACAGAAGCATTGCAAGTGTTTGATGGTGCTTTTCGTTTCCTTAACATTATCTGATATATGATTTTGTCGCTAGTTTCCACTTTAATCTAGATGCCCATGATTTAAGCATGTCCATCTGATAAATGCAGGATATCAATTGAACTTGTTGACTCGTCTAGTCAGTAACATGCATGAGGCCTTGTTTCAAAACAAAAGCGGCAATGATAACTTATTCCGACAAGGCATGGAAACCACTTTGTTGTATTTGCTTGTCTAAACTCAGTCAGGACTTTTACAGACTTCATTTGATGCTTGATTTATGGCCTTCACTGCAACTTGTAGGGTAGGAGATTGATGAAATAGTAAGTGGAACTTCTGCTTTATATTGTTTAATAGAATTGCTTGTTGACATGGGCTCCACCAAGATGTGTTGATGACATCCATTTCAACCATCATGCATGCTGTCTCTTGTTTGGCATGGGCCCAAAAATCAGGCCAATCCATGACTCAGGGGAACCACCATTAGTAAAAGCAGTCTCTTGGGTATATACCCAACTTAATACATGCTCCATTGTCTTTGCATGAAAATAATTTAAAAGAAATTGAAGGTGGAGTTGTCTTAGAAAGCCTGGTAATTTCAGAGTCCTACACCATACCTATGGGATCTCTGTCTAACCATTCAATAATTAGCCTAAGCAAGGTACTAGATTTCAGTACCTTGCTTTAAATATTCTTAGGTATACGTAAAATTTACAAACAATTTTTAACTGACAGAAGCAAATTCATCCTTTCTACATATATTGTAATAACCTGATTTTTTTTCCTCTTGTTTCTTGCAGTTCATATCACACCAAGGTTACTAGCCAAGAGCCTTCACACCCTTAACTTATCAAGGAACAAGATATCTGCAATCGAGAGTCTCAATGAACTAACGCGATTGCGAGTTCTTGATCTTAGCTACAACAGAATCTCCTGTATAGGCATGGTAAACATCTTTGATGCTAACATTTCATTCTTCTTGTAGTTGCATTTTTGTACAACATCTATACCTAACATAGGCACTGTTTGGATGTATCTGAAATCACCATTTGATAGAACATTTGTTTATTTTGATTAACAACTGTTCAGAAACTATGCCCAAAATGGGCATGTTCCTTGCCCAAATAGCCATCTAGAAGACTTTGGATCAGATTTGCATTTGCCTGGATGGATATTTCAGCATGAATATTTAGAGTGTTGAAAAAGAATTCATGCATGGATTTTTTTTCCTTTACTATCAATGAAGTGCTGTAATAGTCTCTTTGTTGCAGGATAAAACTAAGTCCTTACAAAGCAAGTTGGACAATGGTCCAAATCAAGCCAGAAAAATCAGCTGGTTCAGGCAATCTTAGCATCAGAGGCATGGATCTGCTTGGAAACAAGATGCAGACAGACTTGGGATCTCTAGACCGGGAGCTTGTTGACACATGAATCATACATATGTATTATGCTAAAATGCAAATCCCAAGTTCGTGAGCGTGAAATGCAAATCGACTTCAGACGAGAAATGTTTCAGCGGCCACTCCATTGATGTCTTTCGGTTGGTTTGGGAGAATCTACACAACAACTTATATACTTATGCATTAAGAAGGTAGGCTTATTGATATGGTTTTGAATGTTTGTAAAATAATCGCTCTTCTTTTTTTTCATTCTTGGGCTGAATCTTGTGGTGTTTGTAGGTTGGACGCAGAAGATTTATTCAAGATAATGATAGTTCAAAGCTGTCTTCACCTAACCAGATATATTCACCCAATAGAAAAAAGGTAAAAATCATCAACTTACAGCAACAAGAAACATTACAAATTAACCTTTTCATCTCAAATTTTGAACTTTGCCTTTTGGATTTGGTTTGAATTGCTAACATTTCAACTGGAATATAGGAATTTGAATGTGTGAACTATTAATGAGTGAACTGTTTCTTGACACCTTTTTCTGTTAAACAGTTGGTCCATCAATGTATGCTTCTTGACACCTTTTTTCTGTTAATGACTGAACTATTTCTCCGTTTGGTTTTTAGTGTTGTCTGTTGCTTCCTGGAACAGAGATAAATATATCCAAATGCAAAGATTTTATCAAAATGGAGAAACATACAATAGCATGCATCATGGCTCAGTTTTGTTTCTAGCGAAATTGGCGTTTCTTTAGGTCCGTTTGGCTCGATTTTTGAAATCTTGTGCAATTTCTGAAGGTTTTGGATCTATTGCTAGTTTCAATCTACCATTTATGTTAGCTTTTGCCATTGATTTGCTCACATGTATGTGCCTTAAATCCACACCATCCAACCATTTTGAAAGCTCATTTTTGGGTGCACTCTCATCCCTCAGGAGTCTTGATCTAAGCATGAATGAATTGGAGGGTTCCTTGTCCTTTGAAGGTTATTGTTGATTAATTGTACAGAAATTAAACCAAAATTGATAGCATCAATCACATTTACAAACTCCCCCTTTAATGTTTTTATTATTTTTCAAATTTGGGCAGAATTGGCAATTTTGAGCAAGCTGGAGGCTTTGGATTTGGGAGATAATTGGTTCAATGGGTCCCTAAATCTCAAAGGTAAGAGCACTTTGATATTACTGAGATTTTGATAATATTTTACCTTCATAGCGATGATTTTGTTCTCCTTATCTTTGATGGTGAGGAGATGTTAAAGCAGGACACTAGTTGCACGCAACCTTCTTACATGGTGCTCGTGTAAGCCAAAATTCTCAAGTGGACTCCACAAAAGAAAATAGTGGGGACAGTAACGCTGAGCGTTGAAACCTTCCTAGGGCCCACCATGATTTTTATTTGACATCCAACCTGTTCATAAGTTCACACAGACATGGAAGAAGGGAAAATTTAAATATCAACTTGATCGAAAACTTCTATGGCCCCAAGAAGTTTTTAATGGTAAGAGATCAATCCCCGTTGTTTTCTTTGGTGAGGTCCACTAGAGCTTTGGATCTGCTTCATTCTTTGGTTCATGTCCTAAAATGATCTCTCCAAATGGATAGATGGTGTGGATACAAAACATACATCATGGTGGGGCCCACATAAGTTGGTGTAGGGAGGTAGCTACTCAACCTCTCAGTAGCTAATCCGCATCCCTCGTGTAAGCTAAAACTCTGTGGGGCCCACCACATGTCTATGTAACATTCAAAAATCAGTAGGCCATGCCACAAGTTGTTGGGAATTGAACATCCACCATCAAAACTTCATTGGGGCCCATAGAAGTTTTGGATCAGGAATGGATGCTATTTAAGGATGACCGTGGGCCTCAGGAAATTTTCAATGGTTGGTGTTTCCATTCCTGTTATTTTCTATGGTGTGGCTTACTCGAATTTTGGATCTCCCAAAAATGATGGAAGGATCGGATGTCAGGTGGACATCATGGTGGTCCTCACAGAGTTTTCGGCTGCACAACCATGTGACAAGGATTGATAGAATGGATCTCACCTTGTAACCCGATGTTAGGATCTGTGGCACCCACCATGACATTTGTGTTAGGATCTGAGCCCAAACACGATGGAGATCCCAAACTCAAGTTGGCCACACTTCACAAAACAGTGGGGATAGAAATGCCGACCATTGAAACCTTCTATGCAAGCATTTGTTACTATTTTACTAATTGTTTGCTTCATGTGCTGAAACTGCAGGATCTTATGCAAGTTCCACCAGTTTACATCATTGCTATCATAATACCAGCTGTACAGCCTTTAGTTTTTCAATCACAGCTGGCTCAACCGGAGGTAGTTCAATATGAAAAACTCGCCTGCTTGTCATTATGACATTTTATTTCTCGGGTTCATGGTATATGTCTGGTTTTGAATGTCGCTAATTCATTTATGTAAACTCCATCATTGTCGTTATTTTATCAATAGCTTAATTAGTTCTTTCAAAATCATGATTTCAGGTTCTGCTTTGCGGTTTGCTAGGAGTTCCTCATTCGAATGGGGTCGTCCCACAATTTCCCCATGCACACTAAAAGCCTTGCTGTTTTAGAAAGACAGCTTAACTGGAGGATTTCAAAAGATTTTGTTGCTGCATTGTTGATTGAAAGACTAATATAGTTTCTTATTGATGTAATCGGATATTAAGATGTTCGCAGCTACTTTGCAAGCTGTAAGAAATTCAATATGCAATAAGTGATGGATGTGTGAATTAGAAATGGTTAGTTTAGTTTATGTATTGAATTGGTTTGTACCGATTTGATGATATCAGGTGTAAGAAATTCAAAATGCAACAAATGTGTGCTAATTTTTTTTTTATTTTTTAAACATTAACGACGGACCAGATCCGTCGACGATGTCATAAGAAAACTGACAAATCCTACTATTATCGACGGATTTGGTCGGTCGTTCTTTTTACAACGACGAATAGAATCCGTTGCTGGAACGATGATGTTTTGGAGGTTACGACGAATAAGGTCCGTCGTTTATTTAACGACGAACTATATCCGTCGTAATTTACCGACGGATTTGGTCCGTCGTTTATGATTAACGCTTGCAGAAGAACGTGTGACCATGCGACGGACGTCCGTCGTTAATGACGATTAACGACGGACTTGGTCCGTCGTTTTGTTGTGAAATTGGCATAGTGGCACTAGAGCGCCAAGGATCCACTTTTGATAAGTTTCAATGTATCAGCACAACTAGGTCTCTCACAACTCAATCGGAATCGAATTCATATCTCTATCCGATCGGAATATAGAGCGGTTAAATCAACAATTATCTAAAACAAGTGCTTATTCATTGATTTGATTCCCACAACCATGCTTAGGCCTTGGCCACACTCAATTGTGTAGGCCAAGCCTCTTTCCAATCTAGTTGAGGTTCATAACCATAGCTTTCACCAAATCCTGTCACTAGACCTGATTACAACTTATGATTATAACTCTAATTAAATCAAAATCAATCAATAAACAACTATTCCAGATTATACAACAAAAGATAAGAACTTTAGTTGAATGAGTTCCCACATGAAAATCAGGCCATTGCATACAAGGCAATCAAAGCGTCTACCATGCCCGGAGTCGATGGTAGATCAATGAACTACACAAGCATAAACAATACTCAAAGCTTAAGATACTAAGCTAGGATCACTAAGAATCACATGAGCCCGGAGTCATCAAGAGATCAAAGTAGAAACCAAAATAGTACTTGATTCAAACTCACATTAACTAAAATTCATCAATTAAATCATAAAAAGGAAACCTAGGTTGCATTAATCCATAAAAAACGAATCAAAAGCTTCACCTCCTAGCCCTAGCTAAGAGGTTTTAGTTCATCTCTAACATCCTTGAACTAGAAGCCTCTAAAAACATAAAAAAATAACTAAAACAGGAAGAAAACTAGAAATCCGAAGTAGAATCCGTCTCCTAAGCAATCCCCACGTCCTAGCATGCCTTGGTATGAAGTGAAGACGTCCTTTTATAGCTTGGAGGTGTCCTTTACGCCAGAAAGTTCCAGATCTTACGTAAACTTACGCGCTTGTGCAGAGAATTTTGAAATCCCGAAATAGAAATAGCCTTTTTCGCATGGCCGACCGGTCTGGACGGGTCGGACTGGCCTGGCCGACCGGTCTTGACCGGTCGGGCTCTTTTTTTGTGTTGGTCTAGCAACTATAGCCGACCGGTCTTGACCGGTCGGACCTCCTCCCTGATCAATCCAATGGTGTGGCCGACCGGTCTTGACCGGTCTGGCTTCATTCCTTTTGATGTTTTCTTTCTTTCTTTCTTCTTTTCTCTTCTTTCCTTGCTTTCTTCTCTTTGATCTTCCTTCATGCTTGATCCAATGGTCTTCAACGCTCATAAAAGACTCCATTTAGTCTTCAATTTGTGAAATCTCCCTCTTGTTCCTACAATCACAAATCATGCCTTAGAATAGTCCTTTAAACATGTAAACCGTGCATAATGAGTGATGAATTGGAGTTAGAATATGCACAATTAAGAGCTCAACAAGGAACATGATTAACAAGAAAATGTAACTATGTAAGTATAGTTAATCATGCATAATTGGTCAAGGATATACATTTGCAATAAAAGCACAAGGGCTTATAGCCCAATCAACCAACCTCCCCTAATGGTATATTAAGATCAATACTAAACAAAGATTAACATACAATGAAGCATATAATTCGGTAAGATTAGCTAATCTAAGCATGGTGATAGTATAGTAAACAAATATACATATTTAAAGCAAGGCTAAACTACCAGATTTGGGCTCATGAGGCTTGAATCCTCTAATTCGCCCATACACACAGACTTTGAGGCTGAAATCATCAAAATTTTCTATTAAAGCTTTTCTAGCTACCCTTGCTAACTATGTTGAGATTGATAAGCCTAAGGGTAACTAATTTTCATAACACCCTCATAAAATGTAGTATGAGGTGAGGGGTTGGGAACTCCTTCTCCTAGAAGGGATAGCGGTTGGGATCCCCTCTTAGATAAGCCGGAAGAGGGGTTGTGGTGGAGGCCAAGAGAGCTAGATCTTTATGTTGGCTCTCATCACAAGCGGAGTCACCAGATTCGGACTCCTCCGTATCATCCCAAGTGGCAGCCATTGTCTTTTTACCTTTCGGTTTAGGCCCATCCGAACATTCCGGGGCAATATGGCCACGACGACCGCAACCGTAACAACGGACGGATGAAGGCGTGGATGATTTTCCTTTATGTTTTTCACCTTTCTTGTCCTTCTTGTCACGGCTATTCCCTCTATCAAATTTCAGGAATCTCTTGAATTTTTTGTTCAATTTCTCTTCCTTATCATCCTCATCATCACTATCTTCCTCCGATTCACTCTTAATTTGCTTATGTTTGTGAGAGGACTTAAGAGCGATGCTTTTCTTCCTATAGGGGGCCTTAAAGTGTAGTTCATGAGTTTGTAGGGAACCTATGAATTCTTCTACTTTCATGTTATCTATGTCTCTACACTCCTCTAAGGCAACTATCTTGGAGTCAAATCTATCCGGGAAGGACCTAAGTATTTTTCTACAAATCCTACCATCTGGAACCCAATCACTCAAGACAAACATAGAGTTGCAAATATCTGACAATTTAGTATAAAACTTTATGAAAGTTTTAGACTCTTCCATCTTAATGTTTTCAAATTTGGTGGTTAAGAGTTAAAGCTTCGAGCGTCTTACTGTGCTAGTTCCCTCGTGGGTAACCTCAAGTATATCCCACGCTTCTTTTGCAGTTGCGCATGTGAGAATGCGCTGAAATTTGTCCGGAGAAACCGCACAACAAATCGCATTGAGAGCTTGGGCATTTGTCATGTATTGTGCTCTCTCTGTGTCATCCCATTTGGAATCATCTTTGGGAATGACAATGCATTTCCCATCAACCTCCACTTGCACGGTGGGTAAGGTGTATCCATTTTGTGTGCTTAGCCACACGGGACGGTTCATCGATTGGAGAAAAATTCTCATTCTAGCCTTCCAATAGGCATAGTTGGACCCGTTAAAGAATGGTGGACGGTTGGTGGTACTCCCATCTCGGTTAGACATCATGCTAGTGCTCCGGTACCGGATCTTACTCTAGACGGTTAAGTCCTTGAAGAGCAATCCGCTCTGATACCAATTGAAAGTACGTCGGTAGTCTAACACGACACCTACGTATGTGCGGAAGCTTAAAGAGCAACTAGATTTATGGCTAAACCTATAAGAAGGGGGGGATTAAGACCTTTTAGAAAAAAATTTCGCCTACTAACATAATTCAACAAATTAAGCTAAGTAAGTTAGAATAATTTGGCTTCCAAGCCTAAGTGGGTCCAATCACAAGACTAGCATATGGTTAAGCAATAAACAATCCTAGTCTAAGCATGCATAGGAGAATAAATGATATAACTAATCAAGCTCCTAACTTATGCAACCTATGTAGACATATGAGAATGAGTCAATGAGCTCAAGTCTACACATCTAGTGAAAGTGCATCTTGTGTGTGGATGTCCCAATCTAGTGCATACACTACAAAAAAATGGGACAAAGGCTACGGATATAATCCGTAGCAGGTCCATAGCTAGTTCGTAGCCAATGGTGAAGTAGCTATTGCCTTTTAAACTATAGCTACGGCTTATATTCGTAGCTACAATTCTACAGCTACGGACAATAGCTGTCGCTATAGAAATTCGATCCGTAGCATTTCTACATAACGCTACGGACTAGTTTTAAGGGCTACGGACTATATTCGTAGCTAGTGTCTTTAAATTTTTTTTTTTATAATAACAACATATCTAGCCGTTTCTGGTACATGCTCTGATAGATCGACCCATCTAAGTTAATGGAAATAAAGAACTGCCAAACAAAAGAAATCAATCCAACATTCATTAAAGTCATGAATTTTTTTTAAAGGGAAACTCAAAATACCCCCAATCCAGTCAATATAAATGTGAACTTACCAACTATTGAATAGCCTGTTGAGCTATTGAACTTACCAACTATTGAACTTACTAACTATCAATAGCCTGTTGAACTAATTCAGGATTCCCTGATTAGCTGCAGACTCTTGCTCTTCCAAAGTTCTCTTCGAAAGACATCTGGGGCCACATGCATTGGCACAATTTTTACATCTTGTCCACACAAAGAAATCGAGCAGTGACTTTTGCATCCAAACAGACTCTTCCATGTCCATCCTACAAATAGCTTTGGATTATTGAAAAGGTTGCAGGTTCAATCACAACCTATGTGAAGCATAAACCAACAAGTTATTGCAGTCTCAAACCCATAATGTGGGTATCTATCATACCAAGTGTCTTTAACACATGATTGCTATAGGAAAAGAAATTACATTGGATTGTAGTCATGGAATTTTATAGGAAAAGAAATTACATTGGATTGTAGACATCACCTCCAGCGTTTGTGGATTTGGACCATTGGGTTTCCTCTTGCAACTGCCTTGTTGTTTATGCACATGTGAGCTTCGTGAAATGCAAACCAGCCTTAATTTTCGGGGAGGATACATTTATTGTGGTGCCCACCTTAAAAACGGGTTAGATCGCACAAACGTTTGGCTGGGGGCTGAATTGCCTTTGAAGCTGGCACAGTTAGCTAGAGATATGCATTTGGCTGGGGGCTGTGTAGGGCCACAGAGACGTCCTAATAAATCCACTCTGTAAATCTGTTTTAAAAGACTGGACATGATTCTAAAAATCAGGCGTCGGCTACACCAAACAAAACAGCGGCAATGAAAAGTCTACCATTGAAGAAAATAATAACAACTCATATTTTGAAACTTGTAATGAGAATTTACCTCTATTTGTGTGAAAACTGAGATTGGAACTGATTGAAGCAGTCCTATGCACATATATTCTCCAAAAACCTTGTAACAAAAATACAAATCATCATAGAAACCATAGAAAGAAGAAATATTATCTTACATGTAATATATAGCAAAGTAACATAGGAATAGAAATATTGAACTTGTCTTAGTTCATTCCTCATGGATACAAATATCTAGATAAAGTCTCCTAATTAAGTTCGTCCCAACCATATCCATTCAATATATATATATATATATATATATATATATATATATATATATATATATATATATATATATATATATATATATATATATATATACAAAACATTAATGGAAGAAACTTATAATTCATTGAACTAAAAGGATATACATTCCCATAACATATATAACACACAAAAATATACTTCTAACCCATGACGTGACAGATACATCATTTTGCCACCCTTAGACTTTCATAACAAGAGCTGCATAGAGATGTACCCCACCACCATTTCAAAAAATAGTGGTAAGTCATCCACCACAAATGACAAAAATTAGGATAGTCAAACCATGGGCTTCATTGTGGATGAAGCATGCCCAAAAATTACAATGAGTGGAGCCATGCATTTAATTTCTATCGTTGAACTACTAAGACATCAAATTCTAACCATCCATTCAACAGCCAACAATTGCATGTTGGGATCATCCTACCAATGTGATTTTTGAGTGATGCTCTATCTACAATGGATTTCAATGGTCCAGATTGTCTTGCATGCTTCCTTGTGTATGGTGGATGAGTCACCACTATTCAAGGCATGGGGAAGTAACTATAAAAATAGTCTTGTCCTGATTATGTATGGCCCCATCACATCTTACCACAACAATTCACTAGTTCAGTCGCAATTCCACCCAAGTCCATTCCCAAGCCAAATGCTTGTGCCATTGAAGTCTAACAAGAAAATGAGGAAAGAAAACATTATGAGCAGGAAAAGATTTTACGGTTGGCAAGTCTGGGACGGTGCCACGTGTCACTGGCCCACCTAGCTTCTATGTTGGGTTGGGGACAATCTAAATGTGTAGCGGGATTGGCCTAGGCTAAAAATACTGCCCATTTTAGTAAATGGGCTAGCCTTACGTTGGACCCTGCCAAACACACGGTGGGTGTTAGATCACCACTGTTTGCAGGTGATGGGGCCCACGGCACAGATTTGAATCTGTGTCAGTTTTAAAGGGCGACTTCCTTAATTGTCCAGTGGGCCTCCAACATTGAGAATCTTAAGGGTTGTAATTTTTCCTTTCCGGGGTTGTAGTTGGATCGCTATCTCGGTGCTTTAGGGTTTCTTTTTCCCCTCTGCTTTTGTTTTTGCTTTTTTCTAATAAAATTTCAGTGATCTTTCAAAAACAAAGATCAGTTTTAAAGCAGTACCTCTTAAAAAATGATCAGTTTTCAAGCAAGAATGGTCTTGCCATCCATTTTGTAAGCCCCATACTGTAATGACTCGAATCATCAATCCAAGACAATGGGGCAACTTCTCCTTCCCCTTCCATTGCAGAGGTCCAAGACAATTGGCCAACTGTAATAAAAAAAGGGAGGAAAAAACAACAGGTCAGCCCCAAGTAAAATTGCGTGCAATTCGTTGTCCAAATCAGGCAGATTGGTGTGCTCAAAACGTGACCCAACTTAGACAGTTCTGTGGGCCCTAAACATGGTCTAGCTAGGCTGATTCATATATATATATATATATGCATATACCTCATCAACATCATTATCATGAGAAAAAAAAAAAAATCCTCGATCTCTTGTTGAAATTTTACGACTTTATATTACGGAGGAAAAATGTTGTAATATATATCATGTATAATGAGAGAGAGATGTAGGTCTACAGTCTTGTATGGTTTACAGTTATGCATGTCTGGATTGCCGCTTTACCTTCACATACATCACAGATGGTATAGCCCAAGCCTTCACGGTAAGGACAGTTTGCTCCTTCATCAACCCATTCCAAAAACGATGGTACAGTTCAGGAATAAAAACAAATGGGACAGATAGTGCACCAAGCAATTGAGCCAAGCATGATTTGAAGCAATACAACCCAATCTAACCTGCAGATTCACATTGGGTTCACCAGTACCATCACACCCTGTAATCAAATAGAGCAATTTTCTTAGTGTTGTATGCTACAAAAGCACAACCTTCTATATTCATAAGTGCCAAGACTCCTAACAATTACCAGATGCCCTACTTGATTTAGGGCAGGAAATGTAATAGTATGTGCTGAATGAATGGTTTGGATCATGTACCGTCACATCATGTGCCCAATTTAAGACAGACCCCACAGTTCAGGAATTTTGCCGAACAGTTGCTGTGCATTGTATTAATTAACCAACCTGAGCAAAATCTGATACATATTTCACAATCAGCCTACTCCTGCAAATGTCAACTACTACTCATTCCCACAACACTGTAAATCAGCCAAGCAATTCGTCAAACACCTACGAATGAACTAGCCAAAAACCTCAGATTCTCGCACTCGTAAGGATCTGCGGGCATCAACACCGGCGATTTCCCCTTCCATGCCTCATTGATGTATTGGACGATGATGAGTGATTCGGGAGGGGGGGGAGGTGGGGTGCGTGGGCTCGGCAGGAGAGAGAGAGAGAGAGAGAGAGAGAGAGAGAGAGAGAGAGGCAATTTAGGGGGACTGGCGCGCGCGCGCGCGCGAGATAGAGAGAGAGAGAGAGAGAGAGAGAGAGAGAGAGAGGTCGGGTGGGGTGGGTGGAGGCCGTGCGGAGACGAGAGAGAGAGGTCAGGTGGGATTGCGAGTGTGCGGGAAAGAAAGAAGCTTAGGGTTTTCTGTTTTCGGGGGCGGGAGCTTTTGTTTGGGCGCGGGGTCTTTTTTTTCGCTGGACGACGCTAGAGACGGGTGGTCTTGTCAGGCTCTCTATGGGGCCCACCATGATGCATGTGCTTTATCCACGCCGTCCATCCATCTTACGACCTACTTTTAGGACATAATCCAAAAAAAAGAGGTAGATTGAACGCCCAATTGAGCAACACAACATCAATGGTAGGAACTTATCCCCACTGTTTCCTACGGTGTGGTCCACTTGAGCCTTTGATCTACCTCCTTTTTGGGCATATGCCCTAAAATGAGTTGTCAAAATGGATGGACGACTTAGATAAAATACACACGTTGTGCTGCAGACCATAGAGCCCCTTATGGGACCGTCATTGGTAGCCATGGCTTGGTGAGGATAATAGCTTTTAACGACGGATTAAATCCGTAGTAAGTTAGCTACGGAATAAATCCGTAGCAAAAGATCACCATAGTCCGTAGCCTTTGCTCATTTTTTTGGTAATGCTAGCATACATTCCTATCAAGCATTCATAATTAAACAATTAAACTCAAATGCTAAGATATATCAATGTGCTCAAATCAATCACAAACACAAGCATGTATAGTGATTCAACTTTGGGTCTACTCCACTCCCGGTTCAAGTACTCAACTCCTTTGAGCACACCGGCATTCACTATCGGAGGTTTTAAATGAGGTTCACCTCTCAACCTTTACACGGAGGTTTTACCGGTTCATCTCTCAACCATCACCGGAGTTTTGGACAAAGGGCTAACTCTCAACCCAAACGGAGTTTTGGACATAGGCTAACTCTCAACCCGACGCACGTTCACTCCCGTGTCGGAGGCTCCCTCTTGGAGACTTAGTTTAGGCCCGGCTAATGGGCCAAGGAACAGCTAACGTCCCTAGATCGAGTTTGACAAAAAAACTCTAAATGGACTCTAAAAAAGGACAACCTTACTTGTCGGATGAGCCCCTTTTTTAGCGCCGGTTCGGGTTGCTTGATCTCCGCTCTCCCGTGCTTCAATCAGCTTCCCTTGCTCCCTCGATCGTGTTGCCGTTGCATCGCCAATGCCTCAGCCACACTTGATCAAACACCTTGCATGTGATGCCTTTGAGATGCCCAAGGTGAAAGGAGGGTAGGTTTGAGAACTCTACAACTGATGGGAATGGTTTGACTAGAGTCTCTCTCCTACAACGATCTCTTCTTAGAGTTTTGGACAAGGATATGCCTATCAAGAAAGTTCTAAACTCTAGAGATCAAGAGGGGATGAAGGTCATCTTCTTCATGAGCTTGGAATGCTCCAATCTTGTGTTAAAGCACAATGAAAATGCCATGCATAGGTTGGGAATGAGCCTCAAATGGTCTCCAATAATGGTGGCTTCACTCCTCTCGAAATCCCTCTTTTATTTCCCTCAAAACAAGCCAAGCCCTTTTATAAAAGAAGGTGCAACGGATCTAAAACGGGCATAAAACGGCTAATGCCGACCTGTCCCGACCGGTCTCGACCGGTCGGCCAAAGGCCAGAACAAGACAGAGAGGTTGTTGTCTGCTGGGGGGGGGGGGGGTCTGCCCGACTGGTCAAGACCGGTCTGACCAGCCCAGCCGATCGGTCATGACCGGTCGGCCCTATGGCCTGCACAACAGCAGGTTTGCTGTTTCAACTTGGATCCCAGTCCGATCGGTCTTGACCGGTCAGTCCAGTCCATCCGACCGGTCGTGACAGGTCGGTCAGGCCTGGGTTCAGCCTGATGATAGCTGACCCACTATATTCTCAACCCTCTTGCATTGGCTAAGGTTTGGGTGCACTTTTGAGACACCTAGGGCCAATCTAAGATGACTAAAGGTTTCCTAATCATGGTCAATGTCATCAAAGAGGTTAAATGGTTGGGTTTTGGTCAAGGTTAAGGCACATCAAGGCATCACTTTTACCTGTATCTTATTTCTTGATGCAGCAGGGCCACTTGAGTCTTCGGTCTTCGTCTTCATTAGGCTCAACCGACACTAGACTCACTGACGTAAATGATTGACAAACAAGGTGCACTAGTATGCCACAGAAAAGTGCACTAACAAGTATGAGCCCCTGTGTCGTGCCAGCTCTCTTGACCACCAAGAAGGATGGAAGTTGGCGGATCTGCATAGATAGTCAAGAAATAAACAAGATCACCATTAAATATCGATTTCCGATTCCCCGACTAGATGATATGTTGGACATGCTAAAGGGGTCCCAGGTATTTTCCAAGTTGAACTTGAGGAGCGGGTACCATCAAATTCGAATCCGCTTGAGTAATGATTGGAAAACAACTTTTAAGACCAAGGAGGGTCTATATGAGTGGCTTGTTATGCTGTTTGGGTTATCAATACACCGAGCACCTTCATACGCTCATGAATCAAGTTTTGAAACCGTTTATTGGCCGTTTCGTCATGGTTTACTTCAATGACATCTTGATTTATAGTTAGGACGAGACAACTTATATGAAGCATCTCCAGGAAGTACTTTAAGTGCTCCGTGACAACAAGCTATATTTGAATTTGAAGAAGTGTGACTTTCTAACAGACCATTTACTTTTTCTGGGTTTTATTGTATCATCCACAGGCATCAAAGTAGATGAAGATATGGTGATCAGGGCCATACGTGAGTGGCCTACCTCAATCAACATCCATGAAGTCCAGAACTTTCATGGGTTGGCCACCTTTTATCGTCGTTTTGTGAAGAACTTTAGCACAATCGTCGCACCTATCACGGACTGCATGAAGAATGACCCTTTCTGTTGGACCGATGAGGCTGACCGAAGTTTTGCTGAGATCAAGTATAAATTATTCGTTGCTCTGGTCCTTGTGCTATCCAACTTTGAAAAAGTTTTTGAGGTAGATTGTGATGCGTCATATGTTGGGATTGGTGCTGTGTTATCCCAAGAGGGCAAACCCATTGCCTTTTACGGTGAAAAATTAAGTGATGCACGAAAGAAGTGGTCTACCTATGAGATTGAGCTTTATGCAGTGGTGTAAGCACTGCGACATTGACGGCGCGCATTATCTTATTCAAAGGGAGTTTGTTTTGTACACGGACTATCAAGCTCTTAAGTTCCTCAATAGTCAGACTAACATAAGTCGTGTGCATGCTCGGTGGATTTTCTTTTTGTAGGAGTTCATGTTTGTGTTGAAATATAAGTCCGGACATCAAAATAAGGTTGCAGACACCCTTAGTCGCCGAGCTGACCTAGTTATTATGTTAAGTGCTAAGATCGTGGGTTTTGAGTGCCTTAAGGAGTTATATGCTGAAGATGAAGATTTCAAAGAGGCATGACTGAAAAGTATGGAAGGGCAGCGTAGTGATTTTCACGTCCAAGACGGATTCTTATTCTATGGAAACCGGTTATGCATCCCCCAATTCTCTCTACACAACAAAATCATACTCGAACTCCATGGTGGTGGACTTAGAGGTCACTTGGGCCGTGACAAGACGAAGATAATGGTAGATGAGCGAAAATTTTGGCCTCACCTAGGCCGAGACGTGGGAAAAATGGTTGCGCGGTGTCACACTTGTCAAGCATCCAAGGGACATTATCAGAATGTAGGTTTCTACACTCCATTGCTTGTATCGAAAGATCCTTAGGAGGATATTTCTATGGACTTTATCCTGGATCTCCCATGAACACATCGTGGCTCGAATTCAATGTTCGTTTGTTCACGGTGGTAAATCAATTTTTGAAGATGGCTCATTTCATTTTGTGTAAGAAAATATTTGATGCAACAAATGTGGCAAACTTATTCTTCAGGGAGGTGGTGAGGTTGCATGATATTCCTAAGACCATTACATTAGATCATGATATAAAGTTTGTTAGCAACTTTTGGCGAACTTTGTGGTGTAAATTTGATACTCAGGTTCAGTTTACTAGTGCTTATCACCCTCAAACAGACGGACAAATTGAAGTTGTTAACAGGACTTTAGGTAACCTCATTCGGAGTATCTCAGGGGAAAAGCCGAAGTAATGGGACTTGGCTCTATCACAAGCCGAGTTCGCCTTCAACAATATGGCGAACCGATTTACAAGGAAGTCTCCATTTCAAATTGTTTATGGGCGGACGCCTCGTCACATACTTGACTTGGTCCCCTTACTCAAGGTCCCAAGGAAGAGTATAGCCGCTGAGAACATGGCGGAGAGGATCAAGGAGATACATGTTGATGTACAGAACAAGTTAATAGAATCAAATCAGAAGTACAAGCTAGACACTGACAAGCATCGTCGCGCAAAGGTCTTCGAGGTTGGAGACATCCTCCAGAAAACCAATGACAATGCTTATATTGTTGACCTTCTCGAGGAGTTTGAGATCTCTCGTACGTTCAACGTCGCCGATTTGTACGAATATCATGAGTCAGAAGCTAACGAGAACTCGAGGTCGCGTTCTTTTTAAGGTGGGGAGATCGATGTAGAGAGGGTAGCCGAGCTCTACATGAAGAGATTGGACCATCGGAAGGAGGCCAAACGGAGCGACTAAGCAATCAGTAAAGTGCAAAAAAACTAGCCTAGTCGGGTGCCTGAACAACCTTTACTGGGCACCCAATCGTAAGCCCATATGGTATAGAGAGTTCACTAGACAACGCTCCAAATTTCGGGCCCCCAACTGTCCATTGTCGGGCGCCCGACCACCAACTCATCGGACACCCGAAATTCCTCCGAATTATGTCCCAACTCTTTAGACGATGTTGTTCATTGTCGGGCACCTTACCGTTTGTCACCGGGCCCCCAAAATTCGTTTCAATTATAAGATTTACTCTCTGGACGGTTTTGATGTTTGACGGGTGCCCGACCAATCTCCATTGGGCTCCTAACCATGCGCAAATAGGCGCGCGCAAACTTGCTATTTTCAAACCATTTTATTTAGTTTTCTTTCCTTTTTCAATTAGGATGCCTTGATTGCGAAGTTAGGGTTTGGGAAACATATAAATAGTTGTTTATTTTCATTTTAAACACGATTGAATATTTTTTAATACAATTTCTCTTAGAGTTTTTCTTATTTGCTCGTGTTCTTCCAGTGGCCTCTTGAATAATCAAGGAAGATAGAGTGTTCTTCTCAATAGGTCCATGAATATCGTGTGAGAGAGAGAGAGAGAGAGAGAGAGAGGGTGTTTGATCTCGACCTGCTTCCGTCGACGCCAGAGGCCCAGATGATATGAACCGTCAAAATTTGGAAACTAATCCTTAGATGGAGAATCCTAAGAAATTTAATGTTAAATAGATGATTCAGACCATCTATATGTGCATATGAATTTTGACCATCGAAAAAAAAAATTCAATGGCTCACGTTCAACTTTTTAAATCAAAGGTCAATATAATTACTTCGTTACGATGATTGGACCATAGACCATAAAATTAGCTCCCATATGATGGATGGTTCCAATCATCTGACCATGATTATGGGATAATGGCTTATATGTGATAGTACGGACACGATGGACGGTTCATATCAGAGATCATATCTGGTTGTTGGCCTAATGGAGCGACATATGCTGTCGGTCCTGAGTCGCGACAGAGGCAAAACTGATTCGGTGATTATTTGTCGCCACATAGACAAAACGAATTCGTATAAAGAAGCCATAGAGAAATCTCGTCTCGCCGCCCATTCTCTCTCTCTCTCTCTCTCTCTCTCTCTCTCTCGCACAACAATGCAAGAGCTCAGTGATCTGAAAGTCCATGTCAATGGCCAGCATACATTCTTCCTAAATCAGGTAAATCCTCACCATCCATTCCCTTTAATGTCTTCCCATTGTGAATATCTGAAATGGGCTTCATTACTTTCTCTTATTCTCCCAGAAAATCATCTCTACATTCTCGGGAAAATTGGGAAAGGTGATAAAACAAGAAAACAAGAAAACCCAGATCAAGCAACCGTTGATCAAGATCAACGGCTTCCCAGGTGGCCCACATGGGTTCGAGCTGGCCACAAGATTCTGCTACAACAATGGAGGGATACAGATCACCCCATCAAACATCTCTATCCTCTACTGCTCAGCAATCTTCCTTGAAATGACAGAAGAAATCTCAAGCTGCAATCTCCTACAGCAGACGGAAACCTTCCTCGACGGGCTTTTCTATTGGTCTTGGGCTGAAATCTTGGAGTCCTTGAAGGCCTGTGACTCTTTCTTCTCATCTGCAGATTCTTCAGGCCTCCTTCAGAAGCTCATATCATCTCTTCTAGCGAAAATCAATGTGAATTCAGATGCTGTTCTGACGGCTTCCTCTTCATCATCTTCTTCATCTCCTGAAAGTACTCCGTCTGGTTTCAGATTCTCTTCTTCTATCAAGACCCCAGATACCTTCAAACGATCTTCTTCAAATAAGGCCTCATGGTGGTTCGATGATCTGACTGTTCTGCCACCGAAGATTGTCGGAAATATCGTCAAGGCCATGGATGATCTCGAGCCGTATAGTAACACCCTTATCATTACCAAATTCCTCTTGCATTACCTTAAAACCAATCTCCGGCATAAGGAAAGTATCAGATTGGGGTCCGAATACCGCAGCCTCGCAGACACTGCGGTGGATGGGGTGGTTTCCATAGGCAAAAGCGGGTTTTCATGCAGGGGGCTGTTTTGGGTATTGAGAGTGGTGACTGGTGTGGGGCCCAGTAGGGAGTGCAGGAGCCGGCTGGAGGCGTTGATCGGTGGGGTGCTCGATCAAGCGACGTTGGATGATCTGCTTGTGTCGGGGCACGATGGGGGTGTTTATGATGTTAATCTGGTATTAAGGCTGATTAGGGTTTTTGTTAATGGGGAAGATGGAATGTGTCTGATGAAGATGAAGAAGGTTGGGAGATTGATTGATAAATACATGGGTGAGATCTCTCCTGATCAGAGCTTGAAGGTTTCCAAGTTCCTTGCTGTTGCTGAGAGCTTGCCAGATTCTGCTAGAGACTGCTATGATGGGGTCTACAGGGCAATAGACATTTATCTTGAGGTAAGGGCAAAAACCCATTTCATGGTTTTTCTCTATGTTATGATGGACGGATTGGATTGGATTGGATGGGATAGGTGGTTGTGTTAATTTTTGGGAATTTTATTTTCAACTCCCTGAAAATATTTTTAGTTTCAACTTCCAACCCCTACTGATTTGGTCATAGTAAGCTTTTTCTATGAATGGTTTCTATTACTTTTTACTGCCCAAGCTAGCCATGTGAGGTTGAAATAGGCTTCTGTTATTTCTTGGGGAATTTTATTTCAACCCCCTGAAGTTGTTAGTTCTAGCCCTTACAGGGTTAATTTGGTCATAATAAGTTCTCCATATGACTTTTTCTATTATTTCTTGAAGGCCTTTTTTTTTCGGGTCAAAAAAATATTTTTTTATGACCAAATTGCCCTTTCCCTTGTGGGGTTGGTTGGAGATGACAAGTCCCTTTTCCTCATTAAATCAATATACATTGGGTCATTATCCAATTGGGTCCTTTTTGTTTTACTTTTTTTTTTTTTAATCTTTCCAATTGGTATTTTTTTATTTTTTATTTCAGTTTTATTGCTGACATGAAATGCATATGAATGGTTGGTACTTTTGGTTGATGATTTTCTGCATGTCTATATTTAAAAAAGCATATTTTGTTTAGCAAAGTAAGTTATATTGCTTCTAATTACATGGGGTACTTGGACAATCAAACATATTGATCAGGACCGTCCATCAGGTGCAGTACGCATTTCATGGGCTACCAAGAAAAAAAAAATCAAGCTGACCGGATCATCCAATACGTCTGTGACTTGGCCTTCTTTTTCACAGCCTTCATTTTCCCTTTTCCAAGCCATGTGGATGTTTAGGATAGTCAGATAAAAGTCATTCTTTAGAATCAGAAGCCATCTACAAATAGGCTATTTAAATTATAGATTGAAGCTATCTTTTACAATAATAATTCATTTTATAGGCTGTGGATTGGATGCTCAGGATTCCCTGATTGTATAATTACAACATGGTGACCAATAATGTACGCATGCACCTAATGGACAGTTCAGATTGTCATATTGGATTGTCCAAGTGTCCCAATGTAAATAGGATCATTATATTTTATCTCTCTATTTTGCTTTTTGGGATTGTAATTTCAATAATTGCAATTTCACCCCTGTAGTGTTGGGGAACAGCTTTTTTAGCAGCCCCTGTGGGATGGAATTACCAAAATTTGGGGGTACAAATATCAATTCTCATCAAAGTTAGAGAAATTACTTTTTACCGCTGATGCCATTCAATGCTTGCATGAAATACATATGATTGGTTGGTGGTGGTTGGAAGTTCTGTTATGCAGATGTTTGCATTCCACAACTACCCAAAGTTTTTTCAAGAGAGATCTCATCAGCTGCAAAATTTTGTAACTTGGGCTGGATGGGGGCCACCTGACGCGTGCATGACATCCAATCCATCCATCCATCATGTGCACCCCTCATGTTCAACATAGCGCCAAAACAATAGGCCAAACTTAGGTGGGCCGCACCATGTAAATCGTGTGGCCGAACTGAATTTTGGAATGGCTGGAAATTTGGATTGTCCATTCATCCCGGTGGTCGCATCATTCTGGATGGATTGGATGGCATATAAAAAGAAAGGTGGGCCCCACACACCATCTAGAAGATTTTTAATGGTGAGCATCCCCATCCCAGACTGTTCCATGTGATGCGCCCGACTCGGGTTTTGGGTCAGACTGATTTTTGGGCACTAAGGAGAACCTTAGAAGGTGTGCATGATGGACGGTTTGGATGTCATGCATACATCACGGTGGGCCCCACACATCACATTGTAGGTTTAGCCAAAGCTTTGTGGTGGATCCAGCCTGATTTCCAAATGTGTCATCATGGACCACTCACTCTCTCTCTCTCTCTCTCTATTTATCTATCTATCTATCTATCTATCTATTTGTAACAGTGATTTTCTACTTCAGTTGCACCCAATGCTCCCTGCGGAGGAGCGGGCGAGGCTATGCAGGTGCCTGAACTACGAGAAGCTCACGCTGGAAGCCTGCAAGTACCTAGCAAAGAGCACAAAAATCCCCCCAAGGATTGCCATCCAAGCACTTAGCTCCCAGCAATCCAAGTTCCAGGGCAAAGAGGCCAGCAATAACAAGAAAACACCCAACAGTTGTGTCGTCACATATGTGGGGCCGCCGCCACTGCCAGAGATGGACGTATTGTCATCGGACGACACTACAGTCGACAAGGAAGAGATGAGATTGAATCTTCTGAGAATGCAATATAGAGTGATGGAGCTAGAGAAGGTGTGTAGAGAAATGAAGGGTCAGATGTCAAAAATGGTGAAGGATAAGGTCATAATCTGTCCTGGCCTCAATAGATCAATGCCCAAACTCTGTTGACTCCCTCTCTCTCTCTCTCTCTCTCTCTCATATGGAATGTGTTCAGTTGTCATACATTGCATTTTTTGTGATGGTTGAGATAAAAGGGTATTTTGGTAATTTTGTAAATTAAAAGAGTAAATAGGGGCATATCATGTATGGTGGGTGAGAACTGAGAAGCATGTGTCGGTGGAGTATTGGTTTTGGTCATTAATATCCGAACGAGGCAGCGATTGGTTGGTTTGCAGATAGAGGGGTATTTTCGGAATATTAAGAAAATAATGGTAGGCGACCTACCAGAAAACTGGTGTCTCGCGGCTCAGACGACCCAACCGTCTATGTTTTTTGTCATACATGTCATCCATTGGAAAGACAATCCATCCAAGGGAAAGAAAATTTTCGATGCCCTGCATTTCACTCAAGGGGCTGTTTGGTTTTCTAATTACAATTGTAATTCACGGTAGAGAGGTAAAGGCGTGCTTGTTTTTCATTTTCCCAATTGAATGCATGTAAATAAATTTAAGTAGGTAATTAGTATAATTTATCTTTGTTAGAAGTGAACCAGTATTTCCTTCTTGTAAAAATCCTTCGAAAGTGATCCATGTATATTTGTGGCCCCACTGTGATGTCTATGACATATCCATGCCAGTCATACATTTTATAAGAACATTTTTAGGGCATGGGCCAAAAAATAAGACACATCTGAAGCTCAAGTGGCCCACACCATTGGAAATCGTGGTTGTAAAAGGTTTTTAATGGTAGGCGTTCAACTCACTATTTCGTGTGGCTTGGTCCACTAGAGCTTTGGATTTGCCTCAATTTTAGGTTCATACCCTAAAATCACCTTGCCATGGATGGACGGTATAGATAAGACACATGTATCATAATGGGCTTCACATGAAATTCGCACAATCAATTTTAGGGTACAAAAAACAAACTATTATTGTGTACTTTGAAAAAGTGAAGGAAATTACATTGTAATAAATCATTACTCAATTACTTGTATTTACACGGTATAAATGGAAATCAAACACGCAAATAATTATTTACCTTCGTAATTTCAGCTGGTTTCCCAAGGTATAGGTACCTTCTTTCCTGTCATTTTAAGATTGTGGGGTCCACTATAATGTTTTTCTCATCCACACTGTCCATCCCTTCCCCCAGATCATTTTAGGGCATGAGTCAGAAAATAAGAAAGATCCAAAGCACAAGGGGACCACACCATGGGAAATAGTGGGATTAAACACCAATGGTTGAAAACTTTCAAGCTAATATTTTTGTTTATCTTTTATCCACACAACTGTGTGACCTTATAAACAGGTTGATGATAAATAAACATCACCACCGAATGTAGGGAGGAAACAACTTTCAACAGTGAATGTCTTTAGCACCACTGTTCCAGAGGTGTAGTAAACTTGAGCTTTAGTTCTGCCTCATTTTTAGGCTCATGTCCTGAAATGCGCCGGTAAAAAGGATGGACGATGTGGATAAGTCACATACATTAAATTAGTACTAATTAACAAGGTTCTTACTGGACTAATTTTCAAGTTGGAAATGTTGTGATAGGAAGGCCGGTAGCGGAAGCAAAGCCATACGCAAACAACAATTTGAATCAAACAAGCCACACAATGCAATCACAATGCATGCAATCACCCACACATAGACAATCCGAATTTAACATGGAAAAACCCCTCACAGGTAAAAAACCACGGCACAAAGCAACACCAATCCACTATAATATCAAAAGTTACAAGAGATGGAACCCAAGACCCAAAACCCAAGCCCACAAGAGAAATTTCAAGCTTACCCAAGAAGAAAACCCTCTTCTTCAAGCTCTTTCTCTCACCCAGAAGCTCCCTCAATCTCCTTTACAACCTTCCAAACCCTCTAATCCGGTATCTACACCTTAAATAGGAAGAAAAACGGATTTAGAAACCTCTTGCGCCCAAACCGCGCAAGAAATTGTATTGCGGTAGGACACTGCCGATCGATCGTCCGACCGGTCGGACACCCCTACCAACCGGTTGGCCGACCGGTCGGATAGGCTAAAAATCGTTCAGCAGCCTTGCTGCCTGTCTTCACTGTATGGCTGGCCGGTCGGACACCCCCACCGACCGGCCGGTGGTCTCTGTGAAACACTGATTTGAGACGTCTGTTTCCAACAAACTCCACCACGACTCAAATCACCATGCACCTCCTGGCCACGCACAATCTCCACCTCTACTTCGTTATCATTATAGTCTCATCGCTTCTCATGCCCCATCGACCTCATCCTTGCATCTTCACACACCTTGTTGCTCTTCCTAAGTGGTCCTTTTTTCTCTTGCCACACTTGAGCAACTGTGGATCCCGCTGCTAATCCCGCAACTCTACCATGAATAGTGCTCCTGATCACCTTATAAAGATTATCGTACCTTCGTGCCTGATTATCATGCGTGCTCCCTTGACATACATGACATGATGTCCTTGAATCCAAGAGCCACTCTCCACCAAGAGGCTTTATACCGGATACAATCAATACATCACAGCCGTCACCACCGTCCTCTATAATATTAGTTCCTTCCCTAGAAGAATCTCCAGATCTCTCCTATCATTTTTCCGGGATTCGAAAAATCCATTTTCACATGTCATTCTTCCCCACAATTTCAGCATCTCACCTTGTGCCTCCACTTGCCTTTTGATTTAGATCTTAATGAAGGAGATCCTCCACCCTACTCAGAATTCCTCTCTCTTATAACCAGTGTCTCATTAGTAAAGGAATTCACACCGCCGCTTTTCTTTCTCATCACCTTCGCTTGAAGGGCTGAGATAACTGGTTTCTATGCCAATAATCTCCCAACCTGCGCACAAAGAGTCCTTGAGTGACTCATATGATTCTGGAAGAGAATTTAACAGATAAACGTTTGATCCTCGTCCTTCATCGGCTCATCTACATCTATCAACTTGCAAATAAGCATATTGAAATTGCTGATGTGACTCTCAACATCGGCCCCCTCCGTCATCCTTAAGTTGTACAACTGAAGCTTCAAGTATATGCGATTTTCAAAAGATTTCTTCGCATAGATATTCTCTAACTTCGCCCATGTTGCAGCCGCAGTCTTCTCTTTCATGACGTTATACAGGACCTCATCTGCCAGGCACAACTGAATTGAGACATTGGCCTTTTCATCGATCTTCTTCCACTCTCCTTCTTTCATATCTTCTGGTCGCTCTCCAAGGAGCGCATCTTGCAATCCTTGCTGAACTAGAAGGCCTTTCATCTTCACCTTCCAAAATTCAAAATTATTTTTCCCTGAATACTTCTCTATGCTGTACCTATGCCTGATGCCATGCCCTTGTCTCAAATTTGAATTTCTGCTACACCCCAATAATCGCTCTGATACCAGTTGTTGGGATAAGAGGGCAGGCAGCGGAAGCAAAGCCGTACGCAAACAACAATTTGAATCAAACAAGCCACACAATGCAATCACAATGCATGCAATCACCCACACATAGACAATTCGAATTTAACGTGGAAAAACCCCTCACGGGTAAAAAATCACGACACAAAGCGACACCAATCCACTATAATATCAAAAGTTACAAGAGATGGAACCCAAGACCCAAAACCCAAGCCCACAAGAGAAATTTCAAGCTTACCCAAGAAGAAAACCTTCTTCTTCAAGCTCTTTCTCTCACCTAGAAGCTCCCTCAATCCCCCTTGCAACCTTCCAAACCCTCTAATCCCGTATCTATACCTTAAATAGGAAGAAAAACGGATTTAGAAACCTCTTGGGCGCAAACCGCGCAAGAAACCGTGTTGCAGTAGGACACTGCCGACCGATTGTCCGACCGGTCAGACACCCCTACCGACCTGGTCAGATAGGCTAAAAATCGTCCAGCAGCCTTGCTGTCTGTCTTCACTGTGTGGCCGGCCAGGTCAAACACCCCCACCAACCAGCCGGTGGCCTCTGTGAAACACTGATTTGAGACGGTCTATTTCCAACAGGAAATCCTCAGTCAATTTCCATCTCTAACAAACAGAAGTCATTGTTATCAACTTAAGTAAACTGAAAATCAAACAGCCCTAAGCATCAAAGGTCAGGATCATTACTAAAGTATAGCTTATTTATGACTGTCGTGAGAATATGGATAGTTCAGGTCACCGGTCCTTTGGGCATGTGGGTTCCAGTGGGTGGGGCCGATCCCCAGTAGTGACCACGCTGGCAGAACGAACTCCATTTAGTTGTACCCTGGGTTCTAGAATCCCTTTTGACCCTAAGCTCTGTAAGGCCCATTTTGATGGACGGCTATGGTAGACTGACTCATCCATAAGTTGTGTCAGATGTTAAGAAGTGATCTAAAAAATCAGGCAAATTTCAAATTCAAGTGGACCACACACCACATGAAATAGTGGATATTGATTTGAATGTTGATCACTAATTTTTTCAATTGTACCACCCAATTGAATTCCACCTGTATTCTGAAGAACCTGATGAGAAAAGATGCAGAGATTTCACTGTAGAGAGAGAGAGAGAGAGAGAGAGAGAGAGAGAACTGCCCACATAATGGAGGGTCCTGATTACTTTCCCACTTAGTGATGACACAAGCAAAGCGTCATACAAAAGACATGGGCTTGATACAGCTCTTAAACCAGAAAAGGAAAGAGAGAGAAAGAATCAAAAGCCCAATAGGGAGATTCCTTTTATGATTAGACTTGTTTTTTTCAGCCAGGTCACATGCAGTTGGAATGGGAAACCATGGACAAAAATCAGTCATGGGAGGCTTTCACACTGCCTCTTTGATGTGCATGCGTCTTTTTTGTCATTTCTATCTAAAGAAGATAAAGCAAGTTTGCTGTTGGAGGGAGTGTGAATAACCCCAATTAATTACTCTGATTAGCATGCTTGATGATGCTCTATACTATTTAAATTATTGGAGAGATTCCTTTGACGTTTGGTGGGACATGGTTCAGATAGGGCTAAACATGTCAGGTCTATTTTGATTGATGTGTGTCACCCACTTGTTACATGTGGGTAGTTTTTATATTAGCTTAGGGGCTGTCTTGATGTGCCCCGTACATACGCCAGGGTGTTTGAAGTGCAAGCCTCTTTTGATGGGCCTTTAGATGCACTTTGCAAAACCCCATTTCACCATTTGTTAAAATAGGTGCTAAAATGCCGACTACTGAGTTGACTCGGTAGTGTGCATATGAGGTCAAGGTGAAGTGTGCACATGAGGGAACATAGATTGCCGCCTGATCTAGACGTGTCTGAGATCGGGCTATTATTAGGTCTGTCGATGGGGCCCATATTGCATATCCTCAACACTGGCTTCATTTTAAATGGGCCACAGTTCCAGACCAATCCCAGCCTAGCAGGCCTCAAGGTGAACCCAAGCCTGGCCAATGCAAAAATTACCGGGCCAGAGGGGAGGGGAGGTGGGCTGATGGTGAGAAATTAGGATTGGGAACCAGGAAAATTGATATATAAAAAACGTTATCACAAAAATATCACAAGATTTTCAAAATCTTGGCAATTTTTAAAGTTTTGGAATCTTATCATGAATTTTAACGCCAAAATTAGAGTGCATTTGGTTACACTATGTCATGAAATTGGAGAATTAATTAGTCTAATTTGGTGTACAATATCATGAAATTTCATGATATTTGGTGCAACCAAACACACCCTTACCTGAAAGCTAAATAATTCATTTTTACTTATATATTTGAAGTTTTAAGATAATCTTTTCATTTATAATAAATGTTCTTTTTAATATTTTATCTTGAGTAATAATTTTTTTAAATATTTTATCTTGAGCAAGATTCCTCCACCAACACATTGAGAAACTCAAAATAATGAAAATATATTAGGAAATTGCCAGCCGAGATCTATATATATATATATATATATATATATATATATATATATATATATATATATATATATATATATGGGTTTTTACTGAAAATTCCTCACAATTGCCGGTTTTTCAAAAATAAATAAATAAATACATTTAGCTTTCATATTTACAAACACAAATCTAAACTATGAGGGCAAAAAGACCTATTTGCTCTTATTTTGATAATGGAGAGAACCCGAGGACCTGTGATAAAAAGATATAAAGAGCTTTACTAAGCACACATACAAGTGCAATAAAGCTCATGTACACACCACACATGTGCTTGCATGACACATGTGTGATATCTAATCCATCCATTATGTTAGTCCATCCTTGTATGTGTTTTTCGAAAAAGAAAATTTGGTTTGATTTGCGGGCCTAGTATTGGAAACATGTGAAAAACATCAAGTTTTTTAGAGTTGTACGTTTGGTTTGCAAACTATAGCCCACCTGGTTTGGAAGAACTTCAAGTTTTTAGAGTTGTACGTTTGTTTTGCAAACTATAGCCCACCTGATTTGGAAGAATTTGGAGTGTTTTTAGAGCTGTACATTTGTTTGGCAAGCTATAGACTACAGATGGATCAATTCAACTCTTGAGCAGACCATCAATATAGTAGTGCCGTTCTGATGGATGGATGGAATCTAGGACTAATGGTGCCATGGTAGCACGTGTGGCATGTACATGAGCTTTATTGCAAACGCATAAGCGCTTAAGCAAAGCTCAAAATTTAAATTTAGAGATTTTTATACAAAATTCCTCACAATTGCTGATTTTCAGAAAATATACCTCCGAACATACTTGTGAGTGTGAAAAGGACCTATGAGCAAGTGGATGGAATCAGAAAGACCCGTGACAAATAAATTAAGAGCTTTGCTAAGCACATATGCATGTGCAATAAAGCTCATATATACACCACACATGTAATGTCACGGCACATATGTGAAAGATCTAAATCCATCCATCAGGTCAATCCAACCTTATACATGTTCGCCCCCCCCCCCCCCCCCCCCCAAAAAAAAAAAAAAAAAAAAAAAAATCTAATTCAAAATTGAAAACAAGTGGATGAGTCATACATTTGATTTACATACTATAGTCCACCTGATAGGTGAATCAACTTGATTGTTGGGCTAGGGCATCAACATAGTGGTTTCATTCTAATGGATGGATTGGATCTTGAATCTATTGTGCCATAGCATATGTATGGCATGTATATTAGTGGGTGCTTTTTTAAATAAGCTCATACTTAAATATGAAAAGGTTGTTGTCGCTCAATCAGTAAGATTTTTCAGTCGTCATATTCATAGTGGTGCCAATGAATTTACTATCGGATCACCAAATAATGGTCCCACACATTCACGGTGGTTCTAATGATGGATCCATTAATGTTATATTGGGCCTGAATACTTTATGAAATGGGTGTAGTATTGAAAATTGTAGCCTATACAAACACAATTCATTATTTTAAGAGAGGGATGTGGAGCCACAGGGGTATTTGTGATATGAACCCAATGCACATAATCCTGCCTGCTAGCAAAAATATGGGCTCATGAGGACCTTTACAGTTCACTTTGTCCACTGTACATATGCACAAGGGAGGATGTAAGGGGAGTGTCCATCCAGTAGGCCCTACTGTGAATGGAAACAAGGGTGTAATGGGCTTTTGACTATCTATCTCATGGACCCCATCATGAATTTCACGCATGGCAGTATTTGTATAACTCAGTCGTGTATGTGTAGTTCGGAATACTAAACTGCTATAATGTTCAAGGTTTTAGCATGTCATAATTTCAGCCAGCCATGGTGAGGCCCATGATGTTAACAATTTGGGTCATCAACCATGATCTCCATATGCACACAATTCAGCTGGTGAGCAGACACATTGCTAAACCCACAATAGCCCCTCTCTCCTTGGGAGATTCTACTATGTAAGATCACCTTTTATAAATTTTTTATTTTTTATTTTTTATGGGTTAGTTCACACACCCCATTGTTAGTACACCCACCCACCCTTGTTAGTCACATCACAATGTTGGCCACCCCTACTATCGGAATCGATACCATGACCTCAGTGTTGAAACCATACTATCTTCACTCAATCTGCCACTTGAGCTATAGACCTGGTGTCATTAATATCTTTGCTTGTATACACATTGTATATCTCTATATAACTAAATTTAAGGTAAATCAAACATATAAAAGAACATAAGAATTCTCTAAATAGTTGTGTTACCACTGAGATATGCATTAGATGATTTCATAGTGTTGATGCGTCAATGCACAATCACTGTAACTTATCCTTTATGCATCACATGCACAACTATGATGGTTATAGAACTTGATAATGGTACACATTTGATATTCTAATATTGTTCTTTGATGAGTGAATAGGCCTGATTTTTTGCCTGAGTCATGTAAAAAGTGAATTCCTGCTTATGCACGGTTAAGAACATCCTTCACATAGTATGTTAGCGTGCCGTCGCGTATGGTGGTGTTGTTAACTTAACAAAGCTTAGCCTCCTTTTTAAAATGAGAAAAACTTTGATACTCTAGCAAAGTATGACGGATGACATGCAAACACTTAGAAATTGCTTAAAAATTGCACAACTTAACATACAAGTAGTCAAATAAAATTGTTTAAATTATGTGGTCAAATAAAATTGTTTAAATTATGGTACCTAGTGTTGATGTATCATGAATCCAAAATTAAGCTTATTCCATTATCCTTTTATTAAGACATTTATTGGATGGTTGAAATGAAAACTATCTGGCAGTTCTGCTTTCACAAACAAGCATCCACGAATTAGATGTCATGCTTGTTCAATCAATCCATTACTGATGTAAGATGTGCCATAGACGCATTATTTGTACTGTTGGACCAAAAGAAGCCTGATTGGAAGTGGAAATAGTCCATCATAGATGCATTATTTGTACCGTTGGACCAAAAGAAGCTTGATTGGAAGTGGAAATAGTCCATCAAATTTAAGCTCGGTCCTATGTAGGACATGACATAACTGGCCCTAGGCGTGTCTGATTCAAAAAAATTCATTCTAGATAAGGGAGAAATTACCATTCAAGTGTGAACCGTTAATCGACAATACTTTCCTTTATCTAGGCATTGTAACAAAAAGTACAACTTATCAATTTTTATGTAACAATGGTTCTAGGGTTAACCAATCATGAATCTCCATTTTGCAAGAAAAAACATACTTCTAGTTTAAAATTTTAGAAAAATTTACTAATTTTAGCAATTTCTATATTCACCTATTTCTTTATTTTTAGAATTCTAAGATTTATATTGTTTTAGAAATTGCTTGCAATCATATTAGGAATCCTCTAACAAGGTTTGTCTGAACTTTTCAGTTTTAGTAAATCAAGCTTTAGAAGAATTTTATTATTTCAGGTAATTACAAGTTTTGCTCTTTCGCACAATTTTTAAATGAATTAAGGTTTTTCTTTTCCTTTATGAGTACTGATGTAATCATAAAGATATCTCTCGGTACAATTTTGAATTTCCTTTTTCTTTATCTTATGGTTAAGAACTGCCTTGTCTCAAGGTTTTGTTTACCGGGAGAATGATGATCATCCTCTTACTGTTTCACACCCTTAATTTCCTTCGCCGGATCTTGGGATTGAATTGGCTAAAAAGGGCTGCTTAATCCAATCAACTTTATTGATTTAACATATGCCATGCGTATAATTTCTGAGTGCTTGTGCATCAAGTGTCATACCTAGCTCGAGTGTCATATAACTCCACTTTTAAAATTTAATTTTTCTGCTTTGATAAGCCCATGTGGGTGCAAAAAGCTCGTGTGTAGATCATACATGGCACCATAGGTCCAAGGTCCAATCCATCCATCAGATTGGTACCACTATATTGATGCCCTAGATAACAAAAACAAAAAAAACAAAAAAAAAAAAAAATTCAGATTAATCCACTGGCCCGGTGAGCTCCTGTTATGGCTCTAAAAAACTTCAATGAAGTTTTTTTTAGCCCATCTACTTATTTGCAATATCTGGGCCCACATGCTAATTGAACCAGATTTTCTTATCGGAAAAACATGCAGAAGGTCGTACCAACCTGATGGATGGTTAGATGTCGCATGTATATGCCACGTAGGCACATGTGTGGCATGTACCCGAGCATTATTGTAAATGTATGTATGCTTAGCAAAGCTTTTAATTAATTTCTTTTTTTAACGCGTCTTCTAGTTTTTTTCTCTTGATTCTTAAAATAAGGGCAGATAACGAGATAAGGCCATTCTACCTTCATTAGTTGGTTCCAATGCATATGAAAGCTAATGGGTTTTTATTTTGGAAAACTAGCGTGAAGTATTTTAGGGTAAAAATCCTAATATCTTATGAAAATTCCTTTTGGTAAAGATTATATCATCATTTATATGGATTACCAGGGCAACAGTGTAGTGTTTATATAGCCACCCCATCCATCTGTTCTTACGTCTCATTTTAGGATGTTATCCGAGACCGCAAGAAGATCCAAATCTCAGGTAGACACCACTAGAAATAGTGATGAGTGATAGTTAAGAACTTTATGTGGGCCACAAAAGCTTTGGATAAAGCTGATATTTATATTTTGCCCTTCATCAAGATCTTCTTGACATTATCAACAGGTTGGATTGAAAATAAACATTACTAAAACCTTACTATGGGTTCTTTGGGATTTTTAATGGTGGGGCACTCAATCACCACTGTTTCCATCGGTACGGTCAACCTGAGATTTGGATCTGTATGATTTTTGGAACCCATCCGAAAATGGATGAAAGCACATTGCTTGCAATATGCAATCTATGGCGCATACACCATGGCCCACTTGATGAGGGGCTTGAATCTCTCACACGCGTGACATTTGTGGGAGAGTAGGACAGGTACCCACTCCAAGGCTCTCTGGGAACTTAAATAAAGTCTTATCTATCCACACTGTATACAGTGGCCTAATCATCTGATGATCCAGAGCATTCATCTGGTGATCTATACCCAGTCGTTGATGGGCCAAGATTCGAGAAGGTGTCCAATGATCCTAACCTTCCAATGAAATGGGCGTTCCTGTTCTATGGGGTTGTCAATGGGCCAGCCTTTTTTACTTTGCCAGGTTTGGGCCTGGCTTGTGTTGGGATCAAGCCCCTCAGGCAGGGCCTGATCGATCTGACACCCCTGTTGTTGTATGATAACCATCATTTGACTGTCCATTTACAAACAACCATTAGCTTTGATAGAATCATCTCATTGTACAGCATGTAAATTCTAGACCATCGACGTCTATTCCCACAGGATGGACGCTCCAGATCATCAGATCACAAAATGCAAGTGCACCATTGGTAATCGAGGCACAAATTGGAGTGATCCGTAGGGCTGTCAATGGGTTCGATCTGGATTGGATCCAGTTGGATCGGCTCCAAGTCCGAAAGTCTTTGGACAGATTTGGATCCAACTCGGATCAAAAGGTGATATCCATATCCAATCCATTTATAAATAGCTAGATCCATTCTCGATCCAAAATTTATAAAACCATCAGTCCGAATCCACCCAGTCACAAATCTAAAAATTATATAATATAATATATTAAATTTAGTAGCAAAATGATGCGAATCCCACTATTTATTGTGACATGGTCAACTTGAGACTAAATTGAGACGTGGCCTAAAATAATCTGAAAAACGGATGGCCGGTATGGATATAACATATACAGTAAAGGTTGCACTGAGTTCAATCTGGATTGGATTCAATTAGATCTAGTTCCTCCAAAAAAATCTATAGATGGATTCGGATCGACTTTTGTGAATACAAATCCGGTTCATTTAATTAATCGAACCTATTTTAATATCCAAACCTGCATTATACGGATTCACTCCGCATTATATGGATTCGGAGTAAATCGATCTCGGATCTGGCCTAGTGTGCTCCGCTGGGATGCCAAAACGCTGCCTCCCTGAGAAGCTTTTTTTCCGACAGCTTCAAGCCTCTTACAACTAACTTAACTAACTGAATGCTTGCAACCTCACCCCACCAATGCCTATCATTGCTACAAAAATGCAAGACCGTGGCCCACCTCAAGCAGATCCACTCCCTTTTCATCATCACAGGCCTTTCCCAAGACACCTTCTACATGACCAAGATCCTCCATTTCTGCCTGATCATGCGGCCCCACGATCTCGATTACGCTTCGCTCATCTTCGATCGCATCGATGCACCCCATACATTCATTTGGAATACCATGATAAGGGGTTTTTCTATCAGTCCCCGGCCCGAGAAATCCATTGTCTACTTTGCAAGAATGCGCCAGGACGGCGTAATTCCTGACCGGCATAGCTACCCTTTACTTCTCAAGGCACTCTCCAAGACAAAGGAAGAGAACCCAAATCAGATTCATGGTCAAATTGTGAAATCTGGATTGGATTTCGATACGTTCGTGCGGAATTCTCTGGTTTCGGCTTATGCGAATGGTGGGGACTTAGTTTCTGCATGGCAAGTGTTTGGTGGAATTGGTGAGAGAGATACAGTCGCTTGGACAGCGATGATTGATGGGTATGTTAGGAATAATCGAGCAGAGGAGGGTTTGAATCTTTTTAAGGAGATGAGAATGTTAAGTGTTGAGATTGATGAAGTGACTGTTGTTAGTGTTTTGTGTGGCGTTGGAATGGTGGGGGATGTTTGGCTTGGGAGATGGATTCATGGTTTTTATGTAGTGTGTGGGAGGGTGATTTGGGATGTTTTTGTGGGTGGTGCTCTAGTGGATATGTATGCTAAATGTGGCTATTGTGATGACGCTAAAAAATTATTTGATGAAATGCCTCTTAAAAATGCCATTTCTTGGAGTGTGTTGATAGCCGGTTATGTCCAATCTAGTAGGTTCAAAGAGGCATTAGTAGTCTTCCAAGACATGCTTCTAGAAGAGGTCAAGCCAAATCAACCCACATTTTCTAGCGTTCTCACTGCATGCGCACAACTTGGGGCCATAGATCAAGGGAGGTGGGTCCATATGTACATGGATAAGAATAAGTTGGAAATGAATTTGATGCTCGGGACAGCATTGATAGACATGTATTCAAAATGTGGGTGTATAGATGAGGCATTCATGGTCTTTCAGAGTTTGCATCGAAAGGATGTGTATCCCTGGACTGCAATGATTAATGGGCTGGCCATGCATGGGCATGCCCTAAGGTCCTTAGATCTCTTCTCTCAAATGTTAAGGGATGGCGTCCACCCCAATGCAGTCACTTTCATAGGTGTTCTTAGTGCATGTTCTCATGGTGGCTTGGTTGATCAAGGGCAAATGCACTTTGACTACATGAGTCGAGTTTATGGTATTAAACCTAGTGTAGAGCACTACGGTTGTATGGTTGATCTCTTGGGCCGCTGCAGGTCATTTGGAAGAAGCATGGGATTTGATTGAAAGCATGCCAATGGAACCTAGTGCTGGTGTCTGGGGAGCTCTCTTTGGTGCTTGCATGATCCACAAGGATTTCAAGCTAGGCGAGCCTGTTGGAAAGCATTTGATCAAGTTGCAACCACATCATAGTGGTAGATATGCCCTTCTAGCTAACATGTACTCAATCTCTCAGAAGTGGGAAGAAGCGGCCCACATAAGGAAGCTGATGAAAGGGAAAGGGGTGGAAAAAACACCAGGATGCAGTTGGATAGAGATCGATGGCACAATTCATGAATTCATTGCCTTAGACAAATCTCATTCCGAATCCAATGATATCTATCTGATGTTAGATGGAATCACTATACAATTGAAAGCAACTGGATATGCGCCGGATGTTGCACCATTGCTATTTGACATGGACCCGGGGTAAGCAAAGAAACTATATTTCTAGTATCCAAAGCACAATATCACTTTAATCAAAATTGGTAAAGTCTTACATGGGGAAGTTAAGATATTCAAATTGCTATGTTTCCATTCCTTAAAGCAATTATACTCCCATTTTGAATAAAAAGTTCTAAAATCCTCGTTTATCTCTTCTTACATATTTCTTCAGTTTTATCTATGCTACGTCTTTACTAGAGTCAGTGAAGCACTATTTTGTGCATATTCCCATGCTTGCGCATCCATGAAATCTAAAAAAATCACAAAATTCACACATTAAATACCAAGTCGCATCATCAAATCCATAGGCTACAAAGGCCAGGTCATAGAACACATGTCACAAAAGTTACACCGATTAAATACCAAGATGCACCATCAAATCCCTAGAATTTCTACAATGACCGCTCTGAGAACACAATGGGTTGCATGGATTGCAGTCCTAAGGGTAAGGAAGTGTGGCTATGTGGTTGTGAGCTACTGTGCCAATCCATAGCTTCCCATCAACCTCTTTAACTTCACTCACTAGTTTCATCACTTCACCTCTTCGATCTTCAAGGACCTCCAGAATCTCTCCTTTTTCATTGAAGAGCGAGATGACTGTGTACATCTTCATTCCCATCATCCTTGCCAAGTAATTCAGCTTTAGAGGAAGTCTGAAGTAGATGCTCCTTAGCCATGGATTGTGGGACATGACCTCTTGAGTGGGGGTCCGACAACAGTCAATCGCTATCCAAAACTGACCCTTGTCGTTCAATCGTATGTTATCTGGAAACCCTGGCAGGTTTGCAAAAATCTCCACTTCTCCAGTCCTAGGGCCCTCTAGCCAATATCTCATTACCCTGAAATGTTTAAAGAATAAAGGCATTAGCATCATGGACAGTTTCTTCTTAATTTGGTCCTTATCCTAAACACGACTCACACAGGGGGCGCACACTCTACAGATAGGTATGTGATTTGTGCGTGAGTACGTGTTTATATAGTTAGACAAATAGAGAGATAGATACACATACGCATATACATCTATACATATATGTTGTGTAATACGATCTAGTGCATTTGGAAGCACACCATTTTCATGCATCCATATTGCAGGCAATACATGCGGCACATGTATATGATGATCCAAACCAGCCATTCTGCATGCTCTTCTACCGTTTAACCACTAACCAAAATTGCTTTAATTGGTTAACTATTTTTCTGAGGACGATTTGATAACCTATTGTTCAACTGAGGATTTGCTCCTTGATAGAGCAAAATGGCAGAACAAGAATCATGTAGCTGACCCCAATTAGTTGGGATAAGGCTTATAGATGTAGTGATGTTGATGATGATGTTGGTGCGAGGCAGACAGCTGGTCGGCAAACTTTTGTCGAGCAGTCATCCAAACTGACCCCAAATAGCCGAGACAAGGTTATAATGATGATTAATGATGACAATGACGATGGTGATGATTTCGACTAATCAAACCATCTAATAAATGAACCTTTTCCCACTGAAGTTGCCAAATTTCGTCTTTTAGGGGGCGTTTGGATCTTAAGTTACTTAAGCTACTTATGCCTCAAGTAGCTTATTAGATTAAAAAAAAAGTTACAAGTGATCATAAACCAAACTTATCTCAAATAAGTTACTTATCTACTGCTGTGAGTAGAAAAAGTAACTTATTTGGTAGTATCCAAATGGGCCCTTAGAGTCTATTTGTATTGGCAGAATGGGATTTGTGTAGCCGACCTGAATTAGTTGGGATACAGCTTAGTGATGAATGAACTGATTTGATATCATCCATCTATGCCACACACACACACACACACACACACACACACACACAAAGGGAGGGAGAGTTCATACCTACAGTTGGTGGTCTCCGTGAATAGGAGAAAGGTTTGATCCTTGGAAATCTGTACTCCATTTGGAAAAGCCAAACCATGTAGAACAACATGAGTACTTTTGGAAAATGGATCATATCTAAGCAGCCTTCCTGTTGCTTCTCCTTCCAACATTATAAAGAAGTGATTCCTATTGCAAAAGTCCCATCCATCAATGACCAACCCCAACAATGGAATGGACTCGAAACACAAGCACAAGATAAATCAAACATCTACAGCTTACTGCATCCCAAGCCTAAGGAACCAAAACCCAAGTCAGAAAACAACTGCAAAAGGCAAGAAACACTTACAATCTGTTGTATCTCATGCTAGTGTCTGTGAAGAAAATGGAGCCATTCCTATGGATGTCCAAGTCATTTGCAAAGAGGATCGGCTTTCCTCCTGCATGAGTCGCCAGTGGTGTGGCAATCCCTCCATTTTGTCCAATGACAAGGAGACCGTAGTAAGCGTCAGCTATGTAGAGATCGCCAGTCCTCCTATCAAACCTTAGGCCGAGAGGGCGGCCACAATGCTGCTCGTGTTTGGATTGCTTGGAGGTGGTTGAATTGATGCCATTGGAACAAGGTCTCTTTGACCTTCAAAAGAGTCATTTTTAGGCATGCATGCATACTAGAATTCACAACAGTTGTATAGTCACAAACAGGGAAGCAATTTAATGAGCTTGCATCCATGTGCTATGCTAGTGTTCCAGGGCCAATTTGAGCCCGATTAATCAGGCTGGGCTTTGGTCGAGGCTACTCGGGCCATCAAGCTGGACTGAATGGGCTGTAAGATACTGAGAGAGTGCATATTGGCCTGACCAGGACATGGTCATGAAAGGGAAAAGGCCAAATAACATGTCGGGTTTGGGCGGAGCTCAGGCCTAGTGCTGAACTTGGCCCAGTTCTAGCTTGGGCTTTCCCTGACATGGCCTGGAACTGGACCATTGACATTAACAGTCCGTCCACCGATATGCAATTCAAAATAATTTTCTGCCCAATTACGAGGTGGCAATTGTTCCCAGATGGGGCCCACTGACTATTGGGTATTGATAGGCCGAGCCTGAGCCCATTTATTTTCTGGGCCTGAAATTCAAACCTATGCCTGACCCATATGTTTATCAAGGATGAGAGATTGGCTCATGACAGCCGTAAATGGGCCGGATCAAAGCTGGGAATGGGTCTAGATGAGGTTGCAGAAAATGGGCCCAGGCCCAAACCCTTTTTAGCCTTACCCTCTCTGGGTCAGACTCAGACCAGCAACTGAACCCCATGATCTGGTTCAAAATTACAACTCACCAGGTAGGCGTCACGAGCGCAAAGGTCTCCCATACACCCTCGTCACCCATCCATCTCACAACGCGCCCATCAGCCAACCCCGTGTAAGGCCCCCTCCCCTCAAGATCGAACTCCAACGACTCCGGCCCATAGACCTCACCGACAAACTCCAACTTCCCGTTCTTCAACCGGCTCCGGTTATCCCTAGGCCAGTGATCCATGACTAGCCTGTATGGCGCGATGTCATGCCTAACGGGTCTGTAGTTTTGGCTGCCCAACGGGCCGAGATGAAATGGGTCCATGAAAATCAGACCCAGGCCCAGAACCAAGAGAAAGATAAAAGGGTGTTGTAACACTCCATCATCCCTAAATGGGCCCTTCTTTTCCATGATGTGTGGCACTTGGGTTCTGTGAAAGAGAAGGCAAGGGATGTAGATATGTGGCTCGTTTGCATTTTTATCCGTTGAAATAAGCTGTCCACATGCATTTTGTGTGATGAGCTGATGGTTGGGAGTTGGGTTGCTTTCAGGTGGGCCTTGTTTTTAGTACTCTTTTCTGGAATGTTGAAAACCTACACAAAGGATACATTTTCTCGTGGGAGAATAATTTCAAACGTACAAGTGCGAGAGTAGGATTCTTCGTGCTCCCCAATGAGAGTGTGGTATTAAAAACATCACAGCCTACTCGCATCTTAGGTTTGAATAGGTCGGGGTCCATGGTACAGTGATCTAGACCATTGGGTCTGTACAATCCCGGCTTAGGTGGACTATACCAGAATATCTCCTCAACAGAAAAATCTTAACATTTTGGTTTTGGGCTGTGAACGGACGGTTGAGAAGAGAAATACAGCGACGGTCCACATTTTAAAGCTAGGATGTTCTGGTACTGGAAATTTTAGGCAATGCTCCATCTGTTGTGGGGGCCTACCAGACCAACGGTTTGGATCTCTGAACCATGGTCCATACATGTACAAACTAAATCCGCGAGTACAAGTGGAATGTGCATTATTCGGTGCCCACCATGACGTAGAGTGAGATCGTACCGTCAATCTGCCAGATCATGGTCCATGATCTGTATACCTACTCTTGTCTTTTAGTACATGTAAGTCAAAGCTTCTTGCATAGGCACTAGTGTATCACTATTTTTACATTTTGTTAATGAAGCGTAGATATTCAATGAGTCTCTTAAAGAGAAAATCAAAATCATGGGATACAAATCATCCTACAAAAACGCAGTGGCTGGTTACTAACTCACTGAGTCATATCACTAACTTAGTTAACAAGGTGGGTCAACGCAGATGAAAAAACCCAATAGGACAGGGTTTGTAAGCACAATCAAACTAAAATGGGGATATTCGGTTTAATCAAGTAGACTTTCCGAAATCGGTGTAGTCTATAATCTAAATTTGTACCCACCTCTCTTCTTTACGTGTGGCTGAATGGGGCCAACCCGATGGATGTATGACATCCAATTGGTACATCTAATGCGCCAGTTGTACGCCATACAATCAAAGGTTAAGATGGCGACTCCACCTTAAGCGCCCGTCCCTTTCCCTTTTCCTTTCTCTATGTGACATACCCTGGTATCCATAATGAGAAAGTAGCCCTCAAATTGTAGTTATGTCATGTTCAACTTAAAAGTAGGGTAATTATAATTTGGAGGCCAGATGCTACAATGAAATCATAATTTGGTTCTTTCCACTTTCTTAGGTAAATAAATGAAATCTAACTCTACTGTGCACCCAATCACACCCTATATTTTCACTCTATAATAACATTTTTTTTTTTTTTCACATAGTACTTGTGACATAGGATAATGAGAATAGCATGGACAGCTAGGATAAAAGAAAATTGGGTTAAAAATTTTGATTTAAGGTTTAACATACATTATAGCTTCTAACGGCCATAACTTTGTAATTAGTGATCGTTTTTGTACATATAATATGTTGGAAAGCTATCTATGAGTTATATATGCTAGCCGGTGCCAATGGCAGTTAGCCCTTGAACAGTTTTAAAAAAAATAGGTCATTCTAGGAGTTAATAATTTTGAGTTTTAGTCAAAATTTACTATTTTTAGTAAGTAATAGTTTTTTGTTATTTTAGGGTTTAGAGAGCATTAGAATAGCTTAAAGTCCTTTTCAAAGTAATGGAAAAGAGTTTATTATTATTATTATTATTATTATTATTATTATTATTATTATTATTATTGGGTTAGTACACACACCCACACCCACTGTAGTCACACTGCAATGTTAGTCACCCCCCACTTGGTAATTGATACCAAGACCTTAGTGTTGAAACAAGGTTATCTTCACTCAGTCTATCACCTGAGCTATGAATCAGGGTGTAATGGAAAAGAGTTTAAATTAGTTTCGAAATCGTTTTCTATTTTTATAAAATTATTATTTTAAAAAAAATTATTATTTTAAAAAAGTAAGAGCCTATCTAGTCTTTTATATTACTTTATAAATAGACTTTATTTAAGACTTTTTCATCAATAATATCAAATAACTCTCTCTCTCTCTCTCTCTCTCTCTCTCTCTCAATTTTTGTTTCCTCATGGATGAAGAAGATAGTAATCTCTTTTCTTTATCCATGCATCTACTACATGACACAGTATTAGAGCCATGTCTTTGCTCAGATCATGGCATCTAATATTGAATAAGGTGGCTGTTGATTTTAACCTAAAAAATGTAGTGAAAAATAATTCTTTTTTAATTCCAACTGATTACTCTTAATCGTAGTCGTTCTTGATGATAATATATATTTTTTTTATACAATTATGAATCTAAATGATTGTTTAGATTTTATCTCAATGCAATTACGATTACGATAATAAATTTTTCATAAAAATGTTGTTGATGTCGATCCTCTAATAGAAGAAGTCTTTCCTCAATCTATTGCATATGGAAGGAGTTGAGAGAAGTCGTTGTTTACACTTCAGGTAGGGATTAAAGGTGATACAAACCATCCACTAGGTTCACCATACACGTCATACTATGAAGGAGAAGGAAAGAAGGAATGATGGGAGAAGATTAAGCTCTCTCTCTCTCTCTCTCTCTCTCTCTCTCTCTCTCTCATTAACGCCCAATAGGGATGTCTAAGGCTTTCTCTCTATATGCAGACTCCTCTCTATAATGATCCTATATAAGGAAGGATTAAGGTTTTAGGGGTACATACTAAAATGGTGCTTTACCACCTTATAAACTTCATGTACCACACTGCGAAGATGTTCATAAAATAAATTTATATATATGCATACTCATGATTTAATCCTTCTACTATCAAGACTATCCACCATAAGTCTAGATTCTATGTTGCTCAAGTAGTGGATCATCAAATCTAAGCTATAAAATCATCAATAAGTGCGATTAAAACAGTTTTAATGGGGAACCAAAACTTCAATCGTTGGAAACCTTTGAAAAGTCATTTAAAACCTATGAAGTACCGGATCTAGTAGAAAAATTACTTGATAAATCCTGATTTAATCACATCTAGCCATAGAACAAGTCCTTACGTAAACCTAATAGATCCCATGTTGATATATGTAATAATTAATGACTCATGATGGATGTACTTAGTATCACCCACTTTAATTGGCATCTATAAAACCTTATAAAGTGAGCTCAAGCTACCCTATAAAGATCAACGACCCTTACTCATCCTTAGATTTAAGAATTGATTACCTTTTATGCATAATCAAGTCCTTGATCTCGTGACTGTAATTTAGGCTAATGGGCCCCAAGACTATTAACTTAAACTTTGATCCTCCAATGCAAGTTTACAATACTAAGATATTATATCCATGGAACACCGACAATCCCATGCAGGATAAGGGAAAAAGCACAACTAACACCAAGTCAGCTCTCAATGATGGAAATCTTGCATCCTGATCTAAGTTAATCATCTTACACAAGATAATTGTACATCTTAAAATACGATATCTACAAATGTATTCTAATCATCTATGCCAATCATGGCTCAACGGGATACTGAGACTTATGAACCACAACTCCTTTTAGTTAATGACCATTGTGTCTAATCTTATGTTTCCAAGGACTAGAGGATTTCCTCCTCACATAACCCATATCATATAAGTTTAAGTCAACACCAAATACTTTCTAAGATAGATCACATATGTTCAAAGACTCATGGTCATTTAGATCATTGGTTAATGTCAAACCTATCACATCCACATGGCTAGTGGTTCAAGGCATAATCGATGTCAATAATCTTTCAGATAGTGCTCAGTGGAATACTTAACTGAGACAATTTGAGGCATGTTATCGGGAATTCAATCATTCAATGTAGGAGTTGCAAGTGAGGATTTCTCAATTATCTGAGCCCATGGAATGCAAATATAACTGCGGCAACAAATGACTCACGACCATCGAAGGGGCTTGTTGTTAGTAATCTATTCTCAAGTAACCATGTTAAACCATCATCTATAAACTTTTGAAGATGAGGTTAACTTAAGAGGCCAAATTCTCTTCAACCAATTAGAAGATGAATAGCAGTAGTGGACATGAGAACAAAGAAGAAGAGTGGAGTTATGTAGATGGAGTGCCTCTTGAGAAATCCACGACCAAATTACTAGAAGGATCCACGGATAGATCAACTGCTCCAGACATGCATCAACTTATGCAATCACATCAATAGGAATCCACTATTGAACTCCTTAATGGATCCATGGATAGATTGATAATCTATCTAGAAGAAGTTCTGATTGAGTCAAAACATCAGTTAATGGATGACTCAATAGAAACGACTAATAGATTGGTGGTTATGGATAAATTGGTCACAAAGAGGATGAATACTTACACAGTCATCAAAACAAAGATTAACGACCTTATACCTTTTCAGCAATGACGAAAGTGCATAGATCAAAGCTCAGTAGTGATGGCAACAACAGCATGGACAATAGACGTTAATTAAAAGCAATCAATCACAAATCTATTGGTACGAAAGAGGTGGAAGATACCCCAAATGTGAAGAATTGGAAAAAATAAAAAAGAAAAAGAAGATAAGGTTTCATTTTCTAAAGTTCTAATATAAGTATAAAATTTGAATCCGACATGTAGGCCTTAACAATCAGTTGCTACTGATGACAAAGATGATGTGCTACAAAAGGCAGGTCATGGCGATAGACTATTACCATTCTAAACTCGGGGATGCATTTAATTTTTCAAGTAGAGGGGTCTGATGCAAGACGAGGTTAAGGAAAATCACATGGATGGCTAGTATTGAAGAAAATCATGTTAGAAAGTTCAATCCAAGGGTCTAATGCACATTATAGCTTCCAATTGCCATAACATTGTGATCGGTTATTTGTTTTGTGTGTACAATGTGTCATTGTAAAGTTATTGATGAACTCTCTACATGCAAGCCAATGCCAACAACAATTGACCACTGAACTATTTCCCAAAAAAGGTCATTTCGAGGTTTAATTTTGAGTTTTTTTGTTGAAATTAATATTTTTAATAACTTATGATTTTGGCTATTTTAGGGTTTAAGGAGTGGGTCTAATAGCTTAAATCCTTTTCCAAGTCATGGAAAAGAGTTTTGAGTAAGTTTAAAAGTCATTTAATATTTTCAGTTAATTTCTTATTATAGAAAAGTTCACTATTTCAAAAAGCTTACGAATTTAGGGTTGGGACTTGTATGTCTTCTATATTACTAAACAAACAGACTTTATTCAGATTTTTTTCATGAATAATATCAAATCAATTTATCATATTTTGAGATTTCTCTTTCCTTGTAGATTCCACGAAAGATAGTTCTTGAGAAGAGGGTGATCTCTTTTCTTTATCCAGGCACAAATAAAACCTTGATTCACGCAAAAGCATTCTAACCACCTTCACATTCTTGACTTATCTCCAGGCATGCACCTAGGCTTTAGTTCTAGAAGAATAATTGGGTCCTCATCATCAAACGTACTAGTCATTGATGCATTCAACGCCCTGAAAAACATCCATATTGAATGATCACAATCCTTCTATTCACGACCAACAAAGAATTGTGAAGCGAAAAGTACATCAATGGTCCACATTCAAAGATAAAAGTGCCAAATAACAGAAGGGTTGGGGTGTTCCGGTGTAGGCCATCCCCATCTGAGGTGTGTCCCATCAAATCAATGATTTGGATGTCCAAATGGACCCACATGTAGGGAATCACTACATGAGCTATATATTTGCTGATTAGTGAGACTCAATGTTCCATGTCCAAATTGACAACATTTGAGTGGGCTTATCACATGCATTTGGGTGAAGAAAAAAGTTGCGTTTGGTATAACCTTTTCCTTCCCTTTTATTAGAAAATGCTTGTGCATGTAACAGGTCAGGGCATTTATGGATAGCCCAAAAAAGCATGTGTAGTTACAACATTTTCCTAACTCTTTGATAAGGTCACTTTCTCCACATTTTTTTGGGCTCTCTCCGAACACACATTCCTCTCTTGAGTATACCATCCAAACAATCTTCAAGGGCCCATTTGGAGGAATTGCCTTAGTCGGCGTTTGGCTCATGGGCGTTTCGACTTTCGATAGAAGTAGTCAGACTTATGGTATGGAGCTCTGTCACGTCGTACTGAAAAGAAAGAGCTCTTTAGCATTCACATAAGTATTGTTCTATGATTTTTTATTTTTATTTTTTTAATTCTACTATAAACACGTAGAGTCCCGTCTATTTCATGATATGTTCTTATTGTGTGTGTCGGTTCCACTGAAAAATACGCCAAACTGTCTTTTTTCAATTTCCCTTCCTAAAAAGCATCGTGCCGGAACGTCTAGTTTTCACTAATCCAAATGGAGAAATTCTAGATCTTAGCAGTCCCATTTTGCCGTTTGTTCATCATTCAAATGAAAGAGAGAATCAAAAGCCATGTGAAAATGGGAAGGATTTCGAAGTTAGTTTAAATATAAGGGAGATTATAGCGTAGAGCAAGAAGAACTGGAATATGGTAGAGCCATGTTGTCACATTACATGTGGAAGGTACCTTTCAATCAGGATTGTCCATCTAGCGGGACCCACTATGGATGAAAATTGATTTGAGATATGCATAGATGGGATGAACCAAGCCATCTAGACTATGGCCTTAAAATTGACTGAGAAAACAATTAATGGTCAAAATCAAGTGCTAGAAAGTAATAGTGGCAATTGGCCAGGTGATCCACCTGGGTCCATGGATGATGGCAAACCTTGCGATACCTCCGTCCATTCAGCTATTCTTTTCCAGCATCATCTCATTCGCATCTAGCATAAGTGCAACATTTACTTTTCTTCCAACCCCCCTGCTTCATTACAAGCACTTTGATTATTCAAACACACAACATACATCTCGCATAAAGCACCTGTCAGTTCGAGCGTATGCTCTGGGCTTGCCTGTTAGTGGAACCTGCCCATCAGAAACTCTTACTGTTCAGACCTGCATTCATGCAGCAGTCACTACAAGCACTTTGATTATTCAAACACACAGCATGCATCTCGCATAAAGCACCTATCAGTTTGAGCGTATGCTCTGGGCTTGCTTGTTAGTGGAACATGCCCATCAGAAACTCTTACTGTTCAGACCTGCATTCATGCATCAGTCACTACAAGCACTCTGATCATTCAAACACACAAGATGAATACCGCATAAAGCACCTGTCAGTTTGAGCGTATGCTCTGGGCTTGCCTGTTAGTGGAACCTGCCCATCAGAAACTCTTACTGCTCAGACCTGCATTCATGCATCATGTCATCTATGAGAATATATGAGGATTAAAACAAACTTTCAAGTATTAGTTCGATTCTGTGAAGTAGAGACCGTACTCCGGTACGGGCAGTGTGTGGGGTGCTTAACCTCGTCCCACCCTGTAACCGTAATCCCTTACCTCGAATGTCTGGCTGCAGATCAAAATGAGTTATTTTAGAAAAAGAAATCTTCGGATTCCCTTCTCTAATGTTTCTACGGGGTCTAGCCGACTGTAAATTCAAAGTAACTGGCTAGTGGCGACTCTGGTCTTACATAAACTCATCTCAACGCATCCAGCTTAACACGACAAACAAACAAAGCCCTCGAGAACGAGGCAAGCCAGTGGCACAAACGACGATTCGCGCACACGCACCTCTTCTTTCTTCTCCGAAAGGGAAGGGAGAAAGTCCAGGAGTGCGGAACGGCGAGGGACCACAAAATGGCGACTCCGCTGGGGATTTGCTAGTCCCACTAGTTGTGATCCGACTTGAAAAAAACAAAATCCCTCTTGCACTTGAAAGTCATTAGTCCTCATATAATCTTATCTGCATAGCATTTTACCCAAAACCAAAAAAAAAAAAAAAAATCCCAAAACTCAAAAAAGCGTAGAGTATAATCCTCATCATTGCGCCTCCTCGAGCTCAACGCGTTCGGAAACAACTTCCCTTCCGTAGCATAATCCGTACTCGGGCACAGCAAGCCATGTTCGACTACGAAGAAGAAACTCATCTCTTCTCCGCTCTTGAAATGACCAAAGCACAACCTCCATCGCAACAGCCAATTGAGAATACTCCAATCATACAAGAATTGGCACAAGGAATGTGTCACGCCCCGAAATCCGGACTCAGAGTGTGCACCCTCCGGCCCAGTTTACTGGGGTATAACTGGTGCACTAAGTGCATTTATAACGTTAAACAACTTTAAGAGGCATAAAATGATGAAATACTAAGTTATCATTTATTCATGAAGTATTCAACTATAAACCAAGTCCACCCATTTGGGACTTTATTAAATGTCTACTAATTATTGAAAATAATAAAATAAAAGAAACTAGTCTAAACGTCTTGGTTCAGGGCCGCCACTTCTTCCTCGGTTAAATTAGGCCAATAGTCCTGCGGTTCCTCTAGTGGTCCCATCTCATTATCAGTGGCATTCTCTGAAGGTTCAACGTCCACATCATCTGTATATTTTTAATCCACAACGTCAGCTGGAAAGCCCAGTGAGTAACCCAATACGGTTCACATGCATTTCAATTAAACAGGATAAACACATGCCATCAAATATAGGTAACATATAATTAATGCAATAATGAATGAAATGATGCATCAAGTGGGCATATATTCAGTCTTCCACTTACTTCAATTGGATCCCATCAATCGGCTCCCCCTTCCTTGTAGGGCGGACTTCCACATATTAGTGGGCTTCCAGGATGGTCCCTGGGTAACCGGGTACTTAAGTACCTACCGGTCTTCCAGAGTCGAACTCCAGGCACAATAATTCATAATGCATGCAATAATTTACAGCCATACAATAATTCACGTCCGTACATTTCATCTCTCATTTTGAGAGGCAATCTTTCATGACATTTATAAATAGAAATTATTTAAATAATATTTAAACAAGCACAAATTAATCAATATCACATATTGCATCCATCACACAACTTACTTAATTAAAATGACTAGGAAACGTGTTGGGATGTACTCACCTGTTGATAGTGGCGATTACTTTGTTAATTGTGTCACGTCCTGAGTAGAATCGGTCCTGAATCTACAATAAATGTAATTTATATTTATAAACCACCAATCTAACCTTAATATACTTATTTTCAATTTGGATTATACTTTATTGAGTTTTGGTTCCTTAATGGACGGTCCAGATTTGATTATTGTGACCCACGTTTCCAAAAGGAATGGCCCCTTTTACAATTTTCTGATGGTACGGCCCACTTGACTGGTTGGTCATCCTATACTTGGTCACAAGTTCCCCAATGGTACACTACCAAATATGATGGATTATATTTTGCAAGGATTTTGTCGTAGGATATCCTAAAATGGTCCATTTATGATAATCCATACCGTGCCTCCCCACTATTTCACTTGGCATGGCCCACCTGGAACTCTGATTGGGCTGATTTTTGGTCACAAGACTAATAATTCATTACTCCAGAGATTAGGGTGGATCGGATTTTTCAAAAACTACACAGTGGGGCCCACAAGCTCCTAACCAGTGGACAGGTGTTGTCCCCACTGTTTATCTTGGTATGGCCCACTGGAATATCCTGTACGGGCCATTTTTGGTCCTTAACTAGAAAACTTATTTATTAAGATATTGGACGGATTAGATTTCTTAAAATGTCATCAAATGGGTCCCAAAAGTGGACAGCAATCCAAAATCGGACTGCCTCAACCATGTGTGTTGTTATCATTAATATTTTAAGTGGTGTGGGCCACCTGAGATTCGGATTTATCTGATTTTTGGACCCAAGCTGTAAAACATTATACTAAAACATATGGTCGGCTTGGATCTACTGATTTCATCTCAGTGGGGTCCATGAGTGGACCGCTGTCCACGCTCAGAATTTCTACCTTTTTAAATTTCATTTTTATTTTATAAGTTTTCACCATTAGTTTGTTTCAGATGGTGTGGCCCATTCGGACCTCAGTTTGGGTCCAAATTCGAAGCCCCATCCTAAAATGAAATAGAGAATTAAATGGGCGGAGTGGATGTACAAAATACATCAAGGTGGGTCCCATGAGTGGGCCCCCCACGTCACCCTTGTTTGAAGTCCAACGCTGGACGTTCCAGCGTCAGAGACGCTGGACGTCCAGCCACTTTTTCCTTTTCTTTTTTTCTTTCTTTTTTTTTCTTTTATTATTATTACTATTAAAAAGTGTATGTGGGGTCTACAAGAGATCTGGTCCGACCATTGGGTCGGCCACCTCATTGTGGCCCAATAATGTTTTGGAATAATATAATTTATCAGAATTAATTTACTAATTAAATAAAACAATAACAAAACAAATTTTAAAGGCTATCATTCATTCAATTGATGTGGCCCATCTGAAGGTCCATTCGATCTGAATTTTGAGGCCCATGTACATTTTGGCCATATGGTCATTATGACCCATCCAGATCGATTCCTGGCCCACCCAAATGGTCCCCATCAATCGTGATCACATATTCAAGGGTTAAGATAAAGATAAGGTCCCTAGATCAGTACAATGAACGGACGGACGATCCGACCCGTTCATTGGCTGGATCTGGCCTACTTAAATAAAATAAAAAGAACACCTACTTGATCTAGCCGCAAGATCCCTCTATTCCTCCTTCCTTCTCTCCTTTCCTTTCCTTTCTTTTACGATGGATGAAAACCATCTCGTTCTTTCTCTTTTTAAAGAGACGTTTGTTGGAAATTTGTTGCGGATAAGATGGGTTGGTTGAGATAAGATAAGATTAATTTTGAATTTCAAAATTCGTATTTAAAGCAAAAAAAGAAAATTAAATTCTTGTTAGTGATAGGACTCGATACCTGGTCTTCCCTCTCGCTTAAGAGGGCTTTAACCAATCAGTCCATGCTTTTCTTTTCTTTATCATCTTAAATTTATTTAGCTAAACCCATTTTTGCTCCTAAAAGAAAATTTTTCCTACCGAAATTTTAGGGTCGTTACAGAATGTGAGCAATGTAAGAAATGCTCTTGCAATTCATGCAAGCACAAGCTACCGCAGCAGCCAACAATCAAGTTGGCCTAGTTCAACAATCTCAGCAGCTATGTCGGGTCCCTCCGGCCTCTAGTTCGAATCAAGCACAACCATCGGAGTCTGTCCAAGACTACCGACAGCAGCCATCTTAGCCCGTCGCTATGGGGCATCCTCCTTAGTATCTTCCAGCGACAACAAGGCCATCTCAGAGCATTCCTGTCGCAGGAACTTCCAGTCAATCTTGTAAACAACAACCTCAATAGATTTCAGCATGTCCCCGCCGATGGGACTCCTTTCCTTTCGCAGCACGTCCCCGCCGATGGGACTTTTACTCAATTTCAGCACATCCCCGCCGATGGGATTTCAATTCAATTTCCAGCAACAAGGACAGCACTAGCGAATGCCCACAATGGGGGTCAGTGTCAAGCCCACATCAATCAGCGGACATTGGCGAATACCCAACAAGGGGGTTACTTCTCAGCATTTCGGCCTCCTGCAAACAGGAGCACTTTTCAATTCCAGCACTTCCCCGCCGATGGGATTCTAGTTAATTTCCAGCAATCTTCAATTCAGCAAACTCTAGTTAATTTCCAGCAATCTTCAATTCAACAGTCTCCAGTCAATTTCCAGCAAGTTCCAGTTCAACCTTCAGTACAATCCCCAGTTCAGTTACAATCCTTTCAAGCACAAGTTCATCAGAATCCAGTTCAGTCATCAAATCAATTTCAGCAACCCGCGGTTGCTTTTCAGCAAGCCCATAGGGTCGAAGACATCGGCCACTATGCCGAAGAAGAACGTGCCTCACTCCAAGAGGCACCAGTCGCTCAAACGGATCACTCAAGACTAGATGAGTTGCGGGAGCAGTTCCAGATCTTGCAAAATCAGCTTCAGCGACAACAAGGAATCGATCTACCTTCGACCAAGTTCAGAGACTTATGTCCTTTCCCAGATGCTCAAGTACCTCAAAACTTTGAGGTACCAAAATTCAAAAGATACGATGGCAGCGGTTGTCCCATAGCACATCTCAAGGCCTTCTGTGGAGAGCTGAGTGCAATATCAGGAAATGAAGGGGCCCTCATTCGTTTGTTACAAAAATCTTTGAAGGGCGATGCCCTAGATTGGTACACCTCTTTGGACTGCCACCACATCAGGACATGGGAACAACTTTCCCAGGCTTTTGTTAACAGATTCGCGTACAATCTCAACATGGCATCTAGAAGGGCCGACCTCACGTCTCTCAGGAAAAAGAGTGATGAAACACTATCAGCTTATGTGGGACGTTGGCGAGCTATGACAGTCAGAATGTGGACACCTATTGACGACGAAGAGCAAATCTCCATGATTGTTCATTCAACATATCCAAGCATATCTGGATATCTCATCTCGCATCCATATGCGAATTTCTCACAGTTGATCCGTACTGGAGAGCAAGTCGAAGCAGGAATCCGTGCCGGGACAATCTACCCATGGCCTCATCAAGCCACTCCAGTCAGGAAGAACAGAGTGGAGGGAAGACCCATCAGATATGGGAGCGAAAACCACAGCGGTTCTCCTCCTCGGCCAACAGAGGTAAACAACATCAGCACCATTGCTCAGGGTAATCAATATGCGCCCCCACGGGGACGTCAACAGTATCAGCCGAATCAGGTTTAGCATCAACCTCAGCGGTATTGGCCTTAACAGAATCCTCAACCGCAGCCACAACCACCTCGACAACAGCAGCAGTTCAGAGGGAATGGCCAATACTCATACCAGAATAGGCAGAATTACAGGGAGCTCAGGAAATTCACTCCACTCACTCAGCCACTTAGTCAAGTCATGGCTATGCTGGTACAGAAGCAGTTACTCACTCTGATGACACCCAGGCCTCCTCTAAATCCTCTACCTCCAACCTACCGAGAAAATGAGTATGTGCCTACCATCAAGGGCATGGTCACACCACTGATCGATGCTTTACTTTGAAGAATGCCATACAAGATCTGATTGATGACCGCAAGATCGTCATCTCGGTCTCTAGAACTCCTCCAGCAGCCTCCACCAACATCCTTCAGAATCCTCTGCCTCAGCATCCGACGGACCCCAGTTCATCTCGTGGCCCTACTGTCAACAGCATAGAAGAAGGAGAGCGCCTTGACCATTTCTTCTCCCCTATCCAATCCATTCATGCTTACACTTATGGGCCAATAAATCCTCCTCCGATCCTGTAAGGGGCAAGTCCCTTTCCTCCTTCAGTCTCCGAGCCAGTAGTACTCGAAGGAACACTTCCATATGATGTACCAGTTGTTCAGGGGCACCTTACAGCCATTCTTGTTGGGAACCAGTCGTCCTGGAAGGAGCACAGGCATACATCGATCCCACATACGAACCTATCATTTTGCAAGGGGCAACTCCAGTTCAAGAACAATCCAATCCGCGATGGAGGGATTATAGTTATCAGCAGCAAGAACCCATTGTCTTGGAAGTAGCTCCTCCAGTCGAGACTGTCATATCGCAAGGGGCAAATCCCGGAGGCGTGTCAATCGCACTACGATAGCTGGGACGAACAGACAAACCCCCTGCCATATCAAGAGGACCAGTATTCATTCCATGGGAGCCTCCTGCTCCAGGAATAATCAAGCAAGGACCACGATCTTATGTGATTTATGAAGACAAGCCTCGATATCATCCCTTCAACACAGGCAACAATGTGGTCCTCAAGGCAAAAGCTCTATATGAGGAAGATCTGGTACCCACACCAGCACCGTTGCAAGAACCAGTGGTCTTGGAAAGCAAGGGAGAGGAAAATTATAAAGAAGTCCCATGGCACTATCCAACGCGGAGGTAGGAAACATGAATCCAAATGGGCGTTGCATTTGAAGAGATAATCAGAACAGAGGAGATCCCAAAGGCACTCTCTTAGGTCTTGGTAACAAAAATGAAGCAGCATACGATGTAGCAACTCAGCTCAAGTCAATCCCTGCTCAAATCTCAGTATGGGAACTACTCTGCACATCACGCATACATAGAGAAATGTTTGCCAAAACCCTGAGTGATGCTCACGTCTCCTCCGGTACGGTACCTGAAACGATAGCATTGATGATCGAACAACTCCTAGCTCCGCGCGCCATCACCTTCACCGACAATGAGTTGCCACCAGAAGGACGCGATCATGGGCGATCCCTCAACATAGCCTTACGATACAAGGACCTCTGTGTCCCGCTGGTCCTTATCGATAACGGCTCAAGCTTAAACGTCTGCCCACTCAAGACTGCGGAACGCCTGGGAATCAATCCCTCCTCATTTCGACCTAGCACCATATGCGTCAGAGCATTAGACAACACCCGCCGATCAGTGGAAGGGGAAGTCGACATAGAGGTACAGATAGGTCCAGAACTCTCCACCATCACATTCCAAATCCTGGATATATCAGCCTCTTTCAACATGTTACTCGGATGGCCTTGGCTGCACAAGGTTGGAGCTGTGCCATTAACCCTGCATCAACGGGTGAAATACATCTGTGGAAATCAAGTGATCTCTATCCATGTAGAGAAGGAGCTCATCATTCCTTCCAATGCTGCTGCCACTGAACCAGACATCCCTGTCATCGATATTCAAACTCTGAAGAAGACGTCCCGTTTCATAGTTTCGAGTTCGAGATCGTAAACGCTATCGCCAACCCGGAACCGATAAGGGTGGATCATGTCTTTTCACCAGCAGAACGACTAAGCCTCAAGTATCGGATGAAGAATCATTTCAAGTCCAGGAAAATATCGCTGGTATATAATCAACACAAATGGGGGCTCGGGTACAGGGCAATCTTCATGGACAAAAGAAAAAAGAAATTCCGTTGCTCCCCCATTCCATTCATCAAGCCAGGAGAACCTTGCAAAGATTCAAGAAGGAATCAACCGACTGCACTACACAAAGGCTCCCGATGAGCCTAGCTTGGGCCACGTGGCCCCCCATTCGATGGGACCGAATTCTCGAACCGTCTAAGCCTCCGGACGAAGGATGAAGATGAAGAAGAAAGTCAAATATAACAGCTTCAGGATCAGGATATTCTGACACCTGCTCCCAACCAGGGGCACAACCTGCCCACTTCAATTCTGGTCAACCAGAGGCACAACCTGCCCACTTCAATTCCAGCCAACTAGGGGCACAACTTGCCCATCTCAACATCAATCAACAAGGGGCACGACTCGCCCATCTCTGCAAAATCAACATCATCAACCATCAGCCAGGGGCAGAAGCAACCCATCCATTGGACCAGGAAAGGGAAATGGCCAGCCCTGGATTGGTCCGATGTCCAGATTCCGAACTTGTGTCTCGCTGTGGAAGCAGACGAACTGCAATGCAAGGTAAGTGATCCGGGAGGGACTGAGTATGACTCAAATCTCGAACCCAACCAACGAGAAATCATGGTCATTAGGCCGGACTGTGATTCCTCACCCAAATCATCGACCCCCACCTCTCTAGGGGCAGGAGTGTGGGGTCCTGAATGGTCATCTATTCCTCTAACTTTTGAATCAGCCAGGGAGTCGTCCGAGGGCTCTAGCTTAAAAAAAAAGCCTGTTTGAGCAGCGATCAAAACTTTGGAACAAGCTGGGATCAATCATGGTCTGCAATGCCCGCTTGTTCAAAGTCCTGTGAATGTCAAAAACCCAAAAAAATAAAAAACTTTCAAAAGCCAAAAGCATCTAGCATCTCAATTCCAGAAAATTCTCAAAAACCAAAAAACATTTCTTTTCCTACATTCAATAGTGTGCCAAGTTCGTCTAAAGAGTCACATGAGTTTGAAGTCGAATCATATGACTTTGACATCGAATTAGACTTCGAGCTCATGGGTCTGGACAAAGCTCGGGATGAGGAAGATGATGATCCGGCTCCCGAACTAGAGGATCTCCTCAAAAAGTTCAAATCTAAAGCCAATGTTGTAGCTGATGATTTCGAGATAGTAAACTTGAGGACACCTGAGATCCCTAAGGAAGTACGCATTGGGAAATTGTTGCCACCAGAGATGAAGCAGAGAATGATAGAGTTCCTAGCTCTAAGATTGTCCAACTTTGCACTCTCATATGAAGACATGCTAGGGCTTGATGAAGAGCTCGTTGTACACCATCTGCCAACTAAGCCGGATATGAAACCAGTAAAGTAGAAACTTCAAAGAATGAAGCTAGAATGGGCTCTGAAAGTCTGAGATGAAGTCATCAAACAATACAATGCGAGATTCTTGGTAGTCTCCAACTACCCTGAATGGCTCGCCAACTCGTACCAGTACCAAAGAAGGATGGCAAGGTTCGAATGTGCATCGACTTCCGAGATCTCAACAAGGCCAGTCCTAAAGACGACTTCCCCTTTCCACATATCGACACTCTGGTCGACAACACTGCTGGGTACAAGGTCTTCTCATTCATGGACGGGTTTTTAGGTTACAATCAGATCAAGATGGCCATCGAAGATCGTGAGAAGACATCATTTATCACTTCCTGGGGAACTTTCTGTTACAGGGTAATGCCGTTCGGTCTGAAGAACGCAGGAGCAACATATCAGCGAGCAATGACAGCACTCTTCCACGACATGATGAACAAAGAGCTTGAAGTATATGTAGACGATATGATCGTCAAATCTCTCACAATTGAAGGACACTTTGAAGATCTGAAGAAGTTATTCAACAGATTAGAAAGTACAAGCTTCGCCTCAACCCTCAGAAATGTGTCTTCGGTGCAATGGGAGGTAAACTCCTTGACTTTATGGTGAGTGAAGACGGCATCAGGGTCGACGAGACCAAAATCAGAGCAATCATCGAGATGCCCCCTCCTAGAACAGAGAAATAAATTCGTGGTTTCCTCGGCAGAATTCAATACATCAATTGCTTCATCGCACAGCTCACACCTATCTGTAAGCCCATATTCAAGCTCCTTCGAAAGAACGTTCCAAAAGAATGGAATGATGATTACCAGGTTGCCTTTGATCGCATCAAGAAATATCTCATGAATCCTCCAGTATTAGTGCCGCCCACTCCCGGACGACCACTATTGTTATACATATCGGTAGGAGCAGAAGCCATTGGCTGTGTCCTCGGCCAGCACGACGAGACCGCGAAGAAGGAACAAGCAATATACTACTTGAGCCGAAAGTTCACCGACTACGAGACCAGGTATTCCCCGATCGAGAAGACTTGCCTCGCCCTAGTCTGGGCAACTCAGCGACTCCGTCAATACATGATTGCATTCCCTATTCTCCTCCTCGCTCACATGGATCCGCTCAAATATCTGTTCGAGAAACCGGCACTCACTAGAAGGATAGCTAAATGGCAGCTACTCCTGTCTGAATTCGACATCACCTACGTCACTCAGAAGGCAATCAAGGGGCAGGCCCTTGCCGATCATCTTGCCGCTCATTCTCTCCTAGATTATCAACCGCTCAAGACATTCTTCCCTGATGAAGATCTCTTGCTTATCGAAGGAGATGAAGAGAGGAAAAAAGATGAGTGGACATTATTCTTCGACGGCGCAGCAAATGCTAAAAGAAGTGGTATTGGAGCAATCCTCTACTCTCCGGATGATGTCCCTATTCCTATCTCAAGGCGCATAGCATTCGAGTTTACCAACAACATGGCAGAGTATGAAGCATGCATCGCTGGTCTAAAGGAAGCCATAATCTTGGGCGTCAAGAAGCTACGAGTATTTGGAGACTCACAGCTTATCATCGATCAGACCAATGGCGAATGGAAAACCAAGGATGAGAAATTGATACCATATCATGTGTATCTTGAAAATCTGATCGAAGAATTCAAAGAAATCACATTCTCATACATGCCTAGAGCCAAGAACTAGTTTGCGGATGCTCTCGCTACACTCGCATCCATGCTCGAGATCCCGAAAGGAGCTTCAGAATGGGAGCTCACAGTCGAAACTCAAGATGAATTTGCTTTCTGCCTACAAATAGAAGAAGTTGAAGCTGTCCCTGACAAACCCTGGTATGCCAACATCAAGCAATATCTCGAAACCCAGGAATATCCGGAATCAACAATAGCAACAGATCGCCGAACCATCCAGCGTGTGGCTAGCCAGTTCACCATCGGTGGCGAAGTTCTTTACAAGCGATCCTATAATCACATTCTCCTTCGATGCGTCGATGAAACAGAAGCTGCAAAGATCATTAAAGAAGTACACGAAGGAATCTGTGGCCCACACATGAATGGGCACATGATGGCAAAGAAGATTTTGTGACTTGGCTACTATTAGCTCACCATGGAGACAGACTGCTGCCAGCACGTCAGAAAATGCTTCAAATGTCAGGAGCATGCGAACCAGATTCATGCCCCATCATCAGAATTATACAACCTAACAACTCCCTGGCCCTTCTCTATGTGGGGACTCGACATCATTGGGAAGATTAGTCCCAAAGCATCAAACGGTCATGAGTACATACTTGTGGCAGTCGACTACTTCACTAAGTGGGTAGAAGCAACCTCCTACACCACGATTGCAGCATCCCAGGTGATCAAATTCATGAAGAACAACATCATATGCCGGTATGGAATCCCCAATGCTATCATCACAAATAATGGTGCCCCGTTCGTCAACAAGAAGATGGATGACTTCTTCAGCAAATTCAAGATTCAGCGTCATCGATCAAGCCCCTACCGTCCTCAGATGAATGGTGGGGTGGAAGAAGCAAACAAGACAATCGTCAGGATACTCGAGAAGATGGTCGTGACCTATCGAGATTGGTCAGATATGCTCCCATATACACTTTGGGCTTATCGAACGTCTGTACAATCTGCTACAGGCATTACTCCTTTCGAGCTTACTTATGGAATGGAAGCAGTTCTACCAGTCGAGGTAGAAATACCGTCACTACGGGTATTACTGGAAAGCGGAATTGAAGAAGGAGAATGGCAAAGGGCAAGATTTGATCAGTTGCAGCTAGCAGATGAGAAGCACATGCATGTGCTAAGTCATTCTCAGTGTTATCAGAAAAGGATCGCTCGGGCTTACAACAAGAGAGTCCGAAAAAGAAGTTTCAAAGTGGGTGACATGGTCATGAAGAAGATTCTACCATCGCACCTTCCAGATCCCATAGGAAAGTTCAAGCCCTCGTGGGATGGGCCGTTGATCATCAGAGAAGTACTTCTTGGAGGCGCCCTCAGACTCACCAACATGAGAGGGGTGGATCTTCCTGAGCAAATCAACGCCGACAAGGTGAAGATCTTTCACGGGTAAGTCATTCTAACCTTATCAAGAGTTACATTGATAGAGCTGAAGTCAAAAGGTCGAAGCTAAAGCCTCTGAGAAATCATTTTCGTCCACCAAAAAGTGTTTCAAATAAGGGGATTCAAAAGAAAACGAGAAAAAATACAAAAAAAAATGAGAGAAAAAAAGAAGAAAAAAAAAGAGGGAAGAAAAGAGAAAGAAAGTAGGAAGCCAAAACAAGGCACTCAAGAAAAACCAACCCAAGAAGAAACACAGTCATCCATCCACCCATCTCAGAAAGGTCGGTAGCTAAGACCGACAGCTCTATCATCGTAACTTAGGATAAGGGCTGAAAGACTGTCATCGGCCGGCAACAACGGATTCCCGACCTCTAGCCGCCGCAGTTATCCAAAAATTCAAAAAAAAAAAAAGAAAAAAATGTGTGCCTAAACAAAGAGAGCGGAGTGAAAACCCGAAAGAGCGCTCCGAGTAAAAACAGTGGGCATACAGCGGACTTGGTGAAAACCCGAAAGGGCGCCGAGGGTAAAAACAACATTGCTGCCAAGGGGCAGGCAAGATTAAACACCTGAGACGTGGTGAAAACCCGAAAGGGCTCCACGGGTAAAAACGACGGGAAAAGGCCTGCTGTAGTGAAAACTCGAAAGAGCGCTGTAGGGAAAAAATGGCTCAAATAGAAAAAGAATAAATTAAAAGTGCAGGTACCAAGAAATCAGACGGTCCGGATCAGTTCAAGCAGTTACAGTTCAAGAATAAGAAGAAGTACAGTCGGGAACAAAGAACTCTACAAACTCTGGCAATCTCAGGAAGTAACAATTTCCATGGCCTACATCTCTAGGGAACCAAAGGGACCTCGCAAGTCAATCTCGAGACATCAGTCAAAGCATTGGCCGAGCCTCAGTTCTGATTCCTATATCCCGACACAAAATCCAGACACACTTACAAGGCAACTCATGGCACAACAGATTTTCAAAAAAATTTCTCCTTTTTTCATTAAATGCATCATATTTCTTTTACATGTATCATTCATCTTTTTCAAAAAATACAAAAAATGCATCATCACCAGTCATGCAAAAAGGAATGTAAAGATGGCCAACACAATCAATCTCTACCCTCCTCCTCGGCCATATCAGGTAAGTCCTCTGACTCATAATGAAGTAGCCTCGCTCTCAACCTGCTCACCTCCATACGCAGGTAATGCACCTCATCGCGTTCAAGGACACGGATCGCTATCTCCTCATCAGACAACCTCTGATCGGCAGCCAATCTCCTCGACATCATCTCACAATGATACCGAAGTGCGGAAATCTTAGACAGCAAATGACCATGAGTGGCCAAAAGGAAACTAGGATCGATGAATGGGCGTTCCTCAAAGGGCTCATATGAACCAGATGAAGAGCCGACATCTTCAAGGATATCCCGCTCATCCTCATCGGCAATCTGGTGCCAGCAAGGGATACGTCGATACAGAGACTGCTCAGCAACCCAGTACTGATATGGGGCAGTCACCATCGAAAAAGCCCGCAGCTCAAAACCAAGTAGATCAACAGTCAGGTAACTCGCCCAGGATCCGTCAACTCGGGTCCTAAAGTTAGATAATCTAGACGGAAGTGCTCGATGCCCGATACCTATGAAAGCAAAAAGAGGAACAGTCCTACTCATATCCGAACTGCCGCAGGAATCGGATAGGGTGGTAAGAAAAGTAAGATTAAAAGCCTACCAGCATCAGAGGAAGGCGGTGCGCATCGCAAAGCACTAGAAGAAGTGAAAGCCAAGATGACTCCCAACGAATATTCCAGTCACGAAGTTCAGCGAACATTCGCCAATATAAGGGCTCACTCATCCTGGCCATATGTGGAAGAAACTCTATGATGTGTTGCATAAGGTCTGGGCGACGGGTGTCAGGAAATGGTACAGGAACAGTCAGCGAAAGATGCTCCCATAACTAGACCTGATCACAAGAAAGAGAAGAAGTTCAGCTAGGGCAAAGCAATTCTCAAAAGACAAGAAAAGAAAAAGAAAGGTGCAAGAAAAGATACCTGAAGAAATGCACAGCAGCCACGAAGGACACGAGTGCGGCCTAGGGCACAGTCAGTCAGCCCATTAAACAGCTCAGTCAGGACAAGAGAAACTGATCCCCTGACGTCGAATAACTCGGCTCATCACCTCGAAAAGCAAATGAGTCTGAGACCTCCTTCATCCCGAAAATAGCACCTTAGCTATCAAGCAGAAGATCAGTGCATTCCGAGCAAGTAGAGACCCTGCCACACTCCGAGGACCCGAGAAAAGATCATACAGCGAATCCAAGGAGAACACTACAGCATCCTGGCCAGCAGCTGCAGGCTGAACAAGATAGGGGATCCTGAACCAATTCGGCGGTGTGGCAGTCTTCGGTGAAAAATACTGAGTATAATCGCAAGAAAGACTGGTCAAGCGCACAAGCTCCTCCAAAGAGGGTCCCATCTCCATGTCGTTGAACGCAAACAAGTTTAACGAGGGGACCCAGTCGATCAGTGCAGCTCCGAGCATCCTCCAATCGATATCAACTCTAGCCATATGGATCAGACCGCCGAAGCCATACGACTCCAAATCTCGAATCTCATACACTGACAAGCTGTCAAGCCAAGCAAGCAGCCGTGGCGAGTAAGAAGGACGAGGAAGCAGCTGACAAGTCCTCACAGGAATCCCCTCCAGGACAAAAGGCCCAGAAATCAATGACAGTTCATCAAGGATCGGAAGGTCAACGGGCGAAGGAGAAGGAAAAGCTGGGACCTCTGCAAACTCAATAGCCCCTGACCTGTCCCCAGTAACGGCTATATATGATATAGTCGCATCACTGTTTGAAACTGTCACGACCTCAGCCGCATGAGAAGACTCGCCCACCTCGTGAACGGAGTGTGCAAAGGACCGACGATCAAGAGAAGGACGGTACTCTCCATCAAAAGGACTATCAGCAAAGATCACACCACACATCGTGGCATCCTGACCAATCTGATTGCTGCAAAATGCATCTGAACCATCAAGAAGGGTCCCGGCAACCCCGATCGAAGAATCAACGGGTAGATCTGGACCTGCAGCTCTCTCCAACATGAAGTCGTGAATCCAATCGTCATCCTGTCCAATCAAAGGGATCATTGAGGCATCCACACCATCCATCATCAGGGGGACATCATCAATGATCACATCAAGTCCACTCAAGCAAGTATGCCGCACATCTCGGCCATCATCAAGAGCATCCAGACCATCAAAGGTATCATCTGAACCATCCATACCATCCAAACATGAGATCAGCCCATCTATGCCCATCATACCCCCATCACCACCATCAATCACATCATCCATGTGGCCCACACTCAAGGGATGCATAGCCTCACCTATGTCCCATCTCATCATCCCATCCATACAATCCATTTCTCCCATAATCAATGGCCAATTCAAATATGAAATTCCAGCATGGCTGCCATTAATGGGGCCATTCAAAGCTCCACCAACAACCACCCCTAATCCACCATCAATACCACCATTCAATGCTCCATCTCTACCATCCATTAAAGAGATTCCACCATCATTAAAGCCTTCACCACCTCTTGAAGTGTGGGACCCATCATGGATAGCCCCCACAGCCCCTAGATCTCCACCATCCATTGCTTGAGAAAGGACAAACCAAGAAGAAGACAAAAGGAGGAGGAAAGAGGAGACAAAAGGAAGATTCATGGTCGAAATCAAACATGGACGTACAAGGAAGGTGGGGACAAGGGCAGTGAACAGAAGGGAATGTCCGAACCAGAGCCAGCCCAGACTACACAAGAGGCGAGTCTTAGGCGGCCCGCTGTGGGCCGCCCGTACGGACGCACTCCCTCTCTCTCCGCGGGATTGGCTCCACGGTTGTTGGTAGGTGAGGCTGACAGTTCACATCAGCAGATGGCACCCTAAGGGCCGCCCAAGGCTCTAATCCTCTCCAGATTTCGTTTAAGGTTGATCAGAATCATCTGGAAGGTACCCCACCTGTCCAATCATGAAATATTACAGCCTACACAGGTTTGATCAAGTCAAGGAAAAGGAAAATTGATCAAGAGGGGCCCACAAGCAATCTGAGCCATTCAAAGATTAGATCATCATGATCTGAACCATGGAAAAGCTTGCATGAGTCATCAAATAGCAACATTAAGGGTTGATTGTAAAAAAAGAGGGCCAGAATCCAAGATCTGATCATCAAGTGGGCCCACAAGGCCAAATCAAGCAATCTGAGCCGTTCAAGTTATCATCCACACCATGAGAAGCTTTCTTAGCCCCACAAAACATTAAAAAAAGGTGCTCCAAAGCAAAGCCGAAGTCTCAAGTGGGCCCACAGGGCCAAATTAAGCAATCTGAGCCGTTCAAGTCATCATCCATGCAGCTAAGAAGTCTCATCTTTCACAAATCATTTAGAACATATAGACATCATCAAGTAATTTGAGACAAGTCAAAGGCTATATATTCATTCAGAACATTTTGATACAAAAGAGGATAAAAGCAAAAAGAAGAAGGCCATACAAAGTTAAGTACAGAAGCAGGCTACAGGTCACCAACATAGTCGTCGTCATCCCTCCTCTCATCCCGCTCCCGACGATAAAGATCCATCAGAGGAGCTGTCACCGATCCGCCAGCATATCTGCGACGACCCCCTGGAACATAGAGCGGAGGAAGCACAGGCCCCTATCCGTACAACAAGTACCACTCGTCATAATCGCGATCTGGGATCGTGAAATGAAACTCGGGATGGCCCACAAGAGCATCAGCTATCTCATCAGCGGAGATCTGAGCAGCCAGAGGAGGTGCAGAACAAGGGAGTCGAGCCACCCCAGTAATCTGTCGAAGCAGCCTCTCACCTAAATACCACTGAAATGATTCAGCGTCAGAAAGCATGATCCGGAGGCATGAAGAGTCGTATGCCTCTACACGCTGAGGGGTGTAGTAGAGAGGAAAGTTGGCGTATGGCATCCGAGCAAGCTACAACAAATGAGGTCATCACAATCAGTTACAGTGTAGCACGAGGGATAAGGAAAGCAAGATACTTACATCCTCAACGGTCAATCCGTCTATATCAGCACGCCAGTTGTCCCCAGAGACTCGAGAGTTCCGTTGACGATTTTGCTAATGCCAGTACATGTGGCGATACAAAGACGGCTCAATGTCATCTCGTATCCTCGGCGCGAGATGGGAAAATTGGTCATAAATGCAAGTCTGGGCAAGGACACACATAACGATCAGAGAAAGAAAGAAGGCAAATGTCTCCAGGGAAGGTTAAAAAGAATACCTCTACGACAGGCCAGAAACCTGTAAAGGACCGGCTATTTCGAGAGGTCTTATCCAAACCTTGGAAAACGTGAGTCAAGATAGCCCCATTCCAATTGTAGGGATGGTAAAGATCCTCAACCAAACGAAGAAATTTAGGATCAATCCTCTCGTTCGCATGACAGAAAAGGAAGGACCCGAAGGCGTAAGCAATCATGGCCCGTGCTTTTTGGAGGGCCTCTAGCTCGATAGTAGGGGTGACGGTAGCAAAGGTGTTGTAGAACCATCGCAATTTTACTTGATGGCCCTGGAATTCATCCTCAGGTGGGACGTCACCGTCAAGCTGTAGCCAGTCAGTGGAAGTGATGGGAGCAAGAGAGCTGACCTGGGGAACAACTGTCCCATGGAATGGAAAACCGATTTGCACACACACACACACACACACACACATATCCAGTGGAGTTATTCCCCACTCGCTACAAGGGAGTTGAAAGGTGTGGGTCTCATCCCGCCACCTCTCACAAAGAGCTGCAAGCAGCATGCGGTTGACATTGTTATTATGGAAGCGCAAGGTAAGGAGGCCAGCAAAAGGAGTGTCAGCTAGAACTCGTTCAAGCAAAGGTTGTGGGTGTTTCACCCAGTCATCCCAATGATCTCTGGTACCTCGACCCTTGATGGAGGGGAGAGGTTGGTGCTCCTTCGCCAAGGAACACATATGGGCCCCTCGGCGGATAATGAAGGTCGGATCATTCTCATTGATCACCTGTCGTCCTCTTGTACCATCTGCCATTGAATCCTACAAGCTTGGCAAGGTAAGTCCCTATTCTTTACCCGTTAAGATCCAAATCATCATCCAGGAAACCCATGGGTTTAGACTCACATTCAAATGCAAAAACTAAAAGTCCAACTCCATGTGTCACCTAGAATATGTGTTGGGCCCATTGAAGAAAGCAAGGCCCACTTTAAAGAAGGTTGCATGCCATGCCTTAGGTAAGGAAAGTCCATCGTCCAAGGACACACTTTGGACAACAAATGCACTTAAGTATCATGAGATCAACAAGGGATAAGAATCCTACTTCATTTGAGAAGTCCCTCTTCAAAGTCCATATGTGTCCAAAGATTGGTTCACTTTTCATACCAAGGCCATGATTCTCATTTAAGATGTTCCCATCTTTGTACACATGTACATGGGTATAAATGGGGGATAGGAAGGAAATGGGCCCCCAAGAGCAGCCCAAATGCCCCACTTCAATGGATTGAAGGGAGCACATACCCCATTTGAAGAACATGAGGACCCATTCATGGGTTAACCATGGGCAACCCTATGTGCATCATCTTGATGAAAGTTTTGACCATGAGAGTACAACATGGCAGTCTACCTACAAACATACGAATCAAAGAAGCTAATGGTAAAAATTTGATGCACATAGCCCACATGAAGAATCAAAGTTGGAAATGTCCATGCAAGGACAAGTTTGGGCAACTTATGTGCATCAATTTCTTTACAAAAAAAAGGGGACCATTTGAGCACAAGAGGGTATGGCTTGATGAGTCACCCAACCATCATGAAAATGACTAAGAATGATATATATAGCCCACTTGAAGATCAAAATCCAAAATGCCCTAAAGCATGGGACAAAATTGGGCAACTTATGGATACCATTTTTTCCCACAAATTTAAAGAAAAGTCACTCATCTTTGAGAATGATGGTGGACAACCCACCAAGCACCCCAAGAGAGGTTCAAGAAGCTATGGATGTGTGGATAGCCCACTTGACTAGAGTCATCTTATTGAGGTTGGTGGTATTAAAGGAAGCTCTTGGGTCCATTTTCCCAGAACATGAGAAAACCATTTGAACTTAGTGAGATTGTTGAAACAACTCACTCATGGGACTTGTGGATGATCAACTCAAGTCTTCCATTCATCCAAAGAAAAAGCATGGAGTAATAGAGTCCCACATGAACAAAGTGTAGTGGTGCATACATGACTTAAAGAAATTCAAAAGTTTCAAAGAGGGCCCAAAAGCCCATCTATATGGAAAAAAACTCCAAGGAGCCCACCACACTTTGTACATAAGGATGTACATCATAATCAAGAGATGGTGGGAGATTTGGGCCACTTGTCCATAAAGGCCCAACTAAGAAATCTAGCCCACTTAAAGTCCAAGTAAAGAATGGGCAAGCCACCTTAGTCCATATACATGTGAAGAAAGATGGGGCCACCCAAAGTGAGCCCTATGAGCCCAAAACATGAGGTGGGCCCAACCATTCCCATGGGCCCAAACCTTGGAAAGAAGATGGAAAAGAAAAGAAAGCTCCAAAAGAAATGACAAGAAAGAGAAAGCAAGAGGGAGCCCAAAATGAAGCATTGGGCCCATCAAATACACCAAGGGCCATGACTTCACTTTGAGCCCATTTGATACATATGAAAAGTGGTCCAACTCCCAGAGAAAAAGATGGGATATTTTGCCATGCACACTTGATGGACATGGCAAAATTACCCTTTACATACACATGAAGGGAGTGTGGGAAGAAGAAACGAAAGAATGAAATGGAAGCTTGCAATGTCCTTCTCCATCCACCACCTTTAGAAGAGATTGAAGATGAGGAAAGGCCAAAAGAAACTTAGGCCCACCTTGAATAACTACGTGGAAAAAAGAAAGGAAACATGAGAAGAGACAATGAAGAAGGAAAAGGATAAGAGAGAAAGGGAGTGGTCCATACCTTTACCACTCCCCAAAAGGGGACCACCTTACTGTCCCAAAGCTCCACTAAGGCCCACCACTTGAAAAGAGCAAGGAACCACCAAAAGAAAGAGAAAAACTTGAAGAAAGAGAGAGTATGAGAGAGAGAAGAGAGAGATTGCACGTTGGAAGGGTCAAGGGTGCCCCATGTTATATAGAAAAGGGGAGGGCACCCCTTTACCCGACCCACTGGAAAGACTAGTGGGCAGAGACGGCCTGGGCGGCACCCAGGGGGCCGTCCCTCCTCCCACCTAGTTGAAACAACCCCTCACCCTCTCTCCTTGGGAAGAACTCCTCATTGGGAAGGGTGGTTGCAAGTGAATCTTGTACCTCCATGTAAGAATGAAGTGATGGAAGAGGAGGGTGAGAAAAAGTAAGGAATCTCACCAAAATCCCATCTTGTGAGAAATTGGGGAGAAGTTGGCTTGATGATGTGAAAAAAGTTCCATGGAATTTTCAAGAAAAAGAAAGAGAATTGACTTGGTCAAACAGTGATCTCAACCATCCAAAATCAGGGCCTTATGATCTGAACCATTCTAAGAAGAATCCCTAGAATCTCCAACCTTGATTGCTGCTCGGTTGTACAAAGCTGCGGTCCGAAGACTTTAAACTACGTCGGGATCAAAATCCCGAGAGATTTCCAATAAAAACCAGTGTTAATCTTGATCGCTCAAATTAAGATTTAACAACCTGGAACATTTCGAAAAATCACAAAAAGAATGTATTTTCAGCTTGTACAAAGCTGTGGTCCAAAGACCTTAAACTACGTCGGGATCAAGATCCCGAGAGATTTTTAATAAAAAATGGGCATCGATCTCGACCATCAAAATCAGAATCGATGACTCAAGACATTTTTTAAAAAAATCACAAAAAAATGTATTACCAGTCTCGCTCCTAAATTCTGGGTCCGAAGACCTTAAACTATGTCAAGATCGACATCCCGAGAGATTTTCAATAAAAACCTGTAGCGGTCTTGATTGTCCGAATCAAGATCCGACGACACCGGACATTTTTTCAAAAATCACAAAAAATGTATTACCAGCCTCGCTCCTAAATTCTGGGTCCGAAGACCTTAAACTACGTCGGGATCAACATCCTAAGAGATTTTTAATAAAAATCGGCATCGATCCCATCCGCTCGAGCCAGGATCTGATGACCTGTATCATTTCAAAAAATCAAAAAAATGTGTTGCCCTATTCTGTACAAAGTTTTGGTCCGAAGACCTTAAACTACGTTGAGACCCAAATCCCTAGAGATTTCTAATAAAAACCAGTGTTAATCTTAATCGCTCGGATTATGATTTAACAACCTAGAACGTTTTTGAAAAATCACAAAAAGAATGTATGTTCAGCATGTACATATTCTTAGTCCGAAACCTTAAACTACACCGGGATTAATTTCTCAGGGGACCTTTTCCTGCTTTCAACCAAAAACCGGCATCGGTTTCAACCGCTGGGATCAAGGTTCGATAACCCAGATCATTTTCAAAAATACCAAAAAGATTTTAAGCTTTCCATAAAAACCAGTATCAATCTTAATCACTTGAGTTAAAGTCTGGAACCTTTTAAAAAAAAAAAATTCACCATCAATTTCAACTGCACAAATTCATCCCCAGCGGTCCGAAGACCTAAAACTACACTGGGATTAACTTCTTGGGGGTTTTCTTTCCCAACTTGTTCCGAACATGGCTAACAGTTGATCGTACGGGTGTCCGGAGTCTTCTAAACAGGTAAAGGCTGAGGCGGGCAGAACCCCGCAACCCTGTTCGTGTTGAACGCACCATGATAGACAACCTTGATTTGGAAGTCGTTGTTGAATCTGACGGATGTTCCCTGTTCCTAAAACTCATGAAGGGGATTAAGGCAGTTGGGAGGTGAAGCGCACCCTCACGAAATTGTGAGCAACGTAATGCCCCAAACTGGATTGACAAAGGAAATGTGAGGATGTGGCTCATTTTGTGGTCGAAGGAGTCCATCGGACAATACATGGTCTATGTGCATTGCACATGAGGAAAAGACAACTTTGTGGGTGTGTTGACTGAAAACCCTCAAAATCTCCTTATCCGAAGATGTAAAACTACGGCACTTAACTGTGTAAGACTCGTCTTGCTCGCTAACGTAAAATGGATCGGGTGCCTTACCAGCAGTAGAAGCTGGAAATGGATGAAAATTCCATACCTTTTCCCTGCATTTCAGAAAAATCCAACAAAATACCAAAACATTGCAAAATATTTTCAAAAATCACAAAATATTTCCCTTGCTTTCAAACCAAATATTTTCAAAACCACAAAAAAAATATTTCCTTTGTTTTAATAACCGATCTCTATCCTGACCACTCAGGTAAAGATTCGGACCAAATATTTGCAAAAATCACAAAAATTGTCACTATCCCCAGCACTGCACTTTAGAAGTCCCGAACTCCGCTCACTCATTTCGCAGTTTGGGATGTCGGATCCGATCGCCCACAAATTGGAATCTTGACCAAAAACTGGCAACCAAACACCATCCCAATCACATCTATTCACAGAATAACATTTTGAGGTCTGATAACATCCTTCGTCCATTTCCATTAACAAAGAAACAACATCTTGGGACGATGGACCTGATCGACCACGGGTCGAGATCTTGACCAACCCGCTGACCAAACATCCGCATTAAAAAGAAATCCCCAGGGTAGCACAACCTTACAAGCAATAAGCTCAAAGCTCTCTGCATCCCCAGCAAAAGCAAAATCATCAAACGAAAAGAGAATGAGCCAAACCATGCATTCATCATGCATCTCCATGCATCAGCATCCATCACATCAATCATCATGTTTACCTGCTTTCAAAATAAAAGTTGGTTAGCCAAAGACCCCACAGGCATCCTTAATGGAGGCGCGTGCAAACCAGATTTTCCATTTCAAAAAGACAAAAAATATTCCTATTTGCAAATAAAAACCCCACGAAGTATCACTCCCCAGAGTGGGTATCTTTTCAAAAATCCAAAAACATTTTCCCAGTAGAGCGTTCGGCCTCCAAAACACCGGGAGATCTTCCATATCTCTGGGTAGGAGCCGATGCAAAAATCAAATAAGATCCTATGTCTCGCGGTTTCTCCAGAGACTATCAGATCCAATGCACTCAAAGTATGGTCGAACTGAACTCCAGTGTCAGTGCGGTCGTACCACATGCCAAGATACGAAAAGATGAAAGCCAAAAGGCTCGGTCAAAGAAACCATTTGAACAGGTGGAAACGATGAATTGTAACCTAAATATCAAAATAAGCAGATCGGGTGAAAAGAATTCACCCGCACATACCTAGGCGTGGATGCCTGAAGTACCTTGACTGAGTCCAAGTCGGCGTAGTGGACTCCCGTAAAACTACATGACGCAGGGCAGCTAACCACTTTGACAATCAAGCGAAACAAGTACTCCTGGAGTGATCCGGAAAAACATCAAACATCACAATCAATCCCAGGGTCAGTAACCTCGTAAGACTACGACGTAGAGGCTCTGCTGTACCTTTTCGATGTTAGTACCGATCGGTAATGGAAGAGTTGCGATTGGGTACCCAGGTTGCAGCACACTGCAGAGACAATCGCAACGTTTTCTCCAAACTCCCGCGGTATGTGCGAGTTATCAATCTCAAAGCAATCAACTGACTCAAATACAAAGGAAAACGAGGATTTCAGACCACAATCTAGGAAAGAATGAATTGCAAACCAAGCATCAAAACTAGCAGATTGGGTGGAAAGAATTCACCCGCACATACCTAGGCGTGGATACCTGAATTACCTTGACTGATTCCAAGTCAGCGTAGTAGAATCCTATAAGACTACATGACGCAGGGCAGCTAACCACTTTGACAGTCAAGCGAAACAAGTACTCCTGGAGTGATCTGGGAAAACATCAAACAGTCAATCACAGGATCAGTATCCTCGTAAGACTACGACGCAGAGGCTCTGCTGTACCTTTCCGATGTTAGTACTGATTGGGAATGAAAGGGTTGCGATTGGGTACCCAGGTTGCAGCAAACTGCAGAGACAATCACAATGTTTTCTCCAAACTCCCGCGGTATGTGCGAGTGATCAATTTCCAGACGATCAACTAGCACAGATGCAAATGCAAGCAAAGATTTCAGACCATGACCTATGAATGACCGGGTCAGAAGTGGGGTGTCCACTCGCTTTGGCATTCGGTTGCACGCAACCTCTGCCAAAGAGGAGCATCTGTAGACACCCCACCTTCAGCTACACTGTTGGTAGAGATAGCTGAATGAATGGAGGACCATACTCCCAAATTCCATGTCCAAACTCAGCCAAACTCAACCTTATAAGCCCTAATCCATAGCCCAACTCACCCCTAAACATCAGCCTGAAAAACCCCCCATAAGAAAAACCAGTCAAAAAATCCTAAAAAAGTCAAACTCACTGAGTCAACCCGCTGAGTTAAATCACCGAGTCAACCCGCCGAGTCAAAACACAGAGTCAATCCACCAAGTCAAATCACCGAGTCAACCCGCTGAGTCAACCCCCCGAGTCAACTCATTGAGTTCCAAGCAGCAGCCCCGAAGCATGTCCGTACTACCCGCTGGATCCCGAGAAGCGTCGGTACGGGCAGCCCCCTGGGAGCCGCCCAAACTTATTTACGGGAACTGCCACTGCCCGCTGCTATAAATACCCCGTTCCCCTTCTCATTTCAACAAGCCTTTAGCCCGAGTGCGATCCAGTCGCTCTGAGTCCACTTCCATCCCTCTTTTAGCCCATTTTTCCACCAAGGAGAGCCCAAGTGAGAAGAGCCTAGCCCTGGTCCAGCCCAGCCTGACTCTGGTCTAAGTCTCCTAAGCCATCCAAGTCTTGATCCAACCACTCGAAGCAAACCTTGCGACACCTCCATCCATTCAGCTATTCTTTACTAGCATCATCTCATTTGCATCTAGCATAAGTGCAACATTTACTTTTTTTTCAACCCCCTTGCTTCACTACAAGCACTTTGATTATTCAAACACACAACATGCATCTCGCATAAAGCACCTGTCAGTTCGAGCGTATGCTCTAGGCTTACCTGTTAGTGGAACCTGCCCATCAGAAACTCTTACTGTTCAAACCTGCATTCATGCATTAGTCACTAAAAGCACTTTGATTATTCAAATACACAGCATGCATATCGCATAAAGCACCTGTCAGTTCGAGCGTATGCTCTAGACTTGCCTGTTAGTGGAACCTGCCCATCAGAAACTCTTACTGTTCAGACCTGCATTCATGCATCAGTCACTACAAGCACTCTGATCATTCAAACACACAACATGCATACTGCATAAAGCACTTGTCAGTTCGAGCGTATGCTCTGGGTTTGCCTGTTAGTGGAACCTGCCCATCAGAAACTCTTACTGCTCAGACCTGCATTCATGCATCATGTCATCTATGAGAATATACGAGGATTAAAACAGACTTTTAAGTATTAGTTTGATTCTGTGAAGTAGAGACCGTACTCCGATACGGGCAGTGTGTGGGGTGCTTAACCTCTTCCCACCTTGTAACCGTGATCCCTTACCTTGAATCTCTGGCCGCAGATCAAAAGGAGTCATTTTAGAAAAAGAAATATTCGGATTCCCTTCTCTAACATTTCTGCGGGGTCTAACCGACTGTTGATTCTAAGTAACTGGCTAGTGGCGACTCTGGTCTTACATAGACTCATCTCAACGCATCCAGCTTAACACGACAAACAATTGAAGCCCTCGAGAACGAGGCAAGCCAATGGCACAAACGACGATTCGCGCACACGCACCTCTTCTTTCTTTTCCGAAAGGGAAGGGAGAAAGTCCGGGAGCGCGGAACGGCGAGGGTCCACAGTGTAGCATGCATGGCACAATCAATTTTCACTCAGGGCTTAGGCTAAGTCATTTTTGCCCAGCCTGGCCCGACTTGGGTTCATACATACATGTCTTGCATCTTATCGATATGCCACTCTAATCCTTGATTAGGCAATGCATGCATCTTGAATTTTAGACTATTGGTATTGTTCTTCTAGGTGTCTATTTCTTTGTGCCTGTGTGGCCCACTTGACCAAAGGATAAATTAGGAACATTCTGGAGGAAATTAAGGATTTTATCAATTTTCAGGCCAGGCTGGGCTAGCGGCATAGGCCCACCCAAACTTGACCCATTGCCATGGAAAGTAAAGAAAAATAATTTCAAGTGTAGTGTAGAGAGATGACCCTACCACTTTTTTTTTTTTTTTTTGGGGTTAGTTCACCCACCCCAATGTTTGCCACCCCCACCCACCCCTGTTAGTCACCTCACAATGTTAGCCACCCCCACCATCATGGGAATCGATACCATGACCTCATTGTTGAAACGGGCTATCTTCACTCAGTGAGCCACTTGAGCTATGACCCTACCATGACTCTTGATCTCTTGAATATTAAATAAGAGGGAGGAATGTTGCCTGGACCCCAACTTATAGAATATAGACCAGTGAATCATGTTTCTCAGAGACTGCCCTTGAATTTCTAATTTTTATCTTATTTTTTTGCAAGGTCGGCTGACTCAGTAAGTTGACTCGTGACTCACCAACTTGAAAACAAACTCAATGATTCTTCAAATCTCCTCACAACAAAATGACCATGGTTAAAAGACTCGGTGACTTGGACCAACTTGTTCAATGTACGGTCTTGAGTCGAATCAGGACTAGCCCAAGTTAAGACTGAATCAAACCAACTCCCCCGAGCCAAGTCCAACCAAATCTGAGTCAACTTAGATGAGTCGCAACAAACTCATCCTTGTGGGAAAACCATGTAGATGGCACTCGTCCAATTCAAAGAAACTCAACTGAGTCATGCCGTGTTCTGTTTCTTTGGTTAATGAAAGTTTCCTCCAGTGGATGATGTTAATATCATAAGGAGGTCACAAGTCCAACTGGTTGGACTACGAGTCATAGTCCACTCAGATTGTAACTTCCAACCTATTAAGTGCACGTGGAATCCAGACCTTCCAAGAGGTTGGTCCATGATGAGGATCACCTAATGCAATGGTCCACACTATCTACTCAGCAAATGGGCCAGACCATATAAAACAATGTCCAGCTATTGGTAATAGCAAAACATAAGTGTGGCCCACTCAATGAGTAGCTGTTGCTGAGTCTTCCAAAAGATGTTACTCATAATGAGACCTAACTAATTAGATAGGTTGAATGTCATATACACATGAAAGGCCAAAAGCTATCAATTGGTTGGACCTTAACTTATACTCCAACTGATTGGACCTTAAGGCCTATATATATATATATATATATATATATATATATATATATATATATATATATATATATATATATATATATATATATATATATATATATATATGGGCATCCACTCCATGCATTTGATGGGTCCCCTATATATCCCAAAAATCAGCTGTATCCGGAACTCAAGTGGGCCATACCAACTGAAACAATGAAAAATCATGCTTAAAGCATTTAAAAGCACTTGTTGGGGCCTACCTGAGTCTTGGATATGGTTGAAACTTGGTGTGAACTCTTGTTTAAGTGGGACACACACAATGTATGGGCTGGATTTCTTAACCACATCTCATTTCATCCTATAAACAGTCATAGAGGTTTCAATAGGTGGATATTCACTCTTAACTATTGTCTATGGTGTGGCCCACAGAAGTCATGGATTGGCCTGAGTTTTAGTCCTATGGCCCACTATGGAATATCTGACTGATGGAGTGGATGCTCATCACACATCACAGTGGGGCCCATACAGCTCGACCTCTACCGCATAATACCTTTTCCCTGTATATATAACTTTTAGGGTGCATTTCGCTGCACTAAATATCTCAAATTTCAAGATTAATCAGTCTAATTTGCATCAAGATTTTTTTGATATTTGTGCAATCAAATGCAACGGTGTCGCATTTTTTCTTTTTTCTTTTTTATACCTTCAATTCTCTTTCTTTCTAAATTGAGGCTTGCTACCCGTTTGGATGCCACTTAAAAAAATAATATTTGGTTTGATGCTATATCATGAAATTTCATAAACCAATGTCACCCTTATGGAGTGAGAAAACCGATAATCATGACCTCTAATACATAATTACAATTAACTAAAATGAGATGAAATGATGCACTTAACAATCAAGCAAGAAGATGTAATCAGTGGGGCCCTACTGATAAAGAGCTCAAATCATGCACAAGCGTGACGTATCGTCATGTTGTGTTTCGGGATGGATGGGCAGGGCTATACACATGTGTCGGCTTAGCGAACTTTTGGGGTGAAAAACACTTCAGCCACTCTTGATCTCCTACACGAAACATACGAGTTCGCTGACGGCCCGCTCTTAGAATCACAATCCTATTGCCCCAAACATGATAAGAAAAAAAGTGGATTTTTATGGCAAAATTCCCCTGAAATCATCACTTCACCCAATAATGTCGGAAGAACTAGATATTACATGGTGGTGCTTTTTGAGGGAGCAAATCACACAAATGCTCTCATCTAAGTTTTTTCTTTAAAAATTAGTGAAAGTTGAGACTTGTGAGGCCCACGTGGTGTGTGTATAACATCCAAGCATCCAATATATGCAACCCGTCATGGTGATTGCACGAACCAAGAATCATCCGATGGGATACCCATCAATTTTGATGTTTTTGAGTATCATATATATATTTTTTTTTTTATGGATTGACCCAGCTTAATTATGATGGGATCCTCCGTATTTTTTTTGGCCTAATAAATATGTGGACGAATTAGATGTCAAACACATACCAAGTGGGCCCCACAATTCTGGATCCTCCGCTTTATAGAAAAAGAGAGAGAGTTAATTGTATCTTTCTCCCCTCATTATATCACAATTACCCGTGCCTCCCTACTTTTTTGCATTTTGTAAATCCTCTCTTCTGTCTAATGGATTCACCGGACAAGAAACCACCATAGCATCTTACCTTTGAGAAAAATGATCATATCACCCTTACCTCACAGGCAAGTAGCTGAAGATGCAAGTGGGGCCATGATGGTGTGTGTACAGGTCTATGTCATCCAGCCCACACAACTCAACCAGCCACTATAAAAATGGGACGTCCTAGAAATTAGACCAATCCACACATTGGGTGGGCCAACTTGTGAATTTAGAGGCTTTTATGTGGTTGTCAACTGGACAGGTTGGATGCCATACATATACCATAATGGCCCCACGGTATCTAGTGGACATTATACCTGATTGATGATAGTTTAGTTGTTCAGTACAGATGATTACAATTGGTTTTCTCTACAGCAATCCTAGGAGAGTAAGATCCATATATCAAATTCGAGATGGCCCACCAAAAAGGTATATTTTTATTTCAGATTACTCGATCTACATACTCGATGCATTGCATGGTCCCATGAATTTCGCAATTATAAAATCTTACAATTCCTAGATGGCCTGAGCTAGGGCTGGGTGCGCTAGGCCAATTGTAACTACCAATGCCCTAGCACTGGCCTTAATCAGGTTAAGAAGGCCCTGGCCTTGGCCCTAAACCCACAGTGCAAGTGGGACCAAGGTTGGCCAGTAAGGAAAAGATTTCAATGATATATCATATATGGTTTGACTTAAAAATCTCTTTTTAAAAAAGTATATATGTTTGAAAAAAGACTACTTTATTTCCACCACATGTATCTATAATGATTCCCAAGGACCGATTTGTTTTCCTAGAAAAAAGTATGTAGTTCGTCCCTTTCATGTGTTTTTATTTTTATCAAGGCCCTACTTTCAACTATCCTAAGGGCATGTTTGGATGGCCGTCATGCATTGTAATGTGGTTATTCATGGTCACCATATTGTGATTTTTGTTGTATGGAGGCTTCAATCTATGTAGAAAATAGGTTGTTCGATTGGCCGACCAGCCTAGTCGACCGATTGAGCATGCCTGGAATAACACAGAGGTCTCTAAACAGTTTTGGACGATTTTGACAAGTCGAAATCTAAGGCTCGACAGGTCAATCGAATTCAGAATTATGCTAAAACTCTCTAGACGGTTTTTGGCATGTGGGTGTAATCGGGATCAGTGTTTAACACTTGAATTTTAAACGTGCATATAAAATTTTGGGAGAAGAAAGCTAGATTTTTTCTCTCCAGGGTGATTTTGTAAGTGTTTTTCATATCTTATTTCTTTCGTTTTCATAGTGATTCGCTTTGTGCCGTGGTTTTTTCCCTCAAAGGTTTTTCTATGTAAATTTATTTATCTTCTGTGGTTGGGTGTGGTTGTGATTACTTTGTTTGATTCTTCTCTGAGTTGCTTCCACCATCCTAACAATTTTACTTTGTTTAAATACATAATCCATAAGTAATTTGGTAGTCAAATGTAGATGTAATAGGAGAGGTAAAAAAAATTTTAATCACCACAAATTTACAATACTTAGCAATAAAAATCTCCTATCAAACACAGGATTTGATGTATTTTTCCTTTTGATCTGACAACTTAGTAATATAAAAGTATCATCATTGTAATAATACTACATTAATCCAAATAGAAAAATTCTCATCCAAATTATCATTTGATCAAGAGATAATTATTGGAATTTGTAATCATTGCAATAATGCACTACATCATAGTGCATTACTGCCATCCAAATACACCTTAAGAATTATTTCCCTCAACAAAATTCGTAAAGTTTTTATAATTCTTTCCTTGGTCATCCATTTTTCTTACCTTTGATTAAAATGTTATCATCATCAGATCAATTTGTTCTTGGTGGGATGGGCAATCAAAGATAGACCCCACATGATGCAAGGTCCAGTATCAATGACCCTTTCAAATATAATTTATAAAGATCATTCATTTTACAAGCGATGGGTTGGATTTTTAACATCAATTATCAAGAAAATCTCTAAGTGATATGAGTAACAAAAGGTGTGCCCCAAATGATGGACAATTATTAGGCCATTTATAATAGTAAATATGGATTATCCATTTTCTAGGCATCAATCAAATTATTAGAATGATTTAATCGAAGTAATTTTTATGAGGGATTCATAATCAAATGTGGGTTACACATCATTGATAGTCTAGATCAATTGTTAGACCTTCACCAGTAAAATAATTATGGATCAGCGATTTCCCATCTATTCCTTAGATGGTTAGATTATCAAATCAAAGTGATTTTGAAAGTGATGTTAATGAAAAGTGGGCCTCATATCCTAGACAATAATAATGCCCTTTCTACTATAATTATATGGATTATTTATTTTCTAATCATTGATTAGATGGTTAAATTACTTGATCAAAGTGACTTTTGGGTTGTTGAGAATTATTAACAAGTCTTAATTTAATAAAGATGTTATTAAGCAAGTTTTGGTTAAGTTAAATTAAGAAAGTGGTTAGTTAAAAAAATTCTTCTATTATAAGGGCTAGCTAGCATGTATATAATACACACGTCATAATTCTCTCATCTCTTTTAGTTTTTGAACGAAGTATTTTTTATCTTTTAATCTTTCTCGTTCTTTCTCTTTTCTCTACATAGCTTTACTTATGTTATACTCTTCATAGTATTAGAGCCACATTAATGAGTAAATTAGTAGTGTTATGAATTTCTTTGCTTCTACTTTGTGTTAGTTCTCATTTACAAGTGTGTGTGTGTGTGTGTGTGTGTGTGTGTGTGTGTGTCTATATATATATATATATATATATATATATATATAAGTATGCTCGACCATATTGATATTGAGTATATTTTTACAATGAAGAACTATGAAATTGAAATGTGTGGCTACAAAGCTATTTGATGGGCTAGGGCCTTTGAGATATCTCCAACAATAACAATTCGAAAGCAGAACTTGTAATTTGAAGGAAGAATAACAAAGAGGCTATACATGTGATTTATTTTGAATCAAATATGCTTTTCTATATTAGAAAATTGGATTCGGTTAAAGAAATATGGATCACTTGGCCACCTTGCACAAGAAAGCGAGCAACGTTAGAATGCATTTTTGGAAGTTGAATTGAAACGATCAAGTAAGTTGATAAATTTATGGCAGAGTTTTTTCAAATAGTGAAGGATTTATATGATCAGATTGATAGAATTGGCATCAAAATGGAAAACAAACTGAGTTTAATGCTATGAGTGTTAATTCAACAAAACAAGTCATCTATAAAGGAGGAGGTGAGTATATTACTGTAAGAAGATGCTCTTCTAGAAAAACAAAAAAATTGAAGGCTCAAAGTGATTTTGAAAAGACTAAGATAATCAATGATGCTTTCTTTTCACATGTACATAGTCAACTCCATGGAAGGGGAAGAGGGTGCGACTAAAAAAAAAAGGATTGTCAAAATTTTCATTAAAATTATAAATAATTTGAAATCGTCAATAATCTTTATCACCCACTAACAACAATAATTAAGGCAATTCTCGAAGAGATTCAAGTCAAATTTAGACTAAATATTATAATTATAGAAATTATGAGCACTATGCAAAGCAGTGTAAATCCAATGAAGTAAACTACACTATTGAAGATAAGTAAAGAGATGATGAAAAAAAGATTGAAGAAACCTTTTTGTATAGTGCAAGCTTTATAATCAGGTGTAGACAAGTGAAATATAAATTCGCCATACTTAAATCACATGACAACAAGAAAAGAACTTTTCACTAATAAAGAGACACTGTCGAGAGCATTATGTGTTATCACTAATGATAATACCTCTATTAAATTTGAAGGTAAGAGTAACATTACCATACAAGATTCTATAGAAGAATCTCATATCTATAAGATAATTTGTAGATCAAAGCTACAAGGTTGTATTTGGTGATAAAAGATATGTATCATATCGAGGGATGATAGTGCAATCATTACTCGTGGAAGGAAAGTTGACAGATTATTTGCATTTACGATGGCATTGTCTTTTAAGAATTTCTAGTTTGATGTTGTCAATTTGTGGTACTGAGAGTGGGTTATTACAATCTTTTAAGAGCCAGAGACATGTTAGAAACTAGACACGTCACGAGAATGCTAGTTATAAAGTACGTTGGGAATCACATATGTGAGGCATGTGATTTGCAAAGTTGACCCATCATCCTTTCACACAATCCATCACTTTATTTTGTTATCCACTTGAAGTCATCCATAGTGATGTCTGGAGATCAAGCCCAATGAACACCTATATATACACTAATGGTACTATGTTTCAGGTATTGATGAATGTCAAAGATTTGAAGTATTTGAATGTTTTAAAGCACTTGAAGAAAATTAATTTAATTAAAAAATAATTGTATCTGATAATAATAGATAATATGTGCCCAATAATTCAAATTCTTTTTTAAAAGCATATGGAATGAAACAAGAACTCACTTACACAAGAACACCTTAACAACATAGGATTGCTGAATGGAAGAATTGTTATATAGTCAAGGTCTCTTAAATTATGATGACCGGAAATTTTTTTTTTCTTAAATGTATTGTATTGAAACCATATGTACTATAGTGTACTTAATCATACTTGATTGTACTTGATCAATTATATACCATTGCATCCTTTTATATCAAATTCTTTACAAGAAGCTAGATTTAACACATCTACGATTGTCTGTATGCATAGCTTATGTGAAGCGCAATGATGAAAATTATAACAAGCTTTATTAGAAGCTTGATTATGATAATCTTATTAGAAGGTCTAACTCCCTACTCATAGCTCAGTGGTAGACAAAGTGCCTCTCACCACTAAGGTTATGGGTTCAAATACCCATGTAGTGTGTGTGGGTATGAGCGTGTGTAAAAAGAAAGCTCAGTAGAAGGTCATAAAGTGTATTTTTTTTTTTTTATAGATATTCATTTGAGAGAAAAGTTTTACCAATTTAGTAAATCATTATATTCGCAAGAGCCATTATGTGACTTTTGATGAAAATTTATAATGACAAGAGTGTTCAGAGCCTTTATTAGATACATATATTCAAATACAAGACTGTCCACTCCATAATCATTTAAATTAGCAAAACAACTCAGTCAACAAAATGAAATGAAATGAAGGTTATAGCTTCATCAAGTGATGCTTTGAAATAAATATATCATATTCGTGAAAGGTTTTCTATTAAAAGACTTGTAAATATTGTGTCACAAATATATATTATGAATATATGATGTAGGTCATGGATTCTTACGAGCCAAATACCTTTAAAAAAAGGTTGATGATCCTCTTTTTTTTTCCAGATGAATATCTAGAAAAAAAAAATGAATAGAGGAAGAGATGGATGCATTGAAAAAGAATGGCACGTGGAACTTAATTGAGCTTTCATAAAGAAAGAAAAAAAAACTATTAGTTGCAAGTGGATATATGAAAGAAAGTGGAAGGCCACATGTGAAGTCGAGCGTTGCAAGGCACCTTTAATTGGTGGTTAAAGGTTTCTCTCAGAACTATGAGGAAGGCTACGATGAAACATATATTGACACGGTTAATATTTCAAATATGCGTATTATTATAACTTCAACAGCTGTAAAAGGTTAAATCTTCAATAAATGGAGGTGAAATACACATTTTTAAATGATAATATTGATAAAGAAGTATATATGGAGCAATATGATGGATTCAAAGATCCTAAAAAGCCAAGACACTTGTATAAGCTTAAAAAGGTGCTCAATGATCTAAACAAGCATTTAAAACTTGGTTTTCTAAGGTTAGAGAATTCTTTTTTTTTTTCAACTAATCTTATTTTCTCTTCTGTTGATGTATGCATCTTTGTGAAATACTTTACGAAAGGAATGGTTATATGTTTATGATCCGATCATCACAAGCATTAATATTTTGAGAATTCAAAAATGCCTCTCTCAATGATTTAAGATGAATGATTTGAGAATGTTTCAGTACTTTTTGGATATTGAAGTGATAAGATATAAAATGGAAATTTTGATCTTATAAAAAAAATAGGTTTGTACTTGCTTACAACGATTAGTTTACTAGAGTTAAAATTGATTTTGATACCACTTGAAGTGAATAAAAAATTGTCGAAAGATGAAGGAGAGCTACTCAAAAATGTGCATACTTATCAAGAGATGATTGGTAGCTTGATACACTAACCATTACTTGCCAAGATTTGGCATATCTAGTTAAAGTCGTCAATTAGTCTATGCAGAAGCTAAGAAAACCACATATTGGTGTACTGAAGCATATCTTGAGATACTTGAAAGAGACCATTAATAAATATGTTCTTTACAAGTATGGTGTATCAACAAAGCTTGCAGCCTATTGTGATGAACATTGGATTGAGGACCAATTTGTATATCGTTTAACATCAAGTTTTTGTTTTAATAGTGGTTCGGAAAGTGTGTTATAGAGACGTAAGAAGTAACCTATTTTGCATTGTCTACTACAGAAGCTGAATATTGAGTTATGATACCAACTGCATGCGGAAGTGTGCGATTGACTCAACTGCTAAGAGATTTTGGAGAAAAAGTTAACTATCCTGTTCTAATCATGAATACCAATGTTAGCTTGATCATCTTGGCTTTAAATCCAATGTGCCATGTCTTTGTGAAGCACGTGAAAGTCCATTATCACTTTATTTGTGAAAGGGTACAATAAAGAGCTAAAGTTGACTCAAGTCTCTCCAAGTAACCAAGAGGCGAATATTTGATCTAAATACGAAGCACATATATAATTAAGATCTCAAAAAGAAGTTTGGGAGTGATGGTTGCAATATGGGACTTGACAATGAAGAAGAGCGTTGAGAATCATTGTTGAGTCCTTTAATTAGGATAATTAGTTGTTAAACGGACTGTGGTTGAAGAAAAAAAAAAAAAGTGGGGTTCGAAAATTTCTTTCTTAAAATTATGTTGTTGGTAGGAATGGAAAATAAAAAGCCCCCTTTTATATAAGGGTTAGCTAGTTCATGTATAACCGGTATGTAAAACTTGCCTTTCTCCTCTTTTTCCATCTTAGCTTTTGAATAAAATAGTTTTTTTCCTTCAGTCTTTTCTCTATTTCTCTTCTCTCTAGCCTATCTTGCTTTTTCTTTTTCACTGGATGCCAAGACCCTTCTCTCCATAACATGGCCAAAGGATGGGCAATGAAAGGTGATGGAAGGTCCAAATCATTGATTAGATATTTTTCTAGCATAATGAATATGGACCATCCATTTCATAATTAATTGCAAGCCCCAAATTTTTGTTTGCAAGTATAGTATGTGACTCACTTGGTTAATCAAGTAACGTAGCCGGTCGTCACAGGCATACATCCCAGAAATTAATTACCAAACATTTCGTAACAATTCTTTACTAACCAAAAACACATTTAGATGTTCCCCCAAAACTCTCATAAGTGCAGACCAAACATAATTTAATTATTTCCCGGAAACAACTACCTTTTTTTTCTGAGTTTTCTTCCAGAACTTGATCAAATACAGGAATAGAAATCTGCAGCAGCCAAACAGGCCCTGAGAGTTTCTTAGCTCTCAAAATACCTCTTATCAGGAACAAGAAAGTAGCCACGATAGGGACTCAAACACCATTTATGCCATAGGATATAGACTGTTTTACCAGCTGCGTAAAATGCTCAATCTCTGTGGGACCCACCATCTTGACTATGTAAATCCACTGTCCATCAGGTGGAAACCGTTGTTTAAGCCATATATGCAGAAGATTAGCCTCATTAAAAAACTCTTATGGGCCACACTAAGGGAAAATGTAAAATTGCACCTAAAACCTCTTTAAGTTTTTGTATGTTCACATCATCCCAGTGAGTCCACCTTGGTGTGGCCCATATGAATGGTGGATCTAGCTGATTTTTAGAATAGAAGACAGGAAATTAGATGGAGATGATTTTTCATATAGAACCGGTGGGCCCACTTAGCTAGGGTTGGAGTTGTAGAGGATTCCGCTCCATGAGATATGACCTCATGCAACCATGCTTATGACATGTTATTGTAACAAAATAAAATAAAAAAAATAAATTTATAGATTAGAATTTGGAATACGTATAAATCAAGAAATTAATAAATATCTCTGAGAATATGTAATTCTCTTACGTATACAACATCCTGCCCGCTCTTCTGTTGTGTGAGCACATTACCTCAGTATTTAATAAATATCTAAGCCACTTGCTCTAAAAGGTCCACTCTTCTTCCAACCCACTACTTAAAGATATTTTTTAGGAATCCAATAAAAGCAACTGCATTTATAAACCTATGTAATGATGCAAGATTTAGAACGCACCCACTACATACGCCAGTTACGAAGTGTGCACACAAGCTTTTCCTCTTTCTTAAACCAGTTAGTATTAGAAATTAAGTGACCCACATAATTGGAATTAAGTCTAATCCTTATTTTCGTAACCTTAAAAATACATTTTGGCTTGGGCCAGGCTCGACCGGATGTAACTCGGCTCAAAAATTGATAAAATCCCTATTTCCTTCTTGGGTTTCTGTAATTAATCCGTTTGTAAAGTGGGCCACACATGCACAAAGAAACAAATATTTTAGAGGAGTGAATCGAGCATTCCATATTCAAGGTAGATGGTTAGGATATAACATATGTACAGTTGGGTTGGGACGGGTTAAGTCGATCTAACATTGCTTGAGCCTAAGCCTAACCTGAAAATTGATCCATATGTATGTGAGGCTAAGCTCAGCGTAAAGGCGGATCTTTGGTGGGGCAGGCTACCTGGCCATTGACATCCTTATAAAAAATGGATATAATTTATTTTTACATCCATTATGTTAGTCATCCATCATGTGGGGCCCAGCCTTAATGGCTTATCCGTCTCAAATCTTTGGTCGGACGCTCCTAACCATCAGATCAATGGATATTGAAATGGGCAATTTATATTTATTACACTAAAAATGATATGATCATTGATATAGACCATCCATCATGTGGGGCCTACTGTTGATTGTCCATCCCTCTCAAATCACTTTGATCAGGGAAATCTAATGATCCAATTAGTGGTTAGGTAAAAAAATGGCAATCCATATTAAGTATACTAGAGAGGTCAAAACAATGATGTGGACCATCCATCGTGCGCAGCCCACCTTTGATTGCCCCATCACTCTCAAATCACTTTGATCAGATGATCCTAATCACCTGAGGATCATCCGATTAGTAGTTTAGTCAAAATGGTAGGTTCATTTGGAGTATACTAGAGGGTTATTAGCATATGTATGGACCATCCATCATGCAGGGCTCGCCTTTGATTGCTTATCCCTTTAAAATCACTTTGACTAGATTATCATCACCACCGGATTAACAATTTGGGAGGTGGGTGGTTCATATTGATGAGACTAGAGAGGTATGATTTTACTAGATTATCATAGCCACTAGATTAACAATTTGGGAAGTGGACGGTTCATATTGATGATACTTGAGAGGTATAATTTTACTAGAATATCCTAACTACCGGATTAACAATTTTGGAAATGGGCGGTTCATATTAAGTATAATAGAGAGGTCTAAGCATTGATGTGAACCGTTCATCATATGGGACCACATTTGATTGTCCATCCCTCTCAAATCTCTTTAATTGGATAAGACTAACCATCTAATTAGTGGTTTGGAAAATGGAGAATCCATATTGAGTATACCAGAGAGGTCTAGTTCATGATGTGGACCATCCATCACATGGGGCTCACCTTTGATTGCTCATTTGTCTGGAATCACTTTGATTGGATAAGTCTAATCACCGGATTAGGGGTCAGGAAATGGATAGTCCATATTGAATTACTAGAGAGGTCTAAGCATTGATGTGTACCTCCATCATTCCCATTCTTCTTAAATCACTTTGATCGGATGATATAACCATCCAATTAGTGGTTTGGAAAATTAACAGCCTATATTAAAGTGGTAAACAAAAGGAGGCAATTTAAATTGGATAGCATTTCCTCAAGGAGTGGGATGTTGAGATTTTTCTGTTTACACATACGAATGGATATATTGTGAAAACATTAAATCCGGATCCTCTGTTGTCTCCAAGCAGGAAAACCCTGCTTGGAGTCTTTTTATTGGTCCACGTTATCATATAGGTCTGCAACCTGATCACATCCTCAGTGCAACCTTATTATACTGACGTAATGCAGTGTGGTGTGGACCAATGAAAAGCGCTCCAAGTAGGGATTTCCTGCTTGATAGCCAACAGAGGATCCGGACTCGAAAACATTACATGTATACGAGATGATGTGCAGTAAAAACCGCATCTTAAATGTGTTGAATCCTACATGGAGGGTAATGCATGGGTAGTCCTGTAACATGGGTTTGGATCAACTCGTACCCAGCTGATCGTTGGGAGGTTGGTCAGGTTGTTAGGGCCCTCCCAATTGGGTTAGAGCTGGAAAACTAGATCTGGAATGAGGTTGGGTTCATGTTGAGAAACTTCGAGTCTAGTGGGTTCGAGTCCTTGCCTTGGTGGCAGAGGTCTGGGGTTCGAGTTGTGAGTGCGGGGTGTGGGGTGCATGTGTAAAATAAAATAAAACTTGTTAGGTTGGGTTGGGAATAATCACCAGTGTTGTTGCATGGAATTGGCCAACAAATAAAGTCGGTTAAGCTTGGCCTTATGGTCTTTTCCACCCTCATGTTCTCAAGACGAAGCAAGCTTGTGTCATGATAACAGTCGTCAGCCCTATAAGAGGAAGCGAAAACAGGCAGCGGAGAGGTGCCAGTGGCCAGCTATAGACTCTCTGATGCCTGAGTTAGACCATTCGAACTCAATCGTAGAGTTTTTGTAGGCTAGGGAGTGCATAGAGTTGCATACCTTATTCTATAGAGTGGAGCCCTATTTATAGGTCATGGATGAGGCTCTGGGCATTCAAGTCCTTTATGAATACGTTAGGAGAGTCATAAATGGGTGAGTGTCATCTCGTAACCGTGGGAGAGATCTACGGCTAAGATAAAGTCGTAACTCACATCTCGTCCGTGTTTGACGGATCTGCCTCGGACTTGTCACACCGCCTCTTTGTCGATGATCATCCTAGTCTGCTTGGGATGTGGAGCTCGGTGCACGAGCTCCTTCCCTTCGAGTTAATTTCTTACTTGGACTGTAGATCTTTCTCAAGGGATGAAGTCGATATCTTCCTCCGTTAGTCCAGCTCAGGACATTAGTTGCTGCTCCTCAGTCCGGAGGGTAGAAAACTACTTGGCAGAGGAGCTGAGGACATGGACTTTTCTCTAGCTTTAGCTTTTATAGATGTTGATAAGACTGCAGTAGGAAACTTGGCAGTAGCTGCCCCCTAGCTTGGGGAGCTCGTCGATCTATCTCCTCGGCCTCATCGCTCTTCAGCTCGAAGGAAGGGCCGATAACTTATTCTTGGGCCTGTGGGCTTTCTTAACTGTGTGGGACCAGTTCGGAATACCCCACAACAACCAGTATTTTCTTCGTGTTTAGTTGGGTCTGTTGGGAATAGGGATGCCGACAGCGGAAGCGAAAGCCGAACAACACCACAGAAGTATATAAGATCAAACAAGAAACACAACGTAATCAAAACCACAATGCAATAAAAACCACACAAGTATTCAACCACAAGAGACAATCCGATTTTATGTGGAAAAACCCCCAACAGTAAAAAACCATGACACAAAGCGATCCACTATGATTAACAGAAGATTACAGAGATTGATAGCCCACAAGCAAGTAAAACAGAGAAAACCCAAGCGCTCTCTCTCTCTCTCTCTCTCTCTCTCTCAAAACATTCTCCCCTCTCCTAAACCCACTTTAGAAACCTTGGACACCTTAGGATTACTCCTAATCCCATATTCATGCCAGATATATAGCAAGCAACCCGGAATTAGAAACATCTTATCTACAACCTTGCACTAAAACAGTCCAGAGGAAATTCATACACAAACCCGGCACGTTGCCTCACCACAGACTGGTCGGAGCCCCTTGCAAACAGGTCGGCCGATCGGTTTAGGGTGAGAGAAATTTGTCCAAAGACCTCTGTGCATCTAGGCCATTACGTGCAGACCGATCACCCGACCAGTCTGAGCACCCAAACTGTGCACAATTTGAAGGCTCTCCAACAATCTCCATTGAGGCTTCAAACATTGAATAAAAAAAATCCTCGCTTTGTCATCTCATCTTCATCATAGCTCTACCGCTTCTTGTGCCTCCATCAACCCTAACCTTGCTACTTTCACGCCATTTTCCGCTCTTCTCATGTGGCCTTTGGGCATTTGCCACATACGAGCAACAGTGAATCCTGCTGCCAATCCCGCGCTCCACCGTGAATTGTGCTCCCGATCAACTTGTAAAGATGGCTACAACTCCGTGCCTTCATACACATGAGTGCCCCTTCAATACTTTACAACAATGATCCTGGCCGATGAACGCGCACCCTTTCGCCTCGAGTGCACCAAGAGAAATCATATTCATCTTCATCTTGGGGACATCCTTCACATCTTCCAGGACTCATTCGATCCCATCGAACATCCTGATACGCACAGTACCAATACCCACCACCTTATGAGCGTAGCCATCACCCATAAACACCGCATACTCCCTATATGTCATGAATGAACTCCGGTCAGGACTAAACGTGACATGAAGCCCTTGAATCTAGGATCCACTCTCTACCGTGAGATCCCTTACTAGATACAGTCAGTACTTCACAAAGATCACCACCATCTTATACAGTATTTGCTCCCTCTCAAGAAGAATTTTTATACCTCTCTTGCTTCAACTTGGGATTCTGACAATCCCCTCTAATGTGGCCTTCCTGACCACAACTCTAGCACTTCACGTTAGCTTTCCCCTTGCCCTTGGCCTTAGATACCGATTTTAAATATCTTCCACCATACTCAGAATTTCTTCCCCTCATAATCAGTGCCTCTGAGGAAGAACGAGGACCCATGTCACCGTTTTTCTTTCTCATCGCCTTCAATTAGAGGGTTAAGATAACGGTCTTAACGTTAATGGTCTCTCTCCCTAGTGCACACTAGAGTCTCTGAATGACTTATATGAATCTGGAAAAGAATTCAACAGGATGCATGTTTGATATTCATCCTTCATCGGCTCATCTATCTTCACCAACTTGTAAACTAGCCGATTGAATGTGCTTAAGTAGTCCTCCACATCTGTCCCCTCAGCCATCCTCAAGGTCAACAATTGTATCAACAGATACATGCGATTCTCTAAAGACTTCTTGGCATAAACCTTCTCTAACTTCGCCATCGTATCAGCGGTTATCTCCTCCTTCGTGATGTGATGTACGACATCATCTGTAAGGCATAACAGGATCGAGGTTCTAGTCTTCTTGTCGAGCTTCGTCCACTCATCTTCTTTCATAACCTCGGGTCGCTTTTCAAGAGCTTCATCAAGCCCTTGTTGAACTAGAAGGGATTCGATCTTTACCTTCCATAACTCAAAGTTATTTTTGCCGAAGAATTTTTCTACCTCGAACCTTGTGCTTGATCCCATCTTCTCATCTCAGATCCGCATTCTACTCCACCCCAACTTTATCTCTGATACCACTTGTTGGTACTAGGGACGTCGGCAGCAGAAGTGGAAGCCGAACAACACCACAGTAGTATATATGATCAAACAAGAAACACAACGTAATCAAAACCACACAAGCATTCAACCACAAGAGACAATCTGATTTTACGTGGAAAAGCCCCTCAACGGGTAAAAAACCATGGCACAAAACAATCCGCTATGATTAACAAAAGATTACAGAGATTGATAGCCCACAAGCAAGGAAAACAGAGAAAACCCAAGCTTTCTCTCTCTCAAAACACTCTCCCCTCTCCCAAACCCACTTTGGAAACCTTAAACACCTTAAGATTACTCATAATCTCGGATTCATGCTATATATATAGCAAGCAACTCGGAATTAGAAACGTCTTATGCACAACCGCGTAATGCGTAAGAAAACGCGTGCACAGTCGACCGGTCGGACCTTGACTAAAACAGTCCAGAGGAAATTCATACACATACCTATCACACTGCTTCACCACCGACCAGTCGGAGCCCCCTGTGGACCGGTTGGCCGACCGGTCTAGCGTGAGGGAAATCTGTCCAGAGACCTCTGTGCATCTGGGCCATTACGTGCAGACTGGTTGCCTGACCGGTCTAAGCACCCAAACCGTGCACAATTTGAAGGCTCTCCAATAGGGTCAAGTCGAGTTGGTTTCAGTCAAGGTAGGGTTGAGCACAAAAGAATCTGGGTTGGGCACCTCAAGTTAGAATTCAAGTCAGGTTGGGTCAGGTCATGGGTTGAGTCTTCTTGAGGTCAGGTGTAAGTTGCACCCTGGGCATGGTTCTACCAAATAGGATTAGGGTAGTCCTTATTTCATAATATAACCTACCCAGATAAGGATTAGGCTCAATCCCAATTCCACAAAGATTGTAGGTCTTCTCTGGATTCAATGAGTGAAATACCCTTTTATTATCTGTTAAACGCGCTTCAGTCAAACATTGTGGGGACCACGGTTGTGTATGATGTCCCGCCTGTCCCACATATACACCCCGTCCAAAAATTGTGCGATCCAATCGTTGACTGGACCACACCATAACATAAAAAACAATGTACACTATCCAAAACCTCCTAATTAATAGTAGCTCATATGATAATTGGATTGACCTGATTCTTTGGTTTTCTAGTAATCACGGTGAGGATTCACCTGTTGGACGAGGGGTTGATTGTCATGCGCAAATCACGGCCCCACAATGCTTCACTCCACTTCTATAGGAAAAATAGAAGGGCAGCTTGGTCATTTTATCCACGGTAGTATTTTTCGTTACTTCAACATGTAGATGGAGTCCACGCTTCTCTTTTGAAAAAGTCTAATGATTTCTATTATAAAAATTCCAAAAATAAAAAATAATGAAGTGATCTAAGTGGTGGTGCTTATGCATGATCTGATCTGACCGCCGTAGGTTTAGCAACCTAGATGATGCCAAGTGGCATTGAAGTCTCAACAAGAGAGAAACAAAAGATGTCTTTGATTGCTTTGACTGCCAAATGTGGCCAATCACGAGTAGCCCAAAAAAGATAAGTACAGTTTGTTACAACAATAAGATATGTATCAGTATTCTGCTCACGTCGCAAAGCCATGTATTCGCTATAGTGGCCTCGTAACCAAAAATGAGTATTGATCGAAACATGATCGTAACTAGTAACAAATTTGACAAATGCACCTTAGCATCTCATAGAAGCACTTATGGCTGAAAACATTTAAGGAGCGGAGTAACAACTACATTAAGTTGGCCAAATTTCTTGACACACTACATATGTTTGCGCAAAGAAAGAGATAGTTGTCACTAACATGCGGTGTCTCGAGAGAGACTTTCATCTGCATTACAAGAGCAGGACATGTGTGACCAACTGGCAAAAACCGGCATGGATGCAACACATGCATTATGGTGGGCCCGGTATCCTTAGCGATTGGGTCTCCAGGCAATTTGCATCCGTCTAACCATAATGTGTGGGTTTTATCCACATCATCCATCCATTTTGCCAACTCATTTTATAGCATGAGCCCACAAAGTGGTAAATCCAAAGCTCAAGTAGACCACACCTCAGGAAACCGTGGAGATTGAACGCCTATCATTGAAAACTTCTTGCCCGTTCCTGTGGTGTGATCCACTTGAGATTTAGATCTGCAAAATGGATGAACAATAAGTATAAAACACATATATCATGGTGGGGCCCACAGCTTTTCCACCACTGACTTGGGGAGTGAGGGGTCACTGCCCAATCCAAGTTCTTCAAAAACCGATGTGGAATGCCTGCCACATGCTCCTATGACAGGAAGCTAGGTGGGCCCACCGTGATGCTTATGAGAAATTCACACTGACCATCCGTTTTGCCAAATCATGATAGGACATGGGCGTTTTGCCAAATCATGATAGGACATGGGCTAAAAAATAGACGGATCCAAAATTCAAGTGGGTTGCACAATAGTAACAGTGAGAATTGAATGCCCACAATTGAAATATTCATGGCTGCGGAAACTTTGGATCATGCCAATATTTTTGCATTATCAGTTCATCCAATTGAATGCCCACAATTGAAATATTCATGGCCGCAGAAATTTTGGATCATGCCAATATTTTTGTATTCTCAGTTCATCCTCGTAGGATTGACCTTATAAATGGTATTGATGGCATATAAACACCACAGTGGACCCTAGGGAGGTTTCAATTGTAGGCATTTTCCTACCCGCTTTTTCCTGTTGTGTGGCCTACATGAGTTCTGGATGTACCTCAATTCAAGTTGATAACTCAATTGGAATTAGAGTCCTATCATATCCAATCGGATGATAGATTCAGTTAAATCATAATTCACATGCCAATATAGAATTTGAACTTCAATAGATTAGTTATACTTCAAAATCTAAAATTATAACTTATAGAGAACTCGAAGCAGTCATCATATCTGAAGATCATGATGAATATAGGGTTCCCACAAATTAAACTTCATAAAACTACTTTGATCAACCTCAGAAACTCGCCACCATCCTATATAACCATAATCATAAGAGATCTTATAATTTTTTAAAACTATCAACTTTATTCAAACTAATCTCGATGAAAAATTAACACTAAATCCTTAAAGTACTTGAAGTAAATAAGTCTAAATATCATGAATAACTACAAGCTGCCCATTTTAGCCCCAACTAAGAGGTTTCACCAATCATGAACATGATTAAACTAAAAACTCAAAAACAAAGAAGAAAAACTAAAAAACTAGAAAAATTGAAAAATCTCGATGTAGAACGACTCCACCCTTGAGCTCCTCTCTTTCTTCACGTTTTAGAATAATTTGAGACATGTGAGAGAGCCCTTTAAATAAGAAAAATCAAGGAATTTATGCAGTTCCAGAAAGTTCCACCAACTTTCGTAAAAAAATTATGTAATCACCGCCTCTATCGATAGGACCTTTGATAGGATTTAAAACTTAATTACGATGGGTCGTAGATATGTCCAGATTGTCCAACGAGTTTCGACAAAAAATCAGGTTTTCTCTATGAGACTTCGAGAGGATCGAAGGCAGCTTCGATAGGACTTTTATGGGATCAAAATAACAGTCTAGCAGACTGCAAGGTCATTTCTTAAACTTTTTAAAATTTGATTTTCTGGCCTTGTAGTTATGAATTTCAACTTTTCTGGCCTTTTCCCTCATTATTGAAGCATTGTTCAACTTTCTTTTGATCTCTTTTCACCACATCATTGAGTATGCTCGATCATCATCTCTTGGACTTTAAATCTTTTTTTTAGCTTGAATTTATCGAACTTCTCTCAATTACCTTCAATCATAAAAGCATGCTTAAGTAAGTTGATTTAACAATCGAATCTATGTAAAACTAGAATGAGATTTGAGATAAATATGCATAATTCAACACTCAACTCACCCCCTAACTAACATTTTGCTAGTCCCGAGCAAAACATGTGAAGAAAACTTCCAAAGTCCAAAATTTTAACCTCTCTCAAAAGAACAAATTTTGTGCAATACAAGGTATATGAGTAATGAAATTCAGAGACACGAGCAAAGAGACCTTTTGTTGGTTTAAATTCTAGTATAACTAACAAGTAATATTCAAATCAAGTTCCAAATGATCAAGTGATTAATATAATGAATTCAATCATCGATCAAGTATCCATTGTGCTTCATGATTTCTAACTTAACATCAATAAGGATTGGCTTTTCACCATAAAGTTAACTCTGATAACCACCTAGAAAGTAGTCAGATCAACACAAGACAATGATTCCGAACCCATTTCATTTTTTCTTATTTTTCCAACTGTTGATTTTTCTATCGATGGCCTTCACTCTATTTACATTCTTTTTCTTTCTTTGGATATCTTCTTTTTCAGTTTTTTCTTATTCTAGAGCATTCAATAGGTAGCCCTTTTTCGATCTAACTATTTTTTACTAGTTTTACGATTTTTTTTCTTCTTTTATATAAGGTAGACAGGGTTCTCCAGGCTTTAGTTCCTAAAACCTCTAAATAATCATCAAACAAACCTTTATAGTTTCAAACTTAGCCTTAGAGAATGTGAGTCAGATGTAAATTGTAAACTAAATTCAATTGACATTTAAAGCTTCTATTAACCAACTCATGAAAGGAACTTTGTTACAAAACTACTAATCAACTAGTTTTTTACCTTTCAAAAATCACAGCACTACGTATCTCACATCTCATATCTTAAATACTCCTCCTCAATACACAGAAAATCAAACTTTCAAAAGAGTTTCAAAATCTGAAAATTAAAAAAAAAAAAAAAAATTCAAAAATTTTTGCTCAAAAATAACAAAAATACTAATAATTTCCCATGTATCTCACCCCCAAACTTAAAATCTACAATGTCCTCAATTTAAATGCTATGTAATGTTACTTAATATGAGAACAACAAAATATAAAGAGGAGTGAGTGAGAGAATACTTGCGAGAGCATCTAAAGTGAGGGCGAATTGTCCATCAGACTAGGAGATTCATCCACATTGAAACAAAAACAAACAATATAAAGAAAAGAAAAGTAAAAAAATCCTAACTAACCTACTTTTAGAAAGAGAATCTCTATCAGACTAGGAGATTAGCTCTGATAAACAGAAGTTTTCAGAAGTATGGATATGTCCTCTAGAGCAAAATTATCCACAAATGACTTTAATTATTGATCGTTTACTATGAATTTGTTGTCATTCGCAGGGTTTTCTATCTTGACAGCCCCATGAGGATAGACAATTTCAATTATGAAGGGGTCAGTCCATCGAGCTCACAACTTAGCCGAAAATAGGTGAAGTCTCGAATTATACAAAAGAACTTTTCGTGAGGTTCGAATAATTTTTTTTTAAATATGTTTGTCGTGAAAAGCCTTCATTCGGTCCTTGTAAATTCAAGAATTCTTATAGGCATCGTTCTGGATCTCGTCTAGCTCATTCAAATGTAATTTCCATAGCGAGCTAGCCTTATCAACATTAAAATTCAACACCTTTATTGCCCAATACGCCTTGTGTTCCAACTCCACAGGAAAATGGGAAGCTTTCCCTTAGACAAGTCTATAGGGAGGAATTCCAATAGGGGTTTTGTAAGCGTTATGGTATTCACACAACGCATCGGTCAGTCTAAGAGACCAACCTTTGCGATTGGGGTTTACCGTCTTCTCTAAGATGTGATTAATTTCTCTATTAGAGATATGGCTTGGCCACTTGTTTATGGATGATAGGGAATGCTCACATTGTGTGTAATGTCGTATTTCTTCATTAAATTTTCAAATGGCCTATTACAAAAGTGAGACCCTCCATCACTTATGCTGGCTCATGGTGTTCCAAACCTAGACAAAGATATTTTCTTTTAAGAACCGTACGATAATCATTGGTTCTACATAAAACAGTGTTAAGGCATAAAAAAATGCGCCAAGTCCCCCTGCGCAGATGAAAATCCCACCACACAGAGCACCTACGCAGCAGCCACGCAGGGATCTTTGAGATGAAAAGAAAGGGAAAACACGATAATAAATCTGTGGTGCGGCATCACCGCACATGAACTCGAGCAGCACTCGATTCTTAGCGCGGCAACCACGCAACCTGAAAATCAAGCGCGTGACAACCGCACAGCCCATAAATAGGCGTGTGACATTCACGCAAACCAGGTTTCCAGCGTGCAGCCTTCGTGTATCGTAGAAATCAAGTGCGCGGCCTCTGCTCTACACAAGAATTCGACAGGCACGACAATCCACATGGTGCTTCCTAATTGGTGGATGATCCAATTTTCTCGGCTATAAATACTAACAATTTTTCATTAAAAAAGAGGACTTTCAATCATTAACTGCTAAGTAAAGAGACAGGGCAAAAGTACACTGTCGGAATCCCTATTTTTGTCACCAAAACCTCTACTCCGACAACCAGAATCCCTTTTCTGATCACCAGAATCCTTATTTCGGTCACCGAAACCCCATTCCAACCACCAAAATATTTGTCCAGTCACCGACAGTGAGACATGTCTAGAAAAACTCTGGTGCCTCAACGTCGTCTACAAAAGGATGAAAGAAAGAGACAAAGGAGTATTACCAAGTCCCTGAGCATGGTAGCTTTGACCTAGTGCAACCACCGCACAAAGGCCCAGCGTGGCAAATATTGGTGAAGATTGTTATACACTGAAGGGGGCAAGATTGAGGGTTTTTATACACTAAAGGGGACAATTCAAAGAATGATTAATAGAGGGATTAATAGCCTTAGCCCAGACGACAAAGAGAAAGGAAGAGCCGTCGTAGTATCCACAATAATAGGGCCACTAGACACAATCACAATGACACCCTCGCTTGCACCATCTGACAATGGGGATAAAGAGCCTCGAACGCTAGTCAGTAGCCACAAGGGGTTAGAAAATCGGTGTTGCCTTATAGAGCGGAGAAGGTGGAGAAGTTAATGACATAGGGCAACTCACCAAATTCATCCTAGTGTATTAGACCAGGGCAAGGAAGCAAGGAAGACAGCCAAGGGGCATGGAAAGCCCAAGCAGGTGTACTTATAATGTAATATGGTGTCAACGATAGTTTCAGGATCAGACCCTAGTTGCTCACAGGTTCCGAGTGAAGATGTCAATGCAGTGGTATTGCGATCAGGGAAACAGTTGCTCAGACAATGTGTATTGGGACAGAATGATCAGAATGGAAAGAGCGCGACTCCAGATGGACTCGCGGTAAGGAATCGGCTGTAAGAAAGAAGAAGTAGAGAAGGCGAAAGACTTCTAGATCAGCCTAAGACCGGAGGAACTGTACCCCCTGTTTTCGTATGACATCATAACGCACCTTCGAAAGGTGCCGGCCATGTTGAGTATCTATGACGTGTTGCGGCTATCCAAATAATACAGAGAAAAACTCATCAATGCGTTATTAGATGAAGAAGTTCAAGAGTCTACGATTCTAGAGATCAAGCAGTGAGCGTTGCATCCCAACCCCATGATCATACAGGGTTTTAATCAGGATAGTCAAAAGGCCTTTGGATGTATTACTACGGTCTTAGAAATCAAAGAGCTAGTGGCAAAAGCAACGTGTCAAGTAATCAACTTTGTGAACACTTATAACTTATTACTAGGAAGGTCGTGGATGCACCAGTATGGGATAATCCTCTCTACTTATCATCAGTGTGTCAAGTATAACCAATGGGCATACAGTATTGAGTGGCTTTATTGCAAGGTCATAGACGACTCGAATGAAGATGAAATCAACACCCACCAATGTCCCGTGATTCCCTGAAACAGATTAATGGACCAGATCAAGCAAAGAGTGGATGGCTTCGAGGGACCCACAATCACCTCTTCCATTCAACTTCCAACACAAGCTACCAAACAAAGAAGAGAGAGAGAGAGAGAGAGAGAGAGAGAGAGAGGCAAAAAAGGCCTTTCCCGCTCATGGGACCCACCTGAGGAACCCATCCCACATGTTCTAACCCACCCCTCATATTCTGCGGGGGGCACTGGATAGTCTTGGAGGGTATCCAAGCCGTCCACATGAAAGGGGTTATAATTTTAGGCCATTAAACAAAATTTGTGGCCAGAACTCATCGTATATAGACCACAACGATGGGAATAGTCTGAATTAATGCACAGTTATGAGCCACAAACATGTCCTTTTCTTTTAAATGACCCTCCTATTGGTTCTCGATTGTCCAAATAAAGTGAACAATTCAGATAGGCTGAGGGGTGGCCCCAAACGTTGATTTGGTAGGGTCCATGCCCCCATTTGCAAAGGACTCTTGACTTCCTTGTCATGCTAAAGTCGTACAAGGGGGTGGCTGTATAGAGGGGCATTTTTGTTCAAGAAAAAGGCAAACAGTGCTTCAAAGGCTAAAAAAAAAAAAAACTTCTCACAAAGAGCTGACATCATAATGACGTCACTAATCAAAGGGTCTTTCAACTAATATCTCCCTCACCCAATACCAAGCTCAGTACTAGTCGTTACCGGAAAAGCTATGTGGGCCCCACCATGATGTGTGTATTTTATCTTCCCCATCCATTCAGGTTGCGATCTCATTTTAGGTAGTGAGCCAAAAAATAGGCAGATCCAAAGCTCAAGTGGACCACACCACAGGAAGCAGTGGGGATAGCAACACCTATAGGTGAAGCCTTCTTAAAGCCCACTGAGATATTTATTTGTCAGTCAACATGTTCATAAAATTACATAGAGGAATGCTCACCTGTGAACCATCTCTCACAAGAACTCATGAGAGATTTTTGAGGACTCATCATACGTGATGTGTCCCCAATATCTGAGCCATCCACATGCTGCAGCACCCCAAAAAACCCCCAAGGCCCAACTTTCAACCTGATCCAGAACTCTAGTGGGCCATAGAAGAGAGAGAGAGAGAGAGAGAGAGAGAGAGAGAGAGAGGCAAATTTGCATATGAGCATTCCTCAAGTTACATAAACCTGGATGAAGGGAAAAATTAAAAATTGATCCAAAATTTATTTGGCGACAAGAAGTTTCCATTGGTAGGCATTCAGTCCCCACTATTTACTACGGTGTGGTCCACTTGAGCTTCGGATCTACCTCGTTTCTGGAAAAATACAATCTGAAATGAGCTGGAAAAATGAATGGACGGCATGGATAAAAACACATACATCATCATGGCCCAAAGAAATTCGACCAGCACCGAGCTCGGCATCAAGAGGAATCACTACGGAATCAGAGTCCATATTCCCTGTCCTGAAAACTAGCTGAGAGGGACACATTGATGTTTGGCCGACATCCATGCGTGACACTTTTTTAAATTTGCTATTTAAAAGGTCCAGTTCTAAGGCTACACGCATCTAGACCAGATGGGCGGTAGTGGATTGTTTTCTATGGTGTGGCCCACAGTGAGTGGATTGCCCTGATTTTGGGTAGGTGTTCTTATTGTTGAGGCCGACATTATGGACGAGTTGGATGTTCTTTGACTCGTTGACATTTGGGCGATTGCGTGGAAGACATCATCTTTAAATATTAAAATGTGCTTTTCTATTCTTTAACGAGCGTAAGTTAACAAACTCCATCCAATCAGCGGCCGATGATTGCGCCAGTTTGCTTCAATGAAGGTCCTTTGCCGTTCATAAAAAATAAAATAAAAATTGATATAATCGCTCCGCGAGCATTCCGACCGCTAGATTTTGAGAGATGACCTCAATTTGAACCGTTCAAATCCTAGCCTTGTTGTAGGTTTAGGAATCATCATCTTTTTTATTTTTTTAACACACACTCATACCCCCACGCACTCACACCATGATGTAGGGAGAGAACCTCCTAGAGAAGAAAGAGGGTCACATTCTTGAAGGAAATGGACAGGAAAAAAAAATGCTAGCAGAAAATTCAGCGGAATTTCAAATTCCCGGCTATCTTTTGGAGGATTCCTGGCGGATATGGGCCGTTGTAAATGTCAGTCGCCCGACAACATTCTTCGAGCGCCCGAAATTCCGCAGAATTTTAGCCAAACTCTCTGGACGTTTTTGAGGGAATTCGGTCACCCAACCTCACCACTTCGGGCGCCCGAACATGCGCGATCTATTGGGTAGAATTAAACGAATTTTCTAATTTATTTTCGATTTTTAAATAAGATTCTTTTCTTACAAATCTAGGGTTTTCTAGAGTTTGTTTTTCTCTTTAAATAGTGGTTTTATTTCGTTTGAATGAGCGATCAGATTATTCCCCTTTTATCAATAAAACTTTAGTTTTTCTATCTTTTCTTCGTGGATTCGAAGATAAGTCTCATGGATTCGAGAAAGATCAGTTAGTCCTTATAGTTCCGTGGATTCAGAATAATTATCTTGTAAGAAAAACGGAGATCGATCTCACCCCTTCTACGCTGCTGCCAAGTTCGTATCAAATGGAGGAATCCCCTCGGGCCGATCTTTCTTTGTAAAGGCAATGCAAAAAAAATCATTTGGAATGATGATCTAGGGATTCATCATCTATTGGAAAGGATGGAAGCTTTCCACCAGGAGATCAGGTGGAAGGCCATGCAAGGGCTGCAGGCACTCCTCTACCATTCTGCGGATGCGCTGATCCCGCCATTTTTTCAAGGTAACGTTCAACCTCCCATGGTCGTTGGACTAATCAATCAAAGTTATTGACCCTATAGGAGGGTGATAGATCTTCCTATCTTCAATGGATAAGGTCACATCGATGAATGACTCTTTGGGATCGAATACTTCTTCAACTACATGCGGATTCCAAAAGAAAGGAGAGTTATAATCGCATTATTTCATTTAATGGATGACGCTTATGACTGGTGGGACCATGTTTAGTACTGTCAGAAGCAAGAGATGAATAAACCAATTCGCTCGTGGCCGCGGATGAAGTGACGCCTACTGGCCTATTTCCTATACAACGACGAATATCTTAGTGAGACTGCATCATAACAAATCCCCAATCCCATCAACAACACACATATCGTCCATGTGGGACCGAAAAGATCGCCTGAAGCTTTTAAAGTGGAGGGGCAATCTTCTATGCTTGCCGAGGATCACTTTGAAGAACTTGTTGAATCGGATGACGTCGAGGCCATGAAAAGTGAAGATGAAGTACAACCCCCTATTGTCTTTAAGGTTAATCAAACTCCTGAGACAGTGGAGGAGATCCATTCTTTGAATGTGCAGGACAAAGAGGAAGAACCAGTGACCGCCTCTAAAGATGACAAGGCGGCGTTGTAGGAATTTGATGTGATGGAATGCATGAGCATCCCAAGTGATTCTTTGGTAATTTCTGTTATGGAAGATTGGAAGATATTGCAAGCTGATATGATAGAAGATGCACTCGAGGAAGGCGACGCGGTTGAAGAACCATTTCTCTTATACAAGATAGAGCAGAAATCGAGGAAGAATCGAAAGCATTGACCCCCAACGTCACGATCGTGTTGTGAATCAAGACCGAGGCATAACTCAAGGGTGAGTTATTTTGAAGTGGAGGGGTTTAATGTAGGGAGAGAACTCCCTGGAGAAGGAAGAGGTTTGAGCACATTCTTAAAGGAAAAGGACCAGAAAAAGAAGAAAAGTTGTAGAAAATTCAGCAGAATTTCAGATTCCCAACGGTCTTCGGGTTCTCAACGAATCTCGACCGTTGTAAATTTTGGTCGCCAGACAACCTTACTTAGGGTGCCCAAAATTCCACCAAATTTTAACCAAACTCTTTGGATGTTTTTTAGGGAGTTCGGTCGCCCGACCTTGCCACTTTGGGTGCCCGAACATGAGAGATCTGTTGCGTAGAATTAAACAAATTTTCTGATTTATTTTCGATTTTTGCATAGTTTGTTTCCGTTTTTAAATAAGATTATTTTCTTGCGTATCTAGGGTTTCTAGGGTTTTTTTTCTCTTTAAATAGTGGTTTTGTTTCGTTGTGAAGGAGCGATCAAATTATTCCTATTTTATCAATAAAACTTTGGTTTTTCTACCTTTTCTTCATGAATTCGAAGATAGGTCTCGTAGATTCGAGATATCCCCTCGTAGATTCAAGGAAGATCGGTTGAGGAGTCCCGATAGTTCCGTGGATTCAAAATAGTTATCTTGTTAGAGAGATGGTGATCAATCTCACCCCATCTACGCTGCGTCACACCACAATTGGGTACTTGAACCCATGATCCGTGTTGAAACTCTGGTTAGTCTACCACCGAGGCATGAGTAAGGTCTTAGGAATCATCATCTTATATATAGGGATTTTTACTAAAATGATCCCATGGTATGGCAAAAGCCCTCCTTTTCGGATCATTGTCTTTGAGTAGGCATGGACCCACAGGAAACACTGATTTCAGCCTGACCTAAGTCCTTTGTGGCCCCACAGCAATCAATAATGGTAGGAGTTCATTTTCAATTATTTTATGAGGTGCAGTCCACCTTTGCTCTTACTTTCCCTTATTCTTGGCTCACAACAACCACTGTGATTTTGCTCTCTCTCCTCCTAGACAAGATTTAGAACTCTTGAGTGGCCACCATGATTTATGGGTTTTATCCACACCCCCATTCATTTCGTAATTTCATTTTAGGGTATAAGACAAAAAAATGTGGCAGATCTAAGGCTTAAATGAACCACACCACATGAAGCAAAGGTGATAATGACACACATAGTTGAAACCTTTCTAGGGCTCACCATGTTGTTTATTTTCCATCTAACCTGTTCATAAGGTCACGTGGACCTGGATGAAGGGAAAACACAATTACCAGCTTGATCTAAAACTTATGTGGTCCCACTACAAGAAATTAGGTTTTTACCGACGAAATAATTGGTCGGTTTTGAATCATATTTCGTCGGGAAATGTTATTGCTGTGGCTAAAATCGTCACAAAAAGGGCGTGGGTGAAGGCTTTTCCCGACGAAAAATTGGTTCGTCGACAATAATAAAATAATTACCGACGAAAAAAATCGTTAGGAAAACATATGATTTTTTGTCGAAGAAAAATGTGTTTTCGTCAGTAAATACAATTTTTATTGACGAAATTGTTCGTAGGTAAAACTATTACCTACGAATTTTTTGGTAGGTGTTTTTACCTACCGAAAAATTTGTAGGTAAAAATTCTTGCTCCTCTATTACCTACGAAATATTTCGTCAGTAATAGTTTTTACCAACGAAAAATTTTGTAGGTAAAAGATTTACAATGAATTGTTTCCAATGAATTATTTCAGTCGGTAAAACTTTATGCTCCCTTATTACCTACGAAATATTTCGTCGGTAACAGTCTTCCCCTTCCCGATTCCATTTATATTCAAAATTCAGGAAAAAATTCATGATATGCACCTGTAAATAAACCCACTACAATACATTTTTATCCTATTCACATCCACATACATACGAGCAAACACAAACCACACCATCCATACACAAATAATCCATTCCACATCTATAGACAACCCACATTCATCCACGCACAAATACATATAAGTTTAACATTAGTACATAAAAAAATCAGAAAGATGAAGGCGGAGGTGGCTGGGCATCGGTGCCAAAACGTGCAGCGAGAGCCTGAAACATCTCCTACATCCATCGCTCATGCTCCACCCGCAACTCATCGATCCTCCTCTCCTGCTCCTCTCGTCGCCTCTCCTCCTCCTCCCATCGCCTCTCCTCCTCCTTTCTCCACCTCTACTTCTCCTCCTGCCATCACATCTCCTCCTCCTCTCTCCGCCTATGCTCATCCTCCTCCCTACGCCTCTGCTCCTCCTCCCTCTGCCTCTCCAACTGCTCTTTAATCTCATCAACGATGACTCATAGCTGCTGAACCTCTCTCTCTCTCTCTGCGATATCAGTTCGACGTAGAGCGCTTTCACTAGCTACGGATCGACTAGAGCCAGCTCTAGTGGGTACCATGAGATTGGCACCATGGCCAAGCCCACGCACATATCCATAATGGGTGCCAAGCACCTCGCTCAGGATTTCTAGCTTACTCCGCTGACTACCATCGGGAGTGAGCTTACTGTGTATAGTGTCCATCACCACCTGTAATGAAAACATATGAAATTTCATAACAAATGACATGAATGACATTATTATCAATCAATGCAATTAAATTTTACAAAGTAAAGATTTTTACCCAATGCTCACTGGCTCTAAGATGAACTCAAGATCCCGTCGCCTGCCGACAGTGAGTCCCTCTGTAAAGGTATACTGGTCCAGGCTCCTGGCCGGTGACGGAATCTCGCTGCGCAATCGAAAGAAAAATAGACTTATAATAAATGCATGAAAATAATATATCAACTTAATAATCATCAGTAATTTCTTACCATATTGTAACGATGTCATATAAATGACTTTGAACTAGCTACGTGGTTCACTTGTAACTTTTCCCTGTTCGCAGAATTTATTCTATTCCTCTTTTGAATACATTATTCAAAATATATTGTTATTAATTACGAATTTAATTGTTACCTTAAGATATCGTAAATATGTAAATATTACCTGAAAAGCCTCCGACGAAAATCTCTCGCAGAGTATCCGCCAGTCGTCTATAGTCACATGCGGCGGTGCGGACAGTACGGCCTCATTATGCGTCCTGCACCGCTTGTACCGCTGGTGTAACTCTCCGTGGTACTCCTTGAACCGCTCTCTGATCATGTCGTTGACGGCATAGGAAATGTAAGAAACATTCAAATCGAAGACAAATTTATCCTACAGTTTCGTAAATAATAGATTAAGGCAATAAACTTATTAAAAAAATCACTTAACCGTAATTGAACTTTCACAAAAGAAAATTTTAATTTATTAAAGTTTACCTGAATGCGCTGATGGATGAGCTGTCACACATCATCTGTCACGTCTGTCTAACGGGGGGTGGTGGCGGGAATCAGAGATCGGCATAGGACACCGACCTCAGACATAAACAGCTTGGCATTGTCCCTAACAGGTCTAAGGCAGTCCTGTGGGAACTTTACCACCACCCTACCATCACGCGTAAGTCGCTCTAAAACTAACCCACACGTGGGTCCACGTCCTCGTCGGTTGGTAAAAGATGCTGTCGTGAAAAGAAATATGTAAGTAACAACATAAATAGAAATCACTAAATAAATGTCTAGACTTACATGCAGTGCCCGGTGTATGCTGAACCGAAGGATCAGACGTCTGTGATGCACTATGCGACGTTGATGCTGTCTGCTTCGCATCACGGGTGGAAGGGGTAGATCCAGTGTGTGAACGACTTGATCTCCTACTGTGGTGCCATGACTGAATATGTCTGAAATACAAACTTATAAATTTAAACAATGTCAATGCAAGTTTATAAACATCAATATAATAAACACATTAAAATTTACAGTCCAAGTAGTGTTCATGGTAGAATGAATTTATACTTATACTTAGAGAGATGATAAAAATATGATTAGACCATTATACTATGATGCAAGCAGATATAATAAAACCATAAACAGAATATAAAAGTTAGAAATTCCATTACACATTGTCATTCTATATTAAATACATATATTTCATTGTAATACAAAACAACTTCGGATCAACTATCCGAAATACTCCCTGCGTAAGTTATCGTACGCTGTAGATGTATATGTCAAGCTGTATGAAGCACTCGACATTGTTACAGCCAATATGTCAGTCATAATAAGAGAAATCTGATCTCTCGGGACTCCGTTCAGATGTGCAAGTCACAATGTCGCATCTTCCATATGAAGTTTCCCGCGGTTATATTCCTCCATCAGGTCCGAAATTTTTTTGAGATTGTATAATCTTTCATCTGAGTTATCGTCTTCCTCCCTACATTTATCGACCAGACTGGGTATCTCTCTGACCCTACCAGAAGAATATAGGGCCAAAAAGTCCATCCGCAACAGCTAATGAAGTATGCTGCGTGCTTCCGCTACGCTCTGGTTTGTGGAGGACATGAACAGAAAGTGACTTAACTGCAAATGTGGATTATAAACAAGTCAATTCAATGAATAAATCATGACTTGTAAAACATATATACATGTAATAATCAAATTATTCGAATTGAAAAATGACATGTAAATCTTGTGTACATTTAATAATCGTCATCTGTATCATTATCGCTTAGGACTTTCTTTTTCACCATCACTATCGTTGATCAGTATTTCCTCTTCATAATCTGCAACGTCGTCATCAATGAAAGTGCTATCATCTCTAACAATGTCATTTATGATTGAGGCATCAACATGATTTGGTGGCACATCATCTCTATTCAATTGCACCACATCAATATCAACATTTTGATCATTCTCTCTATCCCAAGATGGCATGTCTTCTTGATATGCTTGTTCAACCGACGACGTTCCATTTCTCCCTTCATCGTTATCTTCAACGTCTAGTTCGAGAACGTAAAATATGTTTCGGGGCTTTATTTTCTGCACCACGTGCCAAGAGCCGCCTAACTTAGTGTCAGCTAGGTAGAATACTTGTTCGGCTTGGCAAGCTATGATAAATGGGTCATCTTTAAACCACTTTCGAGATAAATTTACGCTCATAAAGTAGTCGTCAATCTGTATTCCCAACTTCTTATTTCCAATGTCCCACCAATCACATTTAAATAAGTACACCCGCTTTCTCATACAATAACTCAGCTCAATAATATCTGTTAAAACGCCATAAAAGTCAATTCCTACCTCCTCATGCGTTCCCTTCACAACCACCCCACTATTTTGTGTGGTCCTATACTTCTCACACTCTTCAGTGTGGAACCGAATCCCGTTTACAATACAACCTGTATATCTAGATATACATCTATCAGGGCCACACGCTAGTGAGTAGAATGCATCAGATGCATCCGCAGAGTTGCTAGCACGCAACGTCTTCATTTATTATCACGTACAGAATGTAAATGTTTATGGATTTAGGATTAGGTGTAAATATTGTGCAATACAACAATATTATAAGTGTAATGAGATAAAAGGTGAATTAATCTTACACGTTTTGTGAACCATTCTGAAAACTGATCATGATGTATTCGATCATAATTTGTAGGGTATTGGGACTTCATCTCCTCAATGTGTTCGCTATACATAATTGGCACGTTATCAGCAAGAAATTTTGAGATCATCGTATGTAGATATACAATTATCGATTGAAGACTTACTCTAAGTACGACTCTATTTCTTCACAATTATGCAACACATACCACCGCGCCTTTGCTTGATCCCCGTGGTCCATATCTTGAAACGTCGGCGATCCTAAAGGACGGACAGTTATATGCGAATATAGATATGAGTCCTTGTTCATGCTCCTGTCCTTCATCGGCATTCCGATCTTCTCGGTTGAATCTAGTCTCTATGCCACGAAGATACATGGAGCAAAATGTCAGTCACTCATTATCAATGTACACCTCAGCAATGGATCCCTCTGAACGTGCCTTATTCCTCACATATCGTTTTAATGTGTGAAGGTATCTGTACACAAAATCACTATGTTATACATATGAAAACATGGATATATGTAGTTTATGGAATAAATAAAAATTTTAATAGGTTCTATCACCTTTCGATCGGATACATCCAACGATATTGTACTGGGCCTGTAAGCTTCACTTCGTGCGGTAAGTGAATCGTTAGGTGTACCATAACATCGAAAAACACAAGTAGAAATATTCTTTTAAGTTTGAAAAGGATTACGATAATGTCCTTCTCCAGTCGTTTAATAACCTCTACATTCAAAGATTTCAAACACAAATCCTTAAAGAATATCCCCAACTTAATCAGCGCAGCACTGACATCCTTATTAAGGAATCCACGAACCAACACTGACATCCTTAAAGAATATCCCCAACTCCAATACTGTATGCTTTCTCTTCTTCAAGTGCGGTGCCTTACCAAATCTAACTTCTTCAATGTTACTCAGTTTTTGTATCACATCTTCTTCAGATAGTTCTTTCGGTGGTGGCCTATGATCTTGTTTGCCATCAAAGATCATCGTCTTCCTGCGCCAACTATGATCCCTTGGAAGGAAGCGACGATGGCCCATATAACACATTTTTTTTACCATACTTCAATGACAATGAACAAGTCTCAGTACTACATGTAGGACAAGCCAACTTTCCCTTCGTGCTCCACCCACACAAATTCCCATACGTAGGGAAGTCATTTATTGTCCACAAGACCGTTGCACGCAATTGAAATGTCTGTTCTGTAAAAGTGTCATACATATGGACACCTTGACTCCACAACTCGTTTAACTCATCTACTAACAGTCGCAAATACACATCAATGTCATTCCCCGGTGACCTGGGTCCAGGAATAAGCAATGACATCATGAAAAATGACTCCTTCATACACAACCGAGGAGGTAAATTGTAGGGCATAAGTATCACTGGCCACATACTGTACGAGCTACTCATATTACTAAATGGATTAAAACCATCACTTGCAAGACCTAGCCGAACATTGCGAGAATCCTCTGCAAATCAGTCAAATTGCTTGTCAAAATTTTGCCAGGCTTCAAAGTCGACAGGGTGCCTCAATGTATTATCATCATGAACGCAGTTTCTCCTTATGCCACCTCATATCTTCAGCCGTCTTGCTCGACATAAACAATATTTGTAATCTGAATTTCAATGGAAAGTACCTTAACACCTTTTGTGGAATTTTCTTACGCTTGGCTTCATCATATTTCCACCTAGACTCTCTACATTCTGGACACTCTTCAACATTTTCATAGTTCTTTCCAATACAACACACAATCATTTATACATTCATGTATGAGGATGTAACCAAGGCCCAAGTCTCGCATTAAGGATTTTGCCTCGTAATGAGACTTGGGCAATGTCTCATCGTCCAGTAATACTTCTTTCAACAAGCCAAGTAACATGTCGAACGATTTGTTACTCCAACGATTTATTATCTTCAAATGAAGTAACCATGTAAGAAAATTCAACTTGGAGAAGTTCCCACACCCCAGATAGAGTAGACATTGCGCATCCCTCAACAACCTACTAAACTTTTCTGATTCGGCATCACCTATAGAAGGAATATCCTGGATACTACTTATCACTGCAAAATCAGTATCCACAATTATTCCCCTTAACACATCCCCTATGATGTCTTGCATTTCATCAACGTCTTCATCCTCGTCATTAGGCACAATTGGGTCAGCAAGGACTTCAGTGGCCTCAACTCTTTGGTGGAAGTCTTCACCATGATGAATCCACCAAGTGTAACCCTGGTCAATCCCAACTATGAACAAATCGTCTTCTACTTGGTCTAAAGTCTTGTGAACCATGTTCTTGTATTTTCGGCATGGACACCTAATTCTATTACCTGAATCTGCCCGACATCGCGCAAATTTCATGAACTCCTTAACACCTTGTTTATACTCTGGGCCAAACCGATTCTTAGCTGCATCCAACTCTTATCCATATCTACAATGCAAAGATTAGATTCAATTTACATTTAGGTTAGATGAATTGAGTTTAGGTTTAGGTTTATGAGTAGGAATTCAGAATTATGGTTCGGGATTGGGTTTAGGCTTAAGAATTCGAGTTTGGGTTTGGGTTTAGGTTTAGATTAGAGTTGTAGATTTAGGAATAGGTGTAGGTTTAGGTTAGGTGACATGATTTAGGATTAGGTTTAGGCATAGGTTTAGGAAATCGGGTTTAGGATCGGGTTTAGGTTTAAGTTTTTGAGTTTAGGTTTAGGTTAGAGTTGTAGATTTAGGATTAGGTGTAGGTTTAGGTTAGGTGAATTGAGTTTAGGATTAGGTTTAAGCCTAGGTTTAGGATTACGGGTTCGGGATCGGGCTTAGGTTTAGGTTTTTGAGTTTAGGTTTAGGTTTAGGTTAGAGTTGTAAATTTAGGAATAGGTGTAGGTTTAAGTTAGGTGACAAGAGTTTAGGATTAAGTTTAGGCGTAGGTTTAGGATTTCAGGTTCGGGATCGGGTTTAGGTTTAGGTTTTTGAGTTTAGGTTTATGTTTAGGTTAGAGTTGTAGATTTAGGAATAGGTGTAGGTTTAGGTTAGGTGGATTGAGTTTAGGATTAGGTTTAGGCGTAGGTTTAGGAAATCAAGTTCGGGATCGGGTTTAGGTTTAGGTTTTCAAGTTTAGGTTTATGTTTAGGTTAGAGTTACAGATTTAGGAATAGGTGTAGGTTTAGGTTAGCTGAATTGAGTTTAGGATTAGTTTAGGCGTAGGTTTAGGAAATTGGGTTCAGGATCGGGTTTAGGTTTAGGTTTTCGAGTTTAGGTTTATGTTTAGGTTAGAGTTGTAGATTTAAAAATAGGTGTAGGTTTAGGTTAGGTGAATTGAGTTTAGGTTTAGGTTTAGGCTTAGCTTTAGGATTTCGGGTTTGGGATCGGGTTTAGGTTTAGGGTTTTTTAGTTTAGGTTTAGGTTTAGGTTAGAGTTGTGGATTTAGTTAGGTGATTTGAGTTTAGGTTTAGGTTTAGGAGTAGGTTTAGGAATTATGATTCTGGATCGGGTTTAGGTTAAGTAATTCGAGTTTGGGTTTAGGTTTAGGTTAGAGTTGTAGATTTAGGATTAGGTGTAGGTTTAGGTTAGGTGACATGAGTTTAGGATTAGGTTTAGGCGTAGGTTTAGAAAATCGGGTTTGAGATCGGGTTTAGGTTTAGGTTTTCGAGTTTAGGTTTAGGTTAGAGTTGTAGATTTAGGAATAGGTGTAGGTTTAGGTTAGGTGACATGAGTTTAGGATTAGGTTTAGGCGTAGGTTTAGGAAATCGGGTTCGGGGTCGGGTTTAGGTTTAAATTTTCGAGTTTAGGTTTATGTTTAGGTTAGAGTTGTAGATTTAGGATTAGATGTAGTTTTAGGTTAGATAAATTGATTTTAGGATTAGGTTTAGGCCTAGGTTTAGGATTTCGGGTTCGGGATCAGGTTTACGTTTAGGTTATTGAGTTTAGGTTTAGGTTAGAGTTGTGGATTTAGGAATAGGTGTAGGTTTAGGTTAGGTGATTTGAGTTTAGGTTTAGGTTTACGAGTAGGTTTAGGAATTATGGTTTGGGATCGGGTTTAGGTTTAGGAATTCGAGTTTGGATTTAGGTTTATGTTAGAGTTGTAGATTTATGATCAGGTGTAGGTTTAGGTTAGGTGAATTGAGTTTAGGATTATGTTTAGGCCTAGGTTTAGGATTTCGGGTTCGGGATCGGGTTTAGGTTTAGTTTTTTAAGTTTAGGTTTAGGTTTAGGTTAGAGTTGTGGATTTAGGAATAGGTGTAGGTTTAGGTTAGATGATTTGAGTTTAGGTTTAGGTTTAGGAGTAGGTTTAGGAATTATGGTTCGGGATCGAGTTTAGGTTTAGGAATTCGATTTTGGGTCTAGGTTTAGGTTAGAGTTGTAGATTTATGATTAGGTGTAGATTTAGGTCAGGTGAATTGAGTTTAGGATTAAGTTTAGGCCTAGGTTTAGGATTTCGGGTTCGGGATCGGGTTTAGGTTTAGGTTTTTGAGTTTAGGTTTAGGTTTAGGTTGAAGTTGTGGATTTAGGAATAGGTGTAGGTTTAGGTTAGGTGATTTGTGTTTAAGTTTAGGTTTAGAAGTAGGTTTAGGAATTATGGTTCGAGATTGGGTTTAGGTTAAGTAATTCGAGTTTGGGTTTAGGTTTACGTTAGAGTTGTAGATTTAGGATTAGGTGTAGGTTTAGGTTAGGTGAATTGAGTTTAGGATTAGGTTTAGGCCTTGGTTTAGGATTTCAGGTTCAGGATGGGTTTAGGTTTAGGTTTTTAGGTGTAGGTTTAGGTTTAGGTTAGAGTTGTGGATTTAGGAATAGGTGTAGGTTTAGGTTAGGTGATTTAAGTTTAGGTTTAGGTTTAAGTTTAGGTTTAGGAGTAGGTTTAGGAATTATGGTTCGAGATCGGGTTTAAGTTAAGTAATTCGAGTTTGGGCTTAGGTTTAGGTTAGAGGTGTAGATTTAGGATTAGGTGTAGGTTTAGGTTAGGTGAATTGGATTTATATTAGGTTTAAGCCTAGATTTAGGATTTCGGGTTCGGGATCGAGTTTAGTATTTGGTTTTTGAGTTTAGGTTTCTATTTAAGTTAGAGTTGTAGATTTAGGAATTGGTGTAGGTTTATGTTAGGTGACATGAGTTTAGGATTATGCTTAGGCGTAGGTTTAGGAATTATGGTTCGGGATCGGGTTTAGGTTAAGTAATTCGAGTTTGCGTTTAAGTTTTAGTTAGAGTTGTAGATTTAGGATTAGGTGTAGGTTTAGGTTAGGTGAATTGAGTTTAGGATTCGGTTTAGGCGTAGGTTTGGAAAATCGAGTTCGGGATCGGGTTTGGGTTTAGGTTTTTTAGTTTAGGTTTCGGTTTAGGTTAGAGTTGTAGATTTAGGAATTGGTGTAGGTTTATGTTAGGTGACATGAGTTTAGGATTAGGTTTAGGCGTAGGTTTAGGACATCGGGTTTAGGTTTAGGTTTTCGAATTTAGGTTTATGTTTAGGTTAGGGTTGTAGATTTAGGATTAGGTGTAGGTTTAGGTTAGGTGAATTGAGTTTAGAATTAGGTTTAGGCGTAGGTTTAGGATTTCGGGTTCGGAATCGGGTTTAGGTTTAGGTTTTTAAGTTTAGGTTTAGGTTTAGGTTAGAGTTGTGGATTTAGGAATAGTTATAGGTTTAGGTTAGATGATTTGAGTTTAGGTTTAGGTTTAGGAGTAGGTTTAGGAATTATGGTTCGGGATCGGGTTTAGGTTTAGGAATTCGAGTTTGGGTCTAGGTTTAGGTTAGAGTTGTAGATTTATGATTAGGTGTAGGTTTAGGTTAGGTGAATTGAGTTTAGGATTGGGTTTAGGCCTAGGTTTAAGATTTCGAGTTCGGGATCGGGTTTAGGTTTAGGTTTTTGAGTTTAGGTTTAGGTTTAGGTTAGAGTTGTGGATTTAGGAATAGGTGTAGGTTTAAGTTAGGTGATTTGAGTTTAGGTTTAGGTTTAGGAGTAGCTTTAGGAATTATGGTTCGAGATCGGGTTTAGGTTAAGTAATTCGAGTTTGGGTTTACGTTTACATTAGAGTTGTAGATTTAGGATTAGATGTAGGTTTAGGTTAGGTGAATTGAGTTTAGGATTAGGTTTAGGCCTTGGTTTAGGATTTCAGGTTCGGGATCGGGTTTAGGTTTTGGTTTTTGAGTTTAGGTTTAGGTTTAGGTTAGAGTTGTGGATTTAGGAATAGGTGTAGGTTTAGGTTAGGTGATTTGAGTTTAGGTTTAAGTTTAGGAGTAGGTTTAGGAATTATGGTTCGAGATTGGGTTTAGGTTAAGTAATTCGAGTTTGGGTTTAGGTTTAGGTTAGAGTTGTAGATTTAGATTTAGGTGTAGGTGTAGGTTAGGTGAATTGAGTTTAGGATTAGGTTTAGGCCTAGGTTTAGGATTTCGGGTTCAGGATCAGATTTAGCTTTAGGTTTTTGAGTTTAGGTTTCGATTTAGGTTAGAGTTGTAGATTTAGGAATTGGTGTAAGTTTAGGTTAGGTGACATGAGTTTAGGATTAAGTTTAGGTGTAGGTTTAAGAAATCAGGTTTGGTTTTCGAGTTTAGGTTAGAGTTGTAGATTTAGGAATTGGTGTAGTTTTAGGTTAGGCGACATGAGTTTAGGATTAGGTTTAGGCATAGGTTTAGGATTTCAGGTTCGGGATCGGGTTTAGGTTTAGGTTTTTGAGTTTAGGTTTAGGTTTAGGTTAGTTTTGTGGATTTAGGAATTGGGGTAGGTTTAGGTTAGGTGACATGAGTTTAGGGTTAGGTTTAGGCGTAGGTTTAGGAAATCGGGTTCGGGATCGGGTTTAAGTTTATGTTTTCGAGTTTAGGTGTAGGTTTAGGTTTAGGTTTAGCCGTAGCTTTTAGGTTTTCGTTTTAGGTTTAGGGTTTTAGATTAGGGTTTTAGGTTTAGGGTGTAGGTCTTGAAGACTCAACCAACTCACGGATAGCTCCGACGCACATCCGAGTCTGCTCCACACAAAGACGGGCCTGTTCAAATGGCCAGGCTACCCATATTGCTGTCCATAGGAAATGGATAGCTTCATCATGGTCATAACAGCGGTTCCCACCTTCCAAGGACCCCCGCTCAACATCCGGATAGCTCCAACGCACATCCATGTCTGCTTCATTAATTTCTAGCTAATACATGAACACAGGCCTATCCAAATGGCCAGGCCACCCATATTGATGTCTATAGGAAATGGACAGCTTCAGCATGGTCATAACAGCGGTTCCCACCTTCCAGGGACCCCCGCTCAACACCTGGATAGCTCCAACGCACATCCGGGTCTGCTCCATTAATTTCAAGCTAATAGATATACACGGGCCTGCCCAAATGGCCAAGCCACCCATATTGCTGTCCATAGAAAATGGGCAGCTTCAGCATGGTCACAACAGCGGTTCCCACCTTCCAGGGACCCTCGCTCAACATCCGTTTAGATCAACTACTCTTAATCATAAGAATCATGTTCATCATCTAATTTGCCACTAAATGATAATATAATACAATCAGTCGTCCATCCAAGGATGGATAGATTGAAATGCTATTATTATTTCCATTTAAATGCCCAAGCCTAAATTTCGACAGCATCTCCCCCTATCTATCCAGATATATTTATCTTACATTTCATTTCCACATCAAGTATCCACACATTGTGTCGATTATTGACAATGGAAATAAACATAAGAAACATATCCAGAGAGAATAGGGGAGATACCGTACGAAACTAATGACAGAGCATGTAAATGACGAACAACGAGAACATTCCAATCTATCCAACCTTGAACTGTCCAACAGGACAATTTAGCATATTTTTATACCTCCAAAACACACTTTATCTATGCTCGGCAATATAGAAATCTCCAAATGGGCTAACTGATTCTATTATACTACCATTTGTGGACAAAAAATAAATATTAATAATAAGTCAAATACATCCACAACATACATCCACATTAATCAACCACGGGTAGCTCCGACGCACATCCGGGTTTGCTCCATCAATTCTAGATACACAAGCACATGAAAATGGTAGAATCATCAACACCATGAATCAAGTCTAATCAGTTGCCTAATTAGTTATTTGTAAGCTTAAGAGACTATATATATTGTGAACAATTAAGTATGGGGCCCACCATGATGTATTTTCCTTACATCCATGTCTGTTTCAACATCTCATTGTAGGTCATGATATAAATCTAACTCTTAGGTGGACCACACCACAGGAACCAGTGTTGATTGAAAACTCATCATTAAAAAGTCCTTGGGGTCCACAGGAATGTTGATACCTAGCTGAAGGGACCACACAAATATCTGCTTGATCCAAAACTTTGGGGGGCCCACAAGAAGTGGACATCAACGGTGGCCCCACAGGCGGGCCACAGGCAATGGACAGCGACGGTGGGCCCCACAATTAGGTATTTTAGCTTTTTTAAATTGTAAAATCCCAAATTTGGGGACCCCACAAGAAGTGGACATTAACGGTGGGCCCCACAGGCAGTGGACAGCAACAGTGGGCCCCACAATTAGGTATTTTAGCCGTTTTAATTTGTAAATCCCAAATTTGGGGACCCCACAAGAAGTGGACATCAATGATGGGCCCCACAGGCAGTGGACAGCGACGGCGGGCCCCACAATTAGGTATTTTAGCCATTTTAATTTGTAAATCCCAAATTTGAAATTTAGAATATAAAATCCCTAATTAAGGAATTAGGGATTTTAATTTCGAAATCCCTAATTAGGGATTTACTAAATCAGTGGGCCCCACCAAATAGTGGACATCTAAAGCGGACCCCACATGCAATGGATAGTGATGGACAGTAACGGTGGGATCCACATGCAATGGACAGCGATGGTGGGACCCACATGCAATGAAAAGTGACGGTGGGACCCACATGCGTTGGATTTTGACAGTGGGCCCCACAATTAACAACGAGGGGAGAGAGAGAGAGAGAGAGAGAGAGAGAGAAAATGGAGGAAGAAGGAAGGGAGAGAGGGTTACCGGAGGCTTGGTGGCTGCAGCGTACGGAGGCTGGTGACGGGGGTGGTCGGCTGAGGTGGGTGGGCTGCGCCAGTGACGGACGGGGGTGGTCAGCTGAGGTGGGTGGGCCGAGCCAGTGATGGACGAGGGTGGTCGGCTAAGGCGGGTGGGCCGAAAGTGCGCGCGCGCGCGCAAGAGAGAGAGAGAGAGAGAGAGAGAGAGAGAGAGAAATGAGGGCGCTGGGGAGTCAGGGTGACTTAAAACATAACATTATTACCGACGAAAATTTTCGTCGATAACTAGTCATTTCAAAATTATTACCGACGAAAATTTTCGTCGATAATAACTATTACTGACGAAAATTTTCAGTCGGTGATATAGTTTTCTATAAATAGTGGGAATTTGACTCAGTATTACCAACGGACACGAATCGTCGGCAAAAATTTTCAAAATGACTATTACCGACGAAAATTTTTGTCGGTAATAGTGTGACTTTTACCGACGACAATTTTCGTCGATAAAAACAATTTCTTTGCTTTAAGCTTTTAGCGACGAAGTACTTCGTCAGTAATACACATTTTTACCGACGAAATGATGATTTCATCGATAAAAGTGTTTGGCGGGAAAAAATTCTAGCGGTGGCGGGAACCTGTTACATCTTTTACCGACGACTTATGTATTTCGTCGAGGAAAATGGTTTTTTTCGACGAAATATTTTTCGTCGGTAATACTTTCGTCGGTAAAAACCCGCTTTCTTGTAGTGTCCCCTAGAAGTTTTCAACAGTAGGTGTTTAATCCCCATGGTGCGGTCCACTTAGCTTGAGGATTTGCCTCTGTTTTGTCCCATTTGGAGATATCAAAATCACCTCATCTCCTGATAATCGCTCAGTTTCTTAACCATAAAAAATCAACTTCCAAGGGGTAATTGATATTTGGTTTATTTCAAATAATTTCAGGAGAATTTCATCTTTAATGTCAAAGGGATGGACAGCCAAAAAAATCACAGTGGTCTTTCCTTTGACAGATTTCTGAGGGATATATTTTAGATCAAATTCTGCCAAGGCAAGAATCCATTTACCAATTTGGCCCTTAAGAATCGGCCTGATTTAACATATATTTAATTAAATCAGTAACTGCTATTACATTAACTGTTTCAGTCAACAAATAATGTCGTGATTTGGTGAACACAAAATATAAAGATAAACATAACTTCTCGACTGTGGAATATCGATTCTCGGTTGCCAGCAATGCTCTACTAATATAATAAATAGCCTGGTCCTTTCAGCTATCATCATCTTATGCCAACAAAGCCCTGATCTATTCATTCGATGTTGCAACATATAACTTGAGTGGTCGATTTCTCACTGGTGGCATTAGAACTAGCAACTTAGTCAAATATTCTTTGATTATGTCAAAAGTCAGCTGGTGCTCTGACTCCCACCTAAATTCATCACCTTTCTTAAGTTTTAACAATAGAGAAAACACATTAGGTTTTTCCTACACAATTGGAAATAAATCGGCGCATAAAATTTATCTATCCAAAAAATTTCTGCAATTCTGTTTTATTTCTAGGTAGTCCAGTGCTCAAAATGGCTCTTGCTTTATTGCGATCGATTTCGATCCCTCTTCGATGGACTAAAAATCTCAAAAAATTTCTAGCAGAGACTCTGAATGCAATTTCAAATGATTCATTTTCAGCTTACATATTCTCATTCTAGAGAATGATTTTCAGAAGTGCATCAGATGATCTGAAAAATCGCCCGACTTAACTACTATGTCGTTAATATATATCTCCATGAAGTCACTGATCATGTCATAAAAAATTACATTCATGGCTCATTGATAGATAACTCCATCATTTCTAAGACCAAATAACATTACCACCCAACAATACGTTCCAAGTAGTCAGAACACCGGAACGCTATTTTTGGCACATCCCCAACCGCAATGCTTATCCGGTTGTATCCAGAATGCCCATCCATAAAATCACCCGATGACCAGCTACCCAGTCGACCAAATGACCCGTCATTAGCATAGTATATTCATCCTTGTGGGTCGCTTGATTTAGGTTTCTACAATCAATACAAACTCAAATTTTACCATTTTTCTTAATAACTGGCACCACATTCAAGAGTTATTCTGTATACTTAATCGGCTTTATGACGCCTACTTCCAAAAGTCATTCGATTTCTTCCTTGATTTTTTGAGTGACTTCAGCTGTCATCCATCTGGACAATTGTTTTTATGGTTGGTGACCATTTTGATAGGTAACCTATGCTCAACCAAATTTCGGTTAAAATCAGGTAATCCATAATAATGCCATGAGAAAAAATTTAAAAACTCTTTCAACAATTGAACGAGCTCGGCTTTCTGTTGCAAACCTAATAGACCGCTAATAAAGGTTGGTCAAGAATCCTGCTCTCAATCAAAGGGTCCTAGACCTGCGCAAGGGTATCGTCCAATTTATCAAGTGCACTTTGTAAATCTAGAAGACTAATACCATCATCGACTATCTTATCAATTGGCGTTGTTGATCCGGCCAAATCGACAAAGCAACCGTTGTCGTCCTTGGCCAAACTTTCTTCTAATTTTCTTATTTTAGACGTGAAATCGACTACATCCCATTTCTCACATGATTCAATAATCATGGGATTTTGTCTGTTGTGCAGCTAGAAACTGCCCGATATGGCATGATTGCCTTTGACAGATCTTCATTCAGTTATAGCATAGTTGATAAATCATGTTCAATACTTTCGGGGTTGAGTGCTACAAAAATCCCTATCGGTCGGTCATGTTTATTTCGACCAGTAAACCTGATGTTGAGCCATGAATTGTGCATATCTGAACTCCAATTCATAGCATAATTGTATAGTTTAAGTTGCTAAAGTTAAGGACTTATGCTTGCTTTTGTGTTTATAGGTAAAAAGAGAAATGTCATCGATTTAATGCTAATTTGGAGGATTTGAAGTGATTAAAAGACCAAGCTTTAATGAGCCAAAGAAGAGAAGAAAAACCTTGAAGAAATCATGTTAAAAGTCCTGAATTGTCCTGAAAAAACAAAGTGCAGAGTTGCAGGGCCATAAAAGTAAAATGCATAAAGTTGCAGTTTCTGAAGATTAATCTAGAGATTGATCGCCCAGCCTAAGCGATTGATCGATAGCCTTGAGCGATTGATTGCTCATAGCAAAATTGGCAAATTTGTTGCTCGACTAAAGTGCAGATTTACGATTGATCTCTCAACCTGAGCGATTGATTGCCCAGCCTGAGCGATTGATCGCCCAGCCTGTAGATCAATCGACAGAATGCAGATTTTTAAAGAATTGCTGCTGGAACTCTCTGGACACTTTTTGGACCCAGCGATCAATCACCCGACCACTTGCGATTGATCGTCCGATCGCAGAATACAGTTTTTATAGTTGAATCACAGGTGCGATTGATCGCCCAGCCTAATCGATCAATCGGCCATGCGCCTAGTTTAGAAATTTCCAAGTCTAGCTTCGATTTTCTCTGCGCAGTGCATAAGTTTTTCGCAAATTCTCGAATCTTCTGAGTTGGTGGAGCCTCAATCCTATAAAAGGACACCTAGGGTTCGTTCCTAAGGCATCATAGAAAGCTTGAGAAGTCGTGGGAGGTGAAGAGGATCGCTATGGAGCGTTTGCAACTCCTCCGAATCGGGTTTTTTTTTATGTTTTTAGTAGTTTTTCTCTTGAGTTTTAGTTCAATTTGTTAATGGTTGGCTAAACCTCTTAGCTAGGGCTAAGAGGTGAAGCTTTTAATTATTTGCAATGTCTAATTCGAATTATTTCAAGTACTTTTTTATTTTATGAAGAACACTTCTAGTTCTAGTTTGAAATAAAGTTAGTATTTTTAGTTAATCTTTTATCTCTTGTGATTGCTCTTACATGGGATGTTTTGATTACTGAGATTGCTTAATGGGGGTGTTGATTAATAGGATTTTAGGTTGTAGAGATCTTAGATCCATCATGATATGTTGAATGCTAGGGGATCTTACAAACTAAGTTTCCTAAGTGCTTATCTAGAACTAAACTAGAAGAAGTTCTTATCTTTGGGATTAATCTGAGATAAGTGTTTATGTATTGATTTGGTTCAAGAGAAGTTCAATTAATACTCCTAAATCAAGTCTAGAAACAAGGCTTGAGGAAGAATCATGAATGTGATCTTGCTTGTTTTGTGAAGGATTAGGTTGTGTGATTGAATACACCCAATGCCTTAGTTGTTTATGAGAGAACTATATCAGTGGATGATCCATCTATGTTAGATCATTATGATGATTTGATTGCTCTATATTCCGATTGGATAGGGATAAAACTCCGATTTCAATTGAGTTATTGACTTGAATGGTTTTAATTGGCATTGTGAATGATTATTAGTGGATCATTGGCGCTCTAGTACTTATTTCCCTGATTTATTTCTAAAATAGATAGTTTTATGTTCTTAACTTTCATCCATCAATACAAATTCCGAATTTAGCCCATCCTAGTTATAAAGTTTAGAATGTTACGACAATCCCTGAGGATCGATCTCGGTCTTACCGAGAATTATTACTACATCGCAGCCTTGCACTTGAGGCGAGTAAACACCTGACTGGTCCAACTCATCACCATATAAATATGCTTCGACCGTATTTAAAGTGGCCAAGAATGGCTTATTGTTGGCCAACACCAGCTCAACTTTATCTTGATTCCAAAATATGACAATTTGATGTAAGGAGGATAGAATGCAAGATAAGGAATGAATCCAGTCTCTGCCAAGCAATGCATTGTAGCTAGACATAGTATCCATTGCAAATAATGTTGTCAGCATCTTTTTGGTTCCAACCATTAACTCGATCAGTACTACTCCTTGTGTCTGAGTAATTCCCCCGCAAAGTTACTAATAAGTACCTTTAATGGAATCAAATCATCGGTGTCTTTCCTAATTTCTGCATCATTCTAGCAGATAGGATGTTAACCACTGCTCCATTATCGACCAAAATTCAAGTAATGAGACATCCATCTAGATAAGCAGAGATGTATAGCGGTTTTAGATGCTAGTCATTTTAAAAACTGGCCTTTTAATAATCATTTTCTCAGCAAATGGCCCCGGTTCGACCATGACAGTCGAAGTCTGTTCTCACTATCAGGATAAAAGAATGCATGCTGAATGACTAGAGGGGAATCAGTATCCTCTACATTCCCCTCCATTTCTGTCGATTGCGAGGGTTTTGCTTGAAAACATCTAGGAAGAGTTAGAACTGTGTTACAGTCGACAGTGATAGGTGGCAATGTCTTGAAAATGATCGCCATTTTAGGACATTAACCCCCAAGTGTAAGAGAAGTCTCTGCCTCACTTGTTCTAGGAAAATATTATCTTTCATGTCAGTGTTTTTTACTGATTCTACCTTAGCAAGTAATTCTTCTAGCAAAAGGTCATCTCCTGAAAAACACTCGTCACTGGGGTATTAAAAAAATGTCGTCAGTTTGCATGGTTGTAATGTCGCTAATACCCTCATCATCTTTGGGGTTCGAATGAATTATGCAGAATGGTTTAACCAGCTTTAGCTCAAATCGTAATTAAACTGCATTAACCTTTAGCCGTCCTCCTTCCTGATGCAAAACTCACAGAGTTTGTTGCTGTTGTCGCTGGTTATTGTCCATTTGGAGTCCTTTTCTCATTTTAGCTTGCTGTCTCTGTCATTGGCACTTTTGAGTTTGAATCATCCCTTCCGGCATGCTTGGAAACTTAGTATGACTTAACCTTTTCCAGACATTCTCTCGATCTGGTTTTGGCTTAACCATCTTTAGTCGTGGGATGAGATCACCTTGATGATCAGTGGAAGACCCTTGGCTTTTGTTTATTCATAATGGCCTCAACCGGAGGTCTTGCTGTAAAACAAGCATTGTGGTCAACCAGAGTATCCCTATACACTGATCACATAATTGAGGCTTTGGATACCATCTGCTGCGATATGGTGGCTCCCTTGCTGACCATCACCTAATATTGCTAGCTTATGGCCGGTAATCATATATATCTTGATCAAAGAACCGATTTGATAGAGCTTTACTTGGTTACACCATGATCAGGGCAACTTATGTAGGTTAACCATTGTCATATTAACCTCGACGTTGAGTGGGAATGGATCGGTATCGATCAACATTACTTCATTCTCAGCCTCAGGAAATTTGAGTAGACTCTTATCCATGTTGTCTTATATAATATTTCTGAATGCCACACAATTGTTAATAGCATGCGTACGAGTTCCGTGCCACTTGCAATATTCTTTTTTCTTAATTTCTTCATTGGCCGGTATTTTATGATTAATAGGTAATTTAATAAAATTTTCAACTAATAATAGATCAAAAATTCCATCAACCTTGGTAACGTCAAAGGAAAACAACCGAGGCATTGTTTGAGTTGTTGTCTGAGTAGGCTCAAACCTAACCAGAGCTGAACATACAAATGGCTTCTTGGCGATGACCTCGGCCACTAAAACATCATAATTAGGATTGTAATAATATGTTCCAAGTGATGAGTTTTTGTCTCTCCCCTTCCCAAAGAAGCACCTCGTATTGCGAAATCTTCTTGGTTAAGTCATATAAATCAGCAAACTCCATGTCGATAAATTTTTTACGGAATTTATATTCCAAACCGTTTTGTGCAAGTTGTACAAGCTCAGCTTCGATCATTACTACTTTACATCAACTTTTCACTCTTTTGAAGTGTGCAATGTAGCTTTCACAAGATTCATCTGGCAGCTGACGAAATCAAGCCAAATCGGCTATAGAAATTTCTTTATCTCTATAGAAGAAATGAGGACCGATGGAGCAGTTCGACCAAGAACCTACCCCGTGACTTCTTGAACCATCTACATGATTCAGTCACAATCCAAATTCCTTGGGTTGACTATCGACGGCGGTTCCAGGTCAATTTGATTATTGCCAATTTCGATATGTTGATTCACAGGGAATATTGGTTGTCCCCCTCGTGCTCCTCAGTTCCTGTCATCATGAACATCATTTCGCGATTCACGATCCATTCTTCTGAAATCAATAGGAGGTGGAACATTTTTGTATCTCCTATTTTGGAGGTGGATTTATGTTTAAAGGTGGCATTAGCATCAGTCAGTGCAATCCCTGATTTTCGACTGAAGTAACCTCAACATTTGGTTGAGGTGCCATTGGCACTCTATCATTAATAGTTGTTATCAACTGATTCATATGCTTGGTCTGAGACATCATCCACCTATTAAATGCCTCAATTTATGCCCGAGATTGTTCGGCTTGAAGACGTGCCATGTCTGCCTGTGTCCTTCCTTACTCTACAATATGCTAGATCCCAAGATACAACTCATTCAGCCCATGTGAAATGGCATCCATAGGGTCATTTCAGGAAGTAGACAGTCTATTTAAAGGATCATTAGTTGATTCTGAAGCCAGGTTCAAGGGTATAGGTGCTTCTTGAACAAAAACTTCCTCCTATGAGGGAACCACAGCAGGTGTTGCAGGCTCATATGCAGAATTAGATCAACCACCTTATCAGCTCGTGGTTGAGGCAGTTTATCAACAATATGGATGTTATACATGTTGGTCTGAGTCCCGCCGGGCGTGCTAAAAATTATTGTCGCACGGCCGATGCGCAACAAATTTTTATGGTAATTACATAGAAGAAAATTCAAAATGTACCTAAAATTTGTCCCATCGGGCATGCTAAAAATTGTTGGTCCTTGATCGGATCAATGCCTCCAACACGTGTATTTGGTGTGCGTGAGCATGCCAGAACCGACTGTGTGGCTCAATTCTAACCAGTTCAACTTTGATCCCAAGCATCGAAATAGGTAGATACGTTGTTTTGAACCGTATATGACCGAGACCTGGAAAGGTCAGTCGCCTACTCAGCCACTCACTCTCAATGCATTCAAAGAGATTAGGCGATTGACGAAGGGTAGGGTTCGTCCTCCGAAAATGGGTTGCACCTTGCCTTTCACTAGAAAGGACTTCCTCCAGATCCTAATCAATACTCAGTGATAAGTGACCGGACGATCGATGTTTGAGCAAATGTTTTTATGGAAATAGAACTGATTGTATTAAGATAGGTTGTCCAACAAGTGTGGATGAGCAATTACAACTACTCCTAAAAAAAGGTAAAGATAGTTATTTTTTGATTTGGTGCGAGACTCCTTTCTCTGTTAATTACATTGCTTATTTATAGACTAATCAAAACCATCTAAATCTCTAATTAATTTGGCCATTATGATTCCTAGATTCCTTAATCTTCTTGGGACCCTTCACCTTCTATGCAACGTTTTAACTCTCTAATATTCTTCTCCACCACCTCTGTTTCGACCACTTCCTCTCCCAAATAATGTGACCCAATAGCCAACTGCCATCTATTGTTCCAACGAATCTTGCTTGTTGTGACTTTGAGGATCATACCTGTGTTGCACCGCTCACCTTCAACACCACTGCCAACCTCCCATTCATCTTTTTTAGCCGAGTTAGAAATAGGGTACAACAACCTCAATTATGGGTCATAGATAAAATGAAGAGAAGATGGGAATAAAATCGGGGCATGGATTAGGTACTTCCTTTGCCTGTTCTGAGCTCCGAACAGGCTAGGGCTCCAAGGGCCGCTGTGATGTATGGATTTTATCTGCATCGTCCATTCATTTTTCCATGTCATTTTAGGTCATGGCCCGAAAATGGGGCAGATCCAAACTCGAGTGGACCGTGAAATGGAGATTAAAGTCTAACTGTTGAAAACTTCTTAAGTGCCACAAGAAGTTTTGGATGAATATGATATTTGTGTTTTCCCTTCATCCAAGCCTCTATGATCTTATGAACAGGTTAGATGGTAAATAAATATCATCGTGGGCCCTAGGAAGGTTTCAACAAGAGGCATCATTAGCACCACTGCTTGCTATGGTGTGGGCCACTTGAACCTTGGATTTGCCTAATTTTTTGGACTATAACCTAAAATGACATGTAAAATGCATGGACAGTGTGGATAAAATCCATACATCACGATGGCCCTCAAAACCCTAGCTTGTCTGAGCTCGAATTAAGTACTACCCTTGCTTGTGCAAAACTTGGGACTGGCTAGTATGTGTCACGCAAGTATTGGTGGAGAGCAAGTTGTCAGAAGAGGCCTGACACATCAACAAGCCTGACAAAAGCCTCTCATGTCTATTCTCCACCAACACATGCGTGACACGTACTAGCTTGTCCCGATCTCTGCACAGGCAGGGGTAATACCTAATCCAAGCTCGGTATGGGTGGGAAAGTACCCAATCCACGCCGATAAAACCCATGCATCACCTGCCAATTAAGAGTCCCCGCCCTTACCAAGCTCAGGACGGACAGAGTAGTACCCAATCCACGTCGGACACTCATTACCTACGAACGGCTTCCGTCCATGTATCATAGTGTGACATCACCAAGTTTTGTAGGACCAACAGCGATGTAGGTGTTGAATCCACATCATCCATTTGGAGAGATTATTTTAGGGCATGAGCCAAAGAATGAGGCAGATTAAAAGCTCAAGTGGACCCACCATAGAAAACAATGGGGATTGAGCGCCTACCATTAAAAACTTCTTGCGGGCCACAAAAGTTTTCGATCAAAGCTGATAATTGTGTTTACCCTTTTTCCATGTCTGTGTGAACTTATGAACAGGTTGGATATCAAAAAACATCATGATGGATCCTAGGAAGGTTTCAAGTGGGCGTCACTGTACCCACTATTTTATGTGGTGGGATCCACTTGAGCTTTGGATCTGCCTCATTCTTTGGCTTATGCCTCAAAACAATCTCTCCAGATGAATAAACGGTGTGGATACAACACATACATCATGGTGGGCCCACAGAAATTTTGTGGTGTCACTACCCTAACGAGATAGCTACTGAATAGGTCCGTAGTTAATCCGCGTGCCATCCACCCGAACCCCGCCAGCCTTAAGGATGAGTCATCAGCTGTCAGCTCACAACCATTTTCCTGGAGGAGTGGATTAGGTGTTACCCTTACTGTGGAGCCACTTTGATGATATATTGTGCATCCAGGCTGTCCATCCATTTCTCTAGGGCATTTTTTGATGGGCTATTAAAATTTAAACGGATACAAATCTTAGGTGAAACACACATTAGGAAACATTGGTGATGGAGTGCCTCACCATTAAAAATTCCAAAGACAATGTTTCTTTTCCATCCAACGTGTTGATAATGTCAAGGACTGGATGAAGGGTAAATGCAAAGATCAGCTTGATCCAAAACTTTTGTAGCCCATAAAATGGTCATTCGATTTGGGTCTTCTTAAGGTCTGGGAACCTGTAGAAAAACAGATGGACGGCATGAATAGATAATAAATATTTCAAGGTGGGCCCTACACGGTTAGGGTAACACCCGCTAAGGTGTTGCCCAGGTAAAAGTTAAACCGCTCCCATTAGAGTAGTCATGCATGTAACCTTTCCATTATTCAATTTTGGCAGCATATCCATCCTAAACACGGTATAATGCTAAGTCAATCTAGACGATCAAAATGTGGCCCACATTAGATGGTGCTTACCCCAAAGACGACACTGATTGGATAAATATAGGAAATGGTCATCCATCTAAATCTAAATCAACAATCAAATATCAGATGGTTAAGATCCTCCAATCACTCTAATATAAGATGGATGATCCTCTTGCCACTCAGCTTCGACTTTGGCCACGAGTGATGTGTGCGGGCGTGTCAAAACTGATTGTAGGGTTAATTGTAACCAAACAACTTTAACCCCAGGCACTAAGATAGGTTGATATGTTGAAATCAACTATATATATAACTGGAATCTGAGCAGATCGGCTGCCTATTTAGCCACTTGCAAGATGTTGTTTAAGATGACCAAGTGATCATTATCGAAGGGTAGGGTTCGTCCTTCGTAAATGGGTTGCATCTTGCCTTCTGGATGAAAAGACTTTTCCAGATACAAGAGTAAACCAAAAGGAGATACTTAAAATCGACTATAGGGAGCAACTACAAAACGCCTTTTCAAAAGGAGAACAACTAGTATTAAAATGATAACTTGTTTAGCATATGAGCATATTCTCGGCTTACAACTAAGGAATACAATTATTGGATTACTGTTACTCCTAATGTAGGACAAGACTATTGATTACGCTAAAAAACGTAAATGAATGATTATGCTAAAAAACATAAACGATAATTGAGTTTGATAATTGGTTCATTTGAATTGGTTGGTGTGAAACTTTTTGCTCTGTTGATCTCTTCTGCTATCCATAGGCTTCTCGAAGCGAAACTGTCTAGATGCGCCCCATATTTAACAGTTACAGTAACTATCTAGCACGACTATGATCTTTCAAACTCTCCTTCTCTTTACTTGTCCACAACCCACATCTAAATGGAATATTCCAATTGGTCAACGTGCGCTATTATCACCGCAAAAATACACTTAACATATCTTAGCAAATCGTATGCATATTGTACAGCTTCTTGTACAATGACATCGATCCTCTTCTAAGTAGCTCTTCCAGTAACAATAAAAAATAGGGTACAATAGATCCATCTACAATGGACGCACTTTCAAATCGTCGGGAATAACCCACATATGGTTGGGAATGTCCGTATCTTATTGTAGTCATTAATAGGATGCTTGTAGTCATTCATTACTAGGATGCTTAGGATGATCTTAGAGGAGTGATTCTTTAGAAGTATAAGCAATTAGTAATAAACATCAACTAACACATGGTCCAAATTATTCAGTGGACCCACTCTTTTTATAAGTGATCTTGACTACCCATATTATAGGGGGCGTGACTTCGGTGGATCCCCGGATCCATCGAGGTAAGGTGGGATCCCTAACTGTGGGCCCCACCTTGATATATATGTGCCTTGTATCCACGTCATCCGTCCATTTTGAAAACTCCTTTTAGGTCATGATCCCAAAATAAAGCAGATCCAAATTTGAGGTGGACCATAATACAGGAAACAATAGTAATTGACCATTAAAAACTTATCGTGGGCCACGAAAGTTTTAGATCAAGTTGATATTTGTGTGCTCTCTTCTCGTGGCCCACAAAAGTTTTAGTTCCAGTTGATATTTGTGTGATCTCTTTATCCAGGTATTTGTGACCTTATCAACAGGTTGGATGGCAAATAAACATCCAGTGGCCCTATGAAGTTTTTAATGGTGTGGATTCAATCACTGCTATTTCTGTATTATGGTTCACTTGGGAATTGGATCTGCTTTATATTTGGGATCATGGCCTAAAATGAGCTGTCAAAATGGAACAAGTGTGGATGTAAGGCACATACATGAAAGTGGGCCCCGTAGTTAGGGATACACCGATGTTGGTGGATCCGAGGATCCACCCAAACCGAGCCCTATTATGGGCCATTGATCAGGTGCTTAGAATTGTCTGATGGTGTGATTGCTACAAGGTAGCCAACAGAATGTATGGCTCACATAATGGACCGTTCATATTGAACAGTATGACTGCCTAAGTGTCCCAATCAAATTACGAGCACTATAACTTGCGTCGCTATAGGATTAAGTGGATTTAAAGAAATTATATAGTGCCGTTTGTTTAATTCTTATGGCATGTTTGCTTGTAGAATATAAATTCTAGAGAAAATCTAAATTCCAGTGTTGGAATCCAAAATTGCATAAACTGAATTGGAAACCTAGATTTCATCTAGAATTTGTTGTTTGGTTGAAAACTGTGTAATCCAACTGTTGCTTATGGCATGACCCACTTGAGCTTCAGATCCGCCTGAGAACTAAACCTATGGCCTATAGTAGCCCCGCAAGATAGGTGACCGGGTTGAATGGCAAATGAACATTAAAGCGAGTCCTAGAAAGTTTTTAATGGTGGACGTTCAATCAACATTGTTCCTGTGGTGTGGTCCACTTGAGATTTAGATCTACCTCATTTTTTGTAAATGCCTTAATTGAGCTCTTAAAATGGATAGGACCACGTGGATATAAAACACATATATCATAGACATACAATGCATACATTGAGACGGACACCACCCTAAGGTTATTACCATCAATTACACACACACACACACTAACTGTTTCCACTGATTCTAATTCCAGCCAATTTAGGTTTCCAGATAGAATTTTGTTTGATTAGAATTTTCCGCCAAACACACTAATTAAAATTGGATTTCATTGGGATTCAGATTTTAAGTTGGAAACAGGCTTCCAATGCCGACCAAACAGGCCCTAAGAACCATAATCACCCATAAGGCCATAACGAGCCCACCTAATGGAGGGTCAATAAAGTGGGCTTATTTTCAATAAACAATATTGAGCATCCATTCTATCGACCAATGGTTACGACCGTCCTGTCCCTGTGATTTTTTGCTCAGCGGCCCATTAAGAATAACTTGGATACCAAATGCACATTTCAGATCCATAGATTGGACTGTCCACGTGTCACTATAAAACTAGATTCACGATAACTTATGGTACTCGAAGAGCACTGGCTCACATATTTCATTTAATTAATTCACATATTTCATTTAATTAATTAATTAATTAATTAATTTGGAGTCAAAGTTCCTTACAACGACTAGTTCCACGGAATTCCGTATTAAAGGTTCTCTCCTGACACCATCCCTCTGTCTCGACTACTTTTCCGCCCCTTGAATTTTTAGAAAGGTCTTAGAAAAAGGAGAAATGTTTCAGTGCACCCAGGAGCACTGTAAGTTACAGTACTCCTAGTCTTATTAGGTAACTTATATAGTTCAATCCGTTGATCTAGACTGTTCACCATGTTGAATGTATGTTTCATTGGCTACAACCAAAAAACTATATTAATATGACAAATATTAACCATTTGATCAGTGAATTTAAAAATGGACCGCAAAATAGCTATAAGCAACGTCTTTTTCTATGTATTTGTCGGGACCGTAATGGATTTCTTATGATTCTAAAGAAGTACTTCTGTTAGGCAATCGTAACCATCACATCCATGCCTTGGAAAAAGGACGGCTGCAGAAAATAAACCAAACCGAGGATGGATAGGATCGTCTGATCAGTATATTTTGTTTACTGATAGCTCATGTAATGTGTTATGAACTTAATGAACAGTTCAGATCGGTTGAATGGACTGTCTAAATGATCATTTGCAACTAAGAGCACTATAACTTATAATGCCTGGAGCATTCCTATGATAAAATGCAAGTGGGGGAGGCCCTGACCGTGGGGCCTACGTCAATGTATTTATTGTATATCCACGCCGTCCATCAGTTTTGGAAGATCATTTTAGGTCATAGTATTAAAAATTACACAGATTCAAACCTCAGGTGGATCACACATTAGGGATTTAATTCCTACCATTACAAACTTCCTGGGGCCATAAAAGTTTTGGATCAAGCTTCTATTCGTGTTTTACCTTCATCCAGGTTTTTATAACCTTATCAACAGGTTGAATGAAAAATAAACATAACAGTGGGCCCTTGGAAGTTTTTAATGGTGAGTGTTCGATCACTACTGTTTTTCTATGGTGTGGTCCACCTGAGTTTTAGATCTGCCTCAATTTTGTGATCACGCCATAAAATGATCTGGAAAAACGGATGGACAGCGTGGATATACAATAAATACTTCAAGGTGGGCCACGCCCACTAAGCTGTTACGCCTGCCTCACGCACTCGATTAATGATACAATACGTGGCCCGCATCTTTGATCATTATACACGGCTTTACGATTCTGGCAAATGGGCTCTTTTTGCGGTAATTCAGTAAATCTATCCGTCATTTACCACCGTATGATGGACTTTGCCACAAAATTTTCCTTAACGAGAGACCATCAATCTTTTTATTTGTGTCCTACAGATAGACGGTGATAATAGAGATCCAAGAAAAGATCCTAAATCGGTCCCTGGGATATGCTGATGTGGAAAAATTTTGTGATCTAATCCATCTACGGTCGGATTCAACGTACCAACGGTGTTGATTGCTGAAACACGGGTCCTAGCGCTGAAAAAAAAAAAAAAAAAAAAAACCACGTATGATAATCAAGGCCGCGTACAAAAAATTTGCAACGTCATCCAAGCGTGCATATGCCGCCAAGAGATACAGTCCCCCCGGACTGTCCTCGTTTGCGTCTAAACCAAAAAGTACGGAACGGCCACTGGTTTCCAGAATGACCATAATACCCCTGTCCTCTTTAAGGCCTTTTCGCGGAGAGCTCATCGAGCCCATAGTTTGTGGACGCGGATTGCACCCGGACCCTGCGTCGGTGCCTTTTGGGACTACCATGATGTATTTGTTTTATCTACAGAGCGTTCATGCATTTTCCATATCATTTTAGGGCATGGTTCCAAAAATGAGGCAAATCCATATCTCACGAAAACAGTGGTGATTGAATGTCCACTGTTAAAAACTTCCGAGGGCCCGCTGTAATGTTTATTTACCATCCAACCTGTTGTTCAGGACGCACAGACTTGGATGAAGGGAAAACGCAAATATGAGCTTGATGTAGAGCTCTTCTGGGCTCCCAAAAAGTTTTGAATGGTGAGCAGTCAATCACCAACCAATGTTTCCTATGGCGTGGTCAACCCCGGACTTGGATATGCTTCATTTTTTAGCTCATGCCCTGAAATGAAAGGAAAAAGTGGATGGTTGGTCTTCCTTGCACCTAGCGAGGTTCACCTGGTGGACGTCGTCCTTAAGCTTTGCACTCGAAGCGGACCTTGTCCTTAAGCTTTGAACTCCAAGCTCAGGATGTTGTCCATCAGCTTTGCACTCCAAGCATGAGCTCGGTGTGATTTATTCGAATCTCCTCCACCAGTGGGTTCACTGTAGATGGTGCGGATCTCCCCCACCGGCTTGTTGTTATTATGCTCTTGTTGCTGCTCGTGCTAAGGAGGTGGTCGGTCTTCCCTGTGCATGGCAACAAACTCGCACAGGTAGCCCCTCTGGATGAGAGACTCAATCTCCTCCTTGAGGTCGAAACAATTGGCCGTGTCGTGACCGTGATTTCGGTCGAAGTAGCAATCTTTTGACATGTCTCTCTTCTTTGAAGTGGCCCTCATCTTGTTCGGCCACTTCATAATTCTCTTGTCTCTGACCTCCATGATCACCTGCTCAGGCGTGGTGCTCAATGGAGTGTATCAACGGAATCGGCTCTTTGAAACTCGAGGAGCACCACCCTGATTGTCCTCTCTCTTTCTTTTAGGGTTAGCGTTGGGTCCCTCCTTGGCCTTCTTTCTCTTTTTGTTTTTTGCCGAGCTGCTCTCACCTTTGGTGTCTTTACAGGTTCTGAATAGTTCCTCGACATTCATATACTTTTAAGCTTGGTTCAGTAGGTCAGTCAGGGTTTTCGTGGTGCTCTTGCCGAGCGAGACAAGGAAACTCCATCTCTTCAGCCCAGCCATCATGGATGTGAGGGCTATCTCGTCGGAGTAGCCTTCCACCTGGATGGCCTCGGCATTAAATCGGATGATGTAGTCCTTCAGTGGCTCGTCGTCCTTCTGAGTCATTGTAAGGAGATGGGTTACTGGCTTCCTAATATCCTTGCCCTCGATGAACTCCGTGGCAAAGGCTCTGCTGAGCTGGGTGAAGGAGCTTATGGACTTAGGCTTTATATTCCTGTACCTCTTCCAAGCTGCCCCGGCGAGTGTCAGGAAAAGGGCCCTACACATCACAAGTCTGGAAGCGTCGTGGAGTTTCATCCATGCTCAGAAAGATTTCAAGTGCTCTGCGGGATCACCCGCACCTGAGTATGGTTGTATCTGAGGCATGAGCCTACATAATGTCGTTAGTGAATGGCGGCTTGGTCTACTCAAGGAGGGTGCCAACAGATACTGAGGACTTAGCTCAATATGCTTATTAGATATTATAAAGCCGGTCATGGATCTCTCTGATGTCCGCTCCCTGGGGAACCTCGCTCTCTGCAATAGCTTCTGGGGTTGTTGCTTTCCGAGTTTGACACTTCTCATCAAGGGTATGGTGCAGGTTGGACTCGGTGAGCTCTCTGGTTGCCCTCTTCTGCGCTGGAGCAGCGAGGCTAGCATGACTTCCTCCAGCTCGGCTGGCTTTTAGGCATTGCTCATGGAGCAATGGTTCAGGGTGGGACTACTCGGTCGTAGCTGTCATTGCCTCCTGGGGTTAACCAGAGGCGCTTGCTGCCTCTCTATGAATTCTATGATTCGATTAACATTGTCGGTTAGGGTTCCGACCTGTTTCCTTAGGGAACCTAGCCTCCTCGAGCCCATTATTTTTGCTGAACCACGGCTTTTGAGGGCGGTTGGGACTAAGATGGTTGCGAAGGCCACAAGGTCTCTTCCTCCTCCTCGGATGAAGTATGGTGAGAAGATTCAGATGTTGTTGGTGCCTTTCCTTTTTTCTTTGCCATCAGGTGGAAGATGGGGAAAGGTTGTGAACTATAGACAAAATTTGAAGACGATGAGAACGGAATCTTGTCATTCCCACAGACAGCGTTAATCTGTTGTCGCCTGAAATTGATAAATAGATGAAATCGAGATAGAGCTAAGACAAATTATGACCTCATTCTCATCCTCCCTTCGTCAAACCTGCAACGAAGAACAGATGTAAGTAGCGGGGGGGTGCCGGTGGTCAGTTGTCGACTCTCTGATGCCTAAGTCAGGCTCTTAGAAAATGGGCGTATGGAATGTAGGAGAAGGAGGAGGAGGAGTCGTACCTTAGTTTAAAGTATGTGGTCATATTTATAGGTTGTGGGAGAAGGTTCTAGACCTTAGAGTCCCAACACGGTACGTTGGACAGTCCCTTATCTGGTGGGATTCTTATCCCGAATATGTAGGAGAGATCTCCGGCCGAGAAGGTCAGATCCTTATCTCATCCGAATCTAGCAGGATTCGCCCCGGATTTCTCGTACTGCCTCTCGGGCGGTGGTCGACTTAATCTGCTCGGGATACTATGGAGCTCGGTGCTCGAGCTCCTTCCATACGGGCTTCTCATCGCCAAACTGTAGATCTTCCTCAGAGGGCGAGTCCCCTCACATTGAGCTTCATTATTTGACATCTCAGCTTTGCGACTCGTCTCTGAGCTGGAGGAAAGGCTCGTCTTGCTTAAATGGTCTCCTTGCTCGAACCATCAGTTGTTGCTCCTCAGCCCGGAGGGTGGAGCACTTGTAGATAAGCTGCTTCTTTTCCCGCGTAAGAGACTAGTTCGGAGTCCCCCACAACATAGCTTATCAAATACACAATAGTAGTCACACAACAACTTAATATCTCAATAGATTATATCAATTTAATATATATATGATTCAACGTAATCCAATGAATATCAACACAATTCAATACGCCTCCACAACGCTTATTAAATGTCGTGATAGGGTTCTAACAGTAGGAATTTCATATTAATCAAGCATTTCACCAAACATTTTGACTACCAACATTAATAACATTAGGGTTTGCAATAGTAAAGAAAATAAGGCATAAACATCATATGAAGTCCTAATCAACAATTGAAAATTATTGTCTAAGACTCTCAAGGGTTGACAAAAGGAAACCTAGGAGAATAGTCCACACCTTAGTAGGGTTTCACAAGACCTAATTGTGCTTAAGGTTAGGATTTTCCTGGGGAAACCACCAATTCCTAATCCAAATAGAAGGAAAACTCAATAAGAACATGGATCTATCACTCGATTTCTTAAATCATAGAGTATGGGGTAGAACTTACCTTCGATTCTGAGTAGGGGTGTGTGGACCCTCCCCGTTCCGTGCTCCCACACGACGTTCTCGTCCCTTTCCTTTCGGGAAAAGAAGGAGAGGATGCGTGAGTGCGAATTGCCGTTTGAGCCACTGGCTTGCCTCGTTCTCGAGGGCTTTGTTTGGTTGTCGTGTTAAGCTGGATGTGTTTAAATGAGTTTATATAAGACCAGAGTCGCCACTATCCAGTTACTTCGAATCTACAATCGGCTAGACCCCGTAGAAACGTTAGAGAAGGGGATCCGAAGATTCATTCCTTTAAAATGACTTCTTTTGATATGCGGCCAGAGATTCGAGGTAAGGGATCACGATTACAGGATGGGAAGAGGTTAAGCACCCCACACACTGCCCGTACCGAAGTTCGGTCTCTACTTCACAGAATCGAACTAACACTTGAAAGTCTGTTTTAATCCTCGTACATTCTCATAGATGACATGATGCATGAATGCAGGTCTGAACAGTAAGAGTTTCTGATTAGCAGGTTCCACTAACAGGCAAGCCCAGAGCATACGCTCGAACTGACAGGTGCTTTATGCGAGATGATGCATGCTGTGTGTTTGAATGATCAAAGTGCTTGTAGTGATATGTACATGAATGCAGGTCTGAACAGTAAAAGTTTCTGATGGGCAGGTTCCACTAACAGGCAAGCCCAGAGCATACGCTCGAACTGACAGGTGCTTTATGCGAGATGCATGCTGTGTGTTTGAATAATCAAAGTGCTTGCAGTGAAGCAGGGGGGTTGGAAGAAAAGTAAATGTTGCACTTATGCTAGATGTAAATGAGATGATGCTGGAAAGGAACAGCTAGATGGACGGAGGTGTCGCAAGGATTGGCTTCGAGTGGCTGGATCAAGACTTGGATGGCTTGGGAGACTTGGGCCAGTGGTCAGGCTAGGCTGGACCAGGGCTAGGCTCTCCTCACTCGGGCTCTCCTTGGTGGAAAGGTGGGCTAAGGGGTGGAGAAGGTAACTCGGAACGGGCGAGCTCTCTCTGGCTGGGATTGTGTTGAAATGAGAAGGGGATGGGGGTATTTATAGCAGCGGGTAGTGGTAGAACCCGTAAATATTTTTGGGCGGCCCGCTGTGGGCTGCCCGTACGGACGTTCCTCGATTTCCAGCGCGTGGTACGGTCATTTCTCAGGGCTGCTGTTTGACTCGGTGGGTTGACTCGGTGAGTTGACTCAGCGGGTCGACTCGGTGATTTGACTCAGCGGGTTGACTCAACGGGTTAACTCAGCGGGTTGACTCAGTGGGTTGACTCAGTGAGTTTGACTTTTTTAGGATTTTTTGACTAGCTTTTCTTATGGGGGGTTTTTTAGGCTGATGTTTAGGGGTGGGTTGACTGGGTTCAGGCTTGAATTGGGCTATGGATTGGGGCTTACAAGGGTGAGTTTGGCTGAGTTTGGACTTGGGATTTGGGGGTATGGTTCTCCATTCATCTAGCTATCTCTACCAACAGTGTAGCCGAAGGTGGGGTGTCTACAGGGTGGATTTGAAGGAGAATAAGGTAGCAACTAGGGTTGTATTGTAGTAGTCATTCCAACTAAGAATGAAGATTTCTCAATCCAAGCTCCCTAGCACTCACTTCCTCTTTCTCTCCTTCTCTCTCTCTCTTTCTTTCTTCTTTCCCCCAAAACCCAGGGCAAATTCGTATGGGATAAATGGGCTACTCAAAGTTGAGTTTTTATAGTGCTAGAAGTAGCCCAATTGGCCCTAATGACTAGGTATTTACTATTATAATTCTATGAGAGGTTAAGTTTAGCTTTTAAGATCCACTAGGAGACTATGGGTCGATCTATGTCATAGGATAGTTGTCCCTAGTGGTGATCTACATATGGATACGATCACCCTGAAATTCGGACGCGGTGATGGATGAATGTGATCAAAAGTCAGTTCAATGGTTACTGATCATCGATCAAGGTCGCAGCTATACAGATATGTGTAGGATAGTAACTTAGATTAATGCCCTTAATTTGATTGTGATCTAATGGTTCAAAAGTCACAACTTCGACAAGATTGGATGGAGACAATTAACTTAAGTTCCTAATAGTTTCTAAGGGCATTCACGTAATTCATGCGCTCACTTGTGAGCTCAAGTTGAACAATTCGAGATGTGATCTCAGCTCAATGTCCCACGATGGACGTTAGTCCGCTAAGACGAACGTCTTTCTATAGTTTCGCGTCTAGCAACCCACTAGGGAGCGCTAAAACTTGTTTGGTTAATTTTGACGTTTTTGAAATAAAATAATTAATAAAACTTATCGTGTGTGATTAGCTAGGCCTGGATTACCTAAGTTTTCGACGTGAGCCATTCGCAATTATCAAAAATGATAATTTGGTATTTTCTCCCTAAATCATTAATTCTTAGGCCAAAAGGTAATGTGGTAAATTTGGTTTATGTACATGGGATAATTAAGATTTGATCCTTAGTTATGTTGGTTTTAGGTAGATCTTCATTAAGCTACGGTTACTTCGAATTTATCAACGGTAGGTCACTTAGATTGTGCCAAAGAGAGAGGCAAATGAATTGAATGAATGAAATCAAAACCAAAGAAGTCCCTTTTATAGACTTCAAAGGTTACTTGGAATGGGTGTCTAAGTACCCCTGCCAACAGACATGGCCGTTGGGTTTTTAAATAAGACAACTAATGGGTTTCAGCTTTGTTCAAAAATACAAAAAGACGATCGTTCAAGCCAACTGTTACAAAAACGGAATTTCAAAAGGGCAACAAAACGTTTCGGATTTTACAAGTATACTTGCGCTTGCTCACCGGGCCATGTCCATGTCCATGGTCTGGCCTGGTGCGTGTGGTTCATGGCATAGGTTGGGGCTGAGGGCATACCCCCCCCCCCCCGCCAAAAAAAAAAAAAAAAAAAAAAATATATATATATATATATATATATATATATATATATATATATATATATATATATATATATATATAGACATGGCTCTTGGATTTTCAAAGAAGATAACTAATGGGTTTACGGCTCTGTTCAAAAATACAAAAAAGATAACTGTTCTGGTCAACCATTAAAAAAACAAATTTTCAAAAAAGGCAACAAAATATTTTGGATTTTGCAAATATACTTGCGCACATGCACGTGCTGCACTACCTCCACATCCACGTCTCGGCCCAGCCCAGTGCGATTGGTTCAAGGGATAGGTTGGGGCTGAGGGCAAGAATAGTTAAGAACTTTCTCTCTCCATTCTACGTGTGACAAGCGACACTACGAAATAAAGAAGTAAAAACACATAGGGTTTTCTTATGTTTTAAATCTCCCAGCTAGAAGACGCCTAGGTGTTTCAACAGCAGGTCTCAGGTTCGAAATGCCTGTGTGGGAGCGTTGCATGACTAACAAAAAAAAATCTCCCACCTAACATCTCGGCCGGATGGAAGTCATTTTACCATGAAACCGGAGAGTCATCCAGCAGAGTCGTTGTACCACGAAATAGGACACCACAAAAATTAGTGGCAGCAAATCTTATGGATGGACTGGATGCATGCATGCACCATGCTAGCGCAACCATAGGTGGAACGAGATCGATCATCGTCTCTCTCGTGGGATAACTGATCTGAATCCACGAATCTATCGGGACTCATCAACCGATCTTCCTTAAATCCACGAGGAGATATTTTGAATCCATGAGATTTATTTTCAAATCCACGAAGAGCAAATATAGAAAACCCAAGTTTTTCTAATAAAAGAGGAATAATATTTAATAAAAAAATTATAATAAAACCAGTATTTATAACCTAGGTCTAATAAAAGAAACCATAATAAACATAAATTAAAAATCCTAAACCAACTTGGATAGTAGAAATTCAAAAATAGCAATTTTGAATCAAGTTCGAATGTCTACCTGCGCAACTGTTGATCGATCGGACAAGGAGCTCAGATCGGTCGAAGTTGCCCCTTAACTATCCAAAGAGGTCAACTCCCTCTATTTGGAAATTTGACTGATCAGACGACTGGTCATCAGCTTGGTCGACCGGTCGCGATCGATTTTGGACAGTTTAGAGAGTTGGACTATCTCCTGGGGAAAATTCGGTCGACCTGCGGACCGGTCATGGATGGTGGACGACCGGTCGCCAGGCACTGGTTTTCCTCTAGTTTGTTGACTTTGGGCTCCTTCTTTAGGGTCTTCCTTGAGCTCTTCTGGGCCCACTATTGGGTCCTTCTCTTAGCTATATTCCTTCCTCGATTAGGGGGTCACCTCACTACATCAGTCTCCCCCACTTGAAAGAAACTCGACCTCAAGTTTCGCTTCGGTCTTCTTCCACGAGCCATGTTCTTCACCTTAATTTGATATGTTGCAGTAGTCTTTACTTGCGTCCTGTGAAGCATGCGTCCCTCTGTTTGACGCTTAGATTCCTGCTCACTTTCGTGCATTGTAAGGAGAGATTGCCCCTCTACTGTAGAAGTTTTGGGATTCTCTTTCGGGGTCATAAGAGTGACAACAATCCTCCTCCTGTCCTTGATGAATGCGATGGTGTTGTCGCATCCTCGATGGACTGTGTCACGATCAAACTGCCACAGGCGCCCAAGTATCATGTGACAGGCGTCCATGTCGATTACATCACATAACACTTGGTTCGTGTACGTCCTCCCTATCGACAAGGAGACGAGACATTGTTTTTTAACTATCGTCACACTATCTGCTCGAAACCAGCCAATTGTGTATGGAGATGGATGTGGGGTAACATCAAGTTTCGGTTTGTCCACCATCATCCAGTGACATGATGTTCTCGCAACTACCACCATTAATGATCACATCATAAATTTTCCCTACCACCGTGCAATTTGTGAGGAAGAGATTGTGTCGCTGAGGATTTAGTGCTCATCTCAGGCGTTATACGACTTCCGCTGCACAACTAGGGATACACCTTGATCTCTAGGAAGCCACTCAATAATGTCATCGTCATCCTCAACTTGTTCAACAACTTTAGTCTCTAGATCGGCTGATGTTTCTTCGTCGGTGATGAATAGATTAGTCATTGGTCTCTGTGTGTATGTGTTTGAGAGATGGCCTGGCTGTCCACACCTGAAGCAATGATTAGGCTTAAGCCGAGCATATGGATTGGAAGTTTTATTTGGACCTACCGCTGTTGTTGTACGTTAAGGCCTGGTTGGGCCACTTCCCAATGCACGGGTTGCGGTTGTTGGGGACTAAGAATGTCCAACAATGGGTTCCTTCCCTTTTAATAGGGATGAATCTTGGGTGGGATCCGTCTTAGTGATCTGAGTTGAGGAAGAGGGGCGCACAACGATTTTAGCAAGTTGAGTCTCTACGTGATTAGCGTACTATAGGGCCTCTTCCACGGTCCAAACCAGTAGCATTTGGACACGATACTGGATATTGGTTCTCAAACCATCGATAAATCACGCGGCTTTCTAAGTATCTATCTCCAAAAGATCGTTACGCATTGCCAACCAATTAAATTCGGCCGTGTATTCGTCTACAATTCAGGTTGCCTTGACGGCAATTCCAATACTGCTTGAAGAGCACTTGTTCATAGTCGCGGGGTAAGAACCGTGAGTGCAAAAGCTACCTCATCCTCGGCCACAATTGGATGGGGAGCTTATTCTGACGAGTCCAAAAAAACTTGTAACTGTTCCCACCATGCGGAGGTGCCCGATTTCAATTTATACGTTATAAGTTTAACCGTCTTCTCTTCCAGGACGTCCATATAGTCAAAGAAATTCTCCACTTTCGCTAACCAATTTAAAAAATCTTCAATGTGTAACAGTCCATTGAAAGTAGGAAGTTCGGCCTTACCTCTATAATCTCGCTTGACGCGATCGTTTCCTTGTGTGCTGAGCAAAGAGGTTCTCGATGTCATCATTGCTACCATCCAAATCCGCTGCGTTAGGCTGACAATTTTCTATAGGAAGACCCTGATGGAACACTGGATTGTTCCGGACTACAATTGTAGTCGGTTGTGCATCGTCCTGCATTTGGCTCGAAGCCAAAGCTATCGCGATCTGGGCGAGAGACGCTTGCAGGCCTTGCATAGACGTCTCAAACGACCTTTGGAGAGCCTTTATCTTCTCCGCTAGATACTGTACCCATTGATCACCGTCAGCGGGGTCATTGCCATGTCATTTGCTAGATGTCATCTTCCCGAGGTTGTTCCTCGCTCTGATACTAACTTGGCATAGCCGTAGGTGGAACAAGATCGATCACTGTCTCTCTCGTGGGATAACTAATTCGAATCCACGGATTTATCGAGACTTCTCAACCGATCTTCCTCAAATCCATGAGATCCATCTTCGAATCTACGAAGAACAAATGGAGAAAATCAAAGTTTTTCTAATAAAAGAGGAATAATATTCAATAATAATAAATAAATAAATAACTACTATTTATAGCCTAGGTCTAGTAAAAGAAACCCTAATAAACATAAATTAAGAATCCTAAACTAACTTGAAAAGTAGAAATTCAAAAATAGTAATTTTGAACAAGTTCGTATTTCTACCTGCGCAATTGTCAACTGGTCGAACCGGGGGTTTAGACCGGTCGGAGTTGCCCCTCAACTGTTCAGAGAGCATAGCTCTCTCTGTTTGGAAATTCGACCGGTCGGGTGACCGATTCTGGATAGTCCAGAAAGTTAGACTGTCTCCTAGGGAAAATTCGGCCGGCCTACAGAATGTCCATGGATGGTGGATGACTGGTCGTCAGGCGCAAACTGACTTTGGGCTCCTTCTTTGGGGTCTTCCTTGGGTTCTTCTAGGCCCACTCTTGGATCATTCTCTTGGTTCTATTCCTTCGTCGATCAAGGGGTCGCCTCACTACATCACATGCTAAGCTCCTCTGCAATCTATATAAGTTGGGCATCTCTATTATTCATGTGGCACAATCTACACCCTACAAATAGCTGGATTGATTGTATTCCCCAAGACCAGATTGATCAGGCAATCATTACCTTTGATTAATGGATACTTATCTGTTTGTTTAACTTGGAACATTTGCTAATTCTTACATTTAGGGTCCGTTGAATAGCTCAGTCTACAGCTCAGAATGGCACTGCCCCACGTAAGTTGTAAAATTTTAGTTATAATCCATCACCCGAGGTCCACTTTATATATATATATATATATATATATATATCCAGAGGTGCTGTCATTGTTTGGCACAGTTTTAAAAATGGTGATGACGCTTCAACTGAAAACATGATATGTTTGTATATAGGCTTGGTAAAATTCCACACGACCTGTTAACCCGCACGAAACCCACTTGAAAAAACCAGTGTTCAAGTCTAGTCTTATAGGGTCACTAACGGGTTGACCCATTAAAACACGTTAACATAATGGGTTAGGTCAATGTTTCACCCGCGAACCCATTTAACCCGTTAACATAATGGTCTAAATCACCTAACCATGGCCCACCTATGAATCTTGGCACTCCATCACATGCAATATTGCAATGTATAGGTGATTTCTCCTCGTCCCACTAGTGAATCTTATTGTTTCCAGTGATAGAATGGGCCCACTTGGTGGACCACAGCTATATGTTGGCTTAGATTGTCAATTGTCCTCATCAACGCTGTGGCCATCTGATGAGTAGACTGGCCTAACGGGTTAAGCGGGTCTGGTTATGGGTAACCCGTTAAATTAACTTAACGAATGGGTTTGGGTTTCTAGATTTCGACCCGATAGTTAACGGGCCAAGTTTGGGTGAGCAAATTTTTGACACAACACCAACATGACACGACACGACACGACACCAACACAGTTCAACACGACCCGTTGCCAGGCCTATCTGTATCATGTATTGCAACCCAGATAGACCCAGATGGACTCAGATTCAGTAGTGATCCCTCCATTACGGACCCTCGGTACTGGTCAGTACTGCAAAAGCTCTCTAAGCCCCGCCATTGTGTAAGTGTTTTATCTATGCGGTTCATTCATGCTGCGAGCTCATTTTAGTGCATGAGCCTAAAAATAAGGCACATCCAAAGTTCAGGTGGACCTCACCACAGGAAGCAGGGGGGTAGCAATGTCCAGAGTTGAAACTTTCCTAGGGACCACCGCGATGTTTATTTGCCATCCAACCAGTTCAAAAAGTCACATAGATGAAGGGAAAACATAAAATCAACTTTATCCAAGGCTTCTTTGGCCTATGAGAAGTTTTCAACCATAAGCATTCAATCCTCACTGTTTCCAGTGATATGGTCCACTTGAGCTTTGGATTTGCCTCGTTTTTTGGATGATGCCCTAAAATGAAATGTCAAAATAGATGGATGGCATGGATAAAACACATGCATCATGGTGAGGCCCACAAAGCTTCCACTAGTACCAACCAGTACCGAGCTGGGTAATCGGTAATGAAGGGGTAACCACGGAATTCCGAATCGACTCGGATTGGGCAGCCAAGCCGGACGCGGTTTGGCTAGTGACGCTGCCACTAGCCTGGCTAGTGGTCGGTGCTCTGTGGGCCCTATCATGATGTATTTGTTTTATCCACTCTGTCCATTCATTTTTTCAGATCATTTTAGGTCTTGATACTAAAAATGAGGCAGATCTAAATCTCAGGTGGACCACACCACAGGAAACCAGTAGTGATTGAACGTCCACCATTAAAAATCTCTTAGGGTCCACTGTAATGTTTATTTGACATCTAAACTGTTTATTAGGCCATAAATACCTGGATGAAGGGAAAAAACAAATACCAGCTTGATGCAAAACTTTCGTGGCCCCCAAAAAGCTTTTAATAACGGGTGCTCAATCACCACTGTTTCCTGTGATGTGGCCCACCTGATATTTGGATATACCTTATTTTTGGGATCATGTCATAAAATGATTTGGGAAAATGGATGGATGGCATGGATGAAACACATACATCATAGTGGGGCCCACAGAGCACAGAACACTAGCCATTGGCTAGTGGCAGGGTCACTAGCCAATCCGTGTCCAGCGAAGCCCACACCAACTGTGAAAATAGCATGGCAAGTTGGCAACCCAGACCGACTCTGATTATGCATTGAAGCCCACACCAACTGTGAAATAGTACGGCAGATCATGCTGACCTGGATTGGTTAGTGAAGCCCAAACCCACTGAGACCAGTGATCGAGTGCCCATGTTGTTGGGGGGTGTGGGTGTGTGGGTTAAAAAAAAGAAGACCGGATTGGGTGGTGAAGCCCATGCCAACTGCGAAATAGCGTAGCAACAGAGGGAGCAGATTAGGTGAGACCCCGGCCTCATCCAAGACAATGTGGCCCTTACCATGGGCCCCACCTTGACGTATGTATTCTGTATCCACACTGTTTAACGGTTTTTCCATTTCATTTTTGGGCATCGTCCAAAAAATGAAGCAGATCCCATTATTGAGGTACCATACCATAAGAAATAGCGGTGATTGACCATTGACCATTAATGCGCCGCAAAAGTTCTAGATCAAGCTGATATTTGCTTTTCCCTTCGTTAAGGCTTTTGTGACCTTATCAACAGATTGGATGGCAAAGATACACTACGGAAATATTAAGGGCCTGTTTGGGAGCGTGGATTTAGAACCCCCATAATTCAGAACCCCTTGGAGTTGAAATTCCTTAGTGGCCCGTTTGGCACCATGGATTTGAGGAGAAATGAGGAGAAACTGTTGCTTTATTCTGTTTGGAACCATGGATTGATGAGAAGTGGATTTGAGAGGAATCCAGCAGAACTCAAAAAGGCACTTTTAGCCCTTTTTCAAATCCTCAAAGAAGGGTCGGATTTGAGGAGAAATCCTTCCCAACGTGGGACCCACCATAATGCGTCCCTAACTATGGCACCCAACATGATGTATGTTTTTCATCCAACTTGTTGATAAGGCCACAAAGACCTGGATGAAGGGACCACACAAATTTCAGTTTAATCCAAAACTTTTGTGCATCATAAAAGTCTCACTCTCCATTTTTTCTTGTTTTATGGTCCACTTTAGATGTGGATTTGCTTTATTTTTTGGATCTTGGCATAAAATGATCTGTAAAAATGGATGAATGGCATGGATTTAAAAATAGAGGCTAATACGGTGGGCATATAGTGGGATTAAAATTTACACCGTCCATTCCTTCATGTTTGATTTCTCTCCAAATCTTGGTTGCCAAACAAAAAATCTAGAATTGATAAGAATTGGAATTGATGAGAATTCATATCATGGAATCCACTTCTCCTCACTTCTCCTCAAATTCATGGTGCCAAACGGGCCATAGATGTGTTTGGCACCCTAGATTTGGAATCCCCCTGAAATCCAAAAGCAGCTACGCATGATATACTTACATGGGTTTGAATTTAATTAATAAATCAACTTTAATGTCCCTAACTAGTGTACGTATGTATACTTTGGCTTGTTGAAATATCTCTAAGCCTGTTGAAATATATACTTTGGCCGAAAATGATAAAATTTCAAGTCTCGAATGGACCACAAGCATAGGATCACAACCAATTGGCTAACCAACGAATTTTAACCGTTGATTTACATGGATAATGTTTGGATTGTGCATATCATCCCATTGAAGTAATTTTAGTGATGCAGATGAGAATTTGATTATTTTTGGGTATCATCAGTGGGTGGGCCATGTGCCCAATAAATTAGTAGCCCAACGACACACATGCAACTTATAGAAGGATTTTAGATGTAATCCTAGCTTCCACCTTGAATTTCGAACCCTCTCTTTAAGGGGATTTGAAACCCCCAGCTACCAGTTGAATAGAAGATTTGAAATCCATTCAAATCCTTCCATATTCCCCCAAATCCATGGTGCCAAATGGGCCCTAAGGTGTGCCCTAGGAAGATTTTAATGGTAAGGTTTTTATCCTTGCCTTAGTGGTAGGCTCCCAGGAGTTTCAACAACAGGTTTGGGTTCGATCCCCATAGGTGGTGAAATCCCACTACGGTGTTAGTGTGGGTGCATGTGTGTATGTTTGTGTATGGGTGCGTCAGTAGAAAAAAAAAAGAATAAAAATAAATAAATAAATGGTAGAGCATTCACTCACCACTGTTCTTACAACCTGATAATTGGATTTGCTTCATATTTTAGAAAATGCTCTAAAATGATATGATAAAAGAAATAGACGACGTGGATACAAAATTCATAGATCAAGGTGGGCCCCATAGTAAGGACCACACCATCTTAGGTGAGGCTAGGGTGTAACTTAATCCCTCCCTTGATCAACTGGAATTGGGTAGTGAAGTCCACATCAACTGTGAAATAGTATGGCATCGATTCCCAATAGGGGTGGTTAATGAGCTAAACTATTCATGAACGGTTTGAGTTTGGTTCGATTAAATCTCGTTTGAGTTCGTTTGATTAGTAAACAAACCAAACTCAAACCTTGCTTTTAGGTTCGATTAGTAATCAAACTAAACTCAAATAGGCATGAGTTCGGTTCGGTTAAGCTTAATAGGGTTCGTTTATAACTAAAAAAACATTATTTCCTATGATATGATCCACCTGAGCTTTGGATCTGCTTCATTTTTTAACTCTCACCAAGAAATGATTTGATGAAATGTATGAATAGAGTGGATATGGAATATATGCATCAAGGTGGGCCCCACAATAAAAGCCTCACCATCTTGACTTTTTTGGATATGGAATATATCTTACAAGGTGGGCTCCACAATAAGCCTATCTAAAGCTCAAGTGGATCATACCACGATGTCCAATCCACAATGAATTCTGAAGGTGCAACATCTCATTTATGCAGGCATTTAAAATGTTGTATATAGGGGTGGTTAATGAACTAAATTATTCGTGAATGGTTTGAGTTCGGTTTGATTAAAGTTCTATTAATTAGTAAACAAGCCAGACTCAAACTCAAACTTGAGTTTTGGTTATCAAACTCAAACCAAACAAGGTGGTATTCAGTTCAATTCGGTTCATTTACACCCGTAATTCCTAGCATGGGGGTGGCTAGCATTGTGGTGTGACTACTAGGGTGCGGGTGTGGGGTGGGTGTACTAAAAAAAAAACTGCGAAATAATATGGCAACTCAGGCTGGTTAGTTTTGATTGACCAGTTGTGCTGGGGCTGTCTTTCTTAAAAGTTTTTAGCCCAGTACGTACTCAACAAGCTTGGCTTAGGTACTACCCTTACTTGTACAGAGCTTGGTACACACTAGTACCTGGACAACAAGTTGTTAGAAGAGACTTGTCACATCAAAACAGAAACATACGTGCAAGCCTAGCATGTCCCTTGCTCTGAACATGCGGGGGAGCACGTAATCCGAGCTCGCACTCAAACCTTTGGAGAGCAGATAGGCTGGTCGATAAACAGACACCCACATCATTTCAGCATCTCTGGAGGTGGGGCTTCACCATCCAATCCTCATCTGACCCAGGCATGTGTTTTAAGATGAGAAAATAGTAAAAGCCATTTGATTTTATTTTATTTTCCTTTGACAGCTCATCATTGTGCCCTTAAGTCACTTGATAGCATTATTTGAATGGTCTGAAATTTTTGGATCACTGTGATTTTGTCTTCATCCATATGAGCGCCAATTGAGAACTCTTGAGTGACCACCGTGATTTATGGGTTTTATCCACACCGTCTATCCATTTTGCCATATCATTTCAGGATATAAGATTAAAAAAAAAAAAAAAAAGGGCAGATCCAGGGCTCAAATGGGTGTGATCTTGATGCTTATTTACCATCCAACCTGTTCATAAGGTCACATACACCATGATAAAGGAAAAGCACAAATATTAGCTTATTCAAAACTTTTGTTGCCCAAGAGAAGTTTTCAACGGTAATCCACACTGATAATGTGTCAGTAGGCTCCACTTAGCCTTGGATCTGCCTCATTCATGAGTCATGTCCTAAACACGGAAAATGCTAAGTCAATCTAGACCATCCAAAATGTGGGCCCACATTAGATGGAGCTTATCCCAAAGACGACACTGATTGGATGATTATAAACATCTGCGTGGACGGTTAAAAATGGAAATTGTCATCCATCTAAATTCAACAAGCAAATATCAGATGATTAAGAGCGTCCAATCACTCTAATATAAGATGGATGGTCCATCTACATTGGACCCACTTTGGATGGCCCGAAATGACGGACATGTGTGCCAGGGGCATCGTTGATGAGTTGACTCATTCTAATAAATGGGAAAAGGCAAACGAGGAACTTATAGTGCTCCTAGTTGCATCGAGATACTTGGACTGTCCAGTAGATTAATCTGGACCGTCGGTTAGGTGCCACAGACGTTCCATGATCTATCAAGCTATCATCATACCGTTGGGGTAATCAGATCCATCTATAAGCTGGCCTTATCTTTTGTAGTCATTCATTAATGGGAAGTTTAGGATGATCTGATGGTAGCGATTCTTCATAAGTATAAGCGATTAGTAATAAACATCAACCAACATACGGTCCGAATTATTCAATGGACCCTCTCTTTTTATAAGTGATCTTGACCATCCATATTTAGGCCTTGATCAGGTGCTTAGAATTATCTGATGGTGTGATTTTTACAAGGTAGCCCACTGAATGTATGGCTCACATAATGGACCGTTCATATTGAACAGTTGGATTATCTAAGTGTCCCAATGAAATTAGGAGCACTATAACTTACAGTGCTCTAGGATTCAGTGGATTTGAAGAAATGATACAGTGCTGTTTCTTTAATTCTTAGAACCATGACTACCCATGACGAACCCACCTAATGGACGGTCAGTAAATTTGACTTATTTTCGATAAACAATATTAACCATCCATTCTATCGACCATTTATCTTATCGTTAGGACCGTCCTGTTCCGCTGATTTTTTTATCAGTGTCCCATTAAGAATTACTTGGACACAAAATGCACATTTCAGATCCATTGATTGGACTGTCCACGTGTCCCTATAAAAACCAGGAGCATCATAAGTTATGGTACTCGAAGAGCACTGGTTCACATATTTTGTTTATTTAATTAATTAATTAATTTAGAGTCAAAGTTCCTTACAACGACTGGTTCCACGGAATTCCGTGTCGAAGCTTCTCTCCTCATCCCATCGCTTGTCTCCCCCTGCTTTTCCGCCCCTTGGAATATTTAAAAGGTGTTAGGAAAAGGAGAAATGCTCCAGTGCTCCTAGGAGCACTTTAAGTTACAGTACTCCTAATATTATTAGGGAACTTAGATAGTTCAATCCGTTCATCTAGACTGTTCATTATGTTGAAATTATATTTTATAGGCTACAAAAAAAAATATTACACTAATATGATAAATATTAACCATTTGATCAGTGGAATTAAAAATGGACGGTAAATATCATTTATGCAAAAAATGGACTGTCCAAGTGAATAGATGCAACTAGGAGTAATATTACTTAAAGTGCTCCCGAGAGCACTGGAGTATTTCTCTGAAAAAATGTAGGATTAATGAGTGAGTCCCTAGGGCCTACATATCTGTCTATGTTGTACATCAACGCGGTCCATCCGTTTTTTCACATCATTATAGGTAATGGTCATAAAAATTGCATAGATCCAAACCTCACACATTAGGGATTGAATTCCTACCATTAATAACTTCTTGGGGCCACAAAAGTTTCGGATCAAGCTGCTATTTGTGTTTTCCCTTCATCCATGTTTGTATGATCTTATCAATAGGTTTGATGAAAAATAAACATAACAGTGGGGCCTTGGAAGTTTTTAATGGTGGGTGTTCAATCACTATTTATTCCTTGTGGTGGGGTCCACCTGAGATTTGGATCTTCCTCATTTTTTGGACTATGCCCTAAAATGATCTAGAAAAACAGATGGACAGCGTGGATATACAACAAATTGTTCAAAGTGGGCCACACCCACTAAGCTGTTAGCAGATCAGATCCGATTTGCTTCCAATTCATATAATGTGGATTTGGATCTTCAAATAGGCTTATTAATTAAATGAACTGGATTTGGATTCACATAAATAGATCCCAATTAAATCTGAATCTGTTTACAAATTTTTGAACTTGGAGTTAGATCCAACTGAATTCAATCTAGATCTGACTTCTTGTCACCTTACCGAATGTGTTATATCCATATCGGTCATCCGTTTTTCAGATTATTTTAAGCCACATCTCAAAATTGAGATGTACCAATTTCAGGTCGACCATATCACAATAAATAGTGGGATTTACATCATTTTGCTACTAAATTAAATATATTATATTAAATATTTTTTTAGATTCATGATGGGGTGAATTTCGACTTAGATCCCACTTGAATCCAATGGTTATATGGATTTTGGATCCAAACGAATTGGATATGGATATTACCTTTTGAATCTGAGTTGGATATGAAATTGATCCAAATCTGTCTACGAATTTTCGAACTTGGAGCCAGATCCAACAACTCGTTTTGATCCAACTCATCGATAGCCCTACCTAATCCGCGCTCGGTTAATGACACAATGTGTGGCCTACATCTTTTAACATTATACACGGTTATACTATTCTAGCAAGTGGCTCCATTTTTTTTTGTAATCCAGTAAATCTATCCTTCGTTTACTACCGTATGATGGACTTTGCCACAAACAATTTCCTCAATCAGAAACTATCAATCTTTCTATTTGTGGCCTACAAATAGACGGTGAATAATAGAGGTCCAAAAAAAGATCATAAATTGGTCACTGGGATATGCTGATCTGGAAACTTTTTATGACATGATCCATCTACGTTCGGATTCAAAGTACCAACGGTGTTGGTTACTGAATCACGGGTCCTACTGCTAAAAAAATAAAACCCATGTATGATGGGGAAGGCCGTGTAAAGAAATAATTGCAACGTCACCCAAATAGCGTGTGTATGCCACCAAGAGATACGGTCCCCTCTGACTATCCTCGTTTCTGTGTCCTAACCATAACTATGAAAATGCCACTGGTTTATAGAATGACCATAATACCCTTGAACTCTGTAATTCGTTAAGCTCATAGTTTGTGGCCGCGGATTGCATACTTATCTTGCGTTGGTTCTCTGTGGGCCCACCATGATGTATTTGTTCTATCCACGCCGTCCATCTATTTTTTTCAGATTATTTCAGGGTGTAGATCTAAATAATGAGACAGATCCAAATCTGAGGTGGACCACACCACATGAAAACAGTGGTGATTGAAAGCCCACCATTAAAAGCTTCAAGAGGGTCCACTGTAATGTTTATTTATCATCCAACCTGTTGGTTAGGTCATACAAACCTAGATGAAGGGAAAAAAATATCAGCTTGATAGAAAGCTTATGTGGCTCCTAAAAAGTTTTTAAGTGTGACTGTTCAATCACCACTGTTTTTTGTGGCGTGGTCTACCTGGTACTTGGATCTTCTTCTTTTTTTGGCTCATGCCCTAAAATGAGTGGGTAAAATGAAAGGATGGCATGGATAAAACATATACATCATGGTGGGGCCCATAGAGAAGCAACCAGTAGCCACTTGCTACCCGCATTTCATGCGGTCTACGTTTAAATAATCCAGATCATTCGTACGGCGCACATTAGTTACAGGTTGGAAGCGGATCGCCCGGAGACGCGTCTCCACGGTTATGATATCCCTGTTGACCCGACTCTGTGGGGCCCACCTTGATGTATATGTATTATCCAACCACTAATGGGTGTGTCCCACATGAATCTCTCTCCAAATCTCTCTTTTTGTTTTATCTTTTGGAATCATCTTTCAATATTAAAATTGATTTTTAGATTTAAAAATGAGTTTTAAATTCATAGAGAAGTGGATTGGGGAAATGGAGATTTGGATGAGATGGGATTATCCCTCCCTCGTCTAAACTCCTCATTACTTCATAAAAAGGGGAAGGATCTCCTGTTCCTCATTCCCTCCCTTACGGGCTTTTGTTCTTAGTTATTCTTCTTAATCTTCTTGTAAATTTTCCACCGTCTCTTAATAACCTTTTACTTATGGGACTCTACTACAATGGCATTATCTTCACCTAGCTGAATTGCATTTATTTCAACATCACAAATCCAGTAGTTATAAAAGTCTTTGAACATTGTGATCAAATTATTATAGTTTAGAATCCTTTTAACTGGAGTTCACGTAAGGAACGGTGCATGACAACAATATTCCTATTTTCCATCAATTTATATCCAATCTTCTTAAAGGGCACTTATCATTTGCTCTACATTTCAAATATGATTCTTAATGAAATAACCAACTAACATTCTATACTCTTAAAACTCTAGTTCCATTACTTTAAAGCATACATCTGACTTTTACACATGCATTAATCAGTGCATCTAAGATTTCTTAGTGGACAGATGTACTTCATAAGTAGGTATGAGCTTCTTGTGTATAATGTTTATCAGGATATTATGAGGTGAGCAATTTTACTTACGTCAGTTGTTGTAACATTTTATCGCAGCCTTATTTTCTACGAAGTTTTCATTTTCCACCAAAATTGGTTCTTCTCGAACTACATACAGAATGTGCAAATATCGTCATCATTTAGAAAATTTCTCACAGTACAGGACCATCCTTCATAATTATTGCTATTAAATTTTTTACTCTTAAGTTGTTCCTTGATTAATGCTTTCGTGGGGACATCTGTACATTGTAAAAATACCAGCTATGATCTTAGTTATGATCTAAGGGTATTGGTATTAATCATCTTCATTTCTATATGTTATTCAAATCTTCAAGTTATAGAAGAGACTAATCCATCTAAAATGAGATCTGAAAGTCCATATACCTGAATGACAGGTGCAAATCAATCAAGTTTCTAAAGTAAGATGAATAAGACACTTTTACGATAATCTATTTATATAACATATGCAACCGTCCATTATAGGGTACATACATCATTTGATAATTGAGACAAGCTTTTACCCAAAATTATGCAAAACCTTAATTATACGAAATAATTAGCATTTAAGTTTACCATGCTTTAACGATAAAATGTGTATTAATCCAAATACATTAAGCCATATATATATATATATATATATATATATATATATATATATATATATATATATATATATATATATATATATAATTGTCTAAAAAAAGAATCAATGAAAAGGTAATAATATTTTAAATAGTAGAATTGATCATCACTATTTGTGATGGATCTAATCATCAGTGTTAAGAATCACTGTTGAAGATGGATTTGATCATCAATGTTGGTTATCATAGTTGATGATGGTTTCAATCACTAGTAGACCTATGATCAATAGTGATAAAATGGTTATGAAAAGGGATCTACATTTTGATGCATGCAAATGTGCACTAAATAAATGATAAAGCATTAAAAACTTGGTGGGTTGCACATTTTTTGGCATAAACAACATAAAATGTCTGGCCTATCTTACATAATCAGACTATAGGGCATGATCACAATATTAATATCCAATAGCATGTTGATTGAATTCAAAATTTTATTATGACATGTATTTTGTTTTAGTGTGTGTGTGTATCAATCATCATCATTACGAGCGATATGGATCGCTAATCACAAAAACAAATCGCATCATCGTTAGATCTCACCAAAAAATTTCAAGTCACTTCTCAGCACTTGGCCTAAATTAACTCGTAAATGGTTAATAAAATGCTCTTAATAAGATACATTTAATCTTTTTAAGAAGAGAATTGGACTTTTATTTGGGCCTATCACATCTTGTGCACACAAAATGTAGGGCCTATTTACACTATCTAGATGCCCATAAACAACATAATATGTACCTTACAATTCAGCACAACGAATGGAATAAGTTGGAATCACTTAAATAATTAAAATATCCTGTTAATTAGGTTTAATGGACCCAATCCTAGATTTGGACCTACTTGATTAAAGTGATTACAGGATAACAATAAAACAACGACTAATGCTATCTATGGATTTTATTGGGTGGGGCCTATAATCTTCCAATATTTTGGCTGGAGAATAGGAAGTGACAAATTCATTTTTAAGCTTAAAATGGAACATGCTCATTACATCTAATAATAGGCCCAAAACTAAGCCATCATCCTCTATTCTTCACCATCTCTCACCTTTTTTAGGGTTTCAATAAATAAAAAAAACCTATATGTAAGATTACTGGGGCAACCATTGTTGTCATTTCGTCTCAAACCGTAAGGGAACCAACGATCGAAAAATCACTTTTTTTTTTCTTTTTAGACTAAAGATTGGCTTTTCTCGAACTTCAAGATGAAAGATCTTGGTGAAGTTATCTTTATTCTCAGTGTAAAGATTATTAAGAACTGCCTTAGGAGATTCTTGGACTTGTTTCAAGGTAACTTACATCTATAAAATTTGACGACAGTTCAAGATGAAAAATTTTAAAGTTGTCGAAATCCCTATAAAAACCTACTTAGTTAACTAGATAGGAAATGTTTCCGAACTGAAGATGAAAAATCAGTTGTCCTCAGTACTGTATGTAATCCTACTAAGTAGTTTAATGTATGTTATGCTTTACACCAGACTAGATATTTATAGCTATTATAGTCAACCGTTACCAGAGCAACTCATGATAAGTCTTATTTGTTAGACGTCAAACACATATTTCGCAATCTTAGAGGGACAAAGTACCATATGTTGTGTTATAAAGGCACAAATCTCGAGCTTAAAAGATATTTTGATGCTGATTAGGATAATGACCTTGATGAGAGAAATTTAACTTTAAGCTATATATTATTGCTTAGAGGAGAAGCTATCTCATATTTGAGTACGAAATTGGCAACCGCAATTCTTTTATTTTGGAGGTCGAGTATATTACACGTTATGATGTTGTTCAAGAGTATATATGAGTATAGAGATTCTTACAAGGTTTGGATGTTATAGCAGGTATCTATGAGCTTGTATTATTGAGGACAACATCTCTGCCATTAATTGATGGACCCCAATTACCATCAGAAGTTTAGATTAGGAGCCAACTTTATTTGTTATGGTCATGCATACTAAAACATGTATTGTAAATTTTAGGTTATTGGGTGTTGGTTAAGTGATCACTTAGTATTCAAACACTTCTAATCACAAAAAGAATTTGTGATCATAAGTGGGTGGGTCTCACATAAATTTTCCTCATAATCTCTCTTTCTAGTTTATGTTTCAAAATTATCTTTTGGCGTTAAAATTGAATTTTAAATTCAAATATGAACAAGAATTCGATTGAAAAAAGGAAGATGTCAGATGACAAGGGATTATCCCTCCCTCATCCAAACTCCTCGATCCCTCCTTTATAAAAAGAAGTGTTCCTCATTTAGATTTACCTTTGTTTATGAGCTTGGAAGATTGTTTAAAGGTCTTTATTATAAAATTCGTTGACGTTCTTGGCAAATGAGGGGTTCTCATTTTGATTCGCAGATGGTGGGTTTGATAATAGTGGAAATAAGGTAAGTTCCAATGATCTGAAGAAGTTGTCAGCGTGAATGGTTGACATAAACATTTTGTTAGAGTCGATGATTGTGACGATAGGTGGTAAGTCTGGTGAACAGATCCAACACTGCATCTAGTAATTAGAAGAAGGGGAAATGATATGAAGGATGAGGGCAGATTGAGAAGAATGGTGTAAAAAAAATGTTGTTTTAGATGGCTCAAATTTAAAGCCAAACATTGGTTTTCCAATTGGATCAATGGAGCAACAATGGCCTAGGTGCTTTTTTAGATTTATGATGGGGTGGATTTGAACTTAGATCTCACCTGAATCTAATGGTTATATGAATTTTGGATTGAAAATGGATTTGGCTATTTATAAATGGGACATGGATATTACCTTTTGGATCTGAGTTGGATATGAAACTGATCCAACTCCATCTACGGATTTCTGATACAGATCCAACTCATTGAGAGCCCTACCTAATCTGCGCTCGATTAATGACACAATGCGTGGCCCGCATCTTTTAACATTATACACGGTTATACTATTCTAGCAAGTGGCTCCATTTTTTTAATAATCCAGTAAATCTATCCTTTATTTACCACCATATGATGGACTTTGTCACAAAAAATTCCTCAATAAAAAACTATCAATCTTTTTATTTGTGGCCTACAGATAGACTATGAATAATAGAGGTCCAAAAAAAGATCCTAAATTAGTCACTGGGATATGCTGATCTGGAAACTTTTTATGACATGATCCATCTACGATCGGATTCAAAGTACTAACGGTGTTGGTTACTGAATCACGGGTCCTACTGCTAAAAAAATAAAACCCACGTATGATGGGGAAGGCCGTGTAAAAAAAAATTACAATGTCACCCAAATAGTGTGTGTATGCCGCCCAGAGATACGGTCCCCTCGGACTGTCCTCGTTTTCGTGTCCTAACCATAACTACGAAAATGCCACTGGTTTCTAAAATGACCATAATACCCTTGTACTCTGTAATTCGTTGAGCCCATAGTTTGTGGCCGCGGATTGCATACTTACCCTGCGTCGGTTCTCTGTGGGCCCACCATGATGTATTTGTTCTATCCACGCCGTCCATCTATTTTTTTTTTCAGATTATTTCAGGGTGTGGATCTAAATAATGAGACAGATCCAAATCTCAGGTGGACCACACCACATGAAAACAATGGTGATTGAAAGCCCACCATTAAAAGCTTCAAGGGTCTACTTTAATGTTTATTTATCATCCAACCTGTTGGTTAGGTCAGACAGACCTGGATGAAGGGAAAAAAAAATTAGCTCGATAGAAAGCTTCTGTGGCCCCTAAAAGGTTTTTAACTGTGATTTTACCTGGATCTTTTTTTTTTTTTTTTTTGTGGCTCATGCCCTAAAATAAGTGGGTAAAATGAAAAGATGGCATGGATAAAACATAACCATCATGGTGGGGCCCACAGAGAAGCAACCAGTAGCCACTTGCTACCCGCATTTCATGCGGTCTACGTTTAAATAATCCAGATCATTCGTGTGGCGCACATTAGTTATAGGTTGGAAGCGGATTGCCCGAAGAAGCCTCTCCACGGATATGATATCCCTAGTTGACCTGACTCTGTGGGGCCCACCCTGATGTATATGTATTATCCATGCTGTTTATCCATTTTGCCAGCCCATTTCAGGGCATAGTTATATTATATTTTAGCTTATTTGTTTAAAACAAATGAAATTTTTATAATAAGTAACTACATATATAATTAATAAAATTATAGATATAAAAAGTAAGACATGTACGTAAACATAATAGATTAGCATCCATATTGTCTGCTCACCCTAAACAGGATTTTCCTGTTTGAGGAGGCTGATTGGTCCCACCTAGCAAATGTCAGCACTGACTTTATTAAATGTAGCAGTGTTGACAATGTCAGTGCTTAGCTGGACCAATCAGGTCATCAACAAACAGAAAATCCTATTAAGGTGGACAGAGGATTCGGACTTAATGGACTAATGTAATAACCAAAATATTAGCATATATCAACCGACGAACCCAAACAACATGATGGAGCCCGCGTGGGTTGAGGCTTAGGTTGTGAATTCCTAACCCAAGGCTCGGTTAGGGCTAAGGCGGTAAGGGCTAAGGCATAAGAATCTTGAGTTAAGTTAGGGTTGAGCACCAACGCGCCACCCTGCCGGACTTTCAGCCCTAATTTTAACATAGAGGAATCACAGCTTCCTGTATAGACAAGATGTGGGTTTTGTTAGTACACAGGAAGGGCTTATTATTCAGTAATCCAGACCATTGATCTGCTACCACACAAAAGTCAAAATATGGGCGGCAACGATCTTCCAATCTGGAAGAACTTTTGAACGGTCGCTCATCCAAGGTGGGCCCCAACAGATTCAATGATCTGGATTAACGAACCGATCCGCACTTGAACTACAAAGGCAAACCCGAGTACACTGTTTATGTCGAGCATTTCCTAAAAAACAACGAACCTTCCTTGCAACTTGCAAGGACTTCAATCAGTCAAGTAAAAAAAAGGCACCACACCCACCCAAAAACAACGGGAAAAAATGAAGGTATTTTCGTAATTATAGAAACAACCAGTGTCGTTTCTGCAAACCGCGCACCCCATCCCCTCATCCCTTCCAGGAAATCCAGTTCCGCGGTTAGACGCGTATCTTCGTCTTTATATATCTTTCGACGCCTACTCTTCTCCGAACAAAGGGTAAAGAACAAAGAAAAAAGCCGTTTTATCCGATAAATCCCCCAAAACCCGATATTTTCCCCAATGTTTAGGACCGAAATTCCTCGTTTTCTTCATTCCATCCGCCCTGATGGACACAAACTTCCATCCTCCTCTTCCAAAACCCCATCTCTTCTCTCCCGATCCTTCGATGAGAATCTCCTCATCCGTCTCAAAACGCTAGATCCGCCATCCATCACCTTCTCCTGGCTCTCACGCGCCGTCGATCTTCTTTCCTCAACCCATGCCGACGCGGAGGCCCTGATCTCTGATCTGACGGTATCGGCGCCCGAGAAATCCCTTCCATCTTATTTAGACGACAGCATCAAGGTGTTGGACGTCTGTAATTCGATCACGGCTGAGATCGAACGGCTGCGGCAAGGCCGCCTCTTGATCCACTTCGTTCTGCACCTCCTCGACCTCTCTGGTAAGGATCGTGAGGCTCCGGCGCCGGAGAATCTACGCAAGGCGCGCGATTCGCTCGCGGAGTGGGGGAAATCCACGCCGGCGGGGAGAAAGAGCTTGAGCCTCGAGAACTCGGCGGCCCTGATCCGAGATCTAGCGCAGGCCATCGGGAGTCCGCCACGTGGCAAGGTCCAGGACGTAAAGAAAACACTCCGGCGCGTGATCTACACCGTCGGGGCTGTGACGGTCTTTGTCGCGGGAGCTGTCGTCGCGGTTCTCGCCGGATCGCCGGAGGCGGTCGGAATCCGGGTTCCAGCCGAGTTTTTGTGGGCGGAGAGGTTCAACGATCTGCAGACGGCGGTTTCCGGCGAGCTCCGGACGGGGTTTTCCGGCGACAAGAGGCGGTTTGCGGATGAGCGCGAGTCCGTGGAGGCGGCGGTACGGATGGTTGCTGACGTCATCGGCGAGGCGGAGGGAGGGACGGAAACGGAGAAGATGAGTAACGCCGTTAAGGAGCTGCAGAGAGCAACGGAGGAATTCTCTGAAGGTTTGGAACGGCTGTTAGACGGCGTTAATGGATTCTTCCGTGTGGTTTTGTGTACGAGGAATGCGTTGTTGAAGAATTTCCGTGTTGAACCGAGAAAATGAAAATTGTAGATATTTGATATATGAAAAGAAAAAAAATATCCTTTTTAAAAATGGAAAAAAAGGCCGAAAGCTGATGTAATATTTGGAAAAAAAGGGTAAAATATTATGGAAAATGCTAACAGAATATTTAAGAGGGTGGATGTAAATATACGATTAGCTAAGTGCATCTAATACATGAGATATACATTGCTCTCTAATTCTCTGATTTTTCGATTTTTTGTTTTCCTCTATGTATATTCCCAGTAGATTGTTTGAATTCGATGAAATTAGAAATCGAGAACAATTTGACTTAATCCGAGTTAACTCCACTTGACTGTGGGTAGGGGCCTTGATTGAAAATCTGGGTTAGATTGAAGCTAATGACCCTTGGTAGAGTGAAAGGGTGGAACATGATTCATGTAGTCTGCCGATTTACGAGTGTAAATCATTTATAGCCTGTCTTGCCAAACAGTTATAGATGATTTAAAGGTAGATGATTGTATAGCCTGGAAATTGTTCAAGTCCTGGAAATAGAGAGTCTGTAAATGAAATTACAGCTTTTTATCTTTTTATCTGTAAATCAAATGAGGTTGAAAGCTATAAATGATTTACAGCTTGTTAATCATTTATATTTTTCAGCATCCAAACATCGACTGGAAAACCTTTCACCTGTAAATCATTTATAATTAAGACCCATTTATAAGCATCCAAACTGACCCCTTATATTCCATTGAGAAATACCAGGATATATACAAGGTGTAAAATTCTACATGTGTTAAATACATATGATTGTTATATCCATAAATGAAATATCCCATCATGGAGAGAAGATTTGAGTTTGGAAGGTATGAACAAATTTATTTACATTTTCTAGAAGCTTCAACAAACAAATGGGTTTTTAAGTCATGGAGATAATTTCAAAGTTAGATTTTAGGCAGCAATGGGAACAAGATTGCAATCAGAACTGTGACAAGTTTGTAACGAAGACGGATCCAATATCGCGATCAATGTCCAATGTAATGTCAAGATAAGAACCCTGACGCAAAATGGTGAACCAGAGATCAGATCCTTTTGACATAGATCTAATCTAGAGAGAACAGGTTAGATCAGTAAACAAAAATCTGATCCAGAGGCTAATTTTAATACAAATACCGGTGATTGGATATTAAGCAGTTGGCACTTGGCAGAGACAGCTTGTTCCGACTGCAACAAAAAATCCTCGTCGTATGTGGGCTTTTCTTCAATGTTTTATTGCTAAGTATAGTTATGGTTTTTTTTCCGGCTGATCCGTCTATTAAGCAAATCAATGGTAGTTCCATCTATCAATATCTATGTTCTTAGACCATCAATAATGATTTTTCTTTAGAGTCCGGCCACTTGAAAGATGGGTTTGCAAATAATAGCGGGTGACTATTACAGGTGCGTAGCGGTTCAGGTTCTCAATGCCTCATGTTTGCATATACAGAAATCAAATCCTGGTAATTAGTTGAAGTCTCAAAGGAAGCACCACGATGAGGATGGTGGATTTGGACATCACGGAAAAAACCCAGATGGACATATCTAGATAGAAGAAGTGGGTGTGGATTTGGACATCATGCAAAAAACCCATATGGACATATCTAGATAGAAGAAGTGGGCGTCGTACGTATCCATCATCGCTAAAGATGCACTTAATTTAGTGCATTTGTAGAGTCCAAATACAAAACAAAAGGGGAATTTAAAAAGGTTAGAGTCTCTTCTATTTTTATCTTTGTAATGGTTATATTAAATCTTCTCTGACAGTGATGACAAACAGGGAAACATGGGCGACGACAAGGCTATCATTTATGGGGTTCAACAATCTAATGGTGCGGATGGGTTTCAAAATGAAAGAAATGTTGGTGATGGGTTTGAAGGGAGAAGATGGGTGCATCAAGTTGGTAGCCAAGGTATGTTTGTGAGATTTGATTATGAGATCTGTTCACTTTCTATTATCTAGTGATCAAAGAAATGATAGTCGGTTCAAAGCGCACGAGCGATGCTGCAAATGTTGAAATAGAGATAGGAGCGACCACTGTCAACAGGACTAGGAAGATGAAGTGATAACCAAGAGCCACCATTGCTAAACATAATGTTATTTGAGAAGAAACATTGTAACAAGCAAAACATGGCCTAGTGATGCCGAATTTGGTAAAAATATGTACAAGGCAATGGGTGATGGGATCTGGCAATGCCGACTCCGATTTGGACTAAGCCTTTTTTTCTTTTTTTTTCTTTTTTTTCCATATGGTCTTGACGATGAGATTCGTTGACGTTCTTGGCAAATGAGGGGTTCTCATTTTGATTGGTAGATGGTGGGTTTGATAATAGTGGAAATAAGGTAAGTTCCAATGATCTAATGGAGTTGTCAGCGTGAATGGTTGACATAAACAGTTCGTTAGAGTCGATAATTGTGATGATAGGTTGTAAGTCTGGTGAACAGATCCAACACTGCATCTAATAATTAGAAGAAGGGTAAATGATGTGAAGGATGAGGGCAGATTGAGAAGAATGGTGCAAAAAATGTTTTTTTAGATGGCTCAAATTTAGAGCCAAACATTGATTTTCCAATTGGATCAATGGAGTAGTAATGGCCAATGTGCTTTTGATATCATGAAAAATATGGGATTACATTGTAGGAAGCTTTGTATTCCATTTGGAATGATTAAAACATGTCAAGAAGAGTGTGTATAGGATATGCTAATTCAGTATCTTAACAAATAAGCAAGATAAAATTCAGCATGTACTGTTGCACACCTGCAAATACTATATATCCTAATGTTGTCAAGACTTGCTCGACTCATTTAAGTTTTGTAAAAAAAAAATCTACCTTGTTGAAATGCTCAATCTAGTGGGTATATGCATAAGTATAAAATATCATTTCCCTTCTGATTCCTTCTCTTCCATTCTTATTGGCTCTTCCCCCATTATTAACTCTCTCTCTCTCTCTCTCTCTCTCTCTCTCTCTCTCTCTCTCTCTCATGTATTAACCATGACTTGACAATCGCAAGATTGAAGGATCCTAACCACAAATCTTGGATCTTTTTTAGTTGAATGTGGATTGTATTATACTGGGTTGCAATACTAATGAACTTGAATTTTTCTTAATGTGAAATGGGTTGGATATAGGTTTGTGGGCAACCACTAATGGGTATGTCCCACATGAATCTCTCTCCAAATCTCTCTTTTTGTTTTATCTTTCGAAATCATCTTTCAAAATTAAAATTGATTTTTGAATTTGAAGATGAGTTTCAAATTCATAGAGAAGTGGATTGGGGAAATGGAGATTTGGATGAGATGGGTTTATCCCTCCCTCATCCAAACTCCTCATTCCTTCATAAAAAGGGGAAGGATCTCCCGTTCCTCATTCCCTCCCTTGTGAGCTTTTGGTCTTAGTTGTTCTTCTTAATCTTCTTGCAAATTTTTAACCGTATCCTAATAATCTTTTACTTATGGGACTTTGCTACAATGGCATTGGCTTCACCTAGCTGAATTGCATTTATTTCAACATCACAAATCCAGTAGTTATAAAAGTCTGAACATTGTGATCAAATTATTATAGTTTAGAATCTTTTTAATTGGGGTTCACGACTCTATTAAGGAACGGTGCATGACAACAATATTTTTATTTTCCATCAATTTATATCCAATCTTCTTAAAGGGCACTTATCATTTGCTCTACATTTCAAATATGATTCTTAATGAAATAACCAACTAACATTCTATACTCTTAGAACTCTAGTTCTATTACTTTAAAGCATACATCTTAGTTTTACACATGCATTAATCAGTGCATCTAAGATTTTCTTAGTGGACTCATGTACTTCATAAGTAGGTATGAGATTCTTGTGTATGATGTTTATTAAGATATTATGAGATGAGCAATTTTACTTACGTAAGTTGTTGTAACGTTTTATTGCAGCCTTATTTTCTACAAAGTTTTCATTTTCCACCAAAATTGGTTCTTTTTGAACTACATACAGAGTATGCAAATATCGTCATCATTTAGAAAGTTTCTCACAGTATAGGACCATCTTTCATAATTATTGCCGTTAAATTTTTTACTCTTAAGTTGTTCCTTGATTAATGCTTTCGTGGGGACATCTGTACATTGTAAAAATACCAGCTATGATCTTAGTTATGATCTAAGGGTATTGGTATTAATCATCTGCATTTCTATATGTTATTCAAATCTTCAAGTTATAGAATAAACTAATTCATCTAAAATGAGATCTGAAAGTCTACATACCTGAATGACATGTGCAAATCAATCAAGTTCTAAAGTAAAATGAATAAGACACTTTTACGATAATCTATTTATATAACATATGCAACCGTCCATTATAGGGTGCATACATCATTTGATAATTAAGGCAAGCTTTTACCCAAATTATGCAAAACCTTAATTATATGGAATATTTAGCATTTAAGTTTACCATATTTTAATGATAAAATGTGTATTAATCCAAGTATATTAAGTCAATTATACAAATATAATTGTCTTAAAAAAGAATAAATAAAAAGGTAATAATAATCTAAATAGTGGAATTAATCATCACTATTTGTGTCGAGAATCACTGTTGAAGATGGATTTGATCATCAGTGTTGGTTATCATAGTTGATGATGGTTTCAATCATTAGTAGACCTATGATCAATAGTGATAAAATGGTTATGAAAAGAGATCTACATTTCCATGCATGCAAATGTATACTAAATAAATGATAAAGCATTAAAAACTTGGTGGGTTGCACATTTTTTGGAATAAACAACATAAAATGTATGGCTTACCTTACATAATCAAACTATAGGGCATGATCACAATATTAAGATCCAATAGCATGCTGATTGAATTCAAAATTTTATTATTACATGTATTTTGTTTTAGTATTTGTGTGTGTCAATCATCATCATTACAAGCGATATAGACCGCTAATCATAAAAACATGCAAATTGCATCATCGTTAGATCTCATCAAAAAATCTCAAGTCACTTCTTAGCACTTGGCCTCAATTAACTCGTACATGGTTGATAAAATGCTCTTAATAAGATACATTTAATCTTTTTAAGAAGAGAATTGATTTTTGTTTGGGCCCATCACATCTTGTACACACAAAATGTGGGACCCATTTACACTATCTAGATGCCCATAAACAACATAATATGTACCTTAAAATTCAGCACAAAGAATGGAATAAGTTGAAATCACTTAAATAATTAAAATATCTTGTTAATTAGGTTTGATGGACCCAAGCCTAGATTTGGACCTACTTGATTAAAGTGATTATGGATAACAATAAAACAACGACTAAAACTATCTATGAATTTTATTCAGTGAGGCCTATAATCTTCCAATGTTTTGGCTCGAGAACAAGAAGTGACAAACCCATTTTTAAGCTTAAAATGGAACATGCTCATTACATCTAATAATAGGCCCAAAACCAAGCCATCTTCCTCTATTCTTCACCATCTCTCTCCTTTTTTAGGGTTTCAATAAATAAGAAAAACCTATATGTAAGATTACTAGGGCAACCATTATTGTCATTTCGTCTCAAACCATAAGGGAACCAATGATCGGAAAATCACTTTTTTGTTTTTGTTTTTCTTTTCAGATTAAAGATTGACTTTTCTCGAACTTCGAGATGAAAGATCTTGATGAAGTTATCTTTATTCTCAGTGTAAAGATTATCAAGAACTGCCTTAGGAGATTCTTAGACTTGTTTCAAGGCAACTTACATTTATAAAATTTGAGGACAGTTCAAAATAAAATTTTTAAAAGTTGTTGAAATCCCTATAAAAAACCTACTTAGATAGGAAGTTGTGTTTCCAAACTGAAGATGAAAAATTAGTTGTCCTCAGTACTTTATGTAATCCTACTAAGTAGTTTAATGTATGTTATGCTTTACACCAGACTAGATATTTATAGCTATTATAGTCAACCGTTACCAGAACAACTCAGGATAAGTCTCATTTGTTAGACGTCAAACATATATTTCGCAATCTTAGAGGGACAAAGTACTCTATGTTATGTTATAAAGGCACAAATCTCGAGCTTAAAAGATATTTTGATGCTGATTAGGATAATGACATTGATGAGAGAAATTTAACTTTAGGCTATATATTATTGCTTAGAGGAGAAGCTATCTCATATTTGAGTAAGAAATAGGCATCCACAATTCTTTTATTTTGGAGGTCGAGTATATTACACGTTATGATGGTGTTCAAAGTATATATGAGTATAGAGATTCTTATAAGGTTTGGATGTTATATCAGGCATCTATGAGCTTGTATTATTAAGGACAACATCTCTGCCATTAATTTGGTGGACCCCAATTACCATCAGAAGTTTAAATTAGGAGCCAATTTTATTTGTTATGGTCATGCATACTAGAACATGTATTATAAATTTTAGGTTATTAGGTGTTGGTTAAGTGATCAGTTAGTATTCAAACACTTCTAATCACAAAAAGAATTTGTGATCATAAGTGGGTGGATCTCATATAAATTTTTCTCATAATCTCTCTTTCTAGTTTATTTTTTAAAATTATCTTTTGGCGTTAAAATTGAATTTTCAATTCAAATATGAATAAGAATTCGATTGAAAATAAGGAAGATGTCGGATGAAAAGGGATTATCCCTCCCTCATCCAAACTACTCGATCCCTCCTTTATAGAAAGAAGTGTTCCTCATTTAGATTTAACTTTGTTTATGAGCTTGGGAGATTGTTTAAAGGTCTTGATGATGAAATTCGTTGACATTCTTGGCAAATGATGGGTTCTCATTTTGATTGACAGATGGTGGGTTTGATAATAGTGGAAATAAGGTAAGTTTGAATGATCTGATGGAGTTGTCAGCGTGAATGGTTGACATAAACAGTTCATTAAAGTCGATGATTGTGACAATAGGTGGTAAGTCTGGTGAACAGATCCAACACTGCATCTAGTAATTAGAAGAAGGGAAAATGATGTGAAGGATGAGGGTGGATTGAGAAGAATGGTTTAAAAAATGTTGTTTTAAATGGCTTAAATTTAAAGCCAAATATTAGTTTTCCAATTGGATCAATGAAGTAGCAATGGCCAAGGTGCTTTTAATACCATGAAAAATATGGGATTACATTGTAGAGCTTTGTATTCCATTTAGAATTATTAAAACATATCAAGAAGAGTGTGTATAGGATATGCTAATTCAGTATCTTAACAAATAAGCAAGATAAAATTTAGCATGTATTGTTGCACACTTGCAAATACTATCCTAATGTTGTCGAGACTTGATCGACTCATCTAAGTTTTGTAAAAAAAAACTCTAGCTTTTTGAAATGCTCATTCTAGTGGGTATATGATAAAGTATAAAATATCATTTCCCATCCCATTCCTTCTCTTCCGTTCTTGTTGGCTCTTCCCCTATTATCAACTCTCTCTCTCTCTCTCTCTCTCTCTCTCTCTCTCTCTCTCATGTGTTGACCATGACTTAACAATCTTAAGATTGAAGGATCCTAACCACAAATCTTGGATATTTTTTAGTTGAATGTGGATCGCATTATACTGGGTTGCAATACTGATGAACTTGAATTTTTATTAATGTGAAAGGTGTTGGATATCGGCTCGTGGGGTTCGCTTGTGAACAACCACTAATGGGTGTGTCCCACATGAATCTCTCTCCAAATCTCTTTGTTTGTTTTATCTTTTAGAATCATCTTTAAATATTAAAATTGATTTTTAAATTTGAAGATGAGTTTTAAATTCATAGAAAAGTGGATTGGTGAAATGGAGATTTGGATGAGATGGGATTATCCCACCCTCATCCAAACTCCTCATTCCCTCCCTTATGGGGGGGGGGGGATCTCGTTCATCATTCCCTCCCGTATGGGCTTTTATTCTTAGTTATTCTTCTTAATCTTCTTGCAATTTTTCAACCGTCTCCTAATAACCTTTTATTTATGAGACTTTGCTACAATGGCATTAGCTTCACATAGCTGAATTGCATTTATTTCAATATCACATATCTAGTAGTTATAAAAGTCTCTGAACATTGTAATCGAATTATTATAGTTTAGAATCATTTTATCTGAGGTTCACAACCCTAGTAAGGAACGGTGCATGACAACAATATTTTTATTGTAAAAACCCATAAATTTGGGTGCGAGTTCACACGTACATAAGTAGGTACAGTGGCATTTATTCTACCATAAGTATGTAAATTAATCAATTTTAATCGTTCATCTCTAGTCTAGTGTGAATCTAAACCATAAGGAATGATTTTCACCCATAGATGAAGTCATCCAACCGTTGATTCTTAAAATGAACCATCAAATACCCTAATGTTCTCACTCAATCCATAAAACTAACCATAGAAATACCCTATCACCATTAGATGAAGCCATCTGACTGTCCATTCTGAATTTGGACCACTTAGTCATACCAAACAAACTACCCAATCTCCACATTTATCCATACACATATCAGATTTAGAACATGATTCGTTTATCTTGTTCATTGCCTAAAAACAGGCTTAACCTACTATTAAAATCTCCATTTATGAAAGTTTGTATAAATAAACATATCACTGATAGCGACGATGTACATTCTTATCATAGATCACATCCAAAAATCACTTTATGCATTTTTATTTACAAAACCAACCATACAAGAATATGTAAACATTATTAGGATTATAACCATCTGCTTATTTTATTTTTAGCACACCATCTAACCGTTCATCATAGTCATATCAGCCAAACTGGCCACTAAAAAATTAATATAAACCAATTATTAAGAAGATCGTAGGATATATATCTCAGCTACCGGTTAGTTTTCACATATGATGCTAATAATCATTGTTTTGAATTATGGTTATACGTAAGGCCTAAACTTTATCGGTTGATAGAGCACGTAAAATGGCAAGTCATGTTTAAGCTTTGTGTCAAATAGATGGAACAAATGGACCACACTTAAATTTAAATGTTTTCATTAAAATAAGAGAGTTGAGAGACCCTACTCTCTGAACGTCTGAGGTCTCTACTGTACAAAGAGTTAAAAGATTTTAAAAAATGGAAACCAACATGGCTTCTTAACGTGTTAAGGTGTGGGCCACTTTGGATTTAAATCTACTCTATATTTGTGCCCATGGCTAAACATGATATGATCAAAATGATGGTCAGAGTGGATTTATCTTGGTGGACCCCACCCATCACAAAATAAATTATTCAATCTCATCGTGTAATATGTACATGTCTGCGTAAGTCAGATAGGAGCAGGAAACCTCTAACACACGTCTTTGTGGGTAGTATTTTTTAAACCTGGGATTGGTGTTTGAAAGATATAATTTATCACTATCCGTGCAACGTTTTCTAGTTAATCAGGACCGTCCGTTCATTTAATTGCAACCTTTGAATAACTACTATTTCAGGAATCCACCATCTCAACTAACCTCAGATTCTTTGATCTTGGTCATCCAATATTTGAAATAACTATCCATTTTTCTTTAGATTTAGATCTATCCTATATTTAGGCCCATGCCCTAGCGTGATATGGCCAATTGAATGGATGAAATAGATTTCTCACAAATCTCACATACGAACCAATGCACAACACGTGTGAATACACTAGTGTGTGTAGCCAAATTCATAACCGATAGGACGACTTTACATTCCAGCTCGCGAAAAGCCAATTCTAAGGAGAACCCTACACCATTTGGGAAATTGGTAGAGGACACTTAATCCATGAGAATTATATATATCCATCTGATTTCCACCTTCGAAGAAGTTGATCTCAACTGTCCACCATTGCCTCATAAAGGTTTCATCAATGAGCCTCATCTCCTCTGTTTTCGTATAGTGGGGCAAGTTGAGCTTTTGATTAACCTCATTCTTTGAATTGTGTCCAAACCTGATATGTACAAGCAAATAGTCAGAGTAGATTTCATATCAACCATCACAATAGCCTCCACTTAGTGACCTAACGTTAGCAACACGTAGGTCTCTGGGTTGTTTGAATATTTTATATTTAATTTTAAATATTCTAAATTTGAATAAGAAAGAGAGAGTGAGCAAATCTTTTTCTTATCTATTTTATCTTATATGGTCCCTTAAATCTCTCTCTTTCCCAATAGATTTTTCCTTCTTAAGGAAGGAGTTGAGAGAGACAACCATAATTCCACTGAAGTTAAAATTATCTACCTATCTCAGAGAGAGAGAGAGAGAGAGAGAGGAATACATCGGAGAAAAGTTTTAGCCGGTAGGTTCCCAAACCCCTTTTATTTTATTTTTCTTGTGCTTTTCATTCAGAACCACTAGATCTTAATGGGCAGATCAGCCTCACATTCATCACATCAGTATATAGGATGATCAAATAACAAAACTTAGTTTTTGACAAGATCTCTTGTTGTAAAGATCGGCATGGGATCGTCTAATGGTGTCATCCCAGATCCATATGAATCATATGATTCATAAGGTCAAAAACTCTAGAATGATCTGACCACTGGGCAGCCCACACTGATCAGATTAAATCTCGGTCATTGCTTTGTATTTTGGGAGATTCAGTGAATTTTTCAATACATCAAATTGTTCTACACCATTCATATCAACTCTGGGATAGATCTGGGATAGATCTGGGATGTCAGTCAAAGTCTTAGATGGATCTGATCATTGGATGGTTTATAACGATCAAAGGATAGTAATAATGATAAATATGATGATTGTAGATCATTGTAATGTTGGGCTTAAAAGGCTGAGATTGATTGGGGGCCATCTGAGTGGGCCAGATCTGATCTGCACAGATCCGATTTATCCTAAGGTCAAATCATATAAGGACCAGAAATCTCAGATCGATATGATCCATAGGTGGGCCACGTCAATCCAATTTTGGATTGTGTAGTAATCTTTGTGTGGACCAACGGAGGCATTCAATCCAATCACTGATCCGAACCATTAAAAAGCGATGGAATGACATCTAATGGGCCATTAAGATCGATTTTAGTTTAAGTTAATCATGTAAATCATAATATATGATGATCGTCACGGCTAAGATATGAGATTAGGGTTTGATCGCGGACCATCCATATATTTGATGTGTAATCGACGGTCCAGATCTGATCATTGGTAATTCTAAGTCCATATTAAGTAGATTAAATGAATATAATTACTAAATGATGAATTATGTGATAGGAACTTAATATTTATTTTAATTTTCAAAATCTTGTGAAATTCACATTAAGAGGTGAGTGAATCCCAACATGTTTCCTATTTGTTTGAATAAGGAGGTTGTTGTGGTGTGATGCTATGTTTGGGGTGACTTGCGTTGATTATGATGGTGTTATTCATATATGCCAATGCATTGTATTACTTATACATGTGGAATGAAAGGAATGACATGAATGATATGTATGTCCCTCTCAAAAGGAGAGATGACTGAATAATATGTATGTACCTCTTAAAAGGAAAGATAACTGAATTATCTGTTGCCTTTCAATTAGATGGACAATTATGTCAACAGGACATGTCATACACTTCATATATTCATACATCGTTTATCTTAGAGCATCGCTCTAGAAGACCTATAGGTACTTACAGTACCGGGTTACCCAGGGACCATCTAGAAGCCCACTAACATGTGGAAGTCCACTTTACAAGGAAGGGGGAGCCGATTGATGAGATCCAATTGAAGCAAGTGGAAGACTGAGATATGCCCACTTGATACATCATATCATCTTACATAACATTCTTACATTTACAGTGTAAATTTAATTGTAAGACTGTATTTAGGTATACTACTTTATTTGGGTGGGTGTGAACCATGATTGGTTTACTCACTGAGCCTGGTCAGCTGACGGTTGTGGATTAAATGTAAACATTTAAACTAGCAGTTCATCCATTCGAGATGAATACTGAAAATTGATGCAAAACAAATAGAAGAATCTCAACGGAATTGGCTATACTTAACTGAAGAAGAGATTTTGGCTTTGAGACAAGATGCTTAGTTTATAATTAATTTGTTAGCTTTTGTTATGTTTTTTGTTATAATAATTTGTATCTTTTATTGAATGGTGATACATTTAAATAGAATCCCAAATGGAAGGACTTAATTCTATGAGTTGAAAATGTGTAGACATATGGATGATCGGAATAAATTATTACGAATAATGATATGTGATGAGAATCTAGTTTAAACAATAAGTTGTGCATCCAACTAACTATGTGACTTGTAGTTAAAGTACTCTACGAGTACCAGTTATACCCCGTAACCCGGGGTTGGGGGTGCACACTCTGTCCCAATTTTGGGGCGTGACACATATTTTCCATCAATCTATATCCAATCTTCTTAAAGGGCATCTATCATTTGCTCTACATTTCAAATATAATTCTTAATGAAATAACCAACTGATATTATATACTCTTAGAACTCTAGTTCCATTACTTTAAAGCATACATCTGACTTTTACACTTGCATTAACCAGTGCATCCTAGATTCCCTTAGTGGACTCATTACTTCATAAGTAAGTATGAGCTCCTTGTGCATGATGTTTATTAAGATATTACGAGGTGAACAATTTTACTTACGCCAATTGTTGTAATGTTTTATCACAACCTTATTTTCTACAAAGTTTTCATTTTCCACCAAAATTGGTTCTTCTTGAGCTACATATAAAATGTGCAAATATCGTCATCATTTAAAAAGTATTTCACAGTACAAGACTGTCTTTTATAATTATTACCGTTAAATTTTTTACTCTTAAGTTGTTCATCGATTAATACTTTCGTGAACATCTGTACATTGTAAAAATACTACTACTTAGCTATGATCTAAGGGTATTGGAATTAATCATCTGCATTTCTATATGTTATTCAAATCTTCAAGCTATAAAAGAAACTAATCTATCTAAAATGAGATTTAAAAGTCTACATACCTGAATGATATGTGCAAATTAATCAAATTTTTAAAGTAAGATGAATCAGATACTTTTATGATAATCTATGCAACTGTCCATTATAGGGTGTATGCATCATTTGATAATTGAGACAAACTTTTATCTAGGTTATACAAAACCTTAATTATATGTAATAATTAACATTTAAGTTTACCATGTTTTAATGATAAAATGTGTATTAATCCAAGTACATTAAGCCAATTATACAAATATATATAATTGTCTAAAAAAAGAATCAATGAAAAGGTAATGATAATTTAAATAGTGGAATTGATCATCACTATTTGTGATGGATCTGATCATCAGTGTTAAGAATCATCGTTGAAGATGGATTTGATCATCAGTGTTGGTTATCATAGTTGATGATGGTTTCAATCACTAGTAGACCTATGACAATAGTGATAAAATGGTTATGAAAAGGGATCTACATTTTCATGCATGAAAATGTGCACTAAATAAAGAATAAAGCATTAAAAACTTGGTAGGTTGCACATTTTTTGGCATAAACAACATAAAATGTGTGGCTTACCTTACATAATCAGACTATAGAGCATGATCACAATATTAAGATCCAATAGCATATTCATTGAATTCAAAATTTTATTATTACATGTATTTTATTTTTGTGTTATGTCAATCATCATCATTACAAGCGATATAGACCGCTAATCATAAAAACATGCAAATTGCATCATCGTTAGATCTCATCAAAAAATCCCAAGTCACTTCTTAGCACTTAGCCTAAATTAACTCGTAAATGGTTGATAAAATGCTCTTAATAAGATACATTTAATCTTTTTAAGAAGAGAATTAGACTTTTATTTGGGCCCATCACATCTTGTGCACACAAAATGTGGGACTCATTTACACTATCTACATGCCCATAAACAACATAATATGTACCTTATAATTCAGCATAAAGAATGGAATAAGTTGAAATCACTTAAATAATTAAAATATCCTGTGAATTAGGTTTAATGGACCTAAGCCTAGATTTGGACCTACTTGATTAAAGTGATTATATTTAACAATAAAACATCGTCTAACGCTATCTATGAATTTTATTGAGTGGGGCCTATAATCTTCCAATGTTTTGGCTCGAGAATAGGAAGTGACAAACCCATTTTTAAGCTTAAAATGAAACATGCTCATTACATCTAATAATAGGTCCAAAACCAAGCCATCTTCCTCTATTCTTCATCATCTCTCTCCTTTTTTAAGGTTTCAATAAATAAAAAAAACCTATATGTAAGATTACTGGGGCAACTATTGTTGTCATTTCTTTCAAACTGTAAAGGAACCAACGATCGAAAAACCACCTTTTGTTTTTGTTTTTCTTTTCAGACTAAAGATTGACTTTTCTCGAACTTCGAGATGAAAGATCTTGGTGAAGTTATCTTTATTTTAGATGTAAAGATTATCAAGAATTGCTTTAGGAGATTCTTGAACTTGTTTCAAGGCTACTTACATCCATAAAATTTAAGGACAGTTCAAGATGAAAATTTTAAAAGTTGTCGAAATCCCTATAAAAAACTACCTAGATAGATAGGAAATTGTGTTTTCAAACTGAAAATAAAAAATCAATTGTCCTCAGTACTTTATGTAATCCTAGTAAGTAGTTTAATGTATATTATGCTTTACACCAGACTAGATATTTATAGCTATTATAGTCAATCATTACTAGAGCAACTCAGGATAAGTCTCATTTATTAGACGTCAAACACATATTTCGCGATCTTAGAGGGACAAAGTACCCTATGTTGTGTTATAAAGGCACAAATCTCAACCTTAAAAGATATTTTGATGCTGATTAGGATAATGACCTTGATGAGAGAAAATTAAATTTAGGCTATATATTATTACTTAGAGGAAAAACTATCTCATGTTTGAGTAAGAAATATGCATCCACAATTCTTTCATTTTGAAGGTCAAGTATATTACATGTTATAATAGTGTTCAAGAATATATATTAGTTTAGAGATTCTTATAAGGTTTAGATGCTATAGCAGGCATCTATGAGCTTGTATTATTGAGGACAACATCTTTGCCGTTAATTTGGTAAACCCCAATCACCATCAGAAGTTTAGATCAGGGGCTAACTTTATCTGTTATGGTCATGCATACTAGAACATGTATTGTAAAGTTTAGGTTATTGGGTGTTGGTTAAGTGATCACTTAGTATTCAAACACTTATAATCACAAAAAGAATTTGTGATCATAAGTGGGTGGGTCTCACATAAATTTTTCTTATAATCTCTCTTTCTAGTTTATCTTTTAAAATTATCTTTTGACGTTAAAATTAAATTTTAAATTCAAATATAAACAAGAACTCGATTGAAAAAAAGGGAGATGTCGGATGAGAAGGGATTATCCCTCCCTCATCCAAATTCTTCGATCCCTCCTTTATGAAAAGAAGTGTTCCTCATTTAGATCTAACTTTATTTATGAGCTTGGGAGACTGTTTAAAGCGATATTATGTGAAACCTGTATCGTCAGATGGTTGTTGTAGAGGTTATGTCATGGTTTGCCCATCGTAGCTAGCCATACACTCTGTTGAAGTTCCCTATGACACAGGCCCTGGGATGTCCTGACACATGTAAAAATGCTTGGCTTTCAACAAATTTTCCTTCTTTTATTGTGCACTTAATGTGGTAATTCTTATTGTACTTTTTAAGCCTTTGGATTTGGCATAGGGTGCTTTGGAAGAGGGACATCATAATTTTTTTACTTCGCTTGCTTGGACTGAATCATTGCATTCTAAGTTGAGTCATGAATTGGCAGAATCGAAGGGTGACCCATTTGAGTTAGGCCTAGTTAGGGATATTAAGGGGTTAATTCATTGTACCAAACTGGATCAGACTACTAGACTGAGTAGACTCGGACAAGTTGAATCAAACTTTGACGAGTCAACTGTTTTGTGTTGTATAGGTTGCTTTGATACCTAGTCGATGATCGAGCAACTAGGGACACTTATGATTTTTTGAACCTTCATATGACCTGTGCTCGGAGCAGTGGTTCTTGATGCTGTATTAACTATTAGATAGACCATATGAGCATTACAAAGTTTGAAATAGTCACCCTGCCACTCATGCTGCACTGATTGAATATAAGAACTTCAAGAAGTTCCAATTGTATGTCGAATATGAAGAGCCATATCAGTCAATTTCAACTGTTGAAGCGATCTCTGTTGATCATAGTTGTTGAAATGCTCTCTATTGATTGTAGACGTTAAAGCTTGGTTGGTTGCTAGGGGAGTACTTGAATATGATTGAGACCATCTAAACATTATGAATGGTTCGGACTGATGGAGGGTTAGTGATATTTTACTTGCAAATAAATCATTATTGTATTTTGCTTCTTAATAGTATGTTTACAAAACTATAAATTCAAAGGATCTACTAATCCTTGAGATTTTTTTAGGTATGATCTGTTGATAGTGGGCCCATCAATCCATTAGCTGGGCCTTGTTGACCTTATTTTTTTGCCGTTCCCAAAGGAACCTCTCAGAGGAGGACACGTGTCATTGGAATAGGTGAAAGGTAGAGGCCGAGCGCATGATATCTGTTGGGATAGTGGCCAAGTGAGGTATGCAAACGGTTGAAGAAGAGGAAGAATCCAAAGGCATTGAACAATCACAACGTTTAAGGGAGAGGAAGCGTCCATAAGACTAAGGGCTACAAAACAATCATTATAATGACCAAAGTAAAGAAGGGATTTAAAGGCTTTTTTTCTCTCCAGGAAAGCCTATAAATAGTGATGAAAATCAACAGAGCGAGTTGTCTCACACCAACCAAATCAAATCAAACTTATCTCTTAGCTTATCCTTAGCATAATCAGTTCTCTAGGAGTAGCGATAATTTTTAGCTGTAATTTAAGTCTACGCTCATATGCTGGACAATACTATTTTAATACAAACAATTCTATTTAGAAGAAACTTTTTTGTAGTTGATATTCCTCCTGGCCGATTGTAAGTAGTTCCTTCTTATTTATTTTAAAGTCCTTTCTTAGGGAAGGCAAGGTATAACCCATTTAAGGAGGATGAATCCCACCCTCCGATAATCGTGTGATTATTTTAGATAACATCTTGTGAGTGGCTAAACAGGTGACTAATCTACTAAGATCTCGGTAATATACGGTCAAATATAACGTATCCATCTATCTTGGCGCTCGGGTCGAAAGTTGTTCGTTTGGAATTGAGCTGCAAAGTCGGTTTCTACCATGCCCACACACACACATAGCCAAAAATTGAACCGATGACCAAGTGCCAATAGGCCTAACCCATGTAAATGCTTTTATTTGAATCAAACCCAACTCCAAATCTAGCTCCATAGACCCGGCAAGCACCCCAACCCAATCGGATCTAGGCGGTCTGGGTTTCAGATTTTGAAGAACAACCCAGACATGAAAGGACCCAGATCCATAAAGACCTGAACCCGGTTGTCCCGGGCCCGGTTACTATAGAACTCAACCCAAACCCGACCTGATTGGCCTACATGGTTGTTGGTGTACATTTTCTTAATCATTTTTATGTTGTAGATTGGATGGTAAGGATCCTCCTATCAAGGTGAATTTTGGAGCATTCCACGTCCATTATTATCCCATCAGACGTAAAAGAAAAATGAAAACAAGAAAGAAAGGAAGAAAAAGAAAAAGAAAAAGAAAAAAAAAAAAAAAAAAAAAAAGGCGTGCACATAGTGCTATACCGGTCATGCCAAGGTATCCAAGGTGCAGCAGCGTATCCTAACCATATGATATGCACCTTAACCAATGCCTATGTTGCATTGAAGAACAGTGACATGGGATGCATGAGATGCTTACAATGCATCCATGTTTGGTGATGTAATGCATGTCATGCTTACGGTACGTGCCAAGCTACATGACATGCAATGCGTGTGATGCCTCTGGCTCTGGTGCATCAAATATCAATGACATGATATGCGTGCAACACTCACTAAGTAGGAGGTGGGAACCTCTTTAAAGCATTGGCAAAAGAAAAATGTCCAAACAAGAAAATCAAAGCACCAAATCAAGAAAAATATTTGTGGATGACAGGACCCACTGATCGACAGCTGTTGTTTCACTCCAATTTTCTTTTATATATGGTATGCATGAACCGTTATAATGTAATCACTATGAGCACAGCTAGTCTTTTCTACAATTTGGAACATGAATTAAAGGATTTACTTGGGAATTCATTCAAGAATTTCAAGAACTTCCGGTCAAATCAATCTAAAATGGGATCAAATTAAATTCATCATGGTATTTGTGAATCCGCTCTGCAAGCAATGCGGCGGTTGCTTTCGCAAGTGAATGAGTTCCATAGAAACGAGCCACATCAAAATCCGAGTTCGGTTGGCGATCCTTTTCAGATGCATTTACACCTTCTTGAAGAAGCGAATGGCTGAATTTGATCCGAGTCCGTCATGTGCTACCTTCGACTAACGGTAGAAATTGGGATTCGAATCAGATGAACCCATCCACACACAATTAACAGAAAAACCAGGATGGATGTGCCGTGGACATTATTCAGCTCACATGACCACAAAAAGAGAGAAACATGGATGCTCTGGCATAGTGTGATGGTTGATACACAGGCATTAAGAAATTGTTAATGTGGCATACTTATAACTAAAACTAAATTATCCAAATTATGAACCTTAATTTAGATGGATCATTAATCAATAATTACTTATTTTCTAATTGGAAGATTCGTGGACATTTAATATATGGTTGAAATAATAAAAAAAAAATTCAATAAATATGTCCATTAAACAGAGCTTGGGATTGCACAACAAATCTGGCTTTTTCTTTTTTTCTTTTTTTCTTTTATGGGTTAGTCCACACACCCCATTGTTAGTACACCACCCACCCATGTTAGTCACATCACAATGTTAGCCACCCCCATTATGGGAATCGAGACCATGACCCCAGTGTTGAAACCAGTTTATCTTCACTCAATCTGCCACTTGAGCTATGGACCTAGGTGAAACCGATCTGGCTTTTGGAGATGGCCTCTGTCTGTTTATCAACCATTCAAAGTATAAAAAACCACCCCATGGAGAATTTAAAAAAGAAAAAGAAGAAGAAATATTTAACACAATAGTCCTTAGGAATTTTGATTTACTAAAACCTTGACTTTTTAGAAGTTCCAAAACGTGCATCCAAGGGGTGAAATGAATTTATTGTCCTTTTCTTCCCTTAAAAAAAGTGGAGTCAAGCAAGAGCACGTTGGTGTGTGTACAAGACATTCAGCCCTTCGAGCATGTGCACTTACTAGATGAATAACAAAATTAAGCCAATCCAATTATCTAGTGGGCCACACCATAAAAAAAATTGTACATTATGCCCGTCTCTAGTTTGCAGGGAAAAAAAGGCAAGGACAACTCAGTCACTTCAAGCTGTAAGAAGCACATTTTGAAACTTTAATCAAGCAAAGACATTTTTAGTAAAACCAAATCCGAAAATATTTTGTAGTAAAATCCCAGAGCAAAAGATCATGGTGATTCTAAACAAGTTCAATTAGCATAATATTGAGATTAGGAAATGTAAAAAAAAAAAATGAAAAGAGTGTCTTCTTACTGTCCCACTGTTTGGCGTGAAATTCGGTCATTGGTACGTGTATGTAATGTCAGGCGTGCTTGAGTCTAATACAGCTTAATTCGAACTGAATGTCTTTGATCACCAACACTAAGATATACAAAGAAACTGTACACAATTGTCTATGATTGAGAACTAAGCAGTTCAACTATCTATTTAGCCGCCTATAAAAGCGATCAGGCACATTGTGAAGGGAAGGGTTTGTCCTTCTAGTAAGATTATTATTATTATTATTATTATTTTGCATTTAAGGCGAATGACTTTTTCTCATTGTAATAGCAAAGATTGATCGATTAAAAAAATGTGAGAGGAGAATGGCAGAATCGCGTTAATAAAAGATAATAAAAACTTACAAAGATAATTCTTGACAATCCAGCGTCTATGATGTAGATGGTGAGGTCTAAGAGTTAAGGTCTTCCTGATCTAATGACTTGGGCATAGATAAATGAAAATACACTAAAAGAAAAAAGAAAAATGTCTTCCTTGGTCTAGCGACTTAGGCATAAATGAAGGGAATTACACTATTATGTTAGTCGGTCCTGCGTATCAGCGTAGACGGACTAAATTACATTACTCTTAAGTTAAACTCGGTCCAACGTAGTAGCACAGATGGATTAAATTATAGTACTCCTAAGATATGATAAACTAACATAAGATAAGCAACATTAGTCGTAGAGTTGTATTGTGTTGAGTTGGTGAGGACCCAAAGCTCTTCGATCTTCCTCCCATTGGTAGCTAGAGAGAGATCTTCGTAACTACTTCTCACATCTGTTGTTATGGAAATAAACATTTAAGCTCGTACATAGTTGTGGCTTATTATATAATGTCATATATGCTAATTGTTTGGCATGGGTTGACCATTGGTCACGCGCACCTTGCGCCTATTATACAGATGAGGGTTCTTGTGATGCTACATGTTGGCGATTGTTATTCATTTATCTACTTGAACTAGTATTATGTGTCATAAAACTTGGTCAACTTAGCATTGCTATTATGTCATCTTATAGATCCTTAAGTAATTTCGATTGTGAAGGTTTCTCCTATGTGATGTTATAGTGCATCAATTGAATCTATTATTAACTGCAATCATATTTCGGTCGATATCTAATGTTGGTCATAAGGCCACTATGTTGAGTAGTTGACTCTACTATGCGAGTGAGATATATGACACGTGCTGCATAATAGTAGCCAGTTGGACTTACTCTTTTTGAGCTACTCATGACTCTCTTTTTTTTTTAGATTTTGATCAAATTTACTTCTCAGAGTAGTCGAAGAAATCTATTGTTTGTCTCTTATTAAGATCTCACTGCCACATGATAATATCTAAGTTGCCAGATCTGACGCGGTTAAATTAGGCATAAAAACTTATATATGAAATCATAACTAAGATATTCAAAAAAATAATGTAGAAAATACATAGAGTTAACAACTAAAGATAATAAAAATTAAGCATTCGAAGGTCACCCATGCAAGTGATGGGGCACGGTGTTTAATCCCATTTCCATTGGATCATCTTCAACCTTACTATGGTTGCCTTGTCAATCTTGAAGCTCTTTTTATGAGTTGCTTTTCCAAGTGTGCCCTAAAACAACCTTCCATGACTGAATTATAAATGGCTTTGTTAGTTTAGTGAGGGTTAGAGAACATTTTATCAAAATATCCATGGCATGCACTTTTATATGATTGCTCGTGAAACATCTATTAGAAACAACATTTTATCAAAATATCTATGGAAAGTCTCTTTTATATTATCGCTCATGAAACGGCTATTGGAAACAAAGATATGGGAAATATCTAAACAACGATAAATCAAGAAATAAAGAATGGTACACCTTTTGAAAGGATTGCAAATGGAGAAACCCACCATGATTTATTTGTTACATACCTGCTGTGCATCCAGCTCATTTTAGGGCATGATCTCAAAACTGAGGCAGATCCAAATCTTAGGTGGACCACACCACAGGTAATAGTGGGGATTGAACACTTACTGTTGAAAACTTTTTGAGGGCAACAAAAGTTTCGAATCAAGCTGATATTTGTATTTTATCTTCATCCAGGTTTGTGTAATCTTATCAACGGGTTGGATGGAAAATAAACATTATAGTGGGCCTTAAGAAGCTTTTAATGGTGGACATTCATTCAACATTGTTTTTCTGTGGTGGGGTCCACCTGAGATTTGGATCTGCATCATTTTTATGCTCGTGCTCTAAAATGTGCTGAAAAAATGGATGGACGGCGTGGATAAAACAGATACATCATGTTGGGGCAGGCAGAGCTTTGACACCAGCTAGCTGGTAGGTGTTGGGGTCACTAGCCAAACTGCGTATAAATATGTTAGCATTAGGGCTGTCAATGGGTCAGACCTGGGCTAAGCAAAATCAAAATTTTGAATAGCTCTGGCCTGAATAGTTCAATTTGGATGAAGTGTACCAAGTACCATAGACTGCAGCTAGTGATGACCCTGAGTAGAATCTCTCATAAGATAGGATCTTCTAGAGCAGGTCAGTTTTGGGCTATGGCTAGTCCCAGGAGTGTCCCAGTCATTGGATGGTCTAAATCTATTGCCGAGGTCCACCAAGGAAGGGTTTATAGGCTTGAGTAAGCCCCGTGGGTGCCGTTGACGATCTGAACCAAAACCAACCCAGGCCTGGCCCATTGACAGCCCTAAACTTACGGGCACGGCTTCGGTGGCTGTGGGCCCACCTTGATGTATGTGCCTTACATCGTCTTCGTCCATCTGTCATTTTAGAGCATGATCCCAAAAATGAAGCAGATCTAAATTGCAGGTGGACCATAGTACTAGAAATCATGGATTTCACAAACTCATTTTTACCGGACCCACCGTGAAGATTATAAGAAATCCACTCTAACCATCAGATTTCACAAAAAAAAATTAGGCCTAGGACCCAAGAGTTAGGACAAGCCATGATTCAGGTGGGTCACATAAAGAGAAACAATTTGGAGGGTAGGCATCATACACTATTTTCAACTCTATGGTCCATCTAAATCTTGGATTGAGCTCTTTTTTATGCCTATGCTTAAAATTAGGTAATGCAACTGGTGATCAAGTTAGATTTTTCAAAAATAAAACCAGTTAAGGCCAACATAGCTTTTGAATTCTCAGAGCTCCACATTGGGGAAAGACTGGGCTTCCAAACAGTAAAAGAAATGTTTTGGTAAATGGAGAGTCAAAGCATATTATAGGCATATCATATGCTCGCACCAATTTTCAGGTAAAAACTCTTTCTAATTTCTCTTCAATGTGGTAGACTCTCAGGAGTTTCAACATGAGGTCTGGAGTTTTGAGTACCCATAGGTGGTGAAAATCCCACTACAGCGTTAGTGCAGGGGTGTGGGGTGCGTGTGTGGAAAACAGGAAAGAAGCTTTGCTCAATGACTTCCTCTTGTGAAGGGGTTATTTGGTAAAATCAGACTTTCCAAGGAATTTTTCCATATAATTCCCTATACTAATTAATTACTACATTCTGGGTTAGAGTCAGATCAGCATTTCTAAACACCACACATGTTTTCGATGTGCACTGTCGGGCATTGTGGAGAACCGAATGGGGAGAAGCTGCATATTAGCATTAGGACTGTCAATGGGTCAGGCCTTAGCTAAGCAAATCAAAAATTTGAGTAGGCCTGGCCCGAATAGTTCAATTTGGATGAATTCGACCGTTGGCCCAGCTGGTGATGATCATGGTTAGAATCTCTCATGACGTAGGATCTTCTAGTCCTGGTCAGTTTTGGGCTATGGCTCATTCCAGAGGTGTCCTAGTCAATGGATGGTTTAATTCCATTGCCGAGGTCCACCAACGAAGGGTTTATAGGCTTGAGTAGCCCTGTCGAAAATCTGAACCAAAACCAACCCAGGCCTGGCCCATTAACAGCCCTAAACTTACAGGTGCAGCTTCGGTTGATCCCTGGATCCACCGAGGTGGGTGGATCCCTTACTGTGGGGCCACCATGATGTATGTGCCTTACATCCACGCCGTCCATCTGTTTTGAAAACTCAATTTATGGTATGATCCCAAAATACATGCACCACGCAGCTGAATTCTAGCCCAACAAGAAGCCCTGATAGCCAGGGTATGAGTACTCTAGGACCCAACCCTAAATCTGAACCATTGACCACCCTAGGGCCTGTTTGGTTGCAGAATCCTAGAGAAAATCCAGATTCTATTGTTGGAAACCAAAATTAGGTAAACTGAATTGGAAACCTAGATTGCATATGGAACTTGCTGTTTGGTTGAAAATTATGTAACCCAGGTTCTATTTGGTTGAAAATATTATAATTCAACCGTTGCTTGCGGCATGGCCCACTTGGGCTTCGGATACACCTGAGAACTTGACCCCTGGCCTATAATAGCCCCGCAAGACAAATGGACGGGTTGGATGGCAAATAAACATTATAGTGGACCCTAGGAAGTTTTTAATGGTGGACGTTCAATCAACACTAGTTTTCCTATGGTGTAGTCCACTTGAGATTTAGATTTGCCTCATTTTTGGTCTGATGGCGTTAATTGAGCTTTCAAAGCGGATGGACCGTGTGGATATAAAATGCATACATCATAGATATATAATGCATGCATCAAAGCGTTAATATTGAATCACTCACTTCTGCCTCTTTTCCCTTCAAGAGAAACAATCTCCCACACCGTTTCCACTAATCCCCATCTCAGCCAATTTAAGGGGGCATTTGGCAAATCTACTAATAAGGGGGTGTTTGGCATCTCTACTCTAATTCAATAAGAGCTTTTTGAATAAGAGCTATTTTAATAAGCTCTTTTTACTTCAGCTCTTGTTTTAAATAAACTCATTTGGTAATCCAAGAAAGCTCTTATTTAAAATAAGCACGTTTGGTAAAACTTTCAAATAAGAGCTTTTTTAATAGTTGATGTCATTTTTAAATATTACAACAACTTAAATATAAGAGCAATCTAAATGGTCATTTGGGTGGACCATCCATCATGTGGGGCCAACATCAATGCTAATTGTCCTTTATGTGGGGCCCCTCAATGTCCACTACCCATCACCATCACATGACTCCACATTTGATGTGTCTATAGTGTGGGCCTACTTTTGAAGTGTATTGTCCATTATGTGGGACCCTAGTTTTGATATACCATTCATCGTGTGAGGTGCACCTTCTATATGGATCATCCATCATACGGCCCACTTTGGATATGGGTCATCCATCATCAGAGACCTTGGATGTGGACCGTTCATTAGGTGAGGCCCACTTGATGTCAACTGTCCATTATAAGGGGCCACACATTTATATGAGTCATCTATCATGTGAAGCCCACTCCAACCATTATGTGGGTCCACCTTGATGTGGACAATTCTTTGTGTGGGGCCCCACCTTCATTATGGGTCGTTCATCATTTGAGCCCATCTTTGATATCAACTTACCATCATGTGGGCCCACCTTCGATGACCCTCATCCATCATGTGGATCCCACCTTTGACGTAGACTGCCATTTAAATGGGACCTACTTGATGTGCATGTTTCGTCATGTTGGGCCACACTTTGATGTGGGCCATTTACCATGTGGGCCTACCTTTAATGTGAACCTTTTATTACGTGGGCCCACCTTGATATGGGGCCCCATTTCAATATGAGAGGCCCATCTTTGATGTTCACCATCCATCATGTGGGTCCTACCTTTGTTGTGGACCACAACATGTGGGACCCACATCAAGTAGGTAGTCCATCATGTAGGACCCATTTGATGTCCACCATCGATCACGTAGGTCCCACCTTGGCTGTGGACTGTCAATCATGTGGGGTCCAACCTTCAATATGGGTCATTCATCATGTAGACCCACCTTTAATGTCAACCTTCCATCATGTGGTCCCACATTCAATATCCACCATCCATCACTTGGATCCTACATTTGATGTGGACCATCCATCATATGGGTCCCTGCCTTTGTTGTGGACCATCTATCATGTGGGGCCCACTTGATGTGGATAGTCCATCATGTGGGACCCACCTTTGATGTCCACCATCCATCATGTAGGTCCCACCTTAGCTATGGACCATCATCATGTGGGGCCCAACCTTCAATATGGGTCATTCATCATGTGGTCCCACATTTAATGTCAATCTTCCATCATGTGGGTCTCACCTTTGCTATGAATCGTCCATCATATGGGGCTGACTTGATGTGGATAGTCCATCCATCATGCGGGGCCACATTTTAATGTCGATCAACCATCATGTGGGACCTATCTTTGGTGTTCACCGTCAATCATGTGGGGCCCAATCTTCAATATGGGTTGTTTATCATGTGGGCCTACCTTTGATGTCCACCTTCCATCATGTGATCCCACCTTCAATGTCCCCCATCCATCATGTAGGTCCCACCTTTGATGTGAGTGTTCATCATAGTGGGACCCACCTTTGATGTGACCATGCATTATGTGGGCCCACCTTGATGTGGAAACCCACCTTCAATATTAGTTGTTCATCATGTGGGCCCACCTCAGAGATATTTTAAAGAAGAGAAGAGGGCAAGATGGGAATTACTTAAAAAGTTTAAGGACAAGCTTGTCCAATAATTAATTAACAATGTTTACCCGCTTAAGCTAAATAAGCTCTTAAAGAAAAGAGTGACCTCCCTATCACTTATTATTTAAGAGCTTTTTTGCTAGTTTCTAAAAAAATAAGCCTTAAATTGAAAGTTTTACCAAACGGTCTATTTTCATAATAAGAGTTTATTTTTTTAGAATAAGCAAATAAACTCTTATTAGTAGATTTGCCAAACGCCCCCTAAGAGTTTATTTGCTTATTCTAAAAAAATAAGATTTTATTATGAAAATAGACTGTTTGGTAAAGCTTTCATTTTAGAGCTTATTTTTTAAAAATCTAACAAAAAAGCTCTTAAATAATAAGTAATTGGAGGTCACCTTTTTTTTAAGAGCTTATTTAGCTTAAGTAGGTAGACATTTTTAATTAATTTTTTTGACAAGTTTGTCCTTAAACTTTCCAAGTAATTCCCATCTTGCCCTCTTCTCTTCTTTAGAATCTCTTAGGTGGGCCCACATGATGAACAATCCACATTGAAGGTGGGCCCCACATGATGAACGGCCACATCAAAGGTGGGACCTACATAATGGATGTGGGACATTGAAGGTGGGATCACATGATGGAAGGTTGACATCAAAGGTAGGCCCACATGATGAACAACCCATATTGAAGGTTGGGCTCCACATGATTGATGATAAACACCAAAGGTGGGTCCCACATGATGGATGACCCACATTAAAATGTGGCCCCACATGATGGATGGTCTACCACATGCCCCATATGATGGACGGTTCATAGCAAAGGTGGGACCCACATGATGGATGGTGGACGGTTCATAGCAAAGGTGGGACCCACATGATGGATGGTGGACATTGAATGTGAGACCACATGATGAAAGATTGACATTAAAGGTGGGAACACATGATAAATTACTCATATTGAAAGTTGGGCCCTACATGATGGATGGTCCATAGCAAAGGTGGGACCTACATGATGGATGGTGGACATCAAAGTTAGGTCCCACATGATGGACTATCCACATCAAGTGGGCCTCACATGATAGATGGTCCACAACAAAGGTGGGACCCGCATGATGGATGGTCCACATCAAAGGTAGGATCTAAGTGATGGATGGTGGATATTGAATGTGGAACCACATTATCGAAGGTTGACATTAAAGGTGGACCTACATGATGAATGACCCATATTGAAGGTTGGACCCACATGATGGACGGTCCACAGCCAAGGTGGGACCTACATGATGGATGGTGGACATCAAAGTGGGTCCTACATGATGGACTACCTACTTAATGTGGGCCCTACATGATAGTGGTCCATAACAAAGGTAGGACCCACATGATGGATGATGGACATCAAAGATGGGCCCCTCATAATGAATGACTCATATTGAAGTAGGGCCCCACATCAAGGTGGGCCCACGTAATGAAAGGTTCACATCAAAGGTAGGCCCCACATGATAGATGGCCCACATCAAAGTGTAGGCCCAGCATGACAGAACATGCACATCAAGTAGGTCCCATTTAAATGGCAGTCCATGTCAAAGGTAGGATCCAGATGATGGATGATGATCATTGAAGATGGGCCCACATGATGGACAGTTGATATCAAAGATGGGCTCACATGATGAATGACCCATAATGACGGTGGGGCCCCACACAAAGAATGGTCCACATCAAGGTGGGCCTAAATAATGGACAGAGTGGGCTTCACATGATGGATGGCTCACATAAAAGTGTGGCCCCTCATAATGGAAAGTTGACATTAAGTGGGCCCTATCTAATGGACGGTCCACATCCAAGGTTTCTCATGATTGATGACCCATATCCAAAGTGGGCCGTACGATGGATGATCCATATAGAAGGTGCACCTCACACGATGAATGGTATATCAAAACTAGGCCCCACATGATGGACAATACACTTCAAAGGTAGGGCCCACACTATGGACACATCAAATTTGGAGTCCACGTGATGATGATGGATAGTGGACATTAAGGGGGCCCACATAAAGGACAATTAGCATTGATGTTGGCCCCACATGATGGACGGTCCACCCAAACAACCATTTGGATTGCTCTTATATTTAAGTTGTTGTAATCTTTAAAAATGACGCCAACTATTCTTAAAAAAGCTCTTATTTGAAAGTTTTACCAAATGCACTTATTTTAAATAAGAGTTTTTTTTTTTTTGTTTTTAGAAGATTTTACCAAACGGGCTTATTTAAAATAAGAGCTAGAACAAAAAGAGCTTATTGAAATAGCTCTTATTGAATTAGAGTAGAGATGCCAAACGCCCCCTAAGTTTTCAAATCGAATCATGTTTAGCTGGAATTTGCCGCCAAACACATCAATTAAAATTAGATTCGGCTGAAATCCAAATTTAAAGTTGTAAACAGGTTTCCAGATGCCAACGAAACAGTCCCTAATACTTGTATGAGAAAATGGATGGTTGGAGAAAGCTATAACCAACACGCATTCAATATGCACACGCATTTCACCCTACTTTTTGGCTATGCATGTCATCAATCTTGGGCCCACCTTATGAGCATCTCAGATATCTTTTGCGTGTTCCATGTCTGTGTGTGCGGGTTGCCCGTGTTTGGTACCCATGCATATGTGGATGCAAATAGGATTGCTCAATCCAAGGGTTAAGAATGTGTAATTGGTGTGAAATTTGGAATGTAGCACATCGATGTCACGGGCTACCTGATGATCAGTTCAAATCTTGTACACATTTGCAAGTTTATGAAAAGCGAGCCATTGGCATGTCAAGCAGAAGTAAGTAGAAACTGACATATTAAGGGCATGTTTGGATGCTACCCACAAGTAACTTTTTTTAACCTATGATAGTAAAAAAGTTACTTTTTTTTTAAAGTTAATTTGGTAAGCATCCTTTCAAAAGTAACTTAATATATTAAGGAGTTGTTTGAGAGCTTGTAAGTGTAGGTAAATGTATTTTACATTTACTCCCATTTCAGGTGTAAATGACTTACTAAGTTGTGTTTAGATTGAAGTAAACGAAATGCATTGAAATTCAAATATTTTGTTTGGATGGGAATAAATGAGAGGCTTGGAATGCATTGGAAAATTTCAACATATTCACATGAACATATATGATACTGATATCCCAAATCAGCCTTAAATTCTAAATTAGTGTACCTATTTGATATTTGGTAAAATGATTTTAATAAGCCTATTATAATATATACTTTAACAAAAAATGAGGAAATTTCAAGCCTTGGGTGGGCCACAAATGTAAGGATCACAAAAGCAACTTGCCAATTGAAAATGAAATGAAAGGAAATGGGACTAAACGGCATTGTAAATGGGGGTGAAATGCCTTTTTGAGCTCCCTTGGAGAGTAGGACAGACAGGTGCTGCTACTACGCACATGTCTGCCATATACGTGGCACACCGATGATACTCTAAAACAATCCCATTATCGGTTACATCACTAAAATACACTAATAGAATGATCCATACCATCCAAAGGTTAGGCATCTAAATGGACCGTTTAAAAATGTTGGAAAGTTGCTTGTTTGTGATCCTTACGTTTTGCAGCCTACTTGAGGCTCGAAATTTCTTCAATTTTGGCAAAAGTAAATATTTCAATAGGTGTGTCTCGCCTACTAGCCCAGCTGGAAGACGCCTAGGCGTTTCAATAGCAGGTCTCAGGTTTGAGAGCTAAGGAGACACACTAACCCCACTAGTGGGTGGTTGCATCATGTGACTAAGCAAAGTGGGTGTGTTGCCCACCTAACAAGGTGGGTGCGTTGCATGACTAACTTAAAATACACACACACACACACACACACACACACACACACACACACACACACACACACACACACAGGAGATGCCTAGGCTTTTCAAGAAGGTCTCAGGTTCAAGTGCTAAGGAGACACACTAACCCCACTAGTGGGCGGGTGCATGGTGTGACTAACCAAGTAGGTGTGTTGCCCAGCTAACAAGGTGGGTGTGTTGCATGATTAACTTAAAAAAAAAAAAAAAAAAAAAACTCGGTTGTCTTTGGATGAGAGTAAATGAAATGCATTTGAAATTCAAATGATCCGTTTAGATGGTAGTAAATGGGAGGAATTGGAATGCATTGGAATTTTTTAATATAAATCACATGAACATGTGATATCCCAAATAAGCTTTAATATTCCAAATTAGTGAATCATATATAATATTTGACAGAATGATTGCAATAAGCTTATTGAAATATATACTCTACCTAAAGATGAGGAAATTTCGAGCCTTGGATCAACCACAAATGTAAGGATCACAAACAAGAAACTTGCCAATATTTTTTAATCATCCATTTAGATGGCCAACCTTTGGACAATTTGGATTATTTTATTGGTGTGATTTTAATGATATAGCCAATATTGAATTGTTTTGGAATATCATCAGTGTGCCACGTGTGTGATGGACATGCGCGTAGCAACACCTTTGTTTACCTGTGCGACTTTCTAAGGAAGCTTAAAATGGCATTCACTTCATTTACTTTCAAATCACTCTTAGAGAGAGGGTTTCATTTACATGCATTCATGAGCCTATTTATTCCTAATTCAATTCATTTCTATGCATTTATTCCCATTCAAGCACAACTCAGAGGTCATTTACTGCCAAATTCCTCCCATTCACCTCCATTTACTCGCATCCAAATGACTCCTTACCTCCTTTACTCCCATACAAATGCATCTCTTGTTCCATTTCATTTTCAACTTCTTACTTTTCTACTTTCTCCTCCCCCCCCCCCCCCCCCCCCCTCTCTCTCTCTCTCTCTCTCTCTCTCTCCCCAATGGACAATTCATATTAAAGGTGGCCCACATGATGGACGACTCACATTGAAGGTGGGGCCCACATGATGGATGATCCACATCAAAGGAGGGCTCCATATGATGGGTAATGGACATTGAAGGTAGGTCCCGCATGATGGACAACTAACATTGATAGTGGGTCCACGTGATGGAAAACCCACATCAAGGTAGGCCCCACAGAATGGGTGGCCCACATCAAAGGCTGAACCCTAATGATGATTGACTCACATTCAAGGCAAGTCCTACGTGATAGATGATCTATATTGAAGGTGGGGCCCATACAGTGGATGGCTCGCATCAAAGGTGGCCTCCACAAGATCGACAATGTACATTAAAGATGAGTGTCATGTGATAGATGACCCACATCAAGGTGGGCCTCTATAATGGACAATCAACGTCAAAGGTTGGCCCCTGATAATGAGTGGCCCACATCCATGGTGAGCCCCACATGATAGATAGTCCACACAAAGGTGCATGGGCTCCACGTTATAGGTAGTGGATATTGAAGGTGGGCCTCAGATGATGGGCAATAATATCGATGGTGGGCCCCACCTGATGGATTACCCATATCTAGGTGGGCCACGCATGAGGACAATTCACATTGAAGATCAACCCTAATGATGGACAATCTACATTGAAGGTGGGCCCAACATGATGGACCATCCACATTAAAGTGGGACCCGCATGATGGATGACCCACATCCAATGTCTAACATGATAGGTGGCCCCACATGATGGATAGCCCATATCAAAGATGAGCCTCACAAGGTGGATGGTCCAGATTAAAGGTAGGGTGTAAGGCTAAGGTGGGCCCAACATAATGAATGGTCCACATCAAAGGTTGGCCCCACATGATGGGCAATGGATATTAATGGTGAACTAAATAAAATTGAGAGATAAGTACTTACCTGTCGTTGAAAACCAAAATACTTTCCTACTTTTTAGCTCATAAGGATATTGTTTAACAAATGTACTCATTTTGCAGAATAACTGGACACTAAGATGAGCTACTTGAGATAAAATAAGTACCTTATATAAACTTACCTATGATCGAAATGAGCCCCTAGGTTAGCTATTGAGAACTCAAGTATATGTGCTATTAATGTCCAAAATTCGGTAACAAATGTTGATCAAGGATCAATGGTAGATCTTCATTGCTTGGTGTGCACATAGATGAATGATAGAGATTGTAGGACCTGAGATCACAAAGGGAAGATCGTAAGGGGGTGTCGGTCGTGCCAATGGAAGACCCTCCGATACTTAAGTCAGTAATGGAGATGATCGAACGTAAGAGCTTTAAGATTTGTTGTGTATGAATGCGTAGTGCGTACCTATAGACGATGCAGAGGTGTCCTTTTTATAGACAGTGATCAACAGCTGATGACAATGGATTTCCTAGATTCCATTTAGGATACGTTTCTGTATTAGATCCCGTCTAGGATCCGGATTAGGAAAGATTATTCTTATCATGTCCGAATCCTGCGTATCCCAATCGTAGTTGTAATCTTCGTATGACGGTGCGTAATGTGCTCGGATCCGAGGACGTCTGGCATCCTCTAGTTGAGTTGTTAGTTCCATGTCTGTTGCCTGATATCGCGTCTAAGTCCTCAGGTCCAATTCCACTATCTAAAATTGAAGCCAAGTCCTCATAACCTTGTATACTGCCTGAGGCCGATCTCAAAGCTTTAGGGCTACATTTGATATCTAAGACTGAACACAAGGCCTCAGAATCATATCCGATGCTTCATGCTGAATTTGAGGACTCCTTCACCTTGACAAGCTTGATCCTTCTATGACATGTGTAATTATTTGGCTTTAGTAGGCCACATATCGTCGATTGCACATCTTCCATGTCACAATCTGAGACATGCTCAGAATTACCCGTAACATGTGCACGTGGCACATGTATGAGGTTTGGACGGATCATCAAATTAGTACATGTGGCTACTTGAGAAGGGGTTGAGCTCTACATGCATGCAAACCAAGACAAAACTAGGTCACACTTTCGATCTTTGACCTGCACTAGTCTCAAAACAGCCCGGGTCCTGCGAGTGGCCATTTAGACCGAACCTGACTGTCCAACTCCAATGATGGGTCAGGCAGAGCTTTGACCTGACAACACGAGCCCAACTTGACTTTAGACTGGACTCGGGCACAAGTCGTTTTAACCCAACCTGGCCCAACTAATTTTACATGTAAGACGTGTTAAATTCCCCACTCTGCTGTTCCGATCTTGAGTTAGGGCCTGTTTGGTAAAACTTATTTTATGCACTTATCACTGAAAATGGCTATTTTCAGTGATTTTTCTAATTCAGACCGTTTGACAAATCTAAAATATTAAGCGTTTAATCTAAAATTTCATTGAAAAAATTAATTTTTTTTCCAGCTATCATCCTTCGGCTTAATGCTTAACATTGAAAGCGGTAAGTGATTTCAAAGTTAAATTTTTTTAAATGACAATTTTACCCTCTTTGTAACTTGCGTGAGAGTTTGACGAAGGAAAGTTAAAGCATAATGACGTGGCAAAGTTCATTGCCTATCATGATGTATGTGCTATATCCACATTGTTCATCAATTTTTCTAGATCATTTTGGGGCATGAACCAAAACATGAGGTGGACCCAAATCTCAAGTAGACCACACCATAAAAATCGGTGGGAATAATGACGCTTGCTGTTGAAACCTTCCTAAGGCCCACTATGCTTTTTATTTTCCATGAATATGTTCATAAGGACTTATTGACCTGGATGAAGGGAAAACACAAATATCATCTTGATCCAAATTTCCTAGGGCTCCCAAGAAGTTTTCAATGGTAGATATTTAAGCCCAAAAGTGTTTTCTGTTGTGTGGTCCAGTTGAACTTTGGATCTACCTCATTTTTTGGATCACAACCTAAAGTCATTTAGAAAAATGAATAGACGGTGTGAATCTAACAAATACATTTCGGTGGCGTTCATAGAACTTTGCCATATTAATATGATAGGAAGCAATTCAATTTCGGATACCTTGGATTACCTACCGACGCATGGAGATTGCTAGTGACGTTGCTACTTTAGTGGACAACGCTATGCAGGACCGCCATAATGCATGTATTTTATCCACACCGTCCATCTATTTTTTCAGATCAATTTAGGGCATGATCTAAAAAATGAGACATATCCAAATCTCAAGTGGACCACACTAGAATAAAACAATGATGATTAAACAGCCACCATTAAAAACTTCCTAAGGCCCAATGTAATGTTTATTTTCCATCCTACCTATTGATTATGTGACACACAGTTGGATGAAGGAAAAACACAAATATCAACTTTATCCAAAACTTTTATGGCCCCCAAGAAGTTAATGGTGGGCGTTCAATCACCACATTTATCTATAGTGTGGTCCACATGAAACTTAGATCTAACTCATTTTTAGGCTTATGCTCTAAAAGGATCCATAAAAATAGATAGACGACATGGATAAAACACATGTATCATGACGGGCCTACGAATCATTGTCCAGTAGCCACCTTGCTCTTGGCAATGTCATTGCGCAATCTAGGTCGTCGACTGTAGAGGATTTGGTGAGACCCGACCTCACCTAAGATGGTGCGACCCTTACTGTGAGGCCCACCTTGATGTATTTATTCTATATCCATATCCATGTTGTCCATCCGTTTTCCAGATCATTTTAGGGCATGATACCAAAAATGAAGAAGATCCAAATCTTTGATGGACCATACTCAGGGAAAACTTTTATGGTGCACCTTAATGTTTGCTTTGTGTTTATTTGTTATCAGTCAGTTGATAAGATCACATGAGCCTAGATGAAGGGGAAAAACAAACATAAGCTTGATTCATGTATTGTTTTCAAATTATTTTAGGACATTATACAAAACATGAAGTAGACCTAATTATCAAGTCAACCATATCATACGAAACCATGGTTATTGAACAATAATGGGCCACAAAAGTTTTGAATCAAGCTGATATTTGTTTTTTTTGTTTTGTTTTTTCCTTTCATCTCGACTTGTGTTACCTTGTTTACATGTTGATAGCAAATAAAAACTACATAAACATTAAGGTACCTCTAATAAGTTTTCAATGGTAGAGAGTTCAATCACAACTATTTCCTATGGTATGGTCCACCTAATAATTGGATCTGCTTCTTTTTTTGGATACTCCACTAAAATCATATGGAAAAATAGATAGATGGCATGGATACAAAATACACACATCAAGGTAAGCCCCATGGTAAGGGCCGCACAGTCTTGAGTGAGTCCAGGGTCTCGGCTAATCTGTTCCATATATATAGAATAGATACATCAAGGTCACCACATAATCATAGGTGAGGCTGAGGTCTCACCTAATTTGCTCCCATTGCGGATGGATGTGAATTTTATATAGATAGGTGGGTCATCTCATTTTCTTAGAATGACCAAGGGGATGACATACACATGTACGTTACACTGTATTGTACTTAACAATATTTTGTAGGGCCCACTCTGATGCATGTGTTTTATTGACGATGTCCATATATTTTTCTAACTCATTTTAGAGCATGAGACTAAATAGTTGACCTTTATAAATTAAATATGAGATGTTTAATTTCTCTTATTAGTTGACTATTAGGACACTAATTGAAGAATTATAATTATTTTATTAAGAGTAATAAAACACATGGCCTATCTATTGAAAAATTATCTTTGAGAGAATGTATATGAATTAGGCATAAATGTGCCAAATTTGGTGACATGATAATAATAAGTTTTATCTTATATTTTATAGTGGATATAATTGAGATAATAGGGGTAAATATAACAAATTGTCAATTTTCAAACATTTATATTTATATTTACCAAATAGTTCTTTTATAAAAATGTGCATAATTTCAGATATCAAGACTTTTATTGAACAAATTACTAAACAGATTTTTTCGGTACTTATAAGTACTTAAAATTCAGCACTTTAAGTTTTCAACACTTAAATTAATTTTCAGGCTTTATTTTTCAGTTTACCAAATGCGACCTTAGTCCATCCATCTTAAATGCAAACAGTTAGTTCCATTAATTTAAAATGTCTACTTTTTGTGCATGTACGGTCAATTAATCAATGCAAATGCAGAATCATTCAAGTGGGAAAGAGGGTTTTATCAATTTTCAGCCGGGGAAACAAATTTTTCTAATTTTCTTTTATTTTATTTTCACTATAGGTGAGCTTGGGCCTTCTCCTTTTTGGTCTGGGCTCATTGTGGCTCGACCCAAACCACACCCATATGCTGCTTTGCTTCATGTGGCAGCTCTGGCTCCAACTGGTTCACAGTCAGTGTCAGGTTTTAGAATACAGGTCCAAACCAAAAGCTACGGGTGGTCACGGGTCAGTTCGGGCTCAACCCGTCTTGCACGGTAAGAACCAAGCCCGGTCCAAGTCTGAGCTCAACCCAACTAAAAAATTTGATAAAATCCTTACTTTCCACTAAAATGTTCATAATCCATCTATTAATGAAGTGGGCCACCAATGCACAAAGAAATAATTATTTTACAGGAATGAAACCAAGGGTCAGATGGATGGGTCGCCTAAGCAAGGATTTAAATGGCATGGGTACATATAAAGTTGGGTTGGGTGCACTGGGCTTAAGGGACTTGAGCCCAAGCCTGACCTGAAAATTGCTGAGCCATGCATGTGAGGCCCAGACGGGCCCACAGGCGAAGCTAGTCGGTGGACAGGCTACTCGGCCTATTGACCCGGCTGGTATTTTATGATCGTGGGCCTGAAACGAGTGGACCGGATCTCGCACCTTCTGCGCCAGCTCAGCAATTCCTCCAGACAAGCGATTCCGCCACTCCCACTGGCATAGTGGCATTTGCTGCGGGTGTAGAGGCAGAGAGCAGAGAGAGGGACATCGGTTCGTCGACCACAACAACAACCACAACAACAACAACAATGGAGAAGAAAGGGTTGGGATGGATGGAATGGCTGAGAGGTTGGTTTTACGTAATTTACGAGTTTCTCTTCCAGCGGATTACTGCCAGCCATATCCCCAACCCTCTTTCTTTGTCCCCTCTCCCCGATCTCACCTGCATCGTCACCGGTTCCACCAGTGGAATTGGCCTCGAAATCGCCAGGTATTTACCTCTTTTACCCCTCCATCCTTCTTCTTCTATGATGTTGCTTCTTGCTAGCTTTATTCGTCTTTTTACTAGATTTCTTATGTGTGGGATGTGGGCATTGTCCATTGATGATCATGCCATCCATCACATTCGTCAATTTTTTTTTATTTTTTTTAAATAGAAAAGTTCGTTTTTCTGGATAAATTCGACCAGTTCTTTTATGGGTTCTGTTTGAAATTTTTTTAATGAAATTTCATTGTAGGTGTTTTTGACATTTATAGGTTTCTATGGTTTCTCCTATCGCTGTTGATCCCATTTGTTAACTTATTATTATTATTATTATTTTTTATAATATGGAAAAGTTGGTTTTTCCAAATGAATTCGGCCATTTCGTTTTTTTTTTTTTTTTTTCTTTTAAGAAAATGATATGTGATGTGAGTGGTTTTCTCTATCAAGGTTTGAAATATTGTCAGTATTAGGACAGGAATTTATTGTGATAAATTCTCGATATGAGATGATACCTTCGAGGGTTTTCTTTTCTTTCTTTTTTTTTTTTTGCCTATCTGTGTGTGATTTTGGACTCTATTTGTATCATACTTCACATTTATGTTGGGACATATTGACAATACAAGCAATATTTTCCAATCCATACCTGTGTTGTGATATGAATTTCTGTACTGCAATCGCCAGATGATTTTATTGGGATACTTTGCTAATGAGATATGATATTTTCTGATATTTTGAACTATGTTTTTTTTTTTTTTTTTTATATTCATTTTTTGAGATGTGAAGTGGGTTTCTCTGCTTTGATGAGGAGGTTGTACTTTATGATCGGTATTGGGAAGAATTTGGATGTAGGTTGAATTTCGTAAACAGTCACTTTGTTATCATGATGTGTACATCTTTGTTAATTTGAGTGGTGGACTAGTATTTATATGGATTTCCGCATAGATATATATATCTTGATAAATTACGATGCGGGTCTTTATGTGTTGACGAGTGGGTGTTTATCTTTGTGGATATCTTTTAGCTATGCCATTTTCCTTTCATTAGCAAACTTCTTATTATTTCATCTTTCAAAAAAAACAAAAAAAAGTTAACCTTGTTATTTTTAATTGGCAGATGAAAATTTTATAAGCAGAAGGATTTCTGTAAACGCTAGACCAGTTCTGGATAAATTTTTAGTACCTTTTAGTTTATGTAACAAATGGTAGTGTCAGTATATAAGAAACTGAATGGTTTTGCAGCGATCTAAATGATTCCTTTTTGTTGATCATGTGTTACTTCTTTTTTCCTTTCAGTTCCCATCTCAACAAATGAAGATTTTGCTTCTCTTCATTGCCTTGCCACAAAAAATCCCATCTCACTAACATATTTTGGAAACCTAAAAATTGACATGAAGTACAATGACAAATTACTACAGTGCTGCTTTTTTGAGCGTTAGCTGGCTGTCTAAGGACTCTTCCACCTTGACAACTTCTTTTCTACCCTTTCAACTACCTTATTCCATAGGTGCTTCACTGGTTTACCAATGCATAGAGGGGACTGAGATATTAAGAGGGAAAACACCCCGCGCCACACTTGAAGACCTCTGCAAATCTCACCACCTCTTCCTTGGACATTTGAAGCACCCAACAGCTCACTCCTAATAATATTAACCCTCAATTCCGAAACCACTTCAAAGCATCTCACAATTTTCTTAAATTATCTACCATATGTACATCTGCATTGTAAAAAAGGATGATGTCATTGGCAAACTGAAGATGAGAAATCTAAAGACCTGCATTCTCCACCCCAAACCCACAATTAATGCTAACTGATTGTCCTGTCCAGCATTTACTGAACGCTTTTGTAACACTCCATGGACATGAATGTGAAGAGCAGATCTCCCTGCCGGATGCCTCTTGATGCCCTGAAGAAGCCTTTTGGGGACCCATTAACTAACACAAAGATTTCGGCTGACCGAATATACTCTTGGATCCATTCTTTGCACTTGTGTCCACACCCCAACTGCCCTAGCATGTAATCAAAGAAGTCTCAATCAACAGTAATCACAAGCTTTCCCTATATCCAACATGCAAGTAGTACTCTTTTTTCCTTCCATATACCGTGAGTTGATGTACTCATGAGCTATAAGCGCACTATAAAAAAATCCATCTACCCTGCAACAAATGCACCTTGGACTTTAGAGATAACATTTGGAAGAACCACCCGAAACTTGGAGGCTAACGTTTTAGCTAAAATCTTATATGGCCCCCTGATGAGGACATCCGAGCACCTTACAGGGTATACCCGAGGAGGAGGAGATTAATTCTAGTTTCATTTTGGCTTGTTGACCACTACATGGGCCTAGGTGGGCCACATTGAAGACCTCTCATTCATGATTGTGCATTTTCGAAGACCCTACACTAGGAAGATGCATGTGGCTTGCTTATTGACATGTCGATCGACGACTAGATCTTGAGGATGCTTCGATTGGACGGTTGGATCATTGTGATCCTCACATTGATCAATGACTTTAGGATGTTTAGATTTATTTCTTTTATTTAGTTGATTATTCATGTTGAATTTATCTTGATATTTAGTTGAGATTAGGGAGTTAGGAACAAGTTTTCTTTCATTGAGCGTCTTAATGTGAGGATTTTCCTCTGAGAGTGCCTTTTTGTAAAAAGTCCCTTTTGAGACTATAAAAGGCTTGGACATGCAGCCCTAGCCCATCATTAAATGTTTTGAAATAAAAAAAAGCTCTCTCTTGTTTTCAGATAGAAAATCTCTTGCGAATGGAAATTGATGGTGTGAAGCCTAAATTATCCTCTTTGTACTCTTTGAAAATATATTTTCTCGTCCTTCTCATCTTCTCAAATCCATCTTTTCTTCCATGTTTCTTCTCCAAACCCTAAATCCCTTTACTCTTTGCTTGTAATAAACCTAAACCCGCTACCCCAAACTCATCCTTTCTTAGTCCCCTCTCCACCAAACCCAACCCATCACCATCAGCCTCTACACGTATTGACAGGGCCGTACAACCAACCGTACGGTCAGCCCCTTCTCTCCGTTTTCTTCCCTTCTTTCAATATATCTTCCTATCCCATAAATCCTAGCCTAAAAGCTTAATCCTCAATTCCCTACGAAACCCTAATCCTCAATTCCATATAAAACCCTAGATCCTCGTATCCTTAACCCTAGAGAGACCAAATCAGCCCCTTTGAATTAGACTTAAGCCTATGCTAAAGTGGAAGTTCTACTTTCTATTGATCCTTTGAAATTTCATGTTTTATATGATTTAGTTTATTGTGGCATTGTGATTTAGATTGAAATCTGAATTTTATTGTTTATTTGATTTCTTTGATTTGTAGTTGGTTAGTTTATCGTATACTTTGAACTGCTCTTCAATCCATCTATAATTTCCTTACATCATATCTAGCCTAGATCACACGTCCTGCATCACCCCTGATGAGGCTTATTGATCTGAAGCCTTCAAACATTTTGCACCTTCAACTTATAAAATAATAGCAATGAAGGAGGCCCTTAGCTCCTGACGAAAATGATCCTTATCAAGGAACTCTGTCATACAACTAACCACATCACCTTTCACCACTTCCCAAAAACCTGAAAAAAAAAAAAGCAATAGGAAAGGCATATGGACTTGGGGCCTTATCCCTCCAAAATGACTCCCCTGTTGCTTTAGCTTCTACCTCAGTAGATGACCTCTCAAGAATTTCGGCTTTCGCATCAGAAATTTAAATAAATACTAGGTTGTCCAATCGCGACCTCTCCCAGCTTTCACCCGTTGGTAGGTTTTTGTAAAACTGAACAAATTGAGCTGCAAACCTGGCATTTTTCTTCTATCATTTTACGTGCACTAAGACATTGCTAATCTTCTTATTCCTAGCCTAGGCGCTAGTGATGCTGTGAATAAATTTCCTATTTTTGTAGCCCTCAAGTCATTTTGCTCCCGAACGATGTCTCCATTTAATTTCCTCTTCCTTAAGGCAGTTTGTGTAGTCAAGAGATGATTTCACCCTCATTGTGGTCTCATCCTCCGATACCTTCTCCCCTTTCGCTTTGATATCAATGGCCTGAATACTCCTAAGAGTGTTTTTAACTTCATTCTCCCAAATCGCCAGCACCTCCAACTTCCATACTTTGATCCCTCCTTTTAAGAGTTATGAGTTTTTGACCTAATTTGAACCCTGCATAACCCTCCACCCCAAAGGCACCTACTCTCTCACCAAATTTGAAAAATCCTTCACTTCTACCTACATAAGCTCAAACCTGAATGGTCTTGGACCCCAATTCTCCTCCTCACCTTCCAATATAATCAGACAATGTTTAGATACTGGCCTTGGAAGACCCAACTGATGCACTAACAGAAACTTCACCTACCCACCCACTAAGCCGAGACCAAGAACCTATCAATTTTGGACATGACCGTCCTTTCCTGCCAGTTCGTCCAAGTAAATTTAACTTCTCCCAACAGAATATCCACCATATTGTGCCTATCCACTCAATCTGAGAACTAAGGTATTACTCTGAATTGACTATTTGCACTTGTGCTCTGCCCTTGCTTCATAGGCTTTTACACTTGGCAGCACTTTGAGACAAATGCTTCCTTGATCACGCTGTCCCTCACTCTGTGTGCCTCACACTGTGTGCAAGCTTTAGACTATATAAATAATGATAAACGGGAAAAGATTTAATTAGGGTTTATCTTGAATTACCATATTGATGTTTGCTTGATGTGGGTGTTGGACAGTGTTCTGCTCTTGCTTCATAGGCTTTTACACTTGCCAACACTTTGACACAAATGCTTCCTTGATCACACTGTCCCTCACTCTGTGTGCCTCTCACTGTGTGCAAGCTTTAGACTATATAAATAATGATAAACGGGAAAAGATATAATTAGGGTTTATCTTGAATTACCATATTGATGTTTGCTTGATGGGTGTTGGACAGTGTTAAGAACAGAAATCTTTTAAAAAATGGACTGTCTTTGCTACATGCCAGTAGGATTTCTGCCTAAGAGGTTTGTAACTTTTCTTGTTATTCTTTTCGAGAAGTTTTTGCTTACTTTAATTAGAAAATTTCCTCTCACTAAAACAGGCAATTGGCAGAGTCAGGGGCACATGTTGTCATGGCAGTGAGGAACCCAAAAGCAGCTCATGATTTGATCCAGAAGTGGCAGAATGAATGGTCTGAAATAGGGGCACCCCTTAATGTTGAGGTATCTATTAACTGTAAGTAATGTACATTTGCATGTGAATGTACATATATAGGGATGAGATCCACCACTTTCTGAAGCACAATTTTTTTTGTTTATCCACTTTCTATACTGTATATTCATCACATTCATGTGATTTGAATTGTTCATTTATTGGGAAAAACCATGAATGGATCATAGACCAAAAGTCACGATGATTGGACAATGCTAATCATTAAAAAATCACTACCCGGCCAATAATGTTTGTACTCCCATCTTTTACATGGTTAGGATTCTGATCATTGTGATTTTTTGGTCTCTGTTCTAGTTATGGAGCCATATGAATCATGTGTATCATCATACACACACCACATGCACGGCATAGAAAGTGGAGGCATGGCAACTGTGCTTCTAGTAGTGGATCTCATTGCGCACACACGCATGCATCTACATGCATATACCAGTTACCATATACTATTTATGCATGTTACACACATTATGTGTGCTTCAGAACTGATCAAGGTGGCTATCTCTTTTCTAACATTACTGGTAGGATCCATTTGTGGCACACATGAGAGTTTCGCAGTCGGCGTGAAACTTCTTCACAACTTTTATCATGAATCCTAACAATACGACATTTGAAATTAACTGAGGATATGGTCCGTGATAGTGGAACGGCGGAACAAGAATCATGTAGCTGACCCTGATTAGTTGGGATAAGCTTAGCTGATGATGATGATGATGATGATGAGAGGAGAGGTGTGAAGTAGGGCCGCAACTTGGGCTTGGTTCGGGTTGGGTTGGGTGGCATTTTCAAGGTCCTCGGGTTGGCCTAAGTTGAAAAATGCCAACCCGATTTGAGTTCTGGTTGAGCAAATTCAGGTCGGGCTAGGTCAAGCCGGGTATTGTCACATGTATTTTGGTCAGATTGGGCCCGTCGGGTCAGGTTGGGTTAGACCAAGTTGGATTGAGTATAGAGGATTTTGGGTTGGGTTCAGGTTGGGCGCCCAGGGTTGGAATGCAGATCGGGTCGGGTTGCAGGTTTGGTCCTCTTGAGGTCGGATTGGGCTTGGGTTGACCCTTAACCCGAGCCAACATGCATGAGTTGCATCCCTAGTGTGAAGCGTTTGGCATGTTTCATCCCTTCTCATGCCGCAAATGTGATCCACATGTCACACCATTATCTGTCTATGACTGCCATGTGATGCACCTCCCTTCCTCATGTTGCACCTGTACCTGTTTCCTGATGATCAAACTAAGGGACAAGGGATGCTCAAGACATGTAGCTCCTTTTTGCGTGAAGGTCATATTGTTTGAGTTGACAAATACCTGACATGATTCTCCTGCACTGCTATGCTGGCCCCTCGAATAATGGTCCTCCATACCTATTAACAGGCAAGACCAGTCAAGCAGATGATTGATATTTTATCCCTTCTCTGGAAACTTGGTGTTGGTGCTCCCCATTTCCCCTACTTGCTGATCTTGTCCAGGGGGCTCCCTTATTGGGACTAGATTCCTGTCCAACTGCCCCTAAGGACCATGCTCCATTTGGAAAACTGAGCTCTGACACAGAAAGGAACCATGATTGTACAGGAACCTATATTTACCTAATATATGGAAAACTGAGCTCTGACACAGAAAGGAACCATGATTGTACAGGAACCTATATTTACCTAATATAATGTGGGGCTGTTTGCACTCTAGTGTTCTTCTCTCTAACAGCAATCATCAGGCAATTCTTGAATCCTATATCCACAATTCCATATTTTTCCACTTGCAGGATGACTAACACTACTTAAATTGTTACTCTTATCAAGGTGATGGAGCTTGATCTTCTCTCACTTGGCTCAGTTGTAAAATTTGCTGAAGCATGGAATGCACGTTTAGCTCCATTGCATGTTTTGATCAACAATGCTGGCATCTTTTCAATAGGAGGTCTGTATGGATCGTAGTATTTTGACTATCTGCTGTTTTATAAACTGTGCCTTGTACTGTTTCTACTCTTTGATTCTCGAACTTGTACAATTTTGTTTTTTGATAGGTGGAAATTGTTAGGTTGTTATTTCTACTCGTAATTCTTCTTGACTTCAGTGATTCCTAATCCTCTATGTTCTAATTCATTAGATCTTTCACATAAGAAAATGGGAGAATTTTATTCTTATTCTATTCATAGCTTCTTTGACTCCTTTTTCTACTTGACTATTCATGCTTCTTGATGACATAACCCATTATAGCCTTAGCTGGAAAAAAAGAAAATAAAATCAGGAAGTATGATTCTGATAGTTTTATTAGTTGCTTCATCTTATTGATGTGATTATTGACTTATTGTTCATCTAGAAAGTGACAGATCACTAATTATAAGAAGAGGCAATTTGCTGGCTATATGTTGTTGCTTTTTTTTTTTTTCTCAATGATAATTACATAATGTGTGTACATCAAATTTGAGGGGGCTTCGGGTGGCAGCAACACGATTGGTGAGGGAGGCGGTAGAAGAACAACCGATTGAAAGATAGTTGTGGAAGGAGGTTTCAAGCGAAAGGCTGGAAGTTGGTGTCCGCCCGGGGGTGGTGACGCATGCAGGGTAGGCTCTTCAATGGAGCTTGGTGGCTTCATTGAAGAAGGGATCCTCAATGATAGACCCTGGTGAGTGGCTCTCCTCTTGCAGCAACCTTCGAGAAGAAGGCAGGATACGTAGACCTCTGAGCTCGATTGACGTCTGGGTGTTTTTAAAACAGTCTGAGAACTTGGACAAGATCATTTTCATGGGACCACTGTTCAAAGACAATCTGATACGGAACGGGTAGCCTAAACTATAATGATGCAAATGAATTAATAAACGGATTATTAGAGTAAATCAAAATATAAAATATTGCCAATCTATCACAAAATCTAAAGAAATCAAGATGCTAAAATTCAAGGCCACATCGCAATCCCGCAGATGGATCTTAAGGTTATTTATCGGAAACGGCCCATTGGAAGGTAGAACTTTCATCTAGCATAGGATTTAATCTAAATCCGAGGATTCACTTGTGCTTTGTTAGGGTTTGGAGACTTAAGGTTTACGGAATTTGGGAGATTTGGGTTTGGAATTCTAGGTTCTAGGTCTAGGGTGATGGTGATGATGGTTTTTTGGTTGGAAACAAAAGAAAAAGGGAAAAAGAGAAGATGAGAAGAGAAGAAAGCAAAAATAAAATTACCTGGAAAGAGAATAAAAGAAAGAAGATAGTTGGAATCACTCAATGACTTCACACCAAACTCCAATCACAAGAAGAATTTTACTCCAAAACGAAGGAAGAAGAAAACTTCATTCAATAGCCAATAATGTATATGCGCTATTTGGGGTGTTTTTACCAAAAACACCCTTGATATTATAAAATGTCCAAAACGCCCCTAATATCAACTAAATCATAAAATAAGTCAAAATAATCAAACAAACTAAACAAAACAACTAAAACTAGTGTCCAATATGAGTTCACGATCAAGATGACCCAACGATCAAAATGGTCCAACAGTCTGATAGATGTAGCTAGTCGATCCAACAGTCCAATACTCTCAACTAAGCAGCCCATATGCATCTTCCCAGTGTGGCGTCTTCAAAGATGCACGATCATGCATGTGGGGTCTTCAACGTGGCTAGGAACTCGAATTGGGCCCACTGGGCTCCATGTAATGATCACCTAGCCATAAAGAAACTAGGGCAGCTCTCCTCCTCCTCTGATAAACTCCAAAAGGTTCTCGGATGTCCTCATCACAGTCTAGTGGTGTCTGTTGAAACGTGGTTTGATAGGTTAGAGTTTCACAAGGTGGTGGTGTGGATCCTATTGTGGAAACTCCTATTTGAGCTCTAGTTCAAGGAAGTCCTCGTGGAGGTGGGTTCTCGTTTTGGGGAAGTGGTCGCTATTTATCTAGTGATAGAATCATGGATGGAGTTGAATGCGGTGAGGGTCTATGTGCGGAAGCAAAGGGTGACGCCGATTCTTAGTCGTGTTTCTTTAGTGATAAGGGAAGTGAGAGTTGAGGTCAAAGTGATAGGGGAGGATCAGAGGAGGGAAGAGGGAAATCTAAAAGGTTGTCGGAGATGTAGACAAAGGGATGGAGGAGGATAATCGGTGGTGGAGCAAGATGGAGCAGATAGCGAGAGGGTGATCGTGTCTCTGGTGAAGCCAGAAGTAGGTGTTGGGCTCAAGGTTGGCGCACAACGATGATATGGAACTCGTCCTCGTGGAAGGAGGATGGTTAGTGTTGGGAGCTATCATTTTCAGTGCTACTAAGTGGTGTTGTTGGGGTTCAGATGGATTCTCATTGCTGTATATGGCCGAACAAGGTTGTGTAGTGATCAGTGATCAGCTTTGTGGGGGGAGTTGGATGGCATTTCATGGAGGTGGCACCATCCATGGTGTGTGGAGGGTGGCTTCAATGTGATTGGATTTACATATGAGAAAACCAGTGGAGATCAAATCACAAGGAGTATGCGTGACTTCTCCGATTGGGTGATTAGAAATGATATGGTGCATCTTCTAATGGATGGGGTGAAATTTACTTGGACAAATAGGCAAGAAAGAGAAGTGTAAGTTGGATAGGTTCCTAGTTTCTTCAGAATGGTCAGACAGGTTCCCTCTTGTGCGGCAATGTGGCCTTCCAAGACCGATATCCAACCATTGTCCAATATTATTGGAGGTTGTCGAGGAGAATTTGGGGCCCAAACCGTTTCGGTTCGACGGGCTAATTTGGCTCGAGGCGAAGGGATTTCTCGAGTTAGTGAGGGATTGGTGGAAATCTTTCCATGTCGAAGGTTATGCGAGGTTCAAATTATTTAAAAATTTAATGATCTTGAAAGGCAAGATTATTGAAAGGAAGAGGGAGGTGCCTAGGGGGAGGGAGGAGGAGGAAGGGGAGACCATTCTTTAGAAAACCCAAGCTATAGATTTGAAGGGGGAGTGCAGAAGATCTTAGAAGTGAAAAGGCTGAGCATTACTTGAAGCGCCTCAAAGAAGAAGAGATAAAATGGAGGTATCACTCTCAGGCAAGGTATTAAAAAATGGTTACGTAATGGCTGTAACGGCCATAACCGTTACGCGTTACGGGGCTGAAACGGCCGTTACACAAAAAACCTACCTGTAATGGCCCTGTAACGGCCCCATAATGGTCTGTAACGGCTTGTAACGGTCCCGAAATAGGGTTTTCAAAAAAAAAAAAAAAAACATTTAAAATGCCGTAATGGCCATTACAACCCGTATCATAACGGTAATGGCGGTGGTCGTTACGGCCACCTTTACCGTGGAACACCTTGCTCTCAGGCTACTTGGCAAGAGATGAAAACACTAAATTTTCTATAGAATTGCAGTCGTGGAACAATATGATCCATAGTGTGATAGTGAATGGAAGTTGGGTGGAAGAAAAGAGCCAAGTGTGCGAGACAATTGTGAAGTTCTATAAGGAGTTGTGGAGCTGCTAACAAATGAAGGGTGGCTTCGTCCTTGGCTGGATACTTTTCCCTTTAACCAGCTTGTGGGCAAGGAAACCGAAGGTTTAGAAAGCCATTGTTTGTGGACAAAATGAAAGATGCAGCTTGTCAAGGAGGAAGTTGAAGGTTTAGAGAAGCCATTCTTCATGGAGTCAATCAAAGCTTGGGGAGGAAGCTGAAGGTTTAGAGAAGTCGTTCTCCATGGAGGCTATCATCCCAAAAGTTGAAGGAGCCAAGTGCTTGTGGGATTTTAAACCTATTAGTATAATAGGGGAGGCCCTGCCAGATCCTTGCCAAAATATTAGCTTGAAGGTTTTGGGCAATGCTTAACAATGTTATTTCAGAGCCTCGAGTCATGTTCGTAGCAGGAAGGTGGATTTGTATAATGCTCTTATTGCTCACGAGTGCATTGATTAGAGACATACAGGAAGGAAGAATGGTCTTATTTGTAAGTTGGATAGTGAGAAAGACTATGATCATGCGAGTTGGGACTTTTTGGACTAGATGTTAGGGAGGCTTGGCTACGCCCAAAAATGGAGAAGATGGATCCAAAGATGCATGAGCTTGGCCAGGTTCTTAGTGCTCGTAAATGGTTCCCCTGAAGGCTTCTTTTAGGCGTTGAGAGGTCTCATGCAAGAAAATTCACTATTCCCATTTCTATTCATGGTGGCAACAAAAGTTTTGAGCAAGATGTTGTTAAAGGTTAGTCATTTGGGTTGATTAATGGCTTCAGGGTGGAGAACGCCAATTTCCAGATTTCTCATCTTCAGTTTGCCAATGTAATGATCCTCTTCTACAATGTCAGTGAAGAGATGGTGGATAATCTTAGGATGATTGTGCGGTGCTTTGAGGTGGTCTATGGGTTAAAAATTAATATTCTCAAGAGTGAGATGCTTGGCATTCAGATGACTAAAGAAGAGGTGGAAAGGCTCGCAACGGTGTTTGGGTGCTTGGCCACGGATTTTCCATCAACGTACTTTGGGCTCCCTCTATGCGTAGGTAAGCCTTCTTAACACTTGTGGGACAAGGTTATTGAAAGGGTTGAAAGGAAGCTATCCAAGTGGAAAGGACGGCACATGCCATTAGGAGGCAAACTCACGTTAATTTAAGTTGCATTGTTAAATCTCCTGATTTATTACATCTCACTCTTCAAGTGCCCATTGATGGTGTTAGAAAGAGTGGAAAGGCTAAGATGCAATCTTCTTTGGCAAGGGGCCGAGAAGAAGAAAAACTTTCATCTTCTAAGGTGAGGTTAGGTGTGCAAGCTGTATAGGAAAGGGGGAGCGGGGATAAGGAAATTGGACCAAACGAATCTTGCTCTGCTTGGAAAATGGTTGTGGAGATTTAGGAAGGACGCTGGGAGGATGTGGAGGGAGGTGATTGCAGGTAAATATGGTGTTCAAGAAGGGGGTTGGTGGGTAAAGGAGTTATCTTCATAAATAGCCTCGGGGTTGTGGAAGGCAGTTACCAGAATATTAGGCACGTTCAAAGAAGGGGCCGGGTTTTCTTGAGGTGACAGAAGAAGGATTATATTTTGGCAAAATCTCTCGATTGGTGAGCCTACTCTCCAGGAGGAGTTTCCATTGATAGTTAACCTCGCCCTAGATCAGAATGTGTCTATGGAGCAATGTTTCTCATTTACAAGTGGCACTGTGGCATGGTCCCCTCCTTGTAGGAGGAATCTTTCAGATGATGAGGAGACGGAATTCATTTCCTTCTCGAAGAGGCTCTAATAGGTTAAGCTAGCTTTGGGAGTTAGCGACTTGATGATGAGATCCAAAATTAAATCTGGTCGGTTTTCCGTTTATTCCCTCTACAGTAGTCTGGCTAGATTTGATGCAGGACACATGTAAACTAGCCTAGGATGAGTGCTAGAAGATCAAGTTATGAATTAAATAAGCAATCAACAATTAAATCTAAGCAATCTACATCATAGAACAAGGATAAATCAAGTAGGTAACCGAATAATCCTAGGTTAGTTGCATGTTCATAACAAGAGAATTTAAAATAAGGTCAAGGGATGGCCCACTTGGAAGATAGAACTTCCAATCTAACGTAGGCCAGGCTCAATGAAAAAGAAATTAAGGGTTTTGAAGAAAAGGAGGATCAGAATCTAACAAGGAACAAAGAGAGGGGAATGAAGGAGGCCACGTGTACAATCTCACGTGTGAATGTGCTCATGTGTAGCATACACACGTTTGCACATGTGCGTGGGTATGGTGGATGGATTGATGGGGTGGGTTGATCGGATGGGTTTGGTTGGGTGGTTGGAAGAAGAAGAAGGAAAAAGGATGAAGGTCTACCTTGGAGAAGAAGAAGAGATGTTGAAGAAGTTAGCTACCAAGAACTACTACCCTTCCACTTGGATTGGAAGGGAGGGTTTCCTCACAAACCCTAAAGAAGAAGAAGGAGAATCCACTCTCTCACAAGAAGAAGAAAACCTTTTTCTTTTCTTTTCTTTTTTTTTCTCTCAAAACCAGGCTAGGGATGGCTGTTTCCTCCCTTGTGCTTTTATAACTTTAAGTTTCAATATTTACAATAATGCCACTGCTCAAAAGTCTGGTGGTCCAAATCTAAATAAGCAAACTACCAGTCAAATAACTAATCTAAACTGTCCAATAAACCTAAAAAAATAACAAAAACATAAATATAAAAAATCAGGGTCTAGGGCGCCAGATCTAGAAGATTTGGTGGCTCCATGGCCCGATCACTATGATCCAACGGTCGGATCAACTCAAAAATCAAAACCTATGGCTAAACTAGATTCCTAAGCAACCCACATGCATCGTCCCAGTGTGGGGTCTTCCTGATGCACATCCAATGCATGTGGGGTCTTCAAAATGGCCCGGCGGGCCCCATCTGGAAGTCGTCTCCCATCCAAAGAGAAAACCGCATTGATGTTGATGGTCGCCTCCATCTCTGATAAACTCTTGAAGGTCCTCTGATGTCCCCATCAACTCTCCCCGACTGAAAAGGATTCGCCACTGGCGAAATGAAACTGTGATAGCGCTCGAAGAGGTCGGGATCTATGCACTGAAACTTTGCCTCGGTAATCCAGGTGCTATCTGATTCAGGCCTGTCCTTCCACTTCACGAGGTATTTCTGATATCCTCCATGGCGGGTAGAAATCGCCTGGTGGTCCAGAATATCCTCAATCTCTTCTTTCTGTCTAGGTAGAGATGGAAGAGAAGGCAATGGATGGGAAGAAGGGTTTGGCAAAGACCCTGGGCTGGGGTCATGTACATCATCATCTGTGGTAGAAAAAAGGTCCACAAGAGGGCTGGAAGATTGGGGTGTGGGTCCGTTACTAGGCACTAGGTCCTCCACATTGAATGTAGCACTAATGTCCATGTTAGATGGAAGGTCCACCACATACTCATTAAGGCCCACTCTTGACAAAATCTTATATGAACCTGCACTGTGAACATGCAATTTCCTTACGGCTCCCTATGGGAATCATTCGGGCTTAATATGGACCATTACAAAATCGCCTACCTAAAATTCCTTATGCTTACGACGTGAATCTGCAGAAAGTTTATACCGTTGATTACTGACATTAATTTGTCTCTTGATCTCACTATGCAAGTCATGAATATGCCATGCAAATGATTCTGCGGACTCAGATGGCCTACATGAAACTAATGTGGGGATTGACTCTTTCGTTCCATCCTCAACTAGATTTCATTTGGGTGGGATGCATGCTCATACACTCTTCTTTGGTCCTATGGAGCCCTCTGAAGGTAGCGGCTTTTGCATGGCTAGCGGGAAAGCATAGGGTGCTAACAATTGACGACTTGCAAAAGAGATTGATGGTAATCCCCAATTGTTGTCTCATTTGTATGGCAGATGCGGAGTCAATGAATCACTTGTTCATCCACTGTGTGTTTCGTCCCCAATTGTTGTCTCATTTGTATGGCAGATGCGAAGTCAGTGAATCACTTGTTCATCCACTGTGTGTTTTTTCAGAAGGTGTGGGATAGATTCCTCACTTGTTGTAAGATTTGTTGGGTGATTCCTAGATTCATTGATGGGCTCTTTCGAGCATGGCATGGGGAGGAGGGGGGTGTGGAGGCTAGCTTTATTGGTGATTTTTTGGGCTTTGTGGGGGGAAGAAACAACCATTTCTTCTAGGATAAAAGTGTGTCAGATCAAGATGTTTTTAGAGGGTAAAGTCAGATGTATGTTCTTGGGTTAATAGTTCTTATGTTTCCGACCAATTGTTTGGTCTGTGAAGGCAGGGTTGTATGTTGATGCGCGCCTTTGGTGCTTTTAATAGAAGCTCTGTTTTAACCTTTCAAAAAAAAAAAAAAAAAAAAAAAATTCTATTTTAAAATGTAACAAAAAAAAAACATAAGAATAAGAAGGCAATCTGACTCTTCTCAATTTGTCATATCAGAATTCAAGTTTGGCATGGTGTTTGGTAACCCAAATTAATGGAAAATGTGGCATCCTTTCCATGTTTATTTTGTTCTTGTTTTGGTTGGCATCCTTTTCACGTAGTCAATAATGGAAAGAGAACACAAAAGTTGAAATTTTACAATAAATCCATCCCCAAGTGCAAAAAGTGAAATTTGTTTTTCAAGGTACTTGACATTGCATTTTTGAACACTTCCATGGATGTACAAGGTAAACACTTCCATGGATGTAAGGTAAACCTTTTTGTTATTCTTGACTTAAAACGTGATATATTTAGTGTTTTTGGCTGTTTATGTTCTTAAATAGTTCTTTATAGATATGACTGCGTCTGGGGTTGCACCAAATTATCATGAAATTTAATGACTAATCAATGTAATTTGGTGCAAAGTTTCATGATATTTTGTGAAATTTGGTGCAACCAAACACACCTTTCAGTAACCTTAGATTTTTTTTCTTTTCTTTTCTTTTCTCTTGTTTTGTCCTCCTAGAACCATATACTGATTAAGAACCCTCATTTGTTACCAGGTTAATCAATTACTGCAGAAAATCTTGTCTCAATGATATATGTGTTCCTTATTAGTCATTACTCTTTGGCTTCTATAAACAAAACATCTGTAAACTAGTTTTTGTCTTTATAGCATCTAAATCTGGGGAGGATATACAATAACTGGGTACAACTAATTTGTCTTAGCTCCCATATTCAGAGCCTCAGCGCTTTTCAAAAGATGGGTATGAAGAACACATGCAAGTGAACCATCTGGCACCAGCTTTGCTGTCAATATTGCTTTTGCCATCTCTAATTAGAGGATCTCCCAGCCGAATTGTTAATACGAATTCCATTGTAAGTTCCTTGCTCATCATATATACAAATAGCATTGCCAATATTTGCTTCTTTCTTGTAACATATGACAAAAATGACAAATTCCTCATAGCAAGTGAACTTATAAGATACGCGTCTTGTAAATGATGAAAGTGGATTTGGGTTTGGAATAAGGGATTTTGACCAAAAGCCTCCAATTTTCGTAAACTGTTATGGAACCAAACCATTTAGATTTTCAGAATTGTCCCAATTTAATTTTTTTATTGGAAATTTTGTATGTGATTCTTCAGTGACGAGAGAAACCCGCATATGACCCTTTTAATTTATGAAGGAATCCCTTTTAATTTACGAAGGAATCCATTTTCTCTGATCAAAATTTCATGTATCACCTGTTTCTAACCATCAACATGATCTTGAATAGCCACTATTGCAATACGGACACACAACTGTGTATATACCATTTCATTAATCATGCACAAACAATTTTGTTGACCCTATACCAAATGCACCCGATTGTGCTTCCCTGTATATTGGTCACAATTGTAACCTCACAGGGTGATCCAAAGCTCACAAAACTAAGATATCAAAATCCCCTTAAGTCCTCAATTAAAAGAATTAGTCAAAGCTAGAACATGATAAAGTCAATATGATTCGGACATGATAAGCCTCCAAGATCACAGACTTGATACGATTGTCCAATGCATGTGTCAAGTCAGGCCTAAACAAAAAACCTGCAAACATGATGGACACTCACACTCCTATGTGGGGTGGGGCAAAGGCACTAGATACCCGATGGTGGAAACTGTCCATCCCAACTCATCGTTGGTTCCTATCACATGGGATGACCATAAAACATGATCATGAGTTGCCTAAACTTGCTGAATTGATCATGGATATTTAGGTTACTTGAGAACCATGGACCACAACTCTCCCATGGCCAATTCCTGTTGTGTCTACTCTCATATTCCCCATGGACACACAGAGGAAAGCCTCTGTTTTAATCATCATGATAATAGTTTCCACACATCTTGTGTGGCAAATATTCTGAACATAAGTGGTCATGTAGATCCACAGTCATACTCATCATTGGCTTGCCGGGGCCCACAAAACCAGCATTATCTTCATTAAGGGTTCTTTGCTTGCAGATCTTTTGAGAATTAACTGTGTATGGAAGGAGATACAATGACCTTAAATAGTTAATTTAACTTGGGCCATTTTTTCCGTATTTCTCTGAAAGAGACGAGAGAGAGAAAGAGAGAGAGAGAGAGAGAGAGAGAGAGAGAGAGAGAGAGAGAGAGAGAGAGAGAGAGAGAGAACAGGGATGCTTAGGGTGTATCGAAACCCTAGCCCTTCTACTCTTATTTATAATAGTAAAAATGTGAATGGGCCTGATTACATGCACTTGGGCCCAATGGGCCTTATTCAACTATTAGCCTTTCAACACTCCCACTCACGCTAGAGCATCCTAATGAGGCCTAGCTTGGAACAAGGGCTAATATAGTTAAACCTAAGAAAGAAATTCTTCTCTAACATCCCCCTTCAAACTCAAGGTGTTCTGAAAATAGGTACTTGAGTTTGCACTTTGGAGAGTCATATAAAAGATTTCTTAAAAGCAGAAAAACAAATAAAATAAAGAAGTAGCATGGCTGCGGAGATGAATAGCACTAGCTGTGACGAGAGCTGAGCGAGCAAATGAGAAGTGAGGGCGATGAGACGACCAATAACTTCAAGTGAATAGTTACTTCTGTAACTTCAGTAATATGAGCCACCGGAACAACCATCCGACAAAAAATGAACCCGGATCAACTTTCCAACTCAACCAAGGCTGGGCCAACTGCCAAACACAACCATAAGTCCGGACAACTATTTGGAACAAATAAGAATGGACCAACTCTCCAATATAAACAAACGAGTTTGGATCAACTATCCAGCTCAACCATGGCTGGGCTAACTGGCCAACACAATCGTAAGTCTGGATAACTATCTGGAACAAATAAAAATGAACAAACTATCCAACATAAACAAGCCTGAGCCAACTGCTCAGAGTAAACTAGTCCAGTACAACCATAAGTCTAAGCTAAGACTAGGACAGCCACCTAGTCTAAACAAGTGCGAACCAATTGTTCGGTACATGAATGGGTTCGAGCCAACTACTCGGTATAAATATTGGTCGCATTATACATCTTGGCAAGGAGAGCCTGAATTGAAAAAAGCTGCTAAGTTGTCGAATGAAGTGGTGGAGAAGAGGCGAGCACACATCACACAGCAAGAGACAATCTAATCAAATACTTACAACCTGGACGTCCAACAATACCTTAAACCATTCAACAAAAAATAACAAATCCCTCATAAAAATTCTTTAGAAAAGCAATAGAATACGAATTTTCAGCTAAATCTTCAACCGAATAATGAAAAATCGGTAAGGTTTTCAACTGCATATCAAAGATATTTCAAATTCAGCAATACATGATGTAAAATCCTAAAAGAAAAATCCAGCTTCAAGCCACTCCCTTCTCACAAATCACAATGAGTTAGTGAGGAAAATGCCTCACGACTCTCAAAACAGAAAAACAATGAAAAATAAGAATGAATGGTGAAGGTAAAAGGGTTAATAAGTTGTTATTATGTAGGGATGGAAGGGAACCACCACTTGTTGAAGAATGAAGCGTGAAGGGAAAATGGTTAATAAGAAGCTATTGTCGTGTAGGGAAAGAAAGAGGGAAAGAGGAAAGAAAGAAAATAAGATTAGGAAGGGAAGGAGGGAATTGTCAAAGATTAGGGCGGGAAGGAAGGGAAACACCACTTGTTTAGAAAGATTAGAAGAATAAAATTCATTAAGAGGAAAAACAAGGAAAGAAAGAAGAAGAAAAAGGAAAAGGAAAAGAAGGGAACCATCGATGTTTAGGAAGGGAAATACAAAAAATAACAAAAAATTTGCCCTAATAGAAAAAATCAACAAACCTTATCCAAAGCAATACAAAAATCTGCTTTAACACGAAAAATCCAGCAAACCCTAGCCAAGATTACACAAAAAACTGCTTCAATGGGAAAATCTAGTAAACCCTTGCCAAGGCAACACAAAAAGCTGCTACAACGGAAACAAAATTCTGTAAACCCCAGGCAAGGCAACACAAAATTCTGCTTCAATGGGAAAAATCTAGCAAACCCTAGCCAAGGCAATACAAAAATCAGCTACTTCTTCAGAAAAAATCTTCAAAAAAAGAAATGAAGAATAAGAAAAAAAAAAGTGAAGGGAAAAGAAGAAAAGAGAAAAAAGAAATCCTAAAAGAAGAAGAAGAAGAAAAAGAAACCATAGAAGAAGAAACCCTAGAAGAACTTAGGCTCTAATACCATGTTAAACAGCTACATGGTGCTAATCTTGAGGGCCTATAAGAAGCTACAATGAGAAGGAGGAGAAGAGATATGGAAGAGAGAAACAATGAGAGAGAGAGAGAGAGAGAGAGAGAGAGAGAGAGAGAGAGAGAGAGAGAGATGTTTAGGGTGTATTGAAATTGTAGCCCTCTACTCTTATTTATGACGTGAATGGGCCCTATGGGCTTGATTACATAGACTTGGGCCCAATGTGCTTTATTCAACTATCAACCTTTCAACACTCCCCCTCAAGCTGGAGCATCCTAATGAGGCCCAACTTGGAAAAAGAGCTAACATGATCAAAGCTAAAAAAGAAAGAAATTCTTCTCTAATAGTTACCAATTTCACAATGCTCTCAAAGACCTCAATGGTTCACATTGTAAAAACAAAGAAAAAGGTACATTCAAAGGGTTTGGAGTAGAGAATCTCTAAGAGGTAAAAGCGTCTTTTGCAGTTTTGTTTGATTATTGTGTACAACTCAAAGTCTCAAACTGAAAGGGAAATTTTGTAGGATAGCTATAAGGCCAGCCATGATTTATGGCACAAAATGTTGGGCAGTTAAAGAACCTGTTTATAGAATGTGTAGCTGAAATCAGGATGTTGAGATGGATGAGTGGCAAGATGAGGAAGGATAGAACTAGGAATGAGTGCATTGAGGGAACTTAGGAGTAGCATCAATAGGTAATAAGATGAGGGAAAGTGGAGTTAGATGGTTTGCTCATGTGCAATGGAGACCAAGAACCGCGTCAGTTAGGAGTGAGTTGGTACAAGTCAATGGCTCTAAAAGGGCAAGGGGAAGGTCCGAAAGGATGTGGAGGTAGTAAGAAAGGACTTGAAGACCTATGGCCCTTGATAGAGTGGAATGACGGAATACGATTCATGTAGCCGACCCCAATTAATTGGGATAAGGCTTAGATGATGTCATGATGATGAATGATGATGAATCTCCATGGGGTGATCTTATTAGCATGTTGCAAAACATGCTCATTCAGAGATGCCATGTTAGTTGCGAATGCTGCAAAAGAATCCTTTTGCATGTCTGCTTGATAACTAAATTGTTAGGGTAACCTTGACTGATGGCAAGGATAGTTGAATTTTTTTCCTTGAATGCTCATGAACTTAGTTGATAATTGAACTTTTTATTGGACTTCTCATATCATATCCAAGAAATCTGTAGTGTGTTGCTAATTGTATGTTATCAGGGTTAATTTGGTCTCTTAAGAATATTAAAGTACTTGGTCATTTTCTTTGAAAGGCTATGTAGATTTCAAAGTATTTTGTCATATTGGAATGACCAAGTACTGAACTTGATTCGTTTTCTTTTTCTCCTAATAGATGCATGCCGTGGGATTTGTTGATACGGAAGATATGAATGTGGTCTCCGGTAAACGGAAATATACGAGTCTAGTGGGTTACTCAAGTAGCAAGCTTGCGCAGGTGTGGCACATCTCACTTCGGTTTTATATCAATGACTTCACAGCTCCTTTTATCACCCTTTTCAAGTTTCACTGATATGAGGTGGGAATGGGGTTTGGATTGCAGGTCATGTTTAACAGCATCCTCCATAAGCGGATACCTGCAGAGGCCGGTGTCAGTGTTATGTGTGTATCGCCTGGGATTGTACAAACAAATGTTGTAAGTCATCTAATCAATAGTATTTCATATTACAATATGCATTTTATGGTTGTAACCTATTTCTTCTATATTTAAGATCATTTTCAATGTTCCAACCCCCAAATAGATGATGACCATTCGTAGAGGCACCAATGGGTTTGATTCAAGCCACACATGGTCTGCCTGTTTATTTATCTGTTCAGACTGTGATCTGCCTGTTTATTAATTGGGCAAAAAAGTCAGCCCTTAGCCTGTCTCATTATTAATCAGGGTTGAAATTCAGACCTGCTTGACTAATTACTGTCATAAACGTGCCAGGCCACAGGCTAGAGTCATGCTTCAATAGAAACCTGGGCTCTGGTCTGTCCCATTTGTTAATCAGCATAAAGTTCGGACCGTGGCCCAACTTATGGGCCTATAAAACAGGGCCAAAACTGGTCCATGAAGGGCTGGGTATGGAAGCCCAATTGGCCAATCCTATCCATTTTGCACAAGCAAAGTATTGTGTCTTACTGGAACTAAGTATTGAGTCTCTGTGTGTGTGTGTGTGTGTGTGTGTGTGTGTGTGTGTGTGTGTGTGAGAGAGAGAGAGAGAGAGAGAGAGAGAGAGCTTTCAACAAGTGATGTGGGCACAAAATCCAGACGATCCACTAAATGAGTCACATCATGAAACTCATAGGGCTAACTTTTTGCCCTGATCCAAAATCTGGTGGGCCATAGCAAAGTGAGAGGCAGGCCTGGGGGTTTCCACTTTGCAATGGCCCACCAGATTTTTGGATCAGGCCAAAAAGTTAGCCGAAGGGGTTTCATGAGGTGATTCATCTAGTGGACCATCCAGATTTTGTGCCCACATCACGTGTCAAAAGCTCTCACAAAGTTCCCGTGAGAACCGGTACCCAAGAGAGAGGTGTGTTACGGTCACCTAAGGGATAACTTCCAAGCTATTAAGTGAATGGGAAATCCATCCTTTCAATAGGTTGACCCCAACAAGAGGATCAACTAATGCAAAAATTAGCCCTATCTACTCCTTAGGTGGAAAACACATAGAAAACAATGTCTATCTGTTGGTAAATAGATAAATACAAGTGTGGTCCGCTCAATGAGTGGATGTAGCTAATTTTTGCATGAGGAAATCCTCATGGTGGGGCCAACCTATTGGACAAATTAGATGTTGCACTCACATGAAAGGTTGGAAGTTATCCACCGGCGGACCGTAAATTGAGATCCAACCAGTTGGACTTGGGAGCCTTTGTGTGTGTGTGCGTGGGGGGGGGGGGGGGGGGGCTGTCATTTGATGTCGACCTCTGTGGGCTCCGGAGTAATGTGTGCCAGACATCTACACCATCAATTAGATGCAAACTTCCATGGTGGGCCATGGCCCTGCCTAAAAATCAGGCCAATCCATGACTTCGGTGGACCACACCATAGATAACAGTTGAGAGTAGATGCCTGCCCATTGAAACCTTCATGGTTGTTTATAGGACCCATTGAGATGTGGTTCAGACATCTAACCCATCCATTGGATGTGTCCCACTTGGATGAGGGGATCACACCAAATTTTAGGCCATTTCAAAACTCAAGTGAGCCCCGCCAAGTGCTTTTAAATGTTTTAAGCATGATATTACATGGTTTCAAATTACGCGGCCCACCTAAGTTTTAGATATGACTGATTTTTAGGACATCTCATAACTTAAGAGGAAACCCACAAAATGCATGGTGTGGATGTGCAACATACATCACGGTGGGGCCCACGGAGCTTGACCTCATTGGAAGTTACCAAAAGTTGTTTTTCACTAAAACATTAAAATCAATTAAATGTTTTCAATGATTTATTACTTTCTTTTTTTTTTCTATTTTCAATAAAAATTAGTTAATCTTTTCATTGATTTTAGTAAAATAATACAAGTAACAATGTTAAAATTAGTTAATCTTTTTAATGATTTTAGTAAAATAATACAAGTAACAATGTTAAATCAGTGCCATCCTCCCTTTTTTTTTTTTTTAATCATTATACTTGATCTTTGTTCTATTTTTCATATTATTTTAGGTTGCAACAAATATCATGGAATTTCATTATTAATCATTAAGTTGGTGCAAAATATCATGATATTTGGTGCAACTAAGCACAACCTTAATTAAAGATCTTCGTTTAAAAGAAAGGAAAAAAAAAAAACCTTAATTAAAGATCTAAAAGTAGCGTGTAGCTTATGTTATACACTATTTAGCTTATACATCATGCTTCATAGGGTTGAATGGTACATTACATGCTATTCACTATTTAAAACACCGATATATAGTGTTTTACTCCTGCCCCCACCTTTGTTGGGATGTTAGCCCCAAACCTTTTTAGTGGCACACGTGGTGACCATTAGGGGTCGGTGGCTCAGGTGGGCCTTACCATGGTGTTTATGTGAACCCACTCCAACCACCAGGTGTGTCATCCCATGTTAGGCCTAGCGCCCAAAAATCAGCCTCATTCGTGATTCAAGTGGACCACAAGATTGGAAACAATGTACAACGCAATGCTCACCCTCCAAACTGTTTCCATTTGTGTGGCCCACCTGCATCATGGATGGACTTGATTTTTGGGCTCCATGCCTAAGTTTGGTGTGGCATCTAATTGTTGGAGTGAATTTCATATAATCATCATGCTGGGCCCCTTGTAAAAATCAAGGGTGGACATCTCTCTCCCAACTGTATCCCTTGTTGTGGGCCTATGGCCCACCCGAATCACAAGTCAGCCTAATTTTTTTGTCTATGGGTCTAACGTGAGATTGCACATCTAATGGTCAAAATGGATCTCACATACACATCACAATGGGCTCGTCAAAATTCAAGGGTGAGCGTCCCATAAAATTTCTCTTCTAAAATATATTGATGGTTTTTTTAATAGCCAAGAGAAAGATGACCAATCTTTATTGTTTAAGGGGCCCATTGTTATGTGTATATAAAATCCACTCTAACCATTTGATGTGTAATTGCACATTAGGCCAGGGTCAACAAATCAAGCTTAACTTATGATTCAGGTGGGTCACAACAAAGGAAATAGTTGGGAGAGATGTCCACCCTTCCGTTTCTATAGGACCAACCATGATGATTATATGAAATCCACTCCAACCATTATATGCCACACCAAAACTTAGGCTGGAGGCCAGAACACATGCCTATACGTGGTTCAGGTGGGCCACACGAAGGGAAACAATTTGGAGGGTGAGCGTTGCCCTATACACTGTTTCCAATTGTGTGGTCCACATGAATCACGGATGGGTCTGATTCTTTTGTTATGGGCCTAACATAGTTTGATGCACCTGGTGATCAAGGTGGGGCCCACCCAATCTTCCCATCTCCCTTTTCAAAAGTCATGTCAAATAATTCTTCTCTTTGCCATATTTATTACCATTAATTAATCTCCGATATCTAAGCTGGTTGGATGTGCAACCGGTTGGACTTGAGAGTTTCTCATACCACTTGTACCATCTAACAAGGGCATCACATTTTTAAGAGACTTGCCACTTCAACCCATGTGTGTTGGGGATACATGCTGGCTCACAATGACACAAGTATTTGGAGGAGCTTCAATTTTATTTTATTTATTTATTGGTTTCCATCATGACTTAACCAGCTATTTATTTAGTTCTGTTAAAGTTGATGGATGTGGATGGTTGTAATAAGGGCTGTACAATCGTTTGGTCCATCTTGTCTCTTTTCTTTATTGTGTAGCCCCTTAATCATATTTGGTACACTCTGGGTGTACATGTTACATTGTAATTAAGTGGGGGGCATTTTGTTATTTTTGGTTTTATTACTTAAGTGAATATAAGCAAGAGGTGGGGATGTCAACCCATCCAAACCTCCCTCCTATAACAAACTACAAGTTCCAGCTTTTGTGTGTGTGTGTGTGTGTGTGTGTGTATTATTGGGTTCTTAGGGTCATCCCTCTGATAACTTGTTTGTGCATAATTCTGACAAAAGTTAGATCAAGGATTGGCCAGTCCAGCCATAAGATGCTACACCATTTAAAAGGTTTCCTGCATGAAAAACCAATCTCGATATTTCCGACTTCCTTTTAAATTGCAGGCAAGAGACCTGCCTAAAATCGTTCAAGCAGCTTATCATCTGATCCCCTATTTCATATTCAGCGCGCAGGAAGGTGAATCTTTTCACTCAGCAATTCATATCTTTTGTGTGATGCTTTCACTTAAGGTAAAGATCTATCCATATTGATGTTTCACCGCAGGTTCTCGGAGTGCGCTTTTTGCAGCCACTGATCCTCAGGTCGCCGAGTATTGTGGGGTGTTAAAGGCTGATGAATGGCCTGTCTGTGCATACATCTCTCATGACTGCCGGCCGATGAATGCATCAGAAGAGGCTCATAATGTAGCGACATCTCAAAAGGTATGGGTGAAGACACTTGAGATGATTGGGCTCCCTTTGGATGCCGTGGAGAAACTTATAGAAGGGGAACAAGTCCAGTGCCGATATGGGCTTGATGGCTAGTGGGCTTTTCAGCAATGGTTCCACTGACGTGACAATGTTATAACCATTAGAACCAATGGCTCAGCTAAATCAGATTAGTCTTTGACCTGTGAACACATCTGGCCATGCCTGGAGCTGACGATTTTGCTCGTAGATGAGGAAATTCAATTTCAGATTTAATTGTTTCCCTTTGTTGCATAAATACATACGCATGCATGTGCATACTACAATTGTATGTACATTCATTTGATATTATTTATCATGTATGATGTAGAAACTTAATATGCATGTTCCATCATGTTCATGCATGTATGATTGGGTGGTAGTTTGGCATCTAATCTGCATACAAGCAAGCATTTGTATCTGTACAAGCCTGTGTATCGTGTTTACAGGTTCGTCTATGTGACATTAAACTGTACTAGTATTTCCTGGTTACTGATAGCTGCATCTTTTAAAGGGGCATGGGGGCTCACCATGAACGGGTTGGATTTCATTCATGCATCACGTGGGCCCCACCAGTGACACTGTAGCTTATGGGGGTACTTGTTGTGCTCCCCTTCGTGAATGATCTTTTTTTGAACTTGTATCTTGTGGTTTAGGTGTGTGTCTGTGTAATGATATATATGCTGTTTTTTTACCAAACCAATAAAAAAAGTGTAGTTGTGCTGTTTCCAGTTTGCTCATGGAATGAGAATCCATGACCCCAAATGGTTGACTGAAGATGATGAAGATAGTCTCCAACCGTCCATTATATTCACGCGTCACCTACACATTGAGGAACACTTGATAGATGGCCCACATCTCATCACATATGCCACATTTGAGGACTCCATTCAAAATCCTACTGCAAGTAGCTTTTGTATTAGGAGGATAGTGTTTCAACTTTTGATGAGATCTCTTTGAGAGGAACATGCCTGCCTGCTAGCTATAGTGAGACGGGTCAGGGTGGGTGGGCCTCATGTTGGATTTCCTGTGACCTAGAATTGCTTGTTGGATCCTGCAAATGCTACAGCCAAGTACTCAAAGCAGCCACAACCCATTGCTACATTTGGAACCATCAGGCCAGGGCTAATCGTGGGCCACCTGTATCAACGATACTTAGGTTCTGCTTCTCAGATTGAATGTGATAAGATTTTCCCATTCCATTTTGTTTAAGGGATGAAGTGAAAATGAATTGAATTTGTGAAAAAAAAATAATAATAAATAAAAGGGTACTCTTACAATGCTTTTTCTGCTGCAGCCGGTTGCAGGAGATTAGCTATGAATTATAAAATTGGGTCGTGGGTTCAATTTTGGGGGTTAGCTCAATTTATATATATATATATATATATATATATATATATATATATATATATATATATATATATAACTAATTTGGTGGTTACGAGGTTACAGTGTTCCTGGTTGCATGTGGACGCTTGGACAGTTGAATTGATCGAGTGGGACTGTCATTTGGTCCACACATTTCAACCGTTCCATCCAAAAAACCACATCAGATGATAGGAATCATCCATAAGCTGGTCTGCTGTCACACATTATCCGTTTTCCCAGCCATGAATAGAATGGTTATGATTGCCTGATAAGAGTGAACCCTCTAAACCAAAAGCATCCATGATATGGCCAAGCGATGCATGGTTCGAGTTGCTTATTAGACATTTTTATATGGACTGCCTTTGCCATCAATATTTATAGGCTATCAATTGGTTGCTTAGGATCTCTCAAAGCAGTGGCTTATTTATTTATTTATTTTGGCATGGTAGCTCATGAATGCCTCTTGTCCCAATGGGGCAGCCAATCGAGTGAACTAAGATGTGACTAGGAATGCCAAAACTTACATTGCTGAGGGAAAGACCAGATGACTTCTTTAATTGTAAGTTACTGATAAAAAATAAAATTTATTAATTGTTGCTTGGCTGGGACAAGATCCAAATCAGTTGCAAAAAAATGGTCCAATTAGTTGTGGCTGGCTGTGGTAAGGAAAAGAGTTAAAAATGATCAAAGGTTTGAATAGCCCAATATGTGATTTTTTTATTATTATTTTGTAAACGCCATTCACAACAAAGTCTCAACAAATAAATACTTTGGATCATTGAAACATGATCAGAGACAAATCTCTATAATCATTTTTAATGATAGACGCATGTATGTTGGATGGGAACTGCCACCGTCTTAAAGCATCCACTTTTCATGCATATATGGTGGCCAACACATGATGCAAGGACCGGGCCATTCATTATTGGTGAAGCCTAAATACTGGGGCAAAATTTCAATGTTGGGCCCAATACTTGAGGCAAATTTAGGGGCCTGAGTATTTGCCCGACGGGACCTGGCTAGGCTGCCCAGGCAAACGTAACACCACCAGCTCCAATCATTAATCAGGCCCAGCCATCCCACGTTCCAATCTTGGACTGCCCACTGATCGAGTCAACCTATATGACCCAAGGTTCTCAAAGAATGGATGGTCGTGATCTAAACCATCCATCCATCCATCCATCAAGAGCCCCTCAAAGAATAGCTCACCATCAACATCATCAAAGCATTGTCCCAGCTAACAAAGAATAGGCCATGCATCTCCCGAATGACTTGGATCCAATCAATGGTTACAAAACGAAGAAAATTAGTTCATGACCAACCAGCAACAAGCCCTCAAGTCCACATTTTGGAATTTCCAACCTGGATCAGAAAGCAGAAAATAGCATCCTGGGGCTGGAACAGCCCAACGCTATACCCCACAGAACTTTATTTTGAATTCGTGAAAATCAAAATGGATCGTTGCTTTGTGGCACATCCGAATGATAGAAGATAAGGTGCAGAAGGACATCAAATAACTGAAATTCAGAGCAGACCACATCATAAACGTCAAACTACTCTAAGAGTGATAGAAGAGAAATGGCACAGAGTCACTCCCTTGCAATGAAAACACGGAGAAAATTCTATAAAGGACATTAACATCAACTTACTAGGAAAGATCAAATAATGATTAAAAAAATGAGAGAGAGAGAGAGAGAGAGAGAGAGAGAGAGAGAGAGAGTCACTTTCTTGCAATGAAACACAGAAATTTCACAGAAATTTCCACAAAAGAAGAACACTGACATCAACTTAAGAAATATGAAATGCTGCAGAGGATTCAACGCCACTCTAAAGCAGGGAAGTAGACATCGGGTTAGCAAAAAAATGCTTTCGGAACACCGATGCAGGTCTGCTTCTGAGCTGGCTTCTGACTAGGCTTCCAAGTATAGCTGGGGGGCTGCTGGAAGTAGTTTGATGCATTTCCCTCACAGTGAGGTGGTTGTCTAAAACCAACAGTTCCAACAGCTTTCTGCAACTCTGGAAAAAGGTTCAAAGTGATGTATCAGAAAATCTGCACAAGCATCATTGTAAATGAAAAATCATATGATAAAAGTAATAGATGAAAAGAAAACAAGTAGCGTAATAAAATTTTGAAATAAATTGCAAAATAAACATGATAGTCTGTAATGGTGTTGGCTACTAACGAAATCATTGATAGGTAGCCCAACAAAATTTTCTAGGTGATTGTTTTTAGCAATTGCCTTTTTTTTTTCCTTTACTCACAATTTTTTTTAATTAGGAAAATGAGTTTACTACAAAGATGGTGAAATAAGTAGAATGCACCCATTATGGGAATGATGGATACGAGGAACTAGAAACTAAAAGAGAAATGAGAGAGCCTTACTTTCCTAGAGATAGCTAGACATATTATTTTGCTTACAGTAAGGTATAGCTTCCAAGGTTCCCTTTTTCTAGCATGATACCCATGAAATGGTAACACTGGATTTGAAAATAATTTCCATTTTGATCAATTTCTTTTTTAATTGGATCTAATCCATTTTAGAACAAATCACCTCATAACACCTTTTACTTGGCCTAAAAAAAGCAATCTTTCTCGACAAAGTCGGTTGAGTAGGACAAAATTGTATCAACTGTACACGCACCTTTGGATGCATACGGTTCAAAAAAATAAAAATTGAGTCTTCTTTTAAACAAGTCAATAGGCCAGTGGATGGATCACTCAAGAAAATTCAGATGTGAGTCATCTGAGTTGACTCTGAGCATATCAATACGTTGGGCTGGATGACCCAGCTAACAACCTGAAACAATATAATGATAGTACACATACATATATGCATGTACATGTCTATTCAATAATTGGGTCAGACTGGGCATACCTTGAGTCCCACATTCCATTCTTAAACCTGAGTTAGGTCGTGCTGGGTTAAATGTTTCGGGTTACGGTATGGGTTTGAGCCAGAATTCTTGGCTTGTTTAGTAAATGGGTCAGGCTTGGCTGACACTCACTAGACCCGAATCAAACCCATTGCTACCCTAACCTTTTTTCTTTTAATCATTGGTAAAAGGAATACACACAGAGGAAAAAAAAATGAGGCAAAAGAAAATTAAGGAAAAAAAAAAAGGCAAATATCAATGGACCAAAATACCAAGTAAAAAGATGCTTAGTGCCATATAAAAAAAGGTGTTGGAGACATTTTACTGCTTTTCTTTTTCATAGGAATGAGGCATACCTGAGGATTCAAAACATCCATTCGTTGGATAATATTGTCCTGTCAGCACCACAAAAAGAAACTATTAGAGTAACCCCAATGTTAACTCATCTTTCCCCTAAGAATAATAGTGTTTCCATCAAGTATGTTTATAGTCTAACTGAAGGTATGACCCTTGATAGAGTGTTGTAATGGCAGAACAGGATTCATGTAGCTGACCCCAATTAATTGGGATAAGGCTTAGATGATGATGTGATGATTATGTTTATAAAGTTGTGTTCTTCAGGGAAGTTCTTGAATATAAGCAAAATGTTGGTTAATTGTCCTCAAAAAATTTCATTGTGAATTTAAAGAATAGGAATGTTCACATGTGCCCCATTTTTTTTCTTTTTCTTTTTTAAAGGTAACAATATTTTACTAGTAAAAAGAAATGACAAAGAAGAGAATCTAAGGCAAATCACACCAGTGACCAATTGAAAGAAGAAAGGTTACACTCATTGAGGGCCTTTGTGCTTAAGGCCCAACCCATTACATCCAACTTTGCCATTCTAAAGACCTCCGACGCTGTACCACTTGGATTTCGGAAATACCGATTATTCCTTTCCAGCCATAGAGTCCAAATGGCTGCCAAAAGGGCTAGCTTGCATGTCATCCTTCTTTTTTTTTTTCCCCAATGCCACACCCCATGCCATACTAGGAAGAAACCTTCAATGGACCTCTGTATCACCAACAACACTTTGAATGAGTCAAAGAATCTCTCCCACACGTCCATCACAAAAGAGTAAGTGGATAAATAGTGTAAGTGCATCTGTTTGTCAATTAGCGTGTTGTGTGAGTTGTCAAGTTCGGAGAGCCCATTGTAAGCTGAAGATTGAAGACTTGAAGTCCATCCTCGGTTTGAAGATTCAAATGAAGATCATAGTGCCGAGCATGAATGCAAAACCTATACCTCTGTAAAACCACAAAACCTTAGTCTCTAGATGGCTTGTTCCCTTTAGGAAAAGCCTCTTAGCCATTTGTAGAGAGCCTTGTCCAAATAGATAAGCTTTGGACCCTTGGAGGAAGTGCAGAGAAATCTAAATGAGAAAATGTCTCTGCATTTTTCGATGGCACTTTGATGCCATTGTAATACGGTTCAATGGATCTTCTATGCCATTGAATAGTATTTTCGATGCCATCGTATATTGTCCAGCAAACAGACAATCTCTCTAAACAATCTCGTGAGGCCATCGAATGGCCCATTTCGAGCCATCGAAGCCCTTTCAATGCCATTGTAAATAGGTCCAGGAACAATGATTTTACTCTGGACTGTGTTACGATGCCATCGTACTATGGTTTCGATTCAGTCGAAACATTTTTGATGCCATCGAAATGCTATTCGATGCCATTGAACCCTCCTGTCCAGCAATCTCTGAATCTCTCCGAACAAAACTTCGACCCCATCAAACTTGGTCTCAACCCAATCGAAATGGCCGTTTTATGACCGTTTTCTAGTTGTTGTGAGCAAGTCTATATCATCCCTTTGCTAGATCTTGGTCTCCATCAAGGAGAGAATCCATTAGAGCTTGGATAGGACCTTTACCTTTCATCCTTCTTGCCGAATGCCCTAAACCCTTGAGTTCATTGTTCGATCTATGTTGATTTGAGCAACATTAATGAGTATTCACAGCTTGGATAGAAACATGAACTCAAGCCCTCATTAATGGCTCTTGACCTAATCCGAAATAGCAATGTCATTTGTCATAAATGCCATTGATGATGTTCTTGGTGAAATCCTTCCACCTTCATTAAAGCCCTATCTTAAAGAAGGTTTCAACCAAACCCTAACCCCTCACCTTGGAAGCTACATTAGAGCATTCAATGCAAGGTTGCTGATCGAGGGAGCTAAAGAAGGAGTTGTTCGTGCAAGCCGAATCTTCTTCAACCAAGGTGCATTCAAGGGGCTCATCTAGCTAAGTATTTCTTAGTATTAGAGTCCAAGAAACTATCTCTTGTGTGGAGATTTGAGTTTTAGAGTTTGAAGACCCAAACTCGTGTTGGTCCTTGTGTAAGACAAGTCCTTGGATAGGACAAGTCCAGGGCTGTAAATGGGTCAACGGACCTGATGGGGTACCCAGACCCAACCCATTTAGACCCGACCCAGACCCGACCCATTTGTTAAATGGTACAGGTCTAGGTCCAAGAACAGACCCAGTTGCTAAGCGGGTTTGGGTCTAGTTTCCTTTATATTAGGCCCAACCCGAACCGAACCGAACCGAACCCATTTAGTAAGTGGGCGGGTTTGGTCTATGTTTCAAGGGATTCGTCCAGCCCAAACCTGTCCAGACCCGGTTTTAAGCCTTGTAAAATGCTTGCATACTTGATCTAGACCCGGACGCATTAGACCCGACCCATTTATAAATGGGTCTGGGTGGATCTCCCTCTACTAGACCCGAACCCATTTATAAATGGGTTTGATGGGTTGACTCAGACCCGCCCATTTAGTAAAAGGGTCTGGGTCTAAAATTTGGACCCAGACCCATTTAGTAAATGGGCGGGCCTGGTTTTGGTTAAACCTGCCCCGAACCCGACCATTTGCAGCCCTAGACAAGTCCTTGTGTAAGACAAGTTTGTATGTTGGACAAGTCCTTGGGTAGGACAAGTCCATGTGTTGAGCACTGACAAGTGTCGAAAGTCTAGACCTTGTGTAGGTTGTAAAGGTTTATGGTGAACCTCATTTAAAACCTTTGAGATAGTGAAGTCCGACCACTCAAGGAGTGAGTGGATCAACCAGGGAGTGGAGTAGGCATGTAGCCGAACCACTATATATCGTGCGTTATGGGATGAATGAATCTTGTCTATATGCTTGCATTTGATTAAGTCTTTTCAAGATTAAGATAATTTGTTTCTCGTGTGCTAAATACCGTTGCAATCCAAATTCATGATTCTAGCATATAGATAGATTGCTTGCATATCAAGTGTTTGTGGAATTGACTCATTGATGTTCTTTAGACTATCATGCCTATCTTATAGATACTCTTTAGTACACTTGTATGCATGTTTACTTGTTTAAATTGAGAATTTAAAAAGTGTCCTATTCACTCCCCTCTAGGGCATAAACCAAGTTTCTTACTTCTACAAGTGCGGTAATCAGACTTATACCGCAATTTCAAATAGGTGATTGATCAACTCCGCATTTTGCATGCACATCACATGCATATTGGGGATCACCATCTTCTTCTTTTGAAGATTATCTATTATAAGCACCTTGTTTCTACCCACTAGCTGGGGGGGTTGGTTGTTGTGTTCCCTACATAATGACCCATGCATCAACCTGTGAAAGGAACAGACTGAAAATCGACCCAACTTTCCTTATTCCACACCATCACATCCCTTCAAGGAATGCAAGGAGCTCATTCTTTTGTGTTATGGGAGGGGCGAATCCTCATCATCTATCTTCCCTGTGTTTGTACTTTCATTTTTTTTTTTTTTTTGAATGTTAACTTCCAGACAAGCAAAAAGTAGTGAGTGTGTGAATCCCTCGACAACATAACAATATTCAGCAACTCTTACTAAGGAACTGAATGAAGGGTTCTGCGATTGCTTTTAGTATAAGGAAAAAGCTGCAAATATTCGGTTCCTCAGCTTAAGTAACCAAGCTGATATATTCCACAGATGCAAGCCAATTTCCAAATCCCAACCCAAATACAAGAAGAAATATGTGAAAACAATGATGATTTACAATTAACTGACAAGCCATGAAATCAGATTACATGATAGATGGCTGAATAAAATGATCAAATAGTCAGCAATGGATTGGCAGAGTATAATTTGATCAGATAATTTTTCTTATTAAAGCTTCTTCTTTTTTCTTTTTTTCCAGCTAACGAACAGCTGCATTTTTTTAAATAATTGCAACCGCTGATTAGAAGCAATTTAAGTGTGATCTAATTTATTGGTTGTTTGGGATCCACCATGCATCAAGTACAATTTCGTAAATGGCTATTAACACCACAAACCATAGATTGGTGCACTTTGCCAATTGATCCAGAAAAAAAGAAAAAAGTTACCAATTGTATGGGTAGAACAGTGTTTTAAATAGCTACGCTATGTAGCGTGTAGCTTACGCTACGTAGCGTAGCTTAGCCTAAACGCTACGTAGCTCATGAAAATAGCTTAAGTTGCGTGTAGCCTACACTACATGATTAATTTGGATACACTACACGCTACATAGCTCACATTACGAGTCATTTTTCACTATAACATTAAAATCAATAATGTTTTTAATGATTTGTTACATTTTTCTATTTCAATGAAAATTAGTTAGTCTTTTCAATGCTTTTAGTAAACTTTCAATGCTTTTAGTAAAATAATATAAGAAATAGTTTTAAATAAGTTTTGTTGCTCTTTCTTCACTTTTATATTTAATCACTTTTATCTAGCATGTTATGAAAATTTGTCAAATTTTATTACTAATCATATAATTTGGTGCAACCTAGATTAAAAATCTAAGTAGTGTGTAGCTTACGCCACACGCTATGTAGCTTACGCCTCACGCTTCAGAGGGGTGAAGGCTACGCTACACGCTAATCGCTATTTAAAACACTGGGGTAGAAAACAGCCAGTCACTGCATTTGTTGTCCATTGGCCATCCATGAGGTGGGCAGCTATAGGGTTGATGCCATTTTATAAATTATACTAGACAGTGGATCAAGCCTTTTGTCTAAAACATAACTTCCTTGACAATGGTCCTTCCAGGCACCGTCAGGTCACAGTTAATCATAGAATCAAATGATCAACTTTGGTCAGGAGCAAGCAAGAGGCAATTAGGAAGGACAATATTGGTAATTTCGAAGATCAAGTTGTGCGTATTCATTTTTACTCTAAGGGGCCGTTTGGATGGGAGTAAATGGGTGGAATTGGGAGTAAATGGAGGTAAATGGTATTTGTGTGTTTGGATGGGAGTAAATGCATGTAAATGAAATGAAATGGGAGTAAATTGTGCGTGTAAATGAAATCCTCTCTACGAGAGAGGATTTGGAAGTAAATGGGGTGAAATGCCTTTTTGAGCTCCCTTGGAGAGTCACACGTGTAAACAAAGGTGCCGCTACGCACGTCCACCACACACGTGTCATGCTAATGATACTCCAAAACAATCCAATTATAGGCTACATTACTAAAATCACACCAAAAGAATGATCAAAACCATCCAAAGGATGGCCATCTAAATGGGCAGTTAAAAAACGTTGGCAAATGCATTCCAATTCCTCCCATTTACTCCCATCCAAATGGGTGTGGATTGGGTACTACCCCCACCAGGACCTAGCTAGAGATGGACGGTCCTGTTAGGGGCTCTATGGGCCCCACCGCAATGTATATGTTTTATCCATGCCGTCCATCCATTTTAACAGATCATTTTATGGCACCAGCCCAAAAAGGAGGAAGATTGAAGTCTCGAGTGGACCACACCGCAGCAAGCAGTGGGGATTAAATTCCTACCATTGAAAAACTTCCTAGGTCCCACCGTGATGTATATTTTCCATCCAACCTGTTCAGAAAGTCACATAGACCTGTATAAAGGGAAAACATAAATATCAGCCTGATCCAAAACTTTTGTGCCCCCCAAGAAGTTTTCAACAGTAAGCTTTCAATCCCCACTGTTTCCTTTGGGGAGGTCGAATTGAGAATTAAATATGCCTGATTTTTTGGATCCTGTGCTAAAATGATCTGTAAAAATGGATGGACGGCGTGGCTAAAACATATACATTTCGGTGGGCCCCACACAGCCCCTGACAGGACCGTCCGTCTCTAGCTACGTCCTGGTGGTGGTAGTACCAAATCCGCACACCATCCAAACAGAATATTTGGATTTCAAATGCATTTCATTTGCTCCCATCCAAACACAACTGTTTACACAGAAGGAAAACCACTTGGAAAGTGAGAACAAAAAAGGGAGAAGAAAAATTGAGATATTTTCCATGAACATGCAAGTCATATAATCTACCTCTGATATACCCGGATTTTGCATCACAGCTCCAAGAATGTTACGTGTAAGGCCCCTGTAAAGGACTGTATTTGTGCTGCCATCCCCATTCAACCATGGTAATATAGGCCTAAATGAAGGCAAGTCATCTGAGGATGTGCAACTCTCTCTCTCAACCCCTTCCAAGGAACAAGCTTCCTCCTCCATATAATTTTCAAGCTTGTCGTCCCCTGAATTGGTCTGAACTTTGCTGTTGGGTTGATCACCCTCTTCAGGAAAATCCAGAATGGTTACTTTATGCCCATCACAGAGGTTCATAGTAGTCTCCTGTAAAGTGTTGCTGTCTTCATGACTTTCTTGGAGAAGTGTCTGAAAGCGCTCATTATTCATCACCTGAGACTTAAAGCAGGAGGCAGGCTTCGCATCTTGATAGTGACCAGCGATTGAACTAAGCAAATATTTAGGTCCGTACGAAGCATCAAGTGCACGGACACAATCATAAGCATTAACCTGAATAGGAACAACTCTCAGCAATTTGGCACCATATCATAAAGTTCACGTATAAAAAGCTGCAGAAGATACATGGTGATTGCATAGTTTTTCATCATTTGGAATAAGTTCTCTGTGATTGCGTTACACACTAGTGCTTCTTTTTCTTTTTTTCTTTTTTTTTTTTTTTTTTGGACAAATGACAAATTTTATTCAGAATAAACTCGAAGATACATTGCACAAGAGGCAGATAGCTGTATAAAAAGATGTAGCAGAACCCCCTTGTCCCAGTAATTTATTCACCATGTCATTGGATTCACAATGAACACGAAGAATAGAAACCAATGTCATTAACTAGATCTCAAATCACCTAAAAGATATTCAGGAATCTCCATGGAAGCAAACTCTTCCTTGATACCCAAGAGATGGCAAGTACAAGCCTTGCCAAGATGACATAAAAATCCGAGTCCTACTTATAGTGCCCTTGCTTTCACTTGAATCCTTTTCATCTGTGGTCCAGAGAACATCAATCTAATACTGCCTGCCCATATCATCTTCCACTACGCTAGTTCTGACTTCTGACCATCCCCAGTTTGCCAAATGAACTACCATCAATTTTTAGTTTTGAAATTCATTGGTTCTTTGTAATAGACACCATTACTTCTTGATCTTCCTCCACAACTATTCTCCAATTATATTCAAGACGTCTTGGAAAGAGATACTCCTGAATGTCTTTCTCCAAAGCCCACTTATGACAGCCACTTTAATTTTCTCCACTCCATAGAAATGGACCTCTCATCTCTTCTGATATTTCTGTTCTTTCTTTTCTGATAAAAGGAATGATTCTCCAAAGAATTCTTCCTCTACCTCGAACAGGACTACAATTCTCAAAGAACTCACAGATTGTGTGAGCATACAACCCATAATGGGTGAAGAGTAATGACTATACAACCTATAATGGGTGAAGAGTAATTAATTATCTCCTCGTCTCCTATACGAAATGGTATCCCTAATAGCAAGCCTTACTATCTTATTCTTGAAATGATTACATATGATAGTTTTATTCACGAGAAGATCACAAGTCCAACTGGTTGGACCATAAGTTACCGTCCACCCAGCGGATAGCTTCTAACCTTTCATGTGCATGCGACATCCAATCCATCCAATTGGTTGGTCCCATCATGAGGATCACCTTGTGAAGAAATCAACCACATCCATTCATCAAGTGAACCACACTTGTATTTTGTTATTTATCAATGGATACGAATTGTTTTCTACTGTGTGGCCTACCTGATGAGTGGATTTGGCTGATTTTTGCACAAGGTGATCCTCATGTCGGGGCCAACTCATCAGATGGGTTGGATGTCGCATCATGCACATGATAGGTTGGAAGTTATTTGCTCGGTGGACTTGAGACCGCCTCTTTATCCACTAACACCTCCGGAAAAATGCTTCCACCTTTGGCAGAACGGGGGGCTCCCCACACTTGGGTAGGTATAGAGGGGTCACTAATCATAGGAAAGGCATCCTAAGGATTTACAAGGTAAAAATACCATGAATATCCTGTAGTCTAGCCCTCCTTTAATGATGAGGATATCAGGTCCTTTAGAGTGTACTAGCATAGGAGACGAGCCTTGCCCAGTGTCCATAGGGTTTGATGATGGGCCTTGGATCGAGTTCAAGCTCCTAGATCGTGGTAAAGACCTTACACATGTGTTCGTGACGAGCCTTGCCGTGTAAGTTGATTGGAGGAGATGATTGGACCATTGGATCGTGCAGGATGGTATGATCGGATTGTTGGTTCGTCGCGGCCCACCTTCATCGCACCATCATCGGAGCCCATCGAGCATCTTAGATTTGAGTTTATTTTATGCACTTTTATTTATTTGAGTTTTGAGTAAGTGGTGCACACTTTTTTTTTTTTTTTAATAGGGGTATTTTGATAATTATGCTTAATTCCGAATTTTATAAGGGTGTTGCCCTAAACCTTTCTAATTATTATGTTATTTGATGGATATTAAGATATTCTTCTTTATGGTTCTTCTTTGGGAGAAACCCTAAGTCTTCTATCTCTGTCTTCTACCCCTTCTTCTTCTCTGTGTGGATGCTTGCTTCTTCTTCACCTCTCTTCTCTTCCTCAGAATTTTCTTTATTCTCAGGTAATCTGTGATCTTCCCCTTCTTGTTCTTCACATCCTTCTTTCATCCCTCTTCTAATCAAGCTCTAAGCCTCATCAAGACTGGATTCTGTTTTCATATCTGAATAATCAGATTTAAACACATTAATTTCAGGTTTTACTAAAACAGGATTCCTCAATTTCAGCCCTAATTCTTCAAACCCTAATTTCTGGATTTTCAGGACTCTTGATCTCCTCATCCAGAAAATCGTCTGATTTCCTTGGATTAGTGAATCCCGTGACCGATTGGCTAGAACCATGCAAGAGCGAGGATTCTAATCCTCGTCGGATCCAATCCACGCATGAAATTGAACCCCTCATTACGTGAATGTGATGATGGCCCTAACTAATACATGTTTCCTTGTTTAATTCATGGGATATGATGATTTTTTTTGCTGAATGGATGATTAAATTGCTTATGTGAATCCGTTTCTTCATAAGTTCCGCATGCATATAGGCTAGGGTAAATCATCCTGCATCATTTAAACTCCACCCTCAGGCATTTCGACTCCATGGCTCAAGGATAGGTATTCTTTTCACAACTTTGAGATTCAAGTTTGAACCAAGCCAACTAACCTCCCCAAAAGAAAAGGAACTCTCAGCCTCAGAATGTAAAGCTCAGCTAACCTCCCCAAAGGTCTCCTAAGAAAGCCATTTTAGCTTCACTTGAAATACTTCTAAAGACAGGTTCAAAACTATCTTTGCAGACAGTCCTCCAATAACAGTTCTTACCACAAATCCCTATCTAGTAACCACTATTTGACTTAGATCATAAACTATACTAAATTCAACCTAATTGGTAAATCTTGCAAAATGACCTAGAGTAGGTCTTTTGTTTTTCTCTCTTTTCAACAATTCCTTTGTTCTAAGTTGTTTCTTTTTCTAAACAATGATTTTGTTGCCCTAATCCAAAAATAATATAATGATTCAAAGGAACTTTATATTTTTCTTTCAATTCTTAAAGAAAACTTTTGAAACTTGACATAGAATTTTTTTTTTCTTCCTTACATTCTTCTTCTTATTCTTGAAAAAAAAAAAAAACAGAATAGAGAAAGGAACATAGGTGGAACCAATGTTTTCTGTATTGTTATCGACGAATGTATCGCACCGTTGGGATACGGAAACAAATCAGTTATTGCATGGGAAATATCGGATGTATCGTGTTATGTATTGTTGTTTTTGAGAAATATTGGGAAATTGGTCGATCTTTTCAATGAAACTTCAGGGAATGTAAAAGAGGACATCAATACATGCTTAGAAATCAAAAGATCACTAAAAAAACAAGTGCACAAAATAAGTTTCCTTTGTATAGGGTTCTAAACTATGAGTTGGCTAACAGAAGTGATGGAAGTATATTCAAATATTCAAATCAGTCCATATAATTTATAAATCTAAGAAGACATATATGAAAATACAACCAATTAATTATCTTTAAAAATTGCACACCTAATGTACATATAATTAAAATTAAATTGTTCAAATTATGTCTCATAACCCAAAAATTAGGTTTAATTCCTCATCTGATGATGAGATTAGTGAACGTTTATTGGACAATTAAGAATGAAAAATATCCGATGGTCTTGTTTCAACAAACAAGTGTCCATGAATCAAAGGACAAGATTGTTCAAACATCTTATCGTGACTTAGTGACAGTGTTCCACAATTAAATTGGTTTATTTTAAATTAATATATAGCACATGTACAATTTTTTAGTGCATGCTTATCAACTACATTGCGAGAGTGGGATCCACAATTTAATTAGTTTAATTTGGCTTAATAAATATGCCCCTTAAATCAATTTCTAAGTGCTTGTGTATCAACTGTAAATACACAGCCGGAGTATCAAATACCGCAGCTTTTAAAGAGGTCTAAGGTCCAACTAATTGGACCACAACTTATGGTCCACCCAACAAATAACTTCTAACATCTCATGTGCATTTGACATCTCACCCATCCAATAAGTTAGTCCTATCACGTGGTTCACCTTGTGAAGCCACATCCACTTATTGAGTGGGCCACACTTGTATTTTGCTATTTATCACTGGATAAAATTATTTTCTGTCGTGTGGCCTACCAGATAGTTACCCCCTAGGGTGGGACCGACCTATTGGAAGGGTTTGATGTTAGATGCAGTGTTCGAGTTGTCGGTATCGCTGCAAGTTTCGTTGGCCAGAGATAAAGATATAATATCGTTATTGCCGATAACCGGAAATGTGGGGAAAAATGGAGAAACATAAGGAAAACTGTGGAATATTTCCGTGAAACTTCAGGAAACGCCTAAATACACATATTTGCATATTCAGGAATAAAACAAATCGCAAAAAGAATGCATTAAATAATAGGTTTTCATTCAATGGGGCCCAAAAAGCATGCGTTGCCTAAGAAATCACTCCAATAGCAACCAAAATGAGTATACATAATACAAATGCAGTCACGATACAATAATTAAGACATAAAATTAAATGAATTCAAAAAATACACTTTCTGGCCATATTTCATCCCCTCATGGAGTGACGAAGGTGGCTCATCGTCATCATCCGGATCCCAGTTGCAGTTGGTCGTAGTGTTGTTCCCCAATATGATGACAATACTGTTCCCATGTCATCTTTTGCTCATACCAATGGAGGTACTCTCTTATGTATCTTTGATAGTTGTCCTCCCCAAATAGTATGAGATAGCCTAGACGTGGGTAATGCGTGACATACATCGACGACATTGGTTGAGTAGGGTCCTGAGGGAATATATCAAGTCCAACCCCGACTTCCTGATACTATCGCCGCCAATCATACGGGTACCCCGAATATCCTCCCGTCAAAGGGCCATAACTCAAAGAGCTATCTTCTAGCTGCTCGTATCCATGGGTAGACGAATGTGACCGAATGTCAGAGTTGTCATGCCCATACCCATGATATCTCCCATGTGCATAAGGTGGGACGGAAGTGGAGCTCCCCCACTCAAAACTGATGTCCATAGATGACAAGCTACATGCGAGAGCATCCTCCACGGCGCGTCCGACTTTCTTCTTTGTACGACGCTTGAACGTATGTGTGGGCTCTGATGCTCTTGCACGCGATGGTGGACGAGATCCATGGTCCCCGTCTTGAGTTGCATGGTCAAAATACTACTCAGTGAACTAGCCAACGGATCGCTGGCTCTGACCTATCATGTATCCCCCACCACTGCCACCCCCACCCCGACTAGTACCACCTACATCAATGTTGGTGCCTCTATCCCCGTCCCTCACCACCGCTATCGTCGTCGTTTTCCCCATAACCAGTGGGGGTTGAGTCTCATCATCATCACTCACTATGACTTGATGATGGCGAGGTGGTAGTAAAGATGCCTCCTCGCCATTATTAGGACGTGCCGAACTCCTCACCAAAGGATCAAAGGAGTCTGTATCTGCCCTCTGTTGGCTTACTACCTCATTGACATCGATACCAAGAGATGTTGCTCCCTCGGCTACTTGTGGAGCAGCCCCCCCCCCAGCTGACTTCACCCACTTATAAAGTGGGTCCTCAACATCGTCACCTATCTGTGCCATGGTATCTATCGACAACAAGTCGAGTGGGTCTGAAAATTTCCTCTATGCTAACCTGTTCCTCTTGCTAGTATGTATGAGTGACCACGTGCTCCAATTCCTCTCGTATGGTGAAGAGGATATAGTTTGGGCGAGAACACGGACTGCCAATAATTGCAGTGCAGGTGTGTCACCTCCATACATCGCCTACCACTCGCCTATATATATCCATGAGGAGCTTGTTTTAGTTTGAAATTCAAACGGAGAATCTAGTTACCTAACCATATACCATACTACATGAGTAAATAAATTAAAAATTATACTCATAAGGCATCATCGTTTTTGTCGATGTTTTTGCTAGTGCGGATGAGAACGTACCCCTAGCATCCCTGAACTGCAACAACTGTAAACACGAATTCACAGGTCACCATTTTTTACATCCCATATTTCTAGAGACTGTAAGGAAATCTACTCAAATTGAATTACCTGGTTACCAAATTCTCCTCACACCTGCGATCTAAGGAACAACCTTTCAAACACCTTATGGATGGACCATCTTTAAATCATTTTTCTCGTGGAGCCAGGTGTTTATGATGGAATTTGGGATTCAGGCAGTATGCTGAAATCCAAATATTATCTACTTAGTTGCATTAACATGCAAACAGAAGTGATGCTTTAAAGTACAAGTGTGCGCTTATAAAAAAATACAAGTAAACGTAACAAGCTTACCAGCTTTGTGGAGTGCATGCTCGAGTCCATCTATTGTCGATGATATCCATCACCCACTGATACGAGGTGGGAATTATTGCAGTCTGTATCCCTTCTCTCATAATATTCAAAAGCTCGTACACTGACCCCATAGAAGGCCACATCTCATTATCTACGGTCCGTAGGACCCTGTAGATCGGATTTAGGATGGAAACAACGGTATGAACTCTATCCCAGAAGGAATCAGACAACACCGTTTTCCAAACATTCTTTGCACCCACGGTATTCCTCTAGTTCCACTGTAAGTATTTCTCAGATCTAAACAAATTTCTAAGACCTGCATGGTGCCTGTACAAGTTGTCAGGTGCGATGAAGTTCATGGCAAACTATGTCGCAACCTACCTAACAATGTCCTCTCCACAAAACTCGCGCATCGCAGCTAACAACCATGAGTGATTGTATATGAAGTTCGTCACTCTCCTCGCATCATCAATGGTCTTCCCGACAGAATCCATCTGGCCTATCGACTCGAGCATTAAATCAAAGAAGTGTGCCGCACACGGGGTCCAATATAGATTCTACCTCCTCATCAATTTCTTCCCCGCCGCAACGAACGCACTGCCGTTGTTCGTGACCACTTAGATGACATTTTGGGGCCCAACATCTTCAATTACTTTTTTTAGAAGGTCATATATGTGTGTGTGTGTGTGTGTGTGTGTGTGTGTGTGTGTGTATTTGTGATCTTTTATTTTGGCAGATGCATCAATAGATTTGAGAAAAACGAGATGCCCTCTACAATACACCATAAAATTGATAATTGACATTTTTTGTAAGTCCCGTCCACCAATCACACATGACTGTCAACCCGAATTGTTGCCAGTTCGGCTTGAGTGAATGAACCTAAGCCTCCATCTCCTCGTGTTCCTGATCGAGGTAGACCCTAAGAATCTCCGTTGGCGTTAAAGGTTTCACACCGGGCCCAACACGCTCCACCTCCTCAATCATATTTTTAAAGTGAGGACTGTTGGCTGCATTTGCTGGTATGTGACTCGAGATGAAACACCTAGATATGGTGCTCCCCACTTTCTCCCTGATTCCCTTATTCCATATGTTTTTTAACCTTTTCTGGTTAACACCTGCAGTGGGTGCGTCTATAACGTGGGCACTCTATGTGCGTTGTAGGCCATGCTTGCCAGAACTACTACCACCCACACCACTTCCCTTAAACCATCTGCTGCTCCCACCAGCCTCATGTTGGAATCTCCTAAATGACAGCCTAGTCTCGTTAAGCCGTCTCCTTCTGCTCCCTCTCCCATCTCGATGCCCAGGAGGCCCGGATCGCCTGTCTGAACTCCATTTGATCCCGTGTCGTAATACAGTCATCGAGATATGCAATCACGTCATCATCGTCATCTTGCTCCTACTCGACAGTACCTAGGCCCCGTCCAGGACCCCGTAACTGCTTCCTGAGATCCCTCTCCCAACCCTACTATTGTAGCTTTTGTGACTTAGCCTCGGCCAAAACTCTTATCATCTCTTCTCTCACTGGCTTTGTTAGACTCGGGCAGTCTTTCATGTTCTTAAACCCTCCTGTCAAATGCTCCTTCAGCCTAGACACCCCCCCCCCCCCCCCCCTCCAAATTGCGTATTACTTGGCCACAGTAGTTGCATATGGCTCCATATTTATTCCTCTCCACTGGTCGTCAATGTTTCTACCTAATGTCTGTTGCTCCTCATTTTCCAGATCCAGAGGACATTTTGCTCCCTAGTAGCATACAAACTTGCAATAATTGACAAGAGAGAGAGAGAGAGAGAGAGAGAGAGAGAGAGAGAGAGAGAGAAATAATTCCTATTCAGTGTAATTAGCCTAAATCAATTGAAGGGCTATGATTTTCCATCTAAGGAGATTTTTGGTGTGTAGGCCATCCACTAACAAATTGAAATACTTGAAATACAACCATAAGTATGAAATGCATCAATAAATCAAGAATTTCATGTAACTTGGAATACAATCATAAGATCAAAGCTGTCCATTAGGTGGGTCCAATAATTTGGTGCTCTGGCATGAAAATCAGGCTAGTAGGATACACCATGATATGTATACAGAAAGGAGAGTCATTTGGATATACATATGGGTTGCGGGGATAAACATACATTCTTGGTGGGTCTAACAGAGTTTATTCAATATGATAAAAACGTTATAACTTAAAAGTATGCAATCTGATTTCTGCTACGAGTAGTGAGGTGGCTACTGGACAGTATTCCCATCATGATATATGTGTTTCATCCACCCCGTCCATCGGATGTTAAAAATTAATTTATGGCTTGGGCAAAAAAATAAGACAAATCCACATCTCATGTGGACCACACCACAAGAAAAAGTGGTGATTGAACGACCACCATTAAAAACTTCCTAGGGCCCACTGGAATGTTTATTTGCCATCCATCCTGTTGATTAGGCCATAACGGTTTGGTTCATTCCCTAAAATGATTTGAAAAAATGAATGAACAATGTGGATGAACACAGACATCATGGTGGGTCCCATGAAGCACCCTCCAGCATCAGTTGGCAATTCACCTCCTTAGTGTGGATTCCGTAGTGGGTGTTACCCTTACTGTGGGGCCCACCTTGATGTATATATTATGTATCCACTCCATTCATCTGTTTTTCCAAATCATTTTATGACATTACCTGAGAAATGAAATAGATCCAATTATCAGGCGGACCATATCGTAGGAAATGGTGTTGATTGACCATTAATGGGCCACGAAAGTTGTGGATCAAGCTAATATTTGTTTTTGCCATTCATCTAGGATCATGTGACCTTATCAGAAGTTAAATAAACAATATAGAAACATTAATGTGAGTCGTAGTAGTTTTTAATGGTAGGACGGTCAATCACCACTATTTCTTATGAAATGGTCTGCCTGATAATTGGATGTACTTCATTTTTTGGGATAATGCCCTAAAATGGTATGAAAAAGTTGTTGAACGGCGTGGATACATAATACACACATCAACGTGGGCCAGCGGTAAGGGCTGCACCGTCTTGCATTTAGACAGGGTCTCACCTAATTTGCTCGGATTTCCTAGAAAGCCTTTTGCAAATAGTTCTTGCGCTGCGATGCTAGGCAGGGTCCACTATTAATTTTGTGAGCAATCAATCCCATCCATATGTTTTCCCAAAAAAATTTAGGACATCAGACAAAAAATCGGGTGGATCCAAAACTCAAGGAGACCATACGAGAGGGAAAAGTGGGGAAAGAGTTTCCTAACGTTGAAACCTTCCTGGTCCCATCTTAATGTTTATATGCCATCTAGACCATTTATAAGGTCATTTCCACTGGATGAAGTGACAAGACAAGAAAGTTAGCATGATAAGTAACTTTTGTGACCATACGAATGTTTCAACGGTGGTCACTAAATTCCCATTGTTTCCTCTCGTGCAACCCACCTGAGTTCTGAATCCACCTCATTTTTAGTCTCATGTCCTAAAATGAGCTCACAAAAAGGATGTACAGGGTGGATTTCTCGCAAACATCACGATGGACCCCACCTAGCATCCTTTTGTAGGAACTAAAAAATCCACCGGTTCACTCTCTTTCGCCTCCAAAATAATGAGAGCGGGTTAGCTGTTACCTAGGTACAACGTAGTGGGTGTTACCCTAACCGTGTGATGCCCATCTTGATGTATTTTTTTATATATCCACGCCATCCATCTGTTTTTCAATGTCATTTGCAACGTGATCCCAAAATCTAAGAAGATCCAAATCTCATGTCGACCATAACACTAGAAACAGTGGCGAGTGACCATTAAAACTTTTTGTGGACCACAAAAGATCAAGCTGATCTTTACATTTTCCCTTTATCCAAATCTTCTTGACATTATCAATAGGTTGGATTGCAAATAAACATTACTAAAACCTTAAGATGGGCTTTTTTGAATTTTTAATGGTGAAGCACTCAATCACCACTATTTCCAGTGGTATGGTCCACCTGAGATTTGGATCTGCATAATTTTTGGAACACCATCCTAAAATGGGCTGGAGAAATGGATGGACGACGTGGATATACAAAAACTCATCCATGTGGGCCCCACAGTAAGGGTAACATCACTAGGAAGCGGATTGCATACTGAGTAACTCAGTATGCTAAGGGTACTGAGTAAAGTATGTAGGGCCCACCTTGATTTATGTATTTTATCTGCTCCATCCATCCATTTTACTAGACAATTTTAGGACTTGACCCCAAACATGAAGCATATCCAAAGCTGAAGTGGACCACACCACAAGAAATAGTGTGAATTGAACTTCTACCGTTGAAAAAAATCTTGGAGGCCACAAGTTCTGGATGAAGCTGATATTTTTGTTTTCCCTTTATCCATGTCTGTGTGATCTTATGAATAGGTTGGATGACAAATAAACATCACTGTGGGTCCTATAAAGGTTTCAACGATGGAACAGTGCCTTAAAAAGGTTTCAACGATGGAACAGTGCCTTAGAAAGGTTTCAACGGTGGAAATCATTATTCCCACTGTTTCCTGTGGTTTGGTTCACTTGAGCTTCGGATATGCTTCAATTTTGGTCTCAACCCCTAAAATGAGCTGGGAAAATTGATGGATGACGTGGATAAATGACATACATTCACGGTGGGCCCAACAGAGTTTACTTAGTACGATAAAAACGTACTGAGTAACTCAGTACGCAATCCGATTTCACACTACTAAGTTGTTCCGCGAGTAACACCTAATCGGCTCCCCTCAATAACTCAAAATCGAAGGGAATAAAAAAACAAAAAAAAAACCTGCTTTTCGTTCACGAGAGGGATTCCCGCCGAAGAAAGAGGGCTTTTTGCGTGAGGGTTTCAAAACCCTATATTATTCCCAAATCGAGAGTAAATCCCCCCAGAAACCCTAATTTTTCGTCGAAATTGCGAAATCGAGCTTTCTTACCTCGATGTAGTGTTTGAAGACTAGCAAGGCGTTCTTCCGAGTTCAGAGTTTCGATCAACCAGGTACAATTACAAAAATCACTTAGCAACTTTGATATTCTGATTTTTTTTTTCGATTTTTACCTATTTATCAGGAAACAAATGGTGGTGGTAGTTGGCTACAATTTCCTTGTGATAGTCTTATTGGTTGGTGGCTACGATCGATTTTATTGACAATATTTCGAAGATTTCAACGAAATATCGCCGATAATAGGGAGAGACGAAAAACTGGGGTTTCGGTGTCGCTTGTCCAGCGATTCTAATAATATTGGCGATATTTCGATAATATTGCCAATAAAAAGAACAATGGTTACATGTACATGATAGTTGGAAATTATCCACTCGGTGGACCATTGCTCATGGTCCAACCAATTGGATTGAGACTTCTCCCTTCTAAATGGATGAAAGACGGTTGCTACTGCAGGCTATTGATATTGCATGATATTATTGGCGATACCTAGTATTCCTGCAACTATCCATGGGTTTCGTATCGTAACCCTGTGATACTGGTAATATTGGCCGATATATGCCGATATCATCGATATTGCAAACATTGGGTGGAACAAGCGTGTGAAACCATGCCATTCGTCTAGTGGGATCAACAATGTACATGCCATGCACAGAGTATACATCAGTCCATAAATCAGATGACCCACAAATGATGTCGAATACACAATTTTTTCTCAATTCAAGATTTTTCATGAAATATCTTTTCTATTTTTTGGATTATGAAATACAATTATATGTTTTAAATAATTGTTAGTGACAGAGTATTAACTTTCAAGTCAAGTTTTTGGCCAATTCTTAACGGAGTTGACTATTGGGTTATGGGCCCACCACAATTCTAGTATCTAGGGATGCGAAAGGGCTAATTGGAATTGGTTTACCCTTTTGTTCAGGTTTCGAGTTGGGAAGATTGCACGTTCCCGACTTAGCAGCGTATATACTCATGTGTTGGCTTGTTTTGAATAGTGTTCGCAGCATCGATATTATCGATATCGCGAGTCCGCGATACGAAAGGCAAAATGAATCATAAAAAATTGTGAAGATTCCATAGTATCGACGATAATATCATGAGATATCGATATTATCACACTGATATGTCCGTTAATATATCGGTGTTTTTTACTTTTAGTGGTTCCATAGACGCACATGACTTCCTCTATACTTGAGTTTTTTGGAGAAAAAAAAAAACTTACATTCTCCCCATTTTTCTTGTAATTTCTTCTCGTCAAAACCTAGTTTTGGGTAGATTTCGGTCCTTCCTTTGCAACAATGTGAGAGGCAATCGTTGATTTCGAAGCAAATCCGAAGTTGGCCCCTTCTTGAATTTGGTGAGTATTTTTCCTTTAAAACTCGTTTTTTTCATTTAAATCGACTAAAATATGTTGCACATCAGTTGAAATGCTTGATTCTTGCATGGAGAATCAAGCATTACAACCTTTGATTTCAAGATTTGAGAGATGGGGGTCTATTTAGGGAAAATTGGAGCAAATTCGAAATTTCTCAATTTCTCTCAAATTACTTATAATGTTGGATCAGTAATAACATTTTAAAGATTTAGGGGGGATGATCTATCTATTTGCAACATTTTTCCCAAATTTGAAAATAAGTAATTAATTTTTTAATTAATAATTATTAAAAAAATACTTAATTATTATTATTTTTCGATTATTTTTTTCTAGAAGCTGTCAATCCACTCCCAATTGTGAATGAATATTATTATAGAACTAATCTAACATCACAAACACTCCAATTTGATGATGTGAGTGCATGTGGCCCTGATTTGAGAGAAATTCGAAATTTCTAAATTCCTCCCAAATTAGCGGTGCCGATTAACAAATTTGGAAGATTAATTTATTAATCTTGGATTAAGAGATTAATTAATTAATTAAAATTTAATTTATCTTGAATTTTTTTATTTAGTTTGTTTCCTAATATGTATGATGTTATTTTGCAGGTAAAACATGTCGGAAGGAGGGAGAGCCAGATATTGGATGGAGATATGGCCGCCCTGTCCTCAATATCCGATATGGGGCCATACGTAATTTATGTGGCCATGCGTCACAGAGTGGTAGGGTAACCCGTTTGAAGGAGCATCGCGCGCGAAAGTGGGGGGGGGGTATAGAAATGTTAAAAGGAAGAGATTAGGGTGGCACTAAAAAAGAATGTGAAGATAAAGGATGACAGGGTTGCAAGAGAGAGGGAGACTAGGGAGGAGCTGGGGTGGCCACCATATGGTGGAGAATGTGGTGGATCTAGATGAGGATGAGGATTCACATTATAGATGTGCGGTTGAGGAATCAATCTGAAAACAGTGGGAGGGATGAAATGAAGTGGGAGGCAAGTAGGCCTACATTTGAGGGGTCTACTCATGAGCATGGGTTGGGGGGGGGAGTGGGATTGGGGGAAGTGGTAGGGGAGGTTTTTTTTTTATGACACGTGATGGTAGCATGCAGATGCCGAATCCACCTTCAGAACCGAGGATGTATAAGGGGGGTGAGGGGACGAAAAAGAAGTTGAAGGATATGTTTAGTAGAGGGGACGTGAAAAAGAAGGTTGGAAAGTTCATTTTTACATTTTTTATATATGATCAGATTCCTACGAATGCAACAGAGAGACTGCACTTCAAGAATACGATAACTGAAGTGCAACATAGGGGTGAGGGTGTGCTGCCCCCCACTCCCCGTGAGATACTGAGGAAGTATCTTGATAATGAGTGTGCGGAGATGAAGGCATACATGGACACGTACAAGCACTCATGGGAGATGTATAGCTGCACCGTCATGTGTGATGGTTGGACTGGACCGACAAGATGTTGGTCATAAATTTTATGGTGTATGCAGGGACGGGCAGTGTTCCTTAAGTCAGTAGATGCAAGCAACAAATAATAAAAAAAAAAAGCAGACTACATCTACAAGTTAATGTACAAAGTGATGGAAGATGCTAAGAGAATGAATATTGTGCAATTTGTGACAGACAATGGGAGAGCATTTGTGAAGGCAGGGAAGAATAACCAGGATAAGTATCATGAGTACTGGACATCCTGTGTAACCCATTGCATAGATCTCATGTTAGAGGCGATCGAGGACAGGCCGGTTGTGAAGATGGTTATTACAGACGCACGACTCATCACGACTTACATTTACAACCACGCCTGGTTGTTGTATGAGATGCGACAAAAGTGTGGTGTGGATACAGTGTGCCCTAGGGTGATAGCGGTTCGCCACAAATTACATTGCCTTGAGTAGCCTTTTCAAACACAGGCAGAGGCTACAAGAGCTCTTCACCTGTAAGGAGTATTCTTATTGAAATAAGGACGGAAAGAGAGTAACTTAGTGGTATGAGGAGATTGTGTTAAGCCATGCATTATGGGAATGCGTGTGCAATGTGCTGGCCATTCTCGAGCCCATATATAGCGTGTTGAGGACGGTCGACAATGAGGGATATCCATCAATGGGATCGTTGTATGCATCAATACAAGTGATGAAAGGCGCCATCCAGGCCAAAGCTCCTAAGTCGTATCAGTGGGTGCATGAAATTATTGACAACCGTTAGGAAAGGACCCTTTCACACCCACTTCATAAGGCCGGTAAGTAGTTAAATGATTGATTTTTTCTACTTACATAGTTCTTTGCATACCATGTATAGCCATTATATTGTTGTCATGTGTAAATATTTGTATGTTGTTGGGTTTCAGCTTACTTTTTTAATCCAAAGTACCTACTACACCTGCAAGCTCTACCAAGACAACTCATTGAAGAAGGTTGTGCATGAGGTGTGCGCTCACTTATTCCCCCACCGTGATGGGAAAGCCATATTCAGTCTCAAGGTAAAGATGTCCGCACTTATCATTTTACTAGCTTCATCTTGTATCTTAAACACTCTAGACTTACCCTTATTGCTTCATACCATCATCAGATCGTTAAATTCCGTGACGTTGCAAGGATGTTAAGGAATGAGGCAGCGGTGAGGTCGAGGACGGCCATGATGGCATTTGAGTTGTTGCATGCTTCATCTCTTGGATCAAAATTTTACTTTTCATACTAACTTGGTAGATGTGAAAGTAATGAGAAACATTTCTATTTCGTAAGTGAATGGTGGGCCATGTACGGTTGTGATTGTGAGGTCTTGCAGCACTAATTCAGTGTACTGGCACAGACGGTGTCATTCTCAACCTGTGAGAGAAATCGGAGTACATTCTCCTTGATCCACACGAATAAGAGGACTCAGTTGGGATACAATAGGCTTCAGAAGCTAGTCTACTACCACTACAACATGAAGCTCTGAGAGAGGGTGATCCGCTCTGAAGGAAGAAGAAAGTCAGAGGAAGACCCATTGGATCTGGTGACTATCGGACAACATGCTTATACTATGGCCGACGATGAGGACCCACTTTACCAGTGGATTAGGTCAGATGACTTGGACACATCTGATGGGCAACCGGAGCCACGTGAAGGTGGAGACAACAGAGCAGGGCATTGATGTTGATGCCCATGTAGAGCGACAGAGATCTCCTGCTGAGTCATTCGACCCGTTGACGAGGGATCCGGAGGGGAGCCCGCGACAGTCTTTATCACGCGGGTCACATGGCAACAAGACAATATCAGATACAGCGAGTGATAAAGGTGGGGATGGTGTATCTGGCAATGATGATGGTGGTGGTGGTGGCAGCGAGGATGGGGATGGTGATGGGGACGACAACAATGACGAAGATGATGGCGACGAGAGCAAGTCTCATACTAGGAGTTGGTCTCAAAGGCCACTTAGCCCATTCACTGGGAAGAGGGAATTTAATCATGCCACCCAAGACACCGACCACGATTCTTATACAAATGAACCACTTGAGAGGCTTGTAATCAACAAAGCATACACCAGAAAGAAGCTACATGAGAAACAGAAGACCCAGCCACCGACAGATATAGAGCGACTAATTGGCTAATTCGATGAGAGACCTACGGTCGTGGATGCCTACGTGGCACTGGGGATCAGGCACGTCGTGACTCTGTATCTACATCACGAACAAGGGAGGGGAGCTCAAGTTCCATGCCACAATATGGATATAGATCACAAACTAGGAGGGATATGGATACGGACCTGGTGGATATGAAGTGAGCGACACCAGCAGCTACGACATATTATTTTTTTACTACAGTCAGGAGTTCACTTCCACATATGGGCAAGGATATGGGCCACAGTATGAATATGGCAAGCAATATGGATATTCTGGAGCACCATCAATGCCCATCACAGATCCCCTATCAGCCACAAACTATGACGATTACACAATACCCACGATTAGGCGTACTGGTTCAGTCCGAAGAGGATGAGTACCAGCGTTATGTCAGGGAGTATCTATTCAGGATAAATTAATTTTTAATTAATTAATTAATTTCTTAATCCAAGATTAATAAATCAATCTTTCAAAACTGTTAATCAGCAAATCCACAACCTTAATTTCATGTTTCTAATCCAACATTACTCTCAATTTGAGAGTAGTTAGGAAATTTCCAATTTCCCCCAATTTCTCCCAAATCGGGCCACATACACTCAAATCACCAAATTGGAGTGAATGTGCTGTTAGATTATGTCTATAATAATATTCATTCACAACTAGGAGTGGATTAACAGCTGCTAGAAAAAAAATCTGAAAAAATAATAATAATTAAGTATTTTTAATAATTATTAATTACAAAATTAATTAATTCGAATGTGGAAAAAATTGCAAATAAATAGATCAGCCTCCCTACATTTTTAAAATGTTATTTCTGATCCAACATTGCAAGAAATTTGGGTGAAATTGGAAAATTTCAAATTTCCCCCAAATCAGCCCTCATCTCTCAAATCTTGAAATCAAATGTTGTAATGCTTGATTCTCCAAAAAAAAAAACATGAAGAATCAAGCATGTCAATTGATTTGCAACATATGTAAGTCGATTTAAATAAAAAAACAGGTTTTGAAGGAAAAATACTCACCGAGTGTCAAGAATGGGCCAACTTCGAATTTGCTTCGAAATCAACGATTTCCTCTCAAGATCTTTGCGAAGGAAGGACCAAAATCTACCCAAAACTAGGTGGGCTGCAAGAATCAATAGAAACATGGGTGGAATGAACGTTTTTTCGCAAAAAATCAGCAAATGGGGAGGGACTCTAGCGCGTTTGGACAATATCGTTGACATTTGGAATATACTAAAGGAGAAAACGACGATATATTGTCGATATCTATAATATCGCGCGATATTATCGATATCGCACGATAATATCCTCGATACTCTGGAATCAAAGTGTTTTTTTACTCTTTGGGCATTTTGTATCGCGGACCCGCGATATCAATAATATCAGCCGATATATCGGCTAATATTATCGATACTGCAATCATTGATACATATAGATGCTTCTACGATTGGATGTTTTATACCTGCATGCTTATGCTTCATTGTTGCACAAAGAGATTATAAATATATTTATTCATATGCTTCTACCGTTGGAAAGAGATCATTCTTATGCTTCTACTGTTAGAAATTTCATACGGACATGCATACATGCATGCATGTAAGCATACATGTATGCATGCATAAATGTGTTGTCAAATTGTATATCATATTGGAAATCGTTTACAAGTGTTGAATCGTATCAAATCACCAATTGTATTGTAAATCGTAAGATTTTCTTAAAAAAATGAAAAAATATCTGAGAAATATACATAAACTAAAAATAAATAAAACTCACCTGATTGGAAATAATAGAAGGGCATTCAATTCTATGGACCCAAAAAAACAATTTTTGATTTCTTTGTTTTGGGATTTTGAATATCAAAATCTCCAAATGTCCTCTGTTATGAAGAACAAATAAAATAATTGACCTTTTTTAAATGATTCTTAAAGCCCCCAGAAATTTAAAAATATAAAATGAAAGCTAAGTTTAAAAAAGAAGAATACAACTACAATTTGCATCGTAAATTGGGATTTGATTCGTACAGTCTTCAAATTATAGAATCCTAGGATTCATCTAAAAAGGGATTCGAAGAGAGAGAGAGAGAGAGAGAGAGAGAGAGAGAGACTCTACAAAAGTACCCTACAAATCCTAATTAATATAAACAAAAGATAATAAGAGGATAAGAGCTAGGTGGGCCTAGGTGGGCAATATCCACTTCCATTAACAACAACTATGATTGGCATGTGTACTTTGTGAACCCATTTGTTTTTCATTTTGTATATTTCTTCATAAACCTTTTTCTCCTATTCCTCTTCATCCCTACCTTTCTAAAGGAAACATCTCTGGATTCTTTCAAATTTGTCCATCATTGAGCAAGAGATCTTGAAGAGCAACATAGTAAATGGAAAGGCTAGCAAGAGTGAATATTATAGGAGAAAACGTAGCTGTCAACAATGTTCTGAGAAGAAGTCACAATGTCAAGTAACACGCTCTTAAATATAAAAATGTAACCCAATTACACAAGTTATCAGTATGGACTCATTGATACAAACATACAAGTGATTGGGTGAAAGATATTGTCAACTACAATATCTTTTGAAAGGACCCGTTGTCAAATAAAAATCAAAGCGGGGTTTTTGTGTGTGGGTGGGTGGAGTAGTTAGTATTCTCAAATTGCTTAACACATTGTGTCGCATCATACCTTTATGACTAGTCCGAATATCTGAAGCATATCCACGACAAATTCAGCCATATTTTCTCCTATAAGAACAAATTTAAAAATTAGAAAAGCGCATGGAAAAAATGCTGAAATTCAACATAAGGGAGCTTTTAGCATATTGTCTTTCCTGAAATTAACAGAGCAAGTAATAAATAGGATATATAACCTACCTTGCATGACCGTGACTTGAGAAACTTCTTCCATGTTCAACCCTTGCTCACCAGCTTTATGAATGGCAATATGGACAGTCATGAAAAGCTGAAGAGAGAAAGGAGCCACTTGTTCCCAACCAGCAGGTCTTGATGTTGAGAGCTCAGCATAACTATTAATAGCTTCCCACATATGTTCATTGGGGGCCACTGTTACTGGAACACTACTGTCAAATTTATGGTGTGGATTCAAATTCTTTAAAGGAGATGCAGTCCCAGCAGGTATGAGATCGGAAAAGGATTTAGATGGATAAGTATCATCATAAGACCAAGAACTCGTATGCTTCTCATCATTTGTAAAGAAGTCCACAGCTTCTGCTCTTGAAAATGTAACACGACTTAATGATACCTTGATGCCAGGAAAACCTTTCTCTCGACGAGAATCACTATTATTTGAATCATGGACTTTCTGCTTCTTAAACTTCTCATCACTATATGATATCCCTTTATCACTTTTACGTTTTAAACTCCTCTGCTCATCAGCTTGTCCAACGCCTTCAGCTGGCAAGACAGGCGAAATAGACAGTGCACCTGAAGAAACTAGAGCAAACAGATGGAAAATGTCACCACACTGTAAATCTGCACTGAGATTTGCCTCATCCTGCAGGAGCTCCTCTTCTCTTTTATGAAGCCAATTTGCGAAGTTTGCTGCCCTCTTCCCTGTGTTAGCTGGAAAAGGGGAAGAAGTGGCATCATGCCAGAATTTCTGAGAAAAGACAAATGGTTGACTGCCATGCCCGATAACCTGCCCATTAGAGGAGAATGTTAGAAAGCAAGACTTTCATTAAGCAATGAAAAACATTAATATAAATTAGTATTGCAAGAAAAATGAAAGCACACCAAATTATAACAAAAACTAGTAGTAGTGAAGACAATGTTAGATGTGTGCCCTAGAAAGTCAAAGATACATATGTTGATGGATATTCTTTATCTATGGTCACTTATTTGAATGGAATATGCTTTTGTTTTTCATCAGTAATTGTGTGTGGAACTAATGCATTGAATATGTTTAGTGGGTTATATGTGTTCCTTATGGAATTTCTCTTGTAGCTCCATGGGGAAAGAATGAAGAGGACAAAGTGGCTAGCATGGCTATAGGAAATTTGTGGCACCACAGTCTCGAGAACCCTAAATTACGTGACCACTTAATTGGGCTTGGGCGACCTAGGATTACTTTTGTAGTTATCCCAAGTGACAAGGAACCAAAGATGAGTTGGAATGGATTAATGTCCTCCATCGGGCATCTTGTTGCCAATGCAGTTCACCACATGAGAGTGCGAATGTTCAATTGTTCGATTACCTGGGTTGGGGTCGATTGGACATTCGCATTGGTGGATTGCATCGAATCTCCTAACCAAGAGAACCATCATGCTTGGATTGAATTGACTTGATCGTATGCTAGCTTTGACTAATCCTTAAATTGGAGATCATGGGGGGACTTCATGGTCCTAGTATTGTGGACAACCTTTTGAGGTTAAATTGGTGCCCAACATATGAATATTGTTGGGAGCACACATTGGGATGTGGTGGAAGCCCTACATGCTTTTTTTTTTTTTTGAAAGGTGATAAATTTATTTAAAAAGGCCAGAGCCAGAAGTACAAAAACCTGAGAATAAAGAAAAAGAAAATTACAACTCTAGGCAATTGATCGGGAATTGGGAAATAATTTTCAAAATAATCGCCCAATTCATTACTTGTGATTTTTCCCTTCTCAAGACCTCCAATACCTCCCCTGGTCGATTCCTAAAACAGCGATCATTCCTTTCTAACCATATGAACCCACAAGTAGACACAAATGCCAGACTTTTTTCCCGATCTTCCCTTCACCTCCACCATGCCACACAAACATAAACCGATCAATAGAACTTGGCAACACCCATGCAACCCCTGAACAAATCAAAGAAGCAATCCAAAAACCTTTTTGCAAAAGAACAATGTGTGAAAAGATGATCCATTGATTCCTCATCTTAATAACACATTAAACAAACATTTGAGATGATCATCTTTCTTTTGCAAAGATTGTCCACTGTTAGCACCTCCTTTCTTCCCACTAACAAAGCATGCACCACTACCTTTGGAGGAGCTCCATAGTGCTAGACAAAGGATGTTGGTGATGTCGGCTCCACTTATAAACTTGTAAAAACATTCAATAGAAAATTTACCTGACTTATCCTTAAGCCATATCATTGAGTTTGCTTCGCCAAACACCAAGGATACTTTGGAAAGAAAATCTATCAACCAAATAGACTCTTTCATCTCTACATCAATTAAATTCCTACGGCATGGTGGTGCCCAAGTGACCTCTCCTTGAATTGAAAAACATCTATTCATCCTCAAATCTGACTCTAAAGCAATCCCCGCCAAATGGGGAAACATTTCACTCAACTTTTGTTCACCCACCCAAATGTCTTCCCAAAACCTAATGGTCTTCCCATTCCCCAAATGGAAGCCTACCCTTGCCCACACCCTGCTTTCTATCGACGCCACCGCTTTCCATAAATATGATGTCCTATATAGATATGATGACCTAATCCACCTACCCCTTTCATCCAACCCGCACTTCCTCGCTATTACCTCTCTCCAAATAGAGCCCTCCACCACTCCATACCTCCAAAGCCATTTATCTAAGGTTTGCACACTTCCTCCCATTTCACAAGATGGAATTTTTTTCTGATCTTCTGCTCCATTCCCATTCCACAAAAATTCTCTCTTAACTTTCTTTGTGATAACTTTCTTTCGAACCTCTTCCACTTTGTCCAAAGATGTTTCATCGGTTTTCCTATGCATAACGTTACAGAAGCCTAAGGTGTGTGGTTGGGAACGAACCCAACCTACATCCAAATATTCTCGCATACTGGCCTACCTATTCTTTAAAGATGCTCATTCCCAAAATTTCGCTTTTACTGATATTAACCTTAAGTCCCAATACTGCCACAAAATTGATTATGATCAATCGAAGAATGGACACCATTAGATCATCTTCCTCAAATAATAATAAGTTATCATCTGCAAATTGTAGGTGAGTGACTTGAATTTCTGAATTGTCCACTCCAAATCCTCTCACCAAATTCACCTCTGCCCCTCTATCTATCATTCAACTAAAGAGCCTTCATTACTACTAGAAATAAGTATGGAGACACGAGATCTTCCTACCTTAGACCTCTGGACACTGAGAAGAAACTGTTCGGAGTGCCATTGACCAATATTGAGAACTTAGTGGAGCTTACACATTCTAGTGTGTCTCGTAGCGGTATCGGTGGGTGTAACGGTGCCCATCGTTTCCGATACGGATACGGGCCGTATCGGTCGATACGGCCCCGTAACGGTCCAATTTTTTTTTTTGCCAAAAGATTCTAAACAAACATGGATTAAATCCAGAAAATTCCAAACATCCCAAATATGCATTCATTTATAATTTTGAACATGTTTATGGTGATGAAGCGGTCTACTCGTTGGTGAAAAAGCTGTATCGGGCTGTCTGATGAATTTATGAAGCTGATAACCTGAAATTAACTGCAAAACTTATAAATTCAAATTTCTAACTGTCTAATACAATAATATGTATATTAGAATAAATGTAACATCAAAGTATTTCAATTTTCACATGTACTATTATTTTTTATAATTTACTTTATATTATTTACAATTTATTTACATACCTGAGGAGTGAGGAGTGAGGACTGAGGACTTGCAAAAAATAATGTATTAAGACTTCTCTTATCTTGAATCTATGACCGACCCTTGTCCTGCCAATTGAACATTCTAAAGTAGAAAAAAAAATTAGTAGTACCTAATATACTCCCCTGCAAGCATGTTGATTAAAGATTACTTGACTGGTTGTCACTTGTGAGGGGAGTTATTTTAAACACAAGTTCAACAATGTAAGAGTGTGTGTGTTTTTTTGGTGAATGTATGACCATGTGGGTAATGGAAAAGACTCACCAAACCGGAACTCACCACCAAAATGAAAACCTGCTTTGTTGTGGTTGCTCAACCCCCACATCGTCGTCGTCATCATCATCGAGTTGTTGCAGTCTTGTTGTTGCATATCCATAATATTCAGTGCCAGAGGGAAAGACCAGGTCAATGAAACCTGATGATGACTGATCCTAACTAGGCAAAGATTCTGACCCTGAGTAAGGATATCTACTAGTGCCTGTTGAACTAGCCGTGCCCGTACTGGTACTCGTATTCAGGCTGTTGAGATTAAGATGAATAACTTGGATTTGGTTCATATGGTAGATGTGGAACAACGTCAGGAGGACTGCTCCAACATGAAAGTGGCAGAACAGGTTCCCTATAATCCCATTGGCTGTAAGAATACCCATAATTCCCCGAATCATAGCCATACGCATGCCGATGTTCCAGATCTGTCGGTGTAGATTGCGGTGTAGGACCTGTAGGTGCAGGACCTACAGGTACACTACTGGAGCCAGGCTCCTCCTGCTGGCTGTATCGTGACTCAGTACACTCATAAGTTCGACCCCCTCGGCCCCGCTTGCTTCGTCGAAGCTCATCAGCCTCGGGATCCGTAAACGGCTGTATGGTATCAGTAGCCCCAGTGGGTTGAGCGATGCCAGAAGTGGGACCTGCATTAGGTGCATCATCATCATCTGTTTTAGTATCGCTAGAGTTCGCACTCTTCTGTTGAGTTTGCATGAAATCCGCCCCCCTTTCTGGGTCCAACACAAATGCACGACTCTCTTGCTGCGCCTTGCGTATTTCTTGGTCTTCAACTTCAATTTCTTCACTATCCTCTTCTATTTCTTTTTCCCTTACTTCCAACCAAGGTAGAAGTGGGTCTTCCTCATCATAAATATTGTCCAAGTTTATTGGACAATAATCCGCATCACCGGCATTATTGGCTTTAAGCCTCCTTGAATGCATGCGCATTCTTAGCCTCATGTTGTAATGCATAAACACAAGTCTATCTAACGTCCTAGTCGGCAATCTATTTCTATTCTTCGTATGAATAAGTGCAAAACAACTCCAATTTCTTTCGCAACTAGAGGAAGACGTTGTCTGGCTCAAAATCCTTACTGCAATTTTTTGGAGAGCCGGTGTGTCCTCTCCGAAATTTACCCACCATTCGGCGGGTTGCAACCTAAATACTGCATGTTGTGCAAGAGCATCTCCAAAGCTACCCTGGCGAGTTCCAAATATATCAAATTCATTCAAAGCCCTTATTTGTGCATCTAAGTCAGGCTCTAATCTCTTTATCACATTCTTTAATCCAATACGAACCTCATCATCCATAACAAATGATTGGGCATATCTATACCTAGGATTTAGATAATAACCTACTGCATAAATATCGTGGTGGAGCTGCTTTGTCCATCTTTTGTCGATCAAATTCCAGTGAGAATGCCAGCTTGAACAATCACATTGAATTGCCAACTTCGCTTTATCCATGGCGTCGTAGAGGAAGCCCATCGTAGGTGCTTCATCGGTTTCAACAAGACGAAGTACCCTCATCAGTGGTTCCATCACCTTCAAAATTTTCCTAACCCTCTTCCAATATTTGTTGTCTCTTATGGTGTTTACAACATCAACCGGCGTCCCTGATGTCTTCTTCCCATATTTTGTGTTGAGCCATTGTTGGGAAGCAAACATTTCACTCAACTCTCCCCTTTGCTGATACAAACTCTCTAAAGCTATAAAGTTTGTTGCAAATCTAGTTGTCGCTGGCCTAAGCAACTCTCGTCCCTTCGCGAACTTCCTCATTATTGCAACTATGTGATTATGGTTGTAAATAAATGTTGTCACTTCTTTTGCTTTTTCAACCATTTCTTTGACATTCTTTTTCTTTCCAATATCTTCCAATATAAGATCAATACAATGTGCAGCACACAGTGACCAAAATAGATGTGGTCTCTTTAGCATCAACAAATTTCCTGCAGACTTATATGTTGCTTCATTATCTGTCACAATCTGCACCACATTCTCCTTCCTAATCTCATCCACTACTTTATCCATCAAGCTAAAAATATATTTGGCATTTTTTATTTCATCCGAGGCATCAATTGACTTGTGGTACACTGTTCCCAAGTGGCAATACACCATGAAGTTGATCATGCTGCGTCTTGTTGGGCCAGTCCAACCATCACACATGATCGTGCATCCTCTGGCTTGCCATATGGCTTTAAAGGTATTTACGTATGCCTTTGTATCCGCATACTCTGCGTCTGTCCATTTTCCCCTAATCTCCTTGACTGTGAGAGCTTTAATTCCTTCACCTGCTTCTGCTGCTGCATCAATTACTACCTGCCAATATGGAGAGTTTACCACATTAGGGGGTATGTTGGCATGTATAAATAACTTTGCTGCTGCCCTACCCAGTTTCTCAACAGAAGTTCTACTCTACATTTGTTTTATCTTCTTTTGTTTACTAGATTCTTTCCTAAAGAGGATCGGATCAACAGAGGGTCTCATAGGCATATCTTCTTCTTCCACATCTACATCTATAGGATGACGAGCTGCATGTGAAGATGTGTCCCGCCGGCTGCTAAACATACGCCTTAATCCACCAAACATACCCCCTCCAACCCCAATTGTACTTCCCGTTGGGGCTGCTAGTTGTACTCCCCTGGCCACTCCCACTCCCACTTGCACTTGAACCAAACGTGCGTCGACGTTCTTCCTCTTCACGAGCATAGCGCACGCTTTCTCTCCTAGCTATAGTCATTTCTCGATCAGAATCTTCCCCAGAATCAATGATATCTTCGCCACGAACGCCCCTATATGCTGGACCAAACACCTCTTGTTGAGCCGCATCAAGAATATCATCTTTCTTTTTCTACACAGCAGCTCGTTTCCCCTTTGACTCATCTAAATTGGCTTGCATCAGTGTCATTATCTCTTTGGAAACTTTGGTGCATACTGCAACTTGACCATTTCGATTTGCCAAATGTTGTTTAACTCACGTAATTCCACCACTTATTACTCTATCACAATAGTCGCATTTTATTTGGTGCCTTCCACCACCTACCCTCTAACAATGTTCCCATCCAATATCCTCATTTGCAATTCCACTTCCAATTTCAGACATTTTTTAATTAGAGATGGCTTATGTCACTTAGATACTGAGTCTAACAGTAAATTACTTAGATTTTAAAATTTATAAATGTAATTGTAAATATTAAATACAGCTAATGAAATCAAGTACTAACTACTAAATTCAAATACTAAACCCTACGGGCTACAAGCCTACAAAGTACAACTACGAAGCTCCAAAACAGCAAAACCTGTCGAAAAAATAAAAATATAAACATACATTAGTCATTAATCTGTAAATATGATTTTCCATGTTTTTGAAAAAAAAAATGATTTTCTCTAATTTTTAAAATTATTCCGAAATTAAAAAAAAATACAAAAAAAAATAACAAACCATGTGCATAATCTGTAAAATGCACATGATTATGTTCTATTATAAGTAACTCACGTTATCCAACCTTTAAACCAGAAATTTTTTTGAAAAAAATGATTTTCTCTAATTTTTAAAATTATTCCTGAAATTAAAAAAATACCAAAAAAAATAACAAACCATGTGCATAATCTGTAAAATGCACATGATTATGTTTTATTATAAGTAACACATGTTATCCAACCTTTAAACCAGAAGTTTTTTTTGAAAAAAATGATTTTCCCTAATTTTTAAAATTATTCCGAAATTAAAAAAATACAAAAAAAAATAGCAAACCATGTGCATAATCTGTAAAATGCACATGATTATGTTCTATTATAAGTAACACATGTTATCCAACCTTTAAACCAGAATCTTTTTTTTGAAAAAAATGATTTTCCCTAATTCTTAAAATTATTCCTAAATTAATCCGAAATTAAAAAAATAGCAAATCATGTGCATAATCTGTAAAATGCACATGATTGTGTCCTACTATAAGTAACACATGTTATCCAACCATTAAACCAGAAAAAAAAAAAAAAAAACACGATTTTTACTAATTTTTAATATTATTCCGAAATAGTCAGAAATTAAAAAAATATAAAAATCAGCTGCATAATCTTGAAATACACATTTTCACATTTTACAATGGCTAGAACATCATATCAAGGTTGAAAAAAAGCGATTAGAGGAAGAAAAAGGTATAAATACCTATTTTCGAATTTCTACGGAAAATGGCCCACGGAGCTTCGATTCATCCAAATCATATAAATTGGTCGTTTTAATTCTCAAAAATAGACTAATTGTGGTCGTTTTTAGCAAAAGAATAGATTAGAAAAGAAATGGGAGAAGAAAAGTGTGAAAAAATAAAATTAAAAAAATCAGATTTATAGAAGAAAAAAAAAAAAAAAAAAACTAGCCGTTTTCCGACCGTTACGGGGGGCGTAATGGCTATTTTGGGGCGTAACGGCCATTACAGGTCAAATTTTAGGGGGTTCCCCATTTTGGACCTCGTATCGCGTAACAGCTGACGCCGTTTCCGTTACGTATTGGCCGTATCGGCCGATACATAACCGTTTTGGCACACCTTGACACATTCCTTCATCCAAGATCTCCATCTTTGCCCACAGCCTATCCTACTCAATAGGTAATCCATAAAATCTCAATCAACATGATCATAAGCTTTTTCTATATACAACTTACAAATCACCTAGTTCAACCCTCTTCTATTGTAAGAGTCAATACATTCATGAGCCACCAATGTCGTATCCACTATATATCTTCCACATAGGTAAATCTAACCACATTAAAATATCCTCCTACGCACCATGACATTTGCCATCGACTCCAACATGTATCCAGATCAACCTAGAATTCCTGTCGTAAGCTAGAATTCCCGTTGTAAACCTCGCCTACTTGGCCCATAAACTGCCATAAAACCCACTGAAATCCAGATGAAATTTCTTTAAAGAGTAAAGATAAAGAAAATTGTCCTTTCCAACAATCCTCCTTCCACCATAAAGTTGAATTCCATATGAACAAAATGCCTCCCACTGACCCATTCGCATCTACCGCTTCCCATTCCTTTAGATGGCACCACCATACCAAATTCAGCAAACTCTGATTTATATTTTTCAATTTGGTTTCCTGAAACACTACCATTTGAACCTTATTTCTCTTACACGTGTCCTTGATCTAAATTCTTTTTTTGCGGACACCCTAATTCCCTCACATTCCAACTGATTATATTCATTGGAAACCAACTAACCCTTCATCCTCCCTATTGGAATTGTTCGTAGCCTCCCTCGCTTCTTGTGCATTTTCATACCCTATCTATGGCATTTCTTTGGCATTACTACAGTTCAGTTCAAGACTCTCTTGATTAGTTAGCTTTCTGCCCCTTCCACAAACTCAAACAAAGCCATAGTCCTCTGATCTATCTCCAAAAGCTACCTCCACAATCGCGCTATTTCTACCATGACCACTTTGATGCATTTCATACCTTGATCCATAGATACTTTTTTGTTATGAAACTGACGATAAAGGATGTCGTAATCTGCTTCCTTATTCTATAGCTGAAAGTATCTCCCCCTGTACATTGTTGTTCTTTTGATCATCCACAACTAGCGAAGGTACTATTTGGGCTTCCCTCAGATCTTCTGACGCTTCATAGAAGGAATCCCTCTGACTAACCTAGTAATTGTCCTCCTTCCTAGTTGACACTGAGAGATCTTGGTCCTACCCCCCTTGTTGTCCTCCTTCATATGAGAATTCATCACCGATCTCGCTATAGGCGACAAGCTGATATTGCAAAACTTCCTTTTGTTGGCCGACTTCTTCCATTAGAGAACTTGTAGTCTTTCTCATTCGTGCTTCTGGCCCATTTTATGCTCCGTGTCACGAAAAAACATGGGGGTATGACATGTCTAGTAATATATTTATGTCGCACGTGATTTTTGTTTAAGTAAAACTCCATGTGTCGCATTGGGGGCAAAACTCGCATGCATACTTTCCTGCATACAAGTCTGCAAAGCGCTTCTAGAAGGTTTAAAAGGCTTTAAAACCACATTTAAAATATCCACCAACCCCCCCCCCCCCACTCATAAATTGCTTTGTCAGAGGCCTCGAAGACGTCACCACCTGTCAACTCTTAAATTACTTTGTCAGAGGCCTTTCGTCTTTCCCCTACACGTGTCATGATTCCAACACCAATCCCTGCAGCGCCTCTCTTGACAGATGGAGTGGCAACACGACACATCTTCATCATCTGGTAGTCTGCAAGAGTACTATTTGTGTGCTCCATCGTAGTCATTTTGTTTTTTCATTATTAACGGGTTCACTTCATCTATTTCTTCTTCAAATTCCTTATCTTCTCTCTCAGCAGCAACTATAACCAAGAATCTAACTTTGACAATTCTTAAAGCTATCGTTTTCAGGGCTGATACAAGCTTCTTCTTCCTAATTCAAATTCTTGCAAATCGAAGCTCCTCATTATTGTCCGTTCGCGAATCAATCTCTATCAAATTCATTAATCTTATACAAGCTCCGATTTCCTGAAATACCTCGTTAATCCATAACTCGAGAGGAATGCCCCAAAGGTGGAAGCCCTACATGCACCAATACCAAATCCACTAATTTTCCCAAGACTTGTTTGTGGATAGATCTTGTCCATGAGACCGTCAATCAAGTGTTTTAAAGCAAGCCAATGCATTTAAATGCTTTCAAAGGTTTATCAAATGTTTTCAATGATTATTTCTTTTCATTTCATCATAAGTGTTTTGTTAAATTTAATGGGCATCCAACGGTTAGATCTTTTAATGGTCAACTCTTGTGCTTGCCTGGGATTTAGTGCCAAGGATGCGCATCATAGTTAGTGAAATAATTTGGGTTAATTTCGACACATGGATGGGAAGGATCGAGAGTTTTGATGATATAGGGCAATATACAAAAGAAGAAGAAGAAGAAAGAGATTCTCTACTCTCCAACCAATGATGGAGAGTGGAGAATATCTTTCTTCTTCTTCTTCTTCTTCTCCATCATGTTTGATCCACCTCGAAAAAAATTTATGCTTTCATCTTCTTCAAAACCCTATTAGACGGCTGGAAAACTTTTACGCTTTCATCTTGCAAAAAAACCTTAATAGACAGCACTTTTACATTTTCATCTTACAAAAACCCTAACAAACAGCTCTTACAAGCAATGTTCTCATTATCATACAATTCATGATATGATACGATTCTTATCGTATTGTATGGCCAAATCGCAAATTGGGTAGAATCATACAATTCGTATCCAAACCGTACGATTAATTGTGAATTGTACGATTCCATTTGAATCATACAATTCGATAATTCAGACGCAAAACCAACAGTCTAGTCGAAGATTTGATATTTTTTTTTCATTTTTTTGCAATTTTTTGGGGCTTTTGGTTTTAAAACCTATTTAGGCCCCATCCTCATTAGAAAAAATATATTTTGCATCTTTTGAGAGATTTCGGAAACTTTTGGAGCTTGTGGGCCAAAGGAAACCTATAGAAAGAAATCAACATATCTTTTTCGTCGTTCAACGGAATCGAACGTCGCTTGTTGTATTCGATTTCTACATTAAAATGGGTATGAATACATGCAAAATATTCAGCTATTCCTATTTATTTCATTTCTTTCATAGATTGGTGAAAATATGGGTTTTTCAAAAAAGAAAAATAGAATATTTTGCTTTTTTCAAAAAAAAAATTCTTCAATTTTTTGCAATTCTTTTTTAGGGCTTTTGCATTTAAAAGTTATTTATGCCCACGTACATTATAAATATCACTTCTTTTCTTTCTTTTGAGAGACAGTGGTAAGATTTGGAGTTTATGTGAGCCTAAAATAGTTTTTTTTTTTTCCAAAGTTTTCTCATTTATTTCAAATTTTCACTAGTTTTCTTATTTTTAATCAATTTTTAATCTTCTATATTTGTGTGGGGCCTAAACAGTTTTTTTTTTTTCCTTTAATATATAGGCTCGTCACTTGTGTGTTGCCGTGTTGGTTTGTTTTAAGCATTAAAGATGGGAAAGAAATTGATGATGAAGGACAATGATCTTACGTGGGATTATTGTTCAAAGATTGATGAGAACAATAATCTCCACCTAAGATGCGATTTTTGTGGGAAGGCATATTGGGGAGGTGTGTTTTGAATGAAACATCACCTAGCCTGAACGAAGAAGAATGAGCAACATGTCCCCAAGTAGGTAATGAGATAGCAGAAAAATTCAAGAATTTATTAGACGGTAATGTTAGTGAAAAGAAGCAACAAGAAGAGATGACCTATGATGTGTTAGAAAGGTTCACATTATTGATGATGTCGATAAAATGGGTGGTGGAAAAAGAAAAAGAACAATGGATGATTTTATGGGAAGATAGTAGGCCCAAAAGAAAAAGAACAATGGATGATTTTATAGGAAGAAAGAGTGGGCCAAAACAAAAATAGCAGGCCACTCTAAACAAAATCTAGAAGAAAAGAGATAAAGACAGTATGTGTCTATCTATTTAGCGTTTCCTACATGCAAATGCTCTTCCATTTAATCTTGTAAAGAGCTCATTCTCCGCACCAATGATGGAAGCGGTTGCTACATTTGGGCTAGGATTGAAGCTTTCGACGTATCACGAAGTAAAGAATAAATTTTTAAAGATGGAGGTTGGGATCGATAGAGAAATCTATTGATGTTTATAAGGAATTGGGGAAGACCGGATGCACGATTATGTCAGATGGGTAGACCGATCGAGTGAATCAGTCGATTACAATTCTTTTGGTTAATAGTCCAAGCCGCATGATATTTTTGAGATTTGTTGATATGTCCGATAGTTCAAAAAATGCGGACAATTTATTAAGCTTTCTTGAGTCAGTTATTGATGAAGTGGGCGAAGAGAATGTTGTATAGGTAATTACAGATAACGCATCTACCTATGTGAAGGCAGGCAGTGTTGTCAAAATCTTACGATTTATGATATACGATTTTAGTTGAATCTTAAGCAAAACGATTTGAATCCCAACCTTGAATCCCTTTTTATATGAATCTTATGATTCTATAATTTGAATCCTACAATTTACGATTTAAATCCCGATTTACGATTCAAATTATAGTTGTTCTCTTCTATTTTAAGCTTTACTTGGCTTTCATTTTATGTTTTGTAAATTGGTGGAGGCTTTAAGAATCATTTAGTTTATATGAGTAATTTATTTTATTTGTTCTTTATAAGAGATTAAATGAGATATATTCTCTTCATTTTTAAATCATTGAGCTTTTTTTGTGATTTCTTACTTCTTAACTCGTCAAAATACCAACATGATGTATGACTTACCTGTAATGTTTTTATGGATGGCTACAATCATATTGTTGACTTATATATATTGTGGAATGATGTTTAGAAATCAAAATATCTTTTTCATTTTTTTGGTCTATAGTATCAAAGGCTACTTTTCCACCGTGATTATACATTCAAGAAAGGTAACAAGAACATAAATTATTAAAGGACCCTTGTATTTTTTAAGGGAAATTTCTTGAAAGACAAAAATAAATAAATAAAGGAATAAGAATCCCTTAACACTACCATGATATGGTATTACTTGGTGCACATTGATGGCAAAAGGAAGATTGATGAGTTTAAAAAAAATGTGATTTATTTATATTTTTCATTTTTTTTCAAAATTTTAAGAAATTAAAAAAATCTTACGATTTGCAATTCGATACTATTCAACCCCTACTATGATTTGCAATAAAATGACGATTTTGACAACATTGAAGGTAGGTAAGATGTTAATGGAAAAGAGGAAGACGTTGTTTTGGTCTCCATGTGCAGCTCATTACATAGACTTAATGCTAGTAGGCATTGGAAAGTTGCATGTTCATTTAGAGGTCGTGGCGGAAGCAAGGGCTATAACTGTCTATATTTACAAACATTGTTAGGTCTTAAATTTGATGACGAAGCGTGCAAAGGGGGAGTTTACTCAACCGGCCGAAACACGGTTTACTACGTGTTACTTGACTTCAAAAAGCATTCATGAAAATAAAATTGGCTTGAGGTCGATATTTACCTTAAAAGAATGGGAAGGTAGTAGCTTCACTAAAACTGCAAAGGGGATACATGTCCAAGACAGTTTTATCCGATGTAGATTTTTGGTCATCTATCTAGTTTTGCTTGAAGATCTCTCTACCATTAGTCAAGGTGCTACGGCTCGTTGATTCAAATGAGAGGTCAGCCATGGGATATATTTATGAAGCAATGGATCGGACGAAAGAGGCTATATAGCAAAAAACTTGAGAGAGGTGAAGAAGCAATATTCGAGTATATGAGAAATCATAAACTAATGGTGGAATCTTCAATTACATAGGCACTTACATACGTCGACTTATTTCTTAGATCCTAGATTTCAGTATGATGACAATTTTCATCCAGATTTATAAATTAAAACTGGCCTATATGACTATATTGAAAGAACGGTCCCTGATTCAAGACAAATTGTCATCATTAATGAGCAGATGGATAAGTTCAAATGGGCCTATAGTTTATTTGAAACAGAGATGGCAAAATTAACAAGAAAGACGAAGCAACCAGGTAATTTACTTACAATTATTTCGCTTCTTTGAGTTTGATTGTGTGCCTACTGTTTATATAATTATATATGATTGTGTTTCAGGTTTATGGTGAGAGAGTTACGGAGACAAGTGTCCAAAATTGCAAAAGTTGGCTATTCATATTTTATATTTGCAATGTCGTGCTACTGGTTGTGATCGCAACTAGAGCACTTTTGAGCAGGTGAAACATTATTGAATTCATTAATCAACTTATGAATTCACCATGTAGTGACCGATAGCATTATATTATTATGTTCATTGGCTTGCAGATACATTCAAAGAAGTATAGACTCGAGTAACAAATATTGAATGCACTCGTCTTCGTAAAGTATAATCTACAACTCGAAGTCTATCATGCAAAGAGAGGACTAAGGGCTTGATCCTATATGCTTATTAGATATGGAATCTGATGATGAATGGATCACGGAGAAAGAAGATCCTACACCTTCTATAGATAACACCTGGATGGACATAGATGAATGCCTTGTCGAAGGCTTAGAGAATGTGCAAGGTGTAGGCGGATCCACATCAAGACCGGATGGGCGACATGGTATGACTCATACTCTTATTGTTTAGTATTGTAGTCTTATAATTACTAATTAATAGTCTTATTATATTATAATGAATTTTGCAACAACTATTTTATAGGTCCTAGAAAACTTGTTATTCGAAGCAAAGCGAAAGGAAAAGTGAAAGTGTTAGAAAAGGAGGAAGATGAGTTTATTTCAACATCAAATTCTAAAGATGAAGATAATGTTGATGATGTTGATATCACTGGTGATGAGGAGGATGATGGCGCAAACGTAATCTTAACACACATGAGTTAACACCCGGAAAACTCGACTCGTCGTGTCATCTACGAGAGTCGAAATTTCGGGGCGTATATCTTGAAGCTCACTCAAGGGTTCCAAATGGCTCAATTCTTCCCAACAACTCTTTAGAGCACCAAAATATTCAGTCACTGACAAATTCTCTGGGGTGAGAAAATAGAGTTCAGTAGTCAACCGGAAGATACGGGGCTTGTTAGATATGGTCTCATATGTTTCATTTAAGGACTTCCACAGATCGTCAACATAATCATAAAAGAAATACAAAGATGCAATACCCAGTTCTATAGAATTGAGGATCTATCCCATAACAATAACATTGGAAGACTCCCATGCGTCAATCCCGGACGGATCACTAGATTGAGAAGTAGACGGCCACTTGGATGTGCCCGTAAGGAATCCAAGTTTCTCCTTGCCAGTAACATAAATGCGGACAACCTGAGACCACAATATGTATGAAGAAGAAGTGGAGAAACAGTACAAACTGATGTAAACAACAAAAATTGAAGAGAAAACAACAACAGAGATATGCACCAAAGTCTGGTGTATACGCTAGACCCCCAAAACACCCAGAAAGAGGCAGTCAATCCCCTTTTTTACACAAAAAGAGTAAAAAAAAGGTTTCAAAATGGGACGAAAGTAGCATCACATGATAGATCATCAAAAAATGGCCCATAATAAGTGGATTCCAAGGATTATAAACCACTGATTCAGAAGAAATATCAGAAATGGAGGATTTGGAGCCATTTTCCAGAAAAAATTGGTAAATCCATAAAAAAATATCAAACGATTCCGAAAATTTATGAAAAAAACTTCATAATTCCTCCCATGTATAGCAACACCTAGTGGTGTAGGTTTCGACCCGAACCGATTCGTACAGGGCCGTACGGCTGACGTTAGCAGGCCCCTCTATCAGAAATTGTTTGGGCTTTGATCCTCCTATATAGATCTTCAATCTCCCTTTGATTTGATAGAACAAGGCTCTGATACCAAGTAGAGTTGTTGATTTTGTAAAGAGAGAAAGAAAGAGATAAAAAATGAGAGGGTTCTCAAAACCATAAGCTTCCTTTTTTATTATTCTTTTCATATGTAGGGTTTCCCCTATTTACAAATAACACCTTAATAAATGTGAAAAATATACATAAGTCCCCACTTGCATATTTACAAATAAACCCCTATTTAATGAATAAATGTTCCAACAATTGCAAGTTAAATAGGAGAAACAGAGGAAATTTCATATTTTCACCTAGTTTTTCCAAACTAAAAAATCAAGGGTCAAAACCTCGATTGAGCATGTAAAATCATAAATTATGAACTTCATTCCACTGATTCCAAGGAATTTAAACAAGAAAAAACTGATAAAATTTACAAAATCTAACCAATTTGGGTTCTAGTACCACATACTCTCCGATCTCGATTTCCACTGTTGAGCTCTTAATTGTGCATATTCTAACCCCAATTCATCACTCATTATGCAAGGTTTTCATGATTTAAAGACTAATCTAATGAATGGATTGGTGATTGTAGGAATGAGATGGAGATTTCACTAATTCAAGGCTTGAGAGAGCACTTTAGATACATTGAAGATCAAGCTTTGATGAGCCCAAGAAGAGAAGAAAAACCTTGAAGAAGTCCTAAATTGTCCTGAAAAAGTAAAGTGCAGAGCTGCAGGGCCATAAAAGTAAAATGCAGAAAGTTGCAGTTTCTGAAGATTGATCCAGAGATTGATCCGTCGATTGATCGCTCAGCCTGAGCGATTGATCGCTCACAGCAGAAATTGACAGAATTGTTGCTGGACTGAAGTGCAGAATTGCGATTGATCGCCCAGCCTGAGCGATTGATCGCTCTGCCTGAGCGATCAATCGCCCAGATTGTAGATCAATCGCCAGAATGCAGATTTTTGAAGAATTGCTGTTGAAACTCTCTGGACACTTTTTACTCCCATCGATTGATCGCCCAACCTTTATCGATTGATCGCTAGGACCCACCGATTGATCGCTCAGCCAGTCGATCAATCGCTCAATCGCTCAAGTTTAGAAACTGCTATTTTCGGTCCGGATTTCTCTGCGCAGTGCGTAAGTTTTACGCAAATTCTCGAAGATTCTGCGCTATGAAGACTTGAAGGCTATAAAAGGGGTCCTCCACTACATTCCTAGGGCATCTAGCAACGTGGGGAGCAAAGGATTCAAGACCTAGGAGGCTTCCCAGCCTCCTACAACTAGTTTTCTTCTTCTAGTTCTAGTTCTAGTTTGTTTTTTTTATGTTTTTCTTAGTTGTTTCATGTTTCCTTAGATCATGAGCAGCTAAACCTCTTAGCTAGGGCTAAGAGGTGAAGCTTGTAGTGGATCTAAGATGTTTCAATTCGTTCTAAGTTGGTTTTAAAATTGAATTTCATGTTTATGAACAATGGTTTGAAGTTTATAAAAGTTCTAAGTAGTTTTTCTTAGTCTTATGACGACTCATGGATGTTTGGGAGAATTACTTAAGTTCTTAATTGCTTTGTGTTAGTCTAGACCTGTATGATCCGAGGAATTGGAGTACGCTCTAGTACTATGATCTTCATGTGGGGACTTCCTACCAAAGTTCTATTTTTCTGATTTTCTGAATTATGTAAGGGACTGTGCATGTGATTTGAATCATGTTCGAATTGTGATCTAGCCTTGTCTTGTGACAGGACTTGAGGATGGTTATGATTGTGATCTGAGTCTATTGGAATTGGGACTGACCTATGCAATTGAGCATGCTCAGCCTAGCTTACATTAAGTGAATCATATGCATTGGACTTACATATGACAGATTGTTTGGTTTAACAGCTCTATCATCCGGCTAGATAGATCTTAATATCGATTCTAGTTGAGAAAATAAGAAACCACAGCGGATTGAGCATCAAGGATTGCTACAAGTGGATCCTTGAACCCCTAGTGCCTTTTTATAATTGATTACTTTCAAATTAGTTTAAAATTGTTACTCACATCAACCTCATACAAAATCTGGTTGTTAGCTTTCAATAGATATTATTTGATGTGTTTGTGAATTCCTACACAAGTCCCTGTGGATCGACCTCGGTCTTACCGAGTTTATTACTACATCGCAACCCTACACTTGGGGAAGCGAACATCCACCACCAAATCCCCTTTCCTCTCCAAACAATTGAAAAGAGTGGTCAAAATTTCCTTGGGAATGCAATGAATGAAAAAAAAAAAAAAAAAATCATAAAAAAAATTTTGTTTTGAATTTTTGACAATTTTTCCAATATTTTCGCAAATGGGACTAGCACAGTTAAGGTACCATCGATACATTGCGATACATAGTGATGCATTACAATACATAGCGACACATTGCGATATATCGATCAATATTGGGAAGTTTCTTAACTAAAGCCTAATATCGTATTGGTACTATGCAATGCCGATAATAACGACCGATATATCGCCCGATATTATTGATACTACAATCATTGGATAAAGGTAGTAAGAAAAGACTCATTTTTCGTCTGTGATAGTTTCTAACTTCCAGAGGTGTGGCGCCTAGAAAACCCCTTGGAGTGATGCCTTGGCGTTTACGTGGAGCAACTCCATTAGTCATCCTTTCTTTTATCGTTGTTTCCGTTTATTTAGTGAAGGTAGGTAATGTGGAGCACATTGGTGAAGAAATTGAGCTTTAGTTGGGTACGTATTTATTCTTAATTCTTCAGAGTTTTATAGTTTTTTTTCCAATCTTGCTGCATCATGAATCAACCAAAGATTCTTGATGTCCATCTTTTCCCTAAAAATTTCTTCTTCTTTTTTTTAGCAAAAGGAGGGAGCACACCACCTGTAACTTTGTTGATTCAGAAAAGGGCCCTAAAAACTTCTTCAATTAAAGGTTAAAATTGTCTAACTGTATGAATTGTGGGATATGGTCCATGCAAGGTAGGGCCTACCTTATGACTGGTTCAGATCTCCTACACATCTCCACATATAGGAAAGGCAAGCCACTGATAATTTTAGTAAATTTACAAATATTAGAGGTCCTCTTCAATTACAGTGCATATTCATAATTGATTTGAGTAAATACAACACAAGGAATACTTTAAAAAATAACACGATAACAGAATAAATTACCCAATTTAAACAAGTCAAGCTGAGTCCATTGTTGGACTGAGCCTAAGGGGGTGTTTCATTTTCCAAATCCCTCTATAAATACTCGTAAATAAGTCATTATCACTTCTAACGTATGTTTACCAAGAGATGAAAATAAGTGAGTATTTCCTCCTCGAAAATCTGTCCAGAAGCAAGCTGACTTAAATTTGTGGGCCCCACCGTGATGTGTGTGAGTTGTCCACACCGTCCATCCATTTTAACAGAACATTTTAGGGCATGAGCCAAAAAAGAGGCAGATCTGAAGCTCAAGTTGACCACACCACAGGAAACACTGGTCCTAAAGACGTCCACCGTTGAAAGATGTTTCCTTCTTAGGGCCCACATTGGTGTTTGTTTGTCATCTAACCAGTTCATAAGGTCACAGAGACATGGATAAAGGGAAAACATAAATATCAGCTTGATCCAAAACTTCTAGAGTCCCAAGAAGTTTTCAATGGTAGGCATTCAATTCCTACTGTTTCTTGTGGTGTGGTCCACTTGAGATTTGGACCTGCCTAATTTTTTGGCTCATGCCCTAAAATGAACTGGCGGAAGCGATGAAAAGCGTGGATAATAAGTCACATACATCACAGTGGGCCGGAAAATTTTTTACTTTTTTGCCTCAGGTTGAGAAACTGAATATGATAAAAAAGTGTGCCTGTCAATGTCACATTGGGAAAGCTGCTGAAAGTACAAATGTAAATAATCATTATCTATTTTCAGGTATTTACAAAGGGATTTAAAAAATCAAACACCTAAGTCTCAACTCAGTTCATTACCATGACAAGACAAAACTCAGCAAATCAAACTTAACCTATGTTCAAACCAAGGTTCAGATGATACCATGAATTTCTTCTCTCTGAGGTAATTAAAGGCCGCAAAAATATCATGCTTGGAATAACGCCGGAGAGTCCCGTCTAGCAGTTTTGGCACTTCAGGCACTGCAGAGGTACTCAAGAATACTACCTTCAAGAGCTCAACAGCATTGGCTATTGACAATGATCCACATACCTTTTTACTGATGCCTCCATCATTCAAAAGTTTTTCAAACTTTCCAAGGCGTTGAGAACTTGACCTACTTCGACTTGCAAAGAAAACCATACGGGGATCTTTCACTTGTCTTTCAACATGGTTGTGAATTCCTTCGCCAGGATTGGATGGTGAAACTAATCCAGATATTTCATGAGAGTCCTGAGAGTGAGCAGAGTTATCTTCAGCCACCAATGAAGGACCAGTTTCTATGCCATGAGCAAATTGACAACTTACATGAATGATGCTTTGATTTGTCTCATCAACTTGGGGAAGACTTGGCCACTCTTTTTCACGCCTGCTTCTAGAAGTCTCTGGCTTAGCCATCCGCTTGTAGTAGATCACCTCATCAACTGCCATCTTAATATTCTCGTCTTCAAAATCGTCCCAACAGTATTCCTTGAAGTGTGACCCTAAAGTATTTTCATGAGCTTGGGAGTTGGTAAGAATCTCCTCTAATGGTGAATTTTGAAAAGTCTGCCCAGAACCATCATGACTCGTGAGTTCCTTTCCATTTATTTTGTCCAGGTGTTTAACATATCGTTCACCAAGCAGGTTACAAAGTTTCATCAATGCTCTTCTAATATTTGGATCAGTATTCAACATGGCCATTCTTCTTCTGCAAGTATCTGGAGGTGCTGGAAGGTCAGAAATTGAGACCCAATCAGCACGATGATACCTTGCCCCAAGGGCTGCACGATGTCTTGCATATTGGATCACCAATTGCCTGTGATAAAGAAAACATACTCAATAGAAACATCAGGAGCTACGAAATAAGAATTCTTGGTAAAGGGTGTCATTCTTTTAGTAGTTTTGGGGAATTTGAGGTTTATTATTTAAGCTATTTTTCATTTACCTATCTGAATTTTCTGTCCATGAAAACTTTTTTCGGCGTGTTGGCCTCAGCCTTGAAAAGGCAAACTGACTAATAAAAGAATAACTCTCCCCATCTTCTTCCTTCGTCTCCTGCTCTTCAACAGCATTGGGATGATTGGCCTCATCACATGTTTGAACGCCAATCTCATGGTCTTCCATAGACGTTGGGCAGCATTTTTCTTGTTCCATGTTTTTCAAATCACTATCAGATAGATGTGGCGATCTTGTTAATTCTCCAGTTACAGTATCTGCCTTTACATGCTTCAGTGACTTGTCTTCTGAAGACCTCTTCCTTTTCTTAACAATGGATACATGATTTTTTGTTACTTGACGGCGCTCCTGCTCTCCTAGAAATAAAGGATGACGTGATCGCCGCTTATCATATGAAACACGGAGCACCTGCAAGAAGTATCTTTCAAGTTACCAAGGAAAAATCATAAAGTCAAATATGCATATCATATCACAAAACAAATTCCAGAAACACTGAACACACAAGGGAAAGGTGTCATTAGAAGATGTACAGCTAGCTTATTCAATAGCATCAAGTATACTCTAAAATAAATCACATTAATAAAAGCACAGTGGTAGATCAATGCTAGTGATAACCGGTAAAATGGAATTTAAAAGGGACCCCAGATAGCAACTTAAGACCTGGACCAGTGAATGCTCACCACTTTTAGAAAATAAGGTATGGAATGGAAACAACAGCATAAGTAGTGTCGAGAAAATTACATGAGCTAATCCTTTCTTTGTGCAGCATTGAACATCTTCACCAATGCCTAAATTGTAAAAATATGCCAGTGAGCACTTCAAGAAATTATACATGCAACCCACCCATTCACACATACAAACAAAACCAACACAGACTTCTTCTTTTTTTATAGAATTACACAAATATCCAGACAACAGGTGGTGTCCAATGCGGATTGGTGCGGATGCTGGACCACTGTTATAGGATGGGGAGATGCCAACGCATGTTGCTTTTGCCATAGAGAACAAGGTAGATGCAAAGAGCTCTGCGGGTAAGGAAGCGAGCGAGCGCAAGGACTTGACGTGTGGCACGGTTTTAAATGCGGGAGACATCGGGTGTTCAGAGGAGGGATTGCTCTCTCTAGAAACAGAGACGTGTGATCTTGAGAGATTGACGCGTGGCAATTCAATTAATGCAGGCTCTTCGTCAACAAAGACGGAAAAAACTTTCATTCTAGCCCCGACATGTGGTGGAGATGTGAGGATCCAAGCGGTACGTGCAGAGTTCGATAGACGGGCGGAGGTGGTGTAATATGTATCTCATCTAGCCCTTCTCTCACATGTGGGTAACCTGTTTAGTCGTCACACGGGTGGGTCTCAGGTTTTTAACCCTTTGGAGCTGGACTCGACATATTGGGCCCCTAAGTTTGTAAGCCCGTTGGCCACAACCTTCGGATAGGGGGGAGAGTGTGCAAATCCGGGAAGGGCAGAAAAGGCGGGTGCATCCCGAACAGTGTCTTCCACGAGACGCGACAAGGAGCTCGGGGTTTTGCAAATGGAAGATTCTGACGACTCAGATGCAATCGTTGTCCTAGAACGAGCTCGACAAAGTGCTTCAAACGGGAGGCGAGCCAATATAGTATCTCGGTTTCTGAAGGAGTCGAGGTGGGTAAAGATCGGGATGCAGGTACAGATGAAGTCAGATCTTTGATTTTGGCTTGTCCCGCTTGTCGGGTCCTGAGTGGAGTCGAGGTTGTTTCCGGGATTGGACAGGTCCAGCTCAAGATGTTCATCACAGTCCCATGACAGCAAAAGTTGAGGTCAGGTCTCGGATTTGGGCAGAGTCAGCTGAGGCACAAGTTATAAGCCCCCTTGCAGTCATTAGAGTTGTAGATGGCTAAGGACAGCGATGCCCACGAAAGTGTTAGGCGCATTTGTGAGACCGAACGGTATACCAACCACTCATAGAGATTGTCCTTCGTCTTAAATGTCGTTTTCCATTTGTCACCTATCGAACACAAATCTGGTGGTATACATTGCAAAGATTAATATTGGAAAAGACAATCGCACTTAGCAACAACTCCGGCATATCATTAAACTGAGGAATGGGGAAGCGGTACTTCATTGTGATTATATTAATAGCTTGACTATCTACACACATGCGCCAATTCCCATTCTTCTTGGAGATAAATAGGGCTGGCACAACACATGGGCTTAGGCTCTCTCGGATGTAGCCGCCTTTTAGCAACTCGTCAACTTGATGCTTCATCTCGGCATGCTTGGTTAGACTCATTTGGTGTGTTGGTAAGTAGGGTAAAGATGCTCCTGAACCAAATCTATAGCGTACTGAATATCTCGCAGCGGAGGCAACTCCTCGTGCTAATCAATAGGGAATAAATCTTGAAAGTTATGAAGCATGGATTAGATTTCAAGAGGAATATATTTATCCTGATCAGTAACAAGCTCTTGCACCTATTTCCCTACTCTCTTCCTCGAACTTTCACATGGTGAGAACACAAGAGTTAGGAAGAGTGTTCGACGTCGATGTAGATGGAGGAGACGTAGGCAACGGGTGAAGTGGATTCGATGACCTCGCCATAGCAAAATATGCATCCTAGCCTCACTGTCACTTTGCACCTTTTGGTCAAAGAACCAAGGACGACTAAGAAGGATGTTAGTGACATTCATTAGAATTATGTCACACCAAATGTCATCCTCATAGACGTTGAATTTAAAAGACACCAAACACCTTCAAGTCATTGACATGGTAGTGATGTCAATCAATGCAATTTGTATGGTTTTGGATGTTTTTCAATTGACGATTTGAACTTTTCAATTACCTCTTGTGAAATGATGTTCATCCCACTACCACCATCGACGATCTTGTTACATAACCTACCTTGGCCCTTACTCGCCTATGGAAAATAGTGGTCTGGTGCTAGTCTTCTGCTTCCCCCTCATTGGGGCAAGGAAGCAATGTATGATAAGAATGGGACCATTAACCTTAGTGCTAAGTAACTTTGGGATGAATTCTACGACGGAAGATGCTATAAAGGTTGTGGTAGCCCTTACGGACAAAGTCTAAATTTGTGGTTGTGGCTGAAAAGAGTAGGGAGATAGATAGTAGCCTTATAGTGGAATCATATTAAGACATGCATTGACCCTTTCCTTACGGAAGACTCACCAATTGAAGAGCTAAAGCATAGGAGATTTTGTGGTCATGGCTATTGCTCAACTCGTTGGGCCTTCAAATAAACATCGTCAACTTACTCGAAATTATGCATGACTATCTCAAGCTATATCTCATGGCATAACCGTGCCCAATAGTGGTTAACCGTTACGCGGTCGCTCTCTGCAAGCTTACAATGGATAGTAAGCCCATTCAATATCTCAGTGTAGCTTTCCACCGATAAAGTTCCATGTTTGAATGTGAGGAGCTCTTAGAGAAGGGTATCCATGTAATCCGAAGGAAAATACTTTCCATCTTTTCTCTCGTGTTAGTCCCCCTGGCGATAGAAGAGCGACCCATGATGAGATTGTTGTCGTCAATGTTACGCAACCTTCATCTTGACCTTGACAAAAGCCACTTGTTGAACATCGTCCATGCTGTAGCATATACAAAATCATCTTCAACATTGTAATCTAGTCGACAAAAGCCATTGCATCAAGACAACCTGTAACGTCCAAAACTTCAACTTGTACTTTCTTGGTGATATCATTTTTCTCAGGCGTTTCTATAGAGTCACGAGCTCTCCCTGCAAGAGTCGCTACACTAAGTCATAAACAAACTCCCAAGGATTGGTACCATTTTGATTCATCGAAGGTTCTGACTGAAAACCTGGTTTGGATTACCATCAGGATCTCCGCTAGGGCTAGGTTGCTCTTCATGCTGTTCTCCTCATAGCTGGTCAACAACGGCTTCCAGACTGGCTACCCTTGCGAATAACTCAAAGATGCAACTATATCGTTGTTAATCATTAAAAATCCCTCGATATATGTAACCACTATGGGTAGACATCATATCAGAGAAACAACATCAGCAAGCTAGTGGACAGAATACCCAGGCTGACTATCGGTTATTAATTAGTTCAAGTAATGGGCAAAATATAAGGCAATCTTTGGATTGGAACAGATGATTATTAATGGATTGGATTCTGAGCTTTTAATGGGCTAGAATATGGTTTGGGTTTGAAGTTTGAACTATTATATAAGAGTATTTTTATGATACTGATTAATCATTTTTAATGGAATAGAATTCCATTCGTCATTATATTAATATTAATTATTAATGGTTAAGATTCTGGTAGTTTACAGAATTCCTATGCATGCTAGAATAGAGGCTGGATTTGGATTGTTAATAGGCTGTTTTTTTAGCATTTAATGGGGCCGGAATATGGGCTAGATTTGGACCGTTAATGGGCTAAATTTATGGGCTTTTAATGGGCTGGAATAAGGCTGAATTTGAACTAGAATAAGAGGGTAGTTGTCTGCCGAAATTTCAACAGAACTTCCCCTTGTAACGTCGCCTTTTTGGCCTAGTAGGCGGATCGCTATCTCAGCGGTTCCGGCTATAGTTGTTGTGTTTCCCTTTTTCATAATAAATTATCGTTATCTTTCAAAAAAAAAAAAACAGAACTTCCCCTTGTCAATTGGACGCTTGGGTATTGTAAAAGAAAAGAAATAAAGAAAGAAAAAAAGTGAAGGGAGGAACAAGAGTAAAGATGCAATGAAGAAAATTAAGGATACAAATTTTATGATTTAAGAACCTGAAATCAGAATGATGTGATTGATGTTGCTGTTGTAACCCACTCCAATACCAATCTAGCACAGCCGACTAATAGGAAAATCCGCCCAAATGTAGGCACCTCCAAAGTAAGGATAACACAAGAACCACAAATAAAGTAGAGAATAAAATTCAGAATTCCTTTATTGAATTCAGAAGTGCCTTGAAAATACTCATGTGAAGCCTTTAAATAGACCTCTTAGACGTAAAAGGTAAGAAATCTTAGACACATAAGGAAAGTTTTAAAAGGTTTTTTTAGCATATAATTTTCTTCCTTTTGTAGAGTCATTGACGACACTAAGGATTTATTACATAACTAGAATGCCACTTAAATAAAGATGCTAAATAGATAAAAATATCTAAGGGATTTTCTTGCATGGCTGGCTAATTGGTTTTGTAGAGCTGGCTGATTGGATTATGCTACCTAATTAGGAGGCTTAAGCCTCTTAGTTGATGGGCCAACTCTGGGGCCTAGGCTTAGGCCTAATGGATTTGGACATGGACCATGGGTTTTGGACTTGATGTGGATCGGCATGCATCAATAAAATTAATAGGTGTCCAAAAACTAGGTGGTGGAATTAAAGGGATTAGAAAACAATGTTATTAAAAAATTGATGGAAGAAGGAAAGTGGCGGAATGGGATAGTTAAGTGCATTAAGAAAGTGGCAAAAGACAAAATAAGTATCAAGAAAAGCTTATCATAGAAGGAAACTTGGTGGTGGAATGACGATGTAAAAAAAGCTATTAATAAGAAACATGCATGTTTCAAAGCTTGGCGAAGGACTACAAATAACGAAAATCATGAACAATATAGAAATGCCAAAAAAATTGTTAGGAAAGTAGTGAGGATAAACTTAAGGCTTATGATGATCTTTACAACAGTTTGGGGGCAAGAGAAGATGAGAAAGATGTTTTCAAACTTGCAAAAATGAAAAAAGATTGTAGGAAAGTAGTGAGGCTAAACTTAAGGCTTGTGATGATCTTTACAGTAGTTTGGGGGCAAGCGAAGATGAGAAAGATGCTTTCAAACTTGCAAAAATGAGAGGAAGAGTAGAGACCTAAAACATGTTATATGCATTAGAGTGGTGAACAGAGGGCACCAGTTGAGGACAATGAGAGCAATGAAAGATGGAGAAGCTATTTTCAGAACTTGTTAAATGACAATCACTTTGAGATCATAGAGATAGAAGGAATCATAAACTCAAATAAGTTGGGAGTCCATAGATACTTTCTTAGGATTAGGATATATGAAGTGAAAAAGCTTTGAGAAAGATGAAAACATAAAAGCCCCTTAGACCAGATGGTATACCAATAGATGTTTGGAAGTGTAAGGGACATACTGGGTTATTTTGGTTAACAAAGTTTTTCAACAAGATTGTAAGATCAAAGAAAATGTCAAACAAATGAAGGAAAAGTACCATAGACCTATTTGTAAGAATAAAAGAGACATAGAGTTGCACTATCATGGGATTCAACTTATAAGCCATACTATTAAACTTTGGAAAAGAGTGGCTGAGCAAAGGCATGAGACGAATGTATCAGAAAATCAGTTTGGTACATTTTCCTACTTCGACAATTGATGGAGAAATACAAGCAAAGGAAGAAGGATCTTCGCATGGTCGTTATTAACTTAGAAAAAGCTTACGATAGGATCCCTGGAGAGTTAATCTGGTGGGTATTGGGAGAGAGGAGTTTCAAGAGGATATATTGACATGATTAAGGATATGTATGAGGGAGTAGTAACAAATGTGAGGACCACTAGTAGAGAGACTAGTGAGTTCCCAATTAATGTAGGCTTGCACCAACGGTCGGCATTGAGCCGGAGCCTTTTCACATTGGTTATGGACGAGTTAACGAAGCATTTGCACGAAGAGATCCCATGGTGTATGTTGTTCGCAAAAGACAGTTTTCATTGAGGGAGCCCATAAACACAAAGCCAGATGTATAGAGAGGTGCTTTAGAATATAAAGGATTTAAAATTAGTGGGACTAAAGCAGAGTATATGGAGTGCAATTTTATAACAATAGGAGTGATAATAAGGAATTAGTAAAGATTACTGACCAAGAAGTTCCCCAAATGACCGCTTCCAATATCTTGGGTCGATAATGCAGGAGAGTGGAGAGATTGATAAGGATGTTGCCCATAGAATTCAAGCAGGGTGGAAGAAATGGAGATGTGCCGCTGGAGTTTTACGTGATCGTCATGTACCACTCAAATTGAAAGGGAAATTTTATAGGATGGTTATTAGACCAGCCATGCTTTATGGGATAGAATGTTAGGTAGTCAAGGAACAACATGTCCATAGGATTAGTCTAGCTGAAATGAGGAAGTTGTGGATGAATGGCAATGAATGCATTCAAGGGAATTTAGGAGTAGCACCAATAGGTAACAAGATGAGGGAAACTAGACTTAAACGATTTGGTCATGTGCAATGAACACCAAGAACTGCACGAAGGAGTGAGTTTGTACAAATTGAAGGCTCTAAAAAGGCAAAGGGAAGACCCAAGAGGACGTGGGTGGACGTAGAGAGAAAAGACTTGATGACCTATGTTCTAACTGAAGTTATGGCCCTTGATAGAGTGGATGATGATACATTTACACGGTAAAATCACCCCTTTATGAGAAAATGTCACTGTTTCTGGAGTTTCTTTTCCTGTTCGACCTGATATTTTCGATGGTCCACCCATACAGCTATACATGATTTCTGTGAATATATCAGAATTTCCAGATCCCTCTAGCATTAGCAAAAGAGTTTCCCTTTTATCTTCTCCCATTTTTTCATTAAAGCTGTGCATGAGTAATGTGTCTGAATAAACAGCTGTTTCTATTCATAAAGCTGACTTTCCAAGAGTCATGACTATCCATTTTTTTGTGGTTGATGAGTTGTGTTGTTCTTCAACTTCCAAAAATTAAATTTCTGGTCATTTTCTAGCGCTCTTTTCCCTCTAAAATCTAACTGTCCATGGTGAAACTCTAAGGTGATTTTTTGTTGTTTTTTTTTTTTTTTTGAAAGATTAAAAAACATCTAAGGCGATTTCAGCGAATTGACTAGTACAAAATGCTTCTGATGGGCATTTTATGCATGGGAAGTTTTTTCTTGGTGTTTTTTGTGGATATACGCCCACGAAACAGTTACAGAACCTGTTGCAACACGTCCAGCCTCTACTGATTATGGTGAAACACAATCAGTGGGTTATGAATGCTAAGATTCTATATTGGATTGAGAACCTATAACATGCTGCAAGTTTAACAAGTATAACCCGCATGGATCGGTTACTTTCAAATGGAAGAAAACTTACAAATTGATTGTAAATATAATACATGATTGACCCATGATATACACAGTCATTATTCACTCATTCATGAGCTTACAATACTAACCTGCTCTAAGGAAAGATTTAACTCTGTAGCAATCTTAACACAATCTTTGAATGGAATTTTTTTATCTGGAACATCATTTGCCACACGTTTGAGCAGCTCTGCGCGTTGGTCAGCAGTCATAACCCGAACTGATGCCCATGAGCGGAAAAGGAAAACCTGTAATGAATCAATTCTAGTTATCGTTGATTTCAAGCAAAAAGCCAATAATGGAATACAAATTAGAAAGAGCTCAAATACCATTGTTCCCTTTAGAGAACCTTGTTAATCAACTTAGGGCCATTTTGGATTTGTGGAAAGCATGGGAAAGGAAAGTCTTTCCCAAGAAACCTTATTTCCAGGAAAGTCTTGGAAAGGGAACAGTGTCAGCATTTTTCCGAGAAATTGAGATCTGTTTCCAAATCAGATGTTTGGCGAAATGAAATTTTTTCGAGAAATATTCTTGGTCACAACTTCAAGCCTCAAAAGCATTCATGATATAATATGGGCCCCACTTTAGGATAAAACCTGTCATTGTGGCCATTGATGAACTTGAATGTCAATGAATCAAGTAGGGGCCCACTTTCATTGTAGGAGCTGTAAAAAGTTTCAAAAGAAGTACTCAGCCCACTAAGTATTGAATGGAATAGAGACACCATGGTGGGCCCCACACACAAACCTATGTTTGCATCCTCCCCACTTTGTTCCCTGTGGTGTGGCCAACTTGATTTCTAAATCGCACTGATTTTTAGCCCCAGTGCCTAACATTAAGGGGTGCTCCTTATCAACAACATGGATTTTACAAACAAAACATGGTGGGGCCCATGTCAAACTCGGCTAGAAAAAGTTACCTCTACAGCTGTACCCAGTGTTCAAAAATACGCAGACATTATCGGTCTCGCCAGGTCAATGATACCAAAACTACTGGAAGTTCAAATTTTCCAAATATCACCGAGATTTTCAGCAGTGTCAGCGATATTTGGCGATATTATTGATATTAACGATATTTTGAAAAGAATCCATTATAAAAGTTTCCTGGTACCGGCGATACCATCAATAACATCCCCGATACCAGCAATTATTCCGTATACTAGGGATACATCCGTAAATAAGTGAAAATTGACAGAAAATTAGGGAAAATCCAAAAAACCAAAAATATCTACTTTTATTTTTGGAATATTGTTCCTTAGTGGATTTCGATCACTCTTGGTTTTTATTAAATGAAAGTTTGGATTTGGGAATAAATCTCAACTCGAAACAAAGACAGGCCAGAACTCAAAGGTGATAAAAAATCCATAGAAACTACATTTTTTTTTCAAATGCTAGCATGGATTGCAATGGAAATCCATATCTATGCATGATTCTCATGCATTGATATGAATTTGTGGTGAAAAATTAGCATTTAAATGAGAAATGGGGCAAATTGGTGAAATCCTAATTTTTCCATTTTTTATGTTGGAAAATGTGTTTTTCGGTGTTAATAATGTAGAAATTTTAATATATTAATAAGTGTTTTTTCTGATCTATTAATTGGCCATAATTTTTTATATATTTATTTTATACCTATTTTTTCGACAACACGTGGTTAGGCCCCTTTATAAAGGAAACTTATTATGTATAGTTGTTTTTTGCAATATTTTGATTCCTACATGAGTAAATTTGTGTCTTTTAACATCTCCTGAAGTTTCACTAAAAAATTCCACCTTCGTCCAATGTTTCCTTCAAACATATTTTTCCAAGCATCGGCGATACCAATACATGTTTTTATATCCCCTGTCATCAATACATGTAATGATACCAATATGCTGAACGCTACTTATACCTATGTAAGTGGTCCAAGCATTTTCAAAAGGGGAGTTAATTGATATTTTGGCAATGTATGATGCTTGATATACAGGCACTTAGACATAGTATACCTAGAACACATTAGGTAAACATACTAAAATGTGGAACCAACTCCCTGTAAGTCATAGTCCAAACATCAATTGGTTGAATAATCTCCACCTCTTATTTGTGCACAGTTGTTTATTGACATAGACTATAACATATATTTCATTTTTAACCATCCAATAAATGTCAACCAATCCAAAAGTAGGATGATCAAATAGTAATGAGTTTTGTCATCATACACCTAAACTCGGAACCATAATTTAGACTATTTACACAATTTCCAAGTAATCTTTAAGCACCTATGTACTATTCATCCAACTATGACAGAGTATCAAAGTAAACCTCTTACCAAAAAGAATTGTTTCTCCTATGTTGCAACTCAGGATCCAACATGTTTTACAACCCACTAGGTTCACATGTTAAGATGGTATGGTGATCTGAACAGTCCGTATTCTCTTTAATACCGTAAATAAGCTAATTCCATAACCATGCTTTAATGATTCTCTTAGCCTTTGATTTTTAGGGATGAATGTGAGCCATTGAAATCTTCTTTTCATCGTCCTAAATTCATCTATCACTACCAGATAACGATGGTAAAAATCATCCGTTTGGTGCAAGTTATTTCTAACCATGGCATGTATAGCACATATTCCACAACATTGACACTTCCAAATATTTTGACTTCAGCATGTGGGCCTCAATGGTGATAACATAAGCATGGTCCTATCGCAACAGAAACTTGGAATTAACTGTGTCAGTGAGAACCTAAAACAAAAACAACCTATTATGAAGCAATTAGACTCAGGAAGCACTAAAATATTACAAGAGGCAAAAACGTAATTACTAAGATTTTCTAATTAAGGCCCGTTAGTGCCTGAGTTACTATTGAGTACTATTAAGAACATATGCATACTTTTTTTTTTGTGTTTGTGTATACTTTGTATACTCTGTTGGAGCACCGTAGATTTCTTCTTGAATCTACTTCTACTTGGTATCAAAACCCAGTATCAAAACCCAGGATTCATTGCTCTCTCTCTCTCTCTCTCTCTCTCTCTCTCTCTCTCTCTCTCTCTCTCTCTCTCTCTCTCTCTCTCTCTCTCCCCCTACTTCTACTTGGTATCAAAACCCAAGATTCGTCATGTTGTTTTGTTCTTAACCATCGCAGTTTGCTGACGTCGGCATTTTTATTATCCGTACAGCCATGTGGTTAATGAAAGGTATGATTTGATAGATCTTGATTTTAGAAAGTTCATGGTGATGTTTGTGGATTTTTCTGAGCACAATTAAGGTGTGTTTCGAGCCACACAAGGTATTTTTCGGAAATGGCCCATTTCGACTTTTTTAAAGATTGCTTTAAATCGAATGGTTCTTCAAAGAAAGGACAGCATAGGACTGGACAGTTTGGCTAGCATTGACCACCCATTGGGTGTTTTGCTTAAAGATTGAATTATTCTTAGTTTTTTAGGGGATTCATGATGCAGTTCAACCGTTTTGGGGGGTTTTTCGTGTGAACATCTAATTTCGTGGAGATAGAATTTGCATGCCTTCCCCATGCCGTATATGTGGAGAAACTTTGACTGATGCGATGACGAGAGGCTCAGGTAAAGAAGAGTGGATTGAAGTTCGACAATGAACTCATGGTCAGCATAGAAAGAAGGGACAATCGATGTTATCAGAGTTGCCAACAATTTTCACTACAGGATTTCCAATGGGATGGATGCCAGTGAATTTTTCTAGAGTTTTTGGGTGGGCTGGTGTAGTTTTAGAAGTGATTATTCCAAGGGATTGGAAAACAGCAACACTACGAGGATTCGCTTTTGTTCGTATGCAATCAGAGGATGAGGTTGCAAAAGCCATGTCTATGTTGAATGGTGAATTTTTCTAGAGTTTTTGGGTGGGCTGGTGTAGTTTTAGAAGTGATTATTCCAAAGGATTGGAAAACAGCAACACTGAGAGGATTTGCTTTTGTTCGTATGCAATCAGAGGATGAGGTTGTGAAAGCCATGTCTATGTTGAATGGTGAATCATTTGGTGGCAGAAAATCGGTGGTTCAACGAGCGCGTTTCAGGCCTGAAGTGAAGAATCGGGAAGGAAGATCTAAGACATCACCAAACTCCAGCAACATTAGAAGAGAATTGAAGAATGGATTGCGGCAAGATATTCAACATTCAAGTGATTTGAAAGAGCGCGCAGGAAAAGAACCAGTGATTTCTGTAGAGGTGGTTCGACGATCTTTTTGAGAAGTATTACTTGATGTAGGTGGAGTTACTGAGGAAGAGGAACAGACGATGAAAGCGGTGTCTGTTCCTGTATGGCTGTATCCCCAAGCGACTTTCATGCAGGAAAAGAGCCAGATGATTATGGTGAAGTTCCTGAGGAACATATCGCAAAGAATATGGCGATGGAAGCAGAATCTGTTCCTGTATTTACACGAGAGCAACAGGACTTTTCATGGACCCGGCGAGAAGGTGTTGGTGCTTCACAGGTAGTACACATCCGGCCGGATGCGGTTGATAAGTCTTTTAAATCTCTTCAGAATTTGTTGCTGGTTGAAACCTCATAAGAGGCAACATTAACACAGATTCTGCGATGGTTGGAGGTGGATTGCGAAATACCATTCGAAAACTTCATCCTCAAACCTTGCGGTTCTTCGTTAGTTTGGGTCTCATTTAAGTTGGAGGTGAATATAGATCGTATTCTGTAGATGGGTGCCATTTTCTCTGCTGGTCTTGTTAAACGGGTCTCCTGATGGTCTGATTCAGCCCCTTTGGATTGGAGGAAGTATGGTTTTTGGTGTGGGAAATTCCTTCCGAATTATGTTTTCGTGAGGTTTTTCTCACTATTGGTTCGTGTCTTGGAGAAATGGTGGGGATAGATGATGATACGATTTCTGGATCTGAAATCGGTGTCGCTCGATTATGTGTAAGGAAACAGAGATGCGTGCTGGATCTGTCTTCGTTGCAACTAGCATTGGGCAATGCTACCGTAACTCTCTCCATTCAAAGGGAATCTCAGTGGGGAAGACAGTTTTGATGGGGAGACAAATAGAGAAACAGGGAATCAGAGGTGGAGGTTGCGGTCAGCGGCCATGTCCAGAGTGATGGAGCACATATCCGATACTGCTGCAAAGTACTGGACACTACCTTGGACGAGTGTCTTTCTTTCGGCGGCTCTCATGAGGATCGTGTACCAGATGTGGATGAGATGACACATAATAAAAAATAAAAATAAAAAATAAAAAAAAACTAGTGCTTACGTGTGCTTCATCCATCCCTTGTTCTGCTCCGAACCTACTTTTCGAATTAGGTTTGGTTACCGAAGCTATGCCTGAAACACCGCCCGAAGCAGCAACTGTTTCGCTTTCGTCGGCTTTGATTTCGTCTGGGGATACGTAGCCCTATTTCATCCAAGCGTTTCAAAATTCATTTTTGAATTCCGTTGAATCCATTTCTTTGCTCGCTTTGAATTTTTTTAATCATCAAACTCGGGAGTTGACACATAGCACATATCTATTTGGGGAAACAATATCTCCACAACATCTGGCATGAGGTTTGACCAGTCCTTTTGTATGCATGTTTTAAATGCATGTGCGAAAGATATGTTATTCTCTGCACATGTGTTTATGGAATTCAAGTGGGAGTTGCCTTTTACGTTTATTGCCAGCAACTCTTTCCTTTCGATTCTTCATCTCATGATGGAAGATAGCCCAGCAATTCACAGCGATGTGAATCTATCGGTGGCATTTCAAGAAGCAGCAAATCTGGAAATTGTGATTGATGAGAAATGACTCCTTCCGCCTCCTTTGGTTGAAGTGGAAGATCTGGTGGTCGATACGGACATTGTTATTTCTCTTCAAGCTCCCTCAGTGACAGATCAAGATGCAAGTGGTCTTCAGAATACGATGTTTTCGTATATGGGTGACTATTCTCTAACAGCTGAACAACTGAGTTGGTCGAAGGATGTGATGGAGCGAGTTGGAGGTCTAATTGGGCTTTCGTTTGGGGCAAATGACGATGACGCCTATGCACTTCTTCAATTTGTCAAATGCCGAGGATCATGTCACCAACAGGAAATCAGGTACTGGCTATCAGGAGATCTCCCAAAGGCTTGAGAGAACTAATAAGTTCAGAATGTTCTATTCAGTACGATACACCAAAAAATGTTGGTGGACGCAAAAGGGCTCGACGGGGTAGATCGGTTACTCATGATTGTGCCATCTTGGAATATCAGAGGAATAGGAAGTCTGGCCAAGAGAGCTCAGATTCAAAAGTTATGCAAATTTCACAAGGTCGAGATTCTTACAATTCAAGAAACAAAAATTACAAATGATTGACAAAAGTGTTATTGATTCTATATGGGGGGCGTCTAATAAAGATTTGGTTATCTCTTGAAGCG